>MSED01000015.1:0-2400000 GCA_002099365.1 Phialophora verrucosa | reverse complement strand
AGCATGGTCGTGCGAGTTGCAGGAGCTCAAGGAGAAGACTCAGCGAGAAGCCAACGGTCGATCAAAGATTCGTATGGAGCAGGTCAGCCCATTCTTGGACGAGGCCATCACCACGTTCAAGAACTTCACTTTCAGAGAGTCTACCCCTTCAGCATCCATCGGTTCACTTCTGGAGGATGCCTTCTGGACATGCAGCAAGAAAGCGTCCATCGAAGTGGTCTCGACTTGTGGTGTACTGCCGACCCAAGATGTCCGCATAGCACCCAAAGATCTGAGCTTTATGTCGGGTATTCCGATCCTGCCGGAGAAATTGTCCTCCGAGGCAAATGTCTTTGTTTCTAAGCTTGTCGACTTCGGACTTCTGACGGAAGTCACTGTCACTGACATTAAGTTGGCCCTTGAATCGAGTCCTCTCACGACGCCTCAGGTATCTGAGTTTCTTGGTTGGCTGACCAAACAAGCAACTCAGGGAAGGCTCGACAAGGCTACGATTTGGAGTCTGCTAGCCGTCGCTGTAGCTAACGACGACAGCCCTGAAGGAAACGCCAGTCCACTTCTACAACTTGGAGAGATCCGTCACTTCTTGAACCCCAGCCGAACTCCGGTCGATTTTCCCGTCCCACCGACTGTCATGCCATTCAAATTCACCAAGAGTATGAGCAAGCATGAGATGGAGAGCCTGGGCTGGGAAGAGCTTCAATTAGTGACGTGGGTTCGCTGGCTTATTGCCCAGTCCGGGAATCGCCAAGTCCTGGCCGAACATCAAGACATCACGAAATCGGCCGAGTTCAGCTCGCAAATTCTGCCATTGTTGTCGAAACAGTGGGATTCCCTTAGTCAGCCTTCAAGGACGGCCCTCGTTGAGACTCTCGCCAAGCACACCGTCATTCCCACAAAGTTTGGGATGAAGAAGCCGGGTGATGCGTACTTCCCGAACGTGAAACTGTTTGATGATCTGGCGACCATCGAAGGCCTCGGGAACGTCAAAGACAAGTTCCTGCTTGCCCTAGGCATCCGCAAGACAGTGGAACTGGACGTCGTGTTTGAAAGGCTCTTGGCTCTACAGCCCAAATCCGCAAAGGCTGTCGCCGCCACGAAACCTCAATGGAGTCACGTCGACCTAATCAAATACCTTGCATCTGTGCGTGACGACATTCCGGGGGCCGACATACAGAAGCTGAGGAGTACCGCGATATGTCCGAAGCAATTGGATGGCAGGGATGGCGGAGAGTCTACCGAGTTGTACAGAGTGAGCGACTTATTCGAGCCACGGCACGATCTGCGCCAGTTAGGACTCCCCGTTTTGGCCTGGCCAGGCGCCTACCGCAGCAACACGCCAGAAGGGAGGTTCCTGAATTCTCTCGGTTTACGGACGACGCCTTTGGTACCAGAGCTCGTTCAAATCATGGCTGAGGCCGGAAAGAAAGGTCCCAAGTACGACCTTGACAGACGTGATCAAGCGCTGGCCTATTTTCTATCACACCACCACGGCTACGGCTACGGCATGTTCGACTACCAGAGCATCACCGTCCCTTTCTTGCCCCTCGAGAACAAGCCAAATCAGCTTGCGACTCCTTCACAGTGCTTCGGAGACGAAGGAGCTGCTTTGCTCGGTTTCGATATTTTGAAGCGCGACTGGAGTCCTCATGCACTCAAATTCGGTGTACGACTGCATCCGCCAATGGATCATTGCATCAACATACTTGCAGCCCGGCCCCCGAGCACGTACAGCGACGCACGAGTCCTTTTCAGCTATTTTGCCGGACGCTTGGGTGAGATCAACACCATTCACATGGCACGGCTGATTGATCTGAACTTTATTCCTGTCTTTGTGAAAAATAAAGAGAAGTCGGCGCCGACAACCCACACTTCTCCCCGAAACTGCTTCCTGGGCGAAAGCGAGGCTTTCGGCGAGATCTTTCACTTCGTGGATTTTGGGGCCGAGGCGAACTCGTTCCTCATCAAATGCGGCTGCAAGCAGGAACCTTCCAAGTTGGAGATTGCGCAGATGCTTGTGAAGGAACCTGCACGCATCTCTGCGACTTTCCGCAACGCCGAGAAGTACATGGGTCTCCTCCGGAGCATGGCCGAAGCAGCGAAAACTCTCAAGAAGCACAGAGATCTCTGGGCGGAAATGAGGAGAGCGCCTTTCCTTCTTGCGAGCAGAGAACTGCCACCGTCTTCTCCGGTAGCCAAACGTGCTGGCCATTCTGACGAGGCTGATAATCTTGATGACGACGATGTCCAGGGTATTCGCGAGTTCCAGCTGTGCAGCGCCGCAGATGCTATCATCATTGACGACTACCTCAACTACAATCTATTCAAGTCAGACATCCTTGCGGCACCGCAGGAAGAAAGCCTCGAGGACTTCTACTTTGCTCTCGGATCTCCGCTGCTCAGCTCGCTAGTTGAAGAAGCAGCCCGCCACGGCCCCAGAGCCCCTGATCAAAAGCCTGCACAGAAACTGCAGAAGCAAATCCTGGAGAGATCGACGCTGTTTCTGCACGAGCAACCTGCGGATACCATCAAGCATGATGCCAAGTGGCTGGAGAAGAATCTGCAGGTTCAGCTGGTGTCGTCGATTTCTCTGAGGAGATCGTTGCGAGGGCGAAACGTCAGCCACACAGAAAAGCGCACTGCGGTCATAACTGCGGTCAACAAGGAGTACACCCTCTGGATCACAGGTGCCAAACCGGACTTGTACCAGGTCAGCCAGGCTCTGGTGCATATTTTGCTCACCCGACCAAAGCTACATTCGGCCATCACCCTAGAGATGCTGCTTAAGACAGACTTGCTTGATCTTCGTGCGCGGGGCTTCAACGTCTCCCGCATCCTGCGACAGAAGGCTGCCGAAGCCAGACTGGCTGAAAGCAAAAGGCAGCAAGAACTCGAGGAGCAACAAAAGCGCATTGAGGAAGAGGAAAAGGCATGGCGAGCTTCTCAAGCCCAGGCTGGGAAGGAAAGGGATCCGCAAGGTCAAATACCAGGGGGATTTCCAGACTCCCCCGATAACAGATCATTTACAGCGCCAGAGCCAGCCGCGCCCACGCCGATCAATGCAGAGGACGTCCGCAGGCATGGTCGCAATCTATTCTCCAACTTGTCCCGTCAGCTGGGATTTGGCAACAACCGTCACATTCAACAGATGCTGGGCAACCAGGGCGATAGCAGCCAACGAGACCCCACCAATGGCAGCGAGACAGTCGATCCTCCGCCACCATACCAATACGATCAACAAGGCAACCAAGCAGAGCCCAAACCGACTGGTGGCTCGGTGACGGCGCCTCATCAACTGTGCGAGAATCTGCTTACAGCGATCAAAAAGTCTCGAGCCCACAACTCGTCCGACATCTTCAGCCGCGGAGAGACCAACGTCCTTCAAGAGACGAAATCGTACTGCGACGAGCACCCCGCTCACGATCTCGCCTTCGTGGCAGAAATAAAGCACGGGATCAACTGCTACCTGGCCCCGTCCTCAGTTAGTAACTCCAGCCAATTCCTCCAACAGCACTCGTTCGGCCTGACTTCGTTCGCCAATCTCATGAAATCTCTCGCTGAAGTCTTCTCCCTCAACCCCCGCACCCTGAACATCTTCTTTGAAACGTCCGGCAAGACCATTGGGTTTAACCGCAACGGGTCGATATTCTGCAACTATCGATACTTTGAACAACTGCACGAACGGAATATTGTCAGCCAAGGCACAGGAGGGGACGCTTATGCCGAGGCGTTCGTGTATTGGTGGGTGATTCTGTGTCATGAGTTGGCGCATAACCTCGTGGGCGACCATAGCAGTGATCACAGTTATTACACCGAAGGGTTTGTGGCGCAGTATTTCGGGAAGGTCGTTAGGGTGCTGGGCCAGAGCCCAGGGCAAGCTCAAGGAGCACAGTTACCGGTCAGAGCAAGAGAGGGCGACGCGGCTGGTATGAACGCACCGCTCGTCGAGATATGAAGGCGAGTGACGTTCTGCGGGTGGAGTTTGACTTTACGAGTGATGTGGGAAACGGCATGCATAGCATTGGCGTCGGATGGATTCGGGGATCATGGTCTGTCTATGCAGCACATGGGGCACACCCCCTTCTTGTACAAGTAATCTACACACGCCGCTCCCCGAAGTTGGGATACACAGACGGATGGGTCAGCCGATCGATTGCACAAGTAGACTGGACTAGACTAGACTAGACTCTGCAGACTGAGGAACACATACTCGTCGTACGGGGGCAGTCATATCGTAAACAATACGGAGTCCTCTGTCTTGTCCTCGATATCTAGGGGTGCAGGGAATTGCCTAGCTCTTGGGGACACTGAACTTCTCCGGTGATTATTATTCGGACCGCATCCCGAACGTGCATCGACTTCGGAGAGATCAGCTAGAAGATACAGTCGTATCTGTGTACGTAGGACATGCGTAATCTCACTTTGATGCGGCGATATCCTTTCCGAACGGTCCCACTCTTTCCTTCCGCTGTTGAAGATGCTCACATAACGCCGTGTCGTACTGTCGTCCAGTTGAATGGGTATCTTTGTTGAGATTCATAGCTTCCATATCATGTTGAAACAGGGTATCAAGTGTCACATCTCCTCCCCCCCGAACAGGGAGCCATCGCCTCAGAGCTCCAAAGGCTCAACCCTCTCCGTGCTCAACCGACACGAAAGCCCCTCAGCACGCTATCTAACTTCGTCATCATCTCCTCCCACTCCTCCTCTTCATCACTCAGCACGGTGATAGCACCGCCAGCACCAATGCGCCACTTCTGTCTCTCTTCGCCGGTGACGGGGTCCTTCACGTTGTCTTCACAATTGGAGAATGCAGAGCGTATGACGACCGACCACGCCCCGTTACCACAGACGTCGATGTAGCCGATGGCTCCGGAATAGACTCCACGGTCTCTTTGCTCGAGATTGTCGAGGATCTCACAAGACCGCTTCTTGGGCGCGCCCGTCATGCTTCCCGGCGGTAAAGTGCGTGTGAGTGCTCTGATACCATAGCTTGACATTGCTTGTGCGTATTCGTTTGAGTCTTTGTCCATGCCATGAGGGATAGGGGTATGGGCACGGATATGCGACACAAGCGAGAAGAGTGTTTCCGACTCGACCACGTCACACAATTTGACGACCTCGACTTTCGCGTCGTGGCCCACCGTGTTATAGAGATCGTGCCGGATCAGATCTGCAATCATGAGATTCTCAGCACTTTCCTTGGCAGAGGACAGAATCTCAGTGGCCTTTGCGAGCGTCATTTCGGGCGTCTTCTTCACCGTGCCTTTCATAGGAACCATATCGATCGTGCCGTCTTTGGCTGACCACGAGAGAAATTGTTCCGGTGACGAAGAGAGAATCGTGGTTTTGTTGAAGCTAATATAGGCGGCGTATGGTACAGGGTTGTGTCGCTGGATGTTCCTGTAGAGTGAGTAAGGAGCTTCGGGGCTTGTAGGCGTGGTGATGGTTGCTTCCGTGGTCAGGCAAAGTTCGTAGGAGTTTCCGGCGAGCAACTCAGCCTGACATGCGCGGATTTGAGAGACATATCCATCATGGTCTGGAAGGGTGAATTCGGTCGAGGACAAAATCTGCTCCGCGTCCTTGACGTCTGCTGAAGCTGCTGGACGTGACGCTTCGGTCAAAGCCTTATAGGTGCTTTGCAGTATTTTCGCCATCTCATCCACCCAGGTGTCATCGCCTCGTATGGACTGCACATGTGCCATCCCAGTATCTTGATCATAGACGACGCTACGGTCTGCCCAGAGAAGGCTGATCTCTGGAGTCGACGCTGATGGCACGTTCTTCCTATGAACATCCAGGTGCAAGGACGCTGTACCAAACTCGTAGGACATGAATCCAATGAACCCACCTCTGAATGGGAGATCTACCTCGTCATCTTTGAAGCTTCGACTTCGGACGAACGATTCTATAAGCCTGACAGCTGCCTCTCTCCCCAAGAAGGAGCGTTGATAAGGATCATGAGCTGAAGATGGCAGGTAGCACAGGAGCTGGCCGGCGTTGTATTCCAGTAGGAAACTCTGTTCGTGGGTGAAAGGATAAATACAATATCGACCTCTCTTCGTGGACTCCAGCAAGGCAACACGGTCTGGCCGTGTACTTCGGTAGCAAAGGTCTGCAATCATATCAGAGGCCCCAGGCAGCTGCACGGATCTTCGGCGCACAGACTCCTTGCAAGCACTTGAGATCAAAAGCAGCTCATTCAACAGATGCACAGCATCACTGGGTAGTATTGTTTGATCCGATCCCTTGACCTTTGTCAAGCTCGCTTGTCGACGAGGAAGAGGGCTTCGATGCTGTTTATTGTGGCTTATCGTCGTCATCCACCATCGCTTGATCAGTGTCTGGCAAGCCAAATTGGATTTGCATGATTCGGGGTGAAACTGAAACCCATGGAACGGTAGGAGCTTGTGTCTGACAGCCATGATCCAATCATTCTTATCCCAAGCGAGAACATCCAAGCTCTTCATCCGCTGACATAGATCAATGCGGTCGGCATTCTTCGCAGGGTACAAGGGGAGGGACGATGTTGAGTGAAGGCTTTCTGAGGACAACGTACTCGCCCCAGAGCCGGATGAACTTGGACGACTGGCTGTATCTCCCCGCCCCCAGTCCTTGAGGCAGACGCCGAGACTGTTGTAACAAGTGGCAACAATGCGTCCCGTGCCGGAGAAGATGTCTCTGTTGGAGTGATTTGCCTCTTTAGCATGGCCGTGACATGGTAGACTCATCCGGACAACAGGGAGATCGTATCTAGCACAGAGGCTCTGAAACCCCAGACAGATCCCCAGGACAGGGATCTTCTGGTTTTCGGCACATGACCATACTTGGTTGAAAAGGCCAACGTCTGCACCGTTCGCTGGATTTCCGGGGCCGGGGCCGAGGACAATAGCGTCAAAGGAAGAGAAGAACTCCTGGCAGGTCTGCTCAAACTCTTGCTGTATGTTGCAGTCAATCCTGATCAAAGTAACGTGGACCTGAAGACATCCATATAAAAGTGCGGCAATGTTCTCTGCAAATGAGTCATAGGCATCCACGAAAAGGATTGAACCTTGGGTTGTCATTGAGACGGTATTGCACAATGGTATGAGAGGAAGGCAGAGCAACGACCTGGCAAGTAAAAGAGAATCCAGCCAGATATACCTCTGGCCGTCCGCGCGCCGGGAATGAAGAAAGGAGAACCTACCGCAAACAATGATCAAACCAAGAACTCCGAGTTCACATGCTGGGAGTGTAAGCTCGAAAAGTTTCGGAAGGAATTTTGCTGGGAACGAAAATCGAGGGCAAAAGTTCGTGAATGTTTTGCCGGAGGCTGCGCTTCTCTGTTGACTTGCCCCACCGTACCTCAAGTTGTCTTCCGTACAGTCTTACAGTACCATAACCTTCACAGTGAAGCTGCCTCCACATGCGTGAGCGTTCCCACGAGCCTCGCACTGTACTACATTGAACACAAGCTCAAGATGAGCAGGTGCCTCCGACCGCAAATCAATCTCGACAGCAGTAGTCATGGCTGAGAACAAGGACGATCTGAGCGACAAAGCCCACTTTGACCCTAACTGGATCGGTTTCAACGGAGGATACTTACATTCTAATAATGGTTGGTTTCTTGATTTACCTACAGCATATCCTTTCATACTCATAAGGCGACAGTGCTCTTTTATTTTGCGACATCCCCGTTCTTCGACCAAGTGTCTGGCAACCAGTCCTTGTTTACCCAGTGGGTTGGCACTCCAAATCAGAATGAGATTCTAGGCACAAGAGCGAGATTTGAAGCCAATCTCCGTCATCAGCGTGGCATTCAGTATGTGGTCGAGCACGATCCTCTCGAAGAGAAAGCCACCGTCGAAGGACCAAATGGGCCGGAGAACACCAATGTCTGGGTCATCCGCAAACAGAACCGGGAGAACGAGAGAGATGACAGTGTCACCGTGCTCGGCTATTATTACATTGTCAACAACGTGATCTACCAGGCTCCCTCGGTAGCCAGCATTCTGAACAACCGTTTGGTAAGCTGCAGTGATAGCCCTGTCCGTGCTCCTATTGACATGATTGACTATAGTTGAACACAGTCTCATCGCTCAATAAGCTCTTTAATGCTCCGGCGGACATGTCGCTCTTCTCGGTGTCTCATGGGCACACTTACTACAAGCCTGTCAAGCCATCTACGCGGCAGGCTCTGTCAGGAGGAGCTGGCCCCCAGAGTAGGGAGGGGTCTATGGTGCCGGAAAGTCGAGCATCCACAGCCGAGAAACCCGTCGCATCTTCGCAGGCAAATGAGGAGAGCGGCAGCGGAGCAAGGACAGCGTGGGAAGCGCTTCGCATGACTATTGCATATGGAAAGGAATATTCAGACGACATGCCGTTAGTGGGTGAACCAGGGAATTTTCGGTTTTCTAAGAACAAAGATGCCGCGGCTGCAGCTGCCCAACCTAAGGTTCATGGCCAGATATTGTCGTCACCAAATGGAACACCCAGTCATTCGCGAGCGGGCTCTGTTGCAGCGCCGCTGCCGAGTCATACTGGCGCGCCTCCCAGGGCCGTGAGGGTGGGAGACAAACCTACCCCTATATCTGATGGAGCAGCCAAAGTCAAGCGGAAGAAGAGCAAAGTTGATGGAGGCAGTCCATGAGATGGACAAGACGCATCAGATGCCGCCAACCGTATCACCGATGACAGACAAGTCAGTTGGTCTTGAACTATTTACTTTTGCAAAGCAGTAACAGTACACATAGTCGATGGTGACGGCAGTAAGGCTCACTTGCTCATCACGTGCCCCGAGCGTGAATTTTGATGAGGCACCCGAGGAAGGAAGGCTGCTGTGATCATTGCGTAGGCAGGCGCGACATGACATGCGCACCCAGCGAGATCCACCCTTTCGCCGCATCGATCATGCCTACTCTTGAAACCTGACTTCTGCTTTTATTTCGGATCAGTCCTCGGTGTGAAATAGAGCCTCGTCTCAGGACTACCATACTTTTCATCATCAGCTACAGACGGTCACCTCAGGTCGCTATTTGAGTTGCGAGAAATCAGATCGATTTCTGTGTGTGGCGGGGCAAGATGAAGCTCTCATTCAGAGTAAGTCGAACTGACCTGCGCTCCCACAGGCGATTACTGACAAGCCGGGCAGGATTTGAAGCAGCAAAAGTTCACCATCGATGCCGAGCCTACGGACACAGTACGGTCAACCCTCCCGCGAGTGTCGGATAATTTCCCAAAAAACTGACATCTTGCGCTTAGATCGGTCAGGTGAAAGAAAAGGTTGCCGCAGAGAAAGGATGGGAAGCCGCATCACAGAAACTCATCTACGCCGGTCCGCGATCCTCGCTGCGCTTGCTAAAGTTCGCAACTGCAAGACTAACTATATGACAGGCAAGGTGCTGGCCGATGCCAATACTGTCGAGTCGTATAAGATCGAAGAGAAAGGCTTCATTGTGTGCATGGTGTCGAAGGTTGGTCCCATTTCAGCGTTCCCTTGACAGGCGGTTTCTCTGACAGCGTGTAGCCAAAAGCTGCACCTGCTGCGAAGGCCGGAGGCCCTTCTACACCTGCGCCGCCATCAACAAATGTAGCCACACCTGCCGCCCCGGCCGCCCCGGCATCCCAACCTGCGACTGCTCCCTCCAATCAGCCATCCACCCCAACACCTCCTCAGACCACCACCGCCCAGGCACCTGCCGCCGAAGGAGGGGGCTTCGGTGATCCGTCAGCCTTCCTCATCGGGAACCGCAACGAAGCAACAGTCCGAGAAATGGAGGCCATGGGATTCGCCAGACCAGAGATAGACCGTGCCCTGAGAGCCGCGTTTTTCAACCCAGACCGAGCAATCGAATATCTTCTAAGCGGCATTCCCGAGAACATCCAGGCTGAACAGAGACAAGCCACTCCAGCTGGTGGTGCTCAGGGAAATCCTGCTTCTCCTCCTGCGGCTCAGCCTGCTCAACCTGCTCAACCTGCCCCAGCCACAGTCGCTGCCGCGCCTGCCGGAGATGAGCCGATCAATCTGTTTGAAGCCGCAGCACAGGCTGGTCAGACGCGTGGAGGGGGTGGTGCTGCGAGAAGAGGTGGCGCTGGTGCTGGTGCAGGCGCCGCAGGTCTCATGACGGAAGGCGGAGCGCCCAACATTGATTTTCTGCGAAACAGCCCTCACTTCCAGCAGCTCAGACAGTTTGTTCAGCAGCAGCCAGCCATGCTTGAGCCCATTCTCCAACAACTTGCTGAAGGCAATCCTGAGCTTGCCCAAATGATAGGCTCAAATCAAGACCAGTTCCTTCAGCTTCTGGCCGAGGTATGTGACATCACGATTTGAGATACCGTCTATATGTTCGGTGGTGCTGACCCAGTTTCCAGGACGCCCAAGGCGAAGGCGGAGAAGGCGGCCCTCTACCTCCCGGGGCGACTTCGATCCAGGTGACCGAGGAGGAGCGCGACGCCATTGAGCGACTGTGCCGATTGGGTTTCTCTCGCGATCAGGTCATTCAAGCTTACTTTGCGTGTGACAAGAATGAAGAGCTGGCGGCCAACTTCCTTTTTGAGCAGCCCGACGATGATGAGCAGCAGTGAGCGGACCGTTTGATGCAACTTGAGCGCCACATCATTTTCTGCTTCTAGTTTGTGAAGTATGCGAAGCGGAGTTTGTTTCGTGAGGGGGGTGAGGTGGATATCCGCCTCCGATGGATCCTACAATAGTAGCGATACTGTCTCGGGGACATTGAATTGCGATGCAATGAACACGATGGCGAATGATGATCTAACTCGGTCAATTAAGGCATACAAGCACACAAGACGAAGGTGTGAAGCAGCGAGCCAGTGACGGGTGCAGAGCTGCATACGAAAATGTGCGTTGGGCGAGGCTGTCGTAGACAGTTCTTGACGAAACTCAACAGGAGCTCTTATGAATAAGAGACATCTCACTTCAACCCTTGCGTAACTTCGATTTGGTAGCAGAAGAAGTAGCAAGTCCAAATAAATCAGGTTCCCAAAGGCGAATCAACAAAATGAATCGACCATGTCAGGTTGTCTCAAGTCTTTACTCCACTCAACTCTAGTCGGGAAAATTTAAGATTGATACAAGAGCTCCATAGAGAAAGCATTCTCATCGCTAAGACGACCGACGGTTGTAAAGGATCCCTCATGTATTTCCATAGCTCAGCTCTTCCGAAAGAGAATGGGCACGCCGGCGCCGCATCGGGTGCGCGCCGGCAGATTGTTGCCTGTGCGCAATTTACATTCGCTGGACGGCAGAGTCGAATCTGGTGTACCCCGTACGAGGACTTCAGAAGGGTACACCGACTCTTGATCTACGTATCTAGCTACGGGAGGGGGGAACCGATTGGGATGGATGATCGCTCTCGGATGAGACAAATGTCTCCACGATATTTCTCCCTTCCCCTCGTTCAGGAAGCTATCTTCGCCTCTTGTGCAGAGAAGTTGGCTGGCACTGTAGTTGTGCTGACCCTCATGTCTTGAGCTTCTCCCACTTCGGGTATCTCACCCAATGTCGAAGCGTAACTGGACACGGCTTCCTTGACTGCAGCTCCAATGGAGGTGGCCGGGTCGACAGGAACTTCTGTGTCTTGGATATCATGATCGGCTCGATTGCTCAGGGAGCTCGGTTGTTCCTGCGTCCCATGCGTATCTGCATCCCTCCGTTTGACTTGCTCCGGGGTCAATTTTTCTCCAGTATGTGCATCGACGTATTGCACCGGTCCACAAATGCGATCGACTTTCCATACCCCGAGTCCTCTTCGTCCCACGACGCGTTCAACTGTAGGCCAGATTCCGTCGTCGCCAAAGTCCACATCGTCGAGATTGACGTGCGTCCGGAAGACTGCCAAATTTGTCATCTGCAATTGCGCTGGTGGCTGATTCATGTCAATCGCGAAGCTAAAGTTCGAGACCGGAGGATATTGATATGCTTGCTCCCCTGAACCCGACGTGGGACCTAGGCGCCATGCGCTTAGCGGAGCCACCACAAAGACGTCCGTCTTTTCTTTGTGTATGAAGAATCGTTCGATCAAGGTGGGGTCACATGTTGGCATGTGTTGCATGAGCATGAAGACCAGCTCATTTTGTGGGTAGCCCATAAGCGGAACAGAGGAGACGTTCAGGGATCGATTCGTAGCTGGGTGCAATGGCTCGGATCCGAGGAGGAATGTTGGGGGCGGATAGGTTTTCCACCAGAATACTTCGATGTTGTGGGCTTCAGAATGGGTGGTATTAGTTGATTGCACGATGAGCGATGGCATGGCGAGTTGGGCAGGGATAATCCCGCCTTGGTGATAGATTCCCATCAAAACAGCAAGGGCTGTGTTGAAAATGATCCATGTCGCCCAGAAGATGCGTGACCAGAGTTTGGAGGAGGGAACTCTGATGCTGGTTAAAATCAAAGGGACATTCGGAAGGAGGAACCTTGGTTCTTGATGAGGGATTAGGCTCAGGAAAAGCGTCCCCGTGGCTGCGGAAGCAAGACGATTGTTGGTGAGGGTGGTCTTGAGCACACGCAAGTTGAAGGGGTAGGCGCTCGCAAGGAGAAGAACAAGTGCTGGTCCCAGTAGTTGAGGCAGATTCGCAACGAGATGTTGGTAGTGTGGGTGGAGGCCGTGCTTCGCGAGATTACTCGTTTGGGCATTGTACAAGATATTATTGAGAGGCGTTATTACAGGCTTGTGGCGGACATGGTCGAAGAGTGCTCCAAAGGACCTGGTCGCCGCGGGTCCAGAGTAGTAAGCTGTGTCAACGACGACAGCAAATAATGTCCAGATCAGGCCGGACAGAGAAAGAGCAATAAGGCAAAAAGGTCTTTTTGCGAAAAACGCTAGTTAGGTCTTGTGCTTCAAGCGTTTGGAATACTGTTTTTCTCTCACCTATTCAAGAAGTGTGGCAATAATTGAATGCCGGGTATCACAACGAAGGCTGGGAAAGTAATACGGTTGAACGTCCCAAAGACGAGAAGAAATCCTAGCACAATGCTAGAGGTAATCGCTGAACGCTTCTACACTTCATGTCAGTACATCTTCCCCGCGAATCCTGAACGAAGCGACCTACGTTTTCACGCAAAATGCGTTCTATCACCACCAAGCACCATAGCACAACGATTGTCTCAACGGAATTCGAAAAGGTATGTGTTTGAAAGGTCCAAGTGACATAAGAAGAAGTGACCAAGATGACCGCCTGTCGCCAATGTCGAGGAGAACGAACAAGATCATGGACAGCCCAATCTTCCAGCACGAAGCTGAGAGCGAGCATCACGAGTCGGAGAGTGTAATAGATGACAGCAGGATCAACAAGGTCGTCTTCATCCTGAGCCCAGACCCATTTCAACAAGGTCATCGGCAAGCCATATATGGGCCATAGAGGAAAGACACTCCGGATGGGGCGCGAAGATGTCCATTCCCATGTCTGATGGGCCGGGTATGGAAAGAGGTATCCTGCAAACGAAGTCAACCAAGTTGACCGCCTTTGTATCTCGCACCGCCATACCAGCAATTGGTTCAGGACCTTGAAAGATCTCGTCCGGATGCAGATAGCTCGGACAGAGCGCGAAATACACACGGACAAACAGCAGGAACAAGTATAACAGCCGCCACATGCTTTGCGCTGCGTTCACCGTGCCGGATGTGGCTTGAACTGTGTCATTATTCTTGATGTTGTACGGATTGTCATCCACTCCCTCCGACTCATTCTCAATTGTGATGGTTGCTGTGTGAGCGCGTCTTGAGACGCGTCACTTGCGGATGGCGAAGTGCGAAGGAGATGATGGGCCTGCGACGGCGGCGGAGGAAAGGACACGAATGGCAGGCAGACAGCCTTGACTGTATACGCGACTAGAAATACAAGCGCTGGGCTAGGGCAGAGAGCGGAGGATGTTATCGTAGCCTGAAGTGAGATTGTTGTAAGTTGGCCTCTCTTCAGATTGCGCCGAATTCCTTACAGATGACGTCAGGTAACGTGACATCTGTTGTCACTGCGAGATTGACTGATTCTATTGTTATACAGTTTGCCGCGAGGCGAAGGTGACACTCTTCACGGACAGACTCTTGCGAGTTAAGCGATAGTTACTTTGCGACAAAAGGAACGACTGCCAACGACCCTCTAAATACAAAACTACACTGCTCCGTCACCCGACACTTCCAAACTTGCACTTCCAAGAACTTCGAACTTTGCGACTTCTCAGATACAGCTCATACGTAGCAGCTTTCAAGTGAGTGATTCCTCATTTCGATTTTCCCTTGAACTCTAAAGCGGGCGCGATGGCACCTGCCAACAAACTCTCGTTGTCTGGAAAGGAAAGATTGAGGGCTTTGTCAGGAAGGCAGGGCAAGGCTACAAAGAAGGAGCTTGGCAAGCGCCGCTTGCGTCCCATGGCCGCAGGCCTCCCGCCACAGCCATTCCACCTTCTTTCACAACCGCCTGTCTTCTTGGATATTGATCGGTCTTTCACCCCACAGGATATATCTTCATTCCTTGTGACACTTCATCTGTACTTTTCTCTGCCAAACCTCTTCTCGGACACTGAAATTGACCCATCCTCACCACAGTCATCAACAACACCCCGCACTCTCTCACTGATCAGACAAAGTCCTTAGTCGACATGTCTTCCGAAAACTCCAAGAAACTCATGTTGCAGAGCTCCGATGGCGAAGACATCACTGTCGGTAAGTACTTCTTCTAGCGCTCTTGCGCCAACTAAAGCTCACGGATCCCAGATCGAGACGTCGCCGAAAAGTCTGTCCTCATCAAGAACATGGTTGGCGATCTTGGTGAAGATGCCATGGAAGAGGCTATTCCCATTCCCAATGTCAATGCCGCGGTCCTGAAAAAGGTCATTGAGTGGTGCACCCACCACAAGCACGATCCCCCCGCGTCGAACGAAGATGACTCCGACTCCCGCAAGAAGACTACGGACATCGAGGAGTGGGACCAGAAGTTCATGCAGGTCGATCAGGAAATGCTGTTCGAGATCATCCTCGCAGCAAACTATCTCGATATCAAGGCCCTCCTGGACGTTGGCTGCAAGACTGTCGCGAACATGATCAAGGGGAAGTCACCTGAGGAGATCCGGAAAACCTTTAACATTCAGAACGACTTCACTCCTGAGGAGGAGGATCAGATCCGCCGGGAGAACGAGTGGGCCGAAGAGTAAGCGGCAAATCCCTCCTCATAGAGTCCACGCTGCTAACTGTTTCACAGCCGATGAGCAGCTTGTCGAATATTCTCGGGATTGCATCTACAGGAAGTGGCGTTGACGGGCGTTTTGACAGCCAGGCATCATGCGGTGCGCACTGGAGTGGCCGTTTGTTTGGTGGGAGTGAGACTTGGAAGTGACGACTGCACGACTCACACGACCGGCGGTCTGGAATACGATTGACGCCCACTCGGGGTTTGTCCGCGCTGGAATGGACAATGCATGCTGCCAGCAGGCGGGTGAAAAGTGGCACAGGCCCTTGCAGTTTACTATCGCCGACCACATAAGTTACTCACGTAAACATGCGATAGCGGACACGGTCGTTTCCCTACAGCCCTCCAATTCTCACGTCACATTATTCTCACCAAAGAAAATGGAATGATAATGGTACAAAAAGAGAGCTTTCAGGTTGAGTTTCTTTTCATTGCATGTTCATGGCTAGGTCATCGCCTGAGACATTCACGCCATGGCATATCTCGGAGTTGCTCTAGTCTTCGCCATTCCATTCCAGCAGTTCGACCTCGTGACTTGATGCACAGCGAAATTGACCACGTCCACCTAATGCTAGCAGAAGGGTCCCAGAACCATGCTCACATCCGACCTTCAACCTCCATCCTCATCTGACCAATTCCGTGGATTCAGCCTTCCTCCGCCCCGTCAGCACCAAATGTCGCAAATTCTGCAGTTGCATTGATATTGAATGTGGTTGGAAGTCGAGATCTGATCGGCCTGGAAGTGGCGGAGTGAGTCCGGGTCCGAGTCCCGAGTCATTTAGATGCCGATTCTGGTCTTGCGCCAATGTCTCCGCTTCGCATTGTATCTGTTGACGAAGACGCACGAACGTCAGCATATCAGTTCCCGCCAGATTGGGGGGGGAGGATGAAGTTGTGGGATCTCGAGTCCAATCTCCGGCCGAACTGTGCATCTCTCTCCCACGGTGCGTCGAGGTGGTTGATCCAGCTCTTTCTTTCCAGGCCTTTCTCAAACGTGTAGGTCGCGTTCGCACTTGTATGAGGATGGTGATGACGACGAAGGCGACGACGAGCGACTCACCTAATGGTATTCCCGGTCCTCAGACGGATCCACTGCGGGATAGGACGGTTCTGCTTCTGCGCCCTCGCGAGCTTCTGCTTCGTGCGGAAAGATTTGTGGCTCTATATGCATTTGTCCCGGTTAGTCAGTTCGCCAACTGAGATGGGCAGGCAAGATTCGAACGAGGGAGAGGAGGGGTGAATTGGCTTTGGAGGCTCAAGGGATGTTTTCTCGACGAGAGGCCATCGATGTTGTTCCTCGATCGTCAAGACCGATAAACAGGAGTACTGTAGGGTAACGTACCGGCATCTTGACTTCTTAGTTCGAGACCGAGTTGTGCTTTGGTAGAGGAATTGGTCGTGAGCTTCGACTACATCTAACCGGCGTTGGGGTGTCATGTTCCCGAAATTTCGCACCAACCTGTGGGCTTGGCGCTTGCCAAGCTTTGCGTCGGGGAACCTGCCGTATTCGGGCTCCAGGGACAGCACCTAGAGATGGCCGAGTTGATGCCGTCACCGATGCTACCCGCCCGAGGCTGTCGAGTCTTCGGTTTCGTTCTCCGATTGCGGGATCTCGAAGGGTAGGAGCTTGGATTTAGATCTTTCCTAAGTTCTTAGGTTCTCAAGTTGGCGACAACTCAGCTCGGATCTCTCTCTCTCCCTCTAGCTCTATCTCTCTCTTATATCTGCAGCTTCCCGGTTGTAAGCGTACACGAGGAAGGAATCGATTCGAGCGTCGGATGCGTTGACCGGCTGGTACATATTGTATTCGTCCTTGGGAGTTTACTTGAGGAGTGTCCGGGACAACAGAGCGCAACATGTCGTCCAAGTTACGGATATTGGTCCCCGTCAAGAGGGTCATTGACTATGCTGTGAGTTTACAATACTATCTTCCTTCAGTGCTCTTGTCCCTCTTCTTTTCTCGTTCTCTTCTCTGTCTGTCGGACGCGCTTCGCCTGCGACGGCACTCTGGCTTTCCGTCAGCTTATACTCACCAATGCTCTACCGACCAGGTCAAACCGCGCGTGAGGTCCGACCGCACGGGTGTCGAAACCTCGGGCGTCAAACACTCGCTCAACCCCTTCGACGAACTCTCTATCGAAGAAGCCGTGCGGCTACGAGAGCGCAAGTCCCCCGTCGAGGAGATCCTCGCCGTGTCCGCCGGCCCCGCAAAATGCGCAGACACGCTACGCACGGCCATGGCCATGGGTGCGGACCGGAGCATCCACGTCGACGTGCCGGAAGATAAGCCTCTCGAGCCACTCGGTGTGGCGAAGCTGTTGAAGGCAATCGCCGAGAAGGAGAACAGCAATCTGATTATTCTGGGGAAGCAGGCCATTGACGATGATAGTGGCCAGACAGGGCAGATGCTTGCGGGCCTGTTGAACTGGCCGCAGGCGACGCAGGCGAGCAAGGTCTCAATCGAGAACGACACCGTCACCGTGGAAAGAGAGGTCGACGGCGGGTCGGAGACGCTGAAGGCAAAGTTGCCGATGATAATCACGACGGATCTGCGGCTCAACGAGCCGCGGTACGCGAGTCTGCCAAACATCATGAAGGCAAAGAAGAAAAAGTTGGAGAAGAAGTCGCTGGGCGATTATGGCGTTGATGGGACCCCAAGGTTGAAGACCATCAAGGTTGAGGAACCGCCCGTCAGACAGGGTGGTGGGAAGGTCGAGGATGTGGATGGCATGATTGCGAAGTTGAAGGAGCTGGGTGCAATCTAGCCTGTGAATGTCGTCCTTTTTCCGTCGAGGGGGAGCACGGTTTGCTTTACTGGCCGGCTATGGAAGCATATACATAAAACGGCAATGCAGGAATACTGGAACTGGTGGCTTTTGTTCTTGAAGCACTATGATATTATGAGAGCGTGTCATCTCTCGGTGGTGTCGCTCAGCCTTGTAACTGATTAGTGGAATGCTGTCTAGCTCTCGGTTGTGTGCTCTGTGCACGCCATAGTAACGCCAACGCTATGCTTTGATGCCCTGAGTGGGCGAGCAGACCACTCCGATCCACTGCGGTGAGCACTTTCGTCCCTATTCCACTCCATCATTCCATCCATCCAGCTCATGAAAGCATTCCTGTAGAAGTTGGTTGTTGGGTTGAGCGTAGTTTGTAGTCGGATTGAAAAAAAGCAACGCAAGTGCAGAATTGGTGTGTGAGAAAAGCGTTAATGCAGGAACTGGGCTTAGACCGTTCCAGCAATGGTCAGATCTCTGATTTCTGAAAGGACCTGCTCGACGCGATTATCCAAGTCGCCACGGGCATACTGGTCTCTGGTTTCAGGATCCAAATACTGCTGAACCTGTGCCATGCGACTGTATGCTTCTGCACAGAATCTGAGCTGGATCTTGACAAGGGCTTCAAAGCTTGGGTCGAGGTACGGGACACGGAGATCGATGAGTTGCGGAAGTTCGGTGAAGAGCTGCTCGTTGAGTTGTTCGTATGCTTGCTTGGCCATGTCGGCTTCTCGCTCTGCACGCGGGAGTTTGGTCACATCCTTGTCGGGCTTTTCCACCAGTTTCTTGACCTTGGAGCGCATGGAGTCGTAGTCAAGGAGCTTGTTGTTTCGCTTCTTGATGCACTCATTGATGTCGGGAAAGTAAGCGCAGAAGCGGGAGATCGGTTCGAGGACAGTTGCTCTGTTCCGGTCGGTCAGTGAGGCGGAAGTGAGAGGACTGCACGACAGCCAGCCATACCTGTAGGGGCCATCGAGTGCCTTGATGGTTTCGGCGTCCAAATCTTCGACGGCCTGTTTGTATGATCGGGAGACTCCATCTTTAGTACCAGCGTCGCCGTAGAATGCGTCGATCGTCTCGGCGATTCTCATCTGGGAGGCGGTCATTGCTACAGCAGAGGCGCAGTCAGTCTCGGGGCCTCACGGTTGAATGAGTGTAAGCTCACCTCGCAGGCTGTCCAGATATCCCTTCGCTTCCTTTTGCAGGCGGTTCGCTGCTGATTCCATGGTTCTGTAGCGTCTGTAGGGTCGCGGTCAGCCATGGGTGAGTTCGTCTTCAGGTCAGCTCAGGCTCACCTCTCCTCGACCTCGTAGTCCCGGTCGTTGGTCCTCTCCACCTGGCCGGTTTTCATCATCACCTGGGTCGTCGCCCGGTTGACGCCCTTTTTGAAGCCGGCCCACGACATCGCGCTCGTTTAGATAGAGATGGTAAGCTTGTTGGATCCGCTCGTTGAACTCGGCGGGTGTTTCGTCGGCGCGGAGGAGGCCACACTCTATAATCTTAAAGAGGAGGAAGAGGCAGTTGATGGTAGGGCCAGTTTGAGTCCACGGGATCTCCCGTGCCAGTCGCCCCTCCCAATGACTCTGGATGAGGGCTGCCCTGCGCAGCACATCCGCACTCTTGGTACGGCGAATCAAAGACATGACGTGATGCTCGGATGAAGGTTGTTCCGCAGTACGGAGACGCATTTTGTGCACCAGACGCACTTCGCCAAGCCCTTCACCTCTGTATGACTAATCATTCTCTGCCCGCTTAATATTGTCCCTGTCGTTGACTACGACACTCCGGTTCATGACTTCTTCCCCCAACAATAATATAATATCAAGGTAATGGCTGGTAGCCGCAAAACATAATAGGATGGGATATGAAGTATGACCACAACTCTATGTCACATTTACATTGTTCATCAAGCCGAGCCAGGACGAGCCCAGACAGTGAGCAGAGCCTTTTGTCCTCCTAGAGCTTGCTTGCACTCGCATCCATGTTGTGCAGAGTGCCGGGTCGACGTTCAAGGCGTAATTGACCCCCACACTCCTTTGCCCCAGGGATGCCTTAGAGCCTCGCACCGCAAAGTTGACACTAAATTGTTAAAGCCATATCGACCATATCACACCCATGACGAAGAACAACCATTGGAACCGGGAAAGACATATGAATTGGACATTGAGCTTTGGTTAACCTGCATTATCCTGCCTGGAGGCTTTACGATGTCACTTCAAATTGCAGGCAAAGACTTCGAATGAGAAGTACCTGATGGATTGAATGAGGCGTGGGTGTCCAAGGCAGTGGACCGTTCCTGCACAACGATCCGTACGACAGACCAGTGGAGAAGCTTGGTGGAAAGACGACGAATTATACAGGTGGTGAGACAACATCGTCTCTTCTACTGCCTATTATTGCTCCACGCGTCGATGGAACAGCCTAGATTGGGGTTAGCAAGGTGACGACTGCAGGTCAGAGACTCTGTGAATCGCCTACTACTCACTGACCACGTTTCCTTCACGAAGCGGTGCATTTCTCGTCTTCTCAAGATCTTAGAACCTACCTGACAGTTTCAGCCATCAGAGAAACCTTTAGTGAGAAACCTTGCTCTTATCTTCAATCTCTTCAGTCACCGCTGTGAATCCAGCAGTCTTCGAACCGTTCTACCATGCTTATTTGTCTTCTATGGAGCTGTTTTCCCATGCTAAATTCATGTAACCATTCCTACCAATCGCCACTCCCAATCACACTAGATGAGGTCTGCCATGCACCACAGAGCGGCACTCTTGGTACAGCACCCAGTCACATCTACAGACTCCCTGTTAACGACCACGGCAGCCATCACTATTCACATTATCTGACGCCCAGTGGACCTCTCATTCAATCAAAGTCCCATTCCCTGTTCTAACAATCCCTCCATTGCGATGTCTATTTTGCGCAGTGTGAACTCCCCTACTAACCTCGCCAACATTGCTACGTATCAATAGTAATATATCTACCTCATTAAAACGGCGTGTACTTGTCTTTATTTTCTGTATCCTTAGATCCGCACAACTCTATCGACCTACAGTTTAGTTTAGTCGACCACCATTTACTAAAAGGAACGGGGGAGATCAATCAAAGACCGCTTCGTGCACAACACCTTGACAGTGGCTAGTGTGGGTGGTCGATTGAAGAAGCAGGAGCTACAATCGGTGGAGGCTCTACTCACACCTAATCTTAATGCGATGAAGCAGACGGTCGTCGCTCAAATTCCGACATCCAGTCCGCCCTCATTGTAATTTCGATGGACTGTTCAATCCAAGGACGACATCCGTGGTGCTGAAGAATGCTGGCGTCAGTATCACAAGTAAGCATGCCAAGGTCAACAGATGTGGCCCTGCGACTCTCCAGGTCAACTTTCAGATCATTGATGTCGCCTCGAGCACGAATTCTGCTAAAGCATCTGCAACCATAATGAGCAAAGATGACTGGTGATGAAGCGATGGACAGACTGACTAATAAATACCTTGGAGCATACACGCACTGGGGCAGCTGCGGTGGACTATTGAGACAGGTATCACTGGCGAGCTCAAGACCGGACACCCTTCCGAGCGTTTGGAGGTTGGGCGAGCCGATAACTCCTCGCAAGCTCCTCGCAAGCTCCTCTAATGGGCGTCGACACCGGGATACGAACGCCAAGTTGATTGACTGCTCCGCCCGAGGCCCCCCTCATTTCCTGGCTCTCAGAGCTCACACGAAGGTTCGCTAGTCACGATCAACTCATTGGAAAACTGAGGAAGCCATGAGCGTTAGCCTTATCTTCGTGGTGCCTTGCCATGCAACGCCATGCCCGGGCGCACTCACTTCCCGATTTCAGCCCTGCGACCCAGGGTAGCACACAGGTGAGCGATTGATAGCTATCGGATCGTCGTCCAGCACCCACGCGTGACCTTGCTGCCGCTCTTGTCTCGATCACCGTCTCCCAGCCCAGCACTACGGAGCAGGCAGTACAGAAAACAGTGCCGGATCCTGAATTCGAGCAGTGATCACCTCAAGTCATCGCTCTCCATGTCTCCATCCATGTCCTTTTCCTCTCGTGTATGAAACGACGCTCCGATGACACCTCGAAAATGGACTTCCCTGGCTACCGCCTTATCGAGCGCTCCAGCCACGACCATTACGAAACAGCGGTCGAGAAAAACTCCTTCACCGGCGAATACTCAGCCGACTCGGTCATCGTGACCCTGTCGGTGGCGTTGGCGCTGTACAATGCCCTCGAAATGGTCCTCCTAGTTGTGTCGACGTTTAAGAGATGGAAGGGCCTATACTTCTGGAGCCTGTGTGTCTGCAATTTCGGCGTCTTCTGCTACGCGACGGGCATCCTGCTGACGTACTTCGACCTCGGCGTCCTCTGGTTGGGCAAGACGATCCTCGACATCGGCTGGCTGTCTATGATCGCATGCCAGTCTCTTGTCCTGTACTCGCGCCTCAACTTGGTGTTGGACAACGTCGTGATCCTCCAATCCGTAAAGTGGATGATCATCACGGTCAGCGCCACCATCCTCCCCACCGTGATAGTCCTGGACTTCGGCTCCACGTATGCAGACCGACCGGCGTTCTTCGAGGGCTATTACTACATCGAGCAGATCCAATTGATCGTCATCAGTGTGCAAGAACTTGCCATCTCGGGACTGTATCTCTGGAAGGCCATCATGTTTCTCAATGTCATTTCGAAGGCTCAAACGCGGAGGGTAATCTGGCAGCTTTTCGCCATTAACATCATTATTATTTCCATGGACGTGAGTGGCCCCCGACCGTTTTAGAATTTGACCTGGACGAGCATTGATTGACGCCTTTCTATGTAGATTGTGATCGTCGCCCTGCAGTTCCTACATTATCAACTCTATCAGGAGAGCCTCAAGGGATTTTTCTACAGCGTCAA
Source organism: Phialophora verrucosa (assembly GCA_002099365.1). NCBI lineage: Eukaryota > Fungi > Ascomycota > Eurotiomycetes > Chaetothyriales > Herpotrichiellaceae > Phialophora > Phialophora verrucosa. Next base: position 2,377,140 of record MSED01000015.1, on the reverse strand, counting down.
GCTGAAACTTGAACTCAACATCCTCTCCAAACTGGTTGACCTTGTCAACGGCAATGCGACTCATAGGTCAAATGCGCTAGAGGCCATTGACACGGACGTGATACCCGGGCGAGGGCCAACAGAGGTGCAGGGAGGAGTATCACCAATGGATCAGCCTACCCGGTGGAATCCAAGCTACAAAGGCATAGTAGAGCACATCAAAGAAGACGACCACAACCACAATGATCACCCCAGCCTCGAAGCGTCGTCTTCATCCACAAAAGCCGTCGACGAGGAAGATGGAATCATGCGCATGACTTCCCATCAATCTTCGGGAACAAGAGCAAGAGGACGAGAATCCGATGTCTGGTACGCCGAGGTCCTTCGCTCCATGAAGTGAGTGGGCGGATCCAACACCGTACCACAGGCACCTATTGTGTCTTGTACTGAAGCGGATACTCGATTCAGCCAATGCTTGATCTGCAGGCTGTGGACCGTGTTCGCCGCGGTCTCAGCTCCCTACATTCAAGGAAGCGGCACCTCCAGCTTCTGCTCCGTGCTTGTGTTCGAATCCAATGACAACACGACCTGGAAAATCAAACCAAGCGGAGCGAGCGAGCGACAAATTCAATTGTATTACGACCCCCGGGGTACTTTTGGTGCGGCACTAATACGCCAACCAGAGACAGTGAGACAGTCCACCCACTCTTTGCTTCATACAATGCCCGGACCATGCATGCATCACCGACATCAACCCCATACAGCCGCCGCCCCTATGCACGCGACCTCTCCCAAATCGAGGTGCAATGCTACTCAATTCTCCCATCCAAACCAGTAGCAACAGGCAATAGTCCTGTTGGGCGTCCATCAATGATCTCCGCCGTCTACTTGCCGGGGCTCGTGCAGATGAGACCCTGTTCAAGCTGTCCAGGGACGTCAGTGATGCGTTTCTTTCCCAGAGCACTACACACCAAGGGCCACAACTCACAATAGGCAACAAGCAGCACCGGGCCTGCTGGCCGATGGCGGCGCAAATGTTGGTGAAGTCGTCGGTGCTTGTAGGGGGAGTTGGCGCTGTTTGGTAGTAACGAGCATGTCAGTCTATCCTTTCGCCCTTCACATATTGCAGGGAGTGTGTATTTGGGGATGGACATACGTGGTGCACAATCCAGATCAGCCACTCCGAGTACATCCGTGGCGCAGCAGACAGCAGAACTGTCGGCGCCGGTGCAAAGAGTGACGGCGGCTTGACGGTCCATGAGCGTACTCTTGCCTGGGATGGCGGATGCCAGCGCGGTGCTCACACCGGCTACAGCAATGACGATGGTAGAGTAGTACATTTTCGATGTGGATTCGAGATGGAGTGTTCGGGGGAGAAGTGGAGAGGATGACTTGAGATGTTATTGTTGGAGAGCCGGCTGGACCTGGTGAGTGATAAGAGGCTGAGATGGACTAAGGTGCGTTTGGAGCTGCGATGGTTAGAGAAATCGCCAGATGGGTTGTGTCGACTTTATACACGATACTTGCCTTCCTCGCCAGAGCTCGAGTGGCAGGCTCACTGAACCCTGGGATCGATCGACCCTACGGTTGAGACATGAGCCACTCCATTCATCCAGGATCTTCCAAGTGTTCAGCTCGGAAGTCGTCTGTAAATGACGACGATCATCAGCCCAACTCTGCTGCCATGATTTCCACGAGCAAGTCTCTGCGCGTCCCTGCAAGGCTCCATCGTACCTTATGCACTGATCGACGTCATGTCATGGGCGAAAGCTGGAGAAAGCATGGACTCGAGAGGCACGAGGATGTAGTACCTGCGTCGATCGCTTGCAAGGGTCAACATACAATTTCCCTTAGTCAGTCGAACAGGGAACCGGCGACTCGGGAGTCGGTCCACAGTACGAGTAGCTCGTACTCGTACTCCTGCTGTTGCGAGACATGATATGGAGTTTCTAGCACAATGCCATGCATGATCCTGGTGTGGATTTTTACCGTAGACTTTACGGTAGACTCGAAGAGGCAAATCGCCGAGATGAGCCAGTGCCAGATGGATCATTGGCAGAAATGGCATCGTAGGGAGTATGGGACGAGTTACAGTACGTAGGGATACTCAGTCGACTACTCGGATGAAGCTAGAATTTACCAGGCGTGCGCAGTCCACTGAACACTGTAACCGTTCGCTCGCAGCCCGTTCCCCGGCGCGCGCAATGGCGTCGCACAGAAATGATATTTCTCTGCCTCTGGTGCTTGTACTCGCGCTCGACATGTAGTGTTGGTACTCACACGCGTGATGTTTATGGCCTCGGTCAGTACGAATACACGGTATTGATTATGGACTCGTAGACACGGCACCAAGATGAACGGGACCAAGACCAAGACCAGGAACAAGGACCAGGACCAGGACAGGGACAAGGACAGGGACAGGAAACAGGGTGAAACACAATGGAGAAGACAGACCGTCCAAGTTTTGGTTGAACCGCGCAGCCGCGACCGCAAACGACGCGAGGACATTGCCCTGTGCTGGTGGAGCAGTGCCGCGCTGATCTGCGAAATGGTGTTGGCGATCAGCAGATCCGTAGATCAGTAGAACGGCGCCTTGGAGTACTCGTGAATCAGCCCTTTCGGCCGTTGGACACAGGGGTCTGACGGGACGGGGACGAGTATGAGTATGAGGTGTGAGGTGATTGAAGGAGAACCGAGCAGTACTAGAAGCACGGGTACGATTACACCTGGGACGAATGCCATCTGGATATCGTAACGAATCATGGGTTCTGTGTCGATCGACAGCGCTTTGGCAGGCAATTTCGAGTAGTAGTAACCCGTACTTGTACTCGAATGTAGTAGGTCCTTGTATGGACCAGGCAGGAAGGAAAAGGCAAGACGTGCCTGAAATTAAACAGGACGAGGCGCTTGGTCTTGCTCACTCGGCACCACCTGCTCAGCGAAAATGACGCGGGGAATTAAAACGCGGACTGTTCCTTGCATACTCGCGCGAGCACGTAGATCCTGCTAATACATACATACTGTACGTCCTCGTAGGAAACCGTCGACTCTTCTTCCCTGCGCCTCGGAGGCTTCGGCGTCGATCATGGTGGAGACGAGGCCGTTGGGATCTACGCGGGACTGTGCCACCAGTGGCTTGAACTGAGACACATGATGTCGCCTTTGCGACTGTTCGAGTTACGAGCACGAGGACGAGGACGAGTAGGCACAAGGCACAGGTGAACAAGCGCGACAAGGCACTTGCTTGTACGAGTACTCGTAGCATGTCCTCTAATTATACTGATCTACGCATGGAGTAACTTTATCCTCGTAGCTGCGAGGAAGCATCGTCTCTATGCACAGCACTATTGTGCACTCGTAGTCGTGGCCGTACTCCTACTCGGTACCATCTCTACATATGTATGTACCTTCCTGTCTGCTGCCTGCCGGGTCGAGCTGACACGCCGAGTGGATGATATTAGAGATTGGAAACACATCACCCTCTACTACTACCGCCTACTCGAAGTGAGACGAGTCATGTCAGAGGTCTTCAAGTCCTGAAATCCGGCAGACTCATACTCGTACCAGGGTAATTACGGAGTACTGCTCGACAGATGATAGATTATTTCTACCACGGACAGGCGCACTCCAGACTCTCCACCACAGTGCTCCGTACGAGTTACAGAGCAAGCACATCTTCGTTTGTCCGAAGGCCATCCCGTGCGTGCTACTGGTGCCACCATGCCAGGTCTTAGATGTTTCTTATCCGCTGCCTAGGCCAATGAGACTACTCTTCAGCATTGAGTGTACACTGTCTACTCTCACTGGTCTCCCGCGTGTAGATCTCACCGCAGCAACGGTTCCACAAGAGCTGAGAGAAGAGCAACTCGTAAATCTTACCGTGTACGAGTACTCGTACTATGGACGTGGCAAATCGAGCAACCTCGTGCCTTGTTCGTGATAAGATTGACGAGCCAGTGGTGGTGGTAGTTCACAACCAAGGGTCTGTCGTTTCGTACATTAGCACACCCGAAGGTAATATCAACCAAAGTAGGCATGGGTAAATTCATTGGCTGCATCATGTCGTTCCGGTGACACTTTGTACCATTCAATGTCGTTGATTTGCCGCATCTCCTCCCTGAGGACCAGCAGCCATTTCCGTACACGTTTCGAGTGTCCAGGAGTCGTCATCGAAAGTCATTGCTCTGCGCCAGCGTCACTGCAAAGTTTGAACTCAGCCAATACTGGCTCGTTTTCGGAAAAGCGCATTCTCGCTGAGACGTTCAAATCTTGCTTTTGTCCATCTCTAGTTGCACTCGAGTAATTTCGCTTAGGCCTCGCAAGGTCTTGTTGCTGATGTTCAATCCTTCTCAGACGAGTCGCTGACGCAAATGTAAGCTCATGGCCAACACAGTAATACTCGAAAATGCCATCATCATCCCGGCAGACGATGCATCAGGACTCTTCAATCCAAAGGACTGGCCCACACCCATGGCCAGTGCAATTGCAATTGCATTGTACAGCACCGCCCACCGTGTATTCCATCTTCCCTGCGCCAATGTTTTTCTTGCAATGGCGATGAGCTTCGGCACCGCCGCGAGGTCGGACGTCATGACAATCACATCAGCCGCCGAGGTGCCTACTGCCAAAGAGGATGCCGAGCCCGAGGAGCGGGAGGATAGAGGAAAAGACGAAAACAGAATGCCGACGTCGGCGGCAGCTTGTGCTGGTCCATCGTTCAAACCGTCGCCTAGCATTGCCACAATATTGTCCGTTGTGTCCCTTGAAGAGGCTCGCTGCAGCGCGATAACCAGGTCCCTCTTCTCGTGGGGAAGTGATGTCGCCGCCAGAACTGGAATGTGCAGCTGCGATGATACTCGGTGGGCTTCGAGCTCCGAGTCGCCAGTCAGCATCGTCAAGCTGAGTCCAAGGCCCTTCAGCGACTCAACCACAGCAGATGCGTTCTGACGTATGGTGTCTTGCAGCACGAAACTGCCTGCATATCTGCCATCAATGCCAAAATGCACCTGCGTTCTTCCCCGGGCAGTGGCCAGCTGTGTCGAGGGCGCAGGGTAGATATCGTGGTCGGACAGAAAGCGCTTGCTGCCGATATGCACGGTGTACCACATGTTGTCGTGCCCCTGCACCTCCGCAATCACACCTTTTCCTGTGGCATTGGAGACATTTCGAGTCGGCGAAGTGCCTGCTTGGACTGTCCCTTCGGCCAAGTGAGGCGACGCTTGAAGCTGCTTGACACACCATTGAAACACCGTTCGTGCCACTGGATGCGTCTGCGCCTCATCCCTTTCCGCCGCACTGACGAGACTGTAGCATAACATCATCTTCTTGGGATCCGACCTGAGCAGCTCGGCAAAAAAAGCCTCTGAAACCTGCAGCTTTCCTTCAGTCAGCGTCCCCGTCTTGTCCAGCACCAGATTGGTAAGACGAGCTAGGTTTTCAAGAGCTCTGGCGCCGCCGGGCAGTAGCACCCCATTTAAGTAAGCCGCATCAATGCCGGCCATGATGGCAGAGGGGTTGGCAAGGCCGATGGCGCACGGGCAAGCCGCTGCAAGAATCGCCATTGCTCGCTCACATGCCAAATTGACTCGATCGATAAGCGGCAAACAGTGTGGTGACAGACTGTAAGTCGCGACAAATCCTACGGCAGTGAGGATGAGAACCGCCGAGACAAAATATCTCATCATCGCGTCGGCAACCCCAGAGCCCGCGCCGTTGCCAGAGCCTGCGCCGTTATATCTATTCTCAGTCGCCTCTTCGATGCTTTGAACCAACTTCTCCAGACTGGATTCGCTCTGCTCCTTCAGGACGACTGCGACCACCCCAGCAGACAAATTACGCGTACCCGACATGACCATGTCGCCGACTGTCTTTCGAACCGGCGCCGACTCGCCAGTCATATTGGACTCGTCGATCAGTGAACTCCCCTTGACAATGTAGCTATTGCACGGGATGAGGCTTTGGGGTGGAATGTGGTACGTGTCGAGAGGTGCGAGGAGACTTGACGGACACGGAGATAGGACCGCTTCACACGTATCGCCCTGGGCTTCATCTCCATTCCGGCGCAACGGGCCTTCTACCATCACCATCCCCATTTCGATTTCTCTCTGAAGCCCGTAAAGACGGGCGAATGATGTTGCACCTTGCCTCTTCAGTGTAACATCGAGGTACCTTCCTCCACTAATCACGACAGTCAGAAAAGACGCCGTCGCAAAGTACGTTTTCGTCTGCGGATTGGCTGGACCATCCAGCGCCATATTGAAGAGTGACAGGATGATGCTCAGGCTGAGTGAAACTGACAGCAAAGAATCCATGTTCAGATTCGGCAGCTGAAGTCGTCTACGAGAGGAGCTCACCCAAGCGTTGCGGTGGATCCATCTGGCATGAGTTCTTTGAACGTGACACGCGACGGCCAGCGCGCCGAGGTGGGAAAGAGGGACCAGTAGCCGCTGAAGTTGGCCTTCTACCGCGACCTTCGTCATCCAGTCGAGCACTGAAATAACCGTTGCCCATTTTGCAGCACCGTTGAACGCATTCTTGAGAGCCTGCAGCTCTTCTTCACTCTGTATGAGTCGCAGATTCTGTTCAGATCCGCCATTGCCCTGTTGAAGTACTTCGGCACCATAGCCTACGTCCTCAATAGCAGAAATCAAGTCCGCTATCGATGCCTTTCGCGGGTCGAAGACTACCGTCGCGCGGGACAATGGCAGAGAGATTTTGGTGCGCGAGATGGATGGATGGGACGTCAATGCCTGCGTAAGTGTTGACACACAGGCAGAGCAAGTCATGCCAGTTATCAGCAGTCGAACGGTTGCCCATTGGTCGGCTTGAGCAGGACTTTGTTTCTCGCGGGCGTCACTGATGGTGGCGGCTGCTACCAGTGTAGTGACTGTCCGCTTGTCGAAGACGGGCTGGAAGCCAGTGGCCGAATATGCATCAGAGTCGGAGTCATTATACTTAACCTCGAGGAGACGAACATCAAACAGCTCGCAGGCCTTGATGATTCGGCTCATGATGTACGCGGTGAAGACGCAGCACGCCATCGTAGGTAGGCCGTGGAAGGCCTGCCCTTCGAGCCTTTTTGGAAACTCGTCTGGTTCCTTCGCTCTGGAAGTAAATAACTATATCTTGGCCTGTCGCAAGAAAACTCCCGAGTCCCAGCCAGTTCTCAATATGGCTGCGCCCGGTGTGTTTCAAAGCACCTGGAATCGCTTGGTAGAACAGCCATTCCGATACCTCGAGGGAGGGAAATGCATATTTGAAGGGTTGCCCATGGCTTCTGAATCAGAATCCCCGAAGTCGAGTCAGTGCCAGTTCGTCGTGGATTCGCCCTGCGTAACCGAGGTCGTGGCCGAACCCGCACACGTGATTCTTGGTCTGGTTTCAAATGGATGGTGAGGATCGACTTGGAGCACGGTTATATCGCAGATCATGTCGACGTGCAGATGGAAAAGGAGCCATTTGAACTCGTGCGTCTAGATTGCTCGATACATATTTGGGCGCTGCGCCATATCCGCCAAATACCCATGCCATACGGGTCGCACGCAATTCCTCATCGCATATCTCCAGCGGTACGCAGCCAGATTGGACACAATCTTACGGCAACTTTCAATCCGAGCGCAGTTGGCTTCCCGCCAAGTGAGTTCGTAGTGAAAAAGACCTCTCAGAGGTTGAAAGCAGCCAATAGGAGGACAACTCTGTGGGAGAGAGTTATGTAGTCCTTCGGAGGAGCACCGCGGTTCATTAAAACTGATGAGTGGGAAAGAAAAAGGCATTTAAGTGCGCAGTAACTGGAACCCAGTTCATAACATTCAAATGTACATGGCTTCAAAGATCGTCGATAGAGAATTCGTCGCACTGGGGGTATATTTCACACATGGCCTCATGACATCCGTGCGTAGTCCTGAGGATTGTATCTGTATTGCTGCTGCTGCTGTTGCTGTTGTTGCTGCTGCGCCGACATGTGATTCGGATCTGGAGTTCTGGGCGACCTCTCCGGTGCAGGTCCATTATTGGCCGGCAGCTCAGCAACAAAGGTTCGCTTTTCGAGACCAGGAGACGCCATGCCACCGGGCCGGGCTACAGAACTGGGCATTGAGCTCACAGACTCTGTGTAGCTCTGGCGATCAGACTGGCTGCTTTGGTGCGGAAAGTCACTCTGGTTCGGTGAGCTGGCCGACAGCTCGGAAACAGCGGACGAGAACCGGTGGTTCGGGTGCAACTGCGATTGTGGTGGTGGTGGTTGCTGGACGAAATGTGTGCTTCCAGGCATTTCAATAGCGAGGCCTTGTGAAGGTGGCGCCTGCGCATATTGTGGCTGTGGACTGGGCGAGCCGTACATTGATTGTCTTGCATACGCTGACTGTTGGAAACCCGGCACGCTGGGCGACTGAGGATATGCGGATTGAGGCATGGGGGAGAGCAAGGACGGTGAGTAATGACCCTGCTGTTGGAATGTGTGTGACCGGTCCGCCGGGTTCAAGGTCTTCAGCTTTCCCTCCTCGAACATAGCGCTGAGGACACCCGAGTCGATCAATTCAGCCTTCTTCACCAGACGGTCAACCATGGTCTTCGAGGCCGCTTTCATCTCCTTCTTCACGAAAGACACCATCGCAGGATTACACTTGATCTCGATATCTTCTCGCAAGTACAGGCCTTCGGGCGGGGCATTGCTTCCCAACTCCCTTGACTCGGGAGGCTCGCCGGGTTGGTTGCCTCGGATCTGCCATTTATTGCGCAAGTCAACACCCATGGGCGCATAGACGTGTGTCTGTAATCCCCACGGCATATCGTGGAAACATCCCTTGAACGATATCTTGCCTGCGCCGGCCTTGCCTATCCCCGGCACATACTGGATTCTTTCGTTGATCTCATACCAGGTCGAGAAGAACTCGTCCGCGGGCGCAGTCTGAGGAGCTTTAATGGGTTTGTAGCCGGTTACAAGGGGATTGAGTTCAATGATCTCGCCATGACTGTGTAGCATGTCGATGGCGAGCTGACGAGGGATATGGGAGGGGATGGGAGTGATATTCGTGTAGACGGATTTCTTCTTCATGATGGGCATCGTCGGGTGGACGTTCACCACGAGCGACGTGAGGGACAGAAATGTGAGGCGACAATGACGGCGCCGGTCAAAATTGGTCAATGATCCTCAGATGTAATGGCGAGAAGGGAGAAATTATCGCTGGCAGGCAGCAAGATGTCAGATTGCGCAGGAGAGAGCTGCGGTGGTGACAGGGTTTATTGAGAGCCGTCACTAAACGAATGTCTAATTTGCGAAGCTGACAAGAAGCTGAGCCGGGAAAACGCCCTGAGCGACTTTCAAGTCTTGGAAGCTGAGAGCGCCGTGAGTGAGCCGGGTATTGATGCGTCAGGTACACTCAAACACTATTAATTCCGTTGTTAAAGGCACGAATGTCGAAGGGCTTATGCGCAGTTGTATTATTTCTCGCCCTCTGGAAGACCGTGGAAAGCGGGATTGTCTAGTCATCACCATGGTTGCTATTATAATCTAGGGCTGCAGCACCGTTGGAACGGATGTGCAGTACTCCGGACGCGACCAGCAGTGATCGGCTACTCGTACTGTACACTCACTCATTGATCGGTGCCCATGGGGGCCTGAAACTCTTGGACTTGCGGGCGAGCAGGCGAGCAGAGATCTCCTCCGCCATCCGGCAATTGGAATGGCTGATGCTGATGTGTCATGGGTGTGGCGGAGGGGAACTGGCATCCCTAAATATCTCAGCCGTATCTCATTGGAGGAATTCACTAGGCCTCGTCGTCCCGCAACATGCAAAGCAGAAAGTGAGACCACAGAAGGTGCTCGAGTGTCCAAGACGAGAATTCGGAACACGAAGATTGGGTTTGATCGCCCTGTAGCCTTCTGTGGGTAGTTGTCATCCATAAACATCTGTGTGCGATGCGAGTAAACATGAGAGAGAAATCTAGATGCGATTGGTGATAGCGGCTGTGGCTCCGCCCATGCGCTATAGATTGCTAATTAGCTGGATAACTATCGAGCCCAGCCATGTACAAGTAGTTCTGTACAAACGAAACCCCCACTTGGCCTGTTTCCTGTTACTCACTCAACTCTCCTGAGCCTCTATAGCATATAGAGTCTTTATTTTGGTCTCGAGGGTTCTGTCACAAACGGCCAAAGCGCCCGCCGTACAGACACATCAGCACTCGCCGCTAAGCCGGATAAGCTACTGTAGAAGCCCATCTCTCGCACCCTCACCGCATGGGAGACTCTTCCTCTTCTCATGCTCCGAGTCTACTTAGTTAAAACGGATAGTCAAGGAATAACCTAATCCCTAGGTTGTTACTAAATCGCTACACTATACCTATTCACATGGGCTATTCCTAACATATTAAGTAGCAGCGCACCGAGCGATGACGAGCGGTAAAACGGGAAGGTAAAACGGGAAGATCGTCAATTTTCTGATCAATCAAGCTATCAAATTGTGCGGCTGCCGTGACGATAGCATTATTGACTCCCTGAGACAGATTGTTGAGTTTGTCCGGAACGATGCCGACCTGACGCAATTCGCATGGGCAGCGCCGGGGTGGTCGCCGGTAGGCATGTGCACGCCTACGCCGGCGCTGTGGCAGCATTCTGGCTCTGGCCGGGGAGGGTCGTACAAGCCGATAAGGCCTTGGAATGTCAGGTTGGATTCGACCATATGACGGCCATCGGAGTTGGTGAGGCGGTCGTAGGGCTTGGATGCGAGAGCCCGGCAGCGGAGGCCTTGGGATGCAATGTCTTCGTGCCTCTCGACCATGCGCTTAGCACCAGCGGCCATCGTGATGGTCAAGACGACGGTGAGGAAGCTAGTATTACTGACCAACCTGTCGCCACGGCGCAGAAGATTCCTTCCTAGTTGCTCGAGAAGCCATTGGAGGCCAGCACGACGATTGCGAAAACAACTGCGATGCCCAAGAGACCGATTGCCAGATGGGACAGTTTTCGTTGCAGAGGTATGCCGACGGTGATGCCGAGGAAGACACCAATGAAGTCACCAGCCGTAAGACCGTACGCCTGAGCTTGGTGATGGACGTAGACTTTGCCATCCTTCCAGACTTTGGGTTGTCGGACTCTGCTGTGTTGGCCTCGCAAAGCTGCTGCGATTGTGCCAAGTCCATGAACATTGAGCATCTTTCATCGCCGCTGTACAAAAGCCCGGCGCCAGAGGGGACTTGTGTGTCAGAAATTTATCCTCTTCTTCAAACGTTCCGAGAAACTCCTTACACATAATATCGAGGCTCATTATAATCTCTCCTTTTGGCTCATCAGGTTCGCGGCTCACCTAGGTCGATCAACACATAGCTTCACAGGCATATTTAGATCAATGGGTTGTTCGGCTTCCTCCATTCCTCTTGAGGTTCGTGGTGGGACCGAGAGATGTTATTTTCTTATCTGATAACTGCGAATTGAGAGTGACCATGTTCCGAATACCTTTTTACTGAAGTCCATTTACGAGTATTACGCCGTAGCACGGAGCTGTGTTCGTGGCAAATTCTGTCATTGAGACAATCGAAGATAGAGGACTTGGGGGTTGCCAATGCATTGGTTGGGATTGAGAGAAGGGGAAGGGGAGGTAAAGGTCCTGATTGAGGCGGAAATGGGCGGCGAATTGCATACAGTATGTCAGACAACACGCCAGTCCATAACCTCGATCGCACGTTCCGCGTGGGCGGAGTGAACCCCGCTGTCCATAAGGTGAATCATGTGTCACGATCTGAATGTCATGACACATTGGTACGAACGCTTTTCCTCGCAATCGAGTGCAAACTGGCATAAATTCGGCGTGGCGCGACGGAACCAGCAGTGCCTGGATCTGGGCGCTGGGTTGATGGAGGCTCGCATTGGTCTGCAAAAGATTTGCCTGGCACGTGTTAGAAGCCAAGTGCCAAGCACTCCTTGGCATTCAACCTCCGTGAACCGCCAAGAGGGAATGACACGTGAAGTCCGCTGTGCCAAGCTGAGATGGAGAGTGCCTGTACCTAATAGCGCTCCTCAGATATTCATAAAGGCGAGATGGAATCGCTGGATTCCGTTCCTGGGAAATCAAGTTGTCAGCTCCTGCTTTTGCAACCTCAAACCATGCCTCGTGCACATTCAAGATGCCGGCCCTCCTCGCAAATCGATCAAATGAGCAGCAGGACTGGGACGAGCCCCTTTCCGACGAGAACACGCCTTGCGGCCATTTCACTGGAAACTGGATACGTTTTATGCCACTGTTAAGCGTTTGTGCATTTTTGATCTTCATGGTCATGTAAGTCTCCAAGAGGCTGGAGAAGATGAATATTGCTGACTGGAATCTTGTTTCAGAGTTTCAGGTCGGGCTACACGGAGCACTCCGCGGCATGCAAGTGACATATTGCCAAGGACTGATACGGAGTACAGGATTCGACAACAGCGGGGAAGCATTCTAAAGTTCAACGAGACAACGCCGTTGCTGAGAGCCGAGTCCTGGAGGCGGCAAAAAGAGGATTCGCACAGTCCGTCACCTGCGAGTCTTTCCCGAATACTTATCTGGTATGTGTTAGGGTTTGTCCCTCCTGTGACCGACCATTTTGCTGACTTGAAAGCGCTATCTGTTTGGACCACGTCCGGGCTAGGCACACGATACAGGAGCTGAAATGTTTACACGTGTTTCACCACCGTTGTATTGACACTTGGTGGCGCAAAGGGCATCCTTCTTGTCCCCTTTGTAGGCAATCAATGGTGATCATGCCTGGACCCGTCGTCACTCCCCTTTCCCGGCGAGATTCAATTATCCTTGGCCGACCCCGCTGATGGTGAGGGGTCCCGGGGTTTTTAAGCTCATAGACCACAGAGCTTTGTTTTTGAATATGGCTATGCGTTGTCAAAGCATTTGTACCAGTAGGGTCGTTGCGGAGTACCCCTTGAGCACAAATGGGACGCTATCTAAAACATGGTTTGCCTTGTTCAGGAGTGTGGCCGTATCCGAGGCTGAATTTTGGGGGAGCCGGCCTTAGAGGTTGTACATCGAGAGCTCCAACGATTGTGGTGGTGAGCGGCGCCGAATTGGCGTAGTTGTTGGTTCAATCGGATCTGCTCTGGTGTGAGTGGCTGTGCACGCTGGTATATACAGGAGACGGGTTGCTGTAATGGGCGTCCTGGTCGCCAGGCTTCAGAAGGAGCGATCATGATTATCAGCATAGCTGTTTTCGTGGTGGAAGGTCGACACGGCTTTGATGGTGATAGACATTAGTGTTTGAGGGCGAGACGGTTTGACGCACGCTCTACGATTACGAGTACAATCTACGCACGGGACATCAAAGGATCCGAAGAGGTACCAGCATCAAAAAGACCCTCAATTTCCACGTGGTTTCACGTCGTTTGTTAGAGTAGTGGTCAGTCCTGTAGCGAGATTTTCGGGTATGGTCAACAGCCTCGAAGCCTGCCAGAGCGATCTCCGAAGCTGTTATCGCACATGAAGGATGTGACGGCACACAGGAGGAAGATAATGCAGCAGGAACGCTGCGAACTGGTACGGATTGCTCAATACGAAGGGACCGGACTAAAGAAAGAGGAAAAGGTGTAAAATCCAGAGGAATGCTTCCTTCTGGCAAGCCTTCGGTCACGTGCAGCCAATCACCTTAAGGCTGTACAGATGTAGAGCCGTCGTCTATCCAATCAGGATGAGGATTGGCCAACGCGTCTTACCCAAAGCAGCCCACCTCCTCGCCAGCCTTGCCTCGTTCGTTTACGAGCGATGTGCCAGAATGGATTACACAGCCCTGTAACCCCTACTATTTGTCACCCTGGGCTAGAAGTCATCATTCATATATCGCTGGAGCCATTCAGTCCTGCCGATCCTCGATCGAATCCGTTTGCCATATATCCTAGATAGGAGTCAGCCTTACTGTGTCTCAGGGTCGCGGGGCCAGGTACTCACCAGAGAGGGATTGTCAACAGACAGACCAACAAGAACAGAGCCCCGAGGATGCAGAATACCTCCAAGGGACCGTCCCGCGCAAGCCAGTTATTGACAAAGTATGTCAGACCGAATGTCAGGAGATTCCGAGCGTTGATGGCGACAAATGCCTCCTCGTTGAGTTTCGGGTAAGAATCGATCACGTAGCCAAAGACACAAGTCGACGCGAAGGCCAGACTCATGTTGGCCAATCCAAAAGTCAGGACTGGACCCGACCAATGCGTCTGATAGTGGACCGTGGCCCCGAATCCGAAGAAACCAACCGTGCCCAGGATCGCGGTGACAACGATTAGCACCAGGCGGAATTCAGGTTCGTAAATGCCCTTGTTCTTCTTCGTCAACCACACGCAGATCGCATCGTTCAGCGGACCGGATAAGACTTCTCCCAACAGGGTCAGGATAAAGGGTGATAAACTGATCAGGCCAACTTGCGACACAGAAAAGTTGTAAGGCGGCGCAACAAAAATCACTCCATTGACGACGCTGAAAACGACAATCCACGTAAGTGTCGTTCCATACATTAGGAAACCCCAGAAGACGGCAGGATAGAAGAACAGGATGACCGGTCGAGTGAAGATTTTGACCATGGGGGCATAGCTGTATCGACCGGTGAAGACCCTGAGCGACTGCAAGTATGACATCTTCGGTTCTGCGGATCCATGCGTGACGCTGTACGAGAGGTGCTTGTCCTTCTCTCCATGGGCCTGGGCGAGGTCGTGTTCGTGGCCCAGCTTCATATGGACATGTTCTGCTCCGGGCTTCTCCGGGTCGGTAATGGCCGTGTCTGTTTCCGGAACGACGACAACAGCATCTCGTCGGTAGGTGGTTTCTGGCACCAGGAAGACCACGGCAAGCAGCAGCACGCCGAAGAAGATGGCACAGACGCCGAACGTCCATTCGTATCCGTCGTACTCGATAATATACCCGGCAACGAGGGCCCCGCCGGAGATGCCGGTCAAAAGGAACAGATTCCAGACAGCGATTCGCGTCGCACGTTCGTGCACGAAATACAAATCGCCTATGGTGCATTGAACCAGGACCTGTGAAGCAGCATGTCAGAGTTGAAACTTCCCAGGGGTGGAGTGGTCGACCAACGTACCTCGTATGGAGCCATGCCGATACCAGAGATCACTCTTGACGCTAGGAAGCTGCTGTAATTGCCGGCCTTGGCTCCCCATATCGAGCACGCGAACATGATGCAGCTGGCAAGTATATAGATCGGCCGTTTGCCGTACAGCTTGGCCAAGGGATTGGTCAGAAACAAGCCAAGGCCGATGGTGAGAATCAGCCATGCGGTAGCTTGTGACAGGATCTCAACAGTGATGTTGAGTTGAGCGGAAATCTCGACGAAGCCTGGCGACAGCATCGGCCCGAAGGCACCGACAACGGCGGCACTGAGAGACACGACAAGGAGAATCATTTCCTTCTTCCATTGCGGCCAGTTGAGAGGATCGTTGGGCGAGTCCGATGGCTGAGGGATCAGGATGATGTTTGAAAACCTGCCCCTGCCGTGCTTCAGTAGGTCTCGAGGTATCTCTGCGTACTCTGGCGGCAGGTCATCCTGGTCACTCATGAACGACGTGCCAGGCACGTTCTCCAATTTCTTGCAGTCGAGGATTCCGAAAGGCATCTTGTAAGCGGCTTTAATGTCGAGAGATAACAAGGCTGGGCTGAAGACAGGTAACTGGACCAGCGTCGGATTAAATACCAGAAGAGCTCGGAAATCCCTCCGCACTGGTTCTCATCCTGATAGACCAGTACGAGTATTAGTGACAACGCAGGCGGTGGCACAGTTTAGAGCATGTGCCAGAGCAGGAGGGTGCGAGCGCTCCACTGCATTGACGAACCAGTAGACTCACTCCAAGCACAAGAAGCGGTCTTGCCCAAACGCACTAGTGGCATGAAGCTTCGCTCCTCCATTTGATAGCCGCATCGAGGTCCAGTTTGGGCGCCACAGCAGGGTCAAATGTGGTCTCTAGAGGCAGGGGCACGAGGCCACCGGAATACTCCCACTGACGGGGGAGACAAAATCGACATATCCCAGGCCCTGGATCGGCGGTCGCTATTGGCAGTGGCTCACGTAGCGAAGTCCCCAGGCTGGACGGACATTTGAGAGGATCGATTGCCACCGACTTACCCCACGGGCCTAAAGTGGGAAATGGGGGGTTCGGCAGGGTTGAGGCGTACAAATTGTCGATCAGCTGGTGGAAGAGGTCGACACCTCTACATCCACGCACCCACACAGTACTCGTACGTACGAGCATCCGGAAAGCTTTGCTCTCCCTCCGGAGTGCGCTTTCCGGGGTCGCTCGTTAACCGCAGTCCGGCAATTGAGCCTCTGGCAGCTGAAAGCGTATCTTGACGACGTCCCATTTCGCTTAACCGGTGATCCCTGATCTCCGATCTGGCGCTCATGTACTGGTATCTGATACGGGTCCTTCGGCCTGCGTAGCCCGCCTTCAAACACGCGACGACTAGCCTAACGAGATGCAACGAAGAGGGTAAGGCGACAAGAAACGTTGAGCAGGCTCGACAAGCTACACAGGTGATAGAGTAGGAACACATAGTGACCAGTTCTGCCTGACAGAGAATTATCATCTTAATGGAGTCGCGAACTCAGGAGTTGCGTCTCCCTAATCACCACGTCTTTCACTCAAGCTACGCAAGCTGGTCAATCTCCTGCGCAAGCCTGGCCTGCACGCCATTCGCGGCAGCAGGGGTTGGCTCTGTCACCGTGTCTGCCTTGACCGACGCGCCACGGTCCAATTTCTTCAGCACGTCGTCTATCACTTCGTACGCGTGTGTTTCCGCGTCGAAGTCAAGCAACCAGGCTTCGCGCTTCAAATGCAGGGACTTGACGTCCTTCCAGATCTTGTCCCAGTCGGCCTTGTGCCACTGCTCTCGTGTTGTCACACCTGTCATCTGAGCTCTATGGACACGTTCATAGCGAATGGCTTCGTATGCCCTGATCGCTCGAGGCACATTGTCTCTGCCGCTCTTCTCGAGCGTGATAGCAAGCGTCACGCCGTCTTCCATCGATTGACTCGCGCCTTGTATCGATGTTGGCAGGAAAGGATGTGCCGCATCACCAATCAACGCAATACGAGCTTTTGGCGAGATAAAGGTTGGTAACGGATCTCGGAAGACGAGTTTGTAGTCGACAAGCCGGTCTGGAGGTGTGGCGTCGACTATGTCATGGACCACCGGAGCCCATCCTTGCAGATTCCGCTTGACTTCCTCCTTGTCTCCGGGGAACTGCCAGTCTTCGTCGATATCTGCGTCGTCCTTGTGTGTCAACACCCAGCTGAACTCTTTGCCGCCCTTTATCGCCGCAGCGAGGAAGTGCTTGTCCTCCCCGATCTGGTCCCCAGTTAGCATGTGGTCTTCTTGGAATGAACAAAACACCCACCCAGCCGGAATGAGAGTCGCCATTGAGTACCAGATGTTTCGTCCTCTCGTTCTTCGCCAGCTCGTCGGAGGGAAACCATGACCGATAAACTGCATATCCCGATGGTTTAGGTCGATCCTCGAAGCCCAAAACAATTTTTCTTCCAGCTGATTTGACTCCTTCCGCCGCAAATACACAATCCGCCGTCAACCTTTCGCCGTTCACAATCACGCCCGCCTCGGTGTCTGTCTCGAAATAGTCGGTAATATGCTGGCCTAGTCGAATGTCGATCCCTCGAGCTTTGGCGTGCTCGAAGACGGCAAGGTGGATCTCGCCCCGATGGCCGTTGATGCGCCGACCCCATTGCTTCTCAACGTCCCAGACTTGTCTAGTCGCAAAGGTACCCTTCCAGTCGTAGAAGTCGAGCCCGTCGCTGTGGTGGATGATTGGCTCGAGTTTGTCAACCACTCCCTCCCATCGCTCGAAAATGTGTCCAGAATTTGAGGAGAAGCTGATGATGTCTCCCAGGGGCTTCAGTTCAGCGACCTTTTCCAGGAGTATAACATCATGACCCTTTCGGTTGCATTCTATTGCCGCACACAATCCAGCGAAACCGGCACCGACAATGATGACCTTGATGCCCGAAGGTGGGAGTCTAAAGAATTCGGGCATCTTTGATTATGGCGACTTGACTTTGTAGGATAATTCTACTGTTGGAGGTTTTAGAGGTGAGGGCGAAACCCTGCAACTTTCGTATATAAGGACAGTGTTGATACCTAAGACCTCAATGCTCCCAGAGTCAGTGCTGATCCGGTTCTATTCTCCCAGTTCGTCGGGCCAGAATGTCGCCTGCCCCGTACCCTCCCACGACTGGCTTGCTGCGGGACTGTCCACTATCCAAATCGAGCCCTAACGCAACGACGCGGAGAGCCATCTCCATGTCTGGGGTTTCTCCGGCATCTCGTCCACAACTACAACTGCCGAGGATCTCGAGCTCATGGACAGGCGATGGGCTTTCTCCGCATCTGCAAAGCGACCCCACGACGAGCGGATCTCTTCCTCCATTAAGGCATCACAGCTGAAGTGGCGGCGTCCATCTTCCAATGGACGACTTGCCTTTACTCGGCGTCGCCAGCGGCGCAATTGGCCAACACTAGAGCTCGCCGAAATGCTTCTTCTTTCCTCCTTGGTGAGGGGATACAACGGATTCAGTCCGGTAGAGTGCCGGTGTGCTGGGATTTCTTCTACGCACAACCTACTAGAGTGCCCTCGAGCTTCTGAACAATTTTGGTGAAGTTCACTTCATCGCGGTGAGTCGTCGTTCCTCTTCGTGGCTGCTCGAACCCCAGACCTCCAAGTGAACGTGACAGACGCATACAAACACGTCGGATTAGCGTTTTCTAAAGGTCTTGATTAAGAATGAGTTGGACAACCATCTTCTGGGCCTGGGCGGGCGTGACAGGGCTGTTGCTCGTGGGAGTCCTCGGTGTGGTGATCCACGATGTGATATTATGGAAACGCATGCCTCCTGGGCCTCAGCCGCTCCCCTTTGTGGGCAACAAATTCGACATCCCGTCCAAATACCCGTGGATCCAATTCCAAGAATGGTCCAAAAAGTACGGCCCGATCTTCACGCTCTGGCTGGGCCGTCGCCCAACCGTCATCATCTCCGATCCTGTCATCGCGTCCGAACTCCTCGAGAAGCGCTCCCACAAGTACAGCTCGCGGCCGCGGTTCGTCGTCATGGGCGAGATCTACAGTCAAAACAGCGGCATCCTGGTGGCCAAGTACGGCAAAGACTGGTCGGTGCGGCGCAAGGCCCTCCACAGCGTCCTCACCCAGAAGGCCCTGCAACAGTACAAGCAGGTGCAAGAAGCCGAAGCCGTGCGCCTCTGCCAGATGCTCGTCGACAACCCGCAGGACTTTGAAAGTCTGCTGGACCGCTTCACGGCGTCCATCGTCTTCACCATCGCCTACGGCCACCGCATCGACAGCATGCAATCCCCGATCATCCGCCAGCGCCTGAAGTTAATGCACATCATGGCATCCCTGAACGTGCCCGGGCGGTACCTGGCCGAGTCGTTCCCGATCCTCGCACGCATCCCCGAGGCGCTCGCTCCCTGGAAGCGTCAGATCCGCGGCTGGGGCGACGAGAACGAACAGGCCGACAAGCAACTCATGAACTACGTGCGCGAAGACATGGAGAACGCCAAGAAGCCCGGCGCCCCCCCTCTGGCCAACAGCCTCGCCAAGCAACTGCTCGAGCAGCGCGAGGCCGACCCGGCGACCTTTGCGCTCCTCGGCGAGCGCGACTTCAACGGCCTCCCGGCCAGCATCTTCGGCGCGGGCGCCGACACCACGGCCAGCACGCTGTGCAGCACGATCCTCGCGATCGTGACCCACCAGGAGGTTCTGCCCGCGGCGCACGCGGAGCTGGACGCCGTCGTCGGCACCGACCGTCTGCCCCTGTACTCGGACGAGGCGTCCCTGCCGTACATCCGCGCGCTGTGCAAGGAGGCGCTGCGCTGGCGGCCCGTCGCCGTCCTGGGCGGCACGCCGCACGCGAGCACCGAGCCCGACACCTACCGGGGCTACTACATCCCCACGGGGACCAACATCCTGGGCAACAGCTGGGCCATCAACCTCAACGCCCAGTACTACCCGAACCCGGACCACTTCAACCCGCTGCGCTTCCTCGACACGGACCCGCACGCCCTCGGCTACCTGCCCAAGGACTACCTGGCCAGCACGCCGCAGGAGAACGACGGGCTCGCCCACCCGTCGCGCCTCGGCCACTCGAGCTTCGGCTGGGGCAGGCGCATCTGCCCCGGCGCCGACCTCGCGAGCAACAATCTCTTCATCGCCGTCGCGCACCTGCTGTGGTGTTTCGACATCCGGCCCGCCAAGGGCGTCGTCTACGACACGTACAATTACACCGAGGGCTTCAACATCCGGCCCCAGCCGTATCGGTGCGAGATCACCATCCGGAGCGAGAAGCACAAGCAGGTGCTTCAGCGCGAGTTTCTGCAGGCGAGGGACTATCTGATGAGGAACTTCCCGCTGTTCAAGGAGCATGAGATTGTTGTTTGAGCGCAAGAAGTTGCCCTCGGCCCACGGATGAGGCGCAGATGGGATGTGGGACTCTCGGGGGCAGGGGAAATGTCGTTCATACAGTCAGCACACGAACACGATGTGCATATCGTGTTTAGGTCCGAGTCTAGATTTCTGCGGCATGCTGTGTAGTCTTTCGTGGGTATCATCTATCGTCAAAGTTTATCGTCCGCCCTGCATGCGCCGCAATCTCTCTTCTGCGGCTCTTGCTCTCCTCTCCCGTTCCAACTTCATCCTCATTTCGGGCGTCAACCCTCTCGCCTCCTCTTCTCTCTTTTCAGCGCCCGTCTTCTCCACCGCCGCTGCGAGCGTCTTGCCCACGCCGGCCTTCCGCTCGATCCTGCCCACATTGCGCTTCTCTTCTTCCTGCCTGAGCCTCTCTAGGTCGGCTTGCCTGCGCTGAGCTTCTGCAGCGTCCGAGGCCGACTTCTCTTGTGCCACTTTGGCATCTACTTCTTCCTGAGAAAGAGCCGAGGGGACATGGGCGGCCGCCCAGTCAAAGGCATTTTCGCCCAGCTGGTGGCGAGCGACGCGAAACGCGTCCCGCGTCTTGACGTCTCCTGCGATTTCGTACGCCGTCTTGCCGTCGCCGTTTCTGATCGCCGGGTTAGCTTTGGCTTTGGTGAGGAGCGCCAGAATCAGCGCAGGAGAATTCGTGGATGCAGAGAGGTGGAGTGGAGTCGGAGCGTGGTGATGATCAGAAGCAGGGAAGAAGGTGAAGTCAGGGGAGAGGTCGTTCTTGGTCAGATAGAGGAGGACTCCCGGTGCTTTCGACCGCCGGATGAGGGCTTGCAGTTGTGAGGTGTGGAACTGTGCAGCCTCTTCTTCTTTGCTTAGCTTAGGCGCCTGAGGTTTTGCTTTCTGTTCCTTCGGAACCTTCTCAGGGGACAACTTCACTGGCGCAGGCTCAACCAGCTTACCGACCTTTAGCCTGGTCAGCTCTTGGAAGGAACGAAGAAGTTCGGCTTGAGTTGCTCGACGGGTACTGAATGGGAACCCGCGTATCCGTTTGTCGGTACTTCTCAGGACTTGGCCCTCGTAAGGTCCGAACAGCGTCCTTCTGTTGGTAGTTCCTGTTGCACGTATGAACAATACTTCGGCAGCATCGATCATTTCTTTCCAATCATGTAGCACAGCTCTGACGTCCGCCTCTAGCGCCATTTCATTGTACCTTCGTATCGATGATCCTGCAGAATGCGCATTACCCTTGGCGTTGTCGTTTGCAGATTGAGAACCGCCTTGTTTCCGCCTCGTGGTATATCGGTGAAACGTCTTGTGAGCTTTGACGACAGCATGGCGTTCCTCGACGCCACCTGGCCCCTTCCGTAGCTCTGGCACCAATGATACGACCATGGCTGCAAAGTGGCCACCCCCAATCATACAGAGGAAGAAGTGAGGATCGTTTTGGGCATATTGCGTTGCATCCTTTTGCACTTGTCCACTTGATTTTCCCAGGATTGGCTTCAGTTGCTTCTTCTGAATGATGTCCACCAGAGATGAACGTGCTTGTTCCTGCTCCTCCGGCGACAAGATGGCCTTGTAGACCCCTAGGCCCACATCCTCCCCTACCTTTGGACTTGACAGCCATATCAAAGGGGCATTTCCAAATCCACGCTTCTTGGAGCTTTCTGTGTCGCCATTGGATTCTTGGTGAGAAATTTTGGCCTGCGTTCTCAGCAAGGCTGTGAGTGTGCTGTCTCCATCTTTCGGCCCCTCGTCGTCCCCGTCCTCTGAGTCGTCCGAGTCTGAGCCCGACAGTGACTCGTCTAGGTCACCGATGAGGCGCACAAAGGTTGCTTCGTCGACGGGAGGCAGTTGCTTTATGCTCAACTTGAGGTTGTACCGGTGGAAGTCGGACTTGACGTGATTCCGTTGGTCTTGGACATTGTTGAATGTGGCTTTGCACAACGCACACGAAGTCGAATTCGTGATGCCGTCTTCGGCGTGCCGACTCGTAGGTTCATCTGCGGGAATGGGGTCCTGTGGCTGCGGCTGTTCCTTTCCGGCGATTGTAAGGGTAGATAACAGCTCGGGAGGAAGATCGTAGATGTATAGCGGCCGTCGTAGAAAAGGGTTTGTCTCAGCTTGACCCTTGTCAGCCATGTCGGTTGGGTCCAATGTTCGAAATGGTTGGAGGCCCGTCAACGATACTTTTTGTGGCTCCGTGCACGAGGCTGCGATGAGTCGAACAACCAGTGAAGAAGGCGGGGGCCGACGTCATACAACACGTGATCACGCGACACGTCCATTAGCGCAGTCGTGCCTGACCGCGCCTGGAGAAGTTTCCACTTCGCCGTTGCTGCTGCCTCGAATCTTACAGCTGCTCTTCACGTGCATGTTTCACTTCAAAGGCCATAATAAACACAGGTTTGTTCCCGCTTTGCTCATCTTCGTGCTGTATCTCAGTTCTCCTGATCTTGTCAGACCTTCAGTTGAAAATGCCTCGCATCAAAGCACCTCCTAAGCCAGCTGTGCCGTCTCTCGATGGCGCTACAATCTCATTTGCTTCTTACACCGCCAATGCTCATCCCGAGCTCGGAAACAAAAGTGTTGCCCAATTGAAGATTGACATTTCAAATTGCGGCGGATCCTACACAGCAAAGCCCAGTGACTGCACTCATATGATTGCCTCTCAAGCTCAGTTTGACAAGAAGATTGATCGAATCAAGCAAACCGAGAAGAATCCCGAAGCCACTATCGTCTCTTACGAATGGCTTGCCGACTCCCTGGCCTCAAGCACCCCTGTCGATGTCGATGCCTATCTTCTTGGTAAATCCGACGATTCATTGTCGAATGATGTTGACACTCTCAACGGCAACAAAAGCCAACCTACTCGGAAAGCCAGCGCTACCAAGAAGGCATCAAAGCGTGCGAGACAGCAGGATGACGATGAAGAGGACGACCTCGTACCGCCCAAGAAATCAAAGAAATCAGGGCCAACCATAACACCTGCACCCACTGCTGCTGCCAATGCCAAGTCCGCCATCAAGGTTCCAGTTGATCAACATGTCCCCTCTGCTTCAAACTACACGGTGCACATCGATGATGATGGGGTGATCTATGACGCCACTCTGAACAAATCTGATGCCCGTGAAAACAACAACAAGTTCTACAGGGTGCAAGTATTGGAAGCCAACAATGTCTTCAAGACTTGGACCCGGTGGGGTCGAGTGGGTGACAGAGGTCAAAACAAGTGGCTTGGAGATGGCGACTGCTCCGACGCCGTTGCACAGTTCAAGGCTAAGTTCAGGGAGAAGAGCGGTATTGCATGGGAAAATCGTGACGGGCCCTCAAAGAAGGGCAAGTACGTCTACCTAGAGGTCAACTACGAGGACTCGGATACGGAGGACGCGAAGGCAACGCCAGTGTCAGACCAAGATGACACCGACGAAGACGACCACGTTTCCGCCCCCAGCAAGCTCGCGCAGCCGGTGCAACGCTTGATGGAACTTATCTTCAACGTGCAGTACTTCAATGCCACAATGGCTGAGCTTGACTACGACGCAAACAAGATGCCGCTGGGGAAGCTCAGTAAGAAGACGTTGCTCAAGGGCTACGAAGTTCTCAAGGAGCTGGCCTCTCTCGTGGCCGACCCCACTCTTGCTACCACCATGGGAGAGAGCCAGGCCGAAGCTGTTGCAGATCGGAGCAATCAATACTTCTCCCTCGTTCCCCACGTCGTTGGTCGACGCCAGGTCCCTGTACTCCGCGATATGGATTCCATTAGGGTATCATTGCCCCCCCTTCACTTCTCATACGGTGGCTCAGGTCCTCACTGACTGTTATGCAGAAAGAAATTCGTCTCCTGGAGGCCCTGACAGACATGCAACTCGCCAACGAGATCATGAAGTCCGCATCGGTTCAGAAACACAAGGATATCCACGTTCTGGATGCGCGATACCAAGGACTTGGTATGAAAGAGATGACACCGTTGACCACGGCTGGTTCAGAGTACAACGAGATTTCCAACTACTTGACCAAGTCAGTCGGCGGCACCCACAACATCCGATATACGGTTCAGGATATTTTTCGTATCGAAAGAAATGGCGAATTCGACCGTCTCGACAAATCATCCTACGCAAAGCTGGGAGCGAAGAGTGACCGCCGTCTGCTCTGGCATGGTTCGCGTGCTTCGAACTTTGGTGGCATTCTCAGCCAAGGTCTACGCATTGCACCTCCCGAAGCCCCTGTTTCAGGCTACATGTTTGGCAAAGGCGTCTATCTTGCTGACATGAGTTCGAAGAGTGCTGGCTACTGCGCGTCAGGCATCACTGGCGGGACAGGTATCCTGCTTCTTTGCGAAGCAGAAGTGGGTGCGCCAATGCTGGAGCTGACTAGCGCCGATTATAATGCTGGGGACCGTTGCAAGCAGGAAGACCGCATATGTACTTGGGGTAAAGGTCAGGTCGCTCCTCAAGCCTGGAAAGACGCTGCTTGCATCCACCCAAGCCTCAAAGGTGTCAAGATGCCTGACGTTGTCAGCAAGCCTCCAGGCCCGACTAATGTTCCTGGTGCCTACCTCATGTGATTATCCCCTCCTTCAATATGGCTAAGTGTGCTGACAGACTTTCACAGGTACAATGAATACATCGTGTACGACGTGGCGCAGATCAAACTTCGATATCTTCTCCGAGTCAGCATGAAGTAGGAAAGGGCGCACCTCTCTCGGTTGACTTGAGGTAGATCGTAGACCTGGCCAGACCCGCGAAAGCACATGCTGCTCAAACTTGCCTCGCATCATCAGCGGCAACCTGCGACGACCAAACTGCGGCCAAGCCGCACTGCCCGTGGCGTATCAAACATCAATGCGTCGACGAGTTCCTCAACCACATCATCCACGTTGTACAGATATTCGAGAGCATAATTTTGCCTGGCGTGAGTCTGAAGACGGAAAAGCTATGGCATGAAGCTATGACAGACTTCTCTTCTCACCTGTATGATTGTTTACATCCAGCCATGAACATAGCTACGGAGTCTTTTGCCGCCTCACGTCACTGGGACAGACCTAGAAGACGAGGTGAAACTGAGATGAGCTTCCGACTTTCTGTCTACAGCTCGTTCATCGTCCAGCGAGACTATGAAGGGCCCATTGAGGCGTCGGCTGCAAGTGCTTCTGTGTCATATACACGACAAACGATGTCTGGTCGGCGAAACGGAATCTTGCTTTCTATGATCCGTTCCATTGCAAATATGGCTTTTCGTCCTTTTTGTTTTCTATGTACCCATGTGATCCGGCCAGCTTCTCCAGCTGCCCCAGCGAGTGTTTGTGCACTGCCATCCAATCCCATCCCATGTATTCCTGTTCAACCCTTCCTCCCATCGGCATCGACCTGACGAGCCAATGTGCTTCGAGGCCCGCAAACCCCTTTTTCCCGTTTCCAGCGTACAAACTCCGTGCGACTGATTTTGCCTTCCCTGGTAATCCAAATGCAGGGCAATCCTCATGCCCGGGTTTCCAGGCATTTCGGGGGCCCTTTAAAAGGCCCGTTCGTCCAATCCCGCAGCTAATTTTCGTCGCACAACATTCTCTCTGTTCACCCTTGGCGCCCGTTTCGCCTTGTGCTTCCCGATGACAGTGCTAACCACACTGAGGGCGTCGTCGATGATGACGTTGATTGCATTGTCGTTGCTATCTCCACCACCGATCCCCAAATCATTGGCCACGACGTTGTTGCTGAAGTCTTCGTCATTGTTTTTACCGGAGCCGCGGCCGTTGCCGCCGCCTTTGCCATTCCCGTCTTCGGTTCCAGCGTCGGCAGAATCGTCGGCGGTTTCGGATGCATTGGCCGTTTCGTTGTTCGCGGCAGCGGATTCGTCCACGACAGCGGTCTCATTGCCTGCAGCAGCTGCGGTCTCGTTCAGTGCCACAGCCATAGCTGCCGCCAACTCTGTCGAGTTTCCCGCACATGAAGCCACAATGGCCGCCATGGTGCTGTTGTCTGCAACGAGGGCTTCGGTGGCATTGGCCGCTCCCGTCGAGTTAGCGGCCGCTTCGAGGGCGGCAGCCATGCATGCTGCGGCTGCGTCGAGTTGCGCGGTGGAGTTCGCGGCTGAGGCGTCAATAGTGGAGTTATCAGCAGAGGCGGCGGCTATGGCGGTAGAATTGTCGGCCGAGGCAGCTGCGTCGGCGTTGGCATCGTCGGCGTTGGCATTATCACCACCATTGTCGTTGTTATTGTCCTTCTCATGCTTGCGAGGAAGAAGGGAGTCGCGACGCCAGGCAAGTTCATGGCTGGACGGTGGGATGGGGAGCACATAGCCCAGTATGCCTGGCAAGATAAGAAGCGAAAAGGTGAAGAAAAGCGAGAGGAACCGGCCCATCTTGTAGTGTGGAAATGAAAGGACAACCTGTTGTCTGAGCTAAGAGTAAAAGAAGGCAAGCCTTAGGTCTGAAATGAAGGGTGGCGGCAACAGGACCTGCCCGCTGTAACGAAAGTGTAAAAGGAGAGGAAAAGGGCGCGGAGTGTTGATACAGCCGAGAAGGGAGGACGGAAGTGTGAGTGCAGAAGGCTCAATTGATATAAACCGAGCAGCAGAAGAATGGTATTTCCCCTATCATTGCTTTCCTTGCTTGGTCTCACTTCACCTCTCGTATGGGTATCCATGGAAAGTGACTCGAGGACCACATTTCTCTTGCAGGTTGAGCATCGAGCTTGTGGACTGGCCAGAGTCGAGCACGGTCTGTTTTCTGTGCTTTGGCCGTTAATCACGCAAATGCACAGCCTTGTTGGCCACGTATCCTCGTGATGCAGCATGTGAGCCGACGCATGTGCACGCGCGGCTGACGTTCCAGCCAAGGCAAAGCAAGAGGTCTGGCTCAAGAACTGTCGTGGTCGGTGTCTCCGATGCTTCGAGGCGAGTTCCGACTCCGCAACGTCGACTGCTGGCACGAATGCTGTGGCAACATCGTCTCGGCTGAGGCCAGTCACAGCAATGGAGCCAGGAAGCGTGTCAACTGATCTGCCGGAAGCACTGCAACCGTGAGACAGAGACTGCGTGAAACTTGTGGGGAAAGGCGAGGCTGTGGGTATGGGTGTGGATATACGCTGAGGCTCGCACTGTTTCAGACGCAGGCTTGTCTTGGCATAACAATTCTGTGCAGATTGCCGTCTGAGCACGATGGAATTGTTTCTGTTGAAGAGAGCGAGTTGTTTGATGTTGGGGTATCACATTTCTTGTCATCACATGTTGTTATACATATTACGTCAATTCGTGTCGGGAGGTGGCTTTCTCAATCACCTCCAAGACGCCTACCCGCGCCTCGACCATTCCAAGAATTCGAGAAGCTGCTTGTCCATC
Source organism: Phialophora verrucosa (assembly GCA_002099365.1). Lineage (NCBI taxonomy): Eukaryota > Fungi > Ascomycota > Eurotiomycetes > Chaetothyriales > Herpotrichiellaceae > Phialophora > Phialophora verrucosa. Next base: position 2,349,402 of record MSED01000015.1, on the reverse strand, counting down.
CTCGACTTTGTTGTTGAGGGATATTTTGCGCGGGTCTGAAGCTTGTTCCGTATCCTCTATGGGTATAGGTGCTTGTATTGGCACCAAAGTACCTCTTGATGGCAGAAGGAGTTTGGATGTAATTCCGTCCGCCTTGAAAAGTAGGATACAGTCTTGTTAGGAAGTCATAGAGGTGAGATGCAAAGACGCCTGTCGCTTGTTGCAAGGCGGCCTGCGGACCGCCCATGATCAAGGTGAGTGTAAGCATTGCCCAGGGGAGAAATTCGACGGGGATTTGAAGGATGACAAAGTGAGCTTTCTTGCCACGGTTGTCTTGGGCGTAAGTGTAGATGAACGCAAGCATGAGGGACTGTGTGAAGATGTTGGCACCAAGGACGAGACCACCAGATACCTGTTTCGATTGTCAGCTTGCTGCCAAAGCGACTGAAAACTTTGAATCAAACGACACGCTTATTGAGTGATAGAATGTAGGAAGCCCGAACCGCCACCCGCGATTTGATGGATCGCGAGTAGCTATTCTCAAGCGAGCCACCACCATGCCTGCACCGCATGCAGTCCTTTGAATTTTTTGCGAATGACGGATCTGCATGTGCCACAGGGGTACTCTCCCTCGTTTCCAGGAACCGCTTCAGCTAGGAAAAGGCTGGGCGGGCAGATATGCGAGGTGTGTTTTGGAAGAGACAGACAGAGATATGCATAAAGAGCCGAGGGGAATGTGGAACGGAAAGGGCAGAAAGTAGAGAACTCAGGCGCTTACTAGAATGGCAGTGGCCACGAAAAACACATAAGTGAAGAAGTCGCCAGGTTGTGTGAATCGCGGTGAATTGAGCTCCAAACCAGAGGCATATGTGAACACTGAAGCTATTAGCACCGGCGGACGAAGGAAAGGGACTGGTTAACGTACTGAAGTAGAGGTCGAAAACAAAAGAGAAGCCGCCGCCCGTCAGAAGGAAGGCGGAGAGGACTCGCCAAAGCTCTGGAGGGAACTTGAATACCCACGGCGTATAATATAAGACTCTCATGCCACTGATGAGGCCTGAATGGACCAGAGCTGACTCGACAAACATGGCTGCGACGATTGTCCTGTTGGTGAAGTTAGCAAACATGGTGGAAAGCTGCAAGAGCCGTCAGAATCGCCTACCGAGTGACTGGAGGGGCACTCCAAAATCGATCCATAATGTCCGTGCCGCCGCTCATCTTGAGCCAAAATCTAGCGGAAATGAAGAATTAAGAAGCTCATCAAGGCATAGATAAATAAAATCGTGTTTTGGACAGCTGGCTTGAAGATGCTGCGTTGAAAGTTCGGCCACAAGCGCCAAGACAAGGCTCCACTAACCTCGGAACGGAAGAATGAGTTACCGGGTTCTCCGCTCGATTTTTTGCAACTCCATCTATTCCTGTGCAGTTTGCAAGCACAATATTTCGAATCTGCGTACGGTACTCCCACATTTGCTTAGTGTTTCGCTTAGGGCACGTATTCTCAGAGTCGCCCAGTATCTTTAAAGCTTTTATCCGGCTCCTTCGAGCTCAGCGAGCTTCGTGCGCGCAGTCTTCACGCCTCAGGACTCGGCTCTCGCACGGCCAAAAATTTCCGCCAATATGGGAAAAGTCGAGGATGTCGATTTCAGCATCAAGCCAGAGAACGTCGCGTCAAATATTCCTACTTCCGAGTGGCCTCTGCTGCTGAAGAATTATGACAAGTGTACGTCTTTACAGGTTTAGTGTCTGCGACTCTTGCTCACACAAATACTGCAGTACTGGTGCGAACCGGCCATTTCACACCGATCCCGGTCGGGTGTACGCCATTGAAACGCGACCTCAAATCCTACATTTCGTCGGGTGTCATCAACCTCGACAAACCCTCAAATCCGTCTAGTCACGAAGTCGTCGCCTGGGTCAAGCGGATCCTACGAGTAGAGAAGACCGGCCACAGTGGCACGCTCGACCCCAAGGTCACAGGATGTTTGATTGTGTGTATAGACCGTGCCACCCGACTGGTCAAGTCGCAGCAAGGTGCTGGGAAGGAATACGTCTGTGTCATCAGACTGCACGACAAATTGCCTGGTGGCGAAGCACAATTTGCGCGAGCACTAGAGACTCTGACGGGAGCCCTATTCCAACGACCACCTCTTATTTCGGCCGTCAAGCGACAGCTTCGTATCCGTACCATCCACGAGAGCAAGCTCTACGAGTTTGACAATGACCGACACCTAGGCGTGTTCTGGGTCAGCTGCGAAGCTGGCACCTACATTCGGACTTTCTGTGTGCATCTGGGATTGTTGCTGGGAGTCGGCGCGCACATGCAGGAACTACGGCGAGTAAGGAGTGGAGCGATGGCTGAGGCCAATGGAATGGTCACACTCCATGATGTGCTCGATGCTCAATGGATGCATGACAACAATCGAGATGAATCGTACCTGCGAAAAGTCATCTCTCCGCTCGAAAGCCTGTTGACCACGTATAAGAGAATTGTGGTAAAGGACAGTGCGGTCAACGCCGTGTGCTACGGCGCCAAACTCATGATTCCCGGTTTGCTGCGCTTCGAGGCCGGGATTGAGGTGCACGAAGAAGTCGTCCTCATGACCACAAAAGGCGAGGCCATCGCGCTTGGGATTGCGCAGATGTCTACGGTTGAGCTCTCAACCTGTGACCATGGAGTTGTTGCCAAAGTGAAGAGGTGTATCATGGAGAGAGACCTATACCCGCGAAGATGGGGTATGGGTCCAGTGGCTCTGGAGAAGAAGAAGATGAAGTCTGATGGGAAGCTTGATGTACGTTGCATTTGCCTCCTCCCTGCTAACTGTACTAACGATCTTTCCCAAAGAAATACGGCCGGCCCAACGAAAACACCCCGGCGACATGGAACGCCGGTTACACAGACTACAATGCCCCCGCCGCCACAGAGGGCACTACCTCTGCTCCCGTTGCCGAAACAACGTCTCAATCCGATGTTCTAGCTGCTCCCGCTGTTGCACCGACCGGCGAAGACGGCGACACCAGCATGGCCATGGACGAGGCAGCAGCAGAACCTCCCACCACGAATGGTGACTCCACAATCAAGATCAAGAAAGAAGAGAAAGACAAGAAGCGAAAGAGTAAGCATGAGGGCGAAACCCCCGAAGAGCGCGCCGAGCGAAAAAAGAGGAAGAAGGAGAAGAAGGAAAAGAAGGACAAGAAGAAGCGAGAAAGTGGTGTCAAGGAGGACAGTGATGACAGCGATTAGACGGACTGAACATTCAACTAGCTAAGTCGACCCCACACGGGAACGTGAGATGAACTCGGCTTCGTCGCCTGAACCAAGAAAGGCGAACCAAGAAACATCGGAGCAAGGTGCTCTGCGAGTAGGCGCCGGGCGAAAAGTCGGCCACTCAACCTTGAGATCCCACCTCGACGACGTCCAAACGGTCATGCCTGCACGGACGGCTCTAGGAAAGCTCTGAGACCGTGTCCTCCGTCATTAGCTCCAGCGATTGCCACGAAGCGGTGAAGCCTGAGAGAAGGACTGACAGTAAAGCAAACGCAGGAGCTGCTTGGGTCATCGTTGAGGCCCTTACGCCGTGGTCTTGCTCAGTGTTGTCAACTTTTCCCAGGAGCGAGCATGGGAAAGGCGAATGGAGTACGAGGTACTGAGGTGTAATTGACGGATAGGCTGTGTGCTGCGGATCTACTTTTCCTGATCCTGTTTCTGTTTCTGTCTCAAATCATGGAAAAGCAAGGTCACTGTCTCGGGGCATGTCTATCGTCTGCCAAAACGGGGGCGACGGTCACGTATGTACGCATGTACGCATTCAGGCATTTCATTCATGGCTTTGGCTATCTGTCAGTCTGTACGACATCATAGCCATGTACATACTGTACTGTGCTGGGCCTTGAATCAGGATAATTACCCACCCCGTACATACACGCGCAGTAGATACCTAACACAACATCCAAATGATGTTCGAGTACACCGAACCCCTGAGCCCCTGTGAGCCCGGTCTACCCATCTGCCTGTCCTCCGTACATTGTACTGCTATACATTGTCTCCCGCGACGACAGGTTCGCGCACCCACACACGCTCTCGCAGTTTTCTCTCCCGAGGCATCTATCAACCGACCGACCTGCCGCGGTGACTGTACTTTCAGCCGTCCTAGCCACCCGGCCGATAATTGATATAGTATAGCCTATTCGTTCATCCTGCATCATTCATCCCTGTCCTGTACGTCCGTCTGTCTACTCGATCTCACCTGATCTCACCTGATCTTACCCAATCTGACCTCGCCGGCTGGGAGGAGAGTTGGGAAAGACCTCTTCAACCCGCATGAACGCACGTGGTGTGTGCCATGTCTGTCTGTATGGAAACAATGTGGACGTACGTAGTATCACACCGCAGCACGGGCCCGGGTCCTAGGTCAATAGTCGCCCACTGCCACAGCCTTTCCCCCCTGCGCAAGCCGAACTTGGGATGATTACTGTACGTCCAGGATGCTCAGGCAAGGCGAGGCAGGAGTACAAAGGTCACGCCACATGCTACACGCGTGGCCAGCTCTCAACCCGTCCGCCAACTCTGGATTGAGCTAGTCGTGTTTGTTGCAGACATACGCACACATATACACATACTCGTACACGTGTCGCATATCTCCAAGAGTACTCCGTGGACAATACAACATATATGCACCTACATAGTACAGACGTCATATCTCAGTCCCGGGCTTTGGCCCCGGGCCTGATAAATCGCTCGCTTACAGTACACGCCACAGCGCATGTGGAAGGGCAGAAAGAATATGTAGAGAAGGAAAGGCACAAAGTAAAGGGCAGAGCATTATCAGATCAGATCCGGACCGTCCCTTCCCTGGCCCTCCCCTCCTTCCCGCGCTTCCCGCCCGGACCCATGGATGTGACACCACCACGCGTGCATCAGCTCAACAATCTCAGACCCAAGGCGGCTGGAACTACATCTAGCTCAGCCGTGAGCGTTGACTCATCGTCCGTTCTGTTGTGTGAGCAACGCTGCTGGATGCGGAAAAGGTACTGACCGATGAATATTGTATCCTGCAAAGGGGGATGGCTGGATGGATGATTTGGGTTGCTCACGTTACCAACTAAGTCACGTATGCGGATTCAATCCCGAGCTGAAAAGAGACAGACCTGGCCGGATGGGCATGGCAGGCAGGCGATCGAGCAAAGGATGTACCACACCATGTCGTCACGGTAGGGTGGTATCGGTATTGGGATATGAGAGATTCTGCTAGAGGAAAAGGGGGGACACGTGTACCACGATGGCCATGGGGCTATGTAGCTGAGTCATTTGGTTCTCAGAGCTGGAAAACACCATGGATTCTTGGAACTGCCGATCTGGAAACTGGATTTGAAGGGCGTTAGTAACGGGCGTGCATGGTTCACGTTGAGTGGCATGCAGTCTCATTTAATCTGACCAGGTCCGCATATGCAAGGTACTCTGAACCGAAGTTCTCGTCAGACCCGGGTCTAGCAGGCCAGGAACTGAATGCAGACAACTGCCGGACTAGTAGACGCTAAAGCAAGAGAAGGCGCTCAGGAATCAGCAATTCAAGAGCGTCGCTCAAGCGGCGCTGGAAGCGGAAAGACGGAACAGCCCTTTTCGAAGACTGAAGCCAGAGAGTTATTCGGCCTCAGTTAGAGTCTCAGGGGTTCGGACAGTGCACACACAACATAGCAAGACGGCAATCGGGCTGGGTAATGAAGGGGTTCAGAGTCTTTTCATTCATCTCGCTCAAAAGATGGCGCTCTTCATGAAGTAATCAAGTATCAAAAGGGTCCGTATCAGAACAGCATCCCCTAGGTTCGTAGTACAGTGTATCGGTCGGAAGTTGCCTGGGCCTTGAAGCAATGTGTAGAGATCCAAGGTCGGCAAGAAGCAATTGACCGTGCTGGGCCTCGCGCTGGCAAACATGAAATTGTATGCTAGGTAGACCACTGTCGATTGTTGGTACATGCAAAGGCGCGTGCTGAAGGGTTCCGCGCGGCTATGAAGAAGTAGAGGAAGAGAAGGTCGTGAGGTGCATTGGCAATGTCGGTCGTAGCGTCTTAGAAACAATGCTTGTGCGCGCCTCGTATCCAAATGCGACTCGTGACTGACTCCTTTGCTCCCACATCTCGTTGTGGTCGGCTGTGATATCTTTTGTAATGCTGGAAACGAATGGGGGAAGAAACAGACGCCGGTCTTTTTACTCTCTGTGGAGAAAACGCTTCAATCATCGCTTCGTCAGAGTCGTCCTCGTGTCTAGGTCACGAGCTGTTGAATTAGCCGTGTCGACGGCGTTAAGGCCACGGGCCAAAGAAGGGTCAGTAGCCTTCTTCACCCGCTCTGCAAACCTTGATCTCTCTGCCCCATTCCGATTTCAGAACTTGAGAAGCAGTGATCCGGCGGCCAGGATTCGGGTCGAGAATTGAATAGATCACGTTTCTGCAGCGAGCCTGTAATGTGGACATTAGAAGACAGGCGATCGTGGTCGGGAAGGCCACTTACCCTGTGCAAGGTCTCGATCGGCGCATAACCCTCTTCGTCCTTTCTTCCCTCAAGGTATCTCTGATAGAACTCATCCTCCTCCTTGCGGGCCACTCTCCACAGATGGCGACCCGTTCGCATAGCCATGTATATGACACCACAGGCCCAGACATCGACGGCGCGAGGGTCGAATTCGCCACCGGCATATTCTTCCGGGGCTATGTAGGGGGCACTGCCGCAAAGTCCAGCAGTCAGATGGGCTTCCTTTTCCCATGCCATTCGGAAACATTCGCCGTTTCCAAAGTCGGTGATTTTCAGGGCACCGTGTGTGGTCAAGAGGAGATTCTCTGGCTTGAGATCTCGATGTGCGACACCCATCTCATGCATGTATTCGACACCACGCATCAACTGCTTGAAGAAGCAATCGGCCTCGGCTACGTTGAGAGTACCAGCTGCGAGAACCAGGGTGTACAGATCACCGCCAGCGCAATACTCCATCACCTCGCAGTAGTCGCCCTTGGCATCCTGCAGAAGATCGAGGGTGTGAATAATATTCGGGTGTCGGAGCGACGAGGAGATGCAAAATTCGCTGGTCAGCCGCTTTTGGTATTTCTTGGCCGTCTCTTGTGGGCGGCGACGGAACTCTTTGACGGCGTAGAGCAGCTCTCCTCCAGCGCTGTTGGGATCCGGCTTATGGGATATTCGGACGATGCCGAAAGCGCCACGGCCGACAATCTCCTGGCACTTCCCGTACTTCTCGACCAAGTTTGCGGTGGCGTTGGGACCGCCTTTTCTGTCGGAAGCGAGGCTGTCCTTTTCCAACCTCAGCTGGTCCACCCAGGAGGACATGAGCGTCAACTGCTGATCACCGCCGCCGTCGTGATCTCTCTTCTTGCCGCCTCCGAGCATATCGCGGAGCATGTCGGATAACTTCTCTTGCCGCTTGGCAGACTTGAGGTGATGTTCGTGAGTGCCGTCATCATGCATCTCGAATCTCTTGAAGGCAGCGTAGGAGCCATCTGGAGGGACGTCACCTTTGTGCTTTTCTTTCGCTGCACCGAGAATTGTCATCTTCTTGCCGTTCTTGTCGTCACTCGAGCCCTGTCTGCTTGGAGGTTTTCTACCGTTGTTGATGCTACCGTTTTCTGAACCGGACCGGCCGTTGGGAGAGGTTTCTTTTAATTCGGATGCCAGTCTGGCGGCTTCGACATCTTTGGGGTCGGACCGAGAAAACATTCGTGTCAGACGGTGCGTCATCTTGGGCTTCTGCTTGACAGGCGCACCTGCGCCCGAGTTCGAGTTCGTGGGGGAGAGATTCGATAGGCTGGCGGTAGGCACGGCAGCTCCGTTGGCGGCCGAAACCTGGTGATGTGCCGTGCCCTCCCCCGGCCGTGTTATCGTGTGTATCGACACATCATCTTGCGATGACAGTACTGGAGACTCGATGAAAGTAGCGGAAGTCGGGGGAGCGAGATGGGTTGGCGATGGTGCCTGATTCATGTGAATGGCCTGCGGCGGGAGGGCGTAGGTGACGAGTGGGGGAAGTGTTTTGTTCGGGCAGGACGCCCTATCTCTCGACGTTTAGTGGCGGTAGATAAGGTATGATGTCTGAGGATGCAGTCTCTGGATCGCGAGCCTGGTTATAATGCGAGGAAGTAATCTGACTGAGTTGGGTTGTCCTTTTGTGTGTCGTTTCTCAGGCGAAGTTGAATATTGGTAATGATGATACTTAGGGTGGCGAGGGATAGGGTACGTGAGGGAGTGTGTTTTTTTGGGCAGAGGCCTGGAGAAACAAGAGCTGCGCCTGGGTGATGAAGCGAACTTGGCGGCGGATGAGGCCTTAATTACGGTGCGTTTTAGCCCTCTGATCGTGTTTGGTGCAGGCAAATTTCGCGATCTGTCAGGGTAGGCAGGATGCTGAAGACTTTTTTCGCACAAAGGGCTTTCGGTTCTCGTGAGCACCAAGAGCCCCTCGTGTGTGCGGCCTGGGTAGACGGAACAGGCTTCTGGGTGGGTTTTCGCGGTGGCTGTGAGGCCAGATCAGGGATCCGGGCAGCCAGAGCAGCGGATTGGACTGCACCCTCGCCGCTGACCAATGCCAGTTTCTGCGTCTTGGCGAACTGCGCGTCAGATGCAACACATTCGCTTTCTTTGGTTCGTCTTCTTGCGTTCGTCACCCCGGTGAACGTAGCCGTCGAGCGTATTCGAGACTGACGGCGAAGGGAAACGTGCAGCTGGCACTTTGCCTACAGAAGCAGGTGGTCGGTGGACCTGATGAGATTTGCTGCGGGCGAGAAGTGACAGTTTGTTTGAGCGAATTTCCCCAAAACCATCAAACGATGGAAAGTGGGAGCCGCACGCGTTGCGGCAGAGTTCCGCCGTAACAGGTGGATGGACGAGATGACGAAGGTGAGAGCCTAGACGAGGGAGTAGAAATCAGTACTACAATTCACCCAAACGTGAATGATGAACCTGGAGGAAGATCTTGCACTGATGGTGGCAGTGCTGTTGAGCCCAGTACTGAAGCCCAGCTGGGCAGAAGTGAAGTTCGGCAAGGTGCAGCCTGTTTGCAGGCATGCATGCATTGTTTTGCAGGTTAACTAGCACTTACCGAAGGAGCACAGTATAGGCGTTCCTGCAGGTGATCTGGCTAGGGAGCCGCGAAGGTTGTTGGTTGTTGGTCGTTGGTCGTTGATCGTCGGTTGCAGCTGTTCTCCAATTGCCGTTCTTACAGGATTCTGACCTCGTGCCGCTGTCGTGAGAAGACGGGGTGCGTCTAGTCAAACAAATATGTAATGGAAATCCAAGGCCTTTTTCACACAGATGCTCGTAGAGCTCGAGGCATGTCTGCAAGTCAGGCTCTACCCCGGTCCCCTTTTATGATGCTGGGCAACAATGTCAATGTCAACTCACTGTGACCTCTCCCCGGTTGTTCAAATATGTACAGCGTCTCGCCGGCCCTCCAATTGCACCTGCATGCTTACGTCCCTGTGCTCTCGATGCCACAGCTACACACACAGGGAATTTCTTCTCCCGCCCTGCTCGATTATGTACTATGTAGCCTAAATCTACGATCCCGTCCATCAGCTTTCCCACGACTCACCAACCCGAGCCTAGGTCATGTCCGGCACGATTTCAAATCAGGATGACAACAGCAACCACGACTTCCTCAAGCGTCGGCCGAGCTTCCACCACGCTTGCAGCCAAAATCTGCGGCTAGCACCCTGCACGCTCTCGTTAACCCCTCTGTCATCGAATTCGCTCTCACGAGCATACCCGAAGACCCCCTCTGACGGGGCATCGTTCGGTACCTCGGACGCGTCGTCTGTCAACTTCGTCTCACCGCTCTAGCCAAGCCGAGCAGGAATATCGTTCCCTCTGCATGTGTTGTCCCTGACTCCATCCACACGTCATGTTCGCGCCGCGATATCTCACCGATGGATGAACCGTCCGTTCAACTTTCGCTCGAACATGTGCTCTCGTCCACACCGTCCGGTTCACAACTCAACTCTGCAGGAAACTTGGCGAACAAATCCACAGGAAGATCACTAGGCTGGCATGTGCTCGCAGTCTCAACGGCCACCGACAAAGACCTGCACCAAGCTTCATCCTGCCATGCTTGGTCTTCTCATGAGGCCATACTGGTCAACACAGGACTCCCATGGCCTCGTCTTACTGAGGCTTTCACCACCTCGGGTATAGCTTGCCTATCTAGCCCCGGCACAACGGCGGGAGTAAGATACTTTGCCCGCTAACTTGCTGCATGGCATGTTTAGAAAGGGAACATCCGCCTCCGCATTAACTGAGGGAAAAATCGATGATGGGTCAAAGTCCATGCCACCGCCATTGGCCACTGCCAGCACAACCATCGTGAATTTCCGGAGCCTGGCTTATCTGAATCCCAGCTGAGATCTCCATCAAGGGACACGCTGGCGAACAAGGATGTGGCATCCTTAGCTCGAAAAGTCCGAAGCATGCTCCAAGCACTGAATCCGAAGTTGAAACATGCTATTGATACGCTTGCGTCCGCGACACACAAACGCCATTTCTTGTCTATGGCGGATACTCTTGGTTGCACGGTCTGTGCTTTTGACATGGCAAGCATGCATCTCGCCCAAATCATAACCCCCATCAAGTGTCAAAGAACACCAGTCGTTTGAGCACGAGCTGAACGTGCTTGCACACGAGACTACCCATTGTCACCTGCCCCCGCAGTACAGCATTCCACGTCCTCTACGAGACTCTTGGGTGTTGGAGGACTGATATTCCTCGATGGAAGGCCAACATCGAGGCAAATCTATCGCCACCACAACCAGCGGTGGGGGGGACTCGCAATGATGCCGAGGATTTGAAACCGTGTAATATTTGCTGCGCCGATTTCCTACGGGATCGTTGAAGTAGAACAACGAACTGCCGAAGCCATATCTGCAAATACGCGGAGGAGACTGGGGTCTTGCTGTTGCACTGATGTAGGCGCTGCTCGATTTCAACAAAGGCAACAAACACCCAGGTGGAACCGGGTCCCGATCCCTGGCTTTCGGACAGTCCATTCCTCAGTCCTGCTAGGTGCGTTGCGGTATCGGGACACTCTCCCTAGAGACCAATGTACCGAACCAAAGGTGCGCATTATGATGTTCCCGTTTGCGGTGCCGATCTGTCAGTCGTTGACCACTTCTGCGCCTCGGGAGCAAGGACGCTACATTGTACAAGGCATCTCCAATGTGGCATCTCAACGTCTAGTTTTGCCAGTGTGCTCAACTGCTCGCGATCCCGGCAACACCATATCAGTAGCCCGGGACATACTCACCGTTACGGTCTGGTTCGCTCTCATCCAAGCCTGGTTTCTTTAAGCATTTCCTCAAAGCTGACCCGTTCTCTAGATAGGACATGTACCGTCCAACCGCTCATGGCCACGACTCAAACAATCTTGTCATTGATTGTTTGCCGTGCCGCTCGAGTCTTCCCGAAGCTCTTTGTCGCCAACAGATCACCATCACTCTTCAGGTCGGGATAATACCCCTGCCACGGAAGCTCTGTGAACCGCACTCGAACATAGCCCGGCACTCAGCCCGCCGCAACGTCTGCAAGGAGAGATGTGATCTTCTGTAAGGAAGACCTGATTCGCAACCCACTCCGCCAGTTTCTTCAAGCCACCGTCTACTTTACGTCGTTGGCGGGTTGGCCATTCTTGCGAAGGTGAAGCCCGCTCCTTCCTGAAGAACATCGGGACGCACGCGTCGCAGATCCCGTCGGCTATGACTGCGCACGCGTTAAGTACAGATGTTTGTGAGCCGATTTGGTTGGAATCTCCTATGTACCTTGCGCTTTTCTTCACAAAGAACTGGCCCGCCCCTTGTTTTTTGTGCCAGGCTCATATGCTGCGGTGGTGTATTTAGATGTATCCAATCCAACCGAGGATAAAGTGCGATTCGTATACGGGGTCGCCTTAGGTCGTTTTCAGCTTCCATGTCAGTTAATACTGGTAGCCTCTCGACAGGATTTGATTGCGGTGTTTGGGTCCTGCAATCCCGGGGGACTCTTGTCACAACTTCAAATGGGATAGACTTCGAAGCGAGAGCTGTTCGCACCTTTCACGCATACAGCGACCGGGTCTCAACGAGTAAGCTATGTGCGCGAATGCCACAAGGGCGCGCATGGTTGCTCCAGATGCGTCGTTTGAATCGATCAATCAGTAGTCTCCTGGGGGCTGGCCTGAGATCCCCGAGTGAACTCACTGGAACGCCGACTCGACGAGCGCCGTGGTGGGACTTTCTCTCCGAATTACATCAACGCCAATCAACTACCTGTAGGTGTCAATTGCAGTTGCGGGGGACTGACCAAGAGTTTCTCCTTTTACGACGCTCCCTTCAGCCGACCATTTGAGATGTCTGTGGGTTCGCCCTTTGAATTTGACACTGGACAAATACGGGCCCATACCGAATTGCCAGGAGATGTCATTGTGGTCTGCGGACAATTTCGACTGGTGAGAAACCAGGACACGCCGATGTTTAGCACGATTAGCTCTATTGCACGGCCACGGACCGGAGTGTAGCCATGCCGGCCGGGTACTTGTGAAACTGCGTGGGAGAAGTACGAGTACTATATCCCGACACAAGCAAGGCAAGCCGTTTCACAACTGAGGTCGACCTGGTGAATAAGGAGGCTATGCATTGGTTCGGTATTGTCAGTTGTGACCCTCGTTCCTCAACCGTCGTGTGCTACGCAGGGCTAAGCTATATCGAGGCAGATCGATCTGCAACTTCTTCCACGCTGCCCGGAAACAGCCTAGTTCGCGAGACAGGCTGAGATGCCCTTGGCATATCTTCAACACCGATGCTTCCATATTGCCTTGACGGCGCCGTATGGAAACGTCAACAAAATGACTTCCATGCCTGAATCAGTATCTTATGGCCGAAGGAGCCAGAGCGCTGGCGACCCTTACCCTGTATCACCATCCGCTCATGCCTGCGCCTCTATCTTGCAGAAGCTCAGCCGTTCGCTGATTTTGTCCAGATCAGTGTCTCGAGATCGGACTGCTAGCGGAACGCGGGCTCTCCCACCCTCCAATATGACTTTCCTCCTTAGGATTGAGAACAGGCTCATTCTGTCGGAGAGGAGGTACGTTCATATTTTAGATGGACAGCGCCGACGGGCATAAATACCTGGCATTCTCCTGCTCTGATCATATCTCACCAGACTCGACAGTCTTTTCTCGAGACAATACCGAGCCATCTTCGAGCCCGAGCTACAGTACATAAAGCACGCCACGGACTGTGAAATATTGCCTCATCAGTCCGCCAAATTCAGAGCATCATCCGGTTCGTTTCGAGAGACCGCAGAGGTGCATCAAGCAAGATGTCCTCCACCGTCATTCTTAACGCCCTCGAGATAGCCGTCTACATCCTCCTGATCCCACTCATCGTCTTTCTCGGTATCCGCCATGGCTCGACCCATTCGCTTGGCTATGTCTATCTCTGCTCATTCTCAGTCCTTCGCATCGTGGCAGATATCCTTGGCATAGCGAACCGGGATTCCACCAACCCGAAGACCATTATCATCACGAATGCAATCCACTCCGCTGGCCTGTCTCCGCTGTTACTTGTCCTTGCAGGTTTGGCGCACGAGGCACATCACTATCTTGTCAAGGCTACACGTCCGCACGACGATGCTCAGGCCATACTGACTAAGTTGCGGACATTACAAGGACTATTCCACATCTTGTCCGCCGGCGGGATGGGCCTCATTGTCTATGCAGCCCAAAAGTCGGGGAACGCACAAGACCAGCACGACATCGATAAATGGCAGGCCGTCCGCAAAGTGGGCACAGTCATTATGCTGCTTGGAGCCATCGCCGAGGCGGCCTACGCATTATATGTCTGTCTCTCTGTTCGTCGAGCTGAAAGGTCGATCAGCCCTCTTCATCTGTCCTCGTTCACACTTTGCACTTGCGCTGGAGGTATCTTTGTGGTCATCCGGGCCTTGTACTCCGTCATCTACACGTTCGACACAAGCACGGATCTCAACCCAGTCACGGGGAAGTTTGGATACAAGCTGATTTTCATCGATGCCATACCTTTTCTCGCAGTGGCTTGGATGATCGCTGGGGCATGGGTGACGAGGAATATCAGGAAGGACGTTGAGTACAAGTCGATCCATTCAAATGATGGCAAGGGGCATGGTCAAGCCGACGATGAGGACGCTGAGATGCCGATGATGACCCCGCGGTATCTCGGTCAGGAGTATGGCCCTTGATACAATGACAACGGTCCTGAAGCAGGAGGACTGGACTTGGTGAAAGTGCCGGCTTGAGGATTGCGTGTTTGTTTCGAGGTACATAAGTGAATCGAAGGTGACCCAGAGAACACCAACTGACGACCAAAGCTGATGATTTCGGGGAGGTTATAATATGTTAGACGCAGAATTCTAGGACATAGGACATAGTGAATCGAGTCCTTCCAGGGGCTGTACTTAGCGAACCTCGACAATGTGCATAATGTCCACATGTATTGCAACTCGTCCACATGTATTGCAACTCGTCCACATGTATTGCAACTCGTCCACATGTATTGCAACTCGTCCACATGTATTGCAACTCGTCCACATGTATTGCAACTCGTCCACATGTATTGCAACTCGTCCACATGTATTGCAACTCGTCCACATGTATTGCAACTCGTCCACATGTATTGCAACTCGTCCACATGTATTGCAACTCGTCCACATGTATTGCAACTCGTCCACATGTATTGCAACTCGTCCACATGTATTGCAACTCGCCCACATGTATTGCAACTCGCTCGAGTGCTCGTCTGCGGATGTAATCTGGCTCAGGACAAAAACTGGGCCGTTTAGCCCAGGCTGTCTCAGGCTGATCCGGGGTATAGGCGGTTCCAAATCGGTTCCAAACTGAGATACGACTGACTTAGAGTCGGGTTACAACTACAAGAACTCAGTAGGTAGTACTACTAAGTACTCGAGTTCTTTCATATGAGTTACTAGAGGTAGCTTTCAGACTTGTAATAGACTTAACTCCTAATCTTGAATAAGTATACGAAATTTGCTGAAAAGGGCTTAGTATAGCTTGGCGTCTATATACTATACCCAGTACATTACTGCATTTCACCTCACTTCCAAGTCACTTCAGGCTGGGCTGTGACCGGCACGAGGTAGGCTGGGACTACTGAGCCTGCAGCGTACTGGAGCCGCACCAGACTGGGTTCGGATCAACAGCACGGCCATTCGAGGCTTACTTAGTCCTCACATTCAGTCCAGCTACAACCACAGATTGATCTGAAGTCGAGCTGATCCAGCACATCTCAGGGTGACAGCACTCCGATGCAGCTTCAGCTCTCTTTCTAAGTATTAGAGTCTATGTGCGTACAATAGTACATGATACGTACAGATTTCCGAGACCTACCTTTCCCTGTATGCAAATACTACTGTAATGTAAGTATATCTAACTTTTAGGTACGATCGATTCATGTATGATCAGATCAGTTTCAGAACCTAAACCTGGTTCGTGCTGACTCTCGTTTCTTCACGACTTTGTTTTCGAAAAACCATGATACTGTACCATAACAAGACAACGTGCATAATAACAAGTGAAGAGTAAGGTTGATTTCAAAATATGTAAGGATGGTAGACACTGACATGATAACAATAAGCTCTATTACTCAGTATATTTCCTCTCGAATATAGACATTATACATGTACCTAATGTAGGCGGTAGACTTTTAAAGTTGCAAGTAGGATCAAATTTCTTAAGCTGCTCTTGAAGGTGAAAACAATGTCAGGGTACCTACCTCCAGCTCAAAGTAAATGTACAGGCATCATCTAAAGTGAGGATGATTACATTACTACTTGTGTAGTACTGTCCATTCAGATCTCACATCTTCTTGCTGTCATCATGAGGAACTCTCTTCTGACATCGATATCTAGTAGTACAAGTTGCTTCATGGTGTCTCCTTGCTTTACACTCCATTTCTTGATCCTTTTGACCTCCATCTTCTGGCACCCACCAGAGCAGTTGTGTCATTACAGGACTAATGCACCAGCAGGAATCGACTCAGCCCTTCTGCCTGGCATTGGAAACATAGCCGTGGTTCAGGTCTTGAAGGTATCACTTCCATGGAGTGCCATACCCGTTTCCAACCGAAGTCAAGCATGCCCAGCGCCTTCCGTATTAAGTACTTTAGTATCGTCAACGGGGTCCCTCGAAACCTGGAACATCAGAAGCAAACTGTGTCTGCCCCGAATTTTCCAGTTGACGTAGTTTCGCAAGGGTTGGACAGTTCGGCCGTGTTCAACTGGGGGGGAACTGCCGCCTTTGTCGTCCTACCGGTCTTGAAGGCATCTTCGATCAAGACTTTGATCATCGCACAATCCCGAGGTCTACATATATACCTGGGCTCGATTTATAGGTTTGTACTCCGTACTGGGGGTTCGGTAAGATGCTGTCGGTGACGGAAATGGACTTCAAGAAGTCGATGATGCATCTCGTGTTCCAACCTCTTTGCATCTGAACGCAGCCTTTTGGTAACCGCTGATAGGGACACTCTCCATGCAACTCGGCCTCGACCAATTCATCTCCTGCGAACTGGTCATTAATCTCGGTAATCGCTCGTTGATCGTCGACAATTTCTCACCGGGGATCGAAGAAGGAAAGATGGGAAGAGGATACTCATTCCCCTTCTTGCAATTGCCGTGACTAAAAATCGGCCAACATGATATGTCGACAACCTTAGTTCCCGCCTTACCTCTACTCCATCGTTCCCCGAGCTGAGGAGTACTGCCTCCTAGCAGGGTCTGGGGCATATGTGATGGTATCGGCAAGACCTTAAACGATGGGTCGGCCCATGATCCATTTCCTCAAAATGAGCCCCCAGTTAGAGTTCGAAGATGGCGACCAGCCCTGAACGAACTGCTTTGCGCAGCCTTGCACTTGCCGCGGCTTTGAAAGGATAAGGCCGAGGTCTCGATTAAGCAGGGTCGCAACGAGTAAGTAAGCTGACAACAACCCTCCACGAAATTTGTTCAAGGGACAAAATGGCCTGATCATCACGGTATCCTATCTAGGGCTGCCGATGAGCGCTGCTTACCCAATGCGCTCCTCGATGATCATTGCAATGGAGAATCAGGCGTTCAGGTGCTGACCCCTACCAAAGAGTAGGTATCGTATCCTGCCTCGAGGGGAGCCAAGATTCACATGCTGCTCGATGTCGTGGTGGTAAGATGATGCGTTCAAAGACCCGTAAGGTGCAAACGGATATATCGGTGATGCTATGATCGTCATCAGCCAAAGGGGGGCCATAGGGTGATATATGGGTGTCTGCATCGACAGTTCTGCCCAACTTCCCAGAGTTCGACCTGGCAACCGACTTTCCTGTCTTTCCCTGGCATTGTATCTGCCTGACCCCGGCACGTACGCACTCGATTCCCTAGAAAACAGTACTCGTTCCTCGGATCTCCGTGCATTGGGAAAATTGAACATCCTTGCAAGACTAAGCAAACGACGTGTTTGAATGGAGTTCGAACACAGCTTCGCAACCATTCTGAACACCATGAATAAATACTTAGGATACAAGCTTCTCCCGGCAGCAGATCGAGACGACGACCCCGAACGAAGGGTTCCTGCGGAGAAAGCACCCCACCACTCGTCGGACAAGGTCAAAATGGTCTCTATGCTCGGTGTTGTCGTAGCTGTTCTTGCTCTAGTGAGCCTGGGGCTCCGCTTCATCATTGCAGAGAGCTCACACCATCCCGGCTTTCTCACGCATTGCGGTTCCACTCCCGGCGAAGCACTCGCCGAGAACTGTAAATTCGACATCTTGAGCTACTCCTGGATGCCCCCCGCCTGTCATGACGCGAAGTTGCGCGACGATTTCTGCACGGTCCGCGAGTGGGAATGGTTCCTGGATGAGAACTTGACACAGGCCGTGGCGCGATCTGAGGTTGAGACAGGGACGTATGAGAAAGTGTATACCTCAAGGGAGTATGAGGAGGTGCAGTGCGTGTTCTCGTGGCGGAAGGTCCATAGGGCTGTTTTGAAAGGGACGCCAATTGACGGGTTCAGTGGCGACAAGGGGTATTCGGAGTATTGTGGCGCGTTGTTAGTGGAAAGGGTTGAACAACCCAACGAGGACAGTATGCATGCGGACAATAGGGAGCACCAGGCTTTTTTGACGGAATTGAAGTTCCCGCATTGTGGCGTTGAAAACTTCAAGGCCTAGCAGAGAAGTGAAGAGACAGGCCTGATGAGAGGTAGACTTATTGGGAATGCCAGTAGCACTCAACTAACAGACCGATTACACTGTCGGATCGCGGACTGCTACTCTCGGCAGCAATTGAATCCGTAATGCTCTCTTCACAGCCCGCATTGTCGGTGTCGCCGAGTCCCTCGCTGCACCAGGTATGCAATAGAGGTGTTGGAAGCTCATGAACGTCGAGATATGGACTAAACCAATACGGTGCAGCATTGACACCCGGCGAGACATGCCGTTCCTACGGCGCAGCATTCCGACCACCGATTCGATGGCCCCCATGACCTCATGTCGGACTGCGTTCAACGGTTTCCCTTTGACACGGTAATGCCGCTCGCCCTTCAGATGACTGTTCGCGATTGCATTGTTGCTGTTGAGCTTTTACAGTCATGGTTTTGTTCCTCAGCTAGACTATCCTTCTCCATGCACAGGAGCTTAAGATGAGCGGCTCAGGCGAGCTGCCTTCACGAATGCGCTTCTGCTCGTTACCCGCCTCCGTCAACCATGGGCCAACTGGGCGATATTTCGCCTCAAGGCACCATTGCTGTATGCATTTACCTGCTCTTTACGGTTACATATTGACTCTTGCATAGATTGGAGTCATTGTTGGCCTCCTCTCGACCTCGATTCAGAGCCTGGGCTTGACCCTCCAGCGACACTCACACATCATTGAAGATGACAAGCCTCACACAGAGCCTCGCGTTCCTCCTTACAAGAGACGGAGATGGCAGCTGGGCATGCTGATGTTCCTGGTGTCCAATGTGGTCGGCAGTACCATCCAAATCACGACCCTACCGCTGCCCGTTCTTTCGACCTTGCAAGCTTCGGGCCTTGTCTTCAACACCGCGTTTGCGACGCTGCTGCTGGGCGAACCCTTCACTCGGTTCTCTTTGATTGGCACATTCTTGACATGCTCGGGGGCGGCGCTGATAGCGGCATTTGGAGCCATTGGCGAGCCCGCGCATAACCTGCAGCAGTTGCTTCACCTGCTCGGCCAGCGAGACTTCATCATGTGGATGGTAGCTACAATGCTTGTGGTGATTGCGACAATACTGTTTGCCCATGTCCTTAAGATGTGGTCCTCCCACAAGCGCATTGCGGAGACCCTGGCAAAGACTGAAAGGCCAAGGTCTCGAGCTGGATCTATACCCACCGATCGCCAACGTACCCTTTCCCGGTCCTTCACCGCTCAGCTTCCCCACCCATTGAGGATTCGGGTCAACAGGCTACGATTGACTCGAGGACTCTCATACGCTCTGATATCTGGCATTTTGTCCGCCCATTCACTCCTGGTCGCCAAATCAGCGGTTGAATTGGTCGTCCGGACCATAGTCGACCATAAGAACCAGTTCGATCGTTTCCAGTCGTGGCTCATCCTGGTTGCACTACTGTTTTTCGCCCTGACGCAGTTATACTACTTGCATCTCGGTCTTCGTCTCTGCAGCACCAGCGTACTATACCCCTTTGTGTTCTGCATTTACAACATCATTGCAATTCTAGACGGTCTGATATATTTTCAACAAGGGTCGAGGTTGAGTTCTCGGGATGCCGGTCTGGTGGCGTTGGGTACCGCAATACTCCTTACAGGTGTCTTAGCGTTGTCCTGGAGACTGGATGATACCAACCCGGAGGAAGCTGCTCATCAGTCACCGGCTCCTCCTCAAACCCCGCTCACACCAGGAATGGGGATACTGCGGTCACCAGTGGACGAACGGGCACCCCTACTTCCGACGAGAAAACGGAGAAGCTCCAGTGCTGTCTCACGAGATTCTGTCCACGACCAAAGGCCTATGCCAGTCGGCCGCACCCGTACGATGCCACCTACGCTTGCGAATCATGCGCCGCCGGACACCGATACAGAAGGTATTTGGGCGGAACTGGACGACGAGGGTCGTCATGGCGATTACCTCGCGTCTCTCCCTCGGACCCCTTCACCATTCCTGACTCAAAACTTCAAGAGACGTCGGAGAGGAGACTCTGTCCCTTCGCGAGGTGTCTCGTCAGGAAGTCGACGCAGCTCAGACGGTGCTGGAAATGTCGGTGTGGAGAATAAGACCGGGTCAAATGAAGAACTAGAGGGCGCTCACCGAAGGCGCAGCAGTGCACCCCAGGAAACATTGGCGGCAAAAGCTGCAGATGAAACGAATGAACCTCGTCCAAACACGCGCCATAGGAGTACGTCCATTCGGTTCGCCGACCAGCCTGCCAGCCGTGAGGAGCAACGCCAGCCGCAACCGCCCCGGAGTCGATATGACTGTGATGGCACGGCTGAGAACGCATCCAAGGAGAATAGTGCGTAGTCTGATTGCGTGGTTCTGCCGACTGAACGGGCGGCGTCTCAGAGATGGAGGGCAGAGCAACGTTTTGGGTTCTTTACTGATGGTGCCCAGACATTAAGCGATGGACACTTATATAACGGCCACGATTCGAATAATGAAAATGAGAGAGCCTTGGTGACAATGCTATCCTATTCTTCTCTTGATTTGCTTCTCCTGCCTACGCGTGCCAACGTGAAAGCTAGGCGTACGCCATTGATTATTGAATGTCGCTCGGGGCCTTGCTTTCTCCCACTCCTGTTCGACCCCTGCGCCAAAGTGACCACGTAGGCCGACCCCATCTATCTGGCGATGATATAGCATAGATCGAAAACCGATGCGCTCCCCGAGCTTCCGTCTAGAGCTCCGGTTGCTGGTCGTTGGCGTTGGCGTTGGAATTGGCCTTGTACCTCTTCCACATCGTCGAGATGACTTTCCGTCCTCTCGGGTGTCAGAGACTGCCTCTCGTAGAGACACTAGCCCACACCCTTTAACCCCCCACCATCCTCACTGTCCCTCGCTTTGATTCGATTCGATTCAGTCCCGAGTACATTTCAGGACGTGATCTGCCCGAGGGTACCGATAAGTTTCTCACTCAAGCCTTCTCAACGACAAATCCCCCTTCCAGGGGACCCTTTGCGACGACCAATGCGTGTTTTCTTGTCCGCAGGCGCAGAGGCTTCCCTGCAGGCCATGGAGAGGGGAGCTCCATCTGGGCGTCCTCCATCTCCACTCGGGTTTCTCTTCGCATAGGTAGGGGGTCCGGGTTGCAAGCAACAACGCGAGGGCCCGCCAGAGAACGACTGGAGGCGAAGGTTTACTTAAAACCACGTCTCTCATGCGCCGGCCGGGGTTACGGATCGTCGAGTCGCTCCAATATACGAGTAGGCTCATCCATCCTTCCTCACAGGCACAGGACTGTCCGTCATGCCCGACCGTCCCGTGAGACTGCCTCCCTCGCCATCAGCGTCGCCTTCCTCGGTCTCACTGCCTCCGGTTCTCTCATCCTCGTTGTCCTCCTCGTCCGTGCTCTCGTCCCAGATCTCCCGACTCTCCCTTTCGACTCGCCTCATCGCCCCGGCGACCTCGTCAAGCGCACTCACCACCTCCAACACCCCGCGATTGACCTGCGAGAAGTAGCGATCGTTGGCCTCGCGCCGCTTCCTCGCAAGTTGGATGTCCCGCTCCGTCTCCTCCTCGAGGTTCTTGTTGTTCGTGAACGCGGTGGGCTTGCCGGCGTCCTTCCCGTCCTTCCCGTCCTTTGCGGTCGCGGGAGACGAGCCGGTCTGCGGGGTCTGACCCTTTGCACGCCCAGTGCTCGGCGTGGACGTGGGCATTGGCGTCAGCGTAGATGTCACGGCCGAGGTCTTCGCCTCCAACGCATCCCCCACATTGGCTTCGTTCCTGCTCGTGGTGTCGAAGTCGTGCTCGAGCAGTTCATCGGCTTCGGTCTTCGCCCAGGTCTGGGCGAGCGAGAGCTGGGCCGAGCGCAGCTCCTCCAGCGCGTGCAGGTGGCTGGGGCCGAAGACGTGCGACGTGTTCATGGCGGAGAGTTCCACGTCGGCCAGCGTCTTTTGCATTTCCGCCCAAAGCTGTTCGGCGCGGTCGTCCTCCGCGCTGGCTGCCCCCGCGCCAGGGGCATGATGACGGAAGTGGCCGGAGCTGGGACCTGAGAAGGAGGGAGCGGCGGGGACGCGCGACGGGCGGATCATCCGGTGTTGGTGGCCTCCATTTTCCGTTTCGGCGGAGGGGGCGCCGGGGACCCGGTCGGTGGGCAAGACGAGAGAGATGTGCGAGGCATTCTTTGACGGTGGGCCTTGGAAGAGCGCTGGCGGGGGAAGGCGGTGCGCTGTAGTGCGCGTCGTGGTGGTGCTGAGTTTGGGCCGTTCGAAGGACGAGGCCGTGCTGGGGACTTCGAGTTGAGGCGCCTTGCGAGGCGCACTGTGAGAGGACATGATTGTCAGAGGAGTGGGAATGGGGTGGGCATGGGCTGAGAGCACCGCTCTCGCCTTTGTACCCGAGGCTACGTTTCGATCATGGAGGTCTGAAGTACAAGAGACGTTATGCGCTTGTTGAACGTCCTAATATGCAAGGCAAGAGGTGCAAAGGGAACAATTGACTGCGGAAGTGTGGCCTCACTTCGCCGTACTGTGCACTACGTAGTGTTCTGCCGAACTCTAACCCCAAGCGCAATTTCGTCTTGGCAGCGCACCACTCCACTTTTCGAAATCTACTCTCAATATCGTCGCCGCTCACACAGTCGATCTTTCAGCGCCGTCAACCCCATCTACCCTCATCAACCACCTGCTTGTCACAGAAACCAGTACGTTCGATCTTGCCCCGGTCCTCGCATCACCCAACATTCCCTTTCCCAGACACACGCACACCCAAGAATCCCTTCTTCTCTCGAACCCTGGGCTCCATCACCAATTCTTCATCACCTCACCTTACCCTACACCTAGCCTTTTCTCCCACATTGAACTGACAAACTCGCTCCCCAGAAATGACAAACAGAGGCAAACCCCGTGGTCTCAACGCGGCCCGCAAGCTCGTCGCCGCCCGCAAAGAAGGCCGCTGGGCCGACCTGCACTACAAGAAGCGCCTCCTCGGCACAGCCTACAAGTCCTCGCCCTTCGGTGGCTCATCGCACGCCAAAGGCATTGTCCTCGAAAAAGTCGGCGTCGAAGCCAAGCAGCCCAACTCGGCCATCCGAAAGTGCGTGCGCGTGCAGTTGATCAAGAATGGAAAGAAGGTGACCGCGTTCGGTACGTTATCTCGTTTGCGTTCTTATTCTAGATTTACAAAACACAAACGCACGCAACAACACGTGGGAGGAGAATGAAAAGATGAAAGCTGAAAGCGAGGACTTGGGCTGCAAGGAACAGAACATTGTCCATCACGTCTCCTGAGAGGTTCACTGATACTAATACATTGTCCATGGTAGTGCCCAACGACGGCTGTCTCAACTTCGTGGACGAGAACGACGAGGTCCTGCTGGCTGGGTTCGGTCGCAAGGGCAAGGCCAAGGGTGATATCCCCGGCGTGCGGTTCAAGGTGGTCAAGGTCTCGGGCGTGGGCCTGAGTGCGCTGTGGAAGGAGAAGAAGGAGAAGCCGCGATCATAGACCATTTTGCTACGAGTGGGATCGGAGTTGTGGTATGTGGGAGGCGGAAGGGCAGAGCATGCGAGATGAGAGATGCAATGCCCCGGGCGAAAACATATCTTTATCCGTGCCTGGGTCTCCTGGTCGTGGTGCAGGTATCAATCAATCAGTCAATGAACGGACGAAGGACTCGCCTGATGAGGACTTGCTCCGGAAGAGGGGACCGAGCACTGGGCAACTTCAACTCGGCTGGAGATAGCTGTGCACTACTTTCACAAGGTACACCTTCCCACCTTGCATAGGACATCAAGTCAATGCACGGCGTGGACATGTCTGCAGGGGGAGCCTCAGAGCTCGGGTCGATAGACACTGCGAAACTGAAACTAGCAGAATATGAAAATCGATACACCTCAGACTCGCTGGTCGCTCCAACGGCGTATATGAGCCACTACTTGCGTTGTTACGTCGGTCAGGGGCAGAAGTAAAAGGTGCTTTGTCCCTCGAGTAACACAACATACTTTTGACAATGTCTGTCGATACAACCTTGACTAACATCAGCACAAAAGCTCCCTAGAGTGACGCTCTCCGTGCCCGCGCGTGTATTTTTCCATGCCGTGTTTTCAAACCCCATGCTCTCATATGTATGACAACAGCAAATGTAATGGTCACATACGGGACCCAGGCATGTCGACCCAGAAAATGAATAATAGGTGGGTTGTTAGTAAGTCCTCGGGCCCAGAACGGTTTTTGAGCAGACGCCGTGTGCTCAGACCGCGGTGCGAAATCAATGCAAGACATCCAAAGCTTCTCGCCTAGGTTCCTGAGGGTCGCCCTTAGCAGTGTTTGCCTTCCGACCTCTCCCAAACCCACCAGGAGGCGTCAGAGTAATAGTGACGGCCTCGCGATCATTCCCATCGTTGCTGACGGGACTTCTAGCCTCGTCGTCCTCACTTCCGTCGGGGCTTGGAGCCTGACTATCTCGAAGTGCTCGTTGGCCGCGCATCATCTGTAGTGTTCATGTCAGCAAATCAGCTCCAAATCTGTATGATATCCCCCGTTTGGGTCCTTGGTGGTTATGCTTACCCATGATTTGACACCACCGATCAATCCTAAGCTGTATCCCGCGGCAAAGTCCTCGCTCCTACTGAGCCTACCAGGGGAGTCGCTTCCTTTGTCGGCATGACCGGCTTCCAACTGCTTCAACTGCTCGACCACACTCAGGCCACCTGTCGGACTCCTAAGGATACCTTCGCTCAGCTGTCTGTTAAACGGTGCTGGGCTAGCGGGACGTGAATTGGCGTTTGTCCAAAACGACCGCAAGTCTCGTGAGATTTCTCCGCCGGCGGTGACCCAGTTGGATTTGACGCTGTCTCGCAGTTCCTGCATGTGTCTTTTCAGGTCCAACTCGTTCTTCTTGAGCCAGCTTATGTTGAGTTCCTGGCGGCTGGTTCCTCTCTTGAGTTGCCGCACAATGTATTTCTCGTAGTCCCGGACAATCTTAGTGATGATTCCAGTCGTCGAGACACCTTCCGTGCGTTGCGTGACGAGGAACTTGCCCTCTTTCTTGATGGGTGCGTAGATGTCGTCTCCTTCATCTGCACCATAAGGCTCATCGTCGTGAGCCACGTAGTCAATCTTATGTTTCTCGAGAAATTCGGGGGTGACGATCCAGGGACAATTTGGAATGACTTCGTCGACCCATCTGCAATGGCGGAGTGTTTCTGCTCTTTCTGCGCCGGTGAGCACGGTCAACCCTTTTCTCTTGTGGGTCTCTGCGTCTCCTGTCACTCCAACAATCAAATAGGTGTCTGGAAAGGCCGTTTTTGCTTGTTCGAGCTGCCGCATGTGCCTTTGCACAAAGTTAGCGAATTTTCGCAGGAGCAGTTCCCGAACTTACCCCAGGTGGAACAGATCGAAAACTCCATCGGCGTAGACTCTGACGGGCCTACCCACTGGCGGCGGATTGGTCTTGTATCCTCCTACGGGATCTCTCATTCCAGCTTTGCCCGCGTCCTTCATGGTACCATGGTCGCCAGCGACGATAGCCTTGGTCGAGGAACTTGTGATTTTACTCTGTCTCTTGAGGGCCTGTTCCTCATCACTCTCTAGGGTAGTGCTCGAGGGTTCGCCAGCATTGTCGTGCGCAGCATCTGGCCCAGGGGCCCCATTCGACTCGAGCGGAATAGCGTTTGACCGCGTGCGTGCTCGTTTGCTAGGCGGGACATTGTTGTCGATTGAACTACTCGAAGTGTGCTTGCGATTCCGCAAGTTATGCGACGGAGAATCGGCCAGCTCTTCGCCCGACGCATCGCGCGAGGACGGCTGGAGATCGGCATTGACCATCATCCTCTTTCGTTTTGTGGATGAACTTGACGACGGAGAAGACATGATCGAGGGGTGGAACGGCAACTGATGATTGCGAAACACAGTTCCGGGACCCTGGACGAAGATGCAACAGGGAACGGTTCCTAGAGCACGTCAAGAAAGAAAGTTGGAACGATCTGTGCCAAGCTCCGCAGTCAGACAACAATTTCGGGGACGTGTGAAGCGAAATAGATCCAATAGTGGGAGGTTGCGTGGTCAGGGCTATCGGCCAAAGGTCAGATTGGCAATGGAGAGATGTGGTCTGAGGATTAGGTCTACTTTGTACGCTGCTCGCCTCGCAGCACATCGATATGGGAAATAAAAATGTGCCATGGGAAACTAGGAAACCTGTTGTTGGCAAGACGGTGATGCCGTCAGAGGCGGGAGGCGACCAGCAGCTGGGCATGTGCGTCTCCTTCTCTGCACCGCTTGCCTCGAGGCGACGGCCGCACGTCGAACGTCACAGATCGTTATGCTTCCCATTTGTGATTGGATGTCATTGGGAAATACAAAATGCTTGATTGCTCATGCCAACTCAGAGCTGCAGTCAATCCCGTGCCGCGTTCAGGTACAACCCCGGGAACCGTAACGTGGTCCTGCATGCCCTGCCCTTCAAATCGATGAAAGAGTGGCATAGAGCTGCCATTGTGTCCGTCGCCGAGTCACGACAACATGAACGATGGCCACACGAGGGAACTCAACGGACAAGCTCCTCAGGTGATTCTAAACCGATGTCATGCATGCTAGATACTCTTCATCAACGCGTGGACGACAGGGGTATCGCTAGTCGTGGTGGGAAAAGATGTGCCTGTCTGCCCCGGAGCCTCCTTGCATCTTGCTATCAGGCAACTTTATTCGCCGTCGTTTCGCTTGCTACCGCTTCGATTTCTGCGTCCTTGCCGTGGGAGGCATCACGGTGACTTGATCCTTTCGACTCATCAGTGGCTGACTGTGGTGCTGGTGTACCCTCTCGCTCACCCCGGGCCGAGTCAACGTCTGACGTATCCAGCGTGCCCTTCTTCACCTGGTTTGCGGCGTCTTTGTCTTCTTCGCTGTGATCGAACATTTCCGCGTCATCTGAGTCCGTCAGTACTTCTGTTCCGTCTCCAAGCAAGATGATCCTGCCACTCCGACCTCCAAAGCCTCTCGGTCGATGATCTAAATCCAGCTCATACTCATCCGGGCTGTCGTGGTCGAATTGATGACGGACACCCGGTCCACGGAATTCAGCTGTAACGTGTTAGAAGAGACTTGGCCTTTGCGGAATCAAGGCTGGACTTGCCGTACTCTGGTGGCGCACAGGGACCATCACCGTCTGCTACTCGTTTGCCGATCGTCTCGTACCACTGCTCTTTGGTCTTGCCATTCAGAAGAGCGATGATAATCATAGTCATATTATCGCAACCAACGCCGCCAGTCTCACTGTTGGATGCAAGACAGTTGTCCATCATATTCTCACAGATAGACTGTAATTCTTGCTTGGCGGCGATTCCTCTTCGCACGAACTCGATCACCGCTTGCGACGATTGGCAATCCCAAATTCCTGTTCACTGTCAGCGCGGCGCCCACAATCGATGCAGAAAAGTGGGCTGGTACCATCACAAGCAATGACCAAGAACTCATCGTCGGGAGAGATCTCGTGTGTGATCACATCGGGGAAGGCCGTAACAATCTGCTGCTCAGGCGAAAGATCGGCACTCTTCTTGAACTCGAAGTCTCCGATGGCACGTGACAGTGCAAGGTTTCCATTTACTCGACCAAAGTCAACGAAACCACCTGCGGCACTTATACGAGCCTTCTCGCCTATCCTTGTGTCAGCTTGGCGCAGGGGTTGATGCAGGGTGGAGCATGTACCTTCGTTCTGGGGCTTGTGGTCGAAAGACAGAGGCTTAGCTCTCCCCTTGACGCCGAGTACAGTGCGCGAGTCTCCAGCATTGGCCTGAAGCATGTGAGTCGCGTCAACGATGGGGGTACAGGGATTTGTACACACCACCCAGATCTTGTCCTTCGATATGATGCCGACGGAGGCGGTACATCCGGACACCTCGTCTTCGTATCGTGCATCTAGGCGGGGCTTTAGCGTGTCAACAGGCATCATGATTAAGCCTGATGCGTACCGTTGAGAATAGCTCGATCCGTGGCTAGAAAGCCGTCTTTCAGAGCTTGTTCAATGTCACCCTTGGCGAAGGCGTCCTGTTTCGCGACAATCTTGTGGATGTTTTCACCCGCGAACTGCGCTACTTTTTCTCCTCCGTGGCCATCGTACACCCCGAAATAGGCTAATCGTTTGTCTGGGGCAGCAGCTTGCGGGGACTTGCTCTTTCCTTCTGGTTGTAGGTCAAGCACGGCGGCATGCGCATCTTCCATGCTTATACGCCATCCCTGCATGGCCGAGAGGCCATAATAAACGCAGTCGTCGGCGCCGCTATCGGAGACCTGCCAGGTAGATGTGTTAGCCGCCGTGTCCATATCCATCGGCGAGGGTTGTGTTGAGACGAAGAGAACCGCAATCCGGCGTGATCGCCTGCGTCACCAGGGTGTGCGCAACTGCAGGTGGCCTCTTCGAAGCATCAGTTAGGGCATCATTGGAGAGCGCACCTTTTCGACGACTGGTTCTGACAGCGTCTGACCCATGCTGGCGGTTCTTCACTTTGTGGCTCGGGTTGAGTGTGACGGTGCTCATATACCCTCTGTAGACGACCTCACAAGCGGGCGGCGTGCAGCGAGTGGCAGGTCAAGGGCCTAGAACAGGAAGAAACGCAGGCTCTGCTGCAACGTAACGAGATATGCACGGCTGCCGCATGCAGCAATGGACGATACAGACGGTAATCTGAGGGAACAGTAGTCTTATTGCTCGCTATTAGAGGGTCGCGTGCAGTGATGAGAAAATGCCGTTCAAGCCAAAGATGATCCGAGTATGAGAAGGTGGGCTGGTAAAGTTGGTGCAGGCGATTGTTGCTCAGGGCAAAATGGCATCACCAGTGATTCCTGACTAAGAACTTCCATCCACTCAGTCGATCACTCACGAAAGTCACCGTGTCTCTCACCCAACCGCCACAGCCTTACGCCTTCCTCATTCTCAACTGCTCATTCTATAAATGCAATTCAACTGTGTGCAGATGCGTCGTGAATTCTACTTTTACGCCAATCAAAGAAAACGGAAGCTCCCTCTTTGGCTGCCGTACGATCTCTTCAGCCCTCCCTCTTCAACACTGACATGCTTTCTCCTGTCCGCCATCAGCTTGTGGTGCCGGGTATCGTCGCTGGCACTCCTTCTGGCCGAGTTCTGCCTCGAAGCAGGAACTGGGCTGAACGGTAGCCGTGGTGATGCTTGTGAGCGATTATCAGTCTGCCACCGTCTGAATCCTTGCTCGGTTTCTTCGACCACCAGATCCTCTTCATCTTCCCATTGACTGTCAGAGGATGTGACCGACTCGAATTGGTCGGTACTCGCAAGACTGGGCCTGCTCCTTGACATCGGCCCGCTGAGAATACGTGAGACTGACGGACTCCTCGCATGAGAGGATGCTCGGGCTGCCGGCCCAACCCCTGACCATTGGGACCATGAGTGCTCATGTGAGCGTGCGCCAACCATGTTGGGCCTCGTGGTTGACTTTGGTGGTTCACAATTGTCTGTTGCGTCGCTCCTTACCCGCCACAGTGTTCTGCTGGGCGTGATCATTGGTGCCGATCCTGCGTTGGAAAATCGCGAGAGCCCCTCCAGCCTCGCTCTTGCACGTTCGGTGTGCCACCTCTGACGTTGTTCCTCGAAAGACATTGCATCATCGGCACCTTCGGAGACAACTCGTAACGACGGAATCGGTTTCTTCGTTCTAGGAGGGCTCTTGGCTGGATTTGATCCGTCTCCAGGAGGCGCCGGGAACGATTCTAAGACCATAGTCGTCCTGCGGGGATCAGTCGATGGATTCGATGTCCAAGTATCTCGCCAGGACATGCGGCTTGAGGTAGCAGGTGGGGGCAAGAGTATACCAGCACCGTGTCCGGCACCGCTTCTTCGGTCTGGTAACCCCACTATGGGTGGCAGGATACTCTGTTGACTCAGTCTGAAAGATCGTCCGTTTGTGCTTCGGCGGCCTGCCATGGAGGATCTGGTGACGACTGGTGATGGAGGGCCTTGAAGCAGCACGCTCTGGTTGACTGGCGCAGCCCCATGGGCATGATCTGCTATCTCTTCAGGCTCTGTGGCATTTGCAGCTTGGCTAGGTGTCGTAGTGACAGTAGCTGAGCCCAGATCATCCGCAAAGATTTGCGAAATCCGGTGCTGAGAAAGTGGCCCGGGTCGGGCTGCAGCTGACAGTCTCTGTCTAGGCTCTCGCAAAGAGTCATTTGACCATACAAGATCGAGTCTGGGAGGCCTGGGAGGCGCTGTTCTCTGGGGATTAACAAGCCCCAAGATCTCGGTAGATAACACAGTTCGTGTGGAAGGTTCTCGCTCATGACCATCACCAGACCCGTCACTATCCTCGGCGGAAGTCTTGCTCGTCTGTCGTTTACTATGTTTCTTCCTTCGCAAACAGCACAGAATTAGAAGAAGCAGGAGACAGGCTGCAAGTACGGACAAAACAACGGCGAGTATGATGTGCAAGGTGTGCCTGCTGCTCGTTTTCTGTTGACTGGGACCGATAGTTGGCAGTGGGTCTCTGCTTGTCACGCTAGTTTGCGGAAGAGTCTGTGTCTCAGAAGCTTGCGTCGAGGTGACCGTCGTTCCTTTCATGCCTTGCAGTAGGTGCAGTACGACATCCCCTGTGGCAGTTGATGCTGTATCCTCAAACGTGATTCGAATATCTAGGGTCTGGGCATAGTGATCCAATGGGACTCGGCCGGACAGAGTCCAGCTCACAGAGTCGAAGTTAAGCCAGCTGTCTGCGTCACCCAGGTCCGCTATTGTCCGGATCGAAGGAGAGAATGAAGGCGTAGTCAAAGTGTACGAGAAGTGTTCTCCGGATGTTACATTGAGAACTGCAAGAGTTCCTAAGGACTCGTTTCGGTCCGCCGAACTTTGCAGAAAGACGGTGGCGTGGGCTATATCGCCATAAACATCCGTAACGCTGATTGTGATGGTAGCATTGGCGGAAATATCGGGAGTTCCACTCAACGACAACTGACTCTTGTCGAATGTGACCCACGTCGGAACATCCGCATTGACACTTGCAAGTTGATCGTCTGCTACAGCCTCGCCATCCATGCTGAGGAAGGATCGGAATGATGCGGACCGAAAGGGAACGCCGGGGGAGATGCTGACGTTCTGGGATGCGGTTGAAAACCCAAACACTCGCCGGCTAACGACAATGTTGAAATCAATTGCCGCTTCGGCAAATCCAGGTACGTTTGACGCAATAAGCCTTAGTCCGTATGTCTGGGGTCCGGCCAGGGAGGAGACCAACGCAGGTGTTGTACCCGAAAACGACAGTTCCGATCCATCAAACTGCACCCACGAGGGCAGAGGTGTATTGTTTGCAGAAACAGCATAGTATCTCGTTTCAGGGGCAGTACCATGAAAGGTATCCTTCCCAAAAGTAATGTTGAAGGGTTCTTGGGGATGTGCGAGCAGCGAGTTGGGTGATGAGGTCGGACCGCTGCGTTCTAGCTGAGGAAGTATGGTCGCATCGGTATACAGGTCTGGAAATTCAGCGACCACGAAAGTGACGCTTGTAGATGTCTGCCCTGTCGAGTCCGAGGCGACAAGCTGGAAAGTTGCCGCACCCACTTCGTCAGCGTCGGGCACCCCCGAGAAACTGCGGGAAGTGCTGTCAATGTCGAGCCACTTCGGGCCATTTGCGATCGTATAGGAAATCTGTGGAGCGCTCGAGACGAAGGTTGTCGCGGCGAAGACAAAGTTGTATGGCTGGGATACGTACGCGACCGGAGGCACTTGTGAGTTGATAGGGAACGCCAACTGTGGCGCGGCTGTGACAAGACATAACGCCGATGCAACTGAAAATGCCAAAAAAGGCTTTCTGATCCCAGTGAGATGCATTCATATGGCCAGTTGATGGGGAAAATGCATGCTGCGATAGAAGGTGAAATCTCTCTGAACAGAAGTATAGATGGTTCAACCGTCAGGAATCGATGAGCTAGTAAACGCGTGCGCGACATGACGCGACTGCTAGCACTGGTTATATTGGAATTGTCGAGGGGCTGGTCGGAATCCAACAAGTTATAAAGCCTGCAAGGGGCTGGTCCGCAAGGGAATGTGCAAAAGCCTCCCGCCAGAACATACTCACACATCAATCAAATCAGATCGAGGGACATTTTGACTCCAGTTCTGCCAGGTGAGTAGTAGTCTTGGATTGTTTCTTGCGCATTGAAGCCGTGTTTGGAGTACAAGTCTTTGGCGGCGTGGTTAGCCTCATCGACCCAAAGGTCAATGCCGCGACAGAACCGCCGCTTTGCGTCGCCAATGAGGGTCTCCATTAGCAGATAGCCAATTCCCCGGCGTCGGGATTCTGGCGAAACGCAAATCTTGTGCAGAAGGAGGCGTCGATTGGAAGTCACACAAACAGCATACGCGACAACGCTGGAGCACGTCGCCGGATAGTTGAATCCGACAACTACTTCCATATTACGCTGCTTGACAACTTTGTCATCGAAATGGAAGACCTCGTTAGCAGCAAATGACTTCCGCTCTAGAGTTCTCAACACTTGTAAGATGTTAGAAACATGAGAACGTGGCAGTTGTCGAACGGTCTTGAATATGGGTCGCGGTGGGCTGGAAGCATCGGGTGCCGGGTGCCCCATTATGGTCACGTAGAGAGCGAGAATAAGTATTTATTGGCCTGTACTCGGGTTCAAGCACACGTTCGTACAGTAGCAAGCAGCGGAGCCGAGAAAATGGCAATAAGCCATTTGTAAAGGGACGATTGAAAAGTGAAGATCCAGAAGCAAGTGACAAGACTTGGGCGGAGCATACAGAAACGAAAGTGCGCGTTTCCAATCGTGTTGACATCCCTCGGTTTGATTTTGCAACGGAGTCTGCAAAACAACTGGACGAATCAAGAAGCCTACGCTCAGCGTTCCTTTGCTCGACTGACAATCGGAAGTATGCCTTCGACGGCTGACAAGCGAGAGAAAGCTCGCGAGGTTGTTGATATTCTCGAGGAGATCTCCATCCTCCTTGTGAGTAAAATACCTCTTCCATGATCTCTCGCTAATTGCCAGCACAGAATACACAATTGGACCGCACGCAGCTGTCCCTATGTGTCTCTTTGATTGAGAATGGCGTTAATCCCGAGGCGTTGGCTGTAAGTCGAAGGGCCGTGCTCAAGCAAGTCAAATGCTAACTGAGGCTTGAGACCGCCATCAAAGAACTGCGCCAGGAAACCCAGGATCTACAGCCGGAATCAGGACTGTCTGAGTGAAGTTGTGGGAGCCCACTCTTGCGGCCACACTCATCAGCTCATCGGAAGGGACTTTATGCAAAAAGGAATGACCTTTCATCGTGTACTTCGCGTCGCATCCAACCGACCTTCTCATATTAAAAATGTCCTAGGCTGCTGCGCGACTGGATTTTGCGCGCCGCTGAAGAGCTTGAGCTCTCAGCATCCAGACTATGCATGCATGCGATTCCAGACTATGGGCACCAGGAACCTCCGCTATTGGAAGCGCACGAGAACACAAAGGCTGTGCCATTTCACTGTCTAGAAATTGATTTTCAATCAGCATCGTATTTGTGTCTCGCATCGGCTCCACCTCTTTTGTTCTGTGCCGGACAATGCCCGCCACCGAAGTGCAACACCACTAGTCCATAGTTTGTACTCAGTGCGATTCCTCTGCAATCGTCGAGCTGAAAATGAGAGATACGTGGCGGTTCACTTGGCATTGAGCATGGTGGGTTGTATCTCAAGGATCCAACATACATCCTCGGGGTCCACGTGACCCTTGAGTATGCTAATTCTGGTTTGGGAGGAGACGCGTAAGATTTATGGGTTACGCTCATGCGCCTCGTACCTGTACTCGTAAGACGGAGCCGAGCCCAGCCCTGAGAACCTGGCGACAGAGTGGTGTCGATAGACTAACTGCAGGTCCCTGCGCAGAGCAGTTGCCATCCGATGTTGAGTGTTGTTTCGACAGACTTGGAACTTGGTCTTTTGAGCGACACTTGCCTGTTGACGCGTTGATCGGGAATCGTGGCCATGACGTCGTCTTGATGCTTCGCGGTGACGATCACGCTCCAAAGTGGCTCAGACGCCAATCGGCAGGCCCACATCGACCCTTGGAGGGCGGCCAAGGCCTGTTCAGTTAGAAGAGGCGCCCGGCAAGCCAACCAGCGATCAGCACAGGCCCTGGGGCTGCCTCATCCGCCCCAGGAGGCCAGCCATTCTGTGGCTCGGAACCCAGCCATTTTCATTGTGGATCTGGTCCATGTCTTGCTGGTGGGAAACCGTTGTCGCCAGCACCAGATTCTGACCACACGTCGAGTGCTGTCATGGCCAAGTTTGACGCAAGCTTAACGTCGGGGAGTGAGGCTCAGAGGGAATCCTTGCGGGTGATCCTGCTGTCGTACCCAGTATAACGGGACCTTCAGCACCATTCTCATCATCGCATGCCCGACTTGTTCACTCAAACATCAAACAAGCTGGGGTCACTTTGCCCTAGACCTTACAAACAAAGTCGTTGATTTTTGGAAATCCATTCGTTCTTCATAGATATCTCACACTGTCGAGACCCATACAAGATGCGGCTGTCATCCCTCTTGTCGCTGGCGTGCGCAATCACTGCTTTCATCCTCTCCATACTCTGCTTGCTTGCAGGCAACACGCGATCGTTCCTGCAGGATACTGAATTATTGACGGTTAGCTCGTGTCTGACACTACTGGAGAAAGATTTTGTACTGACTGGAACCAAGCTCAATATCTCCCAAATCGGCCATGGGAGTCTCTTTAATACATCCGATGGCGACGGCGGGTTGCTCTCGACTCTGGGCAATGATATTCAACAGGATATCAACAATATAATCAACGACTTGACGGTTGATATCGCCTCACTCCTGGGCCTCCCTGATCTATTCAATGTGCATGTCCTCGACTTCTGCCAGGGCCTATATTCGCCCAATTCTACGGCGGACAACGCAAAGAAGAACATCACAGACTGTTCCCCGTCGACCTTGAGCTTCCACTTTCAACCAACCCAATTCGTTGAGGAGCATCTCCCTGCCGGAATAACGTTGGACGACATTCACTGGCCAAGTGATGTGACAGACGCGGAACGCACCCTCAAGACCGTCAGTCGCGTCATGATTGTCTTCTACATCATTGGGATAGTATTCTCGGGTCTCGCTATGATCACCGCGATTGCCAGTATTTTCACCGATGGACGGCTGTCAGCATGCGTCAACTGGTTGGTGGATATAGTGAGTCTTCCGCCTCGCTGTGTAACCTCGAAAACGCTAATCATGTTGGGCAGCTCGCATTCGGTACCCTTGGTGTCGCGTCAGCGGTGGCCACGGCTGTCATAGTTATCGCGGTGGACAGAATCAACAAGTACACAGACGAGATCGGTATATCGGCCAACAGAGGTGGGAAATTCCTTGCAATGACATGGGCCGCTACAGCAGTCATGCTGCTTGCTTCATTTGTGTCTATTGTGCAATGCTGCGTGGGCAGACGCAGACCCAAGCGGTACGAGAAAGCAGGATACTGAAGGGCCAATGCACATAATTACCTGGTGACTAATAAACTATGGACGTGGACGAATGCGAATGCGTGCCACGTGGCACAGAGTTGTATATCATTGTTGCACACTGGCTTGGGTAATACGAGCTTCAGACCGTGGACCAGCCATTCAGCTTCAGATAATGGCAACCGTCTAAACTGGGTACAAAGCCTATGCTTACCATCGCAAATACGGAGTAGTGATTATTGTGGTAATGAGATGCATCGCTCAGTTTGATGTGAGGGAATAAGAAAAGGGTTACCATAGTTAGCGGGCATCTCGTCGCGTTTCTGGACCAACAGCCGCCTGATGATCTTCAAACGCTTGTGGCTTCACCGGCTTTGCTTCTTACGCTCACATTTCAGATCGTCCCCCAATTCTAACTGCATGACGTAGTGCACGATCGCATTCACAGCCAATCAAGCTGTCACTGCAACCCGCGTCTTTTCACTCCTCTAACCACCTGAACGAGTTACTGAGGGGCACTGTGAGCTGCACGATGCTAGCCTTCCTCCGCTTCGCTGGACCATCCCACTCAATCTTTGTTGACCGCTTCCCAATGCCATAAATAATCGATCTCGGAATTTTCTTCTCTGCAGACCTTGAACTTTCCATCATTGACCGTCCATCTCGCAACGGTACTTTCCTCTTCGACCTGTGAGACCGATCTCAGCTAGACAGGAGAAGGTATGTTGTACACGGCCATGACCTCACCGTGTCAGTTTTGGATGTAAACTTATTGACTTTGCCATCAGACCCTGACTACATACCCTTTCACAACTCCTTTGACACAGCCTCCTCATCACTCTCAGATACAGACCTCAACTCAAAATGACAGACTCAAACTCAAAAATCGCCGTCCACTTCGGCGGTGGTAATATCGGCCGTGGCTTTATCGCTGAACTCCTGCACGAGACTGGCTACGAGGTGGTCTTTGTCGATGTTGTTGACGATCTCATCAACCGAATCAATGAGACCAAATCATACAAGATCACCGAGGTTGGTGAAGAGGGAGAGAAGAGCAAAACAATTACGAACTATCGCGCTATCAACTCCAAGTACAACATGGACGAGGTCGTCAAGTGTATTGCCGATGCAGTCATTGTCACATGCGCCGTTGGCCCAAATGTCCTCAAGTTCATCGCTAAGCCCAT
Source organism: Phialophora verrucosa (assembly GCA_002099365.1). Taxonomy (NCBI): domain Eukaryota; kingdom Fungi; phylum Ascomycota; class Eurotiomycetes; order Chaetothyriales; family Herpotrichiellaceae; genus Phialophora; species Phialophora verrucosa. Next base: position 2,312,570 of record MSED01000015.1, on the reverse strand, counting down.
CGCCGACGGCATTGCTGCACGAACCAAGTCCAAGCCACTTGCTGTCATTGCCTGCGAGAACATGATCAATGCGACGGACGCTCTTAAAGCTCTTATCACAGATGAGAAGAACATGAAGCCCGAAGTCCTGAAGGATCTACCCTCCAAGGCCGAGTTTGGCAATTCCGCTATTGACAGAATTGTTCCAACTCAACCTCCAGACGCCAACCTTGACGTTGTCATTGAGAGCTTCTACGAGTGGTGTGTCGAGACCACCGGTTTCAAGTCAGGTCACCCAGAAGTCAAGGGCATTCACTGGGTCGAGGATCTGGAGCCATACATCGAGCGCAAGCTCTTCACCGTCAACACCAGCCACGCCACAGCTGCCTACTTCGGCTACTACAAAGGCCTCAAGACCATCCATGAAGCCATGGCAGATCCAGAGATCCGACAAGAGGTCCACGAGGCCCTGGAAGAGACGGCACACCTCATCAGCGGCAAGCATGGCATCACCCCCGAGGAGCAACAGAAATACGTCGACACCATCATTCACCGCATCTCCAACCCTCACCTCGAAGACGTCCCCGTGCGAGTCGGCCGTGCACCGCTCCGAAAGCTTGGTCGCAAGGAGCGCTTCATTGGCCCTGCCGCGCAATTAGCTGAACGTGGATACGACGTCACCGCCCTTATCCGCGGGGTGGAGATGGCTCTGCGTTTCCAGAACGTCGAAGGTGACGATGAAAGCAAGGAATTGGCCAAGATTCTGAGTGAATTGAGTGCCGAGGAGGCCACCACCAAACTGACCGGTCTTGAGTCTAGCCACCCTCTGTATCCCAAGGTCTTGGAGAAGGTGAAGCTGGTCCAGAGCGAGAAGAAGTAGGCATGATGCAAAGACACTTCACAAGCCTTGAAGCAGCACAATCCTCGTGGAAGAGGGGAGATGGGGAGCACTCCGTGATTTCCTGTGACTAACGGGACGGCTCCTGAATTACTTTCGCAGTGCCAGGGGAAAAGCACAAGTTCTCTCTCAGATAGATTTTGCACGAGAAGCGCTATGAGCGGTGATAACCTAAGCGTTGTCAACCAACACGACCTGATGATACCTGTCAAAGCCAGTTTTGTTGTAGGTGCAGCTTCTTGCTTCGAATCTGTGGATCCAGATTTCCGAGCCTGATCTGAGCCTTCCCGCTTAGTGTTGTTAAGTTGGTGGCAGGGAATTTGCTTCTTGAACAAGCGGCAAACGGTCGCTTGAGGCAAGACCGGGAAGCCTGCCGGTTCTTGTACTGTTTTGCATGAGCGTCAGACACCAACGACAGCCCTAGTGAACGACTTTCATTCTCAGATCGAACCACGTGCGCGGAGTTTGCGACATTCCGCGTCTTTGACAGTGACTTTTCTAAAATCTTTCCCACAGGCATCTCTGATTGTAGAGGCCAACCGAGGGCCGCTGGAACCACGGCAACTAGGGTCGCAAGGAGATAATATAGGCTTTGGCTCCTTGCTTTTGACAAACCCTAAAATCGTAAAACGACCGACTTCGTACAAGTACTGCTCTCCACCAAATCTAGGCCAATGAGAGTGAACAGCGCAGCCGGAGGTGTATCTCACGTAGAAGTTCACTGGTCGTCTGATCTCGGTCCGGAGCCATTCCCGATGGTCCAGCAGATCAGCTCGGGTCGATCAACAATTTCTTGAGGCGCTCAAAAACTCAGCAGGAGACACTGCTATGGAATTTTGCAAGCCCATTTTTGTTTGTGGGAGACAGGCAAGGTGCGATGGATCTGGCCAGGTGGGAAGAAAGATCCGGTGCGCCACCAGCAGGGCCTCGGTTACGCGACCCACAGGCCAGGTGGTGTGCCACTTGTTTGCTTGAACCATCATGGTCCGTTCACCTCTGACCCAATAAGACGCCTAGGAAATTCAGTCTCCGATGACAGCTGGGAGGAGCCGAAGAGAGCTCCGGACAACGCTTATGTGGTACCCAAGCTCGTAACAGATATGGGCGCCACATCACCCTGGCCAGGGACGGAAGATTGTCCCGGGGGAGTCCTGATGCCGTTCAGGCAATGGTGAATCCCTACTGCCCAGGGCGGGGACACCTGGAATGATCGGAGGTGGAATAAATTTCCAGTGGAGGGCTGAGCCCGCGCTGCAACGCTCTTCTCTCCTCTGACAAAGCTCGCATCCTATGGACAGGAAGCAATTGCAACCTTTGCTTCCCAGAAGCAATTCTACACGCTCAAACAACCCTCCGCGCCCTGACAGACTGAGAAGGAACAAGATAAAGCGCGTTGGGACCGCATGTGAGTCCTGTAAAAGAAGGAGATCCAAGGTACGTGAACGCTCCATTGGTATGCAGGACGTGATAGGGCTCAAACTGACTGAATCGCCGACCGCAGTGTAGCGGGCTCCCGGCACCATGCAAGTTATGTTTACAGACCGGCCTTGAGTGCACCTTTGATCCTTCCCTCGATGGACGCCGCGCATGGCATCGTGAAGACCGCGAGGCTTTGGTGCTACAGAACAAAATACTCACATCGCTTGTCCAAGTCATCCGATTTGGCTCGCCGTCACAGGTGGAAGCCGCCATTGGACGCATTCGTCAGGATCATTCGAGCCGAGATATCATCGACACTATTCATGAATCTCTTCAGCGGCCGGAAGACTCGCGCAAAGGGACAAGCCGACTGTTCGCTTCCCCGTCTGAATCTCATCGACAGCAGCTCACTTCCCGTCTCGGCGCATCAGATAAGGATGGAGGCGCTGACACCCTCTGCCTGAGGAGAGACAATAACAACCAAGACCACCTTGATCATGTCATTGTCGTTTCAGAGTGTCCTCAAGGGAACCAAGATGACTTGCTAACCCCTCAATCCGCTGACTGCCGGAAATTTTGTCCAACGTGCAGTCGGCGACTCCTGGTACAAGTCGACGCCATCACACCACCAGAAAGTGTTCAAGACTATCAAGCAGCCACGCAAGTCAATGACTCATGCCTGCAGGAAACGATTCCTCAACCAGGAGGCCCTCAACCAGGAGGCCCTCAACCAGGAGGCCCTCAACCAGCAGGCCCTCAACCAGCTGGACAAGGTCCACATGCCGTCACTTCAGGGTCGCTGTCGAGGAGGGAGAGCGATGCGTCTGGTATACAAAGCAACCGCCACGGGTGGCATTTTTCCTTGCAATATGAACTTCAAGCAGTCGGTCCAGCCGAAGCAGTCTCAAGCGTCCAGACTGAAGGAGAAAAAGCAAACGAACAGGACAGTGCGCAATTAGCGGTGACCCAACCGCCCAGCCAAGACATAGTATCTGCCGGTATCGTCCCCGGCTTGCCGCGCACGAACTGGGCAGCTCGAGATGGACCAGATCCCTCCTACCACCACATATCCCGGCTGTACGGAATTCAAACATAAATTGCACAAGAAGAGACACCCCTCAGCAGGATTATTGTTGGGTACCGGGACGGTGCAAGACGTCTCATTTCAAATGGTGCTGATCCTGCTAGTATCCTTGGATCCGATGTCATCGATGTAGAGCTCTTTTTCCGCGACCGAGGGCCCCAGGACCAGCTCACGGTCTGCAACTGGGCATCCGAGGTGAGAATCGCCCGCGACAACAAGAAAAAATCGGATGCAGCTAACAACGAACTACTCTAGGTGTGGCGGAGCTTCGATGACTGGGACGTCTTCGTCCGGCTGGCACACATCTTGGCATATACTGTCGTCATGCGGTGGATGGTTGACTCTACCGCAATGTCCTATGCTGCCATCCCGGACATTCTCAAGCCGCGGCCCATTCAGTACCTCGTCACGCACCATATTGCGCTTGACTTTCTACCTCTGCCGCCCTTGCGTCAAGCCTTGATTAGGAATCTCCGAGATTGGATGACGGCCCTACCTTTAGCCAAGCTTAAGCTCAACTGGAATCGGGGAATGGAAGGGGCTGTAGTGTGGGATGAACAAGACCGACGTCGTCGCCTCTCTCAAGACTTTGTGAAACACGTCACAAATTACCAGAATTGGAGTATTGAAGAGAGTATCCTTACTACGTTCCCTGAAGTCAAAGGGATGATTCGGATTGATCGGGTCCCAAATTCTTAGCCTCAGTGGTACTTTCCCTGTTTATGACCTTTACGACTTTTGATGACAAGAAGGCGAGCTGTGATTGTTGAAGGAAGCGCATGTTCCTGGAAGAAAATGGTCAGCGCACTGCCATTTTCGGTATTGGTTCACAAGGGCTCGGCATGGCTCTTGAGCTTCGAGACGTGATGTCGATGTCGGCAAGCTCCGTGACGCGGCGTGTCGTACCGCTTCCTCCGTCTGCACTTTGGCATTGGCGATCTGTTTGTGGAGCATTATCGGGCCTGCTTAACGAGCAAAGTGGCGCCGCAGACTTCGCGATGGAACCATCTTTTCCCAAGGCAGCACACAAGGCTCAGACAATGTCGACTCGTTCAAAATGCTTCTTGCCTCTCGTAAACAAAAGCCTGGCAGACAGACAACAGGACAAATACAAATTTGGTACAACAAGCTCGATGATTGGGCGACCCAACATTCCCGAGCACGTCCAATCCTACGCACGGTCACACAGTGGACGGGCAAGGGCCCATGGCTTTTTGAGCGTTGCGCCGCTGCCGCAATATTACACCGGAACATGACCTGCCGCAGGTGTAATAGGGGGAATTGACTGGACTACCACAAGCCCCAAGCCATTGGAGGGAGGAGCATGACAGCGGGATAATGCCACACCAGATTCATGGCCGGGCGAAAGTCGGTCACGTTCCTCAATATACCGTTCGCGTGTCCGCAATTATGAAAGCTCATATGCAAGTCTGCCGGCTCCATGTCTAAGGGGAGGCTGCGTTGATCCGCTTCTGAAATGTGAGCTTCGATAAGAGCATTCCATTGTGCTGGCTGGATTTTGGCACGTTCTCTTACGGCGCGAATAGGTCATGCAGTGACACTGACACCCAGACGGTGACACAAATCGACTAACGAGACTCGATGGCCGACACCGAGGCAGGCCTCTGGTCCCTCTAAAAATCCCTTCTCTACATCTTCCTATTCTAGGATTAGGGATTGACTTGAACTCTCTTGCTGCAAATACTGACGCAGCTGAGGCCGGGGGCCCTGGGGGGAAAGCCCATCATACACTCCTGTACCTGCATGGCTAAGGCCGGAGCTCATAAAGCGTCTTCTATTTCCCCCCAAGCCCTGCAAAGGATCATCTGTGGAAGGGTGGCCTCGGCCGTCAACAGGACTCTTGGGTTACATATGGCCCTTGACCCCCTGTTTATGATTGGGTCCAGTTTCCTCTTCCTGGCAGTGCTGAGACCAAAGGTATAAGGTCCCGGTCGGGCTCCTCCATCAACACAGACCTCCCAGTGGCATTTTGCCTCTTTGCAATATGTCGAATCAGGTCGACCTCTCTGCCCTTGGCGGCAAGTCCGCCATAGTCATAGGTGAGTGCTTTGGGGCGTTCCGAAAGCAACCTCGACCACGACCTTGAGACGAGAGCCTTGAGGTCGATATGCGATACCAGCCAGCCTGTTATCCTGCTGACATAGATTAGGCGGCGCATCAGGCCTAGGTCTTGCTATTGTCAAGCGCTTTGCCCATGCAGGCGCCCATGTCACCATCGCTGATCTGGACGCCGAGGGTGGCAGCCGGATTGTTACCGACCTCGAATCGAAAGGTCTTTCCGCGACGTTTGTCCGCTGCGATGTCACGGACCACTCCAGCTCCGTGGGGGCCTTTGAACATGCCATTCGACACTCTCCAAGTCGTTCCATCGATATCGCCGCTTTGATGGCCGGCGTCATCGGTGAGCCGGGAAGCCTTGTGGACATGGTGATCGAAGGGCAACGGGAGCAGCGGCAGGTCACCCCGGCTCAATTGCGCCATCCCGCCCTCGACGTGAATCTTCTGGGCATCTACAACAGCGCCTATCTTGCGCTGTGGTACATGAACCTCGACCCAACGGCGACAGGGGCTACGGACGGCTCGGCAGCGCCGCAGGGTGCGCAGTTCTCCAAGTCGCTCATCTTGATCAGCTCGACCGTGGCCTACGCCGACGTGGGCAACTTTGCGGACTATCATACCTCGAAATGTGAGTGCTTGCTCTACGTGCTCAGAGTCGGTGGGGGCACGACCACGCCACACGTGTCGGCTTGTCTGTTATCTGACGACGCCACCACAAATCCAATGCAGCATTGGCTCTGGGCGATCTAGCAACCCAGTTCAAGATTCAGGAACCGTGTCTAACTTCTGGTAGTCGGCATTCGAGGCCTCTTCCGCGGCCTCCGGCACGAAACGCCCCGTCTGAACATCCGCACGAACTGTCTGGCGCCGTATTTCATGGACACGCCGATGGTGCAGAATGGGTTGGACGCGTTCGCCGCGGCCGGGATGGGACCAGGCAGAGGCTTCACTTTCGTCGATATCGAGAAGGTTGTCGACGTGGCTGGCAGGTTCGCCGTTGATGAGAGCCTGCACGGCAAGGCGGTGATGATCGTTCCGGACCCAGAAGGGGTGATCGACGTGAAGGACGACGAGGAGGGACTGTGGGGTGGGCTGGTCTTCAAAGGGATACGGGAGAGGATGAGGGCCGTCGGGCTGTTCATCTGACTTCTGAGGACTTCAGGAGGGGATACGGAGTGGCCATAGAAAACTGGCCCCCCCCAAGCAGGGGCAGGTCTGGAAGGCTAACGTGTTGTCGCTGAGTTGTCATGTCATGTCGAGGAGGGTGTGTCACGTTTGTGGAAGCGACTGCAACCCACCACGACGCAATACAAATCTCATGGGATGGCCTCTCTCTTTCGTCATCATCACAACAAGCCAGTCCCAGTCAGTCAGCCTCGTAGACAACTCTACGTCTGAGTTCCTCTGACTGTTGTCTCTGAGCTCTCGGACTAAAATCGGGTTCAAGTGCACTCGTACTAAGGACTGTATTCGTACCCAGCGCCCGAGCTCCCGACTTGACATCAGCGGGCCAGCAGAGAACATAGTAAACTATCGAATACATAATAAGTACTTGTTCAGCCCGCAGCAGCGCAGCAGGATTTCAATTCGGCACCACAGTCTGAGAGTACCGGGATGGGGACAGGACAAGACCACCGGACCGTGGGTAACTAATCGTGGTGTTCCGGGCATGATACGGAAGTTCCCTCGCTACTTGTGCCACTGTGCCTCGGCTATGCAAGACAAACAGCAACGTGTGGAGTACGAGACGAGCATGGAGTTGGAGTTGGAGTTGGAAGTCCATCCTCTCGCGACCGTTCAATTCCATTGACTTGGACTTTTCTGTCCCCCGGATTGACTTACGGAGTACTCGGTAGTTACCATCTCGAACCACGACGGGAGATCTAATAGCCTGCGTAAAGACAGGTAGGGCGTCCGGTACCGTGCTCAATCCAGTGTATCCGTGACGAATTAAGTCAAGGACGCTCTCATATCGGGTTGAATCAGATCACATCAGATCAGATCGGTTCAATTCAGTCCAATTGCCACGCGAAGCAAAGAAAGTCAAGTCAAGGCAGGGCACCCCAACATGTCCGGCTATCCACCCTCTCTGGCCACGCCACCTCCCTCGACGCCCAAGACGATCCTCCTGTTCCCCACGCAAGATACCCTTCTCGTCGTGCTGAACAACCCGCGAGGCCTCAACTGCCTGTCTACCTCAATGCACCATGCCCTGCACGATCTCTTCGAATGGTACGACAACGAACCCTCGCTGCGCTGCGCCGTCATCACCGGGACGGGACGTGCGTTCTGCGCCGGCGCCGATCTGAAGGAGTGGAACGAAAACAACGCCGCGCGGGCGGCGGGGAAAAGCAGTGGAGACGGGAGGAGGGAGATGCCCAGGTCAGGGTTCGGCGGGATATCGAGAAGGATGGGCAAGAAACCCGTCATCGGGGCGATCAACGGGCTTGCATTCGGAGGGGGCATGGAAATGGTCGCCAACATGGATCTAGTGGTTGCTGCCAAGTCTGCTCAGTTTGCACTCCCGGAGGTGAAGAGGGGGGTTATTGCGCTGGCGGGCGCATTGCCGAGGATCGTGAGGACACTGGGCAAGCCGAGGGCGATGGAAATGGCGCTGACTGGCCGGACGGTCACTGCGGCCGAGGCAGCGACCTGGGGACTGGTGAATTCTGTCACCGAGGACGCACCTGTGGATGCGGATGTGTTGAACAGACCGGTCGTCAAAAAGGCGTTGGAGTATGCAAAAGAGATTGCTGGGAACAGTCCCGACAGCGTCATCATCTCCCGAGCAGGTATCATTCAGGGCTGGGAGGATGGGTCTGCCGAGCATGCGACTCAGAGCATCGTGGAAATTTACTCGAAGAGGTTGAATGAGGGCGAGAATATTCACGAGGGCGTCAGGGCCTTTGTAGAGAAGAGAGCTCCGAGATGGGTCCCGAGCAAGCTGTAGAAGAATTGCAGTTGGTCAGGAGGGTGAGGGATTGAGTAGACAACTTCGCTTGGTTCAGTATGGAGAATTGGAGATACTCAGGAACAAGATCAGCATGCTGGATCGGCAGGCTGCGGACGTGATGATTCTCTTTTGTCCATTTTCTGTTCTTGTAAAAGGCACGTCATGTTGACCATGACGTTCTCGCTAGAAGTATTCTTGTCCCGGTTGCCAGTCTTTGCTCACCGTTCCAATGCTCCAGTCTCGCAAGATACTGATCCATACACAATGGCAGGCGAGCATACCGAACCCCGAGAGTCAAAATCACCTCTGAAAGCACATAATCTGCGAAGGAACTCCGGTGTCGATGTTGATTGCGCAAATCTCAAAGACGCTGTTTTCACTGAGTTGCTGAACGGACGCTGTCTCACAGCCGCCACACCATACAGGTAACGGCGAAGAGGACCGCTCATTAACGGGACGTGTTAGTGTTTGCCGTCAGGCTGACCAGCCGAAGGCTTGGGTATCAATGTGTTGAGATAATCTTGTGGTTCCTATGCACGTTGATGTTGAGGCATCTGGGGCATACCACCATACTGGCCACCCTGATTTTGTTGTTGCATCTGCTGGTAATACATAGCTTGTTGTTGTTCTGGAGTCATGGCATAGCCAGCATGAGGTGCAGCTCTGGGGACACCAGCGGCAGGGGGCATCGGAGGAACGTCTTCAGGTGAGGGGACGTCATCGGCAGCGTCGACGCCGTTCTCATTGCCAGAGGGTTCCGGAGCGTTCAAGCATGCCTATAGAGAAGTGAGCGACAAGTCAAGAGGCACTCGTGACCCAACACATACCTGAATCAGGTTTTTGCCTTCCGCTTTGGTGACAAGAGGTTGCAACTTGGGTGTCGTGAAGGTGTAGACCAGGCCCGTCTCTGATACGACCAAGAGAAGGACTTGAGTGCCAGTAAGGACAGAGAGTTCGTATGCCTGGTGGAGTGTCAGTTCCGAGCCTTGCAAGTCAAGGTTACGACTGCGCGTACCTTCTTCATGATGCCAGCCTTTCTCTTGGAGAAAGTGATGTGGCGGCGCGACTTGTCTTGAATGAACTTGATCTCGATTTTTCTGCGTTCTCTTCCGCCTTTCTCATCGTCATCGTCGTCGTCGTCACCCGCCATGGACGCTCTAGGTCTCTTGGTGCCTCGGGAGTCAACTCCGTTGCCCGCCAGGTCATCGCCAGGAGAAGGATGGTCGAGGCCACCAGAGGGGTCGGTGATGTCAGCCATGATAAGTTCTTGTAGAACAAGTCGAGTCTGACGATGTCTGCCTAAAGAAGTAAAGTGTCAATAGACGAAAGCGGAAGTTGGTCGACGGATGGAATACCTTTTCGGACGTGGTGCAATCAAGTCGATCTGGAGAGGCAGCTGCACTTGTCCAAGGATCTGATTAGGGAGTGACGGTCAGTGACTGCAGCAAGTCAAGAGCGCAGAACAGTGAAGGAGAGTGTGAGCAAAGCCATGCATTGAAGAGCGAGATCACTTCACGGAAACATACTTGGGATGTGCAAGGGCACGGGTGCGGCAGGCGCAGGTACAGGCGAGGATCCCGACTGCACCAAGAGCAATCCGGGGTAGATGACGAGCACTGCAAAGATAGCAGGGTCAAGCTTTGTGGGTTGGAAGGGGATGTGCAACAGTCAAACTGCAAATGGACAGAAGTGGATGTTGGATACAGAGGAAGTAACCACTTTCTGTATGGGCTGAGAATGCGATGAAAAAGGGAATGGTGGGCAAAGACGAGCTCGAGGGTCTGAAGGAGGAAAGGAAGTCGAAGGGGGGGGACGCCAAATGAAAGAGGGGCGGCAGTCTTCGGCAGAATCCAGAACGGCAAAAAACGCGTGGGCTGGTGGGCGGGTGGAGCTGGGCCGCCTCTGCAACAACAGGTGGTCTGAGAGATGCCGGGGGGTCGTTGGGTTGCAGCTGAGGGCCGTCGGAGGGTTGAATGCTGGCCAATGGCCGTCGAGTGACTGATGACAAAAACTGGAGTCTCAAAGCCTAGCCTTGGCGAAGTCCTGGTGGGGACTTCCTCTGCCAGCCCTCGAAGTGCCCTTCGTTCAACATTTCTGGTGAACTGAACTGAACCCATAAGACACAAAGGTGTCGAGAGCATCAGTTCGAAACGCAAGGTGGTCGAGGCGCGCTTCCCAGATACTTCTCGGCGGAAGAAGCTCTCGTCGAACGCGAGCTGGTCGTGTCGAAAACAGCATACTCAATGCGGGAAGGTGAAAGGACGATCCACGCGTTTTCGGTCGAGTAGGATTCATGAAAATGACGAAAATCCAGGCGAGAAGAATAAGACGTACGTACCGATCAAGCGACAGAGATAGTCTTGGAATCGGAATCCCAAAATCAAATCGGTACGAATATTATGTCGACTGAATGGAATTGAGTGGACAGGAAGAGTCGCAGAGGATCGACGTCGAGATCCTGGATTTGGCGGTTGGAACCCAAAAAGGTACCAAGGCTGGGTACTGGTACACAGAAGGTACACTTGATACTCGGATGAGACTTTGAGAAAGGGAGCCTGCGAAATTCACCGTGGCAGCTCTGTTCTGTGGACAGGCGGGCAGACAGATGGACGAGAGAGGAAAGGGAGTCGGAAAGGGCATAGCGGCAGCTGCCTGCCTTTTGTAGACAGAGGCTGCCGGGCACCCACTGGCAGCTACGGGGCCGCCATGCCTCTGATTGGCTTTGCACAGCGGCGGATCATTCTTTCCCCGACTCTTCGAAGACTCACCACAAAATCCACTGGCTGAAGCAACGCTGGGCTCGCAGTGGCCAGTCGCGCCGGAAGCCCACTCCAAAGCGCGATCCACGCAGCTAGTCCTCGTCGCTAGTTTGCTCCTGCGTCTCTTTTAGCTTACCTAGCACGCTATCACCCAGGCTCGCAGGCACTTTATCACGGGCTGCCACTGCGGCTGCACGCAAGTGCTCACCGGGTCATGTTTTCACGTCTCACCCGGCGCCATATGGCAGCGGACGCTCTCTCTGTTGCCTTTCACCTTCTTCGATGTTTTCGTCTTCGAACTAGATCGCAGTCCAAATACTCGTTCGTACATTCAGATCCCATCTTCCAGCTCTGTCCGGGTGCCTTTTGACCCCTTCACCCGCGTGGCCTCCTGCTCGACACGTTCCCCTCCACCACCCACCCCAGCTTTACAGCCCGAGGCTTGCCCTCTAGCGCAATCCCGAAGCCGGCTAGCCCCAAGATTAGCAACACAGCCCCAAAGACCAGCTGATTCATCACCGCCACCAACCACCGTGCTTCCGTCGCTCGCCAGCTTCCACGCTTCCCACGTTATCCGCATGCCAGAGCCATTGGGATGCCTGGGAACTATTGGCATAAGAACACAGTAAGCTCGCATATACCGCACATCATATCATATCACAAGGCAATGCATCGACTCCTCCTGTTTTGCACTTTATGCCTACATCCCCACACATCCTGCTGCTCGGCCCAATGTTCGGAGTCCACCGGCTGTGTGCCTTACTGACTGAGCGCACATCATCCTCAGTCATCCTGTCCAGCAAGACGGACCAGGGATCTATTGAACAACCTCATGAACTCCGAATCCGTGTCCGATGTATGACAGCCTCGTGCTATTCACTTACTCATCAGCGATTATCTGATGCACAGTGCAATACGATGCTAATTATGGAGGAATCTCCTGGCCTTGCCAGTCCCAACACCTCCCCCGACTGCTTTGTTCTAGAACATTGACCACCTTGATCAGCCTTTCCGCGCTGAACTCGGGACTAAAAAGCTTCTCCTTCGGAGTGCTCTCCCAAAATTCTTTACTCAAACTGGTTTTCACCGTCCCCGGATGGAGCCCGATGCACATGGCATTGGTACCATTCTTCATGTTTAGGAAGATGTCTGTGGACCTGACAAGCTGGCCCAGGCCTGCCTTTGACGCGCGATAGCTGTACCAGCCCCCTAAGCGATTATCCCCGATGGATCCGACTCTGGCACTCATCAATGCCAGCACTGCCGAATCGGGAAGACCCTCCTCCGACCCAAGTGTCATTGTTTTTCGTGGCAGAAACCCGACAAAATGCTTCACAAGCATCATGGGCGCCAGGAGATTGAGCTTCAGGGTATCTAGAGCTGACTCGTACTCAATCTTGTCTGGAGCTTTCTCAGGAACTAACATGCCAGGGAGCATGAACGCCAGGCGCAAGTGCGCATGCTTGTCCCTGGGTCTCTCATTATATCGACCTTTGCAATACTCTGCGAGCTTCTCAATGGAAGCTTCGGAAAGGACGTCACACTCTTGAACATCCAGTCTGGCTGATTGTTTTGCGGACAGCTCAAGTGACGAAAGAAGGTTCTCCTTGACCCCTGGTAGGTCCGATCGTGCTGTTGCGACAATCGGGATTGATGGAGGAAGCGTCCGCAGTAGATGACGGGTCAACGCGAAGCCGATCCCTCTCGATGACGGGGTCACGATTGTCCAGGCCATCTCGACCAGGCGTGATTGGGCTCAGCCGCTCCCTCGTGCATGCAATATGTGCAAAAATGCTTGTCTGCTTCCTGCTCACGACATCGCTTGCTGTTCACGAGCCTTGCTCGCCGTTCCTCCACTGTTTAGGTTTCTTTGAACTCTCCGCGTGGCGGCCGATCGATGAATAGAACCACCGCACTCTCTGAACCCCTGTAGTAGAATCTCAAAAGCCCTCTGGGCCGAGCTAGAACGAACTTAGTAGGGACACCTGACGCGAAAATCCCAAGGAATTGAATTCTCAATCATTGTTGTCCTTGCTTGCCTCTTGTTCGGTTGGAAGAGGCCCATGAAACCAAAAGAAATAAATGTAAGAGTAAGAGTACCGAGAAGAAATCGCCTTGAAAGCGCCCGTGTTTAGTACATAGTTCAATCTACCAAACCCAACCCAACCCCCTTGTCTAGGCGTGCCGAGATTGCCAGGTCGAACAATGACGATGTCGAAACCCGGTGCTGATCGGACGCGCCACAGTGACGATCAGCGGCAACTTCCAGGAAGCTACATATCAAAATATAATACCACGCGCTACGACGAGTAATGTTATGTACCTCGTACAGCAGGTCAATAATTTCCCACCCCCGACAGACATGAGGTCTCAGCCACTTGGAAAGCGAGGCACGAAGAGGGCACTCGCTACGTGGTCGTAGTCACAGTCACAGTCATATCGAGTGACAAGTGGGGGGATTGATTGTGTTTGTTCGTCCATCGTGAATTTGTACATATATGTAGTCTTTGTGAATTCTATTCTGCCAGAAAGCCCTGGGCGGGGAAGACACATATTGCTGTCCCTGAAACATCTGAGATCACCAGAACCAAACCACAGGTTCGCTGGAGTATGTCCACCTGCGCCTTCACACTTTCAACGCTTTGCTTTTTCTTGGGTATAGAACACCGTCAATGTCAGCGAATATGCTCGTCCGGCCCCGGCCGGCCCAGGTCCACCATGCATCACCTCTTCTTCTACAGCCTGTACTCCAGTTACGCCCACACCTAGCCCCAGCTCCCGGAATCCAACCCACCACCCACGCGTCACACGATCTCTACCCGTCTAGATGGGCCCAAATCCCCTCTTCTCGTCAATGAGTCGATAGCGCTCCTTCTCCTTGCGATCCTTGATCAAGCACAACGCGGCCAACAGTAACATCATATCCACGGCGACAAAGCCGAAGAACGTCGTGAACACCACGTCTAGGAATCTGTTCGCAAACACCCCAAATGCCGTGATGCACGGTCCCAGTCTGGCGGCCGTCGCTGCACTGACGCACGTGTTATCCTTGACGAACAGCGCCGGGTTGCTGTACCCGCAGCACTGGAACTTCTCCTGCAGCATGGTTTGGATCGCGGGGGGTTGGCCATTCCAGATGGGTGCGAGGTTTTTCTTGGTCTGCAGCGTGGAGAACCAGATGTCGATGCCGATTGCGAAGGTCAGGATCGCAGCGATCACCACGCCCGTAGCGTGCAGTTTTAGGTACACCCGGTTGCGGTGCATGAAGAAGGCGGGGATCGAGAGGAGGAAGCTGATGAACATTATGATCGAGTTGACCATGCTTGCTAAATTGGAGGTCAGTAGATGATCACCGGTACCCTGTGTGTGGGCGTGGGCGAATGTCCTTACCTGTAAGTGGACAATGGTCCAGCAGCAGGTTCGAGGCGATGTTATCCACATTGGTGTTGTTCTTGATGTTCATACGGGTGTATAGTGGGATGAACAGATGCAGGCCTGCGCATAGCAGGAAGATGATGTCGAAGACGATGAAGACGATGAGGATTTTGTTCGCCATTGTTGCTGCTACGGCGGCGGCGGTCCTGCCAACGTCGTGTCAAGCCGTCGAGCCCCGATATATTGAATTTCTTGCCGGCCAGATGTAATGAATGTGGGAGGAATGCTTCGTGGGTGAAATGAAAGGAAACGAGGGACGAGACCTGCTCGCTAGATAACAATGGCACTGTCGAAGTGACCGAGGGCGCGTAAAGAACTTGGCGTAGAGGGAGTGAACAGCGGTAGAAATGAATGCTGGGCAAGAGAAGAAATGGGAGGGAGAAAATGAAACGCACAGCGCAAGAAAGACGATGAAGCGAGGGTGCAAGACGCAGGCGTAGGGAGACCTGAGTTTCGTGTCAGGAGAGAGATGGTTGGCTGTGGTTGCAGCTTCGCTGTCGTAAGGAGTCGCTTGAAGCGTTTCAGAATCACTCCACAGGAAGAGTTTGGGCTCTGCGGTCTAGACTGCAGGAAGGTCCTCTGCGGGTTCTTGGACGCGTCATAGTCGGTAGGGTGCCGTTGTACATAGAGCAACTGGTCATACAGTACATACCTTGTGAGCAGAAGACAGAGGATGCAGCGAACGCGCATCTAAGTCGCGGGCGGCACCAAGAAACATTTCGACATTTACGAGTACAAAGTATGTAAGCCGCGGATGGGATCGAGCAGTCGCGGCTGGGTCGGTGTCACTTTTCTCCGGCCCAGCATCAACTTTGCACTCCTTGGTACAGGCCAGAAACATCTTCATACCCACTGTCTTTTATGGCTGTTGCATGAAAACCGCATTCGGATGTGCACTTCTTTACAATCTGGAAGCAACCGATGTTGCCTAAAGGGAGCCAAAGACCGTGAGCCTGCGCTGTCGATTCAGCAATATCTGCCTTTCAGTAACTCTGCCTATACGCAGAAGAAGAGTGGGCACCATCTCCAACATGATCCCCTAGACTTTGAGGCTCCTGCCACCATTTACGCCTTGCTAAGAGCAGGCCACCTCTGCGACAGTTATATCGATGCCCTGTCCCGGTCAGAAGACCAAAAGTCTGCAAATATCATGAAGTGAGAGCAGAAGTTTGCTTTCCATAATGTACAAAGACCCATTTTGCTCGAGGCCTGGGACATGTCAGGTCGATTATTCGGGTAGATATCAAGGTTGATGGAATCATCCTCAGCCCATCGATGGTATAGAGCGGTTTCGGACAAGGGGCGTCAGTTTATCGCTGGGTTGCACCTCTTCCTTCATGATCATCATGGCCGGCCATTCGAGCTGCTCGTGCCAGACATCCGGTATGGACTCGGTGATTGTTTCGAGCATGTACGCCGCCCATCCGCTGATAAACCAGCTGTCTTCTTTGACGCACTCTCCCCAATGGATAAGAACACAATAGTGTGCGAGGATGACCATAGCCTCGGGTTGTTTCTCGCTGAGGAGATCAAGGAATCTCGGCGGCAGATTGATAGGCCAAACAAATGTTGCCAGGACTGTTCCCTCTCCCCTAATCCTCAGCAACGAAGCTTGGACAAAGGTGCTGAGAAGAGAGTGGATCGCCAGATCAATGGCTTGGGCGGTCTCCTTGTCGTGCTCTGGTGAATTGCACACACGGAACAGCTTTGTTATCTGGTCTGTGTCTGGGAATCTGTAGGCGGCGGTGGTCTCTACGTGAGCCATCTCATCCAGGAGCGGCTTGAGAAAGCTACACCGTATAGTGTCGTGGTGCATATTGAGCACGATGTTCGCCCCTCTCAGCAGATAGAACCAATGAAGCACGTCACGCGTGAAATCCTCTGGCTTTTCCTTTGCGCTGGACGCAAACGCCAGCACAATCAGCAGGCATGAGAAGGCAAAAAGGGCATGACAATTCGTTTCGTCGACATGCGCCAGAGTTTCTTGGAACTCTGTTAGCCCAAGACTCTGATGCCTCGTCCCAATGAGCTCATATTCAGCCTTCCTTTCAGGATAAAGATGGGCGAGATGAAAGGCCGAGACAGCGAGGATGCCTCTGAGGAGGTATTCGTGCTTCAACCCCAACTTCACAGCGTGTACTTGCCACAGCGCTTGCGCTTCGGGAGTTTGCGCATTGGCCAGGTCAAGGGCAACCACACTGGTGAAATGGTGCATCAACCGGAGATCGGTCACGTCTAAGTCGGTTGTCTTCTTGGTGCTCACAAGGTCGGATTGCTGGAAGGGGTCTACTACCGGCTGGGTTGGCGTACGTTGCAACCCGCTGCTGATCGAGCCTGCTTGGCTCGATTGTGTTCGCGCATCATTACTCGGCGAGTTGCTAGCCCCGGGGGTTAGGGCAAAGTCGCAGATTATCTGGCGGCGCTCGCAATTGTTGCAGACCGGATGATTCTCATTGCACTAGGCATCAAGTCAGCAAGACATAGTCGGAATCTGGCAGAGGTAAATGGACCTTGATGCGCCGGACCTTGCACTGAGAGCACCCGTTCTTGCTTTTCGTATGAGAACGTCGCTGGTTCTTTGGCGGCATGAGAAGGGCGAGAATCTAGCGAGACTCCGATGTGCGAGTGCTGAACAATGCGAAGGCTGTCATGACAATGATCGGGAATTCAAGCTGAAGATGTGAGCATAGTGTTTTTGTCCGGATGCTACGCATAAGCTAGAAGCTGATTCTGGAAGGGTGGTCTTTCGGGGCGATGTCTCTCGTCACATACCCTAAGTAATCAGAGGGTCAGATTTCATGGCACGGGAAGTGAGCACAAAAGATTGACGGACTTGTCATTCTTGCTCGCGAACGGATGCCCGTGAGGATTTCAGGCTCCCGAAATTCAGGAATCTTCGGCCAATCGAAGGCTGGCAGATTGTGCGTAATGCGATGAGTCAGCAGAAGCCTCGTGTAACAGCCCCGGGCGGCTTGCAGCTCGGTGAGCGGCCAGCCCTATGAAGCCGGGGTGAGGGTATTAAACTACGCGGTCCATGACCCAGGATCGGCATCTACCAGTGTTGGGGTCTCCGTGCCTTGTTCTCGCGCTGCCGTTTCTCCTTAAGCACAGTCCTTCGTCGCAGCTTCCAAGCCCGATTGTTGTCAGCTCGATTGTCCCAGAATTTCTTCTCGAATTCACTTGGAGTACGTGAAGACGTCTCAGCAGGCTGTTTCTTAGAAGACGGTCCGTCTATTTGGGGTCCTTCATCTTCCTCCATGTCCTCATCCCCTGGTAATCCTGAACTGCCATAACTGTTGAACCTGCTGGGATGAGCTGTGTCGGGCGTCGGGGCGGCGCTACGGAGACCTCTCGAACGATACTCTTGGGAGCTGAACGGCGTCATTGGAACGACTGCATCTTCGTCTTCGATATCATCGGCCTCCTGAGCGTCGAGAAAGGAGAAAGACGTTGCGATTTCTAACGAGGGTTTTGCGATATCCTGCGACGCGGGCTTGTTTGGTTTCTTGAAGAGAGCTTCCAGAGGGTGGACTTCTGGCTCTCCTTCCGTCCCCGCGAAGTCAAATGTTGTGCGCGGTGATGTGCTCTCGTCTGTTTCTTCTGCTGAGTCTGAACTCGAAGAGGTCCCTGAACTACTTGTCTCATCATCGGAGTCGAACTCTTCCGCCTCATGTGAATCGTCGTCATCGGATGAAGACGAGGACGTGGTAGAAGATTGATTCGATGCTTTCGCGGGTTCGCGCTTCGACTGAGGCTGTGATTTGGCTACCTCACGCAGCTTAGCAGTGCGCGGCTTCTCTTCTTCAACCACCTGGCCGGACTCATCCAGCCACCCTTGGCCTTCAACATACTGCAGGTTGCCCTTGATGCCCAAGCCCACCTCTTGTTTGAGGAAGGAGGGTTGTAGTGTTGACTTCTCGAACTCGTGCACTTGCACCGTGTGGTCTCCGTTCTTGTGCCTTTTCGACTTCCCTTTCTTTGTCGTCCCCAGATCGGACTTGTTGGCGGGTAGTTTTGTGCGAAAAAGAAGTTCATCCTTGTCTGTATATTTTGACCTCGTCGATTGAGGTTTGGTCTTGTCCTTCTTGCTTGACTTGGTAGATCTCGCCTCCGTCCATCCACGCTTGACTTTGCGGGCTGCCGGCAACTCTTGTCCTGTAATGACCGCGTGTTCCTTCTTCGACTTCTTCGCCCTCATTGGTGTCGTAGCCTTAGGTTCCTCTTTTGTCGCCTCTTCTTCGGATTCTTCGATGCGTCTCCGCTTCTTCGCCCGCGCTTCTTCAATCTTTATCTTCTTCCCTTTCAGAATCGCTCCGTTAAGCTTCTTCTTAAGCTTCTCGCCTTCCATCCTCGGGAGTTCAATGTATCCGTAGTTGTTCTCGGGAAACGTCTGGATGGTATGGTAGGAGACGCCGGAGACCAAGTCCAACAGTTGCGGACCAACAACAATTTTCGAAAGATCCGGACTGAAGGGCGTTATATGGAGTCGCATCAGATCTGGGACCATGTCTCAAGCATGTCTGACCGCACGCGCCCTCGAAGATGGCACAAGAGCTAGCGCTTGCGACGTCTGGCGGCTACGTTTGTTTGCTTGGCGAGGTTGGACGAGTTTTGAAGATCGAATTTGCACGCCCTCTCGCGCCTTAGGCATGCCAAACTTGGATGGTTCAGGCACGCGAGCACCCTTAAAGCTTGATGGGAGGGGGATGCGGGGCCTTTCAGCCACTGTGCCGGCTGGGCCACCCTCCGTATCGTTATCATTCGAGCCCAGGGTGACACCTCTCAGATTCCCCTCCGTCCTCGTAACGTATTGCCGAACATCATCCTCCTCCGTCCCTCTTCTAAGCACCCTGCATAAGGTGCAGCACAGCAAGGCACAGTAAGGCTTGACGTCGTGCCAGGGTGCAAGGAACTTGGCGGGCTGCCTCTTGTCCATCTGCTACTGCATCGACTACTGCAATATCTTACTGCGTGCGTGGACACTACATATCACAGCCGTGTGAGATCACGCATCATTCCACAACCATTTTTACATCATCCTCATTGCTCCTCAGGTCTATTTCCCATCGAACATCAGCATCCTCGTTGCCCCTCCTTCTACTGCTGAACGCTCCGCTGTATCCGGGCCGCGTGGTGATCGTGTCGTAGCTCATTGGAAAGCTGCTGGATCAACTTCCGCACTCGACAGAGAATCCAGTCCATTCCCAGCAAAGCCGCCGATGACCTCCCCCGGAATTTCATAGGAGACCTAAAATGTGGCAACGACTAAGCAGTACTGGTGTCTCTTAACAGCAACGAGGTTGTCCATCGATCCAGACATCAACCCATCATGGGCAACTCTCAGACGAAAGAAGCACGTGGCCACGGCTCTTCTGGCCCTCGAATCAGTGGTAGTACAAGTCCAACCACACGGCCAGATGGGCAGCCGAACGGATCGGAGGCTTCGCTTCGCCCTGGGCACCCATCTCGACAGCGGAGAGGCAGCCGACCCGACTTTTCCTTCCTCGGCATAGGCGGAAGCGGTGATCAAGATGCGACCTCGCTAGAACAGCGGCGCGAGACAAAGGTGGAGAGAGAGGCCAGAAAAGCAGAAAAGGAAAGAGCAGCAAGACTCAAGGAGCGCGAGCGCAGCATGAAAGAAGAGCATGTCGACGGCGGATACCTCGTCACCCAAGGCGTCTATGTCGGTACAGAGGACTTCAACAAGGCAGTCGTCCGGCAGCTTATGGTAAGCACATTCCTACCGAAGAGGTGAACGATTGCTGACGGCATTTAGATTGAGCGTCGCCTGGCCCCGTTCTGGAGAGGACTCAATGATTACTCGGACTCGTGGGCCGAGCATCAATTGATGGCTGCCGCTCGAGGCATGGCTATTCCTCCAGCCGACGAAGTGCCTCCCGAGCTCGAATACCAACTGGCCAAGAATGTAACCAAAGATTGGAACAAAGAATCTGCCCTGAAAAGCCTTACGGTGCCGATTGGAGGCAGGTCGCAATCGTTTCAGTCAGATAGTTCCGGGCCATTGTCGCCTCCTCTCAACTCACTCCCACTTCCATCCCCCGGCTCGCCTCCACTATCTGGCTCACCGGGTGCCACCACTTTCAGGGCTCGTGCAAAGACATTGGCATCCTTAGCAACCTCATCACGAGGTAACTCTCACGCGAATATGACGCCTAGAGAAATCCAGCTACCACACGATCCCTTCGTCAACGGACAGCCCATCGAGGTGTACCTATACAAGGACGCGTCGGAATGCCCAATTTGCTTCCTATACTATCCTCCATACCTCAACACGACTAGGTGCTGCGAACAGCCAATCTGTTCGGAATGCTTCGTGCAAATCAAGCGACCTGATCCTCATCCCCCGGAACACGAGCAACCGGACCCGAATGCGCCGCCCGTCTCGGAAGCGGAGCGTGAAGCGCAAGCGGATGGTCTACTTGTCTCTGAGATCGCAACCTGCCCCTATTGCAAGACTCCCGATTTTGGTATTACCTACACGCCGCCTCCTTTCCGAAGAGGGCTTGCTTATGGCCTAGGATCTCACCCATACCAAGTCACATCGGCTATGTCCTCTCAGACTTCATTCTCTTCCGGGAACCTATCACCTGGGCCTGGCCGCAGGCGGGGCACGTCCTTGTCTGCAAACGCTCCAGAAGTCATTACGACAGACAAAATTCGTCCTGACTGGGCGAACAAGTTAGCTGCCGCTCGAGCCCACGCTGCTCGGCGGTCCGCCGCAGCCACGGCTTTGCATACGGCGGCTTACTTGATGAACGGCCAAGGTGCTGATTCTCGAGCCTTTGCCGCATTCAGTCGCCGCGGCGTTCTGAGGCGGCCGACATTAGAAGGTGGTGAGAACGGTGCCAGCTCTAGTATGAGTGCGCTTGCTATGCTGGCGGAAAGACATGCACAACGCCAGCAAGAAGCTGCTGGCGAGACCCGGGCAAGCGTCTTCTTGCCGCCTCCGCGAGGTAGTAGCTCTCGGAGAAGTCGCATGGATGACTTGGAAGATATGATGATGATGGAAGCTATAAGGTTGAGTCTGGCCTCGGAAGAGGAGCGCCGGAAGAAGGAAGACAAAGAAGCCAAGAAAGAAGCGAAGAAGAAGGAGAAAGAGACCAAGAAGGCCGAGAAAGCCGCTCGCAAGAACAGTCTGTTCACAGTGAACTCCAACGGTAGTAACGGGGATGCGTCGAGCAGCCTGATGGAGAGATCTCGAAGCAACCTCTCCTTGGGCCAAGACGATGATTCCACGACCAGCAAAGGCAAGGGGGTCGAACGCAGCGAGACGCCACCTGCTGACGGAACAAGACCCGAGGACGACCCACCGCGACCGTTCTACATTCCAGCTTTGTCGCTTTCTGGTACCACCAGCCAGGAGTCAGTGGCCAGCTCTATCCCGATTCCTACGGCGGCCGAACCCTTCAGGCGGTCCCACCTGCGGCAGATGTCAAATGCTTCGTCCGCATCCTCCTCTTTCGTTGAACCGGGTCCGGCAGCAACATTTACGGGCACAGGAACACCACCCCCCGGAAGCCTTGAGCCTATGTTCAATTTCAGAAGCCTTGCCGCTATGATCGGAGAGGACGAAAAAGATAACGACAGTGCTCATGTTGAGAATGCTGCACGCGATCAGTCACCCAAGGCCCGGAAGTCCTCTGAAGATGAGAATCCGTTCAGAGCTGATGAAGATTCAAGTGCTGATGACTTGAGCCGTGCTGTGTCTTCAGATGCGGATTCGAAGCAGCAGAGTAACTCAGGCGCGACGGAGACAAAAGCACAGCCTGTCGTTGAAGCATCTGCAACAGTGTCACACCTATGAACAGGGCCTCCCCGACATCTGAAGAGACCGGGGGCACGGTCGGCCTGCGGATATGCTGAACACACCGCTTCGAATGTTTAGTGGCAGTGGGATCAACCCATGCCAATATGACCTCAGTACTGGTTTCACGGAGCTTATGATAGAGGGTTGGAGATGTTCCTGCACTTTACGGAAGTTGGGTGGACGACCATGTCAACCGGTATCTGAAAGACACGAGCAATTACTGGATCGGCCAGGCCAAGGTGCCTGGCCAAGGACCGCTCACTAGCTGGCGGCGGCAGGTTGAAAGCAAACTGCATGTTCGAGATAAGTCTATAGATTTTTGACGGATGTCCGAGAACGGTGCTATGCTCCTTTTCACACACTTGAAATCCTCCGTTTCCAGGAATGAACTCGTATGGACTTGTGAGGCTCCTCTCATAGGAGATGATTGGTGCAAGGCGCGTCGCGACCACATGTTTCACATGAGTGCTCAGAGGAGCATCTGCTGCGTTGGCTTGCGAGGCCGCATCCAATCCTTTAGTGTTGACTACCCAGACGCAGCTCGATCCCTTGGATAGATTCATTTCGCTTATCATAGACAATACAACTGAGGGCTGAACGTGTCTGGACCCTCCCTTGCTCCGGAGGCAGTCCCTCCACGCGAAACTTGACCGTACCCTTCCGCTCCTGCCTCACTACCTGATGTCTCCAAGCTGAAAAGACCGCCAAAGTCCTGTTCATATACGCCTGAACGTCTCTGGCACTAGACTCCAGAATGCCTGATATAAACTCCGTCCCCAGGTCGCCGCAAGGTGTATCCAGTCCGCAAGCTCCCACATCTGGCGCACCTCGACCGCCGTCATTGACAGCCTCTAGAAGGACGTCGACACAGATGCTTCCTCCACCTCTACCCCAGAATACCAGTTTGCCGAACTCTCCTCGACCAGCACAGGCCGCTATGATGGACAATACAGGAGTCGGAATAGGGCCAGGTCAGTTGACGAGATGCCAATGCAGAACAGGAGATATTGAAGTGAAGAACAGGGCCAATCCGTCACCCCAGACCTCTGACAGCAGCTGAACTACACTTGGAGCTGGAGAAGGAGCAAGAGAGCATCGTGAGCCTCCTGCCTGGTCTACGACGTTCTGCGGGAACATACTGACACTCATGATCTGCCAGGTAAACCGCCTTACCCGCGAACTCTCCGCCCTGCGAGCTCAAACTGCCTCGGTCGCTTCCACTACATCCTCAACTTCAGACCATTTCTTTTCCGCCGACCCCTATAGCACAAATACAAGCGGCAATGCGATCATCCCAACTACGACACGCCGACACCGCTCCTCGTCGAACCTTTCCACCCGCTCGGCACGCTCCATCCGAGAAGGCCTGGTCAATGCAGCGAACACGAGTGTCTCGGGCGTGGCAGCACCAAGAGATCAATCCGTGCAAGCGAGTGCTCGACCTAGCATGGAAATGTCCAGACCCGACATGAGCAGGCAGAACTCCACCTCCGCATCGGGCTTTCGCTCAAGCTCCATAACGTCCTCGCCACACGTCTCGCAGGGTTCATATGCGTACCCGCATCGCACCTCCGTGTCCTCGAATGTGGATGCCGCCTCGGCTGCCCCCCATGCTGCCATGACGAGGAGTCCCAGCTCAAACGCGGCCCTCGCGCAAGCGAGGTACGAAGAAGCAGCATTGCAGCGAGCGGAGCTGGAGGCTGTGAAGAGGGAGAATGAGGCATTGAGGGCGAGGGTGAAGGATCTGGAGAAGAGTCTGCAGCGGGCCAATGAGTTGGCGTCAGCAACGGGGACGTCGACGCCGAGTGCTCCCTGATATCTTCCTCAAGAGCGACACAACCAAGCAGAAACGCTAGAGAATGACCATTGACGATGACGACGTATTTCAACAATCTTTCCAGAAATTGCCACGGAGATTGATTTTATGATTGGGAGGACACACGATATTGCAAGGGGGGACTCGCGTATGCATGCATGGCGTTATCGGCGCTTCTGCCTCCAATTTTTCACGCACTCGAGACAGCGGCGGACGGCCACGAGTTAGAGAGAAGGCAAGGGATGTCCATCAAGGAGGCAAATCCACGGAAGACATGCGTGGCAATTGAACTTGGCTCGCAAGCAGAGGCTCCTGAAGAGTAGAGATAGTCAAAAGCTATTGTCCAGAACTACGAGGAAAAGCGACGTTGAATCTTTACAACCATGGACGGTCACATCCAACGTTGACGGCTCGCGACTGCACAGCATCTCTGAACGCGGGGTGTCTCTGATATGTCCTTTCGTTGGGGTTGTCCATTGTTCTCTTGTGTGATATAAGAGTCTCGTCACTGTAGTCCTCTGGTCCAACCTTGAATTGTCCCACGGTGATGCGGGAGGAGCAGCAGCAGCAGCAATAGCACCAACCAGAGCTATGGAGCTCACCATGACGTCGCCAACGGCGTAGATAGTCTCCAGGCACGATAATTGTGGAGGGAGGACCATCGGGAACGGATCATCGATTCTGACATCAGGTCCCTCGGGCGTGAGCAGGACGTGAAACCCTCGGATTGGATTGATGGGGAGAAGCTCCCTCCCTGGCGTTGCTTCTATACTGCCGAAGCTGTGCGACCGAATTTAGTCGGAGCTTAGTCGATGCCACGGCGTTCTGGATTTGGTTCTTGATGGAAGAGGAGATTGGACGTTGAAGCCGTCCGCTCCATCGCCGTCGCGAGGCTTGTTCACAGAGTGACGACGAACCAGAGCTTTGAGAGTGAGGTTAGGACAAGGGTCAGAGAGCTCTCTTGTTGCGCAGAGGGTGTGGGAAAGGGGAGAACGGGAGCTCAACCGATTTCGAGCAGTCTCTTCGGTCGTCCAGACGACATCTTCTCTTCCACCTTCTCCTCCCTAGCTCTTCCCAGATCCTCCAGCTTTTCCCGCCCGGCGCCCACGGCGTCTTTCACCTTCTGGCCGCCCAGGTCTACCGCCTCCTTGACTTTCTCCTTGCCGGAGTCGACCGTCTCCCTTAACTTTTCCCGGCCGTCCACGACCGTCTCCTTGACGCCCGTCCGGACCTGCTCCCCTAGCTCCTTTGCTCTGCCTTCAACCTCCTTCCCCGTTTCACTCTGCCTCACGGTCCGATAGAGCCGGGCTAGGCGCTGCTCCGCATCTTCCCTGGCGGCGGTCCAGTCCGTCTGTTGCACGTTCACGACCAGCTTCTCGACCTCGCGATTCCATCGATCTTTTAATTGTTCGGCTATTCCTGCGCGACGGACTTCGTATGCTGGTGGGTCGGGGAGTGGCGGTAGAGGCTCGACTACGCTGTTGAGCAGTGCAGACTGTTGGGACAGGAGGGTGCGTTGGACGTTGCGGTTCGCCCGGTGGATGTACAGACCGAGGTAGAGGAGTGAGTACGTCAGAGTTGCGCCGCCGAGCTGCAGATTGTTAGCCTCCCGTACGGGAGTAAGTCGGACGGGTGACAGGGATTGGAAGTGAAGGAGGCGACTTACGAAGCCGGTTGTGAAGCCCATCGGGGGCGACTGCAGAGCTTCACGGCCTGGATGTGGATTTGGATGTGGATTGAGGTCCTGTGCGACTGTATTGCCGTCGACAAGAAGTTTGTTGAAAATTAATGGACGACTTGTAGGAGATCTCCTGTGGATGGTCTTTCAGCTAGGTTGCAGCGGCGAGAACAGGGGGTACGAGGAGAGTTCGGCTTCGACGCGAAGAGGTATCTTAGGATATAAGGATGAGAAAGTGGTAAATCCCACTCTTGACTTTTGTCCAGAGCGAAGCTGGAGCTTGTTTGACGTCGAGCTCCGCCGAACCGCGCATGGAGCGTTTGTGGTTCACCGTACTGGCAGCGGAACGGCCACTACGGCGCAGCACTGATGCAACAGTGAATTGGCACCAGCCACTACGCTTTGCGCTACAGTCCAGCAAGGGCGATACAATTGTGGTGTGTAGACTTCGTTCTCTACCGGACTAAGGCATGGAGAGGAACTCTTGCTAGTAATATATCGGTGGATGAGACTAACGTCAAGCGAGAGATACCTTGCGTGAGTTGAGCCAAGTACCGTGATCAGGCCCGTTACCGTTCATGCTCTTGTGATGGTAAATGCTACCGCTAGACGTGCGAATACGCAGGGGGGTATTTCTGTCCGTGAGGTCCGAAATAATAGCATACGATCGCGTGAGTGCCATTGAGCCACCCTCAAGACCCAGGCATTTCGTGGCGGGGGATTCCTTGAAGCTCTTCCCGTCCTTCAACTTTACCAACGCCGGTTTCATAGCTCATAGTCCCGACGGGATGTCCACTTCGGTCTTTAGGCAGACGCTGTCGGCGGAAAGGCCACCATGACTTCTTGTAAGCAATGAAAAGCAAGGTCGCACACATGACGCATGCACCCACGAACGTCGCCACAACGGCCCCAGCCAGCACCGGCGTTGCGACACGCGATTGTGATGGTACACTGTCTTTTGATGGATCAGCTGCTACACGGGCGATTAATGTCTTTCACAAGGAGTGATCTGGACCGCCACAGCGTACGTAGTTGAGAGAACCTGATCAGCGAATCGTCCTTGCCCGGGCAGAGGTGGTCATCCGCTATGCCAGTATCGTTCGCCTTGATGATGGTGAAATACCCCGAATAGGCGTATACGTTGTCGACCGCGATCCGCACCTTGTAATTGCATCCACTGCTCTGAGTATGCGCATCAAGGGTCTCGGACGGGAGCGAATAGGTTGTAAACTCTGTGGCATTGCCGCTCTCCAGATATGGCCCTATTTTTGTACAGTGTCATTAAGGACTGCCGTCTTCGTGGCTAGGGAGGGCAACTTATATCGAGACAAGTCCACTCCGTGCTTACTTAAGATTTCGCCATCCGAGACCATCGACAAATTGCCTGGGTTGCCCATGTGAAGTGTGACATACAGCCAGTAAGAGTCACCGGCTTCGAGCCCAGTGGAGTAATTCAGCGTTGTCGATCCACCAGAAGGTACTCGCACACGGTGACCCCATTGTGGTGATACCAACTCCATGCTTGCTGCCGCTGGATTTTCTGGAAATTAGCGCGGAAGACGTCCGAGAGAGCTTCGGCGTCGCCTGCATTGGGTCGAGAGGGAAGTTGTGACTAGCATTTGCGCAGGAGAAACGAAACCAGGGAACGCCATGGTTCAAAATCCTGTTCAAGTTATATCAACCCGTCTGGGGCGAAAACCTCGCAAGCAGCACCATGAAGCTCATAATACGAAGAGCCAATGTTTAGCAGACGAGCCAAGGGTGAACAAGCGATTCCTCAAGGGAAATACCAATCGGCATTTCGCTTGGCATCGAGGTGTTCTCCTTGGAACTCTGGGCAAAGCGTTCTGGCCCTTCCGAGACGGCCTCTGTGGCCTGAAACGGAAAGATCTTGGAGATCTCTATGGAAGTCCGCATACTGTTTCTAGGGTGCAGGGGGCGCGAAAGAGTCGGGTGGAATTTTCGTCGTGAGTCTCTGGTGTGCTCTCCATACAGTGCGTACGATTACTGTGAGTCTTCAGACGCCAGGGACCGAATTATGCTGTATTGAAGGCATGAATCCCGAGAGGCTACACGGAAACGAGGCTGAATATCGTTCACATATCTCGCGGGAAAGCGTGTGTCCAGGACGGACTGGAACTTGTGTGAAGGGCTCAACCTACACTCGCTACGCTTTGGTCGGCCGGGGGAAGACAACCCCAGATGGATGAGGTGGACTGCCTGTGGTTGACGGAAAGCCGGTCCGTTACGTCGTACGGACGGTCCCATGGACAGCGGCACTTCCACGTTCACGGCCCAGATGTCCAAATACATTTCATGGCGCCGCCAGTTCGACAAGCTGAAGCTCGCCACCTACCGAGCCACTCAACCTGGGCAAATTGTTACGTACGATTTTGGCTCCTCCCCCCGATCCAGTCTGGCATTGGCTTGGTAAACTCCATCTTGGGCCAGCTCTGTCGAAAAGAATGCTCAATGGACTATGAATTGTGAGATGGACGCATCGCCGGCCATATGCAACCTTCCTCACCTCGGTTGCCGTCGGTAATAAATCAGGTTCCCATACCAACTATGACGATGGCACCTTCTTCCGATGGTCCTCGCTGTGTTGTAGCAAGTTACTGTAGCAAGTGGGAGAATCTCAGCTGCGGAGAAGGCAGGCTACCACGTACTCTGTGTTGTACAGTCTCTTCTATGTTCGCTAGACCACGACTCTGGCGGCGATGGTGATGGTCTGCTTCTTGGACAAGATGGTACAGAAACGCGGTGGTGCATTAAGTATATGTACTTTTGATTCTCGCTCCCATGCCAATCATGGCTCCGTAGTACCCTCTGGGATAGGTACGGTATAGGTTCACTGCGCCTACTGTGCTGCGTACTATGTCCCGGGCAGATCCTGTGTCTAATTTTTGGGTTGCTCTCTTGCCGTTCCCCTGGATAACGCCTGTACATCCCTTTCCCTACCTGGGGTCGGGGTGAGCACAGCATGTCGCCTGAGCGGCGGCAGCAGAGAGAAACAATCAGCTCACACTGCTGGTTGTTGGCCGTAGTTCATGCATCTCCACGCTCTCAGGACCTTTACCGTGCTGGCCAGCCCGTCGTCCCGCTCCGGGCACATCGTCATCATGTCCGTCATAAACATCGTTACCGTCATCGGGACCGTTCATCAATCCTACGACCTCTTCATGAGTAGCCTCCGGCGCTGAAGTTCCTTTTCTTCTGAACATGCCAAAAACCGAGTGGTGACGTGCGGTGTCATTGCCGGCCTGGTCCTTCTTATCCTTCGTGGCTGTGTCCCTCGCGGCAGCCACCCACACAGCGCCAGCGAGGATCAGTACGCTGCCTATCCAGCTCATCGTATCCGGACTAATGCCGAAGATGAATTTGTCGGCGGCCAGCGCGAAGAGCATCTGCGTGTAGCACATGGCTGTCGCTCGAGTACCCGATGCTTTGGCTTTCGGTCTGCTCCGGCTGCCATCGTGGAGATGAGGTGGTCCGTGGCTTTCGAGATCCCTGATCTGATTGCTTGGTTGTTTCTCAACGTGACCATCACCAGGGCCACCGTATGCTAGGCCAGCTGTAAGCAGGAATTGCATGATGAAGCCACAGCCGCCGAGCATGGCGAGCAGACCCCACTCGGTGCCGTTGCCTGGCAGTCGGAACTTGACGTCTTTGAAGATAAGCAAGCACAAGAGTGACACAATACTACACCACCAGCTGAAGTAGTTGATACTGATGAATGCATGGACTCGTTCGCCAATGACGCGAATCGAGGTTAGGGCGCCGGTGCCACCAATGACGCCGAGCATCGCGAGACCCACGGCCGCCAAGTGCTGCTCCGAAGTAATGTGTTGGGGGCCGTTCGCGGCGGCGGTAGAGTTCGAAGGGGGTGACATTGTTGCGTCTGAAGGCTGTGTTGATGAGGTAGACGGCACAAATAGAGACGCCGGCCGCGCAATGAAGAGGACACCGAAAAGACTGACGAATCCGGCCAACTGCTGCTGTCCGGTGAAGGTCTCACCAGGGATAATGAAGCTGCAGAGGTAGCAGGTCAGGATCGGAGTAAGGAAACCAAGCACCGTCGCCTCGCTGAGTGGCAGATACAGCAGACTGAAGTACAGGCCGAATACTCCGAGGAAGCCCGTGACACCTCGGAGGACGAGTAGCCAGCGGATACCACGTTGGCCCCACGGGAAGTCGGGAATCTTCTTGGTGGACATGCCATAGGCTGTGCAGATGAGGGCGGTGATGGATTGTCGAACGAAGAGTATCTGGAATGGATGCATTGGTTTGCCATGGGAACCAGGTGTCTCGAGCAGTCGAGTACTGATATTCATTCCGGTGCCAAAGCCTTGTGAAGCTAAGACCAGAATCGCACCATAGTTCGTCTCGATGAACGAATCCCAGGCCGCCCGGAAGCGGGATGTTGCCGGCAGGTGGTCCCGGCCTGAGGTGGCGCCATCGTGGGATCTATTCCGAACCAGAGGATGTTGGCTGTGTAGTTCATTGGATTGAAACGAGAGCTCGGTGAGTTCTGAATATGTGCTGTCAAGGGAAGGGCGAAAAGATGGGACGTCGAGGTTCGAGTGCTTGACATTCGGTTGGGCTGGATCATTGACCAGCGTCGGCGATCTCTTCCAGCTAGACGGGGAGGCTACGACGGTGCTGTCGCTCGAAGAAGGCGTGTCTGGTGTAAGGCCATCTGGAGTGGAAGTATTGCTCATTGACATTGTCCAATATACGCCATCCCACTATGCTCGGTTGAAGCCTTAGTCCCAAAGAAAGAAAGATTGAAACGGTGCCAGGTACTGGTACTTGAAGAAGGGCATTCAAAGGATGTGCGGGCTGACGGAAATAAAATGCTGACAGAGATAACGCTGGATCCGTAATGACAGAGGCAGGAACAGACTTGGTGTATATGGTACAAAGCAAAAAGGCGATGAGAGAAGATAATGATGGAAAAGAGAATCGAGAGAATGGTCACGCTGGATGATGCTTGGTGCATGGTGCGACTCGACCTGGCGCCCATCATCTCCAATATTGCACAATTGAGCCCATTATTGGCAGACGGTCCGCAGGCGCCCTATGATGAGCGAATGGGTGTCATCAACGTGTACTGGAGCGCTCACCGTTGGATGAGGTACACGCCGGGACACGTTAGTGCAGGTTCCGTTCACTGATCTGCTCGGATTGGTCAGTGAAAGTCAGTATCCCGCATGTTCCGTGGGCTCGTATTTTACTCGTAGGAGCTAGGCAATATCACACAAGTTCCTCGCATTGTCGAGATCAGCACCATCGGCCACACATCGAGAAGACACGAGTGTGAGCATGCGAAGGCTTCTTTTGTACAGGAAATCAAACAAGGTCTTCTTCAGCGTATGCATATTCCACCCCAACAAAGCACACGGTGAGTTCTATGAGGCTGCCTCTGCCTCTCCCCTCCTGAGCGCCAGCAGCGCCCGCACATCCGTCACGTACTGTAAGGCCTCTAACATGGGTATCAAGTGAAGCAAATCGTTATCCGTAGGGTCGTTGATCCATCCTTCAATCGGGATTGCGTTGTCTGAACATCCAGATCAGTTTCCGTGCTTGCAACTGACGACCAGATGTGCTTACCTTCATGGAAAATGTAACTGACGGGACTGTTGTCCAGAATGATGGCCTTGCTCAAATCAGGCTCTATGCTGCTAAGATCCTTGATGTACGCGCCGTTGCGGAACGTGCAATGCTGCCTGTAGTACCTGCCCGCAAAATACTTCCTCTCTTGCTCTAGCCAGTCAATGACAGGGTCTGCGTACTCTTGCACCGAGGCCGTGAAGACGACTAACTTGTACCATTTTGCAACTTTGCGGAGAAACTCATCACAGTGAGGTCGCTTATGCACGTAGTACAAGATAGGATGATGAGGCCCAAGCACGGATGCTGCCTGCCCTGGCTGAGGCGCAGACAGGGCCACAGGAGCGTTCAGCTTGACCTCGACCATGTGGCCTGACGACATGCGACCGCCTTTCGCCAAAGAGTGGATCAAGGTCTCATCAAGATCCAAAATCAGCGTTTTCTGCTGCAAAGGAGGTCCGTAACGGGTAGGGGCTCTGGGAATGGCATTGGCATATGAGGGTTGTCTTCGAGGGACGAGGGGCCGCGGTGGTTGAGGAGCGTGGGGGTATCTTGTTATTCTCAACGAAGGAGAAGGTGACCTCGGCGACTTGATGTTGTCTACTGTTAGAGGAGTGGCGTCAGCCAGAGGGCTGGTGCCCTTCTTCTGCTTCCGCCTTCTGAAAGCAGGATCATTCTGCTCTTTGATTCTGATAGAGGACCTTCGGGTCTCGGATTCCTCACGCGATGCCTTCTCACGCTTGGGCTTCGGGCGTAATTTGGTCTGCTCAGCCTTCCGTTGCTCAGCGTCTGAATCGGATGTCGTGGTCTCCAGAGAGTCGCTCGAGTACGAGTGCCTCAACTTTGTCTCTTGTAGAACGCGGTTTGTAGGCTGCGTGGGCTTTTCGGAGTCCCATGTGCCTTCCTGCGAAGGGGTCGTCAGCCCAATGGCCTGTGTCGCACTGCCATTCGACCCCCGTTCCGATCGCACCCATCTTGGGACAATGGAGAGCGCGCCATTTTGAGCCCGGAAACACTTCGCGACATAGACGACAGGAGCACCGAGTGCAGCCAGAACGGCAGTGATAGCATCCGCAAGCCTCTTGACCCAGGCAGGCCAGCCTGTTGGTGTCGCTGTTATGTCTCCTAGCAAGGGACGTTTCTCATCCTCCTCACCGGCAGCCGGTTCCGCAGATAATTTCTCCGAAAAGAGAGGCCCAGACTCCTTCTTAATCTGCGCGATGAGCTCGGCGCTATATGACCTTCCTCTAAATTCATCGTCTGTAGCATCTTGCTTCAGATGTTCCCCCTGTGACCTAGAGCGAGGACGGGAAGGTGATGTTGACTGTCCGATCACTCGGGAGGATATGAGATTGAGGGAGTTCATCTCCCGTACCAGAAGACGGCCACAAGCAGGTCGCTAATAACCGGCGCATCCACTTGTCGCAGCGGTGGTCTTTGTATGGCTATCGTGCTTGCATGGGTGCTTTGCGACGGTGGGGAGCGGGCGACAGGAAGCGAAGAGATGACACGATATGCTCACATAGTTTAGGGGAGGGTTCGCTGTCACTTCTCGATGATCCCAGCGGCTATCGCCGGCACAAACGAATGATGGCAAGAGCAAAGTCGACAAGGTCGAGCCTGGCTAGGCGCTGGAAGAGCAAGAGGAGGAGCGAAAGAATGGAAGTGGAAGGGTGGCTGGCTGGCGCAGCTGATCGGAACAAGACTCGGTTGTGGATGCGATGCGGGATGCACGAAGGCGGACCTGGTCCCACTCCCGCGTCTCGATTTTTGGAGTATACGAGTCACTGTACAATGAAAACACTCTCACGGTGCAGACTTTATGCCAGAGCACACGACCTTGAGTAGACAGCAGATCCTTTACACGGTTGGCCTAGAAGCAAGGGAAACAGCTTGAGACTGTTGGCAGCCACAGTCCTCCCCCAGCATCAAGAGTCGCACCAACCAACATCGCCTGGTGATAGTCATACATCGTCAATTCCTCTGCTGCTGCTGAAGGGCGGGCTTTATGGCGCCGACCACAGCTCCCTCGACTCCGGGCTTTGCCAGCTTCCAAAGAGTCCTGTCCACAGAGCCTCTAGAATCTGCTACGGCATATCTAGTTTCGTAAGTCCTGAATGCCACCGTCCTCCACCATTCTTGCTAACATACATTGAGGCTGCTCAAGAGACGCCAGCTTAAAGGGTCAAAACGATGCGCCGTTGTTACCACCCTCCTTCTACTCCGAACTGTCGAAGTGACCAAGCAAGCCGACTCAGAGAGACTGATAACTCGAGTCAAGGAGGTGGGCAAGCAGCTGATCGAAGCCGCCCCGCATGAGCCAGCTGTTGGCAACATCGTCCGCCGAGTACTGAGCATAATCCGAGAAGAAGATGAGGAAGACGCTGCCGGCCAGAGGGGAGGAGATGATGGAGCCTCGATGGCCGACGATAGCCCGCTCGAAACACCTTTGGAAACTCCCCAGCACTTGAGACCTTCCGTACTCCACACCCTGCCGAACGGTCTGTCGTCTTCCAGTCCATCACCTCAGCGTGGGCCTGGCAGCTCTCGGCCTCCCCTATTAACCTCCCGCACTGGTGCGGCGGAAACCACTGCCCGCCCGGTGACATCCATGTTCAGCATCAATGCCCATCCAACAATGAGACATCTGGGTGGCATCGACTCGCCCTCAAACCGCAGCGGTACTGGGACTCCCCAACTAGGAGCTTCAGGTCTTCTGCCGAATCTCCGACCCGAAGTCATCCATGGAATCAAGGAAATCGTCGACGAAATCAATGGAGCCGATGATGAAATCTCTGCCGCTGCACTCGACCAAATCCATCCTCAGGAAAGCATATTCACCTATTCTTCATCCCTGACCGTCCAAAGATTCTTACTCAGAGCCGCGTCGAAGCGGAAATTTACGGTCATCCATGCTGAAGCGTACCCCAACAATCACCAACAGACACATGCCTTGCTCACGGGCAATCAGAAGGTGATTGCAGAGGATGAAGATAATTTACCGAATGACTCATTCTCCAAGACTCTAACCTCAGCGGGTATCACTGTGATCATGATACCAGATTCAGCCACATTCGCCGCCATGTCCCGCGCGAGCAAAGTGATACTAGACGCCCATGCCGTGTTGGAGGATGGATCGATAGTTGCTGCTGCCGGAAGCAAGGCTGTTGTGAAAGCAGCCAAGTTCTATCGAAAACCCGTCATTGTGTTGGCTGCCACATACAAGTTGTCTCCGGCATATCCTTACGACCCTTTTCAGCTAATCGAGTACGGCGATGCCGGCAGAGTGGTACCTTTCCAAGACGGTGAACTGCGCAGGGAATTGGACACCAGCGTTAGGAACGCTCTGTATGACTTTGTTGAGGCTGCAGATATTGACCTGTTCATCACGAACCAAGTCCCTGCTGTTGTGAGCACATGTTATCTGTACAGGGTCGTAAGGGATCAATATGATGAAGAGGACGTGGAACTGTGACCCAGGGGAGCAACCCCAGCTTGCGGTGCCCTCGGGGTAGAGAGCTGATGGGTATTTCCATTGCGACAACAGAAAATTTGTACGAGGACTTAGACCACGATACCCCAACGAACCGTATAGGAGTTGAAGCATGGATGTTCAAAATCTGATTCCATCTCTAAAGTCCCGAAATATGCTGTACAAGGCAGATTTTGGCTGTCAGGCAAGCTCCAGTGCTATGCAGTAGTAGGTCCCAAACCTCCCCATAGAATGTGATGGTACAGTTTACTCGCTCCCATTTTCGCGAACGGACATTCATGAAGGCACCTCCTTGTCCTCACCAACTCTCTGCCTCCTCAAACGACCTGGTCCTTTCTTCTCCTTGCTCCTAATCCCACTGGGACGGGACTTCTCACCCCTAGACCACTCATACATCGTGCCGTCCATTTCAAAATCACTCCTCTCCTTCTCCTCCTGCTCCTTCAGATCCCTCTCCAACCGCTGGACCTCCTCATCCAGCGCTTGCTCGCCATTGATTCTAAACCTCGTGACCTTCCGCATATTCGACAGCATCATCTCGTTCAAATCCAAATTCTCCTTTCGTTGCCTCAGAATTGCCTTCGCAGTCATGCTAAACCGCATATCCCTGGGCCCATCAACCAGACTCAAAATCGCACTCGGGGCAGCATCGTCCCTGATCGCTTCCTGCCGTAAAACTCTGGTATACCCTCCTGGCCGAGCGGCATATCGTTCTCTGAGTTCCCCGAACAATTTATCCATATGTCCTTCCCGTTCGGGCTCGAAGAAGATGGTCTTCGCGCGTTCGCGGGCCGCACCAGTATTTTTCTTGCCCAGTGTGATGAGTTTCTCGGCCAGCCGTTGCGCTTCTTTGGCTTTGGGCCAGGTCGTGGAGATGGACTCGTTGGCGATGAGAGAGGTGACAAGGTTGCGCAGGAGGGCGCGGCGGTGGGCCGAGTCCCGGCCTAGATGCCGGTACTTGAGCGTTGACATGGTGTGAGCAGACTATGGAGTAGAGTACGACAGAGGATCTGCAGCTCTCCGAGCTGGATTGTCTTCATGTACAGGTGATGTTTGGGTGGTGGTAATCTTTTTGAACGGTCGCGGAGTGCTGCGTTTATGCTAACATGTTGGGTACAAGCTTCAACTGAGGAGACTTCGATGGACCGATGACGCCGTAATCCGTAAGTGTTCGAAGACACTTTCACTTTGTAGAACGTTGCCGTCAAACCGTCATCCGCAAAGCTGGGGAGGAACGTGTGCGAGAGAAGTAGTTGTGATCCGCAGTATGAATCCCTGCTGTGGAGCGTGTTTGGGATATGGCACTTCGTGAAATTTCTCCCATCGACAGTTTATTCTGTTCCCACGTTCCCACGGAGCCCTCTGATATCCGATGACACTGCAAATTCCCTCCAGTTCTTACTATTCCTTTGAACTCTCAATGTAGTTCTCACTATCACCTTTCGATGCAACACTGTCTATCGTCATCATCGACAAAAGCCTGCTAATAGTGTCTCGTGAAGCGCTTTTCAGCTGAGTCTTCGACTCAATTCCTCTTCCATTTCCATCATAGTCCTACGCAGGATCTCATCACTCCCATTGAGATGCTGTTGTTCTCAAGTTGCTCCTCGGGGCTTCTCGGTTGGTGGTAAAGAAACGCAACCCGATTCTGTATCTGCTGTGCTGGACCAACGGGATGAATGCTCAGTTCGTCTTTGATATCGGACAGATCTCAACTCACAGAAAGCAATGCCGGTGTGATAGCCACGCAAGACCGGTCCGACCCTTAGGTGCAACGCCAAAATGAGAACAAGCCCTCTTATGCCTTTGTCACGGCATGACACTTGTCTGCGTCGTGATCAAGGAAAAGGTGAAGCTCGGCGCAGATTCGAGTCCATCCCTTCTTCTACCTCTATACCTGCTGTCAGAGTTGAATCTGCCCGATTTGGGGAGGCAGCCACCACAGTAGAGGGTAATTCTACAAACTACTGCCTGCTCCGGCGTATCAGCTTGTCTGGACTAGAAGAAACGGTTTGGGTATGCCATCGCTAGCATAGTCACATTCGCGAGTCTGCGTTTCACAGGAGTGCGCTGTTGGGTCCTGTCTTGGTATTATTGGTCGCCATTTCGAAGGACATGGTGTTTTAGCGGGAGGCGATTTGGACTGAATGGGGGAAATATAGTTGCGGCGATGGGGAAGAATGGACCTGCCAGGGTCGGTATTGGCAGCGTTGGTCACTGTAGAATGCTCCTGGTTCTTTTTCCTAGGAGCCGTGCATAGATATTACCTTGAACAGGCGTGGTCACCACCAGATGGGCAGAGCAGGGCGTAGCTTGCTCTGGGGATGTGTTCGAATGAGGCTGCCGCATGGGCTTTAGGCGCGTCTGATTGGCCCTCAATAGCGAACGTGTCAGATCGCGGGCAATGTTGAGGCGCGCCACGAGCCTCGGTGGCGTGTCGCCTACCAATGACCTCAGCCGGACAACCTCAATTTGTGGTTGACTTGCCGTTCATCTTCTGAGGATGTACCTGCGTTATTTGATTTGAGATGTTAAGCCGCCCGCTGTGATGTCTTCTTCGCAGCCGGCGAACAAACCCAAGAAGACGATACACGAATTCTTCAAGCCCTTCCTCAAAAGTACTGTCCCTGCCAAAAGATCATCGCCGACGATCGAAGAGTCAGAGCAGGACGGGGCCTCACGCAAAGATGAGGCGCATTCACGGACGCCGAAAGCAAAGGAGAAACGGAAGATTGACAACGGTCGCATAAGAACACCAGGATCCTCTGTACGATCACCATTCTCGACACCCGGCTCTAGAGCCTCGCTCTCCATTAGGAGTAAAACCTCTCACGCAAAGACGCCTATAGGTCCACCATCGACATATAAACAAGCCTCGATATTCAGCTCACCCATTAGAAACGATGTTACTCCGAAACCACCGCAACCGAAGTCTTTCTCGTTCGCTGACCTACCAAGTTCGGAGCATGCGGTGATCAAGAATGGCAAAGTAATAGAAGTGCTTGACTCCGATGAGGGCGATACGGACTCGCTCGAGTCGCTGGAGGACATATTTGACAGGAGGGCGACTGGCCACACCACTTCCTCGTCATCCACACCTGGGGATGATCAAGCTAAGCTTGAGGCGGAACGCGTAAGGACGTTGAGTCTGTTCATGGGAACTTCCCGCAAGCAGGCACCGTTGGTGGGCAAGGACAAGATACGGGAATTGCGCGCGAAAGAGAGAGCGTTCTCGTTCAACATGGGCACCCTGTTAGACGACCATTTCGAAGACGAGGAAGTGGAGA
The DNA here is from genome assembly GCA_002099365.1 of Phialophora verrucosa. Taxonomy (NCBI): domain Eukaryota; kingdom Fungi; phylum Ascomycota; class Eurotiomycetes; order Chaetothyriales; family Herpotrichiellaceae; genus Phialophora; species Phialophora verrucosa. The sequence continues at coordinate 2,274,249 of MSED01000015.1, read as the reverse complement.
GTAATGTCAGGAAAGCCAGAGCTGACGTTGAGGCGGTGACAAGGGCAGCAGAGGCAGACAACATCCCCAAACTGGACAAGAAACTTCTGGCTGCTGTTGCAACTACGGAGGACGGCGAGCACGGAGTGGCGAGACTTATGGATGCCGTTGACCGCACCGAAGCCCTGACGTCGGAACAAGTCTTCTTGTTCTTCGGAGTGAACGGGTTGAACGACTGGCAGAATGAAGAGCCTTCTGAATATCCCTTCCCTGAAGATGCGATTCCCGACAATCTATGGCGCGAAGGAGACAATGAGGCCAGGTCCAGGGCATACCTGTCCGGTTACATGGCACACAAGGCAACAAGCCGCGGTGTGAAAGACCAGGCCTTAAACTGGACATTTGAAAACGTTGTCCTCGAGCGGTCAGACGAAGTCCGACAAGCATACATTGACTGCCTACGGAGTGCAAGCTCGTCATGGACGAGAAACTACGTCTCGGCTCAGGACGTCCAGAACGTCTTTCAAACAATGGGCGCCGACAACAACAGCCTTCAAGACTCCGTCGAGATCAAGCCTAGGCATCGACTGCTGAGAGCGCCGCCCAGGCGGAACCCGAAATACCTGCTCGCAGTGTTGGACCTCTTCCAAGCAATCTGTTCAGACATGGACTTTGTGGCGCTAAGCAAACTGACTTCTATACTCTGTCGTCTCGCCATTGATGCAGATCTTATGAGCGACGGGCGGATCAGCGCCAAAGTCGAGGATCTTCTGGGACTTCTGCTCTCGCTTCCAGATGTCGAAATGCGCACCCATGTAGCGGAGCGCATGCTAGCCGACGTGGGCAAATACCTCAAAGTCCCAACCCTCCAGGCTCACCTATTATCTCACATTCCGGCGACATGTCGCCCAGCGCGCAACGTCCGCGTCCTCCTCAGCCAAGTTTTCCTCCTCGGTGCGTCCGTCCTCAAAAAGTCGACCTCGCTCTCCCCCAACGTCTCCCTCGACATCCTTACCAACCACCTCTCTACGTCGCCAGACTTCGACACGAAACGAAGAAAAGGAGGCAGCACAATTGATTACATCGCCCTTCGTGCTCGCACCTACCTCTTGGATGTCGCCATATCCGACGGCGGCCGCCCAGCATCTTTCACCAACCGCGCAGACGAACAAGCCTTCAACAAATCCGTCGATCGCCTCGCCGATGCGATCAAAATGATAGAAGTAGCTATCATCGATCCCGGCGCCTCACACATGACGAGGACAGAAGCCAAGGACGATCTTAGAGCCTTGCAGACACGATTACTCTTCAGTGTCAGGACGGAGGTGCGCCCCAAACGACATATCTTCGACGGCACGAAAATTAGGGAGGCCGAGGAGGTTAGGACTGAGGAGCAGGGGAAGGACTTCATGAAGCGGTTCCTCGGACGGGTGAAGGAGAAGCAGGCAGAGAAGGGAAGAGATGATGAAAGCGACAGGCTTGTTGCTAACGACGAGAACTCGGTGAGTTCCGCTTCGTCGAGCGGGACGTCGGAGACTGAGAAGCAGATCCGAAGACAGTTGAATCTCGACGACTGAACGCTGTTGATGGGGCGCTTCGATGGGTGCTTCTTTCTCATGATGTGGTTGGACACACAGTAGTTCTGCCTTGAGTTATTGCCGCATGAGACTTCATTTATGAGCAAGGCGTTGGTGGCATTTGTGTAGCGGGTTTGATGCTTGATGATTGCGATTTGGTGACGATTCGACTGGCATCCCTTTCTACAAAAATGTTCACTTCGTTTGCGACGGTTATAGCATTGGTAACAGCCCACCGAGGAGACCCATCCTTTCTAGCAGATAGAGCTGTGTCAGTACGATCTATTACTGCTTCGCTTTGCCTTTGGCCGTTCAAATACAGCCGCTGCAACGGACCGCGGACCTCACTGGCTGGTAACTCTCAAACATCTTCACGCAGGTCTCAGTCGTCGGATCTAATCCTTGAACTTCCTGTTCTGGTTATCGCCAAATAACGTGCGTCTGATGCTGGGAAGAGCGTCGGATTCGAGCATACGCAGTCTCTCCTCGAAGGTGTTGTTCAATTCGATCTTGCCATTGCTGCCGAGGACGAAGACTCCTCCAGCTCTGTTCACGCCCGTCAGTATCGCAACACTCGGTCTTGACGAGGGGAGAAACGTACGAATCCTCTGGTAACCAATCCTTCTCGTCCACCACGACCTCACTTTCACTGCCCATTTGCTTCTTGTATTCCTCGCTCGCCTTCTTGGCCGCACTCTGCACCTTGTCCTTGTCCGCCTTCCGGCACCTCACGCTCACCTTCTTCTCCGCCAATAGATACATCGCCTCAAGCATCAAGCCCTTCAGCACCTCTTCGTAGTTCTTGCTCTTACTCCCCGTGTCGGCCAGCTTCTTCCTCGCCTCCTCAAAGAGCTTGTCCAATAGCTCCTGCCTTGCACTCAGGACCTTTATCCTCGTCTTATTCGCCATGGTCGACCGTGTGATTTGTTGACTCATGCTCGCCTGTTTGAATTTCTTCTCATACTGCGAATCTATGGCGGCGATTTCCTCGCGCACGAGCTTGGACTTTTCGATGGCGAATTCTTCGTCAGCCTTGAGCTGGATTTCACGGGCCTTTTCCAGGGCTTCCTGGCGGATGAAGGCTGTCATTTTCTTGAGCTCGGAGACGACCTATAGAATATTGTCAGAGGGCTTGTCGGGAGATTGGGGGAGCGTAGCCGTACCTGGTCGTCCGAGAGTGCTTGGGACGACATGATGACGGTTGATCTGAAGGTCGCTGACGGCTGGGGTTCAGGTTTCTAGACGGGGAGATTCTTGTATCGAAGCTCGACCACGAAAAGGCGGCTGGTCGACGCGGTCTGTAGGAGCTGAGCTGTAGCAGGATCGACCACCAAGTCCTCTGAATGGATGTCTGGCTCCGAATCGAGCTCGGTACAATGATTTGCCGCAGATTGTAGCTCACTTAGACTACAACAAAAGTCTCGAGGAGCCTGGGAGAGTCAATTCCCAGCGGTAGAATGCAAGGTTGATCAGCAGCTTGAGCAAATGGCAGGTGCAGCTGAAGCCTTGTTACGTATGTGCACACGAGTAGCTGTGGGCAGCGATAGCAGGCTCGCAGGCACAATCATGTGCTGCGTCTTGTGCGGTTTTGCTTCTACGTACCACCACCGCCACTACACACGCCACTGCGGCGCTTCGTCCTCAGCTTCATCTCTTCCAGGACGAGTACATGAGAGACAGCCGCAAGAACCAATCGTTAAGCGCCACACCTCATTGACCATGGCCAGGACCTGTATGTAGCCTGGAAACTCAAGGTGATTCAGGCCTGAGAAAGGCTCAAACACTTCCCCATTCAAAGTCTGTCCGCCTAAGCAAACATGTGCCCCTGCCTGGTACACAAAAACCCCTCTGCGCCCTGCCCTGATGACGGACCTGAAATCCTGAAAAGTCCCTGATATTCGTGTTTGTCGTTATCCTATATGCCTACCCCGGAGCTCTGGGAGACTTCTGCGAAGAGCTGAAGGCTGTCATCCTTTGATCGAGTAGTTCATTTTGTTCTGGATGATAGCGAAACAGTATGGCGTCCTACTTTATTGACACCACAGATGCTCTACGATGCTTTCTCGGTGAAATCCACTCTCTGTCCAAGGTCCTTCCGTCGTTTTACATCGACGTAGAGGGCCACAAGCTAGGGCGGTTTGGTACTCTCGACCTCCTCCAAATCCACGTCCTCCCACTGCACGAGACGTTCATCGTCGATGTCTTCACTTTGAAGAACGCAGCATTCGATACTTCGTTCCAAGGCAACTCCCTCAGAGCTCTGTTGCAATCATCATCTACGCCCAAGGTCTTTTTCGATGCTCGTAACGACTCGGATGCCATGTTCAGCCACTACAACATAACTCTTGACGGTGTGGTTGACATTCAATTGATGGAGTACTTTCAAGATGGCCGCAAAGATCGGAGCCTGACTAGCCTCAAACGTTGCGTTGAGCGTGACAGTGGACTACCTTCTGATGAAATTCGACCATGGATTCAAGAGAAAGAAGAAGTTGCTAGGTCATACCTGGACGCTCATCAAGACCATCTGCCCTCCCAGACACGGCCTCTACCGGAGAATCTGCTTCTCTACGCCGCGGGAGACGTCGAGTATCTTCCACCATTATATCAGACATATCGCCGAACATTGACAAAGCAAACATGGCAAAAGGTCAAGTCGGAAACACAGAAGAGACTTAGGCAGTCGAGGCAGCCCCATTATGACCCACAAGGTAAAGGAAAAGGCAAAGGGCCATATCGACCGCAAACCCTGGACATCACAAGCAACGGATCCGGAAAGGCGAAGGCCAGTCTCGAACCAGCAGGAGTCAAGAGGCGAAAGAACCCAAATGCTTCAAAACCCCAACAAACTTCCACTCAGGGAAGAAAAGCCAAGCAAGCAATGAGGAACGTGCAGATCAACAGCCGCAACAGCATCATAGCTGGCCTCGACAAATCGTCCTTGGCATTTAGCTCATCCGAAAGCTCTGTCCAAGCACACGAGGTAAGTGGGATTGCTGTTTGATTATGATGCTCCGCTCACCATATCGTAAGGCGACCAACCAGACAATGCTTCGCAACCGACCCATAAATTTTGTGAAGGAAGGACATGCCCCAGAACCTCGAAAGAAGAACAAAAACAAGGAGCACAAGAAGAAGCAGAAATCAGCACCGATGCACGATGGCGGCGATGCAGCCCCACTATCACACCATGAACCCTTCTTTTCGTCTTTCTCCGATCTCTCCCTGGACGATTTGGATTGGGCCTTGTGTGACAAAGACTGCGGCTGGTGCGGACGTTGCTATGACGGGTTCAATGTGATCTATTGATTGGGAAGTAACCCACCCCCCTTGACTCAGCCGACGCTGGTGCAGCCTTCCCCGTTGCCGCGAGGATCATGCAGGCCGAATTATGGGCCAGAGAGGCGATAGCATTCAAGTAGCCTGGAAGCCACGACAGATAATTAGCAGCTTGAAAATTTGGCCCTCCCAATCTAGCATGTACTTCATTCTCCTGAGAACATGGCTGGCAGGTCGTCTTGACGCAGAGCGTAAGCCTCATTCCGGATCTGCCACCTTCAATACCGCCTTTCCAACCGCACTGCTCCCTTCAAGCATAGCGACAAAAGCGTCGGCAGCGTTCTCAATCCCTTCAGTGACGTGTTCGATGCTTTTCATCTTGCCTTCCTTGAGCCACTGCGACAGGAAAAGTTCGATATCAGCACAGAACAGCACGGGGAGGGCATAAATTGAGATTATTAAATCCGCCCTCATCCGCGTCAATGGGTCGGGGCGATGTTTTCTTACCTGGATCATCTTCTCGTCCCTCTCCTCTCGATACTTGAAAAACTCGGGATCAGTGACGATGAATCCCTCGATCTTGAGCCGTTTGGAGACGATGTTCGTGAGGCCTCTGACGGCGTATTGCTCGGCTGCGGGCTTGTTGTACTGCGAGATCATGCCACACACGACTAATAACGCGCCCGCACACAGTCAGTAAATCAGTAAATGTCAAAGACAAGTCACTGAATCGTGCAAGTCCCAGGACGGGGAGGACCGGCAATCCCGAAACTCCCCAGAAGATGAAATGTTAAACAAACCTACCGATCCTCCCGAAACTGTTCATCGCCTCGATCGCCGCCTCCAGCTGCTCCCCGCCCACATTGTCGTAGTAGATGTCGATGCCCTGCGGAGCCAAGCGCTTCAATGCATCCGCGGCCCTCTCCTTCTTGTAGTTGAACCCGTCGTGGAACCCGTGCTCCCTGATGAAGCGCAGCTTGGCGTCGTCGCCCACGCTCCCGATGACGGTGAGGCCCTCGATGGCGGCGATCTGGCCGACGAACAACCCGACCGCGCCGGCTGCGGAACTCACAAAGATGGTCTCCCCCCGCTTGGGCACCCCGATCTTGTACAGGCTCGCGTAGGCCGTCAGGCCCGTCGAGCCCAGCACGCTGAGCCACGCGCTCAGCGGGACGCCATCGCCGACGTCCGGCGCGCGCACCTTGCGCACGACCGGCCGGTCGAGCATCTCGCGCGTGATGACGCTGTACTCCGCGACGGGGAACTGGCCGTAGACAATGTCCCCCCGGTGGAACGCCTCGGCGTCAGAGGCCAGGACCTGCACCAGCGCGTACGCCGTGAGGGGTGCGCCGAGCGTGTACGCCGGCGAGTACGAAGCCGACGAGGCCGGCCGCATGCGGCCGCGCATGTACGGGTCCAGGCTGATCCAGAGCGTTTTGGCCGTGAGGCCCTGGGGAGGAGGCGCCTGGGACGGGTCGAACGGCCGGTCCTCGAGCGTGATGTGCTCGCCTGGGATCGGGGCGTGGGTTGGCACGGCGCTGAAGATCAGCGACTTGTTCGGCACCATGATGGATGGATGGTCTGCCGCCTGGCTGCTAGAAGGAGGAAGCGCTTCCAAATCCAATGTAGAATCGGCTTGGAGAATGCAGTACGTAGTTTGTCGTACTACTCACGGGCGTGGGGAGGTTTGGCGCCTACAGAGGGACAAACGATGTGTTTATGCCGTTTGGACGGCGACAAGATATAAGCCCTTGATGCTGCCGTGGTCAGGCTGGCCACAATCTCCTCACGGATCAATCTTACCTCGGTATGATCACCATTTTTGCAGGCGGTTCCCATTGATTTCAAAGCTCGAGGAGAGAGGGGAATCCTTTGAGCATGACCAATCGGGACAGGGTGAGGTGGAAGTGCAATCGTTTCAGAGGCTCACGACATCACACGAGTTGACCACGACTTGAATACTCAAACTTCGAAAACAATAGCTGGAGGTAAACGGGTATTCTGTGAAAGGACTTTCTCTTCCCATTGCGCGAGGATTATGCCTCACGTCTGACGAGGTCGCCCCCCCTGGACGGATGGTTCCTCGTTCCTAAGGTAGTCCAAGCCCAACCTTCATCGATTTTTGAATGCCCCGACATATTCCTTATGCAAATGCAGTCATTCATTGCGCCCGGCTTTCGAGCCATAACCTTTTGGGACTCCCTTTTCCCAAAGCCTCATGCAGATGGTCCGTTAACTTGTCCCACGCCCGGCCCAGATGCGGTGCTGGTAGTACCGACTCTAGGACCAGCTGGGGTCCCAGCACCTTGCGAGTTCGACGTCGGAGAGCCCGCAGCAATCGCAGAATTAGTGATATTCTCCACATCATACGACGACGGTACCTGCGACGGAGGAGGCTTCTTAGGCAAATGTGCAGGCGCGCCGTACTTCTGTTGGAGAGAATCTTCCTTGGCTGGAATTCGTTGTTGAGGTGAGGATGCATTAGCCGCGAGTCCCCGTTCGAATCCACGAGCTGATGGCGGCGGTGGTGTCCCAGAATTTTCAGAGCTGTACGATCTCGAGGCAGCAGCAATGCTATTGTTTCGACTCTGGTTCTGGCTTGAGGTAGGTGAGGGCTTCTTCCGTCCGTTGCGTCCGCCATTGCGACTTGTAGCGTTGCTTGGGACAAAGGAGCGGGTCTGGGGATTGAAAAGCGATCTAGAGTATGTGCCTTGGTTTGCAAACTGAGCATTGTACGGCTGGTTGGGGTTGCTGCCAAAGTTCTGGCTCGGCATTTGTCCGTAGCCATATGGCACCGGGTTGTTCATGGCTTGGTTAGGCTGATACCCGGACCAACCATTCGCGGTAGGGTTCGCTTGGCTCTGGGGCTGCGGATAAGGAGTTTGATATTGGGTATTCATCCAATTCTGTGGCTGCTGCAACCCTGGATGTGACTGTGGCATGTATTGGCTGTTCATTTGACTCATCATGGGCGGCATATTAGGTTGGTAGTTGGTCGGAGAGGCTGAGTAGTTGTAGTAGCCGCTGGCAGGGGGTGTTTGTATTGACGACCAAGAATCCGCGGGGCTAAACGGTTGAGTATTGGAGGGTCCGTAGCCCATGGGTGCATTGTAAGGCATCGCCTGGTCAAAGCCGGGGTAAGCTTGAGTCGGTGTAGTTCCATAGTTCATATTTCCGCCGTACCCGTTGGTTGGGCTCTGGTAGGCTCCCTGGTATCCCTGATCCGAGTAGTGAGTTTGGTATTGAGACTGCATGTTCGCCATATGTATGGGAGTGTAGCTAGGGATGTATGCGGAGCGTGCTTCAAAGGTATCGTCTTTCGGCGTCTTCTGCTTCCGGGCCTTCCTCTTTCCACTAGATGAGCTCGACCTTGACATACTCGCCGAATTCTCGCCAGTCGAAGCACTCTCGCTCGTTACCGACTCTTGGAAGTCGCCAAAGATGCGTTCTCTTGCAGCTTTGTACTGGGCTTCACGCTCTTCTCTCGTGAGCTTTGACTTGTCCTTGTTCGGTGTCCCCTCAATTGGGGACATGATGCCCTCTTCGCTGGTGGTCTCCAAGCCCGCTTCCGAGGTGGCCTTTGAGGGGGCGGAAGAGCTTGCAGGAGTACTGGCTCCGGCAGAACCCTGCCGTAGACCTAGTCCACCTCTCCGCATGATCTTAAAAGTGGCGGCAGAAGGAGGTTGCAATGGCCCGGCGGGGATGGACAGTGCCAGGACATGCAAAGGGGTCGGCCTAGAAATGAGTTAGTAATGTATTGTTGAGTGTGATCACTGGTTTACCTACAATGTCGGATTTGGCGTCCGGAAGACGCGTATGGAGGTGCCGTCCTCGTTGATGTGGTGGGCAAGCGAGTAGTAGTCGGCCAGTTTGTGTGCAAGCAGTCTGGCAAAGGAATTTTGAGGAGGCAAGTCGAAAAATTGTGTCCTGTCATGCGTTAGGGGCATTTTGTTGTCCAAAAGAAACAACTTACGATGGATTCGCAATCAAGGCCAGAAACTTCTCTTCAAGTTGTAGCAGGGGTAGACGATCCTTGGGTGAGGCCAAAGCATCGAGCAACTTCTCATCGGGAGCAACTGGAAGCAACGAGGCTCTTTCATGGGGATCAGATTGCTGTTCGCTCGATCCCTCTGAAGGAGGTGCAGGCTCAGGCTGCTCGGCCTGTGTTATTGGGACTGGAAGATCTCCAAACCGTGGGGGATTGGTCAATGTCAGTGTATGGTAACGGCGTGTAGCGATTGTCACGCCAGATGTGCTCGGTCGCAGGGCGTGGCGCGCATTCACTGCTGATGCATCGTCTTTGTGTGGGGCGCTGGGTGTTTCATCGTCCTCTACAGCCCTGACACTGGCGCTGTCATCCGGACGAATGCTCTCTTTCTCGTCCATTGCGAAGGTAGTGACAGAAGCCATGCTTTTGGTATCAAAGCTTTGTTGTTTCATGGAAGAGGTGGAGAGATGTGATTGATCATCTTCAAGAGATTCTCCGCTCCCCGCGCTCTGTAGACCGCCCGAGGCAGTGTTTGCGTCCTTGACCAACGAGAGACCCTCAATTGCGGTCGTCACATACTCTGGCTGGCTGCGCTCTCCGAGGTTCTTCGGCTGTGAATTAGGCTTTCTTGGTGATGTTGGGGGAGCTTTGAAGACATTGCTCTGGACGGGCTTCGAGTTGTTGGTCTCGGTGGGACGGGGCTTCTTTTCGTTTGGATGATTAGGAGCTGATGCAGGGAGAGTGGGAGCGCGCATAGCGGCGACCTAGCAAACATTAGCTGAAGTCGTTCGACATGAGATTGCGGAGCAAACCTTTGCAAACGACAACTTGGCCGGAGTCGACCCAACCTGAGGAGACGCCATAATGCCCAAGGAGATTCGTCACGTCGTATCCAAGCAGCACGATGTCAGAGCTACCAAGCTGAGGATTGAGATTGAAAATGAATGTAGATTGTCCTAGCGAAGAGCGCTGGGTCAATTGTTCCTTCCACTGTCTCACACAGAATCCTGCTCATCACATGAGCCTGCATAGCACAACCTGAAAGGCTCCATGGATTCAATAAGGCAGTCTTCAGGGCTTTCGGCGTGCGTGTCAGAGGTGATGACACGGGAAGTCCTTTGTGAGTCCGATTGAAGGGTTCCTCCTACCCTCTGTGTGGTGCAGTTGTGGACAAAAGTGACCGACGCAGAGAAGCCACTGGGATGGAGGGGTTGCGGGAAGTGAATCCAAAGCGGGCTATTGCCCAGCTCGATTATGGAGGGTTTAAGGCTGTCGTCACGCAGCGGAGATATTAGATGGTTGGGGGGTTGTGGGGTCTGTGGTGGTAATTCTGGTGGAAGAGTCAAGCCATGGTGCCACGGCCAACGGAGATGACTGGCATACTATCACCGCAGGGGAAGAAGACAGGAAGAAGACAGGTCGACGCCAGCAGAGCGAGATCAGTTGTTGTTCACAGACATGGTTCGCAAGGCCGTGATGTGAAATGCCAAGGCGAGTGAAAACTGCTCGCGGCTCACCCCGGATTGGGACGGGGATGATGCCGCCTTATGCTCACCCCCGGCTCCCCTCGCTTAGCGCGAGCCGGGTGAGTGATCACCCGTGTCTCACCAGTCGTAGGGGCTAAAGTGTCTATAACTGTTAGGAACGAGGGTTAACAGCGGTTAATTAAGAGATATATAGCCTATCTATAGGCGTACAGCGACTCGACTCGAAAGCTAAAGAGAGTCGAAGAGGAGACATATACGGCCCGCGCGCTATATACAGGTAACCCCTAAGGTTTTAGTGTACCCCTATTTATAATAATTACCCCCCCCTCTAGGCGTATTGTCCTTAATATACGGCTAACTCTTATACGGCTCGTAACTAACTTATATATAACTCTAGTAGTCCTTTTACTTATTATAGACTAACGGAGTATATATAACTAAAGTAATATATATCTTATTATACTATAGGTCTTCGCTAAATCTATAGCCCTATAAATATATAATAAGTTTATTCTTTATATATAATTCGCCGATATAGCTTAATATATATCTATTATAATATACTATAACAGTACAGCACACTAATAGAAGAAGGTAGGGCGAACACTATGTAAAGGTATAGATTGCTCAATATTAAGAGACTAAACTAGAGAGAGGGAAAGGGCATAAAAGGCGCGGTGCCTATCACCCTAGATAAATACTTCCCTCCGCCAAGGATTTCGGTATACGCGCAAGCCGCTAAGGATTTTAGTTACGTGCAGCTAATTAGCGTTTAGCTGTATAATTATATAGCCTCACTTACCTAATTAGGATAAAGCTTAGTAGGTACGTGCTTTACCGGAAATAGTCGCCTATAGCCTATAGCCTTATCTTCTATTATATACGGTCGCGTATATATACTCGGACCTAATATAGGCCGTAATAATACTCTCCTCTTTAAGAAAGCCTATCCTTAAGCTTTATTATTATTATTATAGTTCTTTATTAATTTATTATTTTTCTAGTAATATAGCTAATTTTATAATCTTCTTAAAGGTTCTAGTTACTAAGAATACTTCTTATAATAATTATAGACTTTATATAGTATATTCTTAAAATTAAAGGTTAGATATTATTTAAAGTCTTTATTCTAGCTTAGCTACTATACTTAATATTATAGTTTATCGCGGCGCTTTTATATAGTTAAAACTTTCTTAACCTTTTACTTATTCTCTTTATTTACTTTAATTAAAGGTAGAGGTTTATTAACTTATCCTAGAAGAGAGTTATCTAATACCTTTCTAAGGCGGTCGGGAGAAAAGATCGAGTATATCTTTATTAAAGAGGGTAGGTCTAGCCTAAAGGAGTTTCTAATTTATTTTAGGATACGGAATAAACCTACTATTTAGTGCTTTAGTTTTCGGCTAGAGCGGTTAATCTTCTAGTTCTTTATTAACACCTAGACTAGGTTACCTTTCGTAAAGTTAACTTCCCGATAATACTTATTAGTCTAGTGTTTTTATTGTTCTTAGGCGAGCTTTATTATATTATATACTAGTTTCTAAGTATTATATATTCGGCGGACGAGCTATTAAGCTTTATCTCGGCTAAGTCGCTTTTACGCGCTTAAGGGTTTCTCTAAAGGTTTCTAATTAAAGAAGGTCTTCGGTTTATATTTATTTTTAATAAAGAAAGAGCTTATACCTATAGAATTATAAGGGAGCGTAACTTAAGTATAGTCTATTATTAGTAAGAGGTTAGCTTAGTTATTTTAGTAGTAATTTATAAAAGGCTATAGTCGCTAGTTAAGGTATTAATTTATAATTTCGGTTTATTTATTAATTTATAAATAGAAAGTAATTAATAGCTTAAGCTTAATTTCTAAAATATAGTAAAACTCTATTTAGAATTTAAATATAAATTATAGGCTATAGTTAAAGATAATTATATTTAAGAGCCTATAGTTCCGATAGATAAAAGAGATAAATAACTATACTATCTCCTTTATAGTTATTATCTTATAGTAAAGGATAAAGTAAGCTCGCTTCTCTAAGCGGTTAATTACTATATATACTATATTATATTTATTTTAATCTATAGAGAAGGACTTAAAGTCTATTATAATATATTACTATAGTCGGTTAAGAATAAGTAACGGCTTTAGGGTTCTTAGCGGTAGGTCTTAAGGGACTATAGTACGCCGATAAGTGTAGTAATTTTAAATAAACTAAGTAATATCTCTTAAGAGATTTAACTAATAATAGCGAAGAGATAATAATTTACTTATTTTATTTCGACCGAAGTAAGTTATTAAAATTTAGTTATATACTTCCGCGATTAGCTTAATTTATAGTTTATCTTTATTTAAGACTACTAGTCTCTTCTTAAATTATAATAGTCCTTATAATAGTATTTAGGGGTACTAGCCTAGATAAGCCCTTTCTCTTTTAGCGTTTAATAAGGGACTCTTATAGTTTACTTATAATATCTAATTAATTAGCTTTAAGGGGTTAAGGCCTATAAGCGTTAATAAGAGTAGCGGAGTAACCTCTTCGCCTAACCTTTTTAAGCTTATTAAGATTTATATTCGGTCTTCTTTAGTTACTTATTTTTAGTCTTTCTAGTCCTATCTTCGTTAAGTTAAGGTGTTAGCTCGCTTATTTTATTTTCTTAGGCGATATTAGATCTTAAAATAGTATTAAGTAAGGATATCGGCCTAATAGGCTTAACGAGCGGTTAATAGCCTCTTAATTATAAAGTATTCTAAGGCTTTATAGTTAGTAAAGACTAGAATATTTAGCTTTACGCTCTAAAGCTCCGCGCGCTAAGTTTTAAGAGTATATATAATAGCGAATATTTCTTTATTATAAATATTATAGTTATATTCCGCTAAAGCTATTATCTTTAAATAATATATAATAAAGTATTAATTTCCGCTAGTCGAGTCTTACTAAAAGAATATACTAGCGATAACTCCGTCTAAAGTGTTAATCTCTAGTATTATCTTATAATTCGGGTAGAAATATCTTAATATTAAGGTTATTATTAACTAATATTTTAACTCTTTAAATACTTATATATAATCTTTATTAAAGATAAAGAGATAGTTCTTCTTTATAAGCTAAGTTAAGAGGCGCGTAATTTAGCTAAAATTCTAGATAAAGATATAATAGAAGTTATAGAATTCTAGGAACGCTTATACTTTCTTTACGGTATTAGAGACTTTTTAGGTTAATAGTACCGCTATCTTTATAGGATCTATATATATACCCTTAGTGCTAATAATAAACCTAAGGTATTTAGTCTACTTAACTCGGAACTTACTTTTCTTAATATTAACTTAGAGTCTAGCTTTTTATAATCGTAATAGAACCTTCTTTATATACTCTATATATTTTAGCTCGTTCTCTAAATAGATTAAGATATTATCTAGGTAAGCTATAATAAAGTTATCTAAATAGTTAAATAAGATATTATTTATATAGCGCTAGTAAGTCGCTAAGCTATTTATTAACCTAAAGAGGACTACTTTATACTTATAAGCTCTATAATAAGTATAAAAGGTAATAAGTTCCTTAAAATCCGGATATATATAAATATAGTAAAAAGCTTAGCGAATATTAAGCTTTATAAATATCTAAGCCCTATTAAGTTAAGCTAAGGTCTCGTTAATTAAAGGTAAAGAGTAATAATCCTTCTTAGTAAAAGTATTTAATTTTTAATAGTTAATATAGAATCTTAGTTCTCCTTTAAGTTTTTTAATAAATAAAGTAAATAAAATAAAAGAAGATTAACTCGACTTAATAAACCTCTTTTAGAGGTTTTTCTTAAAGTACTTCTTTATTAATAAAAGCTTTTCTATATTTATCTAATATAAGGGGCTATAACCTAAATTATTCTTCTCTTTTAGCTATATCTAATAATTATAAAGGCGAGATAATAAAAATATATTAAAAGCTTTCTTTAAGAATATATTATAAAATTCTTAGTACTCTTAAGAAAATAATCGCTATATAAGCTATTTCTTAGTCTCTTTTATTTAAGAGTTTATTTAGTCTTAAATAAGTTTATTAATTTTATAGAGGCTTATAGTAAATAAAATATTCTCCTTCTTCTTTAGGTTTTAGTAGAATCCTACCGCTTTAATTATAGTAATATCTATAGTAGCTACGCTCTAGAGGGATAGCGATACTTTTATATAATTATTTTCTATTTTAGTATAGCTATCCTTCGGAGATACTTTTATATCGCTACCTTTATCTGTCCCTATAGTATAGGTTAATATTAATTTACGATATATAACTTTTAGTCGGTTCTATAGGTCCCGTTTATAAGTACGGCTAGTTATAGTTTATAGAATAGATTTAATAGATAGACGCTTAACTAAAGAGGGTTTAGAGACTAAATCTAGTTTAGGTACTATTTTTAAATATATATACCCTTAGAAGTGTAGGTTTTATCTATCCGCTTAATATTTATCTTTATAGATAAATAATTAGTCTTATTTAGTAATATCTTTTTAATACTATTATAAGATTATAGTAACTTAAAGGCTTTAGCGAGATATATAAATCTCTTAAGTAAATATTAACTTATCTTAATAATCTTAAGGCTAAAGTAAATATTAGTTTTATATATTTAACTATATATTAAAGTAAATAAACTATTTTCTTTCTAGAATTAAGTTATAACTCTTTAGGTCTAGTATAAGTATAGAGAGGTTTTATTATCTCTATCTATTAACTTTTAGATATAAGATTAAGATTTTAGTAACTAGCTTTTTAAAGCGCCTATTATACCCCTTTATAGAGTAAAGGGTCTCTAGACGAGTAGTAAAGATATTTAAGAATTAAGTTAAATTACGCGCGAACTTAATATTAATAAAAATAAATCTATTTACTTTAAAGTCGGCTAAAGTAGAGGTTTAAACTATATATTTATTAAATAATAATTTATATAATATAATAAAGTACTTTCCGCTTAATAGCTAACTTAAATTAATAGAGGAAATATCAATATTATACTTCCTTAAGGAGAAGACTTCCTTTAGGGTTATTCTTTTCCCGGTTCTTCCTTCTAGGCTTCGCTAATCTTAATAGCCTTATTTTTAGCCTTTATAGAGTAATCTTAAGAGAGGTATCTTAGTTAGCGATAGGTAAAATATACCTTAGCGCGACTTAAGGCCTACTTAATAGTATTATTATAGGTTAGTCGGTTCTATAAGGGCTAGCTATCTTCTCTATTCGATTCTAGAAATAGTATAAGTATAGTATATATATTTAGAGTAAGAGTTAATATAGCTTTATTAGTTAGTTTATTTCTTAGTATATAGTGAGCCTTATAGTAAACCTTCTCTTTATTAACTAATTATAATTTTTAATTAGTTTATTAATAGATATTAGTGATATCTTAATAAGTTTATAAGATATAAAAAGTTAATATAATTATTACTTATAGAGCTAGTATTAATTTATTTTATAAATTAGAATAGAGGTTATTTTTCGGTATATTACCTTCGCTAGCTAAATATAGAAACTTAGTATAGAAGTCGTTAAATAATTCTATTATCTTTATATAAAGAGCTTAGTACTCTTCTTATATATTCTTAACTTAATAAGAGTTAATATAAGTTCTTACTAAGAACTCGAGTATATCTATAATATTAATAAATAAATCTTTCTTATTAAGGCTATAGCGAGATTATAGGTAATATTATATATTTTTAATAGTATAGCTATATAGATATACTATCTTAACTTCTTTAGAGAGGAATTAAGAGGTATTAGCGAAGAACTTATTAAGAACCTTAAATCTTTATAACTCGAAGGTAAGCTCCTTTCTATTAAAGAGAGACTTAAGGTTAAAGATATTAATATATTATACTAAAGTTAGTTCTAAAGTCGCGCTTTAATTATATTTAAGGTAATTAATAATAACTTATTTCTATATAATTTAATAATTAAGATTTATAATTTATTCCTTTTATTTAATAATTTAAATCTAGGAATCTTAAATAATATCTTTCTAGTTTATAATAGTATTTCGGCCTTAGTTAATTACTTTTAGAAGGGTCTATTTAGGGATAGCTTTAACTTTAGCTATAATCTTATACTTTAATAGTTAATAAAGCTATAGGGCTAATTTAATATCTTTAGCTATATACGATCTATATTAATCTATACTAGTAAGTTTAAGTTCGGTATTAAGAGTGTCGGGTTTAGTGTTCTATTCGGTAGTCAGTAGGACAGTTTAGTTATCGGTCTCGAGGTCGTTTAAGTCGGTTAGTCGTACTATTATTAGCGGGCTTAGTTAATAATAGTCTAGTTATCGGCTTCGGTTTATTCTAGTTAGTTCTTATTCGGGTAAAATATTATAATTCCTTCTTAGGATAGTAATAGAGCGAGTTTAGTTTAATATAATAATATAGTATATTAATAGAAGAAGATAGGGCGAATACTATATAAAGATATAGATTACTTAATATTAAGAGACTAAACTAAAGAAAGAGAAAGGGTATAAAAGGCGCGGTGCCTATTACCCTAGATAAATACTTCCCTCCGCTAAGGATTTCGGTATATATATAAGCCGCTAAGGATTTTAGTTATATATAGCTAATTAGTGTTTAGCTGTATAATTATATAGCCTTACTTACTTAATTAGGATAAAGCTTAGTAGGTACGCGCTTTACCGGAAATAGTCGCCTGCAGCCTATAGCCTTATCTTTTATCGTACGCGGTCGCGTATATATACTTAGACCTAATATAGGCCGTAATATATACGTCCTTTATATAATAAATATTCACTAAATCTATAGCTTTAGTTATAATCCTTAAGCTTATTTATTATATATATTTTACTCGCGCCTTTAGCTTTACTTAATATATACCTTTTAGTATACGCTAAATCTATAGCCCTTTAAAGTATATTATAATAAATATATATTAACTAAATTATAAGGCTTTACCGGTATTAAATACCTTTAGTAGACTATTTAACTATATTATTATTTAAAGGGTTCTTAAAAAGCCTCTATATATAGCGTTACTTATTTATAACCTAAATATATCTTATACTTAATATTTTATAGAGTTTATTATATTTTAGTAATTAAATAATATTTTATAATATAGCTCTTTTATTTATATTAAAAATAAACTATATTCTTTATTAATATATATTCCTTTATATACCTCTCGCCGCCCTTTTATATAAAGGTTATATACTATTTATTTATAGCTCTTTATTCTTTAGTTATATTTAGTATTTATACTATACTTAATTCTTATAACCTTTATATAGCGGCCTATATTTATAGTTATATATAAATTATATACTCTTTACAAAAGACTACTATATATAGCTTTAGTTTTAAGTAATTAAAAAGTACTTAAGTCTTTTATTCCTTATCTATAAGGATAAAGATCTTATTCTTAAGCTTTTCTATTACTATTACTAATACTTATATTAATAGACTATCTTATTATAGCTCTTTTAGCTTTAAGGATATAATTATTATATAATTTATAGAGTTTTAGACTATATCTTATAAAGTATACTTAAATATATCTTATAAGGTAAGCTATTTAGCGCCGAGTTAGCTTTACTATTATAGAGCGTCCTTTTATAAGTATAACGCCGCGACTATAACTTATATATACTTATTATATTCTCTTATTATACTAAAGTAAACTTTATAGCTAAAGAGGAAGTCTTATAACTTCTTAAGTAAAATATCTTTATATAGCGATAGTAAGAAGGTATAATAATATTATACTATAAGGTTCTATAAGATAAGCCTTTTACTTATATTACTTAAAGTATTAAAGATCTTAATATTTACTAGCGACCTTTTTATTAGCTCTTACTTTATCTCTTTAATCTCTTAGAGCTACTAACGCTTATATAATATAGCCTATAAGTATATATATCGCTACTTAATAGTTTTAGGCTCTTCGCCTTTTAATTCTAGCTCTCTACTTACCCGGGTCGGCTAACGTTAATTCGGTACTATCGCGGCGGCGTATCGTGTATAACTTAGAAGAGGTTTATTTAGAGGGAAGGAAGGGACCGGAGATAGAGGTTAGCTTTTAAGAATATTAAGAATAAGGGTTAATAGCGGTTAATTAAGAGATATATAGCTTATCTATAAGCGTATAGCGACTCGACTTAAAAGCTAGAGAGAGTTAAAGAAGAGATATATATAGCTCGCGCGCTATATATAGATAACCTCTAAAGTCTTAATATACCTTTATTTATAATAATAATAGCGATAATTAGCTTTAAGCCTATTTACTATAGCTACCCTTTATATATTTTAAGCTTTTTTAAAAATAATATTATTAAGTTAATACTTTTAAGGTTAGTAAAGTATAATCTTTAATAAATATATTATAAGGAAAACTTCTTTACTATCTTTACGCGCGCTTTAATCCTTTTATACCTTTTAAATACTATTATCCTCTCTCTCTTAACTTTTATAAATATTTACTTAATTATTTAGTATATTAATATTTAAATATAGGACTTAACTTAATATAGATAATAACCTTAGCTATATAATTTATATTACTTTAATCCGCTAAAAGAGATATTTAAATTAATAGATCCTAATTAACGATAAGCTTAATAACCTTTCCCCTTCCCCTCTTTTTGTTTATTATTTCCTTTTATCCTATATTTACTAAATAATATATTAACCTTCTTATTATTTAAGTAGCTATATTATAAATAGCTAAATACGCCGCTATATAAAGACCTAACACTCCTCGCTAAGCTTAAAGGGCGCGAGGAGCTTATCTCCTATATACTTACTATATAAGAGACTTTCCCTTCTCTCTTATACTTTAAGTCTACTTAATTAGGATAGATAGTTAAGGAATAATTTAAATTTTAATTATTATTTAATTACTTTATTTTATTTATTTATATAGGTTTATTCTTAATATTCTTAAAGTATACCCCTTAAATTAATTAAAGTAAGCGATTATTATATAGATTATAAGAGCGATAACACTAAAGAGAATAAACTCTCCTTAAGGAGTAACCTCTATAAAGACGGGCCTATTAAGTTATTCTATAATAGAATTTATAATTAAACCCCTTATTATAACGGTACGGTATACTAATAAAAAGAGGGTAAGGCGAATACTATATAAAGATATAGATTACTTAATACTAAGAAACTAAACTAGAGAGAGGGAAAGGGTATAAAAGGCGCGGTACTCGTTACCCTAGATAAATACTTCCCTCCGCTAAGGATTCTAGTATACGCGTAAGCCGCTAAAGATTTTAGTTATATATAGCTAATTAGCGTTTAGCTATATAATTATATAGCTTCACTTACCTAATTAGGATAAAGCTTAGTAGGCGCGCGCCTTACCGGAAATAGTCGCCGCGGCTAATAGCCTTATCCTCTATCGTATATAGTTATATATACTTAAATCTAGTATAGGCTATAATATAAGCTGTAATAATACCCCCTCTTTTAAGAAAGCCTATCCTTAAGCTTTATTATTATTATTATAGTCTTTTATTAATTTATTATTTTTCTAGTAATATAGCTAATCTTATAATCTTCTTAAGAGTCTTAATTATTAAGAATACCTTTTATAGTAATTATAAACCTTATATAGTATATTCTTAAAGTTAAAGACTAGGTATTATTTAAAGTCTTTATCTTAACTTAGCTACTATACTTAATATTATAGTTTATCGCGGTACTTTTATATAGCTAAAACTTCCTTAACCTTCTATTTATTCTCTCTATCTATCTTAATTAAGGGTAAAGGTTTATTAATTTATCTTAAAAGAGGGTTATTTAAGGCCTTTCTAAAGCGATTAGAGGAAAAAACCGGGTAGACCTTTATTAAAGAGGGTAGGTTTAGCCTAAAGGAGTTTTTAACTTACTTTAGGATATAGAATAAACTTATTATTTAGTGCTCTAGTTTTTAGCTAAAGCGGTTAATCTTCTAGTTCTTTATTAATACCTAGACTAGATCGCCTTCTATAAAGTTAACTTCTTAATAATACTTATTAGCTTAATATTTCTATCGTTTCTAGGCGAGCTTTATTATATTATATACTAGTTTCTAGGTATTATATATTTAGCGGACGAACTATTAAGCTTTGTCTTAATTAAGTCGCTCTCGTATATTTAAGGGTTCCTCTAGAGGTTTCTAATTAAAGGAGGTTCTTAGTTTATATCTATTTTCGATAAAGAAAAAGCTTATATCTATAGAGTTATAAAAGAGTGTAGCTTAGGTATAGTCTATTATCGGTAAGAGGTTAGCTTAATTATCTTAATAATAATTTATTAAAGGCTATAGTCGCTAATTAAGGTATTAGTTTATAATTTCGGTCTATCTATTAATCTATAGATAGAAAGTAGTTAATAGCTTAAGCTTAATTTCTAAGATATAGTTAGACTATAGATTAGACACCGGGTAGTCCGATAGGATAGTATAACCCTATAGGGTTTTAAGCCCTATCGGATAGCTAATTTAATACTAAAAGCCCTATTAAATCGGACACTATAGGGGTCGGACTATACTGTCGGATAACTAGTACAGTCCGAAATAAATTTTTTTTTAAAAAATTATTATAATTAGTATATTTTATTACTTTTTTTAAAATTATTACTAAGATTATTACTATTTTTAATAAAAATTTAAGGTTTTAGACGGTCTTAGTAAAACCCGACCTATCCGAAACCTTATTTAGAACTAATCGGACTTAGGCTCGGATAGGATAAAAGTGTTTAAGTACTATTATCGGACCGGATAAAAGCTTCTATAACCCGACCCGAAACTGTCCGATCTATAGTCTAAATATAGTAGAACTTTATTTAAAACTTAAATATAAACTATAGGCTATAATTAAAGATAATTATATTTAAGGGCTTATAGTTCCGGTAAATAAAGAAGATAAATAATTACGTTATCTTCTTTATAGTTATTATCTTATAATAAGAGATAGAATAAGCTTACTTCTCTAGATAATTAATTACTATATATATTATATTATACCTGTTCCGATCTACGGGGAAAGACTTAAAGTTTATTATAATATACTACTATAGTCGGTCGAGGATAAGTAGCAGCTTTAAAGTTTTTAGTAGTAAGTCTTAAGAGACTATAGTATATTAATAAATATAGTAATTCTAAATAAATTAAATAATATTCTTTAAGAGATTTAGCTAGTAATAGCGAATAAATAATAATTTACTTATTTTATTTTAATTAAAATAAGCTATTAATACTTAATTATATACTTCTATAATTAGCTTAGTTTATAATTTATCTTTATTTAGGACTATTAATCTTCTCTTAAACTATAGTAATTCTTAAAATAATATCTAAAGGTATTAACCTAAGTAAGTCTTTTCTCTTTTAATATTTAATAAAGGACTCTTATAATTTATTTATAATACTTAATTAATTAATTCTAGGGGGTTAAGGCCTATAGGCGCTAATAAGGGTAGTAGAGCAACCCCTTTACCTAACCTTTTCGGGCCTAGTAAGATTCGTATCTAATCTTCTCTAGTTACCTATTTCTAGTTTTCCTAATCCTATCCTCGTCGAGTTAAGGCGTTAGCTCGCTTATTTTATTTTCCTAAGCGATATTAGATCTTAAAGTAATACTAGATAAGAATACCGGCCTAACGAGCTTAGCGAGCGGTTAATAACCTCTTAGTTATAAAGTATTCTAAGGCTTTATAGTTAGTAAGGACTAGGATATTTAGCTCTATACTTAGAAGCTCCGCGTATTAAGTTTTAAGAGTATATATAATAGCGAGTATTTCTTTATTATAAATATTATAATTATATTCCGCTAGAGCTATTATCTTTAAATAATATATAATAAAATACTAATTACCGCTAGTTAAGTCTTATTAAGAGAATATATTAATAATAATTCCGTCTAAAGTATTAGTCTTTAGTATTATTTTATAATTTAAGTAAAAATATCTTAGTATTTAGGCTATTATTAACCGATATTTTAGCTCTTTAAATACTTATATATAATCTTTATTAAAGATAAAGAGATAGTCCTTCTTTATAAGCTAGATTAGAAAATATATAATTCGGCTAAAATTCTAGATAAAGATATAATAAAAGTTATAGAACCCTAGAAACGCTTATACCTTTTTTATAGTATTAGAGACTTTTTAGGTTAATAATACCGCTATCTTTATAAGATCTATATATATACCCTTAGTGCTAATAATAAACCTAAAGTATTTAGTCTACTTAACTCGAAACTTACTTTTCTTAATATTAACTTAAAGTCTAGCTTTCTATAATCGCGATAAGACCTTCTTTATATACTCTATATATTTTAACTTATTCTTAAAGTAAATTAAGATATTATTTAAGTAAGCTATAATAAAATTATCTAAATAATTAAATAAGATATTATTTATATAGCGCTAGTAGATTATAGAGCTATTTATTAATCTAAAGAGAACTACCTTATACTTATAGACTCTATAATAAGTATAAAAGATAATTAATTCCTTAGAATCCGAATATATACGAATATAATAAAAGGCCTAGCGAATATTAAGCTTTATAAATACTTAAGCCCTATTAAGTTAAGCTAAGGTTTCGTTAATTAAAGGTAATAGATAATAATCCTTCTTAGTAAGAGCGTTTAGTTTCCGATAGTTAATATAGAATCTTAATTCTCCTTTAGGTTTTTTAATAAATAAAGTAAGTAAAGCGAAAGGGGATTAACTAGGCTTAATAAACCCCTTTTAGAGGTTCTCTTTAAGGTACTTCTTTATTAATAAGAGCTTATCTATATTTATTCGATATAAGGGGCTATATCCTAAATTATACTTCTTTTCTAGCTATATCCGGTAATTATAAGGATAAAAGGGTAAAAGTATATTTAAAGCCTTCTTTAAGAATATATTATAGAATTCTTAATATTCTTAAGAGAGTAGCTGTTATATAAGTTATTTTTTAGTCTCTTCTATTTAAGGGTTTATTTAGTCCTAAATAAGCCTTTTAATTTTATAAAGGCTTATAGTAAATAATATATTCTTCTTCTTCTTTAGATTTTAATAAAATCCTACCGCTCTAATTATAGTAATATCTATTATAGCTACACTCTAGTAGGATAGCGATACTTTTATATAATTATCTTTTATTTCGGTATAGCTATCCTCCGGAGATACTTTTATATCACTACCTTCGTCCGTCCCCGCGATATAAGTTAATATTAATTCGCGATATATAACTTTTAGTCGATTCTATAGGTCCCGTTTATAAGTACAGCTAGTTATAGTCTATAAAATAGATCTAATAAGTAAATACCTAACTAAAGAAGGTTTAGAGACTAGATCTAGTCTAGATACTATTTTTAAATATATATACCTCTAGAGGTGCGAATTTCGTTTATCTACTCGGCGTTTATCCTTATAGGCGAATAATTAGTTCTATTTAATAATATCTTTTTAGTATTATTATAAGATTATAGTAATTTAGAGGCTTTAGCGAAATATATAGATCTCTTAAGTAAATATTAGCTTATCTTAATAGTTCTAAAGCTAAAGTAGATATTAGTTTTATATATTTAACTATATATTAAAGTAAATAAACTACTTTCTTCTTAAAATTAGGTTATAACTCCCTAAATTTAATATAAGTATAGAGAGGTTTTATTATCTTCGTTTATTAACTTCTAGATATAGAGTTAAAATCTTAATAACTAGCTTTTCGGGGCGTTTATTATATCCCTTTATAAAGTAAGGGGTCTCTAAATAAATAATAGAGATATTTAAGAATTAAGTTAAATTATATATAAGCTTAATATTAATAAAGATAAATCTATTTACTTTAAAGTTAATTAAGGTAAAGGTTTAAACTATATATTTATTAAATAATAATTTATATAGTATAGTAAAGTACTTTTCGCCTAATAACTAACTTAAATTAATAAAAGAGATATTAATATTATACTTCCCTAAGAAGGAGACTTCCCCTAGAGTTATTCTTTTCCCGGTTCTTCCTTTTAGGCTTCGCTAACCTTAATAGCTTTATTCTCGGCCTTTATAGGGTAATCTTAAGAGAGGTGTTCTAGTTAGCGATAGGTAAAATATATCTTAGCGCGATTTAAGGCTTACTTAATAATATTATTATAGGTTAGTCGGTTTTATAAGGGTTAGTTACCTTCTCGGTTCGATTTTAGAAATAGTATAAGTATAGTATATATATTTAGAGTAAGAATTAGTATAGTTTTATTAATTAGTCTATTTCTTAATATATAGCGAGCCTTATAGCGAGCCTTCTCTTTATTAACTAATTATAATTTTTAATTAGTTTATTAATAAATATTAGTAATATTTTAATAGATTTATAAAATATAAAAGGTTAGTATAATTATTACTTATAAAGCTAATATTAATTTATTTTATAAATTAAAATAGAGATTATTTTCTAATATATCGCCTTTACTAGCTAAGTATAAAAACTTAATATAAAAGTTATTAAATAGTCTTATTACCTTTATATATAGAGCTTAATACTCTTCTCGCGTATTCTTAACTTAGTAAAGATCGATATAAGTTTTTACTAAAAACTTAAATATATCTATAGTATTAATAAATAAGTTCTTCTTATTAAGGCTATAGTAAGATTATAGATAATATTATATATCTCTAGTAGTATAACTATATAGGTATACTATCTTAACTTCTTTAGAGGGGAATTAAGAGGTATTAATAGAGAACTTACTAAGAATCTTAAATCTTTATAACTTAAAAGTAAGCTCCTTTTTATTAGAGAGAGGCTTAAGGTCAGGGATACTAATATATTATACTAGAGCTAGTCTTAAGGTCGCGCCTTAATTATATTTAAAGTAATTAATAATAATTTATTTTTATATAATTTAATAATTAAGATTTATAATTTATTCCTTTTATTTAATAATTTAAATCTAGAAATCTTAAATAGCGCCTTCCTAATCTATAATAATATTTCGGCTTTAGTTAATTACTTTTAGAAGGGTTTATTTAGAGATAGCTCTAACTTTAGTCGCGGTTTTATACTTTAGTAGCTAATAGAGCTATAAGGCTAATTTAATATCTTTAGCTATATATAATTTATATTAATCTATACTAATAAATCCGGGTTCGTTATTAAGAGTATTAAGTTTAATATTCTATTCGGTAGTCGGTAGGATAGTTTAGTTATTAACCTTAAGGTTATTTAAGTCGATTAGTCGTACTATTATCGGCGGGTATAGTTAATAATAGTCTAGTTATTAGCTTTAGTTTATTCTAGTTAGTTTTTATTTAGGTAGGATATTATAATTCCTTCTTAAGATAGTAATAGGGTAAGTTTAGTCTAATATAACAGTATAGTATACTAATAAAAAGAGGATAAAGTAAATATTATATAAAGATATAGATTACTTAATACTAAGAGACTAAACTAAAGAAAGAGAAAGGGTATAAAAGGCGCGGTACTTATTACTTTAAATAAATACTTCTCTCCGCTAAGGATTCTAGTATATACGTAAGCCGCTAAGGATTTTAGTTATATATAGCTAATTAGCGTTTAGCTGTATAATTATATAGCCTTACTTACCTAATTAGGATAAAGCTTAGTAGGCGCGCGCCTTACTGGAAATAGTCGCCGCGGCTAATAGCCTTATCCTCTATTATATATAGTTATATATACTCGGATCTAGTATAGGCTATAATATAGGCTATAATAAATATCTTAAGAAAAGAGGTATTTTATTAAAGCCTAAAGTAATATAAGCGGCTAGGTAAAAGCGCGAAGTATTATAGCTACTAATAGTACTACTATAGTAAAGTTCTTCTAAAAAGAGATTATTTATCGCTATAGACTATTTAAATAACTAGTATATAATAACGGACCGAAAAATAAAGGTTAAGTAAAAGTACTTATAGATAAATACGAGATTAAATATATAGTTATCTCTATATATTATCTATAAGCGAATAGTTAAATAGAAGTTAGGTATAAAGGTGTTATAAACGCTCTTTTAAAGATAACTTATACCGATAGCGGCGGTACTTAAATAAATTACCTTTATACTATTCTTTAGGTTAACTAAATAATAATTAAAGCTAAAACTAATATAATATTATATAAAGTTAAGTTCCTTAAATAACTAATTCTTTTTATTAAACTTAAGATTATAATATAGAATATTATAAATTAAGATAAGATTATTAATATTATTAATTTAATCGCTATATATATATAAGCTTTTAAAAGATATAACCGAGATTTAAAAGAGGCGGTAGTATATTTAAATAGAATATAAAGGCTAAGAAAGAAGTACTTTAATAAATATTATAACTTATATTTATAATTACTTAAGGAGAATATATTAATATTAAGCTATAATATAGTCGGGTTAATAAATATATCTATAGAGAAGAAGTTAATATTCTATTAGTTTAAACTATTTAAAATTATAAAGGCGAATTAAGAGAAGAGGATATATATTCTAACGGAACTTAATAGTTTTTAACTATAGAGAATTTATATAGCTAGTCGTCTTAAGCGATTTTACTAATACCTTAATAATTTCCTTATAAATATTAAACTTATACCTAAAGATAATCTTTAAAAAGAAGAAGCTCGTAAAGTTTTAACTTTTAATCTTCTTTATTTTACGGATATTAAAGAGTCTTTAAATAATAATAATATATCTTCTTTATAAAAGATACCTTTATACTTATATTATAGCCGGCGGCTTAAATAGAGAACGAGAATATTACCGCTAATAAATAAAGAACTAGTATTTATAGTAAAGATATCTTTAGTTAGCGATAAAATTTAGGAATAGTATACCGGCTTAGATATATTTAAAGAGTCTATAGAGGAATAAAGTAGGTACTCTACTTTATACTATACTCTATTATTATAAAGTAGTAAGGGAGGTACGGTATCGCTATCACTAATATAGGAAAGTTTAAGGTTAAATTTCTTTAGTTTATTTACAATTTTCTTTTAGTTAGGTTATAATAATTTAATATTTAAAGTATAGTTATAATAGAGATTTTCTTAAAATTAAGTTATTTTAGTTTATAAATCCTTAAGATCTTATTATTCTATTAGCTTAAGATCTTAAGGAAAGAGAAGTAATACTAAAGTAAGATATTATTACCTTAGGTATAGTAAATATTAGAATTAACGAATAAAGCTAGAAAAGTTAAGTTAAGAATAGTATAGTATAGCTAGAGTAAAGAAAAATTAAGGTTAGCGCTAAGACCTTTAGTGTTATCTTTAATTAGCTATCTATATCTATATATTATATAGAGTTTCTAAGAGTATTATAATTAATTAGATATTAATATAGTTAAAGGAGATATAATATTAAATACTATTAATAATAAATTAAATACTAGTTATTAATAAAAGAAATAAAGCGTCTAATAATATTAAATAATAAGTATTTTAAGTATATATAATTATAATTAGAAGAGGTTAATAAACTAATATTTATATAATCGCTTAATCTTTTAAATCTTTATTTTTAAGCTATTATATAGTAAATATATATTATTTAATTTAAGGATCTTAATAAGCTTAAGAGATAAAAAGAGTAATAAAAATATTTTATTATTTATAAATAATAATATCTTATCTTATTATATTATTACTTAATATTAAAGAGTATTAATTTATAATATATACTTATTCTTACCTTCTTTCTCTCGACTATTTATAAATACCTTTCTTCTTAACTTTATATCTTTCTTTCTTAATATAAACTTTAACTATTAAATAATTCTTTTTTATTATTAGTTTAATCTTCTAAATTATTCTAAAATCTTTAGATTAATCTTTAATACCTTTATAATTACTAATATTTTTATTAAGTTCGTCTTTTCTCTTTCTCTTTAATATTTTAATTATACTATAAGCCTTATTTAATTATATACTTTATTTTTATTACCTTTTAGATTTATCTTTATAGCTTTTTACTAAAAGCCTAGACTAATCCTACTATTAAGATATCTAAAGCTTAGCGTTAATTATAACTAAAGCCGCTAATTATTTAACTAAATCCTAATTCTATAGTTCCTGCTAGCTAACAATAAAAATATTAAGCTCTTAATACCTATACGGTCGATAACTAGTTTATTTTATTAATACGCTACCTTACCTAAACTAAAGAAGTATCTCTTAAAGTTATTATTAAAGCTATTAATTAAGATAATTTAGATTATATTAATAACTTCTTTAACTATATCAAGATTAAGTATAAAGAAATAAGTAACTAGTGTAACGCGATAGCCTAAAAGGTTTATAACTTAATAAAGTATTATAAACTTACTAAAACCGAATTTAAAAAGTACTATATATTAGTTTCCGGAAAAGAAGAGTTTAGTAAGAGATATAATTATTAAGAGGAACTTTAATTAAAACTCCTTTCGGATTATATATATATAAGCGATATTAAAATATTTATTAGTAAATATAAAGAAAAGAATATTAAACTACTCTTAGAGGAAATTATAAAGCTATCTCTTTAAACTTCTATAGAGTTCTTTAATTAACTTATTATTTTATATAGCGGAAATATTACTACTTTATTAAATTAGTACTAATATATTTAAAAGTATTTATTATATTTTAATAAAACGCCTTTAATAATATTATAAATAACTTTATATAAAATAATCTATTAACTTATAAGAATTAAGAGGTAACTAAAATTAAAGCGCTACTTCTCTACTATATTATATTTAACCGCTAGCGATTTATAGATTATTATAAATAAAGGCGCGATTACTAATAAAGCTACTTAAGACTAAAATTAAAATAATCCTAAATAAGCTCTTATAATTAAAAGATATAAACTAACTAAAGTAAATAGATTATATTAAGTTAACGCTTAACCTCTTAATTATATAAACTTAATCGCCTTAAAAGAACGTCTAAATATAAAGATAGCTCTATTTATATCGCTAAAGTAAATTATTAAGCCTATACTAAAGATTACTAGTTATCGGCTTATTACGCGTAAGGAGACCGGTAAACTTCCTACTTCTATAATCGCGAATCTTTTAGGATTAAGTAGGCTTACTACTACCTTAATTAAGCGGTCGGGTATTTAAAAGAAACAGATTAAGTAAACTAATCTGGAATCGCTCTAAACTCTAAGTCCTATAGCGCTAATTTTTATAAAGCTATAGTAAAGTATAGTAATAATTAAATTAAATTTAGCTAATACTTATTAAAAAGATTTAGTTTAGCTTATAAAGCTCGGCGAACTTTATTCTATTCTTAAAAGTAAAGAATAAGTAAAGTTAATAAAGAATAACCTTATTAATATCTTAGGGTTACTAAAAAGACCCTATTTATTAACGATAACTCTTAACTTTAATACTTTAATACCTATATATAAATTATCTATAAAGAAGCCGAAAATCTCCGATATATTCTATAATATTAAAATTAATTAGTAGATTATAAACTAAAAAATATATATTATAAGTTTATTTAGTACTATTTCTCCGCTTAAGTCGATTATAGTTAATATTTCTTTAACGTTACTAAATCTAATCCTAAATACCTAACTAGCTATTTAGTTTATCTAGTTAATAATCTAGTAATATATTTACTAATAGAACTTTAAACTATAAAAGCTACTAATAATAAAGGAAGATATAGTATATTATTATAAATTCGAAGCCGATAAAATAATTAACGCGCTATCGTTACTTATAAGATATATACTTAAATTCTATATAACTATATATCTTTATATAGCTAAGAAGAGTATTAAATTATACCTTAAAGGTTTAGAATAAATTATAATATATTATAAAGATCCGATAAAAGGTCTTAATTAATTAATTAAGAAATAAAAAAAGAAATAAAGTTAGCGGCGTTATTAAATTCTTCCTAGCTACCCTAATTATTATACGATTAATATTTTATCTTATAGCCTAAAGATAGTTCGCCTTAATCTTACTAATTCCGGATAAGTTAATAACTTCTTTATTAAAGCTAAAATTACTTCCCGCTATAAAGAGATTTATATATAATATAAATATATAATAAGCTCGATATTCTAAAGCTAAGTTAATTCTTACTTTAAAGCTAAATAAATAATTAAGTTTAAAGGTTAAAGAGATATAAATAACTATATAAAATATCTTATTATATTTAATAATAACTTAAAGGGAGAAGGAAACTATTAGCTATTCCTTATCGCCGACGCTATAATCTAGTTTTACTTAATTATTAATTCTTTATTAACCTAAACTTAAGAAGCTATAACTATAATAAACTTCTTTATTAAATAGCTAAATACTAAAGTCTTTAGTATTACCTTATATAAAGTAAAGCTTATTTCGAATTAATAAAGTAATACTTATAGCTATAGACTCTAAGTTATTAAGAATACTATAGTTATTATTAATATAGAGATATATAAATCTTAATACCTTTAATAGATATTTTCGGCTATTACTATAGATATTAGAGATTAATATAAAGTTATATAGAATATTTATAGAATAGTTAAATATAAGGTAAAGGCTATAGGGTTATCTCCTAAACTAAGAGTAAGAAGTTTAAAGGGATTAGAAGATAAATAAATTAATAACTTTAGGGAGGTAATAGAGAAGTTTATAAAAGGTAGTAAGATTAATTCTAAAAGTGCTTAAGCGAAGTCGTTAAGAAGCGAGCGATAAGGGAAGGATATAATAAAGTAGTAATACTTATAGCGCTAATTAGCTATATATACTTATATAATATATAAATAAGTAACTATATTATTTAATTAGTTAAATCTTTAGCGTAAGACTATATACTTCTACTATATATTATAAGTAAAGTAGTTATATATATTCAATATATATATATACTATAAGTAATAAAATATATAATATTATTATTTATAAAGCTATTTATTACTATATAATATACTAAGGACGAAGAGATAATATTTACTATTATATAACCCTCTACCTAGTATTATAGCCTATATTAGGTCCGAATATATATACACGACCGCGTATAATAGAAGATAAAGCTATAGGCTATAGGCGACTATTTCCGGTAAAGCGCGTGCCTACTAAGCTTTATCTTAATTAAATAAGTAAGGCTATATAATTATATAACTAAATACTAATTAACTATATATAACTAAAATCCTTAGCGGCTTACGCGTATACCGAAATCCTTAGCGAAGGGAAGTATTTATCTAGAGTAATAGGTATCGCGCCTTTTATACCCTTTCCCTTTCTTTAGTTTAGTCTTTTAGTATTAAGTAATCTATATCTTTATATAGTATTCGCCCTATCTTTTTTTATTAGTATACTATATCGTTATATTAGACTAAACTTACTTTATTACTATCTTAAGAAGGAATTATAATATCCTACCTAACTAAGAACTAACTAGAATAAATCGAAGCCGATAACTTAACTACTATCGACTAAACCCGCTAATAAATAATACGACTAACCGACTTAAACAACCTTAAGGCCGATAACTAAACTATCCTATCGACTACTAAATAAAATACTAAACCCAATACTCTTAATACTAAACTTAAACTTACTAGTATAGATTAATATAGATTATATATAGCTAAAGATATTAAATTAGCTCTATAGCTCTATTAACTACTAAAATATAAGACTATAGCTAAAGTTAGAGTTATCCCTAAATAGACCCTTCTAGAAGTAATTAACTAAGGCCGAAATACTATTATAGACTAAGAAGGTACTATTTAAGATTTCTAGATCTAGATCGTTAAATAAAAAAAATAGATTATAGATCTTAATTATTAAATTATATAAAAATAAGCTATTATTAACTATTTTAAATATAACTAAAGCGCGACTCTAGAACTAGCTCTAATATAATATATTAGTATTCCCGACCTTAAGCCTCTCTTTAATAGAAAGAAGCCTACCTTTAAGTTATAGAGATCTAAAGTTCTTAATAAGTTCTCTATTAATACCTTCTAATTCCTCTCTAAAGAAATTAAGATAATATATCTATATAGCTATACTACTAGAGATATATAATATTATCTATAATCTTACTATAGCCTTAATAAAAAAGATTTATTTATTAATATTATAAATATACTTAAGTTCTTAGTAAGAACTTATATTAACCCTTACCGAGTCGAGAATACGTAAGAAGAGTACTAAGCCCTTTATATAAAGGTAATAAAACTATTTAATAACTTTTATACTAAATTTCTATATTTAACTAGCGAAGGCGATATATCGGAAAACAACCTCTATCCCGACTTATAAAATAAATTAATATTAGCTTTATAAGTAGTAATTATATTAACCTTTTATACTCTATAAACCTATTAAGATATTACTAATATTTATTAATAAACTAACTAAAAATTATAATTAATTAATAAAGAGAAGACTCATTATAAGGCTCGTCGTATAATAGAAAATAGACTAATTAATAAAGCTATATTAACTTTTACCTCGAATATATATACTATACTTATATTATTTCTAAAATTAAATAAAAAAGATAACTAGCCTCTATAGAACCGATTAATTTATAATAATATTACTAAGTAGGCCTTAAGTCGCGCTAAGATATATTTTACTTATCGCTAACTAAGATACTTCTCTCGAGATTACTCTATAAAGGCCGAGAATAAAGCTATTAAGGTTAGCGAAGCTTAGAAGGAAGAACCGGGAAAAGAATAACCCTAAAGGAAGTCTCCTCCTTAGGGAAGTATAATATTAGTATTTTCTCTATTAATTTAAGTTAATTACTAAGCGAAAAGTACTTTACTATACTATATAAATTATTATTTAATAGATATATAATTTAAACCTTTATCTTAACCGACTTTAAAGTAAATAGATTTATTTTTATTAATACTAAGCTTACGCGCGATTTAACCTAATTTTTAAATATCTTTACTACTTATCTAGAGATCTCTTACTCTATAAAGAGATATAATAAGCATCTTAAAAAGCTAGTTATTAAAATCTTAACTTTATATCTAAAAGTTAATAGATAGAGATAATAAAACCTCCCTATACTTATACTAGACCTAAAGAGTTATAACCTAATTCTAGAAAGAAAGTAGTTTATTTACTTTAATATATAATTAGATATATAAAACTAATATTTACTTTAGCCTTAAGACTATTAAGATAAGCTAATATTTACTCGAGAGATTTATATATCTCGCTAAAGCTTTTAAGTTACTATAATCTTATAATAGTATTAAGAAGATATTACTAAACGAGACTAATTATTTATCTATAAGAATAAATATTAAGCGGATAGACGAAATTCGTACCCCTAAGGTTTTATATATTTAAAAATAATACCTAAATTAGATCTAGTCTTTAAACCTCCTTTAGTTAAGCGTCTATTTATTAAATCTATTCTATAGACTATAACTAGCTATATTTATAAATAAGACCTATAGAACCGACTAAAAGTTATATATCGCGAATTAATATTAACTTATACCGCGGGGACAGATAAAGGTAGCGATATAAAAGTATCTTTAGAGGACAGCTATATTAAAATAAAAGATAACTATATAAAAGTATCGCTATCCCCCTAAAGTATAACTACTATAAATATTACTATAATTAGAGCGGTAAGATTCTACTAAAACCTAAAGAAGAAGGAGAATACTTTATTTATTATAAGCCTCTATAAAATTAATAAACTTATTTAAAACTAAATAAACCCTTAAATAAAAGAAACTAAAGAATAACTTATATAGCGATTATTCCTTTAAGAGTACTAGAAATTTTATAATATATTTTTAAAGAAGGCTTTAAATATTCTCTTATTCTCTCGCTTCTATAATTATTAAATATAGTTAAAAGAGGAATATAATTTAAGATATAACCTCTTATACTAAATAAATATAAATAAGCTCTTATTAATAAAGAAGTACCTTAAAGAGAACCTTTAAAAGAGGTTTATTAAATTTAGTTAATCTTCTTTCGCTTTACCTATCTTATTTATTAAAAAACCTAGAGGAGAACTAAGATTCTATATTAACTATTAGAAATTAAACACTCTTACTAAGAAGGACCGCTACCCTTTACCTTTAATTAACGAGACCTTAGCTTAACTTAATAGGGCTTAGATATTTATAAAGCTTAATATTCACTAGGCTTTCTACTATATTTATATATACCCGGATTTTAAGGAACTTATTACCTTTTATACTCGTTATAGGGCCTATAAGTATAAGGTAGTCCCCTTTAGGCTAATAAATAGCCTAGCGACCTATTAGCGCTATATAAATAATATTTTATTTAACTACTTAGATAACTTTATTATAGCCTATTTAGATAATATCTTAATTTACTTAAAGAATAAACTAAAATATATAGAATATATAAAGAAGGTTTTATCGCGATTATAGAAAGCTAAACTTTAAGTTAATATTAAGAAAAGTAAGTTTTAAGTTAAGTAAATTAAATACCTCGAGTTTATTATTAATACTAAGAGTATATATATAGATCTTATAAAGATAGCGATATTATTAATCTAAAAAGTCTCTAATATTATAAAGAAGGTATAAGCGTTCCTAGAGTTCTATAACTTTTATTATATCTTTATCCGGAATTTTAGCTAAATTACGCGCCCTCTAACTTAGCTTATAAAAAAGGACTATCCCTTTACTTTTAGTAAAGATTATATATAAGCGTTTAAGGAACTAAAATATTAGTTAATAATAACTTTAATATTAAGATATTTCTACTTAAATTATAAAATAATAT
This sequence comes from Phialophora verrucosa, assembly GCA_002099365.1. Lineage (NCBI taxonomy): Eukaryota > Fungi > Ascomycota > Eurotiomycetes > Chaetothyriales > Herpotrichiellaceae > Phialophora > Phialophora verrucosa. Next base: position 2,239,209 of record MSED01000015.1, on the reverse strand, counting down.
TAAAGATTAACACCTTAAATAAAGTTATCACTAGTATATTCTCTTAGTAAGACTCGACTAGCGGAAATTAGTACCTTATTATATATTATTTAAAGATAATAGCTCTAGCGGAATATAACTATAATATCTACGATAAAGAAATATTCGCTATTATATATACTCTTAAAACTTAGCGCGCGAAGCTTTAAAGTATAAAGCTAAATATTTTAGTTCTTACCGACTATAAAGCCTTAGAATACTTTATATTTAAGAGATTATTAACCGCTTAATAAGCCTATTAAACTAATATCCTTACCTAATATTACTTTAGGATCTAATATCGCTTAGGAAAATAAAATAAGTAAGCCGACGCCTTAACTCGACGAGAATAGGATTAAGAAGACTAGAAATAAATAATAAAAGAAGACCGAATATAAATCTTACTAGGCCCGGAAAGGTTAGGCGAAGAGGTTATTTCGCTACTCTTATTAGCGCCTATAGGCCTTAACCCCTTAAAGCTAATTAACTAGATATTATAAGTAAATTATAAGAGTTCTTTATTAAATACCGAAAGAGAAAAGACTTATTTAGGCTAGTACCTTTAGATATTATTATAAGGACTATTATAATTTAAGAGGAGACTAATAATTTTAAATAAAGATAAACTATAAACTAAGCTAATTATAGAAGTATATAACTAAGTTTTAATAACTTACCTTAGTTGGAATAAAATAAATAAATTACTATTTATTTATTACTATTAGCTAAATCTCTCTAAAGATATTATCTAGTTTATTCGGAATTACTATACTTATTAACGTACTATAGTCCCTTAAGACCTACCGCTAGAAACTCTAAAGCCGCTATCTATCCTTAACCGACTATAATAATATATTATAATAAATTTTAAGTTCTTTTCCGTAAATTAAAATAAATATAATATAGTATATATAGTAATTAATCGCCTAGAGAAGCGAGCTTACTTTATCTTTTATTATAAAACTATTACTATAAAGAAGATAGTATAGTTATTTATCTCCTTTATTTACCGAAACTATAGACCTTTAGATATAATAGTCTTTAATCGCGGCTTATAGTTTATATTTAAGTTCTAAATAGAGTTTTACTATATCCTAGAAATTAAGCTTAAGCTATTAACGGCTTTCTATCTATAAACTAATAAATAAATAGAAATTATAAACTAATATCTTAACTAATAACTATAGCCTTTTATAAATTACTACTAGAATAACTAGGCCGACCTCTTACTAATAATAAACTATACCTAAGCTACACTCCCTTATAACTCTATAAGTATAAGCCCTTTCTTTATTAAAAATAAATATAAGCTAAGAACCTCTTTCGATTAGAAACCTTTAGAAAAACCCTTAAATACGCGAGAGCGGCTTAGTTAAGATAAAGCTTAATAATTTATTTATTAAATATATAATACTTAAAAGCTAATATATAATATAATAAAGCTTACCTAAAAATAATAAAAACACTAAGTTAATAAGTATCGTTAAGAAGTTAACTTTATAAAAGATAACTTAATCTAGATATTAATAAAGAACTAAAAGATTAACCGCCCTAGCCGAAAATTAAAGTACTAAATAATAAGTCTATTCTATATCTTAAAGTAAGTTAAGAACTCCTTTAGGCTAGATCTACTCTCTTTAATAAAGGTATACCCGGTCTTTTCTTTCGATCAGCTTAGAAAGGTATTAGACGACTCTCTCCTAAAATAGGTTAATAAACCTCTACCCTTAATTAAAGTAAATAAAGAGAATAAATAAAAGGTTAAGGAAATTTTAGTTATAGAAAGTATTATAGTAAGCTATAATACTAAATATAGTAACTAAGCTAGAATAAAGACCTTAAATAATACTCGACCTTTAACTTTAAGAATATACTATATAAAGTCCATAATTACTATAAAAAGTATCTTTAGTAACTAGAACCCTTAAGAAGATTATAAGATTAGCTATATTATTAGAAAAATAATAAACTAATAAAGAATTATAATAATAATAATAAAGCTTAAAGATAAACTTTCTTAAAGAGGAAAGATATTATTATAGCCTATACTAGATCTAAGTATATATATACGACTATATATAATAGAAGATAAGGCTATAGGCTATAGACGACTATTTCCGGTAAAGTGCGTACTTACTAAGCTTTATCCTAATTAGGTAAGTAAGGCTATATAATTATATAGCTAAACGCTAATTAGCTATATATAACTAAAATCTTTAGCGGCTTACGCGTATACCGAAATCCTTAGCGGAGGGAAGTATTTATCTAGAGTAATAGGTACCGCGCCTTTTATACCCTTTCCCTCTCTCTAGTTTAGTCTCTTAGTATTAAGTAATCTATACCTTTAAGTAGTGTTCGCTCTACTTCTGTCTATTAGTATACTATACTGTTATAGTAAGTAATAAGGACTATTCTATATATCTTATAATAAATAAAGAGCTTCTTTATCCTAAAAATATTTAAGCTAATAGTAATTATATTAATAAAGGAGAAGATTAACTTAAACCTCTTTAAACTAAAGTATAAATTTGTTAAAACTTATTCTTCTTAGTTAAGAAAAAGAAGCCTAAAGAGTATTAATTAGTAATTATAATATAGAATATTAACTAAATAATAATTTAAGATATAAATCTATCTTCTTTAGCTAATAACTTCGCGGAAAAGTTTAGTAAAATATAAATAACCTCTTTATTAAATTAGCTCTCGGGTTATAACTAGCTTAAACTTATAAAAGAGAGTTGAGATTTAATAGATATTTATACTCTAATCGGACTTATTTATTATATAACGCTTCTATAGGATATAACTAATTCTATAGCGTAATTTATACGAATTATAAATTAGATTTTAAAGGAATAGATATTAAAAGCTACTCGGCTATTCTTAAATAATATTAGTATAAAGAGGCTAAAGAGCGACTACTAATAATAGAAGATAATTCCTCGAGTCCGCTTATATATACTAGAATATCTAATAAATCTAAACGTAGTATTATTTAATCTTAAGCTTATTAATACTACTATAGCCGGATAAAAGCTATAGCTCTATATATAAGAGATTAAGATAGTTAAGTATATCTATAATTAAGATAAATAATATCTATAATAGTTTAAGATTTATAAAATCTTAATATAGCTAACTTTAATAAATTAACTAGAACTTTATAGATTCCTTAAGATCTATATATATTATCGTATATAGATTTCGTATTTCGCGATAATAGTAAAGCCTTTATATAATTTACTTTAAAAGAATATTATCTAGATTTAAATAGAGATATATATTAAGAGTATAAAAGGACTAAAGAAGGCGTTATCCTCTACTCTCGTATTAATTAGTCTAAACTATTAAGAAAGCGTCGGCTTAATTATACTTACTATCGACGTTAGCGGAAGAGGCTAGAGCGCTATAATTATATAAATAAACTTAGTAATAAATAAATAATAGGTTATAAGATATAAGAGCGGTATTTAATTTAAGATTAAAAGGAAGTATAATATACTTAAGCGGGAGGCCCGCGGATTACTAAAAGCCCTTAAGAAGTTTAAATATTAGCTATATATTATTTATTTTATTATAAAGACCGATATAATAACTCTTACGGCTTAACTTAACCGGTAGTCGACCGACTTACCCGGGGCTATTATTAATTAATAGCTAGTATAGATCTATAGATTTAATTTTAAAGTATAGTATATTCTAAATAAGTAGAATATAGTTACTAATATTTTATCTTAACGCCCTCCGATCTAGAAAGATATTAAAGAAGCTAAATAAGAAGAGGATATTAAGGATTAGATTAAAGCTTAAATACTCTTTATATAAGGAAGCCTTTAACTAATTAAATAAAATACTACTTATTAAGACTTTACTCTAGTAAGACCTATAGTTATTTATATCTAAAATTAATCTATAAGCTTTAATAAACTTTATATAATTTAGTTATTTAAGGGAGAGTACTTAAAGAAATTAAAGAGGCTCGCTAAATATCTATAAGATTAATAATATCTTCCGAAGATAGATAATAATAAGTTTCGAAAACTCTAAAAAGACTTAGCTAACTATTTTATTAAAGAAGAATATCTATTTTAAAAGTTAATAGAGAATAAGTCGAGTAGAAGAATAATTAATAATAATATAGAGAAGTAAAGAATACTTAAAGTAATATATAATAATATTAGATATTTTAGTTAAGAAGTAATATATTAAAGGGTATCTAACCGTTATTACTAGAAGAGTTAATATTAAGATATAGAAATATTTATAAAGACTTATCCGGAATACTAATTTTATATAAGCTAAAGGCTATATAACGCGATATTCCCGACTTTAGTTAATAAACGCTAGGAATAGATTAGCGTTAATTATATCCTAATACCGATATCTTAAGGAAAGAGATATTTCGTTAAAGCCTAAAGTAATATAAGCGGTTAGGTAAAAGCTTAAAATATTATAGCTACTAATAGTACTACTATAGTAAAGTTTCTTTAGGAAAAGATTATCTATCGCTATAGACTATTTAAACGACTAGTATATAATAACGGATTAGAAAATAAAGGATAGATAAAAGTATTTATAAATAGATATAGAATTAAATATATAGTTACCTCTATATATTATCCTTAAGCGAACAGCTAAATAGAAGTTAAGTATAAAGGCGTTATAAACGCTCTCTTAAAGATAACCTATACCGACGGCGGCGGTATCTAAATAAATTACCTTTACGCTATTCTTTAGGCCGACCGGATAATAGTTAAAGCTAGAACTAGTATAATACTATATAAAGTTAAGTTCCTTAAATAACTAATTCTTCTTATTAAACTTAAGATTATAATATAAAATATTATAAATTAGAATAAAGTTATTAATACTACTAATTTAATTACTATATATATATAAGCCCTTAAAAAGCGTAACTAAGATTTAAAAGAAGCGGCGGTACGTCTAAACCGGATATAAAGGCTAAAAAGGAAGTATTTTAACGAATATTATAACCTATACTTATAACTACTTAAGGAGAGTATACTAATATTAAGCTATAATATAGCCGAGTTAATAAATATATCTATAGAAAAGAAGTTAGTATTCCGCTAGTTTAGACTATTTAGAATTATAAAGGCGAATTAAGAGAAGAAGATATATATTTTAGCGGAACTTAATAGTTCTTAACTATAGAGAATTTATATAGCTAGTCGTTTTAAGCGATTTTATTAACGCCTTAATAATTTCCTTATAGATACTAAACCTATATCTAAAGATAATCTCTAAAAAGAAGAAGCTTATAAAGTTTTAACTTTTAATCTTCTTTATCTCGCGAATATTAAAGAGTCTTTAAATAATAATAATATACCTTCTCTATAAGAGATACCTTTATATTTATACTAAAGCTAACAGCTTAAATAAAGAGCGAAAATACTACCGCCGATAAATAAAGAACTAATATTTATAGTAAAGATACCTTTAGTTAGCGATAAAATTTAGGAATAGTATGTTAGCTTAGATATATTTAAAGAATTTATAGAGAAATAAGGTAGGTACTCTACTTTATACTATACTTTACTATTACGAAATAGTAAGAGAGGTATAATATCGCTATTACTAGTATAGGAAAGTTTAAAGTTAAATTTCTTTAGTTTATATATAATTTTCTTTTAGTTAAGTTATAATAATTTAGCGTTTAGAGTACGGTTATAATAAGGATTTTCTTAAAATTAAGTTACTTTAGTTCGCGGATCCTATTATTCTATTAGCTTAGGATCTTAAAGAAGAGAGAAGCGATACTAGAGCGAGATATTACTACCTTAAGTGTAATAGATATTAAAATAGATAAATAAAGCTAGAAAAGTTAAGCTAGGAATAGTATAGCGTATTTAGGGCGAAGAAAAATTAAGGTTAGCGTTAAGACCTTTAGTACTATCTTTAATTAGCTATATATACTTATATATTATATAGAGTTCCTAAAAGCGTTATAATTAGTTAAATATTAATATAGTTAAGAGAGATATAATATTAAATACCCTTAATAATAAATTAAGTATTAGTTATTAATAAGGGAAATAAAGTATCTAATAATATTAAATAATAAGTATTTTAAGTATATATAATTATAATTAAAAGAGGTTAATAAACTAATATCTATATAACTATTTAATCTCTTAAATCTCTATTCTTAAGCTATTATATAGTAAATATATATTATTTAGTTTAAAGGTCTTAATAAGCTTAAGAGATAAAGAGAATAATAAAAATATTCTATTATTTATAAATAATAATATCTTATTTTATTATACTATTATCTAATATTAAAAGGTATTAATTTATAATATATACTTATTCTTACTCTCTCCCTCTTAACTATTTATAGATATCTTTCTCCTTAACCTTATATCTTCCTTCTTTAATATAAACTTTAACTATTAAATAGTTTTTCTTTATTATTAGTTCGATCTTCTAAATTATTTTAAAATCTTTAGATTAATTTTTAACGCCTCTATAACTACTAGCGTTTTTATTAAATTCGCCTTTTCTCTCTCTCTTTAATATTTTAATTATACTATAAACTTTATTTAACTATACGCTTTATTCCTATTATCTTTTAGATTTATCTTTATAGCTTCTTACTAAAAGCCTAGACTAATCTTACCGTTAAGATATTTAAAGCTTAGTGTTAATTATAACTAAAGCCGCCGGTTATTTAGCTAAATCTTAATTCTATAGTTCCTACTAGCCGACGATAAAAATACTAAGCTCCTAATACCTATACGGTTAATAACTAGCCTATCTTATTAGTACGCTACTCTACCTAAACTAAAGAAGTATCCCTTAAAGTTATCGTTAAAGTTATTAATTAGAATAATCCGAACCGCGTTAATAACTTCTTTAATTATATTAAAATTAAGTATAAAGAAATAGATAATTAGCGTAATATAATAGCTTAAAAGGTCTATAACTTAATAAAGTATTATAAATTTACTAAAACTAAATTTAAGAAGTATTATATATTAATTTCTAAAAAAGAAGAGTTTAGTAAAAGATATAACCGTCGAGAGGAACTTTAATTAAAACTCCTTTTAGATTATATATATATAAGCGATATTAAAATATTTATTAATAGATATAAAGAAAAGAATATTAAGCTACCCTTAGGGGAAATTATAAAGTTACCTCTCTAGACTTCTATAAAGTTCTTTAACTAACTTATTATTTTATATAATAAAGATACTATTACTTTACTAAATTAGTACTAATATATTTAAAAGTACTTACTATATTTTAATAAGACGCCTTTAATAATACTATAAATAGCTTTATATAAGATAATCTATTAATTTATAAGAATTAAAAAGTAGCTAAAACTAAAATATTACTTCTCTACTATATTATATTTAACCGCTAACGATTTATAAATTATTATAGATAAAGATACAGTTATTAATAAGGCTACTTAAGATAGAAATTAAAGTAATTCTAAATAGGCTCTTATAATTAAAAGATATAAATTAACTAAAATAGATAGACTATATTAAGTTAGCGCTTAACCTCTTAACTATATAAACTTAATCGCCTTAAAAGAATATCTAAACACAAAGATAGCTTTATTTACGCCGCTAAAGTAAATTATTAAGCCTATACTAAAGACTACTAGTTATCGGCCTATTACGCGTAAAGAGACCGATAAGCTTTCTACTCCTATAATCGCGAATCTTTTAAGATTAAATAGGCTTATTACTACTTTAATTAAGCGACCGAATATTTAACAGAAATAAATTAAGTAAACTAGTTCGAAATTACCCTAAATTTTAAGTTCTATAGCGTTAATTCCTATAAAGCTATAGTAAAGTATAATAATAATTAAATTAAATTTAACTAAAGTATATTAAAAAGAATTAGTTTAGCTTATAAAGCTTAATAAACCCTATCCTATTCTTAAAAGTAAAGAATAGGTAAAGCTAATAAAGAATAACTTTATTAATATCTTAAGGGTATTAAAAAGACCCTACCTATAAACAACGACTTTTAGCTTTAATATTTTAATACCCGTATATAAATTATTTATAAAGAAACCGAAAATCTTTAGTATATTCTATAATATTAAAATTAGTTAGTAGACTATAAACTAGAGAATATATATTACGAGTCTCTTTAATATTATTTCTCCGCCCGGGTCGATTATAGCTAATACTTCTTTAACGCTACCGAATCTAATCCTAAATATTTAGCTAGCTATTTAGTTCGTCTAGTTAATAATCTAGCGATATATTTATTAATAAAACTTTAAGCTATAAAAGCTACTAGTAATAAAGGAAAATATAATATATTATTATAAATTCGGAGCTAATAAGATAATTAGTGTACTATCGCTATTCGTAAAATATATACCTAGATCCTATATAGCCGTATATCTTTATATAGCTAAGAAGGATATTAGATTATACCTTAAAGGTTTAGAATAAATCGCGGTATATTATAAAGATCTAATAAAAGATCTTAACTAATTAATTAAAAGATAAGAAAAGGAATAGGGTTAGCGGCGTTATTAAGTTCTTTCTAGCTACTCTAATTATCGTATAGTTAATGTTTTATCTTATAGCCTAAAGATAGCTTACCTTAGTCCTACTAATTCTAGATAAGTTAATAACTCCTTTATTAAAGCTAGAATTACTTCTCGCTATAAAGAGACTTATATATAGTATAAATATATTATAAGCTTAGTATTCTAAAGCTAAATTAATTTCTATCTTAAAGCTAAATAAATAGTTAAATTTAAAGATTAAAGAGACGTAAATAACTATATAAGACGCTTTATTATATTTAATAATAACTTAAAGAGAGAAGGAAACTATTAGCTATTTCTTATCGCTAATACTATAACTTAATTCTACTTAATTATTAATTCTTTATTAACCTAAACTTAAGGAGCTATAATTATAATAAACTTCTTTATTAAATAACTAAGTACTAAAGTCTTTAGTATTATCTTTTATAAAGTAAAGCTTATTTTAAATTAATAAGGCGATACTTATAGCTACGGACTTTAGGTTATTAAGAATACTGTAGCTATTATTAATACGGAGATATATAAATCTTAACGCCTTTAATAGATACTTTCGGCTGTTACTATAAATATTAAAGATCGATATAAGGTTATATAGGATATCTATAAGATAGTTAGATATAAGGTAAAGGCTATAGGGTTATCTCCTAAACCGAGAGTAAGAAGTTTAAAGAGATTAGAAGATAGATAAATTAATAACTTTAGGAAGATAATAGAGAAGCTTACGAAAGATGGTAAGATTAGTTCTAAGAGTGCTTAAGCGAGGTTATTAAGAAGCGAGCGATAAGAGAGGGATATAATAGAGCGGTAATATTTATAGCGCTAATTAGCTATATATACCTATATAATATATAGATAAGTAACTATACTATCTAATTAGTTAAATCCTTAGCGTAAGGCTATATACCTCCGCTATATATTATAGGTAGAGCAGTTATACATATTTAATATATATATATACTATAGATAATAAAATATATAACACTATTACTTATAAAGCTGTTTATTACTATATAGTGTACCGGGGACGAAGAGGTAGTGCTTACCGCTGTATAACCCTTTACCTAAAGGTTATAAAGCCTTACCTTAGTTTACTATTAAAGGATTTAAGCTTTATAATCTTAATTATTTTATATAATTTATTATAATTATAAATAAAATTTAATTTATTATATAGTTATTTATAAAAGAATAATATTATATTTATAACTTTTATATATTATATAAATATTTTTTTTATAACTTTATTTTTTATTAACTAAATTTTATTTTATAATCTCTTTAGCTTTAATTTATTTTCTAATTATATATACCTTATAAAAAGTATAGCTAAATTAATATCTTTAGCTATTATACTATTTTCGCGCTTAGATAGTATATATCTTATATTTTCTTCGCCGGCTTTTTAGTTCTTATCTTTATTATTATCTTCCGCCGATATAAGTATAGAGTCTTCTTAAAGAGAGCCCGCGGCTAAACCCGCTTCCGTAGGTGTCGCTTGTACTATAGGGGGTGGCCTCCTAGGCGCTATCGCTATACGTACGATTATTATTCGCTCCGACCGATCCGAGAGTAATACTTTAAGAATATTAAGGATAGCTTAATAAGATAGGTAGAGTATTATAATAATAATAATATTTAAAGCTTAAATTACCCTTAATATTTAGTTAATATAAGACTTAAAGTATAAGAGAAGGATACTTCTCTTATATAAGTATCCCCTTATCTATATAAGACCCTTAGTGCCGGAATGTTCCTTAGCGTCCCGAGATATTCCTAATAACCTTTTATATTAGTCTACCTCTTTTATCTCTTCCGTACTTTATACCGGTCTATCTCTTATACCAGTCCTATCTCACTTACATTTATATATAAATTCACCTAAAAACTCTAAGGAATCCCTAGGGTTACCAGGAGAAATATAGAAAATATGGTGTATTATCAGGACCTACGCCACACAGGCACAGTAGGCACTGATGATTGCAATAGCTGAGATTACCTATCTGACCGTACGTCCTATATGACAACGACTCAACGCTTGAGAGGAGAGTCTGTTCCCACCCGATTCGGGTGATAGGAGACTCTTGTGAAACTCTCCCCTATTCATCACGTGGAATCAGTGCGGACCGATAGTGTCCGGCAGCCCAGTACGCCGTCTCAGCCTTTGGCCCAACTCCGATCCCCTACGGTCTCTCACCCAACTCGGGTGAAAGACCTACGTGCCTTAGAGGCGACAGTAAGTGTTGTCAACGGTGGGTTCGTGACATGTATATAGACCTTTGCGTAGCCGGCATTGTAGATCTTCAACAGAGAGAAACCCTTCCAATACTGGCCGCCCGCCCATGATAACACTAGGTGTGCTGGAATCGACGCCGAAAGTAACTTGACGGAACCACGTAACCTCGAATACCGAACCCCTGTCCCTACGCACAAGGCATTTTAACCCTTGTGCTGATCAACCACCAATTGATGGGCACACCGGTCCAGTGCCCGAGAAACATACCAATCTGCATCATCCACCAGTACGTGACAGTATTCATCTCAAGTTCCCAGCTGAAAATCGCGATTTGGAAAATAGCCATCCAACTAAACAGACCGATTTCGAAAAAGAGTAGGGAGAGAGCGTCGGCTTTAAGAGCCCGATATACAACCATGAGACTGTAGTCGCCCGCCATAGGGGCAATTGAAAAGTACTGGAAGAAAATGCCGAAGGCAAAAGCAAACCCAAAATCGACCAGAAACTCCGTCCAAAGTAACCGGGGCGGAGATCCTATAGCAGCGTTGGTCCCGTACACCAGCCACTCGCCAATAATATCTCCGAGCACACATCCCGCACCACAGTGGCAAACCCCTACGGTAACAGTTGCGAACATAGGTCGTTGGGAATCGCCATGCGCATGAGAGTGCCCTTGATGATCTTGGCCTTGCTCCGGTCTCTCAGCATCGAATTTTTCTGTATCGACACGTGCGTCATTGCTGTTTATCTCGGCTCCAGCGACATCGTGAGCGTGCTCCGTCTCATCACCGACGCCAGCGTGAGGAGGTTGATGTGCGTCGGCCGGCGATGCCTTCTCGTGTTTTGTCGCCATCGGAGGACGGCCGTATTTGAGATACACCCAGAGGGTTATCGGCCACAGGTACAGGGCGTTAATCACGTAGACAGGAATCATGATGAACATCATAGATCTCCAGCCGCGTCGCAGCGCTATATCGAGACCGATCCAGAGAGCTGCCAATGCGCCGAGACCGATAGATACGGACGAAACAACGATCAAGGCCGTCGACTCATGGTAAGTTTGTGGAGGACTCATCTCGAAGATTAGAAAAGGGGCTCGGGTTGTTGAAGGAAGAAGCAGATGGTGCAGGACCTTTTTTAAGTCAGGTATCTGTCACCCGAACGAGCCAACTTAAGAGTTGTCAAGCGAGAATAGATTTATTGTTGAGCACATCCTACTGTACTCACTGGTTCGGGGTTTCTTTATACGATTGCCCATGCATCCTGTTGTGATGTCACTCGCCGATCCTTGGGTATGTATGTGCCCTGGTTCGCGCAAGAACGCGAAAGTTGTGCACCTGGTAATCCGATAAGCCATCTCCAAGCTCGTTTTCAGACCGCCGAAGCATACCTAATACCAGCATGCATGATGTAAAGGATGACCACAAAACCCCATGGATATGTCTAACAGGAATTGTCCTGATTCGATGCTCGCATGTGGGACTGCCCGCGGGGACTGATCGGCGCGTCAATACGCACAAATTGCGCATGCCAGCTCCGAAGCGCACAAAAGGCGCACGGCTTTGAAATGACACACTGTTAGGGACGCACATCGAGATAGGTAGAATACGGTGGTAACAGTCTCGGATTCAAGGTGATAGTACGCTCGTATCCCTTAACGCACTCTTATCTCAGTTGGCTCAGCACGGAATACGATGCTTCAGGATCTTCTGGTGGGTTTGGGGTGGAGGGAGAAGGGGGCGAATCGGGTTTGGAACGGGACTTGATCACACTAAAAATAGCTAGCCTGCTTTTGGCCTATACTCGAAAAAGGGATTAATGGCGCCTCGATTTCCTGAGGGGGACATTTCGAGTCTTTCGTTGTGCAGAACTAGAAGTGATAAAGATAAAGTGACTTTAGCCTGAAGCTGCTTGCGAAGGTTGATCGAGGCGAGTAGGATTGGCTTTCCGGGCCTTAGCTTTGGCAAACCGATAACGTCCTTTTGCTGGGCCTTGATTTACGCCCCCCGATCAGCCCCCCTCTCCCCTAGCGCAGCTTCTGCGCCCTGCGTACACGATGCTTTTCGCCGAACGACGACCCCTACAGCCCCAAGCCCATCTCAATGCTTTCGCCGCTCGTGGCCTCCTCAGGCTCGCTCCTGCGCTGGTGGAAGCCGCAATCCTGGGCGTCATGCGTGTCCACACGCCTTCTATTTTCTTACTACTAGATTGTAAAGTTCGCTTTGGAATACCCCCCAAGCATTTCGGAAGTCTACAGTCCATGGTAACGTGGACAACTATTCGATCAATAATTCATCTGTTGCTTATGCGTGCTGGCACTCCTGAAGACATCAAGGCCCTGAAGCTTGTGTTATGAGTCGAACCTAACTACTCGAAGACGTGCTTTCGTTCCCACCGGCTCGTTAATATTCATCCTATCACGAGCATATGCTCCCATAGGAGCGACTGAAGAATGGAAGCCGACATCAAACGGCCACAGTCGAAAAACGGCACAAGTCCCGCGAGGCTGGCGCACATGCCACATGAGGTTCGAAGAACTGCCGACTACTCGTAGCAAGGATATCCACACTTATGGCATCTGGTCCCTGGAATGACCCAAACTTCTTCCCCTCGTTTTTGGCACCGCGGACATCGGACACCATTCATCTTCACCGGAACACTATAAGGATCGTGTTTGAACTAGGTATTGGCACTTGGGTCTTACTGGTCGAGAACGATCTTTCGGATGGCACAGATCCTGAATCGCGTCGCCATAAACGCGAACTCCCTGTTCGAGAGCGTCCATTCTCCTGAAGATCGATCTTCAACGGAGTACTGGATTGGATGGGTGACGACGATGTTGTCAGTAGGATCTTTGGGACTATGGTGGTATTCCAAGCAGTTGACGCTTTCAGCAGCTTGTCACACCTTCAAGCCAGCATCCAGGGGATATAGGCGGATGCAGCCTACTCATTTCATGATCCCGGAGCAGCCCGGAGGTTGGGTGCCGTGGCAGTTTCCGGTAGCCACAGGGTACTCACATGCTGACGATATCCAGAATGTATCTATGGCAGACATGCACGCTCCTGGGGACAAAGATCAAGCTACGTAACTTGTATAAATCATAGACCCTTATGAATAGATTTTGCAGCGTCCCGCCGGGATGTTTGACTATATAATACAGGACGGGTACCACGCTGGGTAGGGACACCGTCTCCTTATGATGCTTCTCAACCCCCTATATCGCTACGCCTATTGTACCGGCACTGTTCGCTTTATGCCGGTCTGTGTGGCGTGGTAGTCTTTCCCTTATTGTAATATCGACAGGGAGGCGCCCGATAAGAACCGACAGTTACAGAAACTTTGACGTAGGATCTTGTTTCTTAGAACGACGACTTCGTCGTGTAGGGCCGAGACGAGCGCCGTCTGGAGGTGTATCTTTTCTTTCTCCTTCTTATATCGCTGCCGGAGCTGCTCGACGAACGCCTTTTGTCGATTTCGATACTTGGTTGCCGCCTTGCGGTTGAGTTCTAGCTTACGGGCGTGCTTCTCCGAGCGCGGGGTGATGCGGCCCGTGGTAGTCTTCTTTTGTTTGGTCGGAGTGTTTCTGGGTCGAAATGAGTCGTTGTTCGCGTCGATTGTTCGTAGGGATATTCGCCGGAGTCGGTCTGGGCGGCTGAACGATGTAGAGCTGGACCTTGAGTCTATTGGCCCCCTTTTTCGTGACGAGGATGCTTGACTACGGGGTGAAGACGTAGATGTATCTGTATCTTGTTCTTGTGGCCGGACGAACTCGGGTATTGGTCTTATAGAGGCTAGATTGGTTGACGTCGCCTCTTGTGGTTGGGAGAATAGGGTTTGGTCGTCTATAGCTAGATCACGACGGTCGTCTAGGCCGTAAGAGAAATTGTCGGATAATAGGTAGTCTAATAAATTTATATTGTCCCTAATAGCTGACAATGTCTAGAATTTAGTCTGTAAAGCTATAGGGTTAAGCTGGGGCTGCTACCGACTTAGAACTATACCGCTAATTATTATAAATATTCTTATAAATTATCTCGGTCTATTTTTTAATATAGCTTTATAAAGCTATATTATAAGTTTCGAATATAAGGTATATATAAGAATATTGTACCGCAGCTTTATAAGTATATATTACGGCTTTATATCGAGATTATATATTATAGTTATAGTAATATTAGGATAGTACTCTAGCTAATATCTAGCTAATAGAAAGCTGAAGATATATAAACCTTATTAAAGGCGCGGTACTAAAAGATTTAAGGGGTTAATGCCGGAAAAGAGAGGCCTTCTTATTTAGTTAGGTATCCTCGTATTAAAGAATTATACTATATTATTACTTGCTAATATATTCTAAAACTATAATATCGCTAATACCGAACCTAATAGAGTAACCTTATAAGGTTTAAGTAGGGATTGTTATAGTTAGACGGCTTATTACTAGATCGGTATAGCCCTATATTATTTACAGTATAAATATAATTTAGCCTTTATAGATCTTTTAAATATAAAGTTCCGGTTAAGCTACTCGTATAAGAATTAGATATCTTATATTAAATACGGATTAACGCCGGCTACAGCTTCCTTATAACTATACCTACTTAGTTAATATTATCTAGCCTATATACTAAGACCTAAAGCTTCTAATACCGCGACTAGAATAGAATATTAGCGCGAGTAGAGTTATATTAAGGTAGACTATAAATCGGATAGTTTTAAGTTAGGTTATAGAAGCTTTTATCTAATCTAATAATAATACTTAAATATTTTTACCCTATTTAAGCCTAAGTCCGATTAGTTTTAAATAAGGTTTTAGACAGGTCGGATTTTATTAAGACCGTCTAAAACCTTAAATTTTTATTAAAAATAGTAATAATTTTAATAATAATCTTAAAAAAAGTAATAATTTTAATAATAATCTTAAAAAAAAGTAATAATTTTAATAATAATCTTAAAAAAAGTAATAATTTTAATAATAATCTTAAAAAAAGTAATAAAATATATTAATTATAATAATTATAATAATTTTTAAATTTTTTTTTATTTTAAACTATACTAGTTATCTAATAATATAGTCTAACCCCTATAGTATCTGATTTAATAGGGCTTTTAATATTAAATTAACTATCCGGTAGGGCTTAAAACCCTATAGGGTTATACTATCCTATCGGACTATTCGGTGTCTAATCTATAGTCTAGTTATACTTAAATAGGGCGCTATTTATAATAACTATAGCTAGTAGGAAACTAGTGTTATTATAGAATAGTCTCTAATACTCCTTTACCGTTACCTTAAAGCTAGAATAGCTAATTAGCGTTAGGGTCTATAAGAAGTATAGGAAGGGAACTAGCGATATAGAATTACTTATATAATATTATTAGGATTACGATTATTCTTTACTTAACGCTAGTCGATCTTATATATAAGTCTCTAGCTACAGCCGTCCGCCTTATTATTATTACGTTATAAAATAAGTTTAATATCCTAGTTAAGTTAAGTTAAATATTAAGTAAAGACTAACCGGGTAATATACCTTATACCGTAGTCCGTTAAGAAAGAAGGCGCTAATTTAGGCCCCGGTCTAATAGTAGACGTATATTAAGAACGTAATTTAGACTTAATACTACTTATAGATAAAGATTAGGTTATTATATATCTATAGCGCGAGGAGGACCTAAGTTAGGTCTTAAACTATAAAATTATTTTTTAGTCGGTGCTTATTAACGATAATTCCTTTAAGGACTAAGGTTTATTATATCTACTAAAAGTAATTAGCCTACTATATCTATAGAACTAGGGAAGAATTATCTAGGAGGGGAACTATAACCTATATAGTAAACCTTACTTCTATTATCTACTTAAGTATCGGTACTAGTAATATAGGTAAAATATTATAAATAGGGGTACGCCAAGACCTTAGGGGTTACCTGTATATAGCGCGCGGGCCGCATGCGTCTCCTCTTCGACTCTCTTTAGCTTTCGAATCGAGTCGCTGTATGCCTATAGATAGGTAATGTACTTACTATTAACTGCTGGCGAAGCCCGTCCCTGACATAAAACCGGTAAAGAACTATTCGGCTATAGTACAGATAGTATTAGTAGTTAGCCTTAGCTTCGACCGGCCTTTCTCGAGCTGCGGATAGCTCGTTACGATATAGAACCGGAGAAAGTCTTTTACGGTAACTAAGTCGGGAGTATTAGTCCCTGTACCTAGATACTAGCGGCGAGCCGTATTATTGTCTAAAGGAGGGAGTCCTTTTTATTCGTAATTCTCTCTTATAGATTTAAGATACTAGCTAGAATATAATATTAGGGTCGACCGTCTCTTAAGAAGACTAGAATTAGTGTCTTAATAATTTTACTAAATATAGCGTTATAAAGTTTAATTATAATCTCTTTTTATCTTAAAGATATATTTATATCTACTATAGACTTAATTAACTTCCGTATATACTCCTCTTCTATAACTATTTACCTTAGTATAAGCCTATAATTCGTTTATAGTAATCTTTTCTCCGCCTATAGCGGCTAGAGGAGGAGCTGGTGCTAGAGATAGGTGGAGGAGAAGTGGATAAAGTCATTAACGTCTTAAGGTTCGGACAGGAATAGGGACGAGCGAACTAGCAGGTACGGAGGATCGTTTATAAGGGAGAATTTAGCGGTTAGCTAGCTGCGGCCCGGACGAGATACTATTTTATGCTCTACGAGAGAGTCACTTAAGGGGGGGATTTTAAAGGGAAGGAAGGGGTAGTCGCAGGGAAGGTATACAGTAGATCCGATTCCGGGAGCCCTAAAAATAGGCTATACCTACTGTGACTCGGCGTGTAGATATATCTGCAGGACGAAATAGGACCGTCCAGGCAAAGGCGATAGGAAGGGTAAATAGCCAGGTGAGTGGAGGGTGAGAGGAAGGTGAGAGGAAGGTGAGTCTTCGAGGAGGGAGGTTTAAAAGCGGCACGGTCGGGGGTGATCCCTAAATGACCCGCGAGCAGTTTTTACTCTGCTTAACCTGCTAAGGGTTTAGGATTAAAGTATTTGCGATGCCGAGACGGGAAAGTCTGCCTTTTCGACAACCGGCTATCAACTTCGGGGGCCCATCACGACCGAGCCGATTCGGTGACTCGCTCTCATAAATCGTTCCCTCCTGCCTCGAGACCTTTGCCGCTGCCTGTCTGAACTAGAGACTCTCCTGTCAATCATTTCGACCTACATCACTTTGGCAGTCGAGCCTTGTCTTGGGTAGTATTCCTTTGATGCTTATATCGCTGGATTACGCATTGCAGTCGAGGCAGCAGTATATCCAGATCCACCGAAAACATCTTCTCCGTCAGCAGGAACCCGTACTTCGGCTATTGTCAACTCATATAACTTCTGACAAGACAAGACCGCCGTCCGGGCAAGGCCTGTTCCTGACGCCGCGCCTTGACTGTCCCTTGTGAGACTGCCCGGCAATTTTGGTGTCTGGTGGTTCCAAGTGGCCCAACTTCTGATGAACCGATATCGTACACTTCCCGGCCTGGGGCCACAAAAAGCCAGCGCCAATACAGTTTGCCAGAAATGTCTCAAGAAAGATAAGTTTATCACATTCCCGGACATGGCATTCCGCTAACCTCCTCTGAACGCCATTACAGTTACGAGTGCAAAGCAAGCGTACAAGAACGACCATATGCCTCGAGACCGTCGAGGACGCAGCAGCTGTCTAACCCCAAACTGGTGCCAAAACTCGTGAGCGACACCCCGAACAATCTGCTAAACAGGTACCAACCATGCCATTGGTTTTTCTTGGTGCATTATTTGTCTGACTTTATCCAGCAAGGGAGTGGCGGATCAGCAGCTGGCTGAGGTCAATGCCAGACGGGCAAAACTCGTGATGCCGCCTGAGGGAACTCGGTCACCAACACCAGACCTCCCACAGCGAAGTTCAGATTCAGATTCGGTCTCGACCGTGTCGACAAACAGATCCCGGTCTCCATCGCGTCACCGCTCAAGAGGACGGGGGGATAGCTTTCTGACTAGCGGCCATGTGAGCCGAAACCGCTCAAGCACACCGGATGCACCGCGAAAAAGAAAACACCGCTCTATCTCCAGTTCTTATTCTCGATCACCCAGGTCGCCCCACCGAGAGCCCGGCTCGCACCACAAAAGCCGACGGTATCGTACCATTAGCCCCATCGACCGTGGTAGACCTAGTTCCATGCGCCGCGGAAGCCATCGCAGCCGTAGTAACAGCCCAAGCATGGACAAAAGTCAGATCACCAAAGAGAGAAAGTCGTTTGACGTTGAAGATGTCAACGATAGGCCACGTGGCAGACGGGAGCGTAACGACGAAAACCGTCCTCTGCCCCGATCGGATTTCCGTGAGGAACAGAGGAGGGAGAGGAACCAAAGAAGCCCAAGTCCGTATAGCAAGAGACTAGCGTTGACACAGGCGATGAATATGTAGCGCACGACAGTACGACGCTGCCCGATTTGTAATCGGGTTAGGCACGGCTTGTATACCAAGGGAAAATCAGTGCAGATGGCTGGGGGTGGTTATTTTGTATTAGCTCGTATGGGGTTGGTGGACTATCATTGATCACTGGGTGGCTTCTTCATTCTATCATACCCTATGAGTAGTGTCGGATCCGTAGCCAGTTGCCAACTTTTGACATGAGTCCTGGTATGTTGGTCTTTGCTTCCTTTGGACTTCACCTACAATTGCTTACGTCGTTCTGTTGTTGGTTGTTTATCGTGCGTCGAAGATCGCCAGCATGTTCTCCAACGACACCGTGTATGAACCACTGGTTTCAGTTTTCCCTTCACGTCCGCCATTGCTCGGCTTGACGAAGTCGAGACTGTAGCTGGGGCTCCTCTGACGGGGCATATCTTAATAGAGGCCATAAAGGGCAAGACGTCGCGCATCATGCATGGGCAGGCTTCGTCGTGCAGGGATGCACGAGAGCGTAGCCCGCATCTCGCCGAATAGCGACAAACCTTGCGAGAGTCGACGTCCAAGGGCTGCTGGCTCTAGGCGAGGTTGGGCTTCTGTTGTCGTTGCATACCGGTTAAATGTATGACAAGAGGAACTCAATCGGGAATGTCCTCTTCTTCTTTCTCGCGGGCGATTTCCCGCTCTTCCTCTTGCTCTCGCAGGTGTATACCTTCGACAAGAGTGTTCCCTTCGATCCCTACTTCCTCACCATCAATCCCATCAAGGTTCGCTTGCTGCGCGGGCTGGGTCTTCTCCAGCGCTTGTTTCTTTGCGTTCTCAATTCTTTCCCTAACCAGCCGGGCAATCGCATTCTGAGTCCGCACATTCAGGATCTTCATTTTCTCCTCAAGATCTCTCTTCAAATCCCAATTTGGCTTCTTCGGCCGCAGCTTGAAAAGATCAATACCTTTCTCCGCCTCGACCTCGTCTTTGGCGGCTTGTTCGGCAGTAGCAGCGGCGATTTGGTCGGCCTGCTCCTCTAAAGTCCCAGCTTCGGCGCCGATGGGCGCATTCTCAAATCCGAGTTTGGCATTTTTGGTGGCAGTATCGTAGTTCCGCCCCGAGAGATATCGGTCAGTCGTGGTCTTGGAGAGAGTTTCCTTTTCTTCTGCTTCTTCCGTGTCTACCTGTAGACTGGAGGCTGGCGCGTCGGAGGCTGGGTGTTTGCGTTTTATTCCCGCTAGCTTTGCGAGACGGGCCTTTCTGTCGATGGCGGCGGCATCGAGACTGGTATGCGTGGCCGACATGACGGTGCTGCTGGACTTCGCGACTAAACGTATCTTTTAAGAGGCGCTGTAGAAGAAGTTATGGGCGCGCAGCCTCGGATAACCTTCCCCGAATTGGTTCCGCTTTTCTATCTAGGTGAATTGATTTTCGACTGCGGTCGACACCTGAATGCGCGCCGCGTGTCTTCTCTCGAATGGTCCGATATCTCACACTCAACTTCCATCTCTAGGAGAAGATCTAGAGCCAGATGTCTGTAATCCTGAATGTTCACTAATTCAACCACCATTCTACGAGGATGCTTACACCGTAACTCTCCAATCTACGGCCGGCGCCGATGCCGGTTCCAAGCTCGATTCTACAATTCTCCGAAATCCGATTCTCCTAGATACCGAGAACCTGAGCTCACCGAGCAACTTCTTGCTGAAGGATCTGTCAGCAGCGGACAATCGCCTCGCCTCCGGACCACGGCGTCAACCGAATCGGAGGACCTAGAAGCCTCGCCTCCCCGACCTGTGGAAGCTCCTCCGGCTGTAGAATCCAGCGGACAAACAGCCGGGAAGCAGACTGAGGATTTAGATCGCAGATTGCGAAGCGTTGAATACCACGTGACGAGGATCTTTGGCAATACAGACAGACCCGTTTCGAAACATCTCGTCGCACTCAAGCGGCCAGGGCCGCAGCGACTATCTGATCTCCAACCCCTGGGTTTGGCCCGCTCAGTCTCGCCGCAATGGTCCTTCCCGCCGGGTTGGAGAACGATCTCTCCTGAAACAGAGGGCGTCAGTCCAACAAAACATGACGAATTCCGCGCATTTTGGTGGACGTACTACAAGGAAATAGTTTCCCTGTGGCACGATGGGGATTTACCGAAGGCACGTCAACACTTCGATGTCCACCGACAAGTTGCCGTCTCTTTTGTTGGAGATCGCGGTCTTGAAGAGCTCCGTGACGCCTGGACCGAGATGCTAGCGCGCGACAAACTGCATCTTGCGACTGTCATGCTGGGATGTCTGGTTGACAGTGCTCGGAGAACTCTCCTTATGCTCTCCCTCGATATCTTTTTCCCTCGAGACTGGAGACATCGCTGCGAATGTCTTTGTTTCTTGGACCAGGCATACCGAGACGAAATCGATGGGGACGTCTACCTCCAAGAACTGTTCGCGCAGCAAATCGAGCGGGTTTCGCGCATTTGGACATGGCCCTCGGACACCAAACGAATGCCCTGGTATTTCCTGGTTCTTTTCCTGCGGCACAACAGCCCCGAGCATATCGAAAACATTATCGACACCATCATCGAGAATTTCGAGGACTTTTCACCGCGACTCATCTTAGTCATAGTTGACCACTTTACCAAACTTGGCGACACCCACCGAGCACTTGAGTTGCTCTCGCGTATCCCTCCAGAGCAGAGGGAGGAACATAAGGTGCGAATCCTTGAGCGTTGTGCCAACCTTATTTCCATCGACACGATTGACGAGTCTGACTCTGTGGCCAACTTCAGGGCGCTTCCTCGGCTGGTTGGACTTGGCCTACCAATGGATTTCAAAGTGCATAACGCCATCCTCGAGCGAGCACTCGAGCTAGGCCGGCCCGACGTGGCATGGGAAGTCTTCCGTTTCATGGAGGCTAGAGATATTTGTGTCGAGGCAAATGGCTACCTCATGCTACTCAAGAGTAGCTTTGAGCAGAGTGACCGCGAGAAGCTGGATGCCATGATGTCTTCTATCCACAAACGCGAAGACCTCTACCAGTATCCTTACCTGGTGACGTATATGATGAATATTGTGAGGGTGGTGTGCACGATCGACCGCAAATTATCCCCCGAGACATCCGTCTCGCATCTCCTGGCCATATACGACAGAGCCTACGACAGGACGCCTCTTGTCAAGCTCGGTATTGTCAACGCACTCCCCCCTCAGCACACTCTGCGGAAAACACTCGAGCAGCCTCCACCAGCGGTCCTGGGATTCACTATCTGGGCTTATGTCCTCTGTCAACGGGATGAGCGAATTGTGTCAGCATTGTGGTTCTGGATAATGCACATGATTAAACAGCAGGACGAGAGCATTCTCGCTTGCGCTAAACACGACGTCATGTGGAACGGATTTATCCATTTCTATGCACGGAGTCGATTCTTTTTAAGAAAAGCCGTGTATGTGGTGGAAGCTATGATTGAGCATAATCTGTGCCTGCCCACTGAGCGGACATGGAGCGAAGTACTTTGCGGCTTTATGAAGCATGGCGAAGAGGAGACTGCGGCGAAGATCTGGCACATGATGTTGGCACGAGACGTTCACCCCACTGAGCAGGGTTGGGCGTTCTTGCTGGGGCACTACGACCAGACTCGGCTTGCCGATCTGGTGAAACACGGCATCGATGAACGACGAATGCCCGAAGGCATGGACACAGCCCTTGGCTGGCCAGCGGCAAAGACAGCGATTGAGAATGCACAAACAGAGGCTGAGGAAGCTAAGCAAGGCAGTCAAGACGATTGCCCAGCGGTCGATGAGAACGAGGCCGACGACTCAAACCCGGCCCTGGCAGGCAGTACGAGTAGTGTGCCCCAGTAGTGTATGATAGTACCCGTTTGACGTTGTACCACCAGAGAGCGCAGCAGATGCTCAGTGCTGCACGGTAATGGCTATTGTTCGTAATCTCAATGTTTGGAATCCCTGTTCGCGGCGTGTTGCGGTGGTGACACTTAGATCGAGCCCCACCTTCGGCTACTTCAGCCTGTAGCATGAGCGGAGTAGACGCCCGGAGTTTCTAGTCTAGACGCGGGCCAATAGGATGAGTCTAGCGCTTCGCTAGCGCCGAAACTCCGCTAGTTTCGAATTTGGTATTTAAACTTCCCTTTCGTCTCTTTTATCCTGCCGTCTTTCTGTCAAAATAGCCACGACGCTACATGCTCTCTTTCGACCCAAACAAGCAATAGCTCGTGCGCTCTCTACCTTCCTTGGGACCGAATAGGCTCGCGTGGGGACCTAGGTTCTAAGCTGTCTGCTTCTTCCGACGCGTCTTCCCGCTTTCACCGCCCTTGCTGGAACCCCGCCTATAACGAGAAACCTCTACGGAAAGACCTATTCGTCAATTGCACGTTGCTTGCCACTGTCTCGAACATCAAACACCACTTCCCATGCATGGTGGGCTGAACCATGAGAGCGAAGCCAGGCTACGGCTGCGTGGCAGCTACTGTCCGAGGATCATTGCCTAATCTCTGTGAGTCAACATATTTTCCTTCGTAGGCGCCTACACCACGCCGAACTCGCCAACTGCTATAAAGATGAGTCAATGGTAAAAGGTCGGATTGATCACCCACGATTAGTGGTCGCTTGTCATGGGGGCCGCTTCTGCATGCTGATACAGGGGAGCGACTGTGCAAGGCAAGGGTCAGACTCCATGAGCACTCGCGTCCCTACAAGTCTTCTGTCTTGCGGGCACAATAATCAGGCTAGAATGGTGTGATCTGAGCAATTAGATTGCATCATTGGAGATTTTGTGTAAAGAACAACCCAACGCTGCTAATATGGGGCATACATCTCGACACAGCATGGACGTATCTGCCAATGGCTGCAGCGTACATTGCCCATGTATCCCACACTGCAAGGTCGGAGTTCTGGTTTGGATTGCTGGGAGCACATGATCTCTGGGAGCCCTACACGCCGTCCCGCTCTCTGTCGGATCCTGCAAGCAGGAGCCTCCCGCATCGTCACAGCAATCCTAACAACACAAAGTGAAGACCCAATTAAACTGAAAAGACCTGAGGCACGGGAACTTGAGAATTATGTTTCTTTCAAATCGACGCTGATTGGAATCAATCGCTGACATGTGTGTCTGAATAGTCCCCCTTGTCCTCATTGGCATCGTTCTGAGATGACACTCCCACGCACTGGATAAGAGCATTGAATATGGCCACAACTGGGGGCTCAGAGAACTCAACCGGGGCGGACAGCTCGCCTCCATCTCAGTCAAAAGTCTTTGACAGACAACCGCCGTCAGCACCACGTGCAATGCGGGAAAATATCAGTGAACCTCCACGGCGAGCAGATTCTCTCAGGGATCCTAGGCCACTTCGTCCGGCACGATTCGAATATTACAGACCGTCTCAGCTTCTTAATATTGATGGCGTCATAAGACCTGAGAGAATGCCTGGTTCTTGCCGACCATATTCTCCACATTGTCAGGACCTGACCTGGGCTATCAACAATACAAGGGCTGGGTCTAAAGATGAAAATTACGAACGCTACTTATACAGTTCGATTCCAAGAAAGCGCAATGGATCCTGGAGGTATGGAGATGATCAGCCCAAGGGGAGAGTGGATGGATCAGCCTTCAGTGAAAGTGCGCGCGAAGCTGGAGGGACAAGCCCCAGCGAAGAGGCTAACTCCGGTGAGCGCAAGGCTACGAGGCCTGTTGCTGCTGCAAGATTAAGCCTGGAAGTCAACCCCTTGCCCCTCAAAGCAGGCATAGGTGAAACAGGTCAAAACACAATGCACTCACCTGAGCATCAAGGGACGAACTCTGTTAAGGAGCCTATGTGTCCTCGCTCAGAGGCCATTGGTGAATACCACTGCCGCCCGAGCGGTATATGCCCTTACCCTGATGCCCCGTCAGCAGATTCATGTCACGACCACCGCAATAAGGGGCAAGTTAGGGATCCGCGCATATGTGATGTCGGTGGCCAGGCATCCCCCTCTAGCCTGTTACCAACATATACGGAGGAGTTTCCGCGAGACTCCGCCGGAACAGCCCGGTCAACCACAGACAAAGCTACAATTCGACCATCCCAGCCACAACCTCCGCTTACGAATCGCGCTGTCTCGCCACCCACTGATGCTGTCGTCACGCAAGAATCAGCAAAGCCGGCAGACGATGCGTCTATAGATCATACAGCGAGGCAACCACCGACTCGCAGTAGGGGCAGCCGAACTGCCAGACGAGGCGGTTTGTTGTGCCGGCCACTATCGACAAGAAATAAAACTGCAGCTACCCCAGGGAAGGATGCTGTACAGCGCGAGAAACAGTTTTCGGAAGCGGAAGTGATTTCTATTGCGTCTACTGAGACTGAGAACCCGGACTGCCATGGTTTGACAACTCCTACTCCAAGCTCTCGTTCCATGTTGTCGAAGAGATGCAAGTCGTGCAACCGTCCGCTTTACAGTTCAGGAGGCCGCTGCAAGCACTGCTCAGACAATCCGGACTGTCTGAAGCCCGCCGACGATGGAGCTCCCGACGATGGAATACGTGACGCGTCCTACACTACGATGCGACCACAGTCCACAACCCCAGACCATACTTCAGATCCGCCTATGCCTGGCCCGCCGCTGCTAGGTATTCAAGCCGATGACCAAGGTTGTGTTACATCGGGTGTATCAGCCCAGAAGAGAGCAGGTGCCGATCCTCGTAAGTCATCAGCCAAAGAAGATATCATGTTCGTCGTGAACAAACGACAGAAGAGATCTCTCACTGCGCGGGAAGCTGCCATTGCCAACCTTCGTCAAGGACGCCGGAAACGTGATCTGGGCGTGGAAAAGCACCCTGTTAGTGGAATGGACGGCAGTGCAGACCCTGTGGATTCGGAGTTGCTTGTCCATGACTCCAGGCCGCAGGAAGCCTGTGTGTTCACACCCATCGAGCGCAGGGCACTTTCAGAGGTTTCAGATGAAGACAAGCGGGAGAACCGTCCCAACGGAACAAGTGGTCAGATGTTGGCGACCCGTCTTCTGGATATAGAAAACATGGCCGGCGAGTTGCCGGACAGCGAGCTCGATTTCCTATCCGAGGACAGTGCGAACCATTCCAGATCGACGAGACCCATCACCCTTGTCGCAACTGACGAGAGTGCCTCAGATAATCCGTTGCCAGGGATATTCGGGCCAAGGGCACACACTACCTCGAGCGTCTCCCCGCTAACAACGCCCCTTGAGACACCCTCTGATTCTGGTGGTGCTTCTTACGCAATGATGGAGGCTGAGGAGACGAACGTTTTCAATGAAGACGATGCGCGAGCGATTGAGAGATTGAAAGCCACGGGCGTCATGTTCGAATCTGATTCGCAGGACGAGGAAGAGATGGAGGGCGATGGTTTTCAGCCACTTCCTCCAACGCGTGTCGATCCGCTCTGGCGACGACCCAACAAGTCTCGCGACTTGTTTGATATTGATCCTTCACTCGATATGACGGACCCGGCCAACCGTCTGGCAGCGGCCCGAATCTTACCATCCAGTACGAGACCATCGAGAAAGGAACTGATGGGTAAGCTCCTGCTGTATCAGTGCGCCGAGCGCAAAAAGAGATTCGGCAATCCTCATCAAGAAGTGCGCCGCTATCCGGAAGAAGAGCTAATCACCACGGTCGTCCAGCTGGACATCGACTTCGAAGCACCAGGAGGCCCGCAGGTCCAGACGGAGAAGGTAGCCATGACGTTTGGAGAATTTCTAGGGGCGCCGAAGCAACCGGTCATTGAGGCGAGGCAGGGTCAACTTGTGTTTCGCGAGAAGGAGCAGCTGCAGCAGCTGCAGCAGTTTGCGGGGAGGCATATTAGGTCGAGACGCAAGACGGAGTTGATCTTTCCGTTTGTGGACCGCGGCAACTAAGTAAATTGAATTGAGAACGGCTTTTTGGGCGGCGGCGGAGTTTGAGCAGGAGGCTTGGATAAAGTTTCTTTCATTGTGAGGCCCAGACTCTGAAGATCAGACAGGCCAAGGGCAGTGGCCACGATACCCATGCTGCGACGGCATCTCTTCCACGGTTTTACTCTTCCGATGCATAGTCAGGCGTTTCGGGTTTCGAGTAATATTGGGCTGGGTGGGACATGGCGCTGTATATGTACGAGAGACGGGACACGAATCATGTCTAGGGCCGAAGATTCTCCAGGAGACGAAACAGGACTCGATGCAACATGGCATGGCGTGGACGGATCGTTCGAGGTGGACTTCTGGTCGTGTCTCGGTAGTGCTTTCGGAGCTGTGAATACGCCGCACGTGTATATTGAAAACAACGAGTTCATTGACGCGACTCGTTCTTCGGGGGATATCGTGAGCCTAGTCCTAGTAGCCCAGCATGATCGAGCACTGCGTCCCCTCATGTTAGTCCTGGGAACAAGTAGAAAGGGGCTGGAGTGCCAACACAGCCCGAAGTGCCAAGCTCGGCACATTGGGATATAGACGTCCAAACGCCATTACAGATGCAAAGGGCAAACACTTTCGCTTATGGGGACGAGGATTGTCATTTTAGAGAGGTAGCACATGGGGCGGTCAACACTTACCGCCATTGCAATACAGATAATACTAACATACGGACTGAGCCGTTCCCCTATGCGTGCGCATTTCCAAAATACCCCCAACGCGCTGTTCAGGACCAACCAGCATGATTAGCACGTATCCTCAGCCGCAATTCAGAACGTTGAAACAAAAGTCTGTCTGTACGCAGGCGTGCAGACGTCGGGACAGGGTCTTCACCACCAAATGGAGGACTTACCCTTCTTTATTCCGATCCATGAGTGAAGGCGCCATCGAGTGCACGTAGGTAGATGTGCAGATGAGCAGGATGATCACAAGGAGGAGAGATTGGAAGTTGAATATTGCCGTCTGTGATTTGAAGACCCGGCGAGTTAGTGAGTAGCCTGCAACTGAGCAGCATCGGTCTGTATGCTTCGGCCGCTCCGTGGGGGTCCTTGCTCTCCTCTTTACTTGCGTGGCGGAAAAGTAGACGGAGGGATAACATACCATCTTGGCCGCACTTGCTTTCTGTTCCACCAAACGTTGAAGAGATCAAGGCATGAGAAGACGAGCGCGAGGCAAGCTCTGAGCGAATAGGCGAGTTGGAAGGCGGGACGTTATGTTAAGTGTGATTTCCCGTGAACCGTACGGAGTAGACAGATGGCCACTTGAAGTCCTCGAGAAAGCGAATGTTGAAACGTGGTTTGATCAGAGTTGCTCGGGAGGCCACAAGCGGGAGAGTTTCGCTTAGGCGGCCGTTTTCTGCTTGGCGACACTGCGCCCAGGCTTGCTTGACGCCTGTTTCAGCCTTGGCCCTTCCGTACCGGGATGCCTGTTAATTATTATTTGTGATCTGTCTGTTGCACAGAAACCATTGACTGCACTGCGCTGCCACATCACCCTCGGTCGAGGTGTCACTTTAGGAGGGCACTGCTGGACTATTCCTTCCTGTCAGATGCGTCACTTGCGTTTCATATCAATATGAGTTTGGTTTAGTCTCCCTCCCACCGCGTCTCGTCCACCAGTACGTTTCTTGAGACAACCTTCGATCAACCCGGACACCACAGCATCTCTATCTCGTCCCATTCCTCGCCCGCTCTCGATCCGCCTCCATAATGGAACCCCGCGCCCGCGCTGGCCGGCACAAGGGCAACCTGAACTTCGGGCCCGAACTGTCTTCCCTCCTCTACGCCTACGGCGCACCAACGCACCCGGACATCGCCCACCCACTGGGTGCGTCCTCCCGTCAGTACCTCTCCGGACCGAATACGCCCAACACCACCCACCCGCCCACACCGTTCACGCAACCCTTTCCCGAAACACTACGCGTGCTGGACGAAATGCTCACGGACTTCATCATCGAGACGTGTCATGACGCCGTCTCCATCGCGACATACTCCGCGCGGGCAAAACTCAAACTCTCCGACTTTGAGTTCGTGCTGCGGCGGGATTCGATCAAACTGGGAAGAGTCCAGGAGATGTTCAAGAAGAAGCGCGACATCGACAACAAGAAGAAGCTTTTCGATACCAATGAAGGGCGAGAGGGGACCAAGTTGGCCGTCGGCGATCTAGTCAATCTTGGCGAGGTTGTAGGGGAGGAAGGCACGGGCAAGGGGAAGGGGAGGGGTAGAGGTCGGCGAAGGAAGAGGGACAGAGAGGAGGCCGACGGGGTTCCCCCGCTCAGTGCAGTTGGGAAGGAGAAGACCCCCGGGGCCCGGAGCGATGATGATGGTGAGGAGAGGGCGACTAAGAGGGCGAGGAGTGATCTGGGTTGAAGGAGAGCCATTGAAGGAAAGACCTTCCTTCTGAAGCCTGAAGCAGTATTTTGGAAACGAAGTTCATGTCAAAACGGGCGAGAGAGGGGGATGAAGTTCCACCCTCATCCAGGGTTCAACTCGCAGTATGAACTTGGCGTTCCTCGCGCTTCACACATCGTGACAGCAGCGTCGGTTGGAACTTGTCTCTCTACATGGTCTCTTTCTGGGAGTCCGGATTGGAGAGCACTTGGATTACTGGTCTCCGTCGCCAACTCACCATCACACCGCCTGTGACGAACGCCAACTCTGTGTCTGTTTCATTTGGCAGCAGCCCAGGACTGAAAGCATCCCGGCGTCCTTTACGTGGTACGCATCGGTTCGCTTGCTCAACCATCCAACGAGCACGTCAAGCGACAAGTCAGATCGGAGAATCACAGGGCCGTTACTGGCTCATTCATGAACCCAGATCTCACTGGGTGATCTATTTGTTCATGCATATTCCAGCATGCATGCATACTTTTGAGCCACTTCCTTCGAGCACGGTATGGCTGGACCGAGCGTTCCAGGTCATTTCCGTATCAGAGCAACCGCCATGAGATTTGGGACGAGCATCGCTCGATCTGAACATCTCGTTTCATCACTTCGAACTGGTAAAAAGCCATATGCTTTTGGAGGCAGGCTCCGCACCACTTCTGATACGTCCGGTGAACATTGCCGCCGCTGGCTCAAGACAATTTTCCATAGCCTCCAGAATGAAGATGGCTGCTCGCGCCGCACATGTCTCCAAATTTTAGGCCACCGAGAAACTTTCCGCTCTGTTCTGTCTCTGTTGTCCACCTTGTCTATTCTGTCTCCGGTCGCCCCGCCCTTCCTTGTTGTCACTTTGTTGTCCACCTTCTCCACCACCCATGGTCAATTGTGCGGTCGCTAACCTGTTCGACAGATCCATCTGTGTTCGGATCATGTTGGCGAGGTATGAGACGGTAAGCACGTCCTGGACGTGGTTGTTAAAGTCCTTCTCAATCTCCGCGGGGTCGACCTTGGGCGCCAGAGCCAGTGTATTGAGCAGGAACTGTCCCAGCGCAGTAGACGGCTCCGCCTCCTCCTCAATGACATTTTCCACGTACTTGGCCACTCGATCCAGCATGCCCAGCGTATCTTCAAGTGACTTCTCGAGATTCTCGATTTCGGTCAAGACTGTCGCCGTCCTGCTCTCACTGTCCTTGGCCGACTCCACCGCCTCCAGCCCAGCGCGGTCCGCCTCGCTGTAATTCACCGTGTACGGGATGGGAATGAACGCCGCGGAATCAGCCGCCCGTTCAGGACTGACGCCCACGGGGGATGAGATATATGTCCTGACCTCGACGTCCTGGCCCGGCTGACTCGACACTGTGATATGCACGGCTGGATATGGAAACGTGCCCTCACCCTGACTGCTGTAGTGGTTTTGGATCAGGGCGGAAAAGGTGTTCAGTTCCGAACTCGTCGCGTACCACCCAACCAGCACTTCCTTGGGGTTTGCGCGCAGGTGCAGAGCGAGCATGGCCTTCTGATATTCCATGTCAACTTCGACCTGGTCGGTCGTTTCGGTGTGCGAGACGGCAAAAGATGAGTGCACCACCACTTGGGATTCGTCTGCATCGGATCTCGTGCCAAGTAAGGTGCCGATGACACGGTGCTGGTCTGGAGGGCGGCGGAGGCAGTGGTCGAGGATCGAGAAGAGGGCCTGCAGACATTGGCATTAGCGTCAGTATCAGCATCCGGCGATGCGCTGTAGTTATGTTATTCCTGTTCCCGGAACTAAACGTACTTGCGGTTGGATAACGACTCGAAGAGGCGCTGTGGTGGGTTGTGCGCCTACTGCGGCGGGACCCAGAGGGCGGCTGAGGTGGAGGAAGCCATCTTGTTCAGCCATGCTGGGCGAGGCAAAGTCGCTGTAGATAATATCGCGGTACGGGCGCCTCTCTCTTGTTCGGGTGAGAGGGTGAGGGTTAGGGTGGCTCCAGGAAGAATTATGCTGTGGTGGAATCAGGGTCGAGTGAAATTTGGGCACAGCCTTGCCAAAATTCAAGCGAGGCTGAATGTGGGCTGCGGGAGGCGAGCAATTGCGCTAAGGCGATTAATCTAATCTAATCTTAACGCCGAAGATGCATCGATATGACGAACCATTGAACTTCTTCCATTCCTCTTTTCCTCTTTTCCTTTACGGCCTGCCGTTGCCACTGGGTTCTACATCTCTTCCTCTTCAGAGTCGATACCATGACTGCCAATGGACTCCTCCGCAAAGACCAACTCGAGCGCAATCTGTTTGACGAGAGGAGGTTGATCGAAGAGGGGATCCTCAAGGAAGACAATCCCCTCGATTTCAGTGTCAACTTCCAGAAATTATGCGATGCGTGCAGAAGAGGTGACCTTAAGCTCTGTCAGGAGATGATTCAGGAGGGGACGAATATTAATGCAAAGGATCAGTACGATTACACGCCTTTGATTCTGGTATGTCTTGTTCTCGGGGTCGTGGGCGTTGCCAGTCGCCACCCAACAATATCTGTCGGTGAAGCGTTGGCTGACTTTAGGAAGGCTAGCTTATGCGGACATTATGAAGTCGTGCAGTTATTGCTTGAGTCGGGCGCACTATGCGAGCGTGATACATTCCAAGGCGAGAGGTACCGCTCGAGTCAAAGTCGATGGCAAGCCACGACATGCTAATTCCCTCGTAGATGTCTATACAACGCATTGAACGACCGAATACGAAACCTACTATTACAATACGACTACTCGAAAACTACGGACCCATTACAGCCATTAGCATCACATCTTGTCTCTTTACTGACCAGAGACCATCCAAAGACATACGACATCACGGTCATCACCACTGGCGAATCGTTCCACCTGCATAAATTCATCCTCTCAGCCCGGTCACCATACTTCCGGACCAAACTCGCTCAAGCACCGGAGACCAAAGTCTGGAAACCAGCACCCACAATCCCACCGCAATCACTCGCAATCGCTTTGAAGCACTTATATCTCGGAGAGGTCCCACGAGATCTCGGGGGCGGTCCAGGCACCGGTTTCACCGACTCGGAAATTCTGGCCGGCGTGGACCGAATCAGCAAGCATCTTGAAATCCAGAACCTGTCGCAATTAATCCTCGACAGCAATGACCGTCGACTGGCACGACAGCGACGCCAAGATGACGTACAAAGGGGCCGCGACCAACTGGAACAATGGTTCCGTGACAATGTACTGAGACACGCCGTTGACGTCGAGACTTCACGTGCCGACGACATCAAATGGGACCGTGACAACGGCATCTTCGCCGACATCCTCCTCCGCGCCGACGAGGACGAAGAAGAAGCCGAAAATGAAGGAGACGTACCCGAATCAACAAATAAAGAGCTCCAACAAAAATCCTCCACCAACGCCCTTGGCATACCCATCTCTCACTCAGACCGGTCGCGCTCGCCCTCGCGCACGCGCAAACCGCGCCGCTCGAAAATCTACCCCGCCCACAAGGCGATGCTCATGCGCTCGGAGTACTTCAACACAATGTTCTCGTCGTCCTTCCTAGAAGCCCAAACGACGCCACACCTTCAGATTGTGTCGATAGACTGCTCGCCCGCTGTGCTCGAGATCATTCTGACGTTCTTATATACCGAGAAGGCGGACTTTGGACTCGACATTGCCGTGGACGTGCTTTTCGCGGCCGACATGCTGTTTCTAGAGAAGGTCAAGGCCAAGGCTGCATTGGTGATTAGCTCCTTGGGCAACGGAAGCGCAGTTGCGTTGCCCGCATCCGCGGCCTTGTCGCCAGAAATCAGGGACTACGAGAACGGATCCCAATCGCAGTCGCAACCACAGCCCAAGCTGACACCGAACGGTCACAGTGACTCCCAACCTGTAGCCGACGACGACGACGACGAAATGGACATCTACGAAATTCTCCGCGCGGCCTGGCTCACACGGGTCCAGCGCCTCGAAGAATTCGCTGCCCGGTACATTGCCTATCGTTTGGAATCATTCATTGACACGCCCGAGTTCGCGGAGCTGGTCAAAGAGAGCGCCGAGAGGATCACCCGCCGAGAGGAGACGGACAGCATCGAACTGCTCGATGATATTCGGTATTATCTCAGCGAGCGGTTTCGGCTCCGGTTCGAGGATTCTGGGCTGGAGGATGTCATGGACGAGGAGGTCGCCATGGCGGAGGCGGTCGCGCAGTCGCAGTCCCAACCTCAAGAGCAGACCAAGAATGGTGCAGAGGAGGCGCACACGAACCCGCCCTTATCGCTGCCCCGTTGGGGTACCGAGCGCGAGCCAAGACACCCTCACGAGGACGAAGGCGTCGACATGTCCGCCGCCTCAACCTCGACGGCAACACCGACACCGACACCGACACCGTCCTCCGCCTCGAACCCAGCGAGCGGCGGATCCTCTGTCTCAGCGCCCTCTACAGTTCTCGACCCCACTTCCGATCCCCATCCAGACCAGCAACAATCCATCCAAGCCCTGCTCGCGTCTGGGGCCGTCCGCACCCTCGACGGCGAATTGGCCGGCGACGAATTCGCAGCCATGGCTGTGGATTACCAGATCCTGCTGGGCAAGATCGATCGGCTGCTGGAGAAGTTGAAGTTGGATGCGTAAGTAGCCGCGAAGCCAGGGATGTGATGTCCTGGGGTTTCCTTTGGGAGCCGCAATGATAGAGAAAGAAGAGGCGGGAGAGAGGGGGAGAGACATATAAATTTATATTAGAAAGATGTCCTCGTCCTAGATAGAATTGACATGACGCCAAGACAAGATACATGACATGGGACGATTCATACCATTCTGGTTCATCGATCCTGTTGCCACTAGCTCTCATCATTCCATACGTCGCCGAGGCGGGAATAGACGAAAAATCGAGCAGAATACAAATGTCGTAAAGGGTAGGAATGTTGGATGGACATATGTCAATATCGCTTTTCAATTTGGAAGCTTGCAAGGCAAAGGACTAGCTCTAGTTATGCAAGCTCTCGTGTAGTGATCAATCTGAATTGTGGTTCCCATTTTCGTGCCCCTGAGCCTGGCTTCCCCTTCAGCAACTTGGTAATACAGCATACATCCATAGTGACGTTGGCCCCAAACTTTCTGTCCACTGGCACGAAATGTCACTGTTTCTTCCATCCCTTTCCCTAGCTCTAGGACGCCATGTACGTGCTGGAGTCGACACCACCCTCCGGATAAGCCGGCACCTGGGCATCGAATCTCTTTTCAATCTCCTTGAGCACCTGCTCGTCCTGCTCGCTGCTGACAAAGCTGATACTGAGCCCTTTGGTTCCGAATCGACCGGCGCGACCAACACGATGCAGGTACGAGTCGGCATCAGCAGGCAGGTCGTAGTTGATGGCAAGGTTGATGCGTTCAATATCGATACCACGGCCGAAGACGTCGGTGGCAACGCAGATACGCTTGTTGAATTCCTTGAATTCCTTGTAGCGCTTGATTCTGAATAGGATGTTAGAGTGGTGGAGGGCTCACAGTTTGCTGTAGACTTACCGCTCTTCTTGACTGACACCAGAGTGAACTGCAATGCTCGGGAAGTTGCACTCTCTGAGCAACTTGTCCAGCTCGGTTGCACGAAGTGTGCTCTTGACAAAGATAATGACTTGGTTGAATTCAAGGCTGTCGAGCAAGTCATTGAGCTTGCGGTTCTTCTCGCCTTCGCTGAGCTTGATGGAATATTGTTGAAGGCCGTGGAGGGTAAGCTTCGTCTCATCGTCAACGAAGACCTCGAGAGGATTCCGCATGAACTTCCGGCAGATAGGTCGAATCTCTTGAGGAAGAGTAGCGCTGAACATCATGACCTGCTTCTCTGTAGGAGTGGCTCGAAAGATTTCTTGGACGTCGCGACGCATGTCTGTGGCTCGCGTGTCAGATATGAAGCAACGGGAGAAGTCGATGGCATCGCTTACCGATCTGGTCGAGCATTTTGTCGCACTCGTCGAGCACAAACGCCTTGACATTGCGCAGTGAGAGGTACTTGTCGCGGACAAGGGCATTGAGACGACCAGGCGTGCCGACAATGATGTTAGGGAAAGACTCCTTGTTTTTGAGAAGTTCGATGTCTTTCTGGATTGGTGTACCACCGTAGAAGACTGCCGTTTTCACATCGGGTAGATACTTGCTGAACCGAGCGTATTCGTTCTTGATCTGATACGCGAGCTCTCGGGTATGGCACATGACCAGCACTGAACATTCGCCAGGAACAGGTTCCAGTTGGTGTAGAGTGGTCAGGACGAAGACCGCCGTCTTACCAAGGCCTGACTTGGCTTGACAGAGAATGTCGACACTGAGGAGAGCCTGTGGAATACACTTTTGTTGGACTGCAGGAGATCGATGATGTTAGACTTTGTTCGAAAATGAATGTGTGAAGACGACAAAAGAGCATCGCAGGTCGGTCCGTCCATCTCCTGAACATATGCAATCCAGATGTAGCAAGCGCAGTCTATCCATCCCGCCTCCTTGATTGCTCTTTTACCGAGCGACCAGCAACTCGACTCCAGGACAGCCCTCGTGCTGCGCATCCACAACATCGCTTTGGCTGTCATTTGGTACCGCGCAACCGTGTCTGGCAGCAATTCTCAGCACGCCAACTCGGAAATGCACCGCCCAAAAATTCTGCTGTCGCCAACAATGTTCTGGAATTGCGACTTCTTGGAAGTTGCCGATAGACGGCACGAGACTGTGGCATTTTATTGCCCGCCTTTTCTTCGACCGTAATACCACTGGCCGGAAACTATCGCATCCGCGGAGAGGACCACTCTCAAATGTCTTGCTTATCTTGCATTTCTCTTCTTTTCTTGTTTGGAGATGGACGGACGCGCTCGCAGCAGGAAGAACCAGGAGGGTGGATATATGTCTTGCTTGCAGGGATGGATGAATGACTAACCCTCCGATGGATGTTCGAAACCGCAGTCGGTGATGGCTCGGAGCAGCTCGCCCTTGAGTAGGAAATCTCTGAAGCCGGTTGAGTGGATGCCAACGTAGCTGCCTTTTCCTTTGTCGGTTGTTTTCCCTCCGCTGACAGTTAGATCACCCTTCTTCGCGGCGCCATTTGTGGCACCGGCGGCCGGCGCCTCGGGTGCTTGGAGCTCCTCGTCGGAGTAGTCAATGAGATCCTCTTCGGCAGACATAATGGGCGAAGTGGTTGGTGAGGCTGAAGGGTGACGTCGCCGGTTGAAGGACGAGAGGGTGAGGGGAGACGAAGGGGGTGTCGAAAAGGCCGAAAGGATCAAAGCGCTTAACTTTCGATGACACAGACAATGTCTGTGGGAATCGCAGCGCGAGTCGGTTGATGAGAAGGTAGAGAAGAGGATGGGTTGGAGACAAAGAAGTGAGGAAGAGATGATGCCTGCGGTGGGAATGTTTTGCGGTTGTTTTCAGCGGCGCCGAAGGGGCGAGTCAAAATGGCAGCCGCGCAAAACTGCCAAGACTATGCTTAGTCAGTTCACAGCCTTGTTCAGGTGGTTCAACCTGAATGTTTGGATTTGTGCTCGTGTGTGAAGCATGGCTGCTTCATCCGCAAACATCACTCCAGCAAAGACGAATAGGACTATTAGCCACATGGACTGTCAGTCACAATATCTGCAAAATGGCTAAAGACAAGTCGTCCAAGGGGGGCGGGGTCGGCGTCCCTCAAAAGCATCTGCACTCGAGACTATCATTCCTCCACCAGGCTGCATCGTATTTAGCCACCGCGAGCGCCGGCGCCTCAAATGAAAATCCTCGATCAAGCGCCCCTAAAGGCAACTCGACGGCCGCCGGGCATACACGTCCACCGAAATCGGATGATGCAAGCAGACTTCTCATGCACGTTCGGGGAGTGTCCCGAAAATCCCAGATCCGCCTCTCACCCAACGTGAAGCATTCCATCTGCAAGCGTTGCGACGCTCTCCTCATTCCAGGAATGACAAGCAGCGAATCTATCTCCAACCCAAGCAAGAACGGCAAGAAAGTGTGGGCAGACGTCTTCGAAATCAAGTGCCACAGATGCGAGACCGTCAAACGATTTCCGGTGGGCACGAAGAGGGACAGCGCGGATAAAGCGAAATTGGAGCCCATTGCAAAGGATGAATGATCGTCACCATTTCATAACGTCGACATCGATCGTCTGGTTTCGACGCTCCTGCTTCCAGAGATTACCGTGCCCGAACGTGTCTTTTTGTTGGCGTGAGCCTCGACACCTCTAGCATGACTATAATCACATCAAAGCTTCCAAATACCGGTTTCATGTTGGCCAGTCAAATGCACAGACTCGTCATCGGCATGCGTCCTCCAGCGCCGGGAAAAAGCAAATATTTGGTGTAATACGGCAACAAATTACCCCGCAATACTCGTACAGTTCATCAAAACATGAGTTCGTTAATCCATGACCAGCCGTGAGGCTTCCATCTCTGCATTCGCCGTCGAAAATGAAAGTGATAAGACAATGTTGAAATCTGGGGGTGGTGGGAGGGAGTAGAACCTCGACTTCGAGCACCGTAGAATGTCGGAAACAGGGGAACGCGCCCGTTGTGACTTTCCCAGCAGCCCTCTTTGTGGTTGTCGATCGTACGCATCCAGAAATCCAGGGTTCCTTGCGGAACGACGTGAGATTCTATCGTCGTCTGGCTCCCCCCGAGCCATGTCCGCTTTGGCGACTGCGGTCGAGTTTTTCGCTCAGCTGATCGACATTGTTTCTGATGGCCTTGATCTTGTCACGGATCCGCTTGATCTTCTGGAACTCTTCTTCGAGTTTGTCTATCTCCTGCATGATTCGGCGCATTCTGGCGATTTCGTTGTCTGCATTCTGAATGGAATTCATCGTTCGACTGCTTGAGTTTCTCACAGACTGCTCTGTCGCGTCTTCGAGCTAGACAACCACGTTAGCCCGCGCCCCGATTTCTTCATGGTAGCGTTCATACCTCTTCAATGCGCCGCTGGATGGTCCTCATGACATTCTCCAGATGCGCATGGAGAGCTTGCAGACTGTGGGGATCCAGCATGATGCGACCCTGCATGCTTTGACTGCTGGCCGCACTGACCGCACGGGAGCTAGGCTGCGACTGCCTGCTAGCGCCACGACCACGGTCTGGCGGACCACCGCCTTGGTGGCTTCTTTGGGCCATGAGTTGCTGCTGGTGCTGGAGGGTCAACAGTTCGGCTTGAGTAAAGACGCCCAGAGCAGAACCGGCGACCGACTGAGGCGCGGACATGGACGTCCCGAGCGGACAACAGAGGCAGTCGTGAAAGCGACCAATCTAGGCGTTGTGGCAGATGAGCTTCGACAGGTACCCGTGATGGTCAAACGGCACATAGCAATTCTGAGAGCTGATAGGTTTGCGGGGTGCCGTCAAGAGTGGTGCAAGACACACCAGACAGCGAACGAGCTGCGAGATATGGCAGTCGGGATGAGCCTGGTCATTGTAGCTTGAGCGTATCAATCGAGCGCGTCGCTGGCCACCGCAGAGCCTCAGGGTTTGGCGAAGCGCTCGTAATCTCTCCTGGTCAAATGAGCCGCCCGATTCTGCTGGGCCTCTGACTCTGGCGGCTGCGCTTATGTCCTTCTTGCCTTTTAAAGGTGAGGAGCGCGGGAGCCGGGGGTCAGGCCAAGAGGGGTAGGTCGGTCGTCGGTAGAGCGGTAGCAGTCGAAGAGGGCGGGTAACAAAGCAACAAGTTAGAGACTAGGCGCGGATGCGGAAGGGCGAGCGGGGATTGCAACGGTCGAGACGGTTGAGGAGGAAGGATGTTTCATCGCCTGCAACGATGACCATGCGAGTAAGAATGAATGGATACCACGCACGCACACGCACAAGAAAGGAGAAGGTCGCAGCTGAGTTGAGCCGACCCAGATCTGAAGGGAGAGGAGAGGAAAGGAGGAGCGCGGCTATTGTTGTAACTTCGACTTTTAGTGTCGAGTACTTTCAACGGCCATTCTAGTGCCTGGCTACTGTGAGCAGCAGGTGACAGGCCTTTATGGTATGTTTGTGGTGGGATTGGGGGATCAAAGGGTACCCATTGGCTGCGTAGCGATGCATTTGAGTAGGAGAGGAGGGTCAAATTCGTGGGGCATCATGGTAGAGAGCGAGTAGCAACAGAGGGCCGAGACGAGGGTGTGGCTGTTGTCTCTTGATTTGACCAAATTCTGAAATCACAACGAGGGGAGTGGTGGGCGTGGCGGGAGCGTGGGAGCTGTGCCCGTCTGTGAGATACTTGACACTTCTCTTCACATTGCGAGGACGAGTCACCTGTGCTGGTGCTGCTGCTGGCCTCGCGAGTCTCTTCTGCATCGACAATTCTCCAGATGAACACCAATTACCACGGGCCGCATTGAGTTTATGCAGGCTGTCACTCGGACGCCGTGTTGCACGACCTGTGACAGCTGAGAGAGCTCAATTTCCATTCGGCCTGCAGAGGCTCGTTTGTCGGGTTCCTCAAGCAAGGAGTTGCTGTTCTTGACAGAGTAGCTGCGTCCACCACTGCGAGACTACTGCAGGCTACCCAGCTCTCTGCACCCTCCTCTGATCTTCACCCTGCAGCCTGTAGAGGGAGAACCTGCTTCTCGGGATTCGTCTGCTCCTGACCGGTGAGACCCAACGTTTCATGGGTGTGAAATTTTGCTGCAGACGTCCGCTACCGATCGAACACTAATTCCCCGATTTCTTGGGCATCTGACGTCGTGTTGCAGCTCCCGACGCCAGCGCGATCAATATTCTAGTCCCTTACCCCGTGCCTTTCAAATACGCCCCCGCCGCCGCAATGGCCAAGGACAAAGAGAGATCGATCAATCCTGCACAGCAGCAGCGGAAGCTTGAAAAGGCCAAGCAACTGAAAAAGAGTCGAGCGGAACTGCAAGCGCGACGCAATGAAAAACTCGCCCGTCGAAACCCCGAGCGCATTCAGCGCCAGATCGATGACATCAAGGCCCTTGAGGCTGCCGGCGACATCAAACCTCGCGAAAGGGCGATTCTACAAGACCTTGAGCGAGACCTGAAAGCTATTAGGAAAGCACGAGAGTCACTGGGCGAGAAAGCACCAAACTTCGGCGGTGGCCAGCGAAGAAGAGAAGGCGATGGCAATAATAACCTTTTGGGCAAGAGGCGGCACGATGGTGAACGCAAACATCAGCAGCGGCGAGAGTCCTCTGGAAGCGACACAGACGACTCTGTCCGGCGTATCCCAATGCCAGAAGACACCCCTCCGCCCCTTCCGAGAGAATCCAGACGCTACTTCCCGCGCAGCGAGGACGAGAACCACGCCGCACAGCCGAATACCGCACTGCCGCCCAAACCAGGCTCTGCACCAGGGGTGAAGACGACATACGAAAGTGCTCCCCAGATCCGCGATCTGCGCAAAGAAGCCGTCAACAGGTTCGTGCCAGATGTTGTCCGGAAAAAGCAGCAAGCCGCCAAAGGAGGACCTGCAGGTCGGTTACTTGAGCCTGAGGAGATGGACAGACTAGAGGCGGAGGGATACCTGGGACGGACAGACCGTGACGCACAGAAGTCGGCAGCGACAGAGGAAGATGAGGAAAATGCAAGGAGGCTCGCCGAGGAAGAAGCACGCTTTCTGCGAGAATTGGAAATGCAAGACCAAGACATGGCTCGTCCAGTGGATGACGATGCCCGACTTGAGGTCGAGACAGTCCAGAAACCAAGGCGGCACGTCGAGATCGAGGAGGTCGAGGACGAGGATGCGTAATAGCACCTACCGTCCTTCTTGGGATCATGTCCACCGCCCATCCCGCAGCCCTCCGTCGCCGCAGCGAAACACTCTCCACCCGTCTCATCTCGTTTCGTCAGCGACGTGTTCATGCACTACTTGATGCTTAGGCTGAATAGCGGCTCGGACCAATTTGCATTTTCCGGGCGTCAGAAGACATCAAGAAGCCAAAGAGTCTCTTGGGATGTATGGACGCTCTGGGCGGTGATGATGCCCACCCATCGCTCAGCTAAGAGTTGATATCCACTAAGAGATATATGAGCATCCCGCTTGTGGTCGCGATTCCTGGCCCAAGACGAGGTGGCGCGCTTCTGAGTGATCCCAGCCACATACAAAGCATACTGTAATCTCTATCATCCTCACTAGATTGAAGTGAAAGTCATCTATTGCAGTCATAGTGAGCAATCATGCCTCGTTCGCCAAGCTCATAGTTCACGTCCCCATCGGCTTCTGCACGAGGCTATCCAATCCGTTATGCTCGCACCAAAGAAAGTCGCCTGCAAGGTTTTACAAACAAATTCCAGAGCCCCCGTTTTTCCCAAACAAAAGAAAGCATTTGGAAAAGTCTGTACACATAGAGATGGGACGACATCGTCGCTATCGGGTCAAGTTCGCCTTGTGTCGAAGCAGCATGCCTATCTTGCACACAAGATGACGCCAGTTGTCTCTCGACTCGGCGACCGGCAACACCTCGTCAAAAATCAGATAGCAGCAAGGACGCCGGTCATCGCAGCTGTCATCTATCCCACCTGCGGGCCATCAGAGTGATACGTTCGTTGGCACATGATGGTCGTCAGTTCATCGGCTGTGTTCGGCCTCCAGGTGACGAAGTCGTCTCATCACCGTATAAGCCGGATTTGCTTGACGTCCTTCTTCAAGAATGGACTTGGCATCTCATCTCCACAAATCTCTGGGTCCCAAATCGGAACAGGAGGCAGGTCCTTTTCAGCAAACCTCGTCTTTGCCGGTACGCCTCCCGCACGCGCTTGATGCAGTTCGACGCGCGTCCGGCCTGCAACGCCCAAACCACCTGCAGGATCACTACCGCTTGCAAGCTTGCTGCGAAGTCCGCCGCCAGTGGTTGCTACTCGTCTCAGAGGGCTCGTGCTCCCCTCTTCCGCAATGGCATGTTCCCTCAGGTCGTGCCGACTTGGGATCTTGCTGAGGCGTCGGTTAGGGCTCGTGGCCTTGATTGCGGTAGATTTGAGATCGCCGTCCGTGGCATTTCGCGGAATACCTTTGATGGCATTGGCAATGTTTCCTGAAGCCGTTCCCGCTCTCATTTGGGCAGCTGTGTTAATTGACGGGAACAATGTCGGCTTCGTGATCAATTTCTGCATGGTCGCCGTGGTGTTCTGCCTTGTGATGACTGGTCGGTTCTTTAATGGCAGGGGATTCTTAAAAGGATCAGTATCTGCTATCTTTGTTTTCGGTCTCGTAGGACTAGGCAAGTCCGGGAACTCGTCATCGTCAGAGTCGTCGGCAGGATTGATATTTTCCTCGTCGGAGGAGTACGCCAACCGAGGTTCCCACCGAGCCTTCTGACGTGCTGCTTCAGCGAAGATGTTCTTTGCCCCTGCCGCAGTCACCGTGGTGTTGGCGGTGGCTTGAGCTGCAGCGTTTCTGCGAGGTGATAGTGCAAGAGACGAGATGGACATAGGTGACGGTTCGGACATTTGCACGTCGACTGGTGAATCAAATGTCGTCTTGGACCTGGCGAAGGGGGTTTTCGCCTTCTTGGGCGGCGGCTTCGTGGAACTCAATGGCGAATGGATTGAAAGGTCTGACAAGTCGGTGATATCGGTTGTCGACGGGAAGTCTTCGTCCCCAGTAGTGTTGAATGACGAGCTCGGGTTCAAGTTCTCTTTGTTGTAGACCGAGCCAGGAGGATTGCGAATCTCTTTCAGCGCTGAACCTTCGGTTGCGTGTTTCTTGTTCGCCAAAACTTGGGCGGCGCGCTCTTCGACCTCCTTGTCGAACTTCCTGCGAAGCCTTTCCAGCTCCATTTGAACCTGTCTGTCAATCTCGAGTCGAGCCTTGAGTTCCCACTCGCGGCGTAGCTGAGAGTCAATTTCATGTTTGAGCACAGCTCGATCGGCTTCAAGTGCCGAGAGTCTTTCCTCCGCTTGTTTGATCTTGTGCTCTGCGACTTCCTCCCGTGTCTTCAGCCCTTGGCCGAGCGCGACCATCTCTTGCTGCCGTCGGGCGAGCCAGATGTACGGCACTGTTAACAACGAACTAGTATCTGGGCGTTGTCTCTGATTCGTCTTCAGACAATGCGCAATGACATTGGCGAGATCCTTGGAATATATCTCTGGGATGGGTTGAAAGTCTCCTTTGCGGATTCGCTGAACAAGCTGCAGGTGGGTGTTGGCGTTGAACGGTGGTTCCTTGGTGCAGAGTTCGTACATGATGCACCCTAGCGACCATATGTCGGAGTGGAGAGTGTACTTCTCTCCAGCGCAGATCTCTGGCGACATGTAGAAGGGCGTTCCGACGTAGGTCGAGGCAAAATCATGCGACTGAATCATCTTCGACAACCCAAAATCACCTAACTTGACAGATTGGTCGGCGCCGAGGAAGATGTTCTCCGGTTTGAGGTCCCGATGGAGGATCATCTTGCCCTTGTTTGAGGGAGGGAGGACCTGTCTGGAAAAGTCGCTGCCAGCTTCAGGCGGGTCGACTCCATAGTGGCACCGGTAGAGGGCGGTGACGATCTGGCTGAAAATCCTCCAGACAAACTCTTCCTTGGCGTACTCCTTGTTCCGCTTCAATTCCTTGATCACCGTGCCTAAGTCGCCGCCGCCACAATATTCCATGTAGAGGTACAGCTCCTGCGTTTGTTTGAGGTGCTCGCGGTGAAAGTAGCCGACAATATTTGGGTGGTTGAGCGAGGAAAGGATGGAGAATTCGGCGTGCAACTGGTCGCGCTCCTTCTGAGACATCTTGAGGTAGTTGATCTCTTTGCGGCACAGGATCTGAGGACTGTCAGTATAGACCATGGGCACTTCCATGTCGGAGAGTCGTACATGTCCATCTTGTTTCCGGTGTACCTTGCGGATAATGCCAAAGGCGCCACGGCCTGGGCGGTGTCAGTGACAGTAGGCAGAACTCAGAGAGGGGTG
This sequence comes from Phialophora verrucosa, assembly GCA_002099365.1. NCBI lineage: Eukaryota > Fungi > Ascomycota > Eurotiomycetes > Chaetothyriales > Herpotrichiellaceae > Phialophora > Phialophora verrucosa. Next base: position 2,194,868 of record MSED01000015.1, on the reverse strand, counting down.
AAGCTACCGATGATCTCTTTGACTTCGTACTTCTCATTGTCGGCAGGTTCGAGGGCCATGGCGCTTGCCTCGTCGATGGGTTGGATTAAAAGGCAAGCGCAATATGAAACTTACTGGGATAGCTACGGAAGTAACATTCCAGGACAATAACTAGAAGCACAATGCAAGTAGGAACTGAGGGACTTGCGACCAAATAGTGCAGTTAACGTTAGAGATGCGATACACAAATGGCATTTGGGGCGGATGAAAGGAATCTTTATTTACTCAGGCGTTGCGGGGCAACGACGACGTGGCCACATACCCACCAAGCACCAACCTGCATACTGTGTAGTCGCTGCAATGTGCATCGCATCGCATTCACAGCAACTTGAAACTCAAGTTAACTTCTGCCTGGCTTCTGCTGGCTGCACGGCCAAACCACCACCGGTGTGTCTAGTTGGGGTTTGGGTTTTGCTGGATCAGAAAGGACTCACCGTTCACGACCCGGCGACGTTTGGCTACTTCACTCAGCAAAAGGACGCGGCTGACCAGACTACCCATAGGGAAACTCTGAAATCAATGCTGGGACGGGTGGGCGGCAGCTCTGTGCGGTCTCGTTTGCCTCGCACAATTTCAGACTTCGCACGGTTGTCATGGACAATTGTTGAACAACAGAGACGCGCTGCTAGATCTGCCCGTAGCATGTTGCACCATGTACCAACAACAAGGACGGTACAGTTGTTGGGCAATAAACCAGCAGGTGGACTGCTTGTACGAAAGCTTCCTCCCTTCAGGCAGCTAACCCTACCCCAATACAAACCCATCCCATCCCATCATAACGAGTACCTGAGATGCCGAGCTGAGTGGCACACGTGATTCAGCCTTACCACTGACGCTTCAAGACTTCCAGCGAACAGACCTGTGTGTAACGGTGGGGCAGGATCGACAGCTGATCAACCATCGAGTCCGACTCGTCTCGAGCGCAAACCATCTCATCCTTCCAACCTCTTGTGGAAGGTGGTAAGACACGTATGCAGCGTACCACGGCAGATGGTCGACCTGTCCTCTGCATCACCTGGAGCGTCAAGTACCACTGTCGGTCGGGGCCCAGAACACAATTCGCAACCTGAACCCGGCAGTGCGTGTTCCTATGCCAAGGACAGTGGTTGCAGCGACAGAGCCACGGGGGGGAGCCCCGTATGTGCAGCATTGATCATTTTACTGGGAGCACTCTGTTGGGGCTACGCCGTAGGCACATGCGCTCGTCGCTCAAACGGTTGGCACTGGCCCTGGACTGGCGAGTCCTTGCGACCCCCGCTATCCAACTCAGGCTGGTCAATACTCGTTCGAGCCATTGTTCGAGGACAAAAACTGTCGAGTCAGTACATCGGTTCCACTTGACTGGGTGTCAATGGGTGCAGATCGTGTCGCAACAAGCCGAGGTCGATACAGTCTGCCATCACCGACTTGGTGTGGTGGCCTCAAAAGGTGCGGGTTTGAAAAAAGTTCAGAGGCTGGTATGTACCAATGTCCACAGAAGGAGTGCCGGAGTTGGCGTGGGGTTTGTTGCTTACGATTACGCTGATGGCTCTCTCGTCGGGACCTGGCTCGGCTCGAAGACTTTGATCCTCCTCAGTATTCGTGATGGGGATGGGGGATGGGAGTCAGTTGGACCGCCCATACTGCTATTAGACGAACTGGCACCTAGTAGATTGTCTTTTGTCGATCAGGGGAACACATTCTGCATAGCCCTGTCCTCCTCACCACGGTTGACAACTTTGACTTGTCTGGCTTGGCTCCCCTGGAGACTGAATGCGGTTGCATCCCTTGTTACAAGGCTTCCGATGGCTTCAGGACCTTGGGGAGCAAGCATCATTTGGCCTTGATTGGACGCTTCGAAGATGTTTATCACGTTTGCTACAACTCCAGTGGAAATGAAGGCCCTAGACAAGCACCAACAATCCCAACACCTTTTGACGACGGGGGTTGGTGTTGAATGCCGCGGCCGACGCCGTTCTTTCAGCCAGCCATCGTGGCTCTGCCAGCAGGGGATAGTGGTGGCAATAGTAGCAACAAATACGAAATTCCGGTCCCGATCTCGATGCATGCTTCGGGACTCTGTACGTCAAACGCAGGGAGGCAGGACATGGGTGAGGCATCTGAGAAGACGAACAAAATCCCCACATAGTTGACTCTTGTCCGGCCTTGCGGTTAATCCTGCCATGACCGCGCCCGTTTGTGCGGGCCTTTCGGGGACCCGGGGATTTCGGGGTTTCGAGTCTCGACGTGAGAGTTTAGAACCACGTGCCCTGGGGAGGCTGCTAACCAAATTTTGCCGGGAATTTGGTGAGAACAAGGGTGCCACCATTTGGTGAAGGCTGGGCACGGCCGCGGGTGCCAATCGCCGGTGCTCAAAACGGCAGGATCACTTTAACCATCTAGGGTAAGCCGTCATGGTCAGCTCAGCAGAGCCTCGATGGGCTGCAAGTGCACAGAAAGAGAAGCCTGGGTCGTTGCCCATGACTCGTTTGAGCGTTTGTTTCAATCCTAAAACGTTGTGAACGAGGCTAGTTGCATGAGCGAATTCTCTCTCACTTGGGACCCAGCTTGCGATAACCCACCACACAAGGCTCCACGGAATATCCCCATGCACACGTCGAGGAATGTCCCAAGCTTCCTGGAGAAGAGGAGTGGGCGACTGGACAGGTCCTGGGCGACGAAGAGGAGCACCCCGATCCCGGGTGAAAACGTACCGTGGTATGGTTTGAGTTTCACTGGCGTCCGCACGTTGTGTGTCCAGTGTGTCCTTGATCCTACTTCGGCCGCGAGCTCGAGGATGATCAGGGGCCTTGTTCGTAAAAAGTGGAACGAGCAGTGGCCGTTGCCAGGGATGGCTGCCACGTGGAAAATTGGCGGGGAAATGACCCGGCTGGCTTGAATTGCCCTCTGCGACTTGTCTGTTTCGTCTTTAACGTTGGCGAAGGATCGCCGATAGGGTACTCTTTGGTGGGCTAGTCTGTGGAAGGGCTGGTCGCCAGGAATCTGGCGGAACTTCTCAGACTGTCACTGGTGGCAGGAGGGGAGACGCATCAGCAGGGGAAAGCGAGATGAGTAGCCGAATACGAGGCTTATTACTAGGATGTTCCCACTCGCACTCAACAATGTGGACAATTCTGCACTTAGAAATATTAAGGATCACTGGAACGCTTGAGTGTAGACGGCACCCAAAGCAGAATGTGTACTCAGTAATGGATGACATGAATCCTTTTCGGAGACTGTTGGAAACACCGAAGGTTGGCTGGCCCTTGTCCTAGTATGTGTCGCAGGCAAGCCCTTGCAGTCGGGTGCTATCGCCCAGAAGTCGCAACATGCCGCTGTTGCTTGGTGAGGGTTGAGAGCCCCACGAAGCGAAATAATACTGTAAACTTGGCCTCCTCTCAAACGGTGCCTTTTACCACACTTGACGTGCAGCCCAGCAGCAGCATAAAAGATTAGCCCTCCCAAAGGAGTGCTGTTATCCCAGCCTTCCAGTCCGGCCATGAGGGGGGGGGCTCTCAGCGAGCTTCGGACGTTATCTCACTTCTAGAAGCTGGCCTGATGCCCCGAAGAGTACTCGTACCATTCCCACTCCGGCGTCCGGCTTGTTAGATTCGAACTACGTACAAGAGCGGGTCTCTTTGGGAGTGGAAGGGCGACGTGAAGCAAGTTGCGACAGCAGAAATGCCCCACGTATTCCCTGCCGAGACACGCCGTCGACAGCACCGCGCGATGCTCCAAGTGTGGGTCGACGGTACAGTAGCACGACTTCACCATAGAAATGATGTTATGCCCGTCTTACTCGGTTGGGGATAGCAAAGCACCGAGGTTTAAAGAAGCGCCCTGGCGATCGTTGCACATCATTTTGCATCGCTTGGAGCTCTGACAAACTGGACATCCAACGTCCACTTGTAAATGACACTCTTGTAGATTAAGGTGCAGGTGCACGGCAGAGCCAGGTCAATAGTAGCCACAATCTCTGATCAAACATGATCGCCTCCTCGGATTTTTGATATCTCAAGCCAAATCGGTCAGAGACACGCAGGGAACGGGGCCAGCGGATAGTGTTTCGTTAGGCATGCACGCGACTTCGGAGCCACGTGGGCCACCTGGGTGTTCAATCGAAGCTGAAGAGAACAGGCAATAACCCCGTTTTATGGCTAGTGTGCGCCATGCACTTCGTAGTGGGCATTTAGCAACCTTGAAATAGAGAATGCCCTCATTGTTCTGGCTAGACTCGCTGCATCCTGCGAGTGCTGACTCTGCTGGGGGGCAGGTACAGGCGACGCTGGCACACCCTCCTGCAAGTCCAGTACGTTTGCTCGTATGACTTTTCCATCCCCTAGCAACACCTGAGTAGGAAAGTATCATGGTTGTGCAATTATGCAGTGATGGCTCTTCAGACCGCCAGATCGTCCACCTACGCAATAGCAATAGTGAAGCAATTCCGGTGTTCACTAATGGCCGGATGCTGGGCTCGACCCAAAGTCTAACGCCCTCGCGTGGCCTCGGATAATGCGAGGCCCCTATTCCGCATCCGATAAGCATGGCGTACAGTGACTGAAAACATGAAACCGGCGGTAAGAAGACGGACTGGCGGGCCTTTGCGCCTTTCATTTCGCATAAGGCCGTCATCAGCCAGGGTCAGGTAGAGCCGCCTATGCTGGGGTGCGGCCTGACCGTAGATTTACGGCATATCTACGGGATCAAACAGGAGAAAGTCAAGGGATAACACAGCGTGTGCGATCGATAACGGTCCGGATGGGGAAGGCCAACTCTCGGCAGCTGCATGGGAAATCATGAGGATGACGCCGGGATGATCAAACAGGCTCCACGGGACCATGTGCAACCAGATCGACATGCGTGGCTTGGGTCAGCCCGGCTCGGACGACGAATGGCGCTCTGGTTGGGTGGAAGCCCAAATGACGCCGCTGCTTCGGAACAGGCAGGGGTGCAAGGCCGCTGTTCGCTAAGAAGCAACTCGAGCACGGGGAACACTTGGACAAATGAGGAAAAGGAAACTGACGACGAGAAGAAAACCCGACGACGCAGCGAAAACGGCGGACCCTCCCCTACACAGGCTGTCTATCTTCTGCCACTGCGAATACGCCTGCGGGGTTCACTCGACGGCAGCAGTATGAACGGCCTTCCTTGAGAATTTCTCCCTCTGAGAATCGTTCTTGGATCTGCCGGAAGCTGAACTGCGATCGCGTAGATCTCTTCTTCAGCTTGCCACAGAGCCAAGGATACCAGGGTAAAGGCTCGTGATTGAGTTCATTGGCAAGCACAGGACCAGGTAATCGGTAAGCGAGTCCGTCAAAGGCTAGACACTAGAGAATCGTTATGCGCATAATCTCCGAGCGAAGCTCATTGGGTCGACTCGCCATCCCTGCTAAGCGAACAGTCCCCAGGCTTTTGCTCCTTTCCAGTTGTTCCACATGGATCTGAAGAAGCGTAGACCTCCAAGTTTCACTAGATCTGTGATGACCCAGGGAGACTCTGCCAGACGACGTCTTCAAGATCCCCTGTATCGCAGTCCGCGTGCCAGCGGAGCACATCTCTGTGATGAATGACCCATGCTCTACGGAGTAGGCGGAGCTGTCTCTGGGGTGGTCAATGGATTGCCAGAGCAACGATGTCCTTGGTCCGAGCCTCCTTCTTCACATATCCGAGCGGTTCCAAATCTAAGGCTTTTTTGACCATCAAGAGACACAAGTTATGTCTGCTCGAAGGCCACGTCGAGGAAGCTGTTTGTTGAATCTAGGCCCACGTCCTTCGCTGCAGAGTTTCAGCATGCCAGTTTCCCATTGCCCACACTGCAACTACAGGCGAAGACCCTTGTGTCGGCCGCGCTCAGATAGCCTTGCAAGTTTGCCGCACATCCGTATCTTGCGGTGAGTCAAGGGCATGGATTCGATCCAAGGCCCAGAGCCCAAAGCAGCTTGTTGAAGGTTTGAGCTTAGCGGCTTACATACATGCCAGGGATGCCCGGGGCTACTAGTCATGGGCTCGACACCCTGGAAGAGACCTCCACTCTTAGCATTGGCACTAAGGATTGCCGCTTGATCGCCTGATCGTGTTTCGGCATCACAGGGGCCACCAGTCCGGTAGATCTCTGGACCTCACCACTCCGGCTGTTACTGCGAACCTCGAGCCGTTCACGGAAAGACACCAGCATTACAGTACACTCTCGTACCCTTTATCAAACTTTCCAGCCGGCTTGACGCCTGGAACGTTGCGCCTCTCAACGCCCCTCGCTAACGCCTGGCTGAGTCGCGTCCACTATGAATCCGCCCCGGCCACCACACAGGCCCTTGTTCTACCATGCTAGTAGACTCATGGACGGCAAGGGAGAGCATGCGATTATCCTTGACCACTGTGTCAACGGAGGGATTAAGTAGCCCGCCAACAGTATCGTAAGCAGTGTGATAAAACTTGGGAATTTCGCCCTGTTGGAGCTGTCGTTGGCTTATTCCTTCGGCGCCGTTCCGAGTTTGGACTGAAATTCTCCTCGTCATCTGTCCCAAAATAAACAGGACGTACGTATCGCATGTGCCAGCAACCCCGGTATCGCTAATACCTTACCATGTTGGAGTGAGTGCTGCGATGGTCTTCCTTCTCTTCCCTGCGCGACGGTCCTCAGACGGCCCTGTATGTACATCGGGACAGGCGTACCCTCACATACCCGCTCACTTGCCTGCGAAGAGAAGCGTTCTGCACCATCTTCTCGCGCCACATCTTAGGCTCTCACTAACAGCATTCCAGTAGATTTTAAAATCTCGCACGGCAGGACTCTCCATCACCCAACACGCGCCCGCTGACCCATCCTCCTCCTCTGGTGTCCATTGTGGACTGAAACACCTTGACCTTCCCGACAGATCTGGCAGCCAGCGAACCACCTGGGCAACTCAGCAAAAAGTCAGCCATCGTCGGAAGTGGTAATGACGAGGTAGTGAGAACAGCCTTGACCACCGATTACGCACCCGAACCGGTGGCACTCTGAACTCTAGCACTAGTTCATCCCACTCCCCTACGAGACGGGCCACATTCTTACCAACAGTGGCTTTAAACTCACCTTCTGCCCACTTTTGATCTTCCACCAAGCCCGCACATCGCACGCCTCTTGGGTGCCAAACCAGGCACAAGTGTACGAGTCCCTTAAGGCCGCTGCATTATTCGACGACTGGGGTGGGATAGCCCGTGGTCTGCCCACCCTCCCAATCACCTCTCGCTCACCTCTGGCTCCATCTTCTTCTCGACGATCTTCACCCCTCGAGTCCTCGGCCCCGGAAGCGCCCTGCTCTTTAATGTGGCCCGCAAGACTTCGTCTTCCTCTGTCGCTTTTAGTACCCTTTTTCCCTTAAGCGAGCCGTTCGTCAAATGTCAAAAGGCAGCGATCAGTCTTGAACCCGGACCTGTTTGCTTCATTCCTGCTGCAACGTCACAACCCTGATCTCCACCAACCCACGATCCCTCTCGCTCTCAACCAGTATCTTCTTTCGGTCTTTCGCAACCTTCCCCGCCAGTGCAGAGTAGACACTTCACCTCAATAATTTCGGCATAATCCCCTCCTTACCCTGCCGTCACCTCGTCGTAGATCACCGATCTCCCTCCATCGCCTTCGGCAAGCAAGAATTCCTCAATCTCTACTTGGAACATTGACGAGGACAACCATCGATCAGTCACTCGGTTGGAAGCAGGACCTTTTCCCACATCGACCCGGGGACTTGACAGCACAGAAGCTGGACCTTGCCCTAGATTCATGCCATAGGCCGGTTCGAACCATTATACACCTGTGCTATGGCATTGGCGTTGCTTCCACCTTATGAGTCGAGTCGATCTCTGCAGCCTCCTTTACCCTCACCCACCTTTCTGGGGGCATCCGCTGCCATGGACCAGGCAAACAAAGTCAGACCTTCATTACCGTCAATTTCTAGCCTCCTTGAACACGTCAGCGAGCAGTCCGTGAAAGGTTTGTAGCTTCTGGGTCTGCTTCGTCGAGAGGCTTTTCACATGCTGACAAGCGCCAGGAAATGCTTCCTCTCCAACATTCGATCCCGTACGACGAATATCGGGAGGCTCACATGGACATGGAATAAGCCCTGACAGGCCGAAGATAGCAGGAAGCCCAAGATCTCTGCCTCCACCAACACCAGAATTTCTGCCAACATCGAATTTCGATTTCGCACGACCCTCACCCACAAATACTTCACCTGGAGTCGTTTCCAGCCGGAACGGATACCATCAGAGCACGAATCCCGAATTGTACGCTCAGCGACCCTCCTCATACCCGTCGGTCACTGAGCCGGCAACTGCTTATCCTTCTTCGACGGAATCCAATTCATGGCCAGCACATTTTCTCCGGCGTGGGCCAGATGCTGCGCACCAGGATCGACAGCTCCGTCCTTTAGCCGCACCATTAAGTGACGTTCAGGTGGAGGCCCCTGTATTTGCTGGACTTTCCCAACAACGGCCGCTGCCAACCGACTTTCCCGGACCCCTCCCCGGTATAAGTCTACCGCCGATCGATCCATCACTGGCTCCAACGTGGCAGCACCATCATTATTACCCCCCTGCAAACCCTCCCTCATACCCTCAGACTCAAGAACGGTACATTTGTCCGACATGCAACAAGCCCTTTTCGAGGCCGAGTTCTCTGAAAATCCATACGTATTCGCATACAGGTGAAAAGCCCTACAAATGCAAGCACGAAGGATGTGGAAAGTACTTCAGCGTGAGGAGTAACATGAAACGACACGAGAAGGGGTGTCACGGAGGTGAAACAGTAGGATCCGCAAAGGGACCCAGCCCACGAACACACTCATGACATTCACGATCAAAAGAATTTGTGTATTGTGGCGTTGCCACTTCAGTCACTCTTACTACGAACTATTGATACACTGGAGGTTCATCCTCCGGCTCTGTCACGCTCCCACCGCTTGAGGACTCAACAAACCCCAAGACGGCCATCTTATGGAGAGACCGAATAGCACTCGGCTCTCAGAAAGATGAACTACGCATCCTCATGTCCGGATCCTTTCAGTGACAACGACAGCGCTTGCAGTGGGCAAGGGGTTGTTCGCATATTTTCTTTCCTCCGTTCTCCGCATGCGAGCGACAAGGCGTCAGGGAGTGGGCTGTGAGCGAAGGGTCACGAAGGACAAATACTGTCGGTAGAGTGGATGGTCAGCTTGGGCCGACAGGAAGAGGTTGCTGTGACGGAGATTTGACCCTGCGCGGCGTGCATGCGTGATTCTTCGCTGCGCTCGGCCCAATGGTCACGACGGGCGCATCTTCGCAGGTGACGAAACGGTCGAGGAGGGCGTCAATGGTAGTGACATTGACGTATGACAGTCGATGAATCCAGCTTCATCGCTGCGAGGACTTCCAAAGAGAGGCATGGAACTGGTGGACACAAAATGCTTGTACATTATTTGGCGACGAACAGATCGCTATACTAGTGAAGATAATTACTGTGTACAATATCAAGGGTTAGAGGTTGCTGTGCAGCGACTTTGCAGCGACTTTGCAGCGACTTTGGCGCCATGCTTGCAGGTTCCTGTATCACCCGCGTTGCTAGGACGTCGCAGACCGTGGAGTCGTGGCAAAAAGTCGGACAAGCCTTTGCTGAGGTGTCCGAGATCATGGCTTGCATCCGTTCCGCTCTGTCGGGTTTTGGTCTTCTCGTAAGCTGCAGACGATGGAAACGCCATCGGAGCGCCATCAAACCTTCTGGCGCATGCCAATCGAGGGGCAGGCCGCACACCACATTGGGAGAACGAAGCCAACGAGACCGTTCCAGACCACCATCGACCTTCCACTCTCCCAAGCCCCATGTCCGGTTTGGTGCTGCCGAAGTCGCCCTCTTCCCGCACTCTTCCCCTTTCTGTCAACTCGGATCATTCGGGGCAACAGCGCACGGCCTGTCAACCATGCGAATCATCCATATTGAGTTCTAATTATTGACTGGTAGCGAAGCCAGCTCCAGCTGCAAGCGAAGGTAATCTGGCAACCCTTCTCCACGTGGTCTTCCCATAGTTTCGGTACTAGCGCGCAAGCCACACGATCGGTTACACCGATGGCCACGTGGAAAACTCTGGCGATCCAGCTGCTGACCTGGAGCGAGCCGGGGAGTGAGCAAGGTCAGCGACTCAGCTGCGTTCCATGCTCGCCAGTCGGTGGTTTGGCGGCGCCTAACACGCGAGCCCAGGCGCCGCTATTCCCAACCGAGGTGGAGGCTCTGACCACCAAAACCCAAAGTCCGCGTTTCCCGTCACACCACCCCCTCAGCTCGCTGTTGTCTCGCTGTTGCACGTCCGTACGTACCCAGTACTTCTTCTATTTCGCATGCGACGGCTGTTCGTTAAACCGGGACCCTTGCGGGCATGTTGTCGAGTTCTCGACCCTGCTAAACAGCTCATCGAGTGTGCCGGGCCTCTAAGCCCGAAGGACCCCTGAAGTCGCGTAGCCGTCAAACTGACTTAAGTGCCTTGTCATTTTCGGTGACAAGAACGGCACGCATGCAGTGTGTTCAGCCACGTGGAATTTACGGGCTCTTGCTTCCGGTGCCGTTCTTGGATGGAAGTAATTGCTTTTGAGAGCCTGACGTCGCCTACCTATGGAGCTCCATGGCAGAATCATCCGCTCCACCAAAGGACAAAGCAGGAGCTCGACTCGTCTTCAGCGTCTGCCGACAAGGCAGCGCCCAAAACCACACCTTCGAGGAACCACCGTCATTTAGGTAAGATCCTCAAGCTAGGACAGATCCGACTTTCACCCTGGTGACGGTTTCGACCAAAGTCTGCAGCTCGTACCCGGCAGATTGTGAATGTCCTACGGTAAGCAGAGAATAGGAGGCTTGAGCCACCATGCATGCCTACAATATTGGTTCCAAAGGGCTACCAGAGGTCTTGCATTCATCAGGCTCGCCCCAGTTGCTGAATTCCGCTCCTTCACATTGGAGCTGCTCCGTATGGCCAAGCTCATCTGGACCTTTATGCAGACGACATGGCCTCTGTCTTGCGTCTCCAGAGAAGCCATGAAGCCATGAACGCCTGAGTCCTTGAAATCGCGGAAGAGAGGGTACCAATGCAGTCTCGAGCACCCAGGAAACCACACGCTCTCCACATGGCTAAGCACTTCCTTGCACTGCCCTTGACCGGGATGGGCTGGCCTAACCTGTGTTTGTCTTGATTGCTGTCAAAGAGACTGTTCATGTATTTGTCGCTAATGTATGTGAACAACAAGCACGTCGGACAAAGCGACAAGGATATCGGTGCGAGTGCGTCCATCTGTGGACGATTCTACCAGACCTCCAAGATCAACTACACCGCTTATCAGTGCATCAACAGCCACAGCATTTCTCAGGATGGCCCTGCTGTTTTTGAATATAAATTCGCATTGTTAATGCGGGGGACTGGGGTTCCAGAGATTTCCAGATGTCTGAAAATGCTGAGTGTCGTTGTCGCCTCCAACGGTCAGTTCATGATCATGGGGCGCGTTCATGCCAGACCCATGGTCACAGGCAGCACCATCCATATGAAATATTCTTCACTGCGAAATAATGGAGCTTTCCTTGGCGATTTTTTGCGGGCAGTGAGCTCAATCTCATTCTACCATAACACTGTCTTCATGGTTTCTTCAAATCATCCGCACTTCACCACCGTCTAACACCCGCACCACTGTTGGTCCTTTTGCAACTCATCGACAGCCTTCTACACTCCTGGTATGTCTGTTCGTCTCCCATCTACAATTCAACAAGCCTGTTGAGAGTGTTCTGACCCAAAATTAAGGTGATACCAGCGATCATATCCGCGAAACGTTGGTCTCAACTGAACCTCTTGACCACTCTCTAAAAACACTGACAAGAAACCAGACATCATGGCTACAAACACCGAGGCGACCGGTCGCAAGGCCAAAACCCCCACGCTCGGCGAGGTCTTCCTCAAGGCATGCATCAAGTTTGCCAAGGAGAAACCGAGCATCGACTACGATGCCTTGGCTCAAGAGACTGGCATGAGCGCTGGCGGTGCTGCGTAAGTCTTGATCCTCCTCATCCACTTGTCCTCTCTCGATATCTATGCCGCCCAGCTGTCCGCGGTGATTGCGGCGGGTGACTGTGTAGCACCTAGTCATAATCGCTCCGCTCCAAGGCAAAATAATCAGGCAAACTAACGCGCGATTGCAGGAACAAAGTGCGTGCCTTCTTGAAGGAACTCGAGGATGCTGGCGCCGCATGGGTCAAGAAGGATGGCAACCAGGCTACTGTTGGTGCCAAAGACGCCGCTGCTGCCGGAACCAAGCGTAAGCGTGCTGCAAAGAAGAACGCGAAGGATGACGCTGGTGATGACGACGCCGCCGCCAAGCTCAGTGAGGACGACATTGCTTCTGATACAGAACCTGCCAAGAAGAAGCAGGCTCGCGGTAGGGCCGCCACCAAGGACAAGGTTGTCATGACCAAGGATAAAGGCAAAGAGGCCGTCGTTGCTGCTTCCGACCAAGAGCTTGCCAAGAAGAAGCCGGCTCGTGGTAGGGCTCCTGCCAAGGCCATGCAGTCCGCACCCACCATCAACAGCGAGGACGAAGGCGAAGAGCTCAGCGATGATGCCGGGAAGAAGGAAGTCAAACCCGCAAAGAAGAGAGCTGCCACGAAGGGTAAGGCCAAGGCCACGATCTCTGCCGCCACCAGTACCGACGAGGATGAAGATGTTGGTTCTGCCACTGACGACGCCGAGGGGGAGGAGCTCACCAAGCCGACGCCCACTGTGGTCAAGCCGTTCACCCGGAAGGAATTGCCAGCCATCAAGCTGGTCGACGTCAGATGCAAGATTGTGAAGACAGAGACTGTGCCGGCGAGGAAGCCCGAGCCTGTTGAATCAGACGGTGACGAACTCGACATTGTCGGCAAAGAGTGACTTCGTCAACCAGCTCTATCGCCTCTTCATCGTCGTTGACGTCTCGGCCTTGGGTTTACGGCGTCAATCACAGTTGGATGAATTCTTGATGGGCCTTGGCATTGGTGTTTTCATGCTTGGAAAGAAGATCTCGAGGCAGAAAGTGGCAGTCGCCAACAAATGACGGAGTTTCACATCCTCGGGGCTCTGGACGGACAGCTTGCATGTGCAGCAAAGGCCAGAAGTCCGTAGCAAGAGTTCGAGTAAGCTCATGTGCTGTTGCAGAAATCAAGAGAGAAGACAAATGAATCGATTGTCCCTCACCTTATCGTTCACTTGTGCCCGTACCTTTGGTGTAGCTCCCACCTGACGTGTCTCGAGAAGTGAGATAGAGATTAAGGGCCAAAGGTTCTCAATCTCTTCGAACTGATCCAGGATATTGTTCCTGCATGTGGCCCTGCCGTGCCGTGCCCTGCCACGCGCCGACTATATAATCCCGGCTTTCCTCCCTTCATTTTCTTGAATTTCTATCCTTTGAACTTTCTCTTCCTCGCCTCAGCATTTCGCGTTCATTGATCATTGATCATCGATCATCAATTCTACATTGTCTTTCTGATACTGCACGTCCAATCTCTTCGATCTCACTCCCGTCTCTCTTAATCCTCAGCACATAAGGTAAGATGAGATGACCATCCTCCAGGCTCATATCTAGCCTGTCATGCTTACCTCCTGCCCACTACAACGCTGATACTGGTTTTCAGACACCATGGCCGGAGCGGAAGGTGAAAACGATGACTTCAAATTCGTCATGACCTGCCTCAAGCACACGGCGGAGAAGCTGCCCAAGCCGAACTACGACGAGGTTGCCAAGGAGGTTGGTGCGAAGAACGGAACTGCCTGGTGAGTGATCCTTCAACACGTGTACTGCTTCCCCGGTTCCTTTTGGACAGATCGGTTGCGCCGGCTTGATGCCACATCGTCGACAGCCCGCGTTTTCGCTTTCCTCGCTTTTGCTGCCGTCACTTTGGCAGCCTTGGCGAGTTATACGCTGACTCCATATCATCTCTAGCTACAAGCGCCACTGGGGTATCCTCAAGAAATGGGGTCTTGCCGGTAACAGTGGTAAGGGTCGCAAGCCGGCTGGAAATGCCACGGCGAAGACAACCACTACCCAAAAGCGCAAGGTCAAGAACGATGACAGCAGCGGGGACGACGATGCTCCAGCCAAGAAGACCAAAACAGCTCCGAGGAAGAAGGCCGCTCCTGGCAAGGTGAAGGGGGAGGATACTGAAGAAGATACCGACAAAGGAGATGGAGGAGCCAACGAGACAGGCGCGGAAGCTGAAGAGTAGTGACTAGAAGATCAGTCGCCTTGCTTGACACATATGAGCAACGGGCCTTTGACCACTCGAGGAGCTGAAGCAACAGCAACTTGGAGACAGATGAGCCGAGGCTTGAAAAGGTGCTGCATCCTGATCATCAATGACTGAAGGGGACGGGCAACATGGCCTGACTCTAGACCTGAGCTGCAAGAGCTCCAGGGAGTAACAGGAATGAGAGACAGCAAAGGGAGAACAGAGCAGGCAGCGTCTCAACGGCAGTGAAGGACGGGGAGAAAGTGGTTGTGTTTCGGATTCGTTTCCTTCTTCGTGGCAATGTGTTGCTGCTTTAGGATAGGATATCCTATTCGTCTGCTGACCAGCCAATCACAATGCGAGACTCCACGACCGCGCCATGTTCCAATCTCCCTTCTGCATCACTTCAGTCCTACAGTACGAGTAGTTTATGTTTGCAGGCGCTGGTCCTTCACATTCCATTTGCACGCCATGGCTGTCCCCAGTTCAGATCTTGTCCCCGGTCGGCACCTGCTCAATGTGCGTCTCGAGAGAGTTCTTGCCATCGAGCTGCTCCAGCAGCTGTTTTCCCTTCGCCGTCGCCGCCTGGCCGCCGATCTTTGCGTCCTCTCCGTCGAAGCACACGGCAATCGTCTCCAGAGTATGGCCCTTCGTCTCGATGTAGAAGAAGTATACCACCGCCGACTGGATTGCCAGCCAGATGATGTAACACAGGTAGTACTTCCACTTTATGTTCTCGAGCGCGACGGGGTTGACGTAGTTGGAGAAGAACAAGCCGGCTGCCACGCTCAGGAGCATGACGGTGAGGTACCTCGATCGCAGGTAGAAGGGTGAGATCTCCACGACATAGCCGATCAGCAGGCCCGACCAGGCCAGATTGTAGAAGAACATGAAGACGAAGATCAGGGCGATGACTGCGCGGCCGGACGCGTCCGTGCCGCCCGTCTCGTGTTGCTGGCTGGCAATCGTCCAGCCCGTCATGGCCAAGCACATGCCAAAGGTGGCGGTCAGGAAGAGTGGGCGACGTCCGAACTTGTCGACCGTGAATGCCATGCCGGTGGCGATGCACATATTGAAGATGGTTAGACATCCGTTCAGGATGAGCTGGTCGTTGGAGTCGGTGATGCCAATCTGCTCGAGCACCAGGAAGATGTAGTAGGACACGATACTGTTGGTTGAGATCAGCTCTGCTCCCATCTTGCCAGAGCATAGACTTTCCACCCCCTTTGGAAAGGAACACCATCGGGTGAAACGCAGAAGAACCTCACTTACCCAGATCCTGCGGTCTGGCTGAAGATGCCAGCCGTGGTGACAATCAACAACCGATGACGGTTGCCCTTGGTCGACCAGAGCTCCGAGATGCCGCGTTTGGAGAATTCCTTCTCCAGCGCCATTGTCTCCAGCACTTCGCGATACTCGCTCTCGACGAAATCCTGCCCGGACGCGGGGCCGTGGAAGCGTTGGAATATCTTCTTCGCGACTTCGTGGCGCCCCTTGACAATATGGTATCGGGGTGACTCCGGGACCAGCCAGATCAAGAAGAGCTGGATCACAGAGGGAAACGCCTGCAGGATACTGGGCAGCTTCCACGACCACTCGCTCTGCATTTTGAGGGTCCCGTACGTGGTCCAGCTGGCAATGATGGACCCGAGGTACCACAACGTATTGTAGATCGTGGTCAATTTCGCGCGGTATTGAGGGTGCGAAAGTTCGGTGATGAGCATGGGGGAGCAGCTCTGCGTGTAGACGATGCCGAGGCCGATGATGAACCGGGAGGCAATGAACATTCCGATATTGATGCTGACGGTCTGCAGGATGACGCCCAGGAAGATCAACGAACTGCCCACCAAGATGGTCCACTTGCGCCCGATGTGGTCGGCGAGATAAGGCACCAAGGGCAGTCCCACGACTTGTCCGACTGAGAAGATGGCGTTGAGCAGCCCGAGCATGGAAGCAGACGGGTGGTGGAAGGAGTTCTGCCAGTAGTCCAACGTCTGGAGGCCGTTCACTGTGCTTGATCAGCTGGGCTCGAAAACGAACGTGGCGCATTCATACTCATCGATCCATCATATCCATTGGTGGCCGAGGAAAGGAGCAGGATCGCACACAGACAGTGCAGGTGGATGAGAGACTTGTGCTGCCACCATTTGATCTCGGGGTATTCCTGGCCGCCGACGACCAGCGTCTGAGTCTTCGGGATCCGATCGAAGATTTTCACCATCTCTGCAGCGACAGCGGTGCGCTGTCGACGAAGACGAAGTCACGGCTAGGATTGCGTGTAGGAGGAGGGCTGAGGTCCACGATGTGACTTCTATCGCTCCTTTTCTATTTCACACCGCTGAGGAGATCTTTTCTGGAACGAGATGCCAGGGCGGAGTCCGGGGTATATGCCGGGAAAAGCGGATGTGGGCTCGTGTGATGAATCAGCGCCAGATTGGCACTTTCTTGTCTCCTCGGCTGAACATTTCGCATTGCACGGGGGGTTAAGTCGGCTTGGTCCTGTGAAGGCCAGGGAAATGGGAGAGACAGATGGGTACTTGTGACAAGACGTCCTGGACTGTTCTCTCTCAGGCAAATGAGCTGGGCGCAAAAAGAGGCGGTCGTTGTCAATGATCGTCCTTCGGCAATACTCCGATGCCCAGGCGCGTCGCATTTGCCTGTTCCATCAAGCTCTATTTGAGCCGCGATCCGATGGAGCCAATTACAGGACGGTGTGCGGTTATAGCCTACGGTATGAATGTTGGGGTAGTATGGAGCCGGCCTGAGGGTTTTGTGTCCTTCTTGGGACAATAGCTTCATCGCCGGGCACGGGGGCCTTGCGGGGGCTGGGCAAAAGGAGGGGGGATTGGCATCGAGGGGTAGCGGCGAGGTTGGAGAAGCAAGTTTCGACGTTAGGAAGGCTTCCGTCGGCGACACCACCAAGCTTTAAGAAGGGGAAACGGCCGATTCATCAAACAGGCTAAATGCGGCCTGCGACCAGCGATTCTCCGGCGAGCTCATGACCTCCCAACCCTCAGAAAGGCAATTGCACTATACCCGGAGCAGCAAAGTCCTGTCATGTAAATCTTGACAAACACGACCGTCCAAGCACCGCCAGGTGATTTATCGGCGCAATCACGGTCGCGCCGCGCTCGACTTGCCCGCCTGTGCCCCGTGGTGGGGGTTATCAGGACATTAGCTGCATTAACAACGAGGATATGACATGATCTGAGCTGGCCTGGACAGAACACCGACAATCGAACATCATCTTCCGCACCCTTGTCGTCTAGAGCTGCGAGATCCTTGGGCCTCTGACAGTTCGTCAACCACCACAAGTAGTGACAGCTCAATCACCATGGCACCCTCGGCGATGATGGACCCGCCCGCCGAGTTGACACCACGATACGTGGACGGGGCACTGATCACCGACGTCGAGAAGCACGGCGACAACCCGGTAGTGATCCGCCTGAGCGACGAGGAGCTCCAGTCTGGCAAGACGAGGCCCGAGACGCTGCAGGAACTGATCAAGTACTTCCACCGGGACGGGTTCGTGGTGCTTGAGAACGCCATCCCCGACGACCTCGTCGACCGGCTGTACGAGCGCATGGTGAGCGACAACGTCGAATACCTGCGGAAGAAACACATGCACTGGAACCAAGGCGCCGCGACCGGCAACGTCAGCCAGATCCCGCCCCTCGAGCCCGACTTCCTGTCCCGAGACATCTACGCCAACCCGCACATGATCCGGCTGTGCGAGAACCTTCTGGGTCCCAAGCCCGAGCTGCGCTTCATCAACAGCAACGTCGCCTGCCCCGGCGGCACGGCGCGCCAAGCCGTGCACAGCGACGTGCACCACGCATGGCCCGACGTGCCCGCCTGGGGCCTCGTCATGAACATCTACCTCCAGGACACGGGCCCGAAGAACGGCGTGACCGAGGTGTGGTGCGGCACGCACACGGCCTACCCGCAGACCGAGCAGCAGGTCGCCCCCGACCGCGGCTGGATCAAGAAGGACTACCTGCAGGGCCGGGCGCGGGTCAAACCCCCCGTGCAGCCGACGGTGCGCAAGGGCGCCATCTGCTTCCGTGACCTGCGGCTCTGGCACGCGGGCATGCCCAACATGAGCGACCGCCACCGCATCATGCTGGCGATCGACTACTTCGCGCAGTGGTACCAGTGTCCGATGACTACGAAGCTGCCGCTCGCCATGAAGGAGACGATCGAGCGCGAGTGGGAGGGCATTTCGACCGCGGGAGTCGAGTGGGTCGACGGCCATATCGACAGTCTAGACGTGCCGTTCTTCCTCAACATGACCCAGGACCCGGACCTGTACCTGCTGCAGACGGAGAAGGGGTTCCAGGATCAGAAAGGCCGCCAGACGGGCGAGTACAAGTTTGATACGAACGTGGTGACGGATCAGAATTACTGGACCCCAGAGGTAGACCAGGCGGCGTAGTTTTAGTTGCTGCTTTGTTCGAAAAGGAATATATTGACGTGCGTACTCTCATACTCGTACTCGCATACATTTGCACGCACACGGACGGACACACTTTACCCGTACACACATTCATACCCGAGTTCTTGCTCTCATTCGTCAATACATACATTATTAGCCCTGCTATGCTATGCTATATCATTCCGTACAAAGCCATGGCCCGCAGCAAACCATGACCGAATTTCTATACTGCACTCCGTCACCTCCTCATCTACTGTATCCGCGCGCGACGACACCGACGGAAGTGCCCAAAGGCGGCGGCGGCCGCGCCAAGCACCAACCAAGCGGCCAGAACAGGGAGCGCTTGATGAACGACGGACACGGCTCCTCTGGACCAAATGTCGGTAAGCAAGGCGTACGCCTCGTTGTCTGGGAGGGCGTAACCCCAACGATAGAAGCGCGGGTTGAGTTCGAGCGGGCTGACGGAGCTCGACAGGTTCAGCACGATCCAAGTGAGGATGAAGAAGGGCATGACGGGGACGGGCCAGACGGCGGCGGCGGCGTCGACGACGACAAAGTGCACGGCGTGCAGAAGCCACAGGACCATCCACGTCAGGAGGAACTGCCGCGCGTCCACGTGCCACGTCTCGCGGAACGCCCAGATGTAGCCCGTCATCGCGGCGGCCGAGACGAGCGTGTAGCTGCAGGCGAGGGCCGCGCGGATGATGATCCCCGTCGTGGTGGCAGCAGCACCAGCAGCAGCAACGTGCTCGTAGATGCCCAGCTCGTCGGCCAGGCCGTTCAGGATGAGCACGAAGAAGAACTGCTGGAGGACCGGCATGACCATGGTCGCTGTGTTGTAGAGCAGGCGCGTCGGGTTGGTCGTCGCCGCGACGTTCACGCCCGAGATGCCGATCGGGTGGAAGAGCGCCTGGACGGCCGCGCTGTCGTTGCGGTCTACGTTCTGCAGGCCCGCGAGGCCGTGCCGGTGGAGATAGTCCTGCTCCGTCGCGCGCGCGAGTGTCTCGAAGTTGGACATCAATGCTTCGTCGGAGAACGGCGGGTACCGCACTTCGTTCCAGACGTAGGTCAGCGCCTCGGACGCATTGTACGACCGTACGGACGTGCTACCGCCGGTGGTGGTATTCTTGTTATCAAGTGCGTCGTCGAGTCGCGTCGAGGCCGCGGCATTGACCACGAATGCGGCCCAGTACGACCCGGACCTCACGGCCTGGATCGCCCCCGCCACGTCTTGTGGTCCGCCGCCGCCGCCACCGCCCGCGGAGGGCTTCTCGAAAGAAGGAAATCCCGGGCCCTGGAGGCCTTTGTACGCCTCGCTCACGGACTGGCCGACGGCTCCGCCGTCGAGATCCAACCACAGGACATGCAGGTTGGAGATGCGGTTGTTGGAACCCCACAGGGAGCCGTACAGGTATGACAGGTTCCCAAAGAACAAAAGCTGGAGCAGGATGAAGACGACTGCAATCTTGGCGACGAACGATTTCCGCGTCGCCGCCCAGGAGTCTTCGTGCTTGGTCTCGCCTACGTCGGCGGCAAGCGAGTGGTAGGATGTCTTCGGCGGGATGGTCGAGCTCCGCCGCCGCCCCAGCCCGGGTAGATGTGACGTAGCTTGCGCCAGCGCCGGCGGCGGCGGTGGTTTGACCACGTACGACGTGTTCGATGGAGAGATTGACGAGCCGAAGCTGTTGGCACGGACCAGCAGGAACGGAGCCCCATCTGGAGCTTGCTCGGAGTGGTACGATCGTTTCGACGGCGCCGTGGAGCCGAGACTCTCGTTGTCGAACATCAAGGGCGCGCGGAAGGGCTCGAGCTGGAACAGTCCGGCCATTGTGAACAATGGTGGTTGAGGAGTGACAGGAGCTCAAGAGACTGGACTCTCGTCCAGCGCCTGTCTGTCTCCATATTCTCTGCTCAAGTATATTGTCGACGAGCGGGATACGTGTACCCTACCCTGTTGTTCCATGCACCTTTCTTTAGAACTTCAAGCACCGAGTGTGATTGGGCCTGGACTCCGTGCATTGCGTTGGATGCGAATCCGTGCATCACAGCAAGTGTCCGCGGGCAATACCCGAGGTGGATGGAGAATTCGACAGTTCAACGCCGCAGGTTGTAGGGCCATAAGAGCCGCCATCAGATCAATCTCTTGGTATGTCGCCAGATTCTGGTCAGAGGCCGTGAATCTGCTTTTTGGAACCGGCATGTAGGCGCCAGTATCAGCTGGCAGATACTGTGTGAGCAGGATGCAAATACCGTCTACCACCGAACTAATCCTATTGGGCGGTTAGAATGTATCCGCTACGTTGCCGGTGCCTGCGCCGGCGCGTCAATGTCCCGCTTGACGAACATGACCCGGGCAATTCCTTCATCACACGGCCGCGGGGCGGCGCGACGATGAGCCGGTGGAGGCTCCCACGGAAAAACAGAGAAACGCTAGACTCGAGGCTTGTCCTTGGTAAGTAACTGGACTTGACGCGTGTGAGTGCCGCCGGAAGGGAGAAGAGAAAGGATTTGGCGATTAAACCCCCGTCCTTGGGGCAACTTTCCGGGTCAACCACCCACCGATCTAGGAACGGACTAAACGGACCAGTCAGTCTTGAGCGTTCGAGAAGTTCGATTTCTTTGCGTAGCACTTGACCCTCTAGCAAGACCATGGGAAAACCCAAGGCCCTGTTGTTGGGCAAACTTGACCAGTGAGTTAATACACCTCGTGTTGATTTGAACATCAGATATATATTCAGTGAGGAGTGTCTCTCACTTCATAGTCTGGTGGCTTATGAAAAGCGATTTGCATCGTACACTTTCGCAAAATAAAACTGTGGACCCGGGGCCCTAACTAACAGATCTATTTCATCGTTCTTGACAGCGCCCACGACGCATGGAACGCGATCTCTGAGATCGCGGATCTGAGCACCACGCAAGCCACCAACCGAAACGAATTCCTCGACGAGTTGAGGAGTGGCAGGCATGACGGTACTGTGGCCATCTGTGATCGGGCGCCTCCGAGCATGGTCCAAACAGGGAAATGGGACGAAGAGTTACTCGACGCTTTGCCCAAAAGTGTCAAGTATATAGCTCACATGGGCGCGGGCTATGACAGTCTCGACATCGCGGCCTGCACGGCGCGCGGCATCTTCGTGTCCAATTGCCCCAAGGTCGTCGACGAAGCCACGGCCGATTGCGCCATGTTTCTGATCCTTGCCACTCTCCGGGGTTTCAATAATGGCATCATGGCCATTCGCGGGGGCACCTGGAAAGGCGCCGTCCCGCCGCCGCCACTGGGCCACGATCCGCAGGGTAAGGTCCTGGGTATCCTGGGCCTCGGTGGGATCGGCTTGAACCTGAAGAAGAAGGCCGAGGGGTTCGGGATGAAGGTCATCTATCACAACCGAAACAAGCTGAGCCCCGACCAGGCCCAAGGAGCCGAGTATATGGGTTTCGACGATCTCCTCGCAAAAAGTGATGTGCTGAGCTTGAACCTTCCTCTCAATGTGAGTATACTTGATGCAGCCCAACGATTCCCCCTTCTGACTTGAGGCTTCTAGTCAAGGACACGCAACATCATCTCCACCAAGGAGTTTGCAAAGATGAAGAAAGGCATTATCATCGTCAACACCGCAAGGGGAGGAGTCATAGATGAAGACGCCCTGGTGGAAGCTTTAAACTCGGGCCGAGTTCGCTCGGTCGGTCTGGACGTGTACCAGCAGGAACCGAAGATCCATCCGGGTTTGGTCTCGAACCCCCATGTCTGCCTGCTTCCTCACATGGGGACATCCACGGTCGAGGTATGAGCCCCGGAAGATGATCTCAGGCATATCCTTATCGCTAATCCCGTCGCACTAGACCAAGACGAAGATGGAGGAGTGGATGATCGGCAACGTTCGATCGGCGCTGGAAACCGGCAGGTTGAAGAGCACGGTGCCCGAGCAGGTGCATCTTCTGGGCGATTAGCTAGTCACAAGAGCAAGCCTTGCGAGAGGTATGGATGAGTCCGGGTGCGGGGAGGCCTCGCTGCCCGTCCGTCCGCACGACACATTGGGTTTTCACAGCCAATCGCCGTCATGGTCCGGCCCAAAAATTCCCATCCTCGACGTGCCGAAGTCGCTCTGATCCGGGAGCGTCATGTCGAAAAAGTCAAAGGCATTGTGGAACGCTTTCTCGGCGATTAGAGTGCCCAAGAGGCTCTGGAGACCGTACGAAGTCCGTCTGGTGTCGTTGAAGACGTCGATGCCCGTGGGGCCGTCGGGATTGTTCTTGGTGTCCAGAATGAGCTGGATGATGTCGGCATATCGTTGTGCGCAGGGCCATCGAGCGGCCATCTGTTTCAGAACGTGGAGGAGGGGCTCCAAGTCGGCCGGCATGGACTCGTGATTAGTTTCGTAGCCTGTAGTCCAGAGAATGATCAGGCTTCTCGAGGCCACCCATACCACAAAGGCAAACATGGGGTTGAGCCGGTCTAGCTCTTGAGGCTGTAACGAGCTCGCGAGTGCTACGACGACTTTGATGGACTGGCGACAGCGACCGCGCGCCGAGGACGATGGACGGAGATAATTCGACGTCGTCGACGGAAACGCAGCTACCGTGTACATTCGAATGTTGACGCTGTTTGCGATGACGTGTTAGCGATGGGGGTCGAAGAATGGCTCTTAGAGTACCAGGGGAAGAGGGGAGGGGGTCTTGCGTACAGTTGGAACGTGGCATGGAGCATGATCCACATGGGATCAAACGTGGCTGGTCGCTCCCGAACGTCACGCGGGAGATTCTCAAACCATGTAGACATGGTGATATCCAGGCGTCGGAAGATGCTCTGCCACTCCTGGCAGTGGGCCGGTAGGGTCAAATCCAGCGGCTTGATGAGAAGCTGATTCGCACGGTCCATCATCGCCAGCACATCGATGGTGTGATGCCACAAGCGAGAAGGGCAATGGACGTGGGTCAATTTGGCCTGCGGGGCCGCTTGAAACCATTCGGGCGTCACATACTGGCCCCAGTCTTGGTCGCTGGCTGGGTACGGGAGGCGGATGTTCTTTGCGTCGATGCCGCCGGGCTGGCCGTGCGACGCGCTGGAAAACCGATCGAGACTGTAAATGATCCAGAAGAGCCGTCGCTTCTCCTCCACGGCGATGTTGGACACGCCTGCCCCGTCGTCGTCATCCTCGTTTCTCACCAGTGGGGAGGTTGTCTCGGGCGTTGTCGGTGACGGACTCCTTGCAAGACCTAGATGTCGACAGGCCGCGACAAGCATTGACATGGCGTTCCATGTTCTTGGACCGGGACCTTGGCCCAGGGAATCCAGAGCCATGAGAACCAGGGCCTGGGTCGAGACCAGCGAGCACGCGTCGATGGTCTTGAGTAAGACCTGCTCGCGTGATGTCTTGACGAAATCGTCCCGCTCTTTGGAAGTCGGAGCGGGTTTCCTCCAGAACCGGAAAGTCACTGCCACGATTGCATGGAGCAGGACCTGGCGCTCCGGAGCAAACATGTTGCTCGTGAAATTAGCCTTGCAGAACATGGGCATCCACGGATGGACCAGTTCGAAGAACAGTTCCACAAGCTCCTGCATCACAGGGGCGGGTGGCAGTCCAGGTGCCGAACCCGTTTCGTGCAATTGCGGCATATTAATCGTTGAAGGGGGCATGCGATCCATCATGGGACTGAGCGCGGCGAAAGAGCCCATGTCGGACAGCTGCTGAGGTTGTTGCCACGCCTGAGTGCCAGTATCGGGACCCGTCCATGATGTCGAGGGATTGGCACCGACACCCGCATGATGGCCGCCCGGGTCGTGCAGGACCGTGTTGTCGGTGGTGCTGGAAATGGCGAAGTCGGGGCGGATGTGGTTGAGAATGTCCTGGATGGACTGGTTCATCTTGTCCATGGTAGTCTCGACCAAACCCAGACGTTGCTCAATGGCCTTTCCATACCCAGGCCGCACGCCTGGTTGGCCTTTCTCACGATATATGCATGCGCTTCCTGGCGGCCCAAGGTCAGTTGATAAACGCCGACAATCATGGAGATACTGCCCTACCCATGCGATGGCAGGTGCCACAGTATGGTCGAGCGCTATCGCATCTCGTCTTCTTCTGCTTGCATGTTTCACAGCTGTTTCCGCGTATCATGTCAGACTACTCGTTCGGACGCGATGAGCGCAGGGAATCAGGCAACGTACGCTTTTGACAGAACCCGCGGACGTTTACTGGGCGGCATATCCATACCATCGTCGCTAACACCCGGGTTTTCAGTAATAGCAGACATGGCGACAGATCAACTTTGTCGACTACGCGATAGATCACCGAGTAGAAAATGAAGTCTCCTGGTTGTCGAAAATACCAAGAGCCGAGGATCTCTGGTTTAGGATACTGAGCGGAATTCCACCGGCCCCATAATGGGGAAATGAATTTAAGGGTGGCGACAGGACGCCCTAACAAGCGGACGGCATTTCAGTTAAAGCTACAGAGCACTGATTGTCTCAATACAAGGCTGGCAATGAGTGGATTGATGATGTACAGTTATACTACTTAGGGGCTTTCGATGAAGAATACAACGCCCCAATCTTTTTTATAGATTAACTTAGTATGGCTTGACACCCGCCAATTTGAGCACCTTGTCATTGAGCTCGGGCTTCTCGAGCGGCTCTGATCGGTGTCGAGGGTCTGGCGTGCCGTCGGGATACGATGCTTGTAAGTCGCGCAGTTTGATGTTGTCATGCGGCCAGTGGGTGGTGGCGCCCCAGGCGTGGAAGATTTTCTGCTTCTCGGCGATGGCTTCCTGCGAGGCCAGCTTAGCCGGGGCGTAGGCAGCGTAGATGACGGTACGGATGGTGTTGCTCTTCTCGGTAGGTTCGCCTCCCCAGTGGATCGTCCTCGAATCCCAGAGGATCAGGTCGCCGGGCTCAGCCAGAACCTTGGTGACCTTGCATCCTCGAGCGAAGAACCACTCCATGTCCTTCTCGTCAAAGTAGCGGTTGTCTTTCCACTCCCAGGTCGAGGGGTCGGTGTGCTTGTCGAAGAACTCTTCCGTCAGCTTCGAGGAGCCCGAGATCACTACGAGGGAGCCGTCTTCCGGCCCGGCATGGCTGAGGTTGATGATGCCCTGAATGCAGTGCAGGCCTCGTTTGCGGGGAGCCTGGTCGACATGTGGCCACGGAGCACGGGCTTTCTTCAGGTTTGGCAGGGTGACGTTGAGAGAGTCGAAGGAGACGATCAGCTCATCGGTTCCCCAGATCTTCTGAAAAGCGTCGACCACGCCGGGTTCCTGACGAGCCTCCCACATGAACTTCTCATGGACGACCGAGTAGTGCTCGTACGTGTTTCTTACGGTCTGGAGAGGTAGATTCTCTTGCTTCCAGGTCGAAGGGTTCTGGGGGTCCAAGTTAGGATCGAATGTCTGAAGCCATTCGATCGCCTTTTTCTGATAGTACGCGGCGCGATCTGAAGGGACGGCCCCTCTGACGACGGCGTAGCCCTGAGTTTCGAGCTCCTTAAGCCAGTCACCGTCGGCTTCGGAGGTGGCCAATCTGGGAATCTCTTGTTAGTTCTGCGGTATCAAGACTGCAACCTTTGGCTTACTTGAAAGGACTGAAAACCCGGATAGATGCAGGAGTCGCGGTGATGGTTTGAGTAGCTGTAGCCATGATGGGTCAACCTAATAATGACGGCGAATTGATTAGAGAAGATGATGAAGGCGTACTTCAGTAGGGAAAACAGTCAGTCGATGTCACAGATTCTTGACTTGTACACATTCTCTGCTCTCATATCACTGATTGTACCGTATATAAACCCCAGATGTGGGGGGAAACCTGTGGTCTGACGACGACACCTAGAAGTTAGAGGCGTCGGGGGCTTTACTGAGGGGCTTTAGGCGGTGGCAAGTTACTCGGGGGAACCCTTATGCCGACGACAAGCCCTTATTGGCCTCTGAGGATTCGCCGCGCCGCCTGGAACACAAATATGCCGGGCCACCTTATCCACTTTACCATCACCGGCTCATCATCGTTGCGAGCAGAGCCACGGCAATCGGGAGAGGATTCGGCATATGCCATCAACAGGAGACGCGCAAGGCTGTGAGTATGTACATAGCAAATGCCGCTGGCACAGGACCACCTGATCTCGATCTCTAACGCACCTGTTTGCTCCACGCCGCTTCCTTCGAGACTACCACAAGGATGCCGCGCATACTCATCACGGGAGCCGCAGGCTTTATCGGACAGATCGTGTCCAAGGCGCTTCTCGACGACGAGTCAGTCGAGCTCACTCTCGTCGACGTTATTGAGCCTCCCATTCCCCGTGGTGTCAAGTATCCTCAGCACGCGAAGACCGTCAAAGCAGATTTGATTGAATCCTCGGCCAACATCATCCCCGATGGGCTCGACACGGCAATTCTCCTGCATGGTGTCATGTCCTCAGCGGCCGAGGCTGACTTGGAACTCGGATACAGTGTCAATGTCGACGCGACCCGCGCGTTGCTGCTGAATCTCGCGAAGAAATGCCCCGGGGTAAGGGTGGTTTACGCCTCGAGCGAAGCCGTGTATGGCACGCCGGTGCCCAAGAAGGGCGTGTCCGAGGCCACCATCTGCACGCCCGAGATGACATACGGCTGTCAAAAACTCATCTGCGAGACGTTGATCAACGATTTTACGCGCCGAGGGATGATCAACGGCTTCTCGCTACGCTTTCCCACCATCTCGATCCGCCCTGGCAAGCCCAGTCCCGCCGTGTCGGCGTTCCTGTCGGGCATCATTCGCGAGCCCCTGAACGGGCTGGAATGCAGAGTGCCACTCCGAGACCGGGCGTGGCGGCACTGGATGTGTTCCCCCAAGACGCTGGTATATAATGTCATTGTGGCGACGAAGCTTCCACGGGATGCACTGGCCCCTCATCGAAGAGCCGTCAACGTTCCCGGCTTCGCGGTTACCGTGCAGGATATGATGGACGCGCTGGAACAAGTGGGCGGAAAAGACAAGTTGGATTTGGTCAAGGAAGACCCCGTGCCGGAGATGCAGTCGCTCTTGTACTCCTGGGCAGACGACTTCGACAACAGCCTAGGCCTCTCGCTGGGCATGAAGCAGGATACCTCGTTTCTACAATCTTGCCGGGAATATATAGAGACGTTGAAAGACCAGGCGTCAGTATCGCAATGATTCTCATGTGCTGAATTGACTCTTCGAGAACAATCATCATGGTGCGGCTCGAAAAGTAAATTGGAGAACACTCTATTCTGCTCTATGGAATGCCCCTTGTCTAAACCGGTGATACGTATCTATGCCTTGCCCGTCGACATCAACCAATCCATGTGATACTCGACGACCGCCTGCATGGCCTCGACCTGTTTCTCGAGGACCGTGGTCAAAGGCACCTTCCCGGTCAGCTCGCCCTGAACCTTGGTCCACGCGGCGGCCACGGGACCGTTGACGTTGACTTTACACATGCCGTACGAGATACATTTCTTCAGCAACTCCTCCTTGAAGTAGTCTTCGTGGGCGCCGTGCAGCACCAGCCGGACGCGGTCGCCGACCTGCTCGTGGATGCGCTTCAGCCGGGGAAAGTCGAGCTGCGGGCCTTTGGGACCGTAAGGCCCATGGACGTTGCCGAACGCTGGGGCCAGCCAGTCGATCCCCAGGGCGACAAACTCCTCCGCCTGCTCGGGGGTAGTCAAAATCTCCTCCATGCCTGCCGTGTCCTGGATGCCGTCCTCGACGCCGTTGATCCGGCCGGGCTCGCACTCGGTGATGATGCCCCGGGCGTTGCAATACGCCACCAGCTCCTTGCTCAGCCGCATGTTCTCCTCCTTTTCGTAGTGGCTCATGTCGACCATGATCCCGTCGTACCCGCCCAGGTCGGCGGAGTGCCGAATGATGTCGGGCGACTGCGCGTGGTCCATGTGCACCCCGATCGGCACCGACGCCTTGTCCGCTGCTTCGGCCGCTGCGTGCAGGAGCAGACCATCGGCGAACTCGATGGACCAGGGGAACAGTTGTATCAGGGCCGGCGATCGCTTGGCCTCAGCCGCCCGCACCGTCGCGAGCACCGCCTCAAGATTGTAACAGCACACAGCGGCAATGGCGTATTTGCCGGCATACGCTGCGTCGACAATCGCTTTGGCTCGATTGTTTTGCAACTTGCTGGCATGGCCGTTGACCCCGTTGGCCCCGTTGACCCCGTTGGCCCCGTTGACCCCGTTGGCCCCGTTGACCCCGTTGGCCCCGTTGACCCCGTTGGCCCCGTTGACCCCGTTGGCAACCATTGTTTGATAGATCCTTGTGTTGAAGTCGTCAAGATGCTTCACTGCTCGAATTGTAGCGCAGCCTGTCGACCACAAGTAGAATATAGGATATATTTGAATGGGACGGGGTGATCGGACGGTATTATTGAAAAACCGAATCAATCCTATTTATCTGCACCAGGCGCACGTCCACTTTTCTTCTTCGCGTCTCTCTCAGTGAACGGCACGGGAGGGGCCCTTGTCCAGCCCGCGTCTTCCAAGGATTTCAAGTCCCCAGTCTAGCTTCGGCATATTACCATTCCATAGCAACCAGGACGGCGGAGGAGGAAAACCCCGGGGAGTGGAGCGTATGGGATTCGCAGGGTGCCAACAAGTCCCACTGCCATGAGCCGTGCGGACTTGATGCTAAACCTACCGTCTGGACCGGAAAATCTCCAAGGCCGGGGTGGGAGGGACTAAGTACAGTAACTGATCATGCGAGAGGCGTTGGATATGGGAGAAGCTGCAATTTAACCACCCCGAGCCCAATTAGACTCTCTACTTAACAGGAAACCCCTTCGTTCCGGCGTCTTCTCACCGCAGCTTCTTGCGTAGCTACAGAGCCATCCCATTTCGATATCACTGGCTGACACGTAAACAAGTCAGAGCGCCCGTTCAATCTAGGTTCCCTCCTCGATGTGCGCGACATTGGCCACTTTGGCCTCGATGGCTAGCTTTTCGACGAGAGCGTCTTGTCGAGCCTCCACCTCGACGACCTCATCACCGAAAGCGGCAGCGATCTCTTCGAGAGTCTTCTGTTTGGTTTCTCTGTGGCTGGGTCAGCAAACGGGATTTGTCAAACAACGGTCTTGGGACACCTACGGATAGTAAAAGTAGATGATGAAAAAGTACACCGCACAGCAGGCAACAAACACATAGTAGTAGTTCTCACGGATATTCTTAAAGGCGCTGGGGCCCGCCTCGGTAACTGTCGAAAACCTGTCAGCACAACAAGGATTGAATAAAGAGGCCAAGATTGCCTACTCGAGACATTGACCGCGTAATGTGCGAACGCCGCAACACCCATAAATTTGTTTCGCAGGGCCACCGGAAGTACCTCAGCGCCGTAGAGCCATGTCACGGGATTGATCAAGCTGTCTGTTACAACGTTAGTGGAGTCCAATGCTTCGATATGGTCATCAGAGGTAGCTTACAGTAACCAACGGTAAAGACGTAGATGCCGAGAATCGCGAATCCCTTTCCAACGCGGTTATTTGTATCCTGAAACTCACGCTGCATAACGGCGGCGTAGATCTCGGTGAAGACCACCCAGACGACACCAACGAGCAACATTTTCCGCCTCCCCATGCGGTCCGGAAGGAATGGAATGGAAAAGGCGCTCGACAGGAAAGCGCATGTTCCCCAAACCGCGGTGAGCGCAAGGATGGTTTTGCTCTCGATACCCAGAGACTTGTAGAGTGTCGCTGTAGAGTTTGTAAATTAAACTTGCTCAATCTGCAGCTTGCAATAACTCACTTTGGTAGTACTACATTGGATCACGTCAGTACCTTTTTTGTGATGTCGGTGGAGAAACACAACTGACCTGAATCACATTGACACCGGTGATCGCCGTTAAGATTTGGACCGAGACGGACCTGACAGTTCAATTAGCTTCTCAAAATACGCCGTCCGGTCGAGAGTCCACCTACACGAGCACTCGATGACGGTAACGCTTGAAGGCGCTCAGGAAGGACGGGCTTCGTCGCTCCTGCTCAAAGGCAATTTGAGATGTCATCAGGGCAAACTCCTGCTGAACCTCGTGGGACTGAAGATCTCGTCGGATCTGGACAAAAGCTTTGCGTGCTTGTTCCATCTTGCCCTTTTGGACGAGATGACGTGGCGAGTTCGGCATGAAGGTGGCCAGGCCAATAAACATGATGATTCCCCATGGAATCTGTAGACCGAGAGGGAGACGCCACTGGAGCTGGCCATAAGGAGCGTAATTGCAGGCGAAGCCGACCCAATTGGACACCATGATGCCGCACGACAGGTTGACTCCAGAGAGGCCACCGATAAAGCCACGATGTTTAGGGTCACTGATTTCAGACAGGTAGACTGGTACCGTGGCCGATAGAGAACTGATGATTTGGCAAGTCAGGGTCAGTCCCCGGGCTAACTCTGGCAGAAGACGTATGCTTACCCAACAGCGATGCCCGTGAGAATGCGCCCTGCAAGCAGCATACCCATATTGACCGCAGCTGTCTGAATGATACATCCAGCGGTCACGATCGCGCAGAGCAATTGCATGAAACGTAGACGACCCAGCTTGTCCGCGATGGCGATCTGAATGAGCGCACCCACGGCTTCTCCACCGATGTAAATTGCGCCGACCTGGCATATTTGTTAATCTCTAACATCTCCTGCCATGGTTGTAGGTACATACGCCACCAACAAGGGCAGGATTGGGATTGTGCATGTAAGCAACCCAACTGGGGTGCGCAATGGCTGTTGACGCTATCAGTCATATCGCATATCTCAAGGGAGCTCGTTTGTACTGACTGGTTGTCACAATTCCAGTGTCATATCCCTGCCGACGACAAGTCCTGTTAGCTTGTAGACCAGGAGAAATTGCATATTGTGTAATTGTGCTTACATATAGAAATGTGCCCAAACTGGCGAAAAGGGCCACGCCCAAAGTATATTTGTCGACGCCCATACCGAACTCTGTCGCTTTGTCAAAATCTCCCCAGAAGCAGTGAGGGTGTCGGAAGGTCGGGTGAGGGCGATGCGGGCAATGGAGCCCCGACAATATATACTTGAGAGCTGAAGCAAGTTGCTCCTTTCAGTCTCGCGTCCGTCCAGCTGTGGAGGATTACCGCCCAAAGGCCGCTCTAGAATGAGACCCATACGTGCATATAAAATATGTAGTATTTTCAATCTGCGCGGTGGATTCTTGACCCGAATCGTTGGGGAAAGCTGGATTTTTTGCGGAGAGGCCACGGCCTTGCGGTTTATCGCGGCGCCGGGCTGCCCAGAGATCCGGATATTATCACTGCCGGCGGATGGACTCGTTTTGTTGCGAATGTCATGATAACCGTGAAATTGAACGTGACGAGGATGGAGGACAGTGTAGTCACTGCGACCGTTATCGAGGTACATACTTATTTGGAACGGAGGAAGGAAATAGACATGGAGAAGGACAAGGAACCACCGCGGCTAGAATAGCTTTTCGTCTGATGAATTTCCTCCTGGATGAAGTGTGTTTGGCAAAACTAATCTTGAAGTTCGCAGATCCTTCATCAACAGTAGTAGGACGACCAAATGCTCAAGCTGGACCGACCAAACCGAAGGCGGATTTCCCTGCAACGACTTTACATCACCAACGCCGTCGGAAGAGCGTCAAATGGGGAGCGCATACGGCTTCATTGAACCTGTGGGTGAATCCGGTATGCGCCGTACCATGGGGGGCGTCCTTAAGGTCAGTCGAATTAACGGCGATGTGCATCAAAACCAGAAGGAGGCGTAGCCCGAGGATTCAGTGCTCTCAATTTTGGCTTACGAAATGCTGGCTCCGATGATGAGGCACAACCATCACTGGCTTTTTCTTCAAGCATTTCAAAGAGAAACTCACCGTGCTTGGCTCAGCCGAGCCGAGATTCGCAACACACCGGTCACAATCTACCTCGCACTGTGTAGAAGACGAGGGTGGTGTACACAGTGACAGAACAGAGGAGAGTCAAAGCTGCAGCCTGGGGCCGAAAGGATCTTGCCAAGAGCACGGCAGGGCAGAAAGCCCTCAGATGACGGCGAAGCATCATCATCTGCTCCCTCAGCTCGCCCTGTTCTCGCTTCAACTTCACAAACGAATTCTTCGTGCTTGTGCTAGTTCGACTCTCGGAAATCCTATCTCTACGAGGTACTGAAGCTCACACAACACGCAGCAACTTGAAGCTCGCGTCATTATCCTCACTCGGGGTATGAGCCACGTCTGATGCTCAAATCCACTTTCTCTTGGTCTCAGGGGTGAACTCAGGATGAGGCTGAAGTTCCGGGTCCTGAGCTCTGGTGTCCTTCACTTCACATACTTTGCGGTTCGATTTCTCACCGCCCGGTGACGATGCCACGTAGAAATGAGGCTTGGCTTCTCCTCCTCTCTTCCTCTCTTCCGCCCTTTCTCTTTTCTCTTCTCCGTTGACTGTCTCGCTCACACTCATACTCAAACGTGGGCTTTCCTCTCCAATCTTCAATCTTCATTGCTCTCGAAAGCTTCTTCATCCCCATCAACCATCCCTCCATCCACCGTTGAACATTGAATATGGCTCCGAAAGCAAGCAGAGTTTCGGCCTCTGCAAGCGGCGTCGGCGACCCAAACTTCGAGTTTGTCATGAGCGTCTTCAAGAACTGCGAGCAAGTCAATCTCATCAAGCCGGACTGGAATGAGGTCGCGAAAGAGCACGGCATCAAGCACGGCCACAACGCGTACGTGAATAGCATCGATCTGCCCATCTATCTACCTGCCCCCTTTTTTTCTTTCCCTGTTTCACCCCGGATGAGGGAGACCTGCTGACAGGAGCGGCCGTGCTAGTTCTTCCAAACTCAAGTCTATCGTGGAGCATCACGGGCTCGTCTGGGAGAGAAATTCGATCAGACCTGGCGGCGGCGATGGGGACGGCGCAGTGAATGCCAAAGACGCTGACGGCGAGAAGCCGAAGACTCCCAAGGGTCGTGGACGCAAGCGCAAGGCCGATGTCGGTGGTGAGGGAGACAGTGTCGACACTCCTAGCAGCGAGAAAGGCGGTGCAAAGAAGGGAAAGAAGAGCCAACCCGTCGTCAAGGATGAGCTTGAAGGAAGCGAGGTGGAGGACGCCCAGGTCAAGAAGCAAAAGCATGGTGATGGCAATGCCGAAGTAGGTGAGAATGGTGCTGGTAAGGTAAAGAAGGAGGCGAACCACGAACTTGATGACTGAAACCTCGAGTTTGGATCTGCACACTTGCAGATGCCAGATAGTGCGGTCCATATCTCCGGGCAACAGATCCACCCTTGAATCGGGACTGAGCTTCAGGTGACGAGGAACTGGATAAGAGACGTGGATCGAGGCTCGATGAAAGCGACGCGAAGGCAGCCCACTTCGAAGCAGACCATGCTGTTTATCAGAGTACAAGCGAGGTGATCATGCTTCAGCAGCGTATATAAGCCAGTTCCGCAATCCAGTTTCCCTCACGTTTCCTCACCCGATCGTTTCTTCTCTATGATCGGCCGCCCGAGCTTGATCCTCTGAGACACTCTTCTTCGTGTCGGTGCCGGGCTTGAGGCGAAAGGTTCGGCGGTGGCCTCCCTCGACCTCTCCGTCCGTCAGGTCCCCAAACTCCTTGTCCCTCCTCGACCCAAGAGAGTCCATAGCTATCGCCAAAGCGGATCGTGGTGAGATAGCAGCAAACTAGGGATCAACCACCAGCCGCAGTATCCTGGGCACCCTGGGCTAGTGGTCGTGCGGCGCCAAGTCCCCGGACGGGGAATTGCCACGGTTCCAGGGAAACCCGGAAAAAGACCAGATCTCCAACTCGAATGCGTCTGAAGAAGCCATAAACACCACGCTTGTCATGGTCGGTACACAAAGACGTCGCCGCGGTTGCAGTGCGTTCGCTCCGTTGGTGCACGTTTCTGCAGGGGATTACCTGCGACATCACTCCGTCCCGCAGCCCTAGCTCTAGCTCATCTGTTGGATAGTGATTCTCGTATATCCATGTCCCTCTTTCTTGATGTTTCGCAACTTGTGTGCAAACAGCAATAGACTTGCAAGTTCGAGGACGGCCACAGCAATCCCGGCGTAGAAGGAGTAGTTCTAGAAGCGCACGAGGGTCAGCAAATGCGCTCCAAACTACAGGTCACCAATCGAATGACTCGGGGTTTCGGTTTCAAGTCAAGCTTACCAGCTTCGTGCACATGGCGCTGAAAGCCATCTTCCCGTTCGTCCAGTCTTCATGTGAGCAGGACCATGACCACAGCGTCCAGATGGGTTGGCCCTTCTGCTCCTGGACTTTAAAATATGCTACCGCGCCGACCCACAGTACGATCCCAGCGACGGAAGTAAAGAAGACGGTCCATGTGTGCAGATGTGATTCGCGGAGGCGGCGTATCTGTGGAGCCGGTCAGAGATCAATGCTGGGACGCCCACAGATACGAGAAGCACAGCGACTGAAAGAACTTACCGGGCCAACGAGAGTGAAAAACGCGACAACCTGTACAATCACAGCGATCCCCGCCGCGGCCAGCATGAGCCAAGTAGGCTTCAAATCCATCGTGGACGGCCATCCCGGCTGTGGGAGTTTGCCGGGCTGCGACAGCACAGTATGGCGCGTTATATACCATACTGCAACTGCATGCGCGAGTACGCCGAGGATAGAACCGCCCACAGCAAGCGTGAAGATTCTTATGATTATGCGAAGCAAGCTGGGTCTCGCGCGAGCTTTTCGCTCTTCTTGTTTAACTTGTTGGTGCGACGGAGGAAGGTCGATAGCAAATGAATTATCAACGTGAGGGACATGGTGATGACGTAGAGATTCCATTTCGCCGTGAATGTCGTAGGTTTGAGTTTCTGAGAAATGGTGATAACGTGTCGCGAGTTGTTGGTTATATCGACACCCACGGACGGGGGCGTCGAGCATGTTTAATATGTCGCGGAGATTGTGCTCAGGGGCGCATATTCATTCCCGAGACAACCCAGCACGAGGCTGTGGCAGACAGAGTTCATGGCGTTTTGGGCGTCGGGCCAGAAATAGCATTCCAACTGGCGGTAGAAGCATTCAAGCCTGTCGTCGCCAAAGTAAGCACTTGCAAGCCTCATTGGCTTTGAATTCCTGGGGTCTCTCGCTTGCATTCAGGTGGTTGACGCGGATTGGACGCGTTGGCCAATAGCGTCCATGGCAAGTTATCCTCGAAAAGCCAAAGAGGCAACCTTAATCCATATCAAGCAATGCTGCTAACCACGCTCCAACGAGGCTTTCCCCAGCCACAACACAGTGTCGGCGCCCGAGTCCGTTGCAGATCCCGCTCGAAGCTTTCTGTTGTCCAATGAATATAGTAGGAAATTCTCGGCAGCTGGTGTTTGGACCCGACAATGCAAGTCATTTGTCTGCTTCGGGCAAGCGATACTTGCCAAGTCCGGTGGATATCAAACGGCGCACCATCCGACCGCGTTGAATGGTGTTCGATCATGAGATGCCTCTCCTGTCATTGCGGCGTTGCGCCTCACAGGGAGATACAACGGCCACAATCCCCAGTATTCCACATTGCAGGCTAGAGGTGATCTCACATGGAAAAACAAGAATGCCCCGGTCGAGATAAAGCCTCCGCCTTAGAGACCAACGTACGATGTGGGCGGGAAAAGCTCGCCGCTCAAGCCCTACCTGTGACGCCAAGCGCGGTGCGTGAAGAGCTGAAGATGCAGCCGAAGCGAAGATACGATCTCCGTAGTGCTGACATAGGGACGAGCTGAAGCGTTTCAGAAGCGATGAGATCTAGCTCTCTTCGAAGCCGCCGAGCAAGAACCTCAACGATCTCGAGTTTTGCGAGATAGTCGAAGGTGAAGTGAGTCCGGATGACGGAGCGACCAGAACCCCGAAGTGTTACTGGATTTCTTTCGGCTATGCAAGTAAGTAGTTACCGGATTTGGCAGGTTAGGCGAGCAACAAGCGGCACCCGGATTCTTGGAGTCGACATCTCGAAATATTTTCTTCCCCGCATGCGATTTTGTGTTTGATCAAGAGACAACCATGGCTGGATTTCGGCATCGTAGAGGCGGCAAACCTGCCAGCAGGGGCCGCGGAGGTAAAAGAGGTCCTGTATTCCAGCAGCAAGACCAGTTCAAGACCTCGCGCCTGAGGGAGACCGAGTAAGTGCCCGGCCGAGATCTTACGTCTTGTTTGCATATCCTAATACTGGTAGAGATGATGAGACACAAAATGGCGTGGAAAGCGAAGACGATCCTTCAGAGGGTGCAGAAGAGCTCGCGTCCGACCAAGATGAAGATGTCCAGTCTGCTAGCGAAGACGAAACTCCGACCTCAAACTCATATGTTCTGTTACTGCAGTCGCTTAATGCGGCAAAAGAAACCTCCGAGCCCCCTAGGAAGAGGAGGAAATTCATTGAGAGTGATTATACTGGAAGGCCCGTGAAGAGCGAGCACGCAAAAATTGAGCAGATGGGTCAAGAGCAGAAATCGCAGGCGGAAGAACATCTTGTCGAACTTGGAGAGGAAGTGGAGGCCGACGAAGAAGATGGCCAAGCCGCCGGGGCTGACTCCGATGACGAGGAAATGCTACTGCGAGACCCTTTCGAGAGGCACTATACAGCTATTTCGACAGAGGATTTGAAATCAGCAGTCACACAAGCTGATTGGAAAACATCATCATCGATATTGGATTCGGATATACGCCGTACAGCCATTTGCAGGACAGGGACTCAAGAGAAAGTTATCGAGTTGAGATCAGCAAAGGACGCCTATCTGAAACGTAGACTCATTGATGGTGGCACCAAAGTCGTCTCGAGCCTATCCGCAGAGGACAGGAATGTGGCAGGATCGATATTCAACTATGCCGACGTGCTGAATGGCTGCCGCAACCTCAAGAATGCCACTCGTCTACGGGACTTGTCTTGCCTACATGCCCTGAACCACGTCTTCAAGACCAGAGACCGAGTGTTGAAGAATAATGCCAAATTGGCCGTCCAATCTGCCGAGGCGCCAGATCTTCGTGATCAAGGCTTCACACGACCCAAAGTGCTCGTCATGGTGCCAACGAAGCAGGCATGTGTCAAGTTTGTCGACAGCATTACAACGATCAGTGCACCCGATCAGCAGGAGAACAAAGCACGCTTCCTAGAGACGTACTCCCGCGAAGACAAGGATGAATGGCAGGATAAGCCCGAAGACTTTCGAGAACTATTCGGCGGCAATCACGAAGAAGACTTCCGTATTGGTCTGAAGTTCACCCGCAAGACAATCAAGTTCTTCTCCGGCTTTTACAATTCGGACATCATCATCGGCTCGCCTCTCGGCCTGATGCGCACAATCACCACAGGCGGCGGTGGGAAGGACAAGAAGAATGCCCACGACGCGGACTTTCTCTCCTCCATTGAGATTGTAATCGTGGACCACGCCAACGCCCTCCAAATGCAAAACTGGCAACATCTCGACTACGTCTTCTCCCAACTCAATCTTCTCCCCAAGGACTCTCATGGCTGCGACTTCTCCCGCGTCCGCCATTGGTATCTCGATGGCCAAGCAAAATACCTCCGTCAAACGATCATTTTCACCGACTACCTCACGCCCGAGATAAATTCTCTCGCCTCCACGCATCTGCACAACATCGCCGGACGAGTGAAATACCTCCCGACCTACCCCGGGGCTATGCTGTCCGTGTCCTCCCTCGTTCTCCCGATCCCATTCACTTCCCCCATCCCACAAACCTTCCTGCGCATCCCATCTCCAAACCCGCTCTCCGACTCCGACGCCCGCTTCAAATTCTTCACCACAACAATCCTGGCCCCCATGGTGCGCGATTCACGCCATCAACGAGGAATCCTCCTTTTCGTGCCCACGTATGCGGACTTCGCTCGTCTGCGGAACTATTTGTCCACTTCCTCCGACGCCACGACCCTATCCTTCGGGAGTCTCTCGGAGTACACACCCGTCAAGGAAGTGTTGCGCGCACGATCGCACTTCCTCTCCGGACGGCATGCCCTTCTGCTGTACTCGGAGCGATCGCACCATCATTTCCGCTACAGGATTAAAGGCGTGCACAAGATCATATGGTACGGAATACCTGAGAACCCGATATTCTGGGCAGAAATCATCTCGCTGCTCGGACTCGGGGGTGCTAAAGATGGCGATGGTGGTAGTGGACGGGGGAGTACGAAGGGCGTGATCAGAGCGCTGTTTTCCAAGTGGGATGCTCTGAAGCTGGAACGCATTGTCGGCACAGAGAGAGTGGGTAGATTGATCAATGATCGCGGGGGCGATACCTTTGAGTTCGTCTAATGCTTCGGTAGAGTGAGAGTGAGAGTGAGGAGTGATATGCATGAAAAATGAGAGCCAGGTCAAGAACCATGGACATCGACCCTTTTCACTTTGTAAAGAAGCTTCCTCCTAGTACATGTCAATGTCAATGTCAATCACTGTACGTCTATATTGTCTATCGTAAGGGTTGGTGCCAACCACTGTCCTTCAACGCCCACTGTACAGCGGCTTTGACATCATCTACAATGGCCGTGGGTTCCCAAGTTGGCCGCCGACCATCTTGGTCTCTATATACGCCTGTCCTGGTCAGTAGACTCAGCCACTCGACGCCATGAGGCGAGCGGTAATCATTTGCGCCTCGAATGTCGCTTTCGGGATTATCGCCGATCATGTACACCTTTCTCAGTTTCGTCGGGTGCGGATGTTGGTGCGGGTGCTGATGCTTCTTCCGGAAAAGGCTTTCCCGATGTCGCATCAATTGCTTCTCCGCGAATTCGTATGTCGCTCGGTACGGTTTGCCGATCACGGTCTTGTATAGTTCTGGCGCGGACTTGTGGTTCTTATGGTACGTCACGGCGCGCCAGAGGCCTTCCAATGATGCTTGGAACCCGCCCTGCCCGAGCCGCGAGAGGTGGTAGTCTGCCGCCCAGAGCAGGTCGGCGTTGGAGAAGTATAGCGTCGGCTGGCCGTCTTGCAAATATCCGCTGTTGGGCAGGGAGGTGTCGCCGTTCTTGCGGGAATAAGTCCCCAGGATCCCCCTGTGGGACAACATCACGTCCAGGATGACTTGCATATCCAGCCCCCAGTCGCGCGGATCATTGTAGACGAAGACGGCGTCGATCTTGAGACCCTCGTTCGGAGATGCCGGGTTGATCGGTCGGGGAAGCGGCCGCGCGAACGACGCGTAGTAGCTCTGCTGGAAGGGCTTGCTGAACGGCCATATCTCCGGATGAGCCGCGTAGATGTCTCCCGGCGTGACGACGTTGGTGAAGCCGTATCTCTCGGCGACGTCTCTGCAGCGCCCGTATTCCCCGCCCACGACCATGATGCATTTGTCGCGCAGGCTGTTTTCGCCGTGGATCAGCTCGGCGAAGGGCGTGTGCGATTGCACGAAGTTTGATTCGTCCAGCGGCACGGCGAGCTTGGAGGAGAGGTCTTGGACTCGCTCCGACTCGTGCCTCCCTCCGCCGTTGGTGAGGAGCATGAAGGGGATGTCATTTTGATGGAGAAATTGGAGCGACGTGGACGCGTGGGGGATGGGCTTCGAGCTGCGCACGAGTACGCCGTCTATGCTATCGAACGGGATTAGATGCCTGTTTGTTGTTGTTGTTGCTACTAGGAGTGGTGGTGATGGTGTCAGATTGCTGCATGTAACTTACTCAAAGGCGAATGCAAAGTCGGGGACTCGCTGTGTGCTGCTGTTGCTTGAGATGCAGCGGGCTGCGAAATGCTGGTGGTGGCAGTGACCCAGATTCTCCCGAAGCCATCGTGGTGTCGACGGCACGCTTGGGCGAGTCAAGGACCTCGCGATGAGGTCCAAGCTACGCACCCGCATCGTCACTTGTGCTCATCGTCACTCCCAGCTCGGAGTTGCTCCAGACCGACCCGTGCTGTCGATTGCGGTGGACGCGAACGTGCTGTGCAAATGGGGCGGTTACAATTAGTGGGTTGGTACGGCTTATCGTGATAAGCTCGGGGCGAGAAAGTGAAACAGCGTGAAATAATGATGAGAAACATGTGGCGCTCAACGCAAGTGCCATCGCCAGTCCTCGTGGATGACACACGCGCCGGGCCGAATGACAGGTTTTATTCGGTTACGGGTCCTGCGTCCGAGATAACAGCAGCTGCATTCAAAGATCAACGCCGGAGCTGCCGTGTGTGCATTGGCGATGAAATTTTATCAGTTCAAGCGAAGATCCCGCAGTGCGCTGGGACGTTGCATCGTGCAAAGCCCGGGATATCCCCATTGCGTGGTCATCGTCATACTGGGACTGATTATGTTTCCGCATACATAGCGGTAAGCGTGCTGGGACCGTTTATTGCAGCGCATACACAGCGGTAAGATGTGCTAGCATTCTAGCCGTCCCCTTTGGGTATTGGTGTTGACTAAGGGGTGCATGACGTTGATCAGAAAGGCAGTGAACCAGATGTCGTGAGATGGCACTTCTCAAAGGCGACATGCTGGTGGACAGAGACAGCATCAAAGTCGGGGAGAATCTTCCTGTTGCCTCGTCCACCGAGTGAGTCCTATCGACCATCCCGAAAACATGAGTCCAAACAGATGTTGGACAGCTCTGATTCGGGTGTATGAGCCAGTTCAAAATGCGTGTCGAAGGGCATCGGCCGCTATCCACAGGTCAGAGTTCAGGCCAGCGTACTCCATATACCTAAGTGATGCCTGGACTGAGCAAAGGCTCTTCGGCGGCATTAATCATCCTATCAACAGTGGCGGCGATGGAAGGCGCTCCTCCCTCGGAGCATGTTTGCCCTTTAGTAGAATTGTCCATCCGTCTGGCATCTACGTATTGTAGGGGAGGAGGCAGCCGGAATTTTCATCGTCCCCAGCAGCCGTCCTGAAGTAACCAAATGCATGCGACATCCGGCATTGCAGGCCATTCCTTGCAGGTGGGGATCTGCTAACTTTGCACTGGGGCCTGCGTCACAGGCAGAATCGAAATGTTTGAGGCAGTACTCATGCTGCGCAAAAAGTCTCGAGGTTGTGGTTTGACAAGCACGACTGTAACCCATCGCTTCCCCGAAGCTCGTCCATCCAGCGGAAGCCGGCCACGGGGAGTCATTCGTGTCTCCAGATCTCAAAGATTTGGTTGAGCAGACCACCACCGCGCAACACCAAGCCACTCGAAGTGGAATCACAGCGCCCAGTGTCGGCTCTTCGGCTATCAGGGCTCCCCAACCGTGCGAAGGGACCGATAGCCAGTAGATCAAATTCGCTTGCGAGCCGCGCACACACGGTGCACAAGTCATGGCCGAAAGGGCACTCAGAGGGTAAAATAAACTCGCGGCGGGAGCCACAACCGAAGCGTTGGGTACGTGGCGTGCAAGCGAAGTCAACTCAGAGTGAAGCTCCAGTGAGCGACGGGAGACTGTGGACGGCATTGGCCGGGTAAGATACGTGTACCCAGTAAATGTCGCGTGAAAGGCAAGACATTCCCGCCGCACTAAACATCCGCTAAGCTGTTCGGGGGCAACACGATGGGCAAACTGCTCTCACCCAAACCGCCATCCACATCTTATCCTAGTTTTAACGTCCGACCACCAATGCCTCCTCTCCATTGCCCATGCCGACGGTGTACCTGTCCGGCTCCTCTTCACGTATTCGCCTATGACTAACCCGCCTTCCCCTGCAGAAAATCGAACGTGTGCGCGAATAACGATGCTGCTTCCTTCGGCTGTGGCTCAAGCGATAATTAAGACTGGGTACTGGGTACACTGCCTACCATCAACAGACTGCACGACATCAGGAGATGTGCTCGTCCACGTCTCGCATCAACCGCTTACAGCTTCGAGAAGGAGATCGAGATTGTTAGTAAGCCTTGCTCATCCACCGTCTTATGCATTCTATCTCGGAAGTCCTCTAATTAACCATCTTTTGAGAACCACACAGACGGCGGAAACAATGCTCCATCCGCGATCCGGCGTAGTCCACTTATGACGATCCTGTTACCAGGGTGTTGCAGGGTAGGCCCGGCAGGGATTTGGTCCCTATCGTGCTTGCAGACCTCAGCGCTATCCCAACCAGAAGCATCTCTAGGTGATTCGTCACGGGAGCCATATGGCAAACTGCCAAACCCCTGCTATACCCGCTTCTGTCCTAACGCGAAAATTGTGCCCAGCGTGGCATGGATGACCTTGTCTTTCATCGTCCCCTGCTGGCCGCCAGCCTTGTGGATACCGTGCCATGTCATGCGCTCAGTGCGAACAGTTATCGCTCAACACTGGAGGAGCATGGCCACAGCGCTGTTCCAGACTGTTGCTATTCTTTGACTGCTCTCGGCAATATTGCTTGGCTGTGGCCAGTTCGCCGATTGTGCAACTGCTTGAGCGCTGAGTGCGCTCTGAAATCGACGATGCAACGCTCACGTGCGGGCCTCAACGACTCTCACATGTTGTGTTGTGTATGGATTCATCGACATGGATTACGGCAACATGTTCCTGAATCCCACCAACGTCCTTTCGCCGAACGATGCAGACTCTGTTTGCCACGCTGCATAATGCTTGTCCAAACCGATTGCAAGATTCCATACAATGCTTACCCGTGTCTCATGGATCTCCCCACTCCCTGGATTCTGTGACGACAAATACGCAACGTCGATCCCAGTACCGCCGAATCGAGGTTTTATTGTCACAATCTTCTGGAGGGAGGCTGAGGGATGCTCAGCTCGGTCCCAGCATGTCCACAACGGGATCTCCTGTCTGAACGGAAGACCTATGGGGTGTGAGATAGGCTGACCTTTGTTGAGGGCTTCTCGACTCTTCGTTGTAGTCCTTCCCTACATACCCTCCTTCTACCTTCTGATTCCTGTACCATTTGGCCTCCGCAAAATCCACTCGGTCAAACACACTCGCTTCTACGATTACTGCCACTTTGAATCAGTCCTTCGTTTTTCTATCTGCACACTATGTGGTTCTACACTCTCGTTTTCAGCGTTTTCCTATTTCTTTCGAGTTGCAGGG
Organism: Phialophora verrucosa; assembly: GCA_002099365.1. NCBI lineage: Eukaryota > Fungi > Ascomycota > Eurotiomycetes > Chaetothyriales > Herpotrichiellaceae > Phialophora > Phialophora verrucosa. The sequence goes on along the minus strand of MSED01000015.1, from coordinate 2,151,265 downwards.
CACTCAGATATGATCCGGCATTTGCCCAGTACAACCTCAACCAGAATCAAACTGCAACGAACCCGCTGGATTATTGGGGGGAGTGGACAGGGCATCAATACCACCCATCACCCTCCAATTGGCGGTTTCCCTTTTATACTCTCTTCCTCGACCGGTTTGTCAATGGGGACCCCTCCAACGACAACATCAATGGAACAGCATACGAGCATGACCTTAATTCAAATCAAATGCGCCACGGAGGCGATCTCCAAGGTCTTGTCGATACGCTGGACTATCTACACGGCATGGGCATCAAGGTATGTCGACGCTTCCTCCAGCAGATGTTGGGCTAACCGGCGCAGGGTATCTATATTGCCGGCTCTCCTTTCATCAACAGTCCCTGGGGTTATGATCAGTACTCCCCGCTGGACCTCTCCGTCCTCGACCAACACTTCGGCACCATCGACATGTGGCGCTCTGCCATAGAAGAGATGCACTCACGGGGTATGTATGTTATCCTGGACAATACCTTTGCTACATTGGGGGACCTCATTGGGTTCGACGGGTACCTCAATACCACCACACCCTTCACGTTAAAGGAACATCAGGTCCAGTGGAAAACATCTCGCGAATACCACGACTTCCACATCGGTAACAACTACAACGAAACTTGCCAATATCCCAAGTTTTGGTTGGAGACGGGATACCCTGTCGGCGAAGACGTCACGAGTCAAATGGTTGGCTGCTATGACAGCGACTTTGACCAGTATGGCGACACTGAAGCCTTCGGTGTGTTTCCAGATTGGCGTCGTGAGCTGTCAAAGTTTGCCTCCGTCCAAGATCGTCTGCGAGAATGGCACGAGCCTGTCCGTCAGAAGCTCGAGAACTTCTACTGCATGATGATAGCTCAACTCGACATTGACGGTTACCGATACGACAAAGCCACGCAGTCAACTGTAGACGCTATGGGCTACATGAACCATGCGATGCGCACGTGCGCCAAGCGATACGGTAAAGACAACTTCTTCACTCCCGGCGAGATCACTGGTGGGAACGTGTTCGGGTCCATCTTCCTTGGCCGTGGTAGACAGCCGGATATGCTCCCTGAAAATCTGACGGTGGCTGCTACCATGACAGACCGTTCTCCTGAAAAATATTTCTTGAGAGACGAAGCGCATGGTGCCCTGGATGCTGCCGCCTTCCACTATACAGTCTACCGCACCTTAACTCGCTTCCTGGGTATGGATGGCAATCTTGAGGCAGGTTACGATGCCCCACGGAATTTCGTGGACATGTGGAACTCATTTCTGCTCACCAACGACTTTGTCAACCCCAACACTGGAAAGGTAGACCCACGGCACATGTACGGAGTGACGAACCAGGATGTCTTCCGGTGGCCGGCCATCACTAATGGCGTCGAGCGCCAGCTGCTGGGTCATTTCATCACGGCCATCCACATGCCTGGCGCACCATTGCTTCTCTGGGGCGAGGAGCAAGCCTTCTACATCCTAGACAACACGGCTTCGAATTACATTTTCGGCCGGCAAGCAATGTCCTCTGCAATGGCCTGGCAGACTCATGGGTGCTACCATCTCTCCTCCACACAGTTCTTCGACATGCCGCTGAATGCCTCCCGTCGCGGTTGTCAGGATGAAACTGTCAGCTACGACCACAGAGATCCCACTCATCCAGTCCGCAACATCATCCATCACATGAATCAGCTTCGGGAACAATACCCTGTACTTCAAGACGGGTTTTTCCTGCAGCAGTTGTCGAACCAGACTGAAGAGATCCAGTACCCTGGCTCGGGAAATGTCACCACGGAAACTGGCATGTGGTCTGTCATGCGATCTGGTTTTCCTGGCGTCCAAGATCTTAGCGACATGGGCGCCGGAGATCTTCCAGTGTGGCTCCTCTACTCCAATGCCAATGCATCGACTACTTATACATTCGACTGTAACGACAACGCAACGGCTCTGAACACAACCAGTTTAATCTCCCCATACGACGCTGGCACTGTGGTCAAAAATCTGTTTTATCCCTATGACGAGCATACCCTCGACAACAGCGTCCATCGATTGGGAATCAATGGTTCGACAAATCCAAATGGCTGTCTCGGCAGTTTGGATATGGCGGCCTACGACTTTCGAGCTTATGTTCCGAAGGAACAGTGGGTGGGACCGAAGCCAATGATCACCAAGTTCACTCCCGGTCACGATGCACGGCTCGAGTCGACAGTCAACGCGGATGAGACGGAGTCTGTAAATGTCGAATTCCAGTTCTCGGTTGAAATGGATTGCGATAGCGTGACGAACAGCATCATCTTCAACTCAACCACTGAACAGGCGGCCACTCCGTCTATCGACCGAGGCAGTATAAAATGTGCGAATCTCGACCAGCCACAAACACCTGCGTACGTCGGAGCCATCTCGTCCACATGGTCATGGTCGGCAAAGTTGGACAATGTGGCGAACGGCATCCACTCCATTTCCGTCCGCAACGCATCTTCCGTAGCTGGCGATGTTACAAACGCCATTGATCATTTCTTGTTCCGCATAGGGCGAACTGATAACCCAATGGTGTTCCCGGGAGCCGCAAACTACTCGTCTAGTCTCCTCAGCAAAAGCGACAACGGTTCCCTGATCATCTCACATAACGCAGCAGGCGCAGACAAATGGCGTTATTCCACGAATTGGGGCTCCAGCTTCTCGGACTGGATGCCCTACAGTGGCGGAAAGACGCAGATCGAAAAGCAAGCGTGGTCTGGAACAAAGCTGCAATCCTGGAAAGGCGACCACGTGCGTGTCGAGTACTTCAGCCGGCTGGCGGGCAGCAGCGACCATGTCCAGGAAGGTGATGTTGGCTTCAGCACCCCTCGGCGCTTCCCTCACCTGTTCCTCAACGGCCCTTACAACCAGTATGGGTACGACGCTGGCCTCAGCAACGAGATGAAGCTTACCGACAACTCCACATGGGACCATCATTTCATGACCGAGTGGAGTCTCGCGGGCACGCTCGCACAAATCAATGTCTGGGGACTCAACCCAGATGGCAAGCCTGACCAGACAACAGTGATGGGCGATGCTGATGGTGACTCGATCCTTGACCGTCTTCCGCCGTCGTCGCTGTCTTCGGTCGTTCTCAACATCACCCAGCCTCCTCCGAAGCCCTACCTCGGTTGGCGGCTTGTGATAAATGACGGCAATTTGCGGTTTGAACTACGGCCATCGGGTAACATGTGGCCTCAACTGATCCTTTACGTCCTCCTCTGGACCGTCCCGATCATTACGGCGACCTTCGGCGTATGGTCGTTCATGCAGTCCTTCTACCAAATCAAATTCAACGAAATCGGCATATCAGAGAAGAAGAGCTTCGTTCCTGCAGTGTTCAAGAGAAAATTCAAGAGGCTACCTGACGAGGAGAATTTGCCTGGAGTTCTGACCAAGTTCTCCCGAAAGCCAAAGTTTCTGCAACCGACGGGTGCTCTGATTGACCAGCAGAAACGCCGGACTGTCTTGATCGCAACTATGGAGTACGACATCGAAGACTGGGCTATTAAGATCAAGATTGGCGGCCTCGGTGTCATGGCACAACTGATGGGCAAGAATCTAGGTCATCAAGACCTGATCTGGGTCGTGCCCTGTGTCGGCGGCGTCGACTACCCAGAAGACCAAAAGGCAGATCCTATGACGGTGACGGTCCTCGGCAAGCCATACGAAGTGCAGGTCCAGTACCATGTCTTGCGCAATATCACCTACGTGCTCCTTGACTCACCTGTCTTCCGACAGCAAACCAAGGCGGAGCCGTACCCACCTCGCATGGACGACCTTTCATCTGCCATCTACTATTCGGCATGGAATCAGTGTATCGCGCAGGCTCTGAATCGATTTCCTGTTGACCTCTATCACATTAACGACTACCACGGTTCTGTGGCTCCACTATACCTGCTCCCAAGAACAATTCCAGCCTGCTTGTCTCTCCACAATGCTGAGTTTCAGGGGCTGTGGCCGATGCGCACGAATCAGGAACGGGATGAGGTCTGTTCGGTCTTCAACCTGTCCTCTGAAATTGTGGCCAAATACGTCCAATTCGGCGAAGTGTTCAACCTACTCCATGCTGGAGCGTCGTACTTGAGGGTCCACCAGCGCGGCTTCGGTGCGGTGGGTGTCTCCAAGAAGTATGGGAAGCGATCGTACGCCCGGTATCCGATCTTCTGGGGGCTGAAGAAGGTTGGCAAATTGCCAAATCCCGACCCGTCGGATACAGGCGAGTGGGACAAGAAGCTGCCGAAAGAGTCTGATATCCACGTCGACCCTGATTTTGAGGCTGCGCGACCTGAGCTTAAGCGTCAAGCGCAAGAGTGGGCTGGCCTCGAACAGAACCCAAAGGCCGAGCTGTTTGTTTTCGTCGGACGCTGGTCGATGCAGAAGGGCGTGGATCTGATTGCGGACGTTTTCCCGTCAATTTTGGAGTCCAATCCAAACGTGCAACTCATCACCATTGGACCTGTTATCGACCTATACGGCAAGTTTGCGGCAATGAAACTCGATCGGATGATGAAGCTGTACCCTGGCAGAGTATTCTCCAAGCCCGTCTTCACCGCACTTCCCCCGTTCATCTTCTCCGGTGCCGAGTTTGCCCTTATTCCCTCAAGAGACGAACCTTTCGGACTTGTCGCTGTCGAGTTTGGTCGCAAGGGTGCCCTGGGTGTCGGTGCAAGAGTTGGTGGTCTCGGTCAAATGCCAGGATGGTGGTACACCGTGGAGTCCATGACGACGGCCCATCTAATACACCAGTTTAAACAGGCCATTCACGAAGCTCTCGGCTCCAGCACGGAAATTCGTGCGCTAATGAGAGCAAGGTCTGCTAAACAACGATTCCCTGTTGCTCAATGGGTTGAGGACCTAGAAATCCTCCAATCGACAGCAATCCGCGTCCATGACAAGGTCGAGGCTACGCGGCGTCACACTGCCGCAGGTGATTTGATCGGCACCTCTACATGGAACACCCCGTTTGCTTCCGGCACAGTCACGCCGTCGGGCTTCCGGACACCAACCTTCGGCCATTCCAGAATGTCAAGCTATGCAGCAATCCAGTCCCTGACCACGCGCCTTAGGAATCTGGGACACAGCCGGGAAACGAGTCAAGATACATTTCGGCGTCCAAATTCAAGCCACTCGCACACTCCGTCCGGTCTGTCCCGTTCCGCTTCTCTCGGATCTCGCAGGGGGCCGGGCCACGTCGACGTCCAAGACGAACAGGATGGTGACGAGCCGCGGACCGCTAGCTTGCTTCCGCCTATACCAGATGTAGGAGGAGACGACACTGGGTTGAGGGCAGGCTCCACTCAGAATCCCAACGAGTACTCGGACGACGAAGATGAAGACCTGGAGAGCGATTTCGACGACGACGAAGACGACGATGATGATGTCGTGACGATGCCTAAACAGACTAGCGGGCGATACGAAAGCATACCGCTCACCGATGACTCGCCTCGTACGCCACCGTCGCACAGTTACCGTTCAAGCAGGACCGCAGGACTGGAGCTCACACGACTTTCAAATAGCCCTTACAGCAGGAAGAACTCGCTGGATCAACCCAGGCCAGATTCAGGGCTTCTCGTCCCTCCGCCGGTCTTTACGGACAACAACCGTGTCTCAAGTACCCCTTCTCTGCTTTCGATGAACACGATTGTGGGGGAGAAGACAGATTTCAAGCTGCAACAGGTTGATCCCTTCTTCACCGACAGCAATGGCGAGTTTGCCCGAGCTTTTGAGAAGAGACTGGAAGACCTGACAGGCCACAATTCCGAGTCGACAACCTGCATTGAGGAGTTCCTCGTCAAGTCCGAGAAACAGTGGTTCAACACGTTCCGCGATGTCAAGCTGGGAAGGCACACGGCCATGTCTTCGGCTCGTGACAGCATGCACACCAGCCGTGAATCGCGCCCAACTTCCGCCGCGCCGTCCATTTACGGAGGGAACACCGACTCAGACTCCCACCACGACCCAAACAACCTGGCTGAGCAGTTCCTGCTGGGTGAGAACTACAAGCCCCCGACGGGGCTGAGAAAGTGGATGCAACTGCGTGTGGGTGACTGGCCTGTCTATGCCTTCTTCATGGGCTTCGGACAGATTATTGCAGCCAACTCGTATCAGATCACGCTCTTGACCGGAGAGGTTGGCCAGACAGCATCCAAACTCTACTCGATTGCATCCATCTATCTTGCCACATCGATCTGCTGGTGGGTTCTTTTCAGACGCTTTCAGTCCAGACTCTGCCTGTCCCTGCCATTTTTCTTCTATGGCCTGGCTTTCCTCTTGATCGGCACGGCACACTATGGCTCTTCTATTAGCAGCCGAGGCTGGATCCAGAACGTCGGAACAGGCATGTACGCGGTGGCCTCTTCCTCGGGCTCCATCTTCTTCGCCCTGAACTTCGGCGACGAGGGCGGTGCTCAAGTCAAAGCCTGGGTATTCCGGGCCTGCATGATCCAGGGGACCCAGCAGGTCTACGTCGTCGCCCTGTGGTACTGGGGCGCCTACCTCAACAAACGCACTGTCACACAGTTGGTCAGCACACCCAATCCCATCACCGACACCTGGAAGATCACAGCCATCACATTGCCCATTGCCTTCTTGCTCTGGGTCATTGGCGTGCTCATGTGGTTGGGCCTACCCAGTTACTACCGCCAAGCACCCGGCCAAATGCCCAGTTTCTACAAGTCCCTGACGCGGCGGAAGATCGTGCTCTGGTTTTTCGTCACCGTCATCATCCAAAACTTCTTCCTCTCCGCGCCCTACGGCCGGAACTGGTCATTCCTCTGGAGCAGTTCGCACGCGAAGACCTGGCAAATCGTCTTGCTCGTCGCATTCTTCTTCATCGCTGTCTGGGCCGCAGCATTGTGGCTGTTCGCCACGCTTTCCAAGTCGCATAGTTGGATTTTACCGCTCTTTGCCATCGGGCTGGGTGCGCCGCGATGGGCCCAGATCTGGTGGGGAACGAGTAACATCGGATCATACTTGCCCTGGGCCGGCGGGTACACGGCCTCTGCGCTGGCGTCGCGCGCCCTGTGGCTATGGCTGGGCACCTTGGACGCCATCCAAGGCGTCGGCCTGGGCATGATCCTTCTGGCGACGCTCACGAGGGTGCACGTGGCCTTCACACTCATCACGGCCCAAGTCCTCGGCTCGGTGGCCACCATTGTCGCGAGAGCTTGTGCGCCCAACAAGATCGGTCCCGGACCCATCAGTCCGGACATCAGTGGCGGCGTGTCCAACATCTGGCAGGCCTGGTTCTGGATCGGGCTGGCCTTCAACCTGGCTATTTGTGCCGGTTATTTCAAGGTATGTCGGCTATCGTACGGAGTGAGCGAGTATGGGAGACTAATGGTGATTTACAGTTCTATCGGAGTGAACAGCTCAGCAAGCCATGATCTATTTGACGGCATCGTAAAGGAGATGGGTTCACCCATCCTTGCTTTCCACCGCTGTCTGTACAACACGTCATGAGCATAGATGGACACATGGATACGGAAAGACTTGGAGATTCTAATGCACGAGCATGACCTTCCTACCTACATCCATACCTATGGTGGGATGTGCGTCATGTATAATTGGATATAGGGAAACGGACGAACAGAACTTCTGTATGATATGCTATGCTATGATATGATGTGGGATGGGATGGGATGGAATGGTACGGTATATAGATAGTACAGTATATGGGTCATATAATTTGATGTTACACACCAAGTAAATTATCAAGAACAGGCTGATACGGAGTACGAGTTGAGTATGTGTCGAGTACGAGTATCGTCATGTTGTTCATCAGTCTACGAGTACCGCCCTGAGACGGATGCGCGGAGACGACGATACAGTGTTACGGCCTGGTATCAAGGAGTAGAGCTGGGATCGTGTGGAGATGTATGCCTCGAAGGCAATGGGTAGGCACTCCTCCTTCGGATCTCAAGCAGATCGATTTCGCCGATCTATGTTCCATCCATACAAGCATATATTGTGTAATCGTACATTCGTGATCTCATGCCTAGACAAGAACTCATGAAACTCGCTGCTTTTTGAAGACGTTCCCGCCCTTGAAGCCGTTCGTTTCGCGCTGTCGTTTCCGCTCGATTTCTTCCTTCATGATGCGTGCGGCCTCGCTCATCGGTCTCTGCGCGTTCAGTGTCACCGGTTTCCTCGAACCGCTTAGGGGGTTCTTCTTGGATGCTGCGGCGAAGACGTTCTTGGGCTTGCTTGTCGTGGAGCCGAAGGACATCGACAGGGACGATTGTTTGGCGGGGGGTTGTGTTGACGCATTATCTGCGGTGTCGGGAGGTGTGGTGGCTGACGGGGTTTGAGTTGGAGAGGTTACGGTATCCTCTTTCTGCTTCTCCCTTTCCCTTTCCTTCTCAGGGGACGAGTCGTCTTTTTCCGAGAGAGGAGGCGTCGGCGATGCGGCCGGAGCGGTGGCGGGCACTGCCTTCTTCGCTCCAAAGTTGAGGACGATCTTCTCTCCGTCTTTCCGCTTGATACCAAGGCCGTCGCCTTCGCTCTGAGCTTCGTCGTCGGGGACCGCCTCGTCGCTTTCCGCGTCCTCTTCCACCATACTTTGCCCCTTCGCCCTGCGGATCTGTTCCTGGATCATCCGCTGCTCGCGTTCCTCGTCACCCCGGTCCTGTCTCTCCTTCCTTCGTATCGCTTCCTGCCGCCGCAGCGCTTCGGGGCTGTTGTCGATCCAACTGATCATCAAGGCACTCGCGCCGCCACGGGCCTCGTTCTTCTCGTCCTCATCCACGCGACATATGCCTTCCCGGCCTAGATACTTTGCAAACTCGGTCAGACTGTTCCACCTGGTGGCGTTCATGTGGATGTGTTCCTTGTTCGAGATATACTCTTGGTAGAAGTGGTTGACGTTGACCTTTTTCTCGCCGTGGCCCGTCCGCAGGAGTTGGATGAAGTCTTTCAGGAATTGGTTGGAGAAGTCACGGATCGCCTTTCGAGGGTCTTCGCCGATGAGCTGCATCTGCCGGACGTGCGACTCCGACGCAACGTGGCACTTGAACCCGTTCTCGTCGCGCATTTGTCGCTGGCATGCTTGACAGTACCATCGCAACCGCTGAAGGCCCTTCGCCTTCATCTGGTTGGCGATGTACTTGGTAGATCCCACCTCGGCGCGCGGCATGATTGCGATGTAAGCCAGACAAGAAGCAGGAGGGTGAATGGGTCAGATCGAAGGCTGGAAATGGCAGGGCAGGTTTGTTGAAGTGGGATGAGCAGGCCGTGCAAGTGCAAGTGCAAGTGGCGTCGATCGACCACGAGGACTGGTGAGAGATGGCACGTGCTTTGACATCACGTGATACACATGACAAAATCCCTGCTCACGTGACTCTTGGCGTATCGACGACTTTCTACCACATTAATTCATCGGCAGCTCTACTATATCAATGCTTATGCTATATTACGTGCTGAGTATTCTCCTATTAGGCTATTCATTCCGTACCCTAGCGGCGATGGACCTCGCATATTTGCGCCGATACCCTTCTCAGTTCTGAGTTAGCAATGAGTTCAGACGCTGGAGATCAGGACAATAACCTAAGAGACCAAGCTCGCGGTGGATGAGAATGGCTTGCCCGGTGTTTGACCTTCAGGGAAGTAGATGTCTATGGCGTTTAAAACTCGAGGAAGTCTGTTCTCGCTCGCTTTAGGTCACCAGTGAATGTGCAAGTTGCAACCGGATGAAAAATGACAACATAGCAGTAGCATTGCCGTACCGTTAAGGACCTTGCTTCGCCGCGGCCTCGTGCGTTCGATACCGGCGGATTAGCGAATGCTGGGACCGAGCAATCTCAGGATGGCGAAAGCACGAGGGACGAGTATCGAGCAGTGGGTCTTCCAGCGACGATTATCTCAGAGCGGCCAAGGTTTGAACCATCTGCAGAAGCAATGAATTAGAGCCGACTTGCATCGAATAACGAGCCGGGGTCGATCCTCCTGTCACGGGCTGTGATTTATAACAGCATTCTATCAAACCTCAAATGCTGCTCCTGTGAACCCTGGAAAGTGGAACAGTGAAGACTAGGATAATCAACCGCTGATATTCACTTCCGGCCGCGAAGGCCCAGGCAGTTGGTTTTCAATTGTGACTTGACCATGAAATCATCTCCTGACCCATCCTTAGACACGATACTAGGCAAGTCCAAGACTCTATCCCAGACATTCATCCTTCTGTCTCAGAAATATGCGTTTGTGCCCTCGACCTGCGTCCAGCGTTTACAACAATGGCAACATCCAACGATCGGAAACAGAATTTCGAGGGCCAGATTTTAGACCCGACGTGCTTCCCGACAAGAGGCTTCTAGTACGCGCAGTCCTGAACAATGAAGTCGTCACTGAAACCGTCGAAATGGATGGCTCAAGTGGCGCCCGCGTCGATTACTTCCTTGCCAATCTCAGCGACAAAATCCCACTCTTGTGCGGCACCTCCAAACTCTGGTCCCATGAATTCCAGGGCAGAGACCTGACGATGCCGTTGCTGCTCTTACAAGAAACCGCAACATCCGGGAGGCATGACACTCAGCATCGGCGCTGGGCCGTTGTGCCTGCAGGGGATACCAAGAAGTACTCGCATTGGGTGACACAAAACCTGCGTGCCGGCGATGCGGACGTCTTGCGCGTCGAAGCTCACTTTTTCATTACGCGCGACAACAACTCCCCCTTCGACGAATTAGAAGAGTATGAGGAATTCGCAAGAGAGCTTAAGGAAGCCGCCACTGGCAGAAAGAAGATCGAGGACACGCCGCTCATTCAGATCAAGAACACCGACCTTGGCAAACCCCTCAATGAGTGGCTCCCCTCCTTTCAAGAAGAGACCACATCGGCTCATCTGAGCAGTCTTGCGTATGCGCCAACGACGAACCAATTCTTCCCTCAACGGTACATTGAGGACCCTCTGGCATATCGGCCGATTTGCAGAGCTTGTAGCCTTCTTGCCGTGGAACGAGGTTTAGTGAGGCCTAGCCGTCGGGCGAGGGCTCGGGCACACTACGCGGCGACTCAGGCAACGCGAGAAGACCAGCCAGCTGAGGGGGCCCGAGGAGTCCAGACCGCGCCAGACGCTCAGGCAGCTGAGGCAGCGCAGGCTGGCGAACTCGGCTTGTCCCGAGAGACTTCTGCCCACACCGTTGGCGGGAGCAGCAAGGGCGGAGAACCCGACATGGACGCAGATGAGCAGCTTGCGAGATTACTCCAAGCAGAAGAGCATGGATTGCGACGTCGGGCCGGAACGAGGAACTACAAGGGTCTTAGCTGAGTGTTCGACTGCAGCGACCACTCTGACAATATGTGGAGCTGCGTACCCGCCAGGCTCGGCAAGAGAGCAAGGCCAGGCAGGGTTTGGGCATTAATTGGAGGGGAAAAGACAAACAGCAGCCCAGGGAAAGGACTGTTCAGCGATGATTGTAGTGGTGATGGACTGCCTTCTTGTCAAGTCCATATTAATGTGCGTCGACGCAGTATGCACGTAGCAAGTAACAAGTACGGATGACTAAGCAAGAAATTCAAACACCAAATACTGTATTCTTGGTAGAACTGTGTGACCACAACTCAGATCACTGGGTGCAGGATGGTAGTCTGCACACATCCGATCACGCGTAGAACGCCGGATCTCCATTGAACGAGCGACGAACTTGACCCTCGCGCCACCGACGGAGCATCCTGTCTGGAATCAACAAAGTAATTACTTACACATCACGCAGTAATTACCCTCTTCAATGGCCCGGATACAGCAACCTACGAGCAGCGCAAAATCAAACTCGAAACTAAAGTCCTCGAGGCGCTCCAGATCTAAACCCCAATCCCTCAAAACAGGCCGCCCGCCGCTGCTCTTTTCCTCGCCGTCATCAAACATTGACAACATCTCGACGCCCACAACCAACGGCAAAGCCGAAGCCAGAGCAAATGCCAAAAACAACGTCACACTCAAAGCCAACGCCAACGCCACCTCCTCCACCCTCTCGTCAAAACACACCCGCGCCCTGATCAACACGCACCACCTCCTCCAGAAACGACTCGCTACCGCGCGTGCCCAGGCCGACACCGCCCAGATCCAGACGCTCGAAGCCCAGCTCGCGGCCCAAGGCGGGTTAAAGGCATACCAGCTCGCCAGCCGGACCGGACAGAGTCGTGACCGCGGAGGCGATTCGAGCAGACTGCTCGTACGTTGGCTCGATGGGGAGGTGAGGGCCCGGAGAAGGGCGCTCCGACAGCGAGGCCGAGATGGACAGAGACAGAGACAGAGATCAGTGTCGAGTTCGAGTTCGAGTTCGAGTCCCGGTCCCGTCCCCGGTCCTAGTCCAAATACTCGTAATACTGGCAACGAGAATCTCAAGCCTCCTCCTCTTCGCATCCTCGAAGTCGGGGCCCTCAGCACAGACAACGCGCTCAACATCCCCGAAATCACGACCGTGAGGAGGATCGATCTACGCAGCTCAGGCCCGGGGATCGAGGAAGTCGATTTCATGGACTTGCCTGTTCCGCGTGATTCGAGCAGCAGCGGTAGCAGCAGCACAGAGCACAAGTCTCGAGGAGGAGGTGTGTCGTACGACGTCCTCAGTCTCTCCCTCGTGTTGAACTACGTCCCCGACGCGACGGCGAGAGGCGAAATGTTAAAGCGGACGACTTTCTTCTTGAGGCGGATGCCGCCTCCCCTCCCCTCCTCCTCCCAACAACCGACTGGGAATGGCCGGACGGACAACGACGACGCCACGCCGGTGCTGCCTTGTTTGTTCCTCGTCCTTCCAGCCCCGTGTGTGGATAACAGTCGGTACCTGACCGGCGAGCATCTCACTGCGATGCTCAACTCGCTGGGCTATTGCCAGGTTCGGGCAAGGACGACGCGGAAGCTGTATTATAGTCTGTGGCGCTACGACGGGCCGGGAGCGAGGGATGGGTGGTTGAGAAGGGGTGGGCAGTCGGTGTTCAAGAAGAGAGAGATCAACCCCGGAGGAGGGAGGAATAATTTTTGCATCGTGCTGGATGGGGACCACGTTTCATAGAGTGACTTCTCTCTCTCAAGTGGGAGAGAAAACTGCGCGCGGACCGCAAAGTTTGTCGATGGTTTCTTCTGTTTCAATTTTCACTGTTCAACGGACCACCATTTCCACACTCCCCGGCCGACTCGCTATGCGTGCTGCTCTATTTCTACAGGATACATGTAGCATCTCTCCCTTTCGCTGCGTGCCTTGAAGCTGGGGTCTTCCAAATTCCGACTCAGGAGGTTCGAGGCAGCCAATAAGCCCTCTCCCCAGCATGGAAGTGTCCAGTCCTCCACCGCCGTGGCCCATGAGTTTTGCCAAGAAGAGATAGCTTTCGACCAATATGTGTAACAGAACCCGCCATCCATGAGTGGTAAACTATGATGCTAGCATGCAACTGCTGTCCGCCATTGTAGAACGCCATATCCAGGCCATATCGGGTCATTGTACCACGCTCCAGTCATTGCATAAGCCGCAAGTAGAGACACAATTATATCGCAACCGTCTTCATCTCCGCCTCGATGCCGTCTACACCCAGACCTTTGACTTCGGGTTCTGGCTGTGTTGGGTTGTTTTCAGTGCTCTCATTGTTGCCTGCCGTCAGCACCCGAGTGAGTCGCGTCGAGGGGAAGTCCTTCGAGTCTGCGCTCTTCAACGAAGCTGGTGTTGGCAAATCCACAAGCTTGTCTGCTTCGACCTTGGCCGATGTCGCTGCCTCTGGATCTATCGGTGCTGGAGTGGCTCGTTTCTTGCCTTGGGTGACTGACTGCTCAGCGGCTTGGGCGAAGTCACGAACCACATCGCCGCCGGGTCGAATGGCCTGTGGCTGGGCGATTTCTTCCTGCACACGAGCCAGGGGACTGCCGACCGCGTGTCTCGGACTGCCCGCAGGCCCTCTGGCGAATCGTTGAGGTGACCGGCCTCGATCTTCGCCAACGACCGGACTTCCGTACGGGGAATGGCGCCCATTCTGCGCTACTGTGCTGTTGTTGATGCCGCCTGGTTGAGATCTCCGCCTTGGGCCTCTGCGGCCATATTTCTGATCTGCTCTCCAACGCAAAATATCCATATAAGCTGGCTCGACTGTTTCGGTCCTGAACTCCCTCAGTTTCAGTTCGCCTGTGTCCTCATCAACAAAGACCTTCTCGCTGCTGAGGTCATCTGCCACCGTGGCCAAAAAGTGGCCCCATGACCGAGCAACAACATATTTGCAGTCGTAGTCACGACCGAACAAGATGACTTGACCCCATTGACCCATTGGACCTGGGGCTAGATCGACCGCAATGTTGTTCCCGCCCCAATCCCTGGCCAGTGCAATCCAGCTGGGGTGGGCGTATGCCTTCTGAATTGCGTTGGGTGGTTGGGATTCCTGTCTATCGAGCAATTCCTGTCTCCAGAAGCGGTTCTGGGTGTGATTTGAGGACGAGGCACTGTTGCTGAGGCCTTTGGAGCTGCCGTACGACGGTTTCCGGGCGCCACTCAGGTACTCCTCGTTGACGATCTGCCAATTCTTCCATTCCTGTACAATTTCTTCACAGTCCAGCAGCATGCAACCGAAAATGATTCCTGTCGGTCTACCACCACGCTCTTGTCCGTCGTGAATGGCGAGCGAGTCGCGGACCTCTTGCGGCAGAGACATATTCAGTTCGTGTTCCAGTTCATTGATGTCATTCTGGGTACATCCTTCGCCAAGCTGATCCCAGAGTTCGGTATAGTTCTTCTCGGCCCATCGGTCGATCTTCTTCCAGGAGTGGGAGACAGGTGGTGGGGGAGGCGCGCCGTCAGCGAAACTCTGCATTTGAATCTCGCCTGGAGACACAACTTCGTCGATGCCAGCAGGCTTCGGTGCGTTTAAGGAGCGCATACCCGGCGAGTAGGGTCTGTTAGGAGACTGGCCGATGTGGGAGGAGGAGACTGAGGGTCGCTTGGTGTCTTGGTATGTCTGGGAGAGGTCTTGCTGGGAGTCAATGGCACTGGTCGCGACCGACGTCAGGGGGGCATGTCGACTCTGGCCGACGGGGACATGTTGACCCGTTCGGTAAGGAGAGTCGTGCGAGGCATGGCGGTCATTAGAGGTCATGGTATGCCAGAACGAGCGCCATGCTGTCGTGAGGCTGGAAGGGGTCAGTCATGGTAGACGTGAGGCCAGAGGGGGAACACGCACGAGTTTGCCATGACTGGCGACACGGTCAGAGTAGTCGCTGCCACTTTGACGGTTGTTGGTGACGGGGACGAATTGAATTACAATATCAATATCAGCATCGGAGGGCTGGAATATCTGGCATCTGATAGTTGGTGCAGTTGTCTTTGCGGCGGTAGCTGGGGGTCAAAACAAAGGCCGACTGCGTCGTACGTTTTGTGTTGTGTCTCGGTGGTTGGAGCCGCAAACGACAAAGAACGTCCCGAGGTGGCTAGGGGTTTGGCCGAGAACAGAACAAGGAAGCGTTGGTACACAGCAAGCCAGTGCGTTTGTGTAAGTACGAGTAGGGGAGACAGTATTAAGGCAGTTGAAGGGGTGGATGGGAGGGAGGAGGACGAGGATGATTACAGTCTGTATTTTGCAGGCACACCGCAACTGCAGCGAGACGACGACAAAAGGGGACGGGCACCTGCAAAATATGAATATGGGGAGCAGCGGGAGCCGCTAAGGGCCCTGGTTCCGGGTGCGCAACCCCCCCAAGCCCAAGCCCAAGATGCAGCATGCATCATGCAGATGACATTTTAGACACCCGCGCCTAACAAACCCACTCTGCCCACTCTGGCCTTCTCTAAATTTTGACAAGCATCCTACTATTACATGCCTCATCCATGCAGTTATTGCTGAACCAAGAAGGCTGACGAGTCTTGGGTGATGGCTACGATAACCGGCGGCCCTGCCCCTCAAAGAGAATGTCTCCTCGTATCCTTCCCTCTTTCAGCTGCCTGCCGCCTTCAGCTGTTCCTTTCCGAACTGCAAGCGCTGCGCCCCCCGGATCTGGACGCGTCAATCATCTCTCAATCAGCTCAGGCGAGTAGTGGGGGCAACACCAGCTGATGACGCTCAGAGGACTGCGCGCTGCCTCATGCCCTTCACATGAACGAAGGCATCAGGAACGCCGCTCCACCATCACCTCGTCCGAATCGCGCTTCACAAGTCCGAGACGCGTCAATCTTATGGCTGCAATCAAGCCTTCTAGTGGCACCGCTAACCGATAGGCTGAGGTCCGTTGTTGGAGATTACACGATAGGCAATGGCTCAAATAAAGGGGCTTCACACCCATAAAAGGGGGAACATTCATGGCTGAAGCGACTTCTCTATCGTGATTTGCCGTGTGCGAGGTCAAAAGAGAGTCAACCCGCCCGTCGTCGAGTCAAAGACTTCTCTACGCACATCATTGTGTCTCGGATGCAAAACCCAAACCTCTCAATTCCTCCTTATCACCTTCTCAAAGTTGCACTCGAGCGACATGACCGGGTTTGTGGGCGAGCTATCTGCTTGGAGCAAATTCTCCGTCCGATCTCAACGTGCAAGCGCCACACCAGAGTTAAGACATGCACAGAACCAGTTTTGAGTGACGAAAGTCGAGCTGTGTGCACAAACCTGCTATTCTGGCGATCAGGATCTTCGAAGCTTGGCCGGCTAAATCGAACATTCTGGACAATGTCTGAGACGATCACCCTTCGGCAGCTCTTCATGTCCCCTGGTAGGGAAGGCCGGGCCCCTCAATTACCTCATTTGCCGTCTGAGTATCCACTTCTATATGTGTGCACGGTCTGCCGCAACGGTGTGAGGGGCTCATTTCTTTCGGAGGCCCCTTTGAGCCCATAACTGGCAGCGCAAGCTTTCAGTGTCGCGCGCTATACACTCAGAAACACTTCACGCAATGGGAAATTCGAACTTTGGGGTTGTTTGCTTGTCCAGAGCCTCATCCAGCAATGAGAGATCGACGGCCAATCGGTGAGTTTCGCCACGGCTAATGCAAGGTACACAAGACATTCCCGTGGCCCAGCCTTGCCTGACTGCATGGCATTGAGATAAGTATAGCTTACCCTGCATTGACCCAAGCTACTAACCAATTACATGCGTCTTTGTTTCCCTGTTTCCTGTTTGCCTCAGTTCTGGGAATCATGGTGAACAGGAAAACGCCACATCGGATACCGTTTGATATGCTTGCGCAAAAGCAGATGCCGAACATTGAGCCCGTTGGGCCTAATCAACAATCGCATGCTACCGAATATACCGGCAAAGGCACCAAGGATCTAGCTGCGTCAGCAAGTCAGCCGCCGAGTGCTTTGGCAGTCCGCCCAAAAAATCCGGCCCCTCAGCACGTCCGCAAACAGCGGCCGCTTAAGCTTCACAGCCATCGGCCAACGATCTGGACCTGTTTATGCAATCCCTCACAGAAGAACGTTCCGGGATCAATGTCTTATGAGGATATTGAGGTTCTCTCCTATGCTGTTATTGCGGCCCAAGAGCCAGCATGTCGGGTCGATGTGATGGGATACCTGGTTATCAGCTGTGACGAATGTCTTGACATCGTATTCAAGCTCCTACGAGAATGTGCGCTGACGATTCAGTTCGGTCTCCGCGCCGTCTCTTTCGGTAACGCCTCGGTTTGGCATCTATACCAAGCTGCTGTAAGAACTAATCAGCAGTCGCCGTCTTTGCAGGGTCGCAAATGCCGTGCCATGGTCCACGCCAGAGACATAAAGCTTTACTAAGCCAGAGCCTATGTCCTAAAACATATCATGCAGGCAAGAGTGCTGTCCATTACCAACCGAAAGATCGCCCATCTGCGTTGCGAAGCTCCTCATGGATTGGGCGCCCAGAATGCCGCGCGCCCGACGGAAAACGGCTTGCAGTGTCAGCAGGTTGCCTCGCAGTGAACAGAATCGCCGCTCCGGGTTACTACTCTTCTGTTCGGCTGCCTGTTATGTCGAGTCTCGCCTTGGAGCGAAAGAGCAATCACCCATGTTCTCCGACATTACAGCTCTTGCATTGATATGCCAGATGACTGCTCTTTCTTCGAGGAACGGGCGCAGCGCCACCTCCTCTGCAGAAGTTGTGGCCGCGTTTGGTCGCCTTCTTGGGCTCTAAACGGCCCTTGAGTTGTGAGTACTGGACACTAGGTGCAACACAGCCCTGCTCCAGCCTTTATACACGTTCATCCTCAGTCCTCCATCCCCCGATGAGCCTCTTCTGCCTTGCGCACGAGTTTCGACACCCCGCTTTCAATATACCCACTCATATCAAAGCTCCAAGGTCTCACAGACCAGCCAGAGGACAAAGAGAACTAATAATCCAGACTATCCATGTACAAGGCCTGGTTTTACAGGAAGCGAGTCACAGGTTCGGTGAAGGTGGACTATGATGACGGTTTCCGTGAAGAACTACGAGGTAAGGGTTGATGGATAAATGAAATGAAACATAACAATCTACTTGTAGGCAGAACTCTATCCCTGTCTTCTTACCATAGCATGGCAAGCTGTATGAATCCAAGAACAACATGCCGGAGCTGACAGACTCTTACCACCTGCTTGGAATAATGCAATGGTTGCCTTCTCTCTCTCCTGCTTCTACCGCTTTCACCCGCCGACAGTCTCTAGAAAATGACATGAATCTTTCAAAACAACAAATGCGACACGCGGAACCACCTTCCCAAAAACAAGTTCAAATCGCCCTCAATCGTCTTGCGACCAACAAGCTCATCATAACAAACAGTCCAATCCCTCCTAAAATGCCAAAGAACCAGTACAGCCCCTCGGTGTCTTTGCCTGGCACGTTGACGTTCATGCCAAACAGGCCTGTGATGAGGTTCAATGGCACCAAGATCGTCGCCAGAACAGTAATCTTGGCAAGATTCTTGTTGGTGCGGTTGCCCTTGAGGATATTGTCGACATTGAGTTGCGCCAAGTAGTTTGCATGTGACCGCGAGAGCATCTTCTCCACGTGGCCTAGGTTGGACATCATGGTGACGACGTGGTCCTGAATGTCGCCCAGGTACAAGCCGATGTCGCCACGGGGAGTCATCTGATACTGGTCGTTGCAGCGTTTGGCAAACCCCTTGATGACATCCGCTTTGCCGCCCAAGAGCCGCATAAGGTTCAGCACACATTTGCGACATTCGCCGATCTGTCGAAGGAGCGCGAGGAAGTCGTCCTCACGCGCGATGAAGACTTGATCTTCGATGCTCTCAGACTCGTTCTCTGCTTCGCGAATGATAGGCGCGAAGGAGTCGACAATGTCATCGATCAGGGCGTAGCAGATGTAGTCCGGGCCAACTGACAGGAAGTCGCCGAGCTTGGAGATACGCTTGCGCACGTTCTTAGCATGCGGATTCGGGGTGTAGCTGAAGCTGAGGACACCGTCGGCGCAGACAACAATGTAGACGTGAATTGCGTCCAAGAAGTCCTCGTGGCCTCGGTCCATGTTGAATGAGCGGAAGGACACGAAGTAATACTGAGAGAAGAGCTCGACTTTTTCGCGAGACTCCTGGGTCTCAATGTCTTCCTGGGTAAGACGATGGATCTTGAAAGCCTTGCAGAGGACGGCTAATTCGGCCTTTGTCGGGTTGAGCACGTCGAGCCACCATACACCGCCATCGGGTCCGACCTCGAACAAGTCGCGGAATGTAGTACCATCGGCAACAAAATCCCCCAATTTGCTCGCGCGGCGGCCCTGGGTCAGGTCGGAGGAGAATAAGAAGAACCGATTAGCGCGCTCGGCGGCCACTTCCCCGGGCTTGAGCGCAATCTTCTCGTCGGACGAGGAGGAAGGATCATGGTTCGAATCATGCTGCGTGATGGGCTTTTCAAAGAAAGATTCACCATTCAGTGCCGCGTTGGGCGGCTCAGCGGTGCCACCGTATTGCTTCCGCAGATCTCCGAAGGTCCTGCTCTCGGTCGAGACATTGGTGATCTGATCATCTGGCACCCTCCCCTGAGCGCTGAGAGCGACAAATTCCTCGAGCTCTTCGAAATCGATCTTGTAAGTCTTGCCGGCTTCCTCATCCGTTGGGAAAATGTTGTCTTCGTCAAAATCCCTGTCTGTTCGATGGGTAAGTGCAGCAGGTGGTATACTGATATTGCTCAAAGTTGGACGTCTTTGATTAGTGCCTCCCGAATAAGTCCGATTGCGGAACTGCTCCAAGACTGAAGACGAATGACTCTCTGCCGTATTAGCACGTTGCCTTCGACGAGGTTCGGCAAAGGCCTCGACAGAGTTGGCAGGCGACGTAGACCGTGAAGAAGAGCTATCTCGCGAGCGATCATGCCTTCCTGCAAGTCGAGGGGTTCGTGCTTCGCGATTGTTGGTGAACCTCCTCGCGCGGAATGAAGGGCGCCTTACGCTGCCTGGTAAGGGATCAAGTTCTCCGTCGCTTTTATATTCGTCGTCTATGGCAATTTCAAAGTCTCGGGTGATTGGATTGCTTTCTTGGTCGCGAGTGTTGAGTAAGGCATCGTCAACAGACAAGAGATCCCTTTCTCCGATCTCGCTTGGTCTTGGTGTTGGGACTTGCAACTCGACTGCGGGCACATTCAAGCTCACATGTGCCGGTTGGACACCCAAATTGTTCCGGTGGTCGTCCAACTCAGGAGCTGGTGTGCTGTATCGGCTGTCCATTCTCTCCTCTGGAAGGGATCCGGAGGACGACATATTGGGCGTGATCTCGATTCGGAGGAGACCCGACCTGCTTGGACGGCACCTTAAAGGTGCTAGGTGACTCGAAAACTAGGCCACTTTGAAGGATGTTACGGCGATGTTCTCACCGGGTGAACAAAAGGTGTTGGATATATTCCAAAATGGAAGAACCTCCTCTTTCAGATATTCAGATAATAAACGTCCCCCCAGGCCTGCGACGGCCAGGGACCGGATGATAGCTCCAAAGGGCCAGTTATGGGGGTCGAGTGGTTGCACCCGTAAATACCATGAGGGATGTGCCTAGCAGAGGGCGGATGAAGGAAGAGGCAACTGTGTAGCCCGCCAACTTGAAGGTTGAAGGGGACGGGACGTCGCTGTCGAGCGCCAGGGTGATGGGCTTGCTACAAGAATAGGAAAGACTGAAGACAGCCTTCCTATGCCTTGACGTGGAGAGTGTGGAATGAACCGTTGGGATGGACCGACACTTGGATACAAGTCGGTCGTCGAAGAGACGGCGATTGATGTCAACGAGGACCTCAGCAGAAGGGCTTGATGACGGCACACGAGATTGCTGCAGGATGCAGTAATTGATGAAAAGTCTCCGACGGATGTCGAGGGTCTTGATGAGTTAAAAGAGGGTGCGACAAGATGCACGAAAAGGTGGGCGGACAAATGGCCGGTTGTTGTGCGACTCGATGTCACTGGGACTAGCAGGAATGAAAAATTTGGTGAAGGAAAAGTGAGGAAAGTTGCAGGTTACAGGGGGCCGGAGAGACGGAACCTGCCCAAGCCTTCCCTTTAGCGAGGTATTTTCGCCCGTCCTTCTGCTGCAGCTCTCCAACGGCCAGTCACGGTGGCTTGAACTCATCAAAACCTCGACGGTCCTTGGTGCGGTCAGTTGCCGAGATCGCCTTCTGGTGCTTGTCTGACCTGAACCTGTCACTCCAACACTGGCAGAGTACGAGTAGCCGAACCTGCAGTCTCTCCGGCTCGTCTGGAGAGCTTGTCTCAAAGCCAAATTCCACAAACGACGTGACGCGTGGGGAAGGTCACAGACAAGGACACCTTTTGTTCAGCGGATAACATCCAAGTGCACAAATCAGGACACCTTTGTGCGGTGGACAACATCCAACCGCACAGTTCAGTTCACCTGGAGATCTTCTCAATATGGACGCGGTAATCTCCCAGCTTCAGGATCTCTTTGAGGGACAAATTGTAAGTGCAAACAATCAGCCGATTCGCCCTTGTCCTGCCTTGAGCTATATCTAACTCGGTGTGTAGGATTTCGATGGTCAGCGCCTTGCAGAGAGGACCTCAACTGCTATTCTCACGCTTTCTTCCGTAAGACTGTTCCACCAAGGTCCTATTTGGGCGTTGATGTGGTCGTGTTGGCAGCTGATTAA
Organism: Phialophora verrucosa; assembly: GCA_002099365.1. Lineage (NCBI taxonomy): Eukaryota > Fungi > Ascomycota > Eurotiomycetes > Chaetothyriales > Herpotrichiellaceae > Phialophora > Phialophora verrucosa. The sequence continues at coordinate 2,129,229 of MSED01000015.1, read as the reverse complement.
TGCACTTGCAGGTCGTTGCGTTGATCGTTGGGTTCATTCATCAAGACATCTATCTGATCGTATGGGTCGGTCTGGCCGGCACGGCTCTTGCTATGCTGCTTGTTGTTCCCCCTTGGCCTATCTACAACAAACATCCCCAACCATGGCTTGGTTCCAACGCTGCCTTGCCGCCAGGTGGGATTGTGGTGGGTGGGAAGGCTCGATGAAATTCAGAGATGATGGTCATGAGTCATTGTTCATTGTTCATTGAGCTTTGGCGTATCTACGGTGTCCTTCCAGCCTCTTGGCGAGCGAGTCATACGCTGTCTGGGCTGCTCCCTCTCGCCGAGCGTGGCTGGGTCATATCTCATCACAATTCTCAGCAAGCACTTTCAAAGGACCTCGGAGCCTTGTAGCTATGATGTCTGCGGTAGCCAGGACTGACTCGCCGACACCTCTGGCCGAACGACACCAGCTCCGTGGTGTGGTGAGTTGCACCTCTGGAGGGTGCCTCGTGCAAAGGCCATGCTGTTTGAAGGATTTCTCGTCCCGTTCTCTTCCCCATAGAATGACTATCTTCCGTACTTTTGGAATTCCCAGTCTCGGTTGTCAAGGGGGCAAACTTGTCGGGTCTTCAGCCAACGGGAGATGCAGTGGAAGTGGAAGGCGTGCTAGAACCATTATCAGCGATCGGGACCCAGAAAGCCACCGCCGCGATACTCACATTGCAAATGCCCCATGCGACTGTGCACTCTTCGTTTGTAGCAGCGCCTTGGTTTGCCTGGCATTCGATGCCTGTGAGATTGTCAGTGGTGAGAGACATTGATTGCGGCGCAAGATAGATGGTCTACATAGATCCATGATGTGGTTCCGGCAAATGGCGCAGTTGTCAACGACAATATCCCAGGCCCAGAGAGCGACAGCATTCCACTGTAGACATTCAGTATGACTGCTTAATACCCGTGCCCATGGGGCTACCAACCTTCTTGACTTCGAATCTCTTCTTGGTGTCGCCGCCTTCAGCAGCACCTCCCTTAGACGCCTTGACTGGAACCTTCGCCTTGGTCTCTGTGAGGGAAGCATCTTTCATCTCAACGTCCGCCATGGTAACGTCTCTGAGCAGGAGCAATTCTGAGAGGAAAGATCGGAGGTGCGGGGCGATAGAAGTTCGAAGTGGTTGTCAAGTAGGTACGGATTCTGCTCGTTCCCGTGAGACAGAGATGGGAGCGAAATTGAGGTTGAAAGTATTGATCTTCAGAAAGACGGAAAGAGAGTCAAAGGCACTACTCGTAGCAGTGCAGGTCCAGTTGTGGAGATGACGATTGTTGACCAGGTAGAAACATACGACAACAAGGCTGCCGCGGGTTGAGGTGAATCGCAGCAAGGCTGTGATGAGGACAGCCACTCGCCCATTGAAAGCCCGGCGAGTGGCGACAGGGCACCCGGTGTCTCCTTGCAGCTGAGCCACGGCCAATAGCAGCGCCTGAGGACCCGCGCCTCCCAGCCGCGAACCACACAGCCGCCGCCTTTCTGAGACGCTTATTATCGTTGTCGCCCCCTCCCCATTATTGTCGCCAGCCTGCGTCACCCATCCTCTCTTTGCATTCACACTCATCGCCAGATTGATCGAGACGCTCTATCATCCTTAGCCTATACCCGACAATACCCTTCCTCCGCACGTTACACTTAGCCCAATCTCTCGACCAGCTATTCTGCCTCGGCGATAGACTTGGTCCTTCCAGCATCAGAACAACAAGACAATCAAACAATGCACACTTACATGTCCACGTACAAGCCCATTTCACAACAACCACGACAACCCAACACCTCCGCACTCTACGCTTCGCCGCATCGGAAACGCTCAAGATAGACAGCCACTGCTAGACTCGGCGGTTTCTTTCTGTCTGCTGTTGTATATGCGTATTTGAGCGTTGTCGCATTTCATTTATCTCTTATCTGATCAGGTCCTGGGCTGCCGATTTTATCAAGCCCCAAACACGCCTCGAGAATGTCTGCTCCAATCACAACTCCCAAGCCGCCAGCTCAAAGAGCTCCTCGCCGATCTAGGAGGAAACCTCGACCCTCGGAGGGTCACAGCCTTAGCCTCGATGGATCTGCGATCCCCTCTGTGCCTTCTGCGGGAGGTCCTCAGCGCAACCCCTCCCCCGCTGCGGCCAACACAACAAAGAACAACAGCAATAAAGCGCAACAAGGCAACTCCTCGCAACCTCTGAACAAGGCTGCGCCAGGAGCTAAGCATGCCAACGGCAACAACCCACAGTACGAGAAAGCAAAGCCTACTCCAACACCGATGAAGCCAGCCGCGTACGCCGGTTCGAACTTTCAACAGTCCCCAGCCGCATCCGCTCTACCCCTTCCGAGCTTTTACTCCAAGTCTCTGCCTACCACAACCTCCATTCCGTTGAAGGCGACCGATGTTGAGTCCCCCAACGCTCAGACGGCCACAATCACGCCTGCGGATGACTCACCTACCAAGACTGAAGCCACGCCTTGCGATTTTCTCTTCAAAGCAGCCCGACAGGCCAGAGCAAACTCGCGAGCTGACAGCCCGGCCACCCGGGCTGGCAATGTTTCAGTACCCAATGGAAGTCCTGCTTCCCGATCCCCTGCCCCGCGCGAAGGAGACCCGATGTTTCCGTTTGAATTGGACGGCGCAGCCCCTGGGGAAGATGGCTCAGCATTTGCGACTCCGTTCAAAGATCGCATTGCCGCTGCACGGTCGACATCAACAGGAGGCAAGAGTATGAACGACAATGAGCGGAAAGCAAAGAGTGAGGCGTTGAAGAAGCTCCTCATGAAGTCGAGTGCGCAAGAGAATAATCTGAATGCCAGCCTACCTGCTAACACGAACAACCCCTTCAACGCCCGGGCGCCATATTCGAGGACTTCTGCTATTCCGCAAGGGTCCGACCCCGTCCGGGCCTCGTCAAACCCATCCACACCAGTATACACTCAGGACGCTGCAGGCCCCTATCCTACACAGAGTTTTAATCCTGTCGGCTACCCATTTCCCACCCCGCAGACGCAGACGCCAAAACGGCCCAACTCTTCGCGGTTGCGACATGTGTATGGAGCTCAGAGCGAGCCGGAGTATGCAGAGCTGTCCTCCGACAGTGCCGTGACACCACCGTCATCTTCACGAAAGAATACAACCCACTATCAACAGCCACCGCAGTACAACCCGTATACAAGCCATCCACAAATGCCCACTCATCGAGCCAGGCCTAGCGCGCAACAGCTCGAGGATGACTTGAGAAGAGTACTGAAGTTGGATTTGGTCTCTCGAGGCTGATTCATGCTCGGCGGCGACGACTTCGATATCAACCTGCATAGTATTTCTCAGGACAATATTATGCTACACATTTGGAAAACATGAGCATACAAGGACACTCTTTTGAGGAGGATCTCATTTGTTGTGAATGACGATGCTCATACTTTGATAGCTCAGGTAGCCATTCGTTTGAAGCTGATGTCGTTCTTTAAACCACATTTCCATATTTGCTAAGTCTCTGTCCCCTTTCGCCGGAAATCTCGTAGGTACCATTACCGCAGACTGGCCCTAGGACTGCCACGCCCGGCCCCTGGTCATCCTTATAACAATCCGCGCTTCCTCTCTGCGAGGGCTGGTCCGCGCTACCGCCTCATTGTTGCCATTCCTCGATAGCATAGGCATCCCACAGCCGGCCTGAACTTCGGAGTTCGGACGCTGACCAGGCTTCATCGTAACATGTGTCTGTTGCCGTGCAGATCCTTAAGATGAGGGAGCTGACTGAACGGATCATTCCGCCGTGCACGTCGCATGGATTCACGTGCTGGAAATGGTCATACTTTCCGCCTTGGTAGCCTCTGCCGCTATTGTGAGTAGCATGGCCCGAGAACCGCTGAACTTGTCGACACCTTCCTTTTACATTGTCCTTCATCACCCATACTTTCCCAGCTCAATCGCTGCTCGCACAGCCCCGACAGCCACAATTCACACACTGAATACCCCCTCCTCCACCAGCGTCCTCTCCATCCCGCTTCAGCGTCGCCTTGGGTACTCGACATATACACGTCCCCGCGAAATTCGTCTCCTTGGTCTGCACGCACCGCAAACAGCACAGCTTCTCATACCCCTGTTTCTTCCACTTGGCGATCAGCGCCGCGTCCGCGTACCCGTTCTTGAGCAGCCACTCGTAGAGCTGCTTGGAGATCGCCTCGCGGGTGTAATACAGGTCGTAGACGTAACGGGAGCGGGCGTGCGAGATCTGGAAGATCGGCCAAAGGACTTCGTGCTTCTTCTTGCCTTCGTGGGAGGCGTTTTGCGCGTCGCGCATCTTGTTGCTGTATTCTAGGAGGGTGTCTTCTATGTCGTCGAAGCCGGGCGGGGGTGGCTTTTTCGAGGACCGCGCGCGCACGGGAGGCATCTTTGTGTGCAGGCGAGCAGAATGGTTGTTGCGCGCGGGGAGGATAGGACTTTTGTGTTTTTCGAGGCTAGCGAGGGATATCGAGGTAGATGTGCGGAATAATTGTCAGGCAAAGCGAGTGATTTATCTTTGAACCAGAGGGGATTTGGCAGGCAAGGCTGCGGCTGAAAGCAGCGTCAATGACGTAGAAGGAAACTTCGCCGAGCCTTGTCAGCCTCGCCCTCCGCCCCTAAAGCAGCAATGACTTGTTACTCAGCTCGGCCGCCATTGGAATCTGTTTCGACCTGGGACTTCTATTTATTTGGTACCTCGTAAAGAACCAATATTATCCATGGCCACGCCCGAGTCACGACTGTGTCAGCTCCCGATCCAGACTCTGCGCCAGCACCATCTGGTAATACCTTCCTCGCCGCGCGTGGAGTTCCGTATGGGATCCCTCCTCAACAACTCTACCCGCGTGCAAAACCAGGATGCGATCACACCTTTGAATCGTCGACAAGCGATGTGCGACAGCGATCATGGTTCTGCCCCTACTTGCTTTCTCAATGGCTTCCTGCACCAGCGCCTCGCTCTCGCTATCTAGCGCACTCGTTGCCTCGTCAAGCAGTAATATCTCCGGATCCCGCACCAGTGCGCGAGCGATCGCGACCCGCTGTCGTTGGCCTCCGGACAGTGCGATACCGCGGGTCCCCGCATCGGTATCGTATCCTTCTGGCAGACCCTGAATGAAATCGTGGATGTTCGCGTCTTTACATGCTTGAATGACGCGTTCCTGCTCAATTTCAACTCCTTCAGGGATACCAAACAGGACATTGTCGCGAATCGATCCCTGGTACAGAGTTGTGTCCTGAGACACGAGACCTATTCGAGACCTGTGTGCATGGACGTCAAATTCGTGAAGTGGGGTTCCGTTGATCAAAATGTCACCCGAGTTTGCGTCGTAGAACCGCTCGAGCAAAGCAATAATGGTCGACTTTCCACTGCCCGAAGCCCCTGCAATGCCTATCGACTCGCCATTTCGGATCCTGAACCCCAAGTCTCGCAAGACTGGGGTGTTAAGCCGCGTTGGATATGTGAAGCTGACATTCCTGAATTCAACAGCCGTCTCGGATCGCTTCTCTTGGATGTTCTTCTTGCCTGCTGACGTGTTGATAGGTGGTTTCGACGCAAGCAGATTAATGATACTTTTGGCAGAACCCATTGCTTTGGTTGTTGTCAGAGTCGACCCGAACATGAACCCGGCGGCTTGCCCTCCAAAGATCACCGCCACAAACACCATGAAGAATTCCTGGACGCTGGATTCGTGCTGCGAGAGCAATTTTGTGCCCCACCAGAACACCAGCGCCAACGTCGCAAGATATACGCTCTCGGTCAACGCGAACAAGAAATTGCTGATCAGCGTCTGTACTAAAGACTGCGCGGATTTGGTGTCCAGTCGCTCGTTGTACATTTTCATCACCTTCTCCTCTAGTGTCAAACTGGAGACGGTCCTGATCGCGCTTACCGCCTCAGCGCCGAATCTCGCACTCTCCAGGTATATATTCGTCATTCTCTCCTGGCTCGTGAGCTCGATTCGCATGCGAACAAATCCAGCGAGGAACAAAGGCGGCAGACACCCGAAAATCGCGACCACGGCGATCTTCCAGCCCACAGCGAGCGCCAAGGTGCAGGACCCGACGACATTCACGAGCGTCTGTAGAATGAAGCCGAGATTCGTTGAGATCAAGTCCTGCACACGTTGTGGATCTGTGGACAGCCGGCTGATCGCTGTACTGGCCGAGCAACCTTCACCCTCGAAATACTCGATGTCTTGGTTGATCATAGCAGCATAGTATTTGCTGCGGTAGAAACTGGAGACGCGAAACGCTGTCATAGTGAAGAAGAACCCGAGGCTGGCATAGCAGACCAAAACTCCGAGAGCTATTACCAGGAACATCCAGCCCCAAAAGTTTCCTTTCCTCTGCAACTTGTGTGCCATCTCCGGCAATTGGTACTGGAAGATCAAAATTGCTCGGCTGAAGACAACCGCTTGCACAGGGAAGACGCTTCCAGAGCCAATGGCTCCGAGCAGACCACCTAGCAAAAATGACCAAAGACGTCGTTGCTCCACGATAATCTTCTTGAGGCTTTGGGTTACCGTCAGCTGCTTTGGCTGCTGTCCTCTTGCCGGAGGCGTTCGCCCTTCAATCGCTTGGAAGTCATTCTCAATGTCCTTATCCGGGGAGGCCGATTCAGATGCCGTATCGATCTCCTCCTGCATTGTGAACTGCTTGTCTTGATCGTCCTGCCGTTGTTCGAGCGACTGCGCATTGACCAGAGCGAAATACAGGCCTTTTTTCGCCAACAGCTCTTGATGAGTACCTTCCTCCATCAAATTCCCCTTGCTCAGCACGATGATCTTGTCAGCTTTCTGAATTGTGGACAGCTTATGCGCGATTACGATCGTCGTCCGTGTCTTGGAGACATTATCCAACGCTTTCTGCACAATGGCCTCCGCCCGTGGATCCAGCGCCGAGGTAGCTTCATCTAGCAGGAGTATGGGTGGATTTCGTATCACGCTCCGTGCTATGGCAACTCGTTGTTTCTGACCGCCGCTCAAAAGGTTTCCTCGGGCCCCGACAAAAGTGCCATACTGATCCGGAAGCTCTTCCACGAAGCCATCTGCGAATGACTGCTTGCAGGCATCCCGCACCAACTCGAGCTTTTCCTCATCTGATGCATCGTCTTGCGGAGTGCCGAACAAGCCGTGGGAGATGTTGTTGAAGATGCTGTCGCTGAAGAGGACCGATTCTTGCTGCACAAATCCCATCTGGCTTCGGAGCCAATGAACATTCAAGTCTCGAATATCTTCACCGTCGAGTCGGACACAGCCATGACTAGGATCGAACCAACGAGTCAATATGGACACAATAGTCGATTTGCCACTTCCAGATGGACCGACAATGGCCGTCGTTTTCCTAGCCTCGAATTCCAAAGTCAGACCGTTGAGAATCTTGACCGACGGACGAGAAGGGTATGCAAAGGAAACATTGTCAAGCACCAGGTGGCCAGTAACCGAATCCGGCCTCTTTCCAGCGGGCGACAGCGGGTCAATCTCAGACTTCTGATCGACTATGTCGAACAAGCCTTGTGCCGCGGCCGACGCTTTGGCAAATTCGCCAATTGCTGGGACAATCAGGGTCATGGACATGATGCCGATAAGCACGGAGGTTAGGACACTGTGTGGCAATCAGCAGAGTCGCTCCGGCAGGATCAATCAACAACATACGTTATGACTCTTCCCCCGGTCTTTACCTCTCCTTCCGCCAAAAGTCTTACGCCGTAAAACCAGGCTATCGCATACGCCACGAAAGTGATAGCCCACTGCACGCTGTACTGAAAGCCGATGATTGGCCCCTTCTTACTGCCGAGCTCTGTGGCACCCTTCAGTAGCCCGTTATATTTCTTTTGCAGCTTTTCCTGGGCGCCAAAAGCAGTGACGATTGGCATGGTCGACAAGCTCTCCTCGGCCAAACCGCCGGCTTTGGAATAAATTTGCAACATCTTGACGTCGATCTTGACCATGAAGAACATCGACACGGCAATCACGCCGATAGTTAGGGGTAACATCGTGGCGACGACGAGTGTTAGCTTCCATTGCCTTATGAAAGCGACGACGAAACTGGTCACCAATTGACCTAACCCTTCAATGGCTAATCCAAGCCTCTCGCCCATTCCGTTCTCAATCAGATCCGCATTATTTGATATCAACGTCGCCACACTTCCAGGCAGGCAGGTATCAAAGTACGAAATGTCCTGCCTCATCAGACTCCTGATGAAGTCACGCCTCAGGGCTTTCGTCGACCTTGCCGCGATGATCTTGAAGCATGTGTTCATCAAGAAGGATAGTGCAAGGATGGCGATGAAGAGGTATGTGAACCACAAGCTGTTCTTCGAGGCTCGGGACATGAGCTCCTGCGCCGGAAGACTGCCAGCTTCCCAGGCGTTGAAGGTGTCAACCATGTCTCCAAATACTAGGGTCATCAGGGGTAAAGCGGCCCCGTTTGCAATTGCGGCGGCCATACCCAAGACTCGTATGAAGTGATCTAAAGGGGTGGCATATGTCCACACTCTGAAGTATGGTCCGAGGCCACCAGCCGTTGGTTTAGCTTTGATGTCGGAGCCTTCGGATTGTGGTGGAAGCTCTAAGGTTTCTGCAGTGGGTGCTTTCTTCGAGGAATCGTCACCAACATTGACGACGTTGTTAGTAGTCTTCTCTCTGATCCCAATCGAGTCTTTTTTACCGTCCGGGTGCGCCATCTCTTGGACGGGACGGCCAGGATTGAGTGCGATGGTCGGCACTTGAAGTCGGTGTGTCTCAGTCTGCGAAATGAGGAGTATGCGAGGAACAGCTATCAAGGTGAGTAAGAGCAAGAGTGGTCCATGGAGACCATCAGCGCACGACGACTTAGGCAGCCGACATTTCGAGATAAGACTTCTTCTCTGTGTCTCCGCTACTGCGATGTGCGCCGCTACGGGCACGAAGTTGGGAGTCAAGCATGGCGGCACTTGCACAGATGATCAGCATTGCCGAAGTGACCTAACAGGCACGGAGCCTGGGGTCGGGCCCTTGCATGGAAACACATGCAACAACTGACCACCAGAGGATGACAAAAGACTGGGACTTGGGTACCGCCAACGTCGGCCGGTGAGGCCAGTCCATATGGAAACCATGAGATCCTTCCGAAGATACCCCATATACCCCAGAGGTGGGGAGATTTAGGCTAATGGTACCGGACGAGCAGGACAAGGCTGACCCCCCATTCGTCCCTCTCGACAGGCTCGCTACCGGTTTGGGACAGGAGCCTCAAACCGCCGCCACGAAACATGTCGAGCCAGCATTCATTCGTGGTACAATGTCCCTGCAAGAGTTGACTGTCGACCACGGCCAAGATTTGATGGTCGACTGCGATGCTTGTCGCGATGCATACCCCGCCTGCTCGCATCATTTCATGGCTAGACCGCCCCAAGGCCCATGGGGACGTTGAAAACAGCAAAAGGTCCGCCAGGTCGCCTCATCACAGGCCCCTATTCTCATAATCAAGCCCAGCCAGTGTACAGCCACTGCTCAACATGGACAATACAACAGGCCTCTTCACCTTTCTCTGTTTCGTCCTCCTCGCCTTCTGGACCCTCCGCATCCTCTACCTCGCCATCTACCGCCTTTACTTCCACCCGTTACGGCACTTCCCCGGCCCCAAACTTGCGGCGCTGACTTACTGGTACGAGATCTACTACGACTGGTTTGCGGGACCCTACCACGGCAGCAACACTTATCACCTAGACGAACTGCACAAAAAATATGGCCCGATCATCCGGAGGGCCCCTGATGAGCTTGATGTTGTGGATCCCGAGTGGTTCGACTATCTCTTTGCTGGGGGCCGGCGGGATAAGTACAACAGAGAGGCCGTTGAGGGTGGCGATGCGAGCGGCCTGATTCAGTTGACACGGGATAGGAACCGGCACAGGGCGAGGAAAGGTGCCCTGACGAGGTTTTTCTCCAAGCGGACTGTCGTGCAGCTTGAGCCGAGTATTGTTGAGAAAGTCGAATTGCTGTCGCAAGGAATCGAGAGATGCATGCGTGAAAAAAGGATCCTCCACGCCCAAGACGCTTTTGGCGCCTTGACCTTGGATGTGATTACGGATTACTGCTTCGGCGAGCGATATGGTTGTCTCTCTACGCCGGACTTTGCAGCAGAGTGGCAGAACTTCTTCCGCGAGATGTTTTCGAATTCACCGTTCCTGAGATCTTGGGGCTGGCTTGTGCGGAAGAGAGAGAATCTCCCGAAGTGGGTGTTGAGATATATCTTCCCGGATACCGAGCAGTTGCTCATCATGAAGGACGGCGTGAGAGAGAAGATCACCAAGATTCTGAGGGAGAGGGAGGAGAGAGAGAAGCGGGGCCAGGATCCGAGCGACACCGGGCTTGAGACGCCGAGCGGAGAGCTGGTGGACATAGAAGTCGCGGAGAAGAACCGCCGGACGATCTTCCACGACATCCTTGACAGCCAGGTCCTTCCGCCGGAGGACAAGACTCAGTGGCGACTCACAGAGGAAGCGTACGGGATGGTCTTTGCTGGAGGCTTCACCACAGGCGTGGCACTGTCTAACCTGCTCTACCACATCCACGCCAATCCCGAATGGCTTGCCAAAGTCCGCGAAGAACTCGACGCGGTCATGCCGGATCCGACGAAACTCGCCAGCTCGCACGACCTGGAACATCTCCCGATCTTCGAAGCATGCATGAAAGAATCCCTCCGCATCGGATGTCTGTTCACTGAGCGTCTCGCGTTCCAAGAACCAGAGGAATGGCTGTACTACCATGACTGGGCGATTCCACCAGGCACACCGGTGAGCATGAGCCTGTGCACGCTGCATGCCGACGAAACAATCTTCTTCGACGCCGCGAACTTTCATCCAGAACGGTGGTTACAGGCGAGCGAGAAGGTGCAGCGGTTATTGAAGTATTACGCGCCGTTTTCACGGGGGACGCGAGCATGTATTGGATCCAAGTGAGTGTGGACGTCCTGTCGCTTTTAAAATGCGTTGTCAAAATACTGACCTAGTCGGAAATATTAATCTAGTCTGGCGTATGTACAGATGCATCTCGCGACCGCGGCGCTGCTCCGACGATTCGAGCTCGTCTTGGATGACGATGTCGTCAGGGAGCGGGACGTCGATGTAGTACGGGACTGTGTGGTCGGACTGCCGACGCCACAGTCTAAGGGCATTAGATTCAAGGTGCTCGGTCGCAGGCAGTGAGGATGCCTTGATTGTGCTGTTGCTGGTACTGGACTGGTATTACTCGTGATGGTGTTCCTGGATAGCAGAGATGACCATTGCTACTCAACATAGCCTATGGTCTGGTATGGTCTTGCAGCCTTTCTGGCGCATAGATATGCACCGTTATCTATCTGCTCTGAGAAATATATCACTTGTCATTGAACGGCCATTTCAGCTGCAGCGGTCTGAGACCGTGTGAGGCAGGTTACAGGAATGTTTCTCGCCACTCCCCGCCCGAGACATAATATTTGGCAACCTCAGCATAGCACAAACTGTAACAGAGAGATTTCAGAGCATCATGGCGGCAACGAGATGCATGAACGGTATACGTATTCAGCTCTTGGCTGTTTGTGACACAGGTGCTTCGAGTTAGAGCCCTAACTGGGTTGGGTACCAGAGTGACAGATTGGGACGTGGGTAGTCCGTATTAGTAGCTCGCTTGAAGTCTTGGTTTCCTCCGTCGAGGCAGGAAGTTCTTGGTATTGTCTGAAGTTTCTGGGGTTTGCAATGGCAGTTGAGCCAGTGGAGACAGTGATTGACGGAGGGGGGCTTGGGGATGTTGCTTGTCACGATTGAAGCACACGCCAAGCCGGGGGAGAAGAACTGGAAGAGATCATCTACCGGGTACGGAGTAACTTGTCTGACTTTGAGGTGGGAAAGAGGATATGGGCCGTTTGGAAGATAAGCGGGAACAGCTTCAGTGTCAGCTTCAGAAGGCGGGAGGGGGGGTATCGAGTGGGGGGAATGAGTATGCGGTTCTCTGTGGACCAATCATATCGCGTGAGGCTGAAGCCAAGCCTTGCCCTCCCCTGTCTGCTCGCCGAGAAATCAACATCAGCTCCAAGATCTAGATGCGTGCACGTATCGGATCAGGCAGCATCGATATCAAATCCTGAATCGTGAACTGGTACCGTTTGCTTGGCAATAGCGGCCGACAGGTTTCCCGCGAGTTCTTCGCTTGTCACTGCGTCAGATTTGTAGCTCGACGACTCGTCAATGCAGGCAGGCGACAGCATGCTCAGCAGCGGGAAACTACTGGTAGTGTGAATAACTATCGAGGATCGTTGAATTGGTTGATACGGCCGAAGTATACCATGGTCGAGTCGCCCGACTCCTGCCTTCTCGATCTGGAACTGGCGAGGTCGTGCGTACGAGGACCTCATATGGATCTTCATGACCCACAGTGCTGCACGGACTGGGGGATTTGTGTTCCAAACAACCAATCCATCCAGCTGAAGGCATCAGAAAAGGTAGTACAGGTCCATTCCGCTATCCCCCGGGGCCTCGCTTGTTGATGCCCCGTACTGGTGACCGTTAGCTGCTAATGCTATGAGACAATCCAGAGCGAGGTCACGGACATCTGGGTATCGATCATGGGGAAGACCGAATGGGATGCGATGCTGCTTAGCACCACTTTGGATGTCTATAGAAAAGCTTGAGTGCCTTGCTTTTCGGGGAGATATGTTCCTTCAGGCTCTGGTAGCTCTATCGCAGTCGCCATTCTGTTCTCTCGCGAGGCTGGACTTTGCTCTTCTTTTTTCTCTCTCTCGCTTCTCTCGCTGAAAGGCCTGGCGGCCATTTGTCAAAATGTCGGAACGGCCAAAGTGTGGTGCAGGAGGACTGAACGAGGATGATTACGACCTGCCTCTTCATATTGCTGCTGTCTGTTAGTTGAGCCTCGGTGATCCCATGTTGGAGACGGAAGAGACTGACGGCCGCGAACTAGTCATGGTCTTCGCTTTCAGCATCGGAGGTGCCCAACCCTATCACTTGACCGCCATACCAGAAGACTCATATCAAGGACAGGAGCTGGCTTCCCGGTGGCAGGAAAGAGGATTCGAAGGATGAAGATCCCGCCTGGCATCCTCTTCTTCTGCAAACATTTCGGGACAGGCGTCTTGGTTGCTACAGCATTCGTTCACGTACGATCTTTGCCTTCCCACACACGAGCTCAAACTAACCTAGGGGTATAGCTTGTTCCTACGGCATTCGCTTCCCTGACCGACCCGTGTCTGCCACCTCTCTTGACCGAACAGTATCCAGCCATGCCTGGGGTCATCATGATGGCCGCGCTTCTCGCTCTATTCACCATCGAGATGTACCTCAAGGCCAAGGTTGGCGGCCACTCTCACGGCGGGCCCATGGGCCACGGCACGGTGGCTTTGGCACATGAAGGAGCCCGACCCGGCGTCGTCTCCCATCACACCCTTCCCTCAAATGGAACTGCCCCTCGAAGCGGAGAGCACCTTGAATATGCCGACTACGAAAAGCCCCACGCTTATACCCAGTACGTTGACCCAGCCGCTGTGCGGACGGAAGCACCGCCTGGCTAACAAAACTCCGTGCAGTAGCTACGGAGTTGCGTCGGGATCCCGCGAGGAGATGAAACAATACGACAACCTCGCCGACACGCCTTCTTGGTTCCAGGTCTTCTATGCCCAATACATCCGACAACGAGAGGAGCTCAAGGCAATGGTCCTGGCAGTCACTCCTCGCGGTGCAGCCCTGCCTGCCGAGACATCATCGTTTGACGACCGCTCGTCGATCATCGAGTCCGACTCGGAGTCACTCGCCGACGAGGCGACTCTTCGCCGCATGAACCTAAACATCACGCTCCTCGAAGGTGGTATTCTGTTCCACTCCGTCTTCGTCGGCATGACCATCTCCATCACGAGTGACGGCTTTCTGGTCCTTTTGATCGCCATCTTGTTCCATCAGTTCTTCGAAGGCCTCGGTCTTGGATCCCGCATCGCGGCAGTGCCGTACCCGACAAAGGCCATCCGGCCCTGGATCCTGGTTGTTGCGTTCGGACTCACCTGCCCGATCGGACAGGCCATCGGACTGCTGACTCGCAACTCGTATGATCCTTCCAGTGCTTTTGCGTTGATCCTGGTTGGCGCGTTTAATGCCTTGTAAGACCGCGCGCCCCTGTGTGATATGGATGCAGACTGCTGATCGTTGCAAAGTTCCTCGGGTCTCCTGATATATGCAGCGACGGTCGATCTGCTGGCGGAGGACTTTCTCTCTGAAGAAGCTCAACTGACCATGACGAAGAACGACAAGGTCATGGCGTTTATCTACGTTCTGCTTGGAGGTAAGTCGTTCGAACAGCCGCTTCGCTGAGGTCGATATTAGGGCTGACCCTTTCCTCAAATAGCCGCCGGAATGTCTGTAGTTGGTGCATTTGCTTGAGCGAGCCTATGTCCCGCTACGCTCTCCAGGACTGTACGTCTCTGCAGAGCATATGACGCGGCACATCCGGACGTGTGGCCGGGGTTGTGCAGGTGATAGGCAGACGGAGGATGGAGGGTGATGCTCGTGGCGGACGATAGTAAGAGGCGGTTTCTGTGGATTCGGACAATACCTGTTCCAGCATCGAAGTGAAGAGCCTAAAACCCGTCCATGTCTCCGCTTCCATTTCGTGTGTTAGAGCTGTGCTGCGGTTGCAAGACATGCAGTACTTGAGCACACATTCTCTGGAGGGTCGATAGCACCGTCATTATATTGGACAATATACCTCCACGCCGTGCTATCTTCACCGGAAAGAGCATTTGCACGGAACACCACCTGGAATAACGACTGCCTCACTTCGATCAGGTGGAAATTCCAGCTTTCCATCCTCATATCTTGTAGCTCCGAAGTCGTTGCTCGGATTCCCTTACCCTGCTACGGCTCTAAAGCACTATGAAGGTGCGAGCGAAGGTTGTGACAACTGACTTTTTTCAATCTCATACCCATGCTGCGTGACCCCGAGGACTCGACACCGAGATGAAGAGAGCGAGCCCTTGCATTTGCCGAGTCAGAATCCGTGAGACAGACGTTGGAGAGGCATGGGCCTTTGATGACCAAAGCGAGGAGTGAGCATTCCAGCCCCAAGCAACGTTATGCCTGCGTCGGGAGCTTCATGTCCACATGGACTTGTCGGGTCACAGTATTCAGGCAGTCTGGGAAGCATTCTACCATGTCTCAGATACTCAATCGGCGGTTCCGCAATACGCAGTGACTGGAGTCTGAGCCTTCTCCCTCCAGCACATATTTATCGCTCCGCGGCAAAGGCAGCTCGATGTAAGTTAGGACGCACTGTGTGCTACATAGTATAAGAGGGCTGAAGAGTTCAATCTGCAATGCCCGCTCCGATGTTTTTCAGATCTTGGCGGCGGCGCGTGGGTCCAAGTCGCCGACAAAGCCATGCGCTCTGCCAGAAGTTGAACGAGTCTTGCACCAGCACCACCAAGCTCATTGCTCCCAACTACTGAAGACGTACCCAAAACACCTCCGAATCCACAACTATCCAGCCCTTATCCGCCATCACCGGACATCTCGAACATCATGGATGACGGCGAGATCAACATCAACCCTGAGGACATCAACCGGCTCTCCGACCGCGAAAAGCGCGAACTCCAAATCTTCCTCCAGGGCGAAACTCAGAAAGCTCAAGTCCAGAAACGTAGGAATGCCCTTCTTCCACCAAATCGAAATCCGTTTTCCAAGATGACGTGCTAATCGATTCTTCGTTGGGTGCTTTAGAAATCCACGAATTGACAGAAATGTGCTTCAAGAAGTGCATCACGGGCTCGATATCGTCGGGGAAACTGGCTGGAAAGGAGGAGAGTTGCATGACAAACTGCGTGAACCGGCTGTTTGATTCGAACCTCGTCATCCTGAAGCATCTGGAGGCGTTGAGGCAGCAGCAGTAACCATGCTCGGTGTCACTCAGTGTCAACCGTGGTTTGAGTTCGTTTGCAAGAGACAAGAAAATGCGCGGAACAGTGTACAAAAGCTGGGGAGACAATAAATGCATAAAGTAGGGAAGGTCTTCGGAATAATAGGACACATCCAAAGCCGGCAGTTGCATTTTTCCAATAGATATGCAGGCTGGGTCAGGAAGAGTTGTAAGGCAGTCTAGTCGGAATTCTGGCTCTTTGCTCAATTGTATGAACAGCACAGAACCCCATTGGCGTTGGGAAACTTTCATGCCGGAGAAAAGATCTGATGATGGGATTTCTGCTCGTTATGTAGAGTGAGATGAGGTCCCTCTGGAATCTCAAGCGTGGCTCTCTCTGCTCGACTCTTCTACTGTATGTCGAGATTGGGGTCCTGTCCGCGCCAGAGCCGCGCTCATGGAATTTTTCTTCTTCTCTCTTTGCGCGGCAAGCATTGCTTTTCGATGGCCCCAACGCAATCAAACGCTCTCGGTCACTCCTCACTCGACCTCCACCATGCGAACAAGGTTCCCTCTCTACACGATCGACAACTTCGTAGCGGCAATGTCCAGCGCATCCACATCCGTCGTTAACCTCGCAAACGCCTTCTTCGTGCCGTCCGGTCTGATGAGGGTGTTGATCTTGACGGTGTCCACATCGTAGAGCTTCTTCAGCGCCGCCTTGATCTGCGGCTTGTTGGCCTTGACGTCCACGATGAAAACCAGCGTGTTGTGCTCTTCAATCTTCTTCATCGCACTCTCCGTGTTCAACGGGTGGATGAGCACCTTGTGATGGTCGAGTCGTGTCTCATGAGGGATGGACTTGCGCGGGTACTTTGGTGATCGGGAGAGGACGAGCGTCTTGGGTCTGTGGAATGTGGTGGATGTGCGGATTTTGCGCGCCTTCTGGGTGTTGACCTGTTCTTTACCGTTAGTCGAACTTGTGCGCTGAAGTGAGTTTTGTCGACTTCGGGAAAGCACCTACGCCTCTGAGGGTGGCTTTTGCGGCCTGGTTGGCTTTGGCACTCGGCTTCTTGGGCTTCGAGTTGCCGCCTATTCAAGGGAAAAGTCAGCGTGTATTTCAACAAGAATGACTCGACCACTCGAGGGAAAGAGATCAGTCCGCCGCTCGTGAGTCCAAGCAATTGGGCAGTGAGAATTGAGACTCTGAACATGTCGCCCCGGACTCTGCTTCCCCTTGCACTGTGATCTGTAAAGCAAACGGGACTGTCGTACCTTTCGGCTTTTGAGTTGGTGGTGCCATCCCTGCTGTCTTGCGATTGAGAGGACTGGCGTTGAAGTTGGTCGTCTGAAAAGTTGGCCTGCCTCGAAAGTCGCAGTTCCGGCAGAGCGACGAATGTGGGCTCCACAATGCCAAGATTTGGTTTTGCCAAGCCCCCCTCCGGTGAGACATTTTTACCGTGAGACGCAAGTTGTCGACTGCCTGACAAGGTTAGAGAATTCATACAGAGTACTGACATTGGGAGACATTTGCTTATCTCTTCATGCAAGCTTTAAATGCTTGAGCCCAGGACGATGGCAAGCTCTTCCTGAAGTCCTTTAAATCTATCATTCTCAATTGCAGTCCAATATGGGGCTGGGAAACGGCATGAGTGAACATGGCGCCCCCGAGCCGCAAACCAATGCCGAAGAAGAGGACGCCGATGCAATCTTAGCATCTCTCGAGGAAGAAGATGACACTTCATATCGCGCTCAGCGCATGCAAGAAATCAACAGTGCGGCCACTACCACTGCATCCAATCCAGCCAAGGAGGCCTACGTGACCTTGACGAGCGACGACGGGGTTCTCAGTTTCACGACCGAGCATGAGCGGGCGGTCCTTCACTTCTTTCACCCGGATTTTGCAAGATGCAGCACGATGGACTCCCACTGTGAAACGATTGCAAAAAGGCATGCAGAGTACGCTGACGGAGACGTTGCCTTTGCGAGAATCAATGTCAACCACGCGCCTTTTGTGGTTGAGAAGCTGGGTGTACGAGTACTACCTTGTGTCATTGGTTTCGCGAAGGGTGTTGTTAAGGGTAGAATCACCGGGTTCGAAGGTTTGTGCTGGGATGGTAAGGAGGGTAATGTGGAAGTTACCAGAGCTCTTGAGGAGGCAATAGTTGACTGGACGGTTGTGAGCAAGAGGCTTATATTGGGACATGACGACGACGAGAGCAATGAGGACGACGATGCGCCCGATCGACGGAAAGCTGCTCGACGAGGCATCCGTGATCGCAAACAAACGGTGGAAGACGAGGACGACGAGTGGGACTGATGCATCTCTGACGACCGTCCGCCTCTCTGAATCTGTGTCAGGTCTCAAGGTCAGATCCGACTCAAACCCGATTTGCAAGCTGTTCTCCCGCCGGCGAGAGTCATCAAATGAGCAATACTCTTCACGAGCTCTGGAAGTCCTCTTACGTCTCAATCATCCGGCGCAGCTTCTGCTGGGAACAGCCATAGTCGGGTGGTCAACAATCGAGCACCCGTCACTCCGGTCCGCAACGATGAATGCTCAGGCATTGCCCTGGCCGCCTACGGCGCCGTGAATCGATGTCATGGCGAGGAGTCGCGAAATCATTTTAAACGAACGGGAGCGTTCACTACTTAGTCATGGAGGAAAAGGTTCAGTTGGTACTGTTCTATGCTGTTGTCGGCTACGGTTAAGGGCACGCTTTAATGCTAGTCTATCCAGGTGGATCCCAGTCGGCGGGTCTCTCTGTTGTCGAAGGACTGGAAAAGTGGTTTACTCCTTGTTGGGCTTAGGATAGAATCGCACTGGCGATCAGCCACTTTACCGAACAATTGCGATCTTGAAACTTCCGAAGTCATGGTCAAACTTTGACAAGCGAAATAGCAATACGGATCTTGCAACACAGGAAAAGGGACAAGGCGAAGATATCGGAAATTATATGGCGGGTCACTAGTGGTAAATGAGTGAGCAGGCTTGGCTGGGCTGTGGCTCTCCAGGCATACCGCAGGCATCAATTGGGGCCCCTGGCCTTGCCAATCGGCGCCGCATAGGGCCTGATGGACGCACGTCAGCCACCAAAGGGAAATGCAGCCACTTCGGAGCTGCGAAACCTTCACGTTGCGCGTCGCTGTCCCCTTTTTCTGTCCCCTTTCCAGGCGGTGCAATTAAATCCCAACGTCCACCAAAACTTGCACCCACCTTCAACACCCTGGCATTTTCGTATTCCATTGCTCATTCACTTTTCGGCCACTTCTACTTCTTCGCCTTTACACAGAGTCTTGCGCGCCTTCGTTTGCAGCCTCCACGTTCGTTCCGACTCGCCCGCAGCCATTGTGCTCCATAGTCGAGACTGTCCGAGTCACCACCTGCAGAGATGGCTGAAGAGGAAAAGAAGAGATTCCTCGAAGGGAACGAGATGGAACTCGGCGAGAAGCAGGGCAGGACCTTCGCTCACGCTCCTCAACCGTCAATTCCGAGATATAATCCGCCTTCATCACATTGGCAGAACAACCCCATCTTGCCTGTCATCAGCTACTGCGCTTCATCGATTTTAATGACCGTTGCCAACAAATACATTCTCTCGTTTCCCGACTACAACTTGAATTTCTTCCTTCTAGCAGTCCAGGTACGTTGAGACGAGGATCTCTGCCTATTTCTCAACTTCTGACTGACGTGTCGTACCACAGTCGATCGTTTGTGTTGTGGCGATTCAGTCCTGCAAAACCGCGGGCATTATTACCTTCCGAGATTTCAAGACAGACGAGGCAAAGAAATGTATGAAAAGGAGGCAATCGCGAATGTGGGTACATCGGCTAACGAAGGCCAGGGTTTCCCATCTCCCTCCTTTTGATCGGGATGATCTATACCAGCACAAAAGCCCTACGCTACCTGTCGATCCCTGTGTACACTATCTTCAAGAACTTGACCATAATTCTCATCGCCTACGGTGAAGTTCTATGGTTTGGCGGCTCCGTCTCGTCCATGGCGCTCTTCTCCTTTGGCTTGATGGTTTTCAGCTCCGTCATTGCCGCCTGGGCCGACATCAAGCATGCCTTGGAATCCCACAGCTCTGCGAGCGCTGCTTCTACGGCACAATTGGCGACGCTAAACTCAGGATATATCTGGATGCTTGCCAACTGCTTGTCTACTGCCGCATATGTGTTGGGAATGCGCAAGCGGATCAAGCTTACCAACTTCAAGGACTTTGACAGTGAGTGCACAAGAATTACATTGGGAAGCACGAGGCTAATTCCTTAGCTATGTTCTACAACAACCTCCTCACCATCCCCATTCTCCTAGTCTCTTCCTTGCTCGTTGAAGACTGGTCGTCCATTAACATTGCAAAGAACTTCCCCATCGACGCGAGAAACGCAATTATTGGGGCCATGATCTTTACTGGCTTATCCTCCATCTTTATTTCTTACACCTCAGCCTGGTGTGTGCGAGCCACATCATCCACCACTTATTCAATGGTCGGCGCGTTGAATAAACTGCCCATTGCAGTGTCTGGCCTGATCTTCTTCGATGCCCCAGTCACCATCCCGAGCGTTTCCGCCATTTTCGTTGGATTTGTCAGTGGTATCGTCTATGCTTTGGCCAAAGTTCGAGAGTCTTCGAAGCCAAAAACAATCCTTCCCACCTCCAACACGATGAGCGCTAGCAGCCAGAGCAACCGGGACAGCCTGAAGGGATGAGTGAAGAATTTACTTCTCGGATCTTTCGCCTTCTCCACCGGCTCCACGGACGAAAGACAAACTTGATCGCATTGCGAGGCGTTAGGTGGGATGGATTGATGTGTCGGCAATGCCTGATGGGGGCAATGGGTGGCAGTAACAGAACCTGCTTTCACGGACACGCTTAAGATCATTCTTGTATTCTCTACGAACTAGAACTTTTAGACCAAGTCTTGCTCGGGATTGCTATACTTGGGGTTTTCGACGGCTGTTCAAAACGACGATGATGGGAGTTCCTCGTGTAAAGCGAAGCAGTTGTTCCGCTTGTATGGCAAGCCAGTTTAGGCGGCACTTGAGGGACCAAATGGTAGATCAACTGGAGTAAGAAAACGCACTACACGCCACCTACAGCGTACTGAGCAGTTCCGAGCAATTCTGAGAGTGTACTAAAACAAATGCACCATTCCGACGAGTTGATCCTCCGTAGTGGATAAAATTTTCGCCTGGCCCGAGACACGAACCTTGTCGGTACGCGGGCCCGGAAGACTGGCTTAAGATGCACTGGCAGTCGAATGCGTCCATTGATGCTCTGGCAGGAGATACCGGGTCCTGACGTGAATAGATGGGCAAGGTCAAGCGCCAAGCCCGGAAGCACAGCAATCATCACGATAATCCATCGACAAACAAGTCCAGGGTGATCAGAAGGCAGCATAGTCAACAACAGAGACCCCAGTCGAACAAGGGAACGGCTCAGCAAGCAAGTCAAAATGGACAACAACATGGACGGCTGAAGGTACCATTTACCAGGTATGACAATGTGCTCCTTGTCGGCGAAGGTAAGCCAACAGCCCCTCCGATCGGTCATGATATTTATGGGGTATCTCTGGTCATTGATGTGTCTGCTTACCAGATATAATTAGGGGACTTTTCATTCTCTTTAGCACTGAAACAGCTTCGAAAGGCTGGTCAGATCACAGCTACGTGTTATGATTCTAAGGATGTACTCGAGACCAAATATCCCGACGTCCAAAAGACCATTGCGCAGCTTGAATCGGCGGTGAACGACACAGGAGACAGCTCTAACGGTGACGAGCCCGAATGGAAAGGGTTGTCGCCATCTCCACCCGGTTCACCTATTGCCGACACAGGGCTTGTTCAAGGAAAGACACCAGGAGGCCCTGCTGTCGCCGTGCTCTACGGGATCGATGCTGTCAAGCTTTCTTCTGCACACAAGAAGGCTCTACGGACATATACCCCCTTTACGAAGATTGTTTTCAACTTCCCACACGTGGGAGGCCTAAGTACAGATGTGAATAGGCAGGTCAGGTACAACCAGGAACTCCTCGTTGGATTCTTCAAAGCCGCAAAACCATTGCTCAGCTCTTCCACTCGTCCTGCAAGAGTACAGTTAGATGCCGATGAATCTGAACAAATGTCCGAAGATTCAGACCATCGGGATCCGGGGGCTGTCAATGGCCAGATCCTCGTCACTCTGTTTGAGGGCGAACCGTACACGCTCTGGAACATCCGCGACCTAGCCCGCCATTGTGGCTTGAAGGTGGTCGAGAGCTTCAAGTTTCCCTGGTCAGCCTACGCCGGGTATCGGCACGCGAGAACGGTTGGGGACATCACCACGGGGAAGGACAGGAGTGCCGAGGGGAAACGGAAAGGCGCATGGAGGGGTGAAGAGCGTGATGCCAGATGCTATGTGCTGGAGGACAAAGATGCACCTGCAAGTCTGTCGCCAAAGAAGAAAAGGAGGCAGAGTCGTGAGAACGAGGACAGCGACTGACTGTGGAAGCTCGTATCCGCATAAGGCTAGCGCGCCAAGGATCATAATAGACCCGCATCCGAAGACCAAATTCCAGGTTTCTCCACAAACTTCATCGCTCATTCAGCTTTCTTTCACTTTTCTCTCCTCTCCTCCTTGGAAAGACTTTACCTTCCCCGCTACACCGCACAGATCGTCTGATCGCGTGGGAAATCCCATCATGTCGGAAGAAGCCCCCCGCAAGCGATCCCGCTTCGACCAGACGCAGCCGGAGTCGCGCAAAGCGTCTCGCTTCGACAGGAGGTCCAGATCTCCTTCCTCCCGCCAGCCCGAGTCACGCAGAAGTCGCAGTCCCCTTGCGAGAGATAGTAGAAGCCCGACAGCGAGCGAGAAGCGCAGCACACCTCTTGACCCAGCCGCCGCTGCAGGTATGTCATGATCTTCCTTCTGCTCGCTGGCGCACCGCTAACTCGCTCCAGCTGCGGCGGCGGCTAAAATCAATGCTGGCTTGCAAGCTCGCAAGGGCATTCAACACGTCGACGTTCCCCCAGTCCGCTCGGTAAAAGCTACTTGTGCCTGAAACCGGATGTGCGCTTACGGTGTCTTCACAGTCGTCCACAGCCACGCCTCCCCCCAACTCCGCTACCCCTTCTTCCACCCAAGGCACAGCGAAGCTCGATGGCGATATCTACGTCGCCGACGGCGACTACATTAAGGATATCGAGGTCAACGACCTGCGAAACCGTTACACCCTGACGAAGGGCTCGACGCAGAAAATGGTAAACACACTCCCTCATGGCCGAAGTCGCATCGGTCGGTGCTGTGGTAGCCATACGGAGCGGATTGGCATGCTTAGGTTCCCATACTGACGCATTTTGGTGTTTCTAGATCAAAGAAGAAACCGGTGCTGATGTCACCACTCGTGGCTCGTATTATCCCGACAAGACCATGGCTACGGCGACGAATCCCCCTTTGTATCTTCATGTAACTAGCACGACAAAGGCCGGCCTCGAGCAAGCCATTGCGAAGATTGAGGAGCTCATGCAACAGGAACTGCCCAATTTGGTCGACGAGCGACGTTTCCGACGGCGAGAGCCGGAGCAGTTTGAGCGAGACGAGTTCGGCAGGGTAAGTACACATCGCTCACCTCATCACGCACCGTCACTCACATTCGTGGCAGAGAAAATGGCCCGAGGAACGAATCCCTATTGACATGGAAAACATTCCTGGCTTCAACCTACGTGCCCAAGTAGTCGGCCAAGGTGGCGCCTATGTCAAGCACATTCAGCAAGAAACCGGATGCAGGGTTCAGATCAAGGGCCGCGGATCAGGATTCATGGAACATAGTACGGGCCAGGAGTCGGACGAGCCCATGTATCTTCATGTTGCAGGGCCTCAACCTCCGATGGTTCAGAAAGCCAAGGAGCTGTGTGAAGATTTGCTTGCTAACGTTCGCATCAACTTCGAGCACTTTAAAGCAAACCCCCCGCCAACGAGAATGGAGTCGTACACCGACGGCTACGGCGCTGATGCCAACCGTGGTTCCTACGGCGGATACGGGAGAGATCGCCATCGTGAGAACAGCTATTCACATCAGAGCAACAGTTACAATTCTCCCTATGCTGCGACTCCGACTACTCCTGCCGCCGGAGCCGCCGCGTCCCCAACAGACCTTGCCGCCCAACAAGCTCAATACGCACAATACTATGCGAGCCAGCCTGGAGGTGATCCTTATGCTGCTTATGGCGGCTACCAAAACTACGTTGCTTACTACAATTACTACCAGCAACAGGCCGCAGCTCAACAGCATTCTCCCCCTTCCCCTCCGGGCGGTGATACAAATCCACCTCCACCTCCACCAGCAGAAAGCAGCGGTGCACCACCTCCGCCACCTCCTTCTAGTGGCTACGCATCAGTGCCACCCCCTCCAGGTTTATGACGATGACTGGTGCCACGGACAGCTGACATTGTCAGATCGAGCTTTCGAGTCCTCCAAAAACCCCCAGCAAAAAAAAATTTCTCTCCTCCGCGTCATTGATTTGAGCACAGGCTAGCAAGATCTTCTTCACGCAGGACTGTGGTTTGTATGGCCAAAAAGTACAAGACGGGCCCAACTCTCGGGTTGGACAGGCCAAGTATCACAAAAGGGCGTAAATTGAGCAAAGCTGATCGGTCAATAGGGACCTGATCCCTTAATAACATTTCGAGATTTGTGTTTTGAGAGCTGACTTGACCGCGCGTAGTTGTGACGATTCGAATTCGTCCGTTGTCTGAGCAAATCATGCATGAGTCCATGTCCGTAACAAGGCTGGACTCGACCTGCTCACAGGTGACGGACGAGAATCTACAGGGTAATGCCATTACATGTTGTAGGTGGGAGGTGTTGATACACAATCTGTCCAGCATCTCAGCGGGGGCCTCACAAGCAGATCCAGTCTGACCTCGCAATTAGCATCGCTCTTTTCTCTCTCTCTCTTTGTGTGTGTGTTTGGACACGCTAAAGACAAGTACGACAGCGAGACCCTAAATTTGGGTGGCAGACTGAGCACGCTCGAATAGGAATGCACTTGGACCGCTTCGACCTCCCCGCCGTCTATGGGAGCGAGCTCAATTCCATGCATACAAGAGCCCTAGGTTTGCCCGGCAGAGGAAGGCCGTACCTCGAGCCAGGCGGACAGTGGAAGCGCCTCGATGGTGTTGATCTTCGTCTCGACATGTAGTCATCGATGGCCCCATGGCGCATTGGAACCAAGCACCCAACCAACCAACCAACCGTGCCAGAGGATGTGTCCTCAACCAGTCCGAGACAGGACGTGCAT
The DNA here is from genome assembly GCA_002099365.1 of Phialophora verrucosa. Lineage (NCBI taxonomy): Eukaryota > Fungi > Ascomycota > Eurotiomycetes > Chaetothyriales > Herpotrichiellaceae > Phialophora > Phialophora verrucosa. The sequence goes on along the minus strand of MSED01000015.1, from coordinate 2,104,056 downwards.
ACGAAGCTTCCATGCTACGCGCAGTGCTGTATGTCTGTAGAGGTGTTGACCATCGTGTTCGAGTCCGCCCGCCTATCGCAATTACAGTAGGGAGGGGAGGAGGAGGAAGCGCCGTAGCATCATGTTGGTTCGTGTCATGTCATGTTGTATTGTGTTGTATCGTGCCGTGATAAAATAATACATCCCTGGGCCTAGAAACGTAGGGGGTTTCTTCCTACAATGTTCCGCAGGGCAATGTTGGTACAGACCCAAGCTTCACTCATACTCCGTGGGTCCCTCCGTCTCTCTGTCTGTCTCTCTCTCTGTTTGTCTGTCCGTCTGTCCGCATCCCGTAGCAAATATGTATGTACTTTGATCACCGACGTCCTCCCTCCCTCCCTCCCTCCCTCCCTCCCTGCATTCCTCTCTCACATGCGCCACGCCTCCCTCCCTGATTTCCGACGATGCCACGCCCAGCCTTCCCATGGGAAAAAAAGCCATCAAGGTCGCATCCTACTTGACCTTCCGGATTGTCGCGTCGCTGGCCTTGCTACTCAACCCGCGACTCAAGCCCGCGCCGATGCCCCTGCCCAAGGTCGCGATCTTGGTCCCCGCAAAAGGGTTCAGACTCGTCTCTTCATCCGCTGCTGTTGTTGTAGTTGTCGCTGTTGTCGGGGTGCCGCTCCCGCCGTTCTCCCGAGACGGGTTGGGACTCTGGGCCTGCGAATCTGCGACGGAACTGGCGCCTCGACTCCTCGGTCCGACTCCCGCTCCCTGACCAGCTAAATGCACGGATTTCGAACGTTGATGGGATTGTGTGAGGGCCAGGATTGCCGCGAGTGCAGAGTCGGGACTATTGTCCGAGGAAGACGCGGGGACGAGAAGGCTCGAGGATCGTGGGAGCGTGGAACTCCCACCACTGCTGCGGCTGAGTTGGTGGGTGAGCTGCGGTGGGGCGAGGTATTCTTGCTCGGCATTGACGTTGCTGCTGTGGAGGAGGTCTGGCGACGTTGCGGGCGGGTAGGGGACTTGGACGGCGGTGAGAGTTGCGCAGGAGCAGCCACAGCCTGTCGGGCAGGCGGTGTGGGCGTCGAGATTTGCGGGCTCAAAGCCAGTGGGTTGGTCTTCTTCATCGTCATCGATCGGGGAGAGTTCTTCGGACTTGTCTGATGAGCGTCGTGAATGGGCCTTACGGTTGTCTCTCACGCGGTCAGTGCCGAACCAGCCTTGAGCACAGTCGTAGCAGGTCATGTGTCCGCACTGTAGGCAAGGCACCGCAAGCCCACTGACGGAGGTGTTGCAGATGGCGCATGCTCCGCGTTTGGGCACTTTGTTGACGACGGTGCCTATTGCTGAATTATAGCCTATGCACGACGGGGTGACGCAGTTCCATCCGATGGGGATTCTGTTCTTCTCAATAGGAGCCAAGGGTTCCCCACAGCTGCGACAACACCGCCTTACAGTCAGACCGGGACTCGTCGCTCGAGATGCGCTTGTCAGTGTCTTCTTTCGCGGCCGTCCCAGACCGGAAGACTGCTGTTGGACGGCCGAGCCGCGGGATCGTGACGTCGCAACCGTATCTTCAGCGACGACGCCATCGAACTTGAGCATTTCAGCCCGTTGGACGGGCAATTGCCAGACGTCGAGGAGGCTAGCATAGCTTGCGCGATACAGCTTGCACTTCGATTCAAGCCCCGGATCCAGAAGGGGCCTAGATGGATAGCCATCGAGATCAAATTGATGCTGATTAAGTAGTCGCGTCCTTATGCGTTTCCGCCTGGGCGACTTCTTTCGCTGTGTTTTTTCCGACACATCGGTTTCAGCAGTTGATCTGACGCTCCGTCGGCTGGTTGATGTCTGAAAAATGTTGCTTTTGCGAGAACCTTGAAAGGCTGACGAGGACATGGACGAGCGATTTGCCAACTCGCGGCCGTCTTGTGCGCTGCCTTCATTGTTCTGGAAAGACGTACGCGAAGTCCTGCTTGTATGCTGCCCTCCAAAGATCCCACTTGATACCCAGCCCGGAGCCAATGACCCAGATGGGCTGTATTTCTTTAGACTTGATGCAGCATGGGAAGACGAGTTCTGATTCGGAGGAGAATTGGAGTATGACTGCGTCAGCGCCGAAAGACTGGCTCTTGCCGTAGGATAAGTGATGCCGGAGAGCGACTTGTTGCTCGGTCTATTCCCCTCAGGAGACGTAGAGACTGAAACAGTGGCAGAGTAGGGCGGGGCTTGATCGCTCGAATCGTCGCCGAGGACGCTCGCTGCTCGAGACGAGAATTGACTTCCTTGCCGAATTAGGCCGTGATGTGGCCTTCGCTGACTGCCGCTGCTACTCGGAGGTTGCAGGCCAGGGCTGGGAGGAATCGGTTGATTGTCGATCAGGACATGGCCCTCTGGATCGGTGTGTTTTCGGAGCACGGATCTGGCCACACCTCTCGAAGGAAAATAGTCAACCTGGACGAGTTGATCATTGTTCGGGGTGTGCAGCCCTTGCTTATGAAGGGTTTCTCCGGGCATAAGACCGTGGTTGAGCGTGGATGCCAGGACACAGGCCAGCATCGCGAGCATTTGCACGTCTGCCAGCCGCTCAAAGTGGTCGAATATGGCTGGGAGCAAGTAGTGTGCGCCCAGAGGATGGTTGCCCCATCGCGTTCTCCCCATTGCTTCTCGACCTAGCAGACCAGCTATGGTACGATTATGCTTATTATCCCTTGTCACCGCTCTCGCAATGATAGTTATATCCTGGGCGGCGGTATGGCTCAGTTCGGGGACGACTTCAAGCGGGACTGTATCGTCGAGCACGAGTCCCACCAGTGTCCACACGGATGCGAGGTCTTCCAGAGAGGCGTCTCGGGCCACGGCAGCGTTATGCTTGCAAACGTCCTGTCCATCGCCGAAGATATGATACTCCACAGCCAGCTCGCGTTTGGAAGGAACCAAGTCATCGAACGTGCGAATCGCGACGGCGCTCTTGCGAGGAGGGGCGTCGTTCAGTTTCATGCCGCCACCAGCGGTAGAATGATTAGACCGGTCGGGCGAGCGTGAGCGCTGTTGGTGGCCAGAAGCCCCAATCCGGTACGATGAGACGCCACGTTCGTTCTGCTCAGTTTCGAAGGACGAAGAAGAGGTGCTTGAGGAGTTCCATGATGACTCTGAGGTCTCAGAGTCCGAATCCTCGTCAGCAGTTTTCGTGCCCGTTGTCGTCTTTCGGGCCGGAGAGCTGGTATGTAGACGGCCAAAGCCTTCGAATAATCTGCTGGACTGAGAATCTTCCAGATCCTTGACGCCGAGCGTGTTTAGAAACGACGCAGGCTCGTTTCCTTTGGCTGGAAAAAAGCAGACCAGTTTGCCAGTTTCAGACCAAAGCGCGCCACATCCTTTGGCTATTGGCACAAGAACATTTGCCGACGCGTCGAGGCCCTCGCGTACACCATCGAGCTCGTCGTCGCTGTCAGTGCTCTCATCGTCCTCTGGAATGGCACCAGTCTCGAAGATCTTAGACTCCACCAACGATTCTCCCAGCACCCACCCTACGATCTGCTCGAGACTCTGCTCCCTCAGCAGATACCGCAAAATAGCTTCCAAGCATCCCCGCTTCCTGGAAGCGTATGTCTCTGCAATTGTGTGTAGCTCGGTCGTGATCAGTCTGTGTCTGGCCTCGTCGAGAAAAGCCGACTTCTGCAGTGTCAGGACGGCATTTGCGCCTCGAGGGTACAGCTTAGGAAACCTCATCTCCACCCGCAAAAAGACTTGGCCTTGGTCCTCACACCATGGAGCTTGCAGAGACATGATCGCTTTGCGATGAGAGATATCGACCATTTCAAACTCCACCCGTTTGAATTTCTCTCCGACGTGTCTGATCTCTTCTGCCAGCGTGTCGGGGTCCCATGATGATATCTTCACATTCTTCAGCCAGGCAATGGGGTCGGCACTCTGGCGATTGTTTCCCTTGCCGTGCATGCCCGATCTTTGACCATGGCGGCCGCCTTGCACCCAGCCGCGGAATTGGGAGACCGGGATCTTGTTCATGCCCACACTGGTGCTGCTTCGGGGTCGAAAATGCGTCGAATGCCCGGGACGCGCGGACAGGTCGCTTCGAGGTGTATCATCCATAGGCGAATCCGCGTCCCCTGGGGCATCGCGAAAGCTTTTGTAGATGGCGCCTTTACGGGTAAAATTCAGCCGCTGGACTTTAGAGACGCCTTTTTCATAGCCAATGTCTGCGTACATCTCGGGGTCAAGGGCATGAAGCTTCAGCTCTCGATCGGTCCCCCAAGACACCAACTGGAAGTCTCGGTGATCGACCGAATCCACCACGCTTCCGCGGGCGCGCCACAGGAATTCTTTCACCTGACCTTCATGGCCCCGAAACGTCGCGACCGGACGAACCCGGCCGCTCTCAAGGACCCCATGGACCGCACGCCGATCGTAGAGGTGTAAGTCGCTGTTACCGCGCTGTGGCATGACGAGGAGACCCCATCCGAAAGGAGTGTGCCGAGCCCGCCAGACAGGAAAGGGCGTGTCAATTTCGCGCTCGAGAGTGCTCTGTTCGCCCTCAAAGTCCCAGAACTTGATGGTCTTGTCTAGCGAGCAAGTGACGATTTTGTTTGGATGGTGTCGGTTCCAGTCGATTCCATAAATCTTGGTCCCATGAGCTTCGACCGTCCGCACGGGGTATGCGCCATTTCTGTCATCCCAGACATGAAGAAACTTATCGTGCGAGCTTGCGACGACGTGTTCATCCTGCCGATTCCATTTCACCTGGGTGGCGCCGGCAAACCAATCCGAGAAGGTATTGACCGGCCGCGATGGAGCTCTCAAATCCCAGGAGTGCACATAACTATCCACGGCGCAAGTGGCCAAGACGTCGGGATTGTGAGCCGAGAAGTTGATATCGGTGATTGCTCGAGTGTGGCCGTGCAGCACGAATTCAATGGGGTCCTGCCATGACCGAGCTTCCAGATTCCATACCAGCGCCTTTTGATTCGATGTACTGACCACCCAATAGTCTCGGGCCGCAAAAGGAGACCACTGCACGTCCGCGACCTCCCAGGGAGTCCGGTGTGGGAGGTAACGCGGAGGGGAATAGGGCGAGTCCAGATCAATGATATGGAGTCCTTCTTTAGAGGCCAAGGCTACGTCGCGTCCGCTCGGCGATATTGACATGGATCCCACCGGCTGCTCAAGTCGAAAGGACGCATCTTGGCCGAAGGTTTCGCTCTCAAGAGCTGAAGCCGGACCTCGCGGCGCCATTCTAAGAGACGATTAGATCTTTGATCTGTCGAATATGGCGGCTGACTGCATCACCGATGACCATCAGGTGGCCATGTCGGAATCGATTGTTCGATGTGTGGAAGTGCAAAGCAGAGGCTGGCATGCTGGACATGACCATGCCATCTATCTGCTGCTCCCAGGACGCGCTTCGGCGGGTTCAGCCAAGGCAAGAGATAATGAGGAGCTTAGCGCATGAAGTAGGGATGTAGGGCGAGTGCGTAGGCGTGGATAAGTGCCAGATGTCGAAGTGGAGGGTATTTCAGAGTCGAGACAGCGCGACGGAGAGTCACGACCAAGTCCCGCTCAGCCACTTCTCTCCTCACGTGACATCCACGTGACCATTATCATCATGGCGAAGACACCGAGACACCATCTAAATTAATCAAACAGTACTCTGTATCTAATGCATCCACTGGAGTCCACCGACATCGTCCTGTAACTGGGCCGAAGCAAAGCGAGAGCTGAGATGCAATGGGATCAGGGACCGCAGGTGTCGTTAGCCACCGATGGAGGTTCAACCTCCAACGCTGTAGCACCTGGTCCAAGCTGTGTATGTATATCGCAGGATAAGACACATCTAGTAGACAGGCGGTAGACCTACAGTATTGACGATGCTTCCTCAACGCCAGCTAGAAAACGAGGAATCAATGAACAGGGACTGTGCCTATTATTGTTGGTTTTTTCTCTACAGCAATTTGACTCCAAGTGTCAGTCACTGGCTACAGGCTGGCCTCGCCACTGTGCTGCCTGTGCCGCTATACGATCGGCTGCCGCAGAGGACCATGCGCGAACTTGATAACAGTCTTCGCAGCCTCTATCACACTTCTGAATGCCCCTTATTTTGAATGCCCGGGTTCCCCTTCTCTCGGGAGGAAAAGCGTGTCACTCTGTAGTATTATGAGAAATCAGCCACGCACTCGTGCAGCTTGACGGAGGAATTCCTTGTCCTGAATTTTCAACGCAGTGTGGAAAAGTCAGAGAACTTGGTGGATGTTCTCGTTGTGGTTGTCATTAGGCAATCAAGCTCTGAATCTCGGGCTGAAATGGTTTCGTGGCCGTTGAAGCCCTCAACCGTATCACTAAACCCTTCCACGACCCCGTGTCCCGCCTTCACATCATGCGCCGGTCTAACGCAGAGGCAGACGTACTGTGCTTCGCATTATGACTCGGTACTCGCGCCATCGTGGGCGGACTGTTGAGCCAAGGTCGGTTCTATTACCGGGGGCCAGTGGGCGAAAGTGTGTCGGTCAGTTCATTGGTGCAGGCCTGCCTGATCAACATCGCTGAATATGAAAGATTGTATTAGGTCCGCAAACTTGATGGATATGCCACTCATGGCCAGTCGTCGAAGCACATTCTCAATAACACAGAGTGTGCTCGCTTGCATTTCAGCCGAGTTCGCCACCAGGACTTTCGGCAGGGTGGAAAGAGTCTGACTGAAAATGTGCGGAACCGGGTAGATGTTGGCCGAATTTGAGCTGCTGCCCTCCCGCAGAAGCTGAATCTCAGGGAGAGAGTTCAACGCTTCAGAAAACCCGTCTGGGAGACAGCGCCCCGACTGTGCAGACGATGGAGAGCTTTCTGGCACGTACAGCAGATAGCAGTACCAACAGAGAGCGGCCGAGAATAGAATCCGGGGCGTGTGAGGGGCGACGAGGGCACCGATGTTGGTCGACACCATCAAGTTTTGCAGAAAGAGTGCATGGAGTAGGCACCTTTTCGAGTCGGTTGATGCGATCCAAGACAGCACGTACTCTCTTGTTGACGGTGCAATATCAGTCCCTTCCCTACCCGCCGCCAGCTCCAGAAGATTGAGATTCGTACTCAAAGTGATAAAGGTGTAATGCCATAGCGGGAGCAAGCTGAAAGGGGTTTCTGTCTGCTCGCAGTGGTCGTTGGACGCTTTGAGAGCTTTGGGAGAAGACGCATACCAGGTCAGGAGGTCCGACTCAAACTTGTTGACCATCGTGGGAGAAAGGAGATCCAGATACCAGCATTCGCAAATTGATGCCCCAATACCTGAGAGCGAGTTGTACACGTTGAACATCCTTTGGTTACTCAACCCCGTCTGCAGGGGGCTGAGGTTCCGGGCTCTAATATCTGCATTGCCCGAACGGTTTGGTGGTCCAGTTCTGGGATATTCTCCATGAAATCGTGCTTCACGCGCCTCAGTGCGGAACAACGAGGCCCAGATGGCGGCTGAGGGGGCTGAGAACAGCTCGTGTGAACACACGGTGGGAATATAGCCGGCATTGTGACGGAAGATGGGTTCATGGCGGAAGAGCGCGGCGATTTCGGCGTCATGTATGTATAACAGCACGGCCACCCTTCTCAGCTCCTCCTGCTTCGCCCACGACCTCCATGCCTTATCCAGTTGTTGGGCGGAAAGGTCATCCTCGAGGTGAAAGGGTGGTGAAGGACTGAGCAGCTTGTGGTGTCGGGCTAGATAAATCAGCGATCCCTGATACGCAGCAGCCGTAGCACGATGCGCAGGATCTCCAGAAGTAAGTGCATAAGTCTGACCGATCATTGCCGCCTTGGTGATGTTCCACGTGTGGTCACCGCATCGAGGAATGACCCTCTCCCAAGGCGCCACTAGGATGGTCTTGTTTACTCGTTCAAAAAGCATGGAGCCAATCTTCGCAGCCATGTCGGACCCCAGTGACAGACATCCAGCCGAGCAGATGGAGAGAACCAATAAGGCATTGCTGTTTCGCGGGCGAAACGTAGGACCATGAATGAGTGGTAAAGCAACATTGAACCTGGTGAAGAAGAGGTGGATGCATAGATTCAGGAACTCAATCGAAGGTAGCGGATCATCGCGGATAGGGGGGCGAAGTGTCCTCGCTAGTTTGTCACGGTACGCTTCATCGATATCCTCCAGAGACCTCGTAGCCTTGTCCGCAGGAGTGACTGCGCCAGAACCTGCTTCAGCTTCAATATCAGGAATTTGGACATACCAAAGACGTCTGAGATCAGAGACAACCGGCCGCTGTTTGGGTTTTTCGGGTACCCGACGAAGTTGAGGCTCCGTGACGTTGTCATGGCAGACAGGCTGCGGTTCGTGAAGAGCATTGCTAAAGCCCAGGTGCTCGAAGACGGTAAAGTCGAAGTCGTCTTCCAGAAGCCATTGCGTGGAGCTATAGGCAGGCGGCTTCGTGCAGCCGGAAGCTTCCAGTGGGCTATCGACGCTGAAGCAGTCCTTTCGCATAACGAACGGAACATCATTTCCCGCCACACGAGGCGACGGCAGCATATTGGATTCAGTCTGCCATTGATTGGCAGCCGGTGCGCAGTAGGTCCCAGACGGAATATCATGCATACTGGTAATTGGATACCCTGGAATCCCTTGAGGGAAGGATTGTATTGCCGTGCTACGTGAGACTTGGCCGTCGTCCCAATGCCCTTGTGCCAGCGACGCGGACGTGGAATATGAAGCTGGTGTTAATTGCTCGGTGGCCATCATGCCAGTGAGGCTCATAGTCTTAGAGGCCGCAGAGTAGCCGTCAGGCAGAGACTGATCCTGATGTCCCCTTTCCGGCGGCCCATTTGAAGCTGCTTTTTCAGATGAAGGACCAGCATCCGAAGCTTCTTTATGGATTCTTGAATGCCGGAGAAGCGTGTCACTTCTGGCGTTAGTTTTGCCTCAAGTCATGGAGGCCACCTGCACGTACTGGCGAGGAAAGGATTTGCGGCAAATGTGACAGCGAAATGGCTTTTCTTTTGTGTGCGAGCGGATATGACGATGGAAGTGGTCTGCCTTTCGGAACTCGCTGGGGCAGTAGGGACATTTCCTCTTCCCAGCTCCGAAAGTAGTCGCACTCTGCTGGTACGTCCCTTCCTGCCTCTGGAGGTCTTGTTCGGAGTTCATGTCGATAGTGGCCTGAACTGGTGTGGTTTGATCCACTGAACTCAATTCCGCTGGAAAGGCATACAGTCTTCATTCGATAGCCAGAAAGAAATACGGCTGAACCTTCGATCGCCCACGCCACCAAGGGATACTACGAGTCGTGGAGAAATATCTAGTGCAAAGATGACAAGCACGGAGGCTTGCCGAGGGAGGACGGTCAGATAGGATTGCGGGGGGTCTTGACGGTGTCGCTTGGCCACAGGGGTACGAGACATGGTCCCGCAACGAGGCTGCAACCTCCCCCCCTTTCCCTCCCCTGTCCCCGCGTCATGCCCCGCCTGGCCACGCCAGCCCATCCAAGGTGCCACGAGACCTCGGGTTCAGAAACGACAAAGGTCCAGCGTCGTACAATAACTTAATTAGACCTCAGCGAGGAGGCTGCGTTGGGCAGCGTGGCCGGGACTGACCTCCACCGTTTCCAATAGGGAATATTCTGAAACTGCTTCTAGTTTGGACTAGTTGCCAAAGTCCCATACCTTGACTAGCAATCATTGATGAGAGAACGACATGCAAATGAACGACACTGCCGTCTCCTTCGTCGCCCGATGTGTTACACCGCCTAGATAGAGAGGTCGACAAAGTCATCGTGACAAGAAAAGTTGATCAAGGCCGACTGCCGTATCCCGGAGTCGTTACCTAGAGAAGGGATCTAGAACCAGAAGTCTTGCAGGGCTAGAGCTTGCTCTGTGGCCTCTTGGTTGTTGGACATGATCCCAACAGCGTGGTCGGAATGCGTTCGCAAGCTGCGAGGAGCTCCAACCCCGTGTTGCAAGCCGCGTAAACAAATCGATCTGGGCGCACCAAGATGTATTTCCTGCCCTTCGTGTCTCGTTTGATTCGGTACATATCATACCCGGTCGGGTAAGGACGATTTTTGCAAAGGTCGGAGGCGGCAAATTCGTCTGCTGTCGCTATTCGGTATATGCTCTCCAGAGGGATGTCCAATGAAGACTTCCATTGTCGGATCTCAAGGGTTGGGTCGTGGATCAAGAACAAAGCAGTACTTCCACGAACCTCTCCATCAGAGGCCTTCTCAAGATCGAGCTCTTTCAGTTCCATCCAGGCTTCCTCCACCTGTTTCATATCGTCAACAGCGACCAGGAGGCGCACAAGTGCATTGGCTCTGGGGCCATTGAGCAAGACATCATCTGTGAATTGCACAGCCGGAGGTTCGTCTTTCGTGAGTTGGTGGATTGAGCGACAGTAGACTTGGGGCAAGCACCTTCCACCGGCAATATCAGGCAGAAATGCCATTCCACTGCTGTATTTGTACCTTCCCATGCCCTCCGCGCGAGGGCCCAGTTCAAGGTGGTGCCTCCAGGTCGGGACAAGTTGCATCAGCCAAAGGAGCCAATCCCTGAGGAAGATTTTCACCGGATTCCGAGCCGTGGTTAGATTTCCATTGACCACTGTCGCAGCCAGAGAACGGTCCAGTTGTTGCTTTCTTTCCAAAAACCAGCCATTGAAAAGGTCCGCATAGCTTCCATCGAAATTGGGACGACAAGCAAGAGCAAGTCTCCACGCGATTCCTGAAGCGTCCCTGAAACCTGAGGCAATTCCCTGGCCACCAACTACTCCCGTCAGCAACTTCTCGCTTTGCGTTGTGCAGACACATACAAGGTGGCATGACATGTGCGGCGTCGCCGCAAAGTAATACCCTTCCAACTGCCCACCGATTGCAGCTCCGGGCAGCGAAGGTGAAGGGCCTCGATCGCAGAACATGGATGCAGTCAGTGGGGTATTGGACTGGGTCTCTCAAACTGCGCATTTCCATGTGAGCGGGACTCACCCCGGATGCACGTAAATTTCGAGGGCAGCATACCTGTACTTTGAGCCCGGATAAGTCAAATATGGCAGAACGATCTCGGATGCCTTCTCCCAAGTCGACATCTCCTGGGGGTCTTCTCCTTTGTCCACGACGAATTCAAACCTCCACAGTCTCTCACTTCGCGGGCCGAAAGTACCACAAACTGCGGGCCGGTCGGGATTGCCGATAAACCGGAAGTCTGGAAGGAAGAAGGCATCGTAAACTTGTTGAGGGGTGTAATTGAGTTTCCACAGCGGAAATTCCGGGTGCGTCTCGGGGGTTGGCAGGTCCATATGCCAGTTCATTGCCACCCACGTTTCTTGGTATTCATAACTGAGATTTTGTCAGCCCTAGACCTGACCGGTGCGATAGTGAACCCCAACTCACCCCGAAAGAGTCTGCAGCAAGACTCCTTTTGGTTCCAGATAATGCTTCCGGGTATAACCTGTCTTCCCATCTGCGCCAACAAGGAATTTCCCCCGAACCTTGCGTTCCATGCCGTTCGCGTCAACGTACTTCGCATAGACCCAGTCCTCGTCCTCTTCAATACCGACAATTGTTGAGCCGAGCCGTAGATTAGAGGACGGACAGCTGCTAGCAACCAGGCGGAGGTGTTTCTCCATCAGGGGTTGTTTGTGCGCAATCACACCCACGTGGCCTGTCCCTCCTTCAACAGTGCCCAGATTCATACCCAGAAAGGGCCTGGTCGTGAGTCCGTGCTTGCCGGATGTGAAATAGGTCCAACCAATGTGTTGAGCAATCTCCGTGTGTATCTTGTCATAAAGCCCCAGCTCCTGGAGCAGTCGAATGCCCTCCTCATCAAGGGCTATACCGCGCGGATCTGTTACCACTTCCATTTCCCTCTCTAGAACAACATTATTGACAGAAGATCGACCCAACAGACCGCTTAGCAGAGCGCCGGTTGGACCACAACCGCAAATGATGACATCTGTAGTCTCCATATCCTCGCGCACCTTTGAGGTTGCTGTAGTTTTGATTTTTGGGGACTGCAAGCTCGAGAAGAACGATATCAACAACCCAGTCTGGTCAGCTCACCAGAACGAATATGTGGGCGACTCTGAGCAATATAAGCTCCCACCGCAGATCTGGAATCGCTTGTTAGCCTCGAGAATGGTTGTGACAGACTACGAACGGCTAGTGAACGAGAGCGTTTCGGCCTTCGTCTGATTTTTCAACGAGGCACGTCTAATTCCTACGAACGAATGGAATACGTCCTGCCGAAGAAGCAGTGTCGAAGCCATTGTCTGGTCTTTGGATGTCCAAGATGTGGGACAATGGCCTGATGTTGCCACTGTTGGGGAAGTACGGGGTTGTTTATGTACGAGGCTGGTCGAACCTTAAGAAATCTCGAGATGCCGTACCGGCATGCGGGACCCTAAAATGCGGGACTGGCCAGCGCATCCCCAGCCCGACACGTTGTGCCTGAAGTCGGGTCGAATGTACAGCGGCAATGAGGGAGTTGCTGTGTTCGCTGCTGCTTACTCTGCTGATGGGGGTCTGGAGAGCGCTGTGCCCGGGGATCAGCCTGTACAGTTGCACTTGGAGCCCGCTAGCAGGATATAGGTAGGAATTAAAGACAGGAGAGCAACTTGCCAATCAACTCGGTCACGCACGGTTTGCATATAAGCAAGTATCGACTTGATCTCGGGCCGGTGCATATTGCATCTGAAAACTTGCAGCTCCTATCGTTCGATCTCTCCATCTCTTCACCAAAAACGACCTTCCTTGAAGACAATCTCACATCTATTGCCGTAACTGCCTGAAGGGCTGCTTCCAAGATGGAACTTACTATAGTTAGATCATGGGGACCTTGTTACACGTCTACTAGGTGGGACAGTGCCATATCATCTGCTCATTAGTAGCGGCCTCGAGCAAGAGCAAAGAGGGACATGGTCTGGTCGATGCTTGAAGAAACCGTGTTGGGCCTAGCACCATGCACGCCTAGGATGAAGCACTACGGTGAAGCATCATTTCGCCATCAGCCGCCTGTGAATGACGCAGCCGACAGGCGCAGTTTGACGCATCTGAACATCACTTGAGATTGGAGATTCATCTGTGACATACGAGGAACAAATAGCGCAACAAAGGCAGCCACGATCTTGATTCTCGTTATCGGCCTTGACAAATTCATCTTCGGCCTCGCAATTCGCTGATCTTCAACCAAGAATTGGCTCCTCCCCGAGAATTAAAACCGCACCCCACTTTCCGCCTAAAGACTCGACTTCCACCTTCTCAGCCTCTGTTTCCCACACTGTGACTCGGGTTTGTTCGTTTGCAAGGCTGTTGAAAACAAGACGAGGTCGCATTGCTCCTTAGTTAGTGCCTTCGCACTCGGCGGCACAAGATAAAACACACATTCACGATGGCGCTGCCGAAGCGGATCATTAAAGAGACTGAGAGACTGATGGCCGAGCCGTAAGTCTTTACCACAGCCGTGAGCTGCAGGATATAGTCTGAGTTGTCCAGTGTTCCAGGAATCAGCGCAGTACCCCACGAAGACAATCTCCGATACTTTGATGTCAGCATTCACGGCCCTTCTCAATCACCTTACGAGGGTACGTCGACATGACACCCAAGCCTCTGGGGCAATGGCTGATTCTTTGCAGGAGGTATCTTCAAGCTCGAGTTGTTCTTGCCAGACGACTATCCCATGACCCCACCCAAAATCAGGTTCCTCACCAAGATATACCACCCTAACATCGACAAACTGGGACGAATCTGCTTGGATGTCTTGAAGAGTAGGTCGTGATACTGTTTCAAAGAATAGCACTGATCTTCTCTTCAGGCAACTGGTCGCCAGCACTACAGATAAGGACCATTCTTCTTTCGATACAGGCTTTGCTAGGCGCGCCTAATCCAGATGATCCATTGGCAAATGATGTGGCTCAGCGGTGGAAGGAGGACCAAGAGGCTGCCATTCAAACAGCGAGAGAATGGACCAGAACACATGCTAGCACTTGATCAGTTTTGACCCCTCCTCATTCAACCGGGCGCGACGTTGTTGGCAACAATTGTTTCGAGGGAGATGTAGCTGGAGGCACAAACATGACTGGATGAGCAGTCGACCAGCATCATGAGCCATGATGATGAATTCAACAGAGATGAGTATGCATTTCTGCATTTCTGCACTTCATTTTGGTTCCAGCGTTTTGGCCCCGGATCGCCTGCCATTGTCAATCGTTGTCAGCATCTGCGTTGGGGTCAGTGTATCCCCAATCACCATTGTTGATATGTCCTCATTGGCGACATGGGTCACCCCATTGACACTTTGTGGCAGCCGTGACATGAACGACGCGCAGCAGGGCGACATCATACCTCAACTGCACCCAGTACTTCGGGGCGCGCCATTGGTCGATGATGTCGTCGCCGATGTGCTGGGCGTCGCCAAGAGGATTATTTCTGTCGTTGTCGACAACTCCTGAACACGCTGGCGTTTCTCTCCCTCCACAATCATCACAACAATAGCGTCCTCCATGGAGGAGATCAGCCGTTGGAGTCCTGACTCTGATGAGTTGACCTCGTGCCTACCTTCGCGGCCATCAACGCCGCAGTCCGTTAAGACTCTCCTTCGTTCCCGGGGATCTCCTTTGAGAACCCTTGGGAAGAAGTTGAGCCTGACGGGCTTGTCAGTGCGAAGTCGAAAGACATCGCCTGGCAGAGGGGAGGCCACGATGTTCAATCAGAGTCACGTGGCTGGTGAAGGTGGTGAGCCCGTTGCCAACGCTCTCTGCAGTGGACATAGGTCCAGTTACAAGCCGTTGTCGATCGCGGTCGGACGCCCTTTTCATTTTGACGTGAACAAGGCGTTGGACATTGTCCAAAATTCACTTTCTCCTACACCCCGCGACATCACAACCTCCCAAGAGCCGGTCAAGCGACCAATTCCTGCTTCATCCACCATGAAGCCTCGTCAAGACGACGAGAAGACCACCAAAGCGGCAAAATCTTTTGCCATGTCGTCACCAGATCTCTCCCGTCATCCAGCCTTCGATGCATCCTCATCTCCGCCCGAAGGCGCCAACTTCGACCCTGATCAAGTCCTCAAACAGCAAGTCATCACAGGTGACATCCTTGACTTGAAGCGACTTCCGCCTCCAGACCTCAACCAGCATCCTATGAATCAGGAAAATCCATTCAAGTCTACCAGCGATGCACCTCTCATGGTCACTACAACCAGTAAAGAGGAAATCAAGCGACTGGTGAAAGAAGCTAGACAACAATTCGACGAGAGAGAGCGTCAAATGGAGCGTGAGGAGGCCGAGCAAGAGGAGGCTGCGCGTCAGGGCACTGTGAGATTCAAGTCATTCCCAAAACGTGGCAATGCGTTCAATATCGGCTACAACAACGCTGTCGGATCCGCGGCGAGTCTTCGCGCCTCGGAAGGAGCAATGACCCTGAAGTCAGCCACATTTGATCGCCATCCGACCTCGTTTCGCCAAACTCCACGAGTGACCTCGGAGCCTGCTCACAGCTTCAGCCTCCGCAGCAACTTCTCCCATCTCCAGATTGACAAGGACAATGAGGAGACTGATATCTACGATATCCTCAGCGAAGGCTCGCCCACCATTGCGACAACTCCGCACCAGGCGAAGAGCTCAGTTGACAGCGGGAAAACGCCTACTACGCCGGTCTCGGAAGGGTTTGAACAGAAGAAGACGGGTCTACGCAAGGTTACTGGCATGTTTGGAAAACCGAAACCCGAGAAATCGCAGTCTGAATTGACTCCACCTATGGAAATCGACATGCTTCACCGTCCTGATCTTGTAAGTGCTGTCCCTCACTCTAACGAGCAGCCTGACTGACATGATATTCTGCAGGAGCGATATTTGCGACGTTCCACGAACAATCACAGCTACGATTACGACCCTGGCCAGCCATATCCACGCCACCCCAATACCAGTCGCGCCTGGCACTCTCGCAACCTCAAGTGCACAACTTGCCTCGAACAATGCTGCGCCGTCTGCGGTCGTGCCTGCTGTGCTTACAAAGCTGCCGCACTCGCAATGAAGATCCACAAGGAAAACCCTGAATCCCTCAAGGTGGCAGAGGAGAGACTTCTCCAGATCGCTTTCTTGTTTCCATACGGTCAGGAAGCTCCTACTTTCCTGCAATGCACCAAAGGTGATGAGGTTGGTTGTGGCAAGATGGTCTGTCCTGATTGCTGTGGCGAATGCCCCAATCCGATTTGCAAGGATATCCAGTGTCGAAAGTGCAAGAAGGACCCATGGAACGACTGCTTGTGGCACGATGAGGATATGAATCGACGTGCATTGTGAGCTCCTCATGAAACGAATTCACGGAAGGTTGCAAAATCATTAGCAAGGCGTTGGAAGGAAAGGCCCTGCATTGGAATTGGAACACAGAACAAGCACGCTTTCTTGGAGAAATGACGAGCTGACATGGCTCATGCACCATGTGTACAAATAGGCCAGAGAGGACATACCATTGGAATCAGGGCGTTGGCTCGAGAGATTCCGCCACAGATAGCGCGGACATAACAATAGAATCAACAGAATTGATCTTGAAGCCAAACCAGGCGACTCGTCTCGGGAAAAGGGGCTTGCTCAAAGCCTTCTTACGTTCCACCGTAGTCAGTTCCCTCTCGCCATAATGCGTATCCGTACATATCTTGGCGAGGCTTAGCTAAGCCCACAGAAATCGACTTCCGCCGCAGTGACGAACCTGTGGTGCATTTCGACTTCAATCACAACTTCGACAACACCTCGACAACTAGGTACAGCATCAGTAGACCGTCAAGATGCGTACCTACGACGATACCTTCAGCGGCACCAAAATTTACCCGGGCAAGGTCAGTCTTCCACCCCATCAGCGCGCGCAGCCGCCACCTTTCCGCGATGAAAGCAACCGACGAATTTGCAGCAACTCAGACAATTGATCGCTGTGGCTGACATTTCTTTTCGGCGCTTTACAGGGCAAGCTCTACGTCCGCGGTGACAGCAAGATCTTCCGATTCCAAAATGGCAAGACCGAGTCTCTTTTCTTGCAGCGCAAGAACCCCCGCAGAATAGCCTGGACCATTCTCTACCGCCGCATGCACAAGAAGGGTATCTCAGAGGTTAGTCCCGCACCTTACACTACTCCTTTATCATCTTCGTACAACGAAATCCAAGCGCCAGAGGTCGTTAGATGGCCTTGTAGACCGAAGGGTCTGGGAAGAAGAGGAAGGAATAGGATGGGAACGAGCCTTCCCCCACGCTCACAATTCCCTTTCACTCTGCGTGCGACAAATCCACTGACTCCTCCATCTCTGTACACAGGAAGTCGCCAAGAAGCGCACACGCCGCACCGTTAAGCACCAGCGCGCCATCGTCGGAGCGTCCCTCGACGTGATCAAGGAGCGCCGCTCCCAGCGTCCCGAGGCCAGAGCCGCTGCCCGACAAGCCGCAATCAAGGACGCCAAGGAGAAGAAAGCCGCCAGCGAGAGCAAGAAGAAGGCCGAGAAGGCGAAGAGCGCGGCCAACGCTTCAAGGGGCCAGATCACGAGTAAGCAGGGAGCCAAGGGCGCACCGAGCAAGGTCAAGGCAACGACGAGATAAGCGTGTGCAAACGGGCACGGTGGTGAGGTGGTTGTGGCTTTGGTGTTCCTACATTTGCGGAGCGTGTGAGGCCGCGGTGGCGGACGAAGAGACAGTCTACCGGGTCATGCTGAGCACCGATGCAGGATGGGCCGTTGCCATGCGACTTGTTACGCCCTGAATCTATGCACCTTTCGACGGAAACGACTGGCGTAGGGATCCTGACGAAATGACGTCCGGTTTCCATTACACAACAGCTTCCGCCAGGCTTAGTACCAATGCAAAGGTGCTTCGCCATGGGCATGATAGAAAAGATGAGTCGTTACAGCACCGAGAATCGAATATCACTCGAAAACGGACCTATCCTTTTCCCTATGCAGCGGTGTAATTTTACCCTCTGCTTTGAAAGTGAACAATGCTTTCATGGTCTAGGTCGCTTTGAACACGGGAGGTAGCCTTATCGTGAATCCGCGTCGATCGCTCGTTTGTGCGTGGCAGATATTTTGCTATCCTTACAGTACAAATTTTTCGTCCTGTCACCATACAAACCAACCCATCGCCTCATCTTCAGGTGTCAACGTTGGTCCACGTATCGGTAGAGACGGGCGTCCGACGCATCTTTTGGTCGCGCCTTTTCCAGAATAAGCCGCGTCGTGACTGAGAGGTCCACGAGCTTCCTAACAGCGATGTTCCATTTTCAGGTTCTGCCTCTATAAGAGACGATACATCAATCGGGAAGGCGCTCTCCACGAGCCAAGGGAGCGAGAGAATTGCCCCCAAACTCCGCGAAAGTGTAGCAGAGTAAGACCATGCAACCAAGTTAGACCTGGCTCAGGATCCCCAGCGCTCCCAAAATGGTTGAAGCAGCTCAGGCAGGACCTCTTGGTATACATTCAAGAGAAGGTGTTGCCAAACCGCGTCCTTGATCAGTCCCGACGAGCTTCATATCGGTGAACACAACCGGATATAATTCTCTAATCAACGATCTTGCCATAGAAAGGAATGCCGAGTTGCTGAAGGAGGAGCCTTGCATCTTTGTCCTGGTTCGCGGTGGTGTGGACTGTGATGTATAAACCCTAGCGGAAAAGGAATCAGCAGGTCCTCCATAAAACCCTCGAACTATCCCAACTTACCGGAATCATCTTGGTCGGGTAGGCGTCGTAGTTGATCTCGATTTCTGGAAAGCCAGCAACCACATCTGGGTTCAACCCGAAGGAGAGGTTACCACTGTTGTCACCTGTCGTGGCTCTAACACCATTCCAGTCTTTGATACGCGGCAAGACGACATTGATCAGCTTGCCCAGGAAATGATACATGTCCTCGCCCTTCAGATCCACGGTCATACTGACCGGCCGACCTTTAATCAAACCCCAAGTCTGTTCATTGTTTCTGGCCCGGTGTATCTCGACCCTGTAGTTCGTGATTGCCTGCAAAATCATGCCAGCAACGTGGAGGTAGCCCGAGCCTCCTTTGAGCGCGCCTTTGCAGTAGGCATGTACCGTGACTCGCTCGACCATTGGTATGTTTCGAAAAGTGATGGGTTTTCTCAACAGTCGCAAAACGTCTCCACCACGGGGCCCGCGTAACTGTCGGTTGGTAAAATATGGGTTGTCTCCCTCCCAAGACCGTAAACGAGGTCCCTTCTCCGCGGGCCTGAATCCGGGAGGTGTATGTTGGTAGCACATTGTCATAAAATCAGGAGCAATGATGTTGTGATAGGCAAGCTCGACTCGCGGGGAGGAGAAAGGGCCAGGGACAAATTCTCGGCTGGCAGGATCTGAGGGATGTAAAGGTTGATGAGGATGCATAGGACCGCGATCATATCTGGGACTTCGAAATCGATACCTATTCAATGTGAGCGCGCTGCCGTCAAGTCTGGAAACATTTCCCCTCTACCTGCTGGGAGGAAGTTGTCGCTTCCTCGATTTCGAGAATGCCAGAGGATCAAAGTTCTGGGCTTTAGGATGTGGACTTTGGACTGGTACTAGAGACGACTCCCGTTCCAGTTCTGCGAACGGCTGATCTGCTACAGCTGCCTGAGTAGCTATAGTTCGTCGTGAATAAAGACATCGGTTGCAAATCGATGAGTTGTTCAGTGACCGCCATGTCCGCAACAGGCGCATCGACGATACCTGCGCCATAGTGCGTGCTTCTTGACCCAGCGAAAGCATAAGAAATCGTGGCTTTGAATTGAAATTGAGATGCGGAAAACGAGATTGTGGCTATTGCCGCCTACTCCGCCGTAGGAAGCGTAGAAGCGACCATCCCCACTCGTTCATGTCGCTTTTCCTGCACTTCTCCCTGATACTTCCAAGGTGTATGTCACAGACAAGCTGCGTTGCCCACATTCTTCGTCCTCGTGCGTGCCTTGCGACTGCCTTCTCGACCGCAAGAAGTCGAGATAAAGTATCAATGGAGTGCAACTTTCAGTTGTCGTCGACCGCCGCCGGACATTCATCTTGACCATCAAGGACGGTCGGGATGACCTGTTTGCTTGCCTCAATACCATCATGGAAGACATCGCCCTTCGGGCCTCAAAGTATGATCTCAGACTTATGTATTCTTGGCCGTTTCTGACCTGGGGTGTTGCAGAAATGTAGATCGCGCAGGAGGCGATATTACGCTTGCCCTGTCCCGGCCAGAGACCAAGCCCGAGAACCTGGAACCTTTGCTCGCAAAGTGAGCCTACCACATCCTCGAGCGAACCATCTACTCACAGCGCTAGATTCCGCGCAGCATGTCAAGACTATATCTTCGTCGATTTCGAGGCTGCGGCTAAGAAGCACGTCGAAACCCGCTTGTGGGATGCGCACTCCAGTGTAAACTCAAGATTCAGACCGCTGCTGGCGAGATTCCGAGAGGGAGATGGCCAGAAATCGAAGGTCGAACGCCGGAAAACTGAGAAAGTTTACTTGCTGTTCATCAAATCCAGCCAAGCTTTCTATCGAAGTTACATTCAGCGCCTCGCCTCGAATTTCGAGGGTATTCCGGAAATCCTCTCGTTGGCTCATGGTATGGAACTAGGTAGTATGGATCAATTCGCCTACGTTGCTACACTCTCGCTCATAGTTGACAGCGCTTTCAGCAGACACGCCGCGGACCGCGAGCGCCGTGCTCAAAGAAAAACTGGTAGATTCGTGTTATTCAGCCCTGGTGCAGTGCGGAGACCTTTCAAGGTACCGAGAATCCGAGCTCAAAACACGTTCACGCAACTGGGGTCCCGCCGTAGGCTATTATAACAAGGCTGCCGTTCTGAAGCCCACCGACGGGAGAGCGTACAACCAACTGGCTGTCATAGCGCTCAGTGACCAAGATCACTTACGAGCTGTCTACCATTTGTACCAGGCTATGTGCGTGGAAACCCCGTTTCCTCAAGCGCGAGGAAACCTGGAGCTCGAATTCAAGAAACTCCGCGTCAAGTCCAACCGGGGAAAATCTATCGCTGAGAATTCGGATGTATTCAAAGGCGACCCTTACCTCTATGAACAATTCCTTTTGTTTCATGCTCGTTGTTGGGAAGAGAAACTCTCAGACCAAGAGGAGCGGCAGGCGGAGATCCTCCGGCTCATTGCTGATCAAATCCGGGAGCAGCCTGAGGCTACCATCCTCAGGAAGTTCTCCTTGATCAATATTGCTGCGGAGAAATCTGCCCAGGAAAAGGTGAGCGGTATGTGCAACCTTTCCACTGTCGAATGTTTCTGTGCCTGACTGAGAGAGCAGGCGACCCGTCAGCCTTTCGCTCTTTTGAAATCCTTCGGTCATTCAACGTAAAAACGTTCTCTTTGCTTCTCAAACTTGTGCTTGAGGAGCTTCGGCGGCTTGCGGAAAATGTTGGCTTTCCTGCAGACAATCTTCTTGCTGAGGTCCCTCCAGTCACGCGACGGGCCCTATCACACCTCAGGCTATACAGCGGCTGGCTGCTTACGACCGTTCAGTCTCTCCTGGCGAACCCGGAGCTCGCTTCTCATATGCAGCGGCTGTGGCGCCTTTATACCGTGGTGCTCAACCTCCTGCTGGAGTTGTTTCCACCTAGTGAGATTGAGTATCTGCTGAAAGAGGACACAGAGACTCTTGGGTTTTCTGCTTTCAGCCTGTTCGTCCGGGCTAAACGATTTCGTCGATCGAGCCAATTCAAACCAATGTATACCGAAGCAAGCTTTGGTCCTCAGGTTCCTAATAAGGAGATGCTTTTTCGCATCAAGGAATTTATTCGAGACGCTATGTTTCTTTTCAAGAGTGTAAGTTGCAGCTCCCGCGCGACATAATATCGCTGACATGACAAGGATGAGTTCAATTCTCTTTCCGTGCCTCTGACGTTCGCCGGTAAGCGCTTCGTCTATCTCGGTGACGATGACAGGTCTGCACAAGCTGAAGAAGCAGCCGTCGCCTCAGCTGCTGAGCCTTCTGCTGCTCCGCGGGAAAGCGTGGGAAGTGACGACGCTGAGTACGCTATCATGAATGGTGGAATCGTCCGTCAAGTTCCCAGTCAGCATGACAGCGTCCCCGATGCCGAAGGCTCGATGGCTTCTCGAATGGAGGATATGGTCGATGAGTTGACACGTCCTGGCGCGCCTCGCGCAGAAAGCAATCGCTCAGGCATGGCATACGATTCCTCCACAGCCCCAATGAAGACCCTGGTTGCGCAGACATTTGCCGAATGGGGAAATTTACCAGCACAGCCTGCTGCACTCAATGCACGAGACCTTGTGCAGCGGATGCAACACTCGTCAAGCGGCTCACAGCCTAGTCCAAGAGCCCAGACTATCAACGTTGCACCACTGCCATCAATCTGGAATACTCCTTTTGCCCCGCGACCAGGAGAAACATCGGAGTCGTCTCCCCGACCGAGCAGCTCACATCGTTCAATGCTATCGCCTTCGGTGCCTCGAAGCCTTAGCAGCTCTGCGGAGTTCCATACGAACCTCGTGCACTTGCAAGAGGAAATCCAAACAAGGACATCGCCCCAATCTTCGTTTCAGCCAACGATGTCGACCCACTATGACACCACGACCAATCTCACGTCTTGGATCCGAGCCCACGACCAAATGCAATCCCCATCCTCGCCTTGGCAAAGCCCGTTTGTCAGTGCAGTTCCTGTCCACCAGACTCCTCTACCTACACAACATTCGCATGCGTCTCCTTATGGTGCTATTGGCGAGTCACGGCCGAGGAGTAGTCGCACTCCAAACAGTGCTCAGCCCGGATAACCCGTGGCAATCGACAAGCTTCAAGCATCCATATACTTCTTGGTGGAGGGAGCCATAGGGCTCACCGAGCAAACAGTATCCACGCCATGGCTGCTGACGTAGTCATTTGCGCTTGTGGCTCTTCTCGCCCCAAAGCTCCCCTTGAGCGCCCGACTCAGACACAGACCCAAACTAGCTTTTGCAGAGGGTGGGCAGGGAAGAGCAACATGAGGCGTCAGTTTAGGTTGAAATCCAGTCGTCGCGGTTACGCCAGTGGTCCTACCTGCGCTCTGTGCGGCTTCCTCTGCATCCGAACAGCGGGAATACTATGACACTCACCAACCAGCTACTTGTCAGAGCGACCGGGCTTCTCGGTGGAACGTGGGCCGAAGAACGTTGCTGATCTTGTGTCCTCTATCTACGGCTTGACCAAGTGCCATGCTTGTTCGCTCTGCCGGGTCCGGCATCGAAGAGTTAGGGCATGAGATTGGGTCCTTTTCAAGTCACCGGGGACATTGGTAACTTGGCCAGCCATAAATTGGCCTTTCTTTCGCTCATATCTGGAACAGCCGTTGTCGCTCTCTAATCAAGTTCGGGCGTTCTATTCTTTAGGTATCAAAATGAACCGTTCAAGTCGTGGAAGACATTGGTATCGTGAATGCCATCACCCCAAGAAAGTGGTCTTGTTGAATGACCCCTTACCCATGCGCCCATAAATGTACACACTTTTCTTTCTGCTAAACACGGACGCCGTCTTTCATGCTGTACCACTCTTGCAAGAATGTTCGGTTACGCCTCGCTGCCTTTATACGTCTGCTTCGGCCACGGATATCTGAACATCACACGTCGGTTAGCATATGTATCCATACGAGACCGGGACGAGAGAGCACGGCCAAGAACTCACGAGGGTCCCAACTCCTGCAAGCTCAACCTCGCCAACCAATGCCCCTTCTTGATACACTCTTCCAGACTGTCCCCATTGACAACACCGGCGCAGAAGCCACCTGCAAAGGCATCGCCCGCGCCATTCGTGTCGTTGATCTTCTCCTTCTCGATTACGGGAACGGGGTACTCCTTGACGTCGACTTCGTCGCCTTTGGCGCTGTCGTGCACGGCCACGATGGTCGGATCGGTGCCTTGGGTGACGATGACGACTCGCGGCCTCTTCGTGTTCACCTTTGGAGATCGCGCCATGAGCTTCGCACACTCGGCCATGCTGATGCCTTTGTGGCCTTGCGTCTCGGCCCAGGTGGACGCCTCGTTCTCATTGCCGAACACGAAGTCGCAGTAGGGCAGGATCTCGGCGAGCGGCTCCTTGAAGAACTGGGGGATGAAACCTGCCGACAGCGACAGCATGAAAATCTTGTTGGTCTCGGCGGCGTGTTTTGCCAGCGCCATGGCCGCGGGCGGGCACACGGTCAGGTGGTAGCCGCCGACGTAGAACGTCTGGGTGGATTCCACGAGGGACCAGATCTCGGGCGATTGCAGGTGGGAGAGCTTGTATTCGTTCGCGGCGGCCAGGTGCGTGCACATGGTGCGGTGGTGGTCGGTGATGATGACGCCGCATTTTCCTGTCGGGATCGAGGGTTCGACGTGATATTCGACGTGGAGACCTGTCTCGAATTGTCAATGACCAATTTTTTTTCGCTGCATAACGAAGGGAACGTCTGCTTCCGCTGTTGTGTGAGAGCGATGTGTGCGGGCCGGTAGCGATCTAGTCACCGGGGTTGGGGTGTCCAATGCACGGTAACATACCCTGCTCCTTGCACTTCTCGCGCAGTATCTTGGCGTACTCGTCGTCCCCGACGCTGCCGACGTACCACACACTCTCGGCGGGTAGCATGTACTGCGCTCCGCGGGCCGTGTTCTGCGCGGCGCCCCCGGGGATTAATTTGGCGCTGCGGTTCTGGATGAGGTCGTCGTAGAGGTCCATTTGGTGGGGTTCGGCCAGGAGGGTGTCGTCGAGTTTGAGGCCATATTTTTGCAGCATTTCGTGATCACTGCGTGTAGCTAGTGGTTAGGACGGGGAAGAGAGGTATAGAGAACGTTGATATGGAGGAAAGCGGAGGGTGAAGGGGAGCTTGAGGCCATCTGCGAGACCGTGGAACATGGCCGTGATTGTGAACATACCCTACACCTTGAATATCGAGGAGGGGATTCTCCAAGCAGAGAAGCTTGAAGGACTTGGGCGCCATACTGGGCAGTGATGGCGAATGCTGCCCCAGAAGAGCAAGGTAAAGGGGTATTTGTGTAGCGGGAGAGGAACCAGGTCGTTAGCAACGCTGATTGCGAGAAAGTTGAAGAACCTGAGGTCAGTCTGTGAGGAGAGTTCGTTCAATGTGGGGGGTTTGGCCAAGTTTAGCCGGAGATCTTCCGGGCGAGAGCTCCCATCCAAGAACAATTACGCAGTACAGGAACTGAGCATCCTCACACCTCCTCTTCTCTCTCGCCTCAACCACAATGGCATCCAATCCGGCCGCCGAACTTGCCTCGACAATCCAATCTGCCAGCATAAAACACAACCCCGATCCCAGTCGCGACATCAACCCCTCCACCGCCGCCTCCAAGAAAACGCCCGGCGAAGTTGAACCCATCTCTCCACTGCATTCCCGCTCCAACTCCCTGGCATCCGATGCTTCTACCGTACCCAGCGACATAATACGGCCGAGACCACGCTCGCGCTCCTTCCCACCCATCCCTGACTTCCGCTTCGAGCAGTCTTACCTCGCATCGATCAAGAACGCAGACAGCAACTGGAAAGTCGCATTCATTACGATCCGAGATCAAGTCATTTTACCGCTGACCCAGGGGATATTATGGAACATGGTCATGTTCGGGTGGAGGCATTGGAATCGTGGGAGCAAGTTCCAGGGACGGAGCATAGGGGCCAAGGTCCGCAAGTGGTGGTGGGGGGTGAATAACTGGAAGGTCCCCACGGAGAAGAGGGCGAGCGAGAGTGAGCGCCAGGTGGCGCAGCGGGTGGAGGATTTCTTCGTCGACCGGTTTGGGAGCAGTCTGGGGGATTGATAAGACCCGGACACGGCGCGCTACGTGATGAGGTGGAAAAAAAGTCGGACGACGCACCAATACCACGCTCAATGGACCGATGGCGGGTGACGGTCCATCACCTGCCACCCGAATGAAAACATTGGAGCTGCCTCCGGACTGGGACGCGAGCAATCTTATGCTGAGAGTGGCGCCATATTCTCTCATCAGATGAGGAGTTTCAGGCACAGCTCTCAAGGCTCAGCGCACAGGAGCAATGCTGTCACAGCGCTCTACTTGTCCGAGAGGGTTCGAAGGACCCCGAAGCACCCGGCAAACTGGCCTCATTGGTCCAGGTTTGACGCTACATGGGTATATTACCATTATGACGAATGCTGTTGATGGACAGCGTTCGAGAAGCCTGGTTGGAGTGATGGTTCTAGCTCAATCCAGCTTCCCCAGTATACAGCCGCTCAAAGCCCATCAATTGCCGCTCTGTAAGGAGTTCAATCATGCTTCAACTCTGTACTTTTACGCCGGTATACCACGTCGTTTCCAGTTGCCGCCCTGGGCTGCTGAATCAGTCTCCTTGAATGCCTCGAGCGGGGCATCGGGATCTCTCAGGTTTATTCCACCCTGGACCGTTGACGGCTAGAAAAAGCGTAACCTGGATGGAGAAAGGTGACAAACGAAACACCAGCAAGAGCCAAAGTGCCCGCAGGCCCGGTGGCTATGAACCTTTCAATAATGGGTGCGATAGTTTGAACTGCGCCCATCATCTAGTTCCGTCTTCTGTTCTCTGCACTCATCTTTAGTCTCTCGGCAGCCTGCTCCCGCTCCGCAATGGCTTCGTTCGCAGAAGTGACTTGGCCGGCGATGTCGGGCATCGCTTCAACTTGGTTCCCTCGAGCATTCTCACCGCTTCGCCCAGAGTCTCCATTTGTTCTCCGGAAGCCGACGGGTACTCCCTTTGGAATCTGCTGGCCTCCTGGAGTGACTGCTGGCTTTCATATTGAAGCTTCTCGAGCTTATCCCTCTCCTCCTGCATATCTTTTTGAAGCTATTCGTTGATCTTCTTCTGCTGCTGATTGCCTCTTCGGTTTCGGCTTGATCTGCTTGGTTTCGCGGCGTCATCTGGTTGACGGTCTCCTTGCTTAACCTCCAGTCAACCCGCCATAATCATCTCATTCACATTCACAACCAGTCAATCATCATCCTCCACGGTCCTAGCATTCCTGGCCTTCCTCCTCGCGCCCTTGAAGTGTTTCTTGTCGCTCGTTTTCAAATCACTTGGATCGATGCCCTTCTCGAGCGCGGCCATCGCTTTCGCCTTCCGCCCGGTTAATTGTTTCTGCTGCGACTGCTGTTTTCCTTGCTCGGTGTATTGATGGTTGAACGGCGTGGCCTTGACGTGTCCTGCATTGCCCGAGCTAGGGCCGAAGTACGTCTTGTCGAGTTTGCGGGCGCGGGTGCCCGTCTCGGGCGCTTTGAACGACAGAGGCGGTTGCTGCTGGGGCTGGGATGATGTCTCAGCGTCAAGAGTTGCTTCGTCGGAATGTGCAATCAGCCAAGCTTGTCGCTTCGCTGGGAGGTGCGCGAAGTCATATAGTTTCTCGTTGAACTCGTGTCCGTATGCCTCGACGTCTATGTCTGTATCCCTGAGGGGCGGTGGATGGCAGTAAAGGAGTTTCCCATTCACGTAGTCTTTTAGGATGTAACGAGCTGCTCGGCTCTCGTCGGGTTGGGAGCTGGCGCCTTGTGTATTGAATCCTCTCGCCTTGGCATATGCTCTTAGCACTTCGCTTGCCGTGGGAATTCCTGTACCGCCTTCCTCGATGGGCCGCGTCTGGATCTTCATCCCGTAGACGTTTTCCAGAAACGCTTGGGGTATTCTTGAGGCGACCAAGCCGGCCGGGCCAGTGTACTCGCGGAGCTGATCGATGGGTAAGACGCCGTTACAGACCAATTCTGCTTTTGTGGTTGCAAAGTTCGGGAACACGAGACCAGGACAATCGCACAGGATGACTTGATCGGAGAGGTGGAGGGTCTGGAAGTGTTTCGTCTTGCCGGGGGTGGAAGAAACGGAGACCTTTTTGGCGCCCAATAGAGCGTTGATAGTGGAGGATTTGCCGACGTTGGGATAGCCAACCAGGCCGATCGTCGTCTTTCTCTCTGCCGTTGCGTCGCTTGTTATGTTCTCGAGGAAAAGGCTCTCCAGTTCGTCGACTGTGAGGATACGGGTGTCTGCTGACGAGGACGAGGATGGTGAGAGTTGCGGAGTGGAATGTTCTGAGGGTTCTTGGTCTTCTGATTCATCGTCTTCCCCTTCTGAATCTTCTTCGTCGTCTTCATCGGTCCATTCTTCGCCTTCCTGGTCTTTCAGGTTCAGATTTTGGACGTTCTCAACCATTGTTTTCTCTGGGATATTTCGGTCGATCTGTTGTTGGATCTGCCGCGCATCAAGCTCCTCAAGCGCATCTCTCCCCTCATTCATCTCCCTGGCCAAGTGAGCCGAGAAGAACTTGTAGTTTATCCCCTGCTCGCGGAAGTAGTCTGCCCATGCTCTTCTTTGCTCCTCGGTCATCATATCTGCCTTATTGACCAGTAACAAGTTCCTTTTTTTTTGGTCAACTTCTTTGACATATTTCTCCAGATCTTCACTTCGAAACAGTAACGGGTTTCTCGCATCCACGATCTGAACCACCAGATCCGACCGCTCGATGACCCGCCACAACTGCCGCCACACCTCGATGTTCCTCTCAAAGGGCGTCATAAGTAGATCGTCGTTCTCTTGCAGCTCGGCCAACCCTCTCCTCCAATCCAGCAGACTCGCCTTCTCTTGCTCGTCCAACTGCTGCGGCGTGGTCGACTCATCCCACTTCGGCCGCCTCGGCACCGTCAATCGGCCCTTATTCTGCGCGTGTCTCCTCCTCACGCCCCTCTCCTCGCCTGCACTCAGCAAATACGGATTCCTCTGGTCTGAATGTATGATTTTCACATTGTTCATCTTCTCCGCCGTGAAATCCGTGCCTGCCAATTCCGCAGTGGACAAGAATTCGTCGAGGGCGCCTTGTTCAGTGACACTACGCATTTTCACCCATGATGCTTCTTTTGCCGCGTTGGTCACGTAGGTTTGGCCTGTTGTGTGGTCGGTTCGTAGCACGCCTTGTTGGGAGACCTTTTTGCGGTCGCTGCCTTTGCCCCGGCCAAAGCGGTCGTTCATGAGGCTGTTCCCCAGGCCGACGCTGTTTTTACTCTTGGGGAGGACCATGGCGGCGGTATTGTGCGGGAGCTGGGAATGTCGGGAAAGGGATGTAGGCTGGTAGATCGAGTAATATTGGTAAATTGAAAGAGGCAGGTGAATTAAATGGCATTGCGGATCTGCGTCATTTGCAGAACGAACATCGCCCCGCACCGCGAAATTTCCTGGGTTCTTAGAAATTCATTTTGCCTCATGCGGGAGCAACATCTAGAAGAACAGCCGCGCACTTGTTTGCGACCAAGGCACCTCGACGAACCGAGCCAGTAGTCAAGATGCCTCGCAATCGCTGGATGTAAGCTGCCTTTTTTCTTCGGCGAATTTGGAGACTAACATTCGACAGCGACAAGAAAAGCGCACAAACATTCCATCTCCTCTACCGTCCACAGACCGACGAGGCCCTGCACGATGAAGCCGCCGGTGAACGGGCACTATACCAAATCTCTGGACCAGGTTCCTCTTCACAGCACAAGCCGGAGTTGAAAGAAGGGCTGCACTTGAAAGACCTAGAAGATGGCCTGGATTTTGAAGATATGCGAGATAATGAGGGCGAGGCAGCAGAGTATGGCATTTACTTCGACGACACGAAGTATGACTACATGCAGCATTTGCGAGATATTGGTGAAGGGGGTGGAGAGGTGCAGTTTGTGGAAGCTGCACCGGTAAAAGTACAAGACAAGGGGAAAGGGAAGGGAAGAGCGATCAAATTGGAGGATGCGTTGAGAGAATTGTCGGTCGATGACACTCAGAGCGTGGCGGGGAGTGAAATGCTCTCGACGTTCTCAACCTCAACGAGGCCGAGGACGTATCAGAATCAGCAAGATGTGCCCGATGAAATCGCCGGATTCCAACCGGATATGGATCCAAGACTCAGAGAAGTGTTGGAGGCGCTGGAGGATGATGCATATGTGGACGAGAAAGACGAGGATGACATCTTCGGTGCTCTTGCAAAGGATGGCCGAAATGGAGAGCTTGAATTTGACGAATTCGAGGCAACATACGACGAGGACGACGAAGGCTGGGAGTCAGATGTGACAGAAAAAGCATCAGAGCAGCCCTCGCAGTTGAAGCTTCCCACACCACTCTCAGCCCTGGCAGGCACAAATCATGTGTCCGAATTGCCAGCACCGGATGCAGAAGCAGCCGTCGCAGCAGACGGAGACTGGCTGCGCGACTTCGCCAAGTACAAGCGCGACAATGCTCGGAAACCACCTTTAAAAGCCACGGAGTCGATCATCGCGGCCTCGGCCGTCCAGGATAAGGCTCCCTCACTGTACACATTGAATGGCACTCCTTTGCGGCAGAAGAAACGGAAAGGTGCCCTCACGAATCCCAGTGCTTACTCCATGACCTCGTCATCATTGGCTAGAACGGCTGATCAGCAGCTGCTTGACGCTCGATTCGATCAAGTGGAGAGGATGTACTCGCTAGACGAGGGCGAAGAGTTCGACGACATGGATGGCGGCATGTCGTTAGCCTCGGGCATGACAGGGCTGACTGGTGCCTCGAAGATGTCCAGGATGTCACAGCTTTCAACCACGAGTTTTGCAGAGGAAGGCGCAGTTAGAGAAGATTTCGACAGCATGATGGATGGTTTTCTTGGCGACTGGAATAAGGCCAATCCTGGTGGTGGAAAGCGCAGAGGAGCCAAGGCCAAGCGAGGCAAGAATGGCAACGAGAAATTCGGGCTCCAGCAGCTAGACGAAGTCCGGGCAGAGCTGGGGCCAGCTAGGATCAACCAGCGCACGACAAAGACATGAAACGGGCAAATAATGGCGTTAGAATCGGCTGTCGATATGGAGCATATGCCTGTGATACCCCGTCTTGCAATGACAGACCTATTTTTGGCTTGATTGAGAATTCCCCTGAACTCCTCGTTTGTGCATCTGTACAGTGATCTGGTAGCGTCGGCATCATGTAGTTGAAGCAGGAGACTTCGACTCAAATTCTCCTCCTTCGCGGATGTCTCGTTCTGCAAACGGAGTTGACCCATCTCTGGGTTTCGCGACCGGGTTCCAGGCGTCGTATTTCGGCTTCGTCCTGCAGCTGTGTCAACTATCCCTGCCAACATACAAATGTACCAGTGCCACATACGTCGAGTATGGTCGATACGCAGCCCTGCTCTGCGTCAGATTGATCTTTGGTTCTTTGCTTTCCCATGGTCGGATTCCAATATCCAAGATCCTGTCTTCACCAGGCGGCTTGTCGACCATATAGCTCATCCATGCATGCCAACCGGGTTCTATTTGACTCGGGTCGAGCTCCTTGTCTTTGTAGTCAACCTGCCACGTCTTAGCTCATGATCGTTGCGGCACAAACACGCGGAAGCTCCATACCCATCTTGTTCGAAGGGGAAGCTCCTCCGCCATGTTCTCGTAGTATTTGTTTCCGTATCTGTCCATGCCCACAAGCGTACCAGCTTTTGTGTCGCCCTGGAAGATCCGTCAGAACAAGCTGTAGCGCATGTTTGCGCATCTTCAACGCACAATATACTGTATTTGATGTCCGTACTCTTTGAAGCCCACCCGCCAGAGGTTGCGCAAGGTACGTGTGAGGGTCGACATGACGATTGAGGGAGCGACGCTGGCGGCTTTAGGGGGGAAGAGTGCCCAAGTGCTGCACGCTGGATGAAATGATGTCTTCTACCTCATTGGACTTGACTGGGAGGTTCGCAGTTGGAGAAGCGACACCGCCACGATGAAGCACGATTCAGGCTAAGCTCGTCCCGATGTCTTGGCATCAACAGACGAGTACCAGGTCACGTCAAGGCACTTCTCGGTTCACATTCACTCTATTATCCAGAAATCGCTCACTGCCTGCTACATTGCGCCGATAGAAGGATCTCTAATCAGCAAAGGGTAAGCCTTTTTCCTCTTTGCCGTATTTTCTATGCCACCGTACGCGGTTGTATTTGTCGCCAAGGCTTTTCATCTCGACCTCTTCCAGGCTATGAGCAACCTGAGACTTTCCGTTGAAGATCATGCCAGTGTGGTCCTCCATTCTTCGCTACAAGTATGTCGTGCCGCACGATAGTGGAAGGGTATTGCGATTTGTACCTTTGGTGCCTCAAACAGATTCATTGCTTAAGATACCGATACTCTTGGCTCACTCGCCAATCTTTGCAGACAACCTTACATGGCGGAGAATCCGAGAAATGATCTCTTTTGCCAGAACGCCCTCATCCTCTTTCCAAAAACATAGAAAATGACTCCAATTGCGTACAGACCAACAATGATACCACCAACAGCACCCCACGTCTTCTTCGGTCCATCTTTGATAAACCAAGGAACGAACCAATATCCCATGGTGAACGGGTAGAAGTTCTTCCAAGCGAACAATACAACTTGCGACTCATTTGCCCAGTTACGGTGCGCATCCACCACATAGCCAATGATCGCCGCATTCCCAAGGACAGCTCCGCAATTAGCAAGGAGCAGCAGGATGGCCAGGCCAATCCAGTGGACATGCGTTGTATAGGCCCATCCCCAGCCAATGAACCCAACACCAGCAATGATGAGCGCTGGTAAGAGCATGACCAGTCGGAACTCGGGCTCGAAGATATTCCTGTTGCGTCTTGCCATGAACTTGGAAATTGGATCAATGGTGGCAACACCAATACACACAGCAATGGTTATCCCAATCCACGCTGCGATGTACAGGTTGGCAAGACCTGTCGGACTGAAGTTGTACGGTGGTGGTGCCAATTCTAGCGCCAATGTGAAGGAAATGCCGACCGACCATGCCATAGGCAATGCCGCAACCGAAGCCCACAGAATCGTCGGATGTAACGCCAAGGTGAAGGTCCGAACAGTCGACTTGAGGATACTCTCGTGGCCGATGACTCCCTGCCATGGATTGACCCATTGCATGTATGTCTTCGGGCGTTCTTCGGCACCTGATCCTGGTGCTGGTCCCGTCGGCTGCACCGAGCTAGCCATTTCTTTGTGCTCATGGTCCACCTCATGTACCTTGTCTAGGATAACCTCTTCAGCAACGTGCGCCAGCGGATCCACATGGCTGCGTCCGAACCCAGGCTCACGCACGAAGAGAATGATGGCTACCAGGATAACAGCTTCTGCAATGGCCAGGCCGCCAAAACACCATTCAATTCCCGAGTGCAACACGATCTGGGTTCCGATCGGTACTCCCAAGAACACACCCGTCTGCAAGCACAAGAGGAACAAGGTGACGCGGCTGCCCCGCTCATGCACAAAGAACAGATCCGGTATCATCGCCAGGGACAAAGCTTCAAAGGCGCCTTGACCGATGCCAGACAAGCATCGGGCGCCCATCATACTGTTGTACGATGTTGCGCGAGCGGCCCAGATATCTGCGGCGACGAGCGTGGCCGTGCCGAAGATATATATGATTCTTTTGCCGTATTTGATGGCCAACGGTCCATAAAGTATGATACAGGCGCCAATGACGAGAAGGAGATACGAAGACAGTTGTGCGATATCGTTGACGGTTTTGCCCCATTCTGCGGCAAGTTCGAGCGTGATAGGGGTCAGAATGGGTCCGTGAATGCCAGAGAAGACTGTGCCCAGGATAATTATCCAGTACATGAGGTCGCGGCGCCAAAGTGGCAAGTTCAAAATGTCATTAGGCGAGTCGGATGGCTGAGGAGCCAGGACAACTTTGCCGTCTTTGCTGTGCTTGAGGTGGGTGGTGTTTTCAATTGACGTATTGGGGTCGTCGAAGAGGTGGATGCTGCCCTGGACAACTTCCGTGGAGGAAGGCTCAAGGACGCCGAAACCCATACTGGCGGCTCAGAGATCAATGGTTGAGAGGAGCAGCAACAAGGCAGATGTTTCCAATGTGACTCGCTTGATGAATGCTTGTGATCTTGGAAATCCTGGGCAATGCTTGGAGGTATAGTCGCTCGATATACCTGGCGGCACGAAATGCATGGATGTGGAGAAATCGGATCCTGTGGGCTTCCCCAGACTCTACCCCGACCCAGGGCGCCGGTCCACGCGTCAAATGTACCCCTGCTGCCATGCTTCCATACCACCCAGTTACCCCACCAATCCCTTCACTTCCTATTCGAGCGACAATATCTCGAGTCGATGTGGGGTGACGATGCTTTTTGGTGGAAATGTGATATGGAGCACCCTCCACGTTATGATTTAAAGCTGATTGATGTAGTCGGAGAGGAAGTTGCGATGTTGGAGATCATCGGAGAAGGGATCACATGTCGCTGCCATCGATCTCAGGACTCCTTGTGTGCGAGCTTAATTGAGGCTGGCAACTGCTTGTGAACGCCCCCTACAGCATCGAGGGAGCAAAAGGCAGGTGAAAGGACGGCTTGTCGTGCTCTCTTACACCATGACCACGTTGTGGGATGCCAGCCACGGCATTGCCGCATACTCTTACGCTGCCACGTTTGTGCTGCTGCTTGGAGCGGTCGCCGCTGTCTACCATGTCTTCGCCCTCGGAGGATCTAGAATCCCTAAAGGGCTACGTGCCCCTCCCTCGCCACCTGGCGCAAGGTTCTTCAGCGGGCATTCCCACATCTACACCGGCCAAGTAACGAACAACCCGAGCGAGTCGCAGCTCGTGAAATGGGCGGAAGAGTTTGGTGAGATCTATCAGTTTCGGATGGGAACCCAGCGTTGGGTGGTCCTGAGCTCTCCCGAGGCTATCAAAGTAAGCGCTCTCTCGTTCCGGACGAGCTGCATCAGGAACTGATGGAATAACAGGAAGTCTTTGACAGGCAAGGTACCTTGACGTCAAGCAGAGGTGTCAATCGAGTTGCTATGGGCGTATTATCTGGTGGTTACCGTATGCTCTTCATGGTCCGTAACCCCCCGGGTCATCTCTTGTCAATACTGATATGTGTTCATTGTAGCCGTACGGGAAACAATGGCGCGACATTCGTGCTATTGTCCATCGCTGCTTGACGGTCAAGTCTGCTGATGCTATGAAACCTTCACAAGACCTCGAATCTCGACGTTATCTGTACGATCTATTGACCCAGCCTGCCAATTTCTGGAACCACGTCAAACGGTACTCGACAAGCGTCATCATGTATGCAACGTATGGCAGAAGGGTCCTTACCGTCGATGATCCGGTCCTCAATGATATATATACCGAGACAGGCGTCTTCGCCGAGTGCTTCGGACAGGTCCATTTAGTTGACCAGTACCCAATCCTGGAAAAGCTACCGAGATCTCTTCAGTGGTGGCGCAAGAAGTATGAGCCATATCATCAGAAAGAGCTACAACTCTGGCTGGGGCTGTGGAAGGCATTGAAGGACCGAATGGCCAAGGGAATCCGCACGGGATGTTTCGCGGAGAAATTCATGGAGGTCGATTATCCCAAGATGGGCATCTCGGAGAACCAGGCAGCCTACGTCGCTGGGACGATGATCGAGGCCGGAAGTGGTATGCATGACCTAGTTACCTGATTTGTCGAGGTCACTGACAACGAGCGACAGATACCACCCAGCTTACACTCAACAGCTTGATCTTGGGACTTGTGGCATTTCCTGAGACAGTCGAGAAAGCGCACGAAGAGCTCGACAGAGTAGTCGGCCGCCGGATGCCGACGTTTGAAGATTTCAACCAGCTACCTTACATCCGTGCTATGGTCAAAGAGGTGCTGAGATGGCGCACTGCTTCAAATGATCATTTCCAACACGTCAGCACTGTAAGTCTCCCCCTTCCCGTTCTTCATCCTTCGCGCTGGATTGACCACTGGCCAGGGTGATGTCATCTACAAGGACTACTTCATTCCCGCAGGCTCGTGTATTGTTGGCAACGTATGGGCTCTGAACTTCGATCCCGTTTTGTTTCCCGATCCTGAACGCTTCTACCCGGATCGATATTTGGGCACGGTGACCAATGATTTGACCGCTGGCGAGTGCATTAATGTGCAAGATCCTCGGCAGCGTGACCACTGGGGGTTTGGTGCCGGACGACGTGTATGCGCTGGATACAATCTGGCGGAGAACTCGTTGTTCATACTCACCGCACGGTTATTGTGGGCGTTTGATGTAAGAGCACCGATTGACGAAGCTACCGGGAAGCCGCTGAAGTATGACCTATGGGATTTCCCGGCCACGAACATGTTTGGTCCGAATCCGTTCAGGGCGGAATTCAAGATCAGAGATGCGGAGAGAAAGGAGCATGTACTTGCTGGTTTGGACATGTTTAAGTCTGACTTCAGTTGAGTTGATACTGAGTCAAGCGCTTGATCTAGGTTGAAATCAGGAGATCAAGACACGGGCAAGGCTCTAAACGGCGTAAGAGCAAGGGAAGTACGGGGTGAGATGAATGGCATTATGGCATCGTTCGTGTATGTACATAGCCATGTAGTACGCACGCAGTCCTCGTCTGATCCCAAACGGCGGTAACCGACCTAGTAAGTGTCGCAGGGTTGAGGAACCACGTTAATGCACCGCTCTAGCACGCTTTCTTGAATCTTCCGAGGTCCGAGGTCCGGGTTCATGGTAGGTGGTTCGACATAGAAGGAGCTCAAGGGATCTTTGAGATCGTCCTGGCTCCTCTCAGACCAGTCGAGGCGGCAGACTGCTTACCCCGAGCGAAGCAAAGCAATCCGGCAGGGATCTGTGATGCATATTATCAAAGATATAGTACGATGCTCCCCAACCTGATTTCAAGAACAAACAGCCTCGGACTATATGCTCACTTGCCTATTTGTCCATCTACTGTACCAGTGAAGATGAGCTTCACCGGGGCCCGTCCCCCACAACCCTGCCCGGAACTGCGAGAGCCTAACACCGCCAACGGACCCCCATGATACCGCTTCAGGCATAAAGGGTCGAAAAGCTTGTGTTCTGACATTAAACTCCGTGACACTCCACCGTCTCGCTGGCAAATACGTCCCGCAAATTCATAGCCCCAGTTGTTGTAGGCAAAAGAGGATCTGATCGTGGTTGCGGATTGGAGGCTTTAATTCACTCCTATGCTCTCAGACTCCAGAAAGTCGATTTGATCTTCGCTCTAGGACCACGAGTCTGCTAGCAGGCGAGCATGTACGAGGAGTGACGCGTGACATGCGAACCATAAATGGTGACTCGATTAGGAGGACATGATGAATTCAGAGGACTGGGACGCAGGTGACTGTGGTGAAGACTTCTGTAAACTAGACATGGCCGAAGATGTCAGGTGGATGATCTTGGCCAATCGGAGACCTTCGGACAACCTTCCCAGTCCAAGGCGCGCTCTTGGGAATTCCAACTCGCACCCTCGACTTCCCTTGGTGACTAGATACACAATACAGCGGGTAATAGAAATCCCCTTTACTTGGACTGGTGCAACGGCCGAGAGCTGACACTTGGGCCCTCCGAGCACCAATGTCTCACCAACAACCGCTTCAGCATAAGAGTCGACCATGCGGTTTTTACCCTTGGCTCTGTTCATCTTATCCTTCATTCACCATGGCCCCGTCTACGCCGCCACATCCAGTGGGCCGCCAGCCTCGATAACACCATCTACGTGTCCTTTCCGCACCGTCAATTACATTACTCACAGCCTTCCTCAACAATGTCTTGCTTCCTCGCGCAAGGCGAATATCACCTCGACAGCGACCGAGTTTGCCGGCTCCTCGAATCTAGACCTCAATTCTACGGTTCTTCTCGAGGCCGAGAGTTCCAGCACGATCTCCTCACCCACGAGTTCAGCTGCCGATGCTGCCTTGACAGCTTCCCATCAGCCTGCTTCGCCTCCGCCCCTAACACAAGAGCCGAGTCGGAGTTCGTTGCAACTCGCATCGCCCAATGTTCAGTCATCTACGATGCTGAGTGAGACGGAGGAGGATTCTCCCCTGGACGATGACAAATTCATGTCCTTCGAGGATTGGAAGCGAGAAAATTTGAGAAAGGCCGGCCAGTCTGAACATATAGGAAAGGGTCCCGGAGTTGAAAGTCGAGAACCCAGAACACGACCAGCTGGACTAAGGGACTCCCTTGATTCACTTGGCGACGATGCGGAAATCGACTTGGACTTTTCCAGCTTCGTCTCGGAGGGCCTAGAACCACCAAGTCAAAGCCAGTCGCGTCCCAGCCCAGGCGTACAGGATAGCTCTGTCGATATTGAGCCCGGGCGTCTCCCAAAAGCTGGCGTAAGGAGCAAAGATGCTGGGACAACTTGCAAGGAACGGTTCAACTACGCCTCTTTCGACTGTGCGGCAAGCGTCCTGAAGTGGAATCCCGAGGCAAGGAGCCCGTCTGCCGTGCTGGGAGAGAACAAAGACACCTACATGCTCAATGAGTGCTCAGCCCAGAATAAGTTCCTGATTCTGGAATTGTGCAATGACATCTCAATTGATACTGTCGTCCTGGCGAACTTTGAATTCTTCAGCTCAACCTTCCAAACCTTCCGTGTCAGTGTATCAGACAAGTATCCCGTCAAGACCGAGAAATGGAAGACACTGGGCACATTCGAAGCTCGCAATTCACGAGAGGTCCAAGCATTCTTGATCGAGAACCCTGTCATTTGGGCACGCTACTTGCGTATTGAATTTCTCACACACTACGGGAATGAGTTCTACTGCCCTCTCAGCCTCCTTAGAGTACATGGGACCACCATGCTCGAGGACTACAAGCGCGACCTGGAGGCAATGCAATTGGAGGATGATGATAAGGCAGACGAAGAGAGTGTCGACACCTCTGCAGAAGATGGACTTGTCCCAGAAGCCGTCGCCGAGCAGCTGTTATCGCAAGCGGACGGTACCGAGACTATTAGTCAAACCGTTGAAGTCAACGCTCTCGCTGTTCTTGAAACATTCTCACCTCGAGCAGCGCCTGCTATCACCACTCAATTCTCGTCCGTCGAGACTCTGGAAGTCGCCATGTCCACTTGCCCTCAAGTCGCTCCGCTGTTTCCTGGGTCAAAGCTGAAGAGCAGTGCACTTGACACTTGCGGTGTTTCTGAACACGGCCCGAGTACTTCTAATGATCTCAAGACACGAGACACCATCCAAACTTCCAACAATGCAGCAACTAACTCGTCCAATGATGGCATCAAAATCACCGACGCTATAAAGTCGGCAAACGCGACCGTTACAGAACCGTCTATCAACAAAGTCACAGCAGGTGCGTCGAACACAACAGCCATGACACCGAAATCCGATATTGCAATTGATTCCAAATTCAACAACGCCTCGCCATCAGGAACCTCTACCAACAACACAAGGACTCCGGCGTCCTCTACACAAACCACTCAACCTGCACCTACAATGCAAGAATCATTTTTCAAATCGGTTCAGAAACGTTTGCAAATGCTGGAGGCCAATTCTTCGCTGTCCCTTCAGTACATAGAAGACCAGTCTCGTGCTCTTCGAGACGCTTTTCAGAAAGTCGAGCAGCGGCAGCTGGCAAAGACAACGTCGTTCTTGGAATATCTGAATATGACCGTCCTGAACGAACTCAGAGAGTTCCGGCAACAATATGATCAATTATGGCAGTCCACGGTCATTGAGCTGGAAATGCAACGAGAACGCTATCAGCAGGAAAATCTTGCCATCAATGCCCGGCTTGGAGTGCTTGCGGACGAGATCATCTTCCAGAAGAGAGTTTCCTTCCTGCAGTTGATTCTCATCGTGGTGTGCCTGGGCCTTGTACTGTTTTCAAAGGGCAACCTGAACAGCTACCTTGAACTGCCCTTAGTACAGAGTGTTCTGTCAAGGTCTCCGAGCACTCGCTTTTTGAATGTTGCAAGCCCGGACACTCCCACCCAGGGTTCCCCGGTGTCGCGCTCTAATTCCACAGGCGCCGTACGGAGGCGACTAGGGATTCTGAAGAGTCATCGTCGGTTACCGTCAGACGACTCGATTGAAAGTGCCACTAGTCCGGTTGACTTGTATACTCCGTCCACACCTGTGAGCTATGGGGACCCATCCTCAGAAGGTGAGGTGCAGGAGGACAACAATACTCTCGGCGATCCCCAGTTCGACCCGAGTCTCATCGAGCGACCGAGCACGAGTCCTCCGGTTTTGGCTGGGGCCGACTCCCCCTCCTCTTTAGATTTCGATGCAGATATCCGAGACGATTCGATTGACTCGGTTGTGAACGGCACTCCAACAAACGTCATGGGGGTGAAAGCTCCAATTCTGATCATTGAGAACGCCACGCCGCCGCCTAAGCATTTGAAGTGGCATTTGCCGGACTCCTGAGAAAGTCATGCACTTCTACTGTATCCCCTCAATTCGCACCTTGAGAAAATATTGTCTACACTGACAGATTTTCTCATCAGGTGTTGCCCGCCACTACCCAGTGTCTTATCATTCGCTGGTTTCTTCTGGGTATTCCTAGTTGCTATCTGCGCAGAAGTAGAATGGCCCGTATTCCCTCCCCTTTCTTGTCGGACGAATGGTCCCCTTGTCCATCCCATGCTCAGTCACCCTCCCGTGAACGCCCAGTTCGCAAGTACGAACCCTGTCGGGCTTCCAGCAACTTCACAGAGGTTTACGAACAGTCCGTAGCGCTGGACGGCATCCACAGCATTATCCGTCAGGCTGAGCTAGCTGCAAAAATACCATGAGAACCGCGGCATATCTGTGTCCTATCTCAGTCTGCTGGGATGTTGGAGGGTATCTGGAAACTCACGCTGCAACTGCGGCGAAAATATTCACATCAACACTACCAAGTTGAAGAAGGAGAGAGGTGAAGCCGGCGATGAGGACCGAAACAGCGACCATCTCGCTCCTGTTCGTTCGCGGCGGACTCAAGATCCAGACAGGCAGAATCAGAAGAACCAATATCATGAATCGGATCAGCCACTTTCCGAGCTCTGGCTGACCGACGACAGGTGGGTCAGGGTGATGATGGAAACGTCTGTTTAGTGAGATCGCAGGCTGAATCCGTTAGCCACTTGAAATTGGAATGAGAATTATACTCACAGCCGGATTACCTCTCGCTTCAAGGTCCGTTCGTCGTTGATTGTTCGAGAGATACACCGCGGTGGGCTGTTCTGCGGCTGCTTCCATCTATGCAGTTGGGTTGGCTGAGATGAGTGGTGTTGCTAGTCGAGCAATAATGCCTGCGACCTCAATCAGGAATACAGTCGAGAACTTGAGTACACCACAAGTTGCGTACTTGTGCTTGAGTTAAGCAGTGTTAGCCACAGCATGAAACTCTGGAGTGATTTAGAGTTTTGAAATTACCTATTCCGATAAAAATGGCCGAGTCTGCGTCTGTTGCGCAAATGTTGCCTCCCCGAACGCCCGAGAACTGTGAGGGGCGCCGTTTGATGGTGGGCCCCGACTAGGTAGGCACTAATAGGGAACCAGGCTCTGGCCGGGCAGAGCTCGCCATGGATGGCACTCGTTGTGATTGGTCCTCGACATTACGGGGCGTCGGAGCGGAAGAAACTTGGAGGCGGTGCAAAAAGGTCACCATCTTATGGACTCTACCGCCTGTCGCCGATCCCCTTGGCAATTGTCTGTAAAGGCTTAAGATGAATCCATTGCCAAGAATCCCTGCAGCCAGAGCCGGAGACGTGTTGTGAGACTCAAAATTCAGAGTCTTGTGCGTCACGGTGAGCGAGCGTTGGTTAAGCCGCTCAACGAAAACCCCTAGACCTTACAGGTAAGAGTCGAAGAGAGATGTGGAACGAGCGTACTCTCATTGGGATAAGAGAGTATGAATCGAATGAATGACGGAAACTCTCGTTCCGTCCGTCTAGAACGTCCTGCTTGCTCTCTATTAGAAGCAGAAGGGACTGCCATAGCGGAGGGGAAAGCGTATTCGTACTTGTACTTGATTATTCAACGACATGGCGCGTGAACCGCCCACGAAGGGGCTTCAGCCTTGTAGAACCTCAGATCGCCTGGCCAGGCTGCAGTGGGGACTTTTACCATTCCTACAGTAACAAGTAGCATGTCCCGTTCACCGGTCCAGTAGGATAGTCGTACTCTATGTGCAACCCTTGACTATGACTGTTGGCAGCTTCAGTCTTACCCGGCGAGACCATAGGATGCATATTATGTGATAATGAGGGACGCAGTACCGAGTATACTCGTGCGAGTATACTTGTGGTTCTCTGAGAGCGTGAAGATGCTAGCGCGGATCTCACGCAGCGACTTCTACCAATCGTCAATTGGAGGGTCTTCGGGATCGGACGATCCGGTTACTGCCGCCCGTGTCGTCTGTTCTAATTTGCGGGACTGCCCCGGTAGGGTAGTGCTAGTTTAGTGGGAGATCCACGGTTCGCCTATCGGGACCTTTCGACCCCTCAAGCGAGTATCTGCCAGGTACTCGACTGAATCGCCCAAAGCAGTTCGCCCAAAGCAGTCACCGGCTTACTAGTACCACAGTACTTGTACTGTGTACAGTGCATGACTCTCCAAAGCGGGCCCTGGAATCTAGATGACTACTCACTGCACTAGCAGCATGTCGCTTCGTCAGCTCGGCGAACATCGCGCCTATTTGTATGCTTGAGCTGCCACAGAGCACCGAGCTTTGCCTGCGAACTCGCCACCTATCGCGGATCCGCAATTCACAGATCACCCGCCCACAATGCCAGGCGGCTCACAAGCGACCCTACGTCCGTCCGTGCGTGAGAGGTCTTATTATCCTCCGGGTTGGCGTAGTTGCACGAAGGCCATAAGCACGGCGGCATACCTGTCATGCGTTATCAGCGCGCCGTTAGGCATGATGTGCAGTGCGACCGGCCAGGTATGTAGGTACGTGGGCTGTCTCTGGCGCGAAGCGGGAGAAGGAAGGCGAGAGGGTGACATACGCTGTGGCACCAGCCAGGATGTGGACGTCGTCAGGGCGCGCGTACAGGCTGAGACTCATGAAACAGCCCACGAGGACTGATGTCAAGAGAAGGTCCTGCTTGGCTATCGACGGAGGGCTGAACATCCAGATGGGGAGGATGAGGAGGACCAGTGCCGTGACGCGGATGAGCCACGTCTCGAGTGTCGTGCAGCTGGTCGGAGGGGGGAGCCCGCGCAGTTGCCGGTGGGGCTTCTCTTGCCGGCGAGGCTACAGGACGTTAGGATGCATCTCAGTCACGGGCATGGAAGCCGGAGCAGGGTGTGGAAGCAGACTCTCAGCAGTGAGCACTCACGGGGCCCCGGCCGTCGCCGTGGTTGCAGCCTCGTTCAAGGTCCTTGCTGTTGGGGAAGCCTGGAAAATACGCCGCGTCGGGTTTGGGGGGCGAGGCTGCCATTTGCTGTCAACTGGGCGGCGCTCCCCCAAGGATTGCTCGAGGAGCTAGCAGGAGATATGGAAACGGTGTATTCTCTTTCAATCGAGCGCTGGCCAGCTCACGGCTGGGACGAGTTGCACAGAGTATAGTTAGGTGGAGGCATCTCCAGGGAAGATTCTGCTTTTTGAAGAGAAAAAGTTCGGGTCTTCCGCCGCCATCATAACTAGCCCACCTCTTCGCTAGCTCATAAACTTGCAAACATGGTGGTGAGCATGAACAATCCGATCGCCTGCATATGATCCAAAATCCCGACTGGGTGATGGGCAAAGCTTCAAGTCTAGGAGCACCACCAGACCCACGCTGGTTGGCAGTCTATAGCGTCTACCCTGCCCACCAGGCGTTCCGCACATCACCGCCGTGCCCCGCCAAGATCCGCGCTACTGTGACAGTTGCTGCCTTGCAATGCTACATATCTTCCGCCCGATTCTCCAATCCTGCCCATTCCCCATTCCTGCCCATTCCATTACGAGGTACTCGTACGCACGTGTCAAGGCATGCATTAACCGGCGTCTCGCATGGTTGACACCCGCTGGACGGCGCGACCCACTTACCTTTCCTGCCCGCCGATGCAGCGAAGGCTGTGTGCATGGCGAATGAGAAAGCCTACTTGACGCCCAAGAGATAGATGGTTTGGTTCTTCCCAAGGTGGTTTCCAGGGTGGTTTCCTCACTGTCTCGACCTGCATTCACTCCTCGTTGGGTTCTATCTTATTGGTCTTTACTTTTCCAACCATTGATACGCTGCAACGTGACCCACGCTTCGACCGCCTCCTTGAACGATCCTCAGCTCTCAGTTCCATAGTTCTAAGGCGACATGGAGTCTCCGCCTTGTCAAAGACCATTATTCCCCCTTCTTCATCACTCCTCCAACCCCATTGGCTCAGTACCGTCACAGAGAACAGCATACCTCGCCCAAAACACCTGGTCACTGTACGTCACGGAACAAACAAGATCATGCACATGCACCGCAGAGTCTGAATCGCAGGACGACCCATCACTGCACAAGAGCAGTTCGCACCCCGGGATAAGATACTCGAGCGCGACTGTGCTGAATGGGCCACTCAGCGGTAGGATATCGGTTGTTTGGTTCACCATTCCCGTGTCCACGTCGATGTAGAGCGTCACGTCCTTCTGGGAGC
Organism: Phialophora verrucosa; assembly: GCA_002099365.1. NCBI lineage: Eukaryota > Fungi > Ascomycota > Eurotiomycetes > Chaetothyriales > Herpotrichiellaceae > Phialophora > Phialophora verrucosa. The sequence continues at coordinate 2,059,775 of MSED01000015.1, read as the reverse complement.
AGTTGGGCGCCGGGCGGCCGGGGATGAAGCCCAGTCTGGCGACTATGGTTGCATCGGCGGTGTTGCTGAAGATGGCGGCACACAGGGCCGCGCAGAGGGTCGATATCTTCATGATGTATGCGAGGACAGGTGGAGAGGAGTCGCGTCGCGATGTACCCTAAACACGGAATAGTAAGATATCAACAACACGGAGAAGAAAAGCACACGTACCGAAGGACAAGTACGGCGTGTGACGTCTTGTTGCGGGCTCGGAAGAATCTGCACTGTACAGAGGTTTCGCGTCTTGGCTATTGGAGGTGAAATGGAAGAACGACCAACACGACTTGCAGCAGCGGAGAGCGTTGCCCACTACCTTTAAATGCACTCAAGCTCGGTCACGTTCTGATCGCGGTAGGACTCTGTGTTGTGATTTTAATGAATGAAGGGTGCACGAATCCATGCGAGGACCCGCGCAACTCGAATTTTCGACGGATATGACACGGGTGCTGGCCGAACGACAATTTGCGACGCACAGCGGAGGTTGAACCGCTGGATCGATGTAGCACAAGACACGGATCTGAGAACGCGTCTCGGCATGGTTAACGGCATCAAAAATGGAAAAGGGCTCGCACAAGTGTTGCTTGAACCTCGATGCTGCCATCGTCGAAATCCGCGCCCTGTATCAACCGTCAGATGGCAGACGGTGGCTCTTCACCTCCTGTGGAAGTCAGGCGTGCAGAGCTGCGTCCAACTGATCTGCAACATCTTTCGACACTGTTCGGCCGAGTGCAAATGCGCAGGTCGGGAGGCATTATACCCGGCATTAGTTGGGGGATACCAGTGCTTCAAGCGAGGCGAATATGTCATTACCGTGAACGACTGCGAAACTCGTCTCTGCAAGTCCGTAGCACGAGGTGGGACAAAGGATAGGGGATGGAAATATGCATTTATATCGACTGTGTCTGCCCCCGTGTCTCTGAACTCTGCAGTCGTTTAGCATGGATGGCGATCCCTGACCTAATGAAACCCTCACCTCATTTTCGACAAGGCGCGTTGTGGGCTCACTCGTACCACATTCGGTACGACGCAGGATGGAAATCCTTAAGAGCCGAACCAGCGCACGTTTGGCTCAGTCGTACCTTGCCTCGTGCGTCTCTAACCCCGACAGGTCGGCATTCACCCTACAACCACAATCGCGATGAGTCTTTTGCAGCAATTCACTCCGCAGCCCCTGGTTTACAAAATTTCAGGTCCTTTCGAAGTTGCCTCATAGCTCCAGGGTACACCCCTCTCACAGCTCCGACCTCTTCCACTTGATGTTCTGCGCCTTCTCTATCACCTTATACAAATCCGTCTTTTTAAGATCCTGGCCCGTATATTTCTGGTAGTTTTCCGCGGCGAGATCGACTGCTTGCTCGTGCTTCCATACTAACACCCCAGCGGCAAGCACAAGTAGGAGCAGTAAGACGATGGTGGTGGTGGATGGCCCGCGACGGCGGCTTGGAAACGGGACTTTCTCGCCAGTGTATGCGCCGTCGGGAGATTTGGGGAACCATTCCTCGGTCTTCGCGCGTTTCACATTGGGATTGATGCGGGTATTGCGTGACATACTGCACTCAGGTTGCGGAGGATTATCGGGAGGAGATCGGCTGGAGGCAGGTAGGTGATATCTAGGCGAGAGTGTCGATCAAGGTTCGGCGCAAGGACGAGAAAAGCACGCGCGGTTTACACAGACACGGTGAAGATGACCGCCAACGTACCGTGTATGCACTGCAATAGGAGGACGTCCGAGAAACGCAACGTCGCAACATCGGATAAGTACCAACAGGGAACTTCAGGCGGACCATGCACTGGCACTGGCGCCGTGTCGTCGGGATCGATATCGTGCTGACTAAGAGTCTAATATTAACACCAACCAAGCCTCTTAGCTGCGGCCTAGGAAGATAAATACTGCTGATTTTGCCGATTTCGCTGGCGTGGCTGGTTAGCAAAGAGATCACTCCGGGTAGGTAAAGGAAGGTGCTGATGATGCCGCAATCATCCCTCTGCTGGTGGGCAGCTTTAACACTTCGTCTTCAGGGGCATCCTCTGCTGATGGGCCCGATAAAGAGCAGTGCCCGGGAATGAGGATTGGCCTAGGACATGAACAGCCTCGAGCAAGGTGGCATAGGGTCCAGTGATCATTATGGTCAGGATTCGAACTAGACTCAAGTCGGAGTCTCGTCGCGTTTTCGATAGAGAAAAGCGCCCAAATCAACAGCAGGAGGAAAAGTGACTTTTCCATCACACGCGTGCAAGGCTGAACCATGACGTCAGATTGGTCCCTCCGCCAGCCTCGTCGCGTCCACATTGAATCCTCACCTTCACCTTCGGAGACTGCCACGGGACTGACCATACTGATACTCCGTTAGAAGGAAGCTTGTCGCAGGGTATACATCCTTCATCCTTGACGCAGATTAGGAATCGCGCTGGCAGAGAAACAACCGTGGTCATTAGCCGACCCTTTTCGTTTCCTGTTATACCAGTCAGCGATCTTTCCACCGCATCGGTATCTCAAATGCTGGAAGCGGCCTCTGCGACAGCGCCACACATTGTTCCAGGCCTCCTTGACTGCGCCAACCCTTGCTTCGGCACCCAGACCTTCACGACGGGAATATATTCGTGTCGCCCGAAGAAAGGTGACGAGTATCATCGACTGGCAAGATACCTTCGTCCCACCTTTGTTCCTCGCCATTCGAAAGCAGCAATTTTGACCCTGAGCAATGACGCCCCGTTGTTCGAACTGCCCTAAGACTTCAAAAACATGCCCCCATCTGTGAGATACAAGAGTAGGGAAAGGTTCAACAAGCCAATGCCGTAGGGGTACTACATTGCCCATTTCAGGGAAAATGTATCCGTAATGGCGGCAAATTTCGATGACACGCTGACAAACCACTAGAATGACAGATTGGAAACTATGCGCGGACTACTGACGGCCATGATGCCGACGCTCTTATGCTCAGAAACACGTTACTTCGAATTCAACGCAACTGGACGAGGCTCGCTGGAAATGATGCTATTGACAACGCACCTCGAAGCCTCATTGACTTGGACGACGATGAATTGGGGTTCCAGGAAAGACTCTGGAATTTGACTAATTGACGGAATGATGGGCCGCGTGATCCCTGGCGCACATTATCCTCCCGCTCGTTTGCTTGCCACTTCAAGGAACTCATTCCTTACGAACCGCCCTTTCCATGGAACCCTTGAAGCCGCCGTATTGCTCACGTCTTGCTCATCTTCTGTTGTGAACAGATTGCCATGGCTGGTCGGTGCGATCACGATGGCGAAGGACTATTCCTGCTTCGCGAAGTGATTGATGAGATAGTGTAATGAAGTGGGGCACAACCCCCATCAACACAGTATAAATACCGAGGACAGGGATCCTTCTGTTGTTTTTATGCGCGAGACACCAGAATGATTCGGCTCGCCCGTGTGGCTTGGACCCTTGGACGTACAGGTAGGGTAGAGTACAGTACCTACCTTTGGCACGAGGAGATGGAGACGGACGAGGCTGACTTCCCCGTGTTCCCGAAGAGGACTAAGCCAGTAGCTATGTACCTCCACCACCTCCTTGTGTACGAGCACTCAATCTCAAGCGGAGTGTGCCATTGCAACCACGCAGCAGCGCAACACTGACCTTCTCCCCTAGTCGGATATCAAGCATGCGCTCGATTCCCAGCGCCCGGTCAGGGGGAGGGGGGGATCCCGAACAGGATCGATACGAGCTCCTCTTGTTGCCAGATGCGGGGATCCTGCTCGATCGGGTCCGCTTCCAAAACTCTTTCACCAACTTCCCCTCTCCCTTGACGCCAAATGTACCAATGATGGCCTCATCACGCTCCACAGGCTAAACCCGCCGTGTTCGATGGGCCTCGTATTCCCCTAGAATCGCACCAAACCCCCTCCAGTTCGATCCCTCGCTTGTCCATCCGGCGTAGCGGAGCAGCCGGGCTTTGACCGAGGGGCAGAGCGACGCACCACAATGCTCGAAGCGTGGAATCTGGGTTCCAGCCCCGCTCTCTGCAACGCGTATATAAAAGGACATGTGTTTCGGTTTCTGTTTCGACAAAACATGGGTTTGAGTTCTCAGTAGAGGAGACTGGACCACGATTGTCAGTTCGCGAGACGAAACGAGACATTGCACCATCGCATCGTATCCCATTACACTGTTCGTTGGAATCGCCTAAGCTTCTATAGTTACCAATCAACAATGGCCAAAGTCGCCGCCTCGGCGGTGCCGAACCTCAAGTCCCAAATCGACGCCCTCACCTCGGACCCCACGGGTGCTCCTGGCGTGGTGTTCGCCGCCGTCAACAAGGCCGGGGACATCATCTTCGAGCATGCCTCCGGGAAGGTGGGCGCGGGTAAGGCCGAGGCCATCACCACGGACCACATCTTCTGGATCGCCAGCTGCACCAAGATGATCACCGGCATAGCGGCCATGCAGCTGGTCGAGCAAGGGAAGTTGAGCCTCGACGACGTCGACCTGGTGGAGAAGCTGGCTCCGGTAGGTGTCATATGCGTCCTGTGGCTGAGCTCTCCCCTCCCGCTGACACGTAATGACCGCGACTAGGAACTGAAAGCCGTGCAAGTCTGGGATCCGGCGACTCAGAAGTTGGTCCCCAAGAAGCGGGGGATCACGTTGAGAATGCTCCTGTCACATACGGGTGAGTGAGGCTTCCCCCCCGGCTGGGACAACCCCTGGTGGAGGTGGCTGCGGTGAATTACGCGGTATGGGAGCTCTGATGACTGACCCTGTCCGTTCCCCCATCTCGCAGCCGGCTTCGGGTACGCCTTCTTCGACGATCGTCTCAACGACTGGGCCGGTCCACTCGGCATCGACGAGTTCTCGGGCTCCTATTACGACTACCTCTCCCAGCCCCTTGTCAATCAACCAGGAGAGGTACGTGACTGACGTGCTTGGTTTCCCCGTGGTGTCTAGTCTCTCATCTTCTCCCCTCCCGTCTCATCTCGCCTGGTCTCTCTCGTCCGACCTACTGACCAACCACCAAGGTATGGGAATACGGCATCAACATCGACTGGGCAGGCATCCTCATCGAGCGGGCCTCGGGCCTCAAACTCAACGACTACTTCCAGCAACACATCTTCAAGCCCCTCGGAATCACGCACATCAACATGTTCCCCACGGACGAGATGAAGAAGAAGTTGGCGTACATGAACGCCCGCTCCCTGACGGACGGGTCCCTCTCGCTGGCTACCAACGGCCACTTGAACCGCCGCCCCCTGTACGCCAGCACGAAGGAGGAGATTGACGGGACGTTCCACGCCGGCGGGGCCGGCTGTTTCGCCCGCCCGAACCAGTATTGCCAGATCATCGCGACGCTGTTGAACGATGGCGTGCACGCCCCGAGTGGGAATCGCATCTTGAAGAAAGAGACGGTGGATGAGATGTTTACGAATCAGGTAAGTCTGTCTATCTGGCTGTTGTCTCCTCCTCCTCCTCCTCCTCCTCCTCCTCCTCCTCCTCCTCCTCCTCCTCCTCCTCCTCCTCCTCCTCCTCCTCCTCCTCCTCCTCCTCCACCTCCTCCTCCTCCTCCTCCTCCTCCTCCTCCTCCTCCTCCTCCTCCTCCTCCTCCTCCTCCTCCTTCTTCCCGTCGAGGTTAGCAGATGAGACTGGACATGTTGGAGCTGTCAGTTGATGCTGACGACGACGTCGTGACCGCGCATCTAGATCCCCGAGATGCCCAACTTCGGCCGTCAAGCGATCAAACCCCCCAAACCCGAATACAGCAACGCCCTCCCCGAATTGTACCCGGAACCACATGACATCCCACAAGGCTGGGGGTTGACTTTCTTCCTGCACCTGCGAGATTCGGCCGTGCACAGTGAAGGCACGGGCTGGTGGGCGGGATTGCCGAATCTGTTCTGGTGGGCGGATCGGAAGAGGGTATGTTATTTGCCACGATGTTCCTGTCCCTCGAGTCATGCGAGGATTGTCAGCCCGCGCGGTGACAAAGCTACAAGGGGTGTGAGGTGACGTGGCTAATGTGTCCTTGTGTAGGGCCTCGGCGGCATCATTGCGAGTCAAATTATTCCTTTCGGTGAGTCGCACCTTGCCTCTGACTAGCTGAGAGCAGGACTGACACCAGCGGATACAGGTGACCCGAAGATCCTCGGCCTCTGGGCACAGGTCGAAGCCGGGTTAATCCAGAACTTGCAGTAAATCGAATTAGGCTCCAAGCAGAGAGAAAGAGCCAGCCATTTCCAGAGTTGACGAGCAAAGAAGGAACGATAACTCTGGGAAGGCTGGTTTTATGAGCGCAGCTGAATTGGACGGTGTCTACATTTCCATCAATCCCTTGTGGACGCTCATGTAATCATTGTGCTTCATTGTAATGGTTCTGTACGTGTTCAAGTGATTTCGTTCTGCCCAACCGTATGTTCCTGCGGCACGTACTCTTGGACTGAAGCAGTCAATATGCTGTGCCGAAGGGGGCATGTACACCCAAAAACTTCGTTCCCTGGTCGAACAGCTGACAGGTTGGGGAGAACAAGAAGATCCGCGAGGTCGAAAAGCCAGCAACTGAGCAGCGCGTATGTCTCCAAGGCTCACAAATAACGCCGATGAAAGTCGCCGAATGCGAACCTCGCCATGCAACCACTCGTACAACGGTAAAAAGGTCCTGATCCGCCGTCACATCACAATGCACTCCCGATCCGGCTTCTCGCCCCGATGTTTGCTCCTCGATGCACGACCGTGGCTTTTCTCCCTTTTGTGCGTCTTGGCTGGCTGATATTGCACCTGCAGGGTGGTCGGCTTTGACGTGGTCTGAGCACCATTCTGCGGCACACTGTGCTGTGCTGCTTGCGGAGTCGGTGCGGTCCGCTCAGAGACTTCTCTAATATGTACCTCAGCCTGTGGAGGAATATCGGCCGGCAGTGGCAAAACTTCACGGCTCTTTCTTCTCAACTTTGAAAGGGTTCTCCCCAAGCCGCTACCACTCTCACTTGCTTTACTCTGCGACCGAGACAGTGACTTTTGATGTGGAGTGCCTGACTGATCGCCATCGCTCTTGTTTGGAACGGCCAAGGTTGTGCCAGGAGTTTCGTTCGTATGCACCGGAGGCGGATCCTGGAAAGAGAGGACACTAGCTCTCCTTGTTTCTGTAGGAGACCGTCCTCTTGTTTCGTCTCGAACTGTGATCTCGAAGCTTGGGCGCCCAGAAATGCTGTGACTGTCAGTTAGATTTGATATGTCGGAAACTTCGCTGACCGAAGCGTTGCGCTCATGGACGGTAGCGAGGGTATCCTCGCCAGATGTTATGCTTCCCGGATCCCCCTCGATAGGGACGATTTGATAGAAGAGCAGGTAAGGCGTCTCCTCTTTCAGCGCAGTTTCGATGTCGATGACAGTGATTCGGTGTGGCGCAAGGTCGTCGAATCTCATCCAAACCTTAGTTGTATGAGAATACTCACGATTCGGAGACCCTGGCGCGGCAGTACCGCGCACGAGAGCAACGTAATGACCAGAATCCACTGACTCGCCTCGATGACAAACAACCGCCTGCAATGAGAGTTTGAAGTTGCTGTTCAGCCCATTGGTCTCCTCAATCTTATCGTCCTGAATGAAGTGAGGTACGGCAATTTCAACAGGGATGTCAATCTGGGTGCCGAGTCGAATCGCTCTGCCTTCCGGCGTGTATGAGTATCGCTTCAGGCACAGGCCGAGAATCGGGCGTTTCGTCGAGAAATGAGCCGCCACTTGTGCGTCATTTGTCGGAGCATTGTCTGTATACCAGGCTGCAGGGGGTGAGTTAAAGCCGCGTCGAGGGTCAGGGGCAACGTACGGATCAAGCTGAAGAATTGCCACGCTGGCATCATAACCTCCTTCCGCACACTTCCGGCCCGCGACCGAGCCACCGACTCGTTCGAATCAATAGGAGCCAACGACGAATACCCGCTTTCATTGCGTGAAGGTATGTAACGCTCCTGGATAATGCTAGGTGCACGAGTCCGGCCGATGGCGGGTCTGATTGGGGACGCATAGCTGGGAGAGGGCGAGAGCGGAGTGATGGGAGACTGGTCGCCATCCAGCTCAATCGTCTCGACATGGATTGCGCTGGCTTTCCGCATTGAATTTATTGTTGACCGTCGCTCGAGGTATCGTCGAACCTCTATTCGGTTGTTGAAATAATCTTCCAAACACTCTTCCAGCGTTATTTCCTTTCTTTGGCCGGCGGGATCCGACGGAATGGCGACTTCCAGCAGTCTCTCGTTGATGAACTTGTGGTCATCAGCTGTGTCTTCCTTGCCTGTATGGTAGATATCCATCTTCAGGGTCAACAGAGGCAGTTCAAGCTTGCCGGTAATAAATGTGAAGGCTTCGGAAGCGTCTTGCTGGTGGAGTTCCTTGGCCTCCATCCAACCACATTCCGCCAAAGTGTCTTGCACAACCTTCGTGATGTCGGTCGTGATTAGCCTCCCAGATCGCAAGAGGTTGACCCACAGGCGCAGGAGGAAGGCAAGTTTGTTTCGTGGCAAATCGTCAAAGGTATTGTAGAGCATGGCTTCGAAGCTGTCGAGGCGCGAGAACATGGAGAAGAGGGTGGCGTCCAGGAAGCAGGTGACGCCTTGTCTGTTTTGCGCACCGAGCATCTTCGTATACGGGTCATATGGCCTGACGATTCCTTCCGAGGCGTCTGACATGGCCAGCAGGAGTTCATAGGCGGAATCGACATCTCCACCTGTGGACACAGAGCGCAATGTCCACAGGATCTGGGCGTCCCGGACGAGGACTCCTTTGTCCTTCAACAGACGGTCTCGTATGGTTCGGACCTAAGTCTCCAAGTGAGCAGGATACGGTCACCACGATAAGCAGGCGTACTCACCTTTGGTTCCTCGGCCGAGGTCGCGGTCGGAACTTGGGCGTCGAACAAGCCATAGAAGTCTTGAGCCGAGTTGGGATTGACTGGTCGAGGGACAAGCTCCGGACTGGACTGTAAGGGCGCATAAGTTAGACAGGATAGCAACCAAGGGAAGAAGCGACGGATACACAAGTAGTAGCCCGATCTCCGGTGGGGGTACATATCGATAGGCACAAAAGTTGAATATTCCGCATGGCTTAAATGGCACGATCCTGAGACATGCTTGTGCGGGCATCGCGACTTCAAGGGAGAGAGAACTCACCGTCGAGAACACCTTCCTGCTCAGAGGGTGCGGCAGGTGTTGATGCTCCCCTCGGCCTCTGCTGCGCTTTCCCTCGCGCTTGGAGAGGAACCTGCGAACGCCGCCCTCCATCGTGGCGCTGCACTGTCACCGGCACTCACTTTGATCAACTAGAGCAAAAACACTGTCAGGCGCCGGGTCTCTCTGTTCATATCATGATCGCCACCGCGTCGATTGAAGGCCGAAGCGAAAAGGCGGGGGCCCAATTAGGCAGGTGGCCGACTCCCCCTCTATGTACCAAGTACGAATCTCAGTTAATACCGGGTGCCTGGTCAAGACAGCGGCGACCGTCGGGCTGAAATCGGAAATGTCACCGGACTGCGAGTTATATCATCAGTGCCTCTGCCGGAGGGGATTACGACGAGAATGACCATTGACGACTTCGGGAATCTCAGCTCAGCAATCTCAATCTCTTTCGCCCCGCGATACGCGCCAACGAACTCTCCCGAGGCTTGGAGGCGACGAATGCCAAGCGTTGACATCAACGTGGCCCGGCTGCGGCGCCCGTCGACTGTCCTCGCAGCCTCAACAGCACTCCCTGCTCTATATCAGGTTATGGAGAAGTGCGAGATCAACCAGGGGTGAGCATTTGGAGTTTCTTGTCGCTGGAAAGGGAATGTTTGCTCGGAGCGTTGGGGTTGGAGGGCGAGTTCTCCGAAGCTGCACCCGAACGACAACGATTTTCTTTCCTCGACCTGCGGCCAGAAGAATTGTCACACGGCGATTCTCGTCGTCGTCTTCCACGTCGGCTTCTGCCAGCAACGGCGCCGCTCCCACAGCACACCCTCTTGCGGGAGTCGCGTCGCAACTCGACCACGTTGCGCCCCGGTTCGAGATTGATCCGGACAATATACACATCCTGGACGGCCCGACGGCCTTCTACGAAACCTTGAAGGTACTTCGACCAGTTCTATACCCGCGATGCGAGAGGCCTTGCTAAGAAGATGCTGCAGGCCAAAATAAGAGGGGCCAAACGACGGATATACCTGTCAACGCTGTATATTGGCAAGACCGAACACGAACTCATCGACACACTGCGGGAGGCACTCGAGGCCAACCCAGATCTTGAGCTCTCTATCCTGACAGACGCGCTCCGGGGCACTCGAGAAGATCCTGATCCGTCATGCGGGACTCTTCTGGCACCTCTGATCACACAGTTCGGTGACAGGGTGAAGATTTCCATGTTCCACACACCCAACTTGAATGGGTGGAAGAAGAAATACATGCCCAAGCGCATTAACGAGGGGTGGGGGTTGCAACACATGAAGCTATATGGCTTCGATGACGAGATCATGCTGTCTGGGTATGATCGGTCTCTGTATCGCACTCCGTGAGATGCTAACTTCAGCAGTGCCAACTTATCCGACGACTACTTCACGAACCGCCTTGATCGCTACCACCTCTTCTCCTCCAAAGAGCTCACGGACTTCTACGCCGCCATCCACGACGCAGTCTGCGATCTCTCCTACCATCTCGTCCCGTCCGATGACTGTCCGGGCGGCTTCGAGCTCCTGAGTCCCCATGAGAGAGGCTATCCGGATCCGTTATGGCACACCAAACGGTTTAAATCCTACGCCAAAGAAACCCTTGAGCCACTCATCCACAAAAAGGCCCGACAAAAGATGTTCCCCGTTGAGTTCACCGACCAGAAAACGTTCGTCTATCCACTAGCTCAATTCGACATTCTCCTCGGCCAACCCAGAAACATTGCGTTGCTCGACTACGAATTCGCGCAGTATACCTCCACCGAGAAACCCGCCATCACCAAGCTGTTGACCAATCTCGCCGAGGACGAACGCCTGCACAAGTCCACCTGGGCATTCACAGCAGGCTACTTCAACATCGACCCCGACATCTGCAACCTGCTCATCGCCGCCGCTCCAGAAGCGCCCGACGTCCTCACCCCAGGCAAAATGGCATACTACGATAAATCGTGCACAGTCATCACCGCATCACCCTGGGCGAACGGTTTCTATGGCAGTCGCGGTGTGAGTGGCATGTTACCCGCCGCATACACATTACTCTCCCGGCGCTTCTTGCGCACCGTCAGCTCCGCAGGCAAAGGAGATGTGATACAGCTGAAGGAATGGCGGAGGGGCACAGTCGGCGAACCCGGCGGGATGACATACCACGCTAAAGGCCTGTGGGTGACGTTACCTCCGCAAGCGGACGCGGAAGGAAAACTCGTCGAGGACTGTGGGCCGAGCGTCACTGTGGTTGGAAGTAGTAATTACACGAAACGGAGCTATAGTCTCGACCTGGAGATTGGGGCCATGATCCTCACTGGCGACGAAGGACTCAAGAAGCGGCTGAAGAGTGAGGTGGAGAATTTGGAGGCGGATGCCACGCTCGCGACGCAAGATACTCTGGCAAGAGTCGACCGCAGAGTCGGCTTGAAGGTCAGACTAGCACTTTGGCTTGTTGAAGCGCTTGGAGGAGCTCTGTGAAGCACACTGTGGAGATATCATCTTTTCCCGTTGCTGTCAGCTCGTCCAGCAAAGCGAAAGGATATTCTGGAAGCATTGGCCTTCTGCGTCGCAAATGTCTCGCTTCTCATAGATTTGTGTAGATACTGTACAACAGCGCCACTGGTCGCCCATCAAGGCAGCCACGAACAAAGCACGGTGAGGGCACCATGGGAAAAAGTACGAGTGTCATTCATAGACGCAGCCTTCAGAGTGTATAATGTCTGAGCATAGATATTTGGTTACTCATGCATCCTATCTTAATTTGGCTCGTGAGCACCACCTCAGCGCGTATCTACCAACCCATTGCCTGAGGGCGCCGTGGCCGATCCGGCGGGATGCGATGTTAGAGATCTGGTCGACTCAGCGGACTCGACGCGCCAGATAGGCAGCAGGAACTCACCGCACTGAAAACGCTGGCAAACAAGGCCGGGGAAGTACAGTCCATGGAAAAGGAGATGTAAGCGTACTCCATCACCACGAACACTATCGATATGTCTGCCCTGCCAGTTGCATTTATCAAGTTTGGCTCACGTAGGCTCTTGGCCTCAAGGCTCTTCGCGAGCTTGGACCGAGAAGGGACAGGTAGTTCAAGACATGAACAAAGCAGTAATTGCGGCGTCGAGACGAAGGAAGTGTCAGGAATCTTCGACAAGCACGAGCTCGCAACAGTACGAGGTCGCCCGAGGCCCTCGCCCCTTGCATCCAGCGAACCATCACGGCTGTCTGGGAAAGGCGCACTCACCGACATTGTGGTGCAATTTCCGCGAAACGCCCTCATCGCGCAGGTGTAGCAACTTGATCCGCAACTCAGGATGCAGTTCGCCAAACGGGGAAAGATGTCAACATACGCTCGCGTCGCGAAATGTGCAAATCGGAAAAGAAAATTTGGAAGATTGTTGAAATTTTTTCCATTGTGCGCTTCCAAGATTTCGCGGCGGTGAAGCCCTTGGAGGGGGAGACGGACCTAATCCGTGGGGTTGTCAAGGGTGTCAACAAGTTGCTTCTCCCAGCCACCTTGATATTTTGTGACCGTTCATGCATCGCGAAGATCGCGAACACGAAAGGAAAACTCTGAATTTCGCCGACGTGGACAGGAGCGAATGCTGCGGTGGAAGGTGGTAAGAGGGTTGCGATATAGCGGTGTATATACCGCCATGCTGAGACGGGGCAAGTCTTGAACGATGGAGGATGGGAAGGGCCGTTGAGTGGAGTGCGCGGTTCGACCCTCGACAGCTAACAAATCCTCCGGCGGGTCTGGGAGGAGCCTGGACTAAGGGTTGCGGCGATCTACCGTTACCGCTGAGATATCTCACTGGTGAGTGTTCAGCATGGTCTTCTGCACGTCGGGAGAACGGGCTGCCAACAATGCCACTGGGGGCACGACGAGATCCACAAAGGACTTATTGGTGCTTGGTAGGAGTGTTGGGTCGCAGAATCGCCATGAAGACGCAGTACGAGTACCCGGTACGTACCTTCGTAGTGGGGTTTTGGGAGAAGGTGGAGCGATCTTTGAGATTCCACAGCTCGGACAGATCGACGGCAGAGATCCTGTTGCATGTGTGGGCTGTACGAGTATGCAGGATACTCACTGGTAGATTCCGTCGTCGCGGATCCAATGCTGCAATGCCGGAACAGTGTGGCTGCTGTAGAAGATTCCAGCATTCAATATTCAAGCTCGCAGTCCTCGCTGGAATGTGCGCCAAGACAGTCAGGAAGGCCGACCATTGTCCTCGAATAGCATCGCGGCACGCTGAAAAGAAAACGTGGCCACCATCCAGCTACTGTGTTACTGCACCTTGAAGTTCCACCGCAGCAGCGTCGTAGGCAGTGACAGCTGCCACAGCTGTTAGAGCAAGCGCTGTCGCATCGTACAAGTCCTTGTAGCCAAAAGCTCGAGCAGCGATCGACGCTTGGTGGGGAAAGCCAGAAGCCCATCCATCGGGGAGGGGCTTCGGACTCCAGAACTCGAGCGTGCTTCGGCCCGGCGCCAGCCAAACCACGGGCGCCAGTGTTCCAAGTGCTGTGGTGGTCGAATGCCATGGACGTCCTCAGGCGATCGATTAGTGCCGCTGTCCTTCTCGACCGTCTGGCTGTACGTGTTACTCGCACCACTTGGTGCGCGCCCATTGCATTTTCCTCCGCAGCGGCAAAAAAGAGAGCCAGTTGGGCCAATGGAGAGGCCTCGGTCGCAGTCGACGACTGGGCAATCGTGGCCATTTCCGAAGGGGTGGCAAATCTACCGCTCCGCTGGTGCCAATAGCATATCCAGCACATCCTACGTAGTCCCAGTACGAGTAATGTGTGCTAGTACGCGAATTTTCCGAGGCCACGACTCGCGAGATCTGAAGCGGCCCTCGAATGTTGTCGGCAGTCGCCCAGCTCCAGAATTGAAGCGGAGGATGGAGAGAAGCTTCCCGCAGGCACAGGGCGCTTATGCAGCTCTGCATATCCCAGTGCCCGATGCTGCATTAGAGCGTCTCGACCAAGGCATTCTACGGGGTCCTGACTGTCACTGAAAGACACCATACAAGCTATGCGAAATTGCATTGCCTTTCACCGACATTTGGGCAAGACGTCTAACATCGAATAGCAATCTGGTATCATCTTTTTTTGCTGACCGCACGTCACGCTGGAAAATTTACTGCTGTGTATTTTGCAGCACTGTCAATTCCCAGTGCACTACGAGTGCTAGGTGACCGATCGATAATCGGGTCGAGCATTTGTCCCATGTATTGGCAAGATTGCTATGGAGTTCTCCGTACCACTTCGATATCTGACTGAAACACAAGCTTGTCATCGCAGGATGCTCCGAAACCGCCAGCGCCAGTGTGTTCTGACGATCAAGATTATGCCAGACGAGGACTCGCAGAGGCATCAACCAATCAATTACTCATCGCTCACGTGGACTTGTCCTGCTTCTGCGTCCTAGTAAGCCTACCAGCGCTGTCAATTGCACAAGCTATGCCGATCCGATAATCAATTCATCCGTTTGACACGTTCTTGATAGCTCGGGCGCCAGGATTGGTGTCGCTGGTCAGAGCACTCCTGTAAAAGGAATCGAAACTCCTGGAAGCCGGTCGAAAGGTAGAGTTGGTGCGTGATGTGGCTCCTTGTTTTGAATCCTTTTGGGGGCGCCAGTGAACTCGAAGCACGGACAAGCCAATATCACATGATCTCAGCTTGGAATGTTGACACGGTACTACGAGTACCGCATGAATCTTTGACATACAAGTATAGTTCTGTCTTCACTGAAAATGACAGTAACGGTGGAGAACGAAGGTCGCAGGCGCAGAAAGCTCTGATCCTCCATTCCATGAGCTCACACTACGAGTATCATGTTGCACGTACGAGTACTCGTACGACTGCCGGATGCATTACTTGGTGGTCATAACTTCAACAATTTGCGGGGTAAGCTGCTATGCAGGAGCACGAGTACTCGTACTCCGTGCATTGTCCAGCACCGAGGAGTACAGTTATCAGGCACGGGGGCTTTGTCGATGGATCAGGCCAGGTACTGCATTCTCGTAACGTTGACTCAGCCAGGCAACCGATATCAGCCAAGCTGCCGTCACGATCGAATGAGTACTTATCGGCTTCCCGTCTGGATGTCAAGCCAATAACAGATCCCTTCGCTCAAGTCCCAAGCTCTGATACTATGTACAGGGCTCCTGGAGGAATCGAGCACACTCTTTGAGAAACCTTGGATGTTGCACCCGTCGGATAGGCCTATCACAAAACGATTGCGCACGGGACAATTGTGCAGTGTGGTAAGCCGGATATGGCATCCTTGCTGTGCACAGTGTATGTACGAGTAGTTGCTCGCACGCGGTATTTAGCACATCAAAAACGCTCGGGACAAGGGGATGGAAGGCCCGGTAACTCGTGCCCTTACGATCCCGAGCTTCGTAATTGTTCTTTGTCGTTGTTGCAAAGTGTCCTTTTTCGCCTCTGCCATGGTCATCAGGTGCTGAGGTTGCGCGTCCCAAGCGGGCGGCAGCGTCATTCGTCTCGCAAGGCCCATTAGGGCTGTGGCGTGACTATTGGCTGAGGACGCAAAAGCGTGTCGCCGAAAGCGGGTAGTGAAGATGGCCCAGAGAGGGAGCGTCTGAGCTTGAATCAAGCGGCCTGTCAAAGAGCTGGTTTCCAGGGCTGAGCAAGAATGTGTGAGACAAAAAAAGAGGACGGATGGACGATTGCGCCATGCGGGCTCCATCGGCGTAAAGCTGAGCACGAGGACAGGCAGAGACGAGAGAAGGAGGCCAGCGCAGTGTGGATCACGCGCTGCCAGGAAATTGCGAGGGCTTGGTCGTGCAGAAGGCGCCAGTACAGAAATGGCTTAGCTACCGCAGTAGTCTTCCAACCAGCGTCCTCGATAGCAGGCGCAGGGACGATGCACGCTTCCCCACACAGCACACGCTGATTTGACCATGGCTGGCCCGACCGATTCTATTGTCTTCTCTCGCTGGGCATCATTTGTTGAGGGGTGGAGGCCAGTTTTGCCGTTGCCTCTGCCCACCTCTAAGCTTAGGCTGCTCGAGGGACCACTCGCCCACTCTGCTGCCGGCCCCAGAATTCCCAGGAACTGGTGACCCGTGAGAGCGCTGTCACCGCCAACTTGGCTGCAAGCTTCATAACCCTCACCCATCCATCCTCTCTTTGTTGTTGTACGTCCCTTACTCGACCCTCAACTCGGCCACCCTGCGATGTGAAGACCAAAGCCCACAACGAGTGTTCGTTTCTCTTTCCCTACAACCTACCATCCTACAAATCACACCTGGCCGTGTCCCTCCTTCTCTCTTGCGTCTCGACGACGTTGCTTCCGGCATTCCCTGCGGTGACCCAGCACACCACCCGCCCCGCTGGTACCAGCTCCCCCACCAACCGCAGTTGACTCATACACGATCATACCTGTACCTATAATCCCAGTATACCATCGACCCGAGCTCACCGTGCCTGGCATCTAAAGGCTATTTGAGATCGACCTCGTCGAGTCTGTTCGGGTCAGTCGAACTCGGAATCATTGCTGCGGTGTCATTGGGCCAAGGTCGAGTCACCCTCCGCCCACGACAACAATACGCCATAACAAAGGAGGCACTTGTCCTTTGAATCAGGAAGATTGCACCATACGAGTTCGGATCTGTCCTTCTCCTGTCAGTCAACCAGCTTCTTCCGTGGCAACCCGCCGTGGCAGCCTGTCGACAGGCACCTGGAGCTCGGCATCAGTGTGACAGATCACTCCTCACACTGATCGACCACGTCCAACTCACAAGTCTTCCTGCCTAGCCTCCCATAACCTCACCTCCTTCGACTACCCCCAGATCCCTCCTTTCACCATCTCCCGTTCATTCTTTGGCTCTCTTGCCGGAACCAGTCCTCACACCACACTCGATCATGACTCAATAACTTTACGCTCTCTACGCCGTTGCTTTTGTCGACTGTACAACGAGCCCAGGCTCTGCGTCAGCGATCATCGCTTTCCTTTTGTTTAACGATACGACCTATATCACCTCTATGAGCCTCTGAAGCTACACGACGACTAGGAGTTCCGTGGTTTCCTCTCGACCGGGCGTTCTCTACACATGATAAGCGGGGTGGTTGAAGAATTGAAGTTGCAAGGCGGTTCTATGCTTGGTGTCCCGGTGGTTGCAGTTCCTACACTCGACGTTGTCTCTTCCCACTGAGCTGTTTCGGCTCATACACGCTCTACGCATCCGACCTCTATTCCTGTCTATACTCTTGTACAAACTTCTCCTGGATCATAACTGTCTGCTCAGTCACAAAAGTCAAAAGTTGTCGTCATTTTATCCACAGAAGGATAGACCATTGCAAAAGAGAGAGGGATACTTTGGATTGCACATCAGCGATGGAGTGCATGAAGGATGATTTCCGGGCGGGTCAGCTCCTCGGTGGACGTTTCCGGACCGTTGCTCCTCTCAACCATGGCTCCTTCGGGATGGTCTTCCTCGCCGAGGACACCCTGACTCGACAGCACGTGGCCATCAAATGCCTCACCAAGACTTCCGCCTTATCCCAGCCTACGACTCAAAATACGGACGAGGGTGCCGAGGAACTCGCATGCCACGCCATTTTGAAGCATCACGACCACCTGGTTAACCTCGTCCATCACTTTGAGACCGAGACTCACACCTTCCTGGCGCTGGAATACTGCTCTCAAGGGGATCTCTACGAGGCCATCCGCATGGATCGTGGACCTTTGCAGACGGAACATGTTCGACGTTTCATGTTGCAACTCATCAGTGCTGTACAACACATGCACGCCAATGGTCTGTACCACCGAGATATCAAGCCTGAAAATATCTTCCTGACGCAGGATGGTTCCGTCAAGCTCGGAGACTTTGGCTTGGCTACGAGGAGCCTCTGGTGTTACGAAGCGTGCGTCGGAAGTGACCGGTACATGGCTCCCGAACAATACGATCCCGCCGGCATGGGCTACTCCCCCGCGCAGGCCGACATCTGGTCCATTGGCATCTGCTTACTCAATGTGCTCTTCGCGAGGAACCCCTTCGTCACCCCGACGGAAGATGATATTCTGTTTGCCGATTATCGACGCGATCGCCAATCCCTGTTTGACATCTTTCCCAACATGTCACAGGATACGTTCGAGATCCTGTCGGTGGCCATGGCTGTGGACCCTGCCAAGCGCGACCTAGCCGCCGTGAAACAAGCCGTTCTCCGAGCGGTGGCCTTCACCACCGAGGACGAATCGTTCGATGACCTCTTCTGCTCTGAGGAACGGGATGTCGTTCGTGCAAGTGCCAATCGTGAGCCTTTGAGGACCCCGTCGATCCAGAGTCCTCATCTTGATGGCGACTCGTTCCCGTGGGCAAAGGCCCTGCACGCCAGTCCTGCTCCCAAGCAACAGCTAGCGAGCATCCCTGACATGTACGAGGAGGATCTGTTTGACTCTGACAAGAGCCTCAAGCTTGGCGAGTCCTGGTACTCTGGTTCTGGCAACACACCGTCATTGGCGTCGGTTTTTGACTCGGCTTATGGTTCCTTCAAGTCTATGGCGATCAAGCGGCCTGCTGGTCGCAGTCCGCCCCAGCCAGATCCGGTGCCCATCCCTAACTCGCTACCCTCCCGCCCAACCCGACCTATCCCCACCATGTCTTCTGTCTTCGGAAAGAAGGGCGAAGACGCAGTGGCCAAGAGCTGGAGCGATATGTTCGAGGAAGATGAGGAAGATGAGGAACGTGAGGCCGACATGAAGTTTCGGCGTGAACATAACTCCCGAAGCTGGAGCCAAGACAGTCGCAAGCGTCTCCCGGTCCCTCCTGGTGTTCTCAGCGAATCCAAGAGCCGTTCGTCCAGCAATGCTCGTCGTAGCCGTACTCCCAAGCCGACTTCGCCGGTGAAGGCCGGCTTCGGAGTCAACGAGAACGACCCTTTTGGATGGCGTATGCGGACCCCTCGACACTCGCCAAAGCAGGTTCCTGCCGACAAATGGGCGGCTTTGGGCAACAAGAGACGAAACTTTCAAACCGAGCCAGAAAGCCAGACCAAGAAACGATCCATGACAACAGGATCTCGCAAACGACCGACACACGGATTTGCACACGAGCATCACCACAATCCAAGCCATCGACGAGACAGCCGAAACAAGGCTCGTCCGGCATACTTGGACCAAGATTGGCGTCAGCAACGCGTGATCGACTCATCTGCGGATGAAGACGATCTTGAGTGGGTTGGAGGTTGGCACAACTTCCATTTGTAATTCTTTGAGCATCACCTTCTTGTCAGCTTTTTCGAACTTTCTGCGTGAACCAGGCGAGCTACAACCCCAGGGGAGAGAATCTTGTGTTTTTGTTGGATGGTCAGGGGACGACCAGAAAAATACTCCACACCACCCTCGCTTTTGTCTCGATTGGAACCTTGACACTGATGACTTTGCAAACATGGGCTTGTTTTATTAACGAGGTGTCACGGACTGTACCAACAACATTCAAACTCCAAAAATACCCTGGACAATGGCATGGGAGGTAGCGGCGGCTGCGAGTATGGTTTTGAAGTTAGCATGATTCGACAGAGAAAGCATTATAGGATACGGAAGCGAGGCGGGGGAGACGGTTCACCATGGAAAGATCTGGACAAGCTCATCGAGGTGTTTGAAACAGGCGCGTGCTCTCTTGAACTACATCAATTCTCCCGGACGAGGACTTCACTTTGTTGGCTTAGGCGAGAGCTGGACGTGCTGTGCTGTGCTGGTGCCAGCGACCAGCGAGAGTAGCTAGATTGATACTTGGGCCCGAAGTGGCATGTCTTTGACAATGGAGAATTTCAACCCTCTCAACCAGCTGTTGTTTACTCGTGCCCAGGTCCGCGTGGGTGCCGATGTGCATTCCACCTCACCGTCGTCCGTAGCCACGAATGGACAAGTAGCAATGATGGATGTGTTCCGACTAACCCTGTTCAGGACCTCACCCCTTGGATAACGGTATAGTTACGGCTAGGGTCGGTTTGCAGGCCGAGGCAAACCCCGACTCCAATTCCCCAGATCAAGCCATCAGCCGAAGCGGTCTATATTTCTCCACGTCTCTCTTACCTCGCTCTTCCTTTCTGTGCGAGCCGAGGACACTCTAAGTCGATTGACCGGGCATTTGTTAAAGATATCTGGGCAGCCGGTGACTGTATATTTCCTCGACCCTTTCCTCGCAATAGACCTGTGAAGCATACCGTCACGCCCAGCTCCATTCATCATGGCAACCCCCGCAACTCAGAACATCCCGCCCATTGCCCAGCCGTTTGTGTCACAGCGGGCCAAAGATCTTCTGGACAAGGTACGTGTCCAGACTGTTCGTTCCTAGGCGTGGACGAAACCCAACCTCGCCAGTCTTCACTCTTCACTCACTTACTCACTTCCGGCAGGTCTACACCTTCGTGGACGAAGAATGTATCCCTGCCGATGTGGTCTACTCGTCGCAGATCGGCACGGGCGACGCCCGCTGGCACGGCCACCCGTCCATCCTCGATGACCTCAAGAAGAAGGCGCACGCGCTGGGCATCTGGAACATGTTCCTGCCCAAGAACCACTTCAAGGATGGCCCGCAGTTCACAAACGTCGAGTACGGCTTAATGGCCGAGCAATTGGGCAAGAGCATCACTGCCAGTGAGGTATTTCGTCCCCCACCCTTCTTTTGACTTGGGCACAGGTGGCAGGGAGGGGAAGAGGAAGAGGAAGAGAAAGAGCTCGTATCGGTTGTGGAGCCCCGTCATTAACAGTCGTTGTCTACTTAGGCGTGCAACTGCGCGGCACCCGACACGGGCAACATGGAAGTGATCGCCCGGTATGGCACAGCGGCACAAAAGGAACGGTGGCTCAAACCCCTCCTGGCAGGCCAGATCCGGTCGGGCTTCCTGATGACCGAGCCGGACATCGCGTCGTCGGACGGGTCGAACATCCAGCTCCGCATGGAACGGCGCGGCGATCACTACGTGCTCAACGGATCGAAGTGGTGGTCGTCCGGCGCCGGCGACGACCGCTGCAAGATCTTCATCGTCATGGGCAAGACCGACCCGAACAACCCGGACAAGTACAAGCAACAGTCTATGATGCTGGTCCCCGCCGACACGCCCGGCATCCAGGTCCACCGCATGCTCAGCGTGTTTGGCTACGACGACGCCCCGCATGGGCACGGCCACATCACCTTCACTGACGTACGCGTGCCGCTCGACGCCCTCATCCTCGGCGAGGGCCGCGGCTTCGAGATCATGCAAGGCCGTCTGGGCCCCGGCCGGATCCACCACGCCATGCGCGCCATCGGCGCCGCCGAACGCGCCCTCGAGTGGCTGATCAACCGGCTCAACGATCAGCGCAAGGTCCCCTTTGGCAAGCCCCTGTCCGAGCACGGCGTGCTCCTCGAGTGGGTGGCCAAGGCGCGGATCGAGATCGACGCATCGCGCCTCATCGTGCTCAACGCGGCCATCAAGATCGACCAGAAGGACGCCAAGTTCGCACTCCGCGAGATCGCAGAGGCCAAGATCAAGGTGCCCCAGGTGGCGCTCGAGGTGATCGATCGCGCCATCCAGGCCCACGGCGCCATGGGCGTGTGCCAGGACACGCCGCTCGCGAGCATGTGGGCTCATCTGAGGACATTGAGGATCGCCGACGGGCCTGACGAAGGTGAGCACACCCCACCAGCACAACGTTTCTGATTTGTTCCCTCATTGCCTCGCTCCTTGCAAAACCCCCCTGCCTTTGCACTATACGAATGCAATAGATCGTACACACTGGTTCCGCTCCGTCAGTCATTATGGGCTCCCAGACTTACTGACATTACCTTTCTCCCACCCGCAGCGCATCTCCACCAGCTCGGCCGCCGCGAGAACAAGCACCGCAAGGACGAGATCAAAGCCCGCCTCGCGAAACAGCAGGCCAAGACGGAGCAGCTCTTCCGCGAACTCGGCATCGAGAAGCAAGAGCTAGGCGCCGCAAAGTTCAAGCCAAAGGCCAAGTTGTAGACGTGCAGGGCATAGGGTCGGGCAAGAGTGAAAGACCATGTCCACGGCGATCGACATCCCTGCCGGAGTGGAGACTTGGAGAACGTGAAAGGAATCGGAAAGTGATTCGATCACCGAAAGAAAAAAAGGAAGTGAAAGAGAGAGAAGAGAGGGGGGGGCTTCGCTTCCAACGTGCTGCCAGCCTCGGGGCCGCAATGTGCTGTGCGCATACCGAGCTGCTGGGCTTTCCGGTTGATTGGTTGATTGCCTACCTACCTACTCACCTCCCTACCTACTACATACAGTATATAGGCAGGCTTAAAGATCATGACCACGACCATCATCTCCATGGTACATTGCCTCCTACATGTATAGCTAGGCGTATGATCATAACCATCACCATCGCTCGTCTCGATAGAAAGAAAAAACATACATACATACATACATACAGACCCCTAATATCCTCGAACCGTTATGATAATGCATCCATCGCGGGCTCATGTGAGACGAGTCATCAACGAGATCGATCAGGGAAAAAGGACGGTGATTGGGAGTGGTGACACTGATGGCCGGCCACAACAAGCTTGACATGTGAAGCCAACGACAACGTATAGTAGAACCACGTTTGCGAGCACGGCCATTAGCGCGGGCTTGTATGTGTTTGTGTTTGTGGTGGGATCAGATAGACAAATCCATCCTCTCTGATATCTACATTATGTCCATCTTGTGTATTCCTTCCTCCGCCCGACCGCTCCCATCCGATGGAGAGACAATGGGGAGGTTAGAAAGGCTCAATCACTATCATCAATGACGAACGCGTCGTCCACGCTTGCGCCCGGCGCGCTACTCGCCGCTCGGCTGAGCTGGGGATTCGAAGCTGGGGTAGCTGCATCCTCGTATTCCTCTTGACCACCCTGTAAATATCCTACCGGATACTGGTAGCCGTTGTCTTCATCGGCCCATTCTTCCTCATCCTCGTAGCCCTCGTCTACGAGGTCGGACTCGTCGTTTTCGTCCTCTGCCTCGGCTTCGTCTTCATCTGGTTCCTCTTCGTCCTCGTCGTCCTCGTCGTCCTCGTCGTTGGCGTGATCGCCATTAGGCTTGAGGTAGGAAGCGTGGATTCCAAGTTGTCCAGGTTGTTCTTCTTCCTCATCGTACAACTCTTCCGTATCACCGTCGTCCCCATACATGTCTTCGGCTTCTTCGTCGTCATCAGAACCGACGGACTGCAACAACTGATATGGATTTTGGCCACCTTTTGGAGCCGTCGGCTTGGGCTTCTGAGGTGCGGCTACCTGGGAATGATTCGACGCAGTCCGAGGACGCTTCAAGGCGTGGAGAGCAGCTTTGTGAGCGTTCTCAACCTCGTCCGAGGGGGCCACATCGTTGTGTGCTCGTTTCCTCCCAGGACTTGAATGTCGTCCGCCCCTGTAACTGATCGCACTTTTCTTGGACATAGCAACGGGGACATAATCCGACGTTGAGCGTAGAGGTTTAGTGGCTAGTCCATGAGCACCAGTCTGCCGGATGCGTAATTCAGTCCTTGATATTGTAAAGCCAGGGTTTGTGTTCGCTGGGAGGTATTCGTATCCGTTGACTTTGGCCAGACCGCTTGACGAGAGCGGACTGCCAGCATCACGACTGCTCTGGCTTTTTCTGAACTCGTCCTCTTGATCGATCTCTTTCTCCAATGTGATGGATTGCTGCTTAAACCATTCGGTCTGTTCAGCCATTGCTTCTCGTGCTTCTCTGATCTGCTTAAGGAAGTCGTCTTCGACAGGGGCAGGAGCAGGTGTAGGTGTCCTTCTTGGTGTTTGTTGAATATCGGGCGTTCGAGTTTGCGGCAATGGTGGAGGTGGCATCGCAGTCTGCGGACTGTGATCTGAGGTTGAGGTTCGGAGGCGACGGTCGGCTCTGCTAATGCTGGCTTGTCTCTCTTCGGCCTCTCTTTGTCGACGAAGTGCCAGTGTCTCTTTTGTATCCGGAATGATTGGAGTATCGGGATCAAGACCCATAGCCTTGAGCTTGAAATAGTCGGTGCGTGTGGCGTCCAGCTTCTGAGCCGACGCTGATTTGCGTGAGTCTGAGTTGCTCGTCGATCGTCCCAAAGTTGACTCGCGAGAGAAAATCGAGACATGTTGAGGTGGCTTTGCGGTGGACGAACGGAAGCTAGGACCAGGAGGCGCACGGCTCGCTGTCGGAGCCGGACGCTCTGAAGTACTCATCGTCTTCGATCTTTTGTGACCTGAAACCAGGGCTGCTCCATCGGACGAGGCCATGGTGCCGGCTGTCAGATCTTGGGCAGAGAAGCTCTTACGCTTTTGTCCGGCAACCTTGACCATTCCAGCGCCGTTTGGCAATGTAGAAGGTCTCTTCTGCATTTTGACAGCCTCTTCAACTTCCTTTTGAAGCCGCCTTGACTCTTGAGCTGCTTTCAGAATCTCCTCCAGCTCTTGATCACTTCTTTGTTTTCTTGCTTGCTCAGCTCTGATTGTCTCTGCAAAGAGCTGGCGTCTGTTCTTCGCGCGTCGATTGAGACTATTGTTCCAAGCTCGTTGTCGCCAGAGGTAGCCAAATTTTCGTGAAAGGATACGTCCGCGGACAGACGCTAGAATTGCACGATTAGAGCCGAGTCTGGGGGCGAAAGGGGTATTGACTTACCAATGGCTGCTTCTCGCAGCTCCTGTTGATGTTGCTTGAAGGCAGTAGTCAACAGCTCCCGAAGGGCGAACTCGAGGAAACTGTCAAGGAGGCCGTTCGGCTGAGTGAACCCAACGCGGGCCACATCCAAAGCAAGTCGCTGACGATCTGCTTGAGTAAAGACAAGCTGGGCAAGGGGTTGGCGTGGAGAATATGGAGGAGTTGTGCTACGCTGAGGTTGAGGTGAGGCCGAGTTCGGTGCCGAGGGTGGCTTCTCGGAATACTGTGGTAGGAAAGCTGGATTTGGCAGTGTCGGAGTGGAGGGACCGGTTTCGACGGAAGGCCGAAGATCCTTTTGCGGGTCGAGGAATGGCTTGAATGGAGCCTTGCCAATTCCAGTGGACTTGGGGAGTGGTTCTTGTGGTGGTTCACTGAAGGATGGTAATGAGGTGCCCGCGGTTGAAGTTGGCTGAGCTGATGGTGACTGAGGCGCGAGCCAAGCTGGTGGTGTGAACGCAGACGTCGCTGGCTCCTTTTCCGACTTCTGGCTCAGAAGGGTGGACGTCGCAGGCGATTGAAAGCTGGGAATGGGAAATGGGTTTGCCGAAGGCTTGTCTGTTGTGAAGGACAGGTATCAGTAGCCAATTTCAAGGGCACGAGGCCATAAGCACATCGATCGAGATAAGAATGTAATGAAGCTTACCTTCGCGCGGAGCCGGGACAGGGGAAATAGATCCCAGCGGTGCCGGTCGCTGGCCGAAGAGGGGTTGAAAGGTAGGCCCTGAGGGTAAGGCGGGAGGCGTGGATGCTGTTGATCCCAAGTAAGTCCCGAAAGCGGGTGCGGCAGGAGGTTTAGGCTGTAATGTCGATTCGGACTGCCCGGAAGTCCAAACAAATGGAGTTGACTGAGTCGAGATGGGAGCTGTTGAAGAGCCAAAAATACCAGCTGTCGAGGTTGTCGGTTGTGGTTGCTTAATTGTCGAATTTCCAAACGCCTCCGTGAATCCAGACGGAGAGCTTGTGGTTCTGGAGCCGAAAGCGCCAGAATCAGCCGGCTTGCCAAAGGTCGATGAAAACCCGGATGGAGTAGGTGTCGTAGAAAACCCAAAGCCGCCGGAGCTGGAGGGCTTTCCAAACGTCGATTCTGTCTTAGGCTGGTCTGGTGTAGTATTGCTTGTACTCCCAAAGATCCCAGATCCCATCGATGTGCCAAAAGGTGAATCTGTTGCTGGCTTGCCAAAAGCCGGGGAGGTCGTGGATTTCCCAAAGGTCGGTGTAAAGGCTGAGGCTGTCGGATCAAATGAGAACCCAGACTTGGACGAATTGGCAGGAGAGGGCGCCGACTGGTGTTCCGCGACGAACATGCTCTCGGTGTCGTCTTCGGCGTCATACTCGGGTCCTCCTTGCTCTCCTTCATCGGACTCAGTCGATCCCGACCGAATTGCGTCCGCCACGGTCACGCCGTTGACCACGGCGGTAAACGTTCGGCGGTATCTCTTCTTTTCGACGTACTTGTGGGAGAAGACTTGCTGTGCGGGTGTCGAAGACTCTACGAAGATATCAGAACTTGTTCTCGAAAAGTGGCGTGGACATGGGTATACGCACTGTCCAAAGACATAGCAGGGTTAGCCCGAAGGTCCAGGTATCCCCCTCCATTCTCGTCAGTGGCGAATGACAAGCCAAAGACTTCGCAGAATTCCCTGGTCTGATCTTCAGAGTCAAACCCCAGGAAGTCCGTCACATCGTTGAGGCTCCACTCTCTGGACCGTGCTTGTTGACCCAGAGGTGACTGCTTGAGGGATCTCCACAGCGCATCCAAAGCTGCAAATCGGACTTCGGCGAAATACATCTCAGCAAGACATGCCATGATGTACGGAACCGATCTCGAGGCAAGAACGTTCCAAAAGCTCCCTCCATTGCCCTGCGCAATGGCAGCAGTGGCCAGGGGCTGCAGAGGTCCAAGAAGCAGCGTAGTGTTTCCCGCAGCGGCGTACAGCTTCAACGCCGTCTTCACTCTTTGGTCGTTGAGAATACTAGCGGGCCAGGACTGCATGCGGTCTTCCAAGTTTGGCGTCTGAGATACGATCTCGAAGATGACGAGATACGCCCTAAACTCTGGTTCGTTGGGGAAGTTGACGCGGTCTCGGTGATCGTCGTAGTAATACATCAGGGACAGAAGCGTATTGTTGAGCTGCTCTCTTTCTTGGAAGGCATCGAAGTGCTCTCCTTCCTGCAGGTTATCGGGATTCGACAGCTGATGCAGGGAGAGAATATGGAAACGGGCGATCCGCTCGTAGCATTCGACGGCAAGCTTGACATCCGCGGCGTTGGTGACCTGTTGGATGGAGAAGTCGTTCCGGATTCCTCGAGTTCGATCCCAGACGAACTTCTGTACCGTGGCCAGTCGTTCAGCAACACCAATCACCTTGTCAAAGAGGTAATCCAATGTCCGCTTTAGAGTCTCAGGCGTTCGGATATCCGAGGGCAGCTGCTCATCGTAGCCCGCAGCAGAGCGACGAAATCGCTTGACCATACGATCTTCCACGGGCCAGTCCTTGCCGTCTTCGTCATCGCGTTCCTGCGCATGCCTTTTAGCGACCTGTCTGCCATCAACACGCCGGTATATTCACCTTCTCTGCCCTGTCGACCATGTTCTGGACGATGCGCTCCACTCTTTCGAACCGTGGACACATGTCTGTGCAGGTGCCAACCGGGGTGATGGCTTTATCCAGGCTTGTTTTCTTCTCCGGATCTGCCAAAACTCCATCGCGAATTGCTTTTGCGCGCTCCTCCTCACGGCTTTGTTTAAGCTATAATGGTGATTCGCACGTCAGACACCTATATGCATGGTCGTAATCAGCCTGACACGGATGGGGTAGAGACGCACCGTCTGAAATTCGGCATATTTCGTGTTCATGAGGTTTCGGTCCCTAGCAGGGGCGGGAGATCCTCTTCGGGACCCAGATGTCGATGTCTGCGAGCTTGGATCATTGAAGGTCTTCGAATTGTTTGCAAAGCCACGGCCTCGTCCTCGTTGACTGGGTGTAAAAGGTGCTGCCCTGCTAGCTCCGCGCCCTGGCTCGAATCAGTCCCTGCTTTCACTCTTCATTCTCCCACTCGGAGCCACACTCACCTCTTCCTCGGCCACTTGTCTCAGTGTCCGCTCCTTTCTTGATATCGTTCCGGATTCGTTGTAAAAGCCCTTCGCTGGCGGCGCTTCCACCCCTCCCATTTCCATTTGCGCGAGTCGTCGATGCACCTCTGCCTCTCCCGCGAGGGTTGGTGGTCTCGCGAGCACTACCGCGACCTCGCGCGGCCGAGCTCGACGTCCCTCGTCCTCCTCTGGCAGCGCTGCCACCGCGTTGGCCGCGGGTGGCCTGCGGCGTCGACATTTGCGCAAAATGCGGCGATCAACATCGGAGGGTTGGCACGCTAGAGCAAGGGAGCGTACTGGTCGAAAACTTGGACGAGGAGGCAATGGAGCGGAGTCGGGCCGGGGGCGAGTCAAGAACAGTTCATTGTCAACTGGCGCAGGAGATTCCAGGAAGATGGCGGGCTGCTTGCGGACGGCGCGTTGAATGGGAAAGGAATTGACAATGCAAGCCGCATGCGCCCACGCAGGCAGCTCGGCACTCACTGAAAGGCGCCCGGAAAGGATGCCCAGCACGATTGGCTGGGCGGGCAAGGCGGGAGCCCCATCTTCACGCGGATGGCATTCCAGACGAGCGAACTCAATATCGACAACAACCTACACAAGTCTTTCGCTGCTTCTCGATATTTGCTAGGACTTCAATCCATTGCATCTGCACATGCTACATGGTCCTGTATCTGGTAGAATCTACACCGTCCCGGAAACGCCTCAGTACATGCCCACATTCATCATGAGAATCCACCACAGGCGGTAACTTGCTCGACCCAGAACCAGGGTATGTAGATCCAAAAATGCCGACTTCGCTTGCACAAATCAAAAACCATCAAATGCCGAAAATTGGACTCGTGACCGTCCCCTGCCGTGTGGTGACAACCATGTCGCGGGTAGCGTCTTCCCACCGGCACACCGGAAAATGCTGCCTTCGCAGCTGAAGTCATTAACGCACCAAAACTTTTGCTTTGACTGGATCAAAATGGCATGGACGCCGTACATCCCCCGAAAACATGGAGACAGGATGTCGAAGATGCGTGCCGACAACAAATGCGGGCCTAGACGAAGACGGATCAGAATGCGAACGAGACTCGTGCGCGACAGTTTGTCGCTGATATCGAAAATTACTATCCTGGGCTGAGCGGATATGGATTGTTGGAGGCCGCAGGGTGCGGTATTGGGGCCAGATCAACGTTGCTGAGAGACCTAGGCTCCCGTGATGACGGAGCTTGGGAAGTGCTGCGAAAAGATGGGGTCGATCTCTTTTCGTCTGAGGCTGCTCCTCTCGATGACGGAGCTCAAGTCGCAGCATCAGTAGAAATGACCACCCATCATTCCCATGTTCACGTCTTGGGTGGGCATCATGGTCGAGTGCTGTGGGTCCGCCGCCCGGAATGGCAACGCACGGCGTGTGGTGTCAACATAATCATGATAATGTACGGGACTGAGGACGGCAGGGTGCATGCCGTTTTGCATCTCTCGAACCACATCGAGCCTCTCTGACCCGAAATAGGGATGCCTCATGCTGGTTGGTGTCATTGTTGGTGGAATGCCAAACATCTCTGCTGGTGGATCGGGTCCCATGTCCTCTGGCCAAGTCGACAGGTGCAGATTTGTGGCGGGATGTCCGCTGTGCCCGGCGATTTGCATCAGTTCTGCGGTGCCAGTGTGGTTTTCCATGCGTCCAAACATGAGCGACGGCAATCGTGGAGTCATTCCAACCAGGGATAGCATGGCAGCATCCTCATGCGGCATCGAACTTTCCATACTCATCGACAGCTCGGGGTTAAAGCTTGCACCTGTTCGCATCGGCATGGCTGGTGTTATTTGACCTCCACTGAAGCTTGGCCGCGATCGACAGGTGGCCATACGGCGTCCAGGGAAAGTCGAGGTGTCGGCTGAGCTGCGTGATCTACTGATCGGCACAGAGCCATCCATGATCACTTGATCCGTAGGGGATGTATGGGTCGAAGTATCCGGCGTCGGCTCCCTGTTTTCACCTGCTGCGTCCGAGCACTCGCTGGACACGCCTGGCGGGTTGCCATCGAATTCAAGTTCATCGTCGTCGGAGTTGATTGCGCCCAGCCTCGAGGCGGCAGCATTACTGTAGTCGGCGAGGAAGATGAGTGTATCACCATCTGACAATGTTAGTTCTGCGACAATGCTCGACTGCATGTCATGGAGACCCACCTATTTCACCAGCAGCATACTGCTCTTGCATCTCTCGGGTCCTGATTATTTGCACGATCGTGTCCCAACGTTCATTGGTCAGCTCACGCTCACCCTTCTTCGGCTCAAGGCACTCCAGCAGATCCTGAGCGTATACGAACTGCTGGTGCGCGGGGTCGGACGGCGGATTTGTTACCACCGGTTGGGGCGTGTTCGTGAGTAGGTGCACCAGCAGCTGTGTCCTCTCTACACATGGTCAGCATTCGTGTCTTCTGCGGAAGACTCCCAGGGGCGTACCATCTTTGCCGATATGATCGGGTTCTCGGTGTCGGACATCTAGGACGGCAGCCATGTTAGAAGGCCACACTCCGGGCAAGCCGACAGTTGCTGGGGCGATTTACGTACCGATGGGCCAGTAAGGCGGCCTCGTCCGATCTGAATCGGGCGTGGTGTTCCGGGGCATCTGGCCATTATAAGGATGGGTCGATTGCTTTATCACATCAGCCCGGGCGCGCGGTGCGTTCTGTTGACGGCGACAGCCTACCTTCTTTGGGTGGATTTTCTTGATCCAAATCTTGGCCACCAGGCGACATGATACCTGCTGCAATCCCAGAAAGGCATCTCTGTACCACTCGGCAAGCCTCTTATGGTCGTCCACGCGTATCTGCGAGGCAGATGACTCGACTACTCTCATTCCGCCGCCTCCATGTCGAGACCTGGCATAAGACGGATCTCGTAAGGTGCTCTTTCTGGACCTGTGGCGCTTAAGCGGACGGTGTACCGACAGCGATATAGAGCCACCCGGTGCGCGAGCCTCTATCTCCGGTTCTTCTTTGGAGATTTTCGTACATTGTCGGGAAGGACCACGAGAGTTGCCTGCAGAGGTCAGTAACCGCGCGCCCGAATTCCGGAAATCACGTACCCTTGCCACTGGGGCTGCGCATGGACAGAAACTGGCTGAAGGTCTCTTGGGCGTCTCTGATAATCGTCCATTTGTCCTTCTTCAAGTTCGGGGAGACGATAATCTCGGGCACGCCCCGAGGAC
Organism: Phialophora verrucosa; assembly: GCA_002099365.1. Classification (NCBI taxonomy): domain Eukaryota; kingdom Fungi; phylum Ascomycota; class Eurotiomycetes; order Chaetothyriales; family Herpotrichiellaceae; genus Phialophora; species Phialophora verrucosa. The sequence continues at coordinate 2,028,646 of MSED01000015.1, read as the reverse complement.
CCGGCACGAGTCCAATGAAATCTTCGCAATCTGCGACCAGTTTCTTGATTTCATTCTGCAAGCAGTTGTCAGCCAACCCGGGTCCTTGTCTGTGCTCTCTGTTGAATAGCTCACAATCAGGTTCTGTTGCCTCTCTTCCCGCGACAGGGCTGGGCCAGTGATGGCAGGTTCTGATTTGATTTCTTCCTTTCTTTCTGTTGAGAAGCAATGAGCCTGTGGAGAATGCATTTCTAATGTCATGTTGATCGGCCGAACCCGGTTGACATTCCACCTCGGACCTGCGACGGCAGAGATGAAGCTGGCCGGGTCGACTTATATGTACGAGTATGGAAACAGTCGAGGCGTAATGAGGATAAGTGGGGAGGGGAAATGCTCGAAAGCCCAGGTAGAGTTTCAATCTAAGGAGACATATCTGTTAGCAAGCTGGTCCGAGCCGAGAGGATAGAGCACCAAGAGCACCGCTAGCCCATTCCCACGGGCAAAGCGACAAAGCGTGACCTCCGCGGCCACAGGCAGAGGGGCAATCGCAGGCACGAGGCTTATCGGCTGCAGTGTTTAGCGGTGTGCTTGTGGGGAAATGGCGAAGGGGGAGCTGGGGTGGAGTCCAGGCCGTGCCAGGCCCATTGAGCGATCAGCAAGGGGGGCTCCCACACAGGTCCTGTTCCGCCGGCTGGACCCTTGCGACAAGAAGCCGCCCGAGCCTCTTTAGCCTTTCGCTGTTCGGCCAACAGCGGAGCGAGATGCACCAAGTCAAACCTTCCATGTACTCGCCACTCAGAGTTTAAACATGCCCCAATACTGATTTCGCCGGTGCACGACAACTCCAGCCGCGAAGAGAAAACCATGACTGACCTTGACTAACTGGCCGCCGAGGGGTGGGTATCTTGGCGCGACGATGCAAGAGTACTCGTCAAAATAACTGTAGCGGCGCGATCGAGGTGGCGACGCAGGCGATGTGGAAGAATGGCGAGGACGGCCTGCCACAGAAACAAGACAAAACCCCCAAAACACTGATCAAAAAACAAAGACAAAGCCGGCCAGTGGGTAGGGTAGAAGAGACACGCAGCTCTACACGACCACCATGGCGTTTCTCTCGTGCTGACAAAGGCTGAGCTCGGGGAGTGCAGCGTGAAGAAAGAGTTCTGAAGAAGAGCTTCAATGGGTGAGGATCCTGGATCGTTGAAAGGGGATTCAACTTCGGCGGCGGGAGGCAGGAAGAGAGGGGTGGAGCTCGGGCAATGTACGCTCAGACGACCGTGACGATGTTTGCTCAGACTTTGCTTTCGCGATCACCCTCGTGTTGATGTCTGGCTGACGGCAGGGTTTGCAACGGACGGCGCGGATAGTGCACGAAAGAACGGGTCCAGGAAGGAAGGAGAGAATTGGATCTCTCTCGCGCGGTCGAGACGGAGATGTATATGCAATTCTCAATTGGACGGGGACATGCACGCAGCCAATGAGCAGAGAAGACAGCAGGCTATTGGGGAGCGCGCGAGCCGGATAGAAATCACATTACGGAGTAGATCGTGGAGCAGAGATCGAAGAGGGGTCGTGAAGCATGGCGTGCAGACAGTCTGGCTCGAGAGCTAGTGGCAATCGAGACTGAGGGTGGCAGCTGCTGTCACAGAACTGAAAGGGAACTGGTGAGCGAAGACTCGAGCCCAGAGGCTGTGCTGCTGGATCAACTCCGGCATCTGGCATGCCAGGTGTGTGTGAAGGTGTGGCCTTGCCGCGTCGACTTGTCTGTCGGCCTGTCCCCCGTTGCACCGAGCCGTCAGCTAGTGGTCTGTACATACTTATTACCTTTCTCTTGAATGAAGGTAGGTTAGCTAGCCTGCGCGGTAGGAAAGCCAGCCTTGACTTTGCGCCGTCGCGGCACGGTAGGAGGCGTATGGCCCTAGAGCGGACTAAGTCGGAAAACGGTGAATGCCATCACGCCATGCCATGGACTTTCAGTCCGGCAAGCCTTGGGACAGCGACGGACCGTTGCTACGTCTTCAGGGGGCGCCTCTGCTCTCACTTGTCAGCAGCAGCCCTCGACACAGTAGGCGTATCGGGAGCCCTTGACGCAGTCGTGGTACCCTCGTAGTTTCGTGGCCAGGCGAGTTGGACAAAGTGACGTTGGCCCAATGAAATACCGCAGTGCCAGGTGGGGGGTGGAAGGAGGGGGAGGGGGGTCTGGAAAGGCGAACTGACTGTGCACCGGGGAAGGACTGCCGCCCCCAAGACAAGTGCATCGTGGCAGATGGCACGCTCGATCCAGAATTGCATAATGCACACTAATTCCTCGTTAATTAACAGCCGCAGCAACAAGGGACGTGTTACTGGGTAAAAGAGCCGGAGGAGCAGGCCGACGACTGACTCTTGCTTCTGTGACTATTGGTCATTGCCCCCTGCTGTTGGTTGCGGGTGCTCCATTCACCCGATGGCTAAGCCAGATACACGAACTGCCTATCGTCTAAACAGCTCCATACCAAGATGCGAGGCCCCTCCTGTTGCTTCCCGTTCGTGCCACTATTCCAGGCTCCTCGACTAGGCGACAAGATTCTGTCATACATGTGATCCTCGCGCCAATGAGCCTCCATCAAAGCACCTGAAAAAAGCTACGGCTGTTGGAGCTCGCCACCCGCCCGTCGAGCCGATACGGGGCCTTCTGACTAGCAAATCTCCCCTTGCTTCGACGAGGTACGCATGATAAGTCGTCCACAAGCTTCCTCGCCAAACACCGTCTTAGGAAGGGCCGAAGCAAACCTTTGGCGGCTTTTCAGAGAACTAACCAAGTCAAGCAAACAACAAGCAGATCCCCAAAGCTAAGAGGCTGCCATGCCTCCCCTCTCTGAAACCTTTCACGCCTGACCAGTTCCGATGGAAAGTCGGACATGACACAGGACAACGTAGGCTGCAGGCCAGAGACACCCTGTGCCACAGCCGCATGCGGCAGCGGAGGTCTTCACCTGCTGTCTCACTACTTTCTCCGGATTTTTGCATGCTTGCGTCCTGGACTGCTGGCCTGCTCCCCTGTTTTGGTGGTAGATTTGTTTGCGCGTCACGAGGCAGGGGTGGCTTACAGGCCACAAAGACGACCCCATGACATCCAAACACCGACTTCTATGGGAATCTTTGGGCATCGTGGACATGGATATCATCGGTTATTTGCACCTACAATTAACTCTCTTGCCAATGTCGTCCTAGTCGATCTCATTTTGACTTCCGAAACTACTGGGCGGCATGCTAGTATTCATGCTTCGGTTCACATCCAACCCTCTCCGGATTGACGAGCCAGCCATGCTGCCGACCTTGAACTGCGCTACCCAGCACTCGCAGTGATTTTGATCTCCGGCTCCACACCATCGCAGGCGGCGGGTCAATTGATGACCAAAGCCTAATTGGGCGGTTGTCGGTCGCACCGATTGACGGTGCGCCTCGTCTGGGAGTTCTGGCAGCTTCGGCGCACACCTGCCTGTCGTAATGGACTCTCCGAAGGGCCAGGGCTCCTTGACCTCCAAGGCCGACCACGCAAAATGCAAGCTATCGGGCGGCAGCGTCCTGAAACCAGTGGTGGATTCCCAAGCCGGGTCAGCCGCTCTACACAAGTACTTGTACAAAAGCCCATGTACGTACTTACGTGATCCCCTTTACGAGCGCCCTGGCCGAACAGGGACTCTCTCTTCCTCGCAAAACTGGCTCCACCATACCAGTATGGAATGGAAAAGTTCGGAAGGGGCATGGCCCAACCGCTCCGTCCATCGCTTGCATTGGTGGCTCCGCCTTCTCCAGTCTTCCCAACCGTTGTCATTGGCCGGCTTTCTTTGTGGCTGGCTTCATGCCGGATTTGAGATTTCTAGGAGGAGGCCTGTGGAACCTGTGCCACTACGATCTGGTCAGACAGTCGATCAATCCGGTAAGAGTACGGCAGTCATGGCACGGTGATGATGACTTTTGAGGTATCTATACAAATCTCCCCATACTCATTCTACGCCTTGGGTGCCCGCGGTTCCATGCATCGTTGTACGACGCTGCCCTCCTCGCTGCTCCCTCCTTGTGCCACCCTCGGTCGATTTGTGCAACTCGGCAGAGATTTCGCTGTGGATTTGCCTAGACACGGCCAGCCGAAGTAATTACCACAGCTTTTGCAACCCGTCCTGTGAATTGGCCGGAAGAGGGTGGACCTGCTCAACGGTTCCACAGCACATGCACGCGGACTGTCCACTTAAAGTCTGCAAAGCAGCTACTCGTAGCCAACTGTGGTACGTCAACCTGATTGGTTTGCCAGAATGCAACCGAGCGACGTCCGTCTCGCATCTCGCATCCTGGCGATTTCTCTCCCGGTCCTGAAGGCGAATGCTGATCGCACACGGGAACAGCCTGTTTGAGTGCGACATGGACCTTCAGGGCAGGCTTTGCTGCAAGAACTTGGCCCACTGGACGCAATCGGCGAATCGGCCCCCATCTTCTTCTGCGTAAGGGAAGTTGCAGCGCCGTCTCGGCCATCTTTGAGCCAATCCTAGAGAGCGAAATGTCTTCCGAATGCTCGGAACGCTGGAGCCGCCAGAGGGAATATGGATCAGAGAGCATTGGTTCCCCAGCGAACTATGATGTATTGGAAGCATGGGGCCAGCATAGTATGACACGGGCACCGCGGGCTACTGCTGGTTCGGAACCGCTGTACCATTACCGAAACCATCCAGCAATCCAGCTTCGCGCACAAGCTCGTAAAATAAGCCGCGCTTCTTGATCAACTCCTCTGGGGTGTCAAACTCTGCGACCCTCCCTTGCTGGAGGACAACGATGCGATCAGAGTCCAGGATCGTGTTGATGCGATGGGCAATTGTGATGATGGTGCGATTCTCAAACACGTTGCTTCGGAGCGTGGCCTGCAACAGTTTGTCCGTCTCCACGTCGACGGCGGCGGTTGCCTCGTCCAGTACCAGGATGTTGCTTGGCGTCAGCAGGGCTCGCGCCAGGGATATAAGTTGACGTTGACCCTGACTCAGATTGGAGCCTTGATCCAAGATTCCAGAGTCAGTCAAACACGAATTGCATGGGTTATTTTCTCAGTGGCACACTCACCAGCTTCGTGCACAGCAGCATCCAATTGACCCTCCATGCCCGAGACATGCGCCTTCAGGCGAGCATGCTCTAGCACGCTCCAGAGCTCTGTGTCATCATGAACGTGGCGAGGATCGAGATTGTCTCGTATCGTCCCTTCGAACAGGGCAGCGTCTTGGGGGATGATCGCTAGCCGCCTCCGCAGATCTAGGAGGCCGATAGTCGATGTATTTAGGCCGTCGATGCTGCAGTGGAGAAAAGTTAGCATGTTGCCACCTCGCCTAAATACCCATCCAACGCAGCGTATTTTTCCTTCACACCAACATAAGATCCGATCATTCTCACATACCTGATGTGCCCTGATATCGGCTCGATGATCCGGAACAGCGAAAGAGTCAAGGAACTCTTCCCTGCCCCGGTCCTTCCAACCACGCCGATTTTTTCCCTGGACTTGATGCTAAGATTGATGTCTCTAAGCACGGGGTCCAGGCCGTCTCGATACCGAGTGGAGTAATTCTTGAACGTGATCTGTCCATGTGCCGGCCACCCGATGCTCGGCCTGCTCTTGAAGATGACATCGGGAGCCTCACTTGGCAGGTTTGCATACTCGAGCACCCTTTCCACGGAGACAATGTTGGTCTCCACCTCGACTGTCTGGCGAACAATCCAGTTCAGGGACTGTGTAATCTGCAGGGCGTATGACATCTGCGACGGGTCAGTATTCTTAGCATTACCTTGGGATTCCACGGTCCTTTCGCCCGTGGGTGACACATGGAAGGACATCACCGTGGAGGAGGGGGGCGAGAAGACGGGGAACCTACCGCAAGGCCCACCATGCCAGGAGAGAGTTTACTGCCCGTAGCCACCGATATGATTGCGAAAATCGCAGCTGCTAGGATAATAATACTCCCAATGAACTCCAACCGCACAGCCAGCCACCGGTTCGCACTGACACTCGGGAAATAAGCCCTCAAATTTGCGTCCATACGCCACTCGTTCTCAAGCGTGAACCTCGCTTGCTGGCGATACGCGCGGATGGTGCTCACTCCACCCAGGGATTCTTGGAAATGAGCGTATATGGGGCTGCGAGAGACGCTGTCCAGACGTTTCAGTTCACGGGACGTGCGCAGGTAGTATTTTTGGTAGATGATATAGATGAAGCCGAGGGGTAGGACCAGGACCAGGAAGATCGGTGTTGAGGCAGCAATGACACCCAGGGTGAAGAGCGCACGGCCTGTGTTGACGAAGAGCTATCCCATATGTTAGATTATGATGGCCTGCGAAATGCAAGTGTTGACTTGACCGGGGGATCCTTACCATGTTGAACGTGCGTGCGATAACTTCGTCGACCCGGTATATGTCGCTAAACACAACCCAAGGTTAGCACATATGCACGAAAACTGCACCCCAACTATGCTGTTTTCTAAGCCACGGAACCGACCCAGCGGTGCAAAGCTACACCACCAGCCATGTTGGCGCATGTGTTCCGATGGATGATTGTGACGTACCTCGAAAAGCGATTCAAGATTCGTCCAGCCGGAGTGGTATCGAAGAAGCTCATCGGCGAGCGGAAGATTGCGTATGCCATTCGATCATGTAACTTTCTCGAAGCCTGAGGAAAGTGTGTCAGTGAGTGAAAATGACCACGAAGATCAAAATGTGAGCTCGTAGTTCGCGATCCTTCCCATGACTCGCATGCAGGCACTTGCGCCTTGCAACCCTGATCTTGATGTGACGAATGATGCGCATCGACTGATCGATCGCAGGAGCAGCGGGGGGAAAGGATGAGATCCCGAGAACGTGGAAGTCGTGGAGCCAGGCAGCTGGTACCTAGGGAAGGGGAAAACATACCTCAATCGAGCAGAAAATCCAGAGCAGCAAAGTCTAAAATTTGGCACCAGTTCGTGTCAGTTCCAATCACTCTGTGTAACGCGCAATGAACACAAAACAGGGTCGCAGACAGGAGACAGATTCCAAAGTCCTGGAGCAGATCCAAGCCAGAGAAAGAGACAGAAATGACAGGTACGTACCTGGACGACAACCAAGGCAGCGCCACCAATTCCGAAAGCAAAGTAGATGCCAATGTACTTGCCCACCGCAGGGTTTCGACCATACAACTCGTTGATCTCAGACCATCTCTTCAGCCAGAAACTGCCTCCAACTTGCGCTGTCTGTGCAGCGAGCAGAGCAATAAAGTATATCCCAACTGCGACGAGGTTGCTTTCTTTAGCATACGTGGTATATACGGACCACTTAACCTTTCCCTGCTCGGCGGTTTCTTTCATTTGCTTGGTCTTTAGGCCGCCATTTTCTTCATCGGTGACTCTACCCATAGGTCCATGGAAACTTGTGGTTGAAGCGCGACGAAGCGTGGCGTAGCTGGACTTCCGCCCGGCTTTGGAAGGTCCAGTAGGTGCCGGGCGAATAGGTACCAACCCACCAACTTCCTGTCGTGACTCTTCGGCCTCTTCTGCGTCGAGTTCGTCATGCATACCATCGGCACCGACAATGGTGGTCGAATCATCAGACTCCATTCCCTCGATGCTGGGGCTACGTTCTCCCTCGGATTCATGCTCCTGGGCAGTGTAGGTCTTGATGAGTGAAGCGAGTTCGCCTCTCATGGCCATGAGTTGCTGATAAGTTCCTTTCTCGATGAAGGAGCCATCGCGGAGAAGGTACATGTAATCCGCTTCTTTCAAGACCGTGATTGCATTCGTAGAAAGGATTCTCGCTTTCCCGTTCAACAGCCCGTCTGGTCCAAGGACATTGTTGATGATATGGCGTCCCACGTGTTGATCGACTGCAGAGAGAACGTCATCTAGGAGGTAAACGTCTGCTCGTGCGTATACTGCTCGTGCTAGGGAAAGCCGAGCCTTCTGTCCACCGGACAGAGAGATACCACGCTCTCCGACCTCCGTTGAGTCACCATCTGGTAGTTGTCGGAAGTCATCGGCTAAAGCACAAGCATTGATGGTTTGCTCGTAAAAGTGCGGATCCCATCGATGTCCAAACACGATGTTTTCCTTCACGCTGGCATTCATAATCCAGGGTGACTGTGCCACATAAGCAATCCGGCCTCGAACGACAATTTCGCCATGGATTTTGTAGAGATCGCCTAGCATTGATGACAACAACGACGACTTTCCTGCCCCCACTTTACCAACGATGCAGGTCAGTTCCCCTTTATTGGCGTTGAAATTGATGTTCTCTAGCACGTTCTTGCCCGAATCCTTGTCCCAGGTGAAGGTGGCGTCCTTGATGGAAACAGATGTCTCTCCTGCCTGTTTGGCCGGCTCGTCGATAAATCTCACGGCATCATCTTGGAGTTCGTCCGCAGTGAAGAAAGCAGTCAACCGCCCCACAGCCACCGACGCCTCGATGATGCTTGTGATGACCATCGGAAGTACAGTGAGGGGGAACGTCAGGAGATTGAACAGGGTCAATGCAGGAAATACCAGGTCTGTCGTCAACGGCCGGTTGTTCACCAAGACAAAAACTGCGAAAGTCGAACAGGAGACGAAGAATGGTGTCGAGGACCATGTAAAGGTCGCAAATGACTGTGCCGCGCCAATCTTGCGCAGGTTGTTCAATTCCAAGTCATTGCGCACATGGCTCAGCTTATCCATGAATGCAGAGCCCCATGCATATAGCTTGATGCTCTTCATGTTGTTGAGTATTTCCGTCATCAGGCGAGAGCGGCGATCCTTGTATTTCATCTGGGACAGTTGCAACTTCTTCATGAACCTTGCGATGAATCCATTGACAGGAATCATGACGATCATGGCAGCAACACCAGCCAAACATGAGACTCCCACCAAGTTGTAGAGCGAGAGCATGCAGAGCGTGATCTGGAAAGGTGCTGACCATAATTGTTGTCCCCACTGCGCCAGGTCAGCTAGACGCTGCTGGTCGACACTCATATATGTCACGATGTCACCGGTAGATTTGGTGGCGCGCGATTCGTTCGATAGACGGAGTGATTTCGAATAGATCATCGCAGTCAAGGATGACTTTACTCGCATACCGGTCTCAAAAGCACGTTGAAAGTACTGGTGCAAGGCCGCGGTTTGGCAGATTGACGTCAAAAACATGGCCAATGCAATGACTACACCACGAATTGCTGGCTGTGGTTCATGCCCTGGCCGGTAGGAATCGACGAAAGTGATGAGGAGTCGCAGAAGTTGCGGCTGCACAAACGCCAAAGAGTCGCTGATTGTTTTAATCAATGCTCCTCGAAGATATGGGCCTCCAAAGGCTCTGGCGAGAGCTATCCAAAGGCTCGGTTTCTTCTTTTCCAGCTCGATTGCCCAGGCCTTCTGCAGTAGATCGCCAGTGACCCTGGTAGAGTCCCGATTACGCAGGTTCCATAGATCATCTTGAGTCAGGAAGTTTTTGTAGCCAAATTTCATCATTGGGGTCATCCAGCCAAAAGTGAGTACCGAGAAGATGTCGGCATATTCGTACGGGCATTCATCATCTGCTCCCAAAGCGTCATATGCACTCTGCTTTTTCGGTACCAAATACTCGAGAATAAACTCGATAATTCCCAGACCGAGACCGATATTGAATGCGATGAAATAAGGAAGGCGATCCTTGTGTGCTTGCCTGGTCACCAGCGACCGCAGCTTGACAGCATTGGCCAGGACGAAGAAGACCCAGTAGAACAGAACGACGCCATTTGGGTTCCGTGACCGCCAATGCTCATGGTATTGTACAGCGAATATGAATATGAGGGACACAATGGTCGCAATTGTCGTGTAGAATCTGATGTCTTGAAACCATATTCCTGGTAATCTTTCAATCTGGAGGGCGGCTTGGAGGGCAGTAATGACGAGGATGGCAAGGATGATGATCCTGGCTTTCAGTCAGTTGCTAGGTCAGCCACAGCGTTCGTCCATATGAGCTCACAGTTTTGTATAGAAATGCCAGTTTTTGGGTACGTCCTGGGCGATGCGTTTCTTGAACAAGTACCAAAGGGCTCCGGTCCCGAACAAAATCCCCCAGAGTGCAACCCCAATTATCCAGACGTCAAGGAAGCAGGGCGTTAAATCCCATCGTAGAGAGCTCACTGGGCCCCAGCCTTCAGGGTCACCGCATAGTGGTTGTCTCGGCTGGGTTTCGAAGTGATAGAGAGGAAGATCTGAATTTCGCGGAAAGCGTCCCGTCGCAGTCAACACCGACTGCAGCCCGTCGGAACCCCTCATTTATCGCAATGAACCAAGCATGGGAGAGTCCTAAGGGAGGAACAGCCTGTGGAAAGGTCCAAGAAGACAGATAAGGTAGAGTTTTCAATTCGATGAACACCGACGAAACTGCAAATCCAAACGCAGACGCCGTATTCGTATGCTAAGCACGGATGATGCGCAGTTCGGTTAATGAGGCGGACGGATTACAAGCCAGCCACTCGCGGCTTTACCGGCGTTATCCTCCGCATTACCAGTATTGACCTGACCTTCGCCTCACCGCAAGTTTTGACCTTATTCGTACGAGAAGGGCTCTTCAGAAGTTACTTGGATGAGCTTGTCCGTTTGCTGCGAACACGGCTCGCCGTGTTCATCTATGACTACAATTTAAGATGTGGTCCTGCTATCTTGAAGTCTGAAGTCTGAACAAATCCTGAGAGCTCAACAGTTCTGCAAGGGCCTTCCCACCTCGAGATCCCGGCGAGCGTTTTGGATAGTGGAGTATGCCTTGAGCTTGGATTGGTCTCCATCATTTGTCTCCGTACACAAGCTTTGTCTACAGATTGCCCAGCCGAGACCGTTAGATATCCTGGTCAATCAGTAACAAGTCAAAGAGGTTCGTGCCAGAAGCAATGGATACGTAGTGATGGGGTGCGACGCCTGGAGGGCCATCTCAGATGCAGTTCATAACAACGACGGAATGTTCTGGGATCTCGCCTCCTTGTCGGATGAAGAGCTTCTGGCTACGGAGAGATCCTAGGAGGAGTATGTCTGTGAGTATGTGTGTTCAAAGCTGTGCCAGTAGCTTCAATACTTCATGAAGCTGAAGTCCAGACATCAACGGGACCTCGGGGCTGATCTCAGTACCGGTTACGGGTACAAGGACTCTGTAGCACCAGGAAGGGCACAGTAGTGACTCAGTTGAACAAGGCCAACAGGATGAAGTACTTGATCGCGGTGTTTGGCGCCTTGCGCATTTTTAGTGCTGCTACTCGGTATGCACCTCTCCTTTCGCAGAGCCTGAACCAGGCTCTGGACCGCCTCGAGACTCGAGCAGAAGCCATCCAAGAGGGGGCGCACCGTCAAGCTAGCTGTTTAACGGGCTTGCTCTGGATTCGTTGTTCAACTCCGATGTCATGCGCTCGTTCATGCCATGGCCGCCTGCCTCATGATCCTCGTCGTCCCGCCGACTAACTGGGTACTTTCGACGAAGTACTTACGAGTAAGCGAGACGCCAAAGGGTCAGGGTTGCTACAGAAGGTCGCTGAAGAGGATTACTAGATGTGTTCTGCCCAATAGCCTGGTCGCCAATGCTTTGGCCAATCAATAGAGACGAGATCCCTTTGAATATGCCTACGCACCTAACGGTATGAGTAATGAGAGGGGACCCAAGCCGATAGGTTCCTTTGCTCTGCTATAGTTTGCAGGCAGTTCAGGGTCCAAATCATATCTGCGGAATATCCCACTTGGTGGCACATTCGACGGAATTTAGCTTAGAAATGGTAGCCACGACACCTCAATTTCCATACGAGTAAACAGGTAGCTGCGCACGCAGGTCCAATTCCTACCCATGAGATGCTGCCGCCCCAGATTGTTGGGGACGGTACATGCTCGTAGCGTTGGCGGGGGGCGTTGGCGGTGGTTCACCGCTGGTGGCTGACCAATGTCATTTGGGGGAAGCGTGACTCGCGTCTCTTGCCGCAGGCTGCAGCGGAATGTGGCCTTCGTCCCCGATTCAGCCTCATCTTACATATGCCTCAACGGTTGAACTTTCAATCAAGTCGACTCGGACATGACTCGCTTACCGGAGGAGTTTCGTCGTTGCTCGCTACAGGGTCCCAATCCTCAGCTCTTCCGGGGCGAGCCCACACACGCACGGCCCCTCCTGCCCGTCCTTTCCTGCTCCAACCGGCCTTCGCCGGCCCAGATGAGGGCTGCCGAATTCCTTCGTCCCACGTTGCAACCATGGCCTGACTCCCTCGCGCACAGGGCAACTGGTCGATGCCGTGCCGAACGCGAACATTGCCGTCCAGCGCTCTGGCAGTGCCTCGACGACTAGCCCCCATTGTCCAGCTGGCCATTACCATGCTACGCTCTGACCCTGCGATTGTCTGCCTTTGGTCTCAGGAATGTGCCGCATTCATCCTTCGAGCAGGCGACCTCGGAACTTCCCCAATCCTCTTGTTATCGACGGCGCCCGCCCATTGGCCTCCGGAAGACCCTCGCAGCCAGCCGGGTTCTCCAGTCCAACTTGTCTTATCACGCTTGGCTGAGTCTGGACCCAGCAAGGCTAATCAACCCAAAGCCACCCCTTCCGGCTAAACCATGACTGGTAGCCGATAGCTTTCTTACCGCCAATTTGTGTGACTAACCAAGCCTCGCTATACGGTGCTATCGTCGACGATAGGATTACGATGCCTGCTCTTAGTGTCTCACACGCAGAGAAACGCAGGGCGGCGGCCTAACCTCTTTCCCCAAGCCTCGTCGTGCCGATTATACGGCGAAGCCATATATAATCTGGACCCTGAAAATGTAGGGTCCTGCTCCACTTCTTTGTTCCTGACATAGCATACTCTACAGCCTTGCCGCAAACGATGACCACTCGACCACCCTTTGTTCGTGATGGCCACCCGGACCGGGCACCCCGGGTTATATACCAAGATGATGACCGTGACGAGTCCGCCAGCATCGACTTCGAAATGAAGCGTAAAAGAAGTGATAATGTAGATGGGCACCAGGGAAACAATGATATCGACATCACAGCACATCCAACCGGCAATGATCCAGCCGTGCCCAAGGACGGCCTGGTCCTGGGAGGTGGCCAGACGATCAAGCTCATGCTGGTGCCCGACAAGCCGCCGGCTCCCCCTCCACCTCCTGCAAAGGAGAAGAAGCCCCATCCTCAAGCCAAGATGAAGAAATTCTGGAAGAACTTCGATCCCGAGTATACTGGCAAGGTCACTCGAGTTCTTCCCGACCGCATCACCGAAAAGGATCTCAGCGCCGTCACCCTCGTCGGCGAAATCGCGCACAAGGCCATCAAGTCTTACGAGGACGCCAAAGAAGCCTGCATCCGCGATGTCAAACGCATAATCAAGGAGTGCCGGGCCGCAAACCAGAAGTACACCGATTCACATTGGGACATCGAAAGAGATCTCAAGATTACGCGGATCAGGGATTGCCTGGACGGTCTTGTCATCGACGACGATGACAAAGAGCATCCGGCGGATGCAAAGCGGGTTACTGTAAGTAAATTTGGCGCTTTCACACTCGTAAACTAACCATGGCTTCAGGACATTTTCGACGAGCCAAAGTTCTACGTGAATGGGGCTTCGTACGATGACATCTTGCAAGGATCGGCCGGGGACTGCTGGTTCCTCGCTGCCATTTCCGCTCTCGGCTGCAACCAGGAATTCATTGACCGTGTCTGCGTCATTCGAGACGAGGTTGTCGGCGTCTACGGCTTCGTCTTCCACCGAGACGGCGAATGGCACCAGTGCATTATCGACGACAAGCTGTACCTTCGAGCTCCTGCATACGATGAAAGCGGAGACGTCGTCTTGACTCAATATGGAATTCGCCGCCCCGACCAGGAGGATCAATATCAAGAACTCTTCCAGCGCGGCTCCAAATCCCTGTACTTCGCCCAATGCCGTGATCAGAATGAAACGTGGGTCAGTCTCCTCGAGAAAGCCTACGCCAAGGCCCACGGCGACTATGCCTCCATCTCTGGCGGTCAGACAGGCGAGGCCATCGAAGACCTTACCGGCGGAGTCACGACGGAAATCTACACAACTAACATCCTTGACACCGAGGCGTTCTGGAAGAACGAGCTCAGCCGCATCGGGAAGGATTTTGTGTTTTCTTGCGCCGTAGCGCGCTGGCGTGAATGGCGCCCTTACCTGGTCGCGAATGAAAAGGTCCGCGACGAACGCCGATCCGGCATCGTCAGCCAACATGCCTATGCTGTCCTGGGCGTGTACGAGGGCCACGGTCAGCGACTGGTCAAGATCCGCAACCCTTGGGGCCGCAAGGAATGGACCGGCGCCTGGAGCGATGGCTCTAAGGAGTGGACGGCCGAGTGGTTGACCAGGCTGAACCACCAATTTGGTGACGACGGCATCTTCTGGATGACGTACAAGGACATGCTCAGCAAGTACAAGTACATCGATCGGACACGCATCTTTGGCCCCGACTGGCACGTTGCGCAGCAGTGGATGTCCGTGCAAGTGCCGTGGAGCACGCTCGACTATCAGACCAACCACTTCTCCATCGACGTGCCGGAAGACACCGATGCCGTCATTGTGCTCTCCCAGCTCGACGACCGTTACTTCAAGGGCCTGCAGGGCAAGTATAACTTCACAATGCAATTCCGGGTGCAGAAGGACGACGACGACGAAGAGGAGTATCTCTCTCGAAGCAAGCTCAACTACGAGCTCGTGCGCTCTGTGAACGTGGAACTCCACCTGACTAAGGGCACGTATACCGTGCTCGTCAAGGTCGAGGCCCAAGCCACCGGCCGCGGCGAGGTCGAGGACGTCATCAGGAAGAACATCCACCGCCGCGACAAAATCACCCAGATCGGCAAGCTCTACGACCTAGCCCATCAGAAGGGCCAGCTACCCGTCGGGTCGTCGCCGGCAGCGTCAGGAACTTCCTCGGCCTCCGCATCGGGAACCTCCACTCCTGTACCCGGAGGGGTCCGCACACCTGCCTCAACATCGCCTTCGACCCCGTCTACAGCTGAGGCCGCAAAGAAAGAGGAGGACGAGATCGAGAAAGATCCCAACCGAAATCCCTGGAACGCAAGCTGCGTGGTTGGTCTCCGCGTGTACAGCAAGCAGTCGGACCTAGGCCTCAAAGTCATTGTGCCGTCGAAAGACGACGTCAACGAGGTGCCGACTCTCGACCGTGATGACGTCGCCAAAAGCGCATTGGACGAGGTCCAAGCCGTGGCTGACAAAGTCGACGAAGTGGTTGGGGAGAAGAAGGAAGGAGAAGGCGAGGAAGAGAAGGTGGAAGAGAAGGACAAAGACAACGACAAAGAGGCCGAGGACGCGAAAGCAACCGCCCTAAATGCCACGAAGTATACTGTCAAGCGTCCCAAGCCCGTTGAAGGGAGCGACAATGATGATGAAGACGACGACGTAGACGACGAAGAAGAGGAGGAGGAGGACGACGACGACGACGATGATGACGACGTCGAATAAGGTAGTGTATACGCGGCGAACATACGACGCCCGAAGAACACGCGGCGAACAAAATACACGACGCCTGGATTTCGATTCTGCGTTCCAGCACGGCGTCTGGAGAACAACGCATTCCCTTGATCTTGATGCGTTCAAGCCAAGCATGTGTCCACAAATACTTCTGATAAGAATCGCGCACTTGCACAGGCAGAGCCAAAGGCTCGCTCGGTACGAGGATACTTTTGACACCATACGATACGGTTACGGTCGGTGTACGGTGTTACGGCCCACGAGACATCTGGAATGGTAATGACATGCGGCGTTCGGTCACAAGGACGCAAAGGATGCAAAGGGCACTGGCACTGGCACCCATGCGTGCAGAAACGGACAGGCAGACAGGGAAAAGCACACGGAATCTCCCTGCGGCGTTGATGGCGATCTAGGATCTTTGATTACGGGACCACCCACTCACTCACTCACTCACTTCTCACAACACATCTCACAATACCTCGACTCGACTCGACTCGCTCAACTACCTACCCTACCTGCCTACCTATATACCCCTCCGCTTGCATCTTCATATACCTATTTACTCATAGACCTACATACTTACATAGTAATGGGATCCTCTCGTACCTCACTGCCTGCGATCCGCCCTACAAGCCCCTTCTGAACCGCACGCGGATTAGGGCTTGCAATGACAGGCCTTCCGAAGCGTGGACGGGGGGATATATCTACTCATCTACCTCCCGATTATAGTGATCTACCCGCCATCACGCCGATCTCCTTGTGCAGTTGTAGAGATATAGAGATAGAAAAGAAAACTCGACAAAGAAAGAGTACCAGATTAGACGGACACATGTTCTTCTTACTTGCCGTGCGTACTGTCGTCATAGCTATCTAGGGAGTCAGTCGTACTCACTGGAGACTATGCGATGACAGCAGCGTAAATGTATGGCACTGTGTGAATTCTTGCATTCATACATATTGCAGGGCATAATGTACGAGTATCATTTCCTTCCTACCTCCCCAGGCAGGGCGGGGGCCATCTACAGTATTCATTCGAACTTGGAGTGCCCATAATGCTCGACCCGATTCGAGGAATATAGAACCAATTCGCCAGCTAGCCTTCCTCCCACAAAGGTATCATTTCGGATTCGAGTTCGAATTCAACGACAGATCATCCACGTCCACATCCAAGATACTGACACTTCTCCCACTACCCGTGGTCATTCGACTCAATGTCCCAGGCCCACTGACGCTGCCACTGCCACTGCCACCGCTGCCGCCAGTCGCAGCGCTTTCCTTTGACGCCAGACTCTCTGCTCGGCTCCTGGCACTACCCTCACCACTTAGCCCGGTTGTGGTGCGTATACTGGCCACCTCCGCTCCTTCGAGCAACTCTTGATCTCGTTTACCGATTCCTACATCTTTCTCATCATATTCGTCGTCGTCGTCTTCTTCGTCTCTGTACGACTTCTGGCCTTGTTCACGGGCATTGCGTTCGAATTCGCGTTGTGCGTCGTCCATGCGTTTCCGCATCTCAGCGGCCATGCGCATTCCGTCATTAACAATATTGTCTAGCACACCCCTCAGACCGCGTGACCCCGGCTCAACAACTCCGCCGGCGCGGCCGACATCGGGCAGAGTCTTGTTGGTAGAGTTACTGTTAAGGAGGTTCTTCACTGGGGTACCCAAGTTGCTGAATGTTGTCAAGTTACCTGAAAGCGTGTTGTTGGACGAGGCTAAAGACAAACTGCTTGCGTTGGGTGGTGTATCAGCTAGACGGAAAGATTGCGGGAAGAAAGTTTCGAAGAATTGCTCGAGGAGTTCGTCTGCCAAAATGACCATGCGGAAGGTAGGAAGGGTGATGTGCAAAGGTTTGTTGGGGTCGAGGGCGAGGTTGTGAGAGGCTGCGCGTGCAGACGACGACCTGCGGTTATCTTGCATAATAGACAGGGTAGGCGTGTGCGGCGGCGTCGTTTCTGAGAGAGGGTCCTTCTCCGTTGCGTGGAGTGGGGTGACAGTCTTGGTGTTGGACTTTGTTTCGGTCAGATCGAGCAGGTCTGCTTCTTCGGCGGGCTCGGAGATGTTTGCTGTTTCTAGCTTCGACCCCACGGCGCCGACCTCTTCGTCAGGATCAGCGTACTCGAAACACCGCCTGATGAAGGCACTGACACTGCCGAGGAATTTCTCGTTTGTGCTCATCTTGAGACCGATCTGTGGCTCTGTCGCAGAGAGCGGAGACACCACGGTATTGGCGGACTCGGAGGGCGTGATGGTCCCGTCAAAGCCACGCCGAGACAGGAACAGAAGAGATTCCGACATGCGCAAGATACCCTCCCGGTCGACCTTGCCGGTGCCTTCATCGTCAAACAAGTCGAAGAACAGACTCATGGAATTCATGATATCCGTCGTGCCCTTGAACCGAGCGAGGCCCCGAACCAGTTGCTGTAACGTCATTTCACCTTGCTGTGACTCGTCCCATTTGCCGTATAAGCGTTGCATAAAGTCATGGTCGGCTGGTTCGGGCCCCGAACCCCATTGCGACAAGGTCTTGCTGCGGTTTCGCTGACTTTGATTCGGGCTAGTGACATCCTTGCCGGGGGACGAGGGAGAGTCGGTGACTGCCCATTTGGCGGTGTTGGCCAGGAACTCCCTAAAGGCATCATAGTCCATTGTCTGGAGTGGTGGCGCATTCCGTGAAGGCTCGTCATTGTTACGCGACGAATGCTGCGTCCAGAGACCCGGGCGCGTTCTCTGGTCCTGTAGCCTCCTCCTTTCTTCCTCCCGCACTTTCGCCCGCCCCTGTCGATCAGCCAAGACGCTGAAGAATCTATCGTAGATAGCGCTGAGGTCTTCTGCACTGAGTTTCTTGCTTTCGGGGCCTAGGTTGCGTATCGATGTCCGCTTGGCAAATGTTGCCAGGCCCTCCTTGACACCGTCGATATGCTTCTCCCTGAGCTCTTGAACGCTTGCGTGCGTGACACCCGCGAATTCTTTGAAAGCCGTGACCATCAGTTCTTGAAACCGGGTAATTGCCCTCAACTTCTCATTTTCCGAGTGCGGATGGGCGGATTCGTCCAGCCTTGAGAAGTAGTTCTTTAATATGGAAATGAAGGAGCCGTCGTCGCTGACATCAAGTAGTTCTTCGCCGTTGATGCGAAGGATTGCCAGCCCAATCTGGAAAAGGACCTTTGGGCCTTCCAGGAAGAAGACATCGAGCACTCGGAACGCAAAGACAAGGGGCATAGAGTTTATGTATAACGACAGAAACCAGGGCAGCGATACAACGGAGAGGTTGACGTCCGATTTGACCAGGTGTTCCCAGAGGATTGGCATTGTTCTTTCTACGAGGTTTTCGAAGACCCGCTGATCCAGGAGCGTGCCGTACATGTCTTTGGAGTAGTATCCGGGTAGAAGTCGGTCACACAATGCGCCGAGGATGAAGAACGCCTGGACTTCAGACATGTAGATGAGAAGAGCAGCCACCACGATGTTCATGGCTTGGCAGTAGCCCACCTCTTCGTTCGTCCAGCTGTAGGCGGTCAGTACGCGTCGGAGTCGGCCAATCCCGTCCTCGCTCTGGAAGCCGGGGTATTCTGGGAGACTGCGGTTCAGGTCCTTCTCGATCTCATCAATGGCCAGGGACTCCTTTCCGGTGAACTTCGCCAGGGTCTTGGCATAGAGGTTGGGGTTCCTTAGTCTCGTGTAGAAGGAACCGGAGCTGATCTCCCATATCTCGCCCCGCAGCCGGTTGGGCAGACCGACGCGGATGAGCTTGTGAAATGTTGGCTGTCGGACAATCGTGGCATTTCGGCCATTCTCTCGCAGGTACTCGCCCCAAAGGCGGATTTTGCTCCTGTCCCTCAGCTTCCTAGCATCGCCAGGGTATCTAAACAACATGCCCAGACCAGTGTCAGGCGGCTCAGGCGGGGTGGTCCCCTCCTCTTTGGCCTTCAAACGGCTCGGGTCAAGCAGGTATTCGGAGTAGCATTGCGAGACAACGAGGCGTAGGCTGTCCACCTCCTTCATACCCTCCCTTAAACCCTTCTTTAGGCCATCGCAAAAGCGTTCGCAGGCATTGCGGCTCCCATCGAGCGTGAGGATCAACTTGCGGGGAGAAGGGTGCGGTGCCTTGGTCTTCTCGGTTGCAGATTTCTGTACGGACTCGAACGTCGTGAGGGCCAGGGAGAACTTGTCGTGCTGGCTGTTCAGTCTCTCGACTCGTCGGATCGAGCACAAGGGCAGAGTGAAGCCATGGCCTCCTGGACCGGCACCCTGGGTCGGACCCGTAAAGGAAGTAGACGAGGCATGGCTTGCGGTAGGCAGGAAACTCGTCCGGATAGTCGAGAAGCAGAGGAAGTGCTCACTTAGATGTAGCTCTCCGACATATTTATTGCCATTTCCGCCGGACTTGTCGCCAGATGTGATGGGGCCTCCAGCCGCGGACGAGGGGAGAGGGAGGAACAGTTCGGCCGTGATCTCGTGGAGAGGATTCTGTCCAGCAGGCAGTCTGAACTGCTCTCGAAAAAGCGCGGCTTTTGACGGACGGTTGTCGCTGTTCGGAGAGAGGGTAGACTGCTCAATGAATTTCTGGACGAACGAGCTCAACATGGCGCAGGTTTGGCAGGTGCGAGGTGGATGTCAGCCGGGAGGGGAGATGTTGACAGATGCCGCTTTCGCGTCGGTGACGGTGCCGTCACTTCATGTCCTGCTCGATCATGTGGCGGGACTCTCTAGAATCACCAGAGTATCTCACATATCAGAAAACATGGCTACATTGTCTCGACAATCGGCATTCCCAATGTGGTCCAGGAAGTCGGGGGCCGAAAGCACGTTCCCGCTTGGCGTTCGACGTCTTCTCTGGGGGAGAGGGGGGGGCGGGGGGGGGTGGTATCTCCAGGCTTGGGCCAGCCTTACCCTACACCAATCTATAAGAAAGGTACGTGCAATGGCACAGAGGCTCGCGACATGGCAATCACTTTTCCGGTAGGTCTGTATAGAAGCCGGACTATTCTCCTATCTTCTTATCCTCCATCCTCCTATCCTCTGTTCACATACCAGGGACCAGGCGACCGTCCTGGGCGCCAGACTGCCAAAGCCCCAGTGTCGTTCATCAGTCATAGCCCTGTCCCAATTCCAATTCCTTTGAACACCTAGGAACCTGGCACCGACTCTTGCTATAGAAGAAGTAACACCCGGCCTGTATGCCACCCCCAAAGCGCCATCATCTCTCCTGCGCCACGTCCGTGGTCAATAACAGTTCCACAACAACGTGGCTCTTTTCGTACTCGGGGTGTTGTAGGACTAGCTTTGGAGTCCGCGGCGCGTTTCCAAAGTTCTTCAGTCCCAGCCCGTTAAGCCCTCCTCCTAACATCGCCTGCGTCTGCGTTTGCGCTCCTCCTGAGCCGCCGCCACCGTCATCCAGTAGCCTGATGTCTTTCCCAGCAATGACCTGCTTGAGCCTGCCATTCTGGGCATCCCGGATCTCCACAAAGTCGTCGTCAACTAGGATCAGGTACTGGTTGTACAGGCACGCGGCTTTGGCTCGGCCAACAAACTCCATCACGACCCCTCTTGAGATGTCTCCATGTTTGTTAACATAGACAGCGCATTCCTCAAAGGTGACTAAGAATTCGGCTTCCCCAAGCCGGAACATGCCCAGTGGTTTCAGCTCCTTGATTCGACTTGCTATCGAACTGAGATGTGCTTGTGTCGCTGCCTCTTCGCTTCTCAGGTTCGGCACGCTCCAGGTCTGCTTCTTCTCCAGTGTCAGTACTTCCACACCTCTCGCTGTCGATATGGCTAAGCTTGACTGGAACAAGTTCAGCCCGTAGCACTCGGCTGGAATGTAGAACTCGTCGTACTCGCGGAAGAACTCGGTCTGTCCACGCCTGGTTGAGGACGGCAGAAAACGTGACCGGCTGGTGGTATTCTTCTGTAGGACAGGTTCGAGGACTTTGAAGGTCGACGCGATTCCGTCCCGTTTCTTGTAGAAGACCAACGTTCGCTCCTTCATCCTGCCCGTCACGAAAAACCCAATATCCTTGGAGCCGGACAGTTTCTGTGGCGCTTTTCGGCTTGAAGCGTCATTTTGTGCAACCGGATTGCCAGTGGGCGGACACACAACATCGAGATGATAAGCAATGAGGGCTTTATCCGAGATCAGTAGGAAGAGATTGAACTCTTCCAGAACTGCAATTTGCGTCACTCGTTGCATTTGAATAGCCTGGAACCTGTTAGCCCTTGAACCTGCGGTTTTCATCTCGAAGTCAACTCACCCTGACCCATCCCCGAGAATTTTGATACTCGGAGATGTACACGCCATAGTCAGTCCCTACGGCGCACATAAGCCGGCCGAATGGTTGGTTAAACACCGTCGCACAGTTGACTGGAGCTCGACAGACCGGTGCAGGTCGGCCTTGTCCCTCGAACTTCTTCTCGGCCTCTTGAACAGCCCTATCGAGGGGCGTGCCTTTGATCAGAATGCGCTTCGCAGGATAAGTCAGGCCTTCATAGCCGAAGGCGGTGTCTGCCAACACCCGCAACTTGAAAGGCTCCGCATTCTGTTGATATAGCGACTCGGCATGTCTTGTTTTGGCTTGGATGATGGCTTCACACCAGTCCTGTCGGTTTTGAGCACTGGGAGCGTAGAGAGTATAGGTCTCGGTCTTGCCAAGGTGTTTGACCCGGAAAGGGTACATGATCTTCTCCTCTTTCGAGTTGCCGCTCTCGATGGTGGTGATCGGGACCATAGACTGGCTGTTGTTGCCAGATCCTATCGAGAGATTGGTGTTCGTATGGATTAAGGGTCCTGCTGTTCCGCCGCTAGCGGTAGACTGTGCCCTATTCAGTCGATTGTCGGGTGTTGCTTGACCCCGGGGCGCTGCGACGGTGGTGACCGCCCCAATTCCCTTCATTGATGACTTGACGACCGCAGGATCGTTTGAGCTTTCCAGCACCAGCAAGTCCATTGGGATTGGGACTTTGGAGACATCATAATAGCCCTCCCTGCGGTCTCTGGCGAGGGGTTTCGCCAATACCAGATAGTGATCGAACAGAATCGCATGTGTCTCAACCCATTGGAAGCCTTTACCCCCAGCACGCTGCAAGTCACCGCGGAAAATGATCTCGCGGCCCAGGTGGTCGAGATTGAGTTCCACCTCTTTCTCCATTGGCGGCCGAAGCCTCAGTTTCGTCTGCATCTCGATGAGCTCCATCTTCTTGGTCATTTCTGCAAACTTGGAATCACATTCAAACGTTGCGGCCCGGATTTCATCCAAAGCAAAGGCAAGGCTGTTCTTTTCCTCAGACTCTTTCAGCATATTCTTCTGGACAGTGGAAAGTAGCAAGCTGTAGCGCTGCAACCTAGTAATTGGAGCTTTGAGAAAGTTGTCCCAGCCGAGTCGGTTTGATCTCTTGTTCTCTCGCGCGTGATCTAGGAAGGTCTTGAAGGGAATGTTCCTCTCGGCTTCGCGGCGCATGAGGTAATCTGCTCGAGGGAAGTTCGAGGCGTACTCCACGTACACAGGCCGTGCTTTTCTGATCCACTCGCGGAAGATGTCGCTGAAGCCCACGATCCAGGGTCCTTGTTCTGTCTGTCGATACTTGAGCTGACCCAGAAGATAGTCTTGATTGACTTTCTTGACCTTGTCTACGCCACCAAATACCTCATTCAGGAAGTTCGGAAGCTTCTTGGCAGGGATAATAGGCGGATTCGCAGCAGCCAGCCGGTCTCGATAGAGCTCTCTGAGCACGTCCAACTGGCTGATGAAAATGTCTTCACTGGTGACCACTTCATGCAGAACATTTTGTCGTTCAATCTCCTTCTTGTCATGGATTTCAATGTCCTCCTTTTTCAGCTTGTAGAACGTGGCCCAGTCTTCCGACTTCTTCTCGACTGGCAGCGTGTCGAGGTCAAGCCTTTTGAGCGTCCTCATGCAGTGATACGAGTAACACCGGCCCTTGGTGTGATACAAGTGCAACTTCGAAGAGTAACATCCGCTACCGGTCAACTGGTATAGAACGCCCGACATGGTGCCCGGTCCAAATTTGACCCATTCTTCGTCCTTCACAAGAGCATTTGCGTCCAGCATCTCCTTAACAACACGCTCTCCCAGCGCTTCAGCTTCCGTGATGTACATAGTCGGAACCTTGTTCATAAAGAGTGCGACGATGCCTTCGGCAATGTTAGCCTCTTTGAGATCGACTTCTTCTTCGGCCAACTCCTTGATCCAATCCAAAATCGAACTGAGCGCCCACGGTTCTGAACACTTCTTGAACTGATCGTTCGTAAGTTTGGACGGATTGTACCGCTTCTTAGGAATTGCCGGTAGATCCAGCGCGATGGCAGACTGTGGACTGGCAATGTCGTACAGATCAGACATCGGTCGGCCCTGCTGCCGTAGAATCCGTTGACGGTCTGCATCCGTCTTAGATCGATACACCTGTTCAGTAATCTTAGGGGCACTCCGTGTGCTTGACAAGGAAGTGGAACGAGGCACAGTTGTCGGGGTGAGCAATGAATTAGGGTAAGCATCCGGAGCGGTCGGATAGCCACGAGCAGTGCTCTGGTCATAGTGTGAGAACCGACTCTGCTGCGTGTGAGTGCTGGTAGGTAGCAAATGCGGAAGCCGCAAGCCAGGATCTGAATGTGACGGAGGAGGTGGGAGAGGTCGCTGCTGGCTCATCCCGGGATGGAAGAAAAGGTCGGGCATATCATCTCGAGAAGGACTCGAGCTTGCTGAAGTCCGACCAGCTTCTGCGTCTACTAGCGTTGATTCGTCTCCATCTTCGTAACTCAGTCGCCTAGGGTGCGGGCTGGGCTCCGTCAAGCCGCCAGTACCTCCGGTATCTACCCGAGCAACGTTTTGAGACGGCGAGAAGGGATGATGACTCTCAGCAGGCGGGATCGACTCGAATCCACTTGTCTGCGATTCTCGTCCTTCTGAAGATACGCCAGAGCTGCGCACCGAGTCCATTCTGGCATTCAGCCGACCATACAGCTCACTCTGAGGCATCGCCGTGGAGGCCGCAGCGTAATTGGAAACAACCTGTTCACCATAGGCCATGTCGGGCGCATACCCTCCGCCTGCAAGACTCAAGTCACCATAACCAGCGTAGTCACTGTCGCTGCTTTGTTCCTGGGATGACCCCCTGGGAGCGGTATCATGCGAATGTAGCTGGGTGGGAAAGAGGGTGGCCGAGCCACTACGCCGGCGCTCGTCTTCTACCCTTTCTTGCTCATCGAGCGCTTGCATGGCCGCCAGCCCGGCCGCAGCTTCAGCATCGCTGTCGTCGGTAAATGCGCCATAGTTGATGTAGGTGTTTCCTGTCGAGGCAATATTGCCATTTAGATGCGTCGGGGCCTCGTCTGGCGATAGTAGCGGCTGGGGCGACGGCTGTACCTGAACGTCCGGTCCTGCATCTCTGGAATGGCGAAGTCTGACATCGCTGCCTGACCTTGTGTGCCTAGAGTTCTGACCTATCGCGTTATCAAGCTCACCCATCAAATCGTCATATCCTGCCGAAACGGTATTCAGTGCACTGCTCCGAGGATCAGCGCCGGCAAAGTAATCACTGTCCGACTCGGGCTCTGACGGAAGACCCGGCAGCGACCGACCTTCCGGATGACGACCTAAGGTATTCGTCCGTTGGGGAGACCGGTTCGAAGGCTGCCTACTGGGCGGCGTAGGGATGGAAGGTTGGGGTGACGCAGACTGAGCACTGACGCGGCTCGCGAATGAGGAATTACGGTTTATATCAGGAGACGAATAGGCACTCAAGGACGAGTATGTGACGGAGGAGCCAGTAGGATACGGATATTGTTCTTCCGGTATATTGCTGTTTCTTCCATGCGGCGGAGGCGCGGGGGCAGGAGGCGAGTACGGACCCGAGACCAGGTGATGTTGAGAAGAATATTGCTGAGCTAAATCGTGCGGGTAGGCTCCGTACGCTTGGGGATTAGGGAACTGGACATTATCAGAGCGAGGAGGCGGCGGGGGTGGTTGGGACGAAGTGTAGCTGTACTGAGAATTCGCATCGTAAGAGCCGTAGCTGTTGAACACTGAGGTGCGACGGGAAAGGTCTGGGCTACCGTATGCAGCGGGGACATAAGGTTGGTAGGCGCTCGCAGGCTGGGCAGACTGAGGGGTACCATAGAGTTGCGGATTATATGTGTTCTGCGACTGCTGGTGGTATTGAGCAGGATTGTATGGTGCGTGGGCGGGCACGCTGGGGACTTGATATTGGTGTTGATAGCCACCCAGTGCGGCATGTTGTGTGTTTGTCCTGAACGGCATCGCCACCGACGATTGTATGCTGGCCGACTGAGACCTGTTCACCGGGGGACTTGCTCCTGCGCCTGGCGGAGCGTACGAGGGATATCGCTGCCCGCCCCGCCGTGGGTCACGGTCCCCGTCGAGGTACCGCTCATCATCTCCTGCATCGAAACTCGACGAGCGCTGCAACGATTGGGGAGGATACATCGACTGTGTTCCATAAGGCACATTCTGGCCTGCCGATGGATGGTTGTTCGAAGCGTAGTAAGCAGAGGGCTGTCCGTTCGACTGATAGCTGGCCATGGTCAGCGCAGCGGATGTCGAAGGCGACCGAGGCGCGACGGAGCAGAGTTAACCCAGGGTCGGCTCGGGATGTCGTTGGGCATGTTCAAGAATCTGCGGGAACGACAGTGCCAGTCACTATGCTGGAAATCGTGATGGGCGACGTAGAGTCATGGGTTGTGACAACGGGAAGTCGTCTCGTCGAGATCAACGCAGGGCAGCCTCAAGGAGGACTGATAACTCCGCCAACGAATGTGCAATGGCCGCCGGCACCCTGGAAGAATCCCGGACGGATACGGAAGGGATATCCAGACGCGAATGTTGAGCTGAAAAGCACGAGATCAATCGGCAGGATGTTGAATTAGTTAGGCATGGTTGAAATGTGCCAGCAAGCGATTGTCGCAAGACATGGTGTCAGCCAGCGGGATCGCAGTGGATGCGCAGTTGATGCTGCACAATTCGGAGAATAATAAGGCTGCCAACGAGCCCAAGGCGGCCAGAATCGAGCATCACGCCAGATGATTGGGCGCCCGCAGGACTCTTGTAGGCGACGCCGGCAGAGCCTGATCTGTCTCGGGCGCTCTAACGGCCACCCTAACAGCCACCAGCCCAGGCTCGCCCCATTCTGACTGTGCACTCTGTCCTCCTCGACCGATATTTAAAGCGAAAGGTGCTGGACGGATGTGCTGAAATACATCCTTTTATGCAGCATATCCCGCGGCCATTGAGGCCCAAATGCAGGACGCGGACGATTTGCGATTACAGCACGCTCGAACTATTGTATCCGGAACAAACATACTCTACCCCCCAATCCCAGTGCAAATTCTTGAGAAGCTCAAAGTACGTCTATGGTGAGACATCCAGCGTCGTGTGAGTATAAATGTCACCATCAGCTGCGCTCTTCTCTGGCCTCCACGTGCGGCAGCAGCATCCCGAAGCTTTTCACTTCGGGCACTTGCTTTCCAGCTTCAAGCTTCACGACTCCTTCTGTTCTCGTAGCGTCTTCAACACTCCTTCCGCTACTCTCACTCCTTCAAGACCTGCTGGCATGCCGCAGTAGATCGCAACTTGCATCAATGTCTCCCGAATTTCTGTCTCGGTCACACCGTTGGTGACGGCGCCCCTCACATGCACAGCAAGCTCGGTCATGCGGTTGAGAGCACAGAGCATGGCGATGTTCAACAAGCTTCTGGTTTGGCGGCTTAGTCCAGGACGTGCCCAGATCATTCCCCATCCTACCTCCGTAGCGAGGTCTTGCATCGGCCGGGCAAACTCAGATGAGTTATTCTGAAGCGACCGCTGAACGTGTTCGGACCCGGCAACTTCATTGCGGATCTGGAAGCCCTGATCATAGAACAACTTGTGGGCTTCAGCAACTTTGTCCTCTTGCGGATTTGCCATTGTCTTGTGGAAATGATCAAATGAGAAGCGAGCGACTTCGATGCCAACAGTCTGCAAGAGTCTTTTATGGTGTGGCGCACTCCTTTGGGAATGAGTAAACTTGAGGCAACAATCAGCTTGTGTTGAGAAGGTGGTTCCTGGGATCGAAGAGCCTGGAGAAGCCCCACTATCGTCACTGCTACATACTCGTATTGTTACTCAAAGTTTGTCCGATACCCAAGTAAGTGCTCCGTATGCTCCGTGGTCCCTAAAACTCTCCTCTCTCACAGTTAAGACCCATGCTTCAATTGTGCGGGGCTGCTGTCAAATACTTGCAAGGAACGTGGGAGCGTGCTATGAATCCCGCTACACATCGTGACATGGTACTAGTTCAGCATAATTTGGAGACAACACGCTCGTCGTCGCCGTTCACGCCTCCTCTACATATCTCCAAGTTGCTTCTTGCGTTGCTATCACTTGCGGTGTCATTTCTGGATCATATCGAGGATTCTCAGGGTACAGCACAAGGACTGCCCCACCTTGATGCTGGCCGAGGCACCCTCCTCGAGGGCACTCTGAGGGTGGTATCTCCACATGGAGACCGTCCGGAGAATCCCCCATAATACTCGGCACACATTTGAGATCGTCTCGGTCTCCTGATACGACAGCAAGGAGAAGACCAAGCGCGGGGCTTAAGTGGTCCACTGCTAGATATAAGAAAAGAAGGCAACAAGGGATATCAGAACGACGTCTGCCTCCAACACTGTCTGACTTCCCTTCCTCTCGAACCTCTCTGCTCCTAATATATTATACAGACTTCCGAGATGGCGAACTCCGAAAAGCCTTGGGTGATTATTGTTGGCGCTGGACCTTCTGGCTTGCTACTCGGTCTGATGCTGGCGAAGAAAGGAGTCAAGGTTCATATCTTAGAGGCCGCTGCTGAACTGGACGACTCCCCGCGTGCGGCATACTACGGGCCCCCGGCTGCTCACGCCTTACGAACCGCTGGAGTCATCGATGAAATACGAAAAGATGGCTTCGACCCGGTCAAGATGTGTTGGCGAAAGCTCGACGGCACCTATCTTGCCGGGATGGACAATAGTCTGATGAAGGATGATCCCGACCGGCTAGCATGCATGCCCTTGGCACAGCTCGATCGATTACTGTATCGGAATGCCATTCAACAGCCGTCACTTGAAGTATCCTTTAATCACAAGGTGGTGGACCTTGGCCAGGACGCGGAAAAGGCGTGGGTGGACGTCGAAACGCCCGAAGGCCCGAAACGGCTTGAAGCAACCTATATTGTCGGCTGTGATGGTGCTTCGAGCACGGTACGGAGAAAGTTATATGGTTCGAAGGACTTCCCCGGGTATACTTGGGATAGACAAATCGTGGCGACCAATGTAAGCTCCGTGGTTTCGCGACGAGAACCCCGTCTCTAACGCTGTTTAGGTGGCATATCCTTTCGAGAAGTATGGCTACGACGACGCCAACTTCTTCATCCATCCCGAACATTGGCACATGGTTGCGCGTCTGACCAAGAACGCCGATGGCAGCGGTTGGTGGCGCTGCAGTTATGGTGAAATCGAAGGACTTTCGAGAGAAGAGATGATCGCACGCCAGCCTATGAAGTTCAAAGCCATGTTCCCCGGGAGCCCTGATCCTGGACAGTATGACCTCGCGGCTATCAGTCCCTATAAGATCCACCAGCGACTCGTGCAGAGTATGCGGGTAGGGAGATTCCTGCTAGCTGCAGATGCTGCCCACAGTAAGTCCAAATCCTCACCCGATTCCTTAGATCAACCCTGACATTACACACAGTCTGCAATCCATTTGGTGGTCTCGGACTCACAGGCGGTCTTGTTGACATCGAAGGGCTATACGAGTGCCTGATTGGAGTATACGAGGGAAAGGCCGATGAGAGTATCCTCGACAAATACTCTGAAATTCGCCGGGAAAAATATCAAACCATCGTGGATCCGGTTTCCACGGACAATATCAAACGGTTGTACACGCAAGATCCTGACAAGGCACTTGAAACCGACCCCTTCCTCAAACTCCTCAACGATTTGAAAGACGACCACAAAGCACAGGTCGAGTTCATGCGATCGCCTATGGCACTTATGTACGACTTTACTCAGCATTACAAGGCCGGGGCGGCCTCAAATGGTACTCAGGATAGCAAGAACAGCGCTACCTCGCACGTGGAGCAGGTTGCAGTGGTAGGAGCCGAGTGAAGGTCGCTGGAGACAACAGATACCCTGAAGAAGTTGAGACCGGTGGATGGCGGCTTGTTCTCTGGTCGACGTGTTGAATTACACTTGGCATATGGAGAGGCGTACTTTGCTTGGTAGGCAGTGGTTCTTAAGAGCATCATTCCGGACAGTGGTAGTATGGTTTGGGCATCGTGAGCTGTGCTAGGGCCTCCAGGTCATTGCATGATATTCAAGCGGAGCTCAAAACCGGGGTCGGTGCGCTCTTGTGTTGTTCGATGCATTGCACAATACGAAATACATCTCGATGACGAAGAAATGGATTGTCGAAGTCAGTCCTCGATATTCGATATTCGCTAGGGCCGCATGCAGACCCGCCCGCTATGTAGAAGCTGCGCCTGTGACGTAAGTAAGCGATCGCTGGCGGCTTCCTGGTTCGAGTCAATCGCATCTCGGCGCATGCAGGGCTCTCACTGCTCGCAATACACAGTAACAACGTCCTTCCTGACGACAGCCTTTTCTTTCCCCCATTCCTCCTCGACCAAAGGCTTCTCTGCCACGACCGCTCCTTTGATCTGTGACGTTTCGGGTTGGTATGTTGTGATTGTACCGACTGCGATATTCCGCCTCACCCCGCCTGCTCGCGCACCTCCCAATGCCCTGATCAACCTTTTGTTCACAGCTATGAAACCTTCAGACCATGGACCTCTGCTGCGCCGCAAGTCCTCAACACCCCACTACCAGACTTTCGGCGGTATATCTCCTCCCAAATCCCGGGGTCGGCCCCTGTCCGACTCTTCCAACTCCTCGAGTCACGACCTCCACAATGGCAACGAAGACCATGGTGGCAGCTCGCCTTTACCGAAGAAACAGATGGCCGTCCTGGCCGTCATAGCACTGTGTGAACAGACGGCCCTGAATTCCATCAGCCCCTACCTACCCTCTATGGCGTCGACGTTTCGCGAAGTGAAACCTGGGCAAGTGGGTGTATACGTGGGAACAATAGCCTCCGCCTTTGCCCTGGCGCAGCTTGCGACAAACTTCTTCTGGGGTTGGCTGTCAGATCGTATTGGGAGGAAGCCTGTCATACTGATGGGCACGTTCTTCACCGCCGCCTGCTTCATTGCCTTCGGCTTTGTGAAGACACTGCCTCAAGCTATCGCGGTACAAGCTCTGATGGGACTCTTGAACGGAAATCAAGGGGTTGTGTCAACCTGTCTGGGCGAGATCACGGATCGCAGCAACCAGTCCAAGGCTTTCACGTACCTCCCGGTCCTCTACGGGCTCGGGGGTATAACAGGTCCTGTTATTGGCGGTATGCTGGTCTCTCCGCGGAATCCCTTCAACAAATCGAAGCCGAATAAATACCCTTTCCTCCTTCCGAACCTGCTGTCCGCTGTAATACTGTCGGTGGATCTGGCCCTTACGGCGATTTTCCTCGAAGAAAGCCTGGAGGAAGCGCAATATCTCCCGCCCCTGGGCAAAAGGGTCAGAAACCTGTTTGCGTGGATTTGGGAATTCACGTCTTCCAGCAGGCCGCACTACCTGAGACACAAAGGCAAGAAGCACAACCAATCCCCGGTTGACGGCGTCGAGGAAGTCTCAGAGGATGAAGACGCGGACGGCGACACCGAACCCCCCAACTTCTTTGCTGCGGCCGAAGAACTGAAGAGCAGTGATGTTCTCAATCGAGATACTGTTTTATTACTGCTGACTTATCTCATCTTTCAACTGTCAAACATCTCCTTCAACTCGCTCTACCCAATTTTTGCACAGGCCGCGCCTCCGACAGGAAGGGCTCTTGATCCGGAAGAAATCGGGTTATCACTTGCCTTCGCTGGATTGGTCACCATTTTATTCCAAGTCGGTGTCTTTGGGAAGTTGCGGGATCATATGGGGAATAGGTGGGCTTATAGAGCGGGACTGGCAGGATTTGTGATTGCTTACGTCCTCATGCCTTGGGTTGGATATAAGAATGACGCCGATGGCCCCAGTGCGACGAAGGGCATCGTCTGGTTGTGGATCGAGATCTGTATTGTTCTTTTGATCAAGACGGTTGCGGCCGTTGGAGGCTTGACAAGTGCTTTGCTACTGGTGAGCCACCTGCGAAAGTACAAGTGGACCATTCAACTGACAAGGCTATCTAGATCACCAATTCCGCTCCAAACCACTCTGTACTAGGAACACTCAACGGACTGGCTCAAACGCTATCAGCAGCAGGTCGAGCCGTCGGGCCATTCGTGTCAGGCGGTCTCTTCTCGCTTGCCACCAAAGTCTCTCCGAAAGGGGAAGCTCTCGCATTTGGTGTTTTTGGGGGCGTCGCTCTTGTCGGCTTCTTGCTTAGCTTCGGCATCAGATCTCCGAGTCTAGAGGCTGAAGGCTGGGAGACCAGTGACGACGAAGATGAGTCTGACAAGTCGGAGGATGAAGACGCGTAATCCCCCTTGCTGTCTTGGTCGGCGGCATGGTGAAGGACATTCTGATATTGCAATTGTATAGCAGTTTCTGGAACCGAGCGATGGCGCATAATGATGCATGGGATATGAGCTATGATAAAAAGCGGATAGTCTACAGCTGGTCTATTGGTAAGAGAAGACATAGATGACTGCCAGCATGTTTAGGACCGGGTGGCCAATGTAGCGAAGAGAACAAACAGACTCTGATGTTTTGCTTATCAGCATAACTTCTTGTAGGCAGCGCCCTTAATGCTCAGACTCGCCGACGACGCGTAATGAGCTCGACAGCTGCGGTGAATGCTCTGACCCTGATCCCTCACTTAGCCAACGTTCATACCTCTTGACAGCTTCAGCTCAACGTTAACCACCCTCTCAGCCTGCATCCAAGACAAGTCATTCAACACCCGGTCACGATGTACACACTCCCTTCGGCACGCCGATACCTGCTCCCAGCAGTCGTCATCCTCGTTAATCTCGTCTTTCTCCGCGTCCTCTCAGACACGGGTGTCCTCCAATCATCGCAAGATGCGCTCCTCCAGGCCGCTCTGCAGAGAGAGCTCTCCAACAGCGCGAAAATCACACTCCTCCACAACGCCTCTGCTCACGCTCACGCTCACCTCCCCGGCGGCAGGACAGCGACTTATCAGCCTCCGTCACACGCTCTGCCCCTCCCACGGGCACATCCTCTGATCAGGCAGTTCACGCGGTGCCCGTTGCCCGCCAACCCGCATACCTCGCATATCCGCCTGCCTGGGATTCTGTACAACATCAGCCTGACCCCGACTGCGCCTTCATCAGGCCCTGACAAGCGGGACGATGCCGACGAGGACGGACGGCAAGATTTCACAATGGTCGAGACGCGGACGCGCTTCTTCAACCCCGCGATCATCCCCTTGCCTTACTGGGCGCACCCCGCGCGATATATCCTCGTTTCCCGCGTCGTGACGTCCGGCTTCCATCAAGAATCTCATATCTGTCTCGCGGACATTTGTCTACCTCAACGACAATCTTCATCTTCATCCACTCCTCAAGCTCAGCCTCATCTACCCCCAGATACCCGCCCGTGCACGCCCTCCGACCATCTCCACCTAGGCAGCGGCGGTGGACTGAGGTGTATTACTGAACCGCTCAAGATAAACATCCCGCCTACACCGGCGGAGAAGTGCGAGGATGCGTGGCTCGCGTTCCCTGATATCCCGGGATTCCATGATCCCAGGGTGTTTTGGAGTGGGAAAGGGGAGCCGTTGATTTTGGTGAATAGTGCCAGTCGGTATGGATGTGTGCGGCTTTGGATTGTCGATTTAAGAGCCGTGTATCCGATGCTCGACACGGTCCTTAATCGGGAGGACAATGCTTTGGGGATCGTGAGCAGAGACGGGGAAGAGGAAGGGGGAGAGGTCGCCCAAACCGCTGGTGGCCTTGGTGTTAAGCCGTCGATGAGCTATCCTCACCTCACGGAGATCACCAGGAATCCGAGAGAGAGTCGAGCCAGCGTGGAGAAGAACTGGGTCTTGTGGTTTCCGAAGGGTGAAGAGGCGTATGTGCAGTATGACCTGCTGGGTGACCCTGTGCTGGGTGGAGATGAAGCTGGACTCGATCTGGGACAAGACCTAGAAGGGCTTGCGAGATTAGGACTGGGAGGGAATCACACGCAAAGTCACGCGGACACGAATGTCACGAATACCATGGGCTATGTGACGAACTCAACGACGAGACTGATGACGAAAGAGAAGAGAACATGGCTTGAAAAAGGGAGAAGCGGAGGTCGAACATTTTCCAAGCTCATCGGCAATGGCTTCACCACACCGAACCTCACTCATCCAGATGAGCAACCCTGCTTTTCAGCCAAAGAAGGGGACTTCGAAGACTCCTTTGGCAGTATCGGCCACTGGCACCAGGGTTCCAATTCTTTGCGGCTGATCTTGTGTACAAGAACCCAAGCTCGCACCGATCCAGCGTGTCAAGATGACGGATATTCCGATGGCCATGATAACGGAAGTGAGACGATAGGTGCTGTAGAAGCCGGTCGCTCCGTACACTTCGCGATTATACACCGCAAGTTCAGTAATGAGCTGGACCTGCCATTGCGCTATGAGAGGTACGTGGTTGTGTGGGAGGGAAGGGAGCCATTCCAGATTTTGGGTGTGAGTCGCTCGCCGTTGTTGATGAGGGACGAATGGGCGAAGCCATGGACCAAGGAGCAGAACTGGCCAGCCAGTGGAAAAGAAGACATGAAGAGAGAGTCGAATACTACCATGAGCATGCCCTACAGAGAGGGACAGGAGAGCGTGGTGAGAAGAGGTGTGCATAAACGGGAAATTGGTGAAGACGACGAGTTCGACAAGAGCTCCGCGTACTTTACATACACGCCAAGTCTGGCATGGACGTGGAGACCTCATTCTGCAGCCGCCAGCCAGGAGGAAGACGACGACGACGTCGGTTACATGTCTCAGCTCGGGACCGGGTACTTGGGAGATGATGTACTTGTTGGTATCGGTCTGGACGACGTGAATCAGGCTTTTGCTCGAGTCAGGGTTGACGACCTTCTGAACTGTTTAAGGCTGTGCCCCGGCATTCAGCTTGCTGAAGAAGCAAGTTGACTGGGCTTCGCTGAGCGAACCTATACGGTGGATAATCATCGTATGATCCTGGGGCGAGTGCAGCCAGGCCACGGCGAGGACCGGCGCAGAAACAATTGGACGAGGACTTCAACCCTCAGATTAGCTCTCTTGTGTTTGCTCCGACAGCCAGAAGGACAGGCGGACACTTCAACAGAGGCGAACTCCCATCTTCGGCTGTCTCAACTTTGGCTTTTCGGACTTTTCTCTTCATCGGGTGTCCTCGTCCAGTCTGCTTTGTGCTAACTCTTAGGCGCTGTAGACCATTCTGTCCGACTCAACGGATGAATTTTCTTTGACAAGGAGTTCGCCTGTGTCCATAGTCCTCAAGCTGGCTCTGGCAGGATCCTAGAGTGTGATTGATCCACTCGCAGAAATGCTGGGATTCAGCTGCCGCACAAGGCGCGCTCGACGTCCAACAGCCGGGGTTGAGAAGGAGTTACAAGGCCACGGGAAGCCCTAGCCAAGCACACAGCCCGCATTGCTGCGCGAAAATAGAGGCTCGGATTGAAAACTATAAAATAGTGTCGACCTCATAAGCGGAAGGTCGAAAAGGGCAAACGAACGGGCTGACGCTGCAGTCTGTCGAGAACAGACCTTGTCGCAGACCTGCCACAGTCGCTTGCGCCTTTCGAACAACGAGTTTGACCGACTCGTTCGCCTCGGACTGTGCAAGTGTCTTCATCGCCTGGTTGTGTGCGTGGATAGGACTTCCTCTTCTCCCGCCTCTGGCCCGTTTCTCTTTGGCTGCTGAACGCTTGGCCAAGCGCAGACGTGACGGTCACTGGGTCGCCATATGTTGGCGGTGAGCGTGCGAGAAAGAGTCAGGCCAGCTGAAGGGTACTTTACTCCATGGAGCAAAAGGCGCGTGAACCGGTCGAGAAAGGCTCGGCGGAAGAACGAGGGTGAGGTTTTATCCTTGCTTTCACAAAAAGAAGAGGGTCCCGGAAGGCTGCATCTCTTCGATTTCTGTTCTGGAAGTGTCACCGGGCCGCAGCAGACAAACGACACAGAATGGGTACGAAACAGGCTCTGTTTGCTGCACGTAACCGTCCTGGTCGCGCATGGCGCACCCTCAACCTGATTTAGCTGTAGTGAAGAGTTTTTTTCGGCATCGAGACTCGGCCTGGGAGTAGTGAGGCCTGGATTCGTCGTACGCGTCGAGGAACATATGAGATGTATACTGACCTGCGAGATGGATAGACTGAAAGTGTGAGACTGGCAGCTCCCTTCCGACCAACTTTCGAGATGTGGAGAAGCCGCGTTCTCCACGAAATCCTGGTCTATCTCGGCAAGGGAACGCGCGCGATCTTGTGTAGTGGTTCGATCTTAAGTCACGACATCACGCAAGCGAGATTCTCTCCATTTATGTAGCGTCGACTGCGCCGTCCTCGTCAGATTTCCTGTCTTTTCTCCTTTGCTGCAGCAGGGACCGTACAGTGTTGCTACCATGGGGCCTCCTGCAGAGGACCGTAACCAAAACCCAACGCCAGACACGGCATCCGCGGGCAACATCGCCAGTAAATTCTCAAAGATCAAGCGCTTTTTCACCGATGCGCCAAAGATGCCCTCGAACCGTACAGCAGCTGTTGCATACGGCGACAAACTAAAAGATCCGGCATACAACCCCGGCCACGGTGCAGGAAGCCCTCGAACTGCTGCTGGGGACCTCGAGCCAGCCCAAGTGCCAGGGCCGAGTATTGAAAGGCCATGATGAGATGACGAAACCAGAGAACCCTGCACACCCGGTATCCAAAGCCATGAGCATAGCAGCCAGGTGCCTGTCTTATACCAAAGCTGCAGATATGGGATGCGCATCATCAAGCGACAATGCTGAGTGAGGGTCACGGAACATTCACGTATTATGTAAGCGCCATCGCTTCAAGAGACTCCATTTGGAAACCGCCAATCCTTCCGCCGCTGGCGTGTGTCGCATTATCAGACGTGTCCTTCCCCTCGTCCCAGATACGAGATATTTCTGGTCTCTATACTTTTCCCAGGCTCTACGGGTAATCTCAAAAGAGACTCATACACTTCTAGAGCCCTCTGACCGTATCGTGCTGGTGTCGAGGTCTCCCCGGGACGTGGGGAATCATGGAGGAAGCCTCAGAAAGCGTCACTTACACCGCTGGCGATACTTCGACTCCACCTGACCTGCGATTCCTGCACTTCAACGACGGTATGTACACACTTTGCTCCCAGGTCCTTCGGTCGTTGCCTGCGCCATTGGTCAGTAACGCCGAACAATCTAGTCTATCATGTCGATGCCTCCTCTGCCGAACCAGTAGGCGGAGCCGCTCGCTTTCAAACAGTTTGCAATTACTATCGCAACAATGAGCGCTTCTCGGGGCAACCGAAGCTGCTCACGCTTTTCTCCGGTGATGCCTTTAATCCCAGTCTGTAAGATACACTCATCCCCACGTCCCGCATTGTGAAACCAGACAGCGGTCTGGTTAAGATAGGGTCTTGGTTTGCCCTTTTTTCTGGTGGATCCCCAGCTTCGACTCGATCGAGACAAATTTTGACACTTTTGTAGCGAGAGCAGTGTCACCAAAGGTACGACTCGCATTTCCACGAAGGCCACATGAGCACGTCGATTGACAAAAACAGGCAGTCATATGGTGCCCGTCCTCAATTTGATCGGAACGGATGTCTCCTGCGTTGGAGTAGGTGTTGATCCAAACGTCTTTGATCGACCTCCTTGCTGACCTCGACCAAGAACCACGACCTTGACTTCGGAGTCAAGCAATTCCGCAGCCTTGCGCAACAATGCGAATTCCCGTGGTTGCTGGCCAATGTTCTTGGTTCGCATATTTACCGGTATGACAGAACAGCCACTAACGAAGATCTCCAGATCCACAGCATGGTCCAGACGTTCCATTGGGCAAGGTACTCAAAACGGCTATGCTGACGGCGAGCAACGGTATCAAGATTGGTGTCGTTGGTCTTGTTGAACGCGAGTGGCTTGACACGATCAATTCGTTGCCCCCCGACCTCATCTACAAGTCGGTATCAGCTACGGCGAAAGAGCTCGCACCCAAGCTCCGGGAACAAGGGGCAGAAATCATTATTGCACTGACACACCAACGGGAGCCGAATGATAACAAACTCGCCGAGAAGACGCCCGATGGACTCATAGACCTGGTCCTTGGAGGCCATGACCACTATTATCAACACTCCCTCATCAATGGAACCCATGTCTTGCGGTCGGGAAGTGACTTCAAGCAGCTTAGCTACATCGAAGCACGGCGACGACCTGGCGATGATAAGAAATGGGATTTCCATATCGTGAGGCGCGACATTGTGTCAGATATTACCCCCGACGATGAAATGGCTCGAGTCGTCGAGGAACTGACAAAATCCTTGAAAGATAAACTGGAGAAACCCTTGGGATACACCGCTTCTCCGCTGGACGCAAGATTCACCACAGTCCGATTAAAAGAGTCTAATATCGGGAACTTCGTTTGTGACTTGATGCGTGCCCACTACAATGGCGACTGCTGCCTCATGGCATCGGGCACGATACGTGGAGACCAGATATACCCTCCCGGAGTACTCAAATTGAGAGACATTATGAATTGGTAGGTTCGACCAGCGAACTCGTTGCACAACTCGCTGACCTCGTTGATTCAAGCTTTCCATTTGAAGATCCAACAATCGTGCTCCGCGTTACAGGAGCCGCACTCCTCGCCGCACTGGAAAACTCAGTCTGCGCCTATCCAGCCCTGGAGGGCCGTTTCCCTCAAGTGTCGGACATTGAATTCGAGTTTGACCCTTCATTACCCCCAAATCATCGCATTAAATGGACCAGGGTTGGCGGTGAGCCGCTTGATCTCGAACGCAAATACGTCCTCGTCACACGTGGCTACATGGGCCGAGGGAAAGATGGCTTCGATTCGTTACTGGTGAAGTCAGAAGGCGGCGAGGCCGAGGAGATTGTCTCGGAAGAAAATGGCATCTTGATCAGCATGATGCTGCGCCAGTACTTTATGTCTCTGAAGATCATCGGCAAATGGAAGCATTGGGGAAAGAGTCTGAGTCGCCACTGGAATGCCATACACGAGGACTTGCATGAAACACATCCTGTGGTAGAGCCGAACGTTGACGGCGGCCGATCGACGCCGGAAACCGCCAAGACAGAGACAACCACACCGTTGGACGACTCTGAAGATGAAAGCGACCATCGTGTGCCGGCTCATAGGGATAAGTTGAGCGAGAGAGAATCGCTCATTGCGAGGAAGGTGACCCGGAAATGGCGGCGTGTTGCTGGCATAAGAGGGGAAGCGGCATGTGTTGATCCTATGAATGAAGGAGAATTTCACATCCATTGGACCCGGGTAAGTGCTTCCGTACGCTTCATGCAATCCTGTTTAGATGGAGCGTATGCCTTTGGCCTGTATACTGACAGAATGCACAGGCTATTGCGCCTAGGCTAGAGGGGCGTATTAAGATAACAAAGACATGAGAGCCGGGGAATAACAATCCGTGAAATTGCTTCGGCGAGGAAAGCGTTCAAGGGCTCGAATGCATTATCGAACAGGACGAGTTCGAGTCTAGGCTTGTTCAGCGATTGCAGAGCCGGCGAGGTCACTGATGAAACCCATAAGCGAGCAGAGAAGCAATGGACAGGTGTGAACGAGCATCACATCATCACACCTGGCCGGTGCAAAGTTTTCACGCCCTTGCAGACAGGCAAGGATGGGTACATTAGCACTTGGGAAATCCCTCTTCAGCCAGCCAGCACCGAAAGGTGTCGCGAAGCGAGCTCAAGTTCTTCAGAGCCCCAATCTAACTAGATATGTCTGGACCTTTTCGCTCGTCTTTCGCTCTTACGTACAACACACGTAGAGGGCCGCTGGAGCCCGTCGGTTGCTGACGAGTTGCTCAGCTAGACGCACTGTCCGAGAGAACATTTGTCAAAGACGGAAGAGTAACTCTAGCAGGAACAGTTCTCCACTATATATCTACAGTTGTCCTCATTTGAGCACTGTAACCTTCACCCAAGCTGGAACCGCATACCAAGGCTGTATCGGGCTGCTGATTGCCTGAGCCGCCGTACTGTCGAGGTTGTCAAACAATACTAGTAGGTATATACACGACAGTATCCGTTCTAGGCTTGCTGGCCAAAGTGGAAGAATGCATAGGCGGGTGCCGCCGTTTGGAAAACAATATTCTGCCAGGGGAACTCGACGGAAGGCAAGCGGCAGGGCGGCACGACGAAAGAGGGA
The DNA here is from genome assembly GCA_002099365.1 of Phialophora verrucosa. Lineage (NCBI taxonomy): Eukaryota > Fungi > Ascomycota > Eurotiomycetes > Chaetothyriales > Herpotrichiellaceae > Phialophora > Phialophora verrucosa. The sequence continues at coordinate 1,988,765 of MSED01000015.1, read as the reverse complement.
ATACGCAGCGAGACCGAGACTCGTCCAGCGCCAATGGGGCTCGTATGATTCGTAAACTGGTCTCTCCGCAGTTCCGCTCGAAGCGAAGACCGAAGAAAGAAGTGGGAGTCTGACATTCCGAGAGGGCGTTGGCTGTCGTCGCGGTGTTGGTGAGGGAGGCTCGTTGAAGAAGAAACTAGATTGTTTCGCATGAATTGGAGAGATAGCAATTCATTGCGCATGCTTTTGCTGTGGTCGGTCTAGATGGTCCTGATGCTCGCTCACTCATTCACCTCACAATGTCGGGTTCAGCAAATCTCGTCGTGTGGGGACGCACTGTCAGACGGTGGCATTTCTTTGCCGGAACTGGGCTCGCGGCTAACCCCCATATTATCGCCTATTTGTGACGGCCCTCAATTTTGTGGACGAATATGAGCTGACCTGACCGACGCTCTGGCCCTTCCCTCTCTTTCCTCACACCTCACACCTCACACCTCAAGAAACTGCCTGCGATACGCCTACCTGACCTGCAATATGGAGGCACTTCTCCATCAATCCAAGGGCGTGTGCCCATTCCTGAAGAAGACGTCTCCTGCCACACTGCGCTCCCTGTCCACCTCCACCCACCAGTCCCCTGGTGGCGGCACAATCACGAACCTGCAATTCATTGCTCGACGATGCCCTGTGATGAACAAGGCTCTGGCCGTCCAGAGCGCGCGAATCAACTCTCGTCGCAGCTATGGCAGCGTTGCAGCCGGCACTGGTGTCGTCAAGTCTCTTCTCGAGAAGAAATTGCACACCTCGGCTGAGAAGAAAGCCAGTGTCGACACCAACATGTTCCGTCCTGCGCAGCAAGGTATCTCATCCTCCCCCAAAGCTGTCCTGATTTGGCGCTGACATTGCCCTAGCTCCGCCACTCCAGAAGGCGAAAGACTTTGTCAAGAAGCCCGACACCTTCGCTGGACCGAAGCCTCATGCCCCGCCTGCCCCCCGCTTCGACTATGAAGGCTTCTACAACAATGAGCTCGAGAAGAAGCACAAGGACAAGTCCTACCGCTACTTCAACAACATCAATCGGCTGGCCAAGGAGTTCCCCCGTGCCCACATGGCGGCCAACGAGGAGAAAGTGACAGTCTGGTGCTCCAACGATTATCTTGGTATGGGTAGCAATTCGCACGTCCTGAAGACCATGAAAGAGACCTTGGACATGTACGGCGCTGGTGCTGGAGGAACCCGAAACATATCTGGCCACAATCGACACGCAGTGGGTCTGGAAAAGACCCTCGCGGACTTGCATGGCAAAGAAGGAGCCCTGGTGTTCTCGTCGTGCTATGTCGCCAACGACGCTACATTGGCAACCCTGGGCAGCAAACTGCCCGACTGTGTGATTCTCAGCGACAGCATGAACCACGCTTCCATGATTCAAGGCATCCGACACTCCGGGGCCAAAAAGATGGTCTTCAAACACAACGACCTGGCCGACCTGGAGGCAAAACTCGCGAGCCTAGCACCTGAAACCCCCAAAATCATTGCCTTCGAGTCCGTCTACAGCATGTGCGGCTCCGTTGCCCCGATCGAGGCAATCTGCGACTTGGCAGATAAATACGGTGCCATTACCTTTCTCGACGAAGTCCATGCTGTCGGCATGTATGGCCCGCGTGGCGCCGGTGTTGCCGAGCATCTCGACTACGACGTCTACGCCAACCCGAACAGAACCAAGGAATCCCAACGCGGAACGGTAATGGACAGAATCGACATCATCACGGGCACGCTCGGCAAAGCCTACGGTTGCGTAGGCGGCTACATCGCCGGCTCAGGCGCCCTGGTCGATACCATCCGCTCTCTAGCACCCGGCTTCATCTTCACCACCTCCCTCCCCCCGGCGACCATGGCCGGCGCCCGCACGGCCATCGAATATCAAATCCGCTATCAAGGAGACCGTCGCCTCCAACAGCTCCATACCCGCGCCCTGAAAGACGACTTGACAGCCCGTGGCATCCCCGTGATTCCCAACCCGTCCCACATCGTGCCTCTTCTCGTCGGGGACGCCGAAACCGCAAAGAAAGCCTCGGACATGCTGTTGACCGACTACGACATCTACGTCCAGAGCATCAACTACCCGACCGTGCCGCGCGGCGAGGAACGACTCCGCATCACCCCCACGCCCGGCCACACCGCGCCCCTGCGCGCCGAGCTCGTCGAAGCGCTCGAGAACGTCTGGAACAGACTTCGCATCAAGCGCGTCGCGGACTGGGAAGCTCAAGGCGGCTTCGTCGGCGTGGGCGTCAAGGACGCCGAGCCCGTGCAGCCGCTCTGGACGGACGCGCAGCTCGCGGACGCGGATCAGAGCCTCGCTACCGAAACCCGCGTCGAGGAGGCCACCGCCGAGAGAGTCCCGATTGTGGCTGCCGCCGCGGCTTGAGCTTTCAGCCAGAAGTGCTCGTCGCGGAACGAATCCGCGTAGTAGGGATTCAGGTATGGAAATGAGGTATGAATGAAATCTGTGTTGGGCACAACTTTGCTTGCTCCGCACAGAGAGAGAGGAGATGGAAGGAGCGAAATATCCGGCTCTTCAGCCTTTTGCTTATATAGCTTACAGACATAGCTGGTCCGCCTGCTATGTCTGTAGCTATTGCCATAGCTATACCTATAGCTGCTTTTATATTCCGGCTTGATGTTGAGCCGATGAATTACAATCTACAGTAGCCATACCCGTCTGGATTGGCCGGTTGAGATTGACCACCCACACACAGGACTCTATCGCGTTTCTCTTCCTCGTTTCTGGATTCACGCCCACCCGATATAGATGGTACCCTGACTTCCAACGTACTTTTTGTTCGATTGCTAGTGGGGTTTTTGCTGATGATGGTGACGATGGTGGAGATCGACAACGCCCCAGGAACTACGCATCTCTTCGGTTGAACTCAGGGCGCGCAACGTTACACACAGTACTGTGAATAAATAGGGTGCACGCCGCCATTATCGCACAGGAGCGAAAAGTGAAATGACGACTTTGGTCTCTTCAGTGGTTTGATCGGACTTGATCTCGGGCGCCGACAACAGCCAAGTTAACACATCTCAATGCCATTTGACAGCTTATGTAGTTCTCCCATCGACAAGCAAGCCCATCAAGTTATGTCATATTGTCGTATCACACGATCCAAAAGGTCCGTTCGACCTCGTTGGTCATCGTTAACCTCGTCGTTCGTCATTGCTGGAGCTCCTGCTCGCCAAAGCAATCTACCTCCTTCCTGGTCTGCCCGCACTGACTTTGGGGAAGTCGATCGGGAACCTCAACTTCGCGAACTTGGGCTTCGGCACCCTGACGACCTGGCCTGTCTCCTGGTCGACCTTCTTCGCTGGTGAGGCTATCTTATTCCACCCGTACCTGCTCAATTCGCCGTCGGTCATGCTCTCCATCTTACAGCCTAGCTCTCGGTACAGTTTGTTGATTTCTGCAGCGGGGACGCCGAGGTCGAGCGTGATTTCGCTGGGCTCCGTGAAGAGCATGCTTGGTGTGTCGCCGGGAGTGAATTTCGGGGGAGGGATGTGCAAGGTCAATGCCAGGATCGTGGCGGTAAGTAGAGTTTTGGCGAAGACAGTGGGAGTCCTGCTTGGGAAAAAGTGGGAGACGAGTCTTGCTTTGAAGGCGGTGGAAAGGGCCGTGTCCGTGGTTGTTCCTTGCGGCCACTTCTCTACGGGTAGCATGGGTCTGCGACTGTTTTGGTGGGAGACGTACTTGTGGATTTCGGCCAGGAGCTGGATGTATCGCAGGAGTTGGAGTTTCTGGAGGATTTCGGTGTTTTCCGGGTCTTTGAGGTGTTTCTGGCCTATGTAGCCGATGCGCGTAGCTATGAAGCGCAGGCTGGTGGGGATGGGTTTGTTTTTTTGGAGGCAGTCCCTCCAGAAGGCAATTTGCATCTGCGACAGCGTTGTTTGCCAGGGGCCGGGATGGACGAGCTGGGAGAGGTCGTACACTTTGGAGATGTCGTCGGTGTCTAGGTTGGCCGCGGGCAGAGGTTTGTTGGCTCGTGCTGTGAGCGATGAAGCGAAGCCGGCCTCTGCCTCATCGTCTTCTCCTCCATTGATCGAGTTGAGGATCGCAGCAGAGACAGGGTTGTCGGTTTCGCCGTCGCGCGCCAGTAGTCGGTTTTCTGCCATAGACGCGACTGCTCGTTTTGACTTCTTTGTGCCAAAAGCTTGAGTCAAGGCTGCGCGAGACGATGGCGTGGGTTTGACTTCCTCTGCATCTTCCTCCTCATCCTCACTTTCTCTGTCTGGGATGCGGACAGTGCTCCTCACTGTCAATTTTTTGGCTTCTATGACTTTGAGCTTGTTTGACGCTGGATCAAATATGGCGACGTAGTGCTTTAGGTGTTTCTCGGTAGCCTCGGTCGTGCCGCTCTCGGTTGCGACATAATCTATGGTGGGATGTTCGGAAGACTGTAGGACGATGCTTGACCTTCCACTTGCCTCTTTCTTAGAATAGCCAGTGAACACGAGATCTGATGGAAGCGCCACACCAGGAGAGGTTACTACCGGTGATTAGCTCGAGCCTCGACTGTTAGGACTGTCCAGGTGCATACCGACGACTGGTTTTGCAACGTCTGGTCCGCCGAGGTGGGTAACCTTTACAGTGCCAGTTTGCGCCTTCTTGGAAGGTCTTTCGCCCTCGGCCGCAGCCTCAGTCGGGGCCGCCTTCCTCTTCTTTCCTACCATCTTGTCAAGTTTGTGCTGAGAGTTGTTGTAGGGCAGTCGTGAAAATGGAAGCGGGACGCAGAGAGGCCGGCATCGTGAAGTTCACCAAGAAATTTCTCTGTACAATTCCGAAGTTTTGCCGGCTGAGGTGCGGAATTGACATCACAACCAGAACTTCTCTCCCAGTGTAGCCCGGTCGGAGTCGGACGGACATACAGCAGACGTCTAGGACAGCTACAGTATATGAAGACGCAAGATGAAGAACAAGCGTAGCAATTTCCAAGACGGCTGGACTAAGGGGCGTTGCAGGTTCACCACGAGAAGAGGTACGCAGAGCCCAGTTGATCGTATTGACTATCTATGTCATGAAGTAGCCGTCGTCAGCTGTGACGACAATGGACGATCTTTCTTTCGCGTAAAGAGCTCTGCTTTTGAGATGTGCCGGAGTCTGAAGACATATGTGCATTCGTCTGAGGAACCCTGCGTGCAGTATCCTCCAAGAATGTCCCAGACATCATAAGCAATCCGTCATAAAGCTCCATTGAGACTTGACCATCCTCCACTCCTCTTACACGGATATCATAGATATGACACCACGATTATGGTAAGGCCGATACTTCGTAGACCAGGATTCCTCCATAGCGATTGAATAACACGCCGCCGAAGTTGATTATGGTCGATGGGCTAGCTGCTGGTGATGCTCGGAGCTTCGAGAACTAGCTGTACGTTGAAGATTCATTGACATTGGTCGAGAGGGAGGATGTGATGGAGCAGTTAACGCGATTACTTGCTGTGGAAAGAGATTAGAACTGGTCAGGATGAATGGGCAAGCCTCAAATCGTACCTGCGGGCTCTCGTCTTGCGCCTCTTACGCTTGAGGCGACGGACTCGCTTCTTTCTCCACTTGGCTCTCATCTTCAATTAGAATCGACTGAGGTTTGTCAGTAGAGCTCGAACGAGAGTGTTTGCGGAAGGAAACGTACAGATCGTTTGGCAGATGAGGTTGCTAGATGAGATGGTGAAGTTCAATGAGAGCATTGTGCGGGGAATTCTTCTTGTGCGTCGGAGCTCGAGAGTGGCTTGGCGTGTTTGTCTGCGCTAGTCCTTGATGCGGTCATCGGTCACGCCCGTCCCAGGATGAGGTTCTAAAATACAAGTTGGCAGTTTTGGAACAGCACCTTCCTGATATCTTCTCCTCCGAGTGCCAGGCATGTCAATTATGGTACAAGAAGGTACTCTGTGATAGCCGGGTTGGTCTGTGTCTCTTTCTTTATGTTCTCGCAAGCTTGTCATTTCCAACGTTCTTATCTGTGTTCGGGTTCAACTTTCCTTTTCTGCCTTACTGACCTGATTCCTTGCTTTTTCCTGATGACGCTCCCTCTCTCTGGTGTCCGTCGTCTCGCCAGCACCTTATCTTCTTCAGTCACTGCAGGCCCCGCCGGAGTCCTCACCCACAAGGATCACACCGGTAAAGTACTGGGCAGTGGGTTTGCAGCCGTTGTCGAAAACGATTCTGTCTCTGGTCATACTAGCCATTTGTAGGAAGGGAGATCTACCCAAATCGTGAGATTATCATTGGCCGTGACGAGAGCCGCTGGTAAGGATAGCATCCTCTCTATTTGAATACTACTTACACGCCAGCCATTATGTGCTCAATGATCCCTACCTTTCGAAACGCCACCTCAGAATCTACACCGTTGTGTATGAGGATGATGAGCCAACCGATGTTGAAAATCTCGTCTATGCGGAAGACTTGTCACTGAATGGCACCTTTTGGAACGGCTCCTTTATCGGGAAGGGAAATGGAGGCTTTCTGCTTAGCGACCAAGATACTTTGAAGCTGAGCCGCCGAACATACCTCGTCTTCACGGCTATGGGGTCCACTCGCCCTCCTGAGACGTTCGACTACATACAAGAGACTGAGATGGCGGTATGGTTTCGAGCAGCTGCTTTGTTGCCCATTCTGACAGGGCTAGAAATTCCGCAAATATTACACGTTAAGCGACAGACTACTCGGTTCTGGCGCGTTTGGCAGGGTATTCATGGCAATTGAGCAAACCACCCGACACCAAGTTGCATGCAAAGTTGTCGATCTGCGAGTGCTTATGCCAGGAGCGCAGACTAAAATTGGAAGAGCAGATCAGCCTGTTGCAGCCGAAGACATTGATAACCGTGCGCAGGTCCGCAGACTCAAGGCGTGGGCAATTCAGCAAAAGAGGAAAGACGCCCTCGAAAGACAACTCAGCAAGTATTATCGTGAGGTTGAAATACTTGCATCCATTAGTCACGTAAGGAGACAGAGCATACCGTCTGGTCCAAGACTGACCCTGACACCCAGCCAAACATCATTGGCATCGAGAAGGTTTATATCTCAGACAATACCATGTGAGAAGATCAAGACCTAGACTGTATATCGCTGACGGGACAGGTATATCATGCAAGAGATCGTCACGGCCGGCGATTTGTTCTCATACATCGAATCGAAAAATGGCAAGCTACTTGAAGTTGAGGCAGCGGTCATAGTCCGCCAGATCTTGGTGGCGCTGTCGTTCCTGCACAGCAAGAACATAGTTCACCGTGATATCAAACCTGACAACGTTCTCATGACAAGTCTGGCTGCAGGATGCCGAATCGTCCTGACAGATTTTGGTGCAGCCAGGAGAATCGAGAATAGGCAGCATCGCATGTCGTCGGTCATTGGCACTCATGAATACGCTGCACCGTACGTCTTGCCGCTGCTCTTAACGCATCGGCTGCTAATAATTCAGCAGCGAGGTTCTGGGTTACCTGAAAGCAAGCGTTGAACCGGAAAGATCAGGTTATACACGATCTGTGGATATGTGGGCCGTTGGATGTGTTACAGTCGTCCTCCTGACGGGAGGAATAGCTTTCTGTGACTCTAATACGAACACATACTCCGAAAAGCTTGCAAGAGACTGCAATCTCGACTTTCTTCGCAACTCAAAAGAGTGGCAAGCGGTTCGGCAGCGCCCCAAGGAATTTGTCGAAAAGCTTCTGGTGCTGGAAGAAGAAGCAAGATTGACAGCAGAAGAAGCCCTTCGGCACTCGTGGTTCCATAATGAAGTCCACAAGCACGACTTCGAGGACTTGTATCAGCGGACTATCAAGCATTGGCGACCACCGGTTCCAAGGCCAAATATCGTCGAGTTTCAGGATAGCGGCTCCATCAGAGACCTAGACTGCTCCAAAGCCTTTCTCAAACCATCCAGGAGAAGCAAGAGGCGTGTTCGCCCCCCGATCGAGCCGCCATATAAGCCATTTCCCAGGCAGATGCACCAAAGCCTGTGGCCCTCGAGAAGTCCGAGTAGGGGGCTCTCGGAGGAAGTCCTGTCTTCAATAGAGACGTCGTGGCCAACTTCTGCAGCTCGTCTGCGCATCCGAGCCAAGTCGATGTCACCGACCCGCCAGCCAGCTTCTTCTCTATGTACAGAGACAACGACACCAACAACAACAACAGGGCCTTGCCGAAGTGCTAGAGCGCTTCCTGAACCTCTTCCGATCAGACAGTCCTCTGAACCATTAGCGGAACTTTCCAGTGGGTATTCAGAAGAGCGTTTGAAATGCGCCATTCCTTCGGCACAGAAGATCCAACAAGATGGCCACCAGAGCTCTGGAGAAGGCCGGGCCGCAGTACGACTACCGACTCCAAAACTTCGAAACGTGCTCCCCTCCGAGTATCCAATAACGGCGACACGTTTCCCATCGTCGTCAAGTTCAATGCCAACCACTGTTTCAGCAGTTGAGCATGCATCAACAGTATGCCCAGACGGACCTGCCGCTGTCGTTACTATGAAGCCTCCCGCAACACCCAAAATCAAGAATTCGACCAAGCATTTTCCCCCTGCCCAAAGCGACGGTGACTCAGATGCGAGTTCCTCTAGCGGGCCACCACACAGCAGCGGCGAGCTTAAGAGGAGACCACCAACGGGTTTTGTGATGCCCAAGTTCAAGAAACGTCGAGGGTCCTCTGCCTTTGATCTCGCTGAGGATACGGATACCGAAGAACAACTCCGGGATCGCAAGGCACGACGCCGGTCAATTTACGATTTGGCAGGAGACGACAGTGAGAATGAACCTCGCCTCCCAAGACACCGCTTGCCCATGGTCCAAGTGCCCGCTTCTGCGACAACTATGAATCCAAGCCTTCAACCAACGAAGTTATATCTCCCACGATAGAGAGAGGGAGAGAGAGAGGCAGGTGACAGACCAGAGCCGTCCTCTCTAGCTTAGAGGACGATGCAGGCAGCTTTCGAGTTACAAGAATGCAGCGTCTTTGGTTCTGCCGCGGTCACATTTCGAGCGCTATTAGTACGAGCGGCGTCGTATATGCCGCCAATGATGGTACTCAAGATAGTACTGAGCTCGTAGACATACGTAACTTCATGTGAAGGTTGTAACATTTCAGCCGTGCAATACCTTGCAAGCCATCGTGACCAGCGACTGCCAAGCATAGCGTCAAGGTTTGAAGTGTAAGTTCTGTCCATCTCGAGCCTCGACACAACCTTGCAAGGCTGAGGGCCGAAGTCAATTCGTTATCCTTGGTCACAGGAACAAGCCAACAATCCGAGAAGAAAATTCAGTACTCAGAAAGCGGAAGAACCAGAAGGCGGTATCCAGCCATGAAGGAACAAACCCCTTGTTGACGCGTCAAAGTCTTATCACAGACAGTTCAACCGTCGCTTTCCGTAGCCTTGTAGAGATGGCAGGATGTCGGAATCAACTATGTCACTCATCGAAGCAGCCGTCATAACTGGCGACAATTCTGGGCTCGGTAAAGAAATAGCGGAATCATTCATACGCGCAGGCAAGAAGGCCCTCCTGATCGGACGCAGTGAGTCAAGCTTGAAATCGACAGCCTCCTAGATCAATGCTGCTGGATACTATGTCCTCGACACGGGCGACATCAAAGCAATTCCAAGCACCGTCGAACAGATACTCAAGTCCCATCCGGACGTCAACTGCCTGGTCAACAATGCTGGCGTGCAAAGACCGTTCCAGTTCCCAAGGATTGGGGAGAAGCCAGAATATGGCTTTGACCTGAGCCGAGAGGACCAGGAAATCGACAACAATATCCGAGGACCAATGCACATGTCATGAGCGTTCCTGCCGCATTTCACAGGCTTGCCCCAGGACCAGCGGGTGCAGTGATTGATGCTTGGTACGGTGCACTGGGGGAGATGTACGAGAACGCAACGCACCAAAGTCGTCGACCCTCGCCTGAAGGCGTACAGAGCATGTGGCGCATGTGCTGTTTGCAAGTCGAGCTCGGAGAAGAGCGAGCGTTCACACTCGATATCACAAGCACCTGAGCAGGTCAGCCCTTCCGTATTGGCCTCGTCATGTCTGTCGACGATGGGATTTCTCTCTCCAAAGATACAGTAGCTGCCAGAAAGAGCTCTGCACCCCCGGGAGCGCAGAAATGGAGGGACGGACAGCGGACAATTCCGCATGAGATTCCCAGCTCCTTCAAGCCCTTGTTTTACCAAGTTGTCGATCCCCCTGGTTCGAGCTCGGGTGACATCGATGTCTTTCGCATCTACGAGTACTCGTACAGAGTACCCACGAAGTATTTGAATGCCATTCTCTCGGGACGCGGATTGCTGGTCTTCGCTCTTCAAAAAGTGGCACCTGCGCCACCAACGGATTCGCGGAACACCTCAAACCTTCACCGAGGCCATGGCTATCAATCACCCTGACTCCCTAGCATCACCCAACACACTCGACGTCTGCCAACACGCTCGAGCTTCAAATTGACCACGGTGTATAGTTCAGGACCTGGGGACTGGGTTGGGCCATGAGTTTGGCCGACGGCGATCTCCTTGTCAACTGCTGAAACCCTCACAGTGGATTATTTGCTCTCGGAGACTGGCACCCTACCGCGATAACGGCCTCTCATCTTTGTGCCTATTGGGCAGGATTGACTTGATCTACACAGTTGCAAGAGCGCAAGCCACATGGAAGCCACAGATAAGCTCGTAAAGCTTATTCTTTGCTTGTTATATTCACGAATGATTCATGCATTGAATATTGATATATCTTCCATGTCGCCTTCATTTTGCATCCCCTCTAGCATCGCTTCCCATTTTACTCTGTGTTGGCGTTGAGCGTCCTACACTACGCTTTCCATCCCCTGCAGGCAAGATGGCTGCTCGACGTCTGTCGTCAATCGTGGGTGGCAGGAAGAACGAAGCCTTTGATTCCACGGTTACAAATGAGGTCCAGTTGGCTCAACTTGGGTACGAGCAAGGTACGAACGAATTCCCCCCAAGTTGTGCGAAGTTCTCGGGGTCTGACCTTGTTCCTTCTAACAGAGCTCAAACGTTCTTTCTCCCTCCTTGGCATGGTAGGGTTCAGTTTCTCAATCGTCACATGCTGGACAGCATTGGGAGGTACATTGATTGTTGGAATTGAGGCGGGAGGTCCCCCTGTCATGGTCTGGTCTTGGGTGGGAATCTGCCTACTGTCGCTCGCTGTGGCATATTCTTTCGCCGAAATGTGCTCCGCCTACCCAACCGCTGGCGGTCAGTATAGTTGGGTCGCCATCCTCGCACCGCCAAAGTACGCCCGGGGTTCCGCCTTCGTGACTGGGTGGTTCATGTGCACGGGGATCGTGGCTATGGGCGCTGTGAACAATTTTGTTAGTCCGAGTCATCCTTCGAAGGGCGATCCTACTTACTGATCTCGGTTTAGATTACGGCGAACTTCCTTCTCGGCATGGCCAACCTGAATTACCCATCTTACACCATCGAGCGTTGGCATGTCGTCCTGGTGACATACCTGCTTGCCATCCTGGCCGCCACCGTCAACACCCTGTGGTCTCGATTCCTCAACCAAATCTCGACTTTTGCCGTCATCTGGAATATTCTCAGCTTCTTGGTTGTTGTGATCACAATACTCGCATCCAATGATCACAAACAGTCGGCTAGCTTTGTTTTCTCGGACTTCCAGAACGACACTGGGTTCAGTTCGGGTGGGATGGCGGTCATGATTGGTCTTTTACAGACACTATTTGGTTCGTTGCCATGATCTAATTTGTCTGTATGTGCTAACACCCTCGGCAGGAATGTGCTGCTACGATGCTCCTAGGTATGCCAACATCTCCCTCTACCCAGTAACAATGCTAACCTCCGATTACAGCCATATGACTGAAGAGATGCTCAATCCTGCCAAAGAAGCGCCTCAAGCCATAATTCTCTCCGTGTATCTCGGCGCGGTGACCGGCTTCGTGTTCTTGATCTCGGCGTTCTTCTGCATCGGCGACCTGGAAGCCACTGCGACGACACCCACCGGCGTTCCGTTGATCCAAATCTTTTTTGACAGCACTTCCTCCGTTGGCGGCGCGACAACACTGGCAGCGATGATCACCGTGATTGTACTGATCTGCTCGAATTCGCTCATGGCGGAAGGAAGTCGTGCACTGTGGGCCTTCTCGCGCGACCACGGCCTGCCTTTCAGCAAGATCTTCGCCAAAGTGGACAAGAAATCCCATGTTCCTATCTACAGCATCTTATTGTGCATGGTTCTGCAAATGGGCTTGAATAGCATCTACTACGCCTCCTTCGAAGGCTTCAGCACTGTCATCTCCATTGCCACGTTCGGATTCTACCTGTCGTATGCGGCGCCCTTGTTCGTCCGCCTTTGGTCGCTCGCCACTCACTCCAACCCGTCCGCAGTTACAATCAACGGACCGTATACACTGGGGAAGTACAGTCCGTACATCAATGCCGCCGGCCTGGTATTCCTGATCTTTGCAGGTATCGACTTCAACTTCCCACAAGTTGGTCCCGTTACTGGCGAGAACATGAACTATTGCTCGGCTGCATTCGGCGTCATAGGACTGGTGTCAATTGTGACATGGGTGTTTGACGGGCGGAAGAACTTTACAGGACCGCAGACACCCGGGATTGTCAATGCGATTGAAGCAGCCGCGGGGGACAAGAATCTACGGACTGGAGCGACGGCTGGTGGCGGTGCGGGTGAGAAATTAGCCACCGGTTTGCCGGGAGAGGGAAGCGTTGATGAGTCAAGCGATGAGAAAACTGGCGACAATGAGGAAAAGATGGCTTGAGGGAGTAAAAGGCTTAGAGAGGATTTGTACAATCTATGTAGTTGTATATTATCCTCGGCGCATTGCACCGCTCATTTCTCGCCATCTTGAGTCTGGTTCATTCTCTGCTGCCAACCGCCGTGAGGGTAAATTGCCCAAGGTCTAGACTTGTAGCAAGGGCATCCTTCGCTTGAATCCCAGATGCCCAGTGATGACAGTGTGTGATCGCAAGATATAGTGCTTAGCTGCCACGGTGCCATTTCTCCCCTTTTTCTTCTTGTAGGCTTTGCGGGAATTTGATGATATAACATACTCGTAGAAAGCTTCCACTTGGCAGGACTGTGCCAAGCTTCCGTCGGCGACTTGGGGGTCGAGCTTCCGTTGTGGCTTTAAGGCCAAAAGGGCCGGACAATTAAGGCACCAATCGCAGGGGCCAGTCAGGTCGGTGCGGCTGGAGCGACTCATCAGCGACCCAATTTTAGCAGCAGCCAAAACCCGCAGGGACCGTCCAGCCTCACCAGCCCCCAGATTGCGGCGAGCCTAATTGTTCACAATGTAGAGGAACAATGTTTTGTACTGGCCACAGGACCATGAGGTCTATTCCCCGCAATGCAGCAAACTGAACAACTCATGATTCACGCCCAGGTAGACAGCTATTCGTACTCGTATGGTGCTTCGGCAACAGAAGAGAAGCGTAGCACGCACAGCGGAGGACGTTGGGTTCTGGCACCCGCCGCTGACGTCGCGTCGCCGCGTAACCCCATGATCTGATCTCCACGCAAAAGTTTTATTTGTGACGTTGACGCAACTTCTGAGGCACCGCCAAGTTGGCATGGACTGCTGAAGCTCTGGGCCGGCAGCAATAGAGCTTGACGGTGATGGCTGTCCACGTCATCCATCTTTTGATCTCGCATGACTGCGTGCATCCGTGATCGATTACGAGATTCAGATTTGACGAGGCAAGGAGCATCGGCCGGCGTGCGGACGCACATGGCCGACGGAGACGTAGACGTTGCCGTTCAGGTCCCAGGCACTGCGCACTTTCTCACTGCGCCATGATGCTTACTCTCATGTCCGCCTCAGCTACATACAAGATACTAATTGTCCGCTCGTCCCGCTTTCGTGTTGCGGTTATTTCCTGCTTCTAGTTTCCCTCAAAGCACTCTTGGGTTTTCTCGTCGCCAGTCATCAAGCGTCACTCGCTCTGTTTGCTGCCTTTCTTGTCACTTGGTATTAATTCTCGCTTCAAAGTCTCCCGCACTCGTTCCACGAGCATCATCAACCACTTTTTCCAGAGCTCCTCAGGACCTTGTTTGCAAGATCTCCCATCGTCTGAAATTTGCACAGTATGAAGTCCTCGACGGCCGTGGTGGCTGTCGCTGCCGCCTTGAGCGCCCCTCTCGTTTCCGCCATCCATCTTGCGCCCCGCTCTGAAGCTTCTCCACGAACCCTCAGCCTGCCCATAGAAAGAAGACATGTGCCTGATATCCTCGCACACGAGAGATCACGCCTGCGGAAGAGGCAAGCGTCAGGAACCGTCGAGCAGACACTGGACAACGACCAGTCTCTCTACTATGCCAATCTCACGCTCGGCACGCCCGCCCAACCGTTACGGCTGCACATTGACACAGGCAGTTCGGACCTGTGGGTGAACACGGCCAGCTCTTCCTTCTGCCAGTCGAGTCAGAATCCTTGTGACGGCGGGACATATGCATCTTCCCAATCGTCCACCTACAGACTGGTCAACGACCAATTCAACATCTCTTATGTTGACGGCAGCGGCGCCTCTGGCGACTATGTGTCCGACACTCTCGGATTTGGCGGCGTTACGCTGAACAGCTTCCAGTTTGGCATTGGCGAGATCTCGTCCTCGCAACAAGGTGTGCTGGGAATTGGCTACATGTCGAACGAGGTCCAAGTCCAACGCGCCAACATGGACCCATATCCCAATCTTCCCCAAGCGCTCCTCAATGCCGGCCACATCGCCTCGAACGCATACTCATTGTGGCTGAACGACCTGGACGCCTCCACGGGCGAAATCCTCTTTGGCGGCGTCAACACCGAAAAGTACGAGGGCGAGCTCGCCACAGTGCCCATCCTCTCCACAAGCGGCCAATACTTCGAACTCACCATCGCCTTGACGGGTGTGGCGAACTCCGGCTCTGACCTGTCATCCTCATCCTCCCTCCCTGCAGCAGTGCTCCTCGACTCCGGCGCCACGCTTACCTACCTCCCCAACGACATCACTCAAGAAATATACAACGCCGTGCAAGCCGTCTACCAATCCGACGTGGGCGCCGCCTACGCACCCTGCACGCTAGCCTCCTCCGCCGCCACCGTCGACTACACCTTCTCCGGCGTGACCATCAAAGTGCCCTACAACGAACTCTTCCTCTCCGCTGGGACCAACAATTTCGGTCAACCCATCACCTTCTCCAACGGCGAGGAAGCCTGCCTATTCGGCATTGCCCCCGCTCAAGACGGCATCGCTGTCCTGGGAGACACCTTCCTGCGGTCCGCCTACGTGGTGTACGACCTGTCGAACAACGAGATCAGCCTGGCCCAGACGGTCTTCAACTCCACGAGCGACAACATCGAGATGATCACGAAAGGTGGCGACGGCGTCCCAAACGCCACTCCCGTCACCACCCCGGTAAGCGACGTGAGTGCGGGCACAGGCGGAGCCAGAAACGGCGATTCCTCAGCCACGGCCGGGACTTTCAACACTGCCTCCAAGGGCAAGCAAGCCTCGGGCATGAGCGCCATGGTCGCGGCGGTGGTTGCCGTCGCAGCCTTGGTACTGTCGTGAGCTTTCTCCGAGTCCGTTTGCCCACGAAGGAGAATGAAGACGAGCAAGAAGAACAGCAACCCCATATTTCATTATTTTCGCCTTGTACAAAAAGCGACATACCCGCATATGGGCATACGCACATACGGAGCATATTTCCAAGGACGAGCAGAGCGGGCAGACCATTACTTTTTTTCTGACGAGGATGATGACGATCATGGTACACACGATCTTGGACGGGCGCGTCTTGTCTATCAGCATTTTATGTCTAGCGTTGACTGCTTGGTTGGTTGGTTGATTGAGCAGGCATGCATTGCGCGGTTTTATCTCGTCACTTCGGCATTGCGGTATTGCGAGCATTGCATTGAAAGGCGTTCCAAAAGGGGACAACTCCAGGCATTTGTGTTTTCTCCACGGCTTGGTCTTGATCTTGGGCGATAGAACGAGACAATAGAGCGGGAAAGGGGCCTAGCATCAACCACGCACGGGTTGGAAGAACGAAACGGACGATGTATGTCACCCAGCAAGGACCAACTTTGAGTCCAGAGTACATTACGTACAGTACAGACAGAAACCAATGATAATAACTAGTACGGGTGAAGTCGCTCAAGGAGAGAATTAAAAGCTCTGAAGGCCGTTCCGACGCACCGCTCCGTTAGAGAACATACCCCCCTCCAGCGCCGAGATTCCGCCAATGCCTGATCGGGCGGGTATCCTCCAACTCGACGCACCACCAGAGGATCTCCTTGGCCTTCTCCGGCTCGCCGCCCAGCTCGTGCGCCCGGGCCAGCGCGAACCAGGCCTCGGCGTTGTCCCAGCCCGAGCCCAGCTTCGTGAGCGTGGAGAGCAGGCCGTACGCCCGGTCCCGCGCCGCGAGCCGGTTGAGGTTCTCGGGCGTCTTCTTAAGATCGTCCTCCCTCGTCTGCGCGGCGTGTTGCGCGCCCGACGCGAGCGGAAGGGCGTTGGTGCTGTGCGAGTCCATGTCCACCATCCCGGTGTTTGGGGCGGTCGAGATGCGGCTCCATTCTCTTTTGTGTCTCGGTCGGGACGGCTGCTCCTCGACTGCTTGTTGTTGTTGCTGCTGCTGCTGCTGTTGGTGGTGGTGTTGCTGGACGTCTTCAGCCCGGGGCTTGCCGTTGTCGACCCGTTTCGCCAGTTCGACTTTCCGTTCGAAGTAGTCGAGCAGAACGTTGCTGAGGCCGACGATCCCGCCCGGGTGGTCCGCGAAGTACATCAAGCACTGCTCGTAGTTCTCGAGCGCGTCGCGGACGCCCTCGGAGCTAAGAAAGCCTTCTTTTTCCTCCCTTGCCCGTGCGACGGCCATGAGGAGTTCGGCGCGCTCGCAGTAAACGTCCGCCCAGAGCTCATCTGACGACTTGCCGCCACCGCCCCATCCCACGGCACCGAATGCTCGGGCCGAGCTTTCTACCGTGGCGATCATCCCCTCGATCTTCATGGCGACTTTCGCGGCTTCGTCGGTGGCTTCGCGCGAATCTTCGAACATTTGGGCCCTTCTGTACAGCGTTGCAATGACGAGCCAGATTTTCACAAGTATGCTGAGGGCGTGTCGTTGGGAGACCGTTTTTGGGAAGCGGGGGTTTGGATCTGTTTGCAGTCCTGGCCCGATGATGGGGAGGCGCACGTCTTGCGAGGGAGGTTGGTCGCGGTGGTTTGCTGGTGGCGGTACCTTTTCGTGGCTGGAGAGGTTATGTGGGATTTCTTTCAGGGGTTGCTTCGCTGTCTCGCTTGTGTCGTGATTAGCTGAGATCGGTACCTCTGGGACGTCGGTGGACTGGATTGTTTCCAATCGTGCGTGGGATTGGTGTGAATCGCCATCTTTCGTACCATTTGCGTATGGAGGTGTCTCACGCCTTGCCTCGAATGACTGTCTTGTACTTGATGCCTGGCTGAGTTCTCGCTTTCCTCGACTCAAGGATCTTGAGAGCCTCGTCTTTGAGCTCTTCGTTTTAAGAGCACGGGAAGAACGATGAGACTCGTCCTTGTTGTGGTCGTGGAGATGGAATAGTTTATGCTTATGAGGTGATCCTTTTCCATCGTCATTTGTGACTTGGATCGTTGGCGCTTGGGTTGTTTGCGTTGCTTGGGTATTCGGTCTGACTTCCTCTGATATGGAAGGGGCACCCTTGTTTGACTCGCTTGACTGGGCCAGCCTCTTGCGATGAAGGAGCTTGCTCGGAAGACTCCTGATGGTGCCGTGGGCGCTTTTAGGGGGTGCAACTGATCTTTTCCTCGTTGTTTCCTCACCAATTGCGATCGCTCCGTGACGGCCAAACAAGCGAGAATAGAGTGCAAGAAGGTCATCGCTGCTGTTGACTGCGTGCTCAGGACCCTCCATCAGCTCGGTCAAAGCCAGTTCAGTAATGCGGATCTCGATAATCTTCTGCAGCTCCCCACATTCCATGTCGTCAACCAGCCCTGGTTTCTGGCTTGTTGCGTGTTGCGTGCCACTGGCAAAATCGCCGAATATGATTTCAGGAGGAGAAAATTGCTCGAATGCTGCCGCACAACTCTGACTTGCTGTTTCGAACTGTTGTCGGGAGGTGAGTAACAGCGACAACAGGTGCCAGAACGGCATCAACTGACGCTCTATGCCGTACGAGCTGTCACCTCCATCAGTCTTTGCCTCCGAAGCCAAGGCTTTCTTGACAACAGCAAGCGCCTGGTCAATCTCGCGCGTCTCAGCAAGCAGTCGAGCAAGGGCGAAGTGTGTTTGGAAGTGTTGACGGCCAGGGAGATCCTGTGCGGCAGCCTTCTGCAGGTATTCAATGGCTTCGGATTGCAAGGTCGCTCGGTTCTCACTGAAAGGTGTCCATCGTGCCCAGTGCGCCTTTCCTAGACCGATACCCCGATATGTCACGTCGAGCAAGCCAGCAGACAGAGGTGTCGGTGATGACACTGGGCCGTTGACGTGCCCGTTCGCAGGTCCAAAGCCATTGGGAGTGGCGTGTGCAGAGGGCGGCTCGATTTCGTCCAGGAGATCCTGAAGCTTCTCGGAGAGCTCATGGGCCTTTTCTGCCTCAGCCCTACCACCAAAGGAGCATAGCCCTTCGATGCCTTCAGCGATGGTCTTCATAAAAACCTCATCACTATCTCTGCTGGTGGCGGAATTTTGGGAGCCTTCCGATTTCGCCGCACGCGCACGGGCTCGATCTATGAGTTCGACATAGGTCTCTAGAGCCTTGTACGCCAAGTCAAAGTCAGCCAGGGCTTTGTGAACCTGGAACAAGCGTCTTAAAACCAGCGTGGAGTGGAATGATTTCGTTGCAGCTCTGTAGAGCATGTCAAGAACATTTCTCCCCCACGAATTCCGACCGCCTTCTCCCAGATCTGAATCTGACCAGGCGGGGCCGCAAAGAATTTGCCAATTGTGAATGAACTCTTCTACCCAACCTTCGATGATCGTGTTCGACTCGGTGGCTTTGGGGAATTGTACGTTGCGCAAAAGCTCGTTCTCATAAGATATCTCGACGCGCCGCAACTCAACGGCTAAGTCAGAAGGCGTGAAAGGGACGTGGTGAGCGATTCCTTGCTTGTTCTGCAGGATGGAGGACATGAAGCGATAGTAGGCCCTCCACATCTCCAACTTCGAGAGGTGTCCTGCGGCATTCCCGTAGGTCGAGGGCGAGACATCTTGGTTCCTAACAGCGAGCACGGCCCAATGCCGGAATGCTTGTAGCCTGAAGGATGCAGATTCATGACCAACTGCGGCTATCGACTGCTTTTGTCCCAGCGCTACTCGTCCCAGCAGCTGTTGTGCCCAGTAGAGGAGCTGCGGTGTTGACACGACAAGGCTCCGGTTCGCATCAAGCCATGGCAGTAGAGTCTCCAGAAGCTCGGTACCCTGCTTGGTGTCGCCAGTCTGTATGAAGAGCAGCGCTCGAATGTATACAGCTTTCACGACACAGATCTTCGTCCACACCGAGGTAGCATCCGCTGCTGTCCGAACAGGCTCGAAGGTGATAGCAGGAATTGGTCGGTCCGTCTTGTACGCTCCCAGCCATCGCGCCCAAAGTAAGGATGTCTGTCCCTGCACTATCTCTTCAGAGGATGTCCCGGTCGCGCGCAGTTGGGCCTCGAGGGAGGCGACTTGCGAGTCCGCAATCGGCTGGCTCGTGGTGGCTGTACCCGGTCGCCGGTTGGGTGGGAGGGCATAGTTAGCGACATCGGACTCGAACTTTGCGAGTTGGAGCAGGGATTTCCGATCTGGGGCATGCTTGGTCACTTTTCTTATGAGCTCAGGAAACTCTTTCCAATTGCCGGCGACACGTGCTGCGTCGAGGAGGCCAATATAGCGCTGAGCCTTTTCATGGTGGGCCTAGAGCGTCGTCAGTCAAGGAGAGGATGTGTGTCGAAGAGAAATGTAAACATACACTCATTCTGGGAGATGCTTGAGAGGCTCGAGAGGTAGTCGTCGGTACTTTATGCTCCAGTCAGCGTTACGCACACATTTCTGCAGCTCCATGTACACGTCCGACCTGGCCGATGCCTGTTCAGCATGTCTGTATACTTTACAAGGTGTTGAATGCGCAATGCGGTCATTGGAAATGCGCGGCGCTCACTTTCGGATCGCCCCGACCGCGCCGCTTTTAAACCCTGGCCACGTGGGTGGCATTCTCTCTCCCTAATATCAAAAATTAATGGCGGACGACGGACGACGTCGAGCTTGGGGACCCGTGCAGCAGGACATCTCGGTGATTCCCATGCCCGTTCTCAACTTGGAACGCCAAACAGCTTTGGCTGGGATCCGCGTCGAATTGCTACATTCTACGTGGAAACTGTGTGTCGTCGATTCTCTACCCAGTGTCGATGCTTCGCAGTACGCCGGACAGCACATCGATAGAACGATAAGAATCAAGCTCCTGCGGCAGACTTTCTCCCCTGATCTTGGACTGACTGCTTCCTACATTCACCCTTCTCAAAGACTCCAGCAACTGGGCGCTCACGGACTCCGTTGAGTTTTTAGATGCGAAAGGATCTCCTCCCCCAAGGGCTTTGTTCAGGCGTTGACTCGGCGATCGTATTCGGACCAGCCTTGATAAAGCACTCGGTTGGGGGGATGTCTCTGAAACGGTCAGGATGGTGCGTGGGTGCTCCTGCAGTCACAATTTGTCGTGCTCGTCGTTGTAAGTTTGGGGTGCAGATGTACTTACGCGGGGCCGTAGAGCACCGTATGATTTTCTTCGCCGTAGTCACTCTGCTTCACCGCAATACGAGCCAATCTCCATTGCCGTCGTCAAAATTTCCCGCACGTGGATCCGTCCAATATTTTTATGCTTCAGTTCAAAATCGACGCCGGAGGGTGAGCGATAGCTTCCCGGGACCCCAGAACGTTCCATCGCTCTCGGCTTCAGGATGCAGGATGAGAGCGCGCTCCGAGCCATCACTACACGCCTGACGATCACCCCAAGCGAACACCTTCCTCGAATAGCAGGCTTTCTTGCAACCACACTGGCTCAATGTCCGCTCGAAGAACAGTTTGCTGATAATAAGAAGAACGCCAGCTCTGTGACTGCACACAAGCTCAGAACTCGAATCACCTCTCTGCTCCAAGACAGAAACGTCAGTAGCAGGCTGACCGCTGCTGTCCTCATCAAGACCATTGTCGACAAAGGTGGCGCAAATGTACTGGCCAACTCCGAAGTTTGGGCTAAAGGGCTTCTCAGCTGTTTGAACAAGCCGGATCCGGTCGAGGTCAAGAAAATCTATCTTGCAACAATCACTCGCATCTTTCTCCTGACTCAAAACTACCCGACCTTGCTGCGAGAGATAACGACGCCACTTCTCCCGCCATTTGTCACAGCATGCCTCGGGCTGATCAGGCCCGTGAAGGCACAAGTTGCCGGAACCCCCGCTGAAGTCGCGAATCCTTTGCTCAATCCGGTACTTCATGGCTACAATCAGCTTCTTCCACATCACGCGACCACCTTCCGCCCGTTTGTCGCTCGCTTGAAGCTGGTCTGTCAGAGTTTACTCGAGGACAGCGGCACTTCGGCCGCAACCAGAGAGCTCTCCATCAGGCTCATGTGCCTGTTGGTTTCATGTGCGCCAAAGAATACGGTCTCCCACGAATGGACCCAAACTGCTGCCGGTATTATCATCAGCGCCCAAGCGACCGCCGACAAGTTGTTCAGAGCCGTCATCGAGGAATTTGAGCCTAATGACACAAACTACCAAAGAGCGCTTGGGAAGCACAATTTCTCAAAGGAACCAAGACTATCGGACAAAGATCAATTGGGGTTGGATACCTGGACAGGAATCTATGATGGCAGCACCAGGCTTTTCACGTTGGTTGACTGGTTGGGCACCTTGATCTCGGTTCCACTGCCGCAGCCTGTTGTGGTCCCTCTGGGCTCTATACTGGATTTGAGTTCGAGGCTGTTGGCAGTGACCCCACCGGAAAGCAAGTTAAATGCAGCAACTACTTTGCGCTACCACAATGAAGCAACCAGAGAAGAGAAAGAACAGCTCTGGCTCAATTTGCCCCAAATTCACCTGTCTTGTCTTCGTTTGCTTCAGAGGATGCACGGAATCTACGGCCCTTCTCTTCTACCGGTGGGTGGCGCAATGCTCAACCAGATATTGGAAGCTTTTGAAGCCATGTCTTGGCACGGGTCTGTCAGGCAACTCGTGTACATGATCTTTAGCGGCGTCCTGGCCAGTGTCGATCTTGCAGAGATGAAGGTGAACCATGATCGCTTCCTGTTCTTGATTCAGCAGTGTTGTAACGACCTCAGAAGCTGCCTGCCTCCCCTGTCCGATGCGGCAAGATCAAACGCCACGAAAGACGGGTTCTTAAGCACGGGCACTGTTCCAGCAACTAATTATCTTCCGCTGCGAAGGCAGTCCAAGCTGTATCAAGCAGCCTTGGAGCTGCTGCCACAAATCATAACACACTGTCCAGCTTCTGTGGTATCTCGCCCATCACGGATTGAGATGGATAGACTATCTGTCCTACTGGATCACACCGACGCTATGCTGGCGAGTGTCATGCGTCCCATGCTATCTGATAAAGGAAAGGTCATGACCGCTAGTCTCACCCCCTTTTTAGCCAGATCTGCAGCGGACAGTATCCCTTTCGAGGCTCTCCTCAGACCACGAATGGCTGTTGCTCAAACGACAGCGTTTTCCGTTCGAGCCTCCGAGGATGACGAGCCCGAAGCTATCCATGAACAGCACGAGGAGCAAGGCGATGAGGACCACGACATGTCGTCCAACGCCGAGGATCCTCATGACACCATTGACGGCGCATTGGAAAGCAAGGAGCAAATCCCAAAAGGCACCAGCGGTTTGGCCGAGCACGGGAGTAACCAAGAAATGCAGATATCCACCACCAAGAAGCGCACACTTGATGACATCAAAGGAAGCCATGCTGGTAGTTCTCCCCCAGACTCCCAGACATCATCTTTGAGAGACTTGAAGATACCGCGCCTGGCTGAAAAGCGAACGCAACGATCCGGTTCACAAAAGAGCCGAGAGACTGACCCCAACCTAGAGCCGCCCCGGCCCAGCACATTTGCTGAAGTGATCGATCTTGCCTCGACTCCGAAGGAGGCTCTACTCCCAGAGACGACATCCAGGACTGCCGCCCCAATCGATGTCAGTGATAGCGATGATTCGGAGATTCCTGAGATCGTCCTAGGTTTCGACAGCGATGAAGAGGACTCTGAGTAGATGATTTCTGCAGCTCCAATAGATACAAATATGCCATCGGCCGCCTAGTCAGGCTCGCGATGTGTTCACGTGATCACGCACTTCGACACCCCAAACAAACTCGACGCGTCGGACAAAGAGCACTGCCGCCCTGCGCACATCATACTGTGTCGCAATTAAATATTCTATGGCTCTATCGATACATTCCTTGAAATGCTTAGTGTCTGCTTCCGTGATCGGTGACTGCGAATTATTCCTACCTCCCTGCAACCTCGCGTCCGTGCCTCAACATGACCAAAAGAAAACTGCCCGGCGATGCCAACCCTACCACGAACAAAAGGAGGCTGCCGGCGGCTTCTACGGCGGGGAGCTTTCTCGCTGGCGACGATGACCTCTCCACTTCTCCGCGCTCGTCCTTCAAAGTCTCTCAGGGTGGCGCACCTCTTCCAACGCCGCCGTCTTCGGGTCAGTCGCGACCGGGTGTGCCGACTTCCTCACAGCGTGCAAGTCAAATCTACAAAGATTACACACCCACACTGAGCCAGATTGGCTCAGAAACTCACAGCAGGGACGAGCGCGACAGCTGGCTTTCTACTCAGGATCAAGAAGCTGACATCGCGCGTGAAATTGACCTCACCGAGGATATCGACGATGACGTGTACGAGAACTATATGCTCTATGGGATCCTTAATACCAAGATCGTGGGGTGTCGATTTTATGATGGTCAGGCAACCGTTGGGGAATACGTTCGAGTCAGGCGCGAGCCAGGCAATCCCTACGACAGCAACGCCATTAGAATCGATAACGTGCTCCGCGACCAGATCGGTCATATTGGTCGCCAAGTTGCGGCAAAATTAGCGCCGTTGATTGATAACGGCTCACTGCTCGTCGAAGGCGCACTGACTGGACCCAAGACCTATTACGATTGTCCGATCGGTCTCAAACTCTTCGGCACGAATGATCCTGTTGCAGGCGCTGCCCTGGCCAAGCAGATGCAAGACCAAAAGCTGCCAATCACCGAGTGGGTGCGTGCAAAGCGAGAGGGCGAGAAGCGGCGGCGAGAGTTTGAGAAACAGCAGAAAGCCAGGGAAAAGGCAGCCAGCGCAATGAGGAAAAAAGGTGTCCAAGTCTTCGACAATGAAGGACCCAACAAGTACAGTAACCTGGGCCCGCCGCCGAGTGGGAGTAGTCAACTAGCAGAAGATATGGAACAACTGCTGAGTGGCACGTCCACGTTCAACCCGCGTGATGTTCAGGACGCTATGAGGAAGCTTGGAACGGGCGAAGACGTGCTTGAGAAGATGCCAATGGCAGATCAACCCCTGGAGCTCGCCACAATGTTGTTGCCATATCAGAGACAAGGACTGCAGTGGATGCTGGACCACGAATCTCCCAAACTACCTGAGAATGGCGACGATATGGTACAGATGTGGAAGAAGCTAGGCAAAGGGTACCTCAACATCGCCACCAATTTTGCAATTAACAAGGCTCCGGAGCTTGCAAGTGGTGGTCTCCTTGCGGATGACATGGGCTTGGGCAAGACCATCCAGATGATCTCCCTTATCATGGCCGACCCCGACAAGAACCGAACACCTACGCTCATTATCGCACCACTCTCGGTCATGTCCAACTGGAGCACACAGATAGAGTACCACATCAAGAACAAGTTTCAACCACGCGTCTTGGTCTATCATGGTCCAGAGAAGAAGAACTTGTCACCCCAGGATCTGACAGAATACGATATCATCATCACGACCTACCAGACAATGACTCAGGAGCTCTTTCCGTATGGCAAGTCCAGCCCTCAGCCGGTACCAGCTTCAAAGGGATTGTTTTCTATCAAATTTCGACGCGTAATTCTGGACGAAGGGCATCAAACCCGCAATCCCAAAGCGAAGATGGCACAAGCCGCATGTGCGCTCCAGGCCGGATCTCGATGGGTTCTCACCGGCACCCCGATAGTCAACACACTCAAGGACCTTTACTCGCACGTCAAGTTTATTGGCATGACCGGTGGGCTGACCGAGTTTGAGATTTTCAATTCGACCCTGATTCGTCCGCTCAAGAACGGCGATCCTCAGGCTCGTCTGCTGCTTCAAGCTCTCATGGCGACGCTGTGTCTCCGCCGTATGAAAGACATGAAGTTCATCGATCTCAAACTCCCCAACATTGCTTTCCATAAATATCCGGTGAAGTTCTTGCCGCATGAACAGGAGAGGTACGATGCGTTCAAAAGCCAGGCCAAGGGACTGGTTGAGGCCGCGAAAGCCAAGAAGGGAGATCACACCATGACGCACCTGCTCGAGGTCCTGCTTCGATTGCGCCAGACTTGCAATCACTGGAAGATGTGTGGAGACGACAGAGTGCAGAAACTGCTGGAACTAGTCGAGTCTAACGAGGTTGTGGATGTCACAAACGCCGCCAACAGGAAGACCCTACAGGACATTTTACAGGTGCAGATCGATTCGCAGGAGGACTGTCCCGTGTGTCTGGAATCTTTCAGGAACCCGGTGATCACGGCTTGCGCACATACTTATTGTCGTGAGTGCATTGAGCGAGTCATTGAAACACAACATAAATGTCCCATGTGCCGTGCGGCGCTTGCCAACGGCGAACAACTAGTCGATCCGGCCGCAAACTTTGGCGAAGGCGATGAGGCCGACCTTGACTTCGATCCAGAGACGACCAGCAGCAAGATCGAAGCGCTCGTCAAGATTCTCAAGGCGTCCGAGGCCGACACGGATGTCAAAACTGTGGTGTTTTCACAGTGGACCTCGTTTCTGGACCTGGTGCAGGCTCAGCTGCTTCGGCATGGCCTCAATTTCACCCGACTTGATGGCAAGATGAACTCGACTCGTCGCGATGCGGCAATTGAATCCCTCAACAGCGACGCATCCTGCAAGATCATGCTGGCATCCTTGTCTGTTTGCTCTGTGGGTCTGAACTTGGTGGCGGCGAACCAGGTAATTCTGGCGGACTCCTGGTGGGCGCCGGCCATTGAAGATCAAGCTGTTGACCGGGTCCACAGACTCGGACAGACCCGTGATTGCAAAGTGGTACGTCTAGTTGTGGAAGGCACTATAGAGGACGACGTGATTGAGATTCAATCGAAGAAGAGGAAGTTGGCGAGTGAAGCATTCGGAGAGAAGGTGAAGAGGGAGGAGAGAAGGGCAGGCTCGCTGAGAGACATCGAAAGGTTGTTGGCATAGTGTAAGAGGACAAGAGGACAGGGCGTCTTCGGGGGAGTGAGTTCCTATGTTACGGCGTCCGAGATGGAAGAGGAAAGATGGGGCAACCCTTGAGTTTGTAAAAACAATGTCAGACATGTAGATGCAGCACACATGTGTCGTTCGGGCCAGAAGAGGTTCTTTGGGAGGAAAGAATACCAAAATCTAGGCGGTGTGACACGGGGTTGTTAGTCTTCCTACCGAGTACACGTGCATGCATCATTCTGTCCCTGGCCGCTGTCAACCATCTTCCCCATTTGTTCGGCTAATGTACTTGCGGCAGAGTCTCGTCGTTGTCACGGCGAGCGTCTTTGCGTCCAGCGAACGTCGAAAAGCTCCTCTCTGTCGCCATACTGTAGACGCGCCTAACAAGGATTAGAAACGCGTTGAGTTCTGGCAGGTCGGGGCGCCACAGCAACGGCAAGATAAGCCAGGGCTAGCGAGGAAAACGGTGGCAAGTTCAAGCCTCAACGTCAAGGGTTCCAGCCTCAAGCAGGCGGTTGTCCAACAAAGCCCGCCGTTCGGCACTCGAAGGAAATTGCGCCGGAGCTCTTTATCGCTGGCGGACGCGTGGGATGCGGGCGTGTCTCGCATTTTTCCCTGGCTCGAGCGGAGTCTCATCAGCCCACGCTTCCGCGCGCACATGCTTTTGCACAAATTTTGCATTCACGTTCAAAGTTTTCATGATTGTCGAGTACATCGAAAGTGAGGACGGTGGCAGTCCGGAGTGCAAAGCGTGCGACCGAGGCAGACGTGGCCCGTTTGTTTTGGGAGCGTTCATCTGACCTCCGACACTTCTGATCGCGGCCTGGGCTTTGCATCACTCTGCAGCAACGACGAAGACGTCAGTGTGGACTCGCCGCAGTTGGGAGCTTCTGTTTGGTGGCGCCAGCGCGAGGAGCAGCAGCTCGCTGGAGCTTCCACCAATTGTTGCCGGCCTGCCTGTGTCCCCCGCATCGCTTGCTGCTTGTTGCACCTCCCGAGCAGGGTGAGCAGCCAGTGACAGCGAGATACACGCGCAGCTTCCCTCCTCCATCTCAAAAAAAGTGATCGCATCAGTCGACCAGCACCTTCCCGGCGAGGCCCTGCAGTGGGCTGGGGCTAATTGCATGCAGTTGCTGCTGCTGCTGCTTGATCTTGTGATTCTCTTCCACTACTGATATTATCCTTACTTCTCTCACCGTCCTCGTCCACCGCGCCGTCGACTCTCCCCCTCTGGCATCATGGCTCCCCTCAGCGGCGGCTCTGTCTTTGCGACGGTAGGCAGCCCTTGTCCCGATTTCCCCGCATCGGCTTTTACTGACTGAAGTGTCAACAGCTGCTCATGAACGATGCCTACCTACCGGGTATGTCGACCAGCAAGGTCATCACGGTGCGATCCCGGCTGATGTTCATCTACAGGTGCCATGGTCCTGGGCCACTCCCTGAAGGACAGAGGCGCGAAAGCTCCCCTGGTGGCCTTTATCCTCGTCGACAAACTATCCTCAGACACCATTAACGAGCTACGAGTTTGTCCCTGCCTCGGAAGCCTCCCTCGCATGCCACTGACTTAGCCAGACTGTTTATGACCAAGTCGTGCCTGTCCAGCAAATCATCAACAAGAACCCTGCAAACCTCTACCTCATGAACCGACCTGACCTGATATCCTCTTTCACCAAGATCGAGCTATGGCGTCAAACACAGTTCAAGAGAATAGTATACCTGGATGCAGACATGGTGGCTCTCCGAGCCCCCAACGAGCTCCTCACCCTAGATACAGACTTCGCTGCGGTGCCGGATATTGGCTGGCCGGATTGCTTCAACAGCGGGATGATGGTTCTGAATCCCAACATGTCAGATTTCTATGCGCTGTATGCGTTGGCGCAAAGGGGCGTCAGCTTCGACGGAGCCGATCAAGGGCTACTCAACACGCATTTCCGCGAGTGGCAAAGGTTGAGCTTCGTTTACAACTGCACGCCCAGCGGCCACTACCAATACGTCCCAGCCTACCGACATTTCCAAAGCAGTATCGCCGTTGTACATTTTATCGGCGCAGACAAACCGTGGACGTTGGGCAGAGATAACCGGATGAACTCGGGCGTCTATGGTGAACTGCTGGGAATGTGGTGGTCTGTCTTTGACAGGCATTATCGTCCAAAGGTGCGCTGCTCCGAAGGAGGGTTTACTTCTGTGATGCTAACGTGTGCAGGCCATCCATTACTACGATGCCCAAACCTTTGAGTCCAAGAAGACGGTACATGATTATGTGCGAGGCGAAGAACCGCTCTATGTCGTTGACTACCCACGTGGACAATCAGGACCAGCGCCACTTCCAGCACCTGTTCCACACGAGTCCCATCACCAACCCCAGGAGTACCACCATCCAGAACCGCATCAGCAACAGTCGCCATCCGATCAAACAACGCTGCCACCAGAGACCCAGGCACACCACGAGCAACCTCAACAACCATCCTCGACTCTAGAATTGCCACTGGGCGATGCACCTACCCCACAGGGACCGCAAGATTTCCACCCTGTCCCGACGATCGAGCAGCGGCGATTCTCAGCACCTCACACAGAATGGGACCCTGCACGGTAAGTCCATCAACCTGAGTCTAGTCTTTTATTGCTTACGTTGAGCAGAGCACCACCACCTGCCCACTCGAAACCAGAAGCGGCCAACTTCCCCACAACCATCTACGACATGTCAAGCGAGACGAAACTTTTCCAGCCGCCTGCTCACTACCCCGAAGCACCAAAGGATATGTGGTACCAAGTTCCGGAAAAGGCACCCGAGCCCGTGAAACCCAAACCCATCTTCCCGTGGGAGTCGAGAGCTCCCAAGCCCACCCGAGTATTTCCGCAGGCCAGGCAACCAAGCCCACCTCCGCCGCCTCCCCTTTCGGAGCCTGCAACCACCGTGCCCGATGAACCGCGGACGGATTTGGCACCTACCGACACCGAAGAAGCGAGCAAAGAAGGCGTGCCCACCTCACCTCCCCAGCCACCACCCGAGCCGATCAATGTCTGGGAAACCTTCCAACAAAGGACGAACGCATGGGACGACATGCCCGAAATTGAGCGCTATGTCCAGGCCATCAGCCAACCTCGAAAAGGAAAATTACAGGTCTTGTATAACACACTTGGCCAACGCTCTCCTCGCAGCGCTAGCGGCGCCACAACCCCGACTGATAGAAGTAGACGACGCCCAAGCCTGAAACTAACCGACTTCCCGACAAAGGACGAAAGACCGAGCTTGCCCGTGACCCCGGCACCGATTCGACGACCTACATTCTGGGGAGGTGAGAAAGAGGATGAAGGTACCCTCCCCGCGGCAGAAGGAGTACCAAAACAAGAAGAATGGGTGCGTCGCTTCTCCCACTATCCCCAGCCTGAGTTCCCTCATTCGCGTGTCCTGCCACATGATTTGTCGCGTGTTTTGTACTGGAGATGCCAATATTGTGGACGACAGAACCCCATCACAAAACTTGAAGAGCTTCAAAGGCGGCAGAGCGAGGCACTGCTCTCGCCAACGGGGACGCGGGAACTGGGGGATTTGCCGGAGCCTCCGCCAAGAAAGATGCCGGAGAGTTCGAGTAGAGAGGCGGCGGTGGAGGCAACAATATCACATCTTTCGCCAACAAAAGCACCCAAGGTGCCAAAGCCCATTTTGAAGACGCCTCACTTCGAATTGGGGCAAGAACAGGTGCCGTCGCCTGCGCAGCAGCCAAGGGATGGGGCAGATGAAGAGACTGATGAGCTGGACCCTTTATCTAGCACAGTGGAGATTGAACCGACGGCGGAGTTGATTCCTACAGTGGGCGGACCGGCAGCGACGGAGGAGATCCCTGCCAAGGCTACGGCACCGTTCCTGGCTGCCACAAAGGCTTAGGAAGTCGAGAGACGCCTGGCACGGGCGTACACCAAGCCTCAAAACAGGGTGACGTTTGGATCGACAGTACTTTGAAGTCTAGTGTTTTGCCTTTGCGGGCCTCGGTTGTCCATATACGCATCATTTTGGAGTAAAAGCGGACGCGGCAGAGGATATCGTTGCAGTTGCATGCTAGATGAGCGAGTGGTCATGGGCTATGCATCTCATCTAATGTGTATCATTATGTCGTCCCGCATTTCCAGCGGATGAAACCTGTTGTTCCCTATGTGGCCTGCTATTCATGGCCGTCGCTCCGATACATACATACTACTCGGTACATAATCGATGGTTGCTCAAGTTAATTACTCGCGCTGCAGTGAGAAAAAGGGGCTTCGGAGCCTCGCTGGCGCTGCTTGGCGAGGGATTCGGGAGCCGAGCCAGCCCCTTTTTGGATCCCAGGCAGCGAGGCGACCTCGTTATCAGTGATCTGTCCGTTGTACCCGGTGCACAGAGGGTGCTACGTGTGGAGAGCGTGAGACTACGGCTACAACACTATCATATTAGTTCCGCCTGCTCTGAGACGGCCTCTTCCTTGAAGAGACTCCACCTGGCTCGGTGACCACGTGAAATCCAAAATGGCGTACTCGATGACGGTCAAGCTCACGCCCGAGCAACTCGACGAACGGCGTCGTCAACTCACACGTGCGGGCCTCCACGCCTGGCTCAGTCCCCTTGTCGTCATGCTGGCGGTATATGTCTATCGACGGTGGGTAGCCGGCTCCTTGTCAAAGACACTCTCCCCGCGGCGGCTGTCATCATCCAAGTCTCGAGGTCCGGCGCGTGGACTGCGTCTCTCCCTCCACCGCGCCGCCTGGATTCTCTCAACTACGTACATATCCGAATACGGACCGCTTTACATTTCGGTTCTCGGCCTGATCTACGCGCTGTGGCTGCTGTACCTGGCCTCCCGCGGCACCGGAGACGACTACATGCACATTACGAAATCGTTGGGGCACGTCGCCGCCAGCCAACTGCCCTTTCATTATCTCCTGAGCGTCAAGCACGCGCGGTACAGCCCCGTGACCTGGGCGACAGGCATGACGCACGAGCGCCTCAACGCCGTGCATCGCCTCTCCGGCCGGATCGTCCATCTCCTCCTGGCTGCGCACGCGGTTCTGTACCTGCGCTTCTTCGTCTCGATGGGCTTCCTGGAGAAGAGGATCAGAGACCGGGACGTCCGGCTGGGCGTCCTCGCGTTCTGGAGTTTCAACCTTCTCGGCCTGCTGAGTCTGCCTCCCGTGAGGAGACGGGTCTACCATGCGGTTTTTTACCGCTCGCACGTCGTCCTCTCGGCCGCGGTGCTTCCGGTGTTGTGGTTCCACGTCCCGTACACGCGCTGGTTCATCGGGCAGGCGGCTGCGATTTATCTCCTCGGAGGGATTTCCAGAGCTCGTGGCGCGAGAAAGGTCGAGGGGTTGAGATGTCAAGCCATGCAGGGAGGGACTGCGACGGACTTGATTCAAGTCAAGTTCCGAGTCGGGGGGGATGATCAATTGGCTGTCTCGATGCCAGGACAGCATGTCTATCTAGTGCGGAAAGGCGTGGCGGGCCCGAAGACGCCAGCGACGATCGCAAATGTGGAGAGGAAGTCGAAATCGAGTGTGGAGATCACGCTGGTGCTCCGGAATATGGGCGGGCCGGGGACGTCGTATCTCGCCGCTCTGTGCTCGCATTCGGCAAATAAAGGCTTGTTGGGGGAGGGCATACGCGTCGAGGGCCCCTACGGCGAGGCGAGCGAGTATATGCCCGCATTTCTTGGGTCCGATCCGCAGTCGAAGTCCGATTCGAACGGACCCATCCTCCTCGTGGCGGGCGGGATCGGCGTCACGTACACGCTCCCAATCTATCTGTCCCTGCTGGCCTCTCCTTTGAACCGCGCCAGACGGATCAAATTCATCTACCTCACCAAGACGCTCACGGAGGCACGATGGGTCGTCGACCTTCTCTTGGGTGCCATACGAACCGGAACGCCCGCCACTCTCAATGTCGAGATCTACGCAACCACGAGGTCGGTCCAGGAGGCCGTCCTCGATCCTGCAACATTGAACGGTCCTTTCCTGCGAGAAAAAGGATTCAAGGTGGAGGACCTGGGACAGAGACCTGATTTGCAGGAGAGTGTCGATGAGGTCTTCACCAAGTCGCCGGACACTCCTGTGGCGCTTGACCGGAGGTCCACGAACGCAGAGAACGGAGGTCAAGAGGATGTCGATGTCAGTGTCTTTGTCTGTGGGCCGCCGAGTCTGTCGAGACACGTCAGAAGCCTTGTCGGCTGGTGGGTCTGGCGGGATGGCAGGAGCGTGAGTTGGTATGAAGAAGTGTTTGGATTTGGTGGGGTCTAGGGGTAGCAGATTCTGCTGGTGGGGAGGCGAGGAACTCAAGGGTAAGGCATTGATCCACTCGATCGGGGGATGGGGAGAGCAGAAATGAACTTTGATGCTGAGGTTGACCTGGCATGTTCTGGCTGTCACATATGTCTTGACCGAAAGGACCATCTGAGAGGGGAGGCAAAGGGGGAAAATAGAGATATATTCCTCTGATTGCAGAAACCGTGCCCCGGACTCGAAGCACCTTCTCTGCTGTCTGTCACATTGCTTGCGCACCAGGAATGATGGTATCCAACTTCCTCTTGCTCAGACACTCTCTACGACTATGCCCAGCATCGTTGACCATGTTCGCTTCGGCGCATTTCATTATGTCGAATCGTAACACAGCACGCAACATCACATCAGCTATCCATTCCAAGCCCGTCGGAGTCACTCACTCCCCATGTATATTATCATGCGTCACATCAACGGTCACTCGCTAGCCACGATAGTGACAATGACAGCGATTTCGACCGATCGGGAGATGAGACGGATGCCAACGAAACCGTCAGATGTCACCGCCACTCACTCACTCACTCACCAAAGGCACTGATCTTAATGGCCAAACAAAATTATAAGGGCAAACAAGCTACAGGACGACAAACGGACGAGGATCTCCCAGACAGGAATATAAAGTCTCGACTTCTTCTCTATCCTTCCCGACGGTTCCGATCCTAATTCCTCTCTTGCATAAAACTTCCTCGACAGACGTTCAATCTTCGAGTCGGAAAACCTACACCACGAACCCCTGTGCAACCACCGACATCTTTCAATCCACTCGGTATAAATATCCATTTCAACTACGGCACATTCCCCACTGAAATGGCCCCGATCAAGTCTCTCGCCTCCCTCGCCCTTCTCGGCCTCGCGCTTGCGGCCGTGCCACAGGCTTTTGCTACCCGCGGTGAGCGCGCACATCGCCAGCGTCATGCCTACCCCTTGCGGATGCCGGACCGGGGACAGCTTATCGAGCCAACTACCACGTACAACGGGATGACCTGGGCCATGTCGACTCCTCTGGTCGCCACGGGAGATGATATGGTCGACGAGATACGTCGTTCGACGGTTGTTCCGATGTTTCCTGGTGGCCCGCCACGACCTCGGCACACCGTCGCCGACAACAACGGCCCGTTCGAGCAGTTCGCACGGCGCACCGCCGCGGTAGCTCGAAGCTCCGGCGCAGGCAGCGGCGGCGGAAGTAAACCCCCTCCCTACCCGCCTAATCGCCATCTGCAGCTCGCGCACAACGCCGCGCTCGCCTTCTTCCTCGCCGCCATTGGCTTCTTTTTCCTCTCCCTCATCTGGAACTTGTACCTCCAGGTCGGGCTGGTAAGGGAGCAGGCCAAGAAGACGGACGCCAACGCCGTGGAGGCGATGCGGTTGGGTTCCGCTGCGGCTTTTGGATTCCGGGTCGGCAATCACAGTGATGCTGATGTTGACGCTGACGCTGACGGTGCAATCAAGGAGGGGGAGGGCGGGTGGTTGAGAGGTGCCAATGCCAATGCCAGTGCGGCGAAGGGGTCGGTGCGTGCTTAAGACTGCGCGGAAATGGCTTTGCACTTTCCTGTTCACAAGGGGAAAATGTTTGATTGTGTAGCGGGCTGGCGGCCGGGCGAAACGGCAGTGGAAGTGGAAGTAGGAGTAGCAGAAAATATACGAGGTCAGTTCCCTATGGGCCACGTTGTGGAAGCTATGTAGACCGGGCTTCCACACTAGAGCCGCCTCGCCGTTGGTTAGAAATGAATGAATGAAGTCGACCTAAGAACGCTCGGTGGATCATTGATCTAAATCTTAGCATCATGTACTGTAGTGACATAGGTAGGCAAGGGACTGCACTGTAGCATCGTAGCAGTGCATGAGACTGAGACTTCAATCCTCGCATTGTGCCGCTCCATGTTAGCCTGGCGACGAGACGCATCCAGCCGCCCATCATGGTTCGCGTCCTGGGACTATTGTCGATTGAGGTGTTGCGTTTGGCCCAAACCATGTATGATCCGCGAAGACTCTGGTCTGCCATCGCCAGTGCCATGCCAGCCATAGTTTCGAGTCCGAGTTCGGGTTTTCCTTCGTTCGCAAGAAGTGTTTGACTCATAACCAGCCAACACTCAGAAGCCAGAGGTCGAAGTAGGTTGATGGCGCCGCGCCGTTTGGTTGCTTAGCAAACGGAACGAACGATGGATCGGGTTCAGCTGGCATAAAAGACAGTATTCACGTCGAAACACTGGACTCACTTCAATTGATTCTTGCACAACCCGTGAGGACACCGCAAAGTCACTCAGTGCACGCTTCCCTTTTCATCCCCGGTCAACATCACACCCTCGCGACCCAATCAAGATGACAGTCAACGGTTGGGTAATATTCACCATCATCTTCTGCCTTATTTTTGCGGTCGCCATCTACGCCATCATCGTCGTCTCGAATGCACGTGAAGATGCTAGACTCCGTGCAGAGCGCTCACGTAGACGGAGGCGCGGAAGACGTGCGAGAGGTGTTCCTTCGGCTGCAGGGAGTCAGACTGCTCCTGCCAGAACAGAAGATACAAGTGGTCCTTCACCAACATGGAATCAGGATGTCCCACTGCCGGCAGCAAGTCAGAATGCTTCTCTCCAGGGAGGAAGTACAAGAGCTTCCTCGCCAGTAGGGTCGCAAACTGTTCCCCCTCCAACAAGGCATACCAGCGATGCTCTGCCAGCAGGGCATCAGAATGTCCGGCCACCAACAGGAAACACACACAGCTCTTCACCAGCTGGAGCTCATCCCGTTCCTCCACCTGGAGGGAATCAAACGGGGTCCCCGCCGGCAGAGAGCCAGATTCTTCCTCTTCCGCAGGAGAACACAAGCGGCACGTCGCCAACAGCGGATGTGACTTCCCCAACGGGAAGTGTGAATGGCCCTCCGCCGACAGGGACTCAAGATGCTCCGTTCCCATGAGTACCCAACCGTGACGGCCCCCGCACTTGGTTAATTCAGGCCTTCATAGAAAGGTAAGTCCCCAGTGGTGTGAGAGAAGGCTTTCTGATCTCATTGGCTGACTCGCAGTGAATGGCAGGAGTCGATTACTGCTGAAGCGTGATGCCAACGGTAATATTACCGTGAAAGATATGAAGTGCAAGACCGTTCATGATTCACACTGCCAAAGGTGGTTTCAGCCGCAGTGACGAATTCGGAACATATCTGGCAATAGAGCGCCGAACCACCACCATTGTTTGAATGATCGTTTTCCTGTGACAATATCGAGCAGTGGCCGATTGTCCTGCTGGTGCAGAAGGAACAAATGATGCTTTCGAGATGCATATAAACCCTAAGCTGGAGATCTCAATTCGATTGTGTCCTACTGTCAGAAACCACATCATCCACCACAGGTACTTCTGCGAAGATCCACCAAGGAACGAAATATAGACGGACCATCGACCGAGGTGTGACCAATCCAGCGACATAAAACCAGTGTCGACAAAACATCAGCGATGAACTGGGGCGCAATCTTCGCCATTGTATTCTGTGTCGTTGCTGCAGCCATCATAGTGGCAGTGCTCTATAGAGATAAAACAGCCGCACGAGCCAAGGTTGCGGAGGGGCGGCCAGCACATGGTTAGCACCGAGGACCTGTTCACGATCCGCCGGCGCCTGCGGTTTGATCATGGTTCCCTCTTGGAGACCAACGGCTGAAGGTGAGTCCGCCATGACACACAATCGAGAAGTCCCCGTCAGTAGCTGATGCGTTGGTGGAAGCTTTGAAACAGACTGGTGTCAGGGTGGAATTTCGTTGGTTGTGATGACACCCTGACATTCACTCAATCGAAGCTGGAGGATTATATCTGGCAGCATACAGTGAGCTTGAGCTTTCTCATTTATCATCGACGCCCAAGAACGAAATCCACCCAAACCAGATTTGCGATATACGAGACCGACAAAACGAACTTACCTCGACAGCCCCGAGATAACAGACGACATCTTTGATCTGCACCGATCGTGGAAAAGACAATATGGTTTCATATCTGGCCTGGGAGATGCCACTTTTGATTGTCATGATCATTGTGGGCATTGTCGTTGCAGCCTACATGTGGAAGCGGCAACCGAACAGCTTGGCTCACCGACTTTTTGAACGGAAGGGCGCAAGACGGTCAGGTCGAGGGAACAGCGAGACGACCAGTGGGCACGATATGTCATGAGCAGACCCGACAATTTTCTTTGGCTGGTGCGGGATGCTACCGACGAAATAACGCCAGGCTGCAAGGGAGCGGCCCGAGCTTCGCTGGTGCGCAAGTAGAAGCTCCCTGTGGCAGTCACGGACGATATTGCTTTGAGTCCGTCGGAGTCCAGAGAAACACCAGGGGCTTGGTATTCCAGAAGCTCTTCTGCATGTTCGTCTCAGCAAATAGGGTACCGCGGACCCGTGCAATCCAGTATGATACATTCAAGGGTCTAATACCTCGGCTTCACAAGACTGAGATCGTACCACTAGACTTGCCCACAGATCATTTGGGTCTCGCATTTGACGGCAGTAGTCCTTATGTAGTATGATATTCCAACGGAGAGGGTTTTCCGGTGCCTGCTAAGGCGTGTCGACACGTACCGTCGATTTCATCCGGAGCTTCCCTGTTGCGCATGATCCGTCACTTTTTGTCAACTTACATGATTGCCGAGCAAGGGATCGACACGTCGGCACACGCCGGGGCACGAGTTGGAGATTCCTGGGAAGGGCAAGGACTAACGAGGGTGCCTAGGGGATGCTGGTTAAACGGACTGAAGTGAGGACGATATGCTTTGTCTCAAGAAGCTTCCTGGATGGATCAAGGCTCGTGATAGACCCTAGGTTACAGGGACATCCGAGGGCAGCACAGAGTCCGACCCTATCGTGGTCAGATCGTTGAGGAGGTCTGACAGGTGATCTCAGCGGCCGCAACGAGGGAGGTGAGAGGATGGGGAATGGGCTGCTCTTGCAGCCACACACCCGGAATGAGTGAAGATCTCCATGCAAGTTCTGAGTTTGCTGTGTTGATAAGCGTTGTCGGGGAACATCTAGTCTGGATCTGCAGGTCAGGTGTAACTGGAGAGGGCACGAGAGGTGAGAGCAGTCGTGAGAGGCAGCTGAGAGGCAAGTGAGAGGGAGATGAGGGTTGGAGTCATGATGGGTGGACAGCGGGGTTGAGCTAGAAGCTCCGCGTGTCTCTTGTCCATCGCTTCTGCATCGGGCGATCCATCGTGATGCCTCCCCATCTCACACACGCGAATCGCCTGGGATTGGGGTTTGTTTGTGTTCCCCTGGATGATTTGTGCATAAAATGGCATGGCTTGGGAGAACAGAGGACCAGACGGTGCTCACGGCCCTAAAAGATGGGAAGGATCACCTCGGCATCCTTTTGTCGCTAACAAAGCAGGTGGCATGCTGCAGTGAATGTTTGCTCCCGCCCTCAATCGAGCCCTGTTGACGGTCACGAGTTGCTTGGTTTGCTTCGGCCATAGACACCTTTCCCACCCAGCTCACTGAGATTATCTCTTCGTCTCACCTACATGTAGTCTTGGGGCAATATCTCGTTGACCACGTTCAAGGCATCCGCCGTACCCTCCCTTGAAGAGCTGACACTCATCGAAGGAACCGACTCCTTCAGTTTCCATGGTCTAACATCTCCCGACTCAACCCTTCCCACCATGGCCTCCAGTGTACTGGGTCTACTGTTCCGAAGAGCCTCCTTCTACTCCTTCGGCTTCTTCAACTGGTGCCTGTTCCTAGGCTTATTCGTCAAGAATGGCACCTTTTTCAAGAAGGACACGGAGCAGGATAAGCTGCAATTTGCTATCGGTGAATAACCCACTCAAACGTGAGATGGCCATTCTGACAAGGTTCTAGAGAGAGATCGCTTCTGGAACTTGACCAAAGCACCTCTACCGGGCTTCAAGCACTACTTCTATACCCTCCGCAACAACCTCAAATTACATTACATTAGCAATCGAGCGACAGCTTCGCGAGACAATCTGGTCATCCTCCTCCACGGGTTCCCTGATAGCTCGATGATGTGGAGGCACCTGATGCAAGAGCCGGCTATGCCAGTGCGGGATGCTACACTTGTCTGCGTAGATCTGCCAGGCTACGGAGGGAGTGACAGCTTCAAGAAGTACGACACAGAAGTCCTAGAGGCGCTCACAGAATTCATAGTTGCCATGAGAGACAAGTACATCCCGCCAGAGGACTCTGAGGAGACCAACACCTTCATTGTTGGACACGATTGGGGCTGCGTGCTAGGGTTCCGCTTGGCTGCCGAAGCGTCCTCTCTTGCTGACCGATTCATTCTGACCAATGCGCCACATGTAAGTCTTGCTGCAGAGTAGCTCGTGTCAACACGCTGACACGCCCCCAGGTTGAACTCGCCTTCGCAAACAAAGACCGGATCCTGAACTCGGCTTCGAAGATCTTCAAGCAGTTCAGACACGCCCCAAAGCAAAATTTCGGCTGCCTGTCGAAGGCATTCAATGCCTTGAAACCGTTGATGCTGCAAACCATGTTGATGGGCTACATCTTTGCGTTTCACCTTCCAGCAGCGCTCGTCAAGTACCTGGGCGTTGCCGGAAACTACTCATTCGTCCGTGGAGCGAACTGGTCTGGATATGGCAAGGGCTCAAAGGAGTACCACGTCCAGGAATGTATGGCTTCGAGTTTTGGCCCTGGAGCGGAGGAGTGCAAAACATCAACTTCGGCGATCAACGGCACGAAAGGTGTCAACGGAGAGAAGAATGGAGAAACTTACGGTCCGAGTGTGCTAGAACGTGCCAAATCTCCAGAAGAGGCCTTCTGGAACATGACAGGTTACTACCGCGACGGGGCAGGCTGGGGACCGTGGACGAAGTCGCTTGAAACCATCACTGACCTCTACGCTCTCGAGACGTCGGCATCCGAGTCTAGTAGTCCTGGCCGCCGCCGTTCATCGGTCTCGAACTCTTTGTTCATGGATCAGTACAAGGGAAGTTTGCATGCACCGACTTACGTTCTCTGGGGCGAGAAAGACCAAGCTTGTTCGCGACCAATCTGTCTGGACGGAATTGGAGATTACCTAGCGAAAGATAGCGAAGTCACGCTCCTACCACGAAGTGGACACTGGACTCCGGTGCAGAAAGATGCTCGACCAGCTCTCGCCACGGTCATCCGTCTTTTTGCAGGACGGGACGCCAAGCCAGTCGCCAGGATAACGCCTGAAGTCCAAAACGTCTATGAGGGTGCCGTGCTCCTGGTGAAGAAATGAAGGAGACGAAATGATGCCATTGTATGTCGGTGCTGACGTTACCACTGATCTGGGCTCAGATGGCTGTGGTCCTCAGACCCCTCCCTGTATTATACCCGTGGCTTGTCCACCAGCATGTGATCATGATTGCAATTGAGCCGACATTCTGCAGACAGAATTACAATTGGGAGCTTGCATTTCCCCTGCCTGAGTATTATTTCCCCCCCTAGTCAAGTGAACAAAGACGTTTCTTGGCATTGCTCCCTCCCTTAGCCAGCCTACTCTAGATCCTCCGTCATCACACATTGAAACCCCTCGACCTCCGCGTTCGATCCCTAAACACAATCCAAAAAGACCACCCCGTGAGTTGCAACCCGAGAACCATGAAGATGACGCCCAGCACGATCAGCGGCAGATCGCTTGTGGCGTAGCACGTCGGTGTTTCCGACGAAGACTGTGACGCTGACGATATTGACGTTGAATCGGATCTCTCTTTCAGCTGCGACGCACCGCCCTTGTAGAGTGTGATGTCTTGGTGAACGTTGGTGCCTTGGACAATAACGAAGGAGAAGAAGAACAGCATCCCCACTGACAGCACCAAGACAGGAAGCAGCGCTGTGATGCAGAGGAGGCGGATTCGGTCAGTTTGCAGGACGGTTCCGTGTCTCCCGAGGGGGTTGTACTTCGAGGAGAGACGGGGGCGCATCATTGAATCGATTGACTTCTGGCGGCGTGTCTGGTGTGGTTTGGTTCCAGTCTACCCCAATCTGCCTGGTCGGTAAGACTGGAATATTTGGACGATGCGGACGATCACAAGCTTGGTGCGAGATGTGAGATTTGAGATTTATATGAAGATGGAGAGGACGAGAATTTCGCTTGACGTCTGATTTTGGTGTTCGACTTTCTATCGGTATCGCTGATATGCTTTGTCTGTGTTGCGTTCCGCGGACAGGAGATAAGACTCTCTCCCCCACTGTATATGTGTGGTCGGTCAAAGGTGGGTGAAGGCTCAGGCGGCGCTTTTGTTTGTTTCCGGCGTTTGAGGGACTTCTGGAAGGAGGATTATTGAGGGTCCGCGGGCGGTGATACCGCATGGTGACGGTGTCAGTGATTCCCCTTCACTGTTTGCTCGAGAAAGGCAGTCGGGATGGTGATATCTCGCGCTGGT
Source organism: Phialophora verrucosa (assembly GCA_002099365.1). Taxonomy (NCBI): domain Eukaryota; kingdom Fungi; phylum Ascomycota; class Eurotiomycetes; order Chaetothyriales; family Herpotrichiellaceae; genus Phialophora; species Phialophora verrucosa. Next base: position 1,947,679 of record MSED01000015.1, on the reverse strand, counting down.
GAAATTCCGACCCGTGGTCCTCGCAGAACGGACGAACGAACAGAAGATCGATGCAGTAAGTGAAGTAAGGGTATAAAACACAAGAGAATGGATGTAACAATTTTTGGCACATAACTCTTTTTTCGGCGGCCGCCGTCGATTGGGAATTATGACCATGAGGGGGGAGGAAGACGGTGCTCCTGCTCGACCTCTCGCAAGCATTAGGTTGAAATCAAATATGCTTTTCAACGTGTTGGCGCACAGTTCCAGTAGCCTAGCTGGCCAGGAAGCCGTTTTGTGGTTCCAGTAGGAGGCACTTCATTGCTGGTATACTCTTTTCCAACTCCGGTGCATCCGCAAACGGGTCCACCCATGCGCCTAGTACCATACATTTCTATACATCGCTTTAGAACAAAAGCTCAAGACAACAACAGCATGTCAAGGCGGCGAGAAACGCGGCGCAGCACCCATCTGCCCCTGATTGTCCTGGACTCCGATCATAATACCCTACCGGCGGTCCTTGTTGGTAATACATGCCTTGCTGCGGCCCGGGCGGACCATAATAGCCATAGGGCGGTTGCTGACCTGGGGGGCCCTGCCATGGACCGCCCGGTGGACCTTGGTTCCAGCCTTGAGGCGGTAGGTAGCCTCCAGAGGGATCTTGTGCTGGCGGGTATGTTTGAGGGCCTCGTGTGTTATCGATCGCGGTGTTGGGCGGGTAGTAAGGGCCGGCATCGTGATGGACTTGTGGGGGCGCTTGAAGTGCTGAACTGGGAGGAGGGCCCGAGGGGGGCTCGAATTTTTGGTTGTCGGCCATTATCAGAGGGGAGCGTGGGAAGAAGCGCAGAGGAGGAAGGAGACTCGGTGCTCAAGCTGTGGTCGTTGCGCGCATGCGCCTCGCTGTTACAATCTTCTGCTGATGGGTAAGAACGGCTTCCTCACCCAGAGGCTGCAGGGTCGCTAATGCTGCGGTGGTAAGTTGAGTATCGATCTGTCCTTTTTCTTGCAGCTGAAGACGGGATGAAGAAGGGCAGACCGCGCATAAATTCAACTCGACAAAGATGTCGGTGGTTTCAACAGTCTTCGGTCATTGATTATGAGACGTTGGTGGTTCCGGCGCGGTCGGCACTGCCAAAACGATGTCTCGCTCAGCGGCGCAGCCAGTGCCGCCTAGAGCCGAGCTCGGCTCTTTGTTCTTGCTCAAGTCGGAAAAACGTTGGAGGCAAAGCACGCAAAGCTCGAGCAGCCCAGCGAAAGACCTGCTTACTCACCATCAAAAAGTGACTCCATGTCACCACACCAAGTGTTGGGCGGACCCTAGCCACTGACATACTGTGCAGGTCATGAGCGCCTTGACCATTGGCCTTATACAGGACATCGAGGACGGGATAGTGTGGGAGAGGCCTGCCGTGTGACACTGTTTACCTAACTCTTACCCTTACCTTTGACCTCGAAGCGACAAAGCCTAAGTTAGAGTCGGCCTTCTCGAAAATTCCTACAGTAGCAAGCCCTTCGCTGAATTGTGCCGATTTCGGTTTCGCTGGCAAGAGGAAGATCAGGCCCTAGTTAGGTCGCAGGCATCGGACCGCTTCATGCACACCGGACAAACCGATTCCGTTGACCTCCTCGATCGACGGTGGGCGTGAAAAGAGGTGCCGAAGGTGTCTGTTTTTGGGGCCAGAGTCGATGTCGTTCTCGAGGCGTTTCGAGCACGAACAAGTAGGTGGTTATGATGGAATCTTCCGGGCACAGTTACAGCCTATCAACCGTCCCACTCGTGGCACCACTGCCACCACTTGGACATCCACCTTTCTTGTCCTCAACAATCCATCGCAGCAGCCCGCCTCCCCCCAAATCCCATACCCCATGCTTACACAGTATGATGGATGATTGCGACCCATTGGGCCAGCGTTCAGCGTGCACGAGTACTGGCTCAACTGGGTCTTTACTACTCTCGTTGATCTAACGGCAGGCCCGGGCCCTCGCGGTTGCCGCCCCAGATAATCATGGCATCCCAAAATGAAGATGTACATCGTAAGCGGTCAAATTGCTGGCCAGTGAGCATCTCATTACCATGTGAAATCGCCACGAAATTGAAAGATGAACTAGGCTGGTGTGTACGTACCCTCTTCCCCTTGATGGGCACTCTCCGGTACTTCCCTATCACGTTGTGATTTGGAAAGCTCAAGGTGTACCGGCGCGCTGTTCCACTCCCGAAACTCTCCCATGGGGGAGGGCAAACCCCACTTCCACGCTCCATCCGGGCTGAAGACGACCAGCAGGTGAAGTGACTGAGGAATCCGTATCACCCACACATCCATGTACCTGGATCGACTGGTGGCCGCTGCTATCTTGCTCACCCTCCGCTGCGGGCCCTTGTTCCCACAGGAATGTTTTTCTTTTCATCTCAAAGTTCCATGACGATATGAGAGAGGAACAGGGATACTTTAGTGGGGGTCAAGAATGGGAACGGAGTCGAACCTTGTGGGCGGGGATCCCACGTTGTTCCGTTCCGCCTTGCCGCGCGACGAATGCAAGTGTTGAGCGAGTCGAGAGGGAGAGTGGCAGGCCAAAGCAGCCTCACTAGCCTTATCCTTATCATACACCATCATCTCTCAACTAGCCGTGCGCATCAGCAGCCGTCCAGCCCATCAAGATCGCCTACCTCGTACGTTACACATCAGCGTCGAAACGTCGGGCATCGTTGGAGGCTAGCAACACGCCAACGCTTCTTCCGATCCATGTCCTCCCTGCCTGCATTTTGCCTTTTCCTGACACCCCCCGATTGCTAAACGCCCTCTGATTCGATCCGACCCACATCACCAGGGTGAACAAGGTCCATTTGCCTGACGGCACGCAGGCACATGCCTCCCTGACTTCTGTCTTGCCGGCAGAAACCCTCGATTGACCCGAGACGCACTGGGCAACTGCGTCCTGCACCTCAGCATCTGCGCCAGATAACGACCTTTCATCGCTATCCATCCAAGAACATCCACCCAGCTGATAAACACTCCTGATCATCAGCATCGTATACTGCTCGCCAGTTCTTCGAACTTTGTTTTCTCTCCCTTGCTCTCCCTTGCTCTGAATCACTCGTCGCCAGTCTACAATGAGCACTTACCTGTGGTACACGTTCAGCTGGAGTTCTCTGAGAAAGAGCTTTGCGCCGTGGTAACATCTGCCCGCGACAAGACTGCGTACGTGACACCGCCAGGGTTACTCACCGTACCTTGGCCAGCGATAACGATAAGGCTGACAGCTCGCAGGTCAAACAGTTCTCTTCAGACAGTTCCCTACACCTGATATCATCCAACTGGTGATATCGCCCTCCTCTGAGGGGGAGGAGGGGGATTCCCCCGGGACCTCTTAACCTCACGGGCGTCTTCGTGTGCGCTGTAGAGGTTCTGTTGCTTTATTTCGGAGTCTCTAGTCGGATTTGCGTGCCCACACGGCCGTGGCCTCAATGTTTGGCTCGAATGCGCTGCCGCTTCCCTCACCCTTCGCCCACGAACATCGCTCCCTCCGCTTGCCCGGTGAAGGCACCCGACCCCTTCCCGCCGGAGAATGTCGCTACCTCCTTCTACACCCTGCCGCACAGAATCAGCGATGTTCGTGCCAGTCCTTCCATCTCAACCGGAGCGCGCCGGGAACAATTTGCGAATGCGGCCACCAAGCTTGCTACCATGTCCACAACGAACCCCATGAACAACAGCCAGTTTCTGATACAGTCAATGCCCTTCTTGATAAAATAAACAGCCTTGTGGAAAAAGTTAAGCGATTGGAAGAAACCATCCAGAATGAACGCAGCAATCGAGAGAATGCTTTACAAAGAGAAAGATCAATGTGGGAGAGAGAGGTGCGCATCTTGCGCGAGGCTCTGGCGCCGTTCTATCAAAGCGAAAAGGAAATGCGTCGACGCATCATCGACATCGAAGATAAGGTCGAGGGCAACTATGACGAACAAGTTCGTCTGAGAGAACGCGTTCTCGCCGTCGACGATGCAACCATGCTGATGGAAAAGAGAGTAGATGAACTCGAGGGGAGCCGGCCCAAGAGGCGACGAGTGGCTCGCAATCACGTTCACGAGCCAAACTTCCAGTCCGAATACATCTCGTCGGCGGACGATAATTTCAGGCGCATCTCATCCAGCAACGACGGAGGGTCAGTCCGCACGCCGTCTTCACGGGCGCTGTCGCCCAACGGCGTTGCACCGCCTCCTGCATTCGTGCCTGAGGGACCCCGTTCCAGCGGCATTCTCAACCTTGTTGCCGAAGTGCCACGACCTGCCACTTTCCTCAACCTGCCCCAGCGTCTGTCCCCACCACAAGACGAGGTCAGATCAAGTGGCTTCTTGACACTTGACCTCGGCGAACGGCTGAAGGAGAAGGCTTCTGAGCAAGCGACCCAAGTTGCCCTGCACCAGGCTGCTCGCATTACTCCTCCTCAAGACCGACCAAGTCCAGCTGGGTCTGTCCACTCCAACCTGGATGGTCCTCCCACGGCTAGTCGCACTCCTTCGGAACCTCCCAACACCAGATTGCCAATCATCGATATCATGGTTCTCCCCGAAAACATGTCTCCCAGAAAAAGAAAGCACCATCTTGACCACATTGCCCTAGATGTCCTCGCGGACGTGACCGTCGCCAGTCCGCTCATCCACTGACGACCTCGGTCCTTCATTCTCAACAACACTCACTTACGGCCTTCCACCATGATGATATGGTAGCCATGACTTGTTTTCACTTCGGCATCTGTGACGCGAATCGGTGGTCAGCGAAAAGCGAGGAAGGAGAAACGGTCCTTTGGTTTGGGCGTTCGCACAACATGCTCATCTTATGGCACAGAAGCTAGCTTTTTCCCTTGCGTCTGAGGATCCACATAGCTTTTCATCGCTCATTTCGCCGACCGTACCCCTTTGTACAGGTAGATAGAATACACAGTAACACACTGTCTTTGATACCCAGCAATCTGAACATACGAAAGCAAGAAACACAAAATCACTCACACTTGGGATTGGCCGTTGTGGACGGTTCCAGTTCGTAGGCCACTTTCTCGAAATCCCCGTGTAAGCTGCCTCTCGTTTTCCAGCCTAATGAACCCCCTATATGATAACAGATTGTGTTCATGTTAGCCGATCTGACTGACGGATTCGGCGGGTTGCTGATTCAATGCAGTGCCGAAAGGTGAGAACGGCGAATCACGACTTGGCCATACCTTGACGAGCCTTGTCCTCGCTGTACTCCCGTGCCACATCATCAAACTTCGCACCCTCACGCAGCTTTGTCAAGGCCTCTTCCTTCTTCGAGTGCTTCTCGCACTGATTGACGCAGACAATCAGATCACCGTAACAGACATGATTGATTTCCGAGAAGATGTGAGTGCCCAATCAACCTACCAAAATATGTCTGACGTTGATGGACTGTGCTGCTTTGAGCTTTCCGCTGCCACCAGCTGAAGACCCATCGTCATCTTTGCTCTTGCCTTTACCTTTACCACTGCCGGATGAGGCTTTGCCGGAATCTTTGCCTTTTGGGGCCATCAGATTACCGCACGGATCCTTGACCGAGTCTCGATCAAGGAAAAGTTCCAGTTTTGAGATGCACAGAATGTGGAATCGAGTTGGTGTTGAATGACGAGACTACAGACAGGCGAATAACGAGATCTCGCATGGTTCAGGAGCCCAAAGAGACCTGGCGACATGGAAGCAATAGAGTTTGGGGAGCCCCGATGCGGAATGGGTGTGCGCGCCAAGTCGTCGCTTGGAGCAATCAATGACACGCTTGCTGCCCCACCTGGGCTGTCTCGGAAGCTGCCAGTGGTGCCAGTGAGGGCATCTGCCCTTTGTTCGTCTTCCCCATCGCGAGACGGAGATTCTTGAGCAAGGAGGAAGTCAGAGGCTGCCCTCAGCACCCGCCCCGTCATTCTCTGCGCTTCCAAGCAGCCACCCTTCACACCACTCCAGGCATGTCCATCACAAAGAAATTGCAACTCCAGGAAATCATCATAAGAAATTCAGATCTAGGAAGCTGTCGATACGCTTCATCGTCATCGACACTCCTATATAGACCCCTGTACAGATACAAATATTGACACCCGCATCACGTGACCGCGTCCAGCGACTCTTCGCCGGGCTGCGTTTTGCGATGGACAGTAATGCGGATGTGAGCTTTGGGTTTTGCGACGCAGTTGCGGCTGCACCAGCTGTAACTGAACCATGACCCGGCGGCTTCCTCGTCGCCACCAACCCTCTTCATCCTCATCCTGTTCCCATCCTCATCATCAACTCATCAACACAATCTCATTTCCCAACTGGGAGGACGTGATTTAGATTTCCATTCCCCAGCTGGATGCTGATGGCACCTGCCCCTTGAATAACTGAATCCCATCCGGTGACACGACCTGGCCGCATCAGCCGAACGTCGGCGGAAGTCTGAAGCACGGATTGAAGGCTCGGTCATCCATCGCAGTCCACCTTGACGTCGACCATCCTCGCTGTCGAGGAAAACCCTCTCAGCCGCGCGCACTGCTGGACCACCGGATTGATGATGGCGCATGTGAGCCAGGGCGATAGATAAAATCCTTACTACCGGCGCCTGTCAGTTGGGCAACACCACCACAATAGATAAAACCCACGCGACTATTAGTGGCCACGGCGCCCAAACAGAATTCCACCATGTCTGGCTCGTCGCCCTACGCGGTTCGATCGCCGTCACAGTCGAACCAATATCCACCACCATATTCACCAACCCGCCCAAGCCGCCCATTCTTCGGCCATGAACCTTTTTCAATACCGCCTCCTCAACACCTCGTCCACACCCCTCCATTCCCTCCCACATCCTTGGTGCAGAGCCCGCTTCACAATCGCCCGACACTGGCGTCGCCGTTACCTGCGCCAAACGCTTTACCACCTCCTCCATCGATAAGCGCAGGCCCACAATATCAACCCCTGCCATCGAGCCCTCCCTTCGCGCTCCAGAGATCATACTCCGGCCATTTCGTCCACCCGACTATGCCACCGCAGTACGATGGCACTCCTTCCCACGCCCATCCTACAAGTTCTGCGTTGCAGTCGCCGCTGAGGGAATACCACAGCCTGTCCAACGGAAGACCAAGCGAGATATCTTCGTCAGAGTCGCGACCGCAGTCAAAAGACGTGAGAGCACACCTTGGCGATACCGGCGAGTGTACTGACCTGTTTCCGCAGAGACCGGAGAGATCAAGCAACCCAATGTCTTTTGCAAGCATTCTTGGTCCCTCGAACAACGAGCCATCCCCCAAACAGGCTGAAGCCAAACTGCCTCCGCCGAGGCCAGCGACGCCGCCATCGAATCCTGTCGCAGAGACCAAGTCGGTTGCCGAGAAGCCAGCCAAGCTGCCTGAGATCAGTTCCATTCTATCTGTCGTGAATGGTGACCCAACACCACCGCCGAAATCAGAGGCCGTGCAGGTTCAGAGAAGATATGTGCCGCCGCCACCACCTCGCACAAAGGCCACAGATGAGGAGCTTGAAAAGATTTCCAAGGCCCTAAACCTTATCGACGAGATCGCCTTTAGCGACGTTGAAGATGCCGGCTGGGCTGAGCACATGCAACTCCATAAGCAGAGAAGCAGGAAGAGAGCGGCAGTCGTCCTAGAGGGCGAATTGCACAAGCGGAAGGTAGGTGATCAAATCTAGCGCACTGCCTATGTATGGGACCTGACTGACTTCATTAAAGCGCCGCCGTGGCTTTCATCTTGACTCGCAGATTCATGGCATGGACAAGCATGCCTACCAGGCTGCAGCCCGCTACCGCGAACGCTTTGAAGCTGTCGCTGCCAAAGAGATTGCGGACAAGGACCATCAGAGTGAAAAAGAAAGGAAGAAAGACATGCAGAGGAAGCGCCGCCGCGAGCAACAGATTCGCAATGACAGAGAGCGACTGGAGGAGCTCGAGCAACAAGCTAGAGATGCTCCGGACGAAGAAGCCCAACTGAAACTGAAACAACAATCGGAGAAGTTGGAGGCCAAAATTCGGCAGACCATCGCTCGCAACGAAGACGTCCCTGCGCAGGAGGATATGGAAGTCCCGGCTCCTGCACCAAACTACGACGGAGGCATTACGTCGTCATTCCAGCTCGACACACCCGAACCTGGCGAGCCGCCCAAGAAGCGCACCAAGAAGGAGCCCGGTGCTCCCTCTGCCCGCCCCAAGAAGTCAAAAGAGAAGAAGCAAGCAGAAAAAGATGCCGCACAAGCCGCCTATGATGCAATGGAACGAGATGCGCTTATCAATATAGCACCGAAAGAAGAAGCCGCCCCCGCTCCGGCAACTAAGAGCAAGAAGTCCAAGGAGGTCGTCGTTACAACTCCCCCTGCGCCCACTGTCAACTATGAATCCAAGGGCTACAATCAGATTTACGAGCAGATCTGGAGAGACATGGCCAGGAAGGACATCCCCAAGGTACATAAGATCAAAAACACCTCGGATCAGACCAAGAGAGAAAATCTGCGGAAGACATCCATCCTCGCAAGCAAGCAGGCCCGGAAATGGCAGGAACGCACCAACAAGAGCATGAAGGACACCCAAGCCAGGGCGAAGCGGGTCATGCGTGAGATGATGTCCTTCTGGAAACGCAACGAACGAGAAGAACGAGACTTGCGGCGCATGGCAGAAAGGAAGGAGATTGAGGATGCGAAGAAGGCTGAAGCCGATCGCGAAGCCAACAGGCAGAAACGGAAACTCAATTTCCTCATCTCGCAGACCGAACTTTACTCGCATTTCATCAGTCGCAAGATCAAGACGGATGAGATCGAGCGAGCTACGGATGACCCTGAGGTTGCCGGGTCGGCGAACAAGAGCAAAGCTAAGGACGTCCGCGCCCACAAGGGTATGGATGACTTGTCGCTCTCGGACGAGCATGGAAACCACAAGGTCACCAACTTTGAAGATCTTGACTTCGATGCCGAAGATGAGTCCGACCTGCGTAAAGCCGCGATGGCCAACGCCGCGAGCGCCCTGCAAGATGCCCAAGACAAAGCTCGCAACTTTAATGGCGATGATCAGATGGCCGCCTTTGACAACAGCGACATGAACTTCCAGAATCCTACCATGGCCGGCGATGTTCAAGTGTCTCAACCCAAGATGCTGCAGGCCCAACTCAAGGAGTACCAGCTCAAAGGTCTCAACTGGCTGGTCAACCTATACGAGCAAGGGATCAACGGTATTCTGGCAGACGAAATGGGTCTTGGCAAGACTGTTCAGTCTATATCTGTCATGGGCTATCTGGCTGAGCAACACAACATCTGGGGTCCATTCCTGGTCATTGCGCCCGCCTCAACGCTGCACAACTGGCAGCAGGAAATCACCAGGTTCGTGCCAGCCATTAAGGTCCTTCCGTACTGGGGCAGCGCAAAGGATCGGAAGGTTCTACGTAAGTTCTGGGACCGGAAACACATCACCTACACCAAGGACTCCGAATTCCATGTCCTTGTCACCTCATATCAACTCGTGGTTCAGGACGCACAATACTTCCAGAAGATCAGATGGCAGTACATGATCCTTGACGAGGCGCAGGCGATCAAATCATCCAGCAGTTCAAGGTGGAAGACACTCCTGGCTTTCCAATGCCGCAACCGACTATTACTCACAGGTACGCCGATTCAAAACAACATGCAGGAGCTGTGGGCGTTGCTGCACTTCATCATGCCGACGCTATTCGACTCGCACGATGAGTTTAGCGACTGGTTCTCCAAGGACATTGAAAGCCATGCTCAGAGCAACACGAAGCTGAATCAAGACCAACTCAAGAGGTTGCACATGATCCTCAAGCCGTTCATGTTGCGTCGCGTCAAGGCTCACGTGCAGAAAGAGCTGGGCGACAAGGTGGAAAAGGATGTATTCTGCGAATTGACATACCGACAGCGAGCATACTATGCAAACCTTCGCAGCAAGATCAGCATTATGGACCTTATCGAGAAGGCTACTTTGGGTAGCGACGAGGACTCTGCCACTCTGATGAACCTGGTCATGCAGTTCAGGAAAGTGTGCAACCATCCGGATCTGTTCGAGCGAGCTGATACTGCCTCCCCATACTCGATGTCGTACTACGCAGAGACTGCCTCGTTTGTTCGAGAAGGATCCTTCGTACAGGTTGGATACTCTGTTCGCAACCAGATCCAGTACGACCTGCCTCGAGTACTGTGTAACGATGTTGGGAGACTGGACATTCCTGGACCCAGCAATTCTCAGGCCGGATTTCGACGAGCCGGCTTCAAGACAAGCGGACTGGGTGGGCTGATGAGGATTTGGACTCCTGATCACATCCAGTCCTCCATGCAGAGTGATGGAGCCTTTTCCTTCCTCCGCTTCGTCGATACATCGGTTAGCGAAGCTGCTTCTGCTGCCGACTCCGGCGTCTTTGAGCGTAGCCTTCGCGTAAAGAAACAGCCTAGGCGGACGTTGCGCATCTTCCAGGACGGCGACGATGATGAAGAAGCGAATGGGCCGCCAGTGCATGCTATGTTCAATATCGTTGACAACAATCCTCGGCGAGCGCTCATGGAACTAGACCCCAATTCGCACCTCGCCAAGCTCTGCAATGTCTCGAAGGATACCGTGGATGAGCAGGGCTTCGCAGTCATCGAGCCCGCCGCTAGACAAAAGGCTTCCGCGCCACCGATCGAGATCAGTTGCTTCGACCAGTCCTCCATCTCTGAACGGCAGCTGACGTTCTTCAACATGGACGTACGGGCTCCGTTGTACCGACTTGAGGAATCTCAGGAAGAGAAGCTGTTGGAACACGATGTGGACCCCAGCGACTTCCCGGTTTTCAACCTCCTGCCGAAGCCAGAGAATGTGAAATCCCGGTACACAGACATCTCTGTTCCTTCGATGCGCAGATTCGTGACCGACTCTGGCAAGCTCGCGAAACTAGACCAGCTCCTCCGAGAACTCAAGAATGGTGGTCATCGGGTGCTGCTGTACTTCCAAATGACTCGTATGATCAATTTGATGGAAGAGTACCTCACCTACCGCAACTACAAGTACTGTCGATTAGACGGAAGCACCAAGCTGGAAGACCGTCGAGACACAGTGCACGACTTCCAGACCAGACCGGAGATTTTCATCTTCTTGCTGTCCACGCGTGCCGGTGGCCTGGGTATCAATCTGACGTCCGCCGACACCGTGATCTTCTACGACTCGGACTGGAATCCCACCATCGATTCTCAGGCCATGGATCGTGCGCACAGATTGGGCCAGACCAAGCAAGTCACGGTCTACCGTCTCATCACTCGAGGCACAATCGAAGAACGAATCCGGAAGCGGGCCATGCAGAAGGAAGAAGTCCAACGTGTGGTCATCACTGGTGGAGATGGTGCTGGCGTCGACTTCAACACTCGCGATAGGCGTGAGAACCGCACCAAAGATATTGCAATGTGGCTCGCCGACGACGATCAGGCTGCGCTCATTGAGCAGAAGGAAAAAGAGGCTGCTGAAAAGCCCGAAGATGAAAATTCGAAGAAGAGGCAGAGCAAGAAAGCCCAAGCGGCGGCTGCTCGAAAGAAGAAGGGTGAGATGAGTCTGGATGACATGTATCATGAAGGTAAGCATTGTGTGTGTCTGGACTTGTATTGGCACAGTGGCTAACGTTATATCTACAGGCGAAGGACATTTCGAAGACGCTTCAGCGAAGCCATCAGGTGCGGCGACGCCGGTGAGCACCCCTGAGACCTCAACGCCAAAGAAGGGCCCCGGATCTCGAGGCGGCCGAGGTGTGAGTAAGAAAGCGAAGACGGCAAAGCAGCGGCTTGCAATTGTGGATGCAGAGGGCGATCTGGGTATGGGCGGTGCATGAGCTGTACGAAGTCTTGGTTTCACTTGTAATTGGAACATGCAAGACAAAAGCACAACGGGAAAGGTGGTGCGAACAGATTTGATGGACATGGAGCACACCGGTATTATAAGGAAAGCGGCTCCAAGAGGCAAGTTCCGGCAATAGAACAGGAGAGAAGCATTTGGTATTCGAATAAGCACCTGGAGGGCGCGGGGTTGGGCATTGCACTCCGGTTGTTTTGGATGTATTTCTATGGACAAATTTCTTGTCGAAGTGGCCTGTGGAAGAAAGAAAAAAGGGGGCAAGAGCTGGCTCTGGACTGGTTATATTCATCATGCCATGCCAGGAGAACGCTCCTGCTGTCGTCAACGCAAGCTATCGACACTTATCCAGTACACAGCAGTAAAGCTAGGGAAGCTAGCGACCTCTATCTCCCTAAAAGTCACCCATGTACGCAGTAAGTACAGTACAGTATGTAAGGAAGCCGATCTAAAGGTGGAAGCAAGTAGACCGCGTAGAGCCAGCCGGCTATCGCCTCGTAGGGTAGAGAAAGCTCTGCTCTACGTCGGGGGCCTTACTACGAGTGTACGAGTGTACGAGTGAGTAGATTGACTGACTGACTGACTGACTGACTGGTTGACTGATTAATTGATCTACGTATTAAAGTCACGTCGGGGATCCTGTACGATGACGCTGATGTTCGTTGCCGAGAGCGCGTGTGTGCTGGAGGGAGCGACGCGAAGCTGTGCCGCGAACGAGAAGGACACATACGGGAAATGTAGGCAGATCAAGATCCGTGCAGTGCGGCGTAGCGAGTGTAGTGCAGAGTTCGCCCGCGTAGTTCTATGTATTTTCAGGCGTGGGATGTAGAGTAACAAGAGAATTTGTGCATCATACTGGATTTTACTTTCGTCTTGAGCTGGAGTTTGTCAAGTTACACACCACACTGGCACTTACGAAGCGCGCTCCCTTTTCTTACCCCTTATTATCGTACAGTTGGCAGAATCTTGGCCTGCTCGCCGGCAAAGAAGCGTTTCTGCTCCAGGCATCTCTCGCTCTTACAGCCCTGACAGCGCAGGCCCATCTGTCGGGAACAGCTCTCCCCGCTCTGGAGATGCTTGTGCGCAATGTCCGCCAGGGCCTGGATGAACACGCGGTTCCCGTTCAGAGACTCGGCGCGCTTGACGCCCGGGTGGCCCTTGGCGTCCTCGTGCATGACTTCCTGGTCGAGTTCGTACAGTGTTTCGATGTGGTCGGACGTGAAGGCGATGGGCACGAGGATGAGGTCCGCCTGTCCTCGCGCAACGTACTGCTTGACCGTGTCGCTTGTCTGGGCGCCCAGCCAGGCCGAGGGTCCGACCTGGGACTGCCAGCACAGGCGGTACGGGTTCGAGTGGCCCAGCCGGGTCATCACTGCGTGCACTGTGGCGGCCACTTCGGCGGGGTAGGGGTCGCCCCGGTTGACCACGCTCATGGGCAGCGAGTGGGCGGAGAATAGGATCACGACGTCTTTTCGTCGTTCGGGGGGGTATTCGGCCAGTTTGGCTTCGATGTTCTGTGCGAACGCCTCTACTAGGCCCGGGTGCGTGGGCCACCGGTCAATGACGGACCATGTTATCGTGCCTTCCGGGGCTGGGGTTGCGGATGAACTGGCGTCCCCAACGGAGCGCTTGCCTTCGAGCCGATTGCGCCATTTCCAGAGCTCGTTCAGCGACGACCCCGTCGTCGAGCAGCTGTACTGTGGATACTGCGTGAAGGCGATGGCGCGGCCCCCGCGTCCGCGCCCGAACCCGTCGTTCAACAGGGTTTCGTACATCTCTTCGGTCAGGGGTTTGGCGTACCGGAAGGCGACGTACGGTTTGTGTGGTGCCGTCTCCGGGCTCATTTTGTCGAGAAGCTTGCACATTTCCGAGCACTGGTATTCGGACCATTTCCTGATGGGGCTGCCGCCGCCGATCGCCTGGTATTGGTTTTGAATCTTGGGAGTGCGGCGTCGAGAGATGAGAGGGCCGAGGTACCCTTGTAGGGGACCGAGGGGGATGAGGTCGCCGTCAGCGAACAAGCGGGACAGGAAGTCGCCTACTTCGGCGGTGGTGGACGGTCCGCCCATGTTCATGAACACCATGGCTGTGGGGCCGTGGCGCGAGGTGCTGTCTTGAGTAACTGGAGGGACGACCGAGGCCATCGAGGCTCTTTGGAACGGGGAGGGCGTCGACAGGCCATTGTGGGTGGAGAGCGCAAATGGCTGCTTGGCTATTCGGCGGGTGAGGCGGCTCGTCGAGGTACGCAGCGGCGACATACTGGTGACTGTGCTGCTAATGTGAAGGTGAAGGTGCTGGTGCTATCGAGCCATGAGGGGGAAGGGATGTGTCAGAGGAGGTCTGAGGGTTGTGGAAGCCCTGGGAGAATTAGTGGTACGAGGACTGACAGAACCCTTGCTTGGATACGTTTTCGCCGCAGTGAGATGGAACTGCAGAGACAGACTTTGGTGGAGATGTTCTTTCGATGACGCCGATCCAGTAACGTTGGCCAATGGACGTGGCCTGATTGGTGCCATCTGCTCAGCCTTGCGGCTCATGTGACTGCGCGTCTTCAGCCTTGTGGCGCGACTGCTGCCTCGCACGCCGTGCATTGCATCACTTCTCGCAACCTTCCCAGACGGCATCTTTCAAAGTTGGACGCACTCGCAAAATGGGTGACAATATACCCTATCGGTCGAAAGACAAGTCTGATGAGGCTTCTCACGGCGATGATCCCGACGACGACGAAGAGGAAATCGATGAGACGGGCTACAAGACCGTCCGGGATGCCGTCCTCTTCGCCATCGAGGTCAACAAGTCTATGCTCAAAGTGCCGCAATCGTCGTCGGGCTCGAAGAAATCAGACACTAGCTCACCTCTGCTTGCTGCCTTGAAGTCCGCGTACCAGCTGATGCAGCAGCGCATCATCTCCACGCCAAAGGATCTCATGGGCATTCTGCTGTATGGGACCGAAGCAACCAAATTCTACGACGAAGACGAGACTTCTAAGAGTGGCTACTCATTCCCTAATTGCTACCTCTTGACCGACCTGGACGTTCCCGAGGCGGATGATGTCAAGGCACTGAAGGAATTGGTCGAAGCACAGGACCCGGAGTCCAATCGACTTTTCCAACCTGCGAAAGAACCCGTGTCGATGCACAATGTCCTCTTCTGCGCCAACCAGATCTTCCAACAGAAGGCGGCAAATTTCACTTCGAGACGACTGTTCATCGTGACAGATAATGACGACCCGCATTCGAGCAGCAAGGAGTCACGCTCCCAAGCAACGGTTCGAGCGAAAGATTTGTACGACTTGGGCGTGACTATTGAACTCTTTCCCATCTCCACGCCCGATCACGCCTTTGACACAAAGTTGTTCTGGGACGACATCGTCTACCGCTCATCACCCTCAGACCCTGAAGCGATCGTTTATAACCCACCGTCCATTGTGGACCTTGATGGCTCCAAGATTGTGAGTGGCGGCGGGGATGGCATAAGCCTACTTCAGTCTCTCTTGTCGAACATCCAGTCGAAAATTGCCCCAAAGCGATCGCTCTTTTCGTCAGTCCCGCTTGAACTTGGTCCGGACTTCAAGATCTCTGTGAAAGGTTATCTCCTGTATAAGCATCAAAAGCCGGCTCGAAGTAGCTACATCTACCTAGGTGGCGAAAAACCAGCGATAGCGACGGGCTTCACGGAGCTGGTGGCTGAGGATGAGGTCGACCGCAGACCAGTAGAGAAAGCGGAGGTCCGGAAGGCATATACCTTTGGCGGAGAGAAGGTCACGTTTGCAGCCGAAGAAACTCAGCAGCTTCGCAACTGGGGCGAACCGGTGATCCGGGTGATTGGGTTCAAGCCAATGTCGAGACTGCCGATGTGGGCAAACGTGAAGAATTCGACCTTCCTGTATCCGTCTGAAGAGGACTTTGTTGGCAGCACGCGGGTTTATAGTGCTTTGCACCGCAAACTTTACAAGGACAGACTGTTCGCCCTTACGTGGTTCCTGCCAAGAAAGAATGCGGTTCCCGTCATGGCTGCTATGGTCCCAACACTGTCGGCTGAGGACAGCGATGACAAGACAAATGCCGCAGGGGTGTCTGCCACGGGTGCGCCTCAGGGGTTGCATCTGATACCACTTCCGTTTGCGGATGATGTTCGACAGAACCCACCTTCGACACATGAAACACCTGTTCGGGCGCCAGATGAGCTTGTTGATGCCATGAGGCCGATCGTCCGTAAGTGTGATTCAGAGTTTGGATACAATGTGTTGAGAGGAATTAACCGAAGAAACAGAGCAACTCAACCTCCCCAAGGGCATCTATGACCCCTCCAAATACCCGAATCCCAGCCTGCAGTGGCATTACCGCATTCTTCAAGCCCTGGCACTGGACGACGAAATCCCCGAGAAGCCCGAGGATAAGACGATACCCAAATATCGACAAATCGACAAGAGAGTGGGTGTAGAGGCGATAGAATGGGGCAAGGTTCTGGAAGGAGCCTTCAGAAGATACCTTGAGGACAACCCTGACGCTGCATCCACAGGATCAAAGCGCCCACCCAGCAACGGGACCACATCCCAGCCTACGAAAACGGGCCCAGGCAAAAAGGTCAAATGGGAAGATGGTAGTAAAGGGATCAACGAGGCGGAAATCAGGCAGCTTTGGCAGAAGGGCCAACTTGCAAAACTGACAGTTGCCGAGTTGAAGGATTTTGCCGCAACGGCGAAGATTCCTGTCACGGGCAAAAAGGCAGACATTGTCGAGAAGATTGAAGGATGGCTGGAGAGCAAGTAATGTAACGCGGAGACGTTGAGAAACGCGCGTCAAGAGCACACGATACCCATGAAAAGCTGCATTCTAGCCGATAGCGATCATTTGTGTGGTCAATCATTGCAATCCCAGTCACAACCCCAGAGGGACAGACTGGCATTGCACCCAAGATCGACTACCATTTTGTTACTCTCCATTCCGATAGACGATTTCCGTACATCATGGTATTGCTGTAGAGCAACCTCGTAGGAATGCTTTTAGAAGGAATGTTGGATTTTGCGTTGTTCATGGAGAAAAGAAGAGAAGTCATGAAAGCGAAAGGCGACCAGACGAATTTTATGCCTCTTGTTCCGGAGACGGTTAGACTGTCCGCCGTCTTCGGAAGAGTTGCCTCGCCATAACAATGACGCAATGACGCGCTGGCCGGTGCCAGACAATGGCAGACGGTGATTGCAATTGGAGAAGCGTGATTGTTGAGCACGGCGGATGGGACTCAGCAGGACGGCGGACGCATGTGCGTCCATGTTCTCGTAAAGCTATTCTAGACTGCGGCTTCCATGGCCTCTGACGTTCTATTGTCGCTATAACTATTTGATCTTCTGCGGGCTCCATGGCGCGAGTGCCCTTCATCGGCAGGCTCTTTTGGTCGGCACTCTGAACCCCCTTTGAATACTGCACGCCCCTACTGACCTGTGTATAGGAGGGAGTACCTGGCCCTGTTTGGATCTCTGATACTTGTTGCCCTTGAAGTGCTTGTCCGAATCATAACCCTTGGCCTCCCCCAGCCCGTTATCCGGTTCTGCTACAATACATCGAAAAACCTCTTCAACCGACTGTCGTCGCAGAGGTCCAGACAAGCCCGGTCTGAGAGGAAACACACCTACACTTCAATCGCAACCTGTTCCGATTTCACCGAGCTCTGCGGTCTATTTGGGTACTACGCTGAGGAACATGTTGTTCAAACAGGAGACGGATACTTGTTGGGCGTGCACAGACTGCCCTTTCGCAAAGGAGAAGAGCATACCGGCACACGAGTCAATGCAGGCCCAGACTCGACCAGGAAACCCGTTGTCTACCTCCACCATGGCCTGTTGATGAACAGTGAGGTCTGGGTCTGCATCACCGAAGAAGAACGATGCTTGCCCTTTACCCTTGTGAACCAGGGGTACGACGTGTGGCTGGGCAACAACCGTGGAAACAAGTACAGCAAGAAGTCCACCAAGCACTCCCCGATGTCTTCTCGGTTCTGGAACTTCTCGATGGACGAGTTTGCCTTCCACGACATCCCCAACACCATCGACTATATACTGAGCACCACCTCTCAGCCGTCGCTTTCCTACATTGGCTTCAGTCAGGGCACCGCTCAAGCCTTTGCCACGCTGTCTATACACCCCCAACTAAACGACAAGGTCAATTTGTTTATCGCACTAGCGCCGGCCATGTCTCCAGCCGGCCTGAGCAACGGCATTGTCGATGCTCTCGTCAAGACCAACCCCAACGTCCTCTTTCTGGCGTTTGGCCGTAAATCCATCCTTTCCTCCGCAACCATGTGGCAGTCCATCCTCTACCCGCCCATCTTCGTCCGGCTGATCGACATGTCGCTCACCTTCCTCTTTGCGTGGTACGGCCGCAACATCAGCGTCCAACAAAAGCTTGCCGCGTATCCTCACTTGTACAGCTTCACATCCACAAAATCCGTGGTTCATTGGTTCCAGATCATCCGCAACAAATCATTTCAGATGTACGACGATGACAGTACCAACAAATTCAGCATCGGGGCAAGCAACCGCTACTACAAAGTGGCCAAATTCCCGACCAGGAATATCAAGACTCCGATCGTGCTGGTCTACGGTGGAAGTGACTCGCTGGTGGACATCCGCGTCATGTTGAAAGAATTACCCCGTCATACCATCGCTACAGAAATCCCACATTTCGAACACCTAGACTTCCTCTGGGCCCAGGACGTTGACAGACTGGTATTTCCACATGTCCTAGAAGCCCTCCGCTACTACAGTCTGGGACGGACACCGAATGGC
Organism: Phialophora verrucosa; assembly: GCA_002099365.1. Lineage (NCBI taxonomy): Eukaryota > Fungi > Ascomycota > Eurotiomycetes > Chaetothyriales > Herpotrichiellaceae > Phialophora > Phialophora verrucosa. Next base: position 1,929,061 of record MSED01000015.1, on the reverse strand, counting down.
GATCAGAAGGGTGTCCTCTCCATTGCCGACACCGCACACCTCCATCGGCGCCAAAACAGCAGTAGCAGCGGCGCCAACTGGTCCGAGGATGATTCCGCCGGCGGGTACTCGGATTACGAAGGCAGCTATGACTCGCCCCGGACGCCGAAAGTTAAGAGCTTCGCCCAACAGCAGAGAGAGAGGCAGTACCACCAATCATCGCCTGTTCAAACCCACAATCATACACATTCGCATTCGCCCCTGCAAAATCAATACCAGTTTGCTTCGCCCACGCCTAACAGGCCGGCAGCGGGGAATTCGATGTCATGGATGGAGGCATATTATAAACTTCCCAGGAGAGAAGCACGGGCCGCGGGCGCCGCAAATAGCGAAAGGAACAACGATGAAGAAGATCCAGAAGTCGAGTATGGACAGCATCAGGATCGTGCACAGGAGATATCAGCGACAGGCGCATCAGAGCCGCTACAAGCGGAACAACGGGACGAGCATGATCAATGCCCTCTGGGGACGCCCCACCACGACGTTTCCACGCCTCTATCTCAAGACATAACGACAAACTTTGGACCCGGTCTGTCGAGTTCAAGGTCGCTCGCACAGGAAGCAAACCACAACACCTCACAACAAGAATTGCGAAACCGCGCGGCGTTCACTCCCAGCATCCCGCAGAATCTCAACAGCAACACAGCTGAGAGTGCCCCTACTCCCGAAAACGGCAACGCGAGTGGCAACGAATCCAAATCTTCTCCCTCAGGCCGCCCACGTCGCTCAATCTCAGGCGGTAGTCTGGCTGCGAGTGGACGAGGCACGCCGCCTAGTTTTACCGCGCAGGGAATAAGAGTAGGGAGCGCCAGGCCCAGCGTGAGCGCCACTAGCTTAGGGGGCGGCATACCGTGAGAGAACGATACACACGGCATTGGGTTGATTTCCCACAAAAGTTTACAATATAGAAGGTCTATCTGGAGGTTAGAGGGATCAGAAGAAGCCTCGTGCCGTAGACAGGATGTCCGTCATCGCCTCGCAAGGCTGAGAGTCTGAAGCGTGTTTGTACAAAGTTTGTAGCTTCTATTTTGGAGACAGAATGGACGGTCCATGCGCCATGAATAAATATCTACTACTGTGCTGTACTGGATACACAATAAAACCCAACATAATACAATGCAGGATATTTAGCCCGCCTCCATCACCCACCTCTGATTCATATATTCTGGCAAGCAAGAGAGAGGAGAGCCAGCAGAGGGGAACCTCTTGCTCTTACCTGTTCAGTGTCTCAGCCGCTGTCCTTTGATCTTGCCCAGACCACTTACTGTACCAAATATGTTTAGGCCAAATGTGTCTTCGGCATCATCGACCCCCGCTTTTATCCCAGTAGGATACGAGTGAGTTGCCGGCACGTCAAAGCGGCTGAAATAAGTAAACCGATGTTAGCCAGCTGAATACAGAGTCCCAGCGGTTGTTGAAAAGAGTGTTGAGTTACTGAGGCTGTGCTTGCCCGATACGCGTCAGATGCCTGAATGTGGCTTTGAAACTCGGTTGCCGATGAAGTTCTTTATGGTTGGCTTGTTCCATACTCTTTGCCAACATCATGTTCAACCTCATTTCCCTTTCCTGCTGTATCTTCTGCCCCACGATCATCTCGAATGGGTCTCTAATTTTCTGCCAAAGTCATGACTCTTCATAGCGCGAAGCGTTTTTGGGGACGCTGATGGCCTCAAGGGATCTTCACTGGCGACTGTCCATGTGTCCGCATTGTAGCTATGGCTTTGGAAGCCGTCGGCGCCTTTGCCTTGGCTTGTAACGTCCTGCAGGTTAGTGAGTATGGCATCAAGGTTCTACGGGAGAGCTCCAGACTTGGCAAAGCCGGTCATGGAGCAATCGCTGGACATCAGGAGCTGGATGGTGTGGCCCAGGATCTCAATCGTCTGAACACGAAACTCCGCGACAAGCTTGAGCACTGGGCGACTGCAAGCTCCGACAACCCATTCGTTGCAGGTCTCAGTAGAGCTAATGAGACCTGTCTGCGTCTGTCAAAGGACCTCTCCGACACCTTGGACGGTCTCAGGCTCGATTCCCCTTCGCGCTTCAATCGTCTCAGAACAGCTTTCAAGACCATGTGGAGAAGCGACGAACTTGAAAAAAGTCTCAAGGCCATGTCGGAAGCTCGAGCCAACTTGCATCTGCAGTTCTCGCTTTACTCGCAGTATGTGCTCCGTCGATCGCACGAAACTTCAGTTTGTGCTAAACTCGTGCAGTTTCCGTCAAAAGGAGGCCATTTTGACCACGACTCGTAGCTCAGACAACGAGCTTACGGCTGCAGCCGACTCCGCCATCCTCGAAGACAGGCATCTGACTTGGCGTATCGATGACCTATCTGATCAGCTGCGGCAACTGAGAGCACAGACCTCTGACCAGACGGTCTTGGTCCGAGAATTTTTGCAGATGCATTCTGACCCGTTGTCGAAGGTCTATCAGATGCTCGAAGACAGGGTCAAGTTAAATCCATCCGTTCTTAACGCCAGCTATGACCTAGACCTGGTCCTTGCGCGGCAAAAGGCGCTTGATGCAATCCACTTCGACGAGGTATACCGTCGCTGTGATCAAATTGCGGATCCCCAGTCTGCCACTTTCGACTGGATGCTTCGTTCTGATCAACAGGGCAGCCACTCCGATTTCACAGCGTGGCTCAATGCTACGGATGCGACGAACAATCTGTACTGGATATCTGGCAAGCCTGGCTCCGGCAAATCGACCCTTCTCCGCCATGTCCACAAAAACGTCTCTGGCATATTAGAGAGTCAGGGAAATGAGTCCGTTGCCTTGCTTGTGGCGTTCTACATATGGAAAGCCGGGACAACTTTGCAGCGATCATTTAGTGGTGTCTTAAGGGGTCTTCTTCATCAGCTCCTGGCCCAACGACCAGAGGCAATCGAGCTGGTACTACCACACCACTTTTGGAAGCAGTGCACACTACCTGCTACTGCTGCGCAAGACCTCGCAAGGTCATTGAGCGAGCGAGAATTGCATGATTGTCTTCTGAAGACCATGCCTCACATTCAGGGCCGTGCTCCCACCATCTTTTTCATCGACGGCCTCGACGAAGTGGACGGTGAAGATTCTGTCCGCGAAAGCCTCCTGGAAATGCTGTCGGGGCTTCGAACATTCGAGTTTGTGAAGTTGGTGGTGGCAAGCAGGCCTTGGGAGATCTTCAAAGATGCCTTCCAGGATTGTCCTCAACTGCGGCTGGAAGACCTTACGCACGACGACATCAGCATCTACGTGGACCAAAATCTCCGCCACAATCCCAATTTCAGGCGATCATGTCTGAACAGCACCACGAAGATGGAACAACTGCTCACTGCCATTGTGGCCGATTCGGCGGGCGTCTTCATCTGGGTATATCTCGTTGTTCGGGAGCTTGCCAAGGGCTCCAGAGACGGCGAGACGATTCACCAGTTGAAACGACGGTTTGACAGCATTCCGCGCGACTTGAACAAATACTTCCACCGCATCATGGAAAGCATCGATCCTGAATACGCCTATGAAGCAGCCGCAATGCTTCGCATCCAATACCGCTTCGCTCATGCCGGGAACGCATGCGACCTTTGGCAGTATCAACCTCGCCTCCTCGACAACTCCTTCTTGGACCTTGCTGGCATTGACTTCGCTCTGAGGGGCGACTTCCAAGCCGACTTTGTTCTCCCATCCAGTGAATGTACAACAGTCAAGGCGCTCATGCTCCGACGGGTGAACAGTCGGTGCTTGGGACTTCTCGAGGTGAGCCGTTCAGAGCCCGAGAATATCTACGGTTGGGCCGGTCATTTGGGCCCAACGATCAATTTCTTCCACCGAACCTTTGCAGACTACCTCACCGATCCCGAAGTTCATGCATTGCTCTCACAACTTACAGGGCCTGAATTTGATGTTGAAGTTTATCGCTTGAACGCCTTCTTGGCCTTGCTCGAGGCTACTTCGGAATCTGAGACGGTGAGAGCAGATACCGTATTGGTCTCAATACTTCACCATATTGGAACAACCACTCGTGCAAGACCTGATCTTGCGAACAGCATCTTTGCATATGTTCCACGCATGCTCCGTGGATGGGCTGCGAAGTGGCCTTCTGAGGGCGTGCCGGAGGTTGTCGAGCAATGGAGAGCGCATGACGTCCGCTTCTTGCCACAACTTGCAAGCCTTTCTGGCTGGGATCTGTGGCTTCAAAGCTTTCTATCTCATGAGGAAGCCGTTCGGCAGGGGCCACATTTAATGAGGATCGCCATCAATCCTGCTTCAGTCATGGCGTGTTTCGGCACCGACTCGGGCTTGCAGCCCAGTTGGGAGGCAGTGCCTGTGCTCCTCAGTCTTGGTGCCGGCCGAAAGCTCCTCGATACGTGGGCCTTTTTCGTCACCACGTTCAGCCGCATTCGCCGCGACCGCCCTCGCCAATCGCCAATAACCAAGGCCATCGTCGACAAATTCTGCTACATGACGAAGCTGCTGCTTCATCACGGAGCACCTACCCGACATAATTTCGAGGACCTCTGCAATTATCTGGTCGAGATGGGGGCAACTGACGAACAGCTCGGCGAGCTACTGAATGTGGCACGACTTCGAGAAAAGGCCATGTCAGAACAACGGTCCGGTGTGAAGGTCACGATTCGCGGGAGGACTAATAAATCATTGCATAGCGGTCGTCGACTCAATCCTGGCGCCAAAGGATATTAACCAAGCAAGTCACAAGTCGGCGAGTCAGAGAGACCCCGGTCTGGAAACCTACACTGCATGACCAGAGTGACCCCTACCTATCTACGAGATGAACATATATTTCTGCAACGAGGACAACGGTCCTATGAATGATGAACCTCGTACTCCTCTTACGCATTCACCTCTGTTTCCTTGATTATCTCCCTTGTCGAGCAGTATCATTTCCCCTGTCGGCAGTATCCCCTGTCGGCAGTATCATTTCCCCTGTCGAGTAGTATCATTTCCCCTTTCGCAGTCTCATTTCCCCTGTCGAGCAGTATCATTTCCCCTTTCGCAGTCTCATTTCCCCTGTCGAGCAGTATCATTTCCCCTGTCGAGCAGTGTCATTTCCCCTGTCGAGATCATTTCCCCGTCGAGCAGCATCTTATCTGCAATACAAGAGCTTCATAAATACAGTACAAGCGTGAGCCTATCCATCCCACCACCGCACAGTACACCAACGCCGACTGAGTCACCTACCACCGCCACCATCACCGACACCACCATTCATACACTCGTAAACGAGTAGTGCTGTACATGTACGACGGATCCCTGGAACTGACGGTACCACAGTGTGATTCCCACACCGTTCTCTCTCTCGTGTCCGGTGAAGAGTTCAAGCTCAGCAAGTCCAATACACAATGCAGCGAGACGTGCACGCCTTGTACTACAAGTGCTCCGTACCATATCGAGGCTGCCCCATCCTATCGTTTTCATGAGCTGCCTTGCCTCAGACCCGACCAAGTGAGTCAGTGCAGTCAGTGAGTGGTTGTGTCTGTCTTGGGGTTGGGGGGGGGCATAATTATCGCGCTTGTGCATGCGAATGTGGATGGTTCGAGAACCGGCAAACGGCGCATTCGGGTCGAAGATACAGCTGTGGTCATATATCACCTCCCTTCTGAAGAATGTCATATGCTCTGGTATTTACTGTATATATGCACTACATCTCTCGGTATGGCTGGCCTGACTCCTTCGAGCTTGAGAGCCTGGCCGAGATGCTACCTACTTCCCATCGATGTCCCATCCCTTCCACTCGGGAAATCGGAACCTCTCTTCTTTCCAGCTATTTTGTTCGAGCCATGTTCTTTTGATCTCCTCGTATAGAGTCCTCAGAGACCCCCGTTTGGGCTTCTTGGGAAACGTCCTGTCATCCCAAAGGGTCTCATTGTCAACACTCCCAAGCTGAGTCACGAATTCGCACAGGCATCGGAAATGGGCAGTCCAGGCCAGTCGATCTGCGGACTCGGAAACGGCCGACAGTGCTGTCACGGCCGACTCTGCAGATCCACCCGTTGAGACCAGGTATAGCCACTTTTTGAAGAGCTCGGTGTCGAAAGGTGCGCCGCATCGAGCTTGAACAAATCCGCTTGCATGGACCGCTTCAACAAGCTCGAGGACTTCTGATGGATATTCGGGACCAAACCTTGTGATGAAGTGGTGAAGGATCGAGTGGTCGACCGGCAGTCCATCTTTGTCACGTCGATCATAATGTTGGACCAGCGCCGTCGTCAACCTGCCTATCCCTGGTGAGCGGCCACATCCGTGGATCTCAGGAAAGGCATCCGCGGGCGGTGAAATTGCGAGCCGATTGACCCGGCGCCGATCTCTCAAAAGCGTATCGTGTTCGTGCTTGAGGCCAAAAAACAATATCTTCATCTCGCCCCGAAACACTTTGGCCAAGTCCACGATTGCAGATATCTGCATGGCAAGGTCGTTCTTCAGACTATCGACAACCACAGCGTTTTCACCCGTTGCCGTCGGAGTAGCGCGGAAGTCGTACGCATACTTTAGCAGCTGTTCCATTGTCATGGACCGGATTTCTTCGTCTGAGACCTCAGCTGATGGAAAATGGGCCGCGACAGCACATAGCCTCTGACTCAAATCCGCTTTGACAAGGTCCACTGCGAATTCCCTGAAGGCTGGGCCAAATGGATCTTTCCGATGCCCATGAGCAATCGTCTGGCAAACCTTGGCAATCTCCTCACAGCTGGCGCCAGTCTCGGACAAGGTGTTGGTGAGCAACCATCCTCCTTGCAGAAGGTCAAACCCAGCGCTCACCCTGGGAAATGCTTCCTTAATCAGGCGCAGCCATTCAACAACCAAGTCGTAACGGCCATCTCGGATGAAGGCACAGATAAGCGTCCTGGAAACGTGATTCGTTGGTATCAGGCCAGCGTATTTCATGGCGTGGATAGTAAAGTGGAACGACCGAGCGGACGGGTTCTTCGCAATGTGTTGCAACAGGAGCCTTTCGAAAAAGCGCCCATACTCAACGGGGCGACTTCTAGACCTGTTCAGAGTGTGAAATCTGTCAAGCATGGACTCGACGACCGACCAGTTGCCTTCGCACGCATTGAGAAAGGTATACTGCTCGAAAAGAGCCAGAGAGTCAGTCGGCCCGAGCTCAGTTGTCAGCCCTTCCAGCACCGAATCCGCCATTTCTATGTCCCTTGCGCGGACAAGAGCTCTTAAGACGGGTATGACGAGGTCTTTGGATGGGACCAACCCACAGCGTTTGGTAACGTCAAGGATCAACCCCAGTTCCCGTACACACTCGGAAGTACTGTGCTGAGCCTCGCAGTAAAATTGCAGATACCTGATTGGCACCTCGAAGGCGTCAGCTGCGCTCGCAGTGTCATCCGGCGAAATGGGAAAGAGGATCTGCTCTATCCGTTTGGACGACGGAACGGTCGCTAGTAAGTGCTGGATGAGCGCAAAGACGGGTCGGACGTTGAGGCTCCTGGGATTTTTACAAGAGGCTCGATAAATGTAGAAGACGGCTTCAGCGATCGTCCAGTTCAGAGTCCCATGTTGGCTGGTGAAATGCCTTAAGACGGCTAGCCATTTCCGGCGTGAGAGCCGTTCTGGCGAAGTCTTCCCATCCCGCATGAACCGATGCAGGCTGGACAAAGTCCCGTTGGCTAACTTGTCTTTGGCGTGATCGGCGAACTCTTTCGGCGCTGGTGCTAATTCGATCTCGATGTTGGCTCGCGCTCCGACAGGCGGCACTTTGTTGATCCATTTTCGAAGGTGCTGATCCATAGTCTCATCGCCGTTGAGATACGCAAGCAGGTATGTTGCGGTTGTACCTGGGAAGTGCATCATGTTATGCTTTGGTCGAGCCATGTTTGGGCTCTCCCTGCCGGGTTGTCCAAGAATATTCGATGAATCGGACTGCAGAGCCTCGAGCGGCGGTTGCAATTCGACCCCTTCACTCTTGGTGTCGGATGCCCAGTCAGGGACATCTAACATTCGGAGGTTATCCGGAGGTGAAGGCGGCTCAATTGAAGAGCCGGGGGTTACCAGGGCCGGATCAAGTTGGTCCTTGTCTGTTGGCTTGGCCTGTCGAGGAGGTATCTGTATGTCTCTTCCGTCGGGGTTTTCTCCACCCTGTTCTTTGTGCTCCATGTACTGAAACGAAATGTCCGGCGCGGAATTTCTAGCTTTAGTGAACGGCTGAGGAACCACTTTATCCTCCTCCTCTCCATTCGCCACCTCCTCAGCAGACTGAAGCCAATGCTGGAGTATATTTTTGGCTTTAGCAGCTTCGGATTGTTGCTGGGGTTTGGGGCGTCCAAACGTTCGATGATGCGGGATTTTGTGATGCGTCCTGCTAGCCTGGAGGATCTTCTCGAAAGTCACGCTGTGCACACCCTTCGTACACGTCGCTCCCGGTTGCGAAGACCGTTCAGCTCGGGAAGTCAAACCGCCAGCGACAACCTTGCGGAAGAACTGTGTGTGCTGGGGTTCAAGCTGGAGAGGAGGTTCTTCCGGAAGGTTGCCATCCGTATGCTCAAATGGCTCTTGAAGAGCTATAGCCGAAAATGAGCGCGTTGCGGTTGTCTTCTTCCTCCTCCTCTTAGTGCCTCTCGTGCCTAAAGTAAAGTCTTCGCCTCTCTCCGCGGCCTCGATCATATTGTTCAGTTGAGCAGCACCTCTTCCGTGGGAGAGGGATCGTATAATCCTCTTTGACTCGAGAGCTTGTTCCGCCATGTGGACTCTCCGGTTGACTTCATGGTTGAGGGTTGCAATGCCGCAGACACTTCCTATGGTACTGACGACCAGGACCGAAGGGGACAAGGCCAGACGACGCAGAGCTCGAAGGGCATTTTTCGACGGGACGATCGGTGACTGACGTGTCAGAGGGATGGGGGGAGTCATGACAGCCTCATGCCCCTGACGTTGTCCAGCTGTAGCCCGGCCGATGCGAGTACATCTGGGTCACGTAGATACCCTGAGAGCTTTGGTGACTTGTAAACTGAGACGTGGGCGATCTATGATCATGCGATGGTGAAGTCCACAAAGTCCCGCGCTGCGGAGATTCAATTGACTGCGCAACCTGTCTAAAGCTTCTCCGTAACAACACTTGGGTTCTTGCTCTGCCGTACCAACTCAACGTGCAGTACCAGCGTTCCTGCTCCTCCGTACAAGCAGAGGTCTCGCTTCTCGTGCCCAGTGGTGCCCCTCCAGCATCTCACCTCTGAATCGAGAGGGAAATAATTCCACTATTGACAGGCATGTAAGAGGAAGATCGGTACGAAATTTACATGTGTGTACATTACACGTGCGCCGGGGTATGAACTACTCAAGAAAACCAAGATTAGAGCCCCGTCCCGATACTGATTTTGTCCACTTGTGCGTGCGCCATTTCCCTGCTTGTCCTGTCCCAATCAGTCGACGTCGGTGCTTTTGACTTGGACAGTGAGCGTTCGAGTTTTATCTTGGACAAAAGCACCAGTGTAAGATATATCGCCAATGGCGCCTGGTCCTCCGTTGCTGCTCATTGTAGCAGCAGGCCAAAGGCAGTCTCGAATATCCTGGAGGAACTTCGCCAGTGGTTCCTGATATTCCACTTGGATACGTCGGTCCCACTCGTCACGCCGACCGTTCTCGTCTCGCCACAGGGCCTCAGTGAGGAGGACGGTCAGGTCCGATCCGAACAGTCTCTCTTCGCTGCTGTTTCGAGCCTGCCACTCTGTGGAGATGCGACATAGCAGGGCGAAGTTCCAGCTGCGATGGTCGCAGAGGATCTGTAGTGGCCTGGATAAGTCGGCGCGGTAGTTTCCCAGCTCTGGACAATATCAGTAAACCCCTTCTACACCTGTTCGGGGTGTCCGTTCTGTTAAACGAAGAAAAGTCCGCTGAGACCATGAACAGGTGCAGGTTGAGTGTGATCAGCGCTGAGAGTTGCTTTGTGCCGCACCATTGAGTAAAGCCAGAAGCCAGCAATCATGCTGAGTGCTGCGTGAGCAGGTAAGATTTCTCTGGCGCAGGCGGTCCACGGTCGCCGAGATGGTTACGATGGCGTCAGGAATGGCGTGAAGGGTCATTGTCGGCAGAATCACCCCGGTTCCGACTATTTCTCGGTGGTATGCAGGGACTTTGTCGATGATCGACAGAGCGGACCCTTGGATATATATATCACCTTCGTCTTTACCCCTTCATCGCACCCCGAGAAAATCGTACGATCGCTTTTCCGACAGATATAGATTTCGAAGGTCTAGATCGGCGGACGCAGAGGACCAGACGTTCTAGAACCCGTCTTCGCATACGCACAGCCCGCCCCTCTTTTGGTCTGAGGAGACAACACCCACAAGTCAGGAGGGCCGAAATGCTCTCCACGGCACTCTTTGTCATGCAACACATCGCCTCAAAAGCTCACCCGGATCCCTGCGGGCGGAACCTGGCGTGTTTCCAATAGGATGCCTTGTCCAGGCGACTTTCTTTATTCTCGACCCACCGGCATAATGTCTGAGAGGCGTGGGTTACCTTTCCCCGAAACTTCTTTGTCATAGTGGGTGCTTGTCCCGAGGTGCTCGAGAGGAACGTTTCCAAAAGACCCTTGTGACAGGGAAATTCGCCAGCAAAGATACCCGCATGAACTACACTAATCTATGAAACTCTTCACTCCCAGCCGGACCACTCCAAAATGACACCGCTATGATTTCATTTCTCGACTCAGCATCGAACTGAGACCTTTGGGCTCAACCAGTGCACCTCCCCGGTCCAGGCTGACATTCCACTCCCAGAGACTCACAACTAACAGCATCATAGCAGCAATCCCAAGAAAGAGCTGCGAGTTCAAGTGTGGTGTTACGGGAATGCATAAAATCACGACAACAAATACCGCTCTCATAGAAAGACGGATGTATCGATTGTTGACCTTCAACTTGCCGGGTTCGTCCAGTGATTTATCAAGCAGTGCAAGAACTGTCATGCAGAGCATTATGATCGATAGCGAGGTCGCACAGGTCCAGATTGCTCGGTAGAAGTAGTCGGGGAGTTTGTCTTCGGGGATTTCCTCTCCCTCCACACCTTGGGATGAGTTGAATGGTGCGTTGGGCTGATGCTGAATGATAAACTTGACGCTTGCCGCGAACGTCAGGATCGCAGCGAAGAGAGGAACATGCCAGAAGACCCAAACTAGGGACTTTCGTCCCCTGTGGGTCGCTGCTGGGATGAACTTCTGGCTGCCATCACGGTTGAAGTACAAGAAAGAGAATTCGTAGTAGATCAGGAGGATCCACACCATGCTGCCTGTGGTGCCGTGAAGCCGTCGACCCAAGGGTCCGTCTTTGACCAGTTGAAGGACACCTTCGCCCAGGATGATGATGAAGAAGCTGACCAACCGCGATTGGAAGTGATGGATGTCAAGTGCCTTCTTATACTCGATTGGCGTAAACTTGTCGGCTAGCCGGGTATCGAGAAGGACTAGGCACATGTACTCCCAGAATATGGCACCCACAATGGGGCCAATAGCCCTTGTTCCCTTCAGGTTGATGGCCGTGACCCATAACCCGGCAGAGGGCCCTCTCAGCAGCCATTGGAAAAACACCACTTTCCGTAGCCATACAATAAAGATGGAATAGATCATTTCAATGGCCAAGAAGCTGCCAAGGATGAGGAGGTAGGTCGAGATGACCCAGACCTTGGTGCTGTCGATGTCTTCGGTCAAGTATGCTAATTGATTGCCGTAGAAAACGGAGAGGACCAGGATCCAGAAGGTGAAAGCGCGCTGTACCACGTCGTCCATGTAGTAATTGTTCAAGAACTCGCGCATGGCATCCCAAATGCGCCAAGAGGGCAGGAAGACAAGGATGAAGACTCCCTACTTGAGCAATCGTCACATCAGCGGGCTGCTAGTCCAGCAGTATCTCTCAAAATGTCCGGGCTGTCTCTTACCATGGCGAATCCAGAATCGGGGTTTTCGGGCCTGAACGCCAACGACGAGTAGACCTCGGAGAGATTGCCAATGATTCCCACCCATATCAGGTCGATAAACAGATCTAGTCTTTCCCTCTCCTTGGCGATATCCTCGGGCAGATGACTCGAGATGCTCGACCGACTGAACGATGCTGGAGCTCCCCGTTCGTCTTCAGCATGGATGACCTGGGAACGGTAGGAGAACTGCAGCGCGCGCGGCCGCCGAATCGTGTATCTGTGTCTTGCGCGTGTCTCAACCTGGGGTCGGGAGGCTCAATCATCTCGTCCTCTATAGTCTGGTCCCCAACTTACATGGCTGTGATGACCACTCTCGGCTGACTCATGCCGATGATCATGAGCATGAGCATGAGCATGAGCATGAGCATGAGCGTGCGGATTCAACAAGACATCTTGCTTGTCGGGAGTGGGCGAGGAAGGGTCATGCATGGAGTTGTCGTCGCTATCGACATTCTGTTGTCCGTTGGTGGTGGAAGCGTAAGTTGGCTGTTCATACAGAGCGATGCCGTCGTCCAAAGTGGACGACGCCATGTCCAGGGTCTGACGTCCGCTATTGGGAAGTGCATAAGTTGGTTGTTTTGGATGGGAGATGGAGAATTTCAACAAGTGAAGTGGCAGTCGATATGTTGTTAAGGCGCCCCGCCCCAGGCTTCCCTGGACAGTAGCATCTCCCAATTCCAGGCCGGCCCCCCCCTAATCTGGCAAGGGTGATCGCCGAGATACGGGGGAAAGCTTCTTGTCACACTTTATTCTACCGGTCCAAATCGCTCTTTGGCCCTCTACACTCACTGTGTGTGGCGTTCTACTGTAAAAGCGGCGAGGCCGAGGCAACCATTGTCGCCATTGACAGCCTTCTAGACAGGCAGTATCTAACACCAAGAGTGAAGTCGCAATGGAAAAGAAACATCTACACACGATCTTGCCATGTTGCAATAATCTTTAAAACAAACGTCCTTGCCCCCAATCGCCAGGGACGACCCCAGCGCATATAAATCATGCAAAAAAGTCTATAACTTGTCGTAATATCTGATTCGACAAAATACACTCGGATCATTCAGAATGATTATTCTCGTCCTCATCTTCATCAAGGTCGAGACTAGACGGTTCGGCGAGAGACACTAGATGTTGTCAGCATCGGAATTTCAGTCTTGTAAGCGGAGCATGAACGTACCATTTGGCCTCAAGAACCAACTGAACACAAAAACAATCACAAAAATGGAAGCTAAGCAAATGAAGACAATGCCCGCATAGATGCCCACTGTCTGACTGTAGATGAGATTGAAAACCGTCGGAGCCACGACACGAGCCAGGGCGTGCAGAAGACCTGACGCGCCGAGCACTTGCCCTGTTCGGTCCGCTGGGATATGCTTGGTAAGAGACGACTGCAACGTAGGCGACCCAATGCCACCCAGGGATGCAATCATTCCCGACACAACCATGACCGCCCCATTCGGTCCTATGGCATAGCCAACGTATCCAAGAAGGTCGAAAAGAATGGCTCCCCTGATGATCCAAATGTCAAGCATGTCGGAGCCCTTGTGTCCCTTCGATTGCAAGTGTTGTGGCCCGCGGAAGATCCTGGTCAGAAGGGGGAGGAGTAGAACCAGGCCCATGACTCGGCAAATGTTGACGGCAGAAAGATACATGCTGGCGTTGACGGCCGTCCAGCCGAAGCGATACTCTGCGTAGATGATGATAATCTGCATGGTGCCCATGGCGACTCCGAACATCATTGTATCTATGGCTGCAAGGACGAATAGATTCTTCCGCAGTGCCGCACTTGAACCGACGCCAGTGGGTCGCAGTACCCACAGCGGCTCGAAGGGATTGTAATTCTTCACGTTGGTCCACCAAGAGTTGTCTGCGGTCTCGGCTTGGGCGAAGCGTCGCTTCTCCCTGGCTATTAGCTGTCGCTCTTTGGACAGTGACTCGGGCACGGCGAACAACACGAAGACGATAAACCACGCCTGACATGCCAGTGCGATGTAGAAGACAACCATAACCGTCCCGGTGACCTTGATCACGTAGCCCGCCATGACGGGCCCAATTGCAATGCCCGCAAAAAGGGTCCCATGGAAATAGCCAAATGCGACATTTCGACGCTCCGGAGGTGAGCAGTCCGAGGCATATGCGAAAGCCAGTGCCAGAGCAGTGGTGAAGGAGCCGCAAAGACCGTCGATCAAGCCACCGAGGAGCAGCCAGTAAACGGAAACACCGCCGTCGGTGGAACCTACAATGATGGTAATGACTTCTGCGGCGAGCGCGCCGAGAGAGGCACAGACCATGACTTTTTTCCGCCCGACACGGTCGGAAAGCGAACCCAAATGAGGAGAGACAATGGCGGAGAAGACACCGGAGAGCAGATTGACGTAAAGGTTGAAGTTGGCAACTCGGGACTGGACGTGAGGATCCCTGCATTGTGGATTCTCTTCTCCTAGAATGACCGGCAAGAACTTGAAGGTCGGGTCCTTCGATGCTTGCTCCGAGAGATACTCCTTGCAGATGAGGTCGAGGATGAGATATGTCTTGGGGACTATAATGCCGCCGAATGCAACGGAGAAGGGAAAGAGTGCAGGTAGGAGCCAAAGTATCTGAGTTCGTCAGCATCTTGAAGACTCGATCGAGGACACCAAGCATACCGAGGGTTTCTTATACCAGGGGAGGTCGCTTGCGCCATGCGCGCCAGTCCAAGGCTCATTGATGGCTCTCTCATAGCTTGTTCTGGCTCTGGTATAGGTGACAGGGCTCTTGCGGCGTTGTCGAGGGCTCATCAAGGGGCTCGTCTCGTTGTCTTCATCATCTTGTCCATCCCTCACATGGAACCGTGTGTTGATTGTAGTTGCGCCATGCGAAGTCTCTGCCAATCTGGCCTCCTCTTGCGCCTCCTCCGCAAAGGCATCTTCGGGTTCGAGCATCGTGTGTGCAGGGGGGTAGAGATGCGGCGGATATATGGTCGTGTCTGTACGGATGGTGGTCGGAGTCCGATCGGAGCCAGTGATATGTGTGAAACCCTCTTTCTACGGTGTTTGCACCGCCATCCTGCCGTAGGCAATTGAGAGGGAAACGAATATCAATCGTCCAGTAATGAATCCGAGGTGATTGATAATGCTCAATGTGATCGACTGCGACTAGATACCGTGTCTTGACGTAATGTATGCATTGACCGAAAGGAGCGATATCGTGGATTGGACTGATTTATTTGGGCGGCAGTCGGAGTGCCGCGAGCCGGACGAACTTGTGTCTGCGATGCCGAGTACAACTGTGCCTCTCTTCGGCTGATAGCCAAGGACGTGCTGGCCTGTCTACGGAAATAGGGGGGTGCGTCCGGCGGTAGCTATGGGCAGAATTCAGGCTTCAGCCATAACAGCAAATAAGGTGAGAGCGAGGACAGCAGCTGCTCCCGGTACGATTACGGAGTAGTCGTACCTGTGCGCGTTGATCTCGTATCCAGAGGGGCCTGGGGCCGTTGAGTGGCCACAGATCTGCCCACGGATCGCGTCGTGTAGCCTACTGTACCCCGAGAGACGCCTATTGGTGCCAATAGGGCCATTGGAGACTTGCACACAGATAAGCATCTCACCTCGGGCGGGCCTAGAAAAGGGGGAGGGCCGTCAGCATTTATCGGGCGAGAGACCCAACGGAGACAGCATCCAGCAAATGCACAGCCACGTAGGCAGTCCTTGTGAACGAAACCAGTTTGAGGATTTGAGAATCTGGAAATCTTTTGGACTTTCTTACGTCCCTCCTCCCTCTGGATGTGCGCTTGTCGCACCTCGTCTTCTGCTTCCCCCTGTCACTGCTCTATACTGTATCCGAGCCATAGTATCATAGGGCGGCCCTTGCCCCGAACGAGACGTTCGTCCATCCACGCGTCGAATCACTCAGCTCGGGCATTGAGCAGGACCAACAATATCGCGATACCACCGTGCTGACTTCGTGTGTCTATCCATCACTGCTGCATGCCCATAGACCTCCTCCATATCCCGACCAATCACTCGTGCCCATTGTTTGAAGCTGAAATGGGCAGATTTGCAACGGGTTTGCAAGCATCTAAATTGAGAGATCCATTACCATTCATTCATCACACGTAAATAGAGATCATCATCTTTCCCGTTCTCTTTCTCTTTGGCTGGCCCTCTCCGGAATAGGATGTGAAAACAATGCTTGCGCCCTGGCTGCATTACCCGTTACGCCCCAAGACTGCTCCTTTGTTTGACCGAGATGGAAGTGTCGGGGCAGCATAGCTCTTTGGAAATTCAGGCTGCTCCACCGCAACCCTGGCTCTGCCAGTCTAGACTCTCGTCGCTGGTGCTGAAAACACGGTCCACGCCTATCCAAAATGCGGCATGGACCGAAATGCGTTTCGACGCCTGAATAATGCTCTCACGATGACCGTTTATCCAGAGCCTCATCGTGATCGACGGATCGACTCCAACCAGACTCAGATTCAATGCTTGAATGACTATTGTCGACCCTTCTCTCGCCATTTCAACAGTTCGCTTAGGCTTGCCAAGCTGCATCCCATGCGCATAAAGTCATTGCGCAAAAGTTCTTCAGCGCTCGCGCGGCTCCTAACATCGACGCAGAGGCAGACACTCAGGAATGCCTTTAGCTCCCGAGAGAGTTTGTTGGGGTTCTTTAGTCGAGGCGTGCCATTAGTGGCAATTAGGAACAGAGCCTTGAGTGGCTCTTCGTTCAAGTAGGGGGGTTCGGATTCGATCATTTCAATTGCCATAATCCCCAATGACCAGATGTCAACTTTGGGGCCATATTCTTTCTGTTTGACGACTTCAGGTGCCATCCAGTATGGCGTACCAACCATGGTCGCGCGTTTGCTCTTCGACTCGGTGAGCTTAGCACAGAACCCAAAATCGGCTGGAAACACTTGGTCAGCAAGGGAATCACATAGCGCGTGGCAGCAACTTACTGATCTTGACATTTCCCACGCGGTCGAGCAACACGTTATCGCTCTTAATGTCTCTGTGGATAATGTCCTGGGAGTGCAGGTGGGCGAGTCCTTTGCAAGTTTCGAAACAGATGGTGGCGATCTGATCTTCTGTGATCACCGGGTTATTGTCGATAATGTCCGTGAGCGCACCGCCCTCCATAAACTCCATCACCACCCAGAGCTCGTTGTTCTGCTCCTGTAAGAAAGAGTCCAGGAAATTAACAATGTTCGGATGCTTCGAGTCTTTCATCACGATGATTTCGTTGACGATCAGTTCTTTCCGTGGCTGATTGCGGAGGTCCATCTGTTTGATAGCGACCTGGCCTTTAGGCCCGTGGGTACGATAGATTTCACGCGCAACAGTCGATGTGGCGCTTTCCTTGACTCTGGCAACGTAGACCGAGCCCGAGGCGCCCTGGCCGATTTTCTTTTGCTTGCTATAAGACTCCATCGGGTTATCCTTGGAGACGACCTGTTTAAGCTTGGCCATAACCTCACTTTCGCTCATGCTGGACATCCGCACCTCCTTGGCGCGCTCCTCGACGGGCTTCTTCGCAGTCAGAGCAATTTCTGCTTCTTTCCGAGGGTCAGCTGCAGGCTTGGTTTGTGGCTGTTTAGCCACGTTCAGAGGCTTGGGTTGCTGTACCGATCCCTGTGACCGGCTTGAGGACTGTCCGTTGACTCCATTTGTCTGTGGTTTAGGGGCGGAGTCTTTCCGTGTTGGCTCATTCGGTGGATATCTAGCATTTGGTGATGGCTGGCGGTCGCGGTCTCTGCTGTCTGGCGAGCGTAATGAAGCCTGACCGACTGAGGTGGATTGAGGGATGGATTTCTGCGAACCGCCACTGGGAGCAGAAGGAGCTTGTCTTTGTGCTGTCGGCTGCTGTCGAAGCGAGGATGACTGTTGAGGAGCGCTTGGAGCCGCTCGAGCCGGATTGTATCTGGGATCCTGTCGGTTAGGACCGCTTGCGTAGCCTCCAATCTCCTGTTGGGCCATGGGCGGACGAGACTTTGGTAGCGAAGCGTTGTAGGCTTCTTGCTCTTTCCGGATACGTTCTGCCTCTTCTCGCTCTCGCTCCTGTTGTCTTTCGAGCTCTCGGGCCCGCTTCGCGTCCGCTTCCATCTGTCGGTTTTTCTGCTCCTCCATAGCGATAGCCTTTATCCGCGCAGCGTCAGCCTCCATATCATAGGATCCTTTATCAGTTTGCGCACGCTGCAGCTGAGGCTTGGCCGGGGGTGTTCCTGTCCGGGCTGGGCCATCCTGTTGGTACTTGTTGATGAATTGATTAGCATTATACCGCTGGGCATCTGTAGGAGGTGCTGGCCTCGGAGGCGCAACAGTATTGCCGCCTGTTGAGTATCCGAGCTGCTTATTCGGTTGAGTCGCCGGTGGTGTGACCATGCCGGGAGTATACATTTCGGGGTGTTGTTCACGCATCTTCTGGTCTGAAACGAACTGTAGCACTTCAATGACAGCCTGGGGATTCTTTTTGTAGTCGTCTCTTGTAATGGCGGAATTATTCAATAGTTTCTCCCATTCTTGGGGGAGCCCGACAAAACCACCGGTCTGAGGGTCAAAGCCAACGTGGATGCGGTGGCTGAAATTGGTCGGGTTGCTGACGCCTCCCATGCCAGGGCATCGCTCGTATATCTTGTCAATCCAATCGTAGATTTCGTCGTCGTTGCGGACCTCACAGGTCATTGTTCGAGTGGGCAGGTCTCGAGGCATGATGACCTTGCCGCCTACGTCTTTGGGATTGGCGACACGGGTGATCTCAAAGGCCATCCGGGTCTCTTCCGACCGAGTCACCCCAGTGACAGTGTTCAGTTGGATGGACTGCATGAGTTTTCCATTCTCGCTCTTCATAAAATCTAACCTGAATTCTCGCAGGATGAGGTACCGCTGGTTCCATTGGGCAAGAAACTTGTCTTCTTTGCAGCGCACATGGCCTTCTTTGATGATCGTAACCGGCCCGGAGGGTTTTCCAGATGACAACGAGAGCGAACTTCCGTTGGAAAAGTACGGGGCGCTGGGCGTGCTGACTGCAGGCGACGCCGGTGCGGCGATAGACATGGATTCGAAGGTGGCGGTCGGTATGGACGAGTTTGAGCGCTGCAGCTCGAGATGTCGGGGTCTGTCGGTCGGAGGGCGAGGAGCTGGACCGGGGTTCATGAATTGACCGGATGAGTAAAAGCTGTCCAAGGTCAGGAATGAAATTGTAGGATGCGTAATAGTAGCAGCGCCTCGAATCGCTTCCAGACCACTTACCCATTTTCCTGTCCAGACGCCATTGTCGGATGGCGTTTGGAGGTGCGCTCTGTTACACGTCCCGTGTGATACAGAGCGGAGCCGCCAGTCAGGAGGTCGATCGTGAAGCAGAAGTTGTGCTCAATGAGGGGTAACGGTGGGTTGAGGAGCGGTTGGCACTGACGGCATGCGTGCGGCTACAATCTGGATGAAGTAGCGAGCAGAGGCCCGAAGATGTCGTGACGATTCTCTCAATTCGTACGGAGTGGTGACTTGGCCGGCGAGGATGAATGGGTCGTAGCTGGGGTCCGCGCTTTTCGACTAGGTCGGCCTTGGGCACTTGCGGCGGTGTCCGGTTCAAAAGCGCATGAGGTGTGCTCCCCTTCCTCCTCAGTTACAGCACCTTGTCACAGGAGGTCGATCGCGGCAAGGTTGCGCCCTAAAAGTACTTCGTACTTTGCTCGTCAAGTCGTTACCGGGAATTTGGGTTTAGTGAGAAGGAACAGGACTCCGCAGATAGAGGGAGATCATCTGTTTGCTCGGGAGCGTGGAGAGGGACTACAAGGTTCAATGTGCCAAGGTCGGCTAGGAAGACTGTACGATTGATATTTGACAACCACACAATTTGTCCTCAGTATATGCGTCGATGTGAAAAGGTGAACGTGAAATCTAGTAAGTACCCGTTGTCAAAAGGGCCGGGTATTTTTTGCGCACTGGCAACTTGTAGGTACCCCTGAAAGGATAACCCTTCTTCATGCAAATGGACACGCAGATCCCAGGTTCACTCCATGTTGGAGGCAATATTTTTGTTTCCCAGCATCAGGCTGAAACCAGTAAGAGCGCGAAAGCAGAGTTGGATTGGTCTCGGCTCCCACTGAACGCCAACTAAGATATATCGCTGTTACAGTGGGCGGCTAAAATGAATGGAGAAGGGTAACCTTACGGGAGGGAGGCGAGCAAATGACGGGGAAAGAAGATGGCTATAGGGCTCCTTAGGCCTCGCCTTGCATGATGTGTGGTGGCCAAGCTCCCTAGCGACCAGAAATAAATTCTACGATTGAACCAGTCAAGGCGCCTATTGGCGATGCCTCGGAAGGTGGCTTCCTCGGGCTTAGATACGATCTGCGCTTGGTGAGATGAACTTCGACCCTCTCGAGGTGCTCCGTATCGGATCCCACTGTACTTCTGAAACACTCTCAGGAGGTGCCTGGAAGCGTTGGAAATTCGCCGAAGACACGTTCACCCAAACATCCATGTCTGATCTGTCTCATGCATATGCCCGTGATGCCCGCGTTACCTGGAAGGAAATCCAGCGTGTGTCGGGTCTCCCGTCGCGTTCCACAGCACGCATGTCGGCCACGCAGGTTCATCACGCTGATACTCGTGATACGACGGAAGGATTTCCTATCATTTCGGAGTCTTGCTGCTTTTCTTCTCCTCGAGAAGTTAGATCCCCACCACCATGTGCCCGGCCGTTTCATAAATACGGCCACAGCCCGGTGGAAGGGAACCGGCCCGAGAAATCATGTCTAAAACAAATCATGTTCTTGACATGAGGTCAAAAGAGACATGCTAGGTGCGCCTCCTATTGTGTAGCTGGTCCATGGATCCGGCTCGAGCGACTCTTGCTTACCAAGTAGACGTGAGAGATTCGTCAACAAACCCCCGGTTCAGGCGCGGGCCGCCCTAGGTAACCCGCTGGGCCGTGTAGGACACTGATTGTTGAGAGGATCCCATGGTGATGCGATGTACTTGCTTCGATACAATGAGTCCCCCGAGGAACAGACTTTCTCAATGCAGCAGAGATTGTACCTATAGCACCAGTAGGAGTAGTAATGACATCGTTAAGGTCACTGGTGATAGTACTCCGGACCTGGTGGTGACTGGTGACGGCTCCTCACAACGAGGCTGAAGATTCCCGCAAGGCTGGCTCTCCGTCAAGCCAATGACGCACTTCGTGCTGCGGGCAAACTTTCAGAAATGAATTTCTAAGCCAGCGGCGTCGCCAGTATCATGTTGACCGATTCATAAAACCGCCTCTGTTCACGTCGATATTTACACTCTCTCACTCTTGGACACCTCCCGCGCCGTGCCCTTGATCTTGCGGCCTCTCAATCCCTCAGAAAATACCATCCTCTCCTGTCGTCAACCCCACCCCACTCACCATGGCTCCCGATCCCGTCCCCCGCCCTCCTGAGGCCCTAGAACCCGAAGATGACGACCTCCTCGACGCCGACGAAGCCGCTGAGGAGATCATCGACGAAGATCCCGACCACCCTATGGATGACGAGGACGACCTCGACGCCGAAGAGCAGGAAATCCAACTACAAAATGACTCGGCCGCCCACTTTGACGCCCACACAGACAGCATCTTCTGCATAGCGCAACACCCCATAAACGCGAATATCATAGTGACAGGTGGTGGTGACGACCTCGCGTACCTGTTCGACGCGTCAATACCGACGGCTCCACAAGAAAAGCAGCAAGGTGAAAGAGCAGGCATTGCGCCCCTACAAAAGCTAGACGGACACACCGACTCAGTCAACGCTGTGGCATTCACGTACCCGCGCGGCGAGTACGTCCTCACCGCGGGGTTGGATGGGAAACTGCGCGCCTGGCGGTCAGCCGACCAGTCCGGATCCAAGGCGTGGACCTTCGTCGCCCAGACCGCCGAGGTGGAAGAAATCAACTGGGTGGCTGCGTCGCCGAACACGGAGCACGAAAACGTAGTCGCCCTGGGCGCCAACGACGGCTCCGTCTGGGTGTATAAGGTCGACGGAGACGACAAAGCCTCGCCCCTAACGATCGTGCAGGCCTTCTATCTGCACACAGCGGCGTGTACGGCCGGGGCGTGGACGCCGGACGGCAACCTCCTCGCGACGGTCTCCGAGGACGGGAGCCTGTACGTGTGGGATGTTTTCTCCACAGGCCAGGCCGTCGTGTCTAAAACGACCGCCGATCAACGCTTCGAGGTCGAAGGCGGGTTGTACAGCGTTGCATGCACGGCGTCGTTGGTCGCAGTCGGCGGGGCCGAAGGACACATCAAAGTCGTGGGTCTACCTCAGCCGGCGGATCAGGATAAGAAGACGAAACCCAAAGGCGGGGCCAAGCAGCCCGCCTCGTCGGCAGGGCAGATCCTGGCGTCAATGCAGGCGCAGACCGACGGGATCGAGACTCTGTCGTTTTCGTCGCCACCTCTGAACATTCTAGCGGCCGGGAGTGTCGATGGGTCGGTCACCCTTTTCGATACAGCCCACCGATTCGCTTTGCGGAGACACATCAAAGAAGCACACGAAGAGTACGCAGTGGTGAAGGTCGAGTTTGTGCGCAATCCCCAGAAAGGAGGCTGGCTTTTGACCACGGCGGGCATGGACGGCGTGGTCAGGCGCTGGGATGTCCGGGGCGGGACCACGGCCGCTGGCCAGGGTTTCCTGAGCGAGTGGAGGGGCCACCGAGGAGAAGGCGAGGGCGGCGGTGTGTTGGGCTTCGTGCAGGGCGGCGGCGGAAATAGAATCGTCACAGCAGGCGATGATGGCGTCAGCTTGGTCTTCCGGGCGGATATCTCATGAGCGAAATGAAATAATGACAATGACGAAGAGTCCGACTCGGGCCATTTCGATGGCTCCATGGCCAACATTCGCGCAGAAACAGAACGAGTCCTAACCGCAGTGCTTCCGGAAGCGGGCTAAGCGAACGATCAACCACCTGGTATGCTTTGTGCGTTCATGTGTGTGACCAGATCTGTGGATGCGTTTTAGGATCGTGTCCTTGACAGCTTCGCGTCGAGTCGGGGCGGGACATAGTGTACACGGCAGACCTGCCATGCCATGCGTGCCTACCCGCCTCACTGCTCGCAACACGCCCAGACCGCACGACGGCCGTCTATGAGCCTATCTCATAGTCCGATGGTTCGGTGGGACGGAGTGTAAAGGCTCCTCTGTCGGGAGAAAAGACACGTATGGCATGAGCTTACGAAACGAGCCGATGGACCTCCTACGTCCTACGGGCGTTCGACTACATAGTAAGTAACTAGTTGTATGCCGATCTGTACAGGCGTGGCTATTCCATACGGTAGGGGACAAGTTTGTGCATTTTTTCTCGTGAGAACAAGTCTCTGCATTTCCTCTTTCTTGAACACTGACAACCAACGGTATGCTCTCGTTGCACATTTCACCGTCACGTCCTGAGCTTTGGCTCGTCCGACTTTCACTGGGCATCAAGGCTGGCGGCGCCGGGGGCGATGGTGACGTGAGGGTGATATTCATGTTGATGATTACATCTTTATGCTGCAGTCCTCTCTTTCTCGACCAGCTCAACATACTGTCCTACCAAACTCGTCACCATGTCTTCTATGCCATGGAATTCGACGCCCAACCTCTCCGTCGTCTTGCTTGGATCAAAGTGCGAGACTCAGTCCGGGCATTCGCCTCCCAAGGGCAAGATCCCACTTTCCACCTCCTTGGGGAATAATCTCTTCACCACCTTTTCAACATCGACCCAGGACACGGGCGAGGGGTAGGCGGCAATAAACCGTTCTCCGGTCCCGATGTCCGGGGCCTCCATGGCCGCGACATGCACTGCGGCAACGTCATCGAGCAGGACGAGGTCGTTCGGGCGAGGCTTATCCTCTTTGTAGCCGAGGAGGAATCTTATCATGGTTTGGTTGGACGAAGGTCGTTCGACCAGTTGACGGGATGAGGTGACAGGTTCGTTGCGGCCCTGGACATAGCTGGGCAGGATGTGCACGATGTCGAAGTGCAGCTTGTTGGTCTTGATGAATTCATCTGCCGCGGCGTTGGCGAGAACCTTGGACGCCCCGTATGCAGCCCAAGGGTGTTTCGCAATGTCCTTGACCTCAGGCACGGGAGCAAGATCGTCTTGTCCGATGGTGCTGTGGCCTTCCTTCTTGGTGAGGATGGCGGCGGACGAGGTGATGACGACGCGCTTGACGGTCGGGGACTTCTGAGCTGCCTTGAGCAAGCCGATATTGCCTTGAATGGCTGGTGCGATGTAGGTCTTTTCAATGTCGAAGTCCGTACCGGTCTGAGAATCGTCAGGGAGGGGCGAGGCAACGTGCACGATATAGTTGACATCTTTCACTGCATCATTGTGGGCACAGTCGGCTAAGACGTCTGGAACCTCAACAAAAGAAACTTTGGTCGACGGAGGGTTTGACGGAAGGGAGGCCCTTGAGCTTTTGTGCCGTGGCCAGCTTGCGGGTCGAGACACGGACTCGGTAACCCTTTTTCAGGAGCAGAACGAGGATTGCGTAGCCGATATGGCCTGTAGCTCCCGTGATATAGACAAGAGGGCCGTCCGACATTGCTGCTTCGCGACTCGATGACCAAAAGGGTTCAGGATGTCACAAGTTCATGGAAGGAAGGAAGCTGTTAGTTTCGACTCAGTCCAGCATAGATAATGCTTTTTCCACTCCCTCAGTCATACTGTGGAACGGTATACATACTCACGGTGACCCTGCACCAATGACTGAATCATGCGGAAACATTCGTCATCTGCATTCCTTAACTGGCCGGCCTGCAGCAGAGAGATTTGGCAGCTCCATGGCTACGATTTCGTTAGATCGTGCGGCCGGGTTGGAAGCCTTCGGAGGCATCGAGTACGACTCTAGGCGGGGGCTCTCTGAAAAGGGGACAAATGTAGCATGGGAGCTTGATGGTATGGAAAAGTCCTCAGTTGGGTCCTGGAGGGTTTCCACGGCGAAGGAACTTGTTCAATATCGCCGGTGCCGCTTATTTACCCGGAGCCTTGCTTCGGTCGAGCAGTGGCCGATAAGAGGGGAAATGGAGATGCACCAGAGGCGAACGTCGCCAATCTTGATGTTGCCGTGTTGACCTTTGCACAGTCGGCACGGACGAAACTACTGCTGCCACCCGATGACCTGCGTTTCACGGATTGAGGAATTGAAACGAATTGAGGAAAGGGATGGAGAGGATGTACGAAGCTTGGGGACATCCGCCTTACACACCAATGCATACCACGTTGCCGGGCTTAAGCTTCGAGCCTACGAGGCGCGATCTGAAGGCTCGTGGCACTTACAATAAAGTCCGAGGAGAAGGGAAGAAGGGGGGTGGGTGGTTCGCTGGTGGTGGATGCCACTGACAACATGACGTCTGCAGGCGCACCGCAATTACCGGTTGAGGAACTTGCGTTCTTTAGCAACATCTCGTGTTTTCCCCTCGGCCGGGTGATCGCCGTCTTCGTACGCTGACATCCATCCGACAGGTCATTTTGAAAGGCCGAGGGGGCTGAATATCGCACCTCAGCCCCAGTCGTCGCTGCCATGGACTTAGTCGTGACATGTCCAGACACTGGGTCGAGGTTGCGGAGTTAAACGGTGTTGCGAAATGGAGGTCGAGGACAATAAGAGCAGGAGCCTCTCATTGAGTGTCAACACTTGATCACCATTGCAGGTGTCCAGTTGCTCTCGCAAAGACAGAATAGCTGCAGTTCCCAAAGCTTCAACCCACACGCAACAAGCCCCACGCTCACAAACATGTCACTTCCACGCTTCACGAACAAGCTCGCCGGCAAACGTGTCCTCCTGGTCGGAGGCACCGGTGGTGTTGGTATCAGCGTGGCCCAGGCTCTCATCGAATTTGGCGCGTCTATCATCCTCTCCTCCTCACGAGAAGCCAAAGTCAGAGAAGTCTGTGCCCAACTCATCGGAAAGTACCCAGAAGCCAGAGATAGCGTGTCGGGATATGCCTGCGATCTTGCGAGTTCCACCGTCGAAGCAAATATAGAGGAGCTCTTCAAGAAGGTGGGCGAGCTCGACCACATTATCTACATGGCTGGCGACCGACTGCCAATGGTCCCGCTGGACGATGTCACGCTCGAGAAATGGCAGAGATGCAATCAAGTCAGAACAATTGCTGCCATTCTGGTTGTCAAGGTTGGGACAAAGTACATGAAGAAAGACCGACACTCCTCAATTGTCTTGACAGGCGGCTCGATCTCAGAGAAACCAATCGCAGGGGGCTGGGCCATGCTGTCGCTCATTGGCGCTGGCTTGAACGGTCTAGCAAGGCAGCTCGCTTTCGACCTGGCGCCGATCAGGGTGAACTGCGTTGCTCCTGGCGTCGTTGAGACAGACCTATGGCAGGGCATGGGGGAGGAAGGCAAGAAAGCCTTCTTCGCCAGCCATGAGAGCAAGATTCCGACTGGCAAGGTCGGACAGCCTGAAGATCTTGCCGAGGCGTACCTCTACTGCCTGAGAGATGCCAATGCGACAGGGATTGTTGTACACTCCAACAGCGGAACGTTCTTGGTGTGAAGACCGTCGAGGATACCATATGACCGCAGCAGTGGCGGTAGGAGTTTGGGTGATATCAAGTAGTGATTGAATACATCCACAGTAGAACAGGAGCGGTCATTCAAAAGAGAGATCGAAGAGGCTCAAGATCCCACTCGTACAGCCTTCAATATGCTATTTTTAGGTGTGGCTTCAGCCTCGCGGGGCGCCGTATCGACGCAGCCTCGTGCGTCTTGGCTTCGATTCAACTTCGACTTCTTCTCTCAGTCACATCCTTGCATCTGTAACTTCAATGATCAATTCGACCCAGGGCAGCGACAGAAGAAGTACACAGAACACAAAGACCTACGACACGGCACGCCGACGCTCTTCAAGATCACGTCGCTCGTCCAAACACTCACCAACGCAAGAGCGCAGCTGCAAGCCCAGTCATTAAATCCTCACGACACAGTGTCCCTGTGGACTCAGTCGATCAACGACAGTCACGACCATGGCATCCCGTCCGACGCACGCCCACACGGGCGCGCCCCTCCCAGCCATCCTGATGCTCCATGGCGGCGGCTCGAACGCGACGGTCTTCAAGATCCAATCGCGCCGCCTGCTCTGGACGCTGGAGAAACAGTTCCGCTTCGTGTTCGCCCAGGCTCCGATCCCCGGCGCGCCAGGTTTCGGCATGCTCCCGGTCTTTGAGTCCTGCGCGCCCTTTTACCGGTGGGTGAACCGCAAGTTCGTCGCCGGGGAGGCCGACGTCGAACTCACGCCCGCGGACGAGGTGGCGCGGCTGGACGAGACGCTGAAGACGCTGATGGAGCAGAACGGCGGCGTCGACTCGTTCAAGGGCATCATCGGGTTCAGCCAGGGCGCCCGCCTCGTCCCGGGCCTGCTGCTGCGCCAGAAGATCGAGGAGCGCGACAACGCCGGCGTTTCGAAATGGAAGTTCAGCTTCGGCGTCATGATCGGGGGCCCGTTCCCGCCCATCAGCCTCACCCAGGACGTCACGCCGCGGGACTACGAGCTGCTCCGCGAAGTGCCGACCGTGCACGCGTGGGGGAGGGACGACCACGTCAAGCCCGGGTGCGTCGAGCTGATGAAGGCGTGCGAGAGCGACCATTGCTTCCAGATGGATTTCGAGGGCGGCCACCATTTGCCCTTGAAGGACGTCGAGGCCAAGGACCTGTGCGATTTGATCATGGCCGCGTGGTATGCCGGTGGGGGCACCTACGGCGTGAGCGCGGATGAGACGTATTGATGCACGGATCCTGTACATGGTACATACGTATTTGGAGTTCGGCATTCGCACCACGACGAGGACGAGGAGGACGAGAACACGAGGATAGAGATTACGAGATTCATGACTACCGCGTAGATGTAGAGGAGACGTAGATGTTTCGAAAGAAGCAGAGGGTAAACATTACTTAGATTTAAAGGCGGCTGGCTAGCTGGCTGGGCAGCAGGGACAATTGACGGCTGTCTCGCTCCGACAATACTTTGCTTGTTTCGAAGAATGAATGATTTTCTCAAATTGGGTGCATCGCTTGCTCGAAAATCTCAATACTCTGCGTCGTCCTCCCTGCTATCGTGCAATTCAACCGCCTCCGACCATGTTGCCTACCGCGCCCGCCAGCTCGGAGAATAGAATTCCCTTTAATACGTTCTCGCCTTGTTGCTCCGCCCAGTGGCCCGCATCGATCAACTTTCGCTTCCACGACTTCTTCTGCGACTCGCTAAGTTCTTCCCATTTCTTCAATGTCTCCTGCTTGACAACCTCGGCGTCCGAATGGATGACCTCAGTCGAGATCTCGCCGAGAGACTCCTCACGCACGATTATTGCTTTCGGGGTCGCCAGGTTGGAGTTCTCCTCGACCAGGTTCTTCAGACCTTCGGTTGCAGCAGCAACCGCGGAAGAAAGGGTAGCAGATATGTCGTCGGCTGACTTCTTGAACTCGTCGACGGCGCTGTGCGCGGCCACCGGAATGTCCGAGGCGGCAGAGCTCGCGTGATGGGCCAGCATATAGGGTTGGCCAACTAGTTCTCGCATACGAGGTGAAAGCCAGTTTGGCGCTCCGAGAACCGGTGGGACGACGCCGCGGATCTCGCAGAAAGCCTGCATGAGGAAAGCCACAAAGCCGATCACAACAATAGCGAAGAAGACGCTGAAGGTAGTCTGCGCGACCTCGGAGCGGCCAGGCGGGATGAGGACATATCTAGGAGTCTTGACGGTCGGCGGGAATGGTCGCAACGGGATATGGTGGACTACAACCGATTTGTCAACGCCCACAGAAGCAAGCCGTAGAGATTGGGGTCCGACATCTCCAGTCACAGGCAGCTTGGGCCCGATAAAGTTGGAGAAGACCAGGCGAGTAAGGGGTCCGTTGTGGACGTCTTTGAGATAGGTGAACGAGCGGAATGTCCCAAGTCCAGTGTGCCGCGAATAGTCGAGAGTCAAAATCTCGATGGCACTGTTGTCTCCGGGAATTCCTCCCACTGCTATCACAAATTGAGTCTCTCCCTCGGCTTCGCCAAGCGGTGCAACATCGAGCCCCACGGCCGCTTTGACAGATTTGTTCACTTGTTTACGCAAAACCATGCGTGCTTGCGAACCATCGTTGCTGACCCGCAGAACCAAAAGATCGGCACCCGATCGCTGAGGACGGTTGCGAAGGAGAAGGAGAAGGCGGGGTGTAAGGAAGCGGATGGCCCGGAACTTGGGTCTCTGCGAAGGGGGAAGACTGGTTGAAATCTCCGAAGCCCGGAAGAGGGACGTTGGCGCGTCAGGGATGGATGTTATGGGAAGTTGCTGCATAAAGACTTCGTCGTTGGTGCAGTATGCAAGCACATAGCCGCCCTTCTCGCCTTCATTGGGCGCCAAATCCACGTCTTCAGCTTCCTTGCTGCCAAGTTCCACGCGCGAGACTACATCATCCAGCCCTGGCTGCGGTTTCGGATGGAATACAATGATCTCGTTTGTCGGCCCAAGTCCCGAGGCAACAGCTGCGAGCCGCGGTTCTCCAGGTTTTTGAGTGGGCGAAAATCGTAGAACCCTCTGGTAGGTCTCGCTCTTGGCTTCCACCACAGATCTAAACAGTGCAGCCCGCCCAAGGGACTTTGTCGCTTGTGCTGAGGCAGGCGGCTTCTCGGCGTCCACTTCCACGGTGGTCCCGTCGGCTCGTCTCTTCCTCGCAGGCAGACCAATCCTGAATGAGCGTAAATGTTCGTTCTTCCCTGCACTATGGTCTGCGACCGAGCTGTTGATACCGGCAAACGCGGTCAAAGATTCGGACGACGACTCCGCAACGGCGAGGCTGGTGACCGAATCCTCATCCTTTGCCAATTCGATGTCGACCACCTCCTTCAGCTGATCCCGTCGCGAGGCGTCTATCAGTGAAATCTTGTTCGGTACACCTGTCGCAGACGAGCCGCCTCCTCCCCCCACGAGTAGGAAGTCTGGGTTGAAAGGATCGAAATCGGCGGCGTAGAGGGGATATGATAGCTGGACTCGAGAAGAGGACACGCTGGTCGCCATATCGACATACGAATCGGGCGGTGTAGAACTGCGGGAAAAGGAGTATTTCGGGGCCTTTGGATGTGATATATAGTGGCGGCTATAACGATATCCCGAAGGGCATATAGTCTAGGTTGTGCATGGGGTGCATTTCGTACTGTATTGGACTTTGTGTAGCTTGTCCCGTCAAATGCGAATGTCAACTTCGGGCTCGAGCAGAATTGAGTTAAGCTTCTTTCGGCTATCGATAAACCTTAAAACTCTAATTCACGTGCCATTGATCGAATCAGTTGCGTCTCCCTTCTTCCTCCACCACAACTAATCCCCCCCGTTGTGTCGGCCCGAGCTGTCAGACTGCTTCATCACGATGCGGAGAAGATCAACCTATATCACTCATCCCAGTCGAGCAGTCAACCCAGCTGATATCCAAGTGCGCCCTAGACAGCTCCTCCTTGGAGGCTTGAAGGCAGCGCGAGAAGAACGCCTGACTTACGGATTAGAGGAATTACCTGCAGAGTTAGCTGATCACCTACGACAATGTCACGAGCTTCATATTCGATGGGCTCCTGAGCGTACATACAACACCACGACGCCGTTCCTGTCGCGGGTTTCCCCAGGATTACATGTCCAGTACACCCCTTTAAACGAGACTCGGTCCGACCGACTCTGCGACATCCTACACAAACTACTCGGAAAGCAACTAAGATGCGACTCGCCAAACGCCACATTCATCAGCCCGCCTTTGGTATCGGAACGCTTTGCTCAGACTGCGTCTCTTCAATACTATTCCGCCCTACCATCCCTGAAGCACCTGGTGGCGTACATTTACCGAACAAGCTGTGTCCAAAACGATCTTCAGTGTCTGCACACGGTATCCCTCCTCAACATTGCCGACTCGGTGGACGCGGACTACGACAGCATCTCCCACGCCCTGACCTTCACAGTCTTCTGGTCCAAACAGCCTCCTGTATTCTACGATCCAATTGGCGACTTTACGACTCTTGATGCCTGGAACCTCGATGTGGAGGCCAAAGGGGACGATAGGGTGGAGGTTGGCATCTTGAGCGCGGATAAAGCCATCGAACCATCAGACCTGCAGCTCTCGGGCTTCCTTACCGTTGTCGGAGAAGACGATCATCCCAGGGCGACGCTCTTCAGCTTTCCTTCTCGCCATCACTCTTTGAGCCCGGAGCAGTCGAGAGCTCAGAAGTACGCCGTCTCATTCGATCGACCGACGGGTCTCCATCCAACTCTGCGGATCTCATTTCCCTCGGCCTCATCACTGGTCGAGCCCGTTAACAAGCCCGCTGGCAGTGTCTGCGCGTTACAGACGTATCTGACCCTCCCGTCACATATCTTTGCAGACAAGTACGCCTTCCTCAGCAACGATCTTCTTTTCCAGAACTCGCACCACCTTGGCCAGCTGCACTCGATTGCGGGTGAGACGGATCTCGAGGCTCCTGATTACGTGGTCAAGAAATGGGGCTCGACAATGCTGCTAAGCATTCAGACACCCAACGATACTGTCGGCGGGGCAAAGCCCGACCGCGGTGGCTGGGACGTCACGATTCCACTGCATCTGCGGTATCTGAAACCCGACAGCAACGGCACGTCGGAAGTAGATATGCCGTGGCCGATTGTATTTTGGGCGTGTACCGCAGATGATGGGACCAAGTTTCCCGTCAACCCGTTCGACAGGACTCAACTTGGCTTTGACGGCCTGTTTGGCCCTCGGACAATGTTTTATCACCTGGACCCCGCGCCCAACGCTGCCGCTTCCGGCAGGTTGGTAGAACGTATCTCCATTCCAGTTTTGAACCTCGAAGCCACAAGCTCATGGTCGATCGAGATGCTGACAGTCGTCACCATCGCGCTGGGGTTCCTGTGGGTGTTGCTGAAGTTGGCGCCGGCTTTCTGGCCTAGATCCGCCGGGGACAAGCAAGCCCCGGGACCGAAGAAAACGCAATGAAGTCGGAAAGACGATGTTGGTCCCTCGCACAATGGCATATCGGGGACTTGCACCGCCTTTACTCCAGGGAGAAAGTTTGCGCACCACGCTGAGACTCTACGCTCGCTTCGGCAAGAAACATTTGCGAGGCGTCGCAGTTACAGAGGGAATAAGAACGTGAAATCAAACACAAAGCACAAAGACACAGGATAGGACGCGGGTCTAATCGAGCCTGTCATATTCACACCTATGCACTCCTCAGAGAGATGCCATCAAGTGGATGCCGTCTAGTCATTTGTTGCATGAATGAAAGGGGGACACTCCTTCGGGTTGTCCGCTCCATTCTTATTATGCCTGGCATCCCGGGATCCGCCGTGTATCAATATCAAACCCCAATTCTCAGTCTATGGTCTGCTGTCTACACCTGGCTATGAGTGTTGTCGTACATGTATGTTAGTACTAAACAGTGCCGTAGTCAAGAACCAACGCATTTCTGCCCACTCCCGCGAATTTGCATTATTGGCGGGTTTCAAACTACCAATGTCCTCCTTATACTGTGCCCTATATAAAGTATGTCAGTTGGGGAACGGATCCACAACGGAGCGGAACGGGGTCGAGCATGTTTCTACCTTTTCATTACTATGGAAGGCGTCACGTGATGGCAGAGGAACGGCAGCGGGCAGAACGTTGGTATTCCTCAAGGTCAAGAGATCAGAAAGAACTCCCGAAGGCTGGATAGGTAAATGGATATATAGTTATATCTCAATTCTGCGATTGGCTTCTCTACGTACTGCGTGATGGAACCTGTTCTCAAGAGTCGTGCCGAAGCCTGAGCCTGAGCCTGAGCCTGAGCCTGAGCCTGTGTTGCTCGCTCGCAAGGATGAGGGCGCGTTCCTACAGTGTAGGACAGGACTAGGGCCAGAACTAGAGCTAGGGTTAGACGCGACCTGCCGACCTGGATTGCAAGCATTTGCTTCCATGCCCATGGCATTGGGAAAGGCGACAATGGTGTAATGCCTGCGCGCGTTGTTTTAAAAACCGAAGAGTAAGAGGGTGGAGATATTGAGTCCGAGTTCTGTCGTACTGTGGCATCAAGCACTGGGGCAGAGAAGAGCCTTTAACCGCCTTTGCGGCGACACGGTGCTCCGTGGCTGCGAGTTCTTCTCTGGCCACACCTTTGAGACTGTAGCTGCTGGACTGACAGCGACGGCTACAGCTAAATGTCTGAACACAACCCGTCAGCTCTGGGTCCTCGCTGACGGGAGATATGCAGTATTTTCCATCTTATACTTGCACCCTTCCCTCCGAAGAAGTCAACGGTGAGAAAGGCTGGTATGTGGCTCTTGCCTGAGCAACACCCTCATGTCGAGTCCATGTTGCAGCTCCGCTGAGGGAAGACAGCTGGAGTCATCATTCAAATTCCATCTATGCGATCTTGTGATTGGGAATGGCAGATGTCTCAGCTTCACCATCCCGCGATGACCAAAGTGTACTCGGAAGGCAACCTCGGGGCCCAAAGAAATGCACATGAACCAAATCAGCACTGCGCCAAGTCGTCATGGACTTGAGACGCCTTGCCGCAGAACCACTTTCCTCGAGGCTAGCATGAGAGGGAGACGCTGAGTGACGGGGAGGATGCTCCGATAACATCGCATTCACCTGGGTACGCATGGACTCGCTGAGTGGCGTTGAAGTCCCGTTGCCTTGCGCGGTCACCGGTCGACAGCAATCCATTCAAGACACAGTTTCGTGTGATTATGCCTCCTGCACCCCCGAATACCACTGCCGGTGGCTACGGGGCCAGAGGCGTCAGGAGATTTGGTGTGCGGAACTAGTCGAGGCGGTGGTATGCGTTGGAGAGACAGCGCATGTTGAGTGACACTATCACTGATTCAGGAAATGGGCAACATCATGAGGACTCGACCTCACTTGCGCCCGGCACGCACGTCGGTTGGAAAGCCATATCCTGGCTCCCTCCTGGTGCTGTTACGGGAGAGAAGGCGTCTTCACAGCCACCACTTACATAGGAGAATGAAGGAAGATTTCGATGTCCGTGCATCGCAAATGAAGCAACTGCATCAAAGTGGACGCCTTGCAGCACCCGAAGGAGATGTGTCAGGTCCTCTCGAGGTCCACGACAGTGGTTGCGCCCAGGTTGCCATGGACTTTATGGCACTGATGCCTAACGGAAAGGTTTGATTGAACAAATCTGTCCGCGTTTTCGGGGAAGCCTTGCCGCTCGGCAACCATTGCTAGCCTGTGGTTCCTACCAAGATTAGTACCCACGGCGACCAGCCAACTGAGGTCTGATTTGGGAACCTCTCACCGCCGGTGATGATGGCGTC
Source organism: Phialophora verrucosa (assembly GCA_002099365.1). Taxonomy (NCBI): domain Eukaryota; kingdom Fungi; phylum Ascomycota; class Eurotiomycetes; order Chaetothyriales; family Herpotrichiellaceae; genus Phialophora; species Phialophora verrucosa. The sequence goes on along the minus strand of MSED01000015.1, from coordinate 1,894,842 downwards.
GAAAGGCAACTGAAAATGAAGCACAGCAGGGCGCAAGCAAGGTCCAGGATCCATTTGGACGAAGGTCACTTGACGGAGCTCGGCTTCGTGACAAAAATTCCTGGATCTCGTACTCGCCGCCAGGCCTCGCACCCATGCAAGGTTTGACAATTTCGAGAATGAGATTGCACCAAATCGGATGACACGAGACTACGCATGGAGCTGGAAGGCAAACGCTACCCCAGTCGAGGCCGTCCATGGGATACCCAGCATACGAGAAGTTAATGGCTTGAATGTGGCAGCTCCATAGGATCGATATCATCGTACAGACTCTGCCTAGTGGATGCCTTTTTTGACGGCGGTGACGATGCCCAATGGAGGCAGTTTCCCGTCTTGGTGTGCACTCAGGTGCAGGGTGGAAGATTTTCTTTCTTGGACGGAACAAGACAAGGAGCAGTGGATTCCCCGGTGGGCCTCGTGGCGAAGCCGATGGGATTCGCGGAGAGCATGGCAAGCTGGTCCTGTAGGAACTGTTCGGTGAGAAGTGACGGATCTGACGCAAGGAAAGTCGTTGCCTTGATATCCAGCCATATCTCATAGGGCCACCAGTTGGCATGAACCGACCAACGCAAGTGCAACAAGGGGCTCGAGACGAGTCCCTGAACATCATTCGCCACGGCCGCCCAGCATGTCCGCAACGTCTAGCGTCGAGAGTTCGAAAGTTCCAAGCCCCGCATCAAGTTTGAGTCAGTGGCCTTGTCCTGACCATGTTTCGAATGTGGGCTGTGCTGTAAGCCCGGGGTAGGCAAGCAGGACCTACACGATACCACAATAATCGCAAGGATGGCGAGACGGGATCGGCCTCGGTCTATGTAAGTCCGCGTCAGCAACTGATACCGGCGTATCACCCCAGTGGATATACGAGGACCGAGTTGACCCCAACGAGGATGCAGAGCATCGGAGGCGAGCGAATGTTTTTCCGGGAAAAGCCCACCGAGGGCCGAAAATCCATCGTGTGCAAACCTCCTGGTTGTTCGCTTCACCATGGATGGGTTTCGAGTCAGCAGAAGGAACGTTGAGAACACTGTGAAACATCGCAAGAGCGTTATCAAATGTGGCGATCGACACTTTCGAGTGAGGCTGAGCCTTGCCACGGCCGATCACCAATTCATCGACTAACCGACGCTCGTCATTGGTGATAGAGTTATGTTCCCTTGTTCGGTCTCGGACATTGAGAAATGTTGGTCCCAGCGCAATGTCAGGTCATCATGATCGGCAAGCACAGCAAGGAATGGTCCTGCTGTCGCTGTCGCGACAGCGGCCGGCGGTACAGGTGGTGAGCTGGCTTGGATCCAGACGCAATGGTCCGCCTTGCAAGCTTAGTGGTTGTACATAATGTGCGCTGGACACGGTTCAGCTGTAAGACGATTGCGCCGGCGAAAAGAGCTGTCGACGAGGAAGAGGAAGGCGAGAGGCAAGGACGTTCGCAGCTGAACCCGGCAGCCATATATCTTCTCGCAGCCGTCGGTGGCGCATGGCATCCTTGCTAAGTGCTCGCCTAAATGCGCTTCTCCTTTGCCCTTAACGAGCAAAAGTCCGTGTGGCTGACCCCTCGCCGCTTCTGTCCAATCAGCCTGTATAGATCTTCAGCCACAGTTCTGCACCGCCTCAGTGGCCCTCGCTCCTCACGTGCCAGCAACCTTCTGAACCTTCTTTCAGTGTCAATTCAACTTCTCTTCACCTCATCACGGCACCACCATACCCTGCTCCTTCATTTCCACATCTTCCAGTGGATATTTCACATGAATAACCTCAATGGGAGGCATAATACTCATACCAAGCCCAACAGCGAAATCTTCTTGCGAAATACAGAGCACCGTCAACGCTCCTGTCGCTATCTTCTAAGGGCGCAGAGCCCCGGCGCAGAGTGATTGCTCTGGAATGCTCGATGAATCACACTGGCTTTCAGCAATTTCCTGCCAGGCGCTCGAATCCTGTAACCTCAATTCCCCATCTCCCGCTCAGTGAACTTATTCTCGAGGTTGAAAAGTTGACTTGGATGCTGAGCGTGGAGGAAACTTGCTGATCGGACACAAGTAAACTTTAACTGTCTGTGATCTCGGCTGTTTATAGGTTTGTACCTTGCCCGCCTTTTTTGGGCTAAATTTGCGCTGCAGATATATTTCGCTCACCCAGACCTGCGTTGAGACTGCGACGATTGACCCTCCTTGTGGCCGTTCAGCGTGATGTCTCTTTCTTGTAACCCCCCGCATGATATTCTCGTCGAGAACGATGTGCTCCCTTCTATTTATGCCTTCACCACAGCTCTCGACCTGAGTGGAGACCGAAGCGGAATGTGGCATGCGGCCGGAACAAACGAATACATATCTGGGATATGGACTTTGCGACAGCTGAGGCGCGGATATGGGTCCGGAGGTGCGGCTTCAGATCCTGACTTGGCCGCTTGACTGTCTCTTCATTTCTCCAAAGACCTTCATTGCTTCACATTTACCTCAAGGGTCGATCAACAACGCGTTTTCGGCGTCATTCGCCCACAATCCCGGGCTGGGTGGTTGTCAGCTTGACCACTTCTAGGGCGAGATTCGAGCCTGGCGGGCTTCTTGCTCCCCCGGAACGATATTTCAACTTTGCACCTTGCCTTGCCTACATTCTACGGATGGCCGCCATCTAATTTGGTACAAAACCATGCTTCTGCCTGCGTATGACCATGGACAGGAAGATCGAACTGCGCCGGCTTCCCGTGCTGGGCTTGATCCAGTCGCACCGGTGTGGCCGGGGAGATCACACAGGGATGCGCTCCAGTGCTGGGCTTGATCCGAGCTCACCGATGTGACCCGGTCGGAGAATTACCGAAGTCCAAATCCATCAGCTTCACGTGTTTGTGACTACACCTCTCATGCGAGACCTGTTACGGCTCCGCGCAGGACCCAAATCATTACCCTCCACGATGCACTATTCCACTACCCTCCCCAGGACCAAGACCGGCTACACACTACCGCAAGTCTCTGATAGGCGAAGTCTCTAATACGAACAACGGTAAGCAGCGCCTCCGCCGGCCGGATATCGTCTGCTCAAAACTGCTCGCATGTATGGAGGAAACTGACAAGTTACTCTAACCACCAGGGCCAGGCGCGCGTGCTGAAAGATCCGAAGGCCAGAAATTCCTCAGCACGCGAACCGGCTCGAAATGGTTAGCACTTACATCACATGTCCTGCGCCCACGAATCATCTTCAGAATCCGACAATTAGCGCAGCCTGGCCATCCCTCGTTGGTCGACACCAGACTTGGTGCTTGCCTGGCCGGTTTCCCTCCTCCCCCCAAGGCCCCTCGACCTTGGTCTCCGTCCCTCCCCTCTCCTTTCTATGGTATTGCATTCTTGCGTTACTGGCCTTCTACATCTCCTTGTCATAAGTTGGATTGTCGGCATTTCATCAAGCTTCGGCTCGATTCATCTATTCTTGTGACACTTGATCTATATCACACGCCATATCACCTTTCTGGCCAATGTTGGATACCATGGCTAGTAAGACTGGAAGATTCGAGAGATCTGAGAAGATTAGGAGGTTTGCGAGGCCTTCCAGTATCAGGAACTCAATGGGAGCTTCAGTGAGCAGAGAACAGTGTGTCTCCTTCTCATGATGCCTAGCGGCCTGGTAGGACATCTCGTGCTAACAACCGATGTGGTTTCAGGGCTCGACGCATCCCGCTCACTCATTTCACTTTGCTCACCGTCCCTGAAGATCCAATGCTATGCGCCTATCTCAGGAGCAGGGAGTCCGTGGACGTGAGTCTGGAGAAGCGAATGTCCGGTCCACTCATGGACGGTCCTACACGTCTAAGCTTTTGGTCCGCCTCGGTACCAGATTCAGAACCAAACTCAGACACAACCGGCAGTGCTGGTCAGCTGTGTTCGACGAAAGACTGGTTCCCCACCATCGCCGCCGCCGCCGCCAACCACATCGCAGAAAGAGACAATGTGTCTGAAGCGGAACTTGATCTAGACAAGTTCATGGCATCCCTGACGGCAACAGAGTCCCCAGACGCTGTCATCCAGACCATTGCCTCGACCAAACCAATACACGGCACGATTTCACTGCTTTCTTGAAGTAAGTGTGAGGCGCAGCGGAGACAATTAGGAGGTTGGTTGGTTGGTCCATTGGCTGGGTAGGTGACCGAGAGTTGAATTTCTACGACCATCTCCATATATGTCATATCAGGCGATGCTGCATTGTGGTATGTTGTGTTTATTGTCCTTTTTCGCGGCACATTGCATGTGTGAAACTCGACTCAATCTCAGTCGTTCGACACCAAGTACTGCGTAGAGACGAAGAGAAGAAGGCATGATGCTCGTTCGTGCAAAAGTGGTTTCAGGTGTTATTAGTCTGCTAGTACTCCGTATACGTCGTACACATATATGCCATTGTCAGGGTATCCGTTCATTGTCCACTTTCTATGCGTAGCATAGTACGTCGCACTTCCACCGTACACACTGACTGAGCCGCGAACTGAATTGCATCGAACCGAACCGAGCTGATACACATCAACTCCCACCATAACTTCTATACAGCACTTGGCCTTCCATCCGTTCCCTTGGTGGAAGATATTGTGCCTGTTCGGTGCCTTGCCATTCACGTAGTCACTTAGTCACTGATTCACGTACTCACTTACTCACCGCCTACACCCGTTGCACGGACGATGTCAGGCAAGTTTCAAAAGTCAGTCGATCGATATTACTTAGTATCACTGCAATGACAGATGCTCTTATTTTATTGTCTCCCAAGGACGGTAGCAAGCTATCCACATACACGTGAAAAGGTCCGGAACGGAAGCACAACCCACTCAACCTCCATGCCTGGGACTGGGACTGGGACCCGGACAGAATGCAACACAACACCCAGTCGGTCCTGTGGAGGCAAAACGCCAGCAGACGCATCAACCCATTCGAACTTCGTCAGACTGGAATCCCGCCCGTCATTGCATCAGCCCGGCCACCAGCCGGTGTTCGGTACTGTTCGAACCCAGAATGACGAAGATCTGGTGGGCTGACACAACCCGCTGGGTGTTCTGTTTTGCCGTCCAGACAGAGGTGTTGTCGTTGTCTTGCTTGATACATTCAGGGAATGGACGCGGTGGCAAGCACCGCCAGTGACTTACTTGTGCTCTCTCCCCCTCTCGCCCTCTCCGTCTTCCCTCCCTGCAGTCAGCCACCCTCGCGACAATCCCGCGTCCCTTGTCGTACATCGAGCAGAATGCAACCCAACGACCACATGTCATGTTTCCTCGTCCAAGGCCGTCATGTGATTAGCCCCTTGCCGCCTTCCAGTCGTCCCTAGTGGCGCCGCGGAGCTCGTCATGGGTATAAAACGTACTATTGGACAAGGGCGTTTTTTGCGTTGGCATCAGAAGAAGCGCTCTCCGGCCGGTGCCAACGGAAAAAACGCCCTAGGGTCAGACGTCGGTCATGGAAACATCACGTTCGGAAGCGTGTGGTAGAACGTGCAACGTATTCATCGAGGCATTCCCCGGAAGCGACAGAGCAAATTCGGTGCAGCCGAACTGCTTCGTCCTGAGATCATAGGTAATGTAGCGATTCAACTAGAAGAGGGTCAGCGGTGCTAGGTGCGGTCCAAGAGCAAAACATACCGACGCCAGTCTAGCTCCCAGCCAGATGCATCTTTCAGCTCGTGGTGCTGCATGACTAGGTAGTTCCAGAGTGCGTTCGTCCTCGTCGACCACCTGTCCCTCAAAGAAATCCGAGGGGAAATAGAACGGTGCCCACACGAGACCGCGGATGAGGAAATCTTCGGGCAACTGTCTGCCAGTGCCGGATTGCTGTTGAGGGAACCCACTGGATTCGACTCGGGCGTCCACCACTCCGGACCTACTCAACGTATTCAAAGAGAGTACCAGTCTTCTCCATGGAATGTCGTTCTCCAGGTAAATGAGGCCACCAGGAACGTATGAAAGGGACCAAAGGAATGCTAACGTAACATGTAAGAATGGAAGGATGTTGCGATCGCCAAGCTTGCTGGCGACCATAGAGACCGTTTTGGACCAGACCGGGAGAGCGTAGGAGGTGACTTGCTCTGCAGACGCAAACTTCACGCCGGGCTGATCGCCGGCTGCTGGAATCGCCTGACGGAAATCTGCCGCATTGAGTGCGTTGTCCATCCAGAATTTCCGATGCGAATCTTCCTTGGCGATGTGATCCATCTTCGAGGCAATGTTCGCTGACGCCGGTTCTGTCTGGATTCCCTTCAGCTTATCGAGGTGTGCACGGAAGGCTCCCCACAAGAAATTCTCGTCGGAGCCAAAGTCAAGCATCCATGAAATCAAGGACGAAGCGACCTCAGTTCCTTGCACTTTCCAGTTGGATCCTGACCGGGCTATGTGGTTGTCCAATTCCGCGGTAAACTGGGTAACGTGGACACAGTAATCGTGGATATATCCCCTCGTGAAGAGCGTCCCTGCTGCGGTGACCAAAGAGTAGTCGAACTTGGAATACTTGGACGTGATGGTTTGCTTTTGGGGGTCCTGGTTTGGTAAGTTGGCAACCTCAAGCAGAGGATTGAAGAGGAGCATGATACTATCCCGGGCGTTAGGGAAGGGCTGGACGCTGACAAGAGCCTTGGAATATTGGAACAGCTGGCAGACGATGTTGGGGCGGGCCAGGACTGCAAGGTGATGCTGGATCCTTCCTGTGTCAGGGGAGCGATCAGCAGCTCTGTTGTACCACATTCTAGCGACGTTTGACCACGTCTCACGGTCCCTCATGTCGGCTTCTTCGATGGCCATTCGATAGCGTGCCAGGTCCCCTAAGCACTCAATCCAAGTCTCATGGAATGCCGGGACTGATTCCATCAGCAGCGCCATCATCTGGTAGGCAAGGTAAACGAAGCTCAACATGTGTTCGAGTGAATATGGCAGGCGATGGCGCAGTAACTCCAAGAATGAATGTATACCATGTCTCCACATGCGTGCAGGCCTGTCATTACGATCAGTACAACCCTTAGGCCACACGGTTACACGGAGAAATCCTGGGTGATGAAACGGCATTGCTAGATGATGAGGAAGAGGGCTTACATAGCATATTTGGTGGGCAGTCTACGCAAGGCCGGGGACGCCGTAGGGTGCTGGCTTGCGAGGAAGAAATCGTGATGCTCGTGGAGTAACGTCCGGTGCAGAGCGATGAGTGCCTGCCATTGCTCGTTGGACAACTTGACTGTGCTTTGGGACTGTTCCTGACATATCTCTACGCATTTCTTCTCAACCATGACAAGCCCTGCGTAAATACCTTTGACTTCATTGACTAGCTGCTCCTGGGATATTGGCCTAGTGTCTGGTTGTAGAAGCATCCCTGTGTCTTCGTACACGACATCGTGATCGGGCTCGACAGGAGAACCCGGCGCCGGATTAAAGAGTTTCCGGTCTACCTCATGCTGGAATGGAGACTGCGTACTTTGGCGCGACGAGGAGAAAAATTGCTGCAGGGATAGGCCCGGAGAGCCAGGCGACTTCGGCCGCTTGATATCCAGAGGTGGCGACGGGAGATTTTCGTGAGGGCCGGACGAATACTCTGGTGACGCGGAGCCAGGTCCGATCTTGAGAGGCCGGAGATCGTCGACAAGTGCAGGTCGCTTTGCTGGTCTCGTTGAAGCTGCGCCGTGATATCTCTGATCGGAGAGGTTTGCTTTATGCAGGGTTCCAGGCTCCAGCTTGATCCGTGGTGACGAATTGGGTGACGGTGAGTCATTTTCCCCAGGCCGCCGTGGGTTGTGGCTCGCACTTCTAGGCAGGTGACTGTTAGAACAACCCGCGGCGGAGAGGAGAGGCCGCGCAGGCAGTGGATACCTCTGTGAAAAGCGTTGCACTCTGTGATGTTGCACATAGTCCGCAGCTTGCTTCGACCGGGCCGAACCGGCACCTGTCCCTGCACCTGCACGTCCACCGGGAGAGCTCGATTGTGCACGCATGACCGGGCTGGGCGGTCTCCTCGAATCGCTTAGATATCTCGAAGCCATGGCAAAGTGTCCTAGCCGGATCTGTCAACTCTGAGCTTACAGGCTTAACAGAACTTTTGCTGTCTGATCGATTAAAGGTCCATTGGTATTGGGAGATGCCACCTACCGAGTCGGCTCGGATATGCTCAACACAGGGCAAAGGGAGAAAGGGCTCGAGATGGCGATTACGTACGGGGTCGATTCTGACGATAAAGATGAAGGTTAGCACTTCGTTGCCCTGTGCTGATATTGACAATGCGATGCAGTTGTCATTGAGGTGTATTCTTAAAGAAATCCGACGAGCAAAAACCTCGTTCGATGGGAGCGAGTGTCTTTTGAGGCTCTCGCTCGCGCTGTAAACTACGTGAACCTTGCGATTGGTCGCTCAAGGTTGCCTTTTGGTTCGCGAACCATGTCCTCACCGGTTCGCTGCCGGGGCCAATAACAGCCCCGTCAATGGTGGGTCCTTCCAGCTTTGAGTCCGCGAACCCACGCTAAGACCGAGCCGCATCTTACAGAGTCCTCCGTACAAAGTACTGCAGACTTTGGAGTAAGGTGAAGGTGAAAGAATGCAGCAGAACTTCGTTTTGCCAGCGGAGGATGGTCTCTTTTATGTTGACTCGAGCAAAATACTCCTCCAAGCGGTCTCTGCGATCTTCCAACCGGGGGATGGCGCGGGATGCGAGAGCATGCTTCTCTGCTGGTCGTTCTCTGTATAATAAAGCTCCTCGCACCCGCGACCTTCGTAGTTCCTCGATTTTGCAATGTTTGGTGCGCGAGCCAACAGACGCGCGAGAACCGCTTTTGTACTCTGTCAGCCTGAAATCCTCTTGCCTGCTCTCCTTTGTCTCTGAGCAATACTTGTTCCTCATGCCCCGATCACCGAGCCGCACAGCTGTCGAGGCGCGGCAGCCCCCATCACGCTACGGACTGAATAACACTTATTATGGATCGATTCTCGCGCCTGACTGTCCGTACAGGCTCGATCCGGCCAGCAGCTCGGTCTCTTAAACGGCCGCTTCCGGTGGCACGATCAGGCAGACGAGCTCGGGCTTGCCAACGTCAACATGCGTCCACATGTTGATGCCCTTGCGAGAGGCTACCTCACTGTCGAGGTATGCCACACATCTCAAAGCTCTCACACCATCTGGCCCAAAGACTGGGTGACAAGTGTCTCGTGACGATGTCGTGTCACCTTATTGAGTAATTACCCAGCTGTGACGACGGCGGCTGTTTCAGGGTTGAGCAGTTTACGGTGCTCAATCTACCCGCAGGAGCAATCTTCATGCCCAACCAGCCCCAAGCTTCAATTGCACGCCACTGACCGGTTGAGACAGTTCAAGGTTGGACCGGCTACACAGCGAGCGCTACGCCGTGCCTCTCCTGACCTCCATCACGAACAACGATGAACCTGGCGCCACACAGTCGAAGAGCTGACTCTGAGGCGTACGATGGAGATCCGATGGCCCTTTGCCTAACGCACCCAATTCCAAGGGCGCTTGAAAAGGGTTTGGGTCACCTGAGGTTTCTGACATTCATCGATTGGCGCCTGTCGAAAGGGCCATAATCATACACAGTACTGAGACACTCAGGTTTGCTCGAGAGAAAAAGCTGGGGTTTTGATACCAGGCCTTGGAAGACAAAACGGGCCGACGAATCAGGTACCGGCATAGCCACTCTGAGTACGTATTGATCCGCGGGACGTTTGTGTTAGCGTCTCGTACTGGCCGACGACAAACCGGGCTTACCTTTGCACGGTGCACAGGACGTAATCAGTGTCAGCTGAGCTCCATTCAGGGAAGAAGAGCTGAAGAGGCTGTGACTGACGCCTTCCAAGAATCATCTGAAGACTGAGCATTCAGGTCAACCAGTAACCCATCGATTACGATGTGATCAAGTCCGGTAAGCTCTGGCTGCTGACACGCATACGCGAGAGGTTCCGTGGAGCAGGCAGTCAGTGCAAAGTGAATCATTCTCGGTTTCGGACCAAGGGCGGATGCTTCTCTGCGTTGAGATACATGCCCTTCTTCATTTCTAGGATCGAGGCGGCAAGTGTGAATTTCTATTTGGTGCTTCGGCTGCACTGTGAGGGACGCGAGGACGAACGTGGCTGTTGACCCAAGTCAGGCTCATTTGAAGCCCCAGTGCTTGCATCTCCAGTGGACAGAGTCAGGCGACAATGCCAGCCAACAGGCGCTGAAGGCTCAGCCCACTACCCTGTGGCCAGCGTACTACTTGACTGTTCCAGATGGACCTTCAAGCAGTCGACCAAACCGCCGACCCATTATCACCATCGTGTTGCATCTCTCACGCAATCCAGATACTCGATCTGGAAGCCGACAAGTCCAGCTAGACGGATGGCGCCTGGTGTGCCCCGAAGGAGCATCTATCGTTTTCCTACCTGGATATCGCCTTGGGCCCTGAGGAAAGATCATTTTCTGGCCGGCGAAGTCCTGATCCTCATCCGCAGAGAAGACGATGTCTGCACTTGGAGTCTGGCACAGCCCGTCGAAGCATCCTCCGGTAACTATCCCGTGACTCGTCCAGCCAATCGAGCCCAGGGCTTCCCATTGGCTCCAGCAAAGTTTGCATGGTTTGCTTGGCAGTTCGCAAAGGCAACAGCAGGCAGCCAGACGAGGTTTCGCTCTCTTCCCACTTCTTCATCCGCTCTCTTTCGCCTCTCTGATACACAACACGTAAACATGACTACATGTTCCCGAAAATCATCTCGTGGACCGGGAACCACCTGCTTACAGCCGGCGCATCCTTTTGAATAGCTTACGAACAGGATAGAGCGGCCGCCTAGTTTTCGTGCAACGATGCATGCTCATCTCTGCAAATGATTCCCCTTAGAACCCAAGGAGAAGCAGTCACAGGCAACAAGATCTCGGCGACCGCAGATACCGAACCCCTTCTACCCCTTCTAGAACTACCGAGTACGACGCTGACAATTCCGGAGTTCTCCCCAATGTATGAATATTGTTCATCAGGCAACATGACCTTTTGCGCCCTGCCTTGCCTTGAACCCATGCGAAACACAGCATCCGAGCTGAGTATACTACTTCGAGAACGGCGCCAGAGTTTCCCATATCAAGGCTGTTCCAGCCCAGGACGGCAGGTGCTACATCGTTCTTACGGCGCCCTTCTGCACAGCAGCTCTCCTTTCTTTCACCTTTTCGAGCTAAGTGCTCATGTTTTGGAAGGCGGACTACTGCTTCTAGCACATCTGAGAAGGCCCTTTAATCTCGTGGTTGCCGCGTGGGATGGTTCCATCTTGGCCGGTCAAGCTAAGACTGGTCAATACTGATGTTGTTACTGCTAGCTCGATGCATTTCGGCTGCGGAAATGGTTGAGCGCCACGGCACGCCACGGCAACAAGCTAACTGACAGGCGAACACAATCGTGGAGACATTCACGTCGCAACATGGTCCCTCACTTAGTCAACGATGGCGTCACCCGAGGCCCCGTCCGTCCCGCTGATGTTTGTGTGACCTTCAACGCACATGCAGGAGGAGCCGAACACATGAGTCCAACGAGCCGCAGCATCTGCATAAACTCTGGCCGAAGGCTGTATACCGTGTCCCTTCAGCGAGAGTTACCACTCCTGCCACAGCACATTGGCGATACAGCTTCCCATGGCTCGGGTGAGAGTCCCTTCGGAGTCCATGGCTTGATGCCATATGGAATTTCCGCTTGTGTAGAGCTTCCCGCACTATCACACAACCGATATCACATATAGATGCACAGGTACGCTTGCGACAGTCCGTGTTCGGGGCCCCAAGACAGGCGTCCGGCTAGCGGACACCGTCACCCAATGCGCATGTAGGGTTCACCGGGAAAAAGGCAACAAGATGTCGACTCACCTCTCCAATCAGGACGGAAGGATTTATCATGTCCTGTTCGTGTTTCCATCCTCTATTATGTTCAGAATAAAATTCCCGAGCACGACAAGAAGTTTAAAAGCGCCTGAAATCCGTGCCAGCCTGACCACTTTGGCCTCGATCGGGACTCAAAGCAAGTCATGATTCATTCCGTGGCCAGTTCACACAAACCTTGGTCTAAACGAAGTTTCCTGTCACTAATTTAATCTCGCACACCCCACTTCGCTACAATATCACAGAACGCCCAACCGCATGATTGTGCATCGGATTAGAATGAGCGTGAGTGTGTGCGTAGCGCATCGCGACAGGCTCACATCACATCACATTCCAAGGGCTGCCCTCTTGATCAACCACACACACATACACACAACCCTGCCCACAGTCCAGCTGATCATCCAGCCAGCCAGCCATCCAGCCATCCATCCATCCAGCCCGGCCATGCATATAAGTAGAGCAGCCGGTTTCGACGGAACTAAGTTGCTGTGCAATGCAAAAGGTTGGTACGGGTAACAGCTCTATTCCCTCGGTTTCAGCTGCCTGCTCCGATACCCAACGGCAGCTGGCTCTGCCATTTGACGACGATGCGGAACAACGACCCTATGCCGTGTCACATCCGATGCGACACTTGCCACTGTCTTGGAGCATTCCCATGTCCAACCCCGACACCAAGTGCTTTGTCTTTTGCAATTCCTCCCCCCCTTTCTAGACACTCAGACCATCACACTGCAAGGCAACCTTCAAGGGTTGATGTGCACGCGCCCATGCAACAAACATCTCCTTCGCATGCGCCTGCCCTCAAAACGGGACTAATGCGCGCAATGGCGGTCCAGACCGGAATTTCGGGCGGCTGTCAACATAATCTCGGTACTTGTACCTTGTCTGCACGTGTCCATGCCTGGAGGTCCTCAGCAGTCCATGGGGGCAGGCAAACCGGAAATCACAACCGAGAAAAGGGGGCAAAAGGCGCCCAGCAACATGTTGTTCTCAGTACGAAGTATCAGGCTTCCGACCGAGGCTCCTCCTCCGCCCAGCCTGATTAGTGTCTCCGCTCATGGCGCGTGTGTTCATTTCCACCTCTGATCCTCACACCCGCGCGCAAGGAGGTAAGGCTGAGATTTGAAGGTGGATTTCCAACGGAACCGCATCCCATGAAACCTTAACAGCCCGACTGACAAGGTTGCCTTTGACGTTCAAAGGCAACCGTTCCATCACAACCTCTCCCTCGCCCCGTGACATTCCAAGCCGTCGCGTTCGCGTCAGAAACCTCAAATTATGTAAACGACCCGTGACCCCCGATAGGGCCGACTCAAAATTGATGTCAGAGAAGAGACCGAGCCTCGTGGGGGCCAGGCAGTCGTCCAGCAAGCCAGTCAACCACCCAATCAGCCACGGAATAGGCCAGGGACCAAGAGGCGGTGTGGAAAACCGAGGCCCAAGGCAAAGACCAAGGATGGACCAAACGCGAAAGAGAACGGGAGAGGCTTTCCAAAGTGCACCGTGAGTGAGAACGAGACAGTCACATCCAATAAAGCATGCAGCCATACGCCGTACATGCAGGCAGGCAGGCAGGCAGACAGGCAAGGGTAAGCCGGTGAGTCGAGAGTCGACACGTGCGAGTCGAGAGTCAATTCACGACTCTACGGCTCCGATCCGTCCACCGAATGAGGAGAAAATCTTTTCATCCATCCAAAGGTTTATTTACTCGGTCCCGCACGGTCAATAATACGTGAGGACGAGAAGGGGGGTTACGGAGTACTGCCGCCTGGAATACGACTTGAACTCGGGCTGACTCAACCCATCTGCTCTGCTCTGCATGGTCGGTGGGAATGGAACATGGCGGAGCGAGGCCACAGTCCTGCAGTCTCCTGCCTGGACAAGAACACGAGAAGAGATGTTTCTTTTTCCCTTTTTCCCTTTTCCTCTGAAATTCACTCAGTCACGCACCCACGCATCCACGAACTCAACTTCCGCGGAGCCTGAGTGCGATCAGGGACTCATGACTCATGCATATTACACGATGAACTACGGCAGGCACGGTAGAGACGGTAGGCAGGTAAGTAGGTAAGTAGGTAAGTAGGTAAGTAGGTAAGTAGGTAAGTGTTGGTCGCCTCGTCCTCCTTTGCCGTGCTCTTCCCCGCGCTGCTTGCGATACTATTGACCTTATCCCTGGTCTGCCCTGGTCTGGCCTCGTACTGGAGACACGATTAATCACGTATCCAGGTGTCCTCGATCCCGTTGTCTTGTCTCCACGATCAATCACGTACCCAAGGGACCTCTATCCCGTCGTCCTGGTGAAATTTGCGATGCCGCGGGAGAAAGTTTGAAACCACTCAGATGTCTGAAATCATGAGCTATTCGTCGCCGAGGTGGACACCTCACATGTAGGGTTCGAGGTTTCTGGAGTACAGACTATGGACTTTTATACTTGCTGGCCCTATCGCTGCGGTACTTGCATTCAGTAGAGTCCGAACCATTCCGGACTCAATACCAATTTGTAGATATCTGTATTCGTATCCCATGCTCAGGACCGTCGAGACTCGGACTATTTTATGGGGCCTTCAACTAGGCAGATTGCATCTAGATTGGTGAACGGCGCGTCTTGATGAAGACGGTAAAGTCCATCAAACATGCATGATTCGGCTAGGATCTGGGGAGAAAACACTGCAACCTCATCGACGGTTGCATCTACCTAGCAAATACAATATGTCTACTTCAATGATGGGTGCTATTCTTTGATTTCGCCACGGATAATGCAACCTCTGGACAAAGTCCGTCTTCTATTTCGTGCTTCCCGCCGAGTTGACTGGGCCGAGACTGGGTCTCTTCGCTGATCTCAATGTACGTCTTCCACGTTCGGCATGTCCACCGCATGACCAGCACCGTCGGTTAATCTGGAGGAGCATCTCACAGAGCCATGTAGACTCTCTTTGCCTGCGTCACGTTACGGCGGCAGATCGGACACCTCAACCTTCTCTCACCATTCTCCGGATCGATTCGATATCGGCGTACTCGGGCTCGCATCACCTCCAAACACCAATGGCAGATGCTAAGGTGCATACAGGGCTCTAGAATTGTATCCATCTTTTGTTCGTGACATATTCTGCACTCGATGTTCGCAGTCATTTCCTCCGACGGCATAGGCGGTGGGCGGGAAACTTGCGAGTCGATAGGATTGACGTCTGGTTCTCTGAGTGGATTCAGGACTGCGAGTTGGGCTTCTATCATTGCATGCATTCTTTCGTTGAACTCCTGCGCCGATACTCGTCTCAAATTGTTCATACTCTCGTCAAATTGCTGACCCGGATCCGGAAGTTGAGGTGGCCTGGTGCCAAGCACATTGACCCCGTTTGTATTTGCATCTCTGTTGGCGGCTCGGTGCTCTTCGGCTTCTCTATAGCGGTTCCAAGCTCTGCCGTACATAGTCGCTATAGGGCTGACATAGTCTTCAGACTGGACTTCTTCTCGTGTGCCGAGCGCGTAGGGAACGGCGCGATGATTGTTTCCACCGTGGCCTGCGTTTTCCCGTGACGGGAGAGGTGGAATTGACTGTTGTACGGCCTCTCTCCGAGACCTGCGTGGTGGTACGTTTTCCTGGTTTCGGCCGAGCGGATTGTGCCAAGTGTGTCTGTCCGAGCCGGATCTGGTGGAATGTCTCTGTGGCGAGGGTTGTCGAGGGATGGCATTGCTTTGAGCCGGCATAGGTCCAGCAACTTGCCGGGTCGGTGGGGGAACAGGCTGGAGCACAGTAGCTTGGACCGCTTCATTCATCGCATCGAAGGACCACGGCTGCCGGGAAACGTCGCGAATTTGGAAAGGGTTAGGTTGTCGACCGTCCATGTTGTCTCTTGGCTGTGGCGCAGGGCCTGAGGGCAAACGAGTGGCGGAAGATGTGTGGGATTGTAGATTCCAGTAATCTAGGATGCAGATTAACAATATGCCAATGAGCGAATGACTGTAGATTATGAAGACCCGGAGGTGAAGAAGCAGAAGATAGTGACAGACTGACCACGGCATTTCCAGCAGTAGCGCTGCCAGCGCTTGCCGACGAGCCTCATGCCCCTTCCGTCGATGTACGTTGGGTACGCACTTTCCTAGGCAGCTGTTTAGTATCAAATACCTCGACCAGGCAGTGGTCACTCCGCGACTCTCTCCCTTGGAGACTCACATGTGGTCTTTTATCGGAGCAGGCACAACATCCTGGCACGGCTGTCAGGGCACACCCGATGACTGGCTTATGCTCACAAGTCGCTACGGTCGCTGTCGTCGCCGCCATTGTTCCGGGACGAGACAGCCTCGTCAGCCGGGTTTCACTACGATATGGGAACTCGACCTGTCGTCTTGCAAGGTGAATAGTTTACTTGCACATAATGAGACTCGTACACTCTGGCCTGGTGGCGCAGGCTCCAACATTCGACTGACTCAGAGGGTGACTTGTTGTAGGATGCTTGTGACAAACTTGGAGGACGTCGATGCCCGCTGCCGACTGCGCAACATGCCAAGACATGATTGGAGATTCCAATTTTTGGTCGTTATCGATAAGGACAAACGAGGCTGAATCTCAGCCTCGCTGCCTGTCTTACGTCCTGCGCCTGCGCCTCAGTCTCCAACATCGTTGCTCTGCAGTCACTGTCCAATCTCGATGCTCAACTATTTTCACTCCGTTTTGATCCCACAAACTCCTCTCTTCTGTTTTCTTCTGCTCTGCTCGTCTCCCCGGAACAGTCCCCGTGCAAACCATGGCGTTATAGCACTCCACGATTCATTCATTCTCGGCTCCTCAAGTTGAACCACGTCTGCACCGCCATGCCACTGATACCCAAGCTGAGCCCTCTGCAATTGAGGTTCGGAGCATGTCTCTCGGCTTCGCTCATCCTGTTACTTTTATACCTGGCATTGACCAAGCCACATTTCGCTTACGCACTTGAGCTGGGCTCCGAACACCCCAACTACTATATCAACCTGGACAATGAAGCCTTTGAGACTACTGAGGAAGCGTACACGATAGTCGCCCGCGCCGAGGAAGGAGTATCCGCACTCGCAAATAACGCACCTCAAAACAGCAATATCGAGATCGGCATTACTCAAAACTGGGTGTTTCCCAAAGACGCGATAGACGGTCCACATGGGGATCCTGGGACGGGTTTGCCAGGGCAGAAGGTGGAGGTGACACAGTTGGAACCGGAAATCCACGAACTCAGAAGAAGGCAGTCAGGAACGACAGTCCACGTTACCGTCAACACTTGCTTGCAACCGTCGTCGAATATTACCGACGCCATCCCTCCACAGCTTGAAATGTACATTTCCTTGTCTTCATCGAACCAGAAACCGGGACCGGGCTCTGGGACTCCAGTTTCGGTCATTGGTGGATATGGAGTGTACGAGGTGGACGCAACCAGCGATGTGTATGTTGGTATATCAGCCCCCAACACCACCGGTTTCTCGGGTATCTGGAACTACGAGATTGCAGCCTCGATTGACGCCCCATATCACTATTTCAACAGCTCAAAAGTTCCAAACTTATACTTCGTTGACAGCGACAACCACGCTGCTCTCCTAATCACCAACGACACAACGCAAGCCCTTCCGAATGAGACGGTCTACCAAGAGTGGATGAGATTGAACCCCCCTTACGGTGTGTTTGCGTCAAACCAAGACCAGCGCTCCATCCTTGGCATTCAGAGATCGTTTTGTGGCCTCCGAAATAATGCTAAGCTAGCCGCAAATATCGACAACATCGACAACCAGAACGTCGCGACAATGACCAATAGAGGTATAGGCGGCAAACCCAAGGAGCAATTCTATATCACGGGTCTGAATGCCGCGTCGAGGTACTGGGGCATGCTGGTGATGGAAGGCAACTCCACCGCATCGGGGGCAGGCGTTGTGGGTGGTGGGGGCACGGTTTGGGCAGCTATTGACTTCAACACAAAGACTGAAAACAACTGTGCATTAATGTACAACCTGTCATTCTGCTCAGAAGTTGCCTACGCGGTCCCCACAAACCCGGACAAGTTCTCCCCGGAAACGGGTCTAGCCAACCTGGCGGCACTCTACGATTCCAACGCCGCGCAAATGTACCAATACTTCAACTACTCGCTACAGCAAATTCCCTGCAACACCACCTCCAGTGCACAGTACTCTCTTGCCAGGACTTGCGACGACTGTGCCAGAGCATATAAACAGTGGCTCTGTGCCGTAACGATTCCACGCTGTGAGGACTTCTCCAACCCCTCAGGCTATCTAAAACCGAGAAACGTTGGGCAACCTTTCATCAATGGTAGCAGTATCTCCTCAGACCCTTCGTTATCTACCGGCCAGGATCAGAGGCTTCTCGCTGCCGTGGCAACCAACTCATCCAGGAATCCCCTCATCGACACCTCAATACAACCAGGTCCTTACAAGGAAGTGCTACCCTGTGAGGATTTATGCTACGGTCTTGTACAGAGCTGCCCTGCGAGTCTGGGCTTCGCTTGTCCGATTGCCGGAAAGGGGCTCGAGGAGAGCTATGGCAAGCGGGTCAACGGAAGCGAAGGGATCATCAGCTGTAGTTATTTGGGTGCGGCGTATTATCTCAGCGCAAGTTCAGTGCTGATGCCGGATTTCAATGTGTTTCGCATGGCGCTTTTGGTGTTGATAATTGGGATTGTGGTATAAACAGGCTCTAGAAATGGCTAGTTCTGGTATACCTGTACGCACGGGTACACCGCGCATGGGCCGCCCGTATGCCCTTGGACCGTTCCCAGTCTTCGGTAAGAGACTCGGCTACTCGTTGCAGCAAGGTCGCTTCGAGCACGAAATGGGGCACTGAAGTGGCATGCTAACAAGATCGACACGACCCCGATGCGTTTTCGGCCCACAGGCGACTTGAACTTACTTACCTGCTCCACCCCTCGAGGAGACAACTTTCGGTGTCAACTAGAGCTTCGCCCTCAAATCACCTACGTTCATTCAGAGGTGGTCTGTAACACCTTCACTGCTGGAATTCAGCGAAGGTTAGATGCCACTGGTCCCACTGGTCTTGGACAACGTTTGACCTCAGATTGAAAGGAGAACGTCACAACGCTATGTCCTCCAAACGGGGCTGATTGCGCCCAGTCTGCGGCTTGGAGTCATTCAGACAGCGGGAAATTCGAATATTTGCTCGTTCCATCCTCCTTTGCGACAGATTATTGTCCGCCTCCAGAATAGCGCCTCCAGAGACGGTCGATCCTGATATCCACGAGGCTGGAAGGGAGGTCAAGAAGGAAGTCGATTGTCTATTGATGGGCACTTGCCACCCAGGCACGGTAGTGCAAGCTCGAGAACTCTTCGTCGCGGTTCTTACCTCATGATTTTGAACACAAGAATCGGAGGGACAAAGAATATCTCCGGATGCGCTTATCCCCTCCTACAGCGAAGTCTTTGTCAAAGCACCTTCGGCTGGTCGAGCTTCGAAAGCAAGGATGTTTGCACGGAAAAGCTCAACTCTAAAGTATGGCTAGGATGGGGAATCAAAGAGCTGGATCTAGTGGTGTGTCATTGCTTGAGCCCTTGTTGAGCGAATGCTTGCACTGACCATGCATGGCTTTGGCAAGAGAGATACGGCCAATATCATTATGCCGGGCTGCTTTGGGAGAGGCCTGAAGAAGTAGTCTACCGGCTTGACGGTTCCACAAGCTTAGTCCGGGTGTGATAGAGATGGGAACATCAGGAAAACGGTGGTGAAGCCGTCTCAGGGAGGATACGAAGCGATATCGTCACAATCGATCCGTACTCGAACGAGCCGGATCATGCATGGTCAGATCTTCCGCACTTTCGAGTCACAGCCGGGCGGACATTGTCGCCGTATTCGTACTACATGTTCCATTGACCGCACTTACAATCACAAGTTTGCATTGAATTCCAGCGTCGTGCCAAGAATGATTGTAGAATCTGCCAGAGAATCCCTGGCGCTATTATATGTACTGGCACTCGCACGTCTAGGTAGTAGGGCACAAGGCTGAGGGACAACGAGGCTGCGCATGACTCGTGGCGGCCGCACAACGTCACCTCGGCGAGTCACGCAAACCGATTCACTCCACCAAATATTTGAACAACCGCTCGCTCGCCCCTCGCTTCTGCCTGTTCTGCTAGATAAGATACATGACTCCCCTTTGACGCAACGCCGACTCGGCAGTCGCAGAACTAGATGTCTGCCGCCTACGGCCTTGAATCTTCGGTCGCACCGCTGCCCCAACTCCCTCCCTCCAGATCCGGGTATCACGATGGCCACCTCTCAGCCGAGTCAAGCCCTCGTGAGGCGAGCCTCAGCCGACGATGTGGCCCTGATGCCCCCACCGCCGTTTAAGCGGATAAAGAGACCGCCGAAAGTGCTAGACGAGGACGAATACACCCAAGCGCTATCCGACATCATCGCGCGCGACTACTTCCCGGGCTTGCTCGAGAGCCAAGCCCAGCACGAATATCTTGCGGCTCTGGAGTCGGGCAACGACGCGTGGATTGCGGAGGCGGCGCAGAAACTCAGACAGGCGGCTGCTCCGGCGACGGGCAACAAGAGGAGGGCTGCGCGAAACACTCGCTTCGACAGTACACCGTCGGCAACGCCCGCAAGAGCCCAAGATACACCGCTGGGATATACCGGCAGCGAGACGCCCGTTAGCGTCGCTGGGTCTGACGTCGCAGGTGGCAGGACCGGATCCGGCACCGAACCTGGAAAGCGAAATGAACAGTTGGATCTGGACACAGCGACCCTGTCCCTCGGCGCCTTCCAGGCGAAATACACTTCGGAAGACAACGAATCGTTCAACACGGTGCTCGACAGTCAGAACCAGAAACGCCGAGTCAAGCACGCGCACCTCTGGACCCAAGACCAGCGCTTGCCTTCGGCGCGACAAATCGCGTACCGCGCGCACGAAGCCCGCCTCCTCAAACAGAAATCAGAAGCAGACGACGCCGCGGCCGCGGATGGGAAAGCCCTCATCCCCATCTCCAGCGGTGCAGTGGAAACCAGGCCCGCGAGGCCCGACTCGTGGAAAATCCAAAGACCCGACAACACATTCATGTTCCCGGCCAGCTCGGTCGACGAAGACGGCATCCCCACGGTGCAGGAAGTCAAGGAGCAGAACTCCAAGGCCGGGCCCAAGGAGGTTGTGCATGCAAACACGCGCTTCCCCGCTTTACATGTACAGTATACGGACGACGACGACAACTTCGTGGGCCCCGTGCCCCCGAGCCCGAGTCTCAACACCGACATCATCGCCCGCCGCGGCTCACACGGCGGCGTCGGGCCCGGGAGCGAGGTTTCAGAATTTGCTGGAGGCGAAACACCCAGGGTCAACGGGTATGCCTTTGTCGACGAGGACGAGCCAGAGAATGTCCCCGCCCCGAACGCTTCGGCGCCCAGCTACAGAGATCTCCTGGCCGGGCAGGTCGGGGACGGGACGCCCAACCCGTTCAAAATCGGCGAGATCCGCAAGCGCGAGGACCTGCATCTCCGCATGGTGGAGAAGCAGGCGAGGAAGAAGCGGGACAAGGACAAGGAGACTGTCAGGACGCCTGTGGTTTCTGCTGCGGGCCGAGGAGGAGGAGAGGCAAGAACTCCCGCGGCCGGGAACGTGACGCCCGCGGCCAGGAGGTTGATGGAGAGGTTGGGCGCGACGACGCCCTCCAGAGGTGCTGGTGCAGGACCCGGGGGAGCCGCGTCGGGCAGTAGTACCCTGGATTGGACTCCGGGACGGACACCGCGGAGGAAGACTCTGCTCAAATGACGACGGACCGGAGCTGAAGGAGAGTCCTGAATTAGATTCGGTTTTACGATTCGATTGATCCCTGGCCCCTTGATGTTTTGTCCCGCCGGAGGTGATATGCTAAGCATACATTTATTTTATCTTCATACCACACGCGGCACAACTCTCAGCGCACCAGACGTTCGAAGTTCAGACATCGGGGAAGATAGAAATTTAGGTCAAATAGTGTTCGATTCGACGATGATACAGGATGCTGGCGGGTAAATGCTTCAAGAGAGCCACGGCTCGAATGGACTAGCAACTTTTCACTCCCGTCACCTCCACGCTATGCAGAAAAGAACCTGAAAAGAGACAAGACTATGGAGGTGCATGAGCCACGACAATCACTCGTCTTCATCGTCCCCCCTGCTGACAGCAGCACCAGGAGTGCCTGCATCACCCGCGATCCCGTTGAAGGCTTCCTCAAACTCACCCTCTTCGTCGTCGTCATCGTCATCGGCAATCGTCCTAAGCTGCTTCCTCTGCCGCACAGGCGGTCGAGGCTGTACCTCGTCTTCCTCCTCGATCGGGCGTGTATCAGTATCAATCATGACTTGATCATCGTCTCTCGCAGCCGCTTCCGAAACTGGTGTATGAGCAGCAGGAACTTCCGGCGTTGCCACAGCACTGGCCTCGTCCAACTCCGAGTCCGAATCCACAATGACCGCCGAGGACTTGTACCTGCTCTCGTTCTTCCGGCGGGCCGATTCCTTCCCGGCACTCTTTCGCTCAAGCTTTCTTCGCTTTTTCTTGGGCTTTTCAGCGACAGCTTCGCCCTCAGTGCCACTCATAGGAGTTCTCGAGACGCTTCGCTCACTCTTTCCATCTTCGTCATCCTCGATGAATCCATCCTCGTCATCTCTCTTCTTTCGTTTCGAGCCGCCCTTCTTCTTCGCCTTGCGCTTGATGCGCTCGCCTGTTTCCTCGTCATCGGTGTACTCGGCAGCTTCTCTTGCAGCAGCCTCTGCGCGGATCTGCTCGGCGATGCGTTCTGTCTCCTCGACAAGCTTTCTCCGTTCCATTGCGATCTTGGCGGCACGCTCTTCTTCTTCTTCTCTCCGTCTCCGGGCGACCTCTTCACGCCTGCGAAGCTCTTCCTCACGTCTCTCCTTTGCTTCTTTCAGCTTGGTGGCATTTTCTGTCTCGTAGGCGGCTTGCTTTACGCGCTGTCGCTCAAGTTGGTTCCTCATCGTATTTTTACCCATAGCTGCTCGCTGCTCCAGGGCTGTCCGAGGGTAGGGAGGCTGTTTGTGCTTGGCCACCCGCTCAAAGGTCTCGATGGCTTCCTCCAACCCAGCAGCAGCAGCGTCCACATCCTCCAGCGTCCGGTCTGTTTCCTTGGCTTGGTTGACATGCTGAGCGATCTGGAATTGAATGAAAGCCACGTTGAACTGTAAGTGAGGAGAGTCGGCTTGGGTGGCTAATGCGCGCTTCATGTAGTCGAGAGCAGTGTTCAGAGCAGGGATGGATCTATCAGCCTTGCCTTTCAACAGCCATGCCCGCGATAGACATGCTAGTAACTGTGCATTTTCGCCCTTGGCTTCTTTTCTCAGCGCAATCTCGTAGTTGTCGATGCCTCGTTGATACTGCCGGAGTTCGGTCATCACGTGGCCCAGATTGGTGTTTACCGAAGAGTCACGAAGCGTGTCCTTGACCTTGGTGAAGATTTGCAGAGCATCGGAATATGCCTTCTTGTCGTCACACAGAGCGATGGCAATACCTTGAGCGGCGTAGGCGTTCCTCGGGTCCAATTGTAGAGCCTTGTCGAAGAACTCGTAAGCTTTGACGTACATTTTGCTTCGTTTCTCCTTTTCCTGATCTGTATTGCGAGGCATATCTCTTGCGATTGTGAGATGAACATTGCCCATCCCAACGAGAGAGTAGAGGTCGTGCTTGTCATAGCCTTGCAAGGTATGCTTGTAGTGTCGATTTTCAGCATCCTCTGCAAGGTTGCTTGTCTTCCTCTTTGCGCTGTGATGGTACCAGCCCATCAACGCCCTCACTTCAGTATTGCCGTAATCACTCTGGTAGATGGCATGGATCTTTCGTGGTCCTTCTTCTCTAGGTGATGACTCCAAAGCTATGAAAGCCAGACGTGCAGAAGCGTCGGTATAATCCGCATGCCTAGCAAGCAGACCTTCGTATACCTTTTGAGCCTCCTCTATCAAGCCCAACGCCTCCAAAGTCCTGGCCAGGTTGTAGGATATGGTGGTCACCAAGGCATCAGTGTCACTGTTGTCGACGTCGTCGGCAGCGATCTTATCCTCTTCCAGAGCTTTCTTCTCGGCTTCTTGCTTCTCAGTAAGCCTGACACATGCATTGAGCGCTATTTGGAACGTCTCGCGAGCGATCGAGTACGATTCTTGCCCGTATAGGAAGCAAGCCATGTTGTTGAGAAGCTGAGGAGGCAAGTTTTCACGCAGTTGTGCGATGTAAGTTCCCTCTTCCTCGTTGGGATCTGGCTTATCCTCATCCGGAATCTTTTCGAGCTGCATCGCTTCAACGGTTTGCAAGCACTTCAAGCTCTCAATCGGGTTCTCTTGCTCGTACAGCCGCGCTAGGTAAAGCAAGACAGACTCGTCGGGCTTGTTCCGAGACTTCTCGTCCTTCCAGGTTTTGCGGACGTTCTCGAGTAACTGGATTGCCTTCCGAGCAGCCGTTGCTTTGTCTTCTTTCGAGGCAGTGCTCTGAGATGAGAACGATTCTTCGGCATAGATGCAGCCCAGCAGAGTCATGGCCTCGACGTGCCGATTGATCTGTGCCAGATTTTCAAGTCGGAACTTGGCGCCTGCGATGTCCAGCGTCTGGACCAAAATCTGGATTAGACCGAACTTCGCTGGGAAGTATCCTTTGTCGAGGCCACCGCGCGCTTGATCTGCCTTGTTGTACTCGTCGTTGGCTCTCGACAGATCACCTTTGTTGTGATCTTTCCGAGCCAACAAATACCACCCATCGCTGGCGACCGCGTTGATGTCGGTTTGTTCAATGGCTTTCCGTGCCAACGGTTCTACGGTCTCATAGCGGCCAGTCAACAGAAAGTAGCTAGCGAACGTCGCGCAGCTGAGGGGGAAGTTCTTGTCGATCGTGTACGCCTTCTTCGTGTGATCGATCATAGCCTTTTTGTATAGAATGTTGAATTGCGGATCCGACGCAGGGTATTTGGCGCTTTCATGCAAATAGTAGACTCCCAGCAAGGCATGTGCGACCTTGGAGTCTGGATCCAGCGCCAAGGATCTTTCCCAGGCCATCTTCGCTCTGTCTTGATATCCCAGCTGCCACAGACAACAGCCAATGCCTATCCGCGGGTCTGGATCTGTGAGACCTGGCATCTTGGCCAATACATCTTGGTATGCATGCAGTGCGGGACCGTATTGCCTCAGCAGGTAGAGTGACCTCGCTCTTCCCATGACAGCCATCATGTTACGGCCCTCGGAGCTCTTCAGCGCGTCATCGAAAGACTTCAACGCTTGTTTTAGGTGATCCGTTCTTTCAGCTTCTGCACCGGTTTTGGTGGACGCTTGCAGGGACGCTCGAAGGAGGGACAGGACACCACGAGTGAGGTGGAGGGGCGGGAAGGAGGGATTGATTCGCAGGGCATCGTTGATGTTTGCCAAGGTTTCTCGGAGGTAGTGGTCTTTCGTCTTCACGTCGACGGCTTGCTGGTTCTCTGGTGGCACACGGGGTGCTTGTCTGCTCTTCTGCAGGTTTAGCCAGGCTTCGCAAGCCAGCAGAGGCAGCCGATCCTTGGGCCCGCTTCTCGCCAACGATTGGAGGCCTTTACTCAAGACCTCAATAGCATGATCGATCTGCCCTTGCTTTGCGTAGGCAAGCGCAATAGTAATCCACAAGTTCTTCGCAGCCTTCTCATTCTCCAAGACCTGGCAGATTCCATCGGGATCGTCCAAGTGATCTTCGAGATTGACTTCCACCGCTTCGTCCGGCTCGAGGCCGCCGGACACCGGAATGTCGATGGCAGAAGGGATATCAGAGAACCGCGTCGTAGGTGTAATGCCCGGTGCTAATCCATTAGTGAGGCTGGCGGCGCCGCCGTTTCTAGCGACTGTTGTCACCATGGTGACTTCGCGGGGTATGACAGTTCAGTCGATTCAGGCGAATCAAATCATGGTGGACAGACAGCACATGCAAGCTGGTTGTTGTCTGGGCTGGGACAAAGACAACCAGGGTCTCAAGTGATTCTGAGGCAACAGCGCATGAAGATGATTGGCGATGTGGTCGAATCCGAGCTGAGATCAAGACACTCAGTGCCGTAATTGAGCTTGAGGCGCGGCGGAGGTAGAGTTGAAGTTGGTGACAAGGACTGTCCTTGCACAAAACTGCGAGTCGAGGTGTCGTGCATCACAAAGTTCGCGCCTCGGCTGCACTTTCCCGCACCAACCTGCTGCAGCCTCGTCGCAGCCTCCCTTCAGCCTTGCGATTTCACTTTCACTTCACTTCACCACGCAGTCACAGACCATCAAGTCAAGGTGTGCTTACGGAGAACCGTCACGATAGAATGTAAATTAGTATCTACGTGTCCAACCACTTCATCAATATCGTAACCGATCAATATCAAACAGAAGTCTGGGCTCTTCAAGGTTGATCGTCAGCCGCCCCTCCTCGTCAACACTAACATATTCGTCCGTAGCTGGTAGGGCCTTCTCACTGTGTCGCACCTCCTGCCGACTGATGCCCCCTGGATCTCTCGGTATCCATAGAGTAGGCGGCTTCATCATCATCGAAGGTGGATAGTAGATGTCTCGCTCAATTTCCTCTGGGTACACTGGATCCGGTAGGTCTTGCGGTACCATCTTGCGGAGAATAGTGTAATCAGAATACACTTCTGGGTGCAGCCACCGGAGGAGGAAATTCGACTTCTGATGTGGGTCAGGTGAGATCCATCTCATCCAGAATCCTCCCACAGCAGCCATGGCCAGGTTAACCTCTGGCAGCTCCTGCTTGAATTTCTTCTTGAGCATGGTCTTGACACCTCCTCCTAGGGCATTGAATGTCCCATCTGCGCCTTCCAGTGCCCTGCTTTCACCATTCACATGCTCAGGTTCGTCGTTCAGGAAGTCGTCCGGTTGCTGATACTGCTCAACATCCTCCAAATCCTGAGCACGTCCATTTGTTGGACGGCTTCCGAGCAAGTGTTGGTCCTCTTCCTTGGTCAAACTCTTCGGAAGACTCCACAAAAGAGGCCCGAGCGCATCGATGAGCGAGGTGTGCACCAGACCCGTAAGAACCAGCAGGATCGCTGTCAACACGACAGGGACATAAGCGCCCCTGAGCGAGAAAAGGCCAATCATACAAATCTCTGAAAAATACAAGCCCAAGAGCAATTGCATCAGGGCTCGGGGATACACAAGCCCTCTGGTATCGACCTCGGAATCATAAACATACATAAGGTTGTAGCGAAACACGACATGCAAGAATCCGACTCCGACGGCAGCAAAGCCGAGGACGATCGGCGCTATGAGCGAGTAGGTGAGAGCTGTGGTCATGTCAGCCGCTGAAACGAGGAGATCGATGTGCCGCGGCACCTACCAATGACACCGAGATTGGTATACACAGGGAATACGCCTCCCCAATGGATCCGTCGCAGTCGATGCCACCTCAAATATGTCTTCCGAGGGTTATTCGCGAACTTCTCAAACACATGAAAGTGAAATAGATTGCCAAATTGGACAAGCGCACCAGATCCGAGCGCAAGGCTCTGCAGGAGAAAGTATGATAGGTAGAAATTCGACGCCTTGGGAAGGTTCTGAGAAAGCAAGTCCTTCGCGGTGGTAGGGTCTTCAAGTAATTTTGTAACGGCTGCTGACGCTGCCGAGGTCAGGGTCGTGATCAGAAAGACTTGGACGACTTGGAAGGCAAAGTAGGCGTGCTGGGTATAAAGCTCGATCCCGGTCAGGGTGGGGACTCCACCGAGCCTTGCACAATCTGTAATGGTTAGAGAATGGTCTATGCAGACTAGCGGAAAGACCTACATCTCAATATGCCAGGGACAATACTCATTAGGAGAGACAATGCCAGAGCGGGAAGGACGCCACTAATGATACCAGTCACGACGCCTGGCAGATCTGCTATCCATCCGAGAAAGACGACCTTCTCTGAAAGATATTCGATGTTGGATATCGTGCCGACAAGTGCCGATGGAATAGCCCAGAATATGATCAATGCGGTGATGAACGCCTTGATGAGGAACCTTCGAGCAATTGTTTCCCACCAGGACATCGACAATGAGTCCCACAAAATCTCGAACGGGCGTACACCAAGATAGCGTTGCGCCATGTGCAAGGGACGATGGTGGGTCAAAGTTTGATAAGCGTGCTGTGCGTCCGTGTGCGTCTCGAACTCGACGAAAACCGAAGGCATCATACCATCGGTCTTGAACAGCAGGTCCCGTCGGACTCTGGCAATCCGCAAGTTCAACTTCTTGATTTGGTTTCTCGCCCACTTGATCGTATCGACCCGACGCCCATAATTTGCAATCGGTCGATGATGGGGTCTCGAGCTGTGAGGAATCCATTGAGATGCCACTGAACCGTTGACATCAGGTAGGTTCCGCTCTCGACTGTCCTCCGCAGGGCTAGACGTGACGTCCGAACTGTCTGACACCCGCACCGCTTCGGCGGCAGCAGTAGATTTCGGAGCTGGATTGATGCTTTCGTCCTTCAGATCGTGGTCGGAAACAGATGCAGAGCTATGTCTCTTGCCGTCCTCGCTCTGTGTCTTTTTGAGCGCTTTGGTCCTTGCAGAGTTCGCCATCCTGATCAGTGCGAATTCAGCCTTCTCCAGCCGCATGGCTGTCTGCTCCCTTTCCTTAACCATTCGGTCCAGCTCGTCAGTGGTTTGTGGGATCCAAATCCTTTTGACTGAGTTTCCGAGCATCCATCGCAACCTGTCTTCGTCCAGGTATTGTCGAGGTACGTTCATGTACAGCACCGTTCGAGATGACAGCCGATTCGCATAAAATGGCGAAAGAAGATATGCTTGGCGTAAGTTGATGTAGTACACGCACTCACGGGAGACCATGTATAAGATGAAAACTGCGCGACATGGTTAGGCCCCAAGCCCTCTTGCAAGAGAAGCTGAAGACTACTCACTGAAATAGACCCAGGCCAGGATGGCGTGAGCATAGAACCGGTTGGGACTAACGACATTGCCCAACGTCAAGGCGTCCAACTCGCGATTACCTGCACCTCCCGTCGCGTGCAATGGGAGGAGGATCGGCCAAAGCAATCCGATCCCAACCAGACACATCACACCAAGAACTCGAAGAAAGCGGAGAAACAAGTATCCATCCAGGGACGAGTGGTTGAGTACGAAGACTGAAGGTATTTTGTAAAAGTCCCGGAACCAGCTGAACCACCCATTGGGCAGAGGAGGGCTCCTTTCGCTACGGGCGCGTTATCAGCTCCAAGTTGCACTTTTTTCCCGGAGGGATGACATACTGAGGTTCCAGACTTCTCAGCAACGATCTCGGAGCATAAACGCGAGAGCATTTGCGCCGCAGTATTATGAATATAATGATGCAAATGGCGGCCCATATCAAGACGGGGACTATAGTTGCCAGAAGATTTCTGCCTGAGGACGAATTGGAGCCGGCTATCTGACGCGACAACCCGGGGCTTGTTGAATTGTCGCGGGCGGAGCCCACTCGCGGGTCAGTCGTAGCCATCGACAGAGTTCATATCTAGCCCGTGGTTGTGTGTTGAGGCGTCGGCGGTCAGGTGTCGCGCCAGAGAGGCCGTCGAGACATTTTTGCATCCACGGGCGTTCGCGGCGTCGATTTTGAAAGCTAAATTCTGGGCGAGCGCAAGGCGTGGAGAGAAATGCAAGTCGCTGATCGAGTCGTCAAGCTCGAGGTCGAGACTCGGGCCTAAGCATCACGCACAGGGGGGGTGGACGAAGATTCGCGCTTTGGACGAATCGCCGGGAGATTTGACATAAAGATCGCTGATGGCTGAAGCCCGACGACGGCAACCTGCAAATAGCCAATCGATAGCGGCCCCAACGAGCCCTGCTTCCGGCAAGCCGATCTTCGTTTCGGTTCGAGCTGCTTCGGTTAAAAAGGGGCGATCTGCTTGCGTCTTGCTAGTCCCTAAAGAGGGACCCATCAGCCGGATGATCTGCTTGCCAGTTCCCTCTAAGAGCCCGGAACCCTTGGTAGTTTACGAGTAGGAGTACGAGTAGACGAGTGGTGCAAGTAGAGACGAACCCGCATGTGATTGCGACAGCTTCAATTACGGTACGAGTAGTGTAACCGACCTTTCAGCGCGAGGGCCAAACTTGCTGATCAAAGAGAGCGCCCATCCCTGACTGATTCCACGCCACTGGTCGAGTTGCTGTTCTTTTCAGATGAATGGACTCTGATGAATCCTCTATTGCAGGAGAGGAGGACTGCAAGCCTCGAGAAATGACATGGAAGAACGCATCGGTGACGCACCGGTCCTATACCAGGAGTCCTCGCCGACGGTCCTTCATTAACCTCAAATTAAGCAGCTCTTTCGAGACCAAATCGTCGAACAAGTCACACGATCTCATGCTCATCGACTGATGGCGGACTCGAAATTCAAGGGCGACAATATTCAAAGTGCCCTCAGCATGATTTGCCCAGGAATTGTGCTTCACCCTCTGCTCAGCCTGCCCTCAGTCTGCCTTCAAGTCCAGCCGTACTTTCCTTCTAAAGACATCTTCACTCTTGCTGTTTCCTTTCGTCGCCTGAAGTAAGCTTGTAAACTAGAACTGAGAGACGATGGCTCCCGATCCCGATCCACGCTCCTGGCTCTCAGAGTACGCACTCCCGCGGATCAGAATTTGAACGTCACCAAGTGCTGATTTTGAGTGTAGCGCCCACAAAAGTACCGATTTCGCAGATTTAACAGTCAAATGCGGAGAGACCGAGCTTCGAGTGCACCGCGTGGTCCTCTGTTCTCAGTCACCCTTCCTCAAAGCTGCTTGTGTTAACGACTGTCAGGTCAGCTTTGTCAACCCTATTACGAGCTTATATTTTTAATCCGTCCTAGGAATCTCGGACTGCGATGATTGAATTTCCAGACGATGAGCCCCAGATTATCGAGAGACTGATAGAATGCTGCTATCGCGCGGACTACGCCGAGTTTCCCGCCAACCCCTTCCTCGGTCACGCGAAAGTTTTTGCGGCTGCGACCAAATATGGCCTCCCAGGTGTAGCTCTCGAAGCAACGGAGAAATACGAATCAGCCGGGTACTATGATTGGAATGCCGCCGAGTTCCTGCTGTCGGTTCCCTACACTTACGAGTCTACCCACGTATCAGTTGTCGCTATGCGAAGGAAGGCTAGCTTTTGCGCTCGATCCCACATGAGGAAGCTGACGGAAACTCAAGGGCAGTACGAAGCATGGAGGCAAACATGTTTAGATGTGCCTGAATTTGCCTTTGATGTTCTTCACCAGGGGGCGAAGGATTACGTCGAGTGTATTTGTCGTCGATGTCACGATAGGATGCCACCTTCGGAAACGGAAGTCAAGAGTCCATGCTGCGCCGCTGATATGGACTGGGATTCAGAAGTGACCGCCGTCAGCCCACGGAGATAGTCTAGGACCTCGAGCCTGTGGTAGCGCTCGACCGGGGTGAAGAGCACAACAAGGCATGTTCTGAAGGGAAGAAAGCACACCACTTGTTTCATGGGGATTGACAATACATAGCGCCCCAAACCGCTCATCCAAGGCTCTGGCCGCAGATGTCGTGCATGGCAGAGATCGGGATTACCCCAGAAAAAGGGAGCACCGGCATTAGTAATGGCCGCAAACCAAAATCGGAACATTCCACCAGGTCTCCAGGTTTCCGTCAAAGTTGGAAATGGCGTATTTCCCCATTGAGTCGTTGTAGTCCAGGCACAGACGAAGCTGGGACAAATTAGCCACTTCACCGGGCACTGTGGTCAAGCTGACTCATACCGGCACTGTGACCGTTCACAGCACCGACCATGGATGATCAAGCGGAATTCTACCCTGCATCAGGCCAGCGTCAAATCATAGTATCTTGAACGTTCTTCTATAAGAGTAAGGACACAGCATCGCTTCCTCGCGCCCCGATAATGAACCCTGCCCATTGCGACCATGGCGAACAACAAACTGTCACCAGACGATCTCACCATCGACAACCTCACACCGCACGTCATCAAACTCAGCTCAAACATCGAGAGCGAACGACTCAAGTTCGTCTTTTCGAAACTGATACAATACTCGCATGATTTCGTCCGGGACACCAAACTGACCACGGCGGAATGGGAGGCAGCATGGCAATATCTCACAGAGGTGCGGGACAAGAGGGTCAACCCACTCGTTTTATGTAAAGCTCACCCATCTTCTCAGGTCGGCCAATTCTGCACACCAGATCGACAAGAGATGATCCTCCTGTCTGATGTGATTGGTATCTCGGCACTGGTCGACGCGATCAACAACCCGACGGCTCCTCGAGCGACAGAATCGTCGGTGCTGGGTCCGTTTCATAATGACGCTCACGAGTTCGAAATCGGCCAGTCAATCGCGTCCAAAGGCGCCATCGGGGAACCCATGCTTATCCGGGGAACCGTCTCTGACACGGATGGCGCACCGCTCGCGGGCACCGCGGTCGATGTGTGGGAAACCAATGGCAACGGCTTCTACGACATGCAAGATCCCGAGAAGGACGAGCCGGACTGTCGGGGCATCTTCCACACGGACGAACAAGGCAGGTTTGCGCTCGTGGGCGTCCGCGCCGTTGACTACCCGATTCCGTACGATGGTCCCGTCGGTGTCTTGCTGCGATTGCTCAATAGGTCGAATGTCCGGCCAGCCCATGTGGTAGGTGGAATCTATCTATTTCCGAAATCAAAGTGCCCGGGTCTGTATGCTGACAGGGTCTTGAAATGGCAAACAGCACTTCGTACTTCAACATCCGGAATGCGTCCGGTTGACCACGGCACTCTACTCGAACGACAGCGAGAATGTCGCCCTGGACCCGGTCTTCGGCGTCAAGAAGAGCCTCATCAAGCAGTTTGTGTGGTCGGAAGACGCGGCATTGGCAAAGGAGTTCGACATTGACATGCTCGAAAAAGTGGACTCGGCTGGTAAGAAGACGACTGGGTTTTGGATCTTGGAGCACGATTTCGTGCTCATGAGGAAATGAAACACTGTGGCGCGCCTGGGCCGCAAGCAAGCGAGCCGAGCGACGTTGGAGGGTTTGCCGTCCTTCTATATTGTGTAATCAAGGCCACTCTGTCTCATCAACCAGGTAAACCAGCTTCTCTCCGCTGACCTTACCCTCTTTCATCTGCTGCAGCCCGTCTGGGACGCGAGAGAAGCCACCACGCTCAACGCGTTGTGGGTGTGGCTTCCACTTCCCTTCATGCCATAGTTTTTCAGCAACGGCGGCGAAGCTGGACGCAAACACGAAATGCTCGGGCTGTGCTTCGAAATACTCCCCTTCAAAGATAAAGGGCTCGCCAGACTGGCTGTAGGCGAGGAAGAACTCCGACCGTACGTCCCGACGTGGGCAGTCCACATCCAGGAGGTTGCAATAGATGCCTCCATCGGCGCCGATTGCTTCCGCGCAGATCCTCGCAGTCGAGTCCAGGGAAACCGTATCGAAGGCAAGCTTGAGTTTTTCACCCGTTACGTCCCTGATGCGTGCGCCCACGTCAGGATCATGCTAGTAGGGCACAAAGTTGTCAGTCTGCCACGTCTCCACTGAAGAGCAGGAGAATGGTCCCCTACATAATCGTATACGAAGGTCGCGCCAAGTTCCTTCATAAACCCGAAATACTTTGGAGAGCAAGTGGTAATGACCTCCCACCCGGATCTGCGTAGAAATTGCAGCCTTTAGTATGTACCATTTATGTTCGTCCTGGCCATAGAAACTTACAGTCGCGCGAACTGGATCGCAAGAGTGCCCGTGGCTGTACTACCACCGTAGATGAGGATCGACTTCGGCTCGATATCCTCCGTCGTCCCAGGCAAAGGGAGGCCGAGGACATTGTAGAGCCCAAAGCCCAATGTCCCGATTCCAACTCCTACTGTGCACGCAGCCTCGAAGCTCACGCCCTCTGGGATGTGCAACTGGAGGTGTCCCTTGACGGCGATGAATCTGGCGAAGGCTCCATTTTCGGCATTGATATCGTTGCCTGCAAGACGGTCAGTGTTGTCGTGTTCCAAGGGAATCGTGAACCTAGACACCTCCGTGGGCGAAACCCGCAACGCGATCGCCTTTTTTGAAGTTCTTCTTCACATCTTTGCCGACCTCTTCAACGATTCCGGCGTAGTCGCAACCGACGATGGTCCCGTCGTTGCCGACAGCGTCGAGAGTGGTCCAGTCTGTTGGATTGAGTGCAACTGCTACAGTTCGAACCAGGATATAGTCGCCCGGGAGTTTAGGGTTGGCAATGGGCCTGAGGACGGCTCGGCCAGTGCATTCACGGATTAGGCCAAAGTTCTGCACAGGGGAAGAAGACATTGTGGGAAATGATTCCTATGCTCGGCTTAGAAACATGGTGAGGGTGAACCGACATTTTGTATTCTGCTGTCCAAGTCTCGGGGCACTCTGTCTTTGTGATCACGTCTTTCACCTCCAGAGTCAAAGGCATCGATGCGCTCATTCAGGCCGGCTGTGTTTACAGACAGGATGATGGGAGATTTGAAGTGAAAGCTTTTGTCAGGTTGGACGCCTCGCCGGATCCGGTGTCTGCGGCGGAGATGGTCGGCTATGGTCCGTAGCGCCTAACGCTCCCCGCAGGGATAGAAATCGTGGCCCCTAGACTTGGGGCTGCCGGGGCCTAAACTGTCAGTTTCGGGGCTCTCCAACTAGGGTGATGCGGAAGTCCAAGCAACAGCTGATGACAAGAGAATTGCTTTCGCTTCTCTTGAACTACGGGTTTGATCGAGCTCACGACATCCAGGGAGCAATCTTCCACAACCCTGCAAAACGCCGTCATGGCTTCCGAACAGCAGCCGTCGTGTTGTGTTGTTGCTAATATTCTCTTGCTGACAGGGTTTCATTTTGGTCACCTTGAAGGCTTTCTGCCTATATCAATGAACAGAAAACCCATGATGATTCACATGCAAGGGAAGAACAACACCATGGAGGCATCGGTATAATTCTTGATCTCGAATCTCATGTCAGTCGTCCACCCACTACATTTCCCTTCGAATAGCGAGTGTGAGGGCTTTGCGATTACGGATGGCGTTCGTAAGGGAGTACCATATGTCGTTAACGACGAGTTTCCCGGTTCAGCTATCGATTCTCGCTCAGGAGGTCGAATCGTGTCAATGTCGCAAATGTCTCTGGAACGGGCCGCGGATGATATATGCCAAAGCCATGGACGGGGCGGTCGGCTTGACTCAGGATCCAATCCCACTGGGCGAAAGCTTTGTGTACAATTTCACAATGGCAACGACGAGTTCGGCACGTTTTTGTACCACGGTCATGGAAAGACACCAGTAAGCCGAATAAGGTGTGACTCGCGAGTGGCCGGTGTCCTTTAACATGGGCATAGAAAATGCTGAACAGACCATGACGAAAGGTGCCGATTGTATGCTCTCCTTCTATCTCAACGAGTTAGGCGGCGACTGGTTGAACACCATTCAGTGTGTGGATGCTGGATCCAAAGATTACAAGGAGAACCGCCTCGCCTACCACGGCGGTCTTAATGACCACTGGGCTCACGATGTGAGTGTATCGACCGTGCTGCTGGAGCACTTTGCCTTTTCTATTTCGTGGGTGGGCCATCATCTGCCATTGATGTTTTCATCAGAATACGCCCTAGAGCTGGGGTTACTATACGCGGAGTGAGCTTCCTGTCCAGTTTACCCTGGCAGAACGCTGGATTGTTGGTGACATCTACCAAGGAAGCGTCACCGCTTCAACTAATTCAAACCGTATGACACGGTGATCGCAAAGTAGCCCATCGTTTCGGCTATATCGCATTCATTACGGCGAGTTTGGACTGGACCTGGCGGTTTTCTCGGTGACACTGATACAGGTCGACATGGACGTGGCCCGCTTCCCTTTGGCTGAGTCACCAGTAGAAGCGAGGCAAGCTGGGGAAACTTTCTGGGGAGAAATTGCTGGGCCTGCGATTGGCTTCTCTGGCTACACAAAATCAACGAGTCTAGAATGCTGAATTCGTGTTTCCTGCAGATACGGCACCCGTTCTCGACCCTGGACCCTTCTTTATCCTTCCAGTACAGTTGGTTTCATTCTCCTTCCTGACTAACGGTGGCCCTGCTGGTCGAGATTCTGCAGCTAATGCTTGATTCGTCAGCACTTCCTTGGAGATTACGAGCGTATGGGCATTGATGTCTTCTACCAACGAGACCGGTCCCGCATCCTATGTGGTTCTGGGGCAGTGCTTCCGACAGACCCTTGATAAAGATCGTGTTCCCCTCAAGGAGAAGCATTCCCGTCGACCCAACTCTGTCAGTACGAAAGCCGTGTGGCAGCTTTTCAGACTGCTGTACTCACCGAATACTGTCTCGTTCCACAGCTGAGCGAATATACACGCCCCGATGGACAGATCCAATGCCACAAGCGACTTAGGAACACATGTGGCAACTTCAGCTGTGAAACACCAACAACAGCATGGGAGATCTCCAGTCGCTGAAGACGGCGCCGACTGCAGCGCGTCCATTTCCGAAGCCACAATGATGCAGAAAGGTTCAGCAGAGACAGAAGCGACGAAAGACGCGTCCCCAGAATACGATCCGCGCGACCATGGGGTCCGAAGAATCATAAGAAACTTCACTCCCTCGCACGTGCCGCCTTATCCAGTCGGTTCCATAAGAGGCCTTGCTAACATTTCGCCCCTTTACGGGCTCTCAGATGGTTTATCATCACGATGAGCACGGGCGTCCTCTCCATCATGTGCCATCAGCTCCCGTACAACGGGCACTGGCTCCAAGTCATCTCGGTTATCTTCTTCGTTACGAATCTCGTGCTCTTCCTCGCGTTCTCGATCTTGTCGTTGCTGCGATATTCTCTCTATCCTCACCTTTTCGCCGCCGTGCTTCGCCATCCGCACCAAAGCCTGTTCATGGCGACATTCCCCGTCGGGCTTGCCACTCTCATCAACATGACGATTCTGGTGTGCGTGCCGGAGTGGGGCCACGGTATGGCGACCCTGGCATGGGCGTTGTGGTGGATAGCTACCGTCCTCGCACTCACCACCTGTTTCCACCTAACATACGTGATGTGAGTACTCCCTTGCGTCCTTGCTTCCTTCTTCCCGGTCCGTGCTCGGAATTGCACGCAGAGCAGATTTTTCTGGTGTGCACACGAGCGAGCGAGCGACCGAGTAACTCCTACTGATAACGAGGGGCCCAGAATGACGAACCGGAGAGGCGAGCTCGTAGAAATGACGGCCCTGTACCTCATCCCCATTGTCGCGGTGGTCATCGCCGCCACGTCGGGAAGCCTTGTCGCCAGCGCGCTTCCCAACCCGCAGCATCAGCTCTGGACGCTCATTCTATCATTCATCCTCTGGGGCATGGGCTCCCCCCTCTCATGGATCATCCTGACGTTGTACTTCCTCCGCATGAGTCTGCACAAGCCACTTAAGCGCGAAGTCATCGTGTCGCTCCTGCTACCGATCGGCCCGCTGAGTCTGTCGGGGTTCTCGTACGTTTTGTCCGGCGGGTGTCCGTCGGTCATTCAGTTGGTCGTGCGGCCCGTGTGACTGTGTGACCTGTCTATATGTTTTAAACACCGGGCTTTCCCTCCCAGAGAAGCCACTTCTTGCTCTGGCTCTGCTAATAATGAACGCCTTCCTAGGCTCATCACCCTCAGCAAGCTCGCTGTGCGGCTATTCCCCGTGACGCATTCTCTGCCGCACGTCGCGCACACGTCCGCGGGAGAAGTCTTCTATATTGTCAGCATCCTGGCCGGGCTGATCCTATGGGGCTTTGCGATCGTGTGGTTCATCGTCGCCGTCATGATGATCGCCACGTCGGGCGGCTTCCCCTTCAACATGGGCTGGTGGGGGTTCATTTTCCCTGTCGGTAAGACAGCACAGCGCGGACAGAGTCCTCTCCCGTGCGACCACGTTATTCATGCCGCGTTAAGCCAAGTCGAGTTTCTGTTAATCCCACGCGTTCCTTGGTACGCACCGCGCTAACGCAAGGACATACCGTAGGCGTCTTCACCCTCCTTACAATAACGCTGGGCGAAGAATTGGAGTCCAAGTTCTTCAGGGTCCTGTCATGTGTAGGTGTTCCGCCGTTTGTCCATCCGTCCGTCTGCCTGTCTGCCTGCCTGCCTGTCCATCTGTGCTTTTTCGTCTCTTCTTCCGTCCCAAAATATCTATCATTCCCATCCATCCACCCCGCGATGCATTGAATTATACACGCAGACGCAGACAGACCGCAGCCGAGCATATACCCCACACGCGAGCGTCGTAAGTCCACACTTGTTACTCCGTTATTAACGCCTCGATCTTTCCGCAACTATCTAGGTCCTAACCGCGGCATGTTCGGCCATGTGGCTCGTCATCGCGGCCATGACGGTCCAGCGCGCCCTGAGGGGGTCGATGTTCTATGCCCCCTGTCTGGGGACGGATCTGTTCATGAAAGCACGGAAAGGGCTGGGTTCAAGTTCCGCGGCGGAGAAAGTGGTCTAAGAGTCGAGCGCGAGGTGGGGGTTGAATTGGGATTCGAGAACGTGCGCGGGAATGGAGCGCATGGGAAAATGGAGTGAAATGGGACGGAGGTCAGTCGGTGATCAAATTGTGTATGGATGGATGGACTACGAAAGCGCAAATCTCCAAGGGGATTGCATGTATCCCCGGGCCAGGAGACACAATGCACAAGCATAAAGGACGAAAAACAAGGCATGAGACATCAGGCAGAAGACACAAGCCGGCGGTTACGTACCTAACTGATGTGCAGCACCGAGTACTGAATACCAAGTAGTGTTATACAGGGAGGATTCTTCGCCATTACTCACACAATCTGTCGTGACGGATCCCAACTCGCGGCGTCTGGATCAACCCACCAGCTATCTATAGCGGGGAACGATGTTGCTTCCTTTTACACCATGAGGGGCATCTATATTCAGCCCCCAGTTGCAGAATGTTCGCTGCGCAGGACAGCAAGACAAACCAAGGCAAGAGGGGACAATGTCCTCACATATACACCAAATTCACTCCTTAAAGGCCCATTTCATAATCCAGTCCAGTGAAACGTTGTTGGCACCTGAATGAGAGTGGCGAGCCTCAGATCTTCTACAGACGCTCCAATGGAGACACGATACTTGCCTGCCTCCGCGCACCACTTGCTCCTTTTCTCGTCATAATACGACACCGAGTACTTGTCGACGCTGAAGACGACAGCACGCTTTTCTCCTGGCTTCAGGTCGTGGACTTTCTGAAAGGCTTGAAGTTCTACGGCCGGTCG
This sequence comes from Phialophora verrucosa, assembly GCA_002099365.1. Lineage (NCBI taxonomy): Eukaryota > Fungi > Ascomycota > Eurotiomycetes > Chaetothyriales > Herpotrichiellaceae > Phialophora > Phialophora verrucosa. The sequence goes on along the minus strand of MSED01000015.1, from coordinate 1,855,788 downwards.
GAATACGGAGCTGTTGAGAGCTGCGACGTACAGCTGCACTGTCTCGTGTCCTGTGCATTGGCCGATGTTTGATATTGTCACGGAAAATGCCACGCTTGTGTTGGGATGTAGCAAGTTGTCTGTTTCGAGAACCAGGTCGCTGAACTTGAACTCTGTGTACGAAAGGCCGTGGCCGAAGGGAAAAAGGGTGTCGATATGTCGGGTAGAGTAATGACGATATCCCACCAGTATCCCTTCAGCGTATCTGACACGACCGTTTTCACCTGGAAAGTTGCCGTAGCTGTACCCGGTCAGCGCGTTCATGCGGATTGGTAGGAGCTGTGAACTTACGACGGGTTGTGCTCAAGCTTTCGCGGGAACGTCATGGGAAGTTTGCCGCATGGCGAGACGGTGCCGAGGAGGACGTCAGCTAGCGCGTTGCCCATCTCACTGCCCATGAACCAGCCCTGAACCACGGTCGACGCTTCGTCAATCCACGGCATCTCGACGGGGCTGCCGGAAATGTTCACGACCACCGTGCGCGGATTAGCTTTGAGCAGTGCTTCAACAAGTCCATCCTGAGCGCCAGGCAATCTGAGACATGTCAGCTTCCAAGTCACCTACGAGACGGTATCGCGCCGGCCCACCTCATGTCCTTGCGATCGAAACCTTCACTCTCGTGCTCTTGGTCCGTTCCGATTATACAGATCACCGTATCAGCCGAGGCTGCTGCTTCAAGGGCGTTCTGGAGAAGGGTTCCAGGCTCGACAACTGGACACACGCCCAGCCGAAGTATACCACCTCCTATATCGGCAACATTTCTGTCGGGGAGACCGCTGATGTTAGAATACTCTGCCACAAGCTCGTAGGACCGTCCAGCTATCAGTGGCAAAACACCGCGGACCTCTTTGGTACCCAGACCTGAGCCTGTTAGCCATGTCTTTGGGACAATGCAATCAGTTGAACCTTTGCCTACCGAAAAATTGGTTTCCTCGTTCTTGGTTCGTCCAGTTGTCCACCAGTAAAACTCCGTCGACATACAGTCTAGCCCTGCCCGTTGTGATGACACCGAACTCGAAATCACCATCGCCGGGCGCTGTATAATGCCCCTTGAAGCGCCCAAATACCGAAGGAAGGGTCGCTTTTGGAAGGCTGTCAATGAAAACAAGTCTCCATGTCAGGCTGTGCGTCTCCCACACTTTCTCAGCACCGGGTTCGTGGGTAAAATCGCGATCGTAAAACTCCAGGGTTAGTCCAGCGCATCCGGGTGCCGACTCAGTTTGCAGGAGCGGAAGGAGGTCGTGTTTGTAGCAACCCTGAGCGAATACCAGGTGACTGGCTGGGTGTGTCTCCGCCAATGCTCGTTTGATTCCGTCAAATGCTGAGACGTAATAGTAAGGAAACACCGTTGAGCTGCCCCCGCCGCAATAAAGATCCTCTTGAGCGTTGGGCCCTATGACCACCACGTTGCCAGGATTTCGGATAGGAAGCAACTGGGAGGTGTTCTTGAGCAACACTATCGACTCGGCTGCTGCTTTCCTGTTCACCGCTCTCACTTCTGGCGTGTTGTTTTCCCACTCGTCAGCGTCTTCAGGAACACCTGCGGCACGGGTTTTCTCGACGAGGTCAAGAACATTTCTGGCCCTTTCATTGAGCGTGCCGACCTCTAGCTTTCCAGCATGCAGTGATCTCATCACCAACTTGCCACGCCATTCAGTTTTGCCCGGCATTTCGAGATCGAGCCCAGCGTTCAAGGCCTCAGATGTGGAATAGGTAGCAAACCAGTCAGAGCTGTGGGCATTTAGTCAACGAAACCCGAGTAGCTTGGGAGTCTGAGCATACATGATCATTCCCTTCCAGCCCCAGTCGTCTCGTAAGATGCCTTGGAGGAGTTGCGGACTCTCGCTCACATGTAACCCGTTCACCCGATTGTACGACGCCATGACGGCCCAGGGTTGAGATGTTCTCACCACTATTTGGAAGGGTTTCAGGTATGTTTCTCGCAAAGGTCTGTGTCAGACTGGTTCAGCAGGGGCAAGCAGCAACTGAAATCAACTGACCTGGGCTCAATGATGACATCGATCTTTGTACGCTGAGTTTCTTGATCGTTGCAGACAAAGTGTTTCACTGTCGTAGCGATGCCTTCGCTTTGGATTCCGCGGACAAGAGCTGATCCCAGGTGGCCACTCAACACAGGGTCTTCGGAGTAGCATTCGAAGTTCCGTCCGGCGATAGGTGACCTGTGGATATTGATCGTGGGAGCGAGTATGGCACTGCGGTCAGGCGTTAGTCACTCTGAGTCACCAGGATAAGTAGAGACACTTACTGAACACCCTGCGATTTAGCCTGTCCTGCCATGAAAACCCCGACCTCTTCTAACAGTTTAACGTCCCAGGTAGCCGCTAGAGCAACCGGACATGGGAAACAAGTCGTTGGCGAGGCTTGGAAGGTGCGGCGTCTATTCAGCAATATGGAATTAGTTCTGACACGCTGATTTACGGCCTGCAGCGGCGTCTCTTACCCCCGTACACCACTCGGACCATCGGAGAACTGCCCCCGGGAAGGTCTCTCAGCAAGACCGTTCAAATGTAAATATGCCAGCCTCACTCACACGGATAGATGGGATGCCTCGATGTGGCAGCGATGCCGTATGCCAACTGTGACTGTTAATTCGCAAATTTATTGTAGATTTGCACGAGAGGGTCCTACGCATCTGCGCCTGAAAGCAATGAAATCGTCTCCGGGACCGTCAATTGACTGAGGATCGACTGAAGCCGTTGGCTCGCGTCACCCATGGCGATGGAAGAGCTGGACAAGTTTGACGTTCACCAGATTGCCGCGGCGAGCTTTGCAGCCAGATGCAGTGCTGCATACCGACAGGGTCGAGCTTTTGTAGTTGCTTGAGGAGTGGGCAAGTCTGTGGACATTGTCGGATGAAAGACGAGCCGCGATCTGGGCCTTCGTCGCTGACCTTGTCGAGCATCCAGCACACGGCATCGGGATATGAAAGATACCTTGTTCATGGCTCCTTCCTGGAGTGTGGATTGAAAGCGGAACAGGAAGGTGGGGTTGGCTTATCGCTCATTGGCCCATCCGACCGGAACCGGAACCGGGACCGGTTTCTGCAGCTTCAGCCGACCTCACATTGGTTTGACTCTCGCCTCACGCTGCCACACTCTTGAGATGGTGCTGGCGCGTCCTCTTGAGGTGACGAGAAAATGTGCAATGCCGAGGGTCGGTGGATCGCGAACCTCTGACAGGATGAGGCTTCGAATCGCGCAGTTCAGGGAGCTACCTCGTTCCATCGCATTCATCTGTCCGTGAGGTTCTGTTGCTTCTTGCGGCCGCCGTCTTCAGCTTCGTCTTACAGACCATCCCACATCAGGCCGCTGCCAGCTATGTCTCTCGGTATTTCCGCTGAGGACGACGCCCACTTCACCCTGCAAGAAAATCAGGGCGACATGGCGCAGCTGGAAGAGTTCTCACAAAATCCAGCGGCACATCCTGTGAGGAATGCAAAGCCTGGGAGAGCGGCACAAGCATGCAGAAAATGTCGGAATCTCAAGGTCAGCCCGGCCTCTAACAAAGCCAGGAGAGTGCTGCCTATGAAGGTCTAACCTGTGTCAGATGAGATGCGTTGTGTCTGCTGGAAGTTCAATATGCAATCGCTGCCGTAGGCTCGGACGAATATGTGAGTTTCGACAACATCACCCGTCCATGGCACTGTCACCACTTCGCCGGCCGAACTGGGCCATTGCGCAGACCCAATCCAACAGCGTCAATGCCATTAACGCAGAGCGCCTCTGCCGAACCCAGCCCCCTCAAGCCGGCAGAGGTACCGTAGAACAGCAGATAAGCCCTGCTTTCGATCCTCTTGTATCGTCAAGTCATACACACGGGAGCTTTTACAACGAAAGTCAGATTCCAACACATCGAGGCCCGTCGATGACTGAGTCGATCGATCTTCTCTCCATCTATTCGACCTCTCCTGTCACCGCTGTGACAGACAACAACGCGTCCCATAGCCCACCAGTCGAACCCCAGGCCGGACACCCGAAACACTCAACCCAACAGGCAGGCCTAGTAGAGGAAGGCCAATCCCAGGCAAGCGTAAAAGCCGAAAGCCCTCTGTCGGTACATGAGATGAAGCAAATCATTCATATGTACACCTCGCAATGATTTCTGTCCCGCTTTACAAGGTGCTAACTTTGCGTAGCTTCAAAGAGAGAATTCTGCACTTTATTCCAGTGTTTTGCAAAGAAGATTTCGAGGCGCGCTCATTGCATGAAGGACACCAGCACCTTGCGAACTGCATCTGTTATGTGACCTCCTCCTTTCTTCCGGGGGGCACTGCGATAGCAGATGCGCTTCGCAAGCGTGTCTCAGACTTCGTGCTTGAGAAATGTACAGGTGTGCACAGTCTCCGAGACCACAATCTGGAGGACCTTCATGCGATGATGATACTCCACGCTTATTCTCGTCCGTCGCTTGGTGCTGCTGCCATTCGTCATTCAATATCGTCATCGCTGCTCAAAACTATGGTGGAGGGATATGCGATCAACATCGGATTGCACCGATCCGTCGAGGCTGTAAAGGCGGCTCTGAGATCAAGAAAACCTGATGTGACCGCGACCGCAGATTTCAAGAAATACACTTATTGGCTGTGGCTGTACACATTGGCTCATCAGTGAGTACCAGAGTCATAAAGGGTACCCAAGAAGCCCTGCCTGACTAGCAATGCAGCAGTGCGGTCGTGAATAGGACTCCTCCGAGCATCCGTGCCGACGCATCTATCAGAAACGCAGCGACTGTACTGGCGGATGTTGGCAAGTCTTCACGCATATCTAGGATCCTAGGAGAGGTCGAGTTGTGTTTGTTGTGGGAAAAGGTATGTCGCGAATCTGCGCTGTGGTACATGTCGACACGTTTAATCTTGTCAGACAGGCAAGTACTCCGGAGTGCCAGGTGAGCGAGTGGTGGTGCACCCCAGACAACCTCGAAAATCTGGCGTCACCGCCTTCCTCGGCACTAGAACTTGCCGAAGGCGAGATTCAGCGATGGTGCGGGAGGTGGAATCACTTTATTAATCGAGGTCTGAGATCTCTATACTGGGCTGTCGCTACTCCCATCTGACTGTTGAGCTAGGAGGCTACGGACAAGGGCTCGAGTTTCATTTCCGCTACGCCAGATTTTGCATCAGCAGCTATGCCCTTCAGTTCATCAAGGGCCGGCTGGGTGATCTGAGCCCGAGTGAAGCCACGACTGTCCAACCATGCATGCAATACGCCTTAGATATCCTTGACTGGGCTATTTGTCTGTCTCCAGTGAGCAAAGATGCTCTGCGATATATGAGCGACTTCGGATTCGTGATGATCACCTTCGTGGCGCTGTTCGTCACGCAAGTCTGCCAACACGTGCAGCCTGTCTACGCCGACCGTGAAACTGCCCTGGGCCGCGTGATTGCCGTGTCAGAGCTGATGGTGGACCTGGCGGTGAGCGCGAGTCACTTTACCGCGCAATTGGGCCGCTCTCTCCAACGGCGTGTGGCCCAAGTCCGGCAGCGCAGCAGTGGTGAAGCTCAATGCGCGGTCAGGCAGGAAGCTTCCGTTGGGGAGCACACCGTTACCGGTTCTGCAAGCCGGGATCCAACAGCGAGGTTGACTCCGAATCCTGTTCAGTTCGAGGTAAGTACGTATCTGGATGGTTTCCTGGCCGGGTCATCGGACTGGGACCCTACAGCGTGGTTGAGTGACTTCCTTGGCGACACAGGTGAATGGAACTTCACCTAGCCGGACCTGGATCACACCAAATCACCCCTGTCGGCCCTCGGCGACCCTTGGCGCGCTCTTCAGGGCCTCCACGTGGTCGTTGCAACGACGGGCCATCCGTGCAGCTCCGTTCCAACTCATGTCCACTGCTTTTGTGTTGGACCGGAAACCAACCGGTCCCGGTCCAGAAGCCGAGTCTCGCGAATCCGTAACCAAGAAACCGGTCTGGCCGTCGGTAACCTCCGGCTCAATGGAAGACCCACTCACCCCGTGGGGAATATCTCTACGGGACGCCAGCTCTTAAGAGACGTTGAACTGGTCCGGAGAACGGACGTTTGTATTGCAGTCTTTCAAGAAAACTCAACGTCTCGGTCTAAAGGTGCTCTTACTGTCTCGTCTCAGTTATATGCACAATGGCAGATTCAGCAGGCAAGATAACGCTCGCGGCGGAACACGATGAAGAGACACAGCAGCCTTTCAAGGCCGTCAAAGCAGCGGATGACGCTCATCGCTTTGTGCAAGAGAACCAGGCCATTGAATGGACAGAAGAAGAGGAGAAGAGACTACTCTGGAAGATCGACATTCGCATGATTGTGCTGGTATACCAGTGCCGCTCTCGCCCCATCCTCTGTCCGCTTGCTGACTTCCCGCGCAGTTGTTGCTGGCCAATATCATGACCGCCTGCGACAGCCAGGCATACGGGGTCGCGGCGATCTTCGGATTGATACAGGATCTCAAGCTCTACACGGTCATCTCCACCAGCCCGCTGATTCTCGACTTGACGAAATATTCATGGACAAACTCAATTCTGACCTTTGGAAATCTGATTGTGAGGGCTCTGTTTGCCGATACTCAATCTTACGCCGCACTGGGTTGGTTCACTGACAGGTGACCCGTACACAGAGTCAATATCCTCTCCTGCTCATTGCTCAGCGTCTTCCGATTGGGAAGTGTATGACGGCTGTTGTGCTATACTCTGGTGTCCTTGCCCTTCTTTTCATCACATTACACAACTTTGCAGGAGCGATGGCTTTGAGGCAAACTACGCTTTTCCGCTGCAAAGGTGACTTTTTGGCTGACCCAAGGCAGATTCTTCTATGGCTTCCAAGGCGTCGGCCTCTCGGTCTGTATCCTGCTTAGTTCGATGTGGTGAGCCTTGTGCTACATGTTGCTTTAATGAATTCCTTTGGTGACTCCCGCACAGGTGGAAAACGGAGGAGCAACCTCTTCGCATCGGCCTCTGGATGTGCGGCTCCTCCATCGGGTCGATTGTCGGACAAGCGTTCGACTACGCCGCTGCTTCAATCAAAGGAGAGTTCGAGAAAAGTCCCTGGAAATGGATCTACCTGTTGCTCGGGTCTATGACCGTGGCGTATTCCATCTTCTTTGGCATCTTCTTCCCAGATTCTCCGATGAAGGCCCAATTTTTGACCGAAAGAGAGCGCAACATTGCCGTACGGCGGCTCCAGGGAAACCAGACGGGGATCCAGTCACGTCGGTTTAAGCGAGCACAGGTCGTCGCTGCGCTCACGGATCCTCAGCTCTGGCTTCTGTGCGTCGCCGGCTTTGCTTTCTCCTTTGCGACTGCTGGCTTAGGAAGGTAAGGAAATTATGCCTGCCCTGAATTGAGAGTTGACTTCGCCACAGCTTTGGGCCGTTGATCCTTTCAAGTTTTGGCTTCTCGAACTTCAGAACCATTCAACTCTACATGCCCTGTTCTGGCATTGTCATCATCCTGATGATACTATCTGGGTATGATTCCGTCTCAACCGAGAATCCAGCTTTGCAACTGCTCCTGCGAGCGTATCACTGACGAATGTTCGTGACTAGCTCGCTGGTGACCAGGTTCAAAAGGTCGCGCATTTTGATCGCCATGCTCTTCCTCATCCCTTCGATCATCGCATTCAGTCTACTTTGGAAGCTCCCGAGAGAGCACAAGGGCGGTCTTCTCGCCTCTTTATATCTCGTATGTCTTGTTCGCAGCGTCCGAACTGGTCCTGAGCCACTCTGACTAACCATCGGGACTTCCACAGACCGTCTTCTTCTATGGTTCCCTCATCCAGATGTTTGGCCTCCTCGCATCAAATGTGGCAGGCTTCACGAAAAAGACGACCGCGAATGCAATGGTCTTTGGGGTTTCGTCGATAGGCGGCATCACTGGACCATTCGCGTTCAAGGGCAGCGAAGCCAGCAAAGGCTACCCCACAGGGATGATCATTCTCATGGTCTCCATGGCTGCAGCCGAGGTCTCGTTGGCAGTGCTTTGGTGAGAGCCTTCTATCCTACATCGTCTGAAAGTCCAAAGCCTAACCACTGTATTGCTGTTAAGGGTATACTATAAGCGCTTCAATCGTCGTCGTGACCTCGCGCTGAACGCTGACGGTACTGCGAGCGTTTTACAGACTACTATGACCGAGGAACAAGCTGCCTTTCTCGACCTTACAGAACACGAGAACCCCTACTTCCGATATGCTTGTTGAGCGCGAACTGCCGAGTGTCAGAACAGGGGTGTTGAGATTGTACGAAACGCACCCCGTGGATGTGCAGGTTTCTATCATGTATGCGACGAACTATCGTCAATGGCGAGACTATCGAGCCGCATTGAGGCTGTAAATGAAAGGTGCCTGTTCTAGATTGACCACATCCGCCACAACCGGGCTTAATGCTTGACATGGTCCGGTCGTTCATCCTTCGGCTGTGCATGGCTTTGAGCAAGTGGAAATGCCCCCGCGGAGACCGCAATTCGTTCCAGTAGCTTTATCCTTGAGCACGTCAGAAAAGCTTTGTATTCTCTTCGAACTGGGGAACATTTCAGGCACGTCGATGCATCGAGAGCCGCGGAAGACGAAACAGCCACGTTGAATAATGACCGGGTTATCCCAACTATGGCTCGCGCCACGCTATGTGATACTGAGCGTCGAGATATTCTTCCCGGCGCCGCAATTAGCTTGCACTGGGTATTACATCGGATTGCGCGACGGGAGGCAAGGTAGCCTCTCATATATTCTCCTCATTTCCACGATTCTAGCAATCTACCACTCCCACACGCCGGCTCTTCACTAACAGACTTGGACGGCGCAGAACAGAGACGTTACAGTCGAGACGTCGCCTCAGATTGAGCCGATTCATATATCCACGCGGTTACATGTCTCCACCACTCGCGTCGCTGTACGCTGCAATCGTGCACGTCCTTGCATCAGATCCACCCGTTCACTTCTCTCCATCGGCATGACCGTTCTGAACGAACCGACACACAAAATCGACCCCGGTCCTCAGATACTTCAGGTGGCCCGAATCCCCAATCTTGGACATGTTCTCAAAGGCATGCGACGCTTCCGGCACGACGAGGACGGCAGAAGGGACATTGTTCTGCCGCAACTTGTCATGGAACGAAGTCAACTGAGAGGCGTCCCAGGCTTCGTCCGTGTCGCCGACCATCTGGAACGTCGGAGGATAGGCCGTGATAGGGTCAGTAAAGAATGCGCCTGTGGTCAAGGTTAATCATGCAATCAAGTTTTTATTATCTCGGCCGATGTCAGCCACTGACTGAGAAGTCTGAACATGGCATCGCTGGAGCAGCAAAGAACAGACAGCGGAGAGTGAGAGAGAGAGCCAAGGTCGATAGATGGACATACTGATGCGCTTGATCTCCTCGTCAGGAACACTTCCCTTTTCGGGCAGCTTGCCTTCCACGAGTCCTCGAGCGAGAAATTCGGGAATGACCTCTTTGAGAAAGATGGACAGGCCGAGCAACGAGCGTGGTTGCGTGAAACCCTCGATTCCCGCGGGCGGGGTCGTGTTCGTCTGTGGCGAGGCGAACATGGCGGATTGGATGAATTCGCGCGATGGCTCCGCCGGCACGAGGGCGACCAGTTCAGCCAGCTTCCCGCCTCCGAGCGGTCGATGTGGATTCTTCGCCTCGAGCAGGTTGGTAGGTCCCGCGAGGAGGAGGAGGGCCTTGGGCGGAGACTTCCAAATTCGGGGCTGTTCGTGAATCAGCGTGGGTTCAAGAGCCCCCGAGAAGGAAGACGGAGACTCATCATCACAGGGGGAGAGAGAGGGAGAGAGAGTGTCATAACGACATGTCAGACACGTACCGTCAGCGATGCCAGATGCGCGCCCGCAGACCCTCCGGCCACAACGATAGCGTCACCGTCGATCCGCACCCCCTCCAGGCCGCGATCCCGCAACGACGACTCGAGTTTCTCCCGGACCCACATCTCCACGCAAGCAATGTCATCGACTTGGTCCGCGAGGAAGTCGACCTCGGGCAACAGTCGGTAGTCGACCGACACAAAGACGAACCCCCTGGTCAGAAACTCGTACAGCGTCGGCCTGGGGAAGTCGGTGCGGATGCCTCCCATCCAGCCGCCGCCGTGGATGAAGAGCGCGACGGGCAGGCCGCGGGCGCGGGGGTTGGTTGTTGACTGGTCCCGGTCCTGGTGCTGGTGTTGTACGTCCTCCGGGACGTAGACATCGGCTTTGATCTGCACGCCGCCAACTTCTCTGTAGACGAACGTGTGGGCTGTAGGACTGTGCCAGTCGGAGAAGGACTCGTGCGTATGCCCGTGCCCGTGAGCCCACTCAGCCGCCCCTTTTGCGTGGAAAGCATTGTTGACTCCGGGAGCTGCTGTGTTATTGTCGAGCGTGGCCATATTTTTTGGGGTCCGTATGTCAATCGGTCTGAATCTCAGGTGTTTCGTGGTGCTGTTCAGGTGATTGTTCAGGCTGAGAATGAGATGAAGACCGATAAGGTCGACCGAAACTGTTACAGTAAGGAACTAGAACTAGACAAGGGCCCTCGTGCGTGTGTGCGTGCCATTTCATAGACATATATATATAGACTTGATTGATTTAATTGTGCGCGGGCATGACTCGTCTCGGACATTTCGCTCGCCATCTTTTCTCGTCCTCTGGCGGCTGCCTGGCTCGTGAACTCCGTACCGGGCTGGTGAGTGTGGGATGTAGATGTGGATGTGGATAGACCAGACCGGCTGGGAAGGACAGATGAGTCGGAACCGGCGACCGGCCAACCGGTTCGGCATTGGCTGCATGGGCGCGCAACGCTGTTTGCGGTGAGGTGAAGATGTCGGTGTCGATGTTGCACTCGGTACGGAGTATGTTCCTTCCGGAACAACGGTTGTGTGCTGGGTCGGACGGAATACTTGCTCAGGGAGAATCTTCGCAGGACGATGCTGTCACCTCCATGACCGATATGCCCAAGTGGCCGACTTGTCCTCGGTACGGTACGGCCGGGACGAATATCGTAGCCTAGTCGATGCAGTCTACTCTGAGAGAAGTGACACCGGGACCGGTTCGCCTGGCGCAGGGGGATTGTTGCAATTGACTACTTTTTGAATAGTAACAAGTAATCCGTACGACTTGGTCTCTACCTGTGAAATAACCTCAATACACCCCTCAACACCTGGTGAGCCATCAGCTGGCTCGGCGGTACCCTCGGCCCCGTGTACCCCTTGACAGGCGGCTCCCACATGGGATTCGCGCCGTGGTCGAGCGCGTGCTCGACCTCGGCCAACTCGAACCACCTGGCCTCCTCGAGCTCTGTCTCCGGGTAGGTGATGGACTCGCCTCCCTCGACACACTGGGCGATGACCCCGATCAGCATGGTGGAAGGGTATGGCCAGGGCTGGCTCGAATGGATCTGCACCCGGTCGACACGGACGCCCGTTTCTTCGTACGCCTCGCGCCGCGTCGCCGTCTCGATGCTCTCTCCGGGCTCGATGAACCCAGACAGGCACGAGAAGTAGTTGGCGGGCCAGCGGCGGCCGCGGCCAAGCAGCACACGCTTCGCGTCGGCCGAGACTGCGGCGATGACGGCCGTTGGATCCGTGCGCGGAAACGCCTGGTTGTGCAGCCCGATGCGCGTCGGGCAGGCTCGCGGCCGGGCCACGCCTCGGTCGGCGGGCGGGCACACCACTTTGGCGCCGCCGTGCGTGGACAGCGTGCGGCCCCCACAGCTGGGACAGTACCGGTTGCGGATGTTCCAGTCGAGAAGGGAGCGCGCCTGGCTGTAGATTGCCGATTGGCCGTGGTCGAGCGTCAGGTCGACGCGCGTGGGCGTGTATTTGAGGCCACGACCTCCCGTCTGTGTCTGCATCTGCTGCTTGACCCCAGCGTAATGCTCCGACGTCACATCCAGCGCAAAGTACGGCACCCCGGTATACTGGCCCAGCTGGACCTGCTCGCCTCCAGCCCTAGCCTGGTCCGACGGGTCCAGATCCAAGCCCAAAAAGATGACATTGGGATGGTGTTCGTCCGGATCGAACGCCGCGATTTGACTCTTTTCGTCCAGGGCATAGGGCTTGCCCATCGCATCGGCCACGTCGTCATAGCTCACGAAGGCGAGCTTGCCTTGCGGGTCGCGCAGCGGGTTCAGCTCCTCGAAGGTCAGATACCGGGCAGAGGGGTGAGTTGAGGCTTTGTCCAAGAGCTGGTTATTCAGCCGGATGAACGACAGGCGAGTTATGGGTCCGTTGGAGAAGTAAGCATTGTGGCCTTGGCCGAAGATGTCCGATAGACTGGGATTGGAGCTGGAACTTGACATTGTTGTTGTTTTTGTTGGAGGTTCGAAGCCGTCTGTCGAGTCAAGTCGGGTCGGGTCGATGAGGGAGCAAGGAAGTCGTCGGAGGTACCGAGCGAGGTGAGAGTAAGAATGTACCGTAAGTACCGGAGGTACAGTACGTGCTGGCTAGCTGGCGGGCATACGGCGGTTTGTTTAAGCGCGGCGACGTGCGGAGAGGCGATGTGTTTCACCTAACGAGTATGTAATGGAAATCCTGGATTGGACTCGTTTGTCATATTGTACCCTAATTCATGCAGTAAGTCATAGGAAGGTCGGTGCGGTTAGCAGAAGAATGCGCATGTACTTGGTCGAAATTCGATCAACTCACCCTGATGGAGCGATGGGAAGGTGTCGCAGCATCAAAATACTCTTTCAATGAGACGACCAAATTACCATCACCGGTAACTTGCAGCCTCGTCCTGACTTACAAGTTGTTATCCTCGATTGCATCCTCGTCGTCGCGACGATGACTGCGGGAAATATGATGGTGCGTTCAGAGAGTAGACAACGAAGAAACCACAATAACATCCAAGACCCTCAGGGCCAAGGCCCGCCACTCCGGCCAGTTACAGAAGGTGAGTAGCTACTGTAATTACCACAACCGTCTCCCTTGCGTCTCCAACAACAACACTCACGGCAACACGTAGTACAAAGGTATGTCAAGTTAAAATTACTCAGCGTTTACTCTGAAGCTGCAATACATAACTACTGCAGAGCTGTTGTTACACCCAGCCGCTTCACGCCATTGACGCTGGAACGCAAGGAGACGAACCAATCCGAACCTATGCATGCAGCATCCTGATCTTGCTCGACTCAACACAGAGCGATGGCAAAAGACCCAGTTGCAGTTCCAGGGTGTCACATCGCATGCAGTATGAATCATCTACTCACACACCATACCTGACTCTGAACCCATGAGCGCGAGGTCCGCCTGGTGTCGGATTTTCCTGGTCAAAGCCCACTCTACCAGGAATGTCGTCCTGAGCCAAGCTCGCCCGAAACGTCAGGGTCGGTTTGCACGCCAACGACCCAATCACGATGACGGCATCCTTCTCCATCTGCTCGCCACTGGCCAACTCGAAGGAACCAAACAGACATCTCGCTTTAGGAGCAGAGTCCCAGCTCACAGGCTCGATGGCCTCTCTGTCCGTGGTGTGGACGCTGACTGGGGAGGAATCACTCTCGACAAAGTCGCCTGCGCGGAAGAAGAGCTCGAGTTGGCAGATGGAGCTGCACACGGGAACGCCGGTGAATTGGAAGATGGTGTCGATTTCGGTCTTGTTGCGCGGTCCTTCCTTTGCGGTGAAGTACATTTCGTTGCCGAACACGCCCTTCGGATTAGCTTCTTCGATGCGGCTCACGAAGCTCGGGTATTGATATTGCAGTGGTGGGCAAGTTGGGTCGGTTGGCGACAGATAGTACGGGTTTCTCGACGTTGGTGTCGCACTGCAGGCGAAGGGAAAGAGACAGACCCAACATATAATGGAAATGGCCTTGGAAGAGTACATCTTCGGATCGGTGTGCACAATGCAGTAAGGTGACTTGCGACTATGAAACAGAGGTTAGTGAGAAGGAACTGAAGAGAGAAAGGTAATACAATGGCCCACCACAACATATGGATGCGTTCAGAGCATGGAGGCGAGTTTGCAGAGCTGCTCTGGCTGAATGAGGAGCTCGTATCTGAACGAAGTATAAAAGCTGCCGAAGGTGCTACTTCTCAACTCCGTCGCCAGCTACCGTCTGTTGTTTGGCTGCTCTGGAAACCGGACTCTAAACATAGCGCTCCGAATACTTGTGCAGTGTTTAGCAAACGATTGTAGTGAGGGGAGGTGTTGAAGGAGCTGAAGTGCCCTGTCCAATAGACAGGTGCTTCCACCACCCCAATGGCAAATCCAGTCCAAGAGAGGGATTCTGCCAAGGAGGCCAGACGAGGCCAAGGCCTATCGCTCGACCGACGAAGCGAACACTTCCATTCTCCGCAGCTGGTGCGAAGGCCTGTTCAGCTTGCTGTAAAAGCACAGGTGAATACCGACGATTGTCTAACTCAACAGGGAAGGTGGCAGGTGTGATCCTGACGACCATGGTACAAACACACCGTGCGACAGGCCACATGCCGTCCCATGGCAAGGCCATCCTCATCCAGTTGCCGCGCTTCTGAACCGGTATCCTGTAACCATGACCAAGCTCGTCTGCGTTGTGGGCGTCACCGGGAATCAAGGAGGCTCGGTCGCCCAGCGATCTCTGAAGGACGCAGACTATCGAGTGCAGGGCTTGACGTGAAAGCCGAGCTCTGCTACTGCCCAAAGACTGTCACAACAAGGTGTTGAAATAGTCCAAGAAGACCTCGACGACATTGACAGCCTGGTCTCCGCCTTTACAGCGGCTGGTGTGATTTTCAATGTGACGAATTATTGGGAGTCATTCTTTCGATCCGACTGTCGGCAGAAGGCAGAAGCTGCGGGGTCTCCTGCCGAAGATATGCCTACGACGTAGACCCGCAACAGGGAAAGAATATCGCAGATGCTGCGGCGAAGACAGTGGACACGCTTGTCGACAATGGCTTCATTGCTTCCACCCTGAGCCACGCGGGGAAATGCGGCCAGGGTGTCTTCAGTGAGCTGTATCACTTCGACGCGGAAGCCGACGTGTTTCCGACGTTTGTCACCGAGGAACACCCTGCATTGGCGGCAAAGATGTCATGTGTGCAGACCGGGTATTTCACGTCGAGTTACAAGCTCGCGCCGGAGGCCTACCTCGCAAAGTCAAGTCCATCTCGTTCAATGCTCTACAACGGCTGATGCCCGGGCCGTGCGAAGTTGCCGGACGGTATTCTTCAGATGAGTTTCACGACTGCCCCTGATGCTGCCGTGCCACATTTGGACGTCAATGCCGGAGTGAGAGAGGACCATCCGCAGTTGCATCGTTGGAGTAAAGGTAAGTAGCTCGATGCGCAGATATTGCAGCCGACTTTCTAGATCGCGCCATAGAGCAGCCACAGCATTGCATTAGTCATGTTAGTCAAGCGTGAAGAGGCGTATCTGGAGTCGGAAGTTCTTTAACCATACGGGGCGACACCATTCGCACAGTGGTCTAGCGGTCCAAAAAGAACAGGACATGCTGCTAGGCTGTCTGCTGGAACCAAACGCTTTACAGGCCGCGAAAGAGTAAAGTGAGGAAAGGATAATGGAGTTGCGCAATGTGAGCTGCAAATGTCGCACGGAATCGGTACGAAGCGTAAGCAAGTCCCAAGGTTGTAAGTTCAAGATATGTAGAACCGAGAGCTAAATACCGCGCAAGCACTCGGTGACGAAGAAATCAAATCATGCTTGCTGTTATTAGGAAGTGATTATTTCCTCGTCAGTGTTGTTTCTCTGTCTAGCATTTGTACACAAGGCGGACTGAATGAATCATGGACATTACATAATGGTTACAGCGCATGACTCAATCACTGAATTGACGTTGCTCCAGAAAACTTGTAACGAAGCACCTTAGAATTCGGAATACCGTCGAGCCAGCAAAGAAACCCCTTTCG
Organism: Phialophora verrucosa; assembly: GCA_002099365.1. NCBI lineage: Eukaryota > Fungi > Ascomycota > Eurotiomycetes > Chaetothyriales > Herpotrichiellaceae > Phialophora > Phialophora verrucosa. The sequence continues at coordinate 1,839,926 of MSED01000015.1, read as the reverse complement.
AGACGTAATTTAATTAGCCCATTCACGTCGTCGAAATGACAGTCCAGGACTCCGAGCCAAATGGGACATCCCCCGAACCCGACATTGTGGTCCAAAGCCTCAGCTACAAGTTCCCTGACGGCTCTCTCGGGCTGCGAGACATCAACCTGAACTTGCCAGCCGGGTCTCGAACGCTACTGATAGGAGCCAATGGCGCTGGCAAGACGACGTTACTGAGGCTTTTGTCGGGGAAGAGACTGGCGCCGTCGTCCACCATTCTCATCGCCGGGGTCGACCCGTTCGCTGCGGGTCTCGAAGGAGTTACGTATCTGGGATTAGAATGGGTTCTTAACCCTATCGTACGGACTGATATAGCCGTGCCTATCCTGTTAGACTCTGTGGGGGGAAAGCATTATCCCGAGCGACGGGACGAGTTGGTCCGCATTCTCGATATTGATTTGAGATGGCGCATGCATGCCGTCAGTGACGGCGAGAGACGGAGAGTGCAACTCGCCATGGGGTTGGTCCGACCGTGGGACGTTCTTCTGCTGGATGAAATCACCGTGGATCTGGATCTGTTGAGTCGGAGCAACTTTCTGAACTGGCTAAGAGGCGAGACGGAACGACGGGGCGCCACAATCGTGTATGCGACGCATATTCTGGACAATCTCGTCGGATGGCCCACTCATTTGGTGCACATGCACATGGGGCGAGTCAAGGAATGGGGTGACATGGCCAAGTATGATGCCGAGACCGACTCATACACCCGGAGCGGCAATAGTAAACTGGGAGAATTGGTGTTGAAATGGCTCAAGGAAGACCTCGTTGAGCGTGGGCCAAGAGATCCAAATAGCCAAGACAAGACCTATGAAAACTTGGAGGGCAAGGGCGGATATGGAGCCGAGAAACGGGACGAGTAAGAAGGTGGGCTCACACATATCGAGTCCTCATCATTGCTTCCTGCTGGTCGGAGGAGGAGATGAGAGCATCATGTGCTTGGTTTGGATATGATACCCCGTCGTGGTCTTCAACAAGGCCGTGAGCAGCATGCATACGTTTGGCGCTGGCAGAGGGCTATTGGCAAGACGTGGTCTTAACACCATTTCGCAAGGGATTCAGCAACGAAGAACCTAAAATTCTGACAACCGATACTCCGTTGTTGGGTATATTTGACCTTTTCTGCCGCCGTGAAGAAGAGGATGAAACACCCCATATGCCTCCAATTCGACTCATCGTGCTTGCATTCAAAGTCATGTTTCGCGAGCCATTTCTATGCAGATTTCGCTTGCTGGTATTAGTATAACAACGCTGACCCTCACTGAACATAATTTGCGGGAAACGGCCCTTGCAAGCCCCTGAGCTCTCCTTGCCACCAATCGTCGGTGCTTTCGGTCTTTTTGAGAACACGGATCCGATCGCCCTCTCGAAACGCAAGATCTCCTTCGCTTTGACCATTGAAATCGTACAAAGCGGTAACAAAGATAGTTTGCTGGGAGGGTAACCTCGGTGGGGGAGGTGGCGGGGGTCGTTTCTTCTGAGCAATCGATGCCATGGACACGCTCGAGGCAGCAGATGGCTGTCGATCACGAGAGAAATAGTCTGTGTTCGGCCCTGCCGGCGAAAACGCCATGGGTGTTTGATAAACGGAGAGTGATGGAGACGGACTCGCAACTGTCTCCGATGGTGTTATTGGGCGCAGGATGGTCGAGGCCGCGGGCGAGACAGATAACTTGGACTTGGCATCCTGGGACGGGGAAGGGGGGAGATTCCTGGCTGGTGAGACAGACTGTTGGCGATGCGCACTGAACGCCGACGCACTGGGCCGGCGATGGCCATTGGCACCAGGGCGACCGTTGGAACCGTTCTCCATGGACGTCCTGGTTGCTTTCCCATTGGCTAGAATGGCCAGTGACTCGGCCTCGCGCTGGGCGGGTTTGAAGGCATCTGTCCACGATCGGATAACTTCGTCCATGGGTGGGGCGGGAGAAGGAAAGCCTTCTTCCGTGCAATAAGTGTGCAGCATGGTGTAGTAATGGCCCAGCAAGTCGTTCTGGATCTGTACCTGAGCGGCCAAGAAGTGAGGCAAGAGCGAGAAGACCGAAGCCAGCACACGGGGCAGACAGTTTCTCAGGTTGTCGTCAGCGGCATGGTATGCCTCGGTTGCGGCATCCAGCTCAGATTGAGATTTTGTCAGAGTGGCATCGTCTCTCTCCGACCGCTTCGTCTTCTTCAGCTGCGAGTCGACTCTGTTTTGGTATCTCTCAAAGTCGAGTTTCCGGTCCTCGCGCTTCTTGATCGTCTTCCGCATGTAGTGGAGGCTGTCTTTGGCGTTCTGGGCCGGTTTGATGAGTCTCTCCTCGACTTGAACCAGATCCCCACTCAAATCTCTTTTCAAGTCCTCGTACTCTTGTTTCATTCTGGCTGTGCGACGCATAATGTGGTCGGGGGTCTGCGCAGGATCGTGGCCATGGTAGTCGTCACTGGCACCCACAATGGGAGCATAGAGGAGGCTGTATTCGTCGACAATGCGATGCTGGTGGGTCAGGATCGAAACCCAAGACTCACGCCATGCTTTGGATGCCTCGATAATCTTTGAGAGGTCAGTGTCTTGGGGGAGGACAAATAGTTGGTGCAACGGGGCATTGCATACCTTTGTCAGGAGCTTATCGGCCTCCTCAAAGTCCTTGAGGAGGTGCGAGACCGTCTGCTCATCTGCACTTCGCTTGCCCAACTTGCCAAAATGCCGTTGGACGCTTTGCATGGTGACTGGCCAAGCGCGGAACAGCCACAGGGACAGGAGCCCGCAGAGTGACTTGTGAGGCGGCCAGATTGACAGTGTCTAGACAGATGAAAGAGCGGAAGTGACTGCCAGGCTGTCAGACCCCTCGCGGGTCATTTGGTGGCACAGACAGGTACACAAGCCCGTTGCTGCCGTTGCCACGCCCGCCAATGTCGCTTGTGCAGTAGTCAGGGTCGACCGGCGTCAAAAGGGTCGTCAGACTCGTCGGGCTTGTGAGGCTCTGAAGAAACGAACGGCGGAGATGGGAAAGAGCAAAGGCGATTAGAACAGTTAAACTGACCAGCAGTGTGAAAAGGTTGGCCTTTCGTTGGTTGGGAAGCAATGCACACGGGGAGAATGCGCTGAAATTAGTTGGACAGTAAATAAAAGTCAAGCAACGGCGACATGTTTAGGTAAGAAGGCATCTTCTTATCCGAGTGCCAGCCTCACTTGACGCGCGTTTCACCACTACCAAGACACGCAACCTGGACCCCTCCGACCCTCTTGCGCAGGTCAACATCCTGACCTCCGCCCGCAGCCCGTGTGCCAGTATGCCGCTGACGCCCTCTTCAGCTCCTCAGATGTCTCTCAGGTGCAGCTGTGATCGTGATCATGCCAGCCCTGACTTCCAGCCTGGCAGTCACTACCAGCCAAACCACGGCCCCGGTCCATGAATTCCGCTGTCTCTACACGCGCGACCTACACAAAAAATCCAAGAAATGGCACGATGGCTCGGTACGCTTCCACACCTTCAATCGACGCGTCATGGTCTACGACGACTCCCGGACCTTCATCGACGACATCCACTATAGGCAAGAGGAGGAATTCGCAGAGGGCATTGAAATACGGCTCGATCGCGGCGTCCTGGTGGAGGTTGGAGAGCGCCTTGGACAGACGCAGACCGATCTGGCCCCAATTCTCGACAGACAGCGCCCAGAGAGAGCGCCGTCACCTCGAAAACAGCCTGTCTCACTCTCGAACCGACTACAGTCAACCGGTCCATCTCAGAGGCCGAAGTCACTCACAGAAGTCCTAGGGCCCTCACAAGGTCGACTGGGACGCGCAAGAGTCCCATATCAATCGCCCTACGAGCAGAAATACACCTCTACCCGCAGAGACATGGATGAACCTTCCCCAAAACGACCAAGGCTTTCCGGCGACAAGGAAAATCGTCCGGATGGAGGACATCCGCCGCCCATTAGACCTGCAAGGCTAAGCTTACCTCAGCCCATGCAGCCAAGTAAGCCTATCCCGCAACCGAGTCGTCGGGATGAGCCTCCAATCGAGTTCGAGGAGGTCCTTGACCTGTCAGCGGACGAAGAGCCCCCGCGACACCCACCCGAGCGTGTAAGGTTGACTGCAAAAGCTGGGCGAAATCGCAAAGAAGCTGCGGAGAAGCCTCCGCTTCCCCCTGCATTCTCATATCAGAGGCCGACTGGTCTACTCCCGTCAGATCACTGTGCGGTCCGAGCGGGCAAGGGTAAAGAGAGCGGGAAGAAATCAAAAACCCCTTCGAACCCAAACAAGTCTGCAACAAGGACTCCTCCCTTAAATTCTCGGTCGTCGACCACTGGAACTGCCAGACTCCTTCTCGGCCGACCCAAACCAAGGCAAAAACTGACATGCATACTTCCGCTTTCGTCTGCTCCATCAACCGCGGGGCCTTTAGGACGTTCGCCCCGGCCGCCGTCTTGTCAACAGAGCGCTGGCAGACTGGCCTCCTCTAAAGGGAACGCTCTACACGTGGACACGGATGACCGAACAATTGCAGATCAACCTACGCGGCCAATCCAATTCATCGGTTCTCAGTCTAGTCCACGCGTGCAAGAAGTGTTCCTCCACCATGCCGCCTCCAGCCCATTGTTCATACCTGAGGACAATCTCGACCCAAAGTCCTCTCCACCTGGCCCGCTCCTCACGCAGGACGAGTTCCCGTTCTCGGATGGTGGACCCAACGATATTTTCGATGACCTGGGTGAAGTAGATATCTCGCCGAAAACAGCAGAAACTGAAGAGGGAAATGGGCGAGCAGAGCAGACTGGGCCCGTTGAACAGCTTGAGCTTGAGCCGCCATGCGAACCAGGGGGCCCGCCAAAGGCAAAACCAGAAGAGCATGTTCAGTCTCGAAGTTTGCAGAAGGCGGAAGGGGCGACAACGGTGGAGGGAGGGAATGAGCCCGAACCCAACAGACTGTCGGAGACCGACGACCAGATCGGGGTTGGCGAACTTACTGAACCGGAAATGGTCATAGTGCAAGAAAAGCAAGCCGAACCTGAAACATGGTCTGCATCGACTAGGCTTGTCATGCCGGAGAAACAAGCCAGGGCAGGGAAAGAAAGAGAGAATCATGAGCAGGCAGAATCCAAGAGACAGACTCACCGGCATCCTCAACCACGTATCAACAATGTCTTGCAAACCCTCACAACCGGCCCTGAAAATCGAGTGGAAGAGCAGAATCAACCTACTCCAGCCATGCACCCTGCCGGCGTTGATGGACGCTCCTTCCGTCGAGTCTTCTCGGAAAACGATGCATTGGACGAGGAGTATCTTCCTCCGGTCCCCCAGCCCGAGGTCTCCAACTCAAGACGTCCGTTGGGACTGTTGGAGAAGCTATCACCGAGGAGGAGTTCTGCCACGTCCAAGAGCCCAAGCAAGATGCAGCGGTGTTCCTCTGACACGTTGGCATTGGGCACAGCAGACCGATATGTTTCGAGGCCTGCAGAGGAGGGCCCAAAGGGGCTCACAGGACCTTGGACTGTCGAGGAGGCGTTTCTTTTGTTCAACTGGTGGCCTGCCGAGATAGAAAGGCCGGGATATTGGACGGACACGACAGTAGAACCTGTCTCGCGTGTCCTCCGTGAGCCTGCTTACAGCAACTGGGGGGGAATAACCACGGCCCGCCAGTTCCTGCGTGAAGACATAAATGTGTGATGAGCATTCATGAGTGATGACCTGATTCCACGAATATACGATCACCATTCTAGGGCCAAGCCTAGCATTTCACACCGTGATAGTCCCAATAGCATTTCGAATACTCGCCATCAGCAGTTGCACGGAAAACTCCGCTCTCTGGATCCACGTTATCGTGCACGGTATGGGCTGATGACTTCCTTTCCTTTCACGGTCTTTCTATAGCCTTTCGACAGAGGAGGCACACGCCCTTTGACCATGGCCGCGCTGGTAATGCCACCTCAAACGGCCCCCGGCCCTTTGTCAAAGACAGCAACACTAAGTGTTCTCGAAGAAGTCGCTGCCTCGCAAGACCACCTTCGAAGTCGCTTGGCCGGCGCTCTGACGAAGCCTCCACCACATATTCCTTTGGATTCGTTACCATCAGTGCCGTTGATCGACATCGGTGCATCGTTCTCCGCCGACGCTGCGGCAAGGAAGGCCATCGCGCAACAGATCCGCGAAGCATGTGTAACCACGGGCTTCTTCCAGATCAGCAACCACGGTGTCACCGCAGAGGCCATGGCCGGTGTATTGAAGCAAGCGGAACGCTTTTTCCACGAGCTGTCGCCGGCAAAGAAGGAAGAGCTGCACGTCAAGCACTCACCACTTTTCCGAGGCTACGAACCGCATGACTTCAGTTATGTCAACCCAGACGACATGGGGAAGGATGGTTCCGGGTATGAGCATCAGCAGGAGTCGAAGGAGGGATTCAACTGGGGGTATGAAGAAGGATTAGATCCCACGGGAGGCGACGGGAAGTACGTCGAGCTGGACGGACAGTCCCCTGCCGCCACGGGGTTGGGCAACCTCTGGCCCCCCGAAGACAGTCTACCGGGTTTCTACGACGCCATCAGACTATACTACGGCCAGGTCCTCCAGCTCGCGAGACATCTCTTCCGGCTATTCGCCCTCTCGCTGGGCCTCGAGGAAGGGTATTTTGATCAGGCCATGACGCATCCCGGCGGCATCGCCCGACTCCTCTACTACAAAAGCCAACCCAGTGCCGTCAATGGCGACGCGACCACCAATGGAGGAGCCGACGATGACCAAGGCAAATTGGGTCTCGGTGCGCACACCGATTACGAATGTTTCACGCTGCTTCTCAGCTCCAGCAATCCGGGCCTCGAAATCCTCTTCCCGCCCTCCCCTCTCACCGGCAACAAGCCCGTCTGGCTTCCCTGCCCTGTACGGCCCGGAACATTGACCGTCAATGTCGCCGATTTCCTCATGCGCTGGACCAACGGGCTGTACAAGTCGACTATTCACCGGGTGGTCACCAAGCCGGGTTCTGGGGAGAGATATTCCGTGCCATTCTTCTTCAGCATCAACTATGATGCCGACGTGGAGGCTTTGCCGGAGGAGGTAGTGGGGAAGAGCATTTACAGACCGATGAAGGCGGGCGAGTATGTGCTTGAGAGATTGAGGGCAACGACGATATGACGGGTGGTGAGACAGACAGGTCCCATCGTACCGCGGATAGAAACTCGAGGTACAGCGGCGTTTACTTCTGCCTCTGACCTTGTTTAGAACTCTTCCTGTCCTGCACGGGACGAGTGAAGGCGCGTCAAACTGACTGACATCCGTCGCTTCTTCAAATCTGTACCCCTACCTTTCACGCAATGCTCAGTAGCATGCTGACTCGCTTGACGCGGTCCGAGCTCCGTCACATCTACCGTATCTTCAAATGTATACATACACCATTCACATAATGCTTCGTCGCATGCCGAATCGCCATTGGATGAACCCCGCCATGCAAGGCCGAGGGCCTGAAATCCTCATTTGTGACAGACTCTCGTTCCCGACCAGACAGCGCGAGACGGCCAAAGCCCTTTCGAGACGACGTTTCAGAAATCCAGCCACCCGTAACTAGGTGGTATCAAGCGAAAAGCCTACCCTTCGTCGTCTCCTCTTTATTTCACCACACCAAAATCTCGACAATAGGACCGATCTAAGATGCTAGGGAGCCCAACTCAGCCCCTCTCTAATGTACTCGAAATGCTCAGGTTAGACGCCTTCTATGCTACTCTTTTACTGCACAGATACAAGAGACAGATTTACAGCAACCGATCACTTTGGTCCCTGTGGTTCCTCTGGTCCCAAAACTTCCGAAGAATATCTTCTACAGCATCGTGGGCTACTTGGTTCGGGGTGTTCATGTGGACGAATAGTTGATTCAAGACTTTTGTCTCAGGCAATTGAGACAAAGCGCCCACAGAAAAGTGCACTTCTTCATCCGGCTGCGAGGCTGAGTGTTTGACGCTCGGCGGGGATTCGGCGCACATAGGTCGTTTCATAAGGGTCACAGAGGCTCTTTTCTTCTGCTCCTACCGCAGTCATACTTAACCTGCTTTCTCGTCGGCTATCACATCATGTTTCTTCTCCAGATTCAAACCATTGCGCCGAAGAGTGTGCCAATCAGCTCTGAGTGCACCCTAACATGGCCCTTCTCGACTTCGTCGTCTCGATCTATGCTCGACAATACTTGCCTTCAAAGTGGACATCATTCCTTCTTGGTGCAGTCTGCGGCGTTGGAATCACTCTGATTGCCCAATTATTACATAGCAACTTGAGAGTGTTCAAGACACTCAAAGTTGAACGAAATGATATGCCGACGCCAACAATATCCCAGTGCACGAATATTCTTGAAGAAACTACGAAGACCCTAAGCGAGGCGACAAGGGAGGAACGCACCAGAAAAGACGACCGTGGATCAGCCCCACAAGATAACGAGGAGACGGGCCATCTCGTGCAAACTAGGTTCCAAACACCAGCAGAGTCGGTTGTCCAGGCACGGAGTGTGCAACTGGACGATCTTGATGACCTCGAAGACTACTTGTATCAACCCAAACCAGAAGCTGCCGACGAAATTCGGCGGGAAAACAACGAAAAGAAGTCCATTCCGCCAAAACATACCTGCTGGTGTATCATGGCCTCGGGATCTAAATTGGAACCACTCCTTCAACGGGCCTACATGCATTTCGGCATGCTGGAGAACAAATGCGCCCCTCGCTGGTCCCTTGACGAGGATTTGAACCTGGATAAGCCGAAATATAGCAGAATTTGCAACTCTCTGAAGGATACCGCTTTTCACTACGCCATTATTCAAGGTTACACTGAGATCGTTTCTCAGTGTGTCGCACCACAACACAGTGTATCTTGGGACAGTCTAAAGTTGGCAATTACATCTGACCAGATGAGTGTGGTAGGAGTATTTTTAGCTTCACCGAAACTTAGCGACCATCTGAGGCACCGCGGCTTTGAAGAAGCCGCTTACCAAGGTCGGCTGAAACTCATGGATCTCTTTATGGCCGATGCTGTCGTCAACGTAAATGGCTCCGACGCAACGAATCCGTTGAAAGCTGCTGCCGCCGCGGGACAAGTCGGTGCCGTGAGAAAGTTGATTCAGGCTGGTGCTGAGCTCGAGGCTCGAGGAAAGAAATCGATGGTCGCATGGAGAGACCATACGGCCCTTGTCGCGGCGGTGGCACACAGCCAATTTGAGGTGGTGCAAGAGCTGCTTTGTGCAGGAGTAAGGATCGAGGATGAACTGGCTTTGGAAGAAGCGCCTCTAGGCTTAGCGATCGAGGCAGGCCACACTGGAATCATCGCTTTGTTGCTCCAGCACGGCGCCAAGCCCCATGCGCTTCGAACGACTGAAACATGGGCGAGAATTTTAAGGTTGGCCGTGAAGAAGAGACATCTCGAATTGGCGAACAGGGCTCTCAATGAGTGTGCCATCGTCGATTTGGCAGTACCCGAATTTGGAACATTACTCAAACAGGCGGTCATCCAAGAAGACGAGCGAATGGTTACACTGCTCATCAATCACGGGGCCGAAATCAACTATTTCGGGTCCATCCACGAATTCGGCGGCAATTGTGCTTTACTCGCATCTGCCTGTTGCGGAAACATGAATATCTTTCTGCTTCTGCTTCGCCACGGGGCGTTAATAGAGAAGGCCAATGGCACCTTTGGCAATCTTATGCAGACCCTGGCTCACTTGGGATATGCCGATATGGTGCAGGCTGTTCTCGAGAAGAAACCGGACATCGACGTGAATGATATAGGCGATTCGAGGATTCCCTTGAGTCCCTTGCATTTGGCGATGTACAGATGGCGAGACAGACCTGATGGCGAAAGAGCGGATCGCATGAAAGTCGCGCGCATACTGTCACGTCATGGGGCAAAATTGACGCCTCATTGAATACCTGGCGTTTTCCTGACCTTGTCCTTGCATATATCCAGGACTTGGACAGATCGCATTTTGTCGATACTAACTCGATATGAAAAAATCAGAAGGCGGCTCGAACTCTGGTTTCTCGATCCTGGAGGACGAATCGGATTCGTCCAGCTTTCAAATCTTCGTCGATGCACCCGACGAATGCGATTTCGTATGAGAGAGAAGATATTCGTCCTTACAAGCATTAGCAACGGCGTTTGCTCAAGAACATGCTTCTGCATCCCAAGTCGACTGACTGTTTACAACATTATCCGCTCAACTCGCTCGTTCACCGCAGTGCGATCTTGCTGAGACGGTCCATGGTGATATTGCCATATACGTGAAGTCCAGGCTTCAAGCAGCCTGTGACAGCGATCCAGGTATCCTTGATGAGTTATCACTTGACATTGTCAGAGCGGCGTCAGGGGTATCCTATTCCTCTGGGTGAAGCTTGTAATAGTGGACGAGCTGAGCTGTGGGTTTGAAGGTAGAGACACCGTTCAGGAACTCGGAGCAAAGTTGTCTAAAATGCCCTGTGAACTTGATTAGTACTTTAGACGGATCCTGATCGAATCGAGGAACCCTTCAGACGCGACGCATTTGTGGCCATCACCATTGGATGCACGGCGTTTCGACTGCTCGCAACCCAGGAGTTTCGTTATGCGCTTATGGTGGGTGGGATCTTGACCATGCTACTGTAGCTGGGCTATAGGACACGGGATAGCCGATCGTCAGGGGCCAGATTAGTCCTCCTTGACATGTTTGCTCGGGAAGTGCTCGGGGAGCACTCAGTTAAAGCTCAGGTTAAAGCGGCCTTCGCTCACCCTCTAGGATCAAACTGTAAATGGCATTCAGGTCTTTCGTTCTCGAGTAATAGAGGTAGCGGGCCGATCTCGCGGACATGCCAATGAAGTGAACTTGTCCACACACCTTAGTTGCCGCGGCGCAAGCATCCCCATCAATCGCCAGTAGCATACCCATTTGCGGTGCACCATGTGGCTAATCAAAGAGCTGCACAAATATGGGACGGTCTCGCCGCATGCCTCGCCGGCAAGCGCAACAAGCGCGTCCCCCAGCATCTGGTCACAGCGTCGGCTGCAATTCATGGACAGCATCAGGGTGCTCTACCTGGAACCTGACGCGTCCGACCTTGTCAACCGCCAGTTGAGTTGTCGGATGGTCTGCACGCGACTCGGCCAGGCGCAGACCACGCCGTACAATGCCCTGTCGTATGCTTGCGGGACAGCCGAGCCAAGCTGTGAAATGAGGGTGAACGGCGTGAAGATCCTCGTGCGGCCGAACCTCTTCGAAGCTCTCCTGAACATCTGGGCACAGTATCCGACCGACGCCCTGTGGGTCGATGCCATCTCGATCAACCAAGAAAACAGCTCGGAGAAGACGACCCAGGTGAGACAGATGACTGTCATCTACGAGTCGGCGGTCAGAGTCTACATCTGGCTGGGGTATGAAACGTCTGGCTCCCGCGCGGCCTGGGAACTGCTGGAGTCGGCCGCGGCCGGAAAGCCACGGTTGGAACTGGTCTCGAGGCAAAAACCCGAACTGCCCTTCTCGCCAGACGGCTGGACGCAGATGGTCGAAGATGGTCTGCTGTGCATGAAGCAGGACCGAGCGCGCACAGTGTGCTTCGAACTCCGAGATTGCTTGCCCGGCCTGCTCGACCTCCTGAACAGGTCATGGTTCAAGAGGATGTGGACCTTTCAGGAAGGCCGCGGCAAGAGAGAAGCCGTGATGCACTGCGGCCGGCTGAGGATGGGCGTGGACTCCTTCGTCGTCGGTCTTGACACGGTAGACCGCGCCTTGCAGTGCTTCAGATATCCCGAGTGGAACAGCCGCACACTCTACACCCACGCAGTCATGCAGACGACGCCCGTGGAGCCCGGGCGGAAACCCAGCCTGATGGAGCTTCTGGGCATGACGGCCTATCGCAAGGCGTCGAATCCCAGAGATCGGATCTACGCCTTGCTCGGCATTGCAGACAAACCACCCTTGGTGGACCTGGAACCCGACTATAGCGTGGATGTCGGGGAGCTCTACGTCAGGACAGCTCAAGCATGCATCGCCTCGACGAACAGTTTGGGCATCCTGGGATTTGCAGGTCTCGCAGAGCGCGGAGTCGATAATAGCTCATCGCACGACGTTTGGGACGAGGCCGACGAGGAAGACGCCCACTCCTCCTACCTTGACGTGGAGGCAAGGTTGCCCTCGTGGGTTCCCAACTTCGGCCGGCCCGGCATGTTGAATAAGGACTTCCCTCTGTGTGTGGGCATGTTGGTGCCGTCTCAGAATCGAGCCGCCGTGTCCGCGATTCTCTCCACAGCCGGATACGGCCGTTTACTCGTCAGAGGCATATTTATGGGCTACGTGGGTTGGACAGACCCCTGTACAGCAGACGCTACAATATGTGCCTTGCCGCAATGCGTTGCTACTCACAATGCTGCGTCATCCCAGCCAGCAGGGACAGACGCGGACCATTCACGGGTTTCCTTTGTAGCCCGGCTCTGGCGGCATCATATCTCCCAGTGTGGGTGTCCCCAACATCTCCGAAACGACGTCGCCATTACGAAGCCAGACCCAGGTACGAGATGGCACAAGCACGTCAGAGCGGGAGACTTGCTGTGTTTCCTCCTTGGGCATACCGCCCTATGGATTCTCCGGCCGGTACGAGGGACGACAACTAAAGGATCACGTTGGCCGAGGCTGCAATTGGTCATGGGCGAACAGGAGCAGACTTTCTTCTCGATGCCGTACGACTACCCGGTGGACCGTCACGGCAATATGTTAGGCATGTCCTTCGTCCCCGGGACGGAGGAAAAGACGGGATTCCGCAATGGCTTCAGTTTCCTGGAAGCGGATGTCTGCCTCTGCTGAAAGGGGCAGTGCCTCCTACCTACTTCCAAGAAAGCAGCAAGTCCACCGTGTGTCTACAAGGTTGGGTGGTATGTGAATGCCCCCAGAGTGAGTCTGTGTATTTTATATCAGCGCCCTGGCTAGTAGCTGAGGACTCAACGCTGATAATGCGCTCTACGACTTGCCGCCTAGCAGCTGAGGACGAGGGCAACCCTGATACTGCACTCTCCCGCCTAGCAGCTGAGGACGAGGGCCCAAACGCTGACACTGCACTTACAACTTCCCGCCTTTGGCCTTCAACTCCTTCTCCTTGACCTTCAGCGTACCAATTGCCCCCATGATCAAGGCCCCGTCATTGAACCTAGTAGGCCAGATCGTCTTCATCTTTGCCACCAGATCCTTGGCCTTGGTGTACTGGCCGCTCTCGACCAAGCCGTCGAAATCCAAGATATACTTCTTGGAGTTCTCGAGGTGCCAGGCCCCGGGCACCTCTGTGACTTTCATATGACCCGGCACGACGATCTCGGGCGTCGGCTTCAACGCCTGCACCGTCTCGATGGCGCGCACCCACTCCATGCGCAGCGCGTGCGTGTTCGCCTCGGCCAGCATCTGGTGCACATCCCCGTACGCGACATCGCCGGCCACGACGAGTTTCAGGTCCGGCACGAATAGGACGGTCGAATCGTGCGTGTCGCTGTGTCCGACCTCTACGGCCTGGAATCTGACCGTGCTGCTGCCCCCGCTCCCGGCCCCGCTCTCCCCAGGGATATCAAACACTCCCGACGCGTCCAGCGGCTCGGCTAGCACAAACTCGGTGTCGATCTGGCCTCCCGGGAAGCGACTCTCCCACGTGGCTCTCCCCGCAAGCTGACCCTTCATATGTTCGATCGTGGCGGGCGTGGCGACGGCCTTGGCCCCCGGAAAGCGCCGCAGCACCATGTTGATCCCGAACCAGTGGTCGCCGTGCCCGTGCGTGATGTAGATGTACTGCAGCCGGGCCGTCGGGTGGAGGGTCTGTTCGATCCAGCCGATCAGGTCGTCGGTCTGGGCCTTGGTGATGGGCGTGTCGACCAGGACGGCGTGTTGGGTCGTGTGGATGAGCGTGCAGGCGATTGGGGACCACGTACCCGCGGGCTTGCCATTGGGGCCCGTGATGGGGATGGGGGGCGCAACGTAGATGGAGGTGTAGAGAGGCATTCTGGCGGTATATCGATATCGATATATATTGAGCAGAGGACGCTTCACGGAGAGAAATCACGCCGAACAACGTGAGAAGGTCGGGGTTGGCTGGCGGTGTAGGGTAGCCAGAGTCTAATCGGGGGGAAACCTGAGAAGATGAGAAGCAGCGAGCAAACACAGAGAGAGAAAAGTACAGCTTCTTCTTCTGCCGCGTACTTGCTCGCCTTGTCCAGCATGCCCTACATATGATACACCCAAGCAGAGAAGCAATGCGTGCGACTCGATGGCGTGCTGCATGCGTACATTGAGCAGATCCATCATCCGGGGTACAGCAAAGCTCCCCTCCTCCCCCTCCCTTGGCTTGTTGGCTGTTCAGAAATCAAAAATCACGAAAATGAAATATAATCAGAGTGTCGAACGCGAGTAGAGTGTGGATTGCATGTATGTATAGTAATCATGAAGTCTTGATGGCTGGAATCGAGCATAGACCGAGGAATAAAGAGAATTCCAACCGGCGTCTGAGCCAATCGCCGATGAAGGACCGGTCGGTCGGTCGGTCAAGTCTGGCCAGCTTAATTGATGCGTTTCCACGTCGGACACTGCACATATGTACAATGTATACTGTATGCCGAGACATAGGATATCAGGATGGGAAACGGGTCGATTAGTTGGACACAACTGGACAGGGTAAGCCAAGGCGAGTCCTCCAGGCTGGGAAGTTCAAAGTTACTGTCAGTACTCGAACTGGTGCTTCTGGATACAGTGCCGTGCCGTGCAGTTGTTGCCTGTGTGGTGATGCACTCGTTCATCAGGTTGTTGCCAGTCAGGTCAGATACAGTAGATAGGCCATCAGCCGGGCCATGTCAAGGCCATTATCACAAAACATCGGTTACGATTCGTCCATCGGATGTCTGGTGTAGCACTGTATGTAGCCTACGCATGGATAGCGCGTGGGATACAGTGTGCTGCTCATGCCCGCGCGTCCTTCTGTACATGTGCACAGTACCAGCGCGGGTAGCAGCCGCCGCAACAATCATACAGAACGCTCAGTCAATCGACTCCTAAGATAGAATAGATGATAAAACCCTTCCACTCGACCTCTCAACTCCTTAACTCGGCGAAAATATACGGGAATATAACCTCACAGGCCTTGGCAAAAACCAACACCCCCTGCACAACCGACAACGGCAGCAACAAGACCCCGTTCTCGACCATAAGCACCCAAATCGCCAACACGGCGACGCTAAAGAAGTGATAAAACAACAACAGCGGCGACGGCAACATGCCGCCCAAGAGCGACACCGGGTCGTCAATGCATCGACCTCCGCGCTGGAAGTACCGAAAGCAACCCTTCTGTAGGTACTTGAGCTGCCAGGCGTCGGCGGCAAAGAGACTGTAAAGTGCCTGGGCGAGGATGTTGATCACCGAGGTGAGGGATTTCCGGCGCCAGTGGAAGGACCGCAGCTGGGCGAGCACGAGCTGTGTATCGCCCAGGTCTGGGACCGTGGTCGGGGAGAGCAGATCCGAGAGCAGGACGACGTCGGAGAGCGCGACGGTCATGCCCCCGCCTGTCAAGGGGTGGCGCATGTTCATGGCGTCGCCGAGGATCGCGAGCCCGGGGGTGATGTTTGTCGAGGGCGGCAGGAACGAGTTGGGCATGCTTCTCAGGGTGCCTTTCTCCAGAGCCGCGAGGAAGGACGGCTGGACCATGGCGGGGAGGGAGGGCAGGACGACGGATTTCAAGTGGCCTTTCACGCCACCGTGGGTGGTGGATGTGGTGGATAAACCTTCAGGGACGTCCACCAGGGCGCGCGTCTCATGTGTGCCAATCTGATAGAGTAACACGGGGGCATTGTCGCCTAATACCACGGTGCCGTGCTGCGGGATCGGCAGCGGACAGTCGATCAGTTCCAGACCCCAGAACTTGGACTTCACACGCGGAGTGTGCTGGATGTATGACTTGCGAAACTTGGAGGCGTATCCGTCACAAATCACGGTCAACGAACCAAAGAAAAAGTCCTTTTGTGTTTTATGCGTGACGGATTCGACGCCCAGGATCTCCATGCTGGCGCTGGATTTGATGAGCGAACTGGCTTCGGTTTCGAAGACGGTAATGTTGGGATGAGACATTGCTGCCGCTCGAAGCCGCGAGACGAATCGCCCGTGGTGGAACGATCGTCCTTCTGCCCTTTGTTTGGATCCCGCCTTTTCCGAGGCTTGACGTGGCCTCTCCTGTGGTATGGCCGGGTAGGGGATCGGCACCTGCTCGTCATAATATATCACAGTGTAGCCCTTGACTGGAATAGCATCGATATCGTCGAGGGTATGCCGCAAGCCGAGTTTCGCCAACGCGTGCACACCACCGGGCTGCAGCAACTCGCCGACGATGCGATCGGGTTCTTTCAGCGACTTCTCCAGGAGTATCACGCTTCGTCCTTGGTTCGCCAACGCCACGGCCAGGGCTGACCCGAGGATGCCTGCTCCCACAATCACAACGTCGGCGTCATGATGGAGCCGCCTCCGCTCTTCTTGCAGGTCAATCTCTGAGTCGACCGAAGACTCTGAAGGCGTGTCGAGTATGAGAGGCATTGCTGGCGTCGCAGGTCGGAGGACGGGCGTCGTGTTATCTTCGCATGAAGCGCCGCTGGGTGAAGTCAAGGTGAAAGCTCCTTCAATTGGAGAGTCTTTTTTGGGTGGTGCCGATGGAGTGGCGTGAGCAGTGGTGTGACATGAAAGAGGGATCCAGAGAGATCACGACGTTAAGGAATCATGTCGCCTGCGACATGTGGCAGACGCTTGATTGCGTCGAGGACAATAAAATCCCAATGATGAATCATGATTGGCGGGTCGAGACCAGGAACACGATTCATGCAAGGCACCGTCCAATGAGAGCCAAGCGGCGAGATCCCTTTGCACCGATTCCGAGTCGTACGAAATTCTCAGCCTCGCCGGCCTCAGCCTCAGCCTCGGCGCCGCTTTGTTTAACAATAGTCACAGTCTCTTCCATTCAATCTCGCTATTCTAGTCATCTACAGGCAGTCCCCTTCCCCTATTCCCTCTTGAGGCTTGCGAAACTCTTCCAGTCTCTTTTTTAGTGATTTGGTTCGGGCATCTGGCGGTCAAGCCTGTGTCCGCTTTTTGGCCCCTGTGCCGCTCGTTTTGTTTCGTACAGCTTGCAATCAGCAAAAGGAAAAAAGTATCAATGGCTGGCTTGTCTCAATGCATCCGTTCCCAATGCCATTTCATCATCGTCCGGAGGCCGCCTCTGCCAAGTCATAAAATCCGACTTTCTTTCGAGGCCGTAATATCTCTAGTCGAAGCGGCGTCGAGCCCCTTGGACTCCTTGAGTGGTCGGATATTCGCTTTTACCGAGCCATATATGTGTGAATGCACACCAACTGTCGGGGTATGTGAAATGGTGCCGCCGGTGCTGAAGAACGCCACTGCCACCTCATTCGTTGCATCCCAATCGGGTTTGCTGCTCCTGTTAGATCGACAAAACGCCAACAATTTTGGTCCATGCATAACCCAAAAATACACGTAGCGACTAGATGTGTGCTGCTGATATCAAAATGCTTCTTTGCCTCAAGCCCGGTCCATCTGCATGCCACAGCTGCCAAACGATCCAACGTTGAGATGGCGGGCGGCAGTGTCGCAAGCTGGGCACGCCTAATACGCTGCTGGTCATGCAAATCTCCAAAGGAGTGCCTAACCGCCTTTTCGGAGGAATTCGTCGGCAGGCAGCGTTTCTCCACCGGAGAGGTTCACCGTCTGCGCATCATTTTCCGATTTGACCGTCTTCCTCTTGCTCTTCTTTTTCTTGGGCATTTGCCAGCCGCTGCTCCCACCAGCACCAAGAGCTGAACCGGCGTCTTGAGCAGAGGCACTGGCGATTCCACCTATTCCATTCGTCCGTGACGTAAGCGGGTTCTCGAGACCGTACCCTTGGCTGTTCAACACCGTCGCACCCCTAGGCATGGGATCATCCTGATCTGAGGAACCTCCACATGTGAGCGTCTCACCCTTCGGCGTGGGCGTGCGAACCTCCTCCACCGCAGACAGTTGTCTGTCAATAGGCCACGCCCCACCACCTGCTCTCTTCATTGCAGTCAGACCCGTCGACCTCGCCGGCTCCGCTGGTCTGGCGGCTCCGTTGTGTGACTGCACTGATGAGACTCTGACTGGCAAGTGTCCATTCACATATTCCGGGCTACCATTGGCAAGGGTGTGCTTCCGTAACCCATTAGCACTGATCGGCGAACCCCGACCATGAGGACCATTTTCGAAGGCGTCTTGGGATTGTTCATCCGAGCTTGAGGGTGTGTCAAATGCCATGTCTTCTGAGGTCGACCCACTGAAATTGATATTATCCTCTGGATCGTTGAGCGACAGGGCTGTACGCGTTCGCCGCGGAGAATTGATCGAGCCATCTACGATCAATGGCCCTGATCTAGACTTGGCTGCTTCGGCCTGGCTATCGACTCTCTCGGATTGCCTTGACGCTGTATCAGGCTTTGATTGCGGCACGGCGGGAACGGCCGTTTGCAGCGGTGGCGTATGCACCACTCCCGAAGGCCGAGTGGAGGCTGGTGCGAGCCGTGGAGACAGGCCGCCGTTTTGGATGGCAAGGCCAACGTGCGACGGGACCGGAGAGATGGCGGTGCTGTGAGTATAAGCGGATAACGACGGCGATTGACCAACATAGTATCCCACATACTCAGCCGGCCTGCGCGCCGGATCGTATAGCGAACCAGCGATACTGTAGCCGTTCTCAACAGAACCCGCGTACGCTTCTGCCTGAGACGTTGATGATGCCGAAGACCTACGACCCATGGAAGCGTCCTGTAGACTGGCAATGTCGGGCCGATGTACTTGTCCCAAAGTAGTGAGGGGCACCGCTCTTGCGGGCTGTGACTGCGCCCGCAGCGATCCCCCTAGCGATGACTGTGTTACGGAGGTGCGCCGTGAATATCTGCGCATATCCGGAAGACCTGGATTCAGCCTCGGCGAGGGAGGATTTGTGGACACACCTTGGCCGAGTTGACTTGCCGAAAGGTAGGGTGATCGAGGGAAGCCGTTCTGATACAATGGTGCCGACAGCGGAGCTCGACCAATGCCGTTCATATCGCCGTCGTCCTGCGAGGTATATTGGCCGTATGGTTGTTGACCATACGTCGCCATCAAGCCCCTCTGCTGTAGACTTTGTTGATATAGCTGCATTCTGAGTTCCTGTTCCTGCATCTGTAGGTATCGGTACTGCTGGAACAGCTGATCGTGCAGCAGATGCTGCTGGTGTTGCTGCTGAAGTTGTTGTTCCTGTGTCATCATCGAATACGGAAGATTACGCACGTAGTTGGTGTTGCGCACGGAGGGGTTCGATGACCGCCGTCCGTCCGCACCCCTGCCCAACGAAGTAGCACTCCTAGCACCACGCGCCACGTTACCCCTTCCACGCGACGGCTGCGTTGGAAACTGGGCGATCACCGGGCGTGCGGAAGGTGGAACGAACATCTCCGAAGGCTTGATTTCGTCTGGCGGATAGACAAATTGTTCGCAGCACTTCAGGAGTTTTCCGTCACCGATCAAGTCAAAAGCCCGCCGGAGCTCCAGATGGATCCCTCGCATCGACGTGTCGTCCGCCGTGTTGGCCAAGTTCCTCGACAGATTGAAAGGTTCCTCGACACAGAGGCGATTGTCCTGCAGCAGGTGCCACGCCTTCTCGACCTTTGAAAGACAGCGGCCCAGCCTTACTGAAACAACATTGTGCTCGAAGTCGAGCTCGTGTCCGTAGTAGCGGAAGAAATGAAACAGCAGTTCTCCCAGAGAAGATTTGTTCCGGCGGCCGTAGTCCTTGTAAGCCTCGACGTTGCGGTCAAAGGACACATTCACTCCCGCCACTTCTTTCGGTTGCAAGTTCGGCTGTTGCTGTAGAGTAGGCAAGATGGGAGGATCTCTCGTCTGCAGGAAATTCAAGGCAAGACATATCCATGTGTAGGAGCTCAGCGTGCCCCCAAGAGCTGAGAAATATCAGTACCAACTGCGGGGAGGAAATCTAAGGATGACATACCAGCGTCGTTCAAAATCCTTCGTTTTGCCCAATATTTGATGATCATGGCCAAAGGTCTCACCCGACTGTCGATACTCACGTAGGTCCGCACCATTTGTGTATTCTCCAAAGCCAGCGGATTGTTGACATTGATATCACAGGCGACTTGCAATTCGGGATCCCAGATCTTGACAATGGGCACCTTGGCGGAAGAAACACATACGACTCTTTCCATTCCATGCCTGGCGAGTAGTTCTGCGATATTGCATACTCGCTCCATCTCTTTGCAGTCGGTCGTGATGCAAATATCGACATCTGAATCAGAAGTCCCCAGACTGTTCCCGGTGGACCCAAACACGTTGACCTTGGTGGATGATGTAGGCCACCTTTCGCGGAGGATTTTGCCGAGTTTCTCAATAAATCTTGACCGTCTCTCTTCGCTCTCGGCGGTGGGTTGTAACTCCTCGTAGAGCTTTTGTACGTCCTGCGTCAGTCTCTCGTCCTCCTCGCGTGTCAATCGGACCTTCAACTCCGATTTCACTCTCTCCAAGGGATCCGATCCCAGCGAGTAAGGAACACGTCGCCGTGCTCTTTGCATCCCTGTTTCATATTTGCACCCTCCGTACTGTTTCCGGCCTGCGGGAGGCGTATGGCTCTTGTCGGAAGGCAGTGAGAGAGGTGAGCCATTCTTGGTCGGGGGCTCTGGAGAAGGGGAGGCTCTGGATTCGGGACGTTGGAAGGGAGTAGACGGCATGGATTTGGATTGCGAGGAGGCGTGAGTCCTCCTTCCACTAGAAGAGGGAGGACTGCGTTTGGCGTCCGCTTGCATGTTAGATTGGAAGGCCTTCGTAGATGGCACGGTCATCTGGATTGGTGCAGAGTTCCCATCATCTTCCGGCGCGCCGTAACTCATATGATACTCCAGCGGTGACAAGATCTCAGAGGAACTCGATTTAACAGAGAAAGCGAGAACCAATCCACCAGAATACGACGTGTGAAATTTTCCACCTTCGAGTATATTTTGCAGAGGGCAAGAGCCCCGTCGCGGTTTGGAGGGCACAGATGGATCGAGGTCGGTTGGCAAGGCGCGAGATGTGAGGCTTGATAGTGACGACCACTACCACACCCAGGAAAGTTTGAAACACGACAGACAGCGTAGCCAGATGTCTCCAGGAAGACTCCCTGCTTGCCAGGGCAGGAACCTTGACGTTCGGATGTACTTATCTGAGTAAGCCCGTCGAGGGCAGCGACAGGGGATGGAGATCAATGGGCGAAATTCTTGCAAGATCTGAGAGGTTGTCTTCAGCAAAGATGTAGGGTTCGTTTTCCAGGTGCAATTGTAGGAAGTTCGCGGTTGGACGGCGGTATGGTCGCCTTGAGGCTGCTGGGGTTGCCTTTCTTCGGGGAGGGAATACTGGCGATATACAGGGTTGAGAATGCGAGCAGAGTAGAATAGGACTGCTAGGCGCGTGCCGGGAGGAAGAAATGCTCAGGTTTGCACGAGGATTGGTCCAGGAGTAGGTGGTGAGGAGGTAGGTAGGTGAGAGGTGAAAGTGGTCAAGGATGCAGTGCAGTTCTGTAACGAGATGATGCTCGCTTGTTGCTCGTTCCTGGTTGCTGCTGCGGTGCGTTGCGCTGCGTTGTACGGAGCACTGGAGGGCCTCCGAGAGTCAACGCCCGTGGCTAACGGTACGAGTAGGTTAGCGGGATGGCCGCCTGTGGACCGCCCCAAGAGGAATCGTCCTTCGAGGTGCCAGACCCTGGAACGGTTATTTTAGTGCCAAGCCGTTAACTTTAGGGAGCACAGTGGCAGTCTTTTCAACAAAGAAAGGAGATCCCTACAAAAGAGTACTCAAGGACTTCCCCTTTAGGTTGTACTGTACGGCAAGCAAGCAATCTACAGTCATTGCCACTACGGACAGCAGTTACTGGTCTTCACTGAGAACACTTGCCTTCAGCTTCGCGCGCTCGGGTGTTCCGCTTACCAGGCTTGAACCATCGTTCAGCGCAGCCAGAACTTCCAGGTGCAAGTTGGTTACGTTACACAGCATGGCTGTCCTGCCATGCATACGCCGATGACTTGACTTCCTATTGAACTCGACCTATTCTAAACATTGGTTGCCCTTCCTTGAGGGCGGGCTTCGGTCATTTGCCCTGATGGTCGTGCATCAGGTGTCGTCCCTTGATCTTCACCGTACTCCCCATTTATGCAGTGCGTGAGTGGTTACCTCGCACTTCTCAGATTAGAACTAGCGCGTCGCGTCTCGAGAAACATGTGTTTGCCCTTCGGCACAGGGAGTTCAAGGTACTCCGTACCGTTCTCCGGCAGGGCCGCAGAATGATCAAAGCACACGCCGGAACAACCTAAACATGACGCGACCAAGTCTTGAAGCCACAAATTGCGGCGTCGAACGAGCTGCCGCCTGAGGAATTAGATCGCCTCGCTGCTTCTTGCTTGTTCTGTACCGTCTCGTCGTGAATAGACCACTTGACCGTGTGATTGAGTCAGCACGCTCAGCCTTTGGCAAGCTGAGAGATCGCATCCTTTATGAGACCGAATTTGTGAGCCGAAGTGCCCTCCTAAGATTCTGACCACACCCTCTGTTGCACGTTTCCATATTTAGACCGACTGCTGTCCTCCGCAATCTGGGCTGACTCAACTGGCCAATGATCCCTGAAACTATCCTCGTATGTTGCCTCTAACATCAATGTAGAGTGACAAGGTCCTCAGCAGTCACGTACGATTCACTTCACCCTTATTCTTGCAGCAGTTTCGGTGACACTCGAGCTTGACTGCTAGATCAGGTTGATGTCTATACGTGAGCTCCAATGAGTCAATTGCAAAGAGTCTGAAGTTCCGACCTATGAAAACAGCAAATCCGTTTCGCTGTCAATCTGGTCTGGAGGAAAGGGCTAGGCCTGATTGCTTCTGTTGTCGTCACGATCTAAACGTCCAGATGACATGGGTGCGGGAAGCGAAAATCAGCAGATTTCCTGCGGCGAAGACAGCCAATTGTCGTTTGAGAGGATAGCACAATCCCAGATCCAACTCTGCCGTGGCGGTTACGAGCATCTCCAAGCATATCTCACTCTTGCCGCGCATGGCTTTTGGGCTGTGATTCAGGTGATCAAAAGGACAGCCTCATAACTTCAGAGCCTCGACTCGAAGCTGGGCCGATCTCATACTGATGTGCCTGGTGGTCGCTAGTGGCCCGAAATCCAGTGATCACTTGGTGGAACAATCCGAAATTGGAGGACTTGCAGATATCACAAACTGGACCGAATCACGGGCAAGCACAGCGGTCGTCTTCTGGGGATATCTTTGACCAAGATGCTCACGCTTGGAGACGAGTGCATTTAATTTTCTACTTCAGCTCCCAGCCAACAGAGCGACCTCGTCGCCAGCACAATCAGTGTTGATTACGACAAATTGCCGGTATTCGGGGTACTCATATTCTTTGCCTGCAGGGAGTCTGTACCGATGGGGATGTGAGGTGGCTGCCTAATGACCGTAAACTGTCACCTTGCACGACTTCAAGGGTAGCGCATGAGAAAAAGGATGAAGGTGAGAACGAGAAACCGCCTCGGACGACGTACCCCATGAACAGTGGCCTCCATAAGAGGCGGACGGTTCGGATTGGTAGATGCATAACGTGCAGGTGTTGGGTCGTTCGTGCGAAGGTGATTGAGGGGTAGCAATCCCACATCCTTGTGGTTCATGGTACAAAAGACCGTTCTTTTCTGCTCCTTCTTGCACAGTAGTTTGAGAGTCGCCTCAGATGCTTCTCGCTTTCCAAAAGCTGTGAGCATCGAATGCTTCAGGTTATTCGCATTAATTTGTGGAGCGGAAGGGCAGTGAGGTTGTTCACTTTGAAAGGCAAACAAGCATAGACGTACTCGTACCGTGTAGACATATGCTTTCACCCCACCTGACCATGCGAAATAATTTACCGGCATCCTCTTGGCTCCACCACGGAGAGACAATTTGCTTCGTAGTTTTCTGGGCCGGGCTGCTACCGAAATAACCACGATGCTGGCGTCGCCAGCTGGGTCAAGGAGGAACCTGGCCAGGCTTCGACTTCGACTTCTTTTCCTTATCAGATTCTTCTGGAAGCGGGTGATGTCGATGCATCAGTGGAAGTGCAGAAAACACAATCACCAGTCATCAGTCAAGTTTCTTTCAACCCTCAGACATCGACTCTGAGGGAGTTTGCACTTAGTGTTGCCGCTTACCCAGCTACTTAAGCCAGTCATCGTTAGCTTGTGCATAGTGATGGGTAGGGATGACCCGCCTGCGCCGTTGTCTCGTCCAATGCCCCGGCAGTCGCTCGTCGGTTTTTTATCCAGCACGAGGCACGGATGCAGTGAGAACTGGTTGAAAACACCTCGGCCGGCCATTTACAATGTCTCGATGCTGCTGCTGTCGTACCGGCTGTCATAGAGAGTCCTCCATAGTAACGACAAGAATCTCACGAAGGGCTACGCCGTGTCGCTCATTCCGACAGACAGGAGCGAAGCTTCCGGACTGATGGGCTTCCGTCGATTCAACCGGGAGGCACCAAGGGCAGGTGGTACAGATTGTGGATGCCGCCCGCTCCCACTTCGGGTGCCCTTGACTCGCTTGCATGAGGTTACAAGGGCCCTTCGAATTTCCCTCTCGCCCTCGTGGATGTCGGGTGCCAAAAGTGGTGCTAACGTCAACCTCGTTCTCATCGCCGAACTTTTTTCTGACCCTCCCCATCTTCTCCGCGCCTGCGATTTTCCCATTGTTCTTTCTTGTATTTTTTTGGTGTCGCCTGCCGTCGCAGTGTGCAGGCTCCCTTCACGCCCCTCCCTGCAGTACCACCTGCTCCCTGCACTTCCGCGACGACCCCGGGACTTGAGCTCCTTGTTGTGTAAGTCAACAACCCCCCATCAATCCGCGTCCCATTGCCATGGACTTTCGGGCGAGTTGAGCGACAGGACGAATCGCGCCATTACCATTGGTTCCAGGTGGCCGATGGGCGAGAAAAATGAGAGCACTCCCCACCCGTCGCCCGCACCGAATGGCAAAGCAACCGAACCAGACACGCACCATTGTCTAAACCCCTCTTCGACCCAATATGCACGTTTCCTCTTCTTCCATCCTAGCCAGTCGCATTCATCTGCTCATATCATCGTTGTATTCGAGGCGTGGCTAATTCATTTGTTCGACAGCGAGTCTTTAGCCTTCGAGCCATTGCCTACCGACCTCGCCGACCATATATTCTCGGCGCGCACGTTACCCAGGACCCTTGAGCTAGCAGCGCCCACATATATATTGAGATATGTCATTTCAATACGAGCCTCAAGGATGGCAACAACCAGGCCGGCAGCCATCATGGGAGCAGCCGCCTCCCCCATCAAGATCAGGTGGGCTACATCTCGTCCGAAGCATCCTTTTACTGATGCTTACCGTATATACAGGCGCGAGTTCTACCTCTCAGCGGGAGGATGGTATCGCCTTTGCCACCCAATTTGAAGGTGCGTTTGGCGACAAGGCAGTGGAAACGCAAATATTGACTGGACAACAGAGGTGGACCGAGCCATGGATAACCTCATCAAGAGTGGCAAATTTTATGCTGGCGGACCACGTCCGATGGGCGCAATGCGCCCCGGAGCAGACTTTGGTAAGCGATAATTGGATGTGGCTCTCCAAAAAAGAAAACCACGAACTGATTCCATCCAGGGCCCCGACCGCATGGCGGCCGTCATGCAGGAGGCGACTTCGACCCTTCACGACCACATCCAGCCGCGAATCTCCAGAGCTTCTATGCCTCCCAGAGGCATGGCCGGCAAGGAGATGCCGATCAGATGCTGCAGGCTAAAAGGAGAATGGCGGCCCAGCGGGAGCGAGAACTTCGCAACTACCATCAAGAACAGCAGTATAATCGAAGTGTGCTGGCGGATATGTCATCGAATAAATCCGATCGCTCCATGAGTCCCAGCACTCTCAGTGAAGAGGGCCGCCGGGATCTGATTGCTCGTCAGCATCGCGCCTTGTATGGCGGCGACCCTGCCGCCTTCGTCGGACAAGTGCCCTTTTCTCAGGAGGATGTTAATCGAGACCAGGCTGGGCCGGTGTCCAGCGGTGTGACAGGAGCTCCTCGCGGCCCTTCTCCTCGAGGCGCTGATCCCTTCAGCCCCCAAGGTGAAGCCAACGCAGCTTCCGGTCAAGAAGCTTCCCTTGGCGACAAGATGACCTCGCCGTCTACACAAGCGCCAGGATTCGGTACATTCGATGGCGCAGCTTCTGGAAAGGCATCAACGTCTCCGACCGGGGAGGAATCGGCCCACTCCCGACAGATCTCCAAATCAACGACGGCGCCGGTCGCAGGCGGCATGGGACCCATCGGCAGCCGTCCCAATGTCCAGCAGGCTCCAAATCAATCGATCAACAAGCGGACAACATCACCTCTGCCTTCTTCACTAGGGTACGGATTTGGCTCGAACGATCAGAACGCTGACCGGGCGGGTTCAGCGAACTCAAACGTGAATAATCAGAAGGAGTCCTCGAATACCGGGATGAGCACTTGGCGCGCTGGAAGTGGTGTTTGGGGTTCCACCAAAATTGGCACAACCTCGGTCTGGGGTTGAATGACTTATGAGGACATGACCTGGACATGACCAGTTTTGTATGCGCGGAGTTGTGTTGCTTTTCCAGCATATCTTCGGTGTACAGGGCACTGCATAGGTGGGGTTGTTCGTTATGCATGTGTTGGTGTCTGTGATGATGCTTTCACATAGCGTGTTCGGGGAAGGGGATTGTTCTGCAGCGATTTCTTTCGTTCATGTGGTTCCTGTCGGCGTTTCAGCACTGTCTGGAGGGAGACGAGGAGAGTCCAGGAATTCTTGGGTACAAAAGTGAAGGAGGTGGGGTGACGGAGTATCCAGTCCTGGAGGCCAGGTCAACAGCATCGAGGAAACAGGTGGTATTCACGTAACAGGAACGTACATTCGACCTGGGCGGTTAGCAGGAGCTGCGAGAAGCCCAGGGACTATCGCTGCTCTTTGTCTCTGGCTACCAAGCAACATGACATGGCCTTGGAGGAAGCAATGGCGTTGTTGGAAGGGAATCAACCTCAATTGCGTTTGTCCATCGGTGTGGATGCTGAAAGCTGCGAGGGCCGCCTTTCCAAAAGAGTCTGGTTCACTGGGAATCAAGTGTTGGACCCAAGGCGACAATCGGGGCGTTGACGTTTTATCATCGCGTAATCACTCTCTGCTTTGCGCTTGTTTACTGGGTCAGGCTGTACTTTGGTCTATCAATGGACTGCGTCTGGATTATGCTATCAGGGTGAAAGGTTACAAAGGAGTCTTCGAGAGGGAAACAGCACGGCAAGAGGAGGGTCGATGGGAATATACAGGTGCGCAGTTCCGATGCTGCTCAAGCTGCATGGAGCTGGGCCGGTTGAATACTATACCCCCTTTTCTGCTCCACTGGTCTTTCGCACACATGCACTTCCTTCCGGGTTCATCTAGTGCCATTTGACAATCGCGTCCGTCTGACTACTCTCCCTCACCAACTCAATCAACCGGATTCCATCCCGGCTCTGTTCGGGCTGCACGGCAATCTCAGCCTTTCCGCGGATCGCATCCCTCAAGTTCTCGTAGAAGCCTAGCCAGTGGCCCGGGAGTGTGGGATATCGACCCACCCACAAGTTCACGTCAGGCTCGTGAATTTGATGGGCACGATCGAAGGGCTCGTTCTTGGTTGTGAGCAGACCGTACAGATGAGGTGGTTCGTGACCAAAGGAGCTGTCTGTCACTGGAAGGGAGGGTTTGCCGAGGATCTGTGCCTCTTGGATACACGAGCCGTGCTACAAGCAACGATCAGAAGCCAGAACAAAGGAACCAAAGAAATTTAACAGACCTTGACGTAACTCCCTTTTGTCCCCTTAGCGACATACTTCAACTGATCCTTCAGTGGGGAGACGACATTGGTCTTGACCGTCACGAGCAGGTCCTTTTGGCCGCCCTCGTACTGCAGGATGGCGGTGAAGGAGTCTTCCACCTCGGAGTCGATGCCTCTCAACACGCGGAGGAAGCCCGCAACGGTGGAGGGGCGGCCGAAGAGGAGGAGCGCCTGGTCGAGTGTGTGGCTTCCTAGGCCGAATGTCATACCGTCGCCGGGCGAGTATTCCTTCTTGTTCATATCTTTGTGGGCCGGACAGTTTAGCATCATCATCGCCGCCGCCGCCACTACTAGGAGCCGACCAGTGGGGAGTTTGAGAAGGAAAAGACTTACTGCGCATCCAGAAGGGGAAGTCGACGTCGTAGTGGATTTCTAGTTCCTTGATCGTGCCGAGGGCGTCTTTGGCGATCAAGTGGCGGAGGGTTTGGAAGTCATTGTCCTGAGGGGTGCTAAGTGAGAAACAAAAGCCCTAGAAAAATGAAAAGAAAACGGCTCCTTACCCATCTTCGATTCTGGAAGACTGTCAAGATTTTGCCCTTCTCCTTCGCCAGGGCGATCAGTTCATCGGCCTCTGCCGTCGTCCTGGTGAACGCCTTCTCCACGACAACTAGTTCACGCGCCGCTTAGCCAACGTTCCTCGCTCGCGGTCATGACAGCATCTGCATGAAACAACCCCCTCAATCTGCCCATCCATCCACACATTCAGACTTACGTACCGTGTTTTCCGGCGTTCAGAGCCCTGGTGGCATACTCGGCGTGCGTGTCTTGTCTGCTGCAGACAATCACGGCGTCAATGGCCTCGTCGGCGAAGAACTCCTCTTTCCGACTGTAGTGCTTAACGTCGGGATAGTCGACCGTGCAATGCGAGCCCGGTTCCGCGGCCTTGGGGTCCTTTGGTGGCTCTGATCGCTGGAAGAACGACACTATCTTGAAGTCGGCGGGCAAGGCGTTGATGAAAGGGAGGTGGAAGCACTTGGCCGAGAAGCCGTAGCCTATTATGCCGAGACGGATGGGAGAGGAAGTCATTGTGTCGCGTTGATTACCCTTTCTTCGTTTGTTTTTGGTGTAGTCTCACTGGATTCGGTGCGGCGTGGAGATTTCTTTCTAGATTGATTTTACCTTGCAACGATGGTGTCTGCGTTACATGCCGCCTCGGTCACTCGCCATCGCCATCCTTGGTGATATAACCCTTCTCGGCTGGACGCTCCATGAGGGAAGTCCTCTATAGTCCGGCTAAATTCGTGCTGCATTCAGCCGCGCGGAGAGAAGCCGTGGGGAATAATGTGGAGAGACGTGTACTTCTTTCACAGCAACGTGTATGTGTTCACGCTGGATCGAGGGCGACTTCGGCTATTACAGTGAGGACGCCTTCCGGTCTGCTCGGCCGGGATGCCGATCCAACCCCGGGGATCCCAGACTTGGGCCTCCTCATGAATCTGTGTGCGGACAACGTGCAAGCAGGGAGAGTTAGCAAGGTGTAGCTATCGATCGGTTTCCCTGAACTCGTTCATCAACATCGACAAGAGGGCCGTAAGCTGGTGGATTGCGTGTGATGTTCTTGTCGTGCGATCGGATTTTGTGGGCTGCATTCGGGTCGAGCTTAATGCGTGACGCGCAATACGGTGCTGTGTATGCGCATGAGGTGAAGCATTGACATTAAATGTGAAGCCAGACCAGCTCCTGCTCTTTTCCAACAACCAGCTATCGGCCTCTTCTCACTGGGCAATGTTTGACCCCGTATTTCGTGGCAGCCAGAGGGACTTCCAATTCGCCTCCCGGTCCACCAACACAGCAAGGCTCATACAAGGTGAGGTGTTGGGTTGCCTCGACAAGGACCCATGAAATCTACCACTCGCAATGAACAGACAGACTTGATCAGGGAGCTGTGGTGAAGATGACATACTTCTATCGACAGCACTTGTGCAAACATCTTCGAGTGTGAAGTAACGCTTATCGCGGGCGACATCAGCGAGCTCTGGTTGCGAGAGAGGTCCAGAACGAGACTCAGACGACCTTGGTGAAACGCAGCAGATATGCCGTTAATTCAACTCCCACACTGACACGTTCCTGCTAGGAGTCATCTGCGGTTTCCCTGATTTTCCTTACCATGCTAATGAACGTCACCGCTGACGGATATGTGACCTCGGAGCGAACACAACAGGTCCTTTGGGTGGGCGATGCTCTGGAGGCTCAGGCCTAGCTTTAAGCCTTACAATCTTGAAGCATATCAAAGCAAATACAAGTACTAAGCAATTCGCAGTTGCAGAGCAACTTGGAATTGACGGCGCTGCTCGCACAATTACTCTGTCGTTCTGAACGAGCTGAGGCTGTCGACTCAAGCTGGAGAAGACATCAACCGTCGGCGCCCGCCAAAGGCGCCTCATTCCGCCTTGACTCAGGCCAAGCAAATAAAGCAGATTCCGCCTCCTGGTTCAGCCGAAGCACGAAGAAACAACTTCCACCTAAACGACAGCAGTTGGCTGAAGATGAACAGCAACGGAGGTTATGGAGGTTGACCCAACAATCCGAGTAGAGACCAGTCTAGAACTCTCCTGCGAGTATTCCAGAAACACTCGACAAGTGGTCTGAGCCTTCGTGGCCAATCGCTCACGAGCTGGAATCGGCCCACGGATATCTTCTCCAGGAAAGGTGTTCATTACCAATATGGACGGTCGCAAGGACCTAACAGGAGTGGTTACAGAGATTCCAGATGGCGGTGTTGCTCGTGTCTATATACGAGCTTGCCCCGAACATAGATTACCACCAGTCGGAGACCGTTCGCTAACTGACGCGACCTCGGTAACGCACCGTCCTCGTATCTGGGATATTTTGTGGCGGTACCAACACGTGATGCCTGGTGGCTAAACCCCAGACTTCTCTCCTGATGGTGGAGTCCGTCTACTGACAGATCCTATACAAGGACCACAGTACCGTGTAGGTTTGGGAGGCTCACTTGGCAGGGAGACCCGGACGTATGGAAGATGTCCAGATCTGGGCATGGGCATTAATCATCGTCCTCGAATCCTGCGGTGCACCGTTTGGGGCGTTTGGCAAAAGCAGTCTTGGATTCTTGCTCGAGCCAGGGATTTTGGCAGCAGTCAACGCTCGATCTCGGCCAACGGGCACATGTCACCACTTCTGCCGAGTCCGGCCCAGTCACATCCCTGGATGGAAGGTTGACTTGGCACCCTGGCATTTGTTGGATTGCTCAGCGGTGCCAGCGGCCCGCCTGTCGGGTCCAAATGGTGGGTTCACAGGTAACACCGCGAGACAGAGCACAGATAGAGCACGTCAGCTACAGTGTACTGCGCCTCCGCTGGGGACTACAGTACTAAGCTGCTCGACAGAATGTAGGCTGCAAAAACGGCCCTTGACGGGGCACAGGCGTTGATGGTGAAGTTTCCCATGCGGCCAGGAACCATTTCTCTGCACGGGTCGATGGTTTCCCATGACGCGCAAAAGTCTTCCGGGTGGAAGCTTCACGGAAGGAAACCGAGTTTCTTCGCTGCTTGCGTGGCTGGTATGGCATTTGCAAGCAAGGACCTCATTCGACCTCATGACTTCTTCCAGAAGGCATTGGTGCTTCTGGCGGCCGGGAGCATCTCGTGTTCGAGGATCTACAGTCATCATTAGCGCCTCCCCTGGGGACCGGGGCGGTCTGTGAGCATCTGGCGGCGACGAATCGCCATGCACACGACTTCCATCCCGCTGTGCCCGCTCTTGGCTCACAGTGTTGGCACGCGGCTAGGTCCTTGGCATGGCCCTTCTATCGTTACATCCTCTGCGAGATAGACTCTCCTTCCGCCAGCATCTCGCCCTCGGCAGCCCAATCGAGTCGATTCTCCGGGCATGGCTGCTTGGAAGTACATCTGCCGGATGTCTCGAGATTTCGTATTTCGACTGGGCTTTCAGCCTTCCT
This sequence comes from Phialophora verrucosa, assembly GCA_002099365.1. Taxonomy (NCBI): domain Eukaryota; kingdom Fungi; phylum Ascomycota; class Eurotiomycetes; order Chaetothyriales; family Herpotrichiellaceae; genus Phialophora; species Phialophora verrucosa. The sequence continues at coordinate 1,808,052 of MSED01000015.1, read as the reverse complement.
CCTGGCCGATCAACCAAGATGGTACGTACGAGGCATGACTTGGAGCTGGGCTATCGTCACCGTTTCTCGAGTGTGTCTTGTCCAGCGACTGAGAGCCGCGACGGGCTTCCAAGCCTTGCAGTACTCGCGCAACATGCCATGGTGCCTGAGTTGGTGCTCTTCCTTGTCCCCTTGCTCCGAACCCAACTGGGACTTTTGGGGGGAAAGCCTATCTATGCCAAGTGCAGCCACATGGCTCGGCGGTATGGTTCGACACCATGACGACCCAGTAACGTTGTTGCTGGTACCAATACATCCTGGTTGAGTCGATATCGCCATCACCACTGTTAACTACGGCGTCCAGCAGTCCTGACGCATGCAGCTGATGTGCACTATACTCTGCGTGGATGTTCCTTTTACCCGGGCAAGCGAGATTGACAACGTGCTGAATCTCTATCGAAAATGTTGAGGTTCGAGTTGGCCATTGTCGTGGCGAAATTGGACCGGACTACTGAGATGGCTTGCGGACAGATCTGGGGCAGATGACTGGGGCAGCGCGGAGCACCTCCAGAGTTGCACGGGGAAGTGGATTGTTGTTACACCTTGTACACCCCACCACCGGTGCGTGTTTGCATACTGCCTGCCTATATATGGTCTGCCTCTAACCCAGCAGATTGATCCTCGCTCGTGGCTCCTTCTCGCCTTGTGCACTCCTCTGGTTCGGGACGGTATACCCTGCTCTTGTTACACAGAACCATACAGTTGGGTCTCTCTCTTCTACCTTCTTGCTATAGCCCAAGCACCTCGACATATACAACAACCAATCAATATGGGTGCCCCAGACGTCGAAGTTCCCATTGGGAACCTAGATGGCAAGGACGTGGGAGCAAAGATAGAGAACCTGGAGTCCGCCTCTGCGAGCTCGCAAGATCTCGCCTTCGACAAGAAGGCTACAAGCAGGTTGATCAGGAAGATCGACTGGAGGCTTCTGCCATTCCTGGCCCTTCTCTACCTTCTCAGCTTCCTCGACCGAACAAATATTGGAAATGCCCGATTGGCGGGCCTCGAGGCAGACCTTGGAATGAGCGGCTTGGACTACAACGTGGGTATAAGCTTCTAGCTGGTGAATCAACCTGGCTGACGCTCGCAAAGGGTGCACTTGCAATCTTCTTTCCATTCTACGTCGCCGTCGAACCAATTTCGAACTTGATGATGAAGAGGACCCGGCCCTCACTGTGGATTCCGTCAATCATGGTCGCCTGGGGAGTGTGCACAACGCTTATGGGTCTCGTTACCAACTTCGGTGGCTTGCTTGCCGCTCGTGCCGCGTTGGGTGTCGCTGAAGGAGGCCTTTTCCCGGGCGTGACGTTCTATATAACAATGTGGTACCGTCGCCACGAATGTGGTCTAAGAATGGTAACCGTCCTTGGAGTTTGACCAGTCTAAAATACGCCAAGACTAACGACACCAGGCCATCTTCTTCTCCGCAGCGACCGCGGCCGGTGCTTTCGGTGGTCTGTTGGCTCGTGGTATTACTGAAATGGACGGAGTTGGCGGCAAAGGTGGCTGGGCCTGGATCTTCATCCTCGAGGGTATCGTCACCTTCGCCGTTGCGGTGCTCGCATTTTGGGTGATGAACGACTACCCAGCTACGGCCAAGTTCCTTACTCCTGACGAGCGACACGAAGTCTCTCGACGTCTGGAACATGACCGGAGCTCCCTCGCAGACGAGTTCGACATGAAGTATTTCTGGGATGCCGTCAGAGACTGGAAGATCTGGATCCACATGTTCATCACGATCGGGTAAGATCCTTCCCCCGTACCTCCCATTACGACGGCTAACGAGACTTTAGCGTCTACACCCCGTTGTACTCCTTCTCGCTCTTCCTGCCGACGATCGTCAAGACACTCGGCTATACCAACGAAAAAGCGCAGCTCATGACAGTGCCCCCGTACATTGTCGCCTGCTTCTTATGCATCACTGGTGGCTTCGCGGCGGACAAGCTCAAGACTCGAGGAATTTTCATGATCGGGTTCAACATCGTGGCAATAATCGGCCTCATCATGCTCATCTCCTCGCAGAACCCTCATGTCAAATATGCTGGGTGTTTCTTCTTTGGAGCTGGCATTTATCCCAACGTGCCTCAAGGCGTGGCCTGGAATGGAAACAACATTGGCGGCTCTGTCAAGCGAGCTGTGGGCATTGCCATGCACGTCGGTTTCGGTGAGTCTTGCGGTTTTGATCTTCTTTCACACCTGCGCCCCATGCTAACACTACGTCTTCGTAGGCAACCTCGGTGGCATCATTTCCGGGTTCATCTACTTGAGCCAAGACTCTCCCAAGTTCACCAAAGGTCATGCCATTCTCATTGGGATGCTCGCCATGAGCACCTGCCTGCAGGTCTTCATGACAATCTACCTTCGCCGTGAGAACGCGCGCCGCGACGCCGAGTACAAGGCGCCGGAACAATATTCTGCTGAGGATAAGGCTGCTGAGAGAGAGAAGGGAGACAATGCGACCTTCTTCCGGTACACTGTCTAAGGAGCTAGAATGGGCATGGCGATATAGGGTTGAAGTCGAGATCGCAACGTCGTTGCGATGTCCTTCTGAGATTAGCAGTATAATTACCTAAGTTTGGATATCTCGAATGAAGAAATGATTAAGTTTCCCCCGACTATGTGTATTCGCACCTCAGCCTAGTCGGCAACCGTGCCTGAGCCGTCGACCAATCAATCAGATCAGAACCTCAGCCTTGTCCATGTACGGATCACGTCCAATATCTTTGCTTCGTCCTCTACGCATGTTTGTTTCTGATTTTCCGAGGGTAGTGGGCGCATTCCGAATGGGTTTGACTTCATCAACATGTTACAAACAGGAATTTCAATGGCCCCATGGGCAGGACCGATGCGAAAGCATATCTTGCTAGTCCTGAAGTCGTGGCAGCCAGCGCTCTTCACGGCAAGATCAGTGGGCCGGGTTGATACGAGAGACCCGGTGCAGAGATGACGTCCGAGTATCGAACTGCATGACCAGCAAGGAACGGCCGTGCAAGGAACTTGATGGAGGGACTTTGGCTTGTGTGTGAGCGGTGTACGTACAACAGCAAGGGCAGGGGTCAGCGCGCCAGCAGTACGAGTATGGACAAAACTTGTTCCGATCCGATACTACCATCCCGTTTCTACGAGCAGCCCTTAGCTTTGCAACCCCGACAGCCGCTCACGAGCTGAAATCTCGGCTGCCGGTGATATCTAAGTCGCGGCTGTGTGAAACGCGCACCAGATGAAAATCACATGTGGCCCTAATGGGGGATTTGCAAGCGAGGTCGAAGCTTAAATGTTAAAACATCCCGCGAACATGAAACGTGTGCACGTGATGGTTGACGCGGGGCTGTGCGCACACAACCGCCGCCAGCCAACGAATGAGAAGCGACAAGAGATTTTAAAACCTCACCTCAGACAGATCGCCCACCAGTCACGCTTGAGGGATCGGGCCAAAATAACCCGCGCCATTCCCAACGTGGCCTAGATCGTTGGGTGCTTATGGCCTTTTGCCGCCATTTTCACTTTCTGCGTGATCGCATCGCATGCCACTCTGCCATTTTTACCAACCGACCAAAGCCGGGAAATCATTGGAAACTTGCGCCTCAATCGCTCACTGATACTACCCGAGATCTGTGGGATCCCACATGTCACTCTGCTGGCCTGGTCTTTCCATTTTGGCACCCGCATCCACCGAAAAAGGCATTACCGCTCCAATATCAAACCTTCCCCCCTGACCCCCTGCGCCCCGTAGCGACAGAGCCTCGCAGTTAGCGCGACACAGACAACGTCAGATACACCTCCTCGCTTTCCGAGTATATCAGACTGCCGCGCACCCTCTGACACCATGGCGGCTCGTGTCCACTACTCAGAAAAAGAGCCCTTGCTCGCCGCTCATTCGAGGCGCCCCTTTCAGGGACGTGTCTCATCTTCTGCCCACGCTCGTTCAGACCAACAGTTAGTAGAAAATACTTGTTCAAACCCATCTTTCCGGAGCACGGACGGTCATTCTTTTTGCTTCCCACGTTCCTTGCATATACAGATTTTAATCGGCATCATGGTTGCCATCCCTACATACATGATGGCCTCGACGGCCGCGACCTCGCTCGGCCCGCTATGGCCTCGAAACTCGGTTATAAGGTCACCTCAACCTGACCCAGTCCCTCAGACGACATCGACCACAGCCATATCAAGCCCAGACTCCAACCCTTTCGCCTCGATAATCGGGCCGCACATTTCATCCAATTTCCCCGACCCGGCCATAATCTACGTGGACGGTATATCATATGCCTTTGCGACCAATAATCGGCAACCAGCACCGAACCACATCAACATTCAAGTCGCCGTTTCCACAGACAACCAGACGTGGACGTTGGTCGACCAACATGATGCGCTTCCCAATCTCGGCGCGTGGGAAACCGGCGCCGGCGTCTGGGCTCCGGATGTCGTCCAACTGGTAAGCTAGAGACGAAGATGTATTCAAAGACATGACTAACGGTACGCCCCACTCAGGATGACGGCACTTTCGTTCTTTACTACGCCGACAATGTCGTCTGGTCACCGGCCCACCACTGCGTTGGAGCCGCGACATCACAGAGCATCTTGGGCCCCTACACGCCGCAAGCCAGCCCGTTCGCCTGCCCCGACGTGAGTGCTCTGGGCGGCGCCATCGATCCGGACGGCTTCCTGGACGAAGCGACCGGAAAGCGCTACGTCGTGTACAAGGTCGACGGCAACTCGATCGGCCACGGCGGCTCCTGCGGGAACACCGTCGAGCCCATCGTCCCCACGCCGCTCATGCTGCAGGAAGTCGACCACGACGGGATCACGCCGCTCGGCGATGCGGTGCAGATTCTCGACCGCGATGCCTTTGACGGTCCTCTGATCGAAGCCCCTGCTCTGCACCGCTCCGCCGAGGGCATCTACTTCCTCTTCTTCAGCAGCAACTGTTTCACGACGCCGCAGTACGACGTCTCGTACGCCACCGCGACGAGCATCTACGGGCCCTACACGAAGTCGGCCCGCCCGCTGCTCGTCACCAGCGACGCCGACCTGACCGGCCCGGGCGGCATGGATATCATCAGGGGTGGCGAGTTGATCGTCTTCCACGGCCACATGACCATCAACAACGATCCCATCCTCAAGAAGCAGGTCGAGACGTTGGCCGCCGCCGACAACACCACCGTCGCCAACGTCAATGTGCCGCTCGTGCGGGGGATGTGGTCGGGCACCGCGACTTTCCAGGGCACCAGCATTTTGTTGTCATAGGGCACCAGAGATATGAGAGAGTGAGGGATTTTGTTCTTGTCATTGCATTTAGCGTTCAAGCGAGTTACGAGTCACGAGTCGAGGATCAGATCTTGGAAGTTAGACATATGGGTGGCTTTCTTCAGTACAGCGCGCATATACCCCGGTGAAGCGAGGCGAGGCGAGGCGAGGCCATATGAGGTAGCCATGTGAATTTAGATTTGGATTCCGCCTTGACATCTGGACATGACACTTTGCGGACCCTTGTCTCACGAATATACACCCCAGGTACACTAGTTACAGCAGGAATGAGGCGGCGGATACAATATAACACACACACACACACACACACACACACACACACACACACACACACACACACACACACACATACACACATACATGCATGCATGCATGCATGAATATAGTCAGTTACGCAGTCCATCCGTGCCACGACGGCAATCGGCTTTCCGAGAGCGAGACTGTATGAGCGCGCCAGCCGTGGTAAGCTCGCACTGAGTAGGTCCAAAATCTATGATTCTACCCGACGAAGCGGATTGAAATCGCGCCCCACCGTTGGCTCGAGGACACAAGTGACGGTCTCAGCATCGAGAAGTGTATGAGTGCGTGAATGCGTGAATGCATGGATGTATAAAAGGTAGACTGGCTTGACCGACTGACTGACTGACCGACTAACCGAGTGACTGACTGACTGACTGACTGACTTGACTAACTTACTTCACTTCGCGGGACAGTCCTCCATTGCCAGGATCAGGACGCATTCACGCATATTCCCCACTGGCGGGGTGCGACATCGAACATCGAGTATTACTCCCAGTGCAAGACCCAAGTCCTGCGGTACAGCATCTATCTGCAAAAGAGCCACTTCGTTGCCAGCCTCGCCTCCCTAAGGACCGAGTCCGCCGAGGACGGCACCTCTCCTCCGCGGATAGACGCGCGCAATCATGCCCGTCTGTCTCCAGAACCACTGCGCCTTGGCCTCCCACTCGGCCTTGTCGCTGGCCCACTCGAATTCAAAGTGGCGGAGGACGTGGGGCACGAACTTGCAGATCTCCATCGTCGAGATGTTCTTGCCGATGCAGGTGCGGGAGCCGTGGCCGAACTGCATACAGTGATCATGTCAGGAGGATAGTCAAGGAAGGAAGTGTGTTGAGCAGGGCAGTGATAATAGAGGCAGTAGAGTGAGGGCAAGAGACAGAGACAGAGACAGGCTAAACGCACCGTTAGGGAATACCGATCCATGGCCTTCAATTGCTCGTCGGACGCTTCGAGCCAGCGTTCGGGACGGAATGCGTCCGTGTCAGGTCCGTAGATGTCTTCGTTGTGGGAGATGACGGGGGCGGCGATGCCGACGCTGGTCCCGGCCTCGATGAACTGCGATCGTGTCAGGACGCGCGGATCGTCGGAACCAGAATTGCAGAAACGGAGCAGGGTAGAAGGGCAGCAGGAAAAGCTAGACAATGTGAAGACGTCTGCCGGTCTGATACGCTCGGTATATTTGGAATATTAGTGTAACACTTACATAACCGCACAGTTTCATGCCGCCTTCGGGAACGACACGTTCGAGAGGGAGGGCGACGGCCGGGTGCAGGCGAAGAGCTTCTTTGATCACGGCTTGTCTGTGTGGAGTCGCGTCAGTCAATCGGTCTTCGTCAAGGATCCAGGCGAAGTGGTTGACACGGGATGATGTGTAGAAATAGCCATCTGCACAGATGTACATACAGGTATGGCAATTTTAAGCTCTCTTCAAACGTCACATACTCGGAGAGCAGACCGTTCTTGTCGGCGTCGTCGATCTCAGCCATGAGTTTGCGGTACACGCCCGGGTTTTTCATCAGGTAGTAGAAGCATGATCGCAGCGATATTCCCGTGGTGTCTGATCCGGCAATGAGGTTGCTGGAAAGATGCTGCACGACATCTTGGGGTGGGATCTTGCCCGTCTTTGCTTCCTTTTCGCGCAGTTGAGCCAGCATGTCTGTCCTGTTGCCGCGTTTCTCGTCGATGGTCGAGTCGTAGCGCTTGATCTCTTCTTCTGTAATCTGTGCTTGCAACATCAGTGGCTGAGTTACGATGCTCGATGAAAAGACACGAGGAGAATTAGCTGTGCGGCTGGAACGAACCTGAAGAAATTCCTTCATCGGGTCGGGAGAATCAGGATGGAGCCACTTTCTCAGTCGTGTCAGGGTCCGATTCCCCATGATCCACGGATGCAATGCCGGGAACTGTCCCACAGAAGCCATGTACGGGAACATGGCGCCCACGCCACTGATCATGTCTTTGACGTCTTTCCGCTCCTCCATGAACCCGAAGCGTCTCTGGAACGTGATGCAGGCGATCACGTCGAACGCGTACCACTGGAGCCATTCGGTCAGGTCGAGCGGTTGGCCTTGCAGTTCGACCATCGAGCGGCAGAAAATGGCGGTGCACTCATCCTCGTACGGTTCATAGAGACGCAGGTTCGTCAAGGTGTACAGTTGTGCGACTTGCTGCCTGTATCGTTTGTGGACGGCGAACGAGCGCGCAGAGAACATGGTTTCGCTGTACTGGCCGTCGTGGAAACTGTCGGCCGTGGAATAGAACATGGACTGCCGGTCGGGTCAATCAACAGCGTTCTCGAACCTTCCCGTCACTCACGCATATACCTTTGTAAACTTGCTGTTTACGCCGTAGATCACAGGGATCATAGTCGGATCAGATATCGAGACATGGTTTGGCCCACTCCTGATGATGGGACCTAGCTCTCGGTGTAAAGCGCGGTATATTCGAGGGCCATCGCCTCCGTACGCAACGGATGCTCGCCACAACCCGGTCCAGTGTGCAAGTCTTGGGCCAGGAAGCTTGCGGAGGTCACTTCGTAGGGCAGATCTCGCATAAGACCAAAGGACAAAAATCCCCAGGCCGAGAGCGAGGTAGGCAAGGCCGAGGAAGATCATTGTCGCCGCGTAGGTATGGAACTTGGAAGCCGAGAAGAGGCTCGTCGATTCTAACTTCCACTCGCCCAAGAAGACGGCAACATATACCATCTACCTTGGGTAACCGGCACTTGTTGTGTCCTGGATACCTCTTGTCCCAAGTCAATGTGATTGGACCGGGCTGTTTGGGTTTCGGTACCCCAGGAGTCAATTCCCCAGACCCCAGACATCCCCCCACGTGGAAGCCGTGTGTAATTCTCGATCATTGTATAGCTGCATGCAAGCAGACTGGGGCATTGAGACTGGTCCTGACGATGAGCTTTCGACGTGTCGAGCTCCGCCTAGAATTCACACGCCAGAAAAAGGCTCACCGAAGTCCTTTACAGAGACCATGCCAACCACCATCTTGTCCCAACTTCTGGTACTGAATTTTTCTGCCGTACCAGGATTCACACTTGATATTTTGTATTTTCCAGATTTCTCCCAACAATCTTGACGAGGACATCTGCTTTTTGGCCGATACCTGCAGTAACACACAGCGGTTTCATCGTTAATGGGCCACTCGAAGGAAAGATTGTTGTAGGCCGACGAGAAAAACCACTCGCAAGAGAAAGGTATTCCCCTCCTCTCCCACCCACCGCAAAGTTAATGTGGATGGCTCGAAGCCAGAGTTTATGCTTCTTCAGAGTTCAATCCTGTTGGGGAAAACATTTTGTCACTCGAGAAATGGTGTGCGTGCCTGTTTGTGGTCGGGTGCGGCAGTGATTCACAGCTCTTCGTCGCCACCATACTCAGCTGGTGACAGCAGATGCCTCCGTCCTTCCGATTTGTGCATCTGCCAAGAGGGAAAATTCAAGGAGGAGCCCAGCAGTGTACCCAAGAACGCTGCTGTATAAGTCAATGGATGAACGGCAGTGGCTTGCGTGCTTCATTTCTTAACCCTTCCTCAGTGACCTCTAATTTTCCCGACAAGTTGATTCAAAATGTAATATGACCTGATCATCAGCTTTTTTAGATTCGTCTCAGTCCAGATCGATACTCTCGTTGAAGTAGGGAAGTAGCAGACTCTGGTCTCCAGCAGACGTGGAATGCCAACCCATTTCAAACCACAGCTGACCCCAGTGCAACCCTTACAGCTGCATCCATCATTCGAACACACATCTTGTTCTTACGGATAAGTAGCAGATGTCGACAGTTGACAAACCTCAGGTGGGAGGCCTGTCCGGTGAGGCTGGTGCTGCAATGCAAGGTGAAGCCTAGTAAAAGGGCAAGTTTGCCGACTTTTTGACCTTGAGCTCGTACGAATTTTGAGGACTAGCAACTCAAACACCAAAAGCACCATCAACAGCACCAACACGACCACGTGTCCCGACCACTCTCACGCGTTCCCGATGCTCTAAATGACGCTGCGATAGAGTTACCCCTGTACACCTCAACTAACCGATATAATGCCTCCTCGAATACCGCCGTCCGCGGCGTCTTTCACCTTACCCTCGACACCCTCAATCCAAACACACTGCAAATCCTGCCTTCAGCGGTCTTTCTCCTCCAGCCCCTCCCTGTCGCAGACCAAACTCCGAGAGCAATTCTGGGCCTGGCTGAACGGGCCCGGTGAAAACTTCCGGTATCCTTTACCAACTTCAACAAACTACCTCTCCGCATACGACAGACGTGGTAACCTCCTTCGTGGGAAAGGCGAAGAACAAAATGTACGAGGGGAGTCCTCAAAAGAGAAATCGCCGGACGATCCCATGACCGCAGACGAGGAAGCCCTAGAAGCCGCCGCGACGGAGTCCGACCGACGGGAGCAGGAATACAGGCTGCCCAAGGAGTCGTTAGATGACCTACGACCATTCCCTCTGAACAAGAATTTTGTGAGTCAGAGTATACTATCGGAGGAGCTGAGGAACGAGATATGGGAGAGGGTACAGCAACAGGGGAAGTCTGTTAGGCAAGTGAGTATGGAGATGGGGGTCGACATGAGGAGGGTCGCAGCTGTGGTGAGGTTGACTGAAGTCGAGAGGAGAATGAAGGCAGAGGTAAGCTCGCCCATCTTTCTTTTTTCATACCCATCGACATGTTTTCCGTGATGAACAACCAAATCGATTAGTCTTCCAGACTTCCAAGCATGGTGATTTACAAATTCAAATTACAACTCTCTGAGAAATTCAAGACCCCGACAATGCGCTCTTTCAGCTTCGATCAATTGTCACAGCAGCTGACTTGGTTGGCAATATAGGGAAAACCGCTTGCCATCCCTTATGCCCGCGCTGTCCATGGCATGGTCCCCCTGACGACCCTCAACCCACACACTCGCCTGCCCTCCGAACCCCACGAATCCATAAATGACCTCGAACAACACCCCCTCACTTTCCCACAAGTCTTCTACCCGACATCCGAATCCCGTGCCTTCAATCGAACAGACGCCGGGCGGGTCTTCTCCGGCGCGCCACGCCTCCCAGACGACCAGGAAAGAGCAGTCGCCGAGGGAAAACACGAAGCCTGGCGTGACAGCAGGACCGAGATCATCGGGCGGCTAGGCAGCACCAGACCAGTCCTAAAGCCGGCTGATTCGAGAATCCCGCACCCTCATCTCATCGCGTTCGAGAAAGATAAATTAGACCGTAATCTCACTCCTCTCGAACGCCGAGCGCGACATCGCGAGAGGTTACAGCGAGACGAAGAGAGGAGACAAGCCGTCAAGGCACGTCAGAGGGAGGAAGAAGAAGCCAAGAAAACGCGGATTGATCTGGGAAGATGGCAACTTGTGGTCACGGAGGTGCAGAGCACCAGGCAAGGTGTGGGCCTTGATGGACGGGGGAGTGGGAAGGGGGCTGTTGGGCAGAGGTACGGTGTTCCTAGTCAGGAGAGGAAGAAGGGGAGGGTCAAGATCCCTACGAAGGTGGAGGTCTAGTCGGCCAAAGGAGAGAGCGTGCGTTGATGTGTGGATCTTGCCGGCACACCGTTGACAGATCTACACAGGCTGCTGTCTGCTGGTCGACGGCTCCTGTTCTGAGATGTTGAGCCAACAGCGCGGACGTGTCGCCTATGTACATCTATATTGAGTCTCGTCACTTTCTGACTTGTACAGCCATCGACCTCGAAGAGAAGTACTTGACTTGAGGACAAGACGGCATATCTGCCTGTTTCTTGGTTTTAGAAATGTACAACACTTTCTCTTTGAATTGACATATGCCCTTCGCTTACTGTTTGGGTGACGGTCACATGTAGTGTCTCTTGAGTATAGTAAGTATAGAAAAGGTGTGTGTCACTACCGCGTCGCACCCCTGTGGTTGAGGGATTGCCCGAACTGATAATACATGGCGAGATCAGCTCTGAGAAACTCGTTCTGACACAGCTGAACCTCCATGGCGATTTCGCTCATAGTCTGGACGCAGCTGATATTGTGGTATTGTCTGCGCCTTTGTCGACCTTGTCGTGTTTCGCCTAGATGCTGGTTCGGCGGCTCCAATCATGCGCTGTGCTGCTCCTCAACATCCCCGATCGGCAACTCACAGCCAGCCACTGTGCCAACAAGCAGCTCATCTTTCCCTGGCAGCCTTGCGTCGGACGTCTTGATTGAATCCTCTTCGTCACCAGCGTCGGTAGCACATTGCCATTTTAAGACTTCCTCGTGACGGATGTCGTGTCCAAATTGGCGGGACGCAACTTGTTCCCAGCCAGCCTTTACTCCCTCGTCTGACCTCCCAGCCGCTTGCAGCTCTAAACCGATGCAACAGGGGAGGCCCAGCCATGTCTTGTAAAAAGAAAGCGGGTTGCCAGTTGGACCGGGATCGCGATGGATGTTTCTTGATTCACAGCACCTATGGTCACGTCTGCCCGTTGCAAAGCCCGCGGATTGAAAAACTCTCCTTTGGCCTTCCCTGCTCGAGCTCAGAAGATCGAGTGTTCTGCCACCGAGAAAATGCTGTTCTTGACATATCGATTGCTGGCCTGCGCTGCCATTGCTGCTGTGGTTCATCTGAAAGTAGTCACAGCCAAATACACTCTCCAGGAATATAGTGGTCTCGACTTTTTCAGCAAGTTCCAGTTCGTCACTGTACGGGAATCCTGCCCCCCCAGACCACGAATCCCAGTCTCGCTACTGACGAAAATCGAGCTTGCAGGTCGACGACCCTACCCATGGCTTCGTCGAGTAGGCAGCATGACGCTGTCCATCGAGTGCTCCATTGCTGACGGGCACTGTTCTAGTTATGTTGATGAAGCCGAGGCTCGTAGACTGGGCTTGATCTGGGAGACGGACAATTTGGTTTATATCGGGGTCGACCACAGTAATATCATCGGAGCATGGTGTCGTCGGGGTCGCCCCAGTGTGCGCTTGGAAAGCAGAGCCGCCTATACGCATGGCTTGATCATCGGTTCGTTCTGGCACATGCCCGGAGGAGACTGCGGGACGTGGCCTGCCTTGTGAGTCTCCTGATACTCTTTGCCAGCCGGGGCGCGAGGAGAAGCCAGCTGATTGTCATGGCTTGGAACTTCAAGCTGGACGTATGGCCCGAACTGGCCGAATAGCGGTGAGATTGACATTATCGAGGGCGTGCACAAGCAGACCACGAATGCCATGGCGCTTCACACATCGGCCAACTGCACCGTGGACGGAAGGCAGTCCGGCACCTGGGTCCATCAGGACTGCTCGCCCGCGACGCCCGACAACGCGGGCTGCGGCGTGCAGAGCAACACCCCCAACTCATTCGGGACGGCGTTCAATGCAAACGGAGGCGGCATCTACGCGACGCTCTGGACGTCCACCGGCATCCAGATCTGGTTCTTCCCCCGGAACAACATCCCCCAGGACATTACCGCCGGACACCCGCAGCCCGAAACCTGGGGTCTTCCGGAGGCGAACTATTCGAAACCATGCGACTTTGATTCGCACTTCCAACAGCACTGGATAGTAAGTCAAGCCTCTACTCACGCCAAGTCAAACAATTCCGTCGTTCGATCCTCTCCCCTTTTGGGTCTCGCAATCATTTTCTGGTATTTCTTACTGATCCCTACACACTCTCACATACAGACTCTGAACGTGGCCTTCTGCGGAGACTGGGCCGGCGGCGTATGGGGCTCGTCGGGATGGTAGGTGTCTTTCCGCTTTCATTCTCGTCTGCCCCTCCCCACCTCTCTCTCTTCTGTTCCCTTAAACCGCGCCCACTGCAAAATTGCATGCGCGTGGGGCATGGCACCATACGTCAAAACGACGCTGACGAAGTAGTTCCTCCCCCGAATGGCCGTCCTGTAACTGCTATGTCGCGATGAATCCGGCCTCCTTCATCAACACGTTCTGGCTGGTCGAGTCGATCAAGGTGTATCAGGAAGGGAGGAGCCACCACCACACCCAGAACCACTCGGCCGGCCCGTCGTCATCGGACGGCCTGACCTTGCAGACTCAGCCTCAACCGGGTGGAGATCATTGACGGAGAGGACAGGACAAGACACACATGGCCTTGCAGGGTAATGGAACTTTGGCTTCTTGAATTTGATTTGACCACCCGTATCCGTGGCTCGCAAGTCGCAACTCGGATGCTGGGACGAGTACATCGGCTGGGGAAGTCACCTCCAAACCTCAGCCCCCTGGGTGTCGTTGCGAAGGACAACGCGAGTACGAACAGCACGAGTGAAATGAATGGTTGAGTACAGTACCGTGAAGAGCGTGTTATGGGCAACTACTCCGGCGGCTTCCATATGGAACGCCAATCAAAAGTCTGTACTTTGACAGCCCGCGGACGCGTACGCCTCAGGGACGGTCTTCAGAAATGCCAAGGTACGTATGGAAGATCGAAATGAGCATGAGTGGAGCAGGAGCAGGATTCATTCAGTCCGTATTGCGGAGTAACTATCTCTCTTAATCCTGGATGACATTCCCCTTCCGTCATGGTGGGAGCATCTCAGGGCGTCCTTGCCTTGCCTTGGACTCTTTCACGATGCTGGACGTGATCGATCCTGGCTGGCGACTCGAGACGATGTTCGTTTACAAGTCTGTTCCGTCTCTTGGGCCCTCGTTGGATGCTCAACCTGGCGCTCTGTAAAGCTGACCCAAGCCATTGCTTTGGCTTGGGGGTGAAACGTGGAAAGAAAGCCTTCCCAAGTTCGAGGTTGCATTCGAGTCCCCTCCTGTATTCGGATATTCCTCCACTACCCTGGTGTGGCGCTTCAGCTTAGGCTGAACCCCTCCAAACATGAGCATCAGCATGAGCATGAGCGAATGTAAAGGCTGCGTCCGTCGCATTTCCAGACAGGCAAGCAAGTGACCGTGTCAGGCTGCCTTGCTTAGGTGTTCCCAAGGGCAAGAAAGTTCCCCTTCTCTAGCTTTGAAGCCCATCGCTGACCATTCCGAATATTCCCCCGGTCTCGCAAGCTATGCAAGGTAGAATTCACGCCTTAGAGACGTCTCGTATATGCAAGGTAAGGTACTGGTTGCATCGCCCTCACACCTCCTCAATATACTTTTCACTGTCCCCACCCGTCCTCGAACCCTTGGGCTTCGCAAGGAGCCTTTTCCGGCTCAACTTCCCACATAACGCGGCCTTGATGCTCGGCAGCGGATCTCTCGCCTCCGGCAACACGAGAAAGAGGAACAAGATGGCCACTCCGGCCGTCGCGGGTAGGAAGCCGTAGAAGTAGTGTGCCGCGGGAGCGAAATCGCGTGGTAAAGAGAAGATGGCGCACGCGAGGGCAAAAGGTGCGTATATCAACGCCGTGATGGTCAGGATGCGGGAGTAGTCTGCTTGGCGGGCGGATTCTGCGTTGATGGACGTGAGAGACGTGGTATCTTGGACTTGGCTGACGGCGAGGATGTGCTGCATCTGCGAGTCGCACTCGGCGCGGTAGTGGTGGAGGTCGATCAACAATGAGCGGTAATCTTCGTTCAGATCGGTATCGGAGGATAAATAGGACTTGATGCGCGTGAGGATGGGCTTATAGCGGGACAGCATGGAGTCTAGGAGGATGACTTTGTCGAGCGTTCTTTTCGTCCTTGTCGGATCCACTGTCAGGGATGTGGATACAATTTGCGATTCCAGCGTGGAGCGGATATACTCGAAGAAATTTGTGCATTCGCTGGCGGCGATTTGGAAGGCGGGCCGCATGATTTTGAGGACGTTTCCTTCTGCTGGGTTGAGGAGGCCGTCTCGGGCTAGGATCTGCCAGTGGCGACAGAGGTCGTCGAAGGGGTTGGGACACATTCGCTTGGTTCCGCATGACCGGTAGTCGTGGTCGGATCTGTTTGGGGGTGGCTTTTGTTCCAAGAAGTCGAGATAGCCGCCTTGAAAGCCCGTCACTTCGAGCCGTTGGCTGGGCGCGTAGGTACCGTATGAGTCGGCTCCTAGGGTGAAGAAGGAGATGGGCGGGTCGACGAGGACGACGCAGAGCCAGGGGTCGAGAGTCTTCTTCATGTAAAATGAGATCTTCCGACGGGCAACCGCGACTTTCTGTCTACCGTGCCTTGAACATACTTCCACCCGCCTCCGGTAGTTTCCCTTGCAGTAGAGCTTTTCGATGTCGACGTCCTTGCCGCAGTTTGTTGTGGTGAATACACACGGATATTCGATACTGAAGAAGTTTTTCTGGTGCCGTATGTTTTGTGATGCTAGTGGCGATCCTGTATGGCCGTCCCCAGCGCCGCCTGTGGCAGTGTCACTAATGTGTGAGGCGAAAAAAGCCGGCTCAATGTTGAGGAGACTGCCAAGCGTGTCGACCATCTCAGGATTGACATTGTTGACCATGATGATCCGCCCCTGGGCACCTCGGCCTGAGCCTGAACCTGCCGACGTGGGCGGCGTTTCCGGAGTCCTCCGTGTCCATTCTTTGAGTAACACCCTCAGCTTTGAAGTGTCTGTAAGGTCTGACGTTCTGAAGCTGGACATGCCAAATTCAAGAAGAATCGCTGCAGCTCGTTGAGGCAGTTGGGGTGATGCATTCCGGCTGGCATCGAGACCCCACTGAAGAAATTCGTCCAATCCAGCGAGGTTGTGAAACCCATGACTCCGTAAGAAGCATACATAATCTGTGTAAGTCCAGTGTGTCGGATCTGGTGGCGCCATGGTACAGGTGTTGCAACCGTAGGCCTGGTCGCTGGAAGGCATTACATCAAAGGTACACTTTGGATATGAATTGAACAGAGTTCAAAAGCTGGGAGCAAAGGACCTTTTGCTCGAAGACAATGGAGCAGTGCGTTGACATGTGCGGGAACCGGCAGACCCGGCTGAAGGATACAGGCATAAGCTTGAAACAGGTTCTTTGATGGACCGCAGCACAATGTTGGCCCTCCATGAAATATAGACGGCTGGGAGCTTTGCGAGCATTCTGCGGACGAAAGCGTGTAATTGGTTAGCCTTGACAGGGGTTGTCCCTTTAAGGTTCGTGGAGCCAGGAAGCTGTTGGTAGAGCCTGATGGTCTGCAGCGAATCGTGGTAGGATGCAAATGGATCACTGGCTTGATCTCGATAGTTCGCAGGTTGATAGTTTGCGGCACGATCACTTCAGCTATGCTTTGTGCGGGAACAGGTGCTTGATGGTGCAGTCCGTGATAGCTCGGCTCGGTAGAGCTTGCTCAATGCAATTGCGTGCAGACATAAGAGTCAATTGTGTGTGGCATCCGTCATTGGCAGCAGGTCCAGCCCATGCGAACCTCGCTTGCTCGGAGCTCGATGGTGCTGGCTGAACGCCTCATGGGTGGAAGAAATAGAGAGGTGGGGTTCTAGGATGCGTGAGAAGCTTGCTGGAGGGCCGGATTCCCAGCCACCAAGACATTGTCCCAGACACTGTTCGGCCTAGATACGAAGACTTCGTCCGGGCCAAAGTGAGACAGACATGCGGCTGCATGCTCCCCAATGACCAAGATGCATTGGTATCATGAGACTCTGGAGAGACTCTGGACTGAGAGACACGTGAGAGGAAAGAGCAGCCGCCTCTGTGTGCGAGCGCCGAGCAGCAATTAAATGTCATTGGGTCCCTGATCCGCGCTAAAACAAACAGTGGCCCTGACGCGACCCGCCAAGCAACTATCGATTCTGTTTGTCGCGTTTGGCCTCGCCAGCGGAGGAACCTGTGGTTATCAGTCTCTGATGTACTCAAATGACGACTCCCATGAATGATCCCGAAGCCGCCGCTCGTGGCACTCTGGCCCTCCTCGAGACGAGGCTCCATCGACTGGAGTTTCTGCTGAGCGGTGCGAGTAACGACGATGGAATTCCGCCTGCCACCGCAACTCCCAGCTCCGGCAGCGAGACGTTGAGGGGAAGATTGGATGCTCTCGAGGCTGGACTAGCAAAACTAAAGAGACTGGCTGGATCTCCGGGGACAGTAGTACGAGAGGTTGACCGCTTGGGTGAGTGAGGGAGGATGCCGTCGCTCTCTATACCTGTCCGTTCTAACCATGTCTCCAGCGTCAACGTATCCAGATCTATTTGCTCCTACAGCCCCCACGTCCGACATCCCGAAGTCGGAAGAACTGAGCACCTTCGCTTCGATCGTCCTCGCTCATGCCGCGCTGTATCCAGAAACCGCCTCCAGATTGTCCTCTTTGCAGACCTTGCAGGTCCCACCAGCGGAGCAAAGTTCGGAACTGGTGTCGTTGATGCCCAGGCTTGGGCAGCTAAGTCGAGAGGACCAACAGTTGCAGGACGAGGCTCGCGAGCTGCGAGAGCGCAGTGCCAGGTGCCTAGAATGGTGGGTCAAGGTCGGAGTAGTAGGGATGGGGGACGTATGGCAAGACTGGGAGAAACGCATGGCAGATGTTGAGAGGCATCTCATACGTTGGGAACGGCGGGCGAAGGAAGAGCAAGGATATCTGTGAAAATGACAAAACCTGCAACAGGCAACCACCACAGCGTCCATCTCGGTTGGTAAGATCCCTTGATCTCCATACGGCAACACTTGGATCCGAGTGGCACGCGGAGGTCAGTACCGAGGACATGCGCCCGATTGTCACTTGACTCTACAACGCCATGCTCGAGACTCTGCACCCGAGAAGATGGTCCAGTAACCTACTATTTCTGTTGGAGGCGCATGACATCTCTTGGTTCAATCGCAGCTGCCTGACCTATGCATCTCTGGGCTTTCAGGCATGGTTGGTTCCCGCATATGATCGACGACGCAACATGGTTGCTTGGACATCGCTACGAGAAAGAGTGTGCAGGCCGTACCCTCGCGGGCAAGGTGGTGTGTTCTTCGGCCTCTTGATGAAGAGCAAGTTGGACCTTGTACTGCGTATGCAGCCACTTCCGGGTGTGGCTGACGGATCGCTTACAAGGCCCAAGAGCAATCGAGGAAGGATGCGTGTGGCTGTGCGATCAACCCCGATGTGGAGGTATTAGGATTGGTCGAGAACAATGGGATCAGTGGCTGCAGGGGTAAAGGCCAATGGAGCCCAGGCAGCGGGTCAGGCACCGGCTGGCGAGCCCCAGTTTCATCTCAAAAGAAATGCGAACGGAAAATAGGGCATCCGGGTATCATAGCCAGACTAGCCGTCGTTCTGAGGCTCGCAAGGGCGCACAAAATGGAATTCCCGAGGAGAGAATGCTTGAAAGCAACCTGCGATCATGTCGCTTCGGTTCTGGCAATTCTCTACACGTCAGGTTCTTATTCATTAGAAGGTGTGTGCCACAAAGCGCTTGTGTTCGTTGAGCGCGTGGCCAGTGCGACTTGCGCCGAAATCAAAGTAGCCAACCGTGGCGCGAGGCGGCCAGATCAAGTCTTGAGGCTAAAAAGGAGGCGCTGGTTAGCAGTTCAGTAGTCGAGCAAATCCAGACGCGCAACAGGGACGCGAGGAGCAGGGATGAGGAGCGGCAGTCAGCAGCGAAGACAGCAGCACTCAATCAGCCTTCTTCAGTGAGAACTCCCCCAAACGCAGCTGTTCTTAGAAAAATTGTAAATCTCGAGACGCAGGCAAAGACTGGATTTGGTTCGATCAGCAAGGGCGGGACCAGCCACAAGACCCAGGTGAAACGTGTTGCAGGGCTCCCTGAAGGCTTGTGTCTTACCCGAAAGGCACAGGCTCCCCTAGGCGGCTTCCCGCAGGCATTCCCCTTGCGTTGGGGCGCTTTCATCCACCCGTGCCAGTCTTTCCTCCCTCCTGAAGTCGATTCCTCGCTCTCAAACACCAGCGACCTTCCCTTCAACCACCACCACCAGTCCAACTCTCAACCGACACTCGTTCAGGCAACAATTTACAATCATCCGACACTTGCTTCCCTAGGCACCCTTTACCTCCGATTATTTCATTCTTTGTCGATCATTAAAGCTGCTCTTTCACGGACCGTCGTCATTCTCCAATCGTTAGCCACCTTCTGTTCCTTTTCTTAGCCGCCAGTGACAAGATATTCGCCTCCTACAGCCTGTCGATTGATCGGCAAGTGTGTTGTTTGCCTCGTCTGGCCTTCGATCGACCCTTCATCCGGCACACGCCATAACAGAAGCACAATCCGACAAGACCACATTCACGCCACGCGCACGGTCGCTCAAGTTTCGAGCCATCACCTGCGCCCGGATCAACTCCTTCCCAGCCTGCAACTGGACTTTGACGTCGTCACAGATTGCCAGCCTCTAAACTCAACGGCCTAATAATCCCTTGACTCAACTACTCAATCGACGTTGAGCTAGTCGTGTCCACGAATCGTTGCAACAAAGAACCTCGAAGCCTTTATCTGACCCTTCATGCCCTCATACGGATCGCTTCATTCACCCTCGTTGAAGAAGAACAATATGCTGGAAGCACGAAGAGGAGGTCGAGTTGACTTCGGCTACATTGTTGGAGACCCATTCGCGTTGGCTACAATCTCAATCGCACTGGTAAGCGCACTCCAGCCTCGAGTACATCGGACGAGTCGACTAACAAAGGGATGCAGCTGGCTTGGTTGATTGCATTTGTATCCTCGATTATTGCCGATATCCAAGATCCCTTTCCTAAATATGCCTGGTGGACTGTCGCCTACATGCTCTGCTGCATTGTCGGCATCACTATTGTTTTTGCAACCAACTCGACTCAGACCTACGGCATTGCGGTATGCAGTTTCACACACTCGGAATGATTTCTCACTAACGTGGATAGATTGTTGGATACCTCGCGGCTGGTCTGGTTATGACCACGTCTGCAGTCAACTCTCTTGTTTATCAACCAGAAGGTGCCATGGAGGCGGCCGCCGCCGGCCACATCTTGCTCTCTATGGTTGCGGTACGTGAAGCTAGCACCAAACCGACCTCCTCAGGCTGACCTGTGCAGATTGTTTGGATCTTTTACTTCGGCTCGACTCCAGCAGCGGCCCATCGCGAATTCATCGATCAATTTGCTCTGCACAAAGAAGCGCGCCAGTCATTCCGTGGTGCACCGCAGAACATGACCAATGTCTACGATCGCCCACAAACCACTGCTTCTACTCAACCGCCTCAGATGTACACCTCTGCCCAGCTGAACGGCTTTGAGACATCCTCTCCTGTTTCAGGTTACCCTGGCGGGCCTGCAGGAGCGGCGGGTCGGGCCTCCTCACAACCCATTCCAAACGCGAGCAGCACACCCGCACCACCACAGGAAGTCGCCCCACCTACCGAATACCCCTACCGCGCCAAAGCCATTTACAGCTACGAGGCCAATCCGGATGACGCGAATGAGATCAGCTTCAGCAAACACGAGGTTCTCGAAGTATCTGATGTAAGCGGCAGGTGGTGGCAGGCCAAGAAAGAGAACGGTGAAACAGGCATTGCGCCTAGCAATTATCTGATCCTGTTATGAGCAGTCCACGAGGAGGGTTGGAACCGATTTTGAAGAGATTGTGGGTATGAACTCGACATTACCCTAATGACTGGCTTTCACGACATTTGTTATCTTTTCTCTTCTGCACATGATTCTGGCTGGACTGCAGCGGCAACCCGCGACCTGGACACCAGTGAGCTTGCGCTATGCGAACCCGCCTCCAACAGATGCGCCTGCCTAGGTGCAGGGCATGATCCGGAGCCGGCTCAGGCAACTTTTTTTGACTTGTTATCTATCTTGGCTACGAAAGGTACGGAATGGGATGTCCGCAAGAACCTGTACAGGCGTTACGGCGCGAGTCAGGACGGGGCTGAGCGGTCTGAACGGCCATGGTCTAGGCCAAAGGAAGCTTTGGGTGAGGTCGAAATTGGAGATTCCACCCTTGATCGTCCACCTCTTGCTGTAGGATCAGGACCAGGACCAGGAAGACGGCAAGAAATACTGGTTGGCAGGTAACTGCTGGCGAAGGCCAGCATTGGAAACATGATTCTTTGGTGTGCACATACACGGGATGGCTGGCATGTGACCGAATATGGATGCTTATCGTCTCTTCTGAGCCTCCGGGCTTGAGAGAGAAGCCTTGGACAGATGGAAATGAGAATGATATGGATTGGATTTGTGGATCTCTTCCGCAAAAGCTGGACTGAAATCGAGGTCGGAGATGAGAAGGAGAACGATAGCACAAAATGCAAGCCTTTGGAAACTTGATGTCGAGAAACAAATGCAGTTTGTTTTTATGCCTGCCCTTCTCCGTCGTTCAGAAGAACTCTTCTCAGCACCCGGTCACCTCGCTCCCAGTACTCTCTCATCACCGTCCCAATTACAGGGCAAGAGCATATCGAACCGAACTGGGGATCTAGAGTGGAAGTTGGCCGAGCGCAATGAGGGGAACTATTTTTTATTCCCTAATATTTTAATCAAAACGGAGACACGGTCGAACTGTGTGCGTTGATCACGGCGGAGATGCAGAAAAGTGTTTATCGACAAATGTGTGCTTTCTATTCAAACAACATGAGGTATCTTTTCGCTGGCTGACGGATTCACAAAAGGAGTATGATACAAAGAGACTCGTTTATCGCGCCGGCTCTGGCATCGCCAACGGTTGTTGAAGCTGCGAACCACCGCCGGCATACGCTCCGGGATTGTAACTCGTGTCGTAATCGTGGATGCCCAGTCCATTGTGGTTCAGTGGGCTTGTAGGGGTCTGGGCAGGGAGATGGGCAATGTCATTGTCGTGGTCGTTTTGCCGAATCGGTGCATAGGCGTCGTCCAGGCTCGGTTTCTGGTATGCGTATTCCTGCCTGCCACCACTGCCGGGCTGGTCATCCAAGTCGTCGTCGTCGTTCCGCATGTTACTCGAGAAATCATCTTGGGTTTGAGCAGAGAAGTCGTTCTTTCCGCCCATGCCCGAGCTGCCGACCGGCAGGTTCTCCGGCATCATCCCTGTCCTCTTGAATGTCATGACCGCTCGAAAAGAGATGAATGCGGTTGCTATGAAGAGAAGCATCTCCAAGACCCCGAACACAATGATTGCTTCGGACAGCTTGCAACGGCCCGGGCTGCCGTATTTGAAGTTATCGCAGCCTGATTTGCCTTCGTTGTCTCCTTTGCCTTTGCCCGAGGAGACGTAGCTCGCCACGGCTGCCCACGCCGATATCCACAGGATCACAGAGAAAGAGTCGAGCGAGGCGAAGGCGTAGACGTTGGCGAAGCGGCGGGCGCGGGACCACATTGGGACCATTACTAGGTAGATTAGGATGGGTATCGTGAGCCAACACTGAGCGGGAGAAGTTGTGTTAGTGGCCTGCATTGAGTGAACGGACACGGAACACGTACGAGGGCGAAGTACCAGCCCACCCGTCCATCGGTGGTACCAGGTCTTGTCAACAAGGCAATTGTGAGGACCCAGCAGAGGAAAAGAATGCCCGCCTGGCCGAAGTGTATCAAGTGTTTGATCTTTCCGAAGCGATCCAGCTGGAGCCTCATGTTGACTGCAGCGTGGGATTATGTGGTTGGCTGAAGAGAAGAAAGGACGGGTTCCAGGCGGAATATACAGAAAGGCGCAGAAAAGCTGCCCCCGTGTTGCAATCGCGTTGCCTTGCCTGTGTCACCTTGGAGGGTCGGGTTGAGAATCGGGCGGCAGACAGTTTGTTTCCGTAGGACTAATAATGGCACGCTTCACGGAAGGAACGACTCGCCGAAAGAGGGTGGATAGAAGGAACAATACTGTACAGACAATAACACGAAAGAATGCAAAGCTGGCGAGTTGGGAGTTAAAGGTAGGGCATGAGCTGAAGCCAGGAATACGAAATCGAAGACACGGGCAGCGGGAACCTGAGACGCGAAAGTCCTGGGGGCTGAGAGCGAACACTGGTGGTGGCGCAGTCAAGCCATTCTGCCGAGTGTTAAGGCTGAAAGCAAACAGGGCCTTGCCATGATATCTCATCACTCCCTTGTTCCAATCTAAATGTCTGCGTAGATCAAGAGCCTTTCCGCGACGCTGATACAAGTGCTTATTGTCACGTACTCATCAGGCAGGGAAGGTATGTATATGCTGCTCCGTGTGGACTGCGTCATCGCATGGGAAGAGCTGGTTGGGTGATGGCGAAGGACAAACCAATTCGTGCCATCCAACGCAGACAGTCGTCAGTGAGCACGATTGGAAGACCACATATTCACGGGAAGGCGATTGTGCTGCTTCACCTCATATACTGATTGGTGAAGCCGTGCGAGGCAGACCGGCCCAATGGCCTTGTACTCGGATTCAAGAAAGGGGCTTGCAACTGCAGGTACCGCAATGGCCATGCAAGCAATGTTCGATCAGTGGAGAAGGAACAATGCAGGCTCCAGGCTAGCTTCGCTGGGGAAGACATCACTCTGGACATGCGAAAGCTCGCCTTCACGCTTTGGCCTGGTTAACCATTCGTTGTTGCCTCCAAATTATTTGCCCCCAACTGTTCTTCTAGCAAGTGCCACGCTGTTAATGTCCGCTAGCGTCACCCGCGCTTGCCCAAATCGGGCTCGCCGCCGCATATTTGTGATCACCGATTCGTCCCTTCCCGGTCACTAAAATGAGCCCACCGCAACTGCGCCTAAGAATTATTTTTCAAAAAGGCCCCTTCATCTCGTTTCTGCTTTGTTTCTTCCTCCATCAACCAAGTTCATCCATCAACTGATCACAACCCGAGCTCTTCTTTGAACCATCTCTGAATCTAGGGCACCAAGCTACCCTTTCCACCCCTCCGTCAATTGATTCCCAAGGCAGCCTCTAGCTACCTGAGTCAAGTTCCCCTTCACAAGTCCCATCCCGACACTTTTGAGTCAACAACAACTTGTGCCTCAGCCACAATGTCTTCTGCCGTGGACAACCTCGCCGAGAACCTCAAGAACGCCAGTGTCGAGGACACCTCTGCCGCCAACAACGAGGGCGTTCTTGCTTCTGCTGCCGAGGGCCGTCGTCTCTATATTGGGAATCTCGCTTATGCGACCACTGAGGCCGAACTCAAGCAGTTCTTCTCCGGTTACGATGTGTATGTGGCCATCTGAAAATTTTGCCTCCACCGATCTGTGGTACTGATATTTTTGGATAGCGAGTCAACCTCGATCCCCGTCAACCCTCGCACCAACCGTCCCGTCGGCTATGCCTTCGTCGATCTGAAGACGTCTGAAGAGGCGGAAAAGGCCATCTCCAATCTGTCTGGTCAGGAGATCCTCGAGCGCAAAGTCTCGGTCCAACTTGCACGCAAGCCAGAGCACGGTTCTGGCACCGAGGGCGCTGGCGAAGGCGCCGAGAGTGCCGAGAAGAGAGCCTCTGGACGTGGTCGTGGTCGTGGACGTGGCCGAGGTGGCCGTGGTCGTGGGGGCGCAAGAGGCACCACCGTAGGTTACATCCCGGTCGGGGGCGGTGTTTCGGTGACTGACTAGATCGCAGGAGGGTGGCGCTCAGGAGACCACCGACTTTGCAGAGAACCCACTGCCCTTGACCGACGTCACGGCCGATGCAAACAAGGCTGCTTCTGCTTCCGACGCAAAGTCTCGCACTCCCCGTCCTCCTAAGCAACGTGGACCTCCCGAGGACGGCATCCCGTCGACCACCAAGGTTATGGTTGCCAATCTGCCCTACGATCTTAGCGAGGAGAAGGTACGGTGTCATGATGAGATTTCTCGGATTCATGCTAACACCACGTGCAGCTCAAGGAACTTTTCGCAGCCTACCAGCCTAGCTCTGCCAAGATCGCTCTGCGCCCCATTCCACGCTTCATGGTCAAGAAACTTGCTGCTCGCAACGAACCTCGCAAGGGTCGTGGCTTCGGTTTCGTCACCCTTGCATCGGAGGAGATGCAGCAGAAGGCTGTGGAAGAGATGAACGGCAAACAAATCGAGGGTCGTGAGATCGCTGTCAAGGTCGCCATCGACAGCCCAGGAAAGGAAGACGGTGCTGAGACCACGGAGAATGGGACCAATGGTACCACCGAGGAGGTCGCTGCCGCCTAAACCACGCAGAGAAGCACAACCAGTTACGCACCAGAGTTCAAGATGGACACAACGGTATTCTTTTAGTGGGGCATACTCTTACAGGAATGGGAAGGCTTGACTGCTGTTTCCGCTCCTTGCAGGGTCGCCAGAGACTGAAGTATCGGAACGATAGTCAATGGGGTTGATGGCAAGCCAACACGACACCATATCTTTCTTGCCCAGGTGGCTGTATCTCCCAATACAGTAATAATATCTTTGCAAACACTTTCCGCGGTCGCAGCTTTGGGACTCTCCACTCGATCCAAGGTCGAGTCTTCTTGAGTCAGGTATGACGCA
Organism: Phialophora verrucosa; assembly: GCA_002099365.1. Classification (NCBI taxonomy): domain Eukaryota; kingdom Fungi; phylum Ascomycota; class Eurotiomycetes; order Chaetothyriales; family Herpotrichiellaceae; genus Phialophora; species Phialophora verrucosa. Next base: position 1,782,279 of record MSED01000015.1, on the reverse strand, counting down.
CCGGATGCTGGGATCCAGAGGAGGTACGGAGTATGGAAAAGGAGTAATGAGGATTAGAGTACGGAGTACTTGGTAGATTGTCCCTGATGTTGCTCGGCGAATGTGTCCCTATGCAGCAAGCACGCGCGTGCGAGCCACATGCATCCTCGTGCGAGAACGTTCGGAGTCGCCGGGTCGACCTGCAAAAACGATTGCTTCGCTCTCAGTTCGGACAGAGACTATCTTGTTTTTCGCCAGAATAGGGAGACTGACAATGTTAAACGTCACCCACCATTCATTGTGTTGAGTAAGATGCAGTACGAGTCCCGAGCAAAGGGAGTTCAGACTCCGAAACGGGCAATACTTGTGCCGACGCTCATTGCTCGCTTCGCTTCTTCCCGGCACGGGACCGAATCAACACTTCCAAGAAGTTCGCTTGCACTTACGTGGCCTGGAGCATTCGGGCGACGAGGCTGATATAATGCTTGTCTAAGGAGTGAGTTAATCTGCAATCACCAGCTATTTTCCCAATGATGTTGTTGGGGTGGACGAGGGACGGATGATCGATGCGCCATGTGAAAGAACTCTGTGCTTGTACTCGTATGCTCCAAAATTTGAGCCGGTTTCCAGCTGTAGAGCTCGCGGAGAATCACGGACTCGCATCTCTCGACACCGAGACTCCTCGAAGTGAATAATTTTCATTGCCAACGACCGGCTCGTAACGTGGAGGACACGGCCGTCTCCTGCAAAGGGGACAGTGTACCTGTGAGCTCACCATTCTATGCACTTCGCTATGTCATCATCATGAAGCGCTATTCGTACACCAGCCTTCGCACTGTGTTGTGGCATTTCTATCTGCCTGTTCTGTAACAACATGCGACATGCAAGCTACCATCTACTGCCAGTATCGTTCACTCGCACGGCACGCTACGTGCATGAGCAACCTGCACACTCCGGCTCGCGCGCGGGAACTTGCTTGCGTGTCGACGTTTCTCTCCCTCGTGCTCGCCCTCGCCCTCGCCCCCGGGATGCCGGATGCATCGTGACACACTGGAAGGATTCACCCGGTCTTGAGGAAGTATAAAGCGCTGGACCTCGCTCTGAGAAGCCCAAGATGGACATCGTCACAGATCCAGATCCAAGCACAGTCGAGTTGTGTTTTGAAAGCTCCGCAAACAGTCAATCCTAGCGATCTCTGCTCGCTCCTACAACCAAGCAAACGAATCCCCAGACTCCCTCTCGTTCACGCACAACGAAGATGGTGCACCCCGCCACAGCTCCGAAGGATGCCCCCAAGGCGTTCGACTTCATTGTCGTCGGGGGTGGCACTGCTGGATGCGTCGTCGCCGGTCGTTTGGCTGAGAACCCTAAGGTCTCTGTGCTGGTCATTGAGGCCGGTCCCAAGTACGCTGACACCCCTCCCATCGCCTGTCTCCGAGCGCCGGAATACCCAGAGTTGTTCAAGCAGGTCGTCAAGGGAGAGTATGACGTCTAGACGAAGACGCATAGTGAGCCGGGGGGCGAGTGGCTGGGTGAGTTATTAATTGAGCAACTGGCTAGAGACTGTCCAAGCCATGGCATCCAGTTCTAGATGAGTCTGAGGTTGAGGTTAGAATCGCCGTCAAGTAATCACTCCTTCGCCGAGCGCTTTTGAGATACACATCCACTTGTACTATATATACGATAAATAAATAACACACGCCATATGATTTCTGGTTTCTGGTTTCTCGCTCACTACTACCTGCCCTTGCCGTGCTGCATGCTGGGATGGACCTCTTCCTCCTTCATCTGATTCTGGCGGTGGGATTCGGGAACGCGTCCACGAGAGGGTCGTACGAATCATTCCCATACGCGTCTCCACCGTAGTCCAGGTACCCGTTTATATACTGATTGACAGTTAGCATTCAAGGTCCGTTTCGCGTTAGATCAGCATTCGCGTTAGACCAAACGTTCGCATTAGACCAAGCATTCGCGTTAGGTCAAGCATTCTTGTTCACGGCCAACCTGGCACAGCCGAGAGGGACTCACTGGTTGCGTGGGGAACTTGCTCAATATCGAGCTGCTGTTCCCAAACACCCACACTGTCTGCATGCCCATGATCATGTGTTGGAGCTGCATCGTGATCAGCATCAGTCCTTGTAATCGTACGTAGTACGTAATCCTGCAGGTTTCTAGGGGCTGTCTCACGATATGACAATGCATCATCCACGCGCCGACGTCGTCTTCTGTAACGCGGATCCGCCACGCTCGCCACCCTGACGTGTAGTTCTTCTGAGCCGAGGTGGCGTATCTGTATAGGATCGTCGTGTCGCGAAGGGCCGGGGTGTAGTTTCCGAAGCGCACTTCGTTGTCGGTTGCATTGTAGGTGCCGTTCCTGTAAGATATCAGGGGGCTGCAGAACTTAGACAATGTGAAAAAAAGGCATCTATGCTGAAAGCGGGTGGCACCGTGCAATGTCCGTGTCAGGGGGCGTAGCTGTTCGCCATCCCAACATGTCTCAATATGATGGGTGTGATCCTGTCGATGCGAAGAATTCGAGCCCAACTTCCCCTTACCGTCAAAGCTCAAAAGCGGGAACAAGTGCAACTCCTTGACATGGAAAAACTCACCCAGAACCAAGGTCGAAATAATGCTTCCCATGAGCGTGCATGGGATGGAAATCATAACCCCCCGTCGGGCCGGAGTTGCTTAGCCAGACGATATCGAGCACCTCGCCTGGTAGAGCAGGAAAGGCATTGCTATAGGGGTCCCACCCGCCATTTTGCAGCGCCGCCGTGTAGTTTGGAGTTTGTCCGGTGGTGTAGAGCTGAACGAGGTAGGGGGCGCTGTTGTCAGATTCGCGTTGAGCGGTCTGCCAGATCAGGTTGTTCTGTCTGCACAATTGTCAGCCCAGTTCGATGCGACAGGTCGAGGTCGAAGCGTACGCCCATTGCAGTGTGCCATTGATGGTCCCGTTGACGAAAGCACCAACGCGGATAACTTGCTGCATGGTAATATAGATCGTTCGTGTCACCTCCGATAGGCTGGGGAATGGTTCGACCAGGTTCAGCGGCTCGAGAGAATACTCTGCCCAGGCAGTCACATTGCGAGGTAGAGTGATCGGCGGTGTTGTAGGCAGGCCAGGCGGGAGATTCGTGGACCGGCCGGAAATGTTGTAATGCAATAAAGCATATCCGGAAACATTGTTCGGTCTTTCTCGATTCTCGTACCGAATCCAAAAGTCTGTTCTGTTGCCGGCTGCTGCGAGTTCCGCTTGCGTCTTTGCCTGCAGGATGATACTGAAGCGTTGCCCACTGCCGAGTTGGACGTGATCTGTACCCCATGATTTGGTGTATGAACCGTCCGCCTCGATAATGGTCAAGTTCGAATGGCCTTCGATACCAACGGTGACCAGGGAGAGCGCAGTGGCACTGATGAAGCGCAGTCGATACACGCGCCCAGGGACGACGGTGATGGCGTAGGGAGCGCACGAAGCATCCGAAGCGTTGCTGAAGGAAGAATTACCGCTGAAGCCGTTGATGGATATCGCCTCGGCTTCCCCAGACCACTGGAAGGGATTGGCAATAAGTCCCTGCTCTATCGATGAATCGTTTCTGGGGAAATAGTCTTGAATGAACAGCGATAGATCCTCGTCGTAGCTGTAGGGCGGCGTCTTTTCTCGCGCTTCTTCTACGATAACAACGCCCTGGGCAGTATTGGACTGAAATCCTACGTGGGAATGGTAGAAAAAGGAGCCGGCATCCCCTATTTGCGGTGTGATCGAGTAGTCGAAGAATTCGTTCGGGGCGATAGGCCATTGCGAGACAGCAGGCGTGCCGTCGGAAAACGGTGAGGTCCTCTGCGACAAGCCATGCCAATGCTTATCCACGCCTGCTTAGCTAACGTCCCACATGCTTCTGATATTGGCCCAGAGCTGCATGACGCACCACAGTAAGATTCTCGTTCTCAATCCTGTTGTAGACTCTCACCCATGTCGTGTAGTTCTCTCGAAGGTACAGCTGTCGGCTGTTAGCATCCAAGGCCCGGATGAAGGACAAGACGACGAGGGAGTTTTTGAGGAAGTCAGTGCAGGTTGGGAGGGTACCTTACGGGAGGACCAGGGGTTGTGCCATTAAATACTACCGAGTATCTGCTTCGACAGTTGATGTTTATGTTCTGCGCCGTTGCAACAAGCACGTAGTCTGGGAAGGCATCCGGACTCGGGGCATTGCCAATTGCCAGTGCCGGCCAAAACAGAAGCAGTTGGAGTATCGTGAGAAACATGCTGAACACAACCGGATTGAAACACACGGCAGAGCTCAAGGTGAGAAATGCGAAGAAGACCCAGGGTTGTGTTGCTAGGTCGCTGGAATGATTTTATTGTGGTCATTTCCTTAGGCCATGCTGCCTTGGTGCTATGCTCTGGTGTAAGGATGCCGCAGGACGGGAACACCCTCGGCCTTAATAGGGAAGTGACAGGGACAGTCGCCAGTTCTGTGTGGCCACACCGTCAGTTGAACGTGTACTCGTACTGGTAGCATCGTCCGCGGATCTGCAGTCTGACCGTCAGGCCCCCACCTAGGCATAACCCGTTTGGTACCGACAGGAGCATATTCGACCTCAGGCCCAAATACGTCCAAGAGGACGATCGCTGACTGTGGATGCGTACTACGCTAGCAGTCCATGGCTGCAGCTTGACGACGTCTCCGCAGAAGATAAGGCGTCGATTTGGGTGACTGAACGAAACGTCTGAAGTGTGCTGATGACTGTCATCAGAAGGCACGTGACCTTCTCGCCGAGGTATACGCTGTGAGGCTGTAACAATGTCTCGTCACTGAGGCCTTAAAGTTCTGCACGGGCCTTGCTATGCCACGCGAGCCCGCGGCAGACAAAGCCTCGACAGAAACCTACCGGGACAGGGGAGTCGTCTGCACTGAAAATTTCTTTGGGTTGGTCGGCTTCGAGACGGACGATGGTTGAGCCTCGGACCTCGATCTTGCGTTTGAGCACCAATGATCACTCCCAGCATTAGAGGGTTCAACAAATATAGCTGGTCGTCAGATCGTCAGATCCGAAAAGATACAAACATGTTATCTGGCATTAGCTGGGTGCAATGTTCGAGAGCGTCCATCAAATCTTGAACGCGCAATATCAAGAATACAAAAGGAGAAACGTCTTCACCTGCGCCCGGACTGTTAATTGCCGCAGTTAAGGCGGATCGTGGTCGCCAGCCGCTGTCGCGTTGTAAGGATGGTTCATTTTGATGCCGCGATGTCCGCTCTGGGGCGAAAGGGACATCCTTCTAGAAGCTGATGAATTAAAAACTTCACCCTGAGGTTGTATCCTCGTACCCGGCGAGTGCTCGGGCGAGATCTCGAGGACATCAACTCCCTAGAGAAATCTAGCGATTGGTCACAGTGAGAGATGCAGCGCACGCGACAGTTCTCAGAAATTCGCAGGCAGCGGAGATCACGTCAACTTTCCAGGGCTCCAAATGCTCTTTCGGGGGTTGGCCTGCCGAGGCGGGTGGCTTGAGCGCCCCTGAAAAAGAGGATCGGGCGTGGCCGGGGTCGCACTACAGCAAACTGGACCCTGAATCAAAGGCCCCCGGTTGGCCCTTTGCGGGCAAGATGGAGCCTGCAGATCAGCCCGGTTCCCAAATTTTTATTCCAGATCCAATGCAGCAGCAACCCACATCTCAGGTGCAACGCTCAAATCAACGTCATCCAGGGCAAAGGCAGATCCCCAAGGAACAGGAAGAATCGAGTGTCAGCAGTGGGTGAGTGCCACGAGAGGGACTGAGGGCTCTCCACCTGCACAGCGCACACACTGGCACCTGCCCGCAACCACATCGCTGCTGCCCACATCGAGGCTGAGGTGCCTCGATTCACCGTCTCTTCATCTTGCTCCAGATTCCAAGTCGACCTTCACTCTCGTTGAGAAACTTGTCTTGAGCGTCATATCGTACCGTCTACATCTATTATATTGTGCATCTTCTTCAGTCTATCAGTCATCTTGATACAACGCCTCGGCAGAGACACACGCAAACGTCATAGCCTGTTTGCTTCTCCAACATCGCTACCACTTCGATACACTCCAGTACATCTTCACGTCTCGACTTCGCTTACCTGTCGCAAGGCCTATCACCACCCCTTGCCCGCGATGGCTGCTCGGTCCGCGTCTCCAACCCATGCCTTTGACCCAACACCAGCCCTTGAGCACGATCCAGACCATTATTCTCCTCTCACACATCCCCCAGCCATGGGATCCTCCTTCGATTTCAAGGGTGTTCGTTTCTCAGATCCTCCCTCGTTTCCAATGCAAGCACGCCATTCGATAGCCACCGACGTCCCGCTGCTTCCCCCAATTCCCTCTGCGAGCCAATTGCCTAAGCATTCCTTCCAGAAAGCAACCTCGACACCGGTGGTGGACATCACTGCATACATGGAACAATGTAGGCTGCTGAATACACAGCTGAGGCAATCCCACGAGAGCGAACGGAAAACATGGGACATAGAAAGATCCGCGCTCAAGGCTCGCATAGCGGAATTGGAACAAAAACTCAGCAGAACTCGTGAGCCCAATAGACGGTCAAGCAATGATTCCGCCGCGGGCAGTATCCATTCATTCAGGACGAATTCATTACCAGTTGCGGCCAATGGCAAACTTCGCCAGCGCATCTCCCCTGACCGGACAATCTCAGAGCCGCCTGTTTGGATAGGACCGGAAAACACGCCACCGGTGACGAGAGTCTTCAGCCACGAAGAAGAAGCAAACCATCTGCCAAGCATTTCGGAAGACGACGCACTGCCAGCTCTGTCCAAGGAGACCTCTCCGTCGTCGGCCGCTCAGGAGAATGTCCCAGTCCCGATTGAACAGGTTGATAAGACCCTCGACGGAATCACGCTCAAGTCCGCCGCTCTGACCTCGTCCTTTGACAAGGAAATCACCAGTCCACAGTTCGCTAGTCCCGCACGGTCCCCGTCACCACCACCCGGGAAAGAGGATTCCCTGAAGGTCGACGTTGGCACGCTGTTGTCCCCTCTGGATGAGAAACTGAGGCGCCATGCTGGTCATACACCCATGGTTTTCGATGGTACCCTATCATCCGACTCTCCAAGCACGACGTTGACACCGAAGCAAGAGAAGCCTTTTGCTCCTGCTCCGACGAAGCGTCCACCCATTCGGCCGTCTGAGAACTCCGACTCATACTTTTCATTCTCGTCTCCTAGGGAGGACAACAGAAAGGAAAACCATCAGGAGGAGCTGCTACCGGTTCATGAAGCGCAGGATGACCCCGCCCTGACAGGACCTTTGATGCTCGATCCGAATGCCAAGACCGTTGAATCGGCCACTTTCCTAAACTCGCTTGACGCTAGGCTCATCGAAGAGAAAAGGCAGCAGGAGAGAACAGAGTCCAAGTTGGCAGGGGGCAACGTGGAGCCAGAATCAAACGATCAACAGGCGGGGTCGTCTACTACTGACGATGAGATGCCAAGGTTGAGGATGAAGAACAGCAGGAACTTTGGCAGTGCTTGGGGCGGTCATGACCCTGGCCGGATGATATAGTTCGCGAGAGCATTTCTTCGTTTCTTTAGCGATCATTGCGCAAGACTGAGATTTGGCTTCATTCCAGCGAGGGGCTTGAAAAGCATGATGGCGCTTGGACATAAAAAGCTCTCCAAAAGGGTACTGTATACCCGAAAAGCGTTGCGCAGACACATATTTATGGGCCAGGTTCATTCTTCGGTTCATTATGGGTGACGGGGTCAATCCAGGCTCATTATGAGACACTGCGAACCCGCCGAGGCATCAAAGCCATTCGACTCAGCGTACAGGATGTGTCGAGACAAGTCGGTCTCGTTTCGTCTAGATATTTATTGCCGAGTGTATGTAGACATCATCAACCGCTGTCTACATCAGGGACATTCCCTTTTACGTCGTAACCGAAATACACGGGTGCGTCATGCTCGTTGAACCCGAGAAGGAAAGATGGACAGTGAGGGAGGCGTTTCAGCTGAAGCCTATGGCTACCCACGTATTCTCTTCTATGTATGAAGACTCGAGATTCGCAGCGCAGATGCCTCTTCTCAGACGATCCTCATGTATCATTCAGGAGATGCATCTGTCCTCGGACATGGTCCCCAGGGAGAGACGCTACCATTATTGCTCTGACGTCTGCGTCTTGACAGAATACAGTCCGGTGCATGGAGCAAATACGAGTACGGACGGTGACAGAAGAGGCGCTCGTGCAACAATGCGGCCGGTGTCGTGCCGCCGTGGCCGTTTGATGGAGGCACGGCTACTCACCTCAATAACCGGCACCAATCAAGCATTTTAGGACATGGTCCAGTACTCGGCATTGCTTCTAGCACATGGCGCGATCCCTGTGTTGCATCCCAGCTGCAGATCAAGGGCGGGATGGACTTGACACTCCCCTCCAATTCGATTCTCGAGTTTCTTATCGGTCTGCTGCTTTTTCGATCGTGAAGGCGGGGAGTGCTGGGATTACACAAGAATAATAGACCAATCTTGCCCTCAAGTCACGATGAAGGCAAGAAACGTACAGTACTTGGGCATTGCATGATGGTCACGTTTGTTGTTGCTGTTGCACAGTCATAGTGCTCGTCCATACCTCTTACTGAGGCGGCGATGCTACTACCGCTACCACTTGCCCTCGAACCCTCAACACGCCTGACGACGAGAACTTCATCTAATGGCGTCGGAGGCGCCGCCTCCTCCACCTCCTCCTTCTCCTCCCCCGCCCTTCTACGACACCGAGAAGACTTTTGACGAGAAGCAAGATGCGTTGGGCGCGCAGACCAAAGTGGGAGGTTAGTTCCCTTGTTGGTTGCTGCCCAAATTCGAGTGTTTTCCGAATGGCCTGGCACGGCATAATGTGACATGGTGTGACAAGCCACGGACTAACGTAACGGCACACCAGACGACGGGCGCGTCGACATCACAATCAATGAGGTCAACGAACTGTTCGCCCGCCAGATCGAACAACTCCAGCTATCGCGCGTGGAGGAGAACCAGATACACCCAGGTCCAGGCGCAACACTCCCGGTTCCCGACGCAGCAACCCAAGCGCACACCCTCCTCGAAGCGAGTCATAGGCCTTCGCGCGTCCCTCCGCGCCTGAACATCGTCATCCAGGTCGTCGGATCGAGAGGCGATGTCCAGCCCTTCGTGGCGTTGGGCATCGTTCTCAAGATTCAGTACGGACACCGCGTTCGGCTCGCCACGCACGGCACGTTCAAGAAGTTCGTTGAAGAAAATGGCCTCGAGCACTTTGACATCGGCGGCGATCCGGCGGAGTTGATGGCGTTCATGGTCAAGAATCCGGGCCTGATCCCCGGAATAAAATCGATCAAGGAAGGGGACGTGGGGAAACGGCGCAAGGGCATGGCCGAGATATTGCTGGGGTGTTGGAAATCGTGCGCTGATGCGGACGAGGTGAAGAAGGGCGGGGAGCAAGAGGAAAGCGGCACATCAGCAGGGCCCAAGAGGAAGCCATTCGTCGCACATGCTATCATTGCGAATCCGCCGAGTTTCGCGCATATTCACTGTGCGGAAAAGTTGGGCGTGCCTCTGCATTTGATGTTCACGTGAGTTACGATGTGGTTGCTGTCGCCCCGATTCCTCCCTGCTTGCAGTGCTGATGGCGATATGGGGTATTTCAGAATGCCATGGTCTCCGACCCGCGAGTTCCCGCAGCCGATTGCCAATATTAAGTCGTCAAATGCAAGTCGAAGCATGACTAACGAGATGAGCTACACACTCGTCGACATGATGACCTGGGAAGGCCTCGGCGATCTTACCAACAAGTTCAGAAAGGAGACCCTCGGTCTGCATATGCTATCACAGGCCGCCGCAACGGACATGCTCCATCGCTTGCGCATCCCGTATACCTACTGCTGGTGAGTGAGTGCCTTGTATGGGGCTGTCTAGGCATCGCAAGGCAAGCCCTCCAAAGGAGAGAGTTGAGGCTGATATAGTGGGACAGGTCTCCGGCGCTGATCCCTAAACCGAAGGACTGGGGGCCGCACATCACCATCGCGGGCTTCTATTTCCTGTCGCTGGCGTCGAACTACCAGCCCGACCCGGCGCTTGCGGAGTTTCTGGCGGCTGGTCCACCCCCAGTCTACATCGGCTTCGGTTCCATTGTCGTGGACGACCATAACGGCATGACGAAACTGATCTTCGACGCCGTCAGGAAGACGGGCCAACGCGCCCTCGTCTCCAAGGGCTGGGGTGGGCTCGGGGGCGATGACCTAGGCCAACCCAACGACGTGTTTATGCTCGGGAACGTGCCTCACGACTGGCTCTTCCAACACGTCTCGTGTGTCGTGCACCACGGCGGCGCCGGCACCACAGCAGCCGGGATCGCGCTGGGGAGACCCACGGTCATTGTGCCGTTCTTCGGGGACCAACCCTTCTGGGGCGCAATGATTGCTCGCGCCGGCGCAGGACCCACGCCGATTCCGTACAAAGACCTCACGGCCGACCGCCTCGCAGCCGCGATCCTCGAAGGCCTGAAGCCCGAGACATTGGCGCGCGCGAAGGAACTAGGCGACCGGATCAAAGAGGAAAAGGGCACCGAAGTCGGGGCTGCGAGTTTCCACGCCCAACTCAGCATCGAGTACCTCCGCTGCGCTCTCGCGCCGTCACGGCCCGCCGTGTGGACCGTCCGGACAGCCAAGTCAAAGGGGGCCGCCACACCGACAGCGGATATCCGACTCAGCGCCTTCGCTGCCACGGTGTTGGGCAATGAAGGTCTCCTCGACGTCAATGCCTTGGCATTATATCGCCCGTGCGAATATCCCACTGAATTCGGCGTCATGAGTGCCCGCGTAGCGGGGCCGAACCCTGTTCTTAGCACGGTGGGTGGCATCGCCTCCGACATTGTCCACATACCGCTCAACATGGCGAAAGCATGGGGCGGGGTAGTGTATGAGCCATACAAAGGCGCCAAGGCAGACGGCTTGAAGGGATTTGGCAAAGGACTAGGCAAGGGAATTGGCCATTTGATCTTCCGACAGAGGGGGTTGGTGATCGGGCATGTGGCGCTGGGAATCCGCGCGACGTACGACGCCATCAAGAAGAAACTGGGCGGGGATTCGACGCTTAGCTTCATCCTGGCCACGCGCTATATGGAAGGGTTTGAGGACGTGCAGAAGTCGACCGAGGAGGAGCGGATCGAGGTCATCAGGCGGTGGAATGAGCTTGGGCCGCCCGAGTTGAAGACCACGGAGAGCAGGAGTAGCACGTCTTCTGAGGGGAGCACGCCGAGGAACCCAAGTCCGAATCCGAGCCTGAGCCTTTCGCGCCTGACGAGCAGGAAAAGCGAGAAGAATGAGATAGGGTTGTCGCGGTTGTTCAGCCGTTCGAGCACGAAGAGTGGTAGGAGTGAGGTGACCCTGGTGGGCGATGCTGCCAGTGAGACAAGTACGGCACCTTTGGATTCCCATTCGAGTGAGACCGGGAAAGACGAAGTGAAGGGATCGGCAGGTTCGTGTTGATTGTGTCCTGGCACGATTGCTGAGATTCAAGCACAAGGTATGTAGGTCGGTAGATATAAGCATGACAAGCGAGATGGATGAGGTCTTGACGAAAAATATCATCACATTGAACGCCTTGTTCCCCTTTGACCATCCTATTCACTGTCCCTGTCCCTGTCTCTTTTCACTGTCACCACTTTCCAGATGACCAAAAAAGGAGGCAAGTCGTGTCCAAGCTCAAATCACTTCTCGAACTTGGTCCTCTTAGGGCTGGAAGCTGGAAGTTGACCGGGGTGGTACAGTACCGAACTTTCTCAACAGGCGGCCCTCCAAGCCGAATGGGCTGAATGTTGTCGTTGAAAGGAGACAAGGGCACAGGTGCAGGAGACATCCCTGCTGGTCTTGAGAGCGCCGACCCAGCCCAAGAGACCATCCCTATTACTGTACTCAGTCTGGTGTCATTCACCTGTCCTACGCGGGCGGCCAGGTTATCATTTCCTTCGGGAAGGAGTCCTGTACTGTACTGTACTCGTATGCCCCTGGGTATGTGGTATGTCATCCATAGAGTATGATGGTCAGGGTCGCCTGGGCCGACGAGGGTTGTCGAATCAGTGTTGCCAATAGGCATCATGCAGCTGTCTAGCTTCGAGGACTCCGAGGGACATGGGTACGTAGGGCTCATTTCTGGTCAAGTCCGAGGTTTCAGTGGGCTCTGACGAAGGACGTACTGAGCCGAAGATGCAAAAGCACCGGGGTGGTGCAATAAGGCAGCGAGCGATTCGACCATGCAAGTGTGCATGTGCATGTCCTCTAGCAATTGGTTGTCAATCTCGAGAGCACCTTGGATGTGGTGGAGAGAGCAAACACGAGCTTGCTACAGTAGAATGCGAGCTGGGAGGTTCGTTCGCCTGGAGTACAGTAAAGGTTCCGTAACGTTTCAAGCAACCCAAGACTTCTTGGTCACAAGCTTCGCGTCACTCCTCCAGTCTCGCTACCGACACAGCACTAAGTAAGAATTGCAGTCGCGCAGAGATCAATCTCCATTGGCCAAGTCGAGGGAGCTGAATCCAGCTCTCGTCTTGGCAATCTCTTTGACATGATTCAACGGCCGCTTCCTAGCGAGGAAATAAGAACGAGATGCGAGGCGGGCAGATCTTGGAGAGGTGGGAATGCGTTCAGACTTTTGTCGAAAAACCCAAATGCTCGTGTGCATGCAGCTTTGGGGCGAGAGTCTGCCCCATGCACTTTGTCGAGGGTAAATCAGTCCTTTTGAATTGCCCAGAGCCATGTATCGTCCAATTTGGGATAGGCCTCTGATTGAGAAACTGGACAATCATCCACTGGACCTCTCCTACGCCAGACATTTTGCGTCTGTTGGACGCTTTCAAGACTTGAAACACGGCTTGATACGAGGTGATGGCCTGGCTTCATGTGAACGACGCTGAAGCCGGACAAGTACTTGTTCGGTGGTACGGCGCAGGGAAACCATGCTATAAACCAAGGAGACTCCTGCCGCAATCTATGTCGAGGGTTGTGTCCATCATCTTGCACAAAACTCAGTCAGTGACCTCGCTACCTAAACCAAGATGCTGGCTCTTATTGCTTCACTCACGTCCTCCTTTCTGGCAGGTCTAGCCACCGGCTCCGGCGTCGGCAGTCCTCTTCACAAGCGGAGTATCCAGCCTGGCATCGCGGGCAACGCGGCTTGGGATGGGAGCAATTACAGATGCCCCGAGGGATCGAACATCTTCCTGGAGAAATGGTGCTGCCCAGACGGTTACGAGTTCGATAGCAACAGCGGCCAGTTCACGTCGTTCATCTGCTGTCCAATTGGTGAGGCCTTGAGCTTTTTCTTCTTCCTGTCGGCTCAGCTGCTGAATGGCACTCGCAGGTGGACCAGAATGTTCCCAGCCGGTTTTGAACTGTCCCATTTGCGCCGACTCCAGTTGGGTGTACTTTGACATCGGCGGAACAAACATTCCACCGACATTGCCATTCTGTTGTGAACAGGGTTACGCGCCTGGCAAGTTGCAGGAACCAGACCCTGCGAATGTGTGCACCTCGGGGGCAAATCTTTGGGAGGACTATGCCACGGTAAGTGGTGCCTCCTTTCGCAAGAGAGGGTGTGCTTGAGCTGAGAGCCTCAAGGCATCACAATGCGGACAAGTTGCAGATGCAACTGGCAGTGCATCTCCAGGAACGACTTCTGCGACGCCGACAGACTCGGGAGGACAAGGTGCAAGCTCCACTTCAGAGGCGACGGCGACCACGAGTGCGGCGGCGTCAGGCAGTTCATCAGAGTCTGGAGCGGCCGCCCGTCTGAGCTTCCCGGCGCTTGTCTTGCTCATGGCCACGTTGCTGCCCGGGATTCTGATGTTGATGATGTAGGAATGAAGGAGGCTGGGCGGACACGACTCGCGCGCCGCCAAAACCGGAGGGGTCGCGTTCTGGTGGAGCAACGAAACGCGCTTTAATTAGGTGGGCGTGGTGGGACAGTGGTTAGGTGGCGTTCCAGCCTCGCGTGGCTTGAGATAGCCGAGCCCGACCCCGCCTGGGCCAGCGAGACACGTCTGTTTCAAGTTCCAACCACGCTGATTTCACCCTTGACCTACGGATCGTGCGAGGAAATAGAAAGGCCGGTCTTCCTGCACAGTTTCGCTCGGTTCATCTTGCAATCCTTCCGTCACTCAGCAGCTGCTATCTTTGCAACACTTGCACCGTGCTCGCACTGGCCCTGACGCACGTACCACTGCAGCTGTCAGACTGCTCTCCCGTGGCTTTGGCGGCGGGGCACCCTTCAGTACTCGTACCCAGTCAGTCCACTTCAATACCCGATCAAGACACTGAGCAGTGTCGAACGAACCTTGAACGGCGACATCCTTTTTTCAAGTTGAAGTGGTTCCAGTCGCAAGCTTTGCTTCTGAGCCCGGACCAACCTCAAGAAGAAGGGTTGATCTGCTGATTCGGTTTCCTATCTTGCACAGACCCTTGGCTCCCACGATCCGGTTCGGCCAACAACGATCTTATTGCATCATTCGGCGCCATGTCACAAGACATGTTTAATCAAGGGTTTGGAGCCCTGGCACATCCAAACCCACGCCAGTTGCCATTTGATTTCGACCAAGACAATTCCCCTTTATCACTCCCGCCTCCGCCGGCTACCAGAGGACATCAACGATCTAGAACCGCCGTTGACCTCCCACCACTCTTCACTCGAACGCAGTCTTCCTCTCCAACCCGATCCTCCGCATTTTCTTTCCTGCGGCCTGGAAGCACGCGCTCGCTGTCCCCAGAAAGAGTCACGCCCGCAGAAGCAGAGGAATTCGCTATTCACGGGCGGTCGCAACCACCCACCAAAAGGAGATCTGGCGGTCTAGCGGCTTGGTTGGAAGGAGGGTCATCTGCTCCAGTGAATATCGGGCTCGTCCCGTCTCCACAGAAAGAGAAGCTAGATCCCGTCGAGGAGGTTGGCACAACTGAAGAGCTCTTCTCCTCGAGTCGCGACTCGTTGGACGCCTTGACGAGACGACCCCAGTTGAAATCCACTTCATCGGGGCAGACATCGTCAACCATGTCAAAGTTCAACATCTTCCGGAGGAGTACGACTACTCTGTCGTCTCCCGAGGACATGGACGAACTTGCTCAGCTTGACGTTGACGAGGCCCTGTTCCCACATGGCCGGCCGGACGAGTTTTCGCCCGCCGCCTTCAAAAATCTCCAGCAAAACGCCGAGGGAACGATACGCCGCTTTCAGTTGGCCCATCGAGAACAGCGTCAGTCGCTACGTGCAGTCAATTCGACGAAAAATGTCCAGGCCGACGAATTGGAGGCTGCGGAGACGAGGAACGAGCACCTGAAACTCCAACTACAAGAAATGGCCGAACGAGCGGCGGAGCAGGAGAAGTTAATCACGGAGATGAGGGCGCAGTTGGAGGCACAACGGTCATCACTCGAGTCGCACCAGCAAAGCATCAAGATGGTTGCACAGGACCAAGATGCCAGCCCTCGTCCAAAGTACCGCCGCAATCGCTCGTCCGACGTCTCGACGTCAGGAGAATCTGAGGCTGGCTCAGAAGTGAGTTCAGTGGTCAGCGTCTTCTCAGAGCAGTTGTCGATCGCACCATCGCATGCGACGTCACTCGAATCGTCCGACACGCCGGCGAGAGTCGATTGCCCGAGGTGTCACGGCATGAGACCGTCGGACGCATGGGACGTGGTCGGGGTGATGAAGATAGAGTCAGCGGCCTTGAAGCAACGGATTGCCGTACTGGAAAGCGCGCAGGACGATGCTATGGATTTCATCAACGGACTTAAGTTGTCGTTATGACCATGCCACCGCGTGTTGCCATTTGTTTGCCAAAATCCTAAAGATACCCTGATCGTTGACGGTTTGCGCGGCGTACAGTAATTTGAGAATTACGGAATATCATATCGTGAATAGGAGCATACTATCCACCCCCACACACAGAATTCAGACTGTTTATGCGCAGTTCATGATGATCTCTCCGTTGTGGCCTGGGGATAATTCAACGTCGCTGTGCATTGGCTATGCTGCGACGAGGCTAGAATCCACACAGCCCCGTCCAGCCTTCCCAGCCACCTCACTGACTACCCACTGACTACCCACTGATTACCCACTCACCCACTCACCACCAGTTGACCATATCGCCAGCCACTGGGTGCCTGGAAGAATCACCAATCGACGCGCGCGTTCCTCGACTTTCAGCTTCCCTTGAGCTGTCAACACGCTGCCACTCGTTTCTTACCTTTGCCAATGTCACGAATGCTAGTGACTACAAGGTGACTTGTCGCCGGTTGAGTTGCAGATGAACGGAGCTTCAGTCCTTGCAATCGCCCGACGCCTTTCTCTTCTACTTTCTACCTTCTAACAATACCTATTACTTTATGTGCTAACCATATAGACCCAACATGTCCTTCAGCGGGCGGACTCCGGAATCCCTGCTCCCTCGTTCTGACTCGAAGAATCCAGCGACTACATGCAAGGGTATCACCTCGACTGGAAGACCGTGTCGAAGATCGCTTGCCGCTTCACCGAAGAACTCGCCCGCGCCCTCTCCGAGTCGAGGTAATGGAGTGCTTGCGGTACTGGATGAACAACATGCGGCAGCTTTCTACTGCTGGCAGCACAAAGACCAGGCAGAGCAATTGGCTGCTGCGCAGGATGGACGAACCAGCTTGCATCCGTTAAAAGAGAGGTCGAGCATCGATAGCCTTGTCGAACAGGTGGGAATACTCGAGTTGGACGAGAACGTTCCAGAGAAAAGGAAGCGACAACACCAACGCCAGATAGCGGGCACGAAGCGGAGGGACACCCTGCCGGCGGGCTGGAACCAGATGCAGAGTCCACTGATGACAGTGCCAGAGGAGATTGTGTACCACAGACAACCAAAACCCCGATCTCCGCCTCCACGATCGAACGTAAAACTCTCTTGGGCGTGTTGCATACAGGCTGACGATGACGATTTGCCTCCTGCGCGGATCCGGAGAGACGACGGGAACAGACGCCCTCGACCTCACATACGTACAACCGAGTCACCACTGGCCGTACGGCCTGAGATGCGGCAATTTTCCAGCAGCGTACCAACTCGGCCGAAGCCGAGTCCAGCACAGTCCCAGACACAAACGCTCCTATCACTTATACCCTCCAATCTGTCACCACAAACGACCTCCGCATTACTCGCCGAGCTGTCGCGTCCGGTTTCCACCACGGATGAGGCCGGATACATCTATATCTTCTGGCTGACCCCCGAGTCTGAGGTCTCCAAACCGGATGATGAAACAGCTTCGTCTCTGCTGGATGACGATGACGAGTTCCACGCCCAAAGAAGGACTCAAGCGCTCGCTCGCTACGCGTCTGTTCATCGTCCGTCAAGCAAAGCTCTTCAGAGACGCACGATCACTCTGAAAATTGGTCGCGCGGCAAATGTCCATAGACGGATGACTCAGTGGACAAAGCAATGTGGCCAAAACATAACTCTGATTCGATACTATCCTCGTAGCGGCAACAACTCGGCTTCAGGATCAGCAAGTCCGGGAGCGAGCAGAAAGACGGCACACGTTCACAAAGTCGAACGACTGATCCACTTGGAGCTCGCAGGTAAGAGGGTTGTCAAAAACGCGTGCGAGCAGTGTGGGCGCGAGCATCGAGAGTGGTTCGAGATCGACGCGACCAAGGAGGGATTAAAAGGTGTGGATGAGGTCGTGAGACGGTGGGTTGGCTGGGCGGAGAGACAGCAGCCTCTGCCCGAGCAGTCACAGTATTATTAGCGGTGGTGCCTGTCCTGGCTTCACCATGTCAAGATGCATCTCCTCTGGGACGAAGACATAAACATAGATTTAGAGCTTCATACTTGCAACAAGCGGACTGATTTGGCGACGATGACGAAACGGTGCTATCAAGTCGAATGCTGGTTGAGAGTACCTCGTACTCCAACTCTTCAAAGCTCCCGATTCATGCACGTGTCCACCATCATTGGACAGACGAGGGCCTTTCTCGCCCATCTATTTGTTGGATGAGAGCACGCTCAGCAAGGCGCGTGCCTTATTCGCTGGTTGGGCTCAGCCTTGAACGTGTCCAGCATCGACCCATATTCGCGGGCCGAGATGCTCTGGATGAATTGCTAATGGTCCTGAGTTGCGGTTCCATCGCCGCGGGTGAGTAATGAGTATCGATAATGCATGAAATGAAGGAACTTCGAAAGTGAACAGAGCAAAGGTGAGAGAGGGAGGAGAAAACGAAACGAACATTGCTCGAGGCGCTATGGCTACTACCTCACCGTGCGTCCGAGGTTACAAAACAGTCGGCGTTGATCTTATGATCCTAACGTGCGCTTCAGGAACCAACGCACCTCGGAGACGGCGGAGCAGCAAGAGTACGAACAGTCGATCCTTTGCCAGCACTACCCAGACGACAGACGACGGCTCGATTTGAGCCATCTCGCCGAAGACGAGCCAGGAATGCCACATGGGGGAGGAGAAGAAGGAGGTGCCGGTGACGGTACGGTCGACGCTGGCAACGAGAGACCGCCGTCCTCGTCGTCGGCCGGCTCTTCTGGTGCACACACCAAGGTAAAGGGGAAACTCAGGTCGTTCTGGAACAAGACGGTCGTGCCCGCCTTTCCCGAGGCCATCGCGGATATCTCGATCATCAAGGCCGCTCTGAAAGTCGAGGCCACCATCACCAAGGACTTGAGGGATACGAGCCGGCACCCTGAGATTGCCAAATCGGCCACGATAAGAAGAGGTTTCGAGCTCGCTCCGGAAGAAACGCGGTTCCGAGACGTGAGGAAAGTCAAAGTCCGTGAAGCTTTCTGCCGGTATCTTGATCTTGATCCTGCAGATGTGCATGTCGATGATGTGCCCGTTGTGGCGTTTGGCGGTTCAGGGGGCGGGTACAGAGCCATGATTGGCATGTTGGGGTATGGCGAAGAAATGAAACGCTCGGGCTTGTGGGACCTGTTGACGTACGTGACGGGGGTGAGTGGTAGTTGCTGGAGTTTGGCCGCGTACTATACTTGGGCTGGGACCAGTATGGACGCAGTGATCCAGCATTGCAAGCAGAGATTGCATCCCCATCATCCATTGTCGCCAGAGGCGATCCGGGAGGTGTTGCATGCGCCGGGCGGACCATCCAAAACGCTGGGTCCGTTGGTGCAGAAGCATCGATCAGGGCTGTCGACCGTGGCGATGGATCTGTACTCGGTCTTCACTACCGGGCATCTTTTCCTGGTGCATGATCCGAGTTTGGAGCCGCCTGGACTGCCTGGGAATAGTTCCACTGTCAAGAGGGAGGTAGCAGGCCAGCACGAGCAGTGGTTCAAGTGGTCGTCAGCAAATTCCCATCTCATTGATGGCAAAGAGCCTTTACCGATACTCACGGCGATCCGGCATGAAAGGCCGTGGAAGGACTGGGTTGATAAAGAACACCCTTTCAAAGATGCAGACCCCGGAGCCAAGGAGCATGAGGAAGCACCTGATGCGTGGTTCAATTGGTTTGAGATTTCGCCCATCGAGGTTGGCTGCGATGAGTTGGCAGCATGGTGTCCTACGTGGGCGTTTGGCAGGCCGTTCGAGAAGGGTCGAGACACCATGCAGATTCCCGAGCAATCTTTGGCGTTGCTGCTGGGACTATGCACGAGTGCGCCTGCAGGGCCGTTGACGTCGTACCTTGCGACCATCAAACGAAGCCTCCCACCGGGGTTTATCGGCAACTCGATCAACGACATGGCCAAAGGTATTGCGCGGATGTGGGGTGAGAAAGGTACGGAGGAGTTTCAAGCGCACCATCCTCTGCATGCGGTCAACGAACATAATTTCATGTTCCACTTGAGCAAGGGCGAGGACAAGGACACCCCGTCACCGCCGATTGAGAACTCGCCACGTATCCACCTCATCGACTCTGGAATGGACAATAACTGCCCGACATATGTCATGCTCCATCCTCGGCGGAACGTCGATGTCATCTTGAATATGGACGCTTCCAGCGACGTGTTGAAGGGCACTTTCCAGGAACGCGTCGACCAAATCGCCAGTCGAAGATGCCTCAAATTCACCAAGCGGTATCCGGAGCTCAAGGCTGGCACCGACCCGACGAGTCCCGATCAGTTCCAGGGGCTGTATGCACAGATCTACGACGGCTCCATCTTGATTGACAGACCAGGCGAGGTTATCGACTCGTACGGGCACACGGTAACGAATCCACCTGCACCACCTTGTCTGCACGAGTCAACGATGATATACCTCCCGTTACTGCCAAATCAGGCTGCAGTGGCAGACTTTGACCCGTCGACCGCGAAGTTCTCGGGCTCGTATAATCTTGTGTGGACACCCGAACAGGTGGAGATGTTGGTAAGGGTGTGTTGCGCGAATTTCAAGGCCGGGGAGGAGACGGTCAAGACTGTGCTGAGGGAGCAGTGGCTGAAGAAGAGAGCCAAACGGGAAGCAGCGGCTGCTGGCATTTTACCTCTTTCTGAAGCTTCTGGGGAAGTTCCTGCATAGGGTGAGAGCGTTCCTGATGCTAGGTTCCTGACAAAGAGAGTCCACATCGGACGATTTCGGAAACGAGACTCTAGCTTTCTCTGACGATTGCAGACTCAAGCATGCTCGCGAAGCAGAGTACAAACGATAAGGAGCCGGTGTAGACGAAGCAGAGTGAAGGGGTTACAGTACTTGGCATGCAGGGAGGGACTGCCATACGGGGTATCTCGGGCATTTCCCGTGCGACTCGTTCAGGTCAAGCTCCCATATTACATTGCATATCCATGCAGGCCAGTATTTCCCAACCTTCTAGAAGCATTGGGGAAGATCGTAACACGACACGACAATATCGCGGAGCACGAAAGAGCGGAGGGAGCCATGCATGGAACATGCACGGAACAATCCGGAACAACGATTTCCCATGCCAAGCCTCCCGCCTTGCTCGGGCGCACACAAACGCAATCAACTCTTTTCCGCTTTCTTTCGTCTGTCCTCGACGGCGCAAGAACAACCACTGCTGGGTGCTACAGTGCATTCACTGAACTGAACAATCTCTTGTCAATACCACGACCTCCATTCCGTCCACCTCATCACGGATCCAGGAGGGTGACCCCGCGGTGGCAGCCACATGATGCTGCCCAGCTCCGCCCAGGACGCCCGGTGTCTTGGTCCTCTTGGTATGCTGCTAATGCAGATCCTCCACCATATCGACCCCCGGCACCCCAGATTACTGCCTCTAGACGATAGGTCCGCGATAGTTCCCGCCTTGGTCATCGTCCTTCCCACAGGTCGGCACCCGCCCGATGTGACATCGGCCCAGCAGGATAATATCAGCGATTGCATTCCGACAGCTTCTGTCGGACGGCTTGGCTAGGTGGCGTGCTACAAGATTACTCGGCCATGCTTGTCTAGGGGGTCAAGATGTGCTTGTGGCTGGTCCGACACGAGCTCTATCTGCGGCCCTAGACGCGAGATAGTGTCAACGACTTCATGAAATCACAGAGAAGGTAGGTTGTCGGC
This sequence comes from Phialophora verrucosa, assembly GCA_002099365.1. Lineage (NCBI taxonomy): Eukaryota > Fungi > Ascomycota > Eurotiomycetes > Chaetothyriales > Herpotrichiellaceae > Phialophora > Phialophora verrucosa. The sequence continues at coordinate 1,760,800 of MSED01000015.1, read as the reverse complement.
CAAGATGCTGATCCTCTCTACGTCGTGCATGTGTAACCCTCGTCAGCCCACCCTCGCCCTCCACACTGCATTCTGGTGGCCCTTGTTCAACCGCGTCGTCTATCCGCAACTAGCAGTGATCGGGAATTACAAACGTGTCGCTCATCATGTCCGTCTCGCTTTGCCGTCGTCAGTTCGGGATTGCTCGTCTCAAAGGCACCTCCGATCCTTGCTCGATAGAGATGCAACCATATAAGCCGCGGTGTCCCTCCGAGTCGTGCAACATATCTTATCTTCCAGCCTTCTCATCTGTCATTAGCAGTGCCACAGACCCCAACCCTAACCGTCACTCCTGACCTTTCCCTGTTGTCCCCAAGTATGGCCGAGACAACTAATGCGCCTGCGGACCCTATTGTTCGAGGGACGTGGGCAACGGCGAAGCAGTCCTGGTCCGATCTCTTCAAATGGAAGCAGCGTGTCGCGATCACCAACGACTACGGCGAAACCTACTGTGAATGGCAATCGCCACGCCCGTTGAGGAACCCCATCAGTCTGTTCGCCCAACTCAGCGCCAAAGACTGGCTATTCTTCTTGGTCGGTCTGGCAGCATGGACTGCCGATGCCTTCGACTTCCACGCCCTGTCGATCCAAACAGTCAAGCTTGCGAAGTATTACGACACTACCAAAACCAACGTTACAACGGCGATAACATTGACTTTGCTCCTTCGCTCAGTTGGCGCTGCCTTCTTTGGACTGGCAGGAGACAAATTTGGTCGGAAGTATCCCATGGTCGTCAATATGTTGATTCTCGGCCTGTTGCAGGTCGCAACCATCTACAGCGCCACCTTTACTCAATTCCTGGCTGTCCGCTCCCTTTTCGGTCTCTTCGTGAGTACTCCATCTCGCGCTATTCTGGCATTCCATCCGACAGAATCTAGTGGCCAACACTAACCGTGTTCTCTACAGATGGGCGGTGTATACGGCAATGCCATAGCAATGGCTCTCGAAAACTGCCCGGTCGATGCCCGTGGCTTGATGTCCGGCATTCTTCAGCAGGGCTACTCACTCGGTTATGTCATCGCCGCATGTTGCAACCTCGGCGTCGGCGGCAGCACCGACTCCTGGAAGACCGTGTTCTGGATCGGCACCGGTCTCTCCATTGGCGTGGGCCTCATTCGTTTGTTGTTCCCTGAATCAAGACAATTCACCGATGCCAAGAGGGCCGGCAAGGGCCATACGTCCTCTGCCGCTGCATTCTGGGTGGAAACGCGCAAGATGCTGGTCCAGGAGTGGCGCATGTCCATCTACTGCATCATCCTCATGACCTGGTTCAACTACTATTCCCACACGTCCCAGGACAGCTACACAACGTTTATGCTTACGCAGAAGGAGCTCAACAACAGCGCCGCCAGCCGTGCATCGATCATTATGAAGACTGGCGCCTGTGTCGGAGGCACCATCATCGGCTATATTTCGCAATGGTTCGGTAGACGTCGTTCCATCGTCTGCTCAGCCATCATATCCGGCATCCTCATCCCGGCGTGGATCCTGCCCACGACGGAAAGAAGCCTTTCTGCGACGGGCTTCTTCATGCAATTCTTCGTGCAAGGTATGTGTTGGTCTACTATGGCATTCATTCGCTGGCGCTTCGGATTTCTAACCCGCCACTTCCTACAGGCGCCTGGGGTGTCATCCCTATTCACCTGAACGAACTCTCGCCGCCGGCGTTCCGCTCGTCCTTCCCCGGAATCACGTACCAACTCGGAAACATGATCTCTTCGCCGTCGGCACAGATTGTCAACGCGATTGCCGAACACAACTTGGTGAGAGCCGTCGATGGAGAGCTGGCCCCGGCATATGGGCCGACCATGGGCGTGGCGACCGCCATCATTGCAACAGGTAAGACGAGCGACCCACAGACCGACCGTTTCTTCGCATTTCAAAGCTAATCACCATGAATGCAGGTATTGCTGTGACCACGGCGTTTGGACCCGAAAGACGAGGCGCCAAGTTCGAGTTGGCCAAACCTGCGGGCGTGCAGGAGGAGATCAGGCGGAAGAGCGTCGACGTGGAGAGTCAGGGTGACGACAAGGCGCAGGTCGTGCAGACGGAGCAGCTGGCGGAGAAGCAGTGATTTAGATGGAGAGGTAGTTTACGGTGCGATAGCGTTACATGCTGGCTGGCCCGGGTCGGCCTTGTCATGGACAGCATCAGCGACAGGCCGGGAGACCCATGGGGAAGGATGGAGCGAAACGTAGAATGAATTGGGAACGTTATTGTTGCCACGATGAGATTTCCCCCCTCTGCAGCCACGGCCGAGCAGCAGCAAGCGACGAGTGGAAAGTATAATTTAGATCAATGTCACCGGCCACAACCACAACTACAGTACAACTGCACTTGAAATTGAAATTAGAATCCGAACACCTCGCGTGCGCTGGATATCGATCGAGAGAAACGGGGTTGGGGGGATGATGAAGCGTGTCGTCAGTCATGTTACACACGCACGACGTACGCGGTACGTCAATTACAGGCCCACGCGTCCACGTCCACGTCCAGTCGCTGCACTAAGACCAGACCAGACCAGACCAGTCCAGTCAAGTCAAGGAGCTCCCGTACTCGTACATACCAACTCGTCCAAGTCTATCCTCAATATCCTCACCGACCCGTCCGCCGACCCGACCGCCAACTCGCCGACGGCCCTTGCGCCACCACCAGCACCGGACGCCGGGTATCCGCCACCTACACCATCGTTTTCGCCCTCGCTTTGACCCGCCTCGCTCGATCGAAGCGAGGGCCGCCACGCCAACCGCGTCACCGTCCTCGAGGGACACAGCTCTCTCGGCAGGTCCACGCTCTTCTTTGAAACGATCAGACCGTCCCCGTCCTCTTCCTCCGCCGCCGGAAGCGAGGGATCGAGCACCGCACTCGCCCTGGCCCTCGCAATCACGTGGAGCGAGATGGCGCCGTCGTCCTGCCCCGCGGCGAGGATCGAGGTGATGGTAGTAGATGTGCCGCATGCCGCAGGGGTGATGGCGATGGCTGTCACGGGGCTGGAGCGCGCGATCGAGGCGGTCAAGGTGAATTCGGGGGCGTCATGGTGGTTCGCGCAGGAGGGCTCTTGGTCTTGGTCTTGGACGTTGGTTGGGGTCGTTTTCTGGTTCTGATACTGGTCCTGACTCCCCTGCGTCGTCCATATCTTCACCGTCTTGTCTCGTCCCGCGGTGACGAAACAGGGGTGCTGCTCGCTGCCGGGCAGCCAGGCCGCGTCGAGGATCATCCGGCTGTGGGCTTTGGGGTTGTTGGCGATGCGGATCCAACTTTTAGTGCTGGCGCTTTTAGTGTTGATACCGGTCTTACTGGTCGTCTTTCTGTCTGATGCTTCCTTCTTTTCCCCCTGGCGGTCATGCTCCCGCGTAAAAACAGCCCACTGTCTGTCCCGGCCCACGCTGAGTAGGTACTCGGCCTCATCCTGTCCCTTGAAGAACGCGAGCCTCGTGACGGTCAGTGAGTGCGCGAATAGAGGCGGTTTGATCTCATTCCAGGTGGTCGTGTCGTACAGGCGGATGACAGCCTGGTCGGTCGAGCTGGCCTTACACGTCGTGGCGAGGACGGCCCCGTCGCCGCCACGGGGAGATGATGACGCCGCGGCCTCGGAGATCTCAGAGCCGTGGCCGTACAGCTTTTCGTGCTCGGGCCAGAGGGTGTGGCGCGACAGGAGATCCTCTGTGGGTGGTTCGCTGATGGTGATGAGGGAGGGCGGGCCCAAATCGCCACCATTGGCTGTTCCTGAACCTGAACCTGTAGGGTCTAGATCGTTGACATCCGTGACCTCGGTCTCGTCCATCGCCTTGTTCGACAGTCCCAGTACAGGAATTGCCGCCCTCTCAGGCATAGATATGGACATGCTGGCCACGCCTGCCTCCTCTGTCCCTGCGGCAGCCGCTTTCGCAGGCAAAGCAATCCCACAGAGCCGGTTCAACATGCCGGCCACGTCTCTTGGCTGGTTGAAGACGCGGAGGAGCTTCTCGTCCGCGCCACTGCAGAACTGCCACGGCGAGGTGCTCGCTATGCAGTTCAGGTCGTAGCCGTGGATCTGCGGCCGGGAGAATTCATGCCAACTCCGCTTGGAGCCTCGCTTCCACTGGGCGTGTAGTCGCGTGGTTTGATCGGCGCTCGTGGTCAGGAGGTAACTCCCGTCGGGGGACCAGCACAGTCCCGCCACGGCGCCGACGTGCCCGCTGATGCCGTATCGCTGGGTCCAGAATTGAGAATCCGCATCGTACAGCCAGAGGCGCCAGCTGCCCGTGCGGCCTAACGAGGCGACGGCCTTGCCATCGGGGCTCCATAGCGCGGTCCAGAATCCTCCAGCCGAGCCCGTCGCGGTGGTGGCACCTTTTTGACTGCTGATCTCTCCGAGGCGGGAGACGCTGAGCCAGATTCCGGAGATCGGGTCGGGTTCCCAGAGAGAGAGGGAGCCGTCGGCCGAGGCGGTCAGGAGTCGAGGATCGCTGGAGCTGGAGCTGGAGCTGGTGCTAGGGCTCCATGACGCGGAGTAGATCCAGTCGTCGTGGCCGAGGAGGAGAGCCTCGAATGTGATGCGATAGGCGTGCGAGCCGGCCGCGACGGTTTGCACCTTCGCGGCGAGTGTGCTGGGTGCGTTCGTCTCTGTCGGGACGATGACGGGACTCTGCTGGCCATCAGAGTGGAAGCGCCATATGCGCACGTATTTGTCCTGGCTAGCGGATGCGAGTAGAAATCCTCCGTCCGAACGGCCTGTGGGAGTCAGTTCCAACGAGCGAATCCACGCTTCGTGTCCCGTCAGCGTAGCACAGAGCTTGATCTGAGTTTTTGAGGGCAGATTCTCCAGCGAGTAAACCTGGATGTCGTTACGGGTTCCTCCTACGACTAGGAAGGCGTTTCCTTGGGATTTGTCTGACACGAAAGGGCCAACAGCCAGGCTGAGGGGGATGAACCTTGGCTGCAGAGCGAGCGCTGCCAATGCCTCAATCCGTTTCTCCTCCACGTGGACTCTCCATACTTTGACGGTGGCATCGGCCCCTCCGGTAACAAAGATATTGGACCTGACAAGACAAGAGGCGGTGTTGACGGTTCCGTCGTGCGCTTTCACTCTGTTCAGGCATTTCCACCGTACTGGTTCGGTCCAGCCTTTATGTGTCCAAGCGGCAATTTCTCCGTCTGCGTCACCTGTCATCAGCAGCTCCTCATCTGAACCCGTTGTTGATGGGCATGTCAGGAACTTGACGGCCGTGACTTTTGCCCTGTGCCCGCTGAGAAGAGCGGAGATGCCGCGTCCCGAATCATTCAGTGGTGACCAGACGGCCACATTTTGATCCGCGCCAAAGGCAAGGAGCCCGGAATTTGCGGACCAGTCAGCTGCCGCGGAGTGTCTATTCCCACCGGCGCTATAGTACTCGCTCTCGATAGAGGCAGTCATTGAATGAAATAGCCTTTCGGAAGGGCGAGAAGGGCGAGAAAGGCGTTCAGGAAAATGTAAATCGAGTCGTGGAACGCCAAGGGTTAGGAAAACTGTTTCGCGGCTCACCCTGCTTTGGGACGGGGGTGACGCCGCCCTGTGCAGACCCCCGGCGCGCGCTAGTTGGAGTGAGCTCTCGCCCGTATCTCACCTGGCGTAGGGGCCTTCTTGGGGTGGGATGGTGTGATACAGACTCAACCCAATCCCCGAATTAGACCCTTGGAAGTCCCTCGTCGCAACCACTAGATCTAGCCCGTCGCGCATAATAAGATCGGCGAAAATGACTACAAAGCGGCGTGGTAAAATCTCTCCTTTGAGGCTAGTTACTTTAGTATATACGTTATATACTCAGTATTATTACAGCTATAGTACGCCTATCCACCTACAGCCTCCGTTAACATTCGGGGAGGGAGATACATTGAGAAGCAGGTGCCCGCGCCGCTGTCGCCAGATCTGACTCTCTGAATATTTCCCACCACCGTCAGTCTGTTGATCCTGCTCGTCTCAGTTTCGGACACTTCCTTCCTAGAGATGCTCTTTAGTATTCATCGAAGCACCCTCCACACGCAGCCCGAATCGCCGCCGCCGTCACCTCCCATCCTGACCTTCCACCTTCCGCTTCAGCAGAGCTCATTCCTCTCGATGGATGTCGTACTGCCACCCTATATGCCTGTCTGCTCTTGCCTTTCCCGGTTCGTAGCTGGCGGAGTCCTTCATCGCCCTGACAATGCAGGATTTATGCTTGTTGGGAATTAAATTCACGCTCGTCAGGCCCCGTAGAACGAAACTGTCACAAAGTCGGGTGATTATTCCAACGAGGCGCTGTTCTTCAGGGGCTACGAACTTCGGACCACTCCTTGCTTCGTGGCGGAGACGAAGCATGCATAGAACTGCGGTCTTACCGGCGAAGGGGACAAGAGTCTGTAGTTATCACAGGTTGGGAAGGCAACGACTGATGGAAGCTGTATATCGCTTTCCGAAATACAACCGCACGCCCACCTTGCCTGCACCCGCAGGCTTCGACGTCCAGCCTGATTGTGCGTTCTTACTCGTACAGTAAAGTGTATGCTTCACTGGATTTGAATCTGAGCCCTCAGCACAATGCTAAGATTCGTATGACTGCCTCCTCCTAGCCGCTAGAGCGGAACTTGTTTGCGAACACTAGCCTGATCATAATCGGAAGCGAGTCGCCCGACAGATAGGCCTTTTCGTACTACGGACGTACAGCTATCAGAAATTGAAGGCACGAGGGCCGCTTCATATCCGCTACGCGTGTCCTGATTGTGTCAACTTACGGTAAAGTTTGTCAAGAGCGACAGGTGTTGGTTGACAAATGGTTTCATCAATTACGAGAGAATATCACTCGAGTGCGGACCGTAGAGTCCGAGGGGCGAGCTGCGTGCGATCTTAGAGTATTTCTAAGTTTGTTTTCTTCTGCGTTTGACAGAGAGGAAGAGTCTGAGGGTCTTTTCCTGACTGTTGGGAGGTCCCTGCGTCTCTAACCAGATGCGCGGCATTGATGTCGGCACTATACATTGTGGGGCATCTCGTCTTACTCAGCTATAGGATAGTCGATAAAGCTTAATAGCACGCTTGTCGCCAGGGGTAAGGTCGGACGACTTACGAGTACAATATTGCGCCGCTTAGTCGATTCTACCCTTGTTCTCTGTAGTCACGATTGAGTACTTAGTAGCTTTCATTCAGATTGTGTAGTAACAGCTCCCGCCCCACGCATTCTTAGAAGGGCCCTGCACCCGACTTTCATACGACCCGCACCCTTACCCATTGATCATGCACTTGGGCACGAGAGTGGCTGGGCCCGCTGGCGAACCTCGTCCGTGTCTCCTGGACGATCGGACTGTCGGTGTTATACTCACCATAATGTCCGGGACTAATGGCAGTCAGCTTCGTTGAACTTTCGACTCCGTTTATACTCATAGCTGGTGTCACCAACCACATATTACAGGCAAGCTCTCGTCACCGATACTGTAGTACCACGACCACAACTATACCCCGTTCCCGATCCGTCGCACAAGAAGGATTGTATAAGAGACACCCCTTTCTATCGAACGCCATCTGAAGACTTCAAGACCAAAGGACACGAGCAGCTGCAGATATCTCATTCGGTTTAGAACTATACTTATCATCTTTGAGGTTCAGCTTAACTCAGCTTTGATATGGCTCCGGATCCGAATGTCTTTGATTTCATCATTGTGGGCAGTATGGCAACCTCTTCACCCTTCCACCGAGAAGCGTGGCTAACATCTGACTAGGTGGACCCGCTGGGTCGACAATCGCCTCCCGAATCTCAAGAACTTCCATGAAACCTAGAGTACTTCTGATCGAAGCCGGAAAGGATAACAAAGATCCAAGTCTACGTATCGACGGAGAGAGATGGGTTACGTTCCTGCAGCCAGACCTCAACTGGGGGTACAAGACTGAGCCTCAGACCGAGCTTGACAATCGTATCATCGATTTCGATCGTGGCCGGGGATTGGGGGGTTCAAGTATCATCAATTTTGGCCTCTTTACTGTTGGTCCCAAGGACGATTACGACGAGTGGGCCCGGATCGTGGGCGACGACTCCTTCCGCTGGTGTCATATGCAAAAGCGCCTCAAAGCAATCGAGCATTTCCATACCGACCTGGCAGAGGAAAACCAGAAATACCTCGTCGTTGACAAGCAAGACCACGGGTACGAGGGCAGGCTCCATGTTTCTGTACCCCCTGTCTGGGAGAAGGATGTTGCTCCGACTTTGGACGCGTTTGAAAAGGCAGGATTTCCAGTCTGTACTGACCATAACTCGGGGAATCCGATCGGCATGGCGGCGATGATCACCTCTGCATACAAGGGGATAAGGAGGACGGCGGCTGATCTTCTGGATGATCCGCCCGAGAATCTCACAATCCTCACTGACCATCTTGTTGAGAAGGTGATCATTCAGGATGGTAAGGCTCTCGGTGTGGTGGCTAGGGGCAAGCAATGTGAGTCATGTCCTTCCTACTGCGCACAGACAAACAACACGAAGATGAAAAGAACTAAAGGTTATCTATCCCTAGTTTTCGCATCCAAGGATGTTGTTGTCTCCGCCGGAGCTCTCGATTCTCCCAAGATTTTAATGCTTTCCGGCGTGGGTCCTGCGGCGGAACTCGCCAAGCACTCTATTCCCCTGGTCAAAGATCTGCCAGTTGGGCAAAACCTCCGTGATCATACAGGAGCTGCTATTGCATTTCTTTGCAGAGAAGGAGTGAACGACCGTGCCGCTTTCTACGAGTCCGAAGAGGCCATGGCCGCGGCGCGCGAGCAATGGATGAAAGATCAGACCGGGCCGTGGACCGTCTTTGGCTGTGCAAGTGGAATCGGGTACTTCAAGCTCGACAAGGTTCGCGAATCGGCAGAGAGGAAAGCGCTGCCGGCAGATATACGGGCCTTCCTCGACCGGGAGACCGTGCCCGACTATGAGATCCTGACTCATTTCCCAATCCACCTTGTCATCCCGGAGATGCCGAATAACCTGACCTATAGTGCCCTCTCGGTCTTCCCCCTGAACCAGCAATCCAGCGGCAGCGTCACGCTGCAGTCTGCCAATCCGCGTGATCGAGCACTGTTCGACCCTAAATTCCTCTCGCACCCGTACGACAGGCGCGTCGCTATCGAGTCTTTGAGGAGAGTCGTCGAGTACGCGGAGAGCGAGTTCTATGCCAGGGACACCGTATCCGCCCTGGCCATGCCCAAGTCCAAATCTGACGAGCACCTGCTGGAGTACTATCGACAGAACTCCTTCTCCGTGCGGCATATGCAGCGGACGGTCAATATGGGCGCTCAGGACGACGTGGAGGCGTGCGTCGATGGCAACTTCAGGGTCCTCGGCATCAGCGGGCTCCGGGTTGCCGATATGAGCGTTGTCCCCGTCGTCGGCAACAACCACGCCCAGGCCATGGCTTATCTGACCGGGGCTACTCTGGGCGACAAGCTGGTTGCGGAATACGGCCTCGATTGATCAGTTTCTTCGTATCTGGTAATTGGTTAAGTTGTCTAAGTATGATCTTCCTAGTTTCTTCTATGGTGTCAGGCAGAGATTAGCTGGATCTCCTTCGTATATGTCGCACTATGCTAGCCAGTTGGAATAATAAGTCTCGAAATCAGCACCGTCGTTGTTGCCGCAAACACCCCATGTTCTACGAACGACGGTTCTGGTTCAGTTACTGGCGCCGGTCCGTCTTATTTTCGAATCAGGGTTGAAGCGAGCAGTCTTGACTCGGACGAGGTCTTATTCATGCCGAATTCTTCATTCATTTGACATACCAGGAAGTCGGCGCCAAGCAATCCCCGGCCCCTCCTATTCAGTGTAAGCGGGATTTCGCCGCACTGTCACTGAGCATGATTCGAGGGGACAGGTTCGGTTGAGTAGGAACTTGGGGCTTGGTACTTCCCGGCGTGTCTCATCTCACCTAGCTTTACAGAAAACGTCTCCGCACCCGTCCACGGAGCTAGTATATCCGTCTACACAGACATTATTCCTATTTGGGAAGGATAATATATCCGCCTACGGAGACAATATTCCTGTTTAGGAAGATAATATGTCCGCGCTTACCAAATCCTTGTCCCCTCCCCGAGACCAGAGGTAGCGTGCCATCCTTGACTTTATTTTCTCTGTTAGTCATAAGTCGTCTAAGCCACGAACAACTGGAGGCCATTACTGGGGAAGACACGGCTCGAAAAGGACTCGAGCTCGGGGTGTAGCACTCGAGAGGATTTCGCAGACCACGGGCCGGGAGCTGGACTCAGCTCTATCCTGTACATTAGACGGGGGAAGGGGCACCGTAGGGCGGATCTAAGGAGGAACGATAGCCATCGAGCCTGAGGGTGGAGGAGCATTTTAGGTCCCCAAAATGGTCCATGCCGCCCGACGCCAAATTTATATCCTGTCGAAGACGCGGGCGTACACGACGGAGCTGTAGGAGACTAGGACCATCACGCCGAGGGTGAGTCGACAGGGAGTGAAAAGTGGGAGGAACGTGAGAGGAAGGTGGGTGTTTATGAAAGCAGCGCGGTCGGGGTTGAGCCGCCTGCGAGCTGCGAGCACTTTTCAAGCTTTTGTAGAGCGGCGTGCTGCCTGACTGGTCGTATTGCGGGCGGTACAGGCCTCAGCCTGGCGTCTTGACTCCGTGAGGCTCAGCCTTGTTGGCATTCACCATCGTGGTGGTGAGACTGGCGTTCATGGCTGTTCTCGGCAGGAACGGTGGCTTTGTACTCTGTCTCTCCTGATTGCTAGCCATTTGGTGAACTTCAAAGCTGGCGCTAATGAGACCCCGCTCTGACCTCTCTTTTCAACCCTGTACGGCCGCCCCAGATACTCACCAAAGACGCACGCAATGGACATGTCACATTGGGAGCCACCTCACCCGCGCTCAAGGCCCAATGTGCGCCGGGCCCGTCTGCATCTGTGTCTGCCCGCCATTCTGTCGATGACATATCGAATACTAGCGCTATATCGCCGTTCCCCGAGGGCTGTAATGACGCCGCCAAGGCGTCACAAGGGCGTATACACGTTCAGGACCCGCTAGTAAATATTACCATAGGCCTCCGTAATTATAACTAGGCGTCGCCCCACCCTTTGAATCCATCATGTCTTCTGAATCGAGTCACACGGGCAGCAAGAGTTTTGCGCGAACGAGACAGATGACCCTCCAACCTCACTAGACGGCGGACGAGTGTCGTACCGCCAAGTTACCCGGTCGCCGCCCAAGTGTGTTGATATTCTCCAACACGAAGTTCTCCGGCAACGCTAGCATCCCGCGAAACAAATACCAAGGAAACCTTGTTTGAAGTGCGGATCCCTCTAAAATCAACGCCATGTGCGATTTGCTTGCATCCTGCTGTCAAGTGCAACCCTGTGCCCCTCATAATGCCCTTTGCTTCTGCTGGGTACCACAAATCGTTGAGTGTGATTGATCTTGAAATGCTTTGATGGCGAGATTCATCTGGACAATGCTTGTGATCATGGACACAATGCCAGTGACCGTCGAGATCAACGTCAGCCCTAAGATGAGCAGAGCGATCCAGAAGGTATAGAACTGCTGTGGATTCCGTCTGTCTTTCCTCAGTTGAGCCCAACTAGCCGGGGGAGATTGATAGACCTCCTCATACACTTCAAATAATCTGTCCTTCCAATGGGCGAAGTCAAGAAAGTTTAGGGTTCGACCATGCTCGATAGGGCCGATTATATCATGAAATGTCTGACCCTGGCTTTTCAAAAATGCTTTCGTTCGCTCGTCCCAGAACGGAAAAAGAAGGTCCAACGTCTGGATAGTCTCCTTGAGGACCGCGGTGGGTAATGGTTCCCTAGGTAAGGTTAATCGAAAGCCCAATGTGATCAACCAACATAAATTACCAATGGCATTTTTGAGCTTGAGAAAGGAGTGCTTGCAGAGTGCGCTTGTGCGGGAAGATCCACAACACCTTTTCCCGGCGTTCAAGGCGGAGATGGTCTTCAAGACTGTTGGTCCAAGCTATTGTGAGCCCGCAGATGCCCACCATATTTGCTCCGGTGAAATATGGGTCTAGCCGACGCTCTTTGGCTCCTAATTCCCAGTCTGCAACGGGAAAAAGGGATGCCATAAAGTCCCGCAACGTCGTTGTCTCATTCCATTGGACCATTGGACCCCCCAGACCAGAGTCGTCTTCCCGAATGTTGATTTGGAGCCACAACCTCATGGTAATATCGATAGATCGATCAAAGCTCCAATCTTCCCCTTGGCCAAGCTCGTTACATTTGCGCAACTTCTCTCGCACTTGGCCTTTCTTACAAAGTTCGCTCTCACGGAGAACGCTTGAAATGGTGATCAAGTCATCGTGTGTTTTGGCTGCAATGCCGGTGAGTTGGTCTGTTTCTGGCGTAACTCCCCGCTGCATCAAGTCAAGTTCTTCTTCATAATAGCGGAAATAGTCCTCAAAGGCTTGAAGTCCGCCATTCTTGTCAAAGCCAGGCCCAAAAAAAGCTCGGCCAATCCTACACTTTGTCTCATTTCCCGGCGGTTTGGTCAGCTTTTCTTTGAAGTTCGCCATGCCTGCTCTATCTCGAAAAGTTCCGAGAAGCGGAAGAAGGAGAGCTATCAATACCAAGGCATGAAACGTTGTCAACATAGTCACGAGGCTGAGGTTGAGGCTGTGTTCTGAGCTCTTGCCAAGTCGACATCGGGACCTATTGCAGGACTGTTGATTGTGACGAGCACCGATCGCTTTGCATTAGCGCCAACACACTACCTCTTGCACATCAGGCAGCCATACAAATTGAATTGCGTGCTGTTCATTGTTGATGCCGCTTCTCAGACCAGGGCTTCCGGTGGCTATGCCTTTTTGACCCAATCCTAAGGTTGCCCGGCCTTAGGCTGGTCTTGCAGGCAGCCAACGTCGCTCCTCTGTTACACCACCATCTTTGTATCAATTCGATCTTCATTATTCCTCATTTCGAGGTAGATACTTTGACTTAAGCACCAGGGGCATGGCGGGCAATCCGGAGGAGCATCCTTTCGCTGGCTTGGGCGCCGCGTCGAGACTGAGACAATCACTTCACAGTATGCAGCAAGGCTTTACGTCCAGATGGCGGCGTAGGGGGGTTCTAATGCATGATCTGGAGTCTCAAAATGTCAACCCAATTGTTCCTCAGGATGCACGGTCTTCATCAAGCTTAGCGACTCCCACAATGTCATCACCCACCTCACCGACACAGGTCGACGCACACGACTCAGATACCGTTGAAACAGAGATAGCTCCAGCTGTGGCTGGAACATCGGGACCCGACCCAGTCGCATCCATGGACGCCGAATTCCTGGCAGCAGAAGCGGCAGCCTCGAGTTCTGCTTCGGCCGCAGGTGCATCCTCTGCGACGACCGGGTCAAGCTCTGAACCTCCATCTGCGGGAACAGCTAGTACGGCCTTGACTTCCATGTCAAGTCCTCCTTCCCCCGCGCCCTCAATGCATGTCTTCGAGTTGGAAGGTCTGTTCCTGCAACCACATGTCGATGCGGCACTTCAAAAGATATACACAAATGAGTTCAGACCCAGAATGAGAGCAGAACTGGACAGAAAATGCCGCAGGAACACCTGGATGCTGGAATTCTCTCTGGCTGGTACTCGTCATGAATGGCTTTTGCCATCGATCCTTGTGTGGTGTAATGACGGGGACACGCAAAGACGTGTGAGATAATATCTGAGCCAAGATTCATGGCTGAAGGAACGGCTGCACTTTCACGGTGTAAGTCACTATGTGCTCGGCAAGCCTCCACGCAGAACATCAAGGCCGATAGACCACCACAGAAGAGCTCTACTTGGAATGATGGGCTCGCTTTTGAGTGTGCCAGGCCATGTCGCCACTTCCTGTGGGCTCGATTTGGTATTTGCTAATGGCAGAACGTCCAAAATCGGAGGTTTAATATCAGTGGACGAAGTCCCTTACCTCCTAGCAACCAGGCATGCCCTTTACGAGACTACGGCAGAGTCCAACACATATCTTCTGAGGTCCAGGGGTTTGGTGGGCAGGAGCAGCAGTACCTGTAGTCAAACATCATCCTCTCGTCCGTCTGGCGATGTTGATTCGACTTCCACTCATCACCCAAGTTCCCTTGCGACCACGGCTGTATCGCTTCCGCACTATCCAGCTGGGTTGCTTCAGTGTTCAATCGAGATGGAAATGGACCATTGGCCAGTTGGTGTCATGTATCCACCCACGCTCGATCATGAGACTGCGATCCCGGACTATTCCAACGACGACCTTGATTGGCTGCTAGTGGATCTCTCTGGTGCTCCGGATTCCCTTCTCAACCAGGTCTTGAAGCCTAATTTGTTCCAGCAAGAATACATACAGGAAATGCATGTTGGAGTGATTGGTGGTTGTAGCCCCGTGACTATCGCAACAGCTAACGAGCCTCTGCCTGGCTTTCTCAGCTCCACCTACTCAACCTTGCACATAGAGGACTCTCTATATGAGGTCCTGCTGATAACCTTGGAGAAACCATTGCGTAAGTTTGCTTATCGGTTGCTTCGAGCATGGCACAATCTAATATTCACAAGCACCGGGCGCTTCCGGGACCTGGGTCATACACGGAAAGCAAGTGTGCGGTTTCGTTATTGCCGCCAGAGACGATCTGCCATGGGCATACATGATTCCAATGCGAGATGCATTTGATGATATGAAGAAATGCCTGAAAACGAGCAGCGTGAACATTCCAAGCCCGACCCAAGTCGACATGTGGAGGAATGGAGAGGGTTGGCGAAGTAGAGATTGTCGACTTCCCAACCCATCGGGCCTGATGCACAACTTGGAAGCCAAAACGAGTCCTTCAATCACCTATTCGAAACCCGGCGATAGGATTCGTCGGAGATTGTCCTCACCAGACCTGTGTGAGGTTGAAGTACGGCATGTTTCGGTCACAGCGAACAGCGAACCTACTGAATTTGAGACTCGTCCTACCCGGAAAACCCACACCAGTAGAGTTCGCGACGATATCCACAGTCACATGAGAAGCAATTTCGCAGGGAGAAGGTATATTCCGTCTCAATATCTGGAGGAGATATTCCAAGAGGAAACCGTCGCAACCCTGATCAACGAAGACGAATCCTTGATTAGGCTGTTGCTTCCGTCTCAAATTCCAGGCAAACCCCCTCGAGACACGAAACAGGCTTTTGCGAGGAAGGTGGCGAGATCCGCAATTCGGCTGCTGGCTTTATGCATCTATGTCGACTTGGAGCTGGCTTGCTTGCATGCTATGATCTCGAATGGACTGGACGATTTCAGCCTGCCTCTTCTCGCCGACCATTGCCCTTCAGAGCGCTATCGTGTTAAGTGGGAGATCATGATGACAATTCAGGGCGGCTTCTTTGTGCACGATATTTCCATCCGACACGAGTTTGAGCACGAGTACCTCGAACCTGACATCGTTGTACCCATCTCATTTGACAAGTCTACGGATCGCCTTGGCGAGGGCAGCTTCGGCCGTGTTTTCAAAGTTGATCTCAACCCAGGCCGCGACAGATATGCCAGAGGCCTCGCATTGAAGGTCTATTTTCAGCAAGGACACAAAACCGAGACTGCTTTCGACAATGAGATGCGCGCGCTTCAACGTCTTTCCAGGCATCGTCATGACCATATCACACCTATTCTGGCTTCCTGGACTCAAAACGAGACATTTTACCAGCTCATGCCCCTTGCTAGCGGCAATTTCAAGCAATTTTTGAGGAGCTCACCGAGCCCAAGCGGCAGTCTTGAGAGTCTGTCATGGCTTGTGAGACAGATGAGAGGCCTTGCCAATGCGTTGAGCTGCATCCATGAAATGCCTCTAATTCCATCTGAAAAGCAAAGTCGCAGCTCGATGGAACATCAGAAGATATACACTGGATATCATCACGACCTCAAACCGGAAAACATACTTGTGTTTGATAGTCTCTCATCTGACTATCCTCTGTTCAAAATCAGCGACTTTGGTTCGGCCCGTTGTGGCCTCGCCATCAAAGGGTCTGGTTTCAGTTCCGAAAGCTATTTCACCGAAAATAGTGGGCAGCTGTCGGCAGGCTATGGAGCACCGGAGGTTTATCAACACGGGCGAGCATCTCGGCCGTACGATATATGGTCTTTTGGATGCGTACTTCTTGAGGCCATGATGTGGCTGACAGGGCGCCCTGACTCCGATACCGACACATTCGCTCTTCAGAGACTGCAGAATACCCCGAACGCAAGAGGGCATGAAACCACATCGTTTTGGTACATCGATAACCTTGGTAACGTCCTCCTCAAGCCTGCTGTAGTCGAGCAGTTGGCGGGTCTGGAGGTGAATTGGGCCGGCAATGCTGTATCTACACGAATTGTCCGCCTCACAAAAGACCTTCTAAGCCTGGATCCATCCCATCGGCCTAGTAGCTCTACTCTCTTCTTCGAGCTTGACGAAATTCTGAGGAAGATCAAGATTGCTACAACTGATGATCAACGCTACTTCCACTCACGCCAGGGGGAAGCTACTACCAATTCTGATGAAATTCACAAAACGAGACGACCTCCCGAGTTGGAAGATGAAGTCGCGAGCCCCAGCCTCGTTGACTTCCTCACAGACTTACCTATACCCACAAGCAAGGCCCACAACACGAATCTCGATGTATATTCTTCACAGCTTGGAAATGAAACAGGGATGATTCTGTCGTGCACCAATTCTTTAGCACAAGCTGAGAAGAAAGGATCGAGCAAAGCAACGAGCGACAACAGTATACACGCAACAGCAAAACGGAGTATGGAACCTTTCATTAAGACACGCCCTCCGGCGGATCAAGGAATCCCGGACAGAGATATACTCAGGAGCCAGATCCTGCAATCAATATCTTTCAGGGAGATGTTTGAACGCCAGAATAGTGTGAAAGAACATCACCCGGGAACATACAGATGGGTCTTCGAGAAGTCTTCCTCAGAGAACGACAGATGGCCTGATTTCTCTGAGTGGTTGCGTGGTGGCTCCAATCTTTTCTGGATCAAAGGCAAGCCTGGATCTGGGAAGTCCACACTCATGAAGTATATCACGAAACAGACACAAACCCAGGAATTGCTTAAGGAGTGGGCACGCCCGGCCGAAATGCTTTGCGCAAGCTTCTTTTTCTGGCTTCCTGGAACGAAGATACAAAAGAGTAAGACCGGAATGCTTAGATCTCTGCTCTACTCCATGCTAAATGCGCGGAGAGAGCTGATAGGTCTGGTCTTTCCCCAGTATTTCGACGAATTGGCTGTATATCAAGAACCCGGTATTCAGAAAGTGGATCAGTTGACCGACCAAGACTACATGTCTGCATTTCGCCATATCGTCCACGGTCTTTCCGAGAGGTACAAGTTCTGCTTCTTCATTGATGGGCTCGATGAATACGACGGTAATCATCACGAATTAGCTGAACTCCTAAGGACTGCTTATGGACCTCACGTGAAGATGGTGGTGTCCAGCCGTCCACTACCTGCTTTCATCCAAGTCTTCCAAGGCTGTCCGACGCTCAATTTGGAAGAACTCACACGCAGCGACATGCGGCTTTATATCAACGCTGCGTTCGGGAAGGACTCAAATATGCGGCACATGCTCGAACCTGAGAATATTAGAGCCGACATACTGACGTCTCGAATACTCGATCGCTCGGCAGGAGTGTTCTTGTGGGTCTATTTGGTTATGGAGAACCTGACGCACGGCTTTGACAATGGCGACACAATGGCTGATCTGGAAAAGCGATTGGACTACTTCCCAGAGGAACTCGAAGATCTCTATCGGCATATTATGGAGCAGATACAACCGATCTACCGCCCGAAGGCATCTGAATATCTTCAGGTAGTTCTACATGGCCTGAAAACTGGTGTAGAGCTCACCTCACTCCAAATGTCCTTTGCAGCAGATGAAAACCCAACGAACGTCTTACGCCCAGATTGGAAACCTCCGAGTCAGGATTCTCTGCGGCCCAGAGTACAAGCCCTCGAGGCTCGTCTTCAGAGTCGCTGTATGGGACTACTCGAGATTTCCCAGCGTAGTATTTCCGATACTCCCACAGGGCACGAGCCTGTGGTCCAATTCATGCACAGAACCGTTGCCGATTATCTACAGCAAAAGCAAGTGATGACTTACCTCACTAGCTTAACCTCGAAATCGAGCTTCGATCCGTCCGTCGCCTTGCTCAGCTCCACTTTGCAGCTCGTCAAAGGATACAGACAAAGCCTTCCCCTGATTGAGACTTGCAACCCTTCAATCGTTGAGCAGTTCGTTCTGCAGGCTCAAAATGCAGACCTTGCTGGCAACGACGTATTGCCGTATCTGGATGAGCTGCTACGATTCGGATTGTCTCTACGCTGGGCTGATCTACTCGCATGGTTGTCGATGCCGGTGCCCTGTAGCACCTTGAGCTCATCGTCAGCCCTTCCAATTGCTCTGTGGTTTGGACTTGCCCGTAGCACCAGCAAGTTCCTCACACGGAAGCATTTCGGTTGGATCAATCAAGCATATCCAGACTGCCTAAGAGAGATCACGAGCAAGCGGCACTTACGTGCATGCCAAACGGTGAAATCACATCATGAAGTGCTAAGAATTGCAGAAATCCTCATTCAACGCGGGGCCAGCCTAACCACCACGGAGTCACCGGACGGTGCATGGGGTAGGCTATTAGTGGACGTCGTGGAATGCAAACCTTTGATCGTGAGGAACGAACAAGAAGACTGGACCATTCTGGAGTTGTACTTCGAGCTCATCGTTTTGTTCCTGAATGCTGGCGCGGATCCACACCTTATCATCGAAGGGCCGTTTGCCAAAGTGGAAGAGATTCAAGCAAACAAGGCCATGGTCGCCATCATGAGAGAACGATCGATATCAGCCTGGGTTCAGGACCTCATGACTTCCTTCCTGAGCAACCCAGCGATACCGCAGTGGACAAAGGCCAAGGTTTCCGTCCTTGCCGAAGAAGCAATATCAATCTTGCGACGTGCTGGCGTCCCACCTCAGCGATGCTATTCAACTCCGTTCCCGACCTCACACTCCTCCGTGCTGACCCTGCCAAAGTGGCGACGGCGTAGCAGGATCTCCAAGCTAATGCGGCAACTTGGGGGAAGGCACGATGAATCCAATCCCAAAATAGCACGGTGTAGAGGAGACGGCTTCCGGTCAACCCTGCCCCGTGATGCGCCACGCATCACTCTTTGGTGGACCGAAGAACTCCGCGACTCGCATCATGTTCTGTATGAGGTTCACAATACGAACAAACTAGATACCCATATATCAGCAACCTTTGCCTAGCTAGCATGCTGTCTTCGGGTCTTTGCTGGCTGATCTATGCAAAACTTGCATGCAACCTCCAACCTCGGATTGCGGAGCCCACATCACCTTCGACTATCTCACGGCCGGGACTTGGGAAAGGCGCGCCACGTATACCACCCTTGCCGACGTCATCGCGCTAGAAGGAGTCTGCGTCGACGGTGTGTTTGGGAGGGCAGCACGCCATCAGAGTCCCAAAGGCTTTCGTGCAACAACACCACCACTTCCGGCCAAACATATAATCCTCAGAGTTGAACAAACAAAAGGAAGACCGGGCCTCACTTCGATGTTGCGAGTTCGAGGCGGAGAGCAGGCAGCAACAGAGGCACACAACCGACTGAGCCGAGCAGGACTTTTATGTGATCGGACATTTGATTATGGCGATTAGCTTACTTAGCCGGCATGTGAGAAGATGAGCAGTATCTTCGGGCCTCCAAAAGTGTGAGGAGCCAAACAAGGGCCTTTCTCGATACCTGTGAGAGGGCGATGGCGCAAAATGGAGGAGGCGAGACAGATTTTGGACGAGCCGGTGAAAGAATGACGCTGGAATCGAAAACGGAGTGCCTTGCGCGATATTTAGGGGATAGCGTTCAGGCAAGATCGGCTGGAAGCATGATGAGTGCGTCCGGACGCCGGAGGGAGAGGAAGCAAGGGAGGTATGGGTTGGGAGTTGGCGTTCTTATACAAAGTGTAGGATATATAAACCGGAGGCGGATTCCCTATCAACGACTTTACAAACAACGACACTGTACTCGTACACAGTGCGAGTACTCTACGGAGTATGGAGCTTAGCAATCCCTACATATGCAGCTACATGTAGCTAATTAGGTTGTCCCCCAAAAGCGAGGCGCAATCGATGCTTATCAACCCACGCCGCCCCGTCTCGGCAGTTCTTGTCCACCCGACGCGATCGAGATGGTAAAGTCCGTATGGTGTCCACGGTTGTGGTAGTGCAATCAGTAACTAATTGCTTACTCCAAGGGCTCAAATCCACAGATTCCTCGCCATTGGCAAATGACGGAATAGTACACGGCAAACAGACCACAATCCGCGGTGCTCTCCGTCCCTCGGAACCGCAATGTCCACCACGCCATCGATTGAGCGCCTCGATGCCGAATCCCTCTTCGACTCGGTTGGCCCGGCCTACGAATCCGCCTTCGCAGACTGTGCGCCCCAACAAGCCTCCCTGGCGTGGCTGCTCGCACACCTCCCGGCCAGCCGGCAATGCTCCGTCCTCGATATAGGGTGCGGCACCGGGCGGCCCGTGTGCTCGACGCTCGCCTCGGCGGGTCATTCCGTCACGGGTATCGACGTCTCGGCCGTCATGGTCGCGGCGGCGACGCGCAACGTGCCGGCCGCGTCGTTCGTCAAGGTCGATGTGCGGGACTTCGAGCCCGCGGTCACCGCCGCCTACGACGCCATCACCGTGTACTTCAGCTTGATTGCCAGCGTGAGCCGCGCGGATATCAGGACGTGCATTGGGAGGGTGTACGACTGGTTGTGCCCGGGGGGCCTGTTCGTGTTCGCGACGGTGCCGATTGCGGGGGAGGGTTTGGAGATCGCGTGGATGGGCCGGCCGATCGTGGCGAGTGGGTTGAGTGAGGAGGAGGTGCTCGACCGGATGAGAGACGTCGGGTTCGACGTCCTCAGGGTGGAGAGGAGTCAGTATACGCCGAGAGCGGTGGAGGCGGGGACCTGCAAGGACGAGGACGTGTGGGAGGAGAACCATTTGTTCGTGTATGCGAGGAAGGGAGGACGAGATGTATAGTGCATAATGTACGTATCCCCGTGTGAGCGTAGGGAGCAAAGGGAGCGGGGCTAGTCAAGTACTTTGGTAGCTAGATAGATGAGTATAGAGTCCATAGCGAGGCGTCCGTTGCTGATGCTGTGGACCCTCTACACACCCACTTATCGCTCGCTCATGCCCACGGCATGATCTTCCAGATATGCTCCCCTGCGGATCCCTTGGGCCAAATGTCCTTCCTCTCCAGCACCTTGTCATACGGCCCCGTCGGACCTCCCTCATACTTGAAATGCTTGCCAATGTTCTTTTCTCGCTGCCTTGGATCTCCTGCTGGGAACCTTTCGTCCCCCCAATGGCCCAGGAAGCGCAACCACGCCACTGGCGTGCCCGGCTCGTACGCCGTGAACGTGCCGCCCTCCGAATCCTTACCCGGCACCTTGGGCACGTACTTGTAGAACAAGGCATTGAGGGTCGGGTCCCAGAGTGTCCCGCGGTCGCACACATCCATCAACACGCCGAGCGGCAGGTTGAAGTGCGGGATCGCGTGGTCGTGCGTCCCGGCCGTGGCGTAGTTGGCGTGCGTGCCACGGGCGGTGTACGAGATGGGCCGCGGGCCGTGGTTGTGTTTCTCCACCAGTTTGTAGTACAGCGCCTCCCCGGACGCGTGTTGCGAGTACCAAAGCGCGGTTGGTTTGCCGTCCTTGAAGCGAATCATGTTGTGTTCCCTGCAGTGGTGTTAGTGGAGAGAGAAGACAACAGCAGGGTATGTAGTATATTTGCGGTATGTGCACACTGACCAGTCGCCCACATGGTCGCCGAGTTCCTTCGCAAAGATGGTCTGCCCCTGGTTGTAGGCGTAGAAGTACATGTAGAAGGCGTCGACGGTGCCCGTGCCGTGGTCGTTGACCACAATGCAGCACGACTTGGCACCGTTCGTTTTCCCATTCGCATCGGGTCGCACGCCTTTCATCCACTCGGGGTTCTTGGACACGTCGTCGTTGGAGCTCAAGAAGACGTCTTTCCCACCGTGCGCGTTCAATTCGTCTAGGTTGTCCAGCGTCAGTGGTGAGGGGCAGTTTGGGATTGGGCTGCCTTTGTAAGCCGCGTGGGTATGTTTCAGTTGAGATCCGATGTCTGAAGGAAGATACTCTTCCTTGGACTGGAGATACACGATTGGGGCTATTAAGTGTTGAGCACAATCAGCGGGCTGCTCGTCGACACGTTGCTGCTGCTGGAAAACTGACCGTATTCAAGGACAAATGAAGGCACCTTTTCCCTGTCTGTCACAGTGGCGGGAGCCGGGTGCGGGACAGCTGTTGAGCTCATGGTGATGGTTCTGGGTGTAATTGAGAGGAGTGAAGGCAATGCGACGAGATGAACAGAGGCCGCCACAACACGGTGCGACCATCACTGCGCTTATATCTCTGCAAGCTCATCATTTCTTTCATGCTTCTGCTCGTCACGCATAGTGAGGCTGGCATGTGGACAGGAGAGCTGTCACGGCGGAAATGGTGCTAGCTGTGCATTCAGCTGCGCCATGGCTCGTATTGCTTCAGCTCCAGCTGTAAACCCACGAAGACGCCCTTGCAGACCTCATTCCTCGACGATATAACAGCCATCGGATCGGGGTAGGGGGAGATTCTGTCCAGGATGGCCCGATCGCGTCGAAGCTGGACTGCCTTGATTCGGTTGGGGAGAAGAGCTGTAGGAGTTGAGCGAAGCAACGCTGGATGAGAGGCGACAAGCGGGCAGGCTTGTTTCCCCACGACGCTCATGGCACCCCATTGCACATCTGTACCAGTCCCCGGTCAAAAGGATATCGCGCACTGAATACGAGAAGTGTGCTCGCTTCACAGGCATCGGGACTGCCACTAGGAGAGAATGCAAAGCTGACTGTTTATGCATTTCTGCTGAATCGCATGGTCATATCTCTGTGAGGCGCTGTCGATCGATCTACTGTTAAGACGGCTACCAGGGCTTAAGCTTCGTTAGCTGGCCGCAATGCTATGGCTTCCTCTGATGCATTCGAGGATTTCGCCCTCTTCATGATCACATAGCCTCCTTTCGCAGCGCCCGTCCCAATACACCAATCTCTTAACTCGTCGGTCTGCACCTCTGCGGTGCGAGGGTGTTGCGCCTCCTGCACCGCGTGTGCCATCCACTTGAAGAGCCCGACTGGCGGAGATGTTCTGGTCAACTTGGCATCGCCACTGCGGGCTCTCTTGCGTCGAGTTACGATGCTCAGGTGGATTGCCAGTCCAACCCAGTAGAGGAATAGGAGCACGACAAGTGCGAGTGTCAAGCCCGACAGCACAAGGAGCTCCCATAAGATGTGTGTACGCTGGGTAATGCAGCCTTGGGTCTCGTCTGCCTGAGTGGTGTTCAAGAGATAATTACCTCCGCCTGCGACCATGATCATCGAGTTCAGGACTCGTGCCAAAATGCGACCAGCATCGTCAGAGGCGGGTGTCCCGGTGCCCTCGTATATGGCCCCCTGAAGCACTTGCCTCCAATCCTGGAGAGTCGCAAGTGATCGAATTCCCTTTTGGATTGGCTCGAGGTCCCCGGACGTGTCGTTGAGAGTGCATTCGTAGCTTTGCATATGTCTCGTCGGGTTTCCGGTGGCGGTGGTGTCGACGGAGAAACGAACGTCGAAGAGCGTATCAACGTTCTCTCCAGCCGAGGTGTCGATGACGACCAGGTGTGATATGGTTTCAGTCAGAGCCCCGACCTCGAACGCAGTCTCGTACAATAGACCATGTTGCTGCAGGCTGGTCACTGTGTCGGTGACTGATACATTCCACGCGTAGTCCAGTTCAAGAGGATTCCTGGCGCACTGCCATTGACCGAGCAAATCGCTGGCATCGGCACTGAAGTCAAGGGCACGGTTGGCCTTCCTGTAAACGCCTTGCAACCCGCCATTGAGCAGACTTGTTGTTTGTGCTTGCGCAACTACCGTGTAAGGCGCTCCGTTCCACGGGGGTCCATTGATGATGTTAGCTGAGACAACCAAGCCGGTGTCGAATTTGCACCGGTCTCGCACGGATTGTGAGGGGAGTAGTGCGGTTGTGTAGTCTGAGCCTAGATGCAGTAGGTATGCCAAAAGCATGAGCGGATATAGCCAGCCTCCTGGTAGCGCTTTCAGCTTCTGCCACGCCAACAAGGCCGAGTAGCTTTGCAGCCAGGAGGTCAACTGCTGTAGTGGGACGGCATCTCCTTGGACGAGCCTGAGCTTAGCGCGCGTGGCAAGGCATTGGTTTCCTACAATAGCAATGAGGGCGGAAGCAACATTGAAAAAGATACGGAAAAACAGCCGGATATCGGAACTTGGATAGTCGAGGAGAATGCGTGCCATCTTGACGGGGAGCCTTGAAGGATGCTGTGAATGCAAGGTTCGAAGTGGCAGAATTGACCGACTCGATAGTTCGAGAAGAGCTCTTGCGGACAAGCTGGGTATTATGATCAGGCTCTGCGTGTTAATTAGCTTGGATGCACAAATTTGCCCACCTCGTTTAGCCCTTGGGCCCGGTTCCCAACTTGCCAAAAGTCGAAGTCAAGTCTAAATGTGGCTGTCTGTAAAGGGTCCAGCGTTGTCTCTCTTTAGCGAGCGAGCGACTAGTTTGGCGACTCGCGTTGTGTTTGATTTGCGCAGTTGGAGCCACAACTTTGGACTGTGACGGATCTGGAAGTGGCTTGCAGGCGAGACATTCTAGACGCCGCGGCCTCTTGCGCCGCATGTCTTAGGGCAGAAAGACTTGCGTGGCCTCCCACACGAGGGGCGTGTGTCCAGATCGAAAGGTCTTTTGGTGCGATCAATGGTTCTCGGGTGGAATAAATAGTGGCAAGTATAAATGTTCGTGCATCCCATCCCCCAGCCCCCGACTGCCTTGCAAGCGATTTCTGGCAAGGCTGAAGATGATCATCGGTTCACTGTTAGCTCTCTTTCTGAGCGAGCTTCCACGCTCTGCCGTCGCCAACGCGAATATTTTCCATGCAAGACAAGAGACACAGGCGACATCTGACTCGTCCTATTCATCCTTGTATGCGTCCTGCACAAACTATGCCGCAACATGCCCCCCCATTCTGAATTGTAAGGAATTGCGCATCATTTGATAGCATGATTTCGAAGCTGACTCTGGCACAGCCTGTGTCGACAATTTCTGTACTTCCTGTGCTTCGTTGGGAGGCAGCGCGTTCCTCTCATGTTGTGGCCAGAGTACAGCAGCTAGTTGCTTTTCATCTCTGTTGGTCCCTACCACGACCATCGCCAACAACGCTTCCGGAACCCAGACTGCATCAGTCACAAACGCAGCCCCACTGGCAACCGATACCTATTGGACGAGTTGTTCCAGCGCCTTTGAACTCATCAGCTCATGCGCGTCACAGACTCCAGGCTTCATATCGCTGAATGACGGTGGCCAGGCCAGCTGCCTTTGTTATTCCGGCTCCACGTTTGACCCAGGGCCGTTCGACCAACTCCAGAGCGCTTGTATTTCGTATGCCTCAACGGCCGACCCGAGCGGCGTCTCTGTTTACCAGGCTGCGGCGGGGTTGTGCACTCGTGTGGGTAACGTGAGGAGCGCCACCGCCACGATCAGCATCACCGAGTCTGCAGCGCCGTCTCCGACCTCATCGATCCCCGTGAAAACTAGTACCCTACCTCCAGTGACCTCCACCACTAGCCAAACGGTGACACCAGTTGCCACAGGTGCCGCTCAAGGACAAAAGGTACGTAAAGCCCAATAGATACAAACATCAGTCACTAACCAGCTCTTCAGGTTGCGGCCGGCTGGCTGCTATTCCCGTTGTTCTGGCTGTTCTGAAGTAATGTCGGGCGGTCCGTCCACAGGACTTGATCAAGCTGCCGTGTTTCCGGGGCATACAGGGACTCGCAAAATCGATAAGTGTTCTTATTAGAGACTGAATGAAGATAACCTCGGGCCGGTCTCAAGAACTATATGAGATTAGCAAGAACATTATCAGGACCGGGGCGGGAACTGAGGGATAAGATAGGCGGGTCGACTCTAGTGCTTGCGAGTCCTCTAAATCCATTGCCGTCTCGCTTGAAAGAGCAAGCGGCAGGGTTCTCATCGATCAGCGCGCATTCCCCGAACAAATGGTTCATTCATTTAGGAATTTGCTGGGCAAAGCTTGTCGCGGAGAGGAAATCCTCGCATGCGGGATGCTGACTAAGCGCGCTCCTCTGGCACGCGGCGGCACGTGATTCCGGTCCAACTTCAGGTTCAGACTCAGACTCAGTTCCATGTAATACTGCGTGCTATTTCTTTCAGCCTGGTTCGCCAAATATAAACTTGTCGGGGGCCCTTCTACCGTCCTCTAAAATTCTCCCGACGCTCTTCTGATTCTGAGGATCCGGAGGGCAATCGTTACCTCATTCTCAACGTCATGCCTGACACAGTCGACATCACTGTGGAATTCACGTAAGCCATTCGTCTCCGATATGTGCATCTCAATAATGGGTAGTCAGTGGCGGCCTTGAGTTGCTCTTCGATAATGTGGCGAAGCATCCTGTGTCCCTTGCTAAGGACGCCGACGGGGGAAAGCCACCCACAGTTGGCTTCCTGGTGAAATATCTGTGCGATCATCTTATGAAGGACTCCCGGAAGGAGCTGTTTGTGCTGAACGACAACGTGTAAGTGGCAAATGTTTGCAACGGACCAGTCAAGGATGCTGACGCCTCGCATGAAGGCGGCCGGGCATCCTGGTCTTGATCAATGACTCGGACTGGGAACTCGAGGGCGAAGACAAATACGAATTAGCCGACAAGGACAACATTCTTTTCGTGTCTACTCTGCACGGCGGGTGAGCACTGTTTGGGGGATGCACGCCTTGCAGATGACCAACTAGCGGTAGCCACAGCAACTCGTCGGCTTGGCAGGCCTTAATGGTATTTACACTGGCACGATCGGACTGGGTCTCAAGCTCGTCACTATGCTTGTCGCCCAGCGGGCACAACCATCACCCAGTACACCACGCTCTTCGCAGGACCCTGGGGCTCATACCTCCACATGCCTCCGGGCACCGTTGAGGACCCAACATCACACCACATCATGCATCCTCAACGACAAGTTCTCCGAATCCTCAGGTGTCTTGTACCCTGATCCAGGCTCCGGTGTGCTCCTCCCGGTTCTAGGGCTGGCCAGGCCACTACCCAGGCCAGGAACAGGAGTTGCAAAACCGCTTGGCGGGGCAGGTGCTTTGATGCCTTCTGGTGAAGCGGGGATGATTTCAGGCGGAAGGTTGGGAATCTTGATCCGTTTCGCCTCATTGTTGTAACTTGCCGGAATGATCTGGGCACTCAATCAGGACGTGTTGAGAGTTGGTTGGGAAACGGCCTTACCTCGATAATCTCGTCCCGCGGGAAGGACAGGAACGGGATGTCCGCAGCGTTGCATGCCATCAGGTATCCGTAGAGGAC
Organism: Phialophora verrucosa; assembly: GCA_002099365.1. NCBI lineage: Eukaryota > Fungi > Ascomycota > Eurotiomycetes > Chaetothyriales > Herpotrichiellaceae > Phialophora > Phialophora verrucosa. The sequence goes on along the minus strand of MSED01000015.1, from coordinate 1,733,330 downwards.
ACGCAGAACACTTTCATGGGCGATGATTAGAAGATCATTTTGTTCTCTTTCCAGTTCGAGAATGATCGGTTCGAGTCGGACTGCCACATCGTGATAGGACTGGTACTGTGAGCATAACATCGGCGCCAATAGAGAACCAATCTCACCTCTGCTCGGGGAAATCGGTGGTGATACGGATCAAGGTCATGCTTCAGCACTTCTTCAGGGTATTCTCGGCGGATTCTTTTCTCCGACTTCTTCTCACAGACTCCAGGGTTTAGCTGGCTCATCTGGGACCTCTGTCTGACCTTAAATCCACGTTCTTCCAGATAGGCCGCGGTTTCCACTGTCCTACGCCGGGTCGAAGTCCAGATGATAAGAGGTTTCAGTGGCGCATTGATCCCGCCCTTCTCAATCAGCGCTCTTCTTTCCTCCTCTCTATGCTTCAGCAAGGTCTCGCTCATCTTCTTGGCATAGTCCTTGCCTTGAGCGGAGAGGTGGGCATCAGCCTTAAATGACTCTCCTTCCAGGGTGGTGCCTGCGCGTGCGAAGTAGGTGTGTCGAGACTTGATGTGGAGATTAAGAAGATAGAACACAATTCGGTGGGAAAGGTAGCCAAAGCTGGTATTGTTGACCACCAGCCTCTCTCCGGCGTTGATCATTTTGATCCAATCGAGGTCGGGTTCTTCCATAGTCTCGAAATGCGGGATCTTTGCAGACACTCGATTTAGATAGTGCTTGACTGCCTCGGCTTCGGGCCAGCCTATGTAGTCGGGCGAGGAAATCTTGACACTGCGGACGTTTTCTTCGATGATGCGTTGATCGTCGCAGCTGGATTCTATGAAGAGACATTTAATGTCATGCTTCGCAAATTCTTTAGCCAGGGATTTTCGACCTGCAGAAAGTGGATTGACTGCGTCGTAAATTGCAATCTGCCCGTTCTCGTGGTTCAGGAAATGGTAGATGTCCTCTCTACACTTCTTCAGGATCTTCTGTCTTAACAGCACGGACGAGGCTGAAGCATTCACAAAAAAGTAGTCATCTGGGACATCGCTGCCTTGGCCTACGATCGCTCTGCGGTAGTCGCCAAGATGAAAGATTCTGGTCTTGACGCCGAGCCAGCGGAGATATCGAGCCAGAGCCACCGATATGTGCGTCTTGCCACGGGCAGGAAGCCCTACCGTGGCAATCGCGATCCGCCCAGCGTGGAACAGCCGTCCTGATTCTGTGCTGTATAGTTGAGCAGGGGCCATTTCCCCTTTCTCGGGGAGATCATGGATTGCGTCCACAAACGTGCTGGACTTCCGCCGATAGCGGGGGGAGTTGACTGCCGTCTCGGCAGTGAGAAGGGTATCCATGTTGAGGGATGAGCCTTTTCAGCCTCGAAGAAAGGTGCAAGTTTAGCTCGTCAACAATTTGATGGGGAGGGGGAGGAGGCGGCCTGTGGGATCCGGTGGGATTTTGAGCCCGGTACCCGTCCGGGGGACAGTTGTGAACCCAACTTGTGAACCCAACTTGTGGCTTTGGTAATGGGATATGACGGCCTTCTCAGCCAACTTTCAGTACAGTATGGATATGAGCCTCCTCCTTCTTTCAAAAAAGTTCTAGGACTGATAGGGAGGGGTAATGGATGTCAACGACATCGGTCATCGAGGGTCGATAAGGCGGAGGGGGACCTGTCGTATCGGGTAATGTCGGGTTGTGTCGCTGTTTTAATTGCGGTTACCCGTGCTCTGTCTTATTGGCTGAATGTCGGGGATGTGCAAAGGCGGCAACCCTTCGTGATTGTCCGGTCTTGGCACGAGGCTAGCGCTAAGAAAGTTCCCTGCGCCTGAAAAGTCATGAAGCTCTGGGAAGACCAGTGATCCGCATAAGTCACGAGAACAGCTACAGGTCGTTGACCGTCGTGATCTTTCGTCTTCTCCCCTTCCCGTCGCCTCCTTTATCCTTTTCTGCTCTAGGTACAGCTTAGAGACTTGCAGGCGTCGTCAAGATGGCTGCAACGACAGTGACGGTGCCTCAGACCGCGGTCGTCGTTGAGGAGAAGCCATCGTACTCATCACCATTGTCCTTTCTCACAGACAACGCCATCGCCGCGACTATCTCAGACACCTACTCGAACCTTTCTGCGAGGAGGAAACTCTTAGGTCTCGAGAACCCGGGAACGGTTGACAACATCGCGCGAGAAGTTCAAAAGGATGTTCTCCTGTCCAATTTCATGTTCTCCGGCCTGCGCTGCGACCTTCAAAAAGTCTTCAGCATAAACCCTCTGTTTCGGCTGCAGCATGGCTTTGCTATGGGATCGCAAGCTCTGCCTCCGTGGCAACTAATGGCATTGTATGGTACTTCAGATGTACGTGTTCTTCTACCCCCGGCTACAGCCCGCTCCAAGAACGTACCCGGGCTGACCAACATGTCGATAGATTTTCATGCAAGCAGCCTACTCAAGCGATCGATCACTCACCGCGTGGGGGAACCTTCGATGGACTCCTCGATTCGTGACCAAGACGCAAACCTCCATCGACCCGCGACAGGCCCAAGCAATGGTCCAGATTGAGAATGAATACACGGGTGAAGACTTCTCTGCCTCGGTCAAGGCACTCAGCCCTTCGATCATGGAAGGTGGTCTCACTGGTATTGTCATCGGAAGTTACTTGCAGTCAATAACACCGCGGCTGTCGTTGGGTCTCGAGGGCGTCTGGCAGCGACCTGCGCTGAATAATAAGCCCGAGACCGCGCTGTCGTACTGTGCGCGATACAGGGGAACGGATTGGATTGCTAGCGCACAATGGTTGAGCCAGGGATCCTTGGGAGCTTCGTACTGGAGGCGCTTGACTGACAAGGTGGAGGCGGGTGTAGACTGCCAATTGCAATTTGCTCCCGGATTCGGCGCAGGCATGTTTGGAGGTCCTCGAAAGGAAGGCACTACGACTGTCGGCGTCAAATACAACTTCAGCAATTCTGTCTACCGAGCTCAGGTCGACAGCGGTGGCAAATTTGGCGTGGTCCTTGAGAGACGAGTCGCTCCCCCAGTCACGCTGACGTTCGCGGCTGAGATTGATCAGTGGAAGGTATGCACAACACCGCTCTCTAACGTCGTAGCTCATAGAGCCTTACTGACCCAATTGCAGAACACCCACAAGCTAGGTCTCGCTGTCTCACTGGAAGGTGCTCCGGAAGAGCTGCAAGAGATTGCCGAGCGCCCAGAGAACCAGAGCGCGCTACCACCACCAATCTAGACGTTTGCTGAAGTGAGTCGTTTGGCCGCCCTGGGCCATTCGCTGCAACAGTTAGCGAGCGCCACTTCACACATCATCTGCCACGACCTCCTTCACCAATGTTTTACTACCTCTCCTCTTCACTCTCGAGCAAGTTCTCTCTCCAGGCCGGACCGAATACCCCGCCTCTGACCTGTCTCCAATTCGCTATCGGAACTTTTACTGAGAAGCAGTACGCCTAGTCGGTTGCTGGGACGGACTTTACGCATGCCAGCGAGTAGGAGAATTACTTGTTCACCTACCGTTCGCAGAAAAGAAAAGAGCGATCTCCCTGGTTGGACCTTTTGTGTACATGGATGTGGAATGGGAGAGTCATGAGAAGATCCTGCTCGCGAGGCACTATCTGTGGCAGGAATGTTGCCCCAGCCTTGCACAGCGGGATTCAGACACGAAATCTAACATTACTGCATAATAGAAGAAAAGAAGGCTTTGTATCAACACCCAAAGAGATGATTCGCGTGGCTAGCGTCTTCTGTTCCACTTTCATCCAGTATCGACTTAACTTTCAACCCGCTCTACCTTCAGAAGACACGGCCTCTTGTCTCGTGCTTTCACCACCTCCTGACCCAGAGGTCGAGTCCTTGTAGCTCTGGACAAGTCATTCGCTTAGGCTCCAATTTTCGCTCACTACACGCTCGGGAACGCCTCTCGCCACGTCGTCCTCACTTCCGCTCCATCCCCATCCGGAGCCGTCAGCCTCGAGATTTCAACTACCTTATTCTGACCTTCCGCGACTTGTAACAAACCTAGGTGTCCTTGCGAGAATACCTCACCGTATTGAGAGTCGAGCTTATAATAATAGACGCCGTCTACCGGACTGTCTGGCTGGCCTGGTTCCCTGGGGTCCACATCGTCAGGTCGACGCGGACACAGACTGTGCTGATGGTTTTCACGCTCGCGTAGGAAGCGCATTCAAATTCTCAAGCCAACATGTGGAATGCTAAAGGAATGAGCTGGCACGGCGTTAAGATTGTCTCCTCCGTTCTTGCCATTGCTCATTGCTCATCGGGCACCGACTTTTCGAGAACCGGTCGGTTGCACAGGCCATTTTTTGCTTCGCTTAGTACTAGTGTAGCCTCCCTCCTCAAACACGGTCCTTTTGCTGGCCGGTAAGTGTCACTTTCTGGAACGGTCGCGCAAGGGATCCAGAGCCGTCCGGCTTGATGGATGGCGCGGACTTCAGGTTGGCCTGTGTGCTCTGTGTTAGCCTGCGGCGCGTGGCGACCGCAACGAGGAACAGCTATCCAAACGTTTGATGGGATACACAAAATTGACGTGTACTGTGGTATGTAGGTACGGTAGTTCGGGAATCACCCGCAGTTTACGATAGGACCTTTTGGGTGGCGAGATAGCTGCTGTCTGACCAATATACCTGACAGTGTGGGTTTTAATCATAGGTCAGCAACGGCCACATGCATTCATGGAAGGCTCGGTCCTAGTCGTCCGTCCTGTTGGTCCCCATCTCAATGGAGCTATACCTTCTCTCGGACGGAAGTGAGATGGAGGGCACGGTTGGCAAAATCGTTGAGGAGGCGGTGGCAGGGCCCGGTGGTTGGGTCGCACGGCGGGCGGATCTTGCCAACACGGCAATGCAGGACATGCGGCAGCGAGACGCGAATCCGAAAATGTCAACAAACGTCAACAACCTGCACTGACTGACAGGTGAGGCGGATATGTCTGGGCGGGATGGGAAGGTGGGCACGTCAGACATGCTCGCAAACAGTCGAGGGTCGTGATCCATTTCCAGAGGCAGTGTTCGGGCTCTGATGGGGGGCGGCTGGGAATCGATGGCAAAAATGCTTCAAAGTGGTTGCATGAGAATCAGGTATGTATGGCTGGGCACACATCTGACTCGTCCAGAAAGGTGCTCTTGCATGGACACGCTAGCCAGGGCAATACGGAGCAGAAGGGTTGCCTGTCTCAAACTGCGCTCTGATCAACGCCTGCCTTTGATTGCGAGACTTTCCTTCAGCAGATGTCTCTGCACTTGGATTCAGAGCAAGGGGTGCGCTGGGTTCGTGGATCGAACATGGTGTTTGGGGTTTGGCAAGGAGCGTCTCTTCATTGGGCAACTTGAACCGGTGCAGACGGTTTCCGGACCCCCAATCAATGGATTCTAGGCACCGTTGCTCGAGATGTGAAACTCTGTTCCTGCAAGATCATTTATTCAACAAAGGAGACGAATGTTGACAGCCTCGTGCGCCGTGGAGAGAGGGAACCTTTGAGTGGCGGCCCACTCAGCTTGTCCAGCCGTCAGGGACTTCGCTTCTGAGCGAACTACTACTGGGTTGCTTCTCCGTCTTGAACAGGCCCACAACAGACACGAGGTTCAATGCATATTCGTAAAGGTGAGGCGAGCCCGAGTGCACCTGGCGTACGTAAGGTAAGGCCTTTGTGGTGACCGTCCAAATCCACCCGTCAAAGTCCCGACTACTGTCACCACGGGCAGCTACTCAGGTCAGCTTTCGGAACAGCTGGATATTGGAAATGGAAGCCTGATCGACGTTGCTACAAGAAACTGGTATAAAATGCCTTTTGCCAATGTACGGGGTACGAGTACAGGCCAACGAGTAATGGATGGCTTGCTCTTACGGGCCATTATTAGTCTGCCCGGAGGCGAGATCGACAAGATGGATCATGTGCAACACACGGCCTTTCCGTCTTGCCCTTAGCACAGGAAGCAAGGGCGGGCTGTGCATGTGAGTGGATGGGTTGCGATGGCAGGCCTGGGTCAGCCCGGAGAGCCGAATTTGGAACGCGCGCCGCTCTTTGACAGTCTCGTGCTTCGAAGAGTTCTGTCTCGGTGGCTGTTCCTGTCACTTTGGGTGTTGTTTTGAGCTTGCGTCGCTCGGAAGAGCATGACAGTGGCGAGGCTCGGACCTGAGCGTGCTGATGCTCTTCTGCAGCTAAGAGTGCGGTGATTACTTCAGGCGGTCACGAGTACTAACACAGTACGTTGTGCCGCCGCCGCTGCCGCTGGCGCCAGCGCCAGCTCCAGCTCCCAGCTGGTTGTGCCTGAAGCACGCAGCGACGCCGTGCGAGCAATCCACTCGCGCATGGCAGCTGTCGGTGCCCACTTGTCATTGTCTTTTGAGTTCTGGTTACCGGCATTTGTTCAGGTCCACGTCGGGACCCTTGTCTGGGAACGACAATTTCTCCTCGCAGTAACATGTGTTCCAAGCATCGCTTTGCTGCAGGCTCGAAGCGTTAAAGTTCCGAGACGCTCTAGGCACATGCTGGATGACGTTTAATCACACAACTAGTTAAGTCGTCTTCGCCTGGCACGAGCCAAGCCGTGTGGCACCGTTCACCAACCGTGACCCGTGCGCCCATGCAAGACGGGTGCCCTATTGCCCGCTTCCAGGCTTGCAATCGCCTTCGCAGGATTATGCATGCCATCTGTGGGCTACAAGGCGGATCTAGCAGCGCGGCCGCAAGAATGCACTCATGTTGAACGATGCGGAGCTATGATTCTGATCCATTTTCAATTTGATATGAAAACATGTTGTGACACCTCGAAGATTGGCCGCAGGGTCAAGCAAAGAGCGGGAGAGAGCAGCAAGGTGAGACTGGCAAGTCATGGTCGACGCCTCAAGTTTGATCGTCATTGGATGTCGGGGGCTGATCAGACAATTTTGTGCACGTGGAAAGGGGCTTTTCCCGCAAAGATGCTTTCATGGTCATAGCGACTCGAAACCAGGGAATTACGAGTTAGCCAAGGGAAGAGGAGCTACGTCCAGATGACTACTCTTTCTGGCGTGTCTTTTCTCGCAAACAGTGGTATCTGGTTGTTCGTAAAACCCGACGGCTTGTTCGTGGATGCGAGCGTGAAGCTTCACGAGGGGCAGTTTGCTAAGTTAAACGGCTGCAGGAGGGGACCTGGTGGGTCTTGATCCTTTCCAGGCGAGCCTAACAGGCGATTTGTGCAAGGTGAGTGGCCTCCCATTCAAAACAAAGAGTCGAGATGGAGCCAGCATGATGGAGCATCCATGATGCACTACATCAGCGGCAAGGGCTATGGGGCTATTGATGGGCATCATCTGACCTGCAACCTCTTTTTTATGCCTTTATTGCTTGTCACGGACTCATGGCTCTCCATCAGTCTCCATGCCTGCCCTGGTTCTCGCCTGCTTCCTCCCCAGCTCACCCAGCTTCTCCTGCTCTCTTTCTCACTGGCTGTTTGTTTCCTCGTCGTGACTCGAGGTGCAGCACCGTGACGCCCGGCGCGTTCGCTAAGGTGCAGCGGAGAGGGAGGCTCATGGTCAGCAGCCATGTGCGCGAAGGACCTGCTGCAGCAAGAGGCCTCGTCGGCCACTGCGTGTGTGATCAGAAGGAGAATTGTAAATAATGATAGGGGGCAAGTTTGTGCTCTTTAGGCGCAGGTCACCGTCAAATGTACCTGCGTTGCACACAGTACTGTACCGCGCAAGGCCCCTCTGTTGATTCTGCCCCTCTGGGTGTCTATGGCGCTGCGCCTGCAGGTGCACCTTAAGTTAGATACGCTAAGCTTCCCATAGCAAGAATTCATACGGCTACGGCTCCCTCAGTCGCAAACCACAGGTGACTTGAGCCTAACCATTATTATCCGCGTTATTACTGGCGCTGCTGCGCTGCACTTTCCTCTTCCCTACCAGAACTTCATCTCAGAGTGAGCCCAAGGTGAATCGTCAGGGCGGGAAAATTACCAAGCCTTCAAAACCTCAATCTCAACCACTCTTCATCTTTGTTTCCTCTTTCCTGCCTCACCTACCACTCGAATTCTCCCTCTGAATCCTATTGCCCTCAAGAAACACCACTTCTCATCCTTACCTCATACTGCTGCCACCTCTTCAGACCTCTGATAATCCTACGGCTTCTTTCCCGTCTCGGCTCACTGATCTACTGGCACTCCAGAACCCCGGTTTCATCATAGCGGCGCCAGAGTCCACACCTCATTTCGAAAGCCTCACCTGCGCAAAGTGGGGAAATTAGCGCTTTGTCCGCCAACCCAACCCAACCTTCCTGCTCCTCACCTGCAACTGCATATCCGTCCTTCGTCCTCGTCCTCGACCATCTCTGCCCCTCGAGTCTTGCCATCGTCCACCTCTGTGGTGGTTGCCATCTTGACACCCTCCAACTGCAGGTGGTCGCCGTCGTTCCTTTGGTCCCACACTCTCCTTCCTTGCCGCTCTCTCCTCACGCCTCTCACGGGAGAGTGTTGCTGGCTTCTGCTCAACGACACCGTCGCCAAAGTGGATCCCAAACACCCGTAGCACTCGACGATGTCGCAAAATAGGCCTGGTGGTGTTTTCTCTGGCTTGCGCATGGGTGGTATGTGTTCACCCGCCTCTGACAAAGTCATGAGACACCCAGTCTTCTTCGAGCACGTGCGCTGACATATTCTTGCAGAGGTCGTACGCGAGAAGGTGCAGGATGGCCTCACGGGAGAGACAAGAGAGATGCAATACACTCAGTGCAAGATTGTCGGCAATGGCTCCTTCGGCGTCGTGTTCCAGACAAAGCTGTCGCCGAGCGGCGAGGATGCTGCAATCAAGCGTGTTCTTCAGGACAAGCGATTCAAGGTATACACCCCCTAGATTTTTTTTGGTCGTCTTCTCCAAGACACTGACTGTCTTCAGAATCGTGAACTGCAGATCATGCGCATTGTCCGGCACCCCAATATTGTAGAGTTGAAGGCCTTCTATTACTCCAACGGCGAACGGGTAAGAACCATCGCGGCGGTGGACAATTACTGTCGCACCCCGTCCACACAATAGGCAATGCTAACCGAGTTGACGCTCTAGAAGGATGAAGTCTACCTCAACCTCGTGCTCGAGTACGTCCCCGAGACTGTCTATAGGGCCTCTCGTTACTTCAACAAGATGAAGACCACCATGCCCATCTTGGAAGTCAAGCTCTACATTTACCAACTGTTCCGATCGCTGGCCTACATCCACTCGCAAGGGATCTGTCATCGAGACATCAAGCCACAGAATCTGTTGCTCGACCCGGCGACCGGAGTTCTGAAGCTGTGCGATTTTGGAAGTGCAAAGATTCTGGTTGAGAATGAACCAAATGTCTCGTACATCTGCTCCCGATACTACCGTGCTCCCGAGTTGATTTTTGGTGCTACAAACTACACCACTAAGATTGGTATGGACACATTTTAACACTCTGGGAATGGCTGGATCCAAGTGCTAACATGGGCTAGATGTCTGGTCAACTGGCTGTGTCATGGCAGAGTTGATGTTGGGCCAACCTCTGTTCCCTGGTGAATCGGGCATTGATCAGCTCGTGGAAATCATCAAAGTCCTCGGGACACCGACCAGAGATCAAATTCGAACGATGAATCCGAACTACATGGAGCACAAATTCCCCCAGATCAAACCCCACCCATTCAACAAAGTGTTCAGAAAAGCATCCCCTGATGCGATTGAGCTGATCTCGGCCCTGTTGGAATACACCCCAACTCAACGACTCTCCGCAATCGACGCGATGTGCCAGCCGTTCTTTGACGAGTTGAGAGATCCCAACACTCGCCTTCCTGACTCACGCCATGCTGGTGGTGCTTCGCGCGAGCTCCCAGCTCTCTTCGACTTCTCTAGACACGGTTCGTGCCGTCTTGATCTTGTGCGGTGACGACGTAAGGGCTAATGAAATGACTAGAGCTTTCGATTGCGACCCATCTCAACAACAAGCTAGTTCCAGCACACGCACGACCACTTCTTGCCGCGCGAGGACTCGACTTGGACAACTTCACCCCACTTACGAAGGACGAGATGATGGCAAGACTTGATTGATTCAAGGCGCTGCCGGAACTGTAACGAAGTGACGCCGAGAGGGATTTTGTGTGTTGATATGTCCATCATTGCATGCATGTGGCTTTTGGCGTCAATGCAACATGCGAGGAGAAATCCCTACAGCTACATCCCAATCATCATATGTCTAGATGGATATCTTAGCATGGGCACAGAGGTGCCTGTCACGAAAAGCGACAGGTTTTGCATGCAGGTCAGCAAAGCGGGCTAGGCTGGAGGTTCGGTGCTTGATGACCACAAAAACGAGGACTGATGATTGAGCTGAACGGATCACAAAATTCGACCTTGAATGGTCAGGAAGGGAAAAATCGTGCTTCGCCGTCAGGCCCGTCATTCCATGTCCGAGCTACTGAGCTACGAGCTGCAATGGGTGGATCGAATGAGCTTGGAGGCTCCGATGACTTGGGAAACTGGCATTTGTGCTCAGAACATGCAACAGACAGCGTGCAAGCTGTGCGTACATTGCTGCTGCATACAGCTCCAGAGACACGGCGCAACACCTTTAGACGGTTTGGACCACAGAAACCCGTGGGCGCGGTTTGGTCCTCATCTCGCACTCAATTTGCTTTTTCACAGAAAACGACAGGATAGACTTGTAACTCTCTTACCACGCGCGATGATTCAGATCGACTTGGCCCGACCGTGACGCACTCGACGGACTTGGTGCATTCAGTGGCATCATGCGGAGAAAGGTGCCAAGCCTGGTGATTCGCGAGTGACAGGTTTCAAAGTCACTTCCCCAAACGCGTTCCTGTCGACGAAGTCGCATGCGCCACTTGTCCTATACCGCGCCTTCACCCTCATATATCCTTGACCCACGCATTGATATTCTGTGCTCCTGCCTTTGGCCATGGCTGACTACGATCGACGCCGACGAGGCGGCGGCGGCGGTGGTGGTGGCGGCGGTGGTGGTCACTTTAATAACCGCAAGAGAAGATACCGCAGTAAGTCTCCTTCCAGAGAAGCTGCTAGTTGGCTGTTAAACGTGTTGCAGACGACGATTTTGAAGATCGCCGCCCACAGCGTCGTCGCTACGAGGAACCGCTCGCTTCGACCCTTCGCAAGCAAGTCCTGTCAATTGCGGAGAGTGTAAGATGTCGGACTAGCCCTTTGACCCGGGATCGCGGCTAACACGTTGGTAGCCAATTCGGCGGGCAGAAGAAGACGTTGCAGCCATCGCAAAAACGTTGGCGGATAACTATTTTGACACTGATCTCACCTCTGGGTTCCTGGATCTAGCGGTGCAGCTGTAAGAGTGGCTCGACTCGCCTCACATGTCCCCCGGATCTGACCGATGATAGTACCGTCGAACAACCGCTCAAGATCCCGTTCGTTGCCGCCATCATTTTGCTTACAAACGCCCTGAAACCCGATTTCACACCGGAGATTCTGGGCCGAGTCGGAGGAGCGCTGCAAAAATACCTGAACTTGGGACAATGGCGAGAAGTCAAGCTCTACCTGCGCCTGTTGGGCTGCCTGCAGGGCATGTTCGATGGGGACGGTGTCTTTCCCGTTCTTGACGAGCTCTTCTTGCGTGCAGCCCACCTACAGACGAAGTCATCTGAAGATGTATGTGGTGCGCGATTTGCCGTTGGGATCCATGTCTAACTCTTGCGCAGTCCCTTGGTCTCGAGCTCGTCAAAATTATCCTGTTGACCATTCCTTATACGATGGCATCATCAGCCACGGGCTTCGAAGACCAGGCCACGGCTCTTCTCGAAAAGACGGATATTATCGCCTCGACCGCCCACCCGCTCGAGGCGCTGGTCGATCCCTTCCCAAGCGCCGAACCTGGAGCACCTGCCGGTTCGGAGAGCGCCCTTGCCTTACTGCAGAGACACATGCAAGAGGAGGCCAGAAACTCCTGGGAGCTGGCCTGCCTACCGCGTCCTTGGAAGAAGAACCGGTCTGCTGAGGAGGAGGACCCATTGGCTGCAGCGCAAAAGCAACCGTTCCCCCAGATCACGGTTCCTGAGATGGTACAGATTGGCCCTCGACCCCTGTTCCCCGAAACCTACTCTTCTGTGTACGCCGAACAAGACATTGAGACGGTCCCTCCACCTTCGGATCCAGCTGCATTGCTCATTCGAGACGCATTGGCTGACACCATCAACGTCCTCCACTTCAATCGAGCGGTCGCCGCCAAGTTTCTGATTGATGTGGACTGTTACTTCGCCCCCGATACCTTTGTGAAGCGAGCAACGCCTTTCGACAAGCTCCGGGAGGTTGCGGGGGACAAAGCGACCTGGAAACCAGAGGACGTCATCGTCGATGCTGCCTTTGCTCAACTCCTGCAATTACCTGCCCCCGAGCATAAGCTGGTATACTATCACGCCGTACTAACCGAAGCCTGCAAACTTGCTCCTGCTGCCGTGGCGCCTAGCTTGGGACGAGCAATTCGCTACCTGTACCGTAACTTGGACAGAATGGATATGGAGCTTTCGCAACGCTTTTTGGACTGGTTTGCCCACCACCTGAGCAACTTCGGCTTCACTTGGAAATGGACTGAATGGTAAGTGAAGTAAGCCGACTCTGTTCTTGACACCGCTGACGTGGCAGGGTCGACGACGTGGCTCTACCGAACGTCCACCCCAGAAAGGCTTTCATGATCGATGCTCTGGAGAAGGAAATCAGGCTGAGCTTCTCCAAAAGAATCAAGGGCACTCTGCCGGAACCGTATCAAGCGCTCATATCAGAAGCCAAAGAGAAGGACGCGCCTGACTTCAAGTACAACGAAGAGTCTACACCATTTTCCGCTGAAGCGAAGGAAATCGCACAGCTGATCCGGCAGAAAGCACCAAATGAGGAGTTTACGCCGATCCTAGAGAAAATCGAGCAGGACGCTGCAAGTCAAGGGCTAGCAGATCCCCAGCTCGCTGCAGTCGACGCGTTCGTGACCTCGATCTGCTGGGTCGGATCGAAATCACTCTCTCACGCTCTTGCTTGTACTGAGCGCTGCAAGGATCGGCTCCTAGCATTCAGTGCATCGAGCTCGGCGTGCAGAAAACAAATCATCACCTCGGTCATGGACTACTGGCGTGATCAACGTGGCGTGGGGGTCATCCTAATCGACAAACTCCTCAACTACCAGATCTTGACGCCCGCGAGTGTCATTGAGTGGACGCTCATCGACCATGTCAACCGCGGCAGCCTCCTTGCGACGACATGGTGCTACGAACTCGTCAACAACACGACTAGCAAAGTTGCGGGGCGAGTGCGAAGTCTCGTCGCTACGATTCGTACGCCAGGCCTTACAGAGGAACAAAAGAATGAACTTCAATCGACTCTTACTACCGAGTTGGAAGGCATGAAATCTCTCTTTGCGACCATTGAAGACGCAGTCGGAAGTATCCGCGACGGTAACCAGGACGAGATGATCGAAAGTTCCGACGCCCTACGTGCGGAAGATGAAGCTCTTCTGAGAAACTGGGGTGGCCGGTGGGCGAGGGTGTTCCAGCGCAAAGGCGCAGTAGAGGAGAGTTGGGTGAAGGAGGAGTTGGCGCGGCCGATTCCTGAGCCAGAGGTCAAGGAGGAGATCATGAAAGATGAACCTCTGAAAGTGAATGATGAAGGGCAAGGACAGATCAACGGCGGGGCCGCATTGAATGGAGGAAATGCAGATGAACTCGACGGGATCGAGTAGATTGGGTTTGGGACTGGGGCGGATTGTGGGTTGAGATGCTGAAACTACCACATTGCCATATTGTACTGTACATCAGCGACAGGATTGTTACTTGGACGGAAAATTGCGGCCAGGTCATTTCCATCAGTTCGACTTGCGGAGCTACTCTGATAAGCAAAGGTCTGTAATGAGTTTCCCGTGCTGTTGTGCTGTCCCTACGTAGACTCGGATAAAGGGTGAAGAGGCGAAAGGATACGTATCTTATCGTATGTTGTTCGAAGCAGGTCGACAGCTGACTGGCAGGCAGGCAGGCAGGCAGGCAAGCAAGAGGAAGCGGGACGCACAGATGCACGGCATGAGACCAAATATACTCGTATTGCACCGACTACGGCTCCCAATATATCAACTTTGTCTAGATATACAATCCAGTGACTTCCTATCCTAGGCTGAATGATAGTACAACCGCGAGGGCCGGGTTGGTCTCCATATTCGATGGCAGTGGTCTTGCTGTGGCTGGTCCTCCAGCTCACCTTCCTCTTCTTGTCCACGTTTTCTCTTCGGCATGGCCCGTAGGATAGACTATTCACCAACTCTACAGCTCAAGCTGGAGCAGTGCGGCCTGCGGCGTTTCTTGTGTGTTGATCTGTGGGGGCATTCTACAATATGCCTGGGACGTCGAGAGGGTTTCGCAAACTCGCTAGGTCGGTCGTATCCCTACCATTGCGGCGGGCGTGGTGGGTGCGGGTGCCGGCATCTCTTGCTGTAGCAGTCTCTTGGTTGAGTCTTCGAACGGCGGTCAACCTTCTTACGCTCGTCTCTTCTCTATCCACCAGGCTCCTGCACGGACCGGGGCTTTGGCCGTCGCCCTCTTGCGGAAGCAGGTTGCGGCCAGGATCTTTCGAACTTCTTCAGACACGCGTTTGCAGATGTGATCCACATCCCAACCCTCCTTGATGAGTGATCGAGGTTTGGGCCATCTCTTGAGACTGCCTCGAGATGTATCTTGTCCGGGAGGGGAGTGTTGGGTGTAGGTTTATTTCCACTTCGTCCTTGTTGAGTAACTTGAGGCGCACTTCAGTACGCCCTTTTGGCTTATAATCTTGTGGTTGAGGTCGGGAAGATGCTCCTGTCCGTCTGTTCTGGGCGGCTGGCTGAGCATGTACTGTGGGTGGGGGTTCTTGCGTGACATATGGTGTGGTGGAGACAGGGTTGGCGGTCAATGCAGATGCTCCTGCTGATGCTCCGCATTTATGGCCGCTTGGCTGGTAGTCAACCCTCCTCAACACTCTATTGTGCGGTGAGAGATCGCTAGGCCTGCGGGGTGGACAGATGGCGCGGAAGGTGGCGAAAGCGCCGGATGGGAGATCATACCATAAGAGCAGAGGACCAGGAAATCGATGCTGTTATCTTTGGACCAATGCAGGCAGCTCAATCACGCATGTGTCTCCCGATTTGGTCCTTCAACAGGTGGCCAGAATAATGTCCCACAGGTAGTCCGATCTAGGTTGATGACTATTTACGAATACCGTACCCCGAGAACCCACCAGGTGGCACGACCGGCGCCGACGGTATGGTACCAGCCTGCGGGCCACCGAATCCTGGAGGAGGAGCAAAACCAGCGGGCAAGACGTTCGGTTGTGGAAATCCTGCAGGTACCTGATTGAACCCAGGCGGCATGAAGCTCTGCGGTCCGCCATAGCCAGCCTGGCTTGGAGGAGGTCTGGCCGGGAGCCCACTTGGTGGAGCTGCCAACGGTGCGATTGGAGGAGGGGGTGGTCTTGCTTGCGCGGGAGGAGGCACAGCTTGATAGTTTCCATTTGGAGGACCGAAACCAACAGGAGGTACAGGAGTTGGGGGCATGCCACCATATACTGGTCCGCCCATAGGGATTGTAGCAGGAGTCGGTTGAACGCCATGAGCCTTTGCTTGAGCAGCAAGCATCCTCTCAGCCTGGTCACCGTGCCGTTCGCCTTTGCCGTCCTTCTTGTAGGCGTACTGCACAGAGACCTCCTTGTTCATGAGGTATTGGCCGTTCATGTTTGCAATGGCATCATCCGAGGATTCGAAGTTGGCAAAAGAGACGAAACCATAACCCTTGGACAGGTTGTTGTCATCGCGTGCAATCTGGATCTTGTTAGCATAGTTCAACTAAGGCAAAAGGGGGAAACCCCATACCTTTGGAGCAGCAACCAGAGTACCAAATCGGCCGAAGGTGTCGTACAGCATTCTCTCGTCAACCATAGGATCCAAGTTGCCAACAAACAACTCTGCGCCGACCTCAACTGATTTCTGTTTGTCGGCACTTGCCTTGTTGACGCGGATAGGTTTGCCGTACAGTCTCACTTGATTCATGATTCGTGCGGCATATTCTGCATCTTCCTCCGAATTGAACTCGACAAAGCCATAGCCTTGGTGTGATTGAGTGACCCTATCCTTGGGCAAATGGACATTAACAATACGCCCCGCTTGCAGAAAGAGTTCCCAGACGAGAGCATCTGTGACACGTTCGTCGAGGTTGCCAATATAGATGGTCGAATCCTTGTCCTGCTCCCAATGCCGTGCACCGGACATGGTGTCGACAGCGTCTCCCAAGGCAGCGGCAGATAGTACAGTAGATTGAGCGTAGGTACGGGCGCACAGAGAGCGAGTGGCGAGTGATAAAAGATCGAAGTTGGAAGCAGGAAAGAAAGAGTGAAGGCTTCGAGGCTGGTGTGGAAAAGGTACGCGCTTTCGTCCTTCGGGACTAGTCTCGCTTTTTCGAATCACGTGTTGCTGCGATTGTCACGAAATTGTTCTGCAGCTCCATTTCGTCCCCATCATCGCATCTGATCCTCGACAACTAGCATTTCAGCTCGCAAGTAAAGCTTTGAACATTGCAAATAGCTGGCCGCAAGCCTCCTTACAAGATGATCCAATTTTCAGAGGAGACAAAGGTACGCCCAGCGAGCCTCTCCGGGGATATCTGTTGACATGCTTCCCTAGGAGCGCATCGGGAAGATTCTCGACATCACCCGCGAAGTAGTTCACTATGGCTATCTCCCGTTGATACTATATCTGGGTATGTGCTCGTGCGGTCACTCCTGAGGTGCTCAAGCTTACATGCACAGGATACACGAGGAGCGAACCCAAACCCGCACTGATCAGGTATTGCTCTACCACCGCCCGCTCCGACCCAACGACTGACATTGATGCCAGCTTAATATCGCCGTTTGCAAATTAAGCGCCTCGATACAACCGTTTGTACCATAGATCGACGACTTCACGCACGAGTCAGGAGACCGTACAGTCCATGCATGCAGAATGGGGAGAAACACATGGTGACATCCAGGCTCAATTGGAGCGGACTACACAAACTGGAAAGGCACAGGGATATCTTTCCACTGATGGCGTCAGGCTTTGGGCGAAAGACTTTCTAGGGCATGCATGGAGTGAGTCCAATCTTTCTGGATTGCCAACAACACACCGCACCAACTTTGTACAACATTGCTGCAGATCGTCGGCGGCTTCTATCGTATCCTCTTCTCTACAACCAGGAAAAATGTGACAGGTTCGGTGTGACATGTTTCAGGTCATCCACCGAGGGTGATGAGAACCATTCACCACCACGTGTCCAACTCCCTCGCGGCAAATGCTGCACTAATCGACAGACATTCGTAGCTGGGATTGCCTCCTGTGAATGAGGTAGCCTTTCTCGGCTGGCTGGTCAGACTTTCTCCGGCTTGTCGTTCTCGCGCGGCTTGAGACTGCATCGTCTGGAACCTCTGGATCCGCTAGTCCCCAGTCTACCTCGATGGACCTCCATGCCACCCGTCAGCATCAAGTTCCCCCCCCCGAACGCCAAAGTTTTTCCTCCAAACCATCCACAGTAGTCTCCCTTTCACGCATTGACCAATTTTCCTCGAATTCGCTGAAAGTCACAATCCGTTTCCGGGAGCGCACGTTAACTCTGAAATCCTGATCAAGACCCACGTCACCAGGTGTGGTGGGTGAAGGAAGCGTGTTGACCACGACTCCAGGCTACCCGGTACTCGGGGCACACGGTGTGACACTCCGTGGCAGTGACGCATAAGGGAAGACAGCCGCCAATCGTGCGTGAGTGGAGTTTGTGGGCTTGCGTGTGTGAAGGCATTCCCCTTTGCCGCCTAGCGTAAGCTTTTAGGTGCCCCCATGCTCCCGCTTAGTTGTGGCTCTTATTTTGGCCCTCGGCTGGAGTGCGTTGTGCATCTGCCATCCGGGGGGCTTGCGCATCATGGTTCTGCGGCTGGCGGATACGAAGCCTGGAAAACTCCAACCGCCAGGACCGCCCTATCCCACTTGGGTCGGTGGGTGGTGATGCCCCCGTTCCATGCCCGCCTTCTGCTTTGGTGTCCTGCTCTCAGCTCTGCTCTTGCAACCTCACTGTCACACATTACTCTCTCCCTCGCTCTTCGTACTCTCCCATTTTTCTAGGACGAGTCCCGGCAGAGGGATAGTCTTCTGCTAGGTCAGTCTATCACGCACATCAGCTGGCACGCACCATCGCTCTCCCTGCAGCTGTCTGGTGCCCTGGGCGCTTGTGAGTGTTTGCTGGGCAGCTTATCCGCAATTTTTCACCCCTACCACTAGCGCGACTTCCGGTTCTCATTCACGCGAAGAACAGGTACCTGCGCCTGCCGCGAGATCTTCGCTCTCTTCGCTCTCTTCTTCACTCTCACACCCACCTGCTGTGCAGTGCACATCCATCAACCACTGCACAGCCTTTAACCATTGCCATCTTCTTATTGACTCATCGCTTTCATCATGTTCAATGCCACCCAACACCGCGGTAACCCCAACTTGGGGCCCGCACCTCCTGGCCAGCCCAATCACCGCCTCAACGAGATCATGGAGTCCCTTCGTGCCGAATTCGACAACCAGAGCCGGGCTTCAGAACAGGTCGAAAGCCAGGTCTCACAGCAGATTCAAGAGATGGAGCTCATCCGTAACAAGGTCTACCAGTTGGAGCAGAACCAGCTCAAGATGAAGCAGGACTACGAGGCTGAGATCCGCATGCTGCGACACGAACTTGAGATGCGCGGAGGCCCTCAAGTGCAATCTCATCTTGGTGGCCCGCCTCAGCATAGCGGTCCTGCCCAGCCTCCTCCAGCCCTGGGACACGGTCAGGGAGGTCTATTCAGTGGCATCATGGCGAACCAAGGCCAAGGTGGTCCAGGACTGCCTCCTCAGCCAGATCAGCCTCCTCCACAACAGCACCCCCTGCAGCCTCCTCCCCCGGCCGGACAGCCCCAGGGGCCCCCCCAGCCGCCAAATTCCTTTCCCGGCTATCAACAGGGACCTCCATTGAACGGTTACGGGCCGCAATCACAGCCTCCCACCAACTCACCAGGTCTCGGAAAAAACCGATCGATGGGCACGAGAGGCGGTCCTGGTCCTGGACCTGGGCCTGCGACGCCTCAACAACATCCCAACCAACCACAACCAATGCCATATCAGAACGACCCGCGTGCATCCCCCCAGATTCCACGGCCTACTCCACCAGGGACTGAAATGCAACATGCGCCCCGTCATCAAATGCCTACTCAAAATCAATATCCCAACGTGGGCAACGTCCTAGCCGACCTCAACCCAGAGGATCTGCCAGATCACCTGAAGCGCATGTCGGCCGACGGCGAGTGGCATGCCGTCTTCAACCCTAACGTACCTCGTTCTCTGGATATCCAGTTGCTGCACAATCTTCAACATTCCTCGGTTGTGTGCTGTGTCCGCTTCTCCAACGATGGCAAGTACATTGCCACCGGTTGCAACCGTAGCGCTCAGATCTTTGATGCTCGTGATGGCGCAAAGGTCTGCGAACTGCTCGATGAAACCGTCCAGGACAAGGACGGAGATCTGTACATTCGATCTGTCTGCTTCTCCCCAGATGGCAAGCTGTTGGCCACCGGTGCGGAAGACAAGCGAATTCGTGTGTGGGATATCGCGAACAAGCGCATTCGCACCACGTTCGACGGTCACGAGCAAGACATATACTCGTTGGATTTCTCACGAACGGGACGCTTGATAGCATCAGGCTCTGGCGACAAGACGGTGCGCCTGTGGGACATTGAGTCAAACCAGCAGGTTATGGTGCTCTCAATAGAAGACGGTGTGACTACTGTGGCCATGTCTCCTGACGGCCGCTTCGTCGCTGCCGGCTCCCTGGACAAAAGTGTCCGCGTTTGGGACTGTTCCAGCGGTTACTTGATTGAGCGGCTTGAAGGGCCACAAGGCCATAAGGACAGCGTCTATTCTGTGGCTTTCTCTCCGAGCGGGCGGGAACTCGTCAGCGGCAGTTTGGACAAGACGATCAAGATGTGGGAGCTAACACCGCAGAGAGGCCTTATTCCAGCGTCTGCCACTAAAGATGGCAAATGCATTCGCACCTTCGAGGGGCACAAGGTAAGCCGGTCCATCTTGATTTGACGTCTCCAGTCCAGAAGAGGATCTGACAAAAATGCATCTAGGACTACGTTCTCTCCGTCTGCCTGACTCCTGGTGGCGAATGGGTCATGTCTGGCTCCAAGGATCGTGGAGTCCAGTTCTGGGATCCCCAGACTGGTAATGCTCAGATGATGCTCCAAGGACACAAGAACTCCGTCATATCGGTCGCCCCGTGCCCCACAGGCCACCTGTTTGCCACAGGCTCGGGAGACATGAAGGCTCGGATCTGGCAGTATACCACCTACCGACCGGTGCACCAAGGTCTTTAGGAGTCGCGTGGTGGAGTCACTGTGGCCGTGCTGCAGCAAAAGACTTCCTCTAGCATCGAATAAACATCGAGGCCTTGGAATGTAGATTGAGTATGCGCGTTACCTGTTGGTGGTTCCTGAAATCTGCGTCCCGGAGGGGCGACTCACAATGGATATGGAATGGCTGCAGCATCTGGACGCCATGTGGGAATGACACAAGTATCAAGGTTGGGAATGGTGGGCTGCGAGGAGCGCGGAATATTTGCGTTAGTCGGTATCTGGATCGGTTGGTGTGGTGTCCTGTGGTGTTCAAGGTCACTCACAAGGAAGAGGCGATTTGGGACGGGATTGGAGTTGTTATCGAAAACAGTTATTTCTCTGGGCCATGCTCCGGCCTCTCTGCTTGCTCGGCTTCGCGCCGCATCGAGACATGAAGGGGCGATATACAGAAATGAGATCGGGGGCATACGCTTGTTATCGCTGATACCAACCGCAAAGCATGGGATTTCGTTTATCATAGTGCCATATCCAAGTGACAATGTGCCCCGGGATGGGAGGACACAACCAGTCAAATATCATTAAAGCACGATGATCAGGATGAGACTGCAACAGAACTGCCAGGGATCCAGCATCACGACTGGTGTCGAAGTCCGTATCAATGAACCCCTCCAGTTGATCTTCAATCGCATGTCACGTCGATGTGGCAGGGGCGGATAGGGACAAAGCGGTGATCTACAAAGATGCTACCACCGTTCGATATTTTCACCTGGTCGAAGTATGTAACACGGGGTGCTCGGTGGTCTGGTCGAAAGACTACCGCTACACAGTACGAGTACAACCGAACAGGGCGGAATTGGGAAGACCATTTCAGCCTGTGTGGGAGGAGATGGAGGAGCTTGCTGCAGCCACGTCCTTTGCAGGACTGCGCACCCCTCACCTTGAACTCAAGTTGTCCTCAACTCGTCCCTCGCTTTGGAGAGCGTCGGAGGCGCCCGAACACGGGCGCAGCCGTGCTCCCCCCCTCGATCGCTCCATGCAATGCCCCCTCACTTGTATCTTCCCTCCACGCAAAGTGATGGTGAAATCACAAAGAGCGATGACACAGCTACAAGGTAGATCTTGACACCCCTTGAACGCCGCGTCGCTGACTTCTCAAAGAAGTAATCCCGATATCATCTTGAAACGATACGTCGTCGATCACGTACGATTTACCGATCCCTCACGGTCCGATTTGGATCCCATTCGAGTACAGTCCACCGTGCGAACGACAAAGTAGCGACCCGCCCAAAGGCAGGTCAACCTCTCAGGGAAGTCTAAGTTCGGTGACCAGCAAGCCATCACCATCTTTATCGGGCCCAAATTGGGGTTGTATCCTTCACTGAACCATTTGTGTAACGGTGATGTTTGGTCTGGTGAGGTCCGCCACCCCATTGGTCTTGCAGTAGCCTGGTTCGAGGCAATTTGAGGAGACAGCGTGGGATGGCTCGCTGAGTGAGAGGGCCTTTCGGCGGGCTACTCATCTGCACCGTATCTCTTGCTCTCCTCATCATGTGCCAGGCCATGGATGAGCGCACCCTGAACCGGTGGACCCTGAAGAGCCCTGCCGCTCGCCAAAGGACAATCGCAGCTCAGAGCAGGGCACTGGCTGCTGGGAGTGAAAATTTTTCCTTCGTCGAAGATTGTGTCAAGGCTGCAGACTGCGCCAAACCATGCGACCACATGTCTTCAGCTGCTTCGAGATAGCAGCTCGGTACCTGGATGGGCAACGCTCCCCTCGCTCGACAGGCGACGGGACGAATCTTGTTCCTGGCTCGCTCCCGCCTACGCACGACGTATTTCCCACTTCCCGTTTCTCCCAAGTCTCCCAAGCATCTAAGCCTCATCCACATGTTCAGCCAGGTCAGCGTTTAGCTGACCTTCTAGAAGACGCGGAAGGAACGAATGCGCAGATGCATAATCCCTGGATCAAGGCCTTGGACGACGGTGGACCGACCACACATCAGCCCGAGGACTTCGCTTAGCCCGCCGGGCCCCCTGTCGACGCCACGAGCCCTGAGGCAAGGACTCTCCTATCTAGGCATGGCTTGGCCGGCCCCCGGCTCACGATGGGCCAATGCGCAAAATATCTCCAGCTCCACTGCGTTATCATCCGAACTCTATGCAACTCTTGCGTCTGCACCTGTCCGCACGCTGTCATCACCGCTAGAAGCACTGCTCGAGTTAGCGAACGCTGCCCCCAAATTTCTCCTCATCAAAGATTCCTTTCCGGTTTCTCTGAGGCTTTTAGCTTGCGTCTCAATTCGCACGGTCGCTGCGGGCCACCCGTTCACCCTGGCCGTCATGCTCATCCCGGCCCACTGTTAGGGTAACGACTACACCACTCCACGCTCTGTCCTGACACCCTTCCGAGACTAAGTTTCTTTCCTCGTCCCTCCCTCATGCATCTCTCACGCCTACCTTGCATCTGCTCTTACCGAAATTCCGTAGAGAGTAGGCCCTCTGACTGGCCTGAAGCCGGACCTCGCTCCCCCACCCTCCAGTGAGAGGATTCGGATCTCGAAAAATTTTCACCTTGTCATCTGGGAACCCCCAAAGCGGAAACCACAGGCGCTTCGAGGCTTGGACACGTCCACGAGGCAAGGCTGCATCTTTCGATACCTTAGCCTCGAGAGGTACGCCATATCCGTTGCGATGGAGCCTGCAATCTCTTCAGCCTGCATCATGACCCCTGAAAGTCGTGCTAGCAGCTTGTTCCATCTGGCTATACTCACGTCCGCTCACTGGCTCTATCAACGATATGGAGCATCCTCAAGCGAGAAAGGTATATTACGGAGTTTCATCTCATCACCCCCAACTGCACTCTATCCTTCCCACTGTAGACCACTCTAGACTGGCTTACGTCTCTACGCCCTAGGCCTGGTCCCTTTCTCGAAAGCTGCTTCGCGCTCCATCATCGATCTGCCCTAGCAATCCTCGGGCGAGTTCTCCAACCATCTCAGCCACTCGCGCGTCGAAACCCCCACACAGCGAGCTACCGTATCCGCCATTTCTTGTTTGGACCTGCATTTCTCTCTGGTGATGTAGTCTTCTTGTGAGGCTTCCTCTGTTTAAAGTGCTGCTTCCTACCTCGACCCGTTTCGACCGTCGCCCCTCCCCCCGGAGCCACACTTTTGCCGCTTTCGAGAGAGCTATACATCGCACCTTGAGTGTCTTGGAATACCATAGGAGCTGAGACGATCCTGCTGTGCTCCCCCAGCTGAGGTCGGATCAGATGTTCAACATGGCATTCAACCCAACGGCAGATCAGATCGAGTGGCATATGCACCAACTGAGACAGTGGATGGTGCCTACCTCCATGCCAACTCCCTCCAAGTCTCCAGCGACCTCCCGAGGTCAAGCGTTTCCCCAGGAGTTCTACGTCCAGAACGTGCCTTCCAACGACATGTACGGATATGATGCTTTCAGCACCTCCGTCCCTACCCCGACGACTCTCCACCGTGCCCACACTCTCACCAGTCTGTCCGAGTATGACTATTCTCCCAATCTCACGGGTTTATCCCCGTTTGAATATTCCCACATGGACAACTACAATGCCGGTCAACCCCCCGCCACGCCCGGGAGTTGGGCAGGAGAGGAGAGAGGCAATTTTGACGACGTCCTTTCGATCTACTCCGAAGCCCCATCAAGCTATCTGTCTTCTGATTTCTCAGAGCAGACTCGACTTGAGTCCCTCATGTCCTCGAGCCACAACACTCCCCCCGTGCTCGCCCAGCAATCGTCGGCTCCAGAAACCGCGTCCGAAGTGGACTCGCTCATGAGGAACCTACAGCCGCCCCAGATGCACCTGCAAGCGACGACGACCAATCCCGCCAGCAAGTCCAAGAAGCACCTATGCCCTTATCCCGAGTGTTTCAAGTCCTTCTCCCAGCCCACCCATCTCAAGATCCATCTCCGTTCACACACGGGAGAGAAGCCATACACATGTTCAGTGCCCTCCTGCAGGCAAGCCTTCTCACAGCTAGGCAACCTTCGGACGCATGAACGCCGGCATATCGGCCAACGCCCCAATCGCAAACGATCTTCATCCGATCCGGGCACTCAAGGGCGAAAATATGAATGCAAGCTCGACGGTTGCCGGGCCCTGGAGAACGGCCAAGGGGGCAAGGTTTTCACGCAACTGGGGAATCTCAAAGCCCACATGAACAAGTTCCATAAGGAGACCTTGGCAAGGCTTTCGGTGCGGTTCGCACATGATGAAGAGTTGCCTGAAGAAGAAGCGGAGCTCCGGGCCTATTTCCAAGATCTCTACAAGCACAGCAACAAGGGCATCAAAGGCCGAGGCAAAGGCCGGAAAGTCGAGGTGATTGTCACACCAGATCAGCCTTGAACAGACTCACCCAAAGCCTACGAAAGGAGAACTTTGACACATCACCAGGCTTGCCGGAGGAGATTCTACATTGGTCTTCCCAAAAGTGGTCGAATCTGGCCATGCTTCGGAATTTTCAATTCCACATGCAGAGCAATGGGCAAGGTCTGCAATATCGGCAAAACCGCCATTCGGATGAGAGTTTCTGAACGGTCGCTACCGATCTCAAAGCACCACGAACCGTCGATCGAGGATGGCATCAGTCCACAATCACGGCAAGTGGACCTCGAAACATATCGACGCTCATCCCGGCGGCTACAAGACCTGTCACTCCCGAACGCGTTTCAATTTTTCAACTGTTGAATTTCAGCGGGAGTTTAAAAGGCCTCATCGAGATGAGGAGGAGGAGAAGGAGGATGTACAAACACCGTCAGGACACGACCGGGGGTTGGAAACCAGGCGCAAGAGCAACGGCCCAGAAATTGTCGTCCACAGCGAAAAAAACGCGGCGGTAGGATTTTGTATTCATATGTCCCACTTTGGATCTGGTGCGCTCTTTTTGGTTTTTATATATAGCGTGCGTGCGTACCACGAGCGTTGGAGCGGAGAGCACTGTCTTGTCTTGGCTTTGTCTTGCTATGGCGCGGCCTGTCACTACCGAGAGATATCCAATAACCAGTTCACGACTTGATGAAGAGATGACAATCAAACCAGGAACAAAAAGTTGGGGATCGGACCCCGAATTCCACAATGACAAAAAAGTTTGACCCTCGTTTCCACATTTGCATCAAGTTCGAGTCTGTCAAGTTCGAGTCTATCAAGTTCGAGTCTCGCTTTCCGAAAAAATTCCAGACGACTCTGTTTCTTTTATTCTCGCGTTATGGGGCGTCGGACTACTACATCTCTCTCTATCTCAGTATCTCCAACTCTCCCTCTCCCGTACGGAAAAAGCATTCGAGGATCTTCTTGATGAAGGGGCGAAAACCAAAGAACCGGTCCATTCCACACAAGGGGAGTAAGGAGTAAGTAAGTCCGCGCGGGAGGGGATGGCGAGCCGAGCCTCGCCTGTCTGTACATACCATTTGATCGCGTAGGGTTTACGATACCTCTTCTCCCTCCCTTCCCCGGGGGGCCAAGTGGTAGGCGGGAGGCGGTAGGTACAGTAGTAGTAGGTGGCGAGGACGGGACAGTGACACGTTGTTGATGTTTTTCTTCTTCTTGTGCGTCATGGCTCATGCGCGGGGAAAGGGGCGTCCCTCCCATCGGAGAGAGGCGACGCAGGGGTGTGTGAGTGTGTGCCTATGAGGTGCACATGTGCTTATGTTTATGCGTATACGTATGTGTGTGTGTGTGTGTGTTCGTGTAAATGTGTGTCCGCGTGATCAGGATCCCGCGCACGTCGCATGACATTGACATGGACGGGGTCGTTGGCTGGAGCATTCATTGTCCTACTGTACTAGCTCATTTTTGGACCGAGTGCGTGAGTAACGGAGCAACTGAGCAACTGGTCCTGGGCCATCGTTTGAATCCGCTCCGATTCTTACGTACAGTAGTACACTGATAAAGCACAATGCGACGTGGACGTACTCAGTACAGGCTGACTTGGGTCGCTGTTTCAACGGGGCCGTGGTAATGGACGGAAGAAGAAGAAGCAACGAAAGACGGAAGGGGAGGCTCATCTCGCCGCGGCGCGCTCCATGGAAGGGGTACTGTATTATCTCGCCCCTCTCTAGCTAGAGGTGCCTTTGACTACGTACGTATCCCACGGTATAATGAGTGGTTAAGCCTGGATGTGAGGGATTAACGCATACGCATCAGATCGCCGCGGGCGGAGCTGACGAGTTGGTATGCCCCGGGTGCTATGGAGTTGTGTCAAGTACTTAATTGTCTCGCCGACTGCGCGCAAGGCTGAGGGAACGGCTCTGATGGTGCCAATGCTGTTGACTTGCCATGCATACATTCCTTACACACGTATACACACACACACACTATATGGGTAGTCATACAGTGATGCTAGACCGTGGTATTTTAAGTTTCGTGATGCCAATCCACAACAGCGCACCAAGCAAGAGATGCCTACTACTGGATGTCGATCGCTGCCACGAACGCCTGTCACCGGCAAGTCCAGCCACCACGTTTCACTTCCTTGAAGGAACGTTGCACGGCATTGGACTTTTGCTGCCTGCCTGGCTGTTGTGGGGGAAAGTCATGCCCATGCTGTGCCATGCCCCGGATGTGACACTGGCGGTCTGCTCCCGGGCGCTGGTCCCTGCCGTTTCGAGTGCGCAAACAGGTCAAGTCAGGTTGGTGGACCTGTCTGCCTTGTGTGCTAGAATTTGTGGCAATTGAGACTGCAACTTCAACGGCAATCGCCGATACGGCACCGGGGTGACACGATGGCGGGAATAGGTCGTCCATCCCTGCTATACGTGATCAGTTGTCGAGTAACACTCACGGCATGTCCTACCCACAATATTATGCTTGCCGTCACACAACGGGTGAGCAATAACAGTAGTAGCCGATCGGTCAGTGAAATTGAAGGCCTAGAGTTCAAAGGCGTAATCGTAGAGACCCAGTCAGAATCGGTCGTCGTGTTGCCTGATTGCTTGTCCCACAACATCGTGTACCAACCCGTTCTGATTGGAAACTTGACTGACCGATCCTTTGCTGTGACATGACAAGGCTGTAGATTAGGTCCAAGCCGACTCAGCAAATAGTCATGGGATTGCCATGCCAGATTATCCGATGATGCAGCAACCCTACTAGCAACCAACCAACCAAGCACAGAAGCTGTGGAGGATCCCCCGCGTCCGATGAATAATAAACCGACTCTCTTTGACAGTTGACTCTGGGATCTACCGTCGCTCAAAGCTCCTATACACAGTGTACACTATAACTTGAACATCTCACTGCGGTTCGGCGCTCTCTCTGTCGTGGGACTGCAGTAGCTAGCATGCATACGTGCGTGCTTAACAGGTGAGCATGAATAGTCTGGGCAGAGATGTCTCTGTCTTGCCTCGAGGAGCGCGCCCGGCATCCCGGCAGTCCTCTGCTTTGCGGTACTTGATGGTGCCCGAGCTCTCTGCCTGCCCTTCATAGTCTAGCGCTGGGCCGAGTAGTGCTGGACTGAACTGCTAAGACTGCTAAGACGCTGCTTACTGTACGGTGCCTGATGCATATGCGCTAGAGTCTCTGTGAGGTACGTGTACCTGTCTGTCCCTGTTGCATGTAACCTTTGCGCTGTGGCAGGATTAGCTCAAGCCACGAAATACCTCTTCAAGCAGGTGTCTCTCTGGAGCGGAAATTGACCGACGACCTTCATGTGCGATCCTCGTCCTCTATACCAGGACAGCGGGCAATCAAGCGAGGGGGCGCTGGTTGCCTGGTCGTGATGACATGGTCGTAGCCAGAATGGGGAGCCTTGAGGCGCTGTGGCGACCGAAGATAGATGCGGGCCTGGGATGGGGGCGAATCAAGGAGCATCATGCAGGAGAGCTTGCTTGGTCTGAAGGATTGCAATCCGTGCGAGCCGGATCGGTCGAATGTCACTACTGGGTATGTACACAGTATGCCCACTTTGACCACACGCGCGGCCACACCAAAACGACTACCATGATATCTATCCATATGCTCATAGGCAAGTAAGACAAACATGGAATGCTAAAATCATGCTGCACCCAGTCCTGTCGATGGAGGATGCCGCGTGCGTGCGAAACAGCATCGCAGGGGCAGTGACATTGACGAAAGGTCTGAAAGAGTAGTCGTATCAATTCGGAAGCGGAGATATTCCCATCCGAACATCCCAGGAGCGACTGACCACGGGATGGCATCGATCGCCGAATCGCTGGGTGCCAAAGTTGGCAAGGCTGTTGTGACACCAACCAGTCAAGTCGTCAGCCACTGGCAATTGATTCTCATGAGGACGTGGGACGCTAGAAGCAGCGCTAGAAGAACGCTAGAAGAGTTTTCTCGACGGGCGCTAGAAAGGCCCTAGAGAGACACCAAGAAAGTCAGTCTGACCGCCGCGGACAGGGGTAAGCAGACCAATGACAGCCACGAACAGCAGCAGGCCTTCACCTAGCCTGCGAGTGGGATGGATGGTCGGGGATCGTGGAGGATGCTCTTCGACCCCAATAAGCCGGTCACTTTGGGCGATGGGCTAACCTTTGCTGCCGTTCTGAGCCCAACTCAGTTAGCGACTCAGGATGGGGCTCAGTAAGATCTTCATAGTCCCCGATCATGGCATTCCAAATCAAATCGAGCAACTGGTGGACTTGGGACGTCTCTTGTTCGATGACAGGATTGTTGGCAGGTTTCGTAGGGGAGATCTGGCGCAGGAATAGAACCCAGTTCCGTATTCGCGAGATAGCAGAGACACAGGGGCCGTGTGACTGATACAGCCCGACCTTGCGTTGAGCCGTCCCGGCCGTGGTTACAGTCGGCAATCTTATCCTCCCCCTCCCGGGCCTGATTGGAATGCGGCTTGCACGGACGGGGTGCGTGGCATGCTTGCTTCATGGCACTGCGAATAGAGGTAATGCTGATGAGCACTCAAGTCTTTTCGTACTGAGTGGAGATTCTACGTTATGCGGGAGTGGAGTATCGTGATGCTTGCTGTTTGAGGAGCGACGTTAGCTACTCGTACTCCGGATGCGCCCCGTATCCGTCCCGTGGGCTTCTTTGCCCTTCCGCAGCGAGCCAGAAAGTGACAGATTGACAGGAAGGTGTTGACAGCTTTCCCCATCATACTTCGGAGGCCGCCGTCTCGGTTTGACAGCTCGCCCAGCCAACATTGGGCCCACATGGTGCGCTCTGATCAACCGAGCCGTTGTCCTGACATGGCAATGGGGTTTCAGGTACGGGGTGACAAGGCTTGCCGAGCGAGGACTCTCTAGAATTTCGCCCCGGTGTCTTGCCCAGCATTGAGCAGACCACATTACCAGACACTCACTGTTTGGGAGCGTGGGATGCCAAAACACGTTTCATGCACGAAGGCCTAGCATCGAGTAGTGGTTCGGACACATAATCTGACCGCCTGCTTTTCTCCTAAAGCGTTCTTTCACTCTTCCGCGCCACCCCCGTGCTAGTGGCAGGATCGTCGTCCGCTTTCCCGAACATTCTGGGCAAGGCCCACCGGGTGTTCTCATATACCAGAAAAGTCACACACGTGCTGGGAACGACGCGCAGGAGATTTGGAAATAGGCCTTTGTAGTAGCCAACCAGGCCCTCGTTGCGCCATATCTGTTTAATGAGAGGCACGAGGCCGGGTCCCCGTACGTGTGTGGTCGCACTCGGGTCATACGTCTGCAGACGAGCTCTCAACAGTTGGTGTGGATATGTTAGGGTGCCTGCGAAGGTCTTTGAGAGTGACGATGCCACGATGGTGTCCAGGTTTGTAAGTGTCTGGTCTTTCTTAGACACCTTGCGCCATACCTTGAGCCTCTCATAAGCGACAAAATATAGAGCACCATGGCTGACACCGAACAGCGTCGGAGTGAGACCATGAAAGAAACCACGAACGCCTTCTGTCCTGTATATCGCTCGCAGTCCGTGCATCATGCTCGGGTACGCACCAGTCTGAGCTGACGAGGTGGAAAGCATTCGTGTCTTGACCACCCAGATCGGGTTTGTGAGAACGGCAGATAGAATGCCCGAGGCCGATGAGGCTGCGAGATAGTCGACTGACGTAAGTTGCTGCGCAGGAGTGTAGCCTCGTAGGTTGCGAATGACATCTTGAGCTTCTCGATACCACAGGAAATAAAGAGCCCAGCCGGCGGAATTACCCACGAGATTCGGCTCCAAGCCACGATAGAGTGCCGCAAGCCGAGTAGGACCTTCGTTACGGAGGATGTCGCGAAGAACAGCTCGGGAGGAGTTGAGAAGAGGGTGAGAAGAGGTGTCAACTGTTGAGGAAGTGAGCAGGCGGGCTCCTCCAGATCCCAGAAACTGCACCTACCCTGCAGCCGTGTCTTTATGATGTCCAGAGGATGGACGATAATGGTCGAGATCAAGCCAGCTGATAAGCCAGCAATGGTCTCGATCGAGGCAGGTGAAAGACCATTTTTGTGCTGGGAAGTCATGAGCTAGAGATGAGTCGGTGCTCAATTCAGGTCACGGACAAGGGACGGAGAAGCGACTGTAGGTGGTTGCGCCGAGGTCAAAGATCATTTCGAGGTCTCGACGGGAAACATGAGAGAGGGTTGAGATTGGACTCGCATGACCACGCTGGCACAATGGCGCTGGGAGAGTATGTTGCACAGAAATCGCCGCTGTGTCGGTGCCGTGCCATCAAACTGACGAAATGCAGAGTCGGAGATGAGCAGTTCGGGCGAGAGTCACGTGGAGATCAATTGAATATCTTATCTAATCTCTCGATGTCCTGACACCTGCGTCGGAGCGTGCGGAGTTAAAGCTCACCGCCCATGCAGAGCCAATTGCAGAGCTCATGCTCTCCACCTTCCAACAAACAATTTCGCTGCCCGCTATCGGCTTCTCGGATCACCACGAACCAATTCACGCCACTTTCAATGCTCATTAACAGCGCTTTTCTTTCCAGAAATCTGCCCCCATCACTCTACCAGCCCTTGCCTGATCTTCCATTCCACCGACCGATATTGAGCGACGCTTCCAGAGCCCGGCTTTCAAGACTCGGACGGACATTGACCAACTGATTCAGCAAGCTTTTGAAAATTATCCAATAGGGGCGACGCGGTGCCGATCGACCGCGTAGAGTTCACGATGGATATTATACTCGAAATTGTCGACACATTATTCCTCGACCGGGTCTATGCGACCCTGTTTCCCGCCAATTCGTCTCATTATGTTCTCCAGAAAATCAATGATGGCGCGACCTCGACATTCTCAAGTATTCGCGAGGGCGCCACGCCAGCGCCTCAGTACAAATACATATATGAACCCGCTTCACGGCTCTTCAGCTTGGATCCGACTGAATGGGCGTACAAGAGCTCACTGCCTCGCGACAACATCTACAGACAAGGCGTCAGCCTGTTTGCCATAGTTTGGTGAGCTGCAGTTATTTCGATTTTGCCATGTCCGAGGGGCTAACATGTTTTGAGGTTCTTTGGGCTGGTTCTTTACTTCCTCTGCGCCACCTTGTCCTATGTCTTTATCTTCGACAAGACAGCCTCGCAGCATCCGAAATACCTGAAAAACCAAGTCCGCATGGAGATTGCCCAGGCGAATCGATCTATGCCGCTGATGTCTGTCTTGACTGCGGCGTGTATGCTTCTCGAAGTACGCGGCTACTCGAAACTTTACGATCTTTCCTCCGAAGCCCCATTCGCATGGTACAACCTCCTTCAGTTCCCCTTTTTCGTCCTCTTCACCGATCTCTGCATCTACTGGATCCATCGCGGTCTGCACCACCCGTTGGTATACAAGACTCTTCACAAGCCGCACCACAAATGGATTGTGCCGACGCCGTTCGCATCGCATGCCTTCCACCCACTTGACGGCTTCGCGCAGTCGATCCCCTACCACCTCTTCCCCTTCCTCTTCCCTCTCCAGAAGTTTGCATACATTGCGCTCTTCGTCTTCATCAACATCTGGACCATCTTTATCCACGATGGCGAGTACTATGCCAACAGCCCCATCATCAATGGTGCCGCTTGTCATACGATGCACCATTTGTACTTGTGAGTTGTCATCTTCGGCTGCGTGCGACGACTACGTTAGCTAATCCCAGTCCAGTAATTATAACTACGGCCAGTTCACGACCTTGTGGGATCGTCTAGGAGGCAGCTATCGCAAGCCGAACGAGGAATTGTTCAGGAGGGAGACGAAAATGGGCAAGGCCGAGTTCGACAGGCAAGCTAAGGAGATGGAGAAAATCGTCAAAGAAGTCGAAGGCGACGATGACAGGGGATACTTGAAGAAAGACCAGTGAACAGGGATTTGCGACAAGGACGAAACTGTTGGATCGGATCATCCCTGAGTTCGGTCACGGCCGTCTCCTCCCCCCCAAGAACGACAGATGCTCGGAGTAACCTCCTTCCAGCGAGCTGGAGCACGTCGGTTTTCTTCCGGCGGTGCACCTCCAAGGCCGAAAAGTTGAGATCATTCGAATGCAAGTGATCAGCAAACGGACCCGAGCCATTCTCTGAAGCATTCATTGTACATAGATATACTCACCCACGGATGAGTAAGGTCCCAAAAGGCCTCAAACTAATCAGCCAGATGCATCTTTGGCCACAACAGCTGGACGTCTATAAGCGCCACCAGTTGAAAGTATATTACTGCTGCCATTGTGTTCACTCACTCATAATTGGGCCTGGCAAGTGCTCAATAAATAGCACTCTATGATCCACCAATACCATCTCTATCCCCCTAGCCCAGACTAACTCGACGCACCTTCAACGCCACCCAGCAAATCTCATGCCGCTTCCACGATGCACCACGTATAGATCACGCCGACAGAAAACCCTCAAAATGGAGAGGTGTAGGTAACTCCTCCAAGGACACACACCGCAGCTTGATACATCCGATCTTCCGGTTCAAGCCGGTAGGAGGACGCTGTGTTTAGGGGCCTGATTGACGCGGCGGTAGGGGCTTGTTCGCGTTACATGGAGTCCTCCCGGGGGACGCCTGGGGGACGCATGCGGTAATGGCCCGGAAGAACGGGCGTGATGCCAAAGGTAAGAGGTCCGTTTTCTTCTTGGAAGTTTTGAGGACGTGGAGAGGGTTTTGCTTTCGTGGGTGACTTATAGGTGTTCGGGAAGGTGAGGAAATGAACGTCAAGATGGTACCGACAGAAGGTGCGAATGACCAAGGTCTTGTAAGTATTGGTAATGAGTCGAATGAATTAGGCAGTGCGCCGAATGAGTATGCTGATTGGTTACCCCTTTGGCGGCATAGATGGAGTGTCGGGTGTCGACATCCATATTGAGCGAAATATAGATGGCGAACGAGGGGACAGAACGACACTTTGTGCCAACGGGGTATTAATGACTATGCTGGTCGTCCAGTGCATATCCGAAGAAAGCGTCGTCAGACATCGAATGCGACGATAGTCCTGGAAGAGTGGCACAGTTCATACTGCTCCCACAAGAGCGTGTTTGTCTCCGGGTCCGCACCTGCTGCTTGGGCGAGCAATGCGCAATCCGAAGCCGCAAAGGAGTGATGTCTCTCAAAGCCGCGAGAAGTGTAGACATTCCAAGTTTACCGTTCCAGCAGCATACTTCCGTATACCGCACGAGCATAGACGCCACAATCCAAGAGCCGCCCGCTCATCTCCATTGGCACTCAAGAGAACGACACGAACTTAGGGTCTCTCGGTATTCCATCAGCTCCGATCCCATTCTTCTTAAAGCGCTGCTCCATGTACACGCGGCGAGCCTCGTCGAAATTGAGGCCTCGGATCTTCATCAGTCGCTGGATCTCTCGCTTCGCTGTCTGGTCCAGCCCCCCTCTAGAATCTCCTTCCACGATGTTCGTAGAGAGGTCGAAGTCCGCAGACGTGAAACCACCTTCGACGTCGCCCATGAATGTGGAGGGTAGACGGCTGTACGTGAAATTACTCGGATGTAGGCGGTACAGAGCGTCTTGTACGCGCTCGGGGAGGTACGGTGTCCATCGAGAACGAGTGAGATAGAGGACTAATGGCCGAGATTAGTATTGTCACTAGGCAAGCATTTGCGTTCATCGGTCGACTCACTTGTTGCAGACAAAAGGGAGAAGAGAAGGACGGTGTACAGGATGTAACCCATGACTACACCCTTGTTTTCGCTCAATACCGGATTTGAGACGTGATGGTCGGCTGTTGCATGCGGGTAGATGGCGGTCTTTTGTTGTACAGGTTATTGGGGATCATCACAGATGTGTGCACATATTGCGCTCCGCGCGGCGTCAACAAGTGACATACACTCAGGCGGTAGCTCTGAAGGCTGCTGGGATGAGGTGCTCAGTCGTGTTCCGAAGGCTGTGCTTGGGCTTGGAGTTGTCGTCAGCCTGCCGCGGCACATGTCGGAGACGGCGGATGGCACCTAGAAGCTCAATGCCATACCGTAGCAAGATGCCAAGCCGGATAATTCCTCGGCCAATCGTTTGCATGCGCACAGAGTGCATCGGCATCAGACGAAATTCGCCAAAAGTTCGAGACATGAGATCTTTGACAACTTCAGACCAGTCCAACCGCCTTCACAATGTCTGAACGCCCAAACATCTCCGCCGACCTCATCTGGGAGGTTGTTAGTACGTTATAAAATCCCATAGGGGTGGTTTGAAGCGATACTGATGGGGTGCAGGAAATAACAACGCCTATCTTGTCAAGAGCAAACAACACGGCGGCTTCCAATTCTCCCGAGATCCCTTCAACCTCACCAACAAGCACTCGAGAAAACACGCCGGTTTTGTCAACGACAAGGCAGTCTCAATCCAGCCCGGCGAAAATGGAGGAGTCACTTTGAAGACAAAGAAGTCGGGTAAGGCGCACCAGCCTGCTTCGCACCACAACACACATACCTACAGCAAGACCACCTCAAACCGAAAGTGAGTGAAACAATTACAGACATGAGAGGAAGAAATCCAAGGGCTGACTGGTACCTACAGGGTCTACAAGAACGTGGCAGATGCGGTGGGCAAGAATTCGTATCGTGGGGACTTGAACACCTACGCCGTGGCCCGAGCCAGTGCGATCAAGGACTCTCAACGCGTGAAGAAGGACACTCCAGAGAAGAAACCTCGCGGGCAGCAGGCCAAGAAGACAGCGGCATAGAGTCCCAGTGGCGAATGACGATGCGCGTTCAGAGAGATCTCGAACCAAGACCTACGGGTCGAAAGGCACCCGTCCGATGAGCAGAAGAAGCAAGCCACCGAGACGCTTGTCAGGTATCCGGCAATGAGCCGAGGGGAGGGCTGATGCACCGGGTCTCGGAATGGGCACTTGCGATGAAGTAAGCTGGAGTTGCTGGCATCGGATGAGGATAAGGTCATGATGAGCGGAACATTACAGAGCTTGTGTAGACAACAATGGCCGCAACCAAAACGAGCCTCAGCCTGATCCGAGCAATTTTCGTTTCGTATGAAAGCAGCGTCATCGCACTGCTTCATTCGCCTTCGGGCCTAGGCGACCAAAAGGGCGATTGCGCCAAAACTGCCCGATCAACAGAGGCGCGGAATGGAGTTCGGAAGAGAGAACAAGTCCTGCCGCCCTTGCAAAGCGCGATTGGACGGAGCCTTGGCGGGCAAGATCGGCTTCCCCTCGTTTTTGGTGTCCCGCGTTCCGTCACTCACAAGAAAGTCAGACCGCTTTCAACTTTGTTGAATACTCTCTCTTCATAAACACTTGTTGCGACAAAACCCATTCTCGTGCTTTCCAACTTTGTGCCTTCTCCTATCGCCTTCACTTGACACTTTCTAGAGCTTCACTACAGGTAACTAGCGAGTTTTACAGTTGAAAACAAGCACTCTGACCCTCGCGACAGTCCAATTACCCCTCACTAAACAGTCAACATGGTCAAAGCTGTTGTTCTCGGTGCTTCAGGTGGCATCGGCCAGGTATGGATTCCTGCCTTCGTCACGGCGCACTGAGCATATACTGACTGGTCGACAAGCCATTGTCTCTTCTCTGCAAGATCTCTCCCCTCATCGATGACCTCGCACTCTTCGATGTGGTCAACACTCCCGGTGTTGCTGCCGATCTGTCACACATCTCCTCAGTTGCAGTACGTCCTCTCCTCTCGACCGATTCTGGGCATGACATAATTCTAACTGCTGCAGACCATTGGTGGCTATGTCGCAGCGCCAGGTGACTTCAAGGGCGAGAAGCCAGAGACAGAAGAAGCAAAGAAGAAGGCTTTGACAGGGGCAGACATTGTCATCATTCCTGCTGGTGTTCCCCGTATGTCTACCGGTCTACATTGATACCTTCCGAGACTGATGCTTGCTTTCAGGGAAGCCCGGCATGACCCGAGACGACCTTTTCAAGATCAATGCCGGTATTGTCAAGGGTCTCATTGAGGCGGCTGCCAAATACTGCCCGGACGCATACATCTGTGTCATCTCGAACCCCGTCAACTCTACTGTCCCAATTGCTGCTGAGGTCCTCAAGGCGGCAGGTGTCTTCAACCCAAAGAAGCTGTTCGGTGTCACCACCCTCGACGTCGTCCGGGCCCAGACCTTCGTGGGAGATATCATCGGAGAGAAAGACCCCCGCAAGCTGAGCATCCCTGTGGTCGGCGGCCACTCCGGCAACACGATCGTCCCACTGTTCAGCCAAGCCAAGCCGGCCGTAAATATCCCATCTGACAAACTCGATGCTCTGGTCAACCGGGTCCAATTTGGTGGTGACGAGGTGGTAAAGGCCAAAGATGGGGCAGGTTCTGCGACTCTCTCTATGGCGTATGCTGGTTTCCGGTTCGCGGAATCCCTGATCAAGGCAGCGAAGGGTGAGAAGGGCATCGTGGAGCCCACTTTCGTCTATCTGCCTGGCGTAGAAGGTGGCGCTGCCATCGCCGAGGCGACTGGTTGCGACTTCTTCTCGGTTCCTGTCGAGCTCGGAGTAGGTTCTTGTTTCGTCGAGTTGAATTTTCTTGCTAACCCTTGTCCAGCCCGCCGGTGCCGAAAAAGCCATTGATATCCTCAAGAGTGCCAACGACTATGAGAAGAAGCTCTTGGACGAGGCCATCAAGGGTCTCAAGACAAACATCGAAACCGGCATCAGCTTTGTTAAAAATCCACCGAAGTAAGCCTGGATCTTCTCTTTCTCCTCTGGCCTCTTCTGACTTCTGCTCTTGTAGGTAGGATGTGAGCGACTTCTAATTCCAAAAGAACGTCCCTGCCTGCCGAAGTGCGATTGTTCTCGTTGTTGGCAACAATATTGGTGCAATTGATGCGAGACATAAGAGGCAGCCACAGAGACTGACATGGGGCCATTGGCGCAGGTTATAAGCAACATCTCGTGAGGAAAAAAGCACAAGATTCCGCCTGCTCGTGTCGATATGATCCATCATGATGCCCGTGGCGTGAACGACTTTGCGTTCCTTCTGTTTGCGGGTCGTGAAGACCAATACTGAGTTTCGCTCGGGACTCCCTGCTTTCTCTTCCGGTCATCTTCGGCCTTTCGAATCTTGCATCGTTGCCCTTTTAGACTGCTCACTAGAACTGATTTGGTGGACGTGGGCGGCCGCCTCTGACCAGAATCAACTACCATCAATCTCCCAACAGTCGTTCACTTGCTCCAGTACCATTCCAGGCGCCCATTTTAGCTTCCTTTGGCCTGACACCCTTACCACCTCCATGATGCTCACCATGTTGGAGGGAGTTCAGTCTCTCTCGCTGCTGCCACTAATGTGTTTCTCCCTACCTAACCTCATCACCCGTACCGTGCAGGCGATGGCCTTGTATGGCCGTTGCAGCATTCGAACCAGCTATATGCTCTCTGGTCCTTTCTTTTTTTTCGTTTTCATACGCCCACCCTCTTAGTCGGCTCTTGGATCGTCTTGATCTGGAACACGGCGCCCGGCAGATCCGTCGTCTCAGCCTGCACAGTGGCCTTGATGCCCAGACTCGACAAGACCCCCCTGATGATGCCGCACGGGAAGAATAAATGCGGCTGGGCGCGTTGGATGGCTTCTGCGCTGGTGGTCATGGCCATGCGCATCAGGGGCCGAAATTTTGCGTCCGTGAGGACGAAGACGCCCTACACCGACGAACATGAGATTAGCATAAATGCACTTGACTTCTTGACTTGCACGTGAGACGCGACTCTCGGGATCATGAGATTTTGTCCTGAAAGGGAGGGTAGGGGGCGTATTTCTTTTGGTGGTTCTTTCATACCCGGTGATTGGTCTTTAGATTGTCGACCTGCTTCTTCCACACCACGGTCCAGATGTCCTTGCACAAGAACTTGATCACATCCAGGTGATGGTCGTTGATGTTGCCCATCCCCACCGTTGTTGCACCGCCGGTGCCGGTCCCGGACAGGGACCCCGATCCCGCCGCCCCCGCCATCATGCCGGGCCCGCTGCCCGCGTAGTTCTGGAAGCGCGGCCTGTCGCGCGAGAACCGCTCCGAGAGGCCCTCGCCGACGCGGAACCCCAACCGCTCCAGACGCACGTACACGCTATCCGCGAAGATGGGGGTGGCGGGCAGCCCGTCCGACGCGAGGAGCGTAGGCCCCGGCGTGGTGGACGGCGCGCCCGAGACTGCCGTCGACGTGGCGTTGGGGTTCGTGATCGTGATCGCTGGGGCGCCGGCGCCGGCGCCTGCTGCCGACGTCGTCGTCGTCGTCGTCATGCTCGTGTTCGTAGCTGTGCTTGTGGTAGTCGGTCCTCCTCCCCCTCCTCGCGACGCCCGCTTCGACGTCCTCCCTGACGAGACGGGCGGGACGGGTCGATCAAGCGAGGCCTCGTACGCGCGTGCCATGCGTTCCGCCAGAGGGATGAGCTCGATGAGAAGGAGATCGAAGCACGAGACGTTGACGAGCCGGGCGTCCGGGTCGAAGGGGACGTCGGGCGGAGAAGGGGTGGCCATCGCGGGGTGTGCGATGTGCAGTGTGCGGTTGTGCGGTGTACGGGCCCGGCTCTCGTTTTGGCTTGCTCTGGATCTTGCTCTTGCTCTTGCTTTCCTCTTGAACCGCGGGTATATGCTTGCGCGCGAGCGTATGTGCGTGCGTCACCGCCGAGGCTGCGAAGGTCTGGGAGCCGTGGATGCTTGCAGGGACTCAGGCCTTGGGCGCGGCGGGACGAGGAGATTGATTGGCTTCGTGCTGCGGCGATGCCTCATGGCTCGTTCGTCTTGGGAGTCAAACACATCAAGGCGCGGTATGTGTCATGGAGTGGGAGTGGAGAGCCTATGGTCTATTCGATCTACGCCGCTGTCTATGTCGAGTTGGAATCGCGAGTGGACGAAGTCACTTTGTTCTCTCGAACTCAACAAGGTCAAAAGGTGAGCAGCTGCGGATCTCCAACTGATCACGTGCCTGGCGTCCACGCCGCAAGGCTGGAAAAAGAGGAGCCCCTTTTCACGGGAACAAGCTCATATGCAAGCGAAAACACGATGAGGGCGTATAAAAATTGGTGGTTGAGGTCCATGGCATGGTGGTATTAACGCTATTGAAGTAACCCTTAATTCTCCCATATCACATCTTTGTCACATGTCGCCAGCGATGCAGTGCAGCCAAAGGGGAAACAGCATTCTGGTGGCCATTTCAGATGCCACATGTACACATCAAACAAACGCAAGTATTATTGGTACAAGATGCTGCCCAGATCGACTCTGTCGACTGGCTATCAATTCCGCTCAGATCTCCGTCGTGAGGCTCTCATTTCGCCATGACATCCACATACCGCCCTTTACCCCCTTTCTTAGCTCCTTTGCCGCCTTTACGGACAGTCGCAGGTCCGATCAAGTCGTCAATGCTACTAGCATTGCTCGTGGCGGTGCCCGGGCGCGGGGGCGGAGCAAGACCTGGAGTCGAAGGTGGCCCAATTGGCGGAGTGCTAGCAGCGCTGGGCGGGCCAGTAACTCCTATATGTGGTGAGTGTCCACTTGGCATTGACGGCCCAGGTCCGTCAGCTGGGGTGCCGACTCTGCTGGGTGGTCCAGAGGACAGACCCATGCCCATACTTGGCGTGTTGGGATGTGAAGTCGGAGGAGTAGAGCCCATTGGCGGTCTAGGGGGGCCACCAGCACCCGTCGGTGGCGCGGGCGTACCACCCATTCTTGGTGGAGGAGGTGTTGCCGTCTTCTTTGCGGCATCGGGGTTGTCGGGATTCACCCATTTCCCGAGCTCCTTGTCATAATATAACTTCATCTTCGATTCACCGAGTTTTGCTCTAAACACTTTTTGCTCGCCGCCTTTGCTTGATCCTGAATCAAGACTTTCGTCTTTCTTGCCTCCGAACCAACCTCCCAGCCATGACGAAGATCTCTTAGACTGTTTCTGCTCCTTTTCTCGCGCAGCATCTGCTTCTGCGGCAGCACGGAAAGCAGCTTCAGCAGCAGCATCGTTGGCTTTCTTGCGAGACGCCTCGTCCCCATCGACGGAAGCTTGAGGTTGGAAAGTCGATGGTGGATTGGACGCCCGAGGGAAGTCGTCGTCGTCGTCATCGTCATCCATGAATGACTTCTTCTTGGGCTTCTGGTCATTGCTCGTCGCCTCTGGTGATTCTGGTTCAGGCTCATAAGGGACATAGCCGCCGGTGGGTGGTTCGAAGCCATAAGATTCAGTTGGAGCCCCATAGCCCGTATTGGCAACCCCATTATGCTGAGGGGGCGCCTCATCGCGTTCAGGTTGCGGTGGCTGGTAACCGCCATAGGAATTTTCATGTTGCAGAGGTTGGTAGCCACCAAATGATATTGGCTGCTCTTCAGGTATTTGTGCGATGGGCTCCGGAGTGTGACCGTACGCTTGCTGAATGACGTCTTCGGAAGGCGGCGTTGGTGCATATCCCGGACGCATGGGAGACATATTTGATGTTGCCGCCGCCGAAGCTGTGTTGTTCGGCACGTATGAGGACCTTGGAGGGCTTTGGGGGTAAGACGGAGGAGGCGGCGATGTAGCAAATGCTTGATAAGGGTTCGAAGGCTGAGCCGCTTGCCCTTGTTGGAACATGTTCATCGGCTCATACTGACGGTTATGTTGGGAGTATGAACTAGACGGGGGTGATCTTTGCGAGTCCAAGGATGGTCTCCCACGAGTGAGTTCTGCCGAGGACCGTGCTGACTGTACGCCGTTGGGAGCATATTTGTTCCCAGCTATGGTCGAAGGGACAGATTGTAGGTATGATCCGTATAGATCCGACTGAGAGCCAGTCCTGCTGACTGAGGGCGTTCCAGCAACGCGGGCAAATGGGCCACTCTCACCCGCGTCTTTCCCTGAACCTTTGGATTCTGCGTCGCTGTCATCGCCTACGACAAAGCTGCTGAACTTGGTCCACATAGAACCGCCAACCTTCTCCAGGCTAGGCTTTCCAATCCACGAGGACGAACCCTGAATCGGTGTCTGCTTGAGTTTATTCGATAGGTCGTCAAGTTCGGAGAGGAATAAGGGGTGATAATAAGGCGACATCTTGCTGCTCTTACCGAAAGTGGCTGCGATGGCATCACAGTAAGACTGCGCCTCTGCCTTCAGTCCAGCCTCTGACATGAGCGTCGCGCGTTGCAATTTGAAGACAGAAAGGTGCGGCATGAATGACAATGGCGCCCCGGCCGCAAGGATACTCGTCGCAAATTCGTATATTTCAGTGAGCATGATAGCATCTTGATCTCGGGCGAAGTCAGATGGTTGCGCTTTGTGGTTGGCGCCGAGCAATATTATCGAGGCGTGCTCTTCATCGGGGCCTCCAAACAGTGTCTGTCGTTGTGGATTTCTGGAGAATAGGTAGCAAACATGCGCTGCCTCGATGCGGTTGTAATCCTGAAGTAGCTTTCCAAGAACTGCTAGAGCCTGATAGTCGCCCTGACACCGGTTGTTCAGCACAAGACTGAGTGTCTCTTTCCACCGGTTCAAGCCGTCGAGAGAATTCTTAGTAGCACCTCCAGTGTTGACCCTGCTTATCATCTGGAGTCCAGCTCGAGCGGATGGTGGGACAAGCTCGTCAATGCTTTCTTCGAGGTTGCCTCCAAAGATCTCGTATAGGGCAGACAGAGATTCGGTATTTTCGCCGGCGGCCTTCACTTCTTGACGCACGAATTCTCTCACGACTTGACCCCACATCGAGCGCTCCATGGTCGAGGCGATGATCAGAGCGTGGGACCACAGACGATTGTCCATGGCATGGAACACCGCGCCCTGCCGGTCGCCACTCAGTAGTCGTTTCCGTAGAGCTTCAACCGCCATCGGGTCGACAGAATCAGGCTGCACATTGGCACCCGATGGTCTGTAGATTCCCGAGGACTGTTCACCAGCACGGTATTGGATTGGACTCGACTCATCGACGTTGTGGACCTCGGGAGAGAGAATGAGGTTGATTGCTTTCAGCGCTGGACCCTCCAGTGAACCATCATGCTCCACCAGGACACGTACGATCTTCCAAAGCAGGGCCTTCTCATGAAGGCGTCTGGCCGGATCGTCATGAGCCTGAGTGGTGAAGATATTGGGCATGCCGGCCTCCATCCCGGCAATGTAGTTCGACATCCACGACAAGACGTCCTTCTTCTTCGACTTGGATCGAAGTGGGCCGGGAAAATCGTTGACTAGCTCAACTTGGGGAAGAATCTCCTTGCCATCACGAACGGAGATCTCGCCTGGCGCTGGCTTGATCTGGGGTCGCACGGCTCCCGTGGCATACCTGGGCACGTGCCTTGGGAATGAGCTGGTGACAGTGCCACCAAAGCCGAACGTGAACACTGGAGCACCCTTCCACCGCTCCAGCGGGTCAAATTGGGTATCGTCTTGAGGTCGCACAAAAACCAATTCTGGTACTTGGCCCCTGCCTTGACCAGTAGAACGCGTTGGAGGGCCAGAAGCCGGCTGAGCAGCAGCCGTACTGGGTGACGATTGGCCGTAAGCTGTGGCTGGGCGGTTGATGAAATCGCTGTTGTACGAAAGGTATGCCGCTTGAGGGCGCTGTTTCGACGGAGACTGAGTTTGGGACCGGCGTGGAGGTGGCAATGGGCCACCATCCGGGCGCTTCGGAGGCGACAACTGGTTTTGCAAGTCTCCATAGCCTCGGTGTTCAGGCGAAGTGACTGAGTAAGGCCCAGGAACAGCAGATGGTGTATACTGATTAGTAGACACTGGTGGCGTTGAGGACTGCGCTGTTACAGCGGGCCAGCCATTCGCACTCTCGTCGACAGAATCCTTATGATATGCTAACGGACTTGACGTGCGTGGTTGGAAGGGTAATATGGCGGCAGCGGTAGCAGGAGGTAGAGAAGGTGGTCTATTTGGCACCGGTGGGGGTGCTTGAAGGGGAGCTTGAACGAGGGCAGGAGATGGTGTCGGTTGCGCTGCGTATCTAGCAGCACTGGCAGAGGTTGCCTGGGGTGGAGGTGCGGGCGAGTATCG
The DNA here is from genome assembly GCA_002099365.1 of Phialophora verrucosa. NCBI lineage: Eukaryota > Fungi > Ascomycota > Eurotiomycetes > Chaetothyriales > Herpotrichiellaceae > Phialophora > Phialophora verrucosa. Next base: position 1,689,614 of record MSED01000015.1, on the reverse strand, counting down.
TGGGGAAGGCCCAGGGCGCGGGCCAAGTGTCGAAGTGGCTGGCGGTGCCGGGGAGTATCTAGTAGTTGTAACCGCTGGCAGAGAAGGCGGTGGCTGGAGAGGTACATTCGCATAAGGATCTAGGCGTTCCGGCGCCTGCAGCTGGTATTGGGCATATACATCAGAGGGTTCAGGGGGTAAAGCTCGCTGTTGCGGAGGCTGATTCAACGGTTGTTGGGGAAGTGATCCCGGAGGCGGCAGTGGAGCAGCTGGGGGACTCTGAGGTAGAGGGGGAGGGGGGCCGGCTGAAAATGACTGCTGTGGAGTGTAGCGTCCAGCGGGTCGTGGTTTCGATGTGATGGGCAACTCTTCGAAGAAGCCTGATGAAGAGGTCCTAGGCTTGGGCGTTCCAGTCTGGGTTGGCGCGACGGCCGAAACGCTTCGTTGCGGCATGGCAGGCGATGGTGTCGGAGGCTGCATACCTAGAGACGAGGAGGTCGGCGGTCCAGTTGAGGCAAACGGTGACTGCAGGGGATTTTCCGACAGGCTGCTGCTTCTAGGCGGAGGAGCGACAGATCTCGTCGTCTGCACTGGCTGTGGAACATGGGATTTCCTTTTAGGCTTTAAATCCAAAGGGAGATCGTAGGGAGATTTGTAGCCATCCTTTGCTTGATCCACGAAGCTTTTGACGCTCGTAGCCGGCGGTCTCTGTGGTAATTGAGCTTGGAAGGAGCTCACAGGGGGTAGACCCACGTTGTTATGCGTGGTCCTTGCCGTAGGAAACATTTGGAACATATCGGAGGTGGTAGGCTGATGAGGCGCATAAGGGTTAACGGAGCTCTGTCTTTGAGGCTGTTGCTGTGGCACAGTGCCAGACACTGGCTGAGAGGGAGGTACGGCCGTTGGTTCGTCATCGGAATCAGGAAGAAGGTCATCAGCATCCTCGACTAGAAACTCGTCGTCTCCAAGTGCAGCTGCCCACATTGCGTCGGGATCCTGGTTTTCGACGCTGGCGGAGGCGTTGTTGTCCGCAACAGAAGCAGTATGAGTAGCCAGCTCATCGAAGAAGGACGTCTCGCCAGGGGCATCTACCGCGGGCGAGTCTGGCAGATCCGTGTTCGATAGTTTCAAGGAATCCAGAACCTGAGTGGTGGATTTTCTGTCGAGGGAGGGGTGTTGGGGAGCCTCAGAGGCTGAGCCGGGGGGATTTGAGAAGAAACTGGCATCCTCATCATCTTGCACCTCGTTGAAAAGATTTTGTGCAGGTTGCTTGTCCTCATCTTGAACCTGTGCCGATGCATCTTTCTCCGGGTGGATCAGAGGTACACCCTCTTCGTATCGCTGATCTGCCTCGTCAATGGGCTCCTGTTGTGCCGGAATTGTCCATGACTGGGGTTCTCGAGTAGTATCACCGGCACCATTCCACCCTTCTAGACCCCGCGGATCAGTTGTTTTCTTTTTCTGTTCTACAATCCTCTCCTCTTCCGCAGTGCCATTGACCGTCTCAACTTCCAGCTTATCCGATGGTGCGGCAGTCTCAATCTCGTGGTTTGCCGGCTCGGATGGGTCGAGGTTAGGAAAGGTCGAGGAGCGGTGGACGTTATTAAGGATGTGTGTGCTGTCAAAACGCTTAATGCCCCAGGCAGGATCCAGTCTTTCGTCGTCATCATCTGAAGGCAACTCATCGCCAGCATAGTTCGTACCGGAAGCCCGCGAAGACCAGGTCGCGGCTGTGGCGGGTGTAGGCACGGGCTGAGGCTCGTCGGGCTCCTCCGGCACGACCGATATGTTTTGACTCGGAAATTCGACTCTTTCACTTTGTCGCGAGACCGGTGTCGGAGGTATTATATCTATTCGTGCATGGAGGGCAGGATTCGAGGCGACCTCAGCGCTGGGCGCATCGTGTCTAATCTCTTCCATCGTGTCGGGCCGCAGGGCTGGAAACCAGTGGCCCGTTTGTGTATCGTCCTGCGCGTCTGAAGAGACATTTTCAATATGTTCGGGTGTCTCCATCGCGACAGCCATGGATTAGATTAGGCGTGACTTGTCGAAGTCAGCAAATAGGTAGGGGGCTTGTCAGGGCTTCTTTCTGTCGTACATTGTGCAGCCAGTATCAGCAAACTCTGTAATACATTTCCACAAGGGACAGTTCAATCGCGCCGAGAGAAAGGTCGGACGCCTGAGAGATGTTGCTAGAGGTTGACAGGCGATGGGAAGAGTATGTGAAGTGAAGGCCAGATTGTCTCCAGACGATACACGGATGGGGATGCAGGATGCGGAAGCGGACGACGAGCACCCGGAACTGCCCAACGGCCGCCAACAGCGGCCAACAGCCAGCTGCGCTTGCTGCTCTCTTGCTCTGACGGTGGCAGCGCGGCGTGATATGTAGTCCACCGTAGTCGGCTGCGTCGCGCCAGAATGTCATGTCCGCATGTCTGCCCCAGGCTCCCCAGGAAGGCTGCCATATTACTTCTCTCACCATAACACAGACTTCCAAAGAAACTCTATACAAAGAACGACCTGCACATTTCAGGCTGACGGCAACCATTGGGCTTTATCAGGACAAAAATATACACGAAACCTGCACGACAGTTACCCTGTCGCTGAACTGAAACCCGAGGATGCCCAGCGAAGGGCATGCCTCCCTCCAGAGATGCAGATTCTGGCTCCGATGAGGACCTTGACCTCGACGAACTCGATCCCATCGTCCACTCATCCAACGAATCCAGGATAAACCCATCCTTCGACTCCGCGAACCGTCGCACCGCCAATGGCTCCACCAATATTCCCCTGCAAAGATTACAGAAATACGGAAGCAGTCGCTTATGGCGGTCTAAAGGGAGACCGGCCAGGACGGGCGATGCCGACGAAGACACTGAAGGGCTGTTAGGGAGTTGGCCCGGCCAGATTCACGGCACCGGCCAACTGCCACAATGGTCGGAATCCGAAGATCAAGTGGGATGGAATGTTAGTCGAAAGAAATACCAGAATCTCCATCGACAGAACAGTATATCTCAGGGGCGTGATGCCCCTTCTCGCCGTCCAAGTATCCGCCAGAGCATGCAGATATCCGACTTTGTCAGGCAAGAGTTGGCAGACATGCGCGAGGGCGACCAGGAGTTGGATGGCCACGAATCGCGCGCGGTCGACGTCGGTCAGTCTCAGAAGAAACGATTTCCCACGAACGTCGTCTCCAACGCAAAATACACCGCCTGGTCCTTCTTACCCCGGACCCTGTACAACGAATTCTCCTTCTTTCTCAATGTCTATTTTCTGCTCGTTGCCTTGTCCCAGATATTACCCTTTTTACGAATCGGCTACATGTCGACATATATTGTCCCCCTAGCCGTGGTTCTCACGATTTCGATTGGCAAGGAAGCCGTGGACGACATTGTCCGGCGACGAAGGGATGCAGAAGCAAACGCCGAACCGTTTACTGTCTTGTCCTTCTCCGACACGGCCAGAGGTGGCGTGGTCGAAGTACAGAAAAGATCGCGAGATATCAAAGTAGGGCATGTTTTGAAACTCGAGAAGAATCAGAGAGTTCCGGCGGATGTTGTCATTCTGCAAAGTCACTTGAGCGAGCTCACCGTTGCTTCCAGTGGTGACGGAACGGACGCCCAGTCATCCCAGACCACCGGCGAGACCTTTATTCGGACAGATCAACTCGATGGAGAAACCGATTGGAAGTTGCGACTTCCAAGTCCGCTGAGCCAGAATCTGACCCTGAAAGATCTTCAGCGTTTGAAGATAACCGCGGGTGCGCCCGACAAGAAGGTTAATGAGTTCGTCGGGACTTTGGAGCTCGAGCCCAGGCAAGCCTCCGCGTACGACCCGCATGTTCTGAAAGAAAATCTCGCTGACGACAATGGCGGATCAAGTGACCTGGGTCGGTCTGCAGCCGACAGAGCGATCTCAGCTCCGCTGACCATCGATAATACAGCTTGGGCGAACACTGTTTTGGCTTCCAGTACTACAACTTATGGCGCAGTCATCTATACCGGCCGACAAACACGATCCGCCTTGTCAACCTCTCCGTCGAGATCAAAGACCGGCCTTCTAGAATACGAGATCAACAACTTGACGAAGATTCTCTGCGTCATGACCTTGAGTCTCTCCATCATCCTTGTCGCACTCGAAGGGTTTGAGCCGTCAAACAAGAAGCCCTGGTATGTGGCCATCACAATCTATCTCATCCTCTTTTCGACCATCATCCCGATCAGCCTCCGGGTCAACCTCGACATGGGAAAGACTGTCTACGCGTACTTCATTCATCAAGACAAAGGCATTCCAGGCACTGTTGTCCGCACTAGCACCATCCCCGAAGATTTGGGCCGAATCGAGTACTTGCTGTCCGACAAGACCGGAACGCTTACGCAGAATGAAATGCAACTGCGGAAGATCCACGTTGGTACTGTTGCATATGCGGGCGAGGCAATGGATGAAGTTGCAGCCTACGTCGATCAAGCCTTTGCCGCCGGCGCTGGTCATGAGTCGAAGGCGTCAGAACTTGGCTCAACCACCAAAACTCGTCGAGAGATTGGTGTTCGAGTACGAGATCTCGTGCTAGCACTGGCCCTCTGCCACAATGTCACTCCCACCACAGACGAAATTGAAGGAGAGAAGGTAGTCTCTTACCAGGCCTCCTCGCCCGATGAGATCGCCATCGTGGAGTTCACCGAAAGTGTTGGTCTGCGTGTCCTTCAACGTGACCGAGAGAACATTGTCCTTCAGTGTGTCTCAACCGGCCAAATCGTCATACGTGCCGAAATCAAAGACATCTTCCCTTTCACGTCTGACAGCAAGCGAATGGGCATTATTGTTTCATTAACCTCAGAAATCCCCGGGCTCTCCAATGTAGACGAACTCTGGTTCTTCCAAAAGGGCGCAGACACGGTAATGACCTCCATCGTTTCCGCAAACGACTGGCTGGACGAGGAAACTGCAAATATGGCGCGTGAAGGATTGAGGACCCTCGTCGTCGGTAGAAAAAGACTCTCTCAGCAACAATACGCAGACTTCTCTTCCGAGTATACCGATGCATCACTAGCCCTGCACGACCGCGACACAGGCATGGCATCGGTAGTGAAAACCCATCTGGAACACGATCTCGAACTCCTCGGGGTAACTGGCGTGGAAGATCGCCTACAAAAGGACGTCAAACCATCACTAGAACTGCTCCGCAACGCCGGTGTGAAGATCTGGATGTTGACAGGTGACAAGATCGAAACAGCGCGGTGTGTGGCTGTTTCAGCAAGATTGGTCGCTCGAGGACAAAACATCTACACCATGTCGAAACTCAAGGCCAAACAAGCGGCCAAAGACGCCCTAGATGTCATGCGCAACCAGACAGAGTCAGCACTGCTCATTGACGGCGACTCCCTCCACCTCATGCTCAGCCAATTCCGCACCGAATTCATCACCATCGCGGTCCAACTCCCCGCCGTGATTGCCTGCCGCTGCTCTCCGACTCAAAAGGCAGATGTCGCGCAACTGATCCGGCAGCACACGAAGAAGAGGGTCTGCTGCATTGGCGACGGCGGCAACGACGTCTCGATGATCCAGGCCGCGGACGTGGGCATCGGGATCGTCGGCAAGGAGGGCCGACAAGCTTCGCTTGCTGCCGATTTCAGTATCGAGCAGTTCTGTTATATCACCAAACTTCTCGTCTGGCACGGGCGGAACTCGTACAAGCGCAGTGCCAAACTCGCGCAGTTCATCATCCACAGAGGTCTGATCATCAGTGTCTGCCAGACCATGTATAACATCGCCGGGCACTTTGATCCGAAAGGATTGTTCAAGGACTGGTTGATGGTAGGCTACGCGACCGTGTACACCATGCTCCCTGTGTTCAGTCTGGTGTTGGACACGGACGTGGACGAGCATCTCGCGAATCTCTACCCGGAATTGTACAAAGAGTTGAAAACGGGCAAGAGCCTCAGTTACAAGACGTTCTTCACGTGGGTGGCCGTGTCGGTCTACCAGGGCGCCGTCATCCAGGGTCTCTCACAGTTACTCGTCGGCGAGGTGGACGGCCCGCGCATGCTCTCCGTCAGCTTTACGGTCCTGATCCTCAACGAGCTCATCATGGTGGCCGTCGCGGTCACAACCTGGCATCCCATCATGATTGTGTGTATCGTGGGCACGGCGTGCATCTACGCGGCCAGCGTGCCGTTTCTGGGCGAGTATTTCGATCTGAGCTATGTGGCGAGTTGGAGCTGGGCGTGGCGGGTCGTGGCCGTGGGGAGTATTAGTCTTGTGCCGGTCTGGGGCGGCAAGGTGGCGAGGCGGATGTGGAAGCCGCCTAATTATCGTAAAGTACAGGGCATATAGACAGGTTCGGCCGGTAGCAAGGAGTATAGAAGCGTTTATTGTTGTTTGGTGTTCAAATATCGAGGCCGGCCCGCTGGTCCTTACAGTTCACCAAGCGTCATCCCCTTCCGAGGTGAACCATACATTCTCCCTCCGGTGCGCGGCTGCAAGCGACGGATTCTTCTTCGCCACCTGGAAGCATACGCTCCGTACTAGACGCAACGCGAAGGCCCATATTTCTCGGGCTCTTGCCGCACCTTGACGCACTTGCACCCGCTCGGGTCGTGACAGGGATCCCCCATTTCCGCGCGGTCCGTGCCTCCCCCTCCCGACGCTCAGTATTATAAGATCCATCTAAACGGTAGAGTACGTGCATCCCCGCGGCGTCGCAGGCTCGCGCACTCGCCACTTCTGAAATCATGATCCGGCCATCCTTGCTCTCGGCAGGGTGCAGGACCCGGAGGATCTGCACGAGCGCTTTTGTCCTGCTAATCAGGCAGGAAGCGACGAGGGCAATACACCTGTGCGGTTTTGGTTGGTTGTTTCGAAGATATCACGGAGCCACCTTTGTCGCGCCTGGGGGTGTTGGCTGAGCGAACAAATTGAGGACTGGTGTGAGATTTTGAAGAACCAGTTCGCCTTTTATGGTCTGGCAAGGCCGTTCGTTTCCCCCAAGAAAGCTAGGCTCATGGCGCCGCTGCCGTCGACCTTCAGGGGACGGCCTGCGGAGTGGCTGTGCGGTAAGGTCTGTTAGAAGGGCGAGATCACTATGACAGTGTAGATCGCTTCACGTCGCAGATGGGAGTGTGCAGTCTCCAGGCGGGGAGGCGGGATTCGCAAAAGTTCTAGCCGGCGAGGTGGTTGTACCAGGAATGAGGGTTGTCAGTCTAGGTGTTCAGAAGTCTATTGGTGTTGGAAGTGGTTAAGGTCGTGGTTCAGTCGGAACATAGCGGGCGCCATTTCGTCCAAGCTAGAGAGATGTCAAAGTGTATGGAGGTACCCGTTATGGATGCTCAAACTCACACCACTTTATACACCCGTTTGCCGCCCTAGCGCCGGTGTGCTCACTGTGGACAATTGAAAGTCTGTTATGGGCATATCTCCACTTCCTCGACTTTGCGAAAATACTGATGCAGGCCTACTGGGGCATTAACCGAACCGAAACATTCGTCACCAACGTGCCACTAAGCAGGGCAAGAATCGAGGATCGACTGGTCTGGGACACGGCACACCTCTGCCACTTGTCTCGCCGTGACCGCCCCATTGGGTGATACGCCTTGAAAGATGCCCACCTTTGTTGCACTAAAGCGAACTCTGATGGTGCATGCTTGTTATATTTCGACATCTGCTGTCATTTGGGCCCTTATTGTAGTTGACATGGTGGTGGAATTACCTGCTGACACTGGTGGATGAGGACCCAAATTCACTACATGGTGTGTCAGAGAGCCGAAGCTGTTCTGTACCTTCGCGATCAATAGCTTCGTTCGTAGGCTGGAGCCGCGGTCCATTCCATCCTGCGTGGTGGTGCTGGCGTTTGTTGCGAGCCTGTTTGACTGTACAGCAAGCGCAGTTATCTCTTCCAATGAGTGGAGGGTGCATGAGGTGGTTTAGTTCATTAAAACACTGATGGTTGACTCTGTCAAGCTATAGGGAAGCAAACAGTGACGGGATTTTCAGAATGGATTCACCAGAAGAAGCAAAGTCAGAGGTGGATATAGGATACACTCTGACCTGACGAATATCGGAGTCCGTTGCGTGGGCATCTTGAGCGGTGAAGTCGACTACAGCCCGCTCTTCGAAGCGTCTAACAGAAGACATGCGGAATTGTAGAATTCATGGGCCACTGTCTCGAGGCTCAACGACAAGATGCACGGGAAGGCGGCTTCTTGGCGTCTGCTAAACTTCTGTAGAGCTCTCGGCATACATTCCCTGCACGGCTCCAGGCAGGTGAATTCGAGTTGAGAGCCACCAGAACGCGGGGGTGAATCCGCACTTTACCAGTTGTTCAGATTAACCAAACAGCCAACGATTGCTCGTCAGCGAACACCACTCCTACATGCACACGCCCGAGGGTACGCGACGCCAACGAACCCTCAATCTACCAGATCATGGCGTCGTACCTCTCTTACTTCACCTCAAACTCCTCGAGCCAGCCGACGTCTCAGAATACCACTCCGGCTGCGACTTCGACATGGTCGAGCACATTCTCCTCCCGGATTGCGACCCTGCGAAAAGCTTTGACCAAAGACTCAGAAGAGGATGACCCGGACAATGAAGACTGTTCGCATATCTCCAATGTCCTGCGCGCATATTACACAGAGAAAGGGCGTCCATACCCTGAGTGGCTGCCACCTGATCCTAAAAGGCCAATCGCGCCTCAACCCCAGCCTCAAGGCTCATATGGCCAGTATGGCAACCAGTTTCCTTCCCAGCTCGGCAATCAGCAAACACATTCAAGAGGCTCTTCTGCGGGTCGGGGCGGAGGGCTATCTGATCTCTGGGACTCTGCTCCCGCCCCGACTGCTCCTCCGCCTCAAAGTCTCCGAGCGGTTCGGCCTACCCCCAACTCGTTGCGCTCCAATGACTCGGCTAGATCTCAATCAAGTGGAAATGGCGGAACGACGTCCTTTGGTCAGCCCAGCCCCAGCGCCAGACCCCTTCCCAGTCAAAGAGCTGGAAGCTACCAAACAGCTCCTGCTGCAAACCCCGGAGCCATGGGATCTCGTGATCGTCTGCGAGCTCGTTTGCAAGGTGGGGGCAGTGGAAGAAGTAGCCCTTCGGCCGGCCTGAACAGTGCTAGTCAGGGGTCATATGGTCCCGGGGTCGGAAACTTGACTAACAATCCCTCTCGAAGTGGGTCTTCTCAGCCCTACATCTCAGCCTCAGAGCCTTGGTCAACAGGCGGGGACCCGTATGCCTACGACTACGGCGGTGGCAGTGGCGGTGGCGGTGGTAGCGGCTCTTCGAATCCATATGCCAATCAAGGCCATCGCCAGCGTCCTGGAGGTCCGAGATGAGGTATCACAATTCGGCAAATTCAACCTCCGGCGTGTACAGCACGCAGACCTTTGGTGAGCTGGCGTGACCGTTCAAACAGCATTCTGGCCTCGCCAGGATTCGGTTGGACCACCTTGGCGGGCTTCAAATAAAACGTTCAAGCCTTGAATACCTATTCCCAAACCCTATGCGAGCGGGTCAATACGAACGTGCGCACCCGGGACCTTAGCTTGCCGGATGTCTGGCTGGCCTTGATTGTGGAATTGGGATCGACTGCAAGATCTGAAGCTAGATCCTATGCCGGGCCGTGCCAGCCTCGAACACCGGCGTAGTCTCCCATTGGCTCGCAGGCGAAGGACTCGAGGGCAACCTGGGTCTGTCGGCAATCTGATCGTATACGAAGTGAAATGGGAAATTTAACGTGGCTGGTCGTCAGCCTCTTGGCTGTTAGCCTCAAAGGGGAACTTGCTTGACAGTTCTCGGGGCCAGATATAGGGTCGCTATACGGATTAGGACAGTATCACAGAAGCATTCGCCAAATGGGGCGACGGGCAGCGAGTTTCATAGACAGCTCATCATCAGCACCGCCCCAAGTAAAGAGAGGCTGAGGTGGGACCAAGGCCCAACAAGGCTAGCCTCGGCATAATCGGGTAAAGCTGGCACTGACTAAGCGGGGCAGCGTTTCGGGAGCGTCCTCCACCTCTCAGTCTCACCTCTTTCTTTGTTCTGTGCTGCCGATTAACTTTGAGCCAAAGGTCCAGCCTGGATACGATCACTACGAGTACTCGTAGCTATAGTCGACCAGGCGCAGGCTATACTCGCTCCACGACGCTTTCTCCCCTGGCTATTCGCTCCGACTCTGCCCAGTCCGTCGCTCGTCGGAGCCAAATCCCGTGTATGAGTGGAAGGTTACCTTCGTTCTCACCACCACCACCACTACAACCACCACCACAACCCACCGCCCGCTTCCACATCGTAGCGCGTCTCTTCCGCCGTCCCGCGCTTAGTGACGTCCGGACTTTCCTCTCTCTTCTGCCACTAGCTTATGGCTCCAAGCCAGCGCAGTCTTCTGCGTCCTCAGTCACCTTCGCCTGCTCTCGCTAGCTTGTTTTTCCGGCCCCCATCATGACCCGTTACGCCATCCCACCTTGTCGCCAATGCCGACCTGGCTCCTCGACCGGCCAGCTTCAGATCTCGGCGCCCGGCACGTGGTCACAATACTCAGAACCTCGCCAGATGGCGCCAAAAGTCTCTCCGCTGAGCGCCTGAGGCTGAGGTAGCCAGTGGTCAATACTACGCTCATCACGTTAGACGTACTGGACATGTAGCAACTGATGCTCCGGATGATGACCTTCACCGCGCCATGGTGTGGCGGCGACGGAAGGGAAAACAGCCGCACAAAGTGACCCCATGGTAATCATTCCTAGAGTTGTCCATTTGCAGGTCTGTTCGTGCTTGGAGAAGATTACCGGAATCGCTGGTCTTTTGCTCGGCACATCACGCTTCTGCCAGAAGTTCATAATACCTCTGCAGGCACGTATGTGTCAGCCCGTCTCCCTGCCTTGGTTTGTTCCGCCCATAGCAATCCAACTGCTACACTGTACTGCTTCCTTCTACAGTCTCAACTCATCAATTCTGTTGCTGCGATCTTACTAAGTTTGCGTCCCCTTCTACCGGTTGGCGGGTCGTGTTCAAACCCCCTTGGGTTATATCATCAGCGATTACTCAACGTCACCCAAACTCCTCCTTCGGGCCCATAACATCGTTGCTGCACCTTGTTGTCTATGGACGAGCCCTCCGGTCAGGGCTCAGGAGGCAAGCGGAGTACAAATACCCCAAGACGACCTCAACCCGGTCAGCGAGGAGAGCCATCAAGTCGGATCTCCCTGCCATCTCACCCTGCCGGACGCGGTTCTCATACTCCTTCTCAGCCATCATCGGGCCGGCAAGCAACGATCGATCCCCTCTCGCAGCAATCGAGTTCACGAGCAAGTCCACATCAGTCACCGTCCTCTCCTTACGAAGACCCGATGTCTCGGTACGCAGGGCAAGGGCCGACCACGGTGGCGACAACGAGGCCGCAGACGTATCAGCTTGTCTCCCCTGGCACACCGGCTGATCCTCGAACCATGAGCCAAGTTAGTCCAGGCTTTATTTTTGTAATATTTCCTATGTTTTGCGGTGTTTCTGCGTTGAGTTCCTGATTCCTTTCCTTTGGCCCCTATCTCTCTCCTAAAGTCATTTCCAGTATATCTCTTTGCATATCTGGTTTTCCTTGGCGCACTCAAGACGGTCTCGAACGTGGCAGCTGACAAAGGGGCAGAATAACAAAGATCAATTGATCCAGTCTCTTCGAACTCATCGAGTCAATACCATCACCGAGTTACGCCGCATCGAGAAGATCTTCGCATATCTGGACTCGGCCGAGGTAACGGAGCCAATGACGACGGCGTGGGCTCACTACGTCAACTCAAACAACCTGTTGAATGAGCTCCGTGGTCTCACCAAGACATATCCGTTCAGTTCTGAGTGTCTCGACGAAGCCAAGGCTCTGGTGGTGCGCGACCCCAGTAGCACTCGGAGCTGGAACTACTGCTGGCTAGTCCTCGTGAAGATGGAGAAGGAGTAAGCACCGTCCATTTTGAGGCGATGGGTTTATCCCAGCGAGTGGATCGGACGCTGACCACGCTGCAGAAATCTCATTGCGAAACATGCGCGCGCCCTTGCTTCCAAGGCTAGCACCTGGGGAGGTCGCAGGCCGACGAAAGAAGAGTTCGAACGACTGGTTGCTGCCTGCGTGGCCGAATGGAACCGAGCACTCCGGCAAATGCTCAAACACTGGGACCAGGCTCCGAGCACGACGGGAAATTGAGGTGGAGTGGGTGGGCCATCGGCAAGGACCGAGAGGCAAAAGTCGAGAGTTTCCGGCTCTGGTTCTTGCCACAGGGCAGGCACCTACAGTACGCAGATGGACGGTCTTTTTCGCGTGGGACGTAGATTTGAAGGCACTGTGGCATGAGCTTGCAGCTGGTTCACGAAATCTTTACGGACGGGATCATCTGGACGAGGAGTTGGGCGTCGAGCTGGTGGTGCAGAGACTGGGTCTCAGCTGTTCAACGCCAGGGACGTACCTCGCAGGATAGAGCGTATCTCCCTGGTTGAGGTGCATTGGTATCGGGTTTTCGCCGTTCGTTTCACTCTCTATGCCGGGAGCATGTTCGAGTAGATGGGGCCTGCGGGCAGAAGCGTATGGGACACGGAAGGCGTATCATCACGGGTGCGAGACTGTATAATTCTCTAGACGAGGTTTCTTAATGCTACTACAACATCTCGCTGGGTCCATCCAAATTCGGACGTGTTCGTGTTCACGACTGTTTCTATCATTAGGACCACTACTGTAACTGTCTAGCTGCCAACAGCTTCAGATGGTGGGAGAAGGATATCCGAAAAGCTGCTGGGGGCCATGGAACGGTGCGGCTCCGCGGGCAATGGCATGGTCCAGCACAGCACCTCTCGAGTCTGTCACCCGGTCGAGCCTGTCAAAGTGAGAGGGTATACGAACAGCCGGCCTCGGCGCCCGGCTATGGGGTATTTACGACCAGGGAGGAGATTGTCGTCTTCCTAATCCGGCATGCAGAAGAAATACGGGACTTGACTGTTGGTGAGTGGTCGAGGAGTGCCAAGTGCTTCGAGCATCTAACGGCTTCTGCAAGTTCGGACAAGCGAGACGACCATCCTCGACAGGTGGACAAGGAGGAAGGCGGGTGACATCACCTCCAGGGAGTTTGGGAGATATCTAGCACCTCCTTCGTGGCCGGGGTTCGTGTCATTTGTGGTCGCGAATATGATAGTTGGAACCTTGCTGCACACATCTGACAAACGCCTGCGAGCACACTTCTTGGGCTAGGTCTTCTCCGTCGGTAAAGTGGGTTTCGACCACTGCGCGACTTCGGCGCGTCATCTTTGGGCGACATGGTGCGAGTGGGAGTATCGAGGAATGAAGGCATGATGGAGACCAAGACCAGCAACGCGGGGTCGGAATTGCCTGACGCTGCTCAGGCCATGCCCTCACGCGACTCCCACTCCGCGACCAGCGCACGATTAGTCGGACGCTGCAATGGACTGACAGAGGGTATCGAGTTAGTCACGGCCAACTACATCTACATCAGGATAGACATTGATCTGTCAGGCTCTCCAGGCCCTCGAATCACGATTGCCGGCCCCATGCATATCCAGGGCATCCCAACCTACCACGCTTCGCCCCGTGCGTGTAGCGCTGACGGTACCTGCTTCGAAAGGAAGACAGGCTTCAGAGAAGGCCGGGACATGCATCGCTGCTCCCAAAAAGCTCATTGCTCGGGACATGCCTAGATGACGTAGTCGACGTTGTCGCCATACAGACCATTCACTCTCGGAGATCGCGTAGTCACCTCTTCTAGAGGCGGTCTTGTGCCCTTCGTCTTTCTCACATCACCTCACCGCGAAGCGATTATATAACCAAATGCTACTGGGCAGGCTCAATCATCGCGATCGGATCAGGCGTACTCGCCAACTCCATCCATTCACGTCGATGCCAGGATGACGTCGATCGGTGCAGGCAAAGTCTCCCGCAGAGATTGCTGACGGAGAGATCGTCGAGGTTGCGACGCAACCACAATGCCCAGCATCGGGCGCACCGCAGACGGGGGCAAAGCATGACGCGAGCGCACACAACCTGGCAAGACCAGATGGACGGCGGGTTGGTTCGAGGTGGCCGCAATGGACGCTGAATAATGATATACTTCTTAGGGGACAAGGCGCGGGCGCTGATTGGCCAGCAGCCCCCCTACCTTTTGCCGGAAATAGCAAACGTGACTCCACCGTAGGCGATGGCGTCGCTCACAAGCTTCTCACTTCGTGTTCGCCCGCGTCTCGTCGTCTCCTCGTACATCTCCTGCAGGGCACGGTATTGCATTACTCGAAGCGGGAGACAGGCCCTGCCTTCCAGAAGCCCTGAACGCTTCCCCGGGCCCGTGCCACTCATCTGTCCATGACCGAATTCCCAGAACGACGCCTGCGGTGCCTGAGTCAGTAAATGATTTCTCGATCCACGTCCCACAGAATCACCGTCCAACCGCGAGTCCCTTGGCGCAGCCGCAGCGTACCCTCCTAGGCCCATTTGAGGGCGTCTTTCAAAACCGCCAGGATGGTGCGGAGCTTCAGCTCGGCGTGGGCTGCAGACACAACTACTGCCATCAGAAGCTCATCCGCCTGTCACCACTGACGAGAGCGGCACAAGGCTGACGTCCCGGAGTTGACCACCAACGAGTACACGTGATGGCGAGCTTGGCCGCCACAGTCCATACCGTCCTGCTCGGTACGAGTGCGAGTACCTGCGAGCCACCCCCCGAACCCCCAACCCCGGCCGGACCTGCCGCATTTTCGAGATGCACAAGGCCAAAAGTCCTGTTTCAGAAAGCGCAGATCGACGAGGAAAATCCTTCAGGAATTCGGACCCGCATGCGATCCGCTCTCATCTCTTTTCGCTCTCGTCTTCATACTCGTACTTCTCCATCATCATCGGCACTGACAAAATCAATACTGCAACGTTGGGACCGTCGACTGATTCGGGTAATTGCCTACTGTACATCTGCGCATCCACTGCTCCGGGGCCGAAGCAATCTTTTCGGCGCAGTTGCGGCCGACGACCTCACTCGCCAATTCTGACTTTGGCTGTGTGTCCAATGCAGTCATCACCACCACTTTAGCGACAACAAAGCGGTAAGGAACGTACGAGTATGTGCTCGCCACCGTCGGTGTGGGGAGCAAGCGTACTCTCGACACGTCCCTGGCTCGCGAGTCGCTTCCCGCAGGATGAGACTCCACTATTACGCCCATGGTCCTGGGAATCAGCTATTCTTACTTCCTGAAGCGATTTGTATCCACACTGTTGGCCCTCCCGGACTTCTGACAGTCAAGACGTCCAATCAGCTCTCTCTGCACACCATCTCAGCATGGTTATTGGAGCCCGCGTGTGCATGCTTGACTAGAATACGCAACTTGAATCCTTCTGTTTTGGTCTTAACCTGGCTGGCAACCATTCATAATCAGGAAACCGCGATCGGCGATGGAAGTTGCTATTCAGCGCCACTTCTGCCTTCGTCCCCCGAACCGGCATCTAGCCATCATTTCTGCGAGCAGGCCAGAGGTCACCCGCGACCCGGGTGTTGACAGCGGAGATTTTCCACATGCGGCAGGCCTTATGAGAATGATCCTTACGAGCCCCTCGGCGATGTTGGAGCGTCAACCTCAAATTGGTAGTCCAATCTACCAATACGGACGGTATATAGCAACGTCAGCAACAAGCGCACCGCTCAGGAGAAACGGCGTAGCAAGGTCGGAAGCCGGCATCGCGGCCAGAGCAGAATTTGCAGAGTTTCTTGCATGCTTGCATAAAGCTCATGCGCCAAAGCAGGTCCATATCCACTGTCCAGTGTCCATTTCACCGGAGCTAATCCGAAGAATTCCCTGCTTACATATGCACGAAAACTTTTCGAGGGCATGCTGAGCTAACTGACCCCACCGCTGCCTTGAGCTGGTTCGGTTGGAGAGGAGGACGACCGTTGGCCGGCACATCGTTTCGAACGTCGTGGGGCTTTGTTCCGAGGAGACTCTCCCAGCCTTAGGTTCCGATCTAGCGCTGAACGACCGCTGAAGCGATCAGCCACAAGGATTCGTGCTGCTTGCGGTGGTCCTGGCTGTGGCTCTACACATGTCCGTGCCGATATCCCAGCACACACACTTGCGCGCACGCCGACGAGAGTTCCACGTTCGCTGAACTGTCTGCGCAGTGGTGACCAAGTCTAGAAGGAGGTTGAGGCGAGCAACAGCAAGCCTCGACGCACTGATTTGTTGGCTTGAATCATCACTGGCTTCAGCCTGGCCCCCTCAACTGATAAGGTCTTGTTTCCTGGTACTCGCGAGCAGTGGTGATTGGTACCTTGAGGAACCCGGGCGCGAGTGCTTAGAGCTGGGATCCGTGCATCAGGCCAGAGAGTTCTCTTTGACTCGACGCCACAAATTCCCGCATCGACTACAGTGTCGCTACCGGAAGCCTGCGTATCGAGAGTTTGTGGTGACTGTGCGGCATACCCTGGAGGATCCGTCTATCCGCATCGAACCAGTCCCAGTGCATGTGCGCCTGACAGAACCCCCTAGCTTGCGATGAGTAAACACTGCGATGCAGTCACATTAGTATGCTCTGCGGAGCTGGTGCCGGCTTCAACAAATTTTCGAGATCGCTTACAAGCATCATGACGGTCTCGAGCGCGAACATGGCGGACAATGCCCCAAGTAGCACGAATGGCTCTGGTCTGAGCCGTCTAGAGGAATCAATATGCCATTGACCTTGAACTCGCCCAATCAGGCTTGCCTGGTGAACTCAACAGAGACCTGGAACGCCTCCCTGTGGTCAGAAGTTCGACCGAGTGGATACATCCTCTTTGTCATCGGTACACACACAATCCTTGAGTGCCTGACTTATCAGACCCGCCTCTGCAATGGGTCGGTCGGTCGAATCAGGTCCTGCATCAGGGAGATCATCACGCTGCGGAAGCCCTGCGCCTTCTCACGACCTGAAACATCGCAGCACCAACGCCTGGGGTCAATGGCTATCCCACTCTTCATGAGTCAGCACCGGCCCATACCTGGCGATCTCCACTGTCTGGCGCGGGTACGATGCACATAACAAGCTTTCTCATTTGTTTGGACCTGTTAAAGCATCCTCGAGGAACGCTCTCGATCCTCCACGGAGCAACGAAGTGGCGGAATTGGCGCTGGCTTTCCGGCTAAATATGCTCATGGCATAGCGTCTATGGAAGTAGGAGGTTTGATTACTTTTATGAGCACTGCACTGCACGAAAGGCCCATTCCATTTCCTCCCGGGCCAGCATCGACAGCGGCGAAACATGAGTCACCAACCTTGACTTGGCAGGTGACCTTACAGCCATTCCGACGACAAACAAACGTTATGCCACATCCGGAATGCCCTTTTGCCTAATACTCGTGAAGGTCTGTAAGTTTCTGGTTTGATATCTGGCACGAGCTTGTCCACCTGCCATTTGCGCCCTGGCGCCTGTATGACCATCTTGTATCTCGCCAGCAAGCATTGTAACCTTTGCGTTCTGAACTAACATGAGGCGCGAAGCCGGGAACCTCCGAGCCGGAGATGGACTTCGTCAATATACACACCGAGGGGATGTCGCTGTGATCGGAAACGGAAGGCCCGTAAGGAGAGGTCGGTAAGGATGCCGGTAAGTGAGAAATATGTGATGGTCTTTTTGCTCGGTAGTCATTCAGCATGCAACCTTACACCTGTCTGAGCAGCCCTCTAGTACTGCGGCCCTGTGCTACGTGGAGGCCACCTACCGGTAAGGGCTAGTAACACTTTCACCCCTTTTCATCGCATGACTCCCTCTACGGCGATTTGCTCCCTAACGTATTCTCTTTGGTTCTCCTCCACTTATTCCAACAGAAGGCAAACGGTGCCGGAAAGAGTGACCACACCGATTGAATAGCATCATCTCCACAACCCCAGCCCTGATAAGACGGTACGGTCGTCTCCGTCAAACTTCAGGAAGGTCGGTTCGAACCACAGCTGCCTCCCAACGACTCGTATTCCGATGTGTGACAATCTCTGTACACCCCACTCACTGTACGTGCGTCTCCTGTCGTTACGAAGCCAACTCGGAGCTCGGGGAAAACCTCGGCCTCGCACAGCTGGCTGGACCGGAAGCAGAGGCATATGAAGGGACTTCCTCAGAGCGAAGCGTGGGTGTGTGAGAAGGAAGGCAGGTGAGAAGGCAGGGAGCCTTCCAGCGGCCAAAGTCATATTCACTACACAGTGGAACGTCGAAGCTGAAGACCGTAGCCGACCACAGCGTCAAGGCATGGCGTCCAGAGTATTCTACTTCGAAGCACGTCTCTCCATCTCTCTTCAACCACAAGCCAGGGAATGGAACGACGATAGATCAATTCGATCCTCTCTGGCACAGAACATTCCGCGCGCCAGGTATGCCTGTATTTCCACACAATATGATTTCGACCCTGGGATGCGTCTTGCAAACGACCGCAACTGACTGTATGAAATACAGCCACACAGCCAGATAGACAGGACTGACAGGACGCCATACTCGCTGGACGTTGCTTCCTTTTTTCCCTGTAAACACCACCACCACCACACCACCACCATAGAATCGAGTGTTGAATTGATGTGTCGACACCAATGCAATGCAATGCAATGTATTATCTAGAGTCTTGCGAATATGCTATGCTGATTGGAACAATGCGGCGGAGGTATAGCTGATCCGCCTGTCCATTGAGTATATAGATTGCAGGATTACTTTCCTCCTCTACAATAAAGTCCCCAATCTTGATTGTCCGTTGTCGATCTCGAGCGTCGACTCCCCAGTTGCACTCGCGTAATAGACCTAGACAGGTATGCTGTAATTGATGACAAGATCCATCGACCAGCCCAGTGCGCTGCAGAAGTGGCACGTTTGCGAATAGACTCTCATGTGGCAATAGACACGCTTGCTTTGATAGATCCAGAAGACCTCCTTGGAGATTTTGAGGACTCTCCTGCACGGAGTGTCCTGTGGACGAAGCAAATGGGGCACTGGCAGGAGAACGGTCCAAGTCTTCGCATTCGGCTAGATGGGCGGCATCGTGCGCGGAGGACAAGGAACGTGGTACCCCGATCGACACCGCCGAGCAACGACCACGGGGGAAACTCTGACCCGCAGATCAAAGTAAGTAGGCCTCGAGCAAGACAGGCCTCTTGCACTCCCTGCCCACAGAATTAGTTGAGATGGGCCAAACGCAGGCGCGCCTGCTATGCTGGCCCAGAGCCGGCGAAATCAATGCCGTCCCATAAGGCCGTTGTATGATATCCGGGACGCAGGCCCAAGGAGTCCACTCTCTTCTGCAATCGGTCTGCTCTCCAGAAAATCCTGCTACTGCCCCCACTCGGCGGCAGTCTCGAATTGCGATTCAATCGTTGGAAGCTCTTGATCTTCTAACGACCTTTTGCCCACACTGCGTATCAACTGGAATGCTGGTTTGCCATCTTCATCCTCCTTGCCGAGCCAAACCAACACCTCCTCGCAGTCGGCATAAATCAAACCCATGATCGATACTTTGGTTTCTTTCTCGACGTCGTTGGCCTGGTCGGTGCAGCTACCCGGTCGTCAGTAGCGGACGGATCGTCTGAGGAGTCGAAGGCCTGGGATGACCGTAGGCAACTTCCTCAGATCTCCAGAGACTCAGATTGCGTCACACCAGAGGGTCCTGTCTTTGTCAGGCATGCGCAGATGGCGAAGAGCTGCTTCCAAGTTCTGGGGATCCTGATATATGTGGTTTCGGAGTTCGGTGAAAGGGTCCGATTCAGGCTTCAGTTCACCGCCATACCATGGGAAAGCTTGGTAGCCGAAGCGAGTATTGAGGTCCACGGCTTCGACAAAGCAACGGATGTCCTCGTCCCAACGGCCCACCTTCAGCCTTGTAACCCTCATCTGGCCATCTGCCAGCCTCATGGTATACACTGATTGAGACTGCTGGTGTCAACTTTCCGCAGCAACACTGGAGGTTGGAGATCGAAGAGCTGTTGTAGAGAGTAAGATAGTGCGTTAAGGTTGGTCTCTGGCAAATTTTGATAAGATGACCATAAGCTTAGAAGACCGAGCAAACAGCTCAAGGCACCCGTTGAGTATAATCTATCCGAATCTATGCTTTTGGACCAGCAAGTCTGGTGGCAACCGTCTTGACTGCGGCTTCCTCACGGCTTAAAATCCACATGAACAGCATTTGGATGACGAAAGCGTAAAGAGCCAGAAAATAGGTCCGGCGGTTCTTTTGCGCTCGTGCGACAGTGTAGGAGCTTCCGCCGCGCATGGCGGTCGGGTCTCCTGACGCATCCGGCAACAAGACATATTTCAGTGATCGGAGCTGCAATAGGTCAGCAGTCTGATGACTGGAGCGGAAGGACGAATGTATACCAAGAAAAATCCATTCGAATACCAAGTGTACAGGAACAGAGTCCAGCCCACCCAGTTGTTCGTACCACTTCCCCCTGTGAGGAGCTCACTGAAGAAAAGGGTGACTATGACCCCCACAAATTTGTAGCCAGAGTATGCCACGAGGTCAAGAAGCTGCGAGTCATTGGTGATGCTCAGCATGTACATTGCAATCTTCAAAACAATGATCTCGAAGATGATGACGAAGATTGCCGTGCTGGTGATGCTACCCAACAATTCTGGATGGAAGGACCCTCTGATTCCGGCGAGCACAGTCGACAGGAGAATATAGGTTATTAACGCCATGATCGGAATGTACATGTCTGGCGAGTTCAGGTCATCTCGTGGTGGCAGATAGTTGAACGAGTATGACTGTTGGGTCATTGTGCCGTCAGCTGCTGTGGATGATGTGGTCATTCGAGCTTGTTGCCGTGTCCATGGCTTATGCCGCCAGGGAAACAGGACCAGCAGCAATTTCCGCACCACGTAGGAGTTCGACACGTTGAAGTAGTGCTTCAGAGCTGAGACTGAAATGTACCGATTCAACTGTAGCGACATATGTCAGTCCTCGCTGTTCATCCCAGGGAAAAGCTCTCATCCTTCTGTCCGGAGGGTTGTTCTGACACGTACATTCTGCTCCATATATTCTTGCCCGGCCTTCATTGCATGTTGGCCTACTTGGAATCCCATTTGTGCAGTTGGGTCGCTAATGAAGTTGAAGCTCGGGCCAAAGCCTCCTCCTCCACCAGCTCCTGCGGGAGGAGACTGATAGGGGTTTCCATAGCTGTTTACTTGAGGTTGTGACGAGTTCTGGGAGGCAGGAGGCGGAGGCGATCGCATCATGGGCACTTGTGAGATGTGCTGAGGCCGAGGATGGAACAGTTCTGGGGATTTCTGGGGCGGGGAAAAAGGCTGGCGCTGCATTTTGATGAGAATCGACGGTGAGATGTATGCAATATGTGCCTGAGGGTTTTACACCTAGATATCGAAGTGTCTGAGGTGACAGACTGTCATAACCGAATCTCGAGACTTCGCTGTCCACAAACTTCTGGAAATGTGTCTCCGTCGCAGTTTCTCCGCATCCGAGTCTGCGATGGGCCCTGTGCTCCTCCGTAGCTGATACCGGAGTCTTGGCAGTGAATTACGCTTCGCTTCTGAATTTGAAATGTGTCCTCGCTCATCCACCGTCATATCCTTGATTTCTGCACTGCGGGGTCACTGAGTATTATTCGTCGTTGGATGTGTCAGTGAGCTCCGGCAAACTTGAGCCTAAGGCGTTAGGAGACGCTGGCTACGGTCTTGCTGTGGACTATAGACAATTCACAAATAGTCATCCCTCAACGGTGGAGGCGAGCAAAAAGCGGTTCCTCGGGTTAACCAGGCACAAGAATTGGCAGAAGTGCACCGGAAGCACACTCTATTATAAGCATGGCAAAGTGCGAGGTTACGTGGACGAGGTTCCGCCAGCGGGACATCAGTCTACGCTCTATCAAGGTCCAGTTAATCACACTACCTATCCTACTCTACTCATCGTAGGTAAGCTTTCTTGGGTATGCTGTTCACTTCTAACGTTGCCGATGCGGAATGTGCGGTGGGGTGGTACTTTTCATCAAGGCGACATGACATGGCCGCCAGCCCTATATGGAGAGAGGAGATCAAGGGCAACGAAGAGTGCGGCGAGAAGTTATGACGGGATTCGTCTGTGGACTCAGTCCTCACTCTGACATTAGCACCCCCGCAATTTCGCCATTTCTCCAGGCAGCGGAGTTATCCCTTGCGTTTCGTCGCGCGGAAGAGGAAGCTAGCGAAGGTCCATAGACGAAGTCTCGGTCCTACCATATAAGTAAACGTCCGAGCTTGTTACCATGGCCCAATGACCTAGTTCCCACAGCTAGTCACAGCCCTCTTCCCTCTCCCTGGCATCCTCGACACACCGTTCCCACTTCATCAAACCCAACACTACTACCTGTACCGACACCAGCACGGCCATCCCGATGGACAGTCCAGACCAGAGACCCGCCAGTCCGAGCGCGGGAGGACCAAGAGAGAGGATCAATGCCAGGGGAACGCCGAACCCGTAGTTGACTGCGAATGTGGCATATCCGCCCACAGCCTGACGTCCCAGTCCGCGCAGAATCCCATGGACGCAGCAGACCGCGCCGTCGAAGAGTTGGAAGACCGCAGCGAAGGGCAGAGTCGCCATAACTAGAGCCTGCACTTCGCCGGACGAGGGCCGAGTCCCCAGCCCAGCGATCAGACCACCAATCGCAAGGGCGAGGATGGAGTCCAGGACGGCTGTCCCAGCAAAGAACGCTGCATAGAACTTGGAGAGAGATTTGGCTGCGTGCACGGAACCCCGTCCAATCAGGATGCCAATTCGGGTGCTTGCTACCACGCTGCAGGAAAATGGAATGTGCCATATCAGGACTGATGTGGTCGAGAGAATCGCCTGGGCTGCCAAGGGCCCTGAGCTTAGTCGGTCGCCAGCCCCGACTTTGATGTACGCGGTGCTGAAGTTGAGCAATTCAAAGGCAAACCATTCGCCGAGTGTCATGACCGCGCCGGGTATAGAGAGCATGATCATCGGCATCCAGTTCCGGAACGTGGCTCTAGGAAGCAGTCCTGGCCAGCAGTGGTGCGTTTCCGGGAGTCGGAACGCGATGTATAGAACGAGCAGGATGGCTCGGAGGTCGTTCGTCAGAGCCGCTGCGAATGCCGACCCCATGACACCGAATTGAAGCTTAAATACCAGCACCCAGTTCAAAAGCAGGTTGACCGGCGTGCAAACCAGAAGAACGACCAAAGACGTGGTGAAGTTGCCTTGGCACTGAAGGAATCTCTTTCCCGCCTCGAACACCACATACCCTGGCACGCCGACGAGGGAGGTCCTCAGGAACGTCCCTGCCAAAACCGCCAGTTGCGGCTGTGGGATTACTCTGGCCAGGATCCACGGTGAGCAGAGCCAGATGATCCCAACGGGACAAGCCACGAGCAGAAGCAAGAGCACCATTCTCTGCACATGCAATCCGACGAGTCTCGGATTGCCTAATCCATAGGCTTGGGCGCATAGCGTGTCCAGACTTGTCGCGACGCCTTCGAAGATCGCGAACCCGACAATGTTCATCGTCGTTACCCCTAGTGACACGGCAGCGAGTTCATCCTCCCCGATGCGACCGACCACAAGCACGATGACCAGACTGTAGAAATATTGCAGCAGGTAGGTCAGGATCAACGGGGCAGAATACGATATCATCGTTCGTGTCTCAGCTGCCCATGTCGCGAGTGGGACCGATTTGGCGTCGTCGTCGCTATTACAATCATCGTCGGGGTAGTCTAGTCGGGCTCGATCAGGTTCGAGCAGTGCAGTTGTCTCCATTTCATTCCCTTTCATCGCCTACCATACCATATCATGTTGTTGTCCGGCTTAATCCTGGCTCATGGAGTGAGTGGTTGAGTGTTCGATGTGGGCTTGTGGGGTGCTTTGATAAATTGATTCCCTTGTGCTCTTGAATCACCGTATTCTAGATGCAAATTGCTGGTCATGTCGCGCGAGAGAGGGGAATGACGACGTCTCAGATTCCATGGTGGTAGAGTAGGGACAGAGGGCCATTTTGTCGTGAGAAAGAATACGTAGCGACTTGCGACAACGGATCGGGTAGTGTGATATGGTGCGGTCGGATGCAAGGTGAAGCACGGAAGCTCCCAACGCCTACCTTGATAGGGGAAAGAAGAACTGGGACATCCTAGTTAGTGGCTCCAGCCGATTTGCGGGTGTAAGCGGTGAAGGAGCTTGGTTGGGCGCGACACCACATGGTGGAATACAGGGCGCTTCGATGAAAGTTGGCTTGCCGAGTAGACATGCAGCCGTATGGTGTTGGTGTCCGATATCTCCCGTTGTCCCTATTTTGTTGCATCTAGTTAAGCACTGTCTAATACAGTAGGCAGTAAGTATTGTGTACATAGCACGCACTGGGTAATTCTTAGAGGGAGAAGCTGAGGAACACTGCCAATTTTCGATTTCCATTGTAACGCCCCGGGGGCCAGCGTCAAGCTTGTTGCCGGAAGCCAAGCTCCCCGGACAGTGTAGCCGCTAAGAGGTTAGGCTGCTCCGCAGGCGCATGCCTATTTACGGTAGGCGAAAGTGCTTCGGAGTTCGGGGGCCTGGCTAGGCACTCACGCACTCTGTAGGCGTCGCAGCAAGCAGTGGTTGACTTCAACAAATATCGCAGATGTTTCATGGCGAAATGAATACTTTTGGAGAGTCAAGATGAAGTGCATCCAATTGCTGCACCTCTTACTCAAGTCTTGGCACGAACTCGTACTGTGTACTCGAAGCTGTCGCTTCGGATTTACGAGCACCTCACTTCGATAAGTTCGAGTTTTCGTCCCAACTGTCTATTCATTCAGTCTAGCAGCCATGAAAATGAACAGTTTTTACCTATACATAGTACGTAGATGTCAGAAGTCTATGGTCTGGCAACTCATCACGAAATGGGAAGTAGCCCGCAGTGCGCTTTTAGCTCTCACTTCTTGTTGTCATGTTGATCATTTTCCCCTCTTCTTTCCTGCAGTGCGACAGAGAACGGTGGCCAGCCAACAAAACAGGTTTCTGCAAGCAGCTCCAGGAAGCTACCAGTCATGCGGCTGGCCATTTGTATGTGCATAAAGATTGAGATCAGGACGAGCGGCCATTGTGTTTAGAGATCAGACTGGCTTTGCTCTAATCCCACGTGCTGGCATTCATGCCAACAGAGTCAGTTATATAACATCACAATAGGCCGTTCGAGATGCAGTGCTGTTCTACACAGCAGGCATTCCTTCACCAACGCGACCGCACGAATGGAGAGAGCTCCCAATCAAAACTGCATTATGAAAGCCTTATTCTCTGATGCAGTAAAATTGGCGCGACACTTTAGAGTTGATTTGACGGCATTGGCACAGTGTGCCGGATGATCTGCAGGGCTACAGCAAGGCGAAACGAGCCCAATTTTGCACGAGCATGGACCCTGAGATCTGGGAAGAAAGGGGAAAGGGGCGAGGGGCCTTATTTTTCAAGGTTATCGAGCTTCGGGATAGAGTCATCGCCTCTCCCAATACAGCCTCCCTTCGTCAGATGTCGGGACCGTGATGCGTAAGGTACCAGAGCCAGCTTCACCCATCCGTCGCGAGAGAGAAAAGATAGGCAAAGCGATGTTGAAATTACCCGGCTGGGGACCGCGCCACAATGACTTTCGACTCGCCGGTACCCGGGCAATCTGGCCATCCTCGGCTTGCATGGAAACTCTCTTTCTCGTATTCTAGAGCTGCAATTTGCGACGCGTGTCGGCCTTATTAAATCAACGCGCGCAGCAAGAAAAGTCGACGGAGTATGGCCAGCTTCAAGCCTCGAGTTTGAGGTTGAGCGCCGTCTTGGCCCCAAGCGTGGTCGACCCCTTTTCCGATCCCTGCATCTCCGCCCTTTCGTTCGCTTAACTGACCGTGCCTTGCGCAAGGCTGAGCCCGAATCTCGATATGGAGGGCTTGAGGGGTCAACGAAAGAGCCTGTCGGGCACGTATCGCTAATCACGTTCCTTGGCTCGCTGCAGGACTAGACCATTGCAGTTTGGACTGTGATCAAGCAGGCATATTGACAAGTAAGGCTAATTTTGAACATGCAAAACCCGCGGGCACCTACCGAGCCTGCTGCCAAATGCAGACGGCGGCTTGAAGCCGGTGGTTTCTTATACACAAGACTTGGGGTTTATATACTGCTACGTCCCTCCGGCCGGATCTTCCCCCAATCCAGCCTTTCTTCCAGTCACTCCTTTGACCTTGTTTGCAGTTCATCTCACCCAAGTCACTCCTTCCTGTCAAGCAAGAACGATACAAACAATGGCATCCAACGCTGCTGCTCCTGCTCCTGCCCAAGGCGGCGTGATTGACCAGAACGACGTGCAAGACTGGGTGAAGCGTTTCAATGAGGGTCTTGCCGACTCGTCCGTCATTACGGCACCATCTGCGCCAGATGCTCGGCCGTGGCACAACTCGTTCTTCGGCTGCTTCGCTCCCATCGACACATGTACGCACTGGGTCCCCTAATCTCTCACATTTTGATCCGATGAGCTGACAGCCCGCCACAGGCCTGATTACTTGCTGCGTGCCGTGCGTGACTTTCGGCAAGACACACCACCGAAGCCGAAAGCACGGGAATATGGAGGGTTTCAACTTCATCAACGCTTCGGTGAGTTCACGCTGGGATGTTGATGGTGGCAACGAGGGCGGACTGACAGGACTTCGATAGTGCCTCATGTTCACTGGGTTCTCCTGCTTCGGTCTGCATTTCATCCCGATGATGTTCCAGCGGGCCGACATCCGCAAGAAATACAACCTTCAGGGAGACTGCGTGACGGATCTGTTCACATCATGCTGCTGCGGATGCTGCTCCCTCATTCAGCAGGACAAGGAAGCCGAGTTTCGAGAGAAAGAGTTGGCCCAGAAGCTCAACGGTGCAGGATACGTCAAGCCTCAGGACATGGCCTATCCTGCATAGACGATCAGTTTTCTCTTGGTTGGGATCTTGGTGGGCCAAGGTCTGAAGGCTGTAATTTATGATTAAGCTGGACATAATAGGGATGGTGCTCGTGCTTCAAGGGGATCTTCAAGTCTATCGCACATGGTCTGCCAACGTGAACCCCTGCTCAAATCGGGCCTTCCCCTTCTTTTGCTGAATCTCGATCTCTCATGAGTACTGTCATCAGAGCTGCAGCCTAGCTGTTGTGAGCATGTCGCTGGAAAAGAACCCTTCACATCTGCAGGGAGGCCACAATGCGGGGGTGACACGGCTTGAGATTTGTCTCACTTCAATCGTGGAAATGCATTTCCGGCAAGTGCCCGGCTGTGTGAGAGCAACATCGACAATTCCACAGTTTATGGTTGTGCAAACATCTCGACAAGACTCACCTACAGCCCGTGTGACTGGTACCGACCTTCGAGATGCCTGCCGCTCCCATGACCTTCCCTCCCTCGTCCTCGACCATCCGTGTCCGAATGATCGACACCACTGCCCGAATGACCGTGCGAGCCGAATCATTCGTCGAACCCGTGCAACCAGGCCACGAGTTTCTCAACCTCAGCGCTGTCGCATTCTTACTTGACCATGAGCCCTCTGGGCGCAAAGTGATGTTTGACTTGGGTGTCCGCAAGGACTACTGGAACTATGCTGCTATCCTACAGAAGAGGATCGGCACCGTTATCCCGAGCCTGAAGGTCGACAAGAGTGTTACAGAGATCTTGGAGGAGAATGGGATTGGATTGGAGAGTATTTGTGAGTTCGGAAGATGTACCTGGAGCATGATCCTGATGACCCGCAAATCTCAGCTACCGTGATCTGGTCTCATTATCACTGGGATCACATCGGAAATATGGCCCTCTTCCCAGCCTCGACCGAGATCGTGGTTGGTCCTGGGTTCAAGTCCGCACCGCAGCTGCTGCCTGGCTTTCCCGAGAAGCTCGACTCGCCGGTGCTCGTGTCCGATTTCAAGGGTCGAGCGCTGAGAGAGATCGACTTCACGGCGTCGAACCTTCACATAGGCGGTTACCGTGCGTATGACTTCTTTGGAGACGGGTCCTTCTATCTACTGGGTACGTTTTCCGCTCTCCTCAGAGCCGCACGTCTCTCGTTCTGAAGCCGTACTCATGGCCAAACCGCTCGGTAGATACGCCTGGCCACTGTATCGGGCATATGTGCGGGCTTGCACGCACTACTTCAGGCGACGATAGCACGTTCCTATTGTTGGGCGGAGACATATGTCACTTCGTGGGTGATATCAGACCGAGCGTCACGTATCCGCTTCCCGACGAGATCCCAGCAGATGTGCTGGACCACGATCCTTCGTACTTTCCCAAACCGTGCCCGTGTAGTCTGTTCGCTGACCATCATCCGCAACTCTCCAATGACGTCTCTTCCACCGAGCGGCAGCGGACGCCGTTCTACAGAGTGTCCACCCACGGCGCTTCTGCGTATGTCGAGCCATCCACAGCACAGGAATCAGTGAATAAGCTGCTCGGGTTTGAACAATCGCACAATGTCATGGTGTGCCTTGCGCATGACGAAGCATTGTTGAAACACCTACCTACTCTGAATGACCATCCGGAGTTGGCGCTCAACGACTGGAAGAGTCGTGGCTGGAAGGACAAGACCCGCTGGGACTGGCTGAACGAATTACCGCGCAACGGGAAGCCAGGTCGAAAACTAATCGTGGAGGGGTTCTGGCGGGATGGGAAACCGTGGGATCGATCGAAGGAGTAGATGCAACAGAAGGGGGAACAGCTTACTCGGTACCGAGGATGCCAAGCAGCATGAGACATGGTGTGAGCTGAGCATTGGAGGTGATTACTGTACGTGACAGGGTCGTGGGTACGTATTCAAGAGCCGATCCTCCGCCATTTGAACTCTCCTCGCGCTTTCGTCCCATCCTAGAGTAGAGCAGAGCACATGGTCAGTTCGAGCCGTTGCAATTATGCATTCGTTCCGATTCAAATGCGGAGGGAAAGCAAACCTTCAGAGTATACCACTTGACGGGATTCAGCGTCATATACGCCTGGCCGTCGTGCTCGCTGAACCGCGCAATTCTGATCTGCGGCTTGCCCACCCAATTCGGATTGATCGCGACCTCGACATCCGTATGCCACAGGAGCGACCCGTCGTCCTGCTCCTTCACCGTCATAAATCCGCCGTAGGTGGTCACACTCCTGCCTACGCGCAGCACCTCGGCGTCCGTGGCCAGCGCCCAGTCGTCGGACGCGAGCGGTTCCAGTCCTGCGGGCGCCACGAGCGTCGCGAGCAGGTATCCCGACGCCGAGACCACGACCTTGCCCTGCGGGGTGTCGCCGTAGGGTTTGAGCAGGAGGGTCCGGTCTGCCGGGTTGTCTGAGTCGTACATTTCAGCGGAGATCAGGCTCCACACTCCGATGAGGTTGTGTTTGTGCTTTTCGAAGGCGTTGGCCATGGCGAGGGTTTTGAGGTGGGCGCGACAGGGAGCGTTCTCGGTCTGGGCTCGACTGGACTGGACTGGTTTGCCTGAAGGTGGATTGAGGTGTTGGGACAGGGTGTATGCTGATGTTACGGTATGTAGATACGGAGTGCTCTATCTGACTGAGTACGAGGTATATGGTGGGTCGTGAGTGTACTGTGAGTGTACAGTCACGGGTATAATCCTACTGTAAGTCGACGGTGATGGACTTTTGAGGCAATGACAGGTTCGGAATTTATGTCCCAAGCACGAGTGGGCCGTGTCTTATCATATCTTCTGAGTATGCCTTAAATCCACGGGCCATGGGTACTTCAGAGATTGTAGAGTTGGAGAGATCAAGATCACCCAGGTTGCGGGGAAAGATATCGCCGAATTGAGTTGCCGCGGTACATTCCTCTGAACACGCACCGAGAGCTGGCCAAAGTCAATACTCTTCCGGTTGTCTCCGTATACCAGTACAACTTGTCGCGTCGTCTCATATCCAACTTCGATCGCCCTGCGTGGCTGCTCAATAAGGGCCATGGACGTCCAACATGTGTCCTACCTCCATTCCAGGTCACGCTTGGAGCAGCCGGCAAAGAGGCGGTTCTAATATTCGTTGGACGATGCGATTATTGTTTAGGACGGCCCATGTTGCAAGAACTGGCACCGCGCCAGAGTCCGGTTGCAACGTCCTAACCAACAGCTTGCAGTAGGTATCATTGCTCCTTCTCCGAATTGGAACAAGGCCATGGGTGGCGCGGTCAACTCATTGGCCAGGCCGACAGCTACCAGGCAGCAAAGAAGTGAGAGTGGCCCTTCTTCCGGGTTTCAAATTTCTCACGGCGAGCGATATCTGCATAAAACTCTTTGTCAACCAGAACAAGAACGGCGTCTCTCACACTTGCTCTTACGAAAGTGTAGCAGCTCGCAGAGGCGAGCTTCAATTTCCTCAAGTATTTTGGTTTGACCAGCACACCATTAAAAATGAAGTTTCTGAACAGTGGGTCGACGCTTGTTACGAATTCGGTCCACTCGATGTCGTCAAGTCTCCCTGTGCTAATGATCTTACATACAGCTCTGACTGGTAACAGATGAAGATGCTCTACTTCCGGAAGACCTCCCCTTCCTAATGTCGATCTGCCAGAGTCTCTACGAGTGTCAATTTACAGAGCCAAAAGGAAATGGGTAGCCGAGCCGTATGTATGGGATGGAGCTTTCCCCAAGCATCTGGATGAGATATCGAAAAAAGCGCTGAAGGGGAAACCGATCAAAAACAACGTCAAGTAATCGATTTTTCCTCCCAGTCATACGGCAGCAGCTTAACAACACCCAGGTATGTGGTGAAGGGTGCGTCATCACCCACAGTAATACAATATTACCAGTACACGCCCATCAACAGCGACAGGGGTATCCCATACGAGTTCAGGTTCCTCTACAGAACCAGAGGTGGGTAAGCGAAGTACATTCGTGGTTCACGTACTGATGTCTACAGGAACACTTCAGAGTCTCAGGTGCATTCCAAGGGGCCCTTCACCCATTCTCGACGCTGGACTTATGATGCGGCGCAACAGCGAGATGATACTGGCGATGCATCAAGAGCTTGGGGAATTAAGAGTATGTAATTGACCCCTGGCGATACACAGGACCGACCAGGAGAGAGTGGCCCGGGCAGAGTCTGGGAATCGTGTCGGCAGCCTATTCGGCTGTGAGGGCCCTGCTGGCACGATCACTCCAAGTCGTGAACCCAGCGTCAAGGTCGAGCCACTGGTGGACACCAAGAGTTCCCTCCGGCAGCCTAACAGGGTCAAAACGGAGACTCGATCGTCGATTCTTCCGCCTCCTTTGTTCGCCCACATCAAGCAAGAGAACCGTCGTCTACCGGAGAGGACCAACCCTGGCAGCAGTGCAAAGAGATCACGAGACGGAGCAACGCTTGACGATGGCGACGAGCCAGTCGAAGTACCACCACCTTCCAGGAGGCCAAAGGTCATTATTGATTTTACCGATGATTGAGCAGTAAATGATTCGGCCAGAAACCATGTTTGCGTGCGTAAACCTTGAGCGAGATGAGCGAAACACAAGGAGGAATGGTGTTGGGACTATGAGCGAAGCGGCCTTGACCGAGTTTCTTACACATCATGCGGGGAGGCCTGGCGCTCAAATCGCATGTGAAGAGCAACGGTGTGCCTGGATTGATGTGGAAAACTACATGTCTGTGAGAAGACACTGTAAATCACACGGCAAGCCGAGATCGGGCATACATACCCCTGGCTCTCCACAATGTCGGGGTATACACAGTCCAGAAATGCGGAGATGAATTTGGCTTCTTTCAAACGGACCAAGGTACTTTCGACCTCCCCTCTGGGACCCCACGGACATTGTCCGGCAAGGGGAGCGTTGGTCGATCATTGTTTCCCCGCGCAATACATGCTGTATCGAAACACCATGGCACGGCTCAAAAGCTTTTATGGTCTTTGGACAGCACCAAAGACAGCTTAGACATACCCATACCTCCAAGGGACACATATCAACATACTTTAGAGAGAAAAAAATGGCCGACATACTGTTGAAGAAGATCCCATACACGGTACGCCAGCTCGGCTTAGCAACCTGCCCCGTACTCTAACGGAGAGATCCAATAGTTCAACGACCCTTCCTTGCTGGACACCCGCTCCTTCATCGGAGGCAAATGGGTCGACGCCAGCAATGGCGACAAATTTGCCGTGCTCGGTAAGGATGTCATCCCCCGATATTGTCGTTCCCGCCACTGCTCACGATGAATGCCGCGCGCACCCAGACCCCAGCGACAATGAGCAGATCTGCCACGTCGCGGACCTAGGTCGAGACGAGACCCGCCAGGCCATCGAAGCCGCTCAGTCCGCCTTCACGACGTACCGCAAGACTACGGCGCGCGACCGGCGGTGGCTCATGCGGCGGTGGGCCGACCTCATCAGAGCAGCCAAGGACGACCTCGCCGCGATCTGCACGCTCGAGCTCGGCAAGCCCTTCACGGAATCGCTCGTCACCGTCAAATACGGGACCGACTTCCTGGATTGGTTCGAAGGCGCGATCGAGCGCCAGTATGGAGAGACGATCCCCGCCGCAAAGGGGGAGAACCGGATCTTCACGATCCGGCAGCCGCAGGGCGTGGTCGCGGCCATCACGCCCTGGAACTCCCCTATCGCCATGGTGACGCGGAAGGTCGGCGCCGCCATCGCCGCCGGCAACACCGTCGTGTGCAAGCCCGCGCCGGAGACGCCGCTGTGCGCAATCGCGGTGGCCAAACTGTTCGAGCGCGCGGGCGGCCCGCCGGGCGTGCTCAACATCGTGACGGCCAGCGTGGAGAAGTCGAAACTGGTCGGCGAGGAGATGACGCAGAACCCCAGCGTCAGGCATTTGAGCTTCACCGGCAGTACGGCCGTGGGGCGGTACCTGCACGCCGAATGCGCAAAGACGTTCAAGAAGACGAGTCTCGAACTAGGGGGCAACGCGCCGTTTATTGTCTTTGAGGATGCGAAGCTGGACAAGGCTGCGGAGGGTGAGTCCGTCCGTACATGCGTACGCGGTGCGTGCCGAGTATCGTGATGCATACCGTCCACACCCTAAGCCATGACTACACTGCGTTGCAGCATGCTAATGTTTGACTGCCCGTCGTGGTGTGCTTCAGGTCTCATATCCTCGAAATTCCGCTCGTCGGGCCAGACGTGCGTGTGCGCGAACCGCATCTTCGTGCACCGCTCCGTCATGGACGCCTTTGCCACCGTCCTGGCCACCAAGCTGGGCAAAACCTTCCGGTACGGCTCAGTGTGGGACAAGAGCGTCAACTTCGGCCCGCTGTACGCGGCGCGGGCGTTCACCAAGATCACCGCCCAACTCGACGACGCGCTGGCTCACGGCGCCAGAATCCACGCCGATGAGACGAGCCGCGCCGGCCCCGACGGCTTGGGGCCCAATTTCTACGCGCCGCGCATCATCACGCACGCGTCCAAGGACATGCTCTTCATGAGAGAGGAGACGTTCGGGCCCCTGGCGTTCCTGGTCCCCTTCGATACGGACGACGAGGTGATTGCGCTGGCGAACAGCACAAATGCCGGGCTGGCGTCGTATTTCTTCACCGAGGACATTTCGCGCGTGTGGCGGGTCAGTGAGGCGTTGGAGTCCGGCATGGTGGGCGTGAGGGTCGGGTTGATCAGCGCGTGTGAGCAGCCGTTTGGCGGGATCAAGGACAGCGGGGTGGGGAGGGAAGGCGGGAAGGATGCGTTGGACGAATATACCGAGATCAAGAGTATTACGGTGGGGATATGATGGGGGAGACGTAGGATGTAGGAGACGGTGTAGGATGTAAGATGGAGAAGGTGAGATGGAGGACGTATGATACAGGTGTTGTTGTTGCTGGTGGTGCTTGTATGTAGTTGAGAAGTGCGACTACGATGCACACTGTATCTTGAATTCGCACCTGCCTCCATCGTCTACTCGGTACAGCAACATACAGCGGAACGTCACTTTGTTGGGGATGCAACGGCTCTCGCAGCAGCAGTTCCTGCCCTTCGTCCAAAGACCGCTCCGGAAGTCAACCCGCTGCCGCCGGGGTAGTTCTCGTAGAACAATCCGCCCAGCATCTCGCCCACCGCATACACGCCCGGCACTTCTCTGCCCGTCGCGGAGCTGATCACCTGGGCAGTCTCCGGATTGACCTTCAGCCCGCCGAAAGTGAAAGTGATGCCGCACGTCACAGCGACAGCAAGGAACGGTGCTTTATCCAGCGGTAATGCCCAGTTCGTCTTGCCGAGGGGTAATCTCGTCGTGCTGGACTGGGTGGACAGGCCGTCGCGCACGGCGGGATCCCATTTCTTAGCCGGGTTCTCGTTCTGAAAGGCGTAGACCGCGTCGTTGTACTCTTTGATGTTGCGGACGAAGGCGTCCTTGTTCTCCAGACCGTGCGAGGTCAATTTGTCGGCCAGCTCCTCGACCGAGTCGGCGGATATCCTCTCGACTCTTTCCGGGCGGTATTCTTCCGACCGCAGCCACGAGATGGTCCGCGAGTCCCAGATCTGGAAGGCCACATGGCCCGGTTGAGCGAGGATGGCCCTGCCGAACTTGGCGTACGTGTAATTGCGCAGGTCGATGCCTTCGTCGACGAACCGCTCGCCGAGGACGTTGAACATCAGGCCCAGCGGATACCCGGACTTTGTGAACTCGTTGGACGCCTCCCGGTCGCCGGTGTCGCTGGGTGCGTTTGCGTCCCACGCGACAGAGTGGCAGCCGGACCAGTTCCCCGCCTGGGCGGCCGAGACGTCTCGAATGGCCGTTTCGAGCACGTCGCCCGTGTTGTGCGGCGTGCCTCGCACTTTGGCCAGATCCCAGCCAGGACCCAGGTACTGTGATCGCATTCGCGGATTGCTCTCGAATCCTCCGGCCGCGAGGATAACGGCCCCGGTCTCGATCACGGCCTCTTTGCCGTTCGACTGCACGGCGACCGACGTCACGGCGCCGCTTTGAGGATCGGCCACCAGCCGCTTCAGGGCCGTCGAGTAGAGGACGTCGACGCCGTGGTTCTTGGCGGCGGCCTTGTGGTCTTCAACCAGGCCTTTGCCTCCGTCCTCTGTCTTGATATGCAGACCGCCCCAAAATTTCAACCGTCCGTCGACTTCGTACGCCTGCCTGTTGAACGACAGCTGGAACCGGATCCCGTTGGCTTTCAGCCACTTGACCGTCGCGTTGGATTCTTCGATGAGGATCCTCGACAGTCGCGGGTCCGACCGGCCGCTGCATATGCGCTTCATGTCCTTGGAGAAGTCCTCGTCCGTGTACGGCTCCAGGTCGATCTTCTTGGCCGTCTCATCGTCGACATTGTTGACCAGCGGCAATAGATCGGCGATGCCCCCGTGGACGGTCCGATATGCGCCGGCGGTGAAGTAGGAGTTGCCGCCAGCCCATTCCTCTGGACATTTATCAATGAGCACGACGTGCTTTGCTCCCGCTTGTTTGGCAGCCACGGCCGCTGAGAAGCCGGCGTTGCCACTTCCGGCGACCAGGACGTCACAGCGCTGCGGAGGCGCCATTGGTACATTCAATTATATCCCTAGAAACCAAATGTCCATGGAAACAGAAAGAGAGTTTCTGACTAGTAGTCGTGATATCTCGACGCGGTGCTTGTGGGAGAGAAAGTCCCACCATTCGCCTCGGCGATATGTAACTACGACTGCCTTGTGGTGAATCATAGAGGCAAATATCCATACGTCCGCTATCGGCATCCGATGGGGAAGATGATACCCATAAGGGATCGGTTGCAGGGGTGGAAGTTGGAGAGGCCCTGTGGTCGGTTCCCGGCCACCTCGGGCTATCCTCCGCATTGAATTGTATGTAACACTATCTACCGGTGTCCCCTCACTGCTCAGCCTCGTCTTGCATGTCGCATTGTAGCGTGATGAGGAGGTAGGTCCTCACGTCAGATGGTTGCCGGGGCTCGCTCTCAACTTTCACCGAAGTCACTGGAACTCCAGGGTCATACGTATGCACGGTTGAGAAAGGTCCACAGCGAGAGCGCACGAGAATCAAATCTGTGGAAATTGACTCGGTCAATCACACCCATACCACGATACATACTATTACAGCACAATGGGCCGGCTTGACGGGAAGGTCGCTCTCGTCACGGGAGCGGGCAGTGGATTCGGCGAGGCCATTGCACATGCCTACGCCGCGCAGGGAGCAAAAGTGCTGATCGCGGACATTGCGGTGGACAACGGACAGAAGGTCGCCTCGGCGATTGCAGCGAAAAGCTATCCCGGAGAAGCGATTTTCGTGCCGCTGAACGTTACAAAGCGCAGCGACTGGGAGCAAGGTCTGGAATTGGCAAAGCAAAAGTTCGGCAAACTCGACATCGTGGTCAACAACGCCGGAACAACGTACAAGAAGCAGCCGAGCATCGAGGTGTCGGAGGAGGACTTCGACCGGATCGTGGCCGTCAACATCAAGAGCATATATCTGAGCGTGTCGGTGGTGATGCCATACTTCGTAAGCAGGAAGAGCGGCGTCTTCTTGAGCACTTCCTCCATTGCCGGCATGAGAGTCCGTCCCGGCCAGGTGTTTTATGGGGGTACCAAGGGCTTTGTGAACACAGTGAGTCCTTCCTACTCCTCCGACTCTGCTAAGTATCATGATGGACACACGTTTTGCTCACACGGTTTCCGGGCAGATAACGCAGGGTCTTGCCGCGGAATACGGACCGGAGGGGATCCGAGTCAACTCCATCTGTCCTCTGAGAGGTGCAACCGGTCTGCTTGAGTTGTTCAGCGGGGTCCCTGATACGCCCGAGGAGAGGCAAAAGTTCGCCCAGTCTGTGCCCCTGCGGCGCATGTCGGAGCCAGATGATATCGCGAATGCGGCGGTGTATCTCGCGAGTGATGAGGCCGCGTTTGTGACAGGCGTTAATCTGCCCGTGGATGGTGGGAGACTCGCTTTTTGACCCGATCAGAAGAAGGAACTCATCCCTGCCTGCCCTGCAGCTCCCTTCCCCTTGGAGAAGGAGTAATTATTAGCATGCCTTCTATGGAGCATAGACGTGATCCTTTCTCGTATAGGATCCTGTTCCCACAACAGCCAGGTAATTAATTAGCTGAAGCAGCTGCGTTGTTGAGAAAGCATGGTCCAAATCGACTCTGGTCATCTGCCTGGCAAAACCAGATCAAGGGCAAAAGAAGGCCATTGACCCGGGCCACTGCTGCGAGACTGGCCACTAGAAAATGACGACGCTGCTCCTTCGTGCCTGGGAAGGAGTTCAGGGCTTCGTCCTCGGCCTTGCGCCGGCGAGTTTCGATGAGCTGATGACGTTTTCTACTTAAGAAGCCTTCACTTTTGACTGCCCGCCTTGACGTCTGCTTGAAATGGCTGGCTGGTGCTTGGGCCTAAAAATATAATCTGGACCAGCCATTTCGTGGGGAAGACCAGCCCGGATTTTGCCGGTTCTGCTGGGTCAGTCACTCAGTCACTGTGCACCGCCTCTTTCGAAGCTCGTATCCTTTGCCATTTCAAGATACTGACCTACTCTCGGGTTGTCCTGCTTCCGCACGGGGGTGAGGTGTGAGAGATTTCGTGCGTCCCCTAAGCCATGGTGAGGCGTCAGTGAGATACAGTCGCAGCAGTGACATCGGTGGTTTCTCGGGTTGACTGGGAGATGTCGTATGTACCGACGATCTACAGCAATCGATCCCTCCGTACGTCGCGGAAAAACTGCATGCATGCGAGAATTGCGCCCGTAACATTCGGCCCTTTCTCGCGAGGGTTTCCCTTAGGGGTGCCTAAGCTACGAGGGCGTGTCTTTCACATGCCGATGGGGCACCTCTGGGAGCCACCTGGGCGATTCGTGGGCGACATCCGGCAGG
The DNA here is from genome assembly GCA_002099365.1 of Phialophora verrucosa. Lineage (NCBI taxonomy): Eukaryota > Fungi > Ascomycota > Eurotiomycetes > Chaetothyriales > Herpotrichiellaceae > Phialophora > Phialophora verrucosa. Next base: position 1,651,901 of record MSED01000015.1, on the reverse strand, counting down.
CGGGCGATTCGTCACTTGGCTGCTTACCTTATCAGCCACGCAAGCACAAGTGACACCCAGTTGACGGCAACGATGAGGCAGTGGCAAAGGAAGAATCCGATCTCAAAGGGGTGGCGCGCGACTCGTTTCATCACGACCTTCAGTCAGAGATCGATTCCACATCATTGACATCATTGGCCCAACACTTCGGAAACACCTATTTTTGAAACACGATGCTGTTCTGACTTCCCACTTTACCTCATCCCCTCTCTTTTTTTCGAAACGTCTAGTCCAGCGTGATAGCGATTTCGCCGTTATTCAGATTCCCGCTCTTGTCGCACGTACTGTACTGCGCGTAAACTACGCCAGGTTAGGACGCTGCCCCGGGGACGAGGAGCAGCAGCAGCAGCCACTGGGTTTTTGAGATCCGGCCGCGTAAGAGTCATCGAGGCTGAAGCGCTCGCTCACCCAAACCACCCCCACATACTACAGTGCCTAATCGTGACTAGTGACCCTTAAGGAGGCGTCGTCTGGGGATGCAGAAAGTCAAGCGATCTGTGAAACGGCTTTCGGTAGGGACTGGTGGTGAAAGCGAGTCGGGTGCTGAGTCCGACGGTCGCAGGTTCTCGTCAGGATCCGAGAAGGGGAGCATCGAAGATGGTTCAAGGTAAGCCTAAGCCTTATATTCCTCGCCCCCCCCCCCCCCCTGCTGCTATTGCAGTATACATACTGCGCCAACTTCCCACCACTGCACCGATCTCTTGTCGAACCACTTTTTTTTCCGTCCCTGTGTCAGCTATTTGTGATACCCCATAGAGTTGTCTGTGTTACTGCTGCGCCTTTGAACTCCATCGTGTGGTGCTATCTTCATCCTGTTGCCCTCAAATATACTTTGACAGAAGAAAAGCGGAAACCCCTGTGACAGATCTAACCAAGATGGTGGCCAGACTAGGCAATCTCAGCGCCTTGAAGGATTTCATTTCTGTAGGTGGCTCCATTCGACACATTGTTTCTTGGCAGAGGAGACGTTGTTGCTCACGAAAGAACAGTTCCTTGCCACCGTTAGCGGCGACATATCGCACATCACAGCTCCACCTTTCATCTTAGCGCCATCATCCCTCACCGAGTTTCCAGCATATTGGGCAGAGCGACCGTCGCTATTCACAGCTCCAAGTCGAGAATCATCGGCCGAGAAGCGCATGCTCTTGGTCCTCAAATTGTACCTCGCCTCGCTGCAGCGACAGTATTATGTTGGACGGACGGTCAAAGAAGGACTGAAGAAGCCTTTGAATCCTTTCCTCGGAGAATTGTTCTTCTGCCAGTTCAGCGATCACGACTTGACAGCAGAGAAAGCCTCGACATCAACGGTCCGAGTTATCAGCGAGCAAGTTTCGCATCATCCGCCAACAACTGCAGCATACATCTCGGACGATGAGCATGGGGTCCACGCCGAGGCATATTCGACCCAGCATACCACTTTATCAGGAACGTCGATCATGATTCGACAGTCCGGTCACGCCGTCCTGAAAGTTGACAAATATAACGAGACGTATCTCCTGCCGTTGCCGGATGTACAGGCACGGAGTGTCCTGACCGGGGTTCCGTGGCCCGAACTCAACGACACATATAAGATTCTGAGCTCCAGTGGATTCACGGCCGAGATGACATTTACCGGCAAGAGGATGTGGGGTGGTTCCCGGAATTGCTTTCGTGCTTCGATATATCGAACAGCGGACTCCCAGAAGAATGCCATCTTCACCGTCTCCGGCAGCTGGAGCTCAAGATTCTCGATTTTCGACGCATCCGGCGAAGAGATCGAGGTCTTCGACTTGGCGGATGCCCAACACCGACCGGTGCCAATGACTATCAAGCCGTTGGATGAACAGTCTCCTTGGGAATCAAGGCGGGCGTGGCGTGCGACTTTCGACGCCATAAGAAAAGGCGATCACACCCAGGTTGTGGCAGAGAAATCGAAGCTCGAGAATGCTCAGCGCCAGCTAAGAGAACAAGAGCAGAAGGAGGGTAAGCAATGGGAAACGATGTTCTTCACCCGATGCGACGCCGCAGTCGACGAGGACGATGCCGTTGAGAGACTCTTCGACCAGCTTGACGATCATGAAGCCGAACGGTTGCGCGGAACGAATGGGTGCTGGAGATTCGATAAGGACAAAGAGCAGAGGTGGAGAAATGGCCGAGGCAGTTCGAGACCAGAGACACCATTCGGCTGAGACTTACGCGAGCGCTGCGGCAGATTGCAACGCGAGCGTGCACCCCCAAAAAAGACATCCAGCGGCCGTCTCGTGCCAACTTGTGTGACTGGCTACGAAGCCAACGCCCTCTACCGACCAGCTTGCCCTGGTGGTTGCGGCCAAGCGGCTTTCGAGCGCGGCATGCGAGCGTGGATGGATACCCTTTGAAGACGAAGCCAGGCCCAACAGGTTCTGCGCTCCCGACATCAGGTCCGCTGGATCCTTTCAGTAACATATACTGTATCCCCTGTACGAAGGATGGCGCCGGACGGCCCCGCAAAGGCATATTGCCCAAAGACAGGCTTGTCTGTGATTCCTGTCAGAGACATGGACGCACTAGACCGTCACCACGAGATAGCTGAATCTGACTTACGAGGGAACTTGTCATTGACCCTTCTGTCACTGGCCAATAGTCCATAGAGCTGTCGATCGCGTTGGATCATCTCGCCGGTATCAGGATCCGCATTCAAGCTGAGGCAGCGCACAGTCCTGAAAATGCATTTGATCGTGACTTCTTGTGTTTCGTCCGAATGGGAGCGAACAAGAAGCGAAGACCAGTTGTCCTCGTCGTATGGCGGCAGTTGGCTCTTCACGTCGATGTGGATGTTTGGGCGGAAGCGGATGATGACATCCTCGTTCTGGTGCGCAGGGGGGAGGCGAGAGCGTGCATCCTGCTCGGACGCCGTTGACGTGATGAGCAATGGCGCGGCGTCGGCGAACCGGATGCGTTGGGGCTGCAGGCCTTCTTGTAGCGCCAGCGAAAGCGCGCTCCGTTGACTGGGGATATAGGCGGCGCCAGGGATCTCGCGACGACCTGTGCCTCCTATCGAGAGCAGTCGCACATCTTGATCCAAGTGTTTCGAGAAGAAGGCCGCGGCTTCCTCCCCAAGATCAATGCCAATGGCGGTCGTACCGAATATACTCACCTCGAAGGTCTTGTTTGTCAGCAGAGACAGCGGCGACGGCGTCAAAGGCACCGTAATGGACGAGGCCGGAGTCGCTCTCGTATGGTGGATGGTGAGCTTGGTCCAGCTGTCATCCTAAATCATGCAACAGACCGCTATCAGCCCTGTCGCCTTGCCTGACCATACCAGTGTCCCCAAGACTTACTATGGTGGGTTTGAAGAGAGCGAGCTTGTATAGTTTTTTGATCGTGAGGAACTTTGCGCGTCGTGAATCGTCCTTCGGCGGATTGACCAACACGAAGCTTCTGTCGAAGCGGAGACCCTCGTTCGTGAGCTCGACGGACGAGACCTGGACTGGCGGGAGCGACTTGACCGGGTAGATGAAAAGCTTTGTGATTGTCAACGAGGAAGCCGCCGCCATTGCAAGCAGCTCGCTCTGGGGCCGTTGGAGGGTCACTTACCCGCTGCACGGTGAGAGATGACATTGGAAGTTCGCACGACGACGTGCTCCGGACTTAGCCTGATCGGGGATACATGGGCGACAGGCAGGAGGAGAAGGAAGAAAGGAGAAAGAGACCGGAACAGGGAGGCGAGGGCGAGTCAGACCACTTTTGAGTCCCTCTCTCCACCGATCTTGGGCCAGCGACTTCCGAGCGTCGGAGGCAGAACGACGGATGCTTCGCTGGCGCTTTTGATCAAACGGCGAAAACTGCGCGGCGCGTGTGTCATCAAGGACAAATGGCAATTGCCGTCACGTGCAGGGTGCGGGAATGCCACTACGGGCAGCCAGACGCGCCTCAAGCGTCGTACAGTAATCGCATTGCTAGGCGTGCACAGGCGTAGCCAGACGTAGCCAGGCGTAGCCTATGCAGTGGACCAACAGCAGCGAGGTGCAGCAAGGGCCCCTAATCGAACCAATTAGGCGCCGCCCAGCACCCCGACGACCGCCAATCACGCCTGCCGCATTGCACGAAAGACTCGGGCTGTCTGCGGAGAGCGTTTCCTCTCTTGTCCTGCGATTTTCTGCCACCTCGATCCGTCTCGCCATCTCCTCACCTCGCTCGCTCTCGCTGTCTTCCCACAATCCCATCTAATCCTGCCGCGGAGTCTTATTTCAGCCCACTTACGTATCGCGTCGAGACAGGAGGGTCCAGCGACATGTGTGCGATCGCGTAGGATTCGTTCTAGAACCACTCACCGGACCCCATCCATGTTCTTCCGCGCCACCTAATTCCAACCTCATCCGCGCGAACCTCAGGCAATCTGACAGCGAGCTTCGACGAAGCCATCTCCGCGCATGGAAAACAAAGCCGCAGGTGTGGAATACGCCGATCGTGCCTGCAATTCCTGCAGACAACGTCGCGTCAAGGTAGGCCATCCCTAGGTTCTCCGCCTTTGGAACCCAAATTTTCTGCCCACTAGCTTTTCTTGCGTGCTTGGCTCGCTCACACTCGACCAGTGTGACAAGAGGCTCCCCGCATGTCTGCGGTGCGAGAAGCTTGGAAGGCCCTGTACTGGCTATGATCTGGAACGGAAGTTCCTCGACGAGGGGGTCAAGGTTCGGAGAAAGTACGATGGGAACTTCCATTCCCCGGACTTTGCTAGGGCGGTGGTCGCCACTCCGCCCAACGTCGGTGCCGGCGCAGGTACAGGTGCTGCCCCTGGACAAAGGACCAATCTCCCGCCGGTACAGGGAGATTACAAGTTCAACCCGACCATTCCGACCATTCCCCAGATAATATCACCACCGACCTCCTCTGCACATCATCTACCAAGCATACAAGCGGGGCCCGAGACTAGCGGATCTTCACTCACTAACATACAGTTCCCAGCCTTTGGGGTACTCAATCAGCAAAGTCCCAGCTTCAAGCCGTTTCCAGACACGCCTCCTCAACCTCCAGCCAGTCTATCACCCCGATTGTCGGCTCCGACAAACTTCCAATACGCACCGCCCCCTCCTCAGCCGCAACAAGAATTTGCCCAGAATGGCCACCAAGAACAGACTACGGCCAAGTTGCTACTCGGAAAGCCACAGTATGCTCCGTCAGACTTGGACTCGTCCGTCAGCGTCGACGAAGACTATTTTGATCTCGACATCGAAACCTATTATTCCAAAGGGAATAATGCGTGTGGTTTCATCCCGGGTCTTCCAGTGATCCTCACCGACGCCAATGTCCCTGAAACCGATGACGACTTCTTGACCAGTGATTTCGGCTCCGTCAGCGGGAGATCATCCGTGTACGATGGGTAAGCTGCTTCGGACTAGAACTCTTACTGTCGGGATGCTGCGACGTAGGCGCTAACAAATATGTCAAACATCTAGCGCCGAAGGAAATCGGACCAGTCGGTCGGAGTACAGCCAAAAGTACCTACACGAGAAGACCACCGAACTAGCCTGCCTGACACGGCATTTTGTGCAATCGGTTTCACCATCGTAAGTTGAGGGTTCGTTGTTTCGCGGCCACCGTATGTCTGACTGTCGCCAGAATGGATCTGTTCGATCTTGATACATACTTCAGCCGGATAGTGCCGCTGAAGGCTGTTCAGAATGTCATGCTGAGGTCCGCAATGGCTGCAGTAGCAGCGAACCAAATCGGTCAGATGATGGCCAATCACTCACCTCTGGAAGACCTGCAGCATCTGATACCATTCGTTGGAGAAGACGGTGTATTGCAACATACCGACTGGTTCTACAAGGCTGCAAACTACTACGACCGCGGCATCTCGTACTTGAGAATTTTCCTACAACGCTGGCTCAGCGACACAAGTAATGAGGGACTGACGGGGCACGCATCGAGATACAACTCGGGAAGGCAACTCTCTGATACCAGCAACAGCGGCACTCTCACCACCTCTACCAACAAACGACGCCGCATAAGCCGGGGGCAACCCTCAGACGGCGCAGACATGGAGGCGTTGGTGGCTGCAATATCGGTATTTTCTCTCTATGAATCGCTGGACAACTTTGCGGATGACTGGTCACAGTAAGTCCTCCCCGCAAAGGGCCCTAAGCATCCTTGTCTTTGTCGCGTGAATGTTCTGGTGGAAGTGTCGACGTGCTCACGTTGATTCCAGGCATCTTGATGGGTTTAAGGCGCTCCTGGAGACCAAAATCCTGCCGCAGGCGGTGCAATCCATTCCTCGTCCTCGCGCCAACCCTTTTATATCTATGAAGGCCGGCCGAGCAGCGTTCTGGAATTTCGCGCGCGCCGACTATCTGGCCGCGTATGTCAACCACTCGAAGACTCGACTTGATCCGGATAGTTTGACCATGTGGAAAGCCGCGGGCTTGCCTGTCATGGACGATGGCACGTTAAACTACAATGACCCCTCGACACCAATCAATGCAATCGTGTCATACCAGCCGGGCGATCGAGAGGACTTGGTATCGTGCACGCTGATATGGATCGTTCTCCGGACGATGAACTTCATCGCGCCACAAGACGATGTGGTGGGAAGTACGACGGGCACTCCACAACCGTTCGACAATCCCGCTGCCTCGCTCGGCCGGCCTACTTCTGAAGCCGGCACGCCAGACGGCATTCAAACTCGGGTGGCTCGATGGCGGCAACTGCGCCGACAGCTTGAAGATTGGTATGACAACTTACCATTCACCTTCCAACCCTATGCGATCGCTGCAGCAGGGGCACAACACCCCGCCGATCTCCTCCCAGACGGGAGACCGCGGTTCGCTCGGTTATTCTTCAGTGTTCCGATGTGTGCTGCCGCTCTTCAACTGTACCACTTCGCCCAGATCCTGCTCCTGCTGAATCAACCCGTCGACGAACACGACGCAAGACATCCAGCAAGCCGACTTCGAATGTTCCGACAAGTAGCTGAAGAGTCCGAGCATCATAGCCGTCAGATCTGCGGCATTGCATTGGGCAAGCCACCACCCGCTGTCAGCAGACAGATGGTCCACTCGCTCTATCTGGCTGGATCTTGCTTTGAGGAGAAGGAAGATAGGACCGTTGTCCTGGAATTACTGGCTAATATTGCCAAAGAGGCGGGCTGTCCGACTGCTCCTCGGATCCGAGAGCTGAAAGAGCAATGGGGCTGGCAGGATGAGCCCAAGGTGAGAGAGATCTCCTGACCGTAAAGAGAAGAAAACCGCGACGCCCCAGAAAGCAGCAAACAGGCGCGACGCACGACGCTAGGCACCAAGCGCCAGGCGACAAAGCAACACCTGCAGGGAACAAGCAACCACAGTAAACTCAAATAAACACGAAATGAACATGATGCCCCGATGACAGACTCGTCCAAGTATGGCGGCCCGGAGTCTGGACCACGACCCGTCAAAAGGTGTATCCCCGTATTTGGACGTCTGACTCACATGAATGAGGTGAATGTACGGAGGGAGGATGACGATGGAAAAATATGTCTCTATATGCAGCGACAGGTACACCCAGGTTATAGTCTTAGGCACAGCAATTGATGATTCGTCGCTTCAACAACCATATTGAGCGCGCGCCCGCGCGATTTTTGCAGAATTCCATTTGGCGGCGGTGACTTTCCGGGGGGCGTTGCGCGGGGGGAGAAACAACGTTCATCCATGTCCCCATGCTAAGCAGAACTTACAGTATCTCCAGTAACATGTCGTCTGTAATGTTGCTGACTTACTGTGGACGGTGGACGGTGCGCAGTGAACAGTGCGTGGTACATACTGCCTTGACTGTGCATTCCCCGTAGAGACCCTACCGCACATAGTACTGTGTACGAGGCACCGAGTACTGGATAGCCAGATACGGTCAACGAGACGCATGCGGTACCTGTCTGTATCCTGACTGTGCATTCCCCCGCAAGCGAGCGAGAGAGGCACCGGCGAGCCGCAACGCTTACCTTGCCGGGGCGGACATCTCATCTCGACTCACCACCTCTTCGTCTTCGTCCAGCACCTGGCATGAGAGAGGAGAGGAGGGAACTGTTACGTACTGCGTAATGTATGTCCCGAGTAATGTACTGGCATAAGGTATCCTCTCGAGTGCCTCTGCTCTCTGGAGTAATACTCCATAGCGTCGTAGGTAGGTAGGTGCATATGCAGTAGGATAGCGTATTGTGTGTTTAATTACAGTAATTGAGATGTGCAATTAGTTTACACTGCGTAGATTCCTCGTCGGGTATGGACGACGCACTGGTATCGCGCCCTGCCTTACTGCTGAGGCGGAGTGGGTGAGTGAGTGCTTACCGTCTCGCCACTATGCAGCATGAGAAAGGTACTCATACACCACCTCAAGGTAGTACACTAGGATACTGAGTTACGTCACAAGCCGAGTATATCCCGAGAAGACAGGAAACTCACGCAACTGTACTCGTATGGTGTACGGAGTACGGAGTAAGCAGGCAGGCAGACCGGACGGACACGGTCCCGGAGCACACTGCACGCACCACACAACGCACAGCACACAACACACGGCACCTAGACGGCAAGAATGATTACGAGTAACGAAGTATCTAGTACTCCGTACTCCGTACTGGGTTGACCAGCGCTGTCTCAGACCTTGGCTCGATAGAGTAAGTTAACGTAACTGTTTTCGGAAGACGTGAGCGAGCCGAGACTGAGGGCTTCGGTGACGGGAATGCGTGCTGACTGGACTTGAACTGGGCTGGGCTGGGCTGGACGTGACTGGACTTGACTGGACGGGTGGATGGCTTAAAGGATCCTTGAAAGGACGTGATTGTGATTTGCCAAAGGTTGCTGGAAGACGAGGCTGGCGAGGCTGCGAAGTGAGGCTGGGAATGAGGCTCGCAGCGAGGATGGATCTATTCTCCAATCTCGACTTCGTGTACACATTTGCAGGTGTTTCAAGATCGCTGCGTGTGTGCTTGAGTGAGCGAGTGGGATGTTCTCTCCATCAAGATCGATAGGGGTTTATGGACTTAGGTTGAAAGAAATGAGATTAAATACCTTAGCCTTGCTATCTTCTGCAAGGCAACCAGTTTACATGCTTAGTCTCCTTGTGAGATTGTGCGAGACGATCATACCCGCACTTACAGCTTCTGGCTCAAGCCTTTCTCTGCCCTCACCTTCTCCGTCTCGCTGCGTACCCGCGCGCCGAGGTCCTTGTTCACCCGCTCAAACATGCCATACGTGCGCTCCCGCACCTCCTTGACGGCCGCGAACAGGTGCACACTGATGTTGTGCACGAGGTGCTCCTGCTGACCCTCGGTCCTGCCAAGGACTTCCCACAGCATGTTTGGTTGCACAAAGTCTTCATCCGTGACGGGCTGCAGGTTGTGGACGGCTTGGCCGATCCAAGTCTCGTGGGCGGCATCGATGGGCTTGTCGACGGGTAGGTAGGTGTTGGGCCTCAAGGGCGAGGGATAGTTCGGGTTGGCACCGTAGTTCTGGTACGCGACCGCCATGGGGCCGTCACGTTGGAACGGAGCGTAGACATGCAGCGGCCGGTTCACCGGGATTTGTTGATAGTTCACGCCGAGGCGGTGGCGGTGGGTGTCGGAGTACGAGAAGAGGCGAGCTTGAAGCATGGGGTCCGCCGACGGTTCGATCCCGGGGACGAGGTGCGCGGGGGAGAACGCCAGCTGTTCGACCTCGGCGAAGTAGTTCTCCGGGTTGCGGTTCAGTGTCATCTTGCCGACGGGGCGCAGAGGCACTTCGGAATGAGGCCAGACCTTTGTGATGTCAAGGATGTTCCATCTGAACTTCTCGGCCTCTTTGGGATCCAGCACTTGCACGTATAGTGTCCAGCTCGGGAATTCGCCCCGTTCGATGGCGTTGAACAGGTCCTCCGTGGCGTGATCGGGATTGCTAGAGGTCAGTGCCGCGGCCTCTTCGTTGGTCATGTCCGCGTGCCCTTGGTCCGTTTTGACGTGGAACTTGACGTACTTGTACGTGCCATCGTTCTTGGTGAACTTGAAAGTGTGGCCCTGAGAGCGACGGTCAGCTTCTGGTCCCTGTCCGTTACAAAGAAAGGTACTTACCGAAAAGGTATCGCAATGGCGGAACGTCCTCGGTGTGCCCCGATCGCTGAACAGCTGAATCACCTGGTGAGCAGATTCTTGGTTGCTGGACAAGAAGTCCCAGAACATAGTCGCATCTTTGAGGTTGTTGCGAGGGTTCCGCTTCTGAGTATGGATGAAGGTGGGGAATTTTACGCCGTCGCGGATGAAGAACACGGGAGTGTGGTTGCCGACTAAATCCCAATTGCCTTCTTCCGTGTAGAACTTGATCGAGAAGCCTCGAGGATCGCGGGCCGAGTCGGCCGACCCCTTTTCACCGCCGACTGTGGAAATGCGGACAGCCACGTTCGTCTTCTTGCCCACGTGGCTGAATAGGTCGGCCGAAGTCTGGAAATTATGTGAGTACATGAAGTCCATGGGGCGAGGGAGGACTGGACTGTACCAGATCGGTAATGTCGTGGGTAACAACAAACTCTCCAAACGCACCTGCGCCTTTTGCGTGGACCACGCGCTCGGGGATACGTTCTCTATCGAAGTGGGCAAGGAGGTCGATGAGGTGGAAGTCTTGCAATAGGATAGGTCCACGAGGGCCGACTGTCTGTGAGGCAGTGGCAAAGGTCACTGGACGACCATTGGAGGTAGTATAGACGGGACCTGCAGTGGCTGCCATTGCTCTGTCTCTTGCTGTGGAAGGGATCGTATTCTTGGTTCTCTTATTCTCCGTGCTTTGCTTGCCCTTTCAGCCACGGGGTTCATGCCAGTAGATATACGTTTTTCAAACTCCCCTCCAAGGGACTCCATCTTCGATTGACAAGGTACGATGGCGTGCTGCGGGACTGCCGGTCGTCGTACGACGGCTGTCCTGGCTCGAAATGCTGTGACATACTTGCTAGTTCCTCGTCGGCCATTGGCATTGGAAGGGACAACTGCTGAGTAAGGGAATCGAATCCGCACACTGCATTGTGATTGCTAATAGCTTGCCAGCCATTGACCGTCGGAAGGAACCCTCCGTGGTGAGGACAGCGGGTACGCCTTTGTCGTTCGCAAGGCTGCGATATGCTTGTTAATTGCTCGCTGGCCATTGATGGCGTGAGCAACGATGGCATGTTGAGGAAATGGATTCCGCGTTCGCTCGCGTATACCCAAAAAAGCAATAAACAGCGAGATTGGTCTGTCTTAGAGCAGCGCTCGCTGCTTGAACCTCGGACTTCGCTCGCTCGCTGTCGCGTTCCATATGAGGCATTTTAGCACGAGAGGGTCACTCAAGGACTTCCCTGCCGTTTTCTCGGGCGACGGGCACAACGCCTGACTGGCTCTGGCGCCAGAAACTTCAGCCGCCGGGAGTCTTCAACACCTTTGGGCCTGACCGCGCTTCTCTCAGCAATTTGGCATGATGCCGAATTGATTCCAATTTTGCTCACCGTTGCGTAGCAAGTGGATTGCGATGACACAGGGATGTGCATGTCACGTCGGGCGTCAAGGCGCGTAAGTTCATATAAAGTGAGGCGTCTTGGTACGGTGAGTTAGGTTTGGGCATCAAGTCGCCAACCCCTTCTCCCTGAAACAAACCTGTTTCTGTGATCTACAGACCCCCTGGGAGCCACATACCTCACACATAAACACAGCCGCGCTTCTTCTAGACGTGTCAACACAACTTGCAAGACAAGGTCACTTGAACAAGAAAAGAACTGGTCCTAACGCGCCCACTCCCAAAATCCAACTGAGCACGATGTCTATCCCTACGATCAGAGTCCTGGGCGTATCGATGGCGGAGCAATCCGTGTCGAGTTTTGACGAGAAAGTGAATGCTCAATCAAGATTGAGATTGCATGGACGAGTTACGATCTTCAACCAGGACGGCTCTTTCGACACGGTCCGCATACGCCTGCAGGGCGCTATTCGCACCAATATTGGTTCGCAAGTTGCGGTCGAGAAAATTCCCGCCACCAGCGTTACTAAGACGAACCTCGATTTCAAGCCCGTCTATTCCGCGACGCGACAGCGGACGGAAGAACAATATCTGGACTTCGTATGTGCTGTTCCGAGTCCTAGAAACGGGGCTCCGGAAGCACTGATACCTTCGATGACGCTGTCCGGCACAACGTATCTCACCAAAGTCACAGCACTGACGAACAGAGAACTTTTGGAGGGCTCTTGTGAGGTGATTTACACGCTCGAGGCCGAGTTCTTGCGCTCGGAGACGAATCAATTGGTGCGCAGGATCAGTTGTCCTGTCGACATCTCGTCGAGCCTGCCTCCTCTGGATGTCGAGGTGACATCCTCAGGTCCCTCCGACAAAGTCGAGGAAATTGCAAAGCCTCAACTGCGGTCCTTGAAAAGACTCCTGGGGGCCCAGTCGCAGCCCGGACTGACGGTCGAGGTGCCGAAGATGCTTGGATGCCTGGTTTCTGACTCCTCAACTGTGTCCACCGGCTGCCGACGGCTTACGGTGCCCGTCTCTGTCAACATTTCGCTGCCGTCAAATGTTCGGCGGCAGGCGCAATCCCTTCTGGAAAAAGAACAACTAAAACTCTCCGTCAAGGCGCAGTGGTTCGCGAGGAGGACATTCACGACCGGTTATTCTGCGGTGGAATCTACTATCCACAGCGATCGGGTATCAACTCAAAACTACGCCGTTACCCTGCCACCAATGTACAAGTCCAGCACACAAAGCTCGAAGTACACAACCACGGTCGAGCTGGATCTCCTCTTGCCCGAATCCATCTCAACACCAACCATCTCCACCGATCTTCTGAACATCAATTACACCCTTGATCTGAGCATGAAGTTTGAGGCCAGCGGAAACGATTCTTTGAAGAGCCCATTTGCCGCCAGCTTCAGTCTTCCGGTGGCGGTCCGCGCTTCGCAGGCGAATTCGATGATCAGCCGTCGCGCCTTTGACCCTCTCCTGGGATTTGTTGAGGAGCAATCACTCTTTGCTCCTCCGCCATATGTGTACTAGATCTCATGGATGCATGTTGTGATTTGTGTACATTTGCGGGAGTTTTGCATTATACCCTAGCGATCTTTTGCAGACCCTAGACTTGATACGAGAGAGTAATGGGCCGCGAGATATTGACACACATGTACCATATTTGATAGAAAAGGCGCAAGATAGAGACATTGTCGCCGTCACAGGACAAGAATATTACCATAGACTATTTTGAGCACAACCAGAGCAGCATTGATCTTTATTAAGTGCACACTGTGGCTCCCTCGCTGCTGCGTCGGGCGCAAAGACGAGGCCCGGAAAAAAACAGACTCCGGGTTCCGAAGTCTGACTGACTCCGTCCATCTCACTTTCTCACCACTGGTAACCCATCCCTTTGTGCCGGCCGCTGAGGCCGTGGACAGCGTGCAAGATGTTGAGCGGGATACTGCTCTTCAACCAAAAGGGCGAGAACCTCATCTTCAGAGCTTTCCGTCCTGACTGTCGGCCGCGACTGGCAGACATATTCCGCATCCAAGTGATCTCCAATGCTCAGGTCAGATCGCCCATTCTTACCCTGGGCTCTACCACATTCAGCCATGTGAAGCACGAGAACATCTATATCGTGGCTGTCACGAAGAGCAACGCCAATGCGGCCGTTATCTTCGAGTTCGTCTACCGATTTATCGCCCTTGGGAAACAGTACTTCGGCAAGTTCGATGAGGAAGCAGTCAAGAACAATTTCGTGCTCATTTACGAGCTCCTAGATGGTAACGAGGACGAGGCCGCTCCTGAGACACTCTCTAACGCGCTTGCAGAAATACTAGACTTTGGGTACCCTCAGAATACCGACATCGATGTCCTCAAGCTGTACATTACGCCTGACAACATCTCATCCGCCATTCGATCCGTCTCCGCCCCTGCGGCCGACACCTCAAAGATCACAATGCAAGCGACCGGGGCCCAATCGTGGCGTCGAGGAGACATCAAATACCGAAAAAATGAGGCGTTTGTAGATGTAATCGAGGACGTCAATCTGCTCATGAGTGCCACGGGGACTGTCCTGCGCGCAGATGTTACCGGTCAGATTGTCATGAGGGCATATCTCAGCGGCACACCAGAATGTAAATTTGGTCTCAACGATCAACTGGTGGTGGGCCACATTGCACAAGGCATAGATGGACCCCCTGGAACTTCAGACGCCCGGCGCAAGACCACTCGAGCTGCGGCGGGTTCTGTCACCTTGGAGGATTGCCAATTCCACCAATGCGTCCAGCTGGGTAAGTTCGAGACGGACAGAACGATATCCTTCGTCCCACCGGATGGAGAGTTCGAATTGATGCGCTATCGGGCGGTTGAGAATGTCAATCTCCCGTTCAAGGTCCATGCAATTGTTCGCGAAGTTGGCACTACCAAGGTCGAATACAGTATTGCAGTCAAGGCCAACTATGGAAGCAAATTATTTGCAACTAACGTCGTGGTGAGGATCCCTACACCCTTGAACACAGCGACCATCACAGAGAGGGCCACACAAGGGAAAGCCAAGTACGAACCGGAGAGCAACTGCATCGTGTGGAAAATCGCACGATTCGTTGGCGGTAGTGAATTTGTCCTCAGTGCCGAAGCTCACCTCACCAGCATGACGAATCAAAAGGCTTGGTCGCGACCTCCGCTGAGCATGAACTTCTCTCTGCTCATGTTCACCAGTTCCGGACTGCTGGTGCGATACTTGAAAGTTTTCGAAAAGAACAACTATAGTAGTGTCAAATGGGTCCGCTACATGACCAAAGCGGGGAGTTACGAGATACGATTCTGAAGGAGCCGCCCTACATGCTGGCATTACCAGCCAGCGATGTCGGTTCTGCAGCTTGCTCAAGCCCGGCGTCCCAAACCTTTATCTCAGGATATGGTGATGGTCAGCCCGGGCATGAACCGGTGCCATGGACAGCCATGGTTCGAGGCTCTACCACCTGCGGCAATTCCGGCGATGGCTCGAGTGCCTACTGTGTGATTGGGTGCTATCACTGGCTCGGCCGTGGAACCGGCCGGGCCACGACGCTGACAGCAGGGGCATGGATCCAAGCAAGGTCGGAGCGTTACATGGCTTGGTCCGTGGAATGTTTATAGGCATTTCAGATTTGGACCCGAAAGACAGGCAGTCTTGGAAACATCCATGATATGCCGTGATGTGGCAGTTCGCTGGAACTAGCCGAAAAAAGCTATTTACACAAGAATGGTGGCAGAAAGATGCCATGCCACTTGATGGCGGACAGTGCTATCACCAACTCGAAATGTCCAAGTTCGTCCTTGAGATTCTTCCACCTCTTCTCAATCCAACATTGCCCTCTCCCACCAGCAAGCCCCATCGTCTTTCCAGATTATCTCTGTCCTTACCCAGTATCTTCGCGCAATCATTCCAGTCGCGCTTCGATAGCTTGAGCTTTTCGAGCACTGTTTCAACCAGTACCCGGTCATCAGCCTCGGTCCATCCTCCGTCATCTGGTGAAGGAGACGATCCATAAGCCGAATCCTCGTCCGAGTGGCGGGCGTGGGGACTGGCGGTTGGCATGTCAAGTTCTACCTCCTCGGCAGGAGTCTCCAGCGCGCGAAAATCATCGGCTGACAAGCCAAGCGGCATTGACAGGGGCACCCTCCGCCGTCTTTTTGGCGTCCGGACCGGTTCTGGCGTGCGCTGGCAGTCTTCCATGACAATGTCTGAACCCATGTCCGCTTCAAACTCGCTCCGCCTTCTCTTGTTTGCGCCTCTTTGCGGTTGCGCTTGTGGCCTCCCCGACACTGTGTGTTCTTTTGGTGGCGCAAAAGGATTGGAGGGCTCTCGCGGCTGGTTTGGAGCTGTATGCTGGATTGTGCCTGGCCCGCCTAAGATGGCTTGAAGCGCGCGACAACTCGATGACAGCGGGTGCGGGTGCGCATTTATTGACAACTGTGGTTGATATGCGCCAAACGATGGGAGCTTGGGTCGAGGCGGCCTCGATTGAGGATGCAGACCACCGCCATCGCATGAGAATGCCGATGGCAGCAACATGGTCGGTGCGCTTCGAGTCTCGCGGGTTGATCTGTGGTTGTCTGTCGATGCGCCGGGATCGTTAACGACGCGTGGAGAGGCGCGGCAACGGGGGAACGAAGTGGCGCAACTATTCCCAGGTATGTACTGGAGCTGGAGATGTATAGTTTGATAAATCGTAACAAGTTGAAGAGATAGTTTGCTGGCGGTGTGAGACGGACACCGAAAGCTGCAGGGAGAGTAACGCAGGTCTTCCTTCAGAGATAGACGGAGACGGAAGGATCGACTGTACATGCGAGTGCGCCGGGAGGGAAGTGGGCGGCCGCTGTCAAAAGCCAAAAGCAAAGGCCCGAAGCACCGTCCAGGATCAGGGGAGCTCGAGGAGGGTGAAACAAGCTGTTGGGAAAGCTGGTTGTTCCGATCTAGGGAACGCGTGAAGCCTTCGTCGTCATCTGACGGCCTCGCTAGGCCCCATCAGTCGCAACTTGGGACCGAGCTGCCTTCGTCCCTACGCGTAATTTCTATCATTGTACTCTACGAGTAGTATCGTAATTGTTGTGGTGCACTGGGTACTCGTCCTTGGATCGTGCATCTTGCCTGTGATCGCGGGCTTGGAGCACGATAGTCAGTCCTCGTGATTCGTCTTGCAGCACCCGCCGAGACCAAGTAAACTTCGACATTGCGCAGATCCAACGCTCATGCAGCGATCACCGCTACCGGATAAGTATCGATTGGCGCCGGAAAGTTGTGATCGAAAGCTGTGAGCTTGCGTCAAACCGGTAACGAAGCGCAATTTCAGGGATGAGCTGGCAGGAAGATTGGCCGACTTTGGCGTGGTGCCTGGAATCTCCCGCACCTCGACGCGTTGGAAGTCGCGAAACTGACGCGCCGTCTCCGAAAGCGGAAAGGTCTGCGCTCGGGCCGCTCCACAAGGGTGACTGCTGCAAGGCTGCGGTCGATGCGCATTCTTCGACTGTTCGAGGCTTTCCACGCTTGCTCCTCTCCATGTCAGTGCGTTGCTGCTCATCCATCCCACCCTCTGTTTTCAACACTGGTACTCGTAGGGATGATGCTCTCTAGCCAGAATTGTTTACTGCAAGCTGGTGCGGACCAGTTCCGGTAGCATGGCACGCATGGCTCTCACTTCTTTCACGACGCCCGTCACCCGGTCCAGACTTCGCTGCCGCAAACAAAGGTATTATCCGGTCGTATTGTCTCTCTGCAGATCCTCGTACCACGTGCATCTTACTGCTTGCGTATCTTCGACCCAAGTCTTTGTTCTGGTTCTTCCCCGATCGCCTGTTTTCTACACTCGCCGCCATCTGATACGCTCTCATCACCACGTCTTCGGCTTCCTCATCGAACAATGCCTTGACCAGCCTATTGCGGCCACTGTAAGTCCCGAAGCAGCGAAATGAGTTCTTTGCACATGACTTGAAAGAGCAAAAGGTAGCCACTTCCCGCCCTCCATGCCCTGTTTCCCATGCTGGCCCTTTTCGCTGCGTGAGGTCTACTATCATACGCGGTCAAGATGAGGAGCTTCCACGGAGCCTTTCTGACCATATTGCTCAGCTTGACGTTCGGCCATGTCGATGCCTTCTGGCGCATGGTCTGCGGAACTGTCCAAGTAGGCAGAATCGATCCTATCGTTAATCCTGGAGGAATCTCTGGTCATTGTCACACCATTGCCGGACCGAACAACATCAACACCACGTCGACTTTTGACAGTCTGCAAGCCTCTTACTGCACTTCCTGCAGCATCCAAAAGGACAAGAGCGCCTACTGGACGCCGAACTTGTACTACAGATACCGCAATGGCTCGTTCCAGGAAGTGCCCCATGACGGCACAGTGGTTTACTATCTTGATCGCGGTGTCGATGTAGCCAATATGCAAAGCTTCCCCAAAGGCTTTCGCATGCTTTCGGGTGATGCGGCGTCCCGGTCGTACGATACCACGCTGACTTATGGCAACAAGTCCTATGGCGGTCAACCTATTTCCAACCGTGCCAGCTTTGCCTGCCTCGACAGCAGTGGCCCGCAACCGGAAACCCCGGGTTTCAAGTCTACCAAGTGCGACTCCGGACTTCGAGCCCAGATCCACTTCCAGAGCTGCTGGGACGGCGTCAACTTGTACAAGACTGACCAATCCCACGTCGCATACCTCTCTGGCATTGATAACGGAATCTGTCCTCCTACCCATCCGGTCCTGCTCCCTCATCTGTTCTTCGAAGTCATCTACTCAGTCAACAGCATTGATCAGTCCGACGGGGGCATGTTCGTCTTCTCCCAGGGCGACACAACCGGCTATGGCTTTCATGGCGATTTCCTCAACGGCTGGGATCCGGATGTCCTCGATGCGGCTATTGATCAGTGCATGGGTCCCGGCGCCACCAATAATGGTCAGATCGGTCTCTGTCCGCCGCTACAGGCTTCCGTTGACCCGTACTTCAGCCAGAACTGCCCCGAACAAGCACCACTCGTCAACGAAACCGTCCATGGTTTGCTCAAGGTTCTCCCCGGCTGCAATCCCCCTACCGGGGGTCCGATTCGAGCCACTCAGAACATCTGCCCTGTACAGCCCCAGCTCAACTCGGTTCCCAACCAAGACTACAAGAGTCGCTCCGTGGCCAAACCCGGTGACAAAGTGGGCGCTTGGCAGTACATGGGCTGTGCGTTCGACGCCAGCACGCCTCGACCCTTGTCAGGCGCGTCCTACAGCAGTACAACGGGCATGTCAATC
Source organism: Phialophora verrucosa (assembly GCA_002099365.1). Taxonomy (NCBI): domain Eukaryota; kingdom Fungi; phylum Ascomycota; class Eurotiomycetes; order Chaetothyriales; family Herpotrichiellaceae; genus Phialophora; species Phialophora verrucosa. The sequence goes on along the minus strand of MSED01000015.1, from coordinate 1,633,156 downwards.
GAGAGCTGCACGGCCTATTGCAAGCAAAAGGGGTATTTCTACGCCGGCCTGGAGTTTGCAAGCCAATGCTACTGTGCAGGCGCCTTGCAGCAACCGATTCAGTCCCCGCTCAATTGCTCACAACAGAATTACATGACATGCAGCGGCAACAACTTCGAGTTTTGCGGTGGCCAGCAACTCATGCAAGTGTGGAACGACACGTCCTACACCGGTCCTGCCCCTAAGGGTGTCCCCGTGCCTGGCCAGACCACATTGACTGTGCCAAACAACGGCGGAACCGCCACTTATGTAGGCTGTTACCTGGAGGGCGTCGGCGGCCGAGCGCTCCGGGGGCCCTCCTTCTCCAACACGACGGGCATGACACTCGAGATGTGCGCAGCGTTCTGCTCGCAGAGTCAGGCAGCGTTCTTCGGCGCCGAATATTCTCAAGGTAAGCTAGTCCTTCTCGCCATCGTTCTTTGGGTTCCCTTCCTAACTGACCTTTTTCTTCCAGAATGCTATTGCGGCAACAGCACCACCACCGCGACGACCTCTCAATCCGACTGCTCGTTCTCCTGCAAAGGCGACAACACCGAGCTCTGCGGTGCGGGCTCCCGCCTGTCTGTCTGGTCTCTGGACAAGTACAAGGCCAACGCCGGGAGCTCGGGCACCGGCACTGGCACCTCAGGCGGCAGCACCTCCTCCCCTACGGCCAGTGCCGTCCCCGCGGCGACCAACGTCGCCTTCCTAGGCTGCTACAGCGAGACCGGTAGCCCTCGCGCCCTCACCGCGCTGTACACCTCGGGTTCGACCATGTCGGTCGACCTGTGCGCGCAGAAGGCCCAAGCCCTCAACCTCCAGTACTTCGGCCTCGAGTACGCGTCGCAGTGTCTGGCCGGGAGCGTGCTCAACTCGGCATCCACGCCCATCGCGGCTACCAAATGCAGCATGAAGTGCGCCGGCAACTCGACCCAGACGTGCGGCGGCTCCAACGCAATCAGCCTGTACAACAACACGCAGTACATCAAGCCGTACAACCCCAACCCTGTCAACGTGCCGAACCAACCGGGCAGCCAGTACGCCTATGTGGGCTGCTACACGGAGGGGGTGGGTGCGAGGGCCCTCGGCCCCACGGATAAGACCGGCTCGGCCGCCACGCCGGCGTCGGCGTCTCTGACCGTCGAGGCGTGCGCGGCGTTCTGCTTCGCAAAGGGCTACAACTGGATGGGCGTCGAGAACAGCAACCTCTGTTTCTGCAATGCCGCGGGACCCATCAACGCGGCCGTGTTGGCCCCCGAGGGCGAGGCCGGGTGTAACATGACTTGCGCGGGCAACCCGGCGCAGAATTGTGGCGCAGGGAGCAGATTGAATGTGTATCAGTTGAAGAGCGGCAGTGCGAGTGCGAGGTTCGCGGGCTCCACGACGGCGGGGAATACTAACTCGACGACGAAGACAGGGAAGAGGGGCCTGAGATTCAAGGTATGGTAAAACAAACACTAAACAGACGGGGCGACAAGGAGAGGCACCAGAACGGGTCGAATCGCTGTGGACCACCAAAAAAAGAGTCTCACGGTTTCTTATAGCCACACTTAACTTTACTGTATCTAAGTTCTCGTAACCTGAGAGGGCGCTTCCATCTGTTCCATTTTGTTTGCTTCCTGCAGTAACAAACAAGGCCATTGAAGTCGGCGTATCCCTTGCGCTTGTGCGTCGTCCTCCGTGATTGCCCCAGCATGGATAGACAACGTACACGTCAACCAGCGACCGACCGGATCGGACCCATGGCTCGTGATCATCTTGCATGGTGACCGTCGGCGCAAACCTGCCCAGCCATTCGAACCCCGCCGCTTTGGCAATCGAGAAGAGAAGGGCCAGGCCGTAAGCCAGCGAGCAGGAGAAGAGCAGAGAAGTCTGGGTGCAGGGACAGGCCTCCATGTTTGGCGCCGGTACTAAGCCCTCATGTGTATGTATGTAGGTAGACAGATAGGTGGCGCGGAGGCGGTTCGATCGCTTTCGTTTCTCATAACACTCCCATCCTCCATGGATCCAGATTTCCCTTCGACGGGTTGTCTCTCTTGTCATTCTGGCCCTCTCTCACGCGAGTCGGTTGATTCAGCCCAGCTAGTCGCTCGTAAATAGCTAGCTAGGCCTTGGTGCCTACTCCCTGGTACTTTCTTGCACCTTCCTAAAACACACAGTCGCGACGCCCTGTCCTTTCTGCCCGCCGAATTCGAAGACCGGGTATTTAATCGTATCGTAGACTTCAAACCTGCTGCTGCCACCACCAGCACCACCTCCTCCTGCTCCTCCTCCCTGCTGACCGTCGTCACTTCCAGACACGCCGGTAAACCACGAGACAACCTCGGATTCCGTCCAATTACAGCTGGTGAGGAGGAAAAAGCCGCCTGGTCTCGTCAGGTCGAGGACTTTCGCCGGGTAGAGCTCGCAGATCCGTCGATCCAGGCCGGTGGTTGGATCCACGGCCGTGTCCGAGGAGAGAGAGATCGCGTCGAATGTCCCTTTGTCGAGGACTAGGTCGAAGCCTGGGGTCGGGTTCGAGGTCGAGTCGCTGCGCGGCCACCATGCTTGAACTTTCGGATCCTCATTTATGACGTCGAAGGTGTAGAAAGCGACGTTCTGCAGCGTCGAGCTCGCGTTCGTTGTGGCTGTGGTGGAGGTCTCATTGTCAGGTGATGCAGACAGATGCGCGGCGTATTGGAGCCGCAACTTTTCCGCCAGCTCGATGCTTTTGCGTGAGTAGTCGACCCCTACCATGCGGCCGGCAGTGTAGCCTCCTTGAAGGTGGAGGGAGAAGAGCGCGCTGCCGTTTCCCGTGCCAAGGTCGAGGACTGACGGGGCGGCGTTGTTCAAGCGAGCCGGGTCGTCATTTCTCGCGGGAGAATAGTTCGGCGACAGTGGGAACGTAGTTGCTGTGAGGAACGCGAGTGTCTTGGCTGGGGCGCCGACGTCGTCGAACCAGGAGTCTAGTTCCGATGGATCGGGCGGTTCTTCGGCGGCGGCGGCAGCATCTCCGTCAACTTCGTCTGCGTCCGACCCTTCGTTGGCCTCGTCGTCGCCGTTTAGATCTCGCTTGTAGTACTCGTCCCAACTGTCGCCGGAAGGTGTCAGCTTCGCAGGGTAAAGCCTCGAAGGGAACAGAACCGACGCACTTACTACTCCTTCGTCCCGAGTTCGCTGGGGTCGAGATGAGTGGGACGTGAACCCTCCGGCATTTTACCACCACGGACTTAACTCTAGTGTATGGAGTGGCTATAGGTTATTACCAGATGGAGATCAAAACACTCAACTCGGCCGTTGACGGCAACAAGTGCGCGCCAGGAATCAATCATCCATACCGGTGATTTGAAGAACACAATTTTATACAGAGCCTCGTGTCGGCGGGATCTAATCTTATCAACTCCAACGACAACTGCGCCCCGCATTTCAGGATTGCGATCATCACCGCTGTTTTCTCCCATAAAATCCACAAAACATGCAGTCAGCTTCTGGCATTTCGAGCACGTCTGAAAGGGATGTATGGACTACGTCTTGAGCCTATTCACACGCTTGAAGGTCTCATCATTTGTACCGCGGGCTCAATGTAACAAGAGTTCTCGGTTCTGGAGCACCAAAGCGGGGAAGCTGTCCGTAGCGAGCAGCATGGCAGCGCGATGACAGACCAACTGGATGATAAAGAAGAGTAGATCCCAGTTGGCGCAAGAGCCTATATGCCACCCTGTGGATTGATGTTCAAAGTCGTGCGTGTCTATAATAGACTGCTCTTTACCGTGAGCAAGCATGTACACATAATTGGTCCTGCATGGCTCGTGCTCGCTTTGCCATATTCGGATGTTCCTCAGCTCTAACACCTCTTGAGTGTTGGGGCAAGTAAAGGTCTCTCTTGCATTAACAGAATCGTCAGTCGTGAGCCAAGCCATTTGTCCTTGATGCACATCGTCGTTACGGGTCTTCATCAGGCCTACCGCACCTTTGTATGCATAAGTTCTCGCCTTGTTGCTGAAATATCCCAGTGATTTCCGCAGCCCTGCCTCGTTGGCGGCCTCCACTAATGGTAAAACCACAATAAGCCGCCCAAATTTACCGCCTTTTCCAAGCGCCATGCTGAAAGTAGAGGAAGAAACATTTTGTTCTCGTCGAACGCCTAAAGATCATAGTGTCGGATTAAACCTGTCGAAGTTGTAAGAAGGATTACCTGGAGGAGGACCAGGAGGCGGCGGCGGATTGAAGTATTGCCGATCTGATGGAGCAAGGGGCCACCGTACTCTTGACGAAGAAATAATCCGATCTGATGAAACTGATTCGGTCCTCCGAGCTTTAGGTGCCGGTCCGGCTTCCTCCTCGTCCTCGCTTAATGTTAAATCAATAACGTCTCGCGATCTCTTGTTGCTGTTTGTTGACCGCCTCGATGCTGAAGGCGCTGTGGAATCTTCTCTGGAGGATAATGGTGGTGTCCTGACACTGTGGGGGGTCAGTGTCTCGAGTTTAGGTGGGCGATGACCTGCTCCGTCGCCAATCTCAACAAGATCATCATCGTCCTCATCATCCGAAGGCGTGGGATTGGCCGTCCGACCGCCCGTGTTATCGGTTTGGCTCGGAAGATGCCATGAGCCATCGGGCTCAACAGTGACTGCTTCCACGTCTCTCGGCGTGAGATTCAGTATGTCATTAACGTACTGATCCAGAGCCAGTGATTCCCACGGAGCAGCTTTGTTGCAAATCGGACATAACCAGGTTGGCGCTTGTTCCTGGAGCTGTAGGTAACAGGCCGCGTCGAAACTCTGCACGTGGCTGCAGCCTATCCCACGGCAGGGTGTTGTGATGCGTGTATAACCGACGGGATCCTTTAACGACAGGACTGTCGAGGTAGCTACGATTTCGTCGGGGTCTTCAGCCTTGCGCCGCACTGCCGCTTGTAAGTGTCAGGGTCAAGCAAGGGGCGGGATTACATACTCTCTCGGACAACCTGTTCCTTACTGATCATCCGGCCGTGCCTTATTCGGCTTACCAAGGAATCGATCGACTTCTTAGAGACAAGATTGACTACGATGAAGAATGCCTGTGCAGTGGATTTAGCCTGTTTAGTATAAATATTCCCATAATGTAAGATCGGAAACACCTTGAAAAGAGTCAGCTGGAACATTTGCTCACCTTAGTAGTCATCGCATAGATCATCTCGACCGAATTAGGGTAATTGGCTGGTTTTGTCCTCACCAAGGATGTGATATCTGCAGGTCTAGTCGATCCTGGCCGATTTTTGAGTCCCCGTAGATTTGTCTTAACATCGTCGCCATTGCACTTTAGCTCCACAGTATGGGGGAAAGCAATATCGCACGCATCTGTAGGGTAAGGGCCGATGGGCTCTGAGGCGCAGAAAACCATAATCCGACATGATGGTTCGTTGTTGAGCTTATCGATGATTTCCTGTGGTAACATGACTGTGAGTCTGACGGTGTCCCTGGACCCTTCTTTTGCTACGCCTGGTCAGCCGAAATGGCCAATAACATGAAAGTGAAGCAGGACTCACCCCCACATCGGTGAGTCTGAGTGAGTGATCTTGTAATGGTGTAAAAAGGCGAGGGTTTGAACGTTATTGCTCGACCTGCTTCCTCGTCAGAACACAATCTCATATCACCAGATTCATGGTCCATACTGGTGCCGAAGGGAGAATTCGAGGACATATTGAAGGAGTTGTGAGCGGTAGGGGAAGAGAACGATGGAGACGCCGAGGAGGTGGGCGTGTGGCGAGAATAAGGTGAAGAGAAAGAATTGCTGTTGTTGTATGAAAGCGAGCCGCTTCTTATGAACCCCCGTATCCGATTCAGGCCGGTAACGTCCCCGGCATTGCGCATTTTCTCGATATCTGTTCATCTGAATGTCAGGGAGACAGGAGGGAAAAGAGAAGCAGTTGAAATTTCGGGAGCAGTTTGAACGTACGGGCTATTATCCTGATCTGTAGTTCGCTCTTAACTCCAGACAATGGGAGAACCTCGAATCGAAGGAGATTTTTCAGTTTTTCCACCGTGAGGGTTTTGACAGAGGCAATCATGGCCCGCACATCGTCATGCGCCTGGGTATCTGGATAGCCTGACATGGCGAAAGGGCGCGTCTTCTCAATTCCTTGTGGGCAGTTTGACCGGACAGTTGTGACTGAGTTCGCAATGAGGCTATCGGTGGCGTGGTTGTTGAAGCATGGCGCCAGAGGGGATCGAGCAGCGCTGGCCAAGGACTGTCATGAGGAGGATCCAAGCTGCCACAGGATGGGTGGGCTGGAGGCGGGTGCGATGAGACGGCTAGGAGGGAGGCGCGAGATTGAAGACCGATTGCACGCAGCGCAGGACGCTGCCGCTGCCAAAGACCACAGACGTGATGTTGCTGCCCTCAATAAAGAGTCGCAGTCGCTGAGCCCGGCCAGCGAATCGGCAATACTCCGGCCGTGCTGCAGAATTTCCTCACTTTACATTCACTGTTCCCTCAGTTGCGCTACACCCCGCCACTTCCTTCTTACAATTCAGTTGCCCTCTGAAGTTATGGCTAAATCAGCAAGAGCGTCCGTCGTAAAGAAGAATAACCGCGCCCTCCGAGCAACTGTGTTTGGTCCCGCCCACGATGCCCGTACTGCCAGACTGTCTGCAAAATTGCAAGAACTGGCCGCCAAACCGAAGCCCGAAACAGAAAAGGCTATGGATGTAGATGAAAGCAACGAGGAAGACGCTGAAGAGCAGCCTAGAAATGACAACAACGAAGGTATTGGGCTTTCCCGTTTGGAGCCAAATCAACGGCTAATATGATACCGTAGAAATGGACGTCGATGCACAAGGCGCGAAGATGAAGGCCGTCAAATCAGCCCCCGGGAAGAACAGAGTCAATCACAAAGCCCACAAGGTCTCGAAGAAAAAGCCCAGGAACTCCATGGTATTCCCCTCGGAAATTGCCCGAAGGAGGAAGATGGCCAGCAAAAAGTCTAAGCGGTGAAAGAGCATGAGTTGCTCCTACCCACCTATGGCCGGCTGCTGGCTCCTGCTGTTGGACGATGTGAGGACGCATTTATCTCAGAGTCTCGTCCATTGCCGGAATTGTGTTCACAGCAGTCAGCCACATCTTCAACATCGCCGTGTTCCAAGTCTATCGTTCGCCAGTACCATCTCATCTCGCATCTACTACAGAAGCCAGTTATTACCAGTCCGTTGCCAGTAGCATCATCCGGTGCCGCATATCAGTCAAAGCACACCCTATCGGGATGGACCACCTTCCTATCGTTCGGCCTCGCACGCCGACTGGTCCTTTGGGCTATCTGAATTTCCCGGCTGAAATCTTGAACCAAATCTACCGAGAGGTATTCGTGGACAACAGCCAGATCCTCGCTTTTCTGTGCTCTTCAGACTCCGCGTTCCAGTTCCTCAGTTTAAAACAGGCGGTAGCCGCTCACCAGTCTCCGCGTCACGATCAGATTGACTGGACACAGCTCTACGATGTCCGTTACTATACCAACAGCAACGGCTTATCTGCCCAGTTCCTCCGAGTTTGCCGAAAAATATGGTTGGAAAGCTCGCCGGTGCTGTACGGCAACATCACAGTCGCCATGCGGTTCCCCGCCGTCCGACTTGATCCCTGTCTCCCTCGATTTTTCAAACGCAATACTTCGTATGTCCTTGCCAATGCCCATTTTGTGTATCCCAGGGTTGCCGAACCCATCAATTGTTTGATGCACTGGGGCATAACTCATATGACAAGAGAAGCGGACACCCGTGAAGGAGTACTTGAGGAGCGGCGAGCCAACAGCAAAGAGATGCGGAGGTGTCGCAATATGAGGAAGGGATCAGCCTCGTTTTGATCGGAGACGGCCTTTCGCACAATGGTGGTCGTGGATGCGCACACTTGATGAGTTCCGAGGACCGCGAGCCCAATGAGGGTTCGAATTCAGCGCATTGTTGCAACCACTTGTACTTCATCGTGGTCTGTACATGTCTACAATGAGAGGTGTTATTAACCTACCACCGCGTTCTAATGGCGGACAAAATTCTAGACTTCCGTCCACCCCGCAATCTCTAGCCAGCCACCAGAATGATTTTTGACTCGATGCTGTAACAGGAAGCGTACGTGTTCCGCATGCTAACGCGTGTCTAGGCTCATCCGCACATGAGATGCGAGGCTCACCGTCCGTCTACGGGACAGCTACGATGACGAAGAGTCATCTCACAACTCTTCCTAGAAAGCGACCAGCATGATCCGGCCTCACGTGCAACGAGGAGATACTGTACGTCGAGTTCGCTCGTGAGAACAGCAGCCCTGTTCGGATATCGTCTGAGAATCCGGAGTACCCCTGCCTCTTTGGGCACGATACCCAGGATCCGTAATTCCCAGTAGGGAGACGCGTGTTCTGTCTGCGAGCTCGTTACCAGCGGCCAACATTCTATGCGCTTTTCAGGTGGACAAGGAATTGGAGCCGTTCGTTTTTGCCAGTCGCGTCAGTCTCATTCAAGTGTCTGTCAGTCGGTGATGTATTGAGATGGGCGTATCGGTGTCGAAAGAGCAGATCGCTCGCAGCAGGATATACGGCAAAGTCAATTGTCACCAGAGGCAGGATGAGAAGAGAACAGATGGGGAACCACAGGGTCGCATATGTGAGACGTCTTCATTGTTTGTTGGAGACCTGGACGTGATCGTTCAGTCATGTCTTCATTTCAACTAGATGTACCTAGGTTGACATATCTTGGTGGCTCTCCGAAACACACAACCACCCAAAGTCGTCATATCGTCCGGCATCACGAGGATTAGCTCATTAGCATATTCACTGCCCATGGGACGGAGAGCTGTCTCAAGTCACCATAATGCTGACCCACGCCGATGAACTGCACAGGCACCGACGTGGCATGCACGAGGGAGATCATGGTCCCAATGCCCGAGCCCACGGTGTCAACCTTTGAGACGATGAAGCCATCGAGTTTGCGTCCTTTGCCCAACGCTTTGGTGAAGTTCTGGGCTTGGCCTACTGAATCATTCCCAACCAACGCCTCGGCGACCTGCAAGACCAGATCCGGCTTCGCGAAGTCGACAAGCTTCTCCAGCGCTGCCATGAGCTGCGTGTTCGTATGAGCTCGTCCCGCCGTGTCAACGAGCACGACCTGATAGTCATTCTCCTTGGCGAATGTCACTGCATCTCGAGCCACGTTGGCCGCGTCTTTTCCATAGCCTTTTTCGTAGATATTAACTGCGCCAAGGCGTTCGCGGGCGGTGAGTTCTTTCAAGTTACGCACATGCACATTCAGCTGTTCCACGGCACCAGATCTGAACGTGTCGCCTGCTGCAATCAGGACACGGTAATTGTTTTGCAGGAGGAAGTAGCAGAGCTTGGAGAGATTTGTGGATTTTCCGACCCCGTTGACGCCCAGGATGGTGATCACGAATGGTCGTGGTTGAGCTTTCGCGCCGGTGGGATTTGCCACAGTCTCGATTTGCTGCAGCAGGTCCAAAGACGATCTAGGCGTAAGGATCCGTCGGAGCGAATTCTCCAGTGCCGGTCTCAAGGCCGCGTCGATGGATTCAAACGCGCCGGTCTTTTTGCCAACCATTTCGGCCTCAACTCCTTGGCACAGTCGGATCGCCGCATCGCGTGCGACGTTCTTGTTGATCAGATGTTCTTCCATGGCTTTCAAGGGCTTGTCGAGGTCTTCCTTGGTCAAGGTCTTGCCACCAACAATGTTCCTAAAATAGCCTGAGATGGCTCCAAAGGTCGACTTTCCGGCTCCGTTGGTCGCAGGCTTGTTCAGGTCTGCAGATTTCAGGATGTTGTTGACTTCGTCACCCAGATCTTTGAGGACGAATTGACCTTGTTTGTTCTTTGTGCCCCAGCTCTCCTGGGCTATTTCTTCCGGCGGAGGAGACATTACTGCCCCATTGTCAGCATCAGCACCGATGTTCGAGTAGTCGAGCTTGGTGTCATCGGCGTCGTCTGCAATGCCGTCAGGGCCCCAGACCCGACCCTTCTTTGCCGTTGCCTTAGGTGCTTTGGGTTTCCTAGCTTCGTCCCCACTAGAGACGCCTGGAGATGCGACGGCATTGGCGGCCTTTCTTTGCCTTCTGGAACCACGACTTCCCGGTCTCTTGTTCTCTGCCAACAGATGTGGCACGATGCCTGGGAGAGGAGTTGACGGACGAGAGGTTTCAGGTGAGTGGGCGGGAGTGCCCAGGGCTGAATCTCCGTTCACCACTGGCACAGCTTTTGGCTGTGCCTTGACCAGTTGAGGAATTTCCGGTGGTGGCGGGCCGCCAGTGTCTCCTTCTTCAGCACTTATTTTCTTGTCCTCCTGCTGCGCTGCTACCTGGGTTGGCTCTGTGGTGGCTTCGCCGCCTGTATTCTGATCCAGCCTACGCAATTCCTCATCAAAGTACTTGTCGAAAGGATACTTCAGGGCAGTGTAGTCTAGTTCCTCCAGCTGACCACGGTAGACTTCGACAAAGATGGTCCGGACATCGTCGAGCAATTTGTCAACCCAGGTGAGGTGAAGCAGAGACTGGTAGACCGCGACAAATATGAGCCCCAAGTCTTTGACCAGAGTGTACTTCAAGGTGTATTTGTCGTGTTTGTATGTGGGCTTGCCTGAGTTGCTCGCTGTCGGACGGACTTTCTCTTCGATGAAGACATCGTTGATCAGACTGTTCACCGCGGTTGGTCCGATTTTGGACGAGGACCTCGACCACAGCACGACTCCGGACGTCGTTAGGATCTCGAAGGCGTCGAGCATTTTGCTGCCACAAGTAGATACCGCAAAAGGACCACAGCGCAATCCCCGAGACCGACAGACTGGCAAGCGACACAGTTCGACTCTCTGGCTGCGATTTGCGCGACCTTGACAATGACGTCTCAATCACGTGCTGCCAATTGCTTCGGTGGATCATTCCACATGTTTGGAGCAGCATTCATTCTGCCTTCGCACAATGAACACCAACACTGCTTTGTACCACTACATTCAGCTCACTGTATGTCTCACCCACCGTGGTTATGTGTAAGTCGACGCTTTGCTGGAATATCACATGTTCCTTCATGGAGCCCTCTCCCACCATTCCAAGTAGTCTGAGATTCTACGATGAATATAAGATCCAAGTGTCGCTCGTCGGGGCTGGGGCCGATCAATTATCGTTGAGACGAGGATAAACTACCCAACTTATTGGCGGCCATGTTCTCAATGCCTGATCTTGGTGACGACCGCACAAGGACAACCTCTCCTTCATGTTTCGCGCTACTATTTCCGCTCTGCAGGTGTAAGTCACCTTCCCCTATGTAAAGGCAAGCATCAATGGACGCGAAATCAGCCTCCAATCAAACGGCCTTCTTGGATGCAAGTCCTTCTTCATCAGGCTGTATACATTAGCCAAGAAATGATACACAGCCGAAGCTTGCTTGCGTAGAGCTTCATTTGGGTCCAAAGTTGGAAAAACAACAGCTAGGCCGAAAAATACGGACGCCAGAATGGCGCCCAAATCAGTTTCCCAATAAGCTGTTCGGTTTATCCTTCCAAGGCCTGGACTCAGAGCTGGCTGACACCTAGTGACTTGCTGCCTCTGAATCTGCAGGAGACGAACAAAAGAGGGACGTCGACAGCTCCCAGGGCGAAGGAGAACTGCCCGTTCGGGTATACCAACGCAAAATCAAATATCACTATGTGTATGGTTTCCCGGCCGCAGTCTCTGTGGTCATGGCTGCATTGGTCTGTATCGCGGCGGTGGTGTCCATCATTTTGAGGCGGGAAAACATTGGCCGTCTTCGGTTACATCTACAGCATAGCTTTTCTATTCCCTGCCAACAGGGATCCTCGAGCTGATACAAAAACCTGGATCGATCAGGTTGGGCACAAGCCCATTCGCCTGCCGGATCCTACTGTCGACTCAAGCAGTCAGCTGGAGAAACCCAGCGGCGGAATTTACTCGCTGGTCGGCCAGAAGGACAGCACAAACCTGGCCACGGCTACGTCAATCGAGCTTGAGGAAGGAGATTTTACAAGCTCACAAAGGCATGTATCTTGATCTTTCAAAAATGGCCATTTCCGCACCTCGCCACGAAGGCCAGATCTAGTACGTGTTTCTGGCCCCCTCGAGCACGAAAAGGACGCCTGCACAGAGTCACAGGTCCCGCGTGCCCCCTGCTTGCTCGTGAATCCATGAGATCTCTGGCTCTCACTGTGCTTTGCCCCAGCCTGGTTTCAACTCCCCCAGCACCTCTTTGTAGATCTTGTCCCCGTCCGACACGGTTGCGCCTTTCCTTCCCAGCGCGTACGGTCCGACGTTATTGAACAGCGGAACATCTCTGACCGAGCCGGCGAGAACCTCTAGACACGAACCGCCTTTGATCCGGATCGTCTCTCTCTCCGCCACCGCATCGTTCGCGCTCGGACTCCCCTCGATGACATTTGGGATCTCATCGTCCTTCACGCAGCTTAACATGACCTGGGCGACCTCCTCGGGCGTCACCCATGTATCCGCGTCCTCGCCATCCTGCTTTACTACCTTTAATTTCTCTGGGTGGTCGGTCCACAGCGGCGTTTTGACCACGCCCGGCATGACGCAGGAGACGCGAATGCCGTGCAGGCTCTCCAGATCGGCCATGCTCCGCACCAGTGCCTGCACCCCATGCTTGCTGGCGTAGTAGAGCGGGTGTGACAGCCCGGCCGTCTCACCGGCGATGCTCGCGATGTGTACGATCGACTTTGGATTTTTGGAACTGCTCGGCGGCTGGGCGGCCAGGAAGTGCGAAATCGCCAGCTGTGTCGTCCGGATGGGGTGCGTCAAGTTGATGTCCAGTAGCTTGTAGCGCCCACTGGCCGGATCATCCCCGGACTTCGCCGTCCCAGGCGGATGCCAGAAATTGCTCCAGTAGGGTTCGAAGACGCCGGCGCCGGGGCACACGATGTCAACATCACCGAAGTGGTCGATCGCGGCGGAGAACATGGCGTCCAGGTCTGGCCAGGAGGTGACATCTGTCCTTTGGAAGACCGCCTTGTTGGGCGTGGACGTGTACTTTGACACGAGATCTTGGGCCTCAGGCCGGAGCGCCAGGTCCGCGAAGACGACGTTTGCGCCATGTTGGAGGAGAAGACGCGCGAATTCGAGGTTGATGCCTGTGTGCGTGTGTGTGTCAGCTCGGGGGGGGTGTGTCTGGTCGGGTAAGGGTAGAATGGGGTGGAACGGGATAGAGTAGAGTCGAGGGAGGTACGTACCTGACCCAGCACCGGTGACGATGGCCGTCTTGCCTTGGACCTGTTGAGCCATCTCGATTTGATTGATGCGATGTAGTGTGATGTGGCGTCTTGCCGACTATGGAGAGCGGGAGGCAGATGTTGACACAGACCGACCAGGTGAATACACGGTAGACTGTACGTAGATGTAAATTCTCCCTCTCTCTGCAATGCAGAATATATATGTCCGTGTATATATATATGGAAAAGCTCCCTTGGTGTACTGTGTATATATTAGGGCGTGTGTATGTTTATTTCCCTCGGAAGTGAACCTCTGTGTGTGTGAGTGTGTGTGTACTCAACACGTCCTCCGTGCTATGGTATATATCTTCCACCTATCCATCGGGTGCAACGACATACCTACGTACCTCGGCCGGCATAACACCAGACAGTGGCTACGGCTAACCACCACCCACGAGCTGCTCACTACGAGTACTAGACGCCGACCTGACCTGGCCTGACCGTGCCTGACTTGACTCGACACCCATTTTGTCTTTCCCCTCACGCGGGCGCGGGGGAGGGGCACAACCCAACGCGAGATTCTTCGGCGATACTTGACCCGACCGAGGGACAGTCCTCGTACAAGGTTACGGTGGAGGAAGTCCTTAGTTTAGTATTGTGTACATTGTGCGTTGACATGTACCGGGCACAGTGCCTCATGTGTATAATACTCCCACTCGTCCACCCGGTACAATTCCTCTTCCACTTGATGTTTTCTTGTATCTCCCAAGCTTGGACATACGTCATTCATTCCCACTGGGGAAACCTGCCCGGCTTTGTTCTGTCGGGAAAGTGTTTTTGAGTGTGTCGCCTCCCGAAGTTGCACGTTACGAGAACTGAGATATTCCTGGTTTGATCCGAGAGTCTGAGCAAAGGCCGCTTCAACCTGAGAGCTTCAAACGAACCATTTGGCCGAGCATCACTCGAGCGCTCCTTAGGCTTTCCAGCACACTCAAAAGTAAGCCACCGGGGCCGAGCCGGAGACGGTGAATGCTCTTGGGGACCTGTTCTCATTTCTTTAGGGGGAAAAGGGTTACTCGTACGTCCTCCGTTACCTCCCAGTACCATTCATTGGAGGGCCGGTTACCGATTTCCATCCTATCAAAGTAATGTGAGACCGGTACGAAGATTTTGGCAATGATTGAGAGCCACGTGACTCATCCAATCCTTGCCGACGAGATGAGCAAGTTTTTCTGGTCGCCGTCAGACCCCCTAGTCACACCACAGTTCACAGGTTGTCATTCTCTTGCCGGGTCTCTTATAGTAGGTAGGGTAGGCTAGCTACGTGATGCTGCCCATATCGGGGCGGGGGCTTTGGTTTCATCAAGGAGTACAGGAATTTCTCGTTATTCGCCAAACACAGGACAATGCTTTCACTCGCATCGTTGCTGTTTTCACTTTGTCCGTTCTTCTTGTTGCACCACATACGACGGGCGGATGCCGTCACCGTATCCTACGATTTCAACATAACATGGGTCAGGGCGAATCCAGACGGAGCCTTTGCCAGACCGACCGTTGGCGTCAATGGCCACTGGCCTCCACCCCGGATCGAAGCGAATCTGGGTGATACCGTGGTAGTCAATGTGTTGAACCTGCTTGGAAACCAGTCCACGACCTTGCACTTCCACGGGATATTCATGAACGGCACAACCCACATGGATGGTCCTGCACAAGTGTCGCAATGCCCGATTCTCCCCGGGTCGTCCTTTGCATACACATTCAAGGTACCAACATTGGCACCCCAGGGGGGAAACATTGACTGAACAACGAAACATAGGCAGAGCAGGTGGGGACTTATTGGTACCATTCCCATGTGAGGGGACAGTATATGGATGGGTTGCGAGGACCGCTCATCATCCATGACCCAGGAAACCCGTTCCACGCACAGTTTGACGAGGAAATGGTGCTCACCCTGTCTGATTGGTATCACAAAGAGATGGCCGAGCTCATGCCCTTGTACAAGAATGGCGGTGCCGGCGGCGGCGGCATGATGTCCTCGGAGCCCGTGCCCGATGCGAACCTTTTGAACGACACCCAAAATCCTCAGATCGCCGTCCAACCCGCCAAGACATACCTCGTCCACGTCGTCAACATAGGTGCTTTCGTGGGGCAGTACTTCTGGCTCGAAGGGCATCCCATGACAATTGTCGAGCTGGATGGATCCTACGTGCAGCCGACGGTGGCGGAAATGATATACCTTGCATCTGGCCAGCGGTGCAGCTTCCTTCTAACAACCAAAGCTGAAGCATTGCAAAACTATCCAATGGTGGCCTCGATGGATCGAGTACGTATGCCTGTGCATTTCCTCCATGGCGTGCGTCTGCTTACTTGTTCTTCTTCTTCTTCTTCCAGAGCCTGATCAGGAAGAAGGCAGACCATGTCAACACGGACGTGGTGGGCTGGCTTGTATACGACCTCGCCCAACCTTTGCCGCCGCCGGCCGAGGTCCAAGAGTACAATCCCATCGATGACATGGGCATCGTGCCGTACGATGATATGCCCCTACTCCGGAAAGCAGACAAAAGCATCACCCTGAGCCTCAACATGGAGCACAAAAACGGTGGTTCTCAGTACGTTGGCCGACCCTGCCCCTCTTGTGTGTTTAGATTCTATGCCTATGCTGTGTTCAGCTATTGACTCACGGCTTATGCAGTTACTTCTTCAACGACGTGACGTACAAAACCCCACAGGTACCTTCGCTGTTCACAGCACTCACCAGCGGCGATGCGGCAAACAGTGTTGCCACGTACGAACGATCAAGCAACCCGTTCGTGCTAGAGCACAACCAAGTGGTGGAACTGATCCTGAACAACCGACATATGATCAACCATCCCTTCCACCTGCACGGACATCAGTTCCAGGCTGTCTGGCGATCAAAGCCCAAGGGCGGGGATTTTCCCGTCGGCACTCTTACTGAAGACGACTTCAATCAGAACCCCGTACGGCGCGACACGCTAGTGCTTCCGAACGGCGGTAGCATGGTGATCCGCTTCCGTGCCGACAATCCAGGTATGTAGGATTTTTTTTCGCAGCTTCTGATGCCGTTGAAGAACTGGTGCCACATCGGCACGCTGGTGGTGAGGAAGAAGGAGATTTGTTAATTTTGTCGTGTGCGATGTTTTAGGGGTGTGGCTTTTCCATTGCCATATGGAATGGCATGCTGAAACAGGTCTGGTGGCCACGATGATAGAGGCACCCTTGGAACTCCAGCAACAATCCATCCCTCTGGACACTCGGGTGTACTCTTGTGCACCCCCAGGCACAGAAATTTCAGCCAACAGTACCAATGAAGAAGTGGACAGTCTGTCGAAGATGCCAGAAAAGACCTCCAGGTATTGTGTCCCTCTTCATTTTTTCCCCAATCTTTGGAGACGGTTTGGCTTTCGGAGCCGTTGAAACTGTTGTACAGATGGGTTTGCTGACATGTGTTCCGCTTCGCTGCAGTCTCGCACTCGGTCCCATTGTGTTGCTACTGGCAGGCTTCTTCGCGCTCTTCACTGCCATGGTCGGAATCCTTTGGATCTGCAAGAGGGGTCGGAGTGACGACAACCCAAAATATACACGCCTGGAAATGAGCCCGGAATTGTGATTGCGCTTCGAGCATTCTTTTGTACGAGAACCCGACTGGCGGGATTCCCGGGAAGAGTCGCATCAACGGCCTCCCCATCGAATGATTCGCCGGCTGTTACTTGCATCGTGAGCGACGTTATGTTTCCTCGCCAAGGGTTGGGAAGAAAATCAGACAGGCGCATCCGCGTCTGCGTCTGCGTCTTTAGACCGCACAGGAACTGATCCCACCAGGCTACTATCTAACCATCACAACACTGCAACAAACGCCTGGGTACCAACATACATACGTAGTACGACATCGATCCGTAAGCGGTTCATTGGTCGTGTTTCACGGCAACTGACGCCCTAGCTAGGGTCTCTAGAGTACGGCAGAAGGAAAGAGGATAGATAGTATTGTGATATTCACAGCGAGCTGGCATGGTTTGTGCAGTTCGGCGCAGACAATGTCTGTAAATAATACGTAACCTGTCGCACCAGACCCCGTAGACGGAATGGATGCAGAATAGTTTGAGTCCGCCTTCGCAACTTGAGGGCCAAGCGAGCCAATTGGGTGACTTGGCGATTGACAAGCTCTAGCTGCTCAACTTGATCTTCTTGAGCAGAGCGGCGAGGGCTTAATCATGATAGGACAGGACGCGACAGGACAGGACAGCACTCGGTACTGGGTAGAGGATAGGTTCTTCGCGTGAAGATTGCCTCAGTACTCGTCCAGAAATAGTCGCTCTTCCGCCACCCCTCGTGACGTTCGCGCTATCCCCATCGCGGAGACTTACCCGGCAGGTGTGTCGGAATCGGTTGAGGATAAATCATATCATTCGCATCGACATTGCTGTACGACCCTCGATGTAAAACCCCAGATCCTCTTTTTCTTTCTTTTCTACCTTAGCACTTTCTTCACGAATATGAAGGGGGTTTTTACATCTACGCTGCGGCGCGCCATGTCGACGTTAACAAAAGAGGCGGGGGACATTAGCTCAGTGTTCCCGTCCCTGTCGGGCAAGAAGCCGGAGCCGTTGGCACCACGGTTCAGTGATCTGAAGAAGTCGCTTGTCAAGGGCAATGAAGAGGCGGTGGTGGCGTCGTGGCAGAGACTAATGAGGGGTCTGGAGGGAGAGATCGACGAGATTAGAGAGCAGGGCAGTGAGGTATGTGTGTGCACTCCGACTAAATGTACTCATCTGTATACGTCTTCTGTGTGGCATAGCGTGCATATCTGTCAGTCTGATTGCTAACGCGCAAATCTAGGTCATTCCTAGCGTCGAGTTCCGAGACGTGGCTGCGGGCACTGTTCCCCAGTCCAAGCTGGATGCGATCCGACATCGAGGCACAGCTGTGATTCGGAATGTTCTGCCTCGCGAGCAGGCCCTTGATCTCAAACAGCAAGCGAGGGATTATATCGCGGCGAATCAGTCCAAAGTTAGAGCGTTCCCAGCCGATAATCCTGCTGTATATGAGCTGTACTGGACGCCGTCTCAAGTCCAGGCACGGTCGCACCCGAACATGCTCAAGGCGCAGTCGTTTCTTGCTTCTTTCTGGCACTCGTCGGACCCCTCGTCTGAGATATCGACGACTTACCCTCTCTCGTATGCCGATCGATTCCGCATCCGTCAACCTGGCGATGCAAAGTTTGCCCTAGGCTGTCATACGGACGGGGGAAGTCTTGAACGCTGGGAGGACCCCGAGTATTCTCGGGTGTATCAGGCCATCATGAAGGGTCAGTGGGAAGAGTATGATCCGTTCGATGCTCGTCACCGCATCGCTGCAAGGATGGACTTGTACAACGGTCTGGGTGCTTGCAGCATGTTCCGCTTGTTCCAGGGCTGGCTCTCGATGTCTTCCACGGGACCCGGGGAAGGGACATTGAAGGTCTGTCCACTGATTCGGCATGCAACCTCTTACTTGATGTTGAGACCCTTCATCAACTTGGAAACTGGCAAGTTGAACCTGGACGCCACCTTTCCAAACTCGGTGCCGGCTGCGTGTCAAGAGTATGATGCGGTCTCTCACCCTGGCCTAGAGCTGGAAACAACCATGGTGAGCATGCCTCAGGTCGAGCCGGGAGACTACGTCGCGTGGCACTGTGACATGATCCACGCGGTCGACAAGGAGCATCGTGGCAGAGGTGACAGCAGTGTCCTGTATATTCCTGCATGTGCCGTCACGAACCCAAACCTTGAGTTCTTGAAGAGACAACGCATGAGTGCATTGAGATACAGCCCACCCCCTGATTTCCCAGGGGCTGGTGGTGACGGTGAGGTTGGATTTGAAGGGGCTGTTGATTGGACGCAGGTCAGTGAGGAGGGCAAAAGGGCCATGGGGCTGGGAAAGCGGCAATGGGATGTTACGCCGGGGATGAGTGAAGGAGAGCGAAAAGTTCTGGAAAATGGCAACAGGATGTTGTTTGGATGATTGTTCCGTGCAAGCATGCGAGGGTTATTGCGAGACCTTCATTCTCAAGAGCACACTTTTCACCACGACCCTCAGGAGGGTCGAAGGAGGTTGTTCCAGGTGCCTTCTTTTCACACGTCAAAGACTTTTGTGCGATGCCCGCATGCTGAAAACCTTGCGTTGGCCTTGGAGAGGAACATCCAAGCCTGGTCCACGGGTAGTGATGAACTGCCGATGAATGAGCGTCCGCCGGCTGCGGCGAGGTTGCATCCTACCGAGCCCGTAGCTCATACGGAGCCGAGCGCGGGAAACAATAGTCAAAGCACGGCAAAATAGCCGAGTGAAAGGCGAGGATTTGCTGTATTAGATTTGCTGTATTCTTGTGTCAAGAAATTCTCCTTCTGCCGATATGCAGGAGAAGTGTACTGTATAGAAGACATGCTGACCCACCCATGAGACACGGAAAAGGCTTGAATCGTGTTTCGAGAATGACGGTGGAGTAGTGTCGGGATTTGCTCAGGAGACATGACGAATAGATCTCAAATCCGCCAATGGAGAACAGAGGCAGTGGGCAACTACACGCAACCGTCGGCAGCTGTGAAGCGTTGGGCTGATGTCTCAATTGCATGTACCCGGTGTCCGGGGTCCAGGATCGACATAACGGTTTCTGTCTGCCTTTCTGCGTTGCCGAATTTGCACCAGTCGCCTTGTGATGGGAAAATTGGTCCGGGACATTTGAGGAAGATGCGCGCAGGAACAGGGGACAAGTACGTAAAAGCGTGCTTTCTTGCAAGGGGTCGTTAAACGTTCGCGTGGACCTATGAAGAAACTTCAATGTAAGCACATGCTGCAGGATGATGGATTGTGCTGTAGAGTTGACGAGCTCCGAATGGACATGATTGACGCAAGTGAGAGGAAAAGAGCAGCCAGGAACACCAATCAGCAGCTGTGAAAGAACAAAATCCACTCTGCGCACCGTCAATCGTCGACCTCTGCCGACGGTCTCAATCTTTGTTCTCGTACTGTGTACTTAGGTGACTGTGTGATGTCTGTGACTGTGAGTACTCGTAGCTCCAGGGCTCCAGGGCCGTTCTTCGTTCAGCGGCAACCAGCTTCGTAGGGCTGAGACATTGTCGAGGATGATTACTTTGGGATCGAGATATGGATAGCGTGAGGGCCACGGTTGGAAGCATCTACATAGGGGAAGACCCGGCTACACACTGTGGACGAACCCCGCTGGCAAGGCAGACCGTGCGAAGTCCTTGACCCAGCCGTCGCTCTCGCCGCGTGTGCCTGTGTATCGTCTCCTGCATTATTGGCGAGTCTGAGTCTTTGAGAGTGCAAGGGCAAGGCACCTGGTCCACAGAGGGCGCCGGCCTGCACCCACGATTGGGCTCGGGAAAAAGGAGTAACGGTCGGGGTGCGGCCAGCTCGCGTGCTCAGGGTTCGACGACTATAGAGAGTTTTTAGTGTCTGAAATACTCCGTAGGTGCGGGCACTTGATGAAAAAACTCCAAACTGTGCGTGCCGCTTGCAAGGTTGCGCGTCTCGCGTGTAAAATGAGTGCATCCGTGGCTGGAGCCAGCGGCTTACTGAGGCCATGCTGAGTACGTAGTGGAACGCGGCAAACGATGCAGAAGAATCAAGACCAAAGTCCTTGGCAGAGAGATATCGCTACCAGGAAACACTGCAAGACGTGTCGAAAGGAGGTCCTCGCATTGTCGGTGAACATGTCAGGGTCCTGGAAAGAAAGGGACTTTGGTACCTGCAGCAGTCTGGCAGCGTGGACTGTAGCTTCGAGCCCGTCAGAAGGAGAGGGCCCAAGAAAGCATCACCGGCCTCAGGGTTCAAGGGCGCAGGCAAGGCCCCAAAGTTTCGCAACCCGCGTCTGTCCTTGTCCCTGTGCCTGTGCCGGACACCCACCGTGGAGAAGCTGCGGCCCAAGGTTCAGGCTTGACACGTGCAGGATGCAGGCTGGTTGCCTTGCTGCCTGAAGTGCCTCGGCACCCTTCTTGGCGCTTGACGGGGGCGCTGACACGCCGTACCTGGAACACCCAAAGGAGATCAGGAACTTTGGGGGAACGCAGGGTCGAGGCTGTTGGGAACTGGAAGCGAGCCGTGATGGGACAACTGTTGCTGTTTTGCAGTTCGAGTACATGTGGTGTTGATTGGTCTTGCTGGAAGTGACATGCCTCTCAAGCAGAGAGGCTGTCGCGGGCAGCTCAATGTCCTACATGTGGAGAGCTTAGAGGAGAATGGGATGCCGGCCGACGAGTCCTGCACATAGTACAAAAGTGCTGCTATCATCAAGGAGTTCCGGTACTGAATGAATTCTCTTCAAGGGCGAGAGCTTGTTATGGGCTCCGCCTCGAAAAATTATCTTTCGCCGGACATCTATGTTCTCAGATACCACTGGGAGTATCTTGGCTCTACGGATGAGTTCAAGATTTCACGCTCACAAAGGTGGCTGTGCTGGGTGAGCCTTCATTGTCAACGCAGTATGGTTATCGAAAGCGTTGGCTTTGTAAACATGCATTCACTACGTATATACAGTACCATAGCTGCTGCAGTAAATCCAACCAACCATGTGATTATTAAAACGAGTACGGTAACGACTGCTCCTGATCCTGAACTTGCGTCAACAATAAATGAGTGGGCGTCGTGTCACTTATGCCGATGTAGCGCAAGCGAGTCAGATACTGAGAAATATCAGGAGGGAGTGAGGGGCAGCACAGGGGCTTACTGACTAAGTAACCAGAGTTCAGGGGAGCTTTTGTGTATTCTGCCTCTATTCCCTGCCATAGCTACTGGAAATGAAGGTTGCCATAACTATACTCGAAAAATGGATCGACTATAGCCATCAACACTCGTATCATTAATATCATTTCGTGACACGGGAATGTGGCGAGTTGCAGGAGAGTAAGAATGGTCTACCTCGTACTCGGTACTGTGGCCCGGTCTCGCTTGACTATGAGTGCAGGCTCTTTCAACAACACAACAGGGGACCTCCTCGCCATCCCTACAGAGGAATCGGCCCCCTCCTGCCTAGGAGGCTGGCTTTCCGAGGGCAGTCTCATTTTCACAGCGACCGGCCATCGTCCGGGATTGACTTCATGCCTGACTACATTTCTTGATGCGAAAGAGCGATGAGGAATAGCCCAGTTACAGGAGATAAACAGGTCTCGTCTCACTTACGGAGCAATGCTGGTGCAAATGAGTGTTGCTGAGCGCTGTACAGTCATCTGGAATATAGTCTCCTCACTGAGCTTGAAGGCTGACTATTTTGTTGTACAAGGCTCTCGACTCATGATCTGGCAAAGCTAAATATCACACGTTCGCCAGAGTGAGGCGTGACAATCTCCGTGCAACAACCAAGAAGCATCTGTCGAGGCTCGACAGGTCGCAGCCGAAACCATCGTGGTTCTGATTACTCTCTTTGTTGAGATCGTCAGTTTCCTCTTAACGCAGTAGGTAGTTCGAAGCCGGGAATGGTCATCCGCTGTAGACGCCGTCTCTGGCCTGGATCGTGTAGCGCTGACATCCAGGCTGTGAGTCAAAAAGTGGGCTGATGCAGTACCTGGTGATAGATTTGACAAGCCTTGCGGAGGACTTGATGCATATGATTCACAGACAGTGGTCCCACCGAGCCGCGTTTCAACGAAGCGTAAGATGTACTCACAGTCCAGCTGCCTGCACCGTAAGTATAGCTAGCCATTTTTTCCGAGGTATTCGGGACGTCACATCCATCTGAGAGCTGCAATGTCGCTCCGGGACATATTTGCACAGGCGCAGAGGCTCCATCGACGACTGGATCTATACACGAGGCAGCACAAAGGTTAACCGCGGGTAGAGGGTAACAGCCAGACAAGGCTCTGATGACTACCGTTGAAGCCTTGAAGCCGGGTATGGGACTACGAGACTGTCATTGTGTTGGCTTCGAGTAGAGAAGACGTCTGTTGGTTTCGTGTTTGTGCGAGATGCAGGAGGGAGGCTGCAAGCCAAGCCGCTGATCGCTAGTGCCACGCTAGTTTCTGTCGCGACTGCGTCTGCCATTAGCGCTTAAGAGAGCAGGGTCCGTCTAGTCGCCCGCTTTCCCAAACACGGCGTAGTGGCGAGTAGATCTGTGCAGAATCCGTCCGATCCGGTATTTTCTCAAACGTTTGTGACGCGGCCGAGTCCTTTCTCGCAGCTCCTCCCGACGTGCCTTTGTGCCGGTACTCGTACTGGGTAAAGCTCTCCTTCGAGTCTCGCGTGCGGATCAAGCGAGAGAAGCTTCGACCCATCTTCTGACCGAGTTTCTTCCCTCACCTCCTGCACCTAGAATGGAGACTTGTTGCGCAAACTTCTGTGTCGCTTAACCTTACCCACAGACGGAGAGCGACACGCTCGCGCAATCCAAACTAAAAGCATCAACCGGCATATGTACGCAGTAATACTCTTCTCAGTATTTTGAATCACGGTGGAGTAGCTACTACCCGTGATCGATCATGGACAGAATTGCTGAGTCTGACTTGGGCGCGCAGATCAAAAGGAAGTCAGGACGCCGACACCGGCCCAAGCGACTACCCAGCACTATCGCCTCGAGCCTCCTCTTCTAACCGGTTGCTCTTCGGAGGGTCTTCCCCTAGCTGGGAGCCCGGAGTGTCAGTCTCCTAAAAATTAGGGCTACCTTCAGTTCGGTGCAACGTTACGAGTACTGGTTCGGCGGCGATCATCTTCGCACGCGTCCTCAAAACACACCCATTCTTCGAGTACAGCATCTCTCGTTGACGTTTTCGTGACCAAGTGTCGTAGCGGTCATAAGAATCATTACCTGGTCAGGACAATACCGCTGTCCCTTCACTCTCCTCCAGCTGCATGTCCCAACGTCTGGAGGCCGGCGAAGGCAGGGAGAGACCCTTGAGCAAAATACGAGACAAATGACAAGAGGCCATTGAGGCAGGCTAGCCTATCTTGGCACCGGAGCACGACGCCGATGCGCCAGCACGACACTACCAGAGCGCTCGTTCATCTGGCCCCTGGTTCCGAGCATAAGGTCCCGGCTGGTGGCTTCCGCCCACGCAGCTCATTTGATCCACTCAAAGAGTCCCCGAGTGTTCCACTCGATAATCCACCTGTTCCTGACGAGAACAGCCCCCCATCAAATCTCTTTCGCCTGCTCCTTCGCACCTCCACCATAACGCAACCTTTTCCCCAAGTCCCCTGCTTCGTGCTTGCGCGACAATGGAGACGCTGCTCAAGCCGTCGGTCTCAGTCGCGTCTGTCGCAGAAGCCAACACTAACAAACTATCACCTCTAAGGACTAGGGTATTGCTTCCACCCCGGTATCCGTCATCAAGCCTCGCCGGCAGTTTGGACCACTCCATCCCCTGCTTTTCGGGCTTCACTGCATGAATGTAGCTCGCCTTCATGCCGCGAACGACGAGGATCGCTCTGCTGAATGCTTGCTCCACCACTTCACCTTATTGGGACTCTGCCAATGGTATGGTCAAGCTCAGATAACATCTTTCCTCCCAGTTGTTCTTACCCAAGTTCGCTTCCTCCCAGTCATTGTATATCATCATCTTGTACCTCGTACTTCTGGAATTCCAGATTGTATTCCCGCCATCACGTCTTGAAGTCATTGAGACCGCCTCTGTTCGTCCACCTCTCCTGTACCTGTCCTTCACGCGTCGTATCCATCGACAAACTGCCTGAATTAGCAGTTGCTCCCCTGCTATTACAGCACACGGAGCAGCCCGAGATATCTTTGGTATTGGTGTGAGGTTTGCCATTCGGGGATCGGGGACATTGAAGGAACACATTGGTTGGCGAGATATACTTGAAACCCGCCCCCCTTCAGATGCTGTCGGTTGGTAAGAAGAGGCGATGAATTTCTTCACGTGACGGCAATATAATTAACCTGAAGTACAGCTTGAAACCGCGTTCGAACAGTCTGAGAGGCCCCGCCATTACGCTCGTTCCTCCTCTCATCCAAGAGACAGACAGGTCCTTCGCTGCACTCGAATACTACGGCAACCTCTCAGTTGGCCTTCGGAAGGTTGTCGCCTGACTTCGTCTTCATGACATGATCAGATCTGAGTCACTTGCTTCACTGTAGCTGGCAGCGACGGAACAAGGACAGCCTAAATGGGTCGCTTCCCATGGAGCCAGGCACTCTCTAAGCAATCTGGTGACAAGGCGCACACAGTTGCACATGAGTGGTTCTCCAAGGAACACGGCGAGCCGCCGAGGCAAGCACCAACCGACTTGGTGAAAGAGTGTTCGAGTTTTGAGCCGGGTAGCAGCGACATATTCCCCAAGCCACGAACAAGATCACGAACCGACACTGTGGTCTCTTCATTCTCCAGCTACGCTCGATCTGTGTCAGACGCCTCTAACGACTTGGCCTCTCGACCCTCATCTCGACAGAGCTTCGCAGATGGAGGTATGCCGCTGCAAGAGCGCCACGAGAGTACCGCCAAGGCCTTGTTGGCAAAGGGTACCCGCATATTGAAGCGTCAGGGGAGCAAGCTCAATCTTCTTCCATCCCAGTTAGAAGACAGGTCCAATGACCTTCCTGCAGCAAAGGCTGGCGAGCTCTCCCCGGTCCGGGGTCTTCAGCGCCAGCCCACTCTGACCTCGAGGCGTGAGCGTCCCCTCTCCTTCTATCGGGTCGTCTATGCTAACACTCTCAAGGGACGGGCCTGAAGCGGAGCATATCGGGACCTTTTGCCTTTCAGCACTTGACCCATGGTGACCAAGCCCGCTTCCAGAGCCTAGACTCTGTTAGCAAAACGGATTTGACTTCCGAGTTCAATGCCCTCCGGACGGATCAAGAACCCAATAGCGAAATCCGCGGCATCCCAGTTACGGACTTGCCTGGCAAGAAGGACGACCCGAAAATCGAGATCGGACTAGAAGAGCCGGCATCGCCCACGACCGATGCCATCCCATACTTGCCAACGACACCGACGCGGCCAAGACCACCGCCAAAGGATGGCCTGATGTCACCGTACAGTCCTTCCGATTTCCGATTGTCTCGGTCAATGGAGAATTTTTCACGGCCCACAAGACTGTCTGTGACCGCCCTCGACATTTCTCCGACAACAGCCACGACACAGAGGTTATCAACCATGAGCCCCGTTAGTCAGGCCAATGCTTTGGCGAAGCCACTACCGCATTTGCCTGACGATCAAGTCGTCCACGCCGTGTCTACCAAGGACGACATTGCCCTTCCTCTGCGCACGGCCCCATTGCCCTCGCCTCCGAAGGCAGTAATGGAGGTGGTCGAGGAAGAGACGACAGAAGAAAAGGACTCCCTACAATCCGGTCCTTCATGTCATCAACCACCAGCGCTGTACGTGCTTCCCGTGGCCACTAGCAGACAGCTCAAGCGAAGAAGCCAGTCTTCTGGTGAAATTCGGTTCGACGCCATCTCCTTCGACGGTCCTACTAAGACGTGGACGCAAGATGCGGCTACAATCCTAAGCACGGGACAGGAAGCAAGCCCGAAGAGCAAGAACCGCATCTCCATTGGTGTGAAGCCAATCGATATCGAGGATTGGGAGGACGCTATCGATTATTCTTGGGAACACGCCGCAGAGCTCGAAGCGGAAGATGACGCTGGCAGTTTGCCTCTCAATCCTCCACAACCAAGTAGCTGCGGCGTCCCTCCCGAGAATTATTTGGTGGTGGAACAGAGTCTTGTCGACGAAACGTCTTCTTCGGCTTCCACTCCCCTGATGATGCAAGCGCCCAACAAGCCTTTCCGGGATGAGCCAACTCCGTCATCTGGCCGGGCAGAGGACCAGTCATCTCCATTGCTCGGACTTGGAATCGACTCCCTGCAGCCACCTCGGAGTGTTCCATTAAGTGAAGCTGCTGCTGCGACCCGTGGGCCTCCAGCCGAAGCAGAGAACAACTTCCCTTCTAACGAGATCTATCGCTCTCAAGTTCTCCGGAGTCCAGCATCTGCCATGAGCAAATCAAGCTCACAAGAAAGCTTCATCGCCTCCATCTTTGGCACGCACAGGTCGTCTAATTCAAGCGCAAGCTTGTCCGACTTCGCCCACCTGGCTAGCGGTAGCTTCGAAGGATCCATGGAACACCTTAAGCTGGATCTCCAGGACTTCTCTTCTACGCCGGTGTCGGAGAAGCACTTCCGAGAAGGCAGTCAAGACACAATTCGTGAGGACAGTCAACACATCAAGTCGATGGAGGGTTTGGCGGAGTTCAGCGTCAGGACACCTTTCTCTGGCTTCTCTACGTCCCCAACCATCAAACACGATCGTGGAGCGTCTACGTCTCAGATCTGCTGTATTCCGGAAAGGACGTCTTCGATTCCGGACGGTGTTGACACTCCGAAGCCCCAGGTTGGCCGCAAACGCGCGACGACAGGGACTTCTCGTCCTCGCCGCAACACACGGGTCTCTTACTCCCTGTTCCCTACCACCGCGCCGAATTGACGGTCACCACCTCCAGCCGTTCAGCGGTACATTTTGTACCTTCCTAAAGATTCTCGGTCACCAACGGCCTCTCTTCATTTGAGCTGTTCCTATTTGAACCCTCTTATCACGACTAATGATTGGGTGGTCTTTGCAAACCACCATGAACGATTATGATTCACTTATGAAACCCTTTCAATTGGCAGGAACGAATTTACTACGAAATTTCGGTGTGTGGTCCTCGACCGGGTGGCGGGGTTACCTGGACAAAAATGTGTCGCTGAGCCTGGGCGGGCCAGCCGGCTTGTATAGCGTTAGCGATAGATGGCGGTGTCTACGGGCGTACCAAAAGAGAGACACCTGGGAAAAATCACGTTGGATGTGAACCAAACCACCAAAAGTCCTGGGCATAGAAGAAACTGGGAGTTGGGAAGACGGAAACCTCGTTGCTAGTCGCTGTTTGAACAACCACTGAAAGACACATGCATGACAGATACTGTATGTAAAACAGAATGCGAAGAGAGCTGAAGCTCGACTGGCGGTGTGATGAGAATGGCAATCGTTCAGCTTGCGCACACGCAGGAGCCATGCATATGCAGGCATGCATGGATGCCTTCCCTCGGAGAATAAGTATGCACCCTAGTGCGGGTGAAGGATTCCCCCCTTCCGTCCTTGCTCGGGTATGCATGTTGCAACTAACAGCACATGGGCCTTGCATGGATCATAGTACATAGTAGCTTGCAAGACTTGGAGGAAAATGCGGCAAGCTAGCTAGCTAACCGCACGGTAAGTACGCGGTATCAATCAAGGTCAGAAGCAAATCTTCAGCGAGAAACAAGTACAGGAATCGAGATGTGCTCGAGTACGGGCCGTCGTGCCTAAAAAGTTCAGGGTACTCACTACATGCATGACTACTTGGTACCTACTGACCTCTCGCTTCCAAGTACCTGCCTCGACCGAGCAGGGGGTTCGGACTCGGAGGGGACTCGACGTGGGGTGGGATGTGAAAGGACCAACTTCACACCCAGCATGCCAGACAGGCAGGCAAGCAGTGTGACTGGCTCCCGTACCATACATACATAGTATGTACTGCGTGTTTGTGTGCGTGTGTAATACCTGCACTGGACATCAAGGCACATACATACACTAAGAGATAACTTAGGTATGTACCGTGCAATGCAGTGCGATGCATGCATGAATGGGTTGGCTATCACGCGCCGACAAATGCTGCTGGCTCGACAAGACGGCCATGCTTTCGAGTATCTTGGCTGCATGGGATAAGGTTCGTATGTAGGAGGACAGCAACACTGGCTCTTCCACAGCCGTTCCTTGCCAGTGTGGCGTGGTGTAGTGTGCGTCGTATTTTCTTCTTCTCATGCTGAGAATGCACTTGCCTAGCCGGCCGGGCATGGTCTAGTAACCAACCTACGGTGTGGGGGGACGCGAAGAGTAGCGGGCTCAGCATAGCATCGTATCTTCGGCGAGTACTGAACGAGGTAGTTGTCATATGAACCTGTCTGTACCTTGGACAGTGACGGCCGCTTTTCAGGGGCCAATTGACTGTGACTGACTGATATTTGTGCGGGGCATCATCCCGCGGAGTGTTACTGTATGACCCTAAGCTTGTCCTCAATTCTGGGGCCCATGGATGGACCAAGTAACATGTACTCAACCACACAGTCCATCCCATCCCACCCCAACCAGACCAACTCCGTGCCACTTAGGCACCGACTGACCGAAGCGGGACTTTTCTCGCTTAACCTACTACCTGCCCCTGGACTCAACCGGGCCCTCGCTCGAGCCGAGAGTCTCTCGCGTGGGCGAAGGTTCGTTAGAGCGAGAGGGAGCTGGACGGACTGTCCGATAACACGTGGGAAAGGCTCGACCCGGACGGAAAGGAGCACGAGCGGCAAAGAGTCAAAGTGCACAAACGTGGCGGCGACGGGGGTGGCGATCGTTTATCAGTATCGGTATCAGCTTATCAACTGCTGAGCGGCATGAATGACCTCCAGGCAAATCCTCGCGAGAAAACGGACCGCCGACCGCCGCCGACCGACCAACGACCGCTTGAAAGGCGGTCCTTACCTGGTACTCACGTGGTTATGGTACATAGTACCTCGTACTCCATGAATACTTACTGCAAAGTGCACAGGACTTGACGTTCAAACATCTCTAATGGGCCTAGAGCCTTGAGACCAAGACGCGAGATATCGATAGGTACTTCCTGTACTCTGCGTGGCTTTGTGGCGATCAATAATGTACATAGCGAGGGGGCCTCAACCGCTCGTGTCAAACCGACAACGTCCATCGTATCGCTGAAGGCACAGTGTGCGATGGCGAGGCAGCGTAGGGACGTGGCCGGTAGACATTCAGTTGCCCCAGGGACTCTGGATCACCTTAAGCGGCGTCGTGAATCGTGCGTGACAATGCAGTGAAATGAGTTCTCAACGAGTGGAATGGCATTCCACCACGCATTCAATACTTTATCTCATTCACAGTCCGCCACAAGGTACCAGTCATGTGTGTATGTACTTAACATGCAAGTCTCCAATAGCCATGTCCTCTGCGCGTGCTCCAGGGCCGGGTTTGAGAATATACGTATGTGTGCTTGCTTCAAGTTGAGTTGAATGTCAACACCATGCCTGATTCCACGCCAGTGACACCAGCCCTCTGAGCACTGCATCGTAACACGACGCTTGTATGGACCATATACTTGGTATGTATCTACCTACTACAGTACTCCGTATATAGTAGTAGCATCTCTATCAGCTGGCATCGGCTTCAAGTTCCTTGCTCTGTAGAGTCTTTCAAGGTGAGACCGACCTGCTGCATCTGGACTAAGTTTCACGTTACATACACAGTGCAGATGGTTGAACTTTTGCATGCCATCGCGCTCACCGCGGCATAACACTGCAAATCAGCACAGTACATACTAGTACCGAGTAGAGAATCAATCCCGTCGCCTAATACTTCTTGATACTTCTCTTACGCTTCTTGGAGAATTCTCAGAAACTTCAAGTTATATGAATACCGATTTCAATCACTAGTACCTCAGGGGCGGCTCTCTAGGGTGCTATAACGGGCTAGCCTAGTTCAAGTATCTTCATGTGAGCTGGCCTAGGCTAGAGCCAGGCTATATAGGCCCGGCTAGACTGGGCTCAAGCTGTGTCGAGCTGGTTTCGTGCTGGTGCTAGACCTGAGCTGTAACTACTATGAGCTTGGTCATTACTTCGCTGGTAGCTCCAGATCGACCTCAGTGTTTTCAGTAACCAGGGTTGGCTAACACACCTACGAGTAGCTACTTACTTTAGTAAAGCAGGCTAAGATACGTAGTATATATAGTATACTTTAGTTCTAGGCTCGTTTTACTATATAGTCTAGAACCCCCTCTAGCTAAGATCAGTCGGGGCTAATAATATTAAGAACTTAGAAGTAGTCTTAGAAGTACGTTTTCTGAGCACGGCACGAATTTCGCCCAATCGGGTTAGATCTTAGATCCCAGTTCCATTTCTCCCGACTTGGTTAGCCCGGTTACGGCTGCCTCTATATGCTACCTGGCTAGTGTATCAATGCGTGAGAGCTTCCTCTATGGTACTACATACTCAGGAGTATACATAAGTACTCAATGTACTCGGTTCTGACCCGGATGTTTCTTCTGTACTTCGTACAGAGCCTTCATTTTGCTGCTGACTACCCGTAGGATGAGAGAGCGATATTGTATCCGTCCGAGCTCGCCCTCACGCATTTGTTCCCGTCTCGAAGAGCATTTCACTTTTTGAGAACCTCTCAGCCTTGCATAGAACTATGTACTATTATTCAATGGAAGTGGCGGAAGTGGTGGTAGGGCCGGCGCGGTGCCGTTGAACTCGTCATTGCTCAGTAGTATCCCTTGGATGAGGTCCTGCGGTCCTTGTTGTGTGATGGTCGTCTTGTCAAGCTCCGGCATGAAATCCAGCTCTGAGCTGCCTGCAGAACTAGTATAGATTGTAAAGGGCCGAGGGCGATTAGGCTCTGCGAAGTCTGGCCATGGGAAGCTGAAGGCGGTGGGATCCTGGGATCGAGTCTGCCCCTCGTGGGCACAATTACAGCGTCGTTCCTCGCCGCCCCCGGTTTGTGGCAAGATGGGTCTGTGTTGATCCTGGCCGTAGTCGAGCCCAGAAAGAACTGGGCTCGAGACGGGGTCATACGGAAGTCTCGCATTGTTGGTGGCATTGAACCTCTCTCTGAAATAATGCCGATTTGGCAAGGGAGGTATGGAGGCCGTGATCTCGTTGAGTTGCTCGTTCGACACAAAGGGCAACAGCTGTAGGAGTGTTGTCTCGAGTTGGTGTAGCCGGTTTTCAAGGCTGTCGATGTAGCCCTTCAGTGGGCCCCTGGAAGTCGGAAGGTCAACATGGATCCAGCGAGAGATTATTGGTATTAGAAAGAACCAGTAAAGCTGCTCGGCGGTGCTCACCTCTTCTTCGCGTCAGGGAATGTGCAGAAAACTCTCTGATTTGCACATTGCGAACAACCGGATCTGGATTCCCGGGTATTAGTCACAGTACAGAGACGACTAGGACTCAAATGCCACATTGGCGTAGGCCGACGACGATGGCAGCTGGTCGTTGTATCGATGTCGGTATGTATTCCCGAAGTCTGTTCCGACTGGGGATGGAAGGACCTGCGGCAGATACTTCTCTGCTGGGAACGGGGACGGGGGCCCATTCCATGAGGTACATGGTAAAACTCACTTGTTGCCATCACACTGACACCCAGGCATTAGCTCGCTGATTGTAAAAAGAGCAGAGAGGACCCCGGTCTGTTTCTACCGTATAAGCCATTACAGTGGTAGGTCTAGCATACCTTCTGTCGCTTCAACCGGCAGTTGTGGCAAGCCAAGCTGGTCCGCTTCGCCGTCTCCTGTGAAGTCGGAGACGATGCCATTGTAACCTGGATACTAGTATCAGTTCCGAAGAGACTCGGATCTTTCGAATGGATGGATGTCACGGAAAGCTGACAATTGACGTGAGGGCAAGGGTTATCCCTCAATACCATGCATCCTATCTTGCCCAGGATCAACGTTTGTAGATGATGGATGATGCGTGTTCAGCGCCGGTAGTGACACCAGAATGTTCAAGTACAGCCAGTTGGCTCAGAAAATGAGACGACGAACCGCAGAGGACTGGTTCTGAATCAAGTAAATCGTCGACTAGAGCTCTAGATAAGGATTCAGTGTTTGTCGTATGTGCTGGACTTGCTGCAGGATTCTTACGCCACCGGGATGAAGGTCCACGATGGCACCAATATGATATTCTCGATGCAATGGCCGAAATCCATAATGTACTTCAAGCAAAGATGAACCTTGGTTGAGTGACGTCTTGGGGTTGCCGATACCCAAGCGCTCGTCTTCCCGGCTGTTCGGAATTGACGGACTTCTCGCATGACAACCGCGCGCAACTATCCATGTCCTGCTGAACAATAAGCTTTTTGTTTTGCTCGAATGAGCGTGCTCGCGCGAGTTTTGTCGTCTCGTACGAAGATTGGGCGACGATGGTGGTTGGGGCGGTCGGATGACAAAGAAGAACGAACTTCTAGAAGGTTTGGGAATGGCTTGGATGGTAGTTGCCAACGGCGTGCGGGTATCCCGCCCTGCCGTTCACGACATTACACCGGGAAAGGTAGTTCGTCTAAGCTGCAGAAGACATGATCACTTCGCCTGCGGACGGACTACACGAGGAACGTAAATTTGGACTTGTGTTTGGCAAGTGCGCGGCCGGGCAGTTGGAGGAGGATCTGCAATGGTGCTGGACAGATGCCAAAGATACATGTCCTCAGAGGGAATGTTTAACAACCAGTCTCCCAGTGCGAGGGCCAGAGGCGGAATCAGCTCAACAGCCAAGCCGACGAACATAATTGACCAACAAATCATTCTACTCACAGTAAACGTACACTATAGAGTACAAGAAGTTGAAAGTTTTAAAAAAGGACGTCGGTCGCCAGTGTCATGAGACCCACGAAAGTTGCCAGGACTATGCCTGACAGACCGACGGAAGAAGCAGCTGTCGAACCATTCTCCTGGCCTGAAGAGCCATTTGCATCTCCTTCCGGGTCATAGCCAGTGACATTGGCAATCTGTCCGTCGTCGAAGAGAGTCTGGTTGCCGCTCAAACTGCTCGGGTGGCCTGTACTGCCCGGGACGCACAGTGAGAACTTCTCCTGCCCGTTCATCGCGAATGCTTGTTCGGCGACCGTCTGCCAGAGCGAGGTGATGTTGAGCAAGTGAGAGGGCTGATACCAAAGTCTGCAATCTGCCGCCTCGTAGACGAATTGGAGCGGAGTCTGGGTGTCGTCGTACTGTGCAATCGCGTTGAGGATGTTGACTTGAACGGACCCACCGTTCGGGTCGTTGCGAAGCTTCAGGGTGGAAGCGTTGTCCCACAAGTCTTTCAAAGCTGTCTTGTTCGCCTTTTCAATCAAGTCCGCGGGAGCTCTCTCGTAGAACCACTCAATGTATTGCATGGCATCCGCGAGGGGCTCGACCCTGTTACCCTTGACACCACCCATGGCCTGTGCTGGTCCGTTTTGGGGTCGACCACCCGCCACGATTGATTTCACCTTCCCTTGGTACTTGAGCATGTGCAATAAGATCGTACATGCCGAACCACAGTACCCGTCGCCAAAGACGATGATGTTTTGCGATTCGAAAGGCTGAGGCGCAATGGCAGAATTGTTGGCGTAGCCGGACACGACAATCGATCCACTCTCCTCGTCGTTGGTAGCATCCGAGATGTTTAACTGAAACTGTTGGCTGAAGTTGTCACCGTGCACCTGTACGGGACCGAACAGTTGGTCCCATGTCTCAAAAGCATGGCCGCTGTCATTGCTAACCGATCTGGCGTCGAACATTGAGTATGCCCCATCGATTTCGGCAAAGGTGATGTTGTCAGGATGCTCACGCTCGGCTTGCTCGGCCTGCGGAGTAAAATAAGTCCCAAGGACGTTGATCTGGGCACGTGCAAGTCAGTAAAGGCCATACTGCAAGTCCAACTACTCGACGTACCTGGGGATTGGCACGGAATTGGCCACCCAAATAGGGCTCGATTGTCGGAAACAACTGCTTGAGGATGTCATATGCGACCAGAACAGTACCGCCCCCATTCTGACTGATATCTACGATCAGATGCGTCTTGTTCTTCTGGCGACATGAATCCAGGAATTTAGCGAGGCTTTGCTGCACGGAGAGCTGGTCCGTTTCAGACATCCCAGTGACGGACAGCACGGCCACACTTGGCTCATCCTCCAAGAAGTAGCCAGCAAGCGACGCGTCGTTGCTGATGGCTATGGCCGACGGATACTGGGGTCGCAGGCTGTTCGGGTCTTGGGCTCCAGTCGACGAAGGTTGCGGAGCAGGAGCGGAAGACGACGTTTCCTGCACCATGGCCTTGACTGTCACGTTGCAGAAGGATTGATAGAAGCTTTCCCCATCAACGACCCCGGAAAAGTCATAGATCGGTGCCGCTTGGAGAGGAGAAGAAACGTTGCTCCCATTCTTGAATTCAAGGGTGATCGAGGACCCGTAGAACCGTGGCAGTGCTGGAATATTGAAGTATCCGAGGCCGGAACCATCTTCTGGCGCATTGATGGAGAAGAACAATCGATTGTATCTAGGGAAAGATTAACACCAGCAATTGGAGGCGTCAAGTCAACCCACAGTGCATCCAGATCTTGGTGTGTCATGGTCTCGTTGAAGGCTTTTTGGCTCAGCCAAGTTACCACATCTGTTCCGTTGATTTTGACAACTGGAGATGGGTTCCAGCCTTCCACAGCGCTGTTCTGAAGATCATCTTTGTCTTTCGTCAATCACGGGCTCACGTCGAGGTCTTGGAAAGTCCTTACCGTACAGATACACTTCCGGCAGTCGCTTGCCATCCGCGGAGACAGAAACAAGGCTTCCAATTGGGTTTAAGTATGCAAAGACGGTGTAAGCATCCGGCGCAAAGGTGAAATGGCCATCGCGAGCGGAAGTGATGATGTCAACCAGCTGCCATTCAAAGTCGATCTCGCTCGTGATAGTTCCGTCTTGCACTTTTCCTTCGAGCTTTTGCAGTTCGCCGGTCAAATCCACAGGAGGAAACGGCCAGCTTGGAGGCGGATCCTTCAACCAAAGAAGAGTGCTCTGCCACTCAACCCAAGCCCTAAGCCCACTGAGGAGAGAGATTGTATCCTCCTTGACCAAAGGGACGGATTGTTGACAAGCATATGCGAGATCTGGTGACACTCGGAACCCGTGAACTTTTCCCCGTTAGTAAAGGCCGCATGGTACAATCTCGACTGTGACAGGTGTGCATACTTGTTCCGCTAGCGGCAGCAAATTGGCTCTGTAGGACAGATACTTGAGCACAGGGCTCGTCCGTGGACGTTGGAGTGGCTCCCGTGGTACTTGACTGCGACTGCGCTGTGGCAGCAAAGGCAAGTACCCAGAGAGCCTTGAAAGCGATAAGCGACACCATCTTGCGACGACTGTTGGACACGTCAGGGGAAGAGGATATGATACTTATATCCTCGCCCTTAAATCCGGGGATTCATGCCAGCGCATGGACCGATCCTGCCACGGAGAATTAGAGTGTAATGTCACCCCTGAAGCATAGCTAGGTAAGACAGGAGCCTCCTCTGGGTTTGCGTAAATTCACAGAACGCATCCTTCGGTCCTTCACTGGTATCTGGGAAGGCAAATGGCAAACGATATTGGGTGCCACTGGGTTGCCAGATTTGACCGAGGGCTGAAACGGAGCCATGCAGATCCAAAGGTCAACTTGGTCGGCTATAGCCACACATAGATAGGTGGCTTCCAGACCCGCTGTAGCACCAGTCCAAAACAGAGGCGCTCGAAAATGCTCCGGCCTCAGCCACCCACGGAACAGTCCGACAATTCAGTGGCCGCTCAGCAGGGCTAGCCAGCGATGGCGTCAAGCTACTTGGTCAAAGTCTGGCGATCGTATGGTGTCGCGGGGATCAGAGATTGCAGTAACAATGTGTGTTGTTGCCGAAAGACAATTCAGAGGACCCAAAGGAGCATAGTGCCTGGAGTACCTCGACGTTAAGCCGCGTATACGCATTGGGTATTGGGGATATTGAGAACCCGTAGGTGATGCCACGGGCATAAGCACTGGTGTGGTATGTGGCGCGTGGTAGAAGAGCGATTGGTCTCTAGTGATTGTCCATCTCGTGAGGCTGAGTTAAAGCTCTGATGCTTTCATCCCCTTGTGCAGACT
The DNA here is from genome assembly GCA_002099365.1 of Phialophora verrucosa. Classification (NCBI taxonomy): domain Eukaryota; kingdom Fungi; phylum Ascomycota; class Eurotiomycetes; order Chaetothyriales; family Herpotrichiellaceae; genus Phialophora; species Phialophora verrucosa. Next base: position 1,596,289 of record MSED01000015.1, on the reverse strand, counting down.
GGCACGGTGGGCAACCCTGTCGCCTTGTTATTCAATGGCGATAGCAACAACGCATAAAATTGTTCACATCTAGAACAGTACGACTGCTCTGCATCGCCCCTGGGACAGATCATGATGGGCGTGTGCGGTGGCTCGGGTGTATTGACGTTGATCTTGTTTCCCGCACTGCCTTTGCCCAGTTGGTTTGTGGATCAGATATGCTGAATCATCCGCCGAATGTTCGGGCTTACCTGTGGAGTTCGCTTGAGCACGCAAAGCGCCAGCTGACTGATTTGGTTATTGTAGAAGTCCACAGTTGGATTAGTCGGGCCACTGGACAACAAGCGGCGACATTCTGATGTGCACCTCGCGTCCACAGTCGTACATATAATTCCGGAACCTGTCCTCAAGGGAGTTGTGCGATTCCCCACAACCAATTGGCCTTGAGTGCCCTTGTGAGCCGCGGCTGGGGACCCTCAGAAGGATTCGTTCTTCATGAGGCTAATCGCCCCTGGGATAGAAGGGCGGGAATCCTTGGGGGCCGAGACAGGGACCGTTCCAGCTGAAAAATGAGACCCGTATTGGCACCATCGACTCTCGCCGACTGCAAACATCTCACGCCTCAGCCCAAAGCCCTTCTTCTCCTGTCGCAGGACCCTTATGCGTGGCTATTATAAGCACAAAGGGTCTTCTCCCTCAAGAGTCGAACTTTAAATTGTGAGAACCTCTCGCGCAATTTCTTTGTCATATCCTTCGTCCATAGGGCTTCCTAGTTGAGTAACAGAATGGCGTATAACCAAGGTGCAGGAGGCTACTACCCACAGCAACAATATGGGAACGGTAGGCGAACCAGGCCTCATCAGCATTATTCCACTAAGTGTGATAGTCCCTTACCAGGACCAGAGCCAGTATCCGAATCACCAGCAGCCACACCAGTACCAACAGCAGCAACCACAATACCCACAGCAGCACCATGCTTCCCAGGGAGGGCCACCGGCATCTCTTGATTCAAGCTGGCATCAGAGCGTGGATGGCATCTCCTATTCCATAACTAACCGCGACACCAACTCGATGTTGAATGTCCGACTTCCCCAAGGGGTCGTAATCAAGTCCAAACCAGGGGCCATGATTCAAATGTCCCCAAGTATCACCCTCCAGGGCAAGATAAAGTTCAGCGTGAAGAAGATGTTTACTGGCAGCGAGATGGCCGAATCGATCTACACTGGACCAGGAGAAGTGTCACTTGCCCCGACCCTGTTTGGAGACATCAGTGCCATCCCCATCAACGGCGACGAGGGATGGAATTTGGGAAAGGATGCTTTCCTAGCGTGCACAGGTGAAGTGATCCGAGAAAACAAAACTCAAGGGATCGGCAAGGCACTCTTCAGTGGGGAAGATTTGTTCGTGTATCGCATCAGTGGAAGGGGCACGGTTTGGGTGTACTCTTTCGGCGCAATAGTGGCACGAGATGTAAGTGCTCCCCAGCCTCGGATACAAAGAATCTTTTTTCCCCCTGTTGAAGGCCCCCTGCCGCCCTGCATGTACTCAGGAACGGCACTGACAAGACTCAGCTCCAAGCAAATGAACAGCACATCGTTGACAACGGGCACCTCGTCGCCTGGAACTGTCGATATGCGATCGAGAAGGCCGGTGGCTCAAAGGTGCATAGCGTGAAGACCGGGGAGGGCCTTGTCTGCAGATTCACAGGCCCGGGGAGGATCTACATTCAGACCCGGAACCAGGACGAATTCGCAGAATGGGTATCCGCGCAAGCCCCAAGCGCATGAGAATGCTTGCCCAGGAAGCGACGAAAAGCCCAACGTCCGTCAGTCAGTAGGAGGGATACGGTAGCAAAGTTTCAACGGACCTTTTGCTCGAATAAACAATATCATCCCCGGCGATAGTCCCTTGTACCTGAGTTGTTCCGCTCCCAAATTCCGTGTGAGTAAGTGATTGCCGGGCAGAACATATGCTTACTTCCACTTCCATAATGTAAGTAACCAGACTGCAGAGCTGTGTCGGAGCAGCTGAGTTACGAGGGCATACTGCGGGGGCTCCTGGCTTTCCAGCGTGAAAAGAAGCATGTGGCATTGCATCGACAAGGATGCGATGCGAAGAGACGCGGATAAATAGTTTATCCGATGCCCGCCCTTGTCTGCTGCTGTCATTTTGAATTGTACTTGCGTGATGCACCTCCGCTTTCACTTGTGCTTCAACTCTACACTGTGCTCAACTCTTACCCCAGTACATACTTCGACGCTTGAACACGGCTCATTACTGCCTTGTGCTCGAGTCCCACGCGACATGAGTACGCTAGAAAGGCCGACCTGATTGCCCCCTGCCTTATTCCCAGCCAACATGTCATTACCTGTGCCTGCGTCCTCGAGCAGGCCACACTCTCGCGCTCGGCGGTATGTTCTCCACGGCGATCCTGAGAGATCTACAATATGCTGATAGATTCTAGGCGGCCGGGGACACCGACTCTAAGCAAACGAGACCTCATAGGTACTGCAGGCCAAGCGTCATGGATTTCCAGCGTTATCAACCTCCTCAATACCATCGTTGGCGCCGGCGTCCTCGCCATGCCTCTTGCCATGTCACATATGGGGATCTTGTTGGGAACAATAGTCATACTGTGGGCGGGAGTTACGGCGGGCTTTGGGCTCTACTTACAGACACGATGCGCACGATATCTTGAGCGAGGGTCTTCGAGCTTCTTCGCTCTGTCGCAAATCACATACCCCAACGCGGCGGTGATATTCGACACTGCGATTGCTGTCAAATGCTTTGGAGTGGGAGTCAGCTATCTGATCATTATTGGTGATCTGATGCCGGGGGTGGTTCGGGGCTTCGCTCGCGAAGAGGACCTGGGTGCTTTCATGTTCGACCGCCACTTCTGGGTGACCGCGTTCATGCTGGTGGTGATCCCCTTCTCGTTCCTACGACGGCTCGATTCCCTGAAGTACACTTCGGTCATCGCCCTCATATCAATCGGCTATCTGGTTATCTTGGTTGTCTACCATTTTGCTGCACACGACACTTTGCCCGACGGACACTACAAGACACCACTACGGATCTTCAAGTGGGCGGGCGCTGTACCGGCTCTCTCTTCCTTCCCAGTCATTGTCTTCGCCTATACCTGCCACCAGAATATGTTTAGCATCCTCAACGAAATCAAGGATAACTCCCACTTCCGCACAACAGCCGTATTGACCGCTTCGAACGGCACTGCGGCTTCGATCTACATCTTGGTTGCCATCACGGGTTACTTGTCCTTCGGCAACGAAATTGGAGGCAACATCGTGGCTCAGTACGCCCCGTCCGTGTCGACCACGATCGGGCAGGCCATGATCGTAGTCTTGGTCATGTTCTCGTATCCGCTACAGGTCCACCCTTGCCGAGCCAGCGTCGACGCCGTCCTGAAATGGAGACCTTCGGCTAAATTAAAGGCCAGATTGACGCCGTCCGCCACCCCCAGCTCGGTCGATTCGAGCCCACCACGTAATATTCCCTTACTGCAACCGGCCAGGCAACAGCGGAACACGGAGATCGGCGAGGCAAGGTTCGCAGCTATCACCACAGCGATCATCATCCTCAGCTACATCGTGGCCATGACAGTGTCCAGCCTGGAAGCCGTGCTGGCCTATGTGGGATCGACCGGGAGTACATCCATTTCCTTTATCCTGCCGGGCCTGTTTTATTACAAGATCTCCTCACCGGACTCACCGCTCCATCAAAAGCTCATCAAGGAAGAAGATGACTACGACTGGCGCGGCAACGACGATGCGGGGAGCACAAAGTCGGACGATGATGGAGCCAACGACGATCAACAAGACGGCGAAGGACAGGGTCTGCTGGCCAACTCGGGAATCCTGAGCATAAGTGGGGTGAGCTTGCTGAAGCGAACAAAGAATTTCCGGCGGAAGACGCTTCGGCAATTGAGCCTGGCGTTGGCGATATACGGCATCGTCGTAATGATTGTATGTCTGATCACGAACACTTTCTTTATTGTCGCACATTGAGCGAGTATCTAGATAATATCTGCGGGCGTCACTTTGGGGGTTTGGCGGGGGAAGAGATTATACGGCGCTCTGTCTGCGTGAGATTTGCGATAATGTTTCGGGCGACAAAAACAAATAAAGCAGCTGGCGTGCGTCCCGGCCACAAGGGAGATGAACTGCACTGCACTGCACTGCACCGGTGGCACCTGAGAACTCCTTCACCGGCGAGACATATCTTGCAAACCTGCAAGCGTTAACCCCCCCTACAGGGTATGTGCCTCTGCCTGAACCGGGTGTTGATGGGGCCAAAATTCAAAAGACATACTTTATCCATCAACATCTTCGAGAGACAAGTTTCTGGCCGAGCGAGCGCTCACATCGTCGCGTTTTCTGCACAGTTAGAGCAAGGAATCTACGAGTCCTCGTATGCTAGGTACGGAAAAGGCAGAACGGGTTGAGTGAGTGCACTCGTCAACCTGTCGAGGGATCGTCCGACTACCAGTGGTGCGATCCTATGATGGGAAGAAGAATAACTCGTCTAGCTGGAGAGTCAACGGTATCGAAGATGTAGAAGGGATCTCGGTATTGCTTCCTGCTCCGTAGCCATGGCCTATAAATGAATGGACCCATAACACCAGGCTTTCATCACCTTGACGTTTATAACCTTCCCACAGCCTTCTTCGATTACTAGCAGTTGACAGAATACAAAACTCATTTATACAGAACCAAGTGCAAGCCCGGGACGGGTAAATCAGGAGTGGTGTGCGTCCTCTGCGCCACCCATGGAACCGGCCAGGACTTGAAGTGTTGTCCATCCCGGGCTCAAGTTGGCACACGTGCTCAACCTCGGCCTCCCTACCCAACTATGAATAAAACCCGTTGTCGGCCGTCTCCGAGCCTCCCGCCAGATTTAGTTGTTGTTCTGGCTGTTCAAGATCCTCAGAATGGCCAGGAACAGGTTGAGAACATCCAGATACAAGCTGATGCTCGCAGCGATCTCCTCTTCGACGTGATAATGTCTCATGACCAATTGCGTGTCCACAAGGATATAGCCACTGAAGATGAGTGCGGCAACAGCGCCATAGACAGTCTCCATGGTCGAGCTGTGGGGGAAGAAAGCAGCCATGAATCCAAAGATGATCAGGATCCACAGCGCGCCAAAGAGATATGGCATCCAGCTCGTAAAGTCGTACTTGGTCTGGCAGGCGAACAATGTCAGGAAGACGAAGATGCCTAGGGTGATGACCAGAGCTTCAATAACTATACGAGACTCGTAGAAGGATGTGATGACGCTGATACTGTATGCCTCCAATGCTGTGAAGCCAGCCAGGAAGAGCATATTTGTCGGGTAGGACTTGCGTTTCCAGAATGTGAGGAGCATGAAGCCAATGGCGCCGAACAACGACACCCACATCATCCAGCTGTTTGATTGAATCCATGTCCTGTAGCCGACGGAGAAGAAGGAGAGGGAAGAGAGGCCGGCGGTCAGCAGAATCTGGACCGTCAGGATGGTGTAGACTTTGCGGATGAACTGCATGCGGATGTCGAGGGTCGCTTCCGAGACGGAGCCGCCGAACTACGAACTGTTAGAGCGCTACAACACGTGTCGCAGCAAGGTATAGACGTACCTTGAAGTCGTCAGGGACATTGTCGTCCTCGGCCCTGGGAGTGCCGTAACCGACATCGCTGGGTCCGGCAGCCTGATAGCCGGGAGGGGCTTGGGTGTAATGTTGTTCGTCGAAGGAGTCGCGCTGTGGAGCAGGCTGGTATTTGGTCGACGATGCCATCTTGGTGGTGGCCCTGGCGATAACGCGCAGTCGAGGGATGGACGAGGTTTGTTGTGAGAGGGATGGAAATAATTGTAGGAAAGGAGGGTACGAGTAGAAATAGTGGCGTGGTTGATGTGGTGGTGACGCCTGCGCCTGCGCCCGCGCCCGAAGGTTCTAGTCACACGAGCCAATCATGCGCCCCAGTGAGCAAGCATGGCCGGGCGAATCACGTGGACTCTGCGGGAATCTTGGCCATGTCGACATGCAGCATTTAATCCGTACAAGGTATGGCGTTCTCGTGACGAAGACCCCTCTGCCTCCTAGCGACCACGAAAACAGTTTCGTCATTTCCTATTCTAGCTACCCTTCTATACTCGTACCACCCGGTGGACATGGCTGGACCGTCGCTGCTTTCCATCTCTCGGAAACGCTACCATATGGTATCCAGACGGTGATCCGGCGTTGTGTCATTGAATTTGTTTGCTCTGCTAGCATTCTGAACCACCCTCCACCAGACGGCATTAACGTGGGGCGGATTCGAGGCCCGATTCGAGGTTAGAAACGTGGTGCCGGTATGGTACCGAGACGTTGAGGGGATAACGAGTACTGTGTGGTGGAATGGATGGCTTGCTGGAAACTTCATCCATTACGCTGACCTTCGCCCATCGGACGCGGCTCTTGAAGGAGTATGGTGTTCATCAAGAAGCTGAAAACCACGCCTTATCACTGGCGGGACCGTCATCACACATGGCTACCAGCTAGGTCCAGGGCTCTCTCCAAATTGGCAGCATCCTCAACAAACCCAGACGCACTCGCACTCCCGTGATAAAAGGGTTTGTTTGTGTGCATCTCCTCGCAACTGTGTTGTACCTCGATGTTGTAACGTGTGACGAGCACACCCGATTCTGCTGGTACTCTCATGCCAACGCCCGGCACAATGCTGGAGTAACATGCTGTGATCAATGAGACGTGCACATCATAAAAGATAGCGGGAGGGGTATTCTTTCAAGTAATAAATAATCACACCTCGCAGGTAGAGCCATGGAGCACACTATTGCCGGGGGACCTGTGTACTTCCATGAAGCAGACTACCTATTTTGCCCTGATAATTGCATCGCATGTGGTGCGCGCCCCTGGCCTCGGTCCAGCATACCTTTACTATTTACCAGTCTTGGCTGCCCACGAGCCCAAAAAGGGATTCTGCGAAAATAGCAAAAAGGAAAAATAATAATCGATATATCTGCGCCGACCGCGACTCGAACGCGGGCCTCGAGCATGGGAAGCTCGAATTCTACCCTTAAACTATCGGCGCTGGACTCCCTAAAGTTGGGGATGATATCAGAGGGCAAATTGTGCAGTTCAGACCTAAGTACATCTTTTTCTTGCTCCCCTCACGGCTACATCCGCATCACTACACCCCTCACGTAAGAGCCCCTGGCCACCGTGCCGACAGTGTCTCATCTTAATACTGAGTGCAACAAGACGGTGGTGAAGTTTTCTGGATGGCTGGGAGGAGCAGAGAAGTCCATGCAATTGATCCGTCCATACTGCAGATGAGGCTGTTTCTTATGACCATTCTGGTCTACTCTTGGAATTTTACCGTGCGAGTATGTCTACTGTGCAGTTCCCCGACACAATGCTTTTTAGAAAAGACGTCTCCCAAGGGCCGATCCGGTACAATAGCCATCTGCGACTCTGCGGCTTAGCACGCTGGTGCCGAACCCTTACACAACCGTCTTCTCCGTCAGGAAGATGCCGTATTTCTCCTTTAGCTCGTTCAACAACGGCTCTGCCAACTCCCACTTCAGCGGCGCCAGTATGCCTCGCTCCTTGATCCTGCCATCCAACACCATCAGACAGGCCAGACCGCAGGGCACACCAACCAGCTTGGCCATGGAACTGTAGCCACTCGGATCACCATAGTCGACTAGTGTACTAGTCCTCGTCTCCTTGCTGCCATCTTTGTTCTCAATCTCGAACTTGTGCTGCAGCATGACCATATCTCTTTCGCCCTTTTCGTACTGCATCTTCTCCTCCAACGTGGCACAGAGAGTGTCCAGAGGATTGCCCCGTGGTGTGATAGGTGTATCAGAGAACAAGCCAAGCCACCTGATCCCTGAGAGGATGCGGTCCTTCTCTGGCGTGTCCTTGAAGCTGGTCTTGGAACTGATAGCCCAAGCGAGGTCGAATTCCTTGTTGCTAGTGGCGCCAATGATCTTTTGCGTTGCTTCGGCCCACGTCAGAGGCTTCTTGTCTGGGGAAGGCTTGAGGTAGGATTGCTCTTCTTCGGAGAGGAAGCCAATGTCGACTAGCACCTTCACGAACTCGGGAAACCCTTGATATCGCAAAGTGCCACGAATGACAGTTTCGGCTTCAGGAATGTTGTACTTTTCTCGATATGGGGTAGAATCTCTGTTAGGGTATGCGACAAATGCGAATCCTGGATAGATGAAGTATGGTTTCGCGCTGGCCATCAGCTCGGGACCTGGGATTTCCTTCACGGAGCCATTTTGGTAGAACTTCGCGCTGTTGCGGAGAGCCAGGAGTACACCTCGACTTGACCAGGAGAATTTATAGCCAAGAGGGTTGTCACTGGCTTCCGGCGCTGGTAGGCCGCCGCAGTACGACAGGAAAGACTTAATCTTGCCGCCGGCCTTGTGGACTTCTTCGATCGTCTTGACAGCGTAGAGATGGTCCTGACTACTGTTAGTTGACTCTTGCAGTGACATAAATTCGTGGGTGTGACTTACGATGCCAGGATCAAGACCGATCTCGTTCATGACTGTGATGCCCGCCTCTTTGACTTGATCCTCCAGCTCCAGCATTGCGGGAGAGACGTAGCTGGTAGTAACGACGTTCTTCTTTTTTCTAATGGCAGACTTGATGACAGTAGCATGGAATGTGTATGGGATCAGACTAATTGCCAGATCCACCTTTTCCATCTCTGCATCGAGGGCCTTCTCATCGTTGACATCGAGGGATATGGGTCGCGTGTTCTTGATGCCTTCAGACAGTTTCTTTGCGGATTCAAGTGTCCGGCAAGCTGGGTCCCGTCAGTAAAGCATCTTCGGTGTAGAGTTGAGCCTACTGACCAACGGTGACCTCGACGCCCGCATTTGCAAGGATCTCGACCGTGGGTTTCGTGACGAAACCAGCTCCGAGAAGGAGGGCTTTCTGGGAGGAATAGCCCAGCTTGGACTGGATGGTGGTGATAAAAGAAGTCATATTCGTAGTTTCGAAGCCGAATCTCTCAATTGACTGCTGAGTACCTCCAGCAAAGACGGAAATGAGTCAAACAACTTCTGCAATATTTCTCCAACTTGAATGCGCGACAGAAAATTGCACCAGGAAGCCGATCGCGGAGTTGAGCGTATCCCCAATGCCCCTCGCACTATCTTCACGTGAAAAGAGAGATCGGGTCCCTTAGTCTGGCACGCCTGCGATTGGTGCAGTGTTTCTCTCGCTTGCACCCCGAAGCTCTGCCAAAGCTTGACCTCGTATTCGAAGTCGAACACGGAAATGATCACAAGGTCAACACACGATCTATAAATCTCCCAGTCTCAGACTGGACCATACGGTAGTGGTTGCCCTTTTCCTTGCGTCTTCCAACACAAAGCTACATTGACAATCCCAACACCACCCCCAGCGAACATGGGTGCTTCCATCCTTGTGAGGCTGCAAGCCTACCTAGAACCTCTCTTCCTTCTCAGCATTTCAATTTTTTACTTCCCAATAACACTTTTTTCCCACCCCTTCCTGCTCCTTGTGTCCCCATCAACCTTCCGGTCGAAATGGTTCGAGAACTTCTGGCGGGTGTTGGGCCCAAAGATGGCAGCGAATGAGGTCCAGGTCAAGCACATCGGAGAGCTTCTTTCTCGGGCACATGGAAAGGTCCTTGAACTCGGGCCCGGTGCCGGTGATCAGATGTTCCACTACAAGGCTGGGCAGATCGAGGTGTTGTACGCCGCGGAACCAAATGCATTCTTGCATGGAAAATTGGGTGAAGCTGCGGTGAAGTATGGATTGGGAAGCAAGATCGTGACTTTGGAAGCAGGTGCTCAGCCGGGAAGTTTGTTACCAGCATTGAAGGAAGCCAGCTTAATCCCTAGCGTCGCCTCAAGTTTGCCAGAGGAAGGTGTCTTTGATACGATCGTGACAGTCAAGTCCCTGTGCTCGGCGCCCCAGGAGCAACTTGCTGCGACGGTCGCTGTCATTCAGGCCCTGTTGAAACCTGGTGGCGAGTTTCTGTTTTTTGAGCATGTGGACAACAGCACCGACACATTTACCATTTCCTACGCCTGGCTGGTGGACTGGATCTGGCCTGTATTCATGGGCGGCTGTCGGCTGAATGGAAAGCTTGATAAGGTCGTTCTGGGAATGGGAGGCTGGGATGAACGGACCATAACCACCGTTGGAGACTTCAAAGGGCACGAGGTATGTCGAAGCACCATCATGGGTATGAGGATTAGGCTGTGACGCTGATACATTGGATATTCAGGTCTTCAGGTATATCAAGGGCATCTGCCGCAAGGCTTGACCGGCACACTTCACCTGTGGGTTTGGAAGAAGAGAAACGACTCGGGTCGGCTGGTGCAGGAGGTTCTCCGTGATACTCTTCGTCGATTTGCGCTGACTGTTTCAATCTCCCGGGAACATTAAGTAGTCGATGCCATGCAGACGAGGATGGGCTTGAAATGCCAACTCCCATGGCAATGCTGGAATCCGCACAACCCCTCGAAAGTCCATGCATGCTTCTTCGTAAAGGCGGTACCCGCAATATGCTGCGCCTGAAGACTCCACGCTTTGGCCGAGTCCAGCGTCGCTCACGCCATGATCGCTTCTTTGAGAGGCTGTTCCATCTCGTACTCGATCTCCACACGACCACGAGGCTTCTTCTGCGGCTTGGGAGGTTGCTTGACAACCCGCTTTCTCTTCTTACCGGCTTCGGCGTCTTCATCTTCTTCGCTTGCTTCGCTCTTGCCCTCGCCATCGGACTCCTCGGTATCGTCGTCGTCGTCTTCTTCAAGTTCCTCGTCAGGAGACTCTCCGTCAAGCCAATCGTCGAAATCTTCCATCTCTCTCTCATCCTCACTGTCATCCAGGTCGGAGACATATTCTACCTCGGCCTCCTCTTCGGCTTCATCCTCCAATTCTTCTTCCTCGGCCAACTCATCGCCTCTCTCTTTCCTCTCCAAGCCGCGCAGCACTTTTTTCCACAGGCCTTCATCGATATTAATTGGTCGGTCACCATAGGCGCCACTCGTCAACCTCTCCATCAACTCCCGCTCAATTTCCCTCTCCACCTTCGCCGCACTCTCCGCTTTCCGTTCTCTTGTCTCCTCTCTCCTCCTAACCTTGGGCGCTAATCGACTGACATTCTTCTCACCCAGTCTTGTCTCCTCTTTCAGGATTCTCGACTGTCGAATACGCACTTGCGTCAACCGGGTCAATCGCTGTTTACACTTGTGAATGTAGAACCTCGGCCAGTACTGCAATTTATCATCAATAGCCCCAAGTGCCTTTTCGTAGTTGTTCGGTAGGTTGATCTTTTCCCACCATTTCGAGGGCAGGTGTGTGCGTTCGGGAGACTTTATGAAGAGGCAAAGAGCCCCCGTTTCAGGGTCGGGACGAACTGTTGCATAGCGCGAATTTGCAAGCGGACAGGATTGTCGATTGCAGAAGCCCGTAAGGTTGAACTCGTTGCGACAGAAGTTTTGTTCTTTGCTGCTGAGTCTGTGGGTATCTGGGGTCAGCATTTTGCGATCCGACGGTGTGCACGTTGTTCTCACTTTAACTTGAACGAGCAAAATTGCTGGTTAATGACCTGCCACACAATCTCGTCCGAAGACATATTGGCGAGTTCCAGGAGGGCTGCCGTGAGAGTGCACAGAGGAGAAGAGGCGGCAGGAGACAGTGGTTGCAAGCAGCGGTTGTCCAAAAGGCGTTGCAGTCCGAACGGTGAACCAAAAATTTCTTGCCTCAGCGAAAGCAAATCTGCCAAGAATGCCTTATCGCTTATCGGGGTTTGTCACTTTTGTATCAACCTCATCAACGCCTGACCACTACGACCACCTTCCAACAGAACTGGACGAAGATCACGATGATTTTAGAGGTGAACATGCTGTTATCCCAGGGTGCCGGTGTTAAAAATACGAAGGTATCTGTTTAACTTTATGACTTGACTGCGCCCTGCACTGTAAGACCTCGAAAAATCCGTTCATTCAAAATGTGCTCAGTCTTGAGGAATTAATGCCATGCCAGAAAGGATGGGCATAGGATATGTGGCTTGCACGGACGTGTAGCTGAGATTGATGCGTTTCTGTGTCATTCCATCCATCATCTGGAGAGCAAAACTCGGCGGCCGGTCATATGTTAATCACAATGCAGCACACACGCACTCACAGAAAGTTTGATCTCTGGTAGATGAGGAAACGGGCATTTTCCTATCCCATCTGGAGCGGCACTCTGCGCGGAGCAGTGTTAGTTGACGCAATTTTGGTGAAGTTAACACCAGCTTGTAAAACAAGCCGTAAGGAAAGGAACCACGCTACATCCTTTGCCGGGAATAAATTCTTGACCGGGTCGTGCAAAGCATCAATTCAGGGAATCGGGTCTACAATCAACCGGTTTGAGGTTCACTTCGTGCGCCACGAAGCACCCGCTGTCAGTCGCTGAAATCTTACATTGAACATCACGAGGGTGACCAGCTAGTTACCCAGCATCGGTATTTCATACAGCGTCATTGTTTTCTGATCGTCATGCTCCGCGTATCAAAAGATTGGACGGACGAAAACCATCTAATCCTCGACTTCACCTTCTCGTTCTTCGAATCTGAGAAACGAGCTTTCAACGGCTGTGTCCTTACCCACAACAGTCTCCCAGATTGTTTTGACTGCCTCGAGCACACCGTCATCGAACGCAATGTCGTGCGCCCGCGGGCCAAACACAAAGGTTTGAGGTGAATGCTTATGCAGTGATGATTGGGGAGTCGCGTTGGCAGCGAGCTCCTTTTTTCGGTACGACAGAGACCAAAGGACTCCATCTTTCGCATCCACAGTCTCGAGAAGTGCTGATACCGCACCTTCAAGTCGACTTTTGGTAGAGTCATCTTCGGACACCGTGGAAGCATAAACAACACCTAGAAGCAGGAATGTCAGCCAAGATGCCATGTACCGACGACTTCGAGCAAATCAGGGAAAGGTGGATCCATCAGGTTGTCAGAGGAAGATATCAGCACAGCACAGAATGCTCAGGCAATGTAGATAAGTATTCGATTTTTGGATCATCATGAGAAAGGGGATAATCAAAGGGGCCACTGTACTTACATTGGCCTGCCGGACACTCCCCTGTGTCCTCTGAGTGAACCTGAAGATAAATGGGATTGTTGGTGGGATCTGTTTCAGCGTCATCGACGAGGACTATTGCAACCGCAGGGTTGGGGCCATTCTCAGAGGTTGGAGGGAAAAGTGAGCTTAGGGGATTGGCAATCACATTGATGGATCTCCAGGTCGTGCCGGACGGTTGCTGTTTTGTCGAAGAATCATTGAGTGATGGAATGTCGTCTAGGCTGCCAGCCACGTATCGAGACTGAATTCGCGTGCCGTCGGAAAGAGTGATCCGGACAGGCGTGGCATCCTTCTCGTCCTGAAGTTCCAGACTTTTCAGTCCGTAGCCCAATAGGTAGACTCCTCCACCAACAGCTTGAGCCCTACAGGCCACCTGTGAGATCTCTGAGGTTCCGCCATACTTCGGTATCACAGCCCCAAAACCTTGGCCAAAATAGCCCATGGATCTCAAATGTCTTCTAATCCTCGCTAGTGCTTTATCGAACGGTATCGACTCAGCGTTGATAGGAGAAAGTGCGAGTGCCAGTAGAGGTGACTGCAGGGACGCAGGGATCCTGAACTTGTTCGATATGGCTGTTTTGAGCGATATGCCAGCATCGTCCTCTTCTAAGGGTGGTGCTCCCTCTTCCTCTTCCTGAAGCACGTATCGCAGGAACTTCATGAGGCCCCGCTTGTCCTTCATTGACAGTGACTCGTCGTTGAAAACGTCCTCACGTGTGCTGGGGATCTTGTGCAACTGTCCATTACGCAGGACCCACCATGACCCAACGGCCAGGAACTCCAGTTGAGTATGGATCCGGGACGAAACCAGGGTAGGAAGGAACTCCGATTTTGCGTATATAATCTGAGGGTTCAGGCTCAGGGTGTACGATCGAGAAGGTCCCAGTGATGTGGCTGAGTTCGAAGTTTCCGTCGCGGGATTGAAAATTGAGGCATCCTTGAAGACTGTGCTGGTGGCTATAGAAAGGTCAATGAGGCTGGTAAGACGGCCACAGGCAGGAGTCGCTCACACTTCTGCAACTCTTGCACCCAATTTTCTGCGTCTTGCAAACTCAAGCCAGCATCATCGCTGCCGTAATAGGCGTGGCGATCGACATGCAGGATCTTCTTGCCCGAACGCGAGAGTGACCTGAAGAGGATGGCTTGGTCAGTCAGTCGAGGGGTCTGGTTGAGGAAAACTGTGGGGGAACCGACAAGGCTAGAACGGACTGTGGGATGCTGGTCCCGGCGATCACCAGATCCCACAGCTCGTCGGTCAAGGTATCCATAATGATCCTGTGTGACTACGGTCAGATGTCAGAAGCAAAAGTAAAAGGACTACGAGACTGCAATGGACGAGGTGGAGCAGCCTTGATAATTTCGAGTCACGGCAGGTTTGCCGAGCGGATCTCCTTTCTTTGTGCTTCGCACCTCTTGTCTCCCTCCTTAGCTATGGCATGAATTGCTCTCGACGTGCTTCGAAGACTTGAATAAACGATGTTCAAAGCTAAGGTATCTCGAGGGCCACGTCTCCAACTTGGAGCAGCGCGTGATGAGATTCTTGTCCGGAACCATGAGTGTTCTCCAAAGAAGCGGCGTTCTTGAAGAAGTATGCTCCAGCTCATGACCTCCCCGAACTCCATGCTCCCACAGAAGAGGACACATTGAGCTCAAGAACTTTCATGTCTCCAGCCAGTAACCTTCGACGGAACTTCGATATCGCTCTCGGTGCCGAGTCAGTGCTTGAAGAGACCGAGAGTCAAAATAACCGCATACGATTTCCCGAGGTCGGTACAAACCATTGTGTATTGTCACAAGCCAAGACACCAGTGATCGAGTATCACACAAGCGATTGTCGGCAGTGCCATCCTCGCCGGCACCACATAGCATATGCTAAGAAAGTTACACACACCCAACCCTATCCAGTGTGAGCATCAAGAAGGGCCAAGACTCTAATGGCAGAGAACTCCGAGCGGACAGCACTCCAGGCAATAGACCTGTACCCAGTACTGTGGGATGTGGCGCCAGGGAGTCTGAGCTGGATCCAATATTGTACAGCTTGATGCCAAGCAAGACTTCTCCTCTCCACCCCCAACCTTCCCCAGGTCTCCAAACTCCCACACATCTGGGACCAGCACGGCCTTGCATATCATTATTGCAGTCCAATTGCCCCGCGACACACCGGCTAACGCGGCTCTTGCGTGTGGCGCATCCGCTGCCCTACCAGCAATTGAACCAGTCCCTCCCGGTGATGTTTCACGTTACTTGCGGGATTGCGAGGTCATTGATACGATTACGGCCAGGAACATTGTGTTCCACATTCACGCCCCACGCTCTCCGAAGCCCCATCTTTAGCTAAGCACAAAAGGCAAGTGCTTAAGCACGCCACGAGAATCTCACTCCCAGACCATTGTCGTTCCTTTCAGAGAGCTCCCTTGGAATCAGTTCTTCCATCAAACGATTCTGGCAAAAAAAAGGAACGAGATCCCCTGAGGAAATTTGTCCTTCTGCGCAAAGAGGCGGTGATCAGTAGCATCGGTCAAGCTCGAAATCACGATGGGCAGTTATTCCGAAGAGCCGGAGTTCAAAACTCTGACTATCAAGAAACTTCATCCAACCTTTGCGGCAGAGGTCGAGGGCGTCAATTTCCAGAACCTGACCGATGAACAATTCCAGGAGATATTTGCAGCAATGGCCAAGGTACGCTTCACGTCACGTCAGATTTTGCGAATAGGGCTGGAGTTTTTGATAATCTTCGGCGTTGTTTTTCGCTTCACTTCAGCACTAAAATGGGTGACCCTGACAACAGTATGGCGTGTGCATGTTCCGCAACACCGGTCTAGACGATGAACAGCATATTGCATTCTCGAAACGGATTGGCGATTTGGACACAATGAGACGATACATGGTTGATGGCCGCAAGCCGAGGTACGGGCACTACGAACTATTCGACGCTGGAAATATCGACGACGAAGGCGGCGTGCTGGATCCCAACAGCCCCAGGGCACACTACGGGAAGGTAAGACAAGCTGGACTTGGGTCTCTGAGATGCAGTGCGACCGGAGGCTGACATTCCGGCCCAGGGAAATGCATTGTTCCATGTCGACTCTTCCTTCAACCCTCGACGTGCGAGCTTCTCACTGCTCCGCGCGGTCCACATTCCTCCACCAGGGAACGGTGGCAATACCGACTTTGCTGATTCCCGCACCGCCTGGGATGAGCTGGATCCGGAATTTCAGAAGGAGCTCCTCGAGAAGGACTACATCGTCAACCACTCGATCGCGCAGTCCCGGAAGCTGGGCTCGCCGGAATTCTTCAAGGACCTCGACCCGACCAACGGCGGCGTGATGGCCCGACACCGGCTCATCCAGATCCACGAACCCAGCGGGCGGCGGAACATCTACATCGCTGCGCATTCCCATTCTATCGAGGGTCTCCCGAAGGAGGAATCGGACGCGCTGATCAAGAAGCTGCTCGACCACGTCACGCAGAAAAAGTACACCACCAGCGTCGAGTGGAAGAACCCGTCGGACATGATCATCTGGGACAACAGATGTACTCTCCACCGCGCCAATGGAGGGGCATTCGAGGGCAGGTACAGGCGAGATTTGCGGAGGACCACCGTGCACGATGACAGCAGCACGGCTTGGGGATTGAACGAGGTCGAGGACACCGACAACTGGGTTGTGAACCACTCTGCCACAAAAGCGGCAGGCCAGACCCAGGTAAAATAGGCAGAGAAGGTTGTTTTTCGTGGGTTGTGGAGTAAGTGAAGCTGGAAACCCTGCGAAGCTGCTACTCGTATCCCGATGTCAAATATGCAAGCTTACCATAACGAATGTGACGGCTGTTCCGCTGATTGTACGGGTGTATGATCGTGCGTATATACTGTATCACCCACACCGCCCTACTTCGCTATAGCCCCTCGCCCATCCCACAGTCTGAATCACTTCCTTGAACAGTATACTGTCTAAGCCCCCACAAGCCAACCTCGAGGCGTGGGAATGACGTCCTTTGACGACCAATGCTGATAGAGGACCCGGCGAAGGATCTCGATACTTTCATGCCTGACTGTGGTCCATGGGCTGGACAATGCTGATCTTAAAAACGGAGGAAAGGGACGAGGCCCGAAGCCTTGAGTTGAGTGAGGCCAGTGCACCCTGAGCCAAGAATTCACTGCCTGAGCACGACCCGTTGAGCCAGGGCCTCACTGTATTGTTCCTTTCACCTCCATGTCAGCGCGTCTGTAATCGACCGCCCCATGCGTACAACTCTCAATGCATCCCTCCTGACAGCTGGGCAGGCCGAGGGGCAACGTGGCCAGCAATTCTGGCAAAACTTGAACCACGGGACGACGGTTTTCCCGGGGTCTATCGATCCGGGTGGGCCCAATGAGGGCTTTGTCTATAGGTACAACAGCTCGTTCGCACCGGCGGAGATTCTCAATTGCCACACTGGCCTCCGGACGCTCTCGCACATTGAGTTCCACGCCGGACAGACCAAGGGGCCCCGAAGCCTAGGGGATAAGGAGTACGCCAACGCGGTTCTGCATTGGGTGTCGGCGGAGGAAGGGGTGTCTGGGGCTCCCAATCGGCACCGCGGGACGTCGGTTCTCGATGCGCGTGATCGTGCGTCGGTTCTGCGGCAGCCTGGATCGGATGGCCGAATCTACGTTCCAAAGGAGCGCATCTGTTAGATGAAGTCTAGGCCACGGAGGCTGCCAGTTTGTCGTGGGGATATTGTCGGTCTCGGTCGCAGGGCCGGCCTCAAGGACAACGGCCAGCAGGACGGGAGGGTACTCGTACCTTTGTCACCGCCGGTGGGGACGCTCTTCGCGACGTGCCAAGTGCATGCGATCGTAGGCTGACGACCACACCACCGAGAGGCTCACATGGGATGGGAGTGCCGACTTTTGCATGAGCTGCCAGTTTGAAGCCGGGATGGAAGGGAACCCGCTCAACGAACCGGACGGTGAAGGCGTGCCACATTGCGATTGTTGGATCGATGAGCCTTTCAACTCAAATATCGTACAGCAGGAACTTCGTTTTCGACGGCTTGTTCTGGTGTCTGGTTCCCATCACGTCTTGTGTTCTCTTCCGTGTTCTCTCATGCCACGTCACAGCCAGCCGCACTTGCGCACATACATGACGGTTCGTCACTCCAGGCTTTTCCTAGGACTTTGTGTTCCAGTCCGCAAAAGTGCCTTTCTAAAAAATGCTGGGTCTCCACATTCTAAAGTCCAGAAGAGAGGCGTGTTCCTGGATCAGACGTTGGTCGCCGACAGGGTATAGGTAGGGTAAACAGGCCTGGAGGTAGAGCCATGCTGTGGTCGAGAAAGGCGGCGGCGGTCTATTCGGCCTGGACCAAAGGCTGCCCAACGTGAAGGTGGGTGAAAGTCAACTCATTCAAGACATGGCCATACCGATGAGCGGATAGACAGCCTCTGATGGTCCGTTGTCGCCGAATTCACTCCAGAGCCCAGTGTTCCGGTCCGCCACGCCACCAAACTCGATCGTTGTGTCGTTCGTCATAGATCTGTTATTTCGTCTCTGGCATCCCTTTGTGCGGTGTGTGATTGAAGGCGTAGAAGCTGGGAGGTCGCCCGTACTTAAACCCTTCTCCCAGTATGAATACCGTGTTAATCAACTCGGGGATCAAAGACGATCTCTGCAGTGAGGATAATTACATTTTTGTAAGGATGTCCCGTCTAGAGTTCACTTGGGTTATAAACATCTCTGTACGCTGTTTTACATAATTCCTTTTAGGCTTGATGACCGTTCCGGGAAGTAGCTTCGACGACACATTGGGGAGCGCCTCGGGGGAACACTGATTGCATGAGAAACTCCATAATGGCGCGGCCTTTAGAAGAGCTGTACCATTCACACAAAGTGAGATTGTTCTTGTAGCTCCGCGAAAAGTTGCCCGACACGCGGAGCCGGCACAAGACCCCGGCGTTATTGCGCTACATTAGCCAACTGACCCGTCTTCGGTATCTTGGGGATGTCGGCGACGCGAGAAGATAAGAAATTGAGTCGAGTCGCAGGGGATGAAGGATGAGTTAGGGACGTGGGAATCAGGTGCGTCTATTAGCATTATTCATTAATCGATAGTCAGTCGGTCGCGCGCCAACGTGGTGACGGCCGTCGACTGGAATCGTTTACGTCTGGTACTGTACTCCGTAGTCAGGGCCACTGCTACTCCTTCTCGGAGCTCTCGCACTATGTGATGTGACGGGGCCAGCGCGGCTCATCGGAGGATAGGATCCAAACCCCGTATGAAAGCGACCGTAGGCCTCCGTCCTCCCTGACAATCTATCCTCGAGCTTTCATCCCATGTCACACACCAGAAGGCAGCCACATTACTCTCGTTGCGGTTTGTTTAGCCACGAAGTCCGAGCACGTCTTCCTGCACGGCGACTTCTCTGGGAGTTCCCCAAGTTCACTCGAGCACATCAGATCCGGCCAGGCAGAGACGCCTCAACCAGGGGCTTCTAGTCTCTGGGCGTGAAGCACGCGGACTGACAATCCGTGGCCTCATTTGGGGTCTCTCTTCCGTCTGGATCGTCCTGCAGACGACGCAGGTCTTCTTGTACAGGTTGGGCTTCGACAATTTTTCGACCGTCGGACTAACCCGCCGCGCAGGAGGCACTCCGGGCTTTGACGGTCCTTCGAACGGACATTCTTGGTTTCCGGATTGTCGTATCACGCGATCATGAGGCAGTGGCAATCAAAAGCTGGACAACCTCGAGGCGGGAGATCATGTTGCGGCATTACCCTGGCACAACTTCTTCCGCAGTCCCGGAACTTATGGACCCGCGTTTTGACCGGGGTCCGGGTGTCCTCCTTGCCGTGGCAGTCATATTGCGCATCCCGCGGCCGAGCCTTAATATACCTGTGATATTACATCGCGTGGACTTCGGCTGTTGGGGAGGTTGTCAAATTTCGTGGCTCCGGCAATCTGGATGTTGCGCAGGGCATCCTGGATCAAATTCCTGGAGCCTCGACGAGAATCGGCGGATCGAATGACGATTCGCGTGCTCACCCTTGGAGATTCTGGACCGGAGTTGTCTGGACGTTGACAAGAAATAGGCGAGGCAGTGGTGTGAAAACTCGTTGGACGGGGCGCCATATACTTTCCAACGCAGAAAACCCGGCGCCGCGTCGTCTACCCTTGCGCACCGCCCTGTGCAGTCTGCCGGGGGAGCCTAATGCATCGCCATAGCTGCGTATCGTCCAAAGGTCGGCGTATTGGTCGCATGTACCTCTCTTCACTGGTTTCGTCTCAGTCTCCGGGTTGAGTCGGTCGCGATGTAGTTCCAGCATTCGTCCCTCCACAAATTAGGACACCAGATATGAGGGTAGTCCGAACATGTCCACGACTCAAGGCAGGCTTCTTTCTGGCACTCGTGCGTTGGCCTCGGCAGCCACCGAGTCGACCAGCCCGGCCTCAATCCCATCGTCGAGTCCGAACCCTCAAAGCTCCATCTTGAACGTCTGAGATCTGTGGATCTTACGGGAAAGCATATGCGATTCGATTGTAGCGTATACAGACTGGTCTGTTCGAGTTGCTTCCTTGGTAAGCGGGTGGCGAGTTTGAGCGAGGAATTGGTCAGGTCAGCTAGGAGGCCTATGCTGACCTCCTCTCGCGCCGTGACTTTGCGATGGAAACGTTTGAAACTGACCCTCATCCTGTCTCATTTCTTCCATATTCGAATGCGGTGGATACCAGTCCTGAGGGTACATGCCTGGACCAGGTGTAGAAATCTGCTGAGCTGGATCTGGGCCGCCTCCTCCCCACCCGTGTGGCGCCTGCATTTGCATGGATTGATACGGCGTGTCTTCGCGAAAATCTCCAAGTGCCGGATGATGCTGATTCTCCATACCTGTATGCGGCAGGCTCGAGCTCGACGGGGCAAGCTGCTGCGTTTGGTTCGTCATTCTTTTCTGGAAGGAGGGGAATGTGTTGGTTCGATACGGCGTTGGGAAGCCTGACGACAACTCTTCGCCTGCATCAGACGACAAAGACCGCGTCGGCTGACCCCAGTTGTAGGCAGGATTCGAAACTGGTGTCTGATATTCATACATGGACTCATGCGCCATGGGCGCCATGGGAGAAGGTAAAGGCCCAGCCGCGAATGCAGATGAATACTGTGAGGGCAGGGAATGCTCATACTGCTGCAGCGGATAGAATTGGGGATCCATCGAAGGATCTTGGGCGTAATTTCGAACTGAATACGGAGACTGATAAAGCATCTGTTGAGGCTCATGGTGCTGGCGATTAGAGTCATATGAATCTCGGAAGTCAGGCCCTGAGCGAGATCAGCAGCTAAACACAACATGCTCCTCATGAGCCCTACTATCAAGAGACAAAGATCGTGAAGGGTCGAACCCGTGAATTCCTGGGCTTTCTCCCGACACGCGACTGTCCAGCGGATCGTCCACGTCATTCAAATGTTCCGTGGAGGTGCTCCTGAGGATGCCACCTGGAGAGGACGAGGCGACAGAAGCGTCTCCTTCGTTGTTTAAGACGTCCGAGGTTGTTCTCGCCTTGCGCACACGCTTGGGGGCCGCCGAGTTCAGCAAGTCGACAGGGAAGAACTGACACTCCTTTTTGAGCCGACTACAATTCTGGCATCGACCGCTCGTGTCGTTGAAAGCAGGTACGCAGCGGATCTTGCGCCGCCGACAATGGCCTGTAAGCGGTCAGAGATGTTGCCTCTGGTAAGGTCGGGGAGGGGCAACTGACCGCATGCGACCGCAGTCCGTTGATATGGTAATCGGTTCCTTTTCTTGTCAGCGGGCGACAGTGCTGGCCCTTCCGCTGCCCTGTTCTGCGCATTCGGCCATGAATGACCACTTTGGACCAAACCAGGCATATTTGGCTTCCTGTCCTCCAGGCTGATCTGACCTTGCGCGGGATCGCTTGCCTCAGCGAGGTTCCCGAGGTTGTCTACACCCTCTGGCATCTCTTTATGCTGACATGTACTCGATTCGCGAGCATGGGAGGGCGTGAACTGAATGCTTCTGGTGCACTCGTTGGCCACCACAGTACCAATCGAACCGTTCAGCCGGAGACGTTAGTAACATCACTGGTGTTGAGAGGCATGCATCGAGTTGCCAGTAGACTCCATGTGTGCCGGGTCACTGAGTCAGCCGATGATTTGGGCGCTGTCTGTTTGCGAGATTGCAATCAGCCTTGCCGCCAGTCGTCCAAGGTACGTCGCACAACCTCCACTCCGAGGAGCCAGAGATTGACAGAGCCAATGTCCGGGGTATCGCTACCCTTTTCCCAGCGTATCGGAAGACTGTGGAATGGCTTGTTGGGAGTCCTCTGGAAGCTGAGATTATGGTCGAAGATCCCGCACGGGTCACTCATCCGTGGTCCTGCGACCGTTTTGTTCGCAATCGACGACACTGAATGAACAAGTAGCAGAAGTCGCGGCTCGACAGGCGGCAAGAAGAGAGTTGCTAGCGGGTCGGTTGAGTGAAACAGAAAAGTAAAGAGGGATGGGCGAGGAAAGTCAGCCCCAATATCAAATGGCTCTGTATGGGGGAAGATCGGAATACCCTGTGCTGCTTGACTGGGGCAATGTAACCGGTGGTAGGGTCAGAAGCTAAAGTTCGCAAGCACTGGGTTCCTCCCACCTGGATCGTCTCCCAAAGGCAAAAGACTCGGGCATTGGCGAGGGACGAATCAACGAAAGAGACAAGCGCCTTAACCGTGCAGCAAGATGTACAGAGCCCCCAAATGATACGCGGAAGAGGGTACATGGTGGTGGATTGGATCGCGCATAGTCATTGGAGCCAGCTCTTCCCTACTGGAGGTCGATGCCACGAAAGCGTAGTGCCTCTTGGACAGCTACAGGGTCCATCTACTCGCGCTATTCGCCTCTTCCGGGAGTCACAGGATTGCTTGCAGGAGACGGGGATGGTAACCGAGGGGGAGCAGGCACACAGATCCCCAGGGACCATGGTGAGTCAAGGAAAACGGCCGCTGCAAAGCGCGAGACCAGCGGCCGGGGAAAGTCCCACGCCTTGGGTATCAGTCCTCTTGAAGCATGACTCGGGTAGCTGAAGTTTGTGGGCCTTCCATCGCCAGAAAGAAGCAGTCACGGTAGCCAGACTGGAAGAAGCCACGTCTCGATGCTCAGCATCGGGAGAGCCCAGAACAGATTCAGAACTTAGGCATACGAGGTGCAAGATCTGGCAGGCTCCCGTGACTCCGACCGTGCACCTGTTGACTTTACTCTGGCAAGCTCGGTACAGATCAACCCCTGTTTGGGAAGGCCCAGTCAGTGAAGCCCACTATTTAGCCTGTGAGCTTTGACGGATCGTGGCCCAAAGAAACGGCACCAAAGACTATTCTTCGGAATCTAGCGCCTGAAGGCCCGGTAAAGTGACAAAGCTACAAGACAGTGATGTTTCCAGGAACGATCTGCGTCCAGAGTGTATCCGCCCGCTATAGTGTCTTCTGAGGGTTCGGGGTGGATTAGCCAGAGATTACGAAACGAACATCAGAGTTGGTCGGCTCAGAATCTAGACGTCTGAACACCCGTATATAGAACTCACCCGTCCGTTCCCTACACCATTATTGGGCAAGTGACGGAAACGGCTTTGACGTTTGAGGCACCGAAAGATCGTCCCCTCGCCATAGCAGGGCCGAAAAAGGACAATCTGAACGCTTGTGGGGTAGTTTGGCAAGGAGCAGGAGGATTGCCTGATACTGGACTGTATCTTCGATGCAAGCCACCGGCTGTAGCGGATGATTGCCTACGCCGCCGAGATCTTCGCGCACAAGAGACGCGCTGCCCTGCTGCTGCTCTTGGTCAAGTTGGCTGATCATGACGCTAGCGCCAGTGCGGTGGCTATCGGACTGAGTGGCTCGCTCAGCAGCAGCTCCGCCCAGACCGTGTGCCTCGAGGGCGGCTATCAGGTACTCGTATTGTGGAGGTTGAGCGTACCGAAAGAACGAACGATTTTCTACTCGCCCCGAACTGCCGTATGAAGCGCCCCAGTGAGCGCGTGGCAAGTGGGTCGCACACAAAGCGCAATGCCCCAAAAATACAATTCAGCCTCTACTGTAAGCGACTCCTTCGGTCTCCCCCAGCGCGCAAGAGCGCCGTTACCACGTTCCCCTCAAGAAAGGTACAAGAACGGCGCACTCCGCGTCCCGGTATTGG
The DNA here is from genome assembly GCA_002099365.1 of Phialophora verrucosa. Classification (NCBI taxonomy): domain Eukaryota; kingdom Fungi; phylum Ascomycota; class Eurotiomycetes; order Chaetothyriales; family Herpotrichiellaceae; genus Phialophora; species Phialophora verrucosa. Next base: position 1,572,036 of record MSED01000015.1, on the reverse strand, counting down.
GGGCTAAGCGTTAAGGATGCAGGCGAGATTGGAGGGACTTGCACAGTATGCACCTAGACAACCCTCAAGGGCGGAAGTGCTGTTACAGTCCACCAGCATGGATTTCACTCGCCGCAAACGCCGTCCAGTGTGTCGGCTTGTCGTTACCGAGCGGTGGCCTGTGCGACAGCGTGGATTTTGACCATGATTCCATGAACCTGCAGGACGTCGATCCACCTGCTGGCAGAACTGGAGACACAAGAGGCTAGTGAGAATTGGATTCAGCGTCTAGAGGCGCCTCGTAAGTGGCTTGGTCAATGAGGAAGTGGTGCGAGTACATCTTCACTCCAACGATTTTTCGCTTCGAGCAAAGACTATCATTTCCAAGAGGGGTATAACGACCTGGTTAGTCCAAGCACGATCTGAGCGGAGTAGACAGTGAAAAAGACAAAAGTTCAAATGTGCTCGTATCCGGGAACAACATCAGTGGAACGCTCTGGCTCAAAGCCTCGTAGTACGAGTACAAGTTCCAGCCGAAGAAATGTGGCGGTGTGTTGAGGCTTTGCTTAGAGAGATGCGGAGTACTTAGTTAGTGACGCCCGGGGCCCTGGAATGATCGGCCTGCCTCTCACTCACGGGCCTTCACGGGCAGTGCGCGCATGGCAGTCTAGATTGGCCGCGGAAAGCGCCTCCGGACTCCTGCCAGGCACTGAGGTGTTGGCGCTCTTGGGCGCCCCCCCATCTGCAAGTTGAGCCATGGCCAAACTCAAAGCTGCACGGTCGCGGCCTCTTGCGCTGCAAAAAGCAAGCCCATCCAGTGTGGCTCTCCTGCCACGTGGATTCGCAATTTCTGGCTGAGACTGCTCACACGTACTCGTACCAGCGACCGGGCGCCCAAATGGTTTAGTTGTGCATTCCATCGTCACTGCTGCGTGTGCTCCTTGTGACGAGAACAAAAGCGAGGAATTCCACCGAGAAACCAACCCTCGGGTCTATTGAAGGCGAGAAGGCGAGCCTGCAAAGATAGGACGCGTGTACTGTGTGTCTCATCGAGGCACGCATCTCGCCACCAGCAAACCTTACGTCGTCTTGACGATCGATATGCCACTCTTATGATGTCACGGCAGTCCGTTAAGGGTGGAAGCAAGGCGCACAACTGCTTCGATGGTCGTTCCACTCGTATACTCGCGCGAGTCTATCTACGAGTACTGATAAGACAGGAAAAGCATGCTGTTCTAGCCCAGTACTTCGAAGTCGAAGGCTGCGAGCATCCACGCGACACATGTGCGAATCCGAAGCTGTTTTAAGCGCCCGTTCTCGGTCATTGTCGGGAGCACTCCGTCTGCGTCTTTGAAATCAGAAACTAACGCTCAGATGGGCAACTTTGTGGTATGGACGCAACTGCTGCCATCCATCTTGCAGAAGTCTTATCTGGAAGTTTTCAGCTACAACTGCATGCCTGTTGCAGCGGCGAACAATGCTTGTTGTGTGACTACCCGATGAACGCTTACCTTCGTCCAGTCTTTGTGGGTAGTCAATGAGAAGGATGACCACCTAACACTGTGTACGGAATACGTCAATATTGAGCCCGCCCATTCTTTGAACAGTACATACTCGTACCAACATCTCAACACGAGGACATCCCCTGTGTCGGTTGCTTATTCGGCCGACCAGAACGACTAGGATTATTCTCCACACGCTGCTCTGTTTCCACCACCGATCACGCCACGGAGTTCGGCAGGCAAACTCGACCAGGGGCACCAAAGTAACAATCCTCAGCGACTCCAAACCCGTAAAGAATCTTGATCCTTACCTACGTTGACCTAATCTCGCGAGTAACTGCGAAGCCACTCTGCTGATCGGCAGAAATTCTGCGATCTACGCATAGCAGTTTCAAACCATTTGTCACCATGAAAACTGTCGAAACCGCCGCCAAGACGCCATTTTTGCTTCACAGCACATTCACCCTCTCGTCACAGGTTATTTCCCGTTCAACTGTTCGATATTACATGATGTCCTGGTTTACACCTCCCAGGCAGGGAAGACAAGTTGACGTCTGCGGTCTGATAAAGACAGAGAAAGACCGGTGGTCAGGATATCGAACAACGATAAGCGTCTGGTAGCCCTCGCTTCGCAACTAGAGCCATTGAACCTTGCCAGGCTCTAGGGTCCCGGGCGCTTGCTAGCGGTGAGTTAACTGTGTAGAATCCGAGTGGCTGTGGCAGAGATCTCGCTGCATTCTGTGCCCTTTGTCCACACCAGGTCACTACCCGGTCAGGACAACCAAACGTTGTAGAGCGTTGCCAGGAGATCCACTTCCTGTTTGCACCCAGGAGCTGGATGGCACTGTCTTCCAGTCTGCATAATGACTTATGCAGGTGATCACCAATAATTGGTGATTTGAATATTTCACGTACACTGATACGAGTATTTCTGGTTGAAAGTCGATATTTGCCCAGCCATCACACTCCCACAGCTAGGTTGATCTTGGCCAAGCTCCTCAAAATCCGAGACAACTTGGGCCATTACTTTCGAGTAGTCATTGTACACATTGCGACCGCTCACGAAGCTGTGGTATGCTGTCCAGCTACTCACCTGACGAAACTGCGAGCTGTCCTCAACTACCGAAGGCCCAGTGGTCCCGCCATCTATCCAGGAGTCTGTGTCTCGCCGCCCGCTTCGGCACTGATGTCACAATGTCTTTCGATGAACGTCTGGGGGCGATCGTAACCTCCCATCGAGGCTTGTGCGATCACCTGCATCTACCAGGCGATTGATGGGAACAGCTGGTGGGCTCGTGGCTCTCAACATGTTGCAACGACGCTGAATGTATGATTCCGAAGAGGACCCATCTTTGTCTTTTTTACGAGTACAGTCGTCCAATATGAGCCAATGGAGTTCGCTTACCCAGGAGAAGCGAGCCACACGCCATCACCAAGTCCTACCACCGGGCGGTGATGGTCCGTGACCTGGCTCCGTACCAGGATACAGTAGTCGCACTGTCCACACACCATTGCAGCGGCTCTTCGCGGAAACAGCGACCGTAAATCCGCAATACCCGCCAGCTCTACGAGTATGCCGATCGATCATCTCCACATCGAGAAGTTGTGAGGAGTGTTTGAGCCTCGCAGCTTCGCCACGTCGCCCAACTTTGCGAGTATTTCTCACTGGTGATCTTCAGGAATCCCGCGGACTCGCACACTCGCCAACCAGCTGGGGTGCGCTTTGGAAGGATTGAAATACTCGTAGAGATCCGCAGTTAGGAGACAGTTTGTAGACGGTGTGCAGGCCTCAGTCAAGGCTATTGCGGAGTTCGTTGGAAACGCGTCCCCACAACCCGGGACAGTCGCTTCAGGTTCAGTGATAATGAAAGTCTGCATCATCATTATGCAGGTAGCAGGCAGTCTTGACCTCAAACCGTTGCTTGATCTGCCAAAGCCCCGCAATTGCCACCCTTGAGGACAGCTGTCCACCATAATACGCCTCACCCACACAGACCAGACGCAACGGCGACGTGAGAAAAAGTCCCAATCGGTTCGTCCGAGCTGAAGATGTCCAACATTGGCAACAGAACAAAGCCAATCAAAGCCCCGGTAACGCTATTACTTTGGCTGTTGATCTAGATCCCCCGCGTCTGTTGGCGCACCTTCCTCACCCCCCTTGTGCGAGTACCTCCCACGCCCTGGTGTCCAGCTCGAGCTCGCCAACTCCCTCCATCCTCAGGGTGCATGGCGAAAAGACGCTATTCAGGGGCTGGATACGGGCGATCTCTGGTCTAGACCATCAAATCTTGACTGCGGTCTCCATCCTTCCTGCCTTTCTGGCGGTCCTCACGAGGACTTTGTTGCAACCTGCGCTTCCCGAATTGATCTTTCTCCTGCAGGAGTGGACAGGTGACCACGTCTAGGACCCCGGAAGACTCAGCCCCTCGGTCTAGCGACATGGCCGACGACTCGGTTCACGAATTGAACATCTCTCACGCGTTGGTTGGCTCGAACGCTTACCAAAGACATATGCATGCAAGGTCGATCAAGGAAAGCTCTTTTGAGCAATGCAATGGCTGAAAGTTGCAACTCGGCGTCATTGATGTAGCGAAGCGATCTGTTGCATTGGAGATACGAAACCGTCTCTCCGGGCCTAGACTCCCCCGCATCAACCACGCATTCTGTGTTTCCAGACGAACTTTACGTTCGACCAACATGTCTGATGACATTTTAGAACATTGTCTTTCTCCGAGGCTGAATCTGCGAACCTAAACCACCGCCTGTTTCGGGGATCTTTGTCTGGCCATTCTCTGATGCCTAAAAGAGCAATGGGCCTCTTGACTCTGTTTTAGCAGAATCTCAGAATGCCACGCCAGCCAAAATGGTAATCATATCTCGCGTCCCGTTCGGTCGGCGCCACCGAAGAGTCTACGCCCCCTTTCTCCACCGGAGCGAGCGCTTGGGCGCTGCCTGTCGTTATTTGTCTTTGAGCCACCCTGTTATGTGACGATTTCAAATGGGCAAGTAGTGTTGCTGGGGCAGACTAAGCTCGTGGAAAAAGGATGATCTTTGGACATCAGGATGCATCGTCAGACCTCGAATGTGGGCTCTATTATCCCTGACATTGCCCTCAGCCGCGAGATCTGGGGATTGCTGGATAAGGTTGACATTCGATACAGTACTAACATCCAGGAAGCAGACGACCTCCCATCCAGAACCTCGCAGCACGCTGACGCACACACAGCGGGTAGAACACCCCGCGACGCGTTTGGCCAGAAAGCCTCCGAGGGTAACGGCCTTTTACGGGACTACGACCTTGTTTGTGAACCATATTTCTTCAGTAGCGATAGAACTCGCATTTGGCTGCTGGGTGGGTTGACGCCCTAGGGCGGCTCGAAAGCGATTGTCCCTTCCTATAGTCTTCTATGGGATAGAAGCTACGATTGACCCCAGCTTCGCCATCAGCCACAAGGCGTAGCAAAAGAAAGGACTCGATTCTTCTACGTGTGACCGTGACGGTATTATTCGTGGTATGGTACAGCTTGGTTCTTTGCCGGTTCTTGATCGCGTGACAAGCGGTGAGAGGCCTTGCGAAGACGAGCATGTGTCCTTGGCTCCCTCCACCTTTCCCTTGTGCGGCGCCGTGTAGTCACTAATGGCTTACTGATCAGCCGGGAGGACAACAACGGTGTCACCTAAACTTGATGGATGTTGGGCGAAGCTTACCTTGCTCTTGAAGCAAGTTCAGCGACTCGATAGATCACAATCGGACGCAGACAGAATTGACAAGAGCTGCTGGCGATATAACGGTCATCGAAGATAATGAAGAGGCCTTGAGGTCTTCGTAGTGTAAACATTGAAGATCTTTTGCCGTCGTCGCTCAGTGGCTCCCTGGCTGTATCGTCGATTTCGGAACGGATGTGGTTGGTGTGTTACACCGTAGCCAGTACGGTGCAGCAGACACCCCCGCCGCCTGGAGCCCAACGAGTCGACGTCGTATGTCCTCACTTCCAACTCATGCATCCAACTTGGTAACGACCAGACCGTGCTGAAGTGGTGGAAGGCTAGTCTGTCTTGGACGAGAGACGACTGTCACTTTGCAAGCTCGTCCGACTGCACAATGGCAGCAGAACTCAGCGCCACCAAACTCAACCCGGACAGTCATATCCTCCTAGTACGTATGTCCTCACCCCGGTTCCCAAATTGCAGCATCTGACGGATATACGCACAGGACCAGCCTCTCCTCCGACTCCCCCATGAACTCGTCAAACGGAATTTCAGAAACACACAACGCTATGTGGAGCGAGAAAGGGACTACATCCTGCCCGCGCTCAAAGAGACGGCCAACGCGGCCCTCAGCTCGTCCCAGACCCCGGACCAGACTCTCGCCTCCCTCGACGCGATGATTCAGAGGATGCAGAACTTCAAGCGCAAGCTGGAAAAACTGCACACCGAAGAGGAAGCCCTCCACGACCACTCGGCCAAGCGTATAAAGCACCTCCAAGACCTGTATGAAATCCCCTCCTTGGTGGACGTCAAGTACGAGCAATGGTCCCGAACCCGCCTTGACCGGCTCATGATCGACTACCTCCTCCGGTCCGGCTACTCCAAAACAGCCTCGTCGCTGGCCGAGGCAAAGCAAATCTCCCATCTGATCGACCTCGATACATTCATTACGTGCCACAAGATCGCCTCTTCCCTGACCAGAGGAGAGACAAAAGAAGCCATCGCCTGGATCAATGAGAACAGGGCCCAGCTCAAGAAAATGACTCAATCGCCGTATAAGACGACCGACCTGGAATTTGAACTGCGACTGCAACAGTTCATCGAACTGGTCCGGGCGGGGACGACGCCCAAGAAACTCGAAGCAAGACAATACGCTCAGCAGCACTTGACGCCGCACACTTCGTCGCGGGCAGAGACCATCATGCAAGCCGCTGGTCTGCTGGCCCAGTCACCAGAGACGCACGCCGAGCCGTACCGAACCCTCTTCGCTCCCTCGAGATGGCACCATCTGTCCAACCTGTTCGTCGAGACGCATCATACGCTGCTCTCACTGCCGATCCAACCACTCTTGCACGTCGCCCTATCTTCGGGCCTCTCCGCCCTGAAGACCCCGGCGTGCCACAGCGCATACAACCCCGCGAGCTCGTCGACCCCGGGCCACGCCCGCATCGCAATCAACACCTCCCTGTGTCCGATTTGCAGCATGGAGTTAAACGACCTGGCCCGCAATGTCCCCTACGCTCACCACACAACAAGCTCCGTGGAGCCAGACCCCGTCGTCCTGCCAAACGGGCGTATCTACGGTCGGGAGCGGCTCGAAGAGCTGCAGAGGAAACTCGTCATGGCCGGTGGAGGAGGCGCCGGGGCTGATGGCGTGCAAGACCCGCAGATCGGCAGGGAAGGAGAGGTCAGGGATCCGACCACTGGAGAGACCTTCACCTGGGATCAGGTCCGTAAGGTTTATATCATGTGATCGGGTCAAAGGGGAAAGATGCATTCAGTCTTAGGGAGGCACAGGGCTGACACGAACCCGACACGCACCCTCCTCCGCATGTTCCTGCCTCCCCTTGCACCCCTCTCGGGTTGGACGGGGTAAGACTGCCAAACTACTGTATGTTCCGTAGAGGCTCGGATTGAGCGACGATATCAGATACGTATCACGAAGCAATTGACGAATGAACGGCCTGGCCTGTCTTGTCCTGGCGATGTAGGCTTTTTTAGTCCGCGATTTTTTTGATCAATTTCAAACCCCCCTGTACACCCCCCTTTCCCTTTCCCCTCTGCTGGGTACGGTGGTTAAATCTAGCATATTAGCAGCAGGGCCGGCACCTCTTGAGACTCGGTACCCAGCATCCAAGATGTCGCCAAACAAATCAGACCGACGGCACCATTGAACGAGCAGCTTGGACATGTACTCATCTCTCGAATCATTCTGAACACCCACGTACGTACTATCCGCTAGCGAGGAAGATTTTAGGAAACATGTATTCATACCTCCACCCCTTGCACAAGCCCAGCATCTGGTAACACCGGTCCAATTCCTTCCAGCCCGTCATGAATTCGTCAAGGCAACCCGCTGGGATGCTGTGAAAGCATTTTTGTGACGTAGAAAATGTTGTAGTAGTGGCCTAATCCGCCCAGATTCGAAAATCCGTCGAGCTTTTCAATGACAATTAGGAAAGAGTCCAAGGAAAGAAGTCGGGGAAATGGTGTCAATTAATCCACCCCATCCAACAGTCTGGATCTGCACAACCGCAACGCCCTCTATGACGCCGTGGCGGCAGCCGCCTGTCTCGTAGGTGTAGTAGCGGGCATCGCTGACGCAGCTGAAGGGGCAGCTGGACCCGGCGTTGAACTCTGCTCTCGCCTCCTGGTCGACCCTCTCAGACTGAAACTCGCGCCAATGTTTCGGTGTCCGTGACTAGCGGTAGAAGCGTGGCGATGACTGTGACTTAGCGTCGAAACATCGTGTTTGCCTATAGCACAGATTGACATGTCAGCGGTTGCAGCACGCAACAACACAATTGGGAACTAGACGTACCATCGCAGCAAGCGCGTACATTCTCCAGGCCCCCCGACCAGGCGGCCTCTTCCTGACGCAGCATCTCCCGTCGTAACTCCTCGGCAGAGTCTTTGTGACCATCACTCACGACACTAGCGTCGTAGATACTTCCGCCTTCGCTTCGCGTTCCACCGATAGTAGGAGTAGTTGTCGTGGCGTGCGGCTCGCTCGTTCTTGAGGTACGGCCCGTCACTGACCCCAACATGCGTGAAAAGCGGTTCACGCTGCTAGCACGAACCGTGCGGTCTTTATCGGCCTCTTGCGATTGTTCAGCCCGACTTCTTCGCACGGTTGAGTTTGGGGCTGTTCGGCTCGTCAAAGACTCCCGAGCCATGCGAGGCGTGCTGCTAGAGGCAACCAGTCCAGGCGGCAGCTGCTGTCGTTGGGCAGCTGAGCCACGAGTTGTCCTAGAGTTGTAGCTTGAAAGACTCATGCGACTACCTCCTGGTACCAGTGTCGCCCCATACCCAGCGCCGTTGACATTGAATTCGTCGAGGTCATCCCTGGTAATGTCGTTGCCGCCGGCGGAGTATTGTTCCTCGCCACGGAGAAGCAAATAATTGAGCGCATTATACCAGGTCTCGTGTCTTTGGCCTGTACTTGCCGTGAATCTGACACGTCGCCCCGGAGTAACTACTTCCAGGCTCTTTCGGTGAAGCCCGGGTGGCATGGGATTGTCGTCCGACACCACTTGGATGCTTTCTATTAGCACACTCTTGGCCTTCAACTCGGTCCTGCCAGCTGTTTGCGGGTCTTGATCGGACCAGTACAGGGTCTTGGTGTAGGGATGTACCCAGAAATACCGACGATGTCGCGTCTCCGACATTTCCGAACGGCCAGCCTTTCGTGTGTATTTCCACAAGAACTCACCAATCATCGTCTGGGTAATAGCCTGGATGATTCTTGGGTCTGTACCGAAGCCGTGAGCAGACATTTGTCCAGGTTGGTGCATGTTGAATCGTTCGTCAATTTCAGAGGCAAAAGACGACACGGATGAACGATGAGATAACTGAGACGTGACAGTGCCACGCTGATTCCGACTGACATTGGAGGTCCTGGGAGCGTTGCTGTCCCGAGTCGGCGAGCGCATAGATTCTCCCGGGGTACGAGGTCGACGCATAGCCGAAGCAGGAAGAGCAGGCGGGCCCATAACCGTCGCCCTGCTAACTTCTTTTGTCGGCGAGGTGGCACGTTCGCTGGCCTTTGCTATGGCTTCCTTGTGGTCTGACGGAAGAGGTGGGTGTGCTGCGGCAGAAGATGCACGTCGGCTTGACGCGCTAGAAGGACGCTTGACCGGCGACGGTATCGGAGCGGCAACAGCTGGAGCAAACTCAAGGGTTTGCTTCGCAGTGGCCAAGCTATCCTGGTCATGGCTTTGAGCCCCTTCTGTTGTGGGCAGTGGACTGGGAAGCCTCATGGCATTCTGTTCTGGGGGTACCAGGACAGAAACAGGTGTAGGGACTGCGGTCTTAGGTCGAAGGGCTTCCTCGATCTGCGAGGCAGTGAGGAGTGTTTGAGAGGACTGGTCATGACTAATGGTAACCGGCGGCCGTTGTTCTTCCGCCGGCTTGTCTAGACGTGGTGTGACTGCCTTCGAAGAGACGCTGTTTCCTGGTATATCTTGGAGAGGGAGGTCCTTTTCCGCTACCGTCTGTTCGATTACCCTTTTTGGCTCACTTGTCCCATCTTCCGCCACCACGGGGCCAGGATTGTCCTTCGATTTGGCCAAGCCCAAAGCAGCTGCGGCGGAAGCAAGCAGACCAGCTCCTGCTGCCTTCTCTGCTTTCCGAGGAGGGCTTGGTAGGTCATCAGACTGGGTGGCAGCGGCGACGCCGGCAAAGGAGGGCTTGCGAGGAGTTGCAATTGGTTCAGTCGCTTGAGATCGAATCGCGGAGAAGGCCAGGGTTTTATGTTCCGGTGACACGGGCTGTTGAGGGGTGTCAGGAGACGCAGGTGTAGTGTCGTGCATTAGAAGGCCGGAATAGTCGAATCGCCTAGGTGTCTGAGGCGGAGCCACGTCTTCTGCTTGGGCAGCTTCTGGATTTTGTGCCTCATCCCAAACCGTCTTGGGAGGAGTGATGAAAGCGGTGTTCCTGATTGGACTTGTCTGCGGAGTGTACTGAGTGCTGTGGTCAGTGCTTTTGACAGGCGAGGTTTGAGCTGTAGGAGGCGGGGGAAACTCTGAGGGAAGCGGCGACTGCGCTCTACTGTCGTCAGTGGCAGGCACTTCGGTCACGTTTGCAGCGGCGACCTGTGCAACGGGAGCTGGTGCCGGCTCTGGCACCTCAGTCATTGTCCCAGCATCGACCATTGACACCTTCACCGCGCTCTTTGGCGCCTCTGGTTGAGTGACTGGTCTACTTGGTGTGTACGCGGGAACGCCAGGCGTCGACGCCGCTGAAGCGAGACTAGCTACTCTGCTCGGAGTCCCGAAGCCAGTGCTCTCATCAAGTTCGCCCAGCTCCGCGAACAGGCTTTGTCCACCAGCAGGTGGGCTGCGCTCACTCGCGACAGTTGCCGGAGAATCTTGAGAAGGAGTTTCCGGGTACAAGGTAGTGGGAGTGGTGTCAGTAGGCACCCTAGACCGAGCAAATGATTGCCGTCCATTCCTCAGACGGAATTTGTGACTTTGGGTGATTTTGGGTGTCTTGAGCTCATCGTCATCTGAAGCAGTGCTAATGAAGGACTGCCGATCGCCGGCAGGCTTGAACGTGAGAGTTGGTCTCGGACCTTGACGGGGACCTGCCCGATGCGAAGCTGTATCTTCGGTCTCGGTAAGGTCATCTGTGCTATCACCAGCCAGACTTTCTGCGCCGGTCTGGAAGTCCTCGCTCTCAGTGGTCTGCCTCTCATCCGCCGTCTCGAAGTTACCTTCTGTCTCGTTCGCAGTCTGGTATGCGTCGCTTGCGTCTGTGGCACCTTCGCCAGGGCCCGGCACAGCTAGATGCCTAGGAGCGAACCCATGTGTTGGCGTATCGACTGTGTGATCTTCCCAGTCTTCATCGTCGAGCTCGACATCGGTGCGAGCCCGGCGGGTGCCTCCCAGCATGTCAGGACGAATTTGTTTCTTGGAAGTGTCAGACTTGGTCTTCGGGCGTTTGTTCCCGCTTCCCAACGGACCATCCCCTCGTCGTTGCTCAAGCTCGTCCCTGGCGTCCTGAAGCATCCGTCTGAGTTCAATCTTCTCCGTCTTCTCACGGTGGATGTTGTTCTTGAGGTTTTGAATCATTCGGTGTGCGTGGTGTAGAGAGCTGCGAAGTGTCTCCGACTCCAATGCTCCAGGTCTCGGAGTAGCCTTGGTAGGCGAAGGGGGCGGTGATTGTTCCAGGGGGTCCCCATCTTCGAGACTCTCCTCATGCTCATCGGTCAACGGAGCTGTCTCTGGGTGGGCAGTGCGGATGCGAGCAGCAACGGCTCGGGCGAGTTCCTGATTTTGCGCTGTCAACTCCTCGATCTTGTGCTGGAGTGACGACCTGTCACTATCGCCCAAATCTATTGTGCGTTTGAGCGTATGCAGCTCAGAGTCGTGAGCCTTCTTGGCCGCTGCGTGGTCGGTTGACAGTTTCTCATAGGCGACCCTGATCTCGTCCATCTCACTCTGCAATCGGCTTTTCTCAGCTGTCGTGGTAGCCAAGGTGGCATTTAGCCTTTTTTCGCGATCGGCAGCTTCTCGAGCAGCCGCGAGCAGTTCGTGTGTCTGCGTTTCCAAATTCCAGTTCTCGTCTTTATATTTTTGTTCACTCTCATCAAGAGCTCGCAAGCGTTGGACATATATGGCAGAATCCTTTTCCAGTCGATCACGCTCCGACTTGGCCTCTTTCAGAAGCTCGTCCCGTTCCGCGACCGCCATTTGGAGCTGGCGCACTTGAGCGAGGAGCGAGGTACTGATATCGGCGGCGAGCTGGAGGTCGTCGCCGCGGTTGCTGGGCTGATTTCGCTGCCGTCGACTGGGCGCCATTACCTTCGAAGGCGATGCTGTCGCTTGGCTTGCATATACTGATGGCTCCAATCCTGGCTTCTCTTCCCCACTGACGGCCCTAGATTTAGGCCCAAGCAGCGCTCGTGCGATCTCCTTCCCGACATCGTTGTGTTCCTTTTCTAGATCGGCCAGTCGTTGCCGCAGCTCTGGCGTAATTTCCGCCTCGCCTTGCTGCTCCTCCACTTCGCGCAATTTGTCATTGAGTTCAGACTGCTGCGTGAGTAGGGACTCTCCGAGCTTTTGCGCATCGTGTAGTCGGCGTTCTGTCTCTGCAAGATGCGCGACCAGGCTGCGCTTGACCTGCGATAGGGACATGCTTGCGCCCAGCGCTATCGATTCGGGGTCAACTAGACTAGAGTAGCGGTGGGCGTGGAATGAGTGCCTCGGTTGGCCGTCATCCACGAAAGGGTCCGTCATGCCGTCTACGGACGCGTGGAGGCCGTTGTTGAGGGAGTCCTCGCTCTCTTCTACCGCTGCGGCAGCCATGACGGCGGATTTGGAGAGGTGAGACAATTGGAAACACGGGAGAGTGGTGCTATTCCGAGTGCATGCGCGGCAGAGTTGAGGTCATGCCTAGAGACACCGAGAGACGCGCTTGCGGCCAGTATCGACGACGACGAGGGGACTTCTTGGTGAGATCGACGTGGTTTCAGAGACAGAGGGGGCTTGACGGAGCAGACATGCCAGTGTTTGTTCGGCCTGTCAACACAGAAAATGCGGACTCGGGCAGAAAGACGGCGTGATTGGTCACTACTGGAACGCGTTTGGAGTCTGGTGGAGATGCGAAAACCGGTTCTCTGCCGACCAGTGACACGTGGAAGTCTTCTAGACGAGACAGAGAACGAGGAATGACAATTGCAGCGAACGTCTAGTGGTAAGAATAGTGATAGTGATGATGTATGGGTTGTGCAGGCACTCGGTCGTTTTCGAGGAGCTCTTGGGGCAAGAGGAGCTGCCGTGGTCAAATGCGGTGCTTGTGGGGAGCGTTGCAGAGCACCGCGCCGAAAGTGCGGTCAAGCCCTTGATGACGAGGAGGTGCCTGCCATGTTCATCGATGCTTACACTAACAGCCTACAGCTGCAGCTCTCACCGACTGGTTGGATTCGATTTGTATCTGAAGGCGTTTCGTTTCAGAGCACAGCAAGTACGTAGGAGTAAGTAGAATCGAAGCTGTCGAGGACGCCTGGATATAAGTGGAATTCTCCCCTCGAATACGCGGTCGGCAGTAGCATCCTGCAGTGCTCAGTTTAGCTGCGGGAAAGTCACCGAATCACTCAATTTGTCTGATACTCGGTACTTTTGGATCAAAGAAATGGAGCGAGCAACACCTGAGGTGCTCACGAACATTTCGCATTCCAGGCGCGGGCGTCGTTAACCCCAAAAGCCGTGAACTATACAATATATACAAGATCCCCAGAAAGGATCGGTCTATTAACAATTCGCCGGACCAGATTAGCCCGCTGCACAGTGGTCGGGTGGTGCGATGACCGCAAGAAGCGGTGGCCCCATGGCTCCTGACGCGATTCCAAACATTATCGACGTATGTCGTCGTCGCAATATGAGATGAAGAGGGCGTCGTCGCTCGTCTGCAACTCCCAGGTATTCAGGTGAGGCCCCGCAGCTCCCCAATCATGAGAACCGTGGTCCTGAGGTTTCCTTTTCCTTCAGCCCGCCGATGCGTTCGAGGTCGAGCGACTGGAACCGGTCGGCATCTGCTTTCTGATAAGGCGGCAGGGTTTCTTGTTTGAGGGGTTCCAACCCAACGCTTCCAGATTCCGTCACGTGGACGACAACCACGCGACCTTGCTGCAATCCGGCCTTGCCATCTTCGTCGGGGAAAGTGATATGGATCTCGGGGACGGCCGCCGAGGTTGGACTTGACGAATTGTGGATGAGGTTCATTTTCTCGTCGTAGACGAAGACGGAGTCGTTTTTGCCATAGTTGAAGTTGCTTATAGAGGGCGAACGCTGGTGTGATGATTGGTGATGCGTCGGCAGCAAGGAGACATGTTCTCTCGCCAGCCGCTTTCGGCGGAGAAAGAACAAGGCTAGGGAGCAGAGAAACGCCACCAGCAGCAAGGTGAACAGGACAAACACAAGTTGATGCATCGAGTATGGCGGTTCGTCGTCCGTGAAGTCAGACCCGTCGCGACGTGCCAGGTAGCTGTACTTTAATGAGCTCATGACTGCAGCACTGCGGCCGTCGTGAACTACTGGGGCGTCCTTCGAGGACGTAGACGAATATAGATCTGGCGTTGAGGCTGATGCTGGCCCAGTCGGCGGATCGGATCCAAGACTTGCGATAATGTGGGATGGATTTGGGGGCCGCCTGCTGTTCTGCCGTACTTTTTCCAAGGCGTACACGGATGAGACTGGCAAACGTGATGGATTGCGCGTGGGATCTGACGCCGAAGCACAATCAACAGGAAGTTCGCGTAAGATGTCAATGCCCACGTTGTCTTTACACCAGGGAAAGACGGTAATCGGAGGCTGTAGGGCGTTTTACAAAACGATCGGACAGCAAATACCAGCTGAAAGAGTGAAGCTGGTACCGCCAAATGAAGGGAGTGATGGGTAGGGAAGGTGAGGCTCGTAGTTGAGCGGAAGACGAAGATACAGTGAGCAAGAGAAGAATGAGAAAGAGCGGCCAGAAGCAAAATGAATATGAGCAGGCTCCCAGGTGAAACAGATGCTGTTGGCGAAAGCCGACGAGCACAAGAAGCCCACCTTCAAAATGAGAGGCCCTCTGGGGCGGGCCAGTCTTGTTGCTTCCTCTAGACCCGCACAGGCCTCTGCTGGGATGCCACGGCCTCAATTGCGCATGCTGCTTATCTTTGTTAGGAGGTCAATCTCTTTGGGCGCGTTCTTCGACCAATAAGATGTCCGGCGCCGCGTAAGATCGGCGGTCGGGACTCTGGGAGTTGGAGCAGGCGCAGCCTAAAGCATCCATCTTAAGTGGCCCTGTTGGAAACGGCAAATCATCAACAAACAAATTGGCTGTTCCGCCGCTGAAATTGAGTTGTGCATCTAACGAGTACAGTATGACTTCTCGACAAGATGGCATTTCTTGCTTTTGCGGCTATAAAAACCCATCCTCCCCCGCGTCTGGTTTGACTTGGGCGGTGATGGTGTTCAAACGCGATCCTATCCCTTGCGTGGTGTTGCATCACCTGTCCGCTCCGTGGAAGACACCCTAGGCACCTAATAGGGCGGTGCTGCTGCGAAGAAGACCGTGATGAACCTACCACAACCTGGGCTGCTCGGCCAGTAGCATGGAGCTGCTCCGTATATTCAAGTGTTCGACCACAGTGTGCCTTAGATGCCTGGTAATAAGTCGCCAGTGATGCCTCACTCGGAGTCATACCTTGCCACGGTGTTGCGTCATGATGGGGTTTGTGCGAGGCTGCATTCAGGCCCAAAGGCTGTTTGCTTTCAGATACATAAGCCGTGAACCGGGAATCATACCTGCTCACCAATTCTCAAATTAATACGTGGGAAGTTATGCTGGAGGGTGACCAGTTCGAATCCAGGATACCAGACATCGGTGGAGCGCAACAGACAGACACTGGTTAGCATTGCCTTGCACCTCGACGATAGGTGAACTGTAGTTGCCTGATAGATCAAAAAGCGTTCGGCTGCAGACAACCAAGCACGCATCTTGTTGGGCAGTAATAAGCCACGAACAAACCTGTTCCCTGTTGTGCTGCTCCCTTCTGACCAAGGGTGTGACTATGCTTTACTGTCGAATTGCGTTGCATGAGCAGTCTTCCGACGATAAGCTTGCTGTTTGCTCGTACGATAGAGAGCGGCCTCATAGTGGTGCGCACCGACAAAGCGCGATCTCACTCGGTACACAGTACGAGTAGTAACAGTGCGCGTCATCTCTGAGTCAGCACCATCAGCCTGGTTTCTCGAAGAGGTGGAATTCAGTGTAATGGCGAACTCCATGGTCCTCTGACCGTGCCGTTGAGTCTGAGATGAAAGCAAGGAAACAGACACCATCGGGAACTACCCAAGGCTGCGGCTGGTCAAGAAAAGAGTGACCAACCTGTCTTTCCCATGGCTGGAGTCTCGTCTTTCTAGACTGTTTGACACCCGAATTCGCCTGTGACCATGGCAAGCCACCCGAGAGTCGGAATCGCATCAAACGAACAGAAACTCCACTTGGTGACGCTGGATCGAGTTTAGGCACCCCTTCCCTCTGACCGTTTCTACCTAGTGTTCGTCCTTCTGGGGTACACCAGCAGCCAGATCGACAGCCTATCTGTGTCTCCCGTGGTTGACTTTCTGATATATCATCTTGTTCGTTCACCGGTACATGCCTGCATGCCAGTCCTTTCGTGTAACGCTCTGTTGCATTTCCTTCCTCTTCCTATCCGACATTCTATCCCTTCTGCAGCCTCTTTTTGTTTGCCCTTCGATTCCCCACTCGTGCAGCCGCCATTCCTCGTCCCTCGCCGCAAAACCCACCTGCGCCCCGCCAGAATTTGCGACTGACCTTGCACAAAACTGGCGTCGCAACATTCCACGACCGTCAACACCCCATCATTTCGCGCATCCCTTGCTGCTCCATGCGCGAGCCGTGGTCGAGGCGCACGTCTGCTGGCAGATGCTCCCTCGTCTGCCTTCTGCGGCTGCCCGTCTACGGCGCGATCAGGCTTAGGCCTTAAATTCTCATTTGCCCTGCGGCTGCCTGCTGGACAGAACTGTACCATTGCTTTGCTGGCGAACGAAGGGGTACATCACTCTGCCAAACCTTGCTTCCTACCGAAACCACCTCCTTCCTCTGTAATTTCTCTCCTCCTTCCATTCCCCTCCTTGTCTCTACAACGGGGTTTATTATAATTGGGGGCTGGTGTAAATGCTCACCTTACATATTCTCACTCTCTGGTACACCTCCCCGCCCTGTTGATTCCAACTCCCATATATCAGACACAAGCACTGACAACATACTGGTGCGACAGTCCATAAACTATTGTCCTTTCATTGCGAGACCAGGGATTTGGGTCAAGATCCTCTGCGTCGCCTACGCCCAACACCGTGTACATTCTCCCGCCACAAGTACTTGTCGAAGGGTCACCACCAACCTTCAATTCCTTCCGACTTGTGTACAATGACTATGATGGAAGGCGGTACCACGTTCGAAGCCGTGAGTGTACCTCCACTGTTCATGAGAGGCGGGGCTGATCAAAAACCTTAGGCACGAGGCGGGCGGATACAAACATACGAACCGAGGCAGTCTACGAAGACGGATTATGAGTTGGGAAAGAGTGCCTGGAATGCGTCGAGCCGGATCTGGGGTACCTCCAAGTCGTTCATGGACGGCGCTGTCGACGACGACCCCATTCGACGTAGGTTGTGGGCAAACCATCAAGCCATACCCGCTAATCCCTCTCTAGCATCTCCAGTCCGACAAGGCTCTCTTTCAAATTATGCCCAAACGATGACCGCAACGTCGTCCTTGCGTACGCCCACCGAGCTCGACAAGGAAAACGTCCCGCAGGCCAAAATGTCGTGGAGCTCGGTGTCATCCTCTGTGGGCTTTTCATCACGGCAAAGAGGTCAACCCCTGTCACCCACTAAACAGAGACAGAACCAGATCCTGGAGTACGTGGAAACCGAATCGAATGGGACACATGGACGATCAAGCTTGTTTGCTGGCAGCGATCCGGATGTGGACGATGTTCCAGATGTTCAGCCAGCACAGAATCACCGGCGTGCCCTTGCGACGGCCGGCTCTCGAGTCAACCTTTCCCCATCCCGTACGGCTACCTTCCGCTCAAGCCAGCTCGATCCGCAAACCCAGGCATTCAGCTCCAGCAGGTTTCACGCTAATGGAGTCTTCTCTTCGGTCCAGGAGCATGAAAATGACCACGACCGTGCTGCCAGCGGCATTCTCCATTTGAACGGGACTTCAGGTGTATTGCCATACCTCGATGGGCATGGCTCGTACAGAGCAACCAACGGGGTGTCACCTGAGATCCTGTGCCAGTACGGGCTCAGACCGTCGATTGATGGAAGGCTAAATCGCCGCCTCGAGAATTTGGAGCATGTGGATCAGTTCCCCCCTGTGGTAACTCAAGACTACGATGATGCGCTCAAAGCCTTCGAGGCCATGACCTTGGACCAGGCGGCTGCTGGGGCCTTCCCTCAACGGATCCCGCTCAACCAGTCCCAGTTTCATCGAGACATCCCTCATGGCCCAGCTCACCTTGGTTACCAGGAGAGCACATTTCAGCCAACAACTGCTCATGTACAAGATGCAGGGTCACGGTTGAATCCTCAAGCCCTTCTTCATCATTATGGTGGCTTCCAATACGTAGGCCGCGGTTCACTTCCTCCACTCACCAACGACTATCGAAGCAACCTGAACAGTCCGTACTATTCAGCTACAGGCACGCCCCCTACAGGACCGCAGTCCATTCGAAGCACACCTGGAAGCGGTGTGTCCAGCCGCACGTCCCACCATGATCACTTCGTCCCCGATCGCAAGTTGGCTGGTGCTGAGCAGTACGGATTCGACCCGTCGCTGTTTGTTGCTCAAACTCCCGTGCAGCCATCAACGACTACCGCCTATCAATATGATGTCCAGGCAGCTGGTCAACCATTGCGAATGAATCCCCTTGCACATCCTTATGTCGGTCACGGTCATACCGCGATGTACAGCTACCCCACTGGCCCTCGAATGCCGATTCGCGAGCCGGAGCAGACTCACATCGTCAGAAGCCCTCTGCTGGAAGACTTCCGTCTGAACAGCAAAAACAACCGGAAATTCGAGCTCAAAGATATCTACGGCTATG
This sequence comes from Phialophora verrucosa, assembly GCA_002099365.1. Lineage (NCBI taxonomy): Eukaryota > Fungi > Ascomycota > Eurotiomycetes > Chaetothyriales > Herpotrichiellaceae > Phialophora > Phialophora verrucosa. The sequence continues at coordinate 1,553,226 of MSED01000015.1, read as the reverse complement.
TCGTCGAGTTTAGCGGTGACCAACACGGGTCACGATTCATCCAGCAGAAACTCGAGACTGCCAACAGTGATGAAAAAGAGCAGATCTTCAAAGAGCTCCAGCCCAACCTGCTTCAGCTTATGACTGATGTGTTCGGAAACTATGTGATCCAGAAACTTTTCGAACATGGCAACCAAACACAGAAGAAGATCTTGGCTCACCATATGAAGGGCCACGTCCATCATTTGTCACTGCAAATGTATGGGTGTCGTGTGGTACAGAAGGCTTTTGAGCACGTCCTGACCGATCAACAAGCGAGCCTTATCAGAGAACTCGATGGCCCTAACTTGCAAATCTTGAAGGTTGTCAGAGATCAAAACGGCAATCATGTCGTGCAGAAAGCCATCGAGCGTATCCCTGGCGAGCACATTCAATTCATCGTTGATGCTCATCGAGGGCAAATGGCCAAGATGTCAACCCATCAATATGGGTGCCGCGTGGTCCAGCGGATGTTGGAGTTTTGCCAACCACCGGCCAAGCGGGTCATCCTGGACGAGCTTCTGGAGCATATCCATCCGCTCATCAGCGACTCTTACGGGAACTATGTTGTGCAACACATCATTCAGAACGGCGAGCCTCGCGACCGCCGACAAGTTGTCGACATCATTTTGTCACAGCTCTTAGGCTTCTCTAAGCACAAATTTGCGAGCAACATCGTCGAGAAGAGTATCGATTGTGCAGATGACGACCAACGTGAGCAGATCCTTCATGGGCTCACCGCACCCAACGAACAGGGTGTAACGCCTGTGCTTGGACTGATGAGAGACCAATATGGTAACTACGTTTTACGTGAGTCTGATACCCCCAGAAAGTTTACATCCTGCTGACTCGATCCCAGAAAAGGTCTTCAATCAACTACAAGGAGTCAAGCTCCTGGCCTTGAAGGCGGACATGGAGCACAATTATCCCATGCTGCGTCGCACTAGTTACGGCAAGCAGGTCATGGCCATTGAAAAACTCCTTTTCGGGAGCAATGGGCCTCCACCTCCTCCAACGTCCACCACGAGCAGTCGCAGCTCAATCCCACCGAGCACCAATCCAAGCAGCACTGCTGATAGCGAGACCCATTCCTTGCTCCAGGCAGACCTCAAATAGCGGTCTGGCTCCCCGGCTCCGAAGAGCCCTTCGAAATGTCCTCGGCGGCGGCACACGCCACTAGACGTTCTTTATCGTCTACTACATCCGGTGTCCTGTTTTCATATTTTCTTACCATATACGCGGAGTTTCTTGGGTGCCAGGAGGAATTTACACATGCAATCGAGGCGACCAAGGTGTCCATAGAGTGCCGCTATACCCGAACACTTTATCGAGCTTTTGATGTGGAAGTGTTTTCCAACAGGAGTTCTGCGAGATATTGACGGGATGGGAACAACATACAAAGCGGCGTGAATGTCGGAACCACCGTGTCATGCATCATTCGGTACAGTGTTTACGAAGTTTTGACAACGACAATTGTGGATACCCCTCGTTTTGTTGGCTAGGCAAAGGGCTGGTGGAATAGGCGCAATACATACGAAATGAACGAAGATGAGCTTCAAGGACCAATTTCCACTGTTAAACGGCCACCTTTAAGATGAGCGATGCCCAGTGCACACTGGCACGGACGGGATACTGCGTGCTCGTGCTCGTGCTTGTGCTTGTGCTCGAGCTCGAGCTCGGTGCGCAGTGACGCTGCGTTCCATCCGTGTCACAAACGGCTGGGGATTAGGCACTTCGTGATGGCCAATAACCTTTTCACACTCCCTAGGCAACCACCCTACCACACCGGACGTGCATTGTGGTCCTTGCGACCCCAAAACTCAACCTCGCCGGGCCATCTCTCTCAGCTCCATGATACTGTAAGCGTCCCATCGCCACATTCTTCGTGGTGATCTCAATGAATCAAGGAATCTGGTCCTCATAGCTCACGCTCGGATGCACTCCACCAGGGCAAATCGGTAACCCCGGTAACCATACATACCATAACGCACCACTGAGCTTGACCGGCAATGTCGTGCACGGCCAAAGCTCCGCTGCCACCGCCATCAACGCCGCTGTTGTCAAGGCCAGCGCGGACGAAATCCAAAACCGGGTGCAAGACGTGTAAAATACGACGAGTCCGTTGTGGAGAAGAGCGCCCGGCCTGCCGACGCTGCACCTCCACAGGCCGTACATGTGACGGGTACGGGATCTGGGGCGGCGGCGGCGGCGGTGGCGGCGGCAGTGCCAACAGACGCCCGTCCCAACCACGGTGTCGTCTTCCTCGACAGCCGCAACCGCAACGGCCAGGAGACGCCGCTTTCACAGCCGGGGGCACCACCACCACCAGCTCTGCCCTCGGCGGGTGTCCGAGATCATTGTCCATTCACCCTGCTGGCGCGCTCAGCCCGGATGAACAGTATCATTTCGACTGGTTCTGGCGGCGGACGGCGCGGAAGATCCCGGGGGCATTCTTCTCCGACGCGGGCAATGCGCTGTTCTTCCAGGCTTGCGCCAGCGACGCGGCGGTCACGCATGGGGTGTTGGCCATGTGTTCGGCGCACAGGGGCGCGGATCGGGCTGGTGCTGTTGTCGGAGGTGGACTGGGAATGGGGACTGGAACTGGCGGAGGAGAAGATGGAATGACGCTGCGGCGCGAGGAAGACTTTGTGCTGCGCCAGTACAACAAGGCGATCTGGCATTTGCGGCCGCACCTGCGGACCGCCGACACCACGTCGCTGCGCATCGCGCTCTACTCGTGTCTGGCGTTCATCTGGGTCGAATACTTCCGCAGTCGGTATCAGAGGGCGGCGAGCCATCTCGAGCACGGGCTCAGCATGCTCCAGTATGCGCGAGGGCTCTCTCGGTTCGGCGGCGAGGCCATCGATCACTGGGCCGTGGGCGTCTTCAGGAAGCTATACATGCACGCGACTCTGTTCGGGCAGCGGCCATCCCACGCGTGGCCGTTCCCTGACGGCTTGAAGCCCATCTCGAGGGTGTCTATCTTCCTGGACGCCCATGAAGCGAGAGATTATCTGGAACAAATCCTGTTGAAGATCTGTGACGTGGTGGAGATTCAGTCGAACTATCTTGCAAGTAAATCTGGTGAGGCAGGCATTGCACAGGAACCCTGTATCAAGGGGATCATGAATGACCTCGATGCTTGGATCGCTGCTTACGACAACACCCTGGCTCTGCTCGAGGCCCGGATGGAAAAGATGGAAGCCTTTGCATGCCGGATGCTCCGCATGTATCACACCATGGCCGTGATCATGGCAGACACGGCCTGCGAGCGCGACGAACTGAAATACGACCGCCACACGCCCAACTTCCTCTCCATCATACAACAGGCGCTTGAAATGCGCAGAGTTGCCTTCGACTGCAACATCCGCAAGAAATACTTCGGATCATTAGAAGGCCTTCCGCATTCAATCGGCGACATGGGCCCCGTCACCCCGCTGTATTATGTCGCAGTGAAATGTCGAGTGCATCGCCTCAAAGTGCACGCGATCAGATTGCTCGAGGAAGAACCGCGCAAAGAAGGCATCTACGATGCCGTTTTGGTCGCGAACATCGGGAGGAAGGTGATGGCCGTGGAAGAAGCTGGCTTCTGCAAACAAGATCCTTCTGAGGATGACTTTCCTCTAGGCGAGCTTCCAGCGGAGGCAGAACTGCTGGTTGCCCATGTCCCGACCGAGCAACACCGTGTGCAAGTCCTCGAGGTCCTGCTACCCGACGATCCTTGGGAATTTACTGTACTGCGTTGTAGGCGCGAGCACTCTATCGAACGGTTCAAGATCACTGCGCAGCTTTCAACGGGCGCGAACGGCGTGGGAGTGGCATAGCATCGGTGAGATTCACGGTCTGCACGAGGAGTGTCTGGACTGGTCTAGTATCTCGGTCGTCAAGCCATCTATGGGGTGCTATCCGCAGTATCTTGAGACTTGTCAGGTCGGCAAAGATAAGAACGTATATAAGTCGCTTGGTTATAAAGGTACTGTAGTTGTCCGGGAGCCTTGAAAAATACCTCGCGATAAAGATTTAGAAAAGCCGAAGTGGTCAATAAATTCGACAATGATGATTCATCTCTTACCGAAGGACCAAGTAATTGGCGGGAAAAGGCTGCGATCCTTCGGCACGCCATGGAAGATTTGGACCCCGTTGACTTCACTCACGAACTCTGTTCCGGTCAGCTGTGTCTCTGCCGACAGCCACAGTCGTGATGGGGACAAGGCCAATTTGAAAAGAATCGCGCCAGGACGGAAAGAGACTCAGGCTCAAGGCCGACAGCGAGGCTTACTTTGTTGGGACACTGACTAGAGTTGCTTGCCGGCGTTAGTCAAGGTTACAAGAATTGATCCTGGGGCCGTTGCTTCGAATTCCAACCTTGATCACAATGCCCATCAGTTGCAGGTCACCCGTTACTCCCACGGTCATATACTCGCTATTCCCGTCGTTCGCGATGTCTTTATTTGTCGTGCCTCACCACGCCCACTCCCCGGACCAGAGGTAAGCACACAACATGGAATCAAATCTCGTTGTGCACGGGAATTCGCAAGCCCATCAGCGTAAACAATGTCGCTTGTTCCCATGTCTTGCAATCTTCTACAAGGATTCGGTATTTTTAATTTGAACGTGCAGGAGCAACCCTCAGGCCTTCCCATGTTTTCGCGCCACCCGAAGAGGAATGGTTCAGGAACGGAATCCGCGGCGGGAAGGAGCCAGGCCTGTGATTGGAGTCGAGCTTCGGCCTGATGCACCGAGCGAAGGTTTTTCCCCCCCTGCAGACTGCGGCGTTGTGGACAGAAACAGGGCTCCTTGGTGCTCGAACCCTCGATGAGGCTACGCCAGCCCTCTTGGAGATCTTCATAACTCAACGGTCCAGTGTCCAAATCAATGATGCCGCAGAACTTGTCCCAATGAAGCATCGGTGGGCTTAGGCCTAGCGATCGCCCGTTGCTAGACTTCCCTTTCGGCCCCTGTGGCTTCAGCCCAGCGTCATGGGCTGGCAGTAAGGTGGACTCTGTCATGTTAGCCGCAGCAGAAACGGCATGGTCTGGTCTCTTCCTGCTCCTTGTTGCTGGTGCTCGTGCTTTGTTGCAAGACCTCTCGTGAGAGAGATACTCCGTACCGCGTCTCGCTTGCGAACAACGTCTGCTGTATGGAAGTTCTTCGCTCTCCGCGTCCACGTTCTCGACCTTTTCAGCATAGAATGGCCGGCACCGACTCTTACGCGATTTCACAGCACGCGACTCTCGGTTCTCGATACTCCTCTGACCACCTAATCGTAGCGGTTCCTTGACGTTTTGGAGAGCAGCAAGGACCAAATCAGCATATTGCAAAATGGCTGCTGCAGTGGCCCCGGTCGAGTTGCCCACGGGCCGACGATCCTACTACAACACTTCGACACCGGTTGATATTCATGATCCCAATTGGATTCCGGTTCTGGACAGCGCAGCATACAAACCACAGTTGTCGCCGACTGAGAAGGAAGTGTTTCAACCACCTCCCGCCAGCTTCTCCCTCTTCCCGTCGCAGTCCAACTCGCCCAAACCACGAGCCGGCTTTTCCCATGCCTATTCAAAGAGCTCTATGGCTCCCGAAAGTGTCACTTCGGATTCCGACTCGAGGTCGCAGAGCCCCCAAGACAGTATAGAGCCGTTACCTAGTATTCCGAGCCACATCCAGTCCACTCAGGACGCTGCAAAGGGGCATAACCGTCAGACGACTTCGACCACGGCAGGGTCAAATGAAGAGAAGATTTCGGTCGGCACAGAAACACAACGTGACATGGTCAGCACCCCCAGCATCGAGGACAATGAGAATGCCAGCGTAGTGGATGACCGAGCATCCAGTAGGCAAAGCCAGCCTATGGAACAGGTTGTGGAGTCGACCGTGAACCCGTCCATCCGCTCATCCATGACCTCCGTGAAGAGGAGCGTCGTCCTCCCACCGACGTCCAAATACAATCGAAAGCCGGTGGCATCAGTCGCTGGTAGTACGCCCGGCAGGCCGTCTCTCGTGCCTAGCCTGCCTCAAACTCCTCAGGAGTCACCACGCTTGCTGCCGAGCGTGCCAGCTGTATCTACAGCTTTCGCTTCAACTCAGCCCCTCCCTTCCCCCAAAGTGCCCCCGTTTGAGCTTGCCCAGTATCCGGATCCCTCTCCGAGACTTCAGGCTGCAAAGTCCACAGCGTCCGAACGGCGACAGCGCGCGCTTCACTCACACCCTTCTAATGTTTCATTGCGGTCTCAGCGGAATTCGAGCTCAGACGACGCCGAGATCATTCCCAAGCAGCCATCGATACGCAACAAGTCCAGAAAATCAACCGACTCTCGAGCGACAACCCCGAGATCCACAATTTACGAATCGCAGCTCCCGACACCTGCACCAACGACACCACTCCCCCAGCTACCTCCCGAGGCTCATATGCAGAGTCGAAGACCATCTACCCGCGAAAATGGTCCACGGGCGCCGCCACAGCCTCCCGTCGAAGAACCGGTGCCTTCCACCTTCTCCTCATTTCGGCGCTTCGACCATGCTAGAGTAGCGTCGTTCATGACAGAAAAGAATACGATCGTACTACGAAGATTCGACGACGTCCATGCTAGATTACTCTTGTCCTTGCAAGACGAGATCTCGCAGCTGGAACAGGAGCTCGAAAAGCTAGAAAGCCCGACGTCTTCTGGAAGTGTTTCTGAGAAGATGTTGGCCAAAACCCGCGTATTGCGAGAACTGCGGAAGGTGGTGGCCGAATACGGTATGCTACCCAGGTCTGCGCCCCTCCATGGTTCGATGACTGACTGTTTCCAGACCACCTCTTCAATACATGGAGCAAGATGCAAGCAAACCAAGCCAGCGAGTCGACCACGAAAGAGCTGAAACAGTGGTTGTCGAAACCGGGGACCAGTCCAGAAGCTGGCCTGGGTATTAGCACACAACAGAATCTCCAGTGGCTTGAGAACACGAAAGACCTGAGCAGTATTGAACTTGGTGACGAGGAGAATGCACCCTCAATACGCAAGGAAAAGCCGCCTAGCGCAGGCGGCGGGACATCGGGCGGCGGCGGTTTCATGGCGTTCTTTGGGTGCGCTGGCAAAAGGAAGTAATGACATGTGCATGACTTTTCTTTCATGGTTGGGCTGCATACTTCCGGGCCTGTTTTGGATGTGGAAGACGCTTTACGAAGGCCTGCGAAATTGAACCGGAAATGCATTCGGGTGGACCTTGTGTCTAATACAACGGCGGCTTGGTATAAACATGGCTATGGACAAAAGGATAAAATGGCGAATGACTTTCCTCGACGAAGGATTTCTGTACAACTCTTCGAGATAAAGTTAAGAATGGCTCGCAGCCATAATGATGATCACTTGATTCGGTAGACACGGTGTGGCGCGCACAACTTGGGACCCGAGGACCGGTACCTTGCATAAGGGCGCACGCGAATTGTTACTCGGTTGAGCTTAGGATGAATCTCGAGGCGGAGAGACTCAGATGCAGGCTTCGTATTCCTTGGGTTCCCCAGATTTCGATGTGTCAAAAGGTGTGCAGAGATTTCTCCTCACCCATCGGACGTCATTCACTGCACTGCTGGAACCTTTGAACCTCGTCGACTCTCCCTTTCCTCAGATCGTTTGCCGCCGCTGTAGCTCATTTGTCCTCCTTTCAAGCTCCATCTCCCAGATCCACGTCTCATAGAGGGAGGGGACTGTTTCGTTGACATCTTTCGCTTCGTCCCCCAAATCCGCGTCTCATAGAGGGGACCGTTTCGTGGACATCTTTCACTTCGCCCCCCCAATCCGCGTCTCGCAGCGAGGACTATCTCGATTCCGTATTCTTCGCGTCTCCAATCATGTTTCCGCCTCAGCAAGGTACCTCGCTTGACATCGAGGCTCTCTCTGGTATTTGTGGCTCAATCTCCATTGCCTGCTGGGTCGTCGTCTTCTCGCCTCAGATTATTGAGAACTTTCGGCGAGGCTCGGCCGAAGGACTGTCAGTCGTCTTCATCGTCGTGTGGCTAGCAGGCGATGTCTTCAACATCTTGGGCGCCATCATGCAAGGGGTCTTGCCGACCATGATCATCCTGGCAATCTACTACACGCTTGCAGATATTGTGCTCTTGGGCCAGGTTTTCTACTATCGAGGCTTTACCTTGACCGACGACGTCAAACCCAAGCATCCGCCGGACGGAGACGCTGAGACGCGGCCTTTACTCGAGGGCGATTCGGCGACTCGGCCGCCTGCACGAGCCGAATCAACCTCGATATCACAGTGGCAACGACATCTTTCCGTTGATGGCACACATCTGTCACCAGCGACGCCTCTGATCGATCCTCCAAAGCTGAACGATCCACCCGCCATCAGCAATGCGAGGCCGAGCAGTACACTCCAGACGGCAATCTGGAACGCCTTCGCCATCCTCCTTGTCTGTGCAGCAGGAGTCTTTGGTTGGTGGATCGGCGAGCAGAGGAGCCGACACCATGTCAAGCCAGATGACCCTGAACCCTTGGAGTTTGATGTTCTCGGCCAAGTCTTCGGTTACCTCTGCGCAGTGCTCTACCTAGGGTCACGGGTCCCGCAATTGCTCCTCAACTACAAGCGCAAGAGCACAGAGGGGGTCTCATTGCTATTCTTTTTATTTGCGTGCATTGGCAATTTGACATATGATATGTCCATCTTTGCATACTCGCCTGTTTGCCACGAGCCGGGCCACTGTGCGCCGGGTGAAGCGAAGACTTTGTATTTGAGATATATTGCGGTCAATGCCAGTTGGATTGCGGGTAGTCTGGGGACGTTGTTGTTGGACATGGCCATTTTCGTGCAATTTTTCTTGTATACGAAGGATGAGGATGAAGACAATGAGGTCGCTGTTGTGGATGAGGACTGATTGAGTGGAAATTCATTTGAAGATTTGTCCTATTTACGAGCATGCCCTTTGGCTTTGTGTGCACAGTGAAGCGAGGCGAGGAGACAGTGAGAAGCATGGCTCGTTGCCCGGGAACGCTTCACAATTTGACTATGACGTCAGTCTAGACATTCCCCCCTTCTGGTGCCTGCTCCACCACCGACTGTCCACACCAAGTGCAGTGGAATTTCAACTGCGAGATACTCAAAAGACCAACGCAGACTACTACATTGTGCATACTCTCCCTTCTGGACGATATCGTCAAACCCCCAACAACTTTAGCGCAGCCCGGAGCGAGCCTACAGGTCTTTCATCTCAACCTCCTTTGCAACAATCACGGCATTGCATCCGCTGCGCAAGCCCAGTCGACTGCCAGTGCGCAAACAATGTCTCCAAGCAAAGACACCTCATCGGGCGGCCCTCTCGCAGAAAAGTCTCCCAACACCTTCTCGCCTACAAAGCCGACATTTTCTGGCAAGCTCTCGTTGCTGGAAGAGAAGACCGCCATGCCCAGATTCGAGCCACCTCAACTCCGCACAAGCGCACAGGCACAAGATCAGAATGGTGCAAGCCAGACATACATCTCACCCTCAGATGCCATTCGAAGCCCGACGACCAAGAAACTGAGTGAGATCAAGGGCAAGAGGTTCATGTACGTGAGCATGGAGACGCTCTCCTAGTGCCCGCACCCATCACCGGCAATAGCTGACAGACAACACAAACACAGGAACGCGAAGCCGAAGACCCTCTTTGCACAAACCGTGTTTCGGGAGAACATCAAGGCGCAAGGTCAAGGTCAAGGTCAAGGCTCGGATGCCAGCGCTCGACAGGAATAGACGGGGCGCTGCGTGGACATTAACTGGCACGGCGCATCCCGAGGATGAGCAAGAGCGGGACGGCTCTTTCGTCTGTGGCGCGGTCTTTCTGTCGCATCGGCAGTGTGGAGTTCAAACGTGTGAATGGCGGTCTCGAAATTGTCACGAACTGGTCATGAGAAGATCAGCCAGAGGGGCGTCGGATTAGGATAACGCTGTATTGGGCGAGAGCGTTTTTGTCATTATCGGATACCCCGTATTCCAAGCACATTTTGTCTTTCAGGACATCCTCTCCGAAGTTCGACCACGCAACTCAGCCAAGCCCGATAAACGTGTCGTAGAGGCAGTTCAAAGAGCTCCAAAGCGATTCCAAGAACCATGGCCCCCTGCGATTAGAGTCTACGACACGTTCTACCTCAAGCGGCGTTCTCACAGGAGCTCCAGGCACTACGGCATACGGCCAGGAAATGAAAAATTCGATCTTGTCCTCATTTTCCTTCTCTGGAGGAAGAGCGACTCATACAGAGGCCAACACCTTGCCGCTGCGTTTCGAAACTTTGCCGAACGAGGATTTGACGAGGAGTCGCGGCGCGGGGGCATATGTATCTCTGTTCGAGGATCGTACGACAGCTTTGGCGGCGTGGTCCTCCACCGAACGGAAGAGGAACGTATTGCATCGCATCGCATGAGCGTTGGCGAATGGTAACAACAGCGGGAAAATGGAAACTCTCCGCTTGTCTTCCTCCTCACCAAGCTAGTGTCAACGAGTTAGGATTGATGCATTTTCTGCGCCTTGTTTCGTCATGTCATGTACAGTCTTTGCTGTTCTTAGCGTTACCGCTTGTAACACGGCTCGTGGCCCTGAATGCAGCATGATAATGATAATGGTTAATGTGCGGCGAGATCGGACCGTGTGTTTGTAACGGGCGACGTGCTCACTTTCTTCACCCAGCTTGGTGGTACGCTTGAGTGATCCAAGGCCCATACGGGTTAGAATCTCCTACAGGACTTGCTCTAACTTTGTACAGGCGGCGGACTGATGACGAGCAGCAAAGCGTCGACAGCAAAGACAGGCTCCCACATCGTCTTGATTGGACTGGTCGTTCAGATCGGACTTTTCGGATTTTTCATCGCCGTTGCGGTAGTTTTCACCTTCGATTGCGCGGTGTGTCTCGTGCCAGTGCTTTACCTTGGGAGAAGTTTCTTTGGATACTGTACATTGCGAGCGCGTTCATCATGATTCGATCAATTGTGCGTGTGGCAGAATTCATTGACGGCTTCAAGGGGACCATCATTCGCCATGAGGTGTATCTTTATCTGTTCGACGCAATACCTATAGCAGCATTGATGGTTGTTTCCGACGTCTGGTATCCGTCATACTTCTCGAAGCAGGCAAAAACAGCCGCAGTGATGGAGCAAGCTGCAGACTCAAACCTTGAGCTCTCGGGTGTTGGGAGAAGCGGCAAGTGAAGGCCAAGGAATGGGACTAAAGGGACAGATGATAGATACCGGAGTGACCGAGTGCTAGATGTTAAGTTCTGTTGGCGCTTCAAGAAGCTCGGTCATGGCGTCTGCATGTGAGTCAGTATGGCTATCTTGGCGTTATAGCACTGCGAATAGGCAGCTCAGCTTCCCGGATCTAGAAACGTGGGATTCTGCCGGAGCCTCGTTCATGTCGATGTCGTGTTTGGGCGGCTGGTGACTCAGCTGCATGTGTAGAATCAAGTGGCCGAATCGGGCGAGTACCTCATGCCCCTTTGACCTTCTTCAGTCCTTCATTTGGGGGAAGCGAGCTGTCCTCCGTATTTGCACAGTACTGAATAGCGTGTGTATTGAGCTTGACGGCGACACGCTCGCTCCTAACATGGGTCTAGAAACAGCTATCGGCAGAACCTGAAGCTTAACTTGGACCAAGAAGTTTCGGACAAAAAGGTGCAATTCAGGTAAAAAATCACCTGGGGACAAATTGCTTCTTTCGTATCCAGGATCCTTGCCCCCCCTGCTTCGTACGAGTCCGAGTAAGTTACTCCGTGCGTAGAGGAAACAACTGGAGCAGGACAAGGGCGCTGTGGTGGCTTCTCGTTCTCTTCGTTCCCGAGCTTCGGTGGCTTGCTGACAAAAGGTCTTGGCCGTCGTCATGGCCTCGACGGTGTTTGACGGCGTTTGCAGCAACGCCATTTCCATTTCTCATGCCTCGTCATTCGCCATTTCTCGCGCGTTGCTGACTTTCCGACGGCCAAATTGTTGGGTTCACGACTCGTTCCTCCGACTCAGGATTTTCTTCCTCCAGTCTTCGGTCGAATCTGGCGTGTTTCAAGTGTGTAGCTGTCATTGGCAATTATTTCGCGCGTCACTCATTTTTCATCCTCTGCGAATGGTCACCACTTGACCCTCCCTGGCCTGGCAGAAAGTTCTAGCTTAAGGCCGCGCTCCACGTTCTGCGCCTTACCTCTTCCATGCTACATTGGCGATTATTCAGAATCCGGGCGGTGGAGATCGCGACATCCATGCTTGCAAAGCTCCTGCGTCCGGAGTCATGGCTTGAATCAACAAACGCACAATGATTCTGTGGTAATGCCACTTTGGGGTTCTAGAGCCTCTGGACGGTAAGACGTATAATATAGCACCTTCCCGTGTACCATCTCGTCTGTTCTCCTCTTCACACCCACAGCCTCAAACAATCATACCCTCATCTTGGTGATTTTGGCAGCACACCGTCGTAAGGACGAACACCTGCTCGCTTCCCTTTTTTCCGACCCAGACCCATACATATCACAGTAGGCCACTTCTAAACCCCACCGGTCATGTCTGCGCTCCTGCGGGATGCCCCCGTGGGCCAAATCATCCGATACATCACCAAGAACAAATACCTACAATACCCCGAAGAGAAAGCCGGCTACGTCCTCCCAGAATCATATCAGCGGTTCGACAAGACCGGAACAGCGGCACAACCACAACCCAGCCAGCCCATACCTGAAGACATCGAAAAGAAACTCGAGGAGGATTCCGACGATGCTGGCAGTCTCGATAAAGCCAGAACCGCGGCTGATCGCGAGTCTGTGGCCGCCTCGGATCGCACGCTGTCGAAGATCATGACGAGGCCGGAACTCAGTCAAGTAAACACGCGCGCTGACTTGGAGCAAGCCTACACGAACGCAACGCGACAAGAGACCCTCAAGACGCAGCCCAGCAGGCCGATAGCCCCTCAAGTCACCTCGGACGGTGTCATTCTGGTGGACTGGTACACGACAGACGACCCGGAGAATCCGCAGAACTGGTCTCGAGGCAAGAAAGCGACGGTTGTGTTGCAGATTTATCTGTACACCCTGGCTGTCTACATGGGCTCGGCTATATTCACGCCCTCGGAGCCATACCTTGTCGAGAAGATGGGTATTTCCCCGAATGTTGCTGCACTAGGCCTGTCGATGTACGTTCTCGGTTACGGAATCGGACCTTTGATATGGTCACCTCTGTCCGAAATCCCCATCATTGGGCGAAATCCTCCCTACATGCTTACTTTGGGCATCTTTGTGGCGCTCTGCATTCCCACCGCCCTGGTCAGCAGCTTCCCCGGCCTCGTCGTTCTGCGATTCCTGCAAGGGTTCTTCGGAAGTCCTTGTCTCGCGACTGGCGGCGCGTCGATTGGCGATATCTACTCACTGCTCAAGCTCCCTTACTTCCTGACCGGATGGGCAGCGTTCGCCACAGCAGGACCTGCCCTTGGTCCGATCATCAGCGGCTTCTCCGTTCCTGCCACGAACTGGCATTGGTCATTGTGGGAAATTCTCTGGCTCGCAGGCCCAGTGTACATCTCCCTTCTGTTTCTGCTGCCCGAGACGTCCTCCGCCAATATCCTGCTCCGGCGCGCCGCACGCCTTCGAAAATTGACTGGCAATGCATACCTAAAGTCACAGGGTGAGATAGATCAGGAGAAATTGACCGTCAATGAAGTCGTGGTCGGCAACCTGTGGCGACCTGCCCAGATCAACATCCTCGACCCAGCCGTCTTGTTCACCTCGTTGTACACGGCGTTGATGTACAGTATCTTCTACTCCTTCTTTGAGGTGTTCCCCTTGGTCTACGCAACCGGCAATCCAGGCAAGGCGACGCATGGGTACGGAATGAACTTGGGAGAGATCGGTCTCATCTTCTTGTCCATCTCTGTCGGTGTCAGCATTGCTATTGCATGTTATGTGGCATACCTGTACTGGATCTTCGAGCCTGAGGTCCGAACCAGGGGACTGGGGGAGCCGGAGAGACGGCTGATACCCGCTCTTCCTGCCACGTTCCTCTTGCCCATCGGTCTGTTCTGGTTCGCTTGGACCGGCGATAGTTCGCCGAAGATCCACTGGATCGTGCCTACTGTACGTTCGAATCATTCCCCTTTCGGTCAAATTTATGCTAACTCTTCTTTCAGCTGGGCGTGGTCGTCTTCACCATCGGCATCTTCATCCTCTTTCAGTGCATCTTCCTGTACATCAACTTGACCTATCCACAATACGCGGCTTCCCTGTTCGCTGGCAATGACTTCGCTCGGTCTTCAATCGCTGCGGCAGCGATCCATTTCTCGCGCCCATTGTTCCACAATCTCGGTGTTGGACGTGGCGTCAGCTTGCTTGGTGGGTTGACTGTTGGTGGCATTATTGGTATCTTTGTCCTGTGGCAATGGGGTGCGAACTTGAGAGCGAGGTCGAGATTTGCCGCCAAATAAAGACCTTGGGGGAGAGAGAAGTAAGGCGGTGTTAAAGTGGTTGTTACGAAGAACGATGTCGTGGTTGTTGGCTTCATTCTGTGCATTAGCAAGCGATGGCGCTTCTTGGGCGGTGTGGACTCGCTGTTTTTGGCGAGAAGAACGCCTTCGGTACACAGGCCAAGTGTACTTGGATAATAATAATGAGATAGAACACACTCCTCCATTTGTGTGCATTAGTCCTCGCTTTCCCTTTGGCAGATGCTGTGCAAGGCTGATTATCTACCGCGCGAGGCTGTCGAGGCCTTGAAATGACGCATCGGCCGCGGGACTCGAATCTCGACTTCTCAATCCCTCGCTTGAATCGCAGTCACGGCCGCCCTCTCGACTGGCGAGGGAAACACAATGCGTTGACATCGACTCTAACGGCGCGATGGCGCTGGATCTTGACGCTGGCTATGTCGCTCCTGGCCTGGGCTCAGGCAATGGAGTTGAGACGACGCTGCCCATCTTCAACGTTGAACGGGTGCAGCTGCAGTTCAACATCGCTTCGGACTTCGTTGCTGGTCAGGTCGCTAACAACGTCCTGATTCTTGCACTTGCTACGGGCCGCATTCTTCGCATCGATCTAGAGAGCCCCTCGGACATCGATGGTCTGGTGGTTCCCGTACCCGGACGCGGGCAGGCAAGCTAACTTTCAGCAGATGTTGACCTCCCCAAGAAGACGAGCGAGGTCGGTCTCATCCGCCGCCTCTTCCTCGACCCTTCCGCATCTCACCTGATCATCTCGACCACCTTGGGCGAAAACTTCTACCTCCATAGCCAGTCCAAGCAGCCTAAAGCCCTGTCGAGATTAAAAGGTGTGTCGATCGAGTCAATTGCGTGGAACCCGTCACAACCTACCGCGTCTACCCGAGAGATCTTGGTCGGCGCCACGGACGGAAACGTCTACGAGATATACATTGAGCCGGCATCGGAATTCTACAGGCGAGAAGAACGATATTGCACACACGTGTGGAAGATCCCGGACGGCGCCGTGACGGGCCTCTGGGCGGAGACAATCGATGGCAGGGCCGACGTGCGGAGGGTTATAGTGGCATCACACACGCGACTGTGTCACTGGATAGGCAAGACGAGCGGCCGGGGAAAAGAAGGCTCAGCGTCGATCTATGCGGACCTCTTCTCGAAAGAAGCACCCATCGTTCATGACACCACTGGCGCAACGGCAAATGCGCCCTCGTCCTTTTCCGTCTCGCCTGAATTGCAGGATGCTGGCGGCGACTCGACTCGCGGCTTTGCTTGGCTATACTCTCAGGGCGTGCTCACCGGCAAGCTGTCCACCTCCCCTGCGTCACCCGCTCTAGGCAACAAGATTTTCAGCGAATCCAAGCTACATCCCCGCTCCGTGTTCCCAGAGACGATATCTGCGCGTGGGGGACGGAAATTGATACAAGACCCCATCGTCTCAGCCGTCTTGTCACAATGGCACGTTCTGGCCCTTGCTGAAGGTCGGATTGTTGCCGTCAACCGTCTTGATGGTAGCGTTGTGTACGATCAGGCTGTCCTGGAACCCGGGCAGAGTGCCCTAGGGTTGGTGGCAGACCAGAAGAAGAACACCTACTGGCTGTTCACAAACCAAGAAATATTTGAAGTGGTTGCCAACGACGAGGAGCGGGATGTCTGGAAAATCATGTTGCAACAACAAGACTACGACGCCGCTCTCCGCTACGCCAAGGGAGCGGCACAGAAAGATTCGGTTGCAACCGCTTCAGGCGATTTCCTGTCGAGCAAAGGTCAGTATCTAGAGGCAGCAAGTGTATGGGGGAAGAGCAGCAAGGCGTTTGAAGAGGTCTGCCTGTCGTTGATCGACAACGGGCAAGAAGATGCCCTGCGGAAGTACCTGACGGCTAAACTGGGCTCCTACAAGAAGTCCTCGGTCATGCAACGGGTCATGATAGCGACGTGGCTCGTCCAGATATTCATGGCCAAGCTGAATTCGTTGGACGACATGGTGGCGACCAAGGCGGAGCTTCTCGAGGATACCGATGCCGGCGGGGCGAAGCGAGACCTCGAGAAGACGAGAGGCGAGTTCCAGGAATTCGTGGCGAAATACAAGGCGGACCTTGATGCACAGACAGTCTATGAAGTCATTTCCAGCCATGACAGAGAGGAAGAGCTGCTCTTCTTCGCCAACACCATCGCCGACTACGACTACGTGCTCTCGTACTGGGTCCAACGAGAAAAGTGGACCGAAGCGCTGTCGGTGCTGAACAAGCAGAGCAACCCAGAAACATTCTACCGCTATAGCCATGTGCTCATGGCGCACGTTGCGACAGGACTGGTAGAAATCCTGATGCGGAGGAGCAACATCGATCCGCAGAAGCTGATTCCAGCACTTCTCAGCTACAACGAAAACGCCAACGTTCCACTGGCCCAGAACCAAGCGGTGCGATACTTGAACTTTGTCGTGACAAACAACTTCGAGGTACCTGCATCGGTGCACAATGCCCTGATCTCGATCATAGCGTCACATCCGTCGGCGTCGGAAAGTATGCTCCTGGGTTATCTCGAGGGCCAACCGTCTCCGCCTTTCTACGACGCTGATTTTGCCCTGAGGCTGTGCATTCAACATGACCGGGTACAGTCATGCGTGCACATATACAGCGCCATGGGACAGTTTCAACAAGCGGTCGAACTCGCTCTACAGCATGATGATATCGACTTAGCCGCAATTGTCGCTGACCGGCTTGAAGGCAACGACAAACTGCGGAAACGACTCTGGCTGCTGATAGCTGAGAAGAAGATCAAGGAGGCGTCGTCCATCAAAGAAGCAATTGGCTTCCTGAAGCGATGTGAGCTACTCAAGATCGAGGACCTGATCCCTTTCTTCCCGGACTTTGTGGTCATCGACGATTTCCGGGAAGAGATCTGCGAGGCATTGGAGGAGTACTCTCGACACATCGACAACCTGAAGCAGGAGATGGACATATCACAGCATACAGCCGAGCAAATTAAAGCGGAGATTGCAGCGTTAGATCATCGATATGCCATTGTCGAAGCCGGAGAAAGGTGCTGGATCTGTACATTACCCGTGCTGAGCCGGCAGTTCTTTGTGTTTCCGTGTCAGCATGCGTTCCACAGCGATTGTCTGGGCAAGCGAGTGCTGGAGAGCTCGGGAAGCAGCAAGAGGAAACGCATAAAGGATTTACAGACCGAAGTCAACCAGGGCTTGAGTATTGGGGTGCAGCGGCAGAAGCTGGTAGCCGAGCTGGACGGATTGGTCGCCGAGCAATGCGTGCTCTGCGGGGATTTGGGCATCAGACAGATTGATGAACCGTTTATCCACGAGGGGGATGATGTTGACGCATGGGCTATCTGAGTTGTCCGCTTCCAGGCGTGCAATAGCAGGGACGGTACGCCGTGCCGCAGCATGACCGCAGCAAGGCTTTGGGCTCCTCGACGCTCACGCCAAGGATACCCGTGATCGGCCATTGTTTTATGAGCGACCGGTCGATCTTCTGTGTGCCGAGGACTGTTGCTGGCCATGTCGGGCGCAGCACAGTGCAAGACATGACAATCCGAGTCCTGGCCGAGAGTCTGATTTGCCATGCTCGATCCGGCGTTCCCACCCACCCACCTCATACCTCGCCACGGGGTCAACTCCTCAACAAGCAGGAAATGCAGTGGTGACATGGGCCTTGTTAAATGGCCGTCATGCATCGGTCTCCCTCTGATGCACTGTGCGACGGACTGATATCCAGCACGAGAACGACGTCGGGTCGAGGCTGCCATCCCTTATCTCGCCGCTCAGCCTGATGCTCACGCGGTCCATTCGCCCCGCTTGGCAGGATACAAACAACAACGCAAGATGCAGTACACTACGATATCATAAGACTCGCGATATCCTGTCCTTTTCTTTCTTACTTTCTATTCATACGCAATAGGCTGTAACCTTTTATTGAACCGCTCAACCACCTCATCTTCCAACAATAACAATCTTATTCATGAGTACTTTCCCACCTGAACAGCCCTCTCCCGCCCTTGCCATGACACAGACAAAGGGCTTCACCATCTTCGCCAGAGCCTGGACAGCAACGTCGCCGTATAAGACGTACAGTCCTTCTATACGAATGTCGTCACCGTCACCGCCCCTTTCAGATGACGGGCAGAGTATGGATTCTTCGTCCAGTGAAAATGGCGTGGAAACACCACCAAGTCTTGTATCATCGACGACGACAGTTTCGTCGACTCCTTCCCAAACATCAAGTCTTGTGTCGTCGACGACGACGATTTGCTCGACTCGCTCCCAATCCAGCAAGCTCACTTCACGGCAGAAGGTCGATTTCTCAAGACTGCAGAGCATATTCGCCGCCGCCGAATCGGCCACCGACGGCCCGACCTCTTCCTCTTCTTCATTATGGTACATCTTGACCACGGCCCTTCTTCTCGCCTTCCACAAGGAGAAGCTCATCGGCGAGCTATGGACCTATCTGAGCAGAGCCAGCCCGACAAGGGATGATGATGATGATGATGATGACGACGACGACCAACTCCTCGCCACAGCGCGGCACATCCGCGAAGCAAGCCTCAAAGCCAGCACACTCGTCGGGTTCCCGCGCGCGATCAACGCGCTGCTCACGCTCCACCGTGCCATCTCATCCAGCCACCCTTTCCTGGCGGCGGTGCTCGAGGGGGATTCGTCTCTGCGCTCGTCCCCCTTCCTCTCCCCGGCCGACAAGTTCAATCGCGGCATGGCGCTCTTCCAGACCATCTACGACAAACACACGGCGCGCGTCGTGTCCACCATGTCGTCGTGCTCGGGGGGCGGCGACTTGACCCACTTCGCCATCCACTGCATCTACGGCGAGTTGCTGGCCGAGAACGCCATCATCGGCGACCTCGAGACCGGCCTGTTGGAGTTTGTGTGTTGTCTGGCGGACGGGGTGGCGCCGCAGGCCAAGGGCCATTTCTTCGGGAGCGTCAATCTCGGGGCCACGAAGGGCCAGTTACGCGCTGCTGTCTTGATGGCGGAGGAGTTGGCCAGGCAGGTTCGCGTGCGGTCTCCGTGGGTTGGGGGTGACGAGCATGAGGAGGACCAGGATGAGGAGGACAAGGTGGAGACGGAGGCGGATGAGTGGAAGTTTCTGCAGAGGGTCATGTAGGGATGGATGGTTCAGTTACAGGACAGGTTAGTACGGATTGGGATGAGACGCAAGCATTTAGAGAAGACTAGAAGAGACGAGAAGACAGGAGGCGCTGCGAATATCCGACCATGGGACCGATGGTATAGAATCGATGGTCTAGAATAGATTGCAGTACAGCTTAGTACTGTACGGTTGTGCGCGCTCTCTCTCTCTCTCCCCCCCTCTCGCTTCAATGTAAAATCCCCGAGCACAACTGTACGTGGTACGTCTTATGTACTTGCATACACGGTACTTACACGCAAGCATACATGCATACAAGCATGCGTGCATGCGCCCCTTCAGTGTCTGTGCAGCGGAACCGGCACCCGATGGTTGTGTCGTTGTTGTGTCGTCTTTCCGATGCACGAGCGTGGGAGCGTAGCCGGTCAGGCATTAGTGAGGTCAGGTATCAAGCAGTGAGTTAAGGGCAGGGCAGGACAGGTCGGCTCAACGTTTATACCGAAAAGAGGTGATGACGGTGATGGAGTTGTGTGTCTTTTTCTGAACGTGGGTCGTAACATATTAGTGCATAGGACGTATTACTAGTTAAAATGACTAACTAACTACATGACAGTCATGCCAGGTAGACTCATATATATGACCTGGTATATCATCTCCTGTCCTGCCCAGTCGTGCTCCCGTGGTGTATAACAACCGAATATAGTCCTCCACTTCCTCTTTCCGCGCACAACACAGGTACGGAGAAGAGATCCGTGGTGGAGGAACTTGTAACGAGGGGTTCATCTTGTACTCGTACAGACTACTCGTTTTGGATCAGAGGCACGTGAGCGAGGAGCTGAAGGAGCTGAAGGAGCTGAAGTGACGGCCCCATGTATTGCACTGTAATACTGCTTATACATGTTTGAGCATTGTGTATGTATGTACATGACAGATCGGCGGAATGGTCCGTGTCTCGCGTGAACTGCATCTAGTCGTCTAGCCGTCTAGTCTTCCAGTCGTCCTGGAGCCTTTATCCGTCTAATCAAATAAGCCAGTGCCTGCTTTGACGCTATCATTTACTCCTTCGGTCCAAAGTGCTGCTTTAAGATTTCCTTCTTGTTGACCTTGCCCATTGCGTTGCGCTCGATCGAATCGACAACCTTCAACATTGAGGGGACTTTGTATGCTGCCATGTCTTCCTTCAGGTGTTTGCGGAGGGTTGCGAGATCCAGGCCAGTAGAAGTCGCCTGTTTGCAGGTTAGCAAGATGCCACTTCGGACCGGGCTGTAGCAACGAGTCGAGCTTACCGAGTCCTTGAGCTTCACGACGGCGGCGACTCGCTGGCCCCACTCCTCGTCCTCAACACCAACGACAACAACCTCGCTGACGGTAGGGCTTAAAGCCTCGTTACCGAGGATCTTTCTTTCCACCTCCAGCGCCGAGATCTTGTATCCGCCGCTCTTGATGATGTCCACGCTATCACGGCCAAGGATGAAATAAGCTCCATTGGCTTCTCGTTTGGCCACATCACCGGTTTTAAACCACCCGTCCTGGGTAAACGACTCGGCAGTCGACTCGGGTCGCCGGAAGTACTCCAAGAACAAATTGGGTCCTCTGATCTCAATCATACCCGACTCGTCTTGACCGGAGGAAGTAATGACCCGACCAGACTTCTCCTCGGTCAGTCGAACTTGCACGCCGGGCAATGGCCAACCAACACTTCCATCTATCCGCTGGTCACGTTCGAGACCGCAGGACAAGCCCATCCCGATTTCGGTCATGCCATACCTCTCGAGGAGCTCGTGTCCTGAGATCTCTTCGAATTTCCGCTTCGTGGCGGTGGGGAGGGCGGCCGAGCCCGAGACAATGAGGCGGAGAGCGTTGACTCCTTCCCTCGCCGCCGACTCAGATGCCGTGCCGCGGATGTTGGTGTCAAAATAGTCAATCAAACGTGAGTACACGGTCGGGACAGCCATGAACATGGTCGATGAGCCCTTCTGCGACCATCTGCTCCAAAGTATCTTCGGGTCGAATTTAGGGTACATCTCCACTGTGCCGCCGGCCAGAAGGGTCGCGGTAAGTCCATTGACAATGCCGTGCACGTGGTGAAGAGGAAGTACGTGGATGAGGTGGTCTGAGCGGTCATACTTCCAGGCTTCAACTAGACTCCGAGCTTGAAAAACGATGGTTTCGTGTGTGGAAATGCAACCTTTGGGTCTCGATGTCGTCCCGGAAGTGTAAATCATAAGTGCGCGTCGTGACAGCGGAAAGGGCGTCGTGAATCTTGGGAGGAACGGAAAGTTTTTGGAGCTCTGCGTGAGCGGCGTGAGGGGGACGATCGGGACAGCAGGTCCGGCCTGTTCTTGCAGACCGGCCTCGAATTTCTGGAATGTCGGGTGGAGAAGGATCAGAGATGGATCCGAGTCGGAGATGGTGTATTGGAGCTCTTTGAGCGGGTGAGATGTGCACAGCGGCACGGCGACAGCGCCAGCTGCCCAAATCGCCCATTGAGCAACGACGTAGTCATATCCAGCAGGTGCGAGGAAAGCTATCCTGGGTTCTTCCGTGTAGCTGGCGACTGTGGGATCGTAGCCTGACAAATGTTGTTGGATCTGAGCTTTCAATGCAGCGACGTCGTTCAGAAGTTGCACGTAGGTAAAGCTCTGGTCCTTGGTCTTGTCGATTACGGCGACCTTGTGAGGATCGGCGAGGACATGGGATCTGGCGGCAAGGAAGAGTGGTAGTTCGGGTATGGCAGGGTTGTCTTTGCTCAAACTCCTGGAATGTCCATAGGAAGGCACGTTCGATGGGAAGAAATCAAGCCGCTGGCCGGCAGGGAAATGCCAGTCATGGTGGCCGGGAGAAACGGGGACCTCGATGCTCATGGTTGCCGGTGACTGTGACAGTTGTCGTCGTGGATGTGCTGAATGAAGCAACTGACCTGGTGTCGGCGACCAACGGGCGATATAAGAACGCCATGATGGAAAAAGTTCTTCCGGCGATCCAATTTCATTGGGATCCAAAAATGGACACCGGACACCCCAACAAAAGACCAGGGAGTGACGATAGTCTGGGGGATTCTGGAGACGCCATGAGGCAATAAGAGCAAGGGTCACGATCCGAGGTCGCGGCAATTTTTCAATCGTCGAAGAATGAAACAAATCTCAAAAATCGCCGAACGGACAGGAAGGGAATAGCGTGATTGCGTCTGCGGGGCGAATGGTGCGCCGAGACTTTTGCACTCCGCAGTCTTGCGGCCAGCCCTAGCGTTTGTCCTGATCATCACGCAGTGGAGTACCGATCACTGCAGTCTGTCAGTCGCTTCTTGGATTGATCTTCGTCAGTTCGAAACCTTTTGCCTTCACGATAGCAGCATGCTGGCCGCTGCCGGCAAGACCTGAGGTCGACCCTTCTCATACCTCGTCTAGAATATCGTCCCTCGATATCCTTTTCAACCGCAGTCTATTCCCCCTCCTTCCATGGCAGCGAGGGGCCGGTCATTCTCCGCATCTGGGTCGCGACAACGTTCAGAGAGCACACAAACGATGTCGAACCTCGAGTTGAAAGCCACCAACAGGGAAATTGCTTCGACCTGGCTAAATGCGTAATGCAGCAGACGAAGCAGCTTTGAATATAGCCGCCAGAGGAGCTGCGTCTGACGCATATCCCGTGAAGATCAGGAACATGGCGTCGGGATATCAGCCACCGAAGAGAACAGCTCTCCCAGATCTCCGCATTCCGGGGTTTGTCTTGTTGCAGCCTCCACCCAGAGAGTGAGCGATTTCCTGGTGCTTTTGGCGAGAGGTATCAATGGTCGGTACAATGATCGCCATGCATCTGGCAATGGATTTCATGACGCCAACGGTTGCATGTTTGTGGATGCGAACATTTAAAGGCTGCCACCGCCCGTGATATTGCGAAAGCCATCACCACTTCCCGCATCTATACTGAGCACTACAGCTCAGCATGGCGACCATTACCGGCATACGCATCCTAGGCCTTCTTGGGCTGTTATTGTCATGCGTATTATCTGCCGTCGGTGCCAAGATCGACCGCAAGGCCGTGGTGCAACAGTTCAACCCGAAGCGAAATGCGAGCGCAGATACCCCGATGCAAGTCGGTAATGGAAACTTTGTCTTCTCAGCAGATGTCACCGGCCTTCAGACGTTCGTTCCTTTCAACACGCTGTCTACCTGGGGTTGGCACAACTCTTCCCTCCCTACCACTCCAGGCCAAACTTCCATTAGCGACTTTACAGGGTTGCAATGGTGGACTCATGGGCGTTTGGTCACATACGAGTAAGTCTGCGCGGCCATTTTCTGACCAATATCGACCTGGAAGTTACTTTATGAGTCTCAGGTGAGCGCCAATGCTAACTCGAGGGTCACACAGCCAACCAAATCCCGCGGAAGCAAATATCTCGCAATGGTTAATTGCCAATCCTCATCGGATAAACCTGATTCGGATTGGTCTGAACTTCCAGGGCAAGACTGTCAGTGAGGACGACCTGGAGGACAAGAGTCAATCTCTGGACCTGTATTCGGGCCTCCTTCATTCGACGTTCTCCTTGAACGGCACCAAAATCAGCGTTCAAACTGCGGTTGGCCCCAACAGCGACACCGTGGCCGTGCAAATCAACTCCAGCCTGTTGAGCTCCGGTGCCCTGGGAGTCTTCTTCGACTATCCCTACGCCACAGGACAGAATAAATTTGACGTCCCATTCGTCGGTCTTTTCAACGCTACAACCAACCACACAACCTCCCTCAAAGCTCAAAAGCAGTCAGCGGTCGTCCAGCACGACCTCGACGCAACGACGTACTTTACAACCGTTGGATGGGTGGGCAATGCCAGTATGACTGGTCCAAAGCCGTCGACACATCGTTATACCTTGACGCCGAACCAGGGCAATCAGTTGTCTTTCACGGCCAACCTTGCCCCTGCACAAGCCAAGACAGTTGTAGCTCCTGAGGATGTCTTCAATTCCTCGACCCAGTGGTGGCAGTCATACTGGAACCGTGGTGCCTTCATTTCCTTACCGTCAGCGAAAAATGCAGACGCAAAGGAGCTTCAGCGACGCATCATCCTTTCGCAGTACCTTGTGACAATCAATGAAGCTGGACGAGATCCGCCGCAAGAATCAGGCCTGACGAACAATGGATGGTACGGAAAGTTCCATCTTGAAATGGTGATCTGGCATTCCTTGCACTTCGGACTCTGGGGAAAGGAAGATCTGTTGGAAAGACATGACTCCATCTACAGCAGATTTTTGCTTACGTCCTATCAAAGAGCACGAGAGATGGGCTACGAAGGCGCCCGATGGGGTAAAATGTCAGATCCGTCGGGTCGCTCAGCTCCAGGGGAGATCAACTCGCTACTAATCTGGCAACAACCACATCCTTTCTATTTCGCCGAGGCCGAATACCAACGCAGCCCTAACAACAAAACACTCCACAAATGGGACGAAGTTCTCACTGCCTCGGCGGATTTTATGGCGTCGTATGCCTTCCACAACCAGTCTTTGGATGTTCTGCAACTAGGCCCACCGATATACCCAGCTTCTGAGAACACCAATCCGAACGCGACAGTGAACCCCACGTTCGAGCTTGCATACTGGCGATGGGGTCTGGATATTGCGGCCCAGTGGAAGCAGCGCCAGAACAAGACCGTACCACAGGCCTGGACTTCCGTTGCCGACAATCTGCCCCCGATGCCAGTGGAGAACGGTACCTACGTGATATATACTGGCGTGCCTGACATGTGGAACGACCCCGACTTGACATCAGACCATCCAAGTATGGCTATGATCCATGGCTTCATTCGACCGCCGCCCGATTTCAATTTGACCATCTTCAACAACACTATGAACAGGATTTATCAGACTTGGAATTGGACAGAGTCATTTGGTTGGGATTTTCCCATGGTGGCCATGGCAGCCGCCCGTTTAGGCGATTTCGATCGTGCTGTCGACTTCCTCCTGCAACCGAACTTCCCGTTCGATGACATAGGTATGCCTATCGGTGGTACAAGAGTACCGACACCTTATTTTCCTGGCAGTGCGTCTCTGCTGATGGCCGTCGCAATGATGGCTGGCGGCTGGAAAGATGCGCCGGGACTGAAGTTCCCCGCGGATTGGGATGTGCAGGCGGAGGGATTTAGACCCTTGTTCTTTTGATTGTTATGGACGTAGTCATTCAGCTCTGGGCCTAGGGAACTGCCGAAAGATGAAGCAAGAAAAAAGCAAGCTGACGTGTCGAACGATTACGCTTCTCCGTTTTCAAGTGAGCTGTCTTCTGTCGACACGAAATCTGGACTTGCTTATATCTCCGACAATTACTCTAGAGATTTTCTCGACTCTCTCTGCTCGCTCTCCGGGACACGCCTCGTGATCTCTATGGACCAAGGAAAGAAATGCCGCGCGCTCCAGAAGGCACACGCGGCTTAGCCACTGGTTGTATCTCGACGATCAGGCCATCGAGAGATGATGTTCGAGCTTCAACGAATCAGTCTCTGCCTGACTAACAACCGTGTTGGTCCATTGCCTGTTTAATACGAGGACCCCTGGACCTGTCGTGAGCTCATTCCACGAACCCCGCCTGACATCCCTAGGCACGCGACCCCTCGCTCGTATGGATAGCTCGACGGACTACATACATATACCTTCTGGTCCTCCCAGAACGGGGCATCCGAGCTTCAGGTAATTGACCTATTCGTCTACCCTAACCCCACGTTGTTTCATGCGATTCGACATATTCCAGTCAACTACCTCTAGCAACACGATGTCGATGGATAGCAAACCGACAACAGCCCTGCCGACGGGCGCTTCCCACCGCCGCTCCAGCAGCGGCATCTCCGACGATGCAGCAAAGTCGGCGCACGATTTCATGGCCGGCACGATTCGGCGCTCATCCAGTGGTGTCACGGACGACGCGGCAAGAGCTGCCCGGGAGGTAAGTAAGCCTTGCGTGCCCGTAGCCAGTTCTGTACCAAGTCCATCCCTTTCGAGCATCGATTGAGGGGGACGACGCCCGGGCCGCACGCCTTTGTCTACTATGTTCAATGCTCGAGGCAAGCGACTAGGCAAGTTCTACGCGTCGTTGCTAACTCTCTGCCCGACCCCCAGTTCATGCATTCGCCCAAGGGATCCGGCCCGGGTCTGAATGACGACCTCGCGGACAAGATGCACAGGTTCATGGATGGACCCGCCACGCACAGGGAAAGCCACAGCAAGTATCTGCCAGACGTCACGGTGAGTATAGCTCGTGCTCACGCCCATGCTCATGCTCATGTTCGCGCCCTCGAACCCTCGCCGGCCAGCCGGCCGGCTTGCTATGAATCCGATTCAGCACTTCCTCCCACGACAATGCTAAGCTAACTCGCCAAAACCCAAGCTCCCCGGCATCACGGACGAAGTGGCGGAAGAAGCCCTAGAGTTTGTGGACGGGATAGAGAAGACGGCGGGAGCACCGACGCAGGAGAAACCCCGAAACAGTACGTCTCCTCCCCAAAACCCCGGGCCCCAGCGGTTGTGTAAGCTCTAGAACCAGACTGAGTCGTTCGTCCGCAGACAAAAAGTGAGTTTTTCTTTTCAGCCGAGAATTGGAATCACGGCAATATGACAGAGTGAGATGAAACGGCGTTCGTTCGGTTCGGCGCGGCGCACGATCTTACGAGAATTGGAAAAGCACATGAATCAAGGAGAGAGTCTGATGGCCACGCTCGGTGGTTGTCAGATGGATATATCCCTGGGATGGCGTGACATGACATGGCACGCTATGGGGAGCCCATCACAACGACAATGATGGGCAAAAGAGAAAAGATTCGCGGGGGATCCAAAAATTGTATGGCCCTTTCATGCCGATGGCGGTTATGTATGAAACGGTAGTGTAGTCTAGTGGAGCATGGTATAATGGTATAGTATTGTATTCTTGTTTTTGGCCTTGTTCTCATTCAGCGGTTCGCTCGTCTCACATCGCACAATCATACATTATCCAGTAGGACGCCGGTAGATGACGGTTCATGATCCCTCTTGATTTCGATCTCTCACCGTCCATATCGCTGCCGTGAGTGAGTTCGTCTCCTTCGCTGCGCACAGGTGAGGGCTGGAGAAAACCGGCATCCACGGCCTGTTGCTGCTCGTTCGGGTGTGACAGAGGTCCTGGAGAGAGAAATAGATCCAAAATACAGTCCATATCATTTGTCGTATGGGTTCATTATGGTGACTTTGCTGGTTCTTGAGTACTAGATTTTGGATCCTCCGCACTGGATCCTACTTTCAGATATTAAGACACCAGATCCCACATCCAGATGTAGAAACCAGATTGCATAGCCTTTCCCAGTCTCAGCCCTCGTCGAAAAGACGGGCCAGGGGGTCGTCGATCCATTCGTCACTGAAAACGTCGGCCGTCGTTGGATTGACCACCGTCTTCACGCTGCACATGCGCGCCTCCCTTCTCGTATGCCGCTGGTTGTGCTCGGCTTGACATGCAGAACACCATCTCTCTCTCGGGAGAGGCCTCGCGTATACTGGACGAGGCATACCTGCGCGGTGCGGGCAATTGGGCACCCAACATGACGGACACCTGGCTTCCCTTCTGCTCTTTGGCAACGGGATCTGATCGAGCGCCTTCCAGGTCGGGTCTTGGGTGCCGCCAGACTTGGGTGCTGCGCCGGTGCCGGATCGTTTTCGACTTGCTTTGTTGTCCTTCCATTCCATCAGTGCAGCGCGGCGGTCCGCAACACTGCCTCCCACTCTAACACCGAGACTGGGGAGCCACCACCATCTTGGTCTCCGACCGCGACCAACACTCGACTGTCGTTTCCGGCGCTTCGCCTCTCTGTGCACCAGCCACGGCTCCAGGAAGTCGACGATCTTGCGTTGGAACACGCCGTCGAACTCCAGCATGTCCTGGTCGCGGCGTCGTCTCTCCTCGAGTTCGAAACACGACACGCACCCCCACCACAGTTCAAAGGCGCCGCTGCCGCACGACGAGCACACGCCGACGTCTTCTTCCGGATTCACCAGGCTTTCGCCCAGGAGCACCCACTGACGCAGTCGGCGAGACCGGCTCGTCTTGACCACGACGTCGCGCTTTCTGATCCAGTTCTCCCTCCACCATTGTCCCTCGATGTCGCGGTATCGGCGCATGCAGTCTTTGCACATTCGGTCTTTGGCAGATTTGGCCCCGAGTCCGGTGCCACGATTGCTCATCCTCTCCACGAAACACCACAGTGGCTTGACCTCGAGGCAGCCGTAACATCGCAAATTCTTGGCCGGGCGTTCCATGAGCCGGAGGTCGAAATTCGCGTAGAGCAACTCCCACAGCGCGGGAGCCAGGCGAAACCGCGGGTACCTCGACCTGTGTTCGCGGTATTGGACCGTCTCGTGTGCTAGACTGTCCCTGACGAGATTCGATCGTAGCAGACGGACGAGTTCCGGCGTGAGGATACTATGCAGAGTTCGACATGTCTGGCGGAGGGCGAGCAGTGTGTCGAAGTCAACGTAGCGCGTGGCTAGCAGATAGTGCACGTCATGTGGCAGGACGGAAAGGAAGCCACTTTGCCGTGGTCCTTCCTGTTGGACGGAGCGGCCTTTGTTTGTTGAAAGCGATGCGGGCAAGGAGGCGCGCAGCTTCGCATTTGAGATGGTGGTGGTGGTGGTGGTGGTGGTGCTAGGACTTGAGAAATCCAGTTTCGGAACCGTGCGGTGGTCAGGCACTTGCTCTGTGATGGTGACTCTGCCTGACCCCTTTCTTGAACTGGATGAAGTTTCTTCCAGCGGCCGGTGGGCTGGTCTATCGTCGACTCCACCTCGTGAGTGGGACGTCGGTTGCGGTGCTGAGGACATCATCCCGATACCATGCAGTTCTGAACTCGGCGCCATAGTATTGTTCACTTGGTACATGGTTATCCAAGGACGATGCCGAGGACATTAAGTCGCAAGGTGTTATCATCCAACTTGGACACTTGTCAGGGAGGTAGCAGGAGGTGCAGCCGCAGTATCTGTTAGCTGGCCTTGAAGGGTCGCACGAATGAGCGGTTGGAGAGCACGGCCGCGTCAGGCTGAAAGACAACAACAACGAATCACTGGATCGTCTAACGTGGCCCACAATGACTCGACTGCTGAATTCGGCGGGGATTTGATGGCCTTGCGGTTGAACTAGATGAGCCGGACTCCAAGGTCGACTTGCGCCTGAGAAAAGATGCCACTGTATTGACAGCGCTGGCACGGAGTAGTGAGCGAAGAATGATGTGAGACGTGTAAGGTTATTGAGGCTGGGGAAGCGGGGATGGGTTAATGAACATGCGTGCACTGCCCTGTAGCGACAACCGCTCGTGGTCAAGAAGGCATCAGGTTCGCAGCAACAACTCGCAAATGACCGCTGAAGATGCCAGAGTTTCCGGTTCTTTGGACAATTGAAACAGAGAGTTTGATAAGGCTGGCGTTGAAGATGTGACACCACTCTACAAGTCACTCCTGAGTCACTTTTTGGTCACTTTGGGTCACCGCCAGCTCAGCCACATCCCGTAGAGTGGCGTGTTCTAGAGACCATGTCGCAAACCATTGTCTTCTCGTTCATGCGGCGCTCTGATAGCACGCTAAATTCCCCAAGCAGTGGTCAACCGTTTATCTTGCGCCCCGCTATGAATTCGACTTGCTGTCCAACCTTCATACTCTTACATACATCTGATTCACAAGGACACACCGTCCCAGTATTCTAGAGTCCAGATCCGGCCGTCCAACTCTTTCAGTTTGCCGTCGTGAGATGCGAAGAGCGAGAACGAGAAAGGGCCCTCCTACATCATGCTCATCAATGGACTGTTGGTTGCATATGCCTGGCAGAATGTTAGCTAGAGTGCTCCGAGCGCGCCGAGAATTCGTGCCTTACCATAGGCTTGATATCGGGATGGGGAACAGCGTCAAACTGATGGTATTCGAGCTTCAGCTCTGGACCGATGTTGATGTAGGCTCCCTTGTTCTCTGTCGTGTCGCAGTACTTTGGCGCTGAGAAGACTAGATCCAACGTTAGCAACGTTGTCCAGTGGAAGAATAGAAGAGATGGCTTACCCGTGATGCACTTCCCATCGTGCTCGACCTCGTAACCATCCATTCTCACCTCATGACTGCGGATTACGGCCTCAAGCCCGTTGGTCTCGCAAAATCTCTTGGTGACATCAGGGCCGAACTGTAAGCCGACGCCTCGTTTGCTGGGGCCTCTGCCGTTCTGAGGTTGCGGATCTGTCCACAGCATTTCCATCATCAAGCCCGCTTGGCCGGGTTGACGCTGCGTATGGCGGTCGAGTTTGCGGATGTCGTCCAGCGTGACTTTGTCGTCCGAAAAGAGGCCGCCGTGCAGAGTCAGGTACTTCTTGCCAATCAAGGTCGCCAGGGGCAGCGCAGAGAACGACTCGGAGAAGAGCCTAAAGGTCTTTTCGTTGTACTTGGCCTTGCATTCGCCCTCGAAACCGTAAACTCTGTTCATGTCGTCCGTTTCGTGGTTGCCACGATTCAGGAAAAAGTAGTTGGGTCGCAACCACTTGTACGCGTACAACAGCAATGCGATCTCGGTCGACCATGATCCACGATCCACGAAGTCCCCATTGAAGAGGTATCCTTGCTTTTCTGACGGGTAGCCATTGAGTCGGAAGATTTCTAGCAGGTCAAAGAACTGACCATGTGTGTCTCCGCACACCGTCAACTTCGTGTCGGGCAGAATCTCCATCTCGACCATGGTGGGCTCCTCGTATACAATGTCCCTTACGGCCTTGATGATCTGGAAGACGTATTTCTTGTGTATCTTCTTGCCATTCTTGAAGCGCTGGATCATGTCGTCAATGAATTCTTGCGTCATCTCCTTGTCTAACCGCACACCGTCGTAGCTCTCGTCAACCTCTATTGAGTCCAAGTCCAGTCCTTCGAAAGCTGAGGGAGGGTCTGAGACTTCGATGGCCTTGAGGAAATTCAACTTCTTGACCAGTTTCTCGCATTCTGCAAGTTTGAGCTTCGCGTCTCGGTTGTTGGGCTGTTTTCGACACACGGTCTTGAAATCTCGAAGCGCTTCTTGGGGACACAAGATGGCGGTATTGGCGGTTGCTCGTCTGTAGTAAGCCTGGAGAAGCAGGGTCAGAACATGCATTTACCACGCCACCACACCTCTCTCACGGGCCTACCTTGATGTAGTCCTTGTCGAGCTCGATGGCCTTTGTTGCGTCAGCGATGGCATAGCCGTAGGCCTCGAGTTTGATGTTCGCTTGGGCGCGATTGCCGTAGAATGAGGGATCTGCGTCGTACTTCTCTATTGCTTTGGTGTAATAGTCTACAGCAGAGATCCAGTCGTGGGCAGCAAAAGCCTCGTTGCCCTTGGCTTTCAGGGCGGTCGCCGCGGCCTTGTCTGCAGGCGAAGCCACGGTCATGGTCGCAATACTTGAAGTAAACAAATCTGATAGAAGAGAAGGGCGGAACCCAGGGGAAGGAAGTCGAGAGTGCTATTGGTACATGACGAGGACTTTGTTAGATTGCAGAAAGTCGTGTGCTCGCACTTCTTCGCAGGCTTCGCTTCGGCGGCGACTCGAACTTTCTGAGGTGCTGGGCCCACAAGTTTGGGGATCGCCGGTGCCGGCCCCACGCCTCTGCAGAACGCAGCCTCGACTTTACGGTGGCGCATAGTTACACAGACTGTCACGGTCGCGTGGCTCGTCCAAAGCCTCAATGTTACGGTGGCGCATAGTGATCCAGACCGTCACGCTCGCCGCAAAGATCAAACACCACAACGCCCTTTCATCGCTGTCTCGCCTCTCTTCAATATCGAACCTTACATCTATCCCCAGTCATCATGGCTGGCCGCGGCGGCAGAACCCGCGCCTGTATGGTGTGCTCCATCGTCCAGTCCGATCAAGTACGACCCTGCGCTCCTGTATCCTCCGGCTCACAACTAACCTCTTCACCAGGAGTTCTATCGCAACGGCTGCCCGAACTGCGAAGAGATCCTCCTTCTACGCAACAACAGAGACGCCATCGGAGAATGCACCTCCCAAGTCTTCGAAGGACTCATCGCCCTCAACGACCCTAAAACGTCGTGGGTGGCACGGTGGCAGCGACTGACCGAGTACGTCCAAGGCATTTACGCGGTCAAAGTCGTGGGGACTTTGCCTAACGAGATCATTGGTGCGCTGGAGGATAATGGGATCAAATATGTCCCACGAGACGGGAGTGGAATGGATGAGGATAGCGTCGCGGCTTGATTGGAGACGCCACGCTTGCGGGATATCGCCATTACAAGCGCCTTGTTTTTCGTGATGGAGACATGAAAAGAGGCCGGAAAGAGGATAAATTTGTGGCTGGCTCGCGAAACTGAGGACCCGCCACGTGGTCAAAAACACGGATTTGATCTGCATCGACGCAGTGGTGGGATCAAGACATGCAGATTGATGGAACAGCTCATACTCACCACGGCAGTAGTCCGGGTGCCGACTACGAAATAAAGCTCCAGGCAAGCGGCCACCCACTGCAGCTTCGGATGCGACAAGACATTCTCCCAGAAGCATGCGCGAACGCTACGACCTCAACCACAGCAAAACGCCAGGCACCACAGCCACCAAACTTTTCCGCCTTACAAGGACCTCGCCAGTTTCTCGAATGCGTCAAGCAGAATATCCGCGTGGTGCTTTTGGAAGATCAGCATCGGCCTCAGCCTTACAGCCGACGCACCACTGCCACCGATGTTGACACCGAGTGTCTTAGCCTTGGCCAAGAACTCGTCTCGCTTCGGGTTGTCGAAGGCAATGAAGGTGCCTCGTCCTTTACCTCTCAAATTCTGGAATTGTTGAGGATATCGCTGGGCCAGCCTTTCCATGTTTGAGAACAAGTAATCGCCAACATGAGCCGTGTTCTCCACCAGATTAAGTCTCTCGATTTCATTGATGATTGCGCGGAAAAGAATGGCTCGAGCGGGGTCGCCCATCCAGGTGTTGAACTGTCGGTATGGCTTGTTCGGTCGCAACTCGGGATTCCCGAAGTAGTACCCCGCCGTTTGTGCTTTCTTTGAGAATGTCACCATATCCGGAGCATCTTGCAAGTTCCAATGCTCGTGAGCCCAGAATTTGCCTGTCGCGCCGATACCAGTCTGGACCTCATCGACAATCAGGAGTACGTTGTTGCGGCGGGTGATCTCACGGAGACCTCTGAAGAAGGCTGGGCTGGCGTGGTTGTCTCCTCCCTCGGATAGGATGGGCTCGACAACAACGGCAGCCACTGGATTGTGGTAGGTCTTGATGATGTGCTCAGCCTCATCCAGGCACCTCTTCTCCTCTGCCTCGTTCTCTTTGACGTGCTCCTCGAGCGGATACTTCAGGACTGGGAAGGGAGCTTGCGGCCAGTCGAAAGCTGGGATATCCATCTTGTGGATAGGCTTGCTGCGAGTGGTAGACAGAGTGCCGAATAGGCGACCGTGGAATGCCGTCTTGAAGGACATGATTGACATGTCTGGAGACCCCGGCTTTTGATTCTTCATCGTGCTTTCAATCTCTTCTGGGGTGAATTCGGCATCTGGTCCCCCTCGCTCGTGTTGTCGCTTCCACATGAAAGCGGCTTTATACGCTGTCTCATTGGCATCAGAACCAGCCATGCCCGTGAACACTTGCGTCATTCCTTTCGGCGCAGCTCGAAGAATGCCGGTCTCGAGAATAGAAGCCCAATCGTGCTGCGGGAAGTTTCCCAACGCGGGCCTGTTGATGATGGCCGAGGCCATGTCAGGGCTCGTAGCAGCGAGTAGAAGACTGGGATTGTTGTATCCGACAGGGATGGAGGCAATCTGTGCATACACGTCGAGCAGCACGTTC
The DNA here is from genome assembly GCA_002099365.1 of Phialophora verrucosa. NCBI lineage: Eukaryota > Fungi > Ascomycota > Eurotiomycetes > Chaetothyriales > Herpotrichiellaceae > Phialophora > Phialophora verrucosa. The sequence continues at coordinate 1,518,861 of MSED01000015.1, read as the reverse complement.
CCATCCGGGTCTGCGATATAGTTGCCGTAACTTTGTTGGTAGTTCACCAACATGTTCAAGCTGCGGGTATCGAAGATCCTGTGGAGCTCTGCGATGGCCTTCTGGCTCTTTGGGCCTGGTATTGGCGTGGAGACTCTCGGTCCGACAGGTTCATCAGGAAAGAAGGCGGTCTCGACTGGGGGAGTCTCAACATCTGCCTGTGCTGCGGCTGCGGCATTGCGGGTCTCTGTAGCGGTTGCTAGGGTGCGGAAACGCGTCGGACATCTGAGAGGTGCTCGTGCCAGACGGCCTACAGAGCGCAGCCCTCCCGGGGTTCGTAGTAGCGAGGCCATTGTGGTCAGGTTCAAGCCTCGTGATCTCGCCTCTTGCAATGGTCTCTATTAGTGCGGGGCGAAAGGTCGTTAGGTGAAGGTAGGTTGTCCACTCGAATGTAGAGGACTTCCTAGACGAAGATAGAAACACTCCGCTCACTGGTATTGAGGTGCAGCTTGAAACACGCCCACAGAAGAGCTTCAGGCGAAGAAGAGGGGGAACGAAGATGTTTTTATCAAACACAAACACCGCTGAAGCGCAGGGCGCGATGCAGAGACATGACAAGTTCGGTGCGGAGAAGCACGCTTTGAATGGTTGGCTGGAGTCTCGGATATCCTCGCCTTTCCCCACAGCGGAATGCTAACTCGCTTCTCGCCTGCTTCAGGAAGGTCTAGGCGCCCACGGCCTCGTCTCAGCACAACGAGAAGGACTGGTCGGAACGGAAAAACATCATTGCCCACGTAGCTTTAACTCTGAGAATGATCGAGCTAGCCCTAGTCCTACGTAGATGCCTGTTGTCCTCAATTCGGGGTTTGCCTGTTTTCGATAGGTATTCGCAGCTCATTATAACAGTAACGATGGAGGACTGGCTTTTTGCGTGAGTCTACCTAGGCAACTAGTACATTGCACCCCTTTTGTCCTCCGGCCTTACTGAGAAGGTAGTGTAATACATACTACAATTCCTCCTCCATGTCTAGGCGTTTTCTTTGCGTTCAATTCGATCCATGGCCGCTTCGTCGCTGAGACCTTCCTGCCCAGGGGCCCGATCTGTTTGCGGCCCATCCGATGCGCCCCCTCCAAAGTTGTTGGGCTGGACCTTATGTTCGGTCATGCGCGTGGAGCCTTTGGCGAATGGGTCGTGAGTGACTCCCCCGGGGACAGCATGCAGCCTCTTGGAGTCCACCGTCGCGGGTAAAGTGTCTCCAGTCCCTGTCAGGACATCCTGTGCAGATGTGTCCTTGGTAGTCTGTGTTTTACATTAGCTGGTGCTCGAGATGAGGCCCAAAAGGTATGTACGCACCCTCGGAATGTCACCCGCATTGTCTGCAGCCTCTGCCAGAGTGCGGCCTCCGAGGGCGTTAGAATCATAAGCCGAAGCTACCTGATCAGGCCGTGCCTTTGAGGGAATGGTTCTGGGCTGTGCCGAGTCCTCTGGCACCTGTGTCCCCTTCTGTGCCATATCGAAGAGGTCTCCCCCACTGTTTCGTCCGGATTCAGCCATCTTGATGTATTTATCCAATTCTTCAGAGGTTGTTGACGTCTGTATTGATGTTCCCTGACTGTTGTTATGGTGCTCTGAATGTGCACTGTTCAATGGTCCGAAAAGAGAGAAGGATCAATTTGAAGTGGGAAGATATAATTCCATTGCCCCTCGGCGTCGATCAAAGTGTCGTGCGCTGAATTGTCCTTTTCGTCATGCAGGGGCAAAGATGATGTCACGGATGCCCTCCTCACACCAGAAACTTGTTGCGTTGGGGTCCATCGCCAGCACTGTGCCATAGTCCTGCTCCGTACCTCGAGTGTTAGAAGCCCGAAATCAGCGAGCGTTCTCACCTTGTGAGACCTTTCAGATGAAGCTGTCAACACCACTACTGGGGACGCTGCGCTGTGTTTACGTCCAAGCTTGAACTTGGTCTAGCTCGGAGCATCCCCGCATTTGGTGAGAAGCCGAGGTTCGCTTTTGTCCAACGACCCGTCAACTTCAATCTCAAACTCACTGGACCTCTTGCCCAAGATATAAGAGATTTGGTGCTCGGAAATTGCTTGACCAACCCATTCCGACTTGTGAGATCGATCGTTTTCTATTGATTAGAGCGGCTGATCTTCCGCTCGGTGACGAGAAGTCCACCTTTTCCGCTGTCGGCGACTCGAATACAGGATGGACGGACCGAACAATGGGATTGTCCTTTACCATTATTCCTTTTCGCCTGTTGCAAAGCGCGTGCTGTGGTACCTGAGTCTGCGAGGCATCGATTACGCTGAATGTGTAAGGTCATGTACCCTTGGGTTTACAGTCTCACCTCAGTGGTAATGAATAATACAGAAACAACCCCCGGTTTTGCCGCGACCCGATGTCGCTGCGTTGGGAATCAAATATAGGAGGATCCCGTTAATGGCTATCGGGCGCGATGTCTACTGTGACAGTCGCATCATCCTCCGCAAATTAGAAGAGCTTTTCCCCAACAGTGCCTTGAGCGCTTCAAGTGCCGAGGAAAAGGCCGTGGAGAAGCTCCTCGAGATTTGGAACATGGAAGCAGGCTTATTCGCACGGGCATCCCAACTGATCCCCACAAGTATGCCGCTTCTGAATGATCCTAAATTCACAAAAGATCGAGAGGACTATTCTGGCCGCTCTTGGAGTAAAGAGCAGATCGAGGCAAACAGGCCAGAAGCTTTGGCGACGATCAGGAGTGCTTTCAATGTCATTGAGACGACCTTGTTGGCAGATGGCCGGGACTGGGTGCTGAAAGGGGATCATCCGACCCTGGCAGATATCGAAGGTAAGCAGGAAGTACACTGCGTCGCTATCAATCCACTAATGCAAGTGCCCAAAGCTATCTGGACATTTGATTGGCTCAATGGCTTGAAGGGAGCTTTGCCCCGGGAGTTGATCTCTGACAAGAAATATCCCAAGGTCTTTGCGTGGATAGCGAGATTCAACGATGCACTCAAGGCTGCCAAAGCCAAAGCGCCGAAGCCGGCAACCCTCAAAGGGGACGCTGCAGCTGAGCGGGTCCTCAGCGCATCTTTTGTCGACAAAGACCCGGGCTTTGACCCCGCCGATCCTCTAGGATTGCAACAAGGGACTGAAGTCGAAGTGTTCCCCATCGATTCGGGCATCCATCACCGTGACCAGGGCCGCCTCATTGGACTGACGGAGGACGAAATTGTCTTGAGCACCAAAGCGAAGGGACAGGAGATCCACCTGCACTATCCGCGCGTAGGGTTTCGCATCAGAGCACGGGAAGCCACGGGCGGAATACAGTCTAAGTTGTAACCACGGCCGCGAATGTGCCAGTCACAGCAGGCGAGCGTCGTTGCGGGCGTCTGTAGCCTCCTTGGGGTCCACCCCGTTGTAGGTAGCGGCGACGGACTGTCCATCTTTGCCCGAGTTGAAGCAGGTAGCGATGTGCTCAGCCCAACCGCGACACTAGAATGAACCCTATGTGTGACTGCTTCTGACCTAGAGAAGGTTGAAATGCCAGAACACCGAGTCGGAGGCACCATCCGTGACCTGTCGTTCCTCTGTACTAGCACTCCTGCAAAGCATGGATTTGAACGCCCTGGTTGAGAGGTCGGGTTTGGCAGCCGACCCTATCAGCCCGAATGCATAGTGCCAGCCATCAGGTGAAGCGCTGTTGGAAAAGATTCCGAGGACATTCCTCTCTGCCTGAGGCGGGAGCTGTGAGAAGCAGTGACACAGACGTTATTGAGGATATATGAGGAGATCTCAAACAGACGGTGAACAACAATGTACAGTGTAACTCGTCGGTGCGAGTCAGCTCGTGCGGCTCGGAGGAATGACAAGTCACATGCAAGGGCGAAGATGAGGTTAGTGCCCAACCTGTGATAGAGGCCCCCAAGAAGGACCAATTGCGGCGGCATGACGCACGCTTGGCTACGAGGAGCTGCAATCAGGCGACATTTTGGCGTGCGTCTTCGCTCGACGCGTTTCTGTCTTGCTGCCCAACCCGTGGCCATTGGTTGAAGCGGTTGGCCACCAACTGGCTGGTTGGGGGTTGTTTGAGCTCACCGGTGCCACTAGGCTCATCTTGTTCGAGCCATCCCGCATACACAGTACGAGATGCAGAGGCCTCGCACACCGGTAAGCTCAATAATCTGCAACCCTCCCACGCTTTCTCGCTTCTCCACGACTGCCACCAGTTCTTACTGTACGTACCGAGCTTCAGCCATCGACCTTTATCCGTGTCTGGCACCATGTTTATCGACCTAGGCCGACAGTCACCGCGGCAATTGCAACGAACATTTGCGATCTTTCGATGGGATTGTCGAGTGTAGGTTCGATTTGCCGCTGGGCCCTGAGGAGATCCCAAGCACTGGATGAGCGATAGATAGCAAGCGAAGTCGGATTTACCATGGTTGTGGGTATACTACGGTGTTGGCTTCGAAGGGCTGACGCTGGAGGTGCTCGGCCCAGTATCTGCACCTCCTGTTTACGCACTGAGCGCTTGTTAGTCGTCATGGTCTAGATACATCCAAGCGTTGTAACAGACCTGTACATCAACTGTCATATCAGCTCGTCCGTGTCGCCTCGCAGCTCCCTCACACAGCAAAGACATTTTCTATTCGATACCTGGGATGTCACCTTCTCTTCTCTGCTAGGCTGGTGCCCTGATCGCCGGTGGTACTACTGCCTGATCATCCCACTTGACTGTTTCAACTTTCCAAGGGTAGTGTGGGCTCGAGGAACGATTTTGCGCACTTTCCCCATACGTTCAGCATTTTGACCATAGGTAGTAGAAAGCTCGATTCTGCGGGAGATGCAAGGACAGCCCAAGGCCAAAAGGGCGCTCGAAAGCCAGGCCTAACGGACAAGGAAGGCTGCTTCATATCTAGCCAACGGGTCATACTGCTGGGTTGGGTTGGGCGGCCGCTGTGTGTCTCGTGGTCAACGATTGGCGGCTGAGTTCGCTTGCCTGGGCCTGTGCAGATTCTGCCCAAACCAACGCAAAAAGCGTCTTTCTGCCTGCGCGCTCGGCACCCCTCTCCCTTCTCTCTTCTCATCTTCCCAAACCTCGTCCACCAACACCATCCTTCCACCGTTACCTTTTCGTCTGAACATCATACCGTCCGCTCCTTTACCTGGCCGATCCATCTCCCCATCCATTGGCGATCGCCATTATCTGGACCTTTTGATTAATCTATCCGGTGGATCTGTTTTACCCAGGACTTGGCTTGGCCCACAGGACTGACCAACACAATCCCTTCGCTTACCCTCCTACTTTTCTTCCCATTTGTCTGATCCGCCCTCTTGCTGCCCAACGGACAAGGAATCTCACCGTTGCGCATCACCGTTCATATATCTCACACGCCGTCACGATGTCTTCCCGCTACGTTGATGACCGCGACTACCGCAGCACCTCTGACGCCCGCCGAAGAGCAGAACGCGACCCTCGAGAGCGGGTTGAAACTATCAGGGAGAGAAGACCAGACGATCGTCCCCTTGATCGAAGTCGAGATACCCAGATGACAGATGCCATGGACATTGCAATTGACCGCCGTGTGGACCCTCGTCTTGATCCCAGAATGGACCCCAGGATTGATATCGGGAGAGACACTGCAAGAGCCAATACTGCCAGCCGCATTGATCCTCCCCGGCCTGATCGTGTGGTTGACAGTCGTAGCGCGGAACCTGCTGAAAAGTATGTTCAAGACCCAACAACCGGACAGCTGTACCGCCAAGTGCCTGCGAGGGCTCCCTATCGTGGCGACGACCGTGACTATGTTGATCCTCCACCCCCCAGGAGTCGGACATCCGTGGACCCTCCAGCCTCAAGGAGCCGCACAGCCGTGGACATACCCATGAGAGATGATCGCATTCGTGATGAGCCCAGGACAACGCTTGGAGAATACTGGTGCCCGGGAGATGGGATAGAACGAGAAGTTCTTCAACACGAGATCTGCAAGTTTCTTGGTCAGGATGCAACATGTCGACCCGGTCAAGATTCTCGAGTATGCTGTTCTGTTTGCCACGGGAAGGTGTAATGCGCTGACGGTCACCTTCAGGGACGCCCCGGATTCTGGGTTAGGGCTTATCGTCCATTCACAACGGTACGGACCGACACTTTGGGCGTCTTCTGGCGTTCAGATACTAATCACGTCGTGTCCAGGCAATGGAACAAACGCTGCGCGAAGAGTCAGACCGATGGCTGCGTGAGAAAGAGAGAAGACGTCGACACGGCGAACCGCGAGGTATGCCTCCATCCGATTATCCCACGATTGGGTCTAAGAACTGCCCAGGTTCGTACGAGCAGCTGGCACAACAAGAAACGCAAATCGCACGTCGCTACCCAGGAGATATGGACCTTGATGACGATGATTACCGGCAACCTCCACCTGTACGGCATCGTGACCCACGCGATCCCCGTGACCCTCGTGACCCTCGTGACATGGAGCCTCCCCGTCCCGTGGCCAGTGGTCGTATTCCCGTCAGTACTGGCTATGCTCCGGAGCCCGGTTACCCTGCCCAATATGCCATTTCTTCCCAGCAATCGGGATACCCTCCAGGTCAATCCCAATATTATGGAGCAGAGAGAGAGCCCAGGACTTTCAATGGCGGCAATACCACGCCTCCTTCCGCCATCAGCCGGGTCTCACAACCCGGAGGCTACGGTCAGCCCGGATATTCCTCGAGGACGGCACCGCCGGTGTCTCAGTCAATACCAGCTCCTTATGACCCCAGGTCAAGAGATATAATGAGTGGCGTATATCCCTCCGGCTACTCTGAATCACGTCCCAGGAGATGAATGCCGTCGTGCCCTCGAGCTCCATGCTACATGTCTCCGGATGTTGCTATGCCAGCCCGGAACCCTACAGTGACCAATATACATCTCTGTTCATGCCCTGGTTCGGCCATATCTTACAAACGCGCAGCATCATTTGAACCGCAATGCAATATCTTACTACCGGGGATACACGACAACTCATGCCGTGGATGACACCGATTTGTGACAACAGCATCACGAGACCAGGACTTACGAGTTAAAAAGAGGATATCACACTGGCGCGGTCCACGCGACTTCGCAACTTGCATCAACGCATACGTTACCGGAGTCGGGGTTGTCCAATCATTTCCACGGGGAAGCACTTTGATCCTGGAGGCAGAATATATTATGAAATCAATCCGTCGAAGAATGATAACCCACACGGCAAGCCCGGTTTCGCGATCAGGATTTGGATGTACTTAGCATTGGATGGTGTTTTGAGATGGGGATGTGGCTTGGCTGTGTTTTGTTCGGTTTCATGAAGCCACAACTAATGCAACGACAACTTATGCTCTGGTACTGGTCTACCATGAGTCTCTACCGGAACCTTCCATGTCTTGTGCTCTTCTGATCCTCGCCGACCCTGGATGGCTTCACTGTTGTTTTCTGTTCGTGATTTGGATGTCGCTACCGCACCATGGACCACATACATTGCCGGCACTTCCGGATCTCCACTGAATTTCCACACTGTTCTTTCGCCGAGGACGACGTGACCATCCAGGAGAACTCTGACTCGTACTGCTCCAACCGGTGCCTTGAGGTCGTACCTTTGCTGACACGTCAGACAGTGCCCTCTGGTGCTGTGCCTGCTACCACCAAATCTGTTTTTCCGTGGCCTGTCGGAAGCGAAACAGGGGCGTCTTTCAGCTCGAAGACCAATACCCTTACCGGTCCAAAGAATGGTAGCCGCTCTCTCTCATGATTCCCTTCAACACGGGCCGCAAAAGACTGAAGTGAGAGTGACTGAGATGCGTGGGCGGATTACACCTCGACCCTCATCCCGTCAGAATTAACTGCAATCTGAAGCTGGTAGCAGCACTGGTCATCATCGCAGCGGAGACGCAAATGCCGGTTGTCTACCTGTCCCATTCGCATGATCGCGTGGTGAATTGTCTCCTTTTCGAGTTGTCACTTGTGGGGGCTGCCTGGGCCAATTTCATTGTCAACACTCGCACTTATTATTCATTCCCAGAGGCAGTCACCAACAAAAGCTGTGCCTCCTAACACTCCTTCATTCTTACTGACCTACACCCCCTCCAACACTCACCTTTTCGCCTGTGTAAGGTGTCCTCCTCCTCTACATCTCCTTGAATCCTCGTGGGTACTTCTGAAATTCTCCGAGCTGTCGTCGAGATGGCGGCTGCAAAGTCCGCCTTCCCACATTTTGTGGACGGTGACGTCCTCATTGTCATCTCAGCGACACAGCATTACAAACTGCACTCTCAAGTCCTCTCCGCCCACTCCACCTACTTCGCCGAACAGTTTGCCTCCAGGCCAGGGCCTCGCCTCAATGCGCAGGCTGTACGCGGGAACCTTCCTGCCTACCACTTCGAGTTCAAGCGCCCTCTCGATGGCTCATTCGGCGAATTCGTCCGCGCGGTAAGGGGAACGGCAAACACAAGCGGTCTGGTGCTGACAAGGGCTGATGTATAGGACATCGATGAGTCTGGTCATATTGTTAACCCCACCAACGCCTCTCTCACGTTAGACTTGGATAATGGCAATACCCCCGACAATACCAATCGTGCCTGGGATTGGCTCTTTGGGGTCTTTTACAATCGTGAGCCCATCTTTGATGACACGTCTCTCGCCACCGTCCTCTCCTGCGTCGTCGCTCTTATCGAATGTGCCGAAGCCATCAACGCGATCGAACATGTCTGCGACGTCGTTGATCTCGCTCTCATGCGTCAGGACAACGTCCTCTGGACTTCCATCCTAGGCAACCCTCAAGTCTGGGTTGAGCTCGGCCGCCGTGTCCGCTCCCCGGCGATCTATAGCGAAGCAGTCATTCACCTTGTGGGCCAATGGGGCACAATTCCCGACGAAGAGAAGAGTCGCATCAGCGACGACATCCGCAAGATTCTGGACCGCAAGGCGAACGAGCTATCCCTGATCAAGGAAGCCACTGAGCTTCGCATCCTGGGCCACTATCCAGAATTCATGCGCCGCTCTGCGGTCGACAAGCCCGGTCGTCCCACCTATGGCAACGACATCTACATGTGGATGGCTGTCTGCTTCTTCCGGCAATGGTTCGCCCAAAGCATCTCGGACGACCGTACGCGTCGTGCCCCCGACGGGGGACTTAGCTTCTACACCGCGCTTTCCGAAGGCGGGGCGGCCTACCTTGCCCATATCGACTTTCAGGAATTCCACAAGTACTTCCCCATGAGCATGAAGGCATGCCAGCTGCTCGAGGCCAACATGGGCGTGCTGAAGGAGGACATCAAGCGCTTCGTCGACGATCTCATGGTCGAGCGTACCCATCTCAAACGCGACGAACACATGGACATCGCATGGCTGACGTGCGTCAGCGTCGAGAAAGAGGATCTGCCATGGCACCAGTCCAACATGTTCAAGAAATCCACCCACAGCTTGCCCACCTTCGATAACATGCATGACGAGGAGGCCATCATGGACGAAAATACCATGGCTCAAGCTCTCGCCGAGGCCACTGCGGCTCATAATGACCCCATGCCCAAGATCGAGCATGGCAGCTTACCCCGTGGCAAGAAGCGACCTAGAGTCAGTGACGAAAGTAGTGCTGGGAGCTCTGACCTCTACCCAGAGTCCACCGGCACCAATGGCATGTTTGTCAGCGAGGATGGCGATGTGATGGAGGAGTGAGGAGTGTTACAGCATCCGGCCGACCTCACATATATCATTGTCGACGACCACCACCTCCCAGGGCTGAGGACTTGTTGTTACGACACGACATCCGCACCATCTGCACAGAACTCAAGACATTCCCTTGGTTTTGCTTGTGATTTTGAGCTTCATTCCATGGCGGCTGCCCGCGCGCTCGAAGCGTCTAGACAAAACTGATTTGATGGGCAACAGTGCGGGCGCTAGGAGTTGATTATCACGATCGGCGGACGACTAGCGCCTTTTGCTGGCCGCTCCGGCTTTGGAAACGGGCGGCGACCTGGACGGGCATTTTCTACTTTTTCCTCCAGCTTGGTATCTGGTGGGCATCATCAGAGCTTGAATTGGCAGTATCAGAAATGCTTCTGAAACAGGAATACTGCATGTACTCGACGGCAACCTAGCCATCTTGCGGCGCGTATGATGGAGATTACTAGAATGGAGAAACACAGCAGCTGGGCTGATAGCGAAGATGAGCCTTTTCAATACAACTCCATTTGCTGAGAATGCTTTGTATCCATTCTTGAAAGGACGTCCTAGCTATCTATGTACAGAAGATGCCCTCTCCTTCTTCTCCATCCAATTCGGTCTGGCTGATGCTATTGAGGCGTACGCGCCTGGCTCTTTCGCGGTCGGTTCGGTTGTCAAGTCAGATTGCGTATTGATTGTGCCATCTGCGTGCTGACAATGAGCGCTCATTTCGGATCGTCAAAGCCTTCGGGGATTTTCCTCGGTCCTTTGGGAACTACAACGGTAAAAATTAGCAAGTTTCTCTCTCTCCGCGCTCTCTCTCTTTGGTCGATCGCGTCATTGTACGTTCTTCATGGGACACATCAAGTTCACCGTCAAGCTAGTGTCAAGCGCTCTTATATCCTCGCTAGCCCTTCTCCCCCCAATGATTCAACCCAAAAGCCACACTCAAAACCATACATGTCACATCTCTTCCCTCTTTGTCATAGAATACGTACCAGGATATGTCAGCGGAATCCGCGGCGGATCCTCGTCTCCAGCCCATCGTCGCAGCGGCGGGATCACCACGAAAGTCGCCGGTCCCAGCCCTCCGATCACGCAACTCCAGAAAATGGCCGGTTTCTCGTGCGCGGCCCACCGCAGGTATCGTATCGGGGAGCCCCAGAAGCGGGCGGGCACACCTGACATTGTGACCCCGATTTGTTTTATTATAAGTTGATAGGCGACCCTGTAAGAGTTCGATGGCCGGGCGACAGACGTGAGAAGCTGCTTCGGGTAGGAAAGGTGCGAGTTTCAAGGTCGTCGTCGGATGCGGGAGGGGGAGCTTGGATCGGTAGGACGAGTCCGAGTCTAATGTTGATGTAGCTGGCTCGGTTGACCTTGGGAGGTTGGAGCCGAAAGGATGAGGGATCAGGGCTGAGTAGAGTAGTTGTTTGTTTGCCCTTCGGCGGGCTCAATTGCTGGTCGTCCAAGAGAGGGACATTACAGTTGACACAGCGAAGAAGCTCCAGGTGAGGTCCGATTGAGCCTTGGCGGATCGAGTACGGCGGATCACTTGACTACATATCGCTTTCAAAACCACTTGTTACTTCGTCTTCAGAATGCAACCCTCTATTCATATCCTACCCAGGCTCTACTCAGATTCTACATCAATATCATTTCCTTCGTCTGAATGTCTCCGCGATCCAGTCCGTTCATCAATTCACCTCGCATAACGCCGTTAATGTATGCGTCTCCCACAAGATGGTGATACTTCCCCTTGTCATGATTCTCCATTTCCGCCTGCCGTATAATAAACGGTGTTGCCATCCCCAGAAACACGCAGCATGCGTCCCCAGGCTCTGCAAACCGCGATACTAATGCGAACCGGCCGAGTCCTGTCAGTGCTAGTCGCCGATCCACACATCTGCGCGTGTTTTTCTCGCAAAGGGAAGCATCAGACCTTTGTTTTTTTGATAGAAGAGCTGCTCCACTACGGCCCTCGCGGCCTGCGTTCTCGAGAGCTTGACGATATGTGTCAAACCTCTTTCGATGCTCGGCTAATTCTACCACCCGAGGATTGTTGTAGCCTGTAACCAGAGTGTAGGTGAAGTTATCGTCGATTGGAGCATTTTTTGGAACTTCTGTGGGGCTGGAGCGTTGTTTGGAAGCGAGTGACACGTCGTTCCACAACTTGTCAATGTATGTCTGTTGTGAGGTGCGAAGCTCAGAATCCCATTGATCGGGGTTGAGGGCAAAGTTGTTGTGTCTGAGAACCCCGGAAGTCCAGGTTAGATGGTCAAAGACAGACCCTTGAAGGTTTAGGAGACTCTTGGCGCGAGAGCCTCTGTCGATTCGATACTTCAACCTATCGACATCCCCACCGGCCCTGAATTGCAATCCTATATTGCCTATAGTGTATAACGGCGTAGGGTCTGTCGGAGGGTTCCTCCATTTCGGAACCCATGACGGGCCGGTCCTCCCAGTGACCTCGTCTGCGGAGCTATGGTGCACGAAACAAAGAACGTAAGGAGCCTCGTGTTCACGCTGTAAGAACGCAAGCGCGGCGTCCAATTCGATATTCATCTCGGCCTTGTCATAGTCTGGCTCCAACAGTAGCTTACCATCAGGAGAGAGGGCCAAAGGATGTCCGAGAAAGGCGTAGATGTGATCGCGAGCGTCTTTTGCAGAGAAGGATCTGCCGATCTGTAATATATCCAGGAGAAGTCCTGGACGGCAATGATTCTTTTCGTACAAGGATTGAATCAAAGGCTTGGAGTATCTCCACAATTCTGCATTTTCGTACTTGACAAAGACGCAAAGGAAGACGATCCTCCAAAGTTGGAGAGCCGAATCATCGCCTCCCATCAGTCGCGGAATAAGGGTGCTCCCTTCACAGAAACAGGCCAATTCAATAAGCACCGCGAGATCCATGGTGTGCTTGCCCCAAAGCAACTGACAGACCTTGGCAAGGCCTGCCTCTTGAAGAACCCAGACGCGCGAGAACCAAGAACACTGCAAGAGCCTTCTTAGCTTCGACCCTTGCTCTGCATCAATGCCAAGGTGAGGCGGCGGTTCGAGGGACGGAATCTTGCCAATGTGTCCGTGGATGTGGAGCTGTTCGTCGAGATGTCGGATCCATTCCTCTAGGAAATCAAAACAGTCCTTCGCAATGCCGTCCGCGTCACGACCAAGCCAGACAAAAACCTGTTTTGCATTTCTGTAGACTTGACTCAGTCGTTTGACCTGATGATTTTTCTCCTCACTGCGTCCTTGATTTATGCAGATAGCGTCGACCCATAGTCGGCATGATTTACCGGGGCTCCTACTTCGGATTTCTCGCAAAGCATCCGCCAGATTGGTCGTGACGGACAGGATTTCGTCGCAGCAGATGATCTCGACACGATCGGTAGATGTACCCCAGGTGTAGGAAATCGCGTCATAGCGATGGATGGTGTCCCGACGAAGCTCGGAAGTCAGACTGCATCGGATTGCATCGTCTTCTGCACCTGGGAGTAACTCTAAAATCCGGATGTGGTGCTCGCTGAGGAGCTCTCTGTATTCAAACTTCTTCATTCTGCAATACTTCCCTGGAAAAGAAACCCCTTCTTGAATTGTTCGGTGTGGTACCTTTCAGGGAGGCTTGAAGCACCCTCTGCCGTCCAGAGATTGTCTTCTAATGTCGAGGTCGGCTGAAAACGTGAGAACTGTACCTTCATCGGGGGGTTAAAGGATGGGTGGTAGGAGAAATCAGTGAGGAGTGAGATAGTTCGAACGAGGTATCCTAAGGCTGGGGGGGGGGGGCGTAGTCGAGTGTTGCCTGACACATAAATGATCTCCTTAGGGCTGAGCACAGGGCGGCATCAGCCTCGTCCCAGTCCGGGGAGAGGTGCCACGGTTGCGTTGCATACCCCACAATGGGAGAGGCGGTGTTGTGTACACGCCACACAACTTCGCGCCCGGCAAGTCTCTGAGCTGGCGCCAGGCTGCCTCGCGCAGGCTAGATGCGATGTAAAGATGCAGTTTCAGCCTGACCTGACGTTCTTCATCAATGACCATGGTTCAGGTTTGAGTTTCGATGACCGCGCTCGGTTGCTAATGATTGTCCCCTGCCTTGCCCTTCCACCTTCCGTCGCGCTCATCACAACCGCGACGAGTATGTCGCTCCCCGTCTAACTAAGCTTGGAAGACGGATATCTCACAGCCCGTCACAATAAGCAAGCCAGTGCTCTTGAATATTAGCAGATCCTATCCCCTTCTTTCCGGCGAAACTAGGTTCGCTCCTAGAGTCACATCGCCGCGATGCACCTTTTGGAGATCGACGATCACGGTGAGATCAGCCTGACTGAGGATCTCCACGATGGCATCCCCCCTTACGCGATCCTTTCCCATACCTGGGGAGACGACAAGGATGAGGTCCACTTCGACGACTTAAAACACGAATCGTGGAAGAACAAAGCTGGCTATAAGAAAATTAGGTTCTGCGCCGAACAAGCTAAAAAGGATAAGCTTGAATACTTCTGGGTGGATACATGTTGCATTAATCGAGCGAATCTTACTGCATACGACGAGGCGATTCGGTCGATGTTTCGATGGTACCGCGATGCAGTGAAATGCTATGTCTACCTGTCCGACGTATCGGTCCACGACGGAGATGGAGACCATACAAAGCGGACGTGGAAGACAGCTTTCCGACAAAGCAGATGGTTTACACGAGGCTGGACGCTCCAAGAGCTTCTGGCGCCAGAATCTGTCGAGTTCTTCTCACAAGAAGAGGAGCGCCTGGGGACTAAGAAGACACTCGAACAACGGATTCACGAGATCACGGGTATTCCGATTAAGGCCCTTCAACGCGAGCCTTTGTCTCAATTTACTGTAGACGAGCGCATGCGATGGGCAGCCAAGCGGGACACCAAGAAGAAGGAGGACAAAGCATACTGTCTACTTGGGATCTTTGACGTCTCTATGTCTGTGAGGTATGGTGAAGGGGAGAAGAATGCGCTGGCACGACTTCGGATGAAAATCGATAAGCGTTGGAGTAAGTCCTTTGCTCATACACTGCCTGTCTCATCGCATCCTGGACGATACGGTCAGCCTCGTCGATTGTCTCTGGAGTGCTACTAAAGTTTGATCAGACCACACCAGAATGACATCCGTCGACTCTCCTCCCATTCCGAACAATGGCAGTGTCGTCCTTAATCCCCCAAATGGGGGCATAACAGCCGATGAGCAAGCTAAATATCTTCGACTTCTTCAATCGCTGACATTCGAGCGTATGGATGCACGCCTTCTGAATATCATCAGTGCCTTGCCGCAGACATGTAGATGGGTCTTCAAAGAAGAGAAATTCAAAATGTGGATTACACGAAAGGCGATCGAAGACAACCATGGCTTCCTCTGGATCAAGGGAAAACCCGGTTCTGGCAAATCGACGATAATGAAAGAGACTGTCAAAGCGGTCAAAAGAGAACATCCTGGAGATGTTATCATATCCTATTTCTTCAACGCGCGAGCCCCAGGTCATTTGGAGAAGTCAAGTGTTGGAATGTATCGCTCGCTGGTACATCAGATACTTCAGGCTTGTCCTCAGCTACAGGGACATTTCCTCCAAATGTTTGCAACGAAGGACCGAGAGGGTCTCGTTGACGATTGGACGCCTACCGAGCTACAAGAATTCCTAACGGATATTGTGGAGAGCCTGGGAGACCGCCCACTCGATGTATTCATTGATGCTCTGGATGAAGGGGATGAAAACGACGTGCGTCAACTGATTGCTTTCCTCGAAGAGCTAAGTCAAAGAGCAGTGACGTGTGGTACGTCGCTGAGGATATGTCTCTCCAGTCGTCATTACCCACACATTAGCATTCGTAAAGGACTCTCCCTTGTCATGGAGCACCAAGACGGACAAAGAGACGATATTGACAGGTACGTTCGACTGAGACTCAACGGCGATGGAGGGCATGAGATGAAAGAACTGAGAGAGAAAGTGTGCCAAAAGTCATCACGCGTGTTCTTATGGGTCGTACTGGTCATACCAATGCTCAACAAGCTGTACGACCGTGGTCAGGTTGCAGCGATGGAGGCAGGTCTCGAAGATATCCCCGCCACTCTGGATGGTCTGTTTGCTCAGATTTTGGCAAGGAATGCGGAGGACGTCGACTCATCTGTCTTGCTATTGCAATGGGTTCTTTTCTCGATGCGGCCCCTAAGCCCGGTCGAGCTATATCTTGCAATTCGGTCGGGATTGGCATCTTCGCCTGTCGAAGGTGCCACGTCTCTGGATAAAGAAACATTGGACCGGAACCTCCTCCACTACTCTCGGGGACTCGCCGAAGTCACTAGGACCAAACCACCAGTGGTACAATTTGTGCATGAGACAGTGCGCAACTTCCTCATGGGAGAGTATGGCCTTAAAAAGATCGACACACGTCTTGCTGGAAATGTCGAGGGCGTCAGCCATGAGCAACTCCACACAGCTTGTCTGCGATATTTCGATCAATGTTTGTCATTGGATCCGAACTACCAGGGCCAGTCGGTTCCCGGATGCGATCAGGCAGCAGAAGTTCAGCAGAAGTTCCCTTTCTCAGAATATGCCGTCAGCTACATGTTTTCACACGCAGATGTTGCAGAAGCTAGCGGAATCCCACACCGAGACTTTCTGCAACGATTTCAAGGCAATGGTACTCACGACCTTTTGAAGTGGACCTGGTTCCGCAACACCTTTCAGCGTCACAAGGTACGTAAATGTACTGCGAAAGTGTATTTGCTGTACGTTCTGGCTGAGCAAAACCTGGCCAATCTTGGAAAGGTGTTGATCGACGACAAGGTTGATGTCAACGCTCGTGGGGAACGGTACGGGAACGCATTACAAGCAGCCTGCGTCGGAGGCCATGAACAGATGACAGAGCTTCTCATTGAGAACGGTGCGAGCATCAATGTCAAGGGTGGGGAACTGGAGTATGCGCTTTGTGCAGCGTTACATGGCAAGCACGAATCTATCATTCGATTACTACTACGCCATGGCGAATTACCACCGGTCAAGGCACTTCAGAAACGGCTTTTTATGACAATTGCTCGTGGGTTTTTATCCGGAGTGGAAATCCTTATTGATGCTCTAGGTTCGCCGCACTGTACGACGGACTGTACAAACAGCCGTGGGGAAAGCCCCCTATACATCGCCTTGGAGAAGAACAAGCTCTCAGTGGCCGATCTCCTCATCCGGAAAGGGGCAAACATAGATGCTCAAGGTGGCCGCTATGGCAATGCACTGCAGGCAGCATTAGCCTACGGTTACGAGCAAATTGCCCAACTACTGATTGAGAAGGGGGCTGATGTCAATGCTCAAGGCGGCGAGTATGGTAATGCACTACAGGCCGCAGCACTTAAGGGTCACGAGCAAGTGGCCCAACTACTGATTGAGAAGGGGGCTGATGTCAATGCTCAAGGTGGCTTTTATGGTAATGCACTACAGGCCGCAGCATTTTTTGGTCACGAGCAAGTGGCCCAACTACTAATTAAAAAGGGGGCTGATGTCAATGCTCAAGGTGGCGAGTATGGCAATGCACTACAGGCGGCAATAGCTAGAGGTCGCATTCAAGTGGCCCAACTGCTCATCGAGAAGGGAGCTGTTTGACGTCGTCACTATCACAATGCACAATAGGTGCGGCGAGCTTGTGAGGATGTCGATGGCAGACTGTTATCGCCATAAGAGGCAGAGTGTTCTGCAAGACAGGATTCAGTATTGGATCAAAAAACTTGTCCAGTGCAGTATCTGTATATGCCTGCCTGCCGCTGCCTATACTTTATTAGCTGTATTTCCTTGAGGGTAGGCGGCTTCGGGAACGGCCAGTACTGTAGCGCCTCGACCATCCATCATTTGGACCTTTACCGTGCTCCTCAGCATTCACACATGCCTTCCCAGCCCCGTCTGCCTCAGTCCCGACGCTCATCGATCCATCTGTATCATCATCCGATCTCATGTCTTTGCCTTCGAGCTCTGAATCTCATCAGGTACTACCAGAGAGAGCTTCTGTCATGTGCCGCATGCGACCACACTTGGGTCCAGCTGGCTATCAGGTGGCCAGGGCAGGTAGGTTGCCAGTATCGGCAAGCCCAAGGTCTGAGACGAATAACTAAATCCTGCCGGTCCAATGGCTTGGTAAAGTTCACTGCCTGCCAACATAGGCCACCTTGATTTAAACATGGCGCTCAATGGACTGCGGTTTGTCACATAAGCCCATGATTGGCAATGCGCTGTCTGCTGAGTTTCCCTATGGTATCAAATTTCTTGGCAGGTACCAGGATGCGGGACAGGGTCCCGATTCATCGACGGTGCAGGAACTTGGCCCCGAAAAACATCAGCACGCCGGTAGTCGAGAAGATACGGGAACGACAGTCGTGAGCACAGCCGTTCAGGCCCAAGATAGGGTTAGTGCCTGCTTCCGTGGGTAGAGGACTGCAGGGAACGGAAGGACGACGGGGAGAGAAGAGGAGAAGTAGTGAGCTGTGCCAGCCCCTATTGCGTGGCTCTGGCCAATAATAGCTGGTGTCCCCAATCTCCTCATCTTAGTAAAGTACGGCGAAGCGTGAGGTCAGATAATGACAAGGCTGAGGAGAATTATTGGACCACGTCTCCGCAGCGCAGCGCATGTGCATTGACCGATCAACGTTCCCAATGAGTGCAACTGCTTGAATCAGAACGGCAAGTTGCGGTGGTGCCGCTCTCTCTCTTTTCAACATGTGGCTCTTCTCTTCGTTATGTCTCCTTCTTATATCGTCGTTGCAACTCGTATGGGCAAAAAGCGCAGTCGGAGACAGACTCCTTGTGGTCCTTGAAGATGAATCGCAGAGGGGGCTCTACTCGAAGTTCTGGGCTGACTTGGAGGGTATGCGTGCCGCAACGATGCATCGATCAACGTGGTTGCTGACGACTGTATTCTTCAGCGCGAGATTTCAAGTTGTCGTTCCAGTCCCCGAGAGACGAGAGCCTGGCATTGTTCAGACATGGCCAGTTAGCATACGACCATTTACTCCTTACCCCACCGAAGTCTAAAGGTTTGCTCGGCTTTTGGACCTGATAAGACAATATACTGATGGTTGCAGGCTACGGACCAGCTTTGACCCCGAAGATCCTTCTCGACTACGTGAATGGCGGGGGAAATATCTTGCTTGGATTGTCCTCCGAATCAGGCACCCCTTCTGCCGTTTCGTCACTCCTTCTCGAGTTCGACATCTCGTTGTCTCCCGATAAGCACTCTGTGGTCGTCGACCACTTCAACTATGACACCGTCTCCGCGGCTGAGAAACATGACGTCCTCCTGGTCAATCGACCTGGGCAACTAAGGCCAGATGTGGTCAACTTCTTTGGCGGTGATGGCTTGTTGGCGCTACCGAAAACAGTCGGACAGACATTGGGAAATGCCAGTCCTCTGCTTGCGCCAATCCTCAAGGCCCCCGTCACGGCATATGCGTACAATCCGAAGGAGGAGGGAGAAAGCGTGGAAGAGCTCTTTGCGACCGGGTCGCAGCTGGCCCTCGTGTCCGCCATGCAAGCTCGGAACTCCGCCCGCTTCACAGTGCTGGGGTCGTTGGAGATGCTGCAGGACAAGTGGTTCGACGCTTCGGTCAAGGCTCCCAGCGGCACGAACAGCAAGACCGTGAACAGGGACTTCGCCAGGCAATTGACTGAATGGACTTTCAGAGAGGTCGGCGTCCTGAAGGTCTTCCACATCCAGCACCATGAGATTGTGAAGGCGACTAAGTCCAGCGAGAACACGACCGCCGTCGGCCAATATAACCCGGAGATCTACCGCATCAAGAACGACGTGGTATGTTTTTCCATCCTAAGCATAAGCACCGACGAGTCGCACTCCCTTCCCAGCTAATATAATGCGTTATCAGGAATTCTCCATCTCAATCGGGGAATACGACAAGACACACTACATCCCCTTCACCATCCCAGCCAATGACGCCCTTCAGCTCGAATTCTCCATGCTCTCGCCCTTCCACCGTATCCCGCTCTCGGCGTCTTCCAGCACGCCCAACAGCACCGTCTTCAGCACGACATTCACCACCCCCGACCAGCACGGCATCTTCGCCTTCAAAGTCAACTACAAACGACCTTTCCTCACTCCAATCGAGGAGAAACGCCAAGTCACGGTCCGACACTTCGCTCACGACGAGTGGCCGCGGAGTTGGGCCATTACGGGTGCGTGGCCATGGATTGGTGGTCTGTGGAGCGTTGTTGTGGGCTTTTTGCTCTTTGTCGTTGTGTGGCTGTATTGCGAGCCGCCGAAGGAGGAGGTCGAAAGACGGCGAAAGTTGAGTATCAGTATGGGCTCGCGGTAGAGGGGACAGCTTTGCACACGTTGGGAAGGAATGGCATGGCAAGGGAAAGCAAAAAAAAAGTATTTTACCGTTGTTGATATATCAGGGCTCTAGAGAAATGGGAATCATGGACCACAAAAAGCCCCCCAATGGAAGCGTCTGACATATCACCGTCCTAGTGGATTGCCATGTCGTGATTGTACATTGTAAGGTGTGATGTTGTACATTGGTAGAAGCGTGATGTGTGTACGTGATATATACAGATTTTCGGTTGTGCCTCCCCTCTATACGAGTACTGCTGCTGACCTCGAGACTGTCCCGTGGCAATCAATACTGGATGGCCCGGAATCTGCCTCGACTGCAACATAGTTCTGCTCGGCCTTCATAACCAGCGGGCGAGCCACGTCCTTCCTCCAAGCTTCAATATTGTTGATAGGGTTGGCCTTGACCCATTCGGCCGCCAACATCTTTTCGATTGCCTTCGTCAATCTCGTGGCATATTTCGATGCGACGGCAGGGCGCCGACATTCTCTGCGGTTTTACCTGTTGACGTTGATTGCTGATTCCAAGGACACAGTCGACGACGATCCCTGGTGAGCATATCAGTAGCGCTTAGCCATGCTCGCTAGGAAGCTCCGTCAAAGTAGGGTGAGCGCTGACGCTGACGCTGACTTTGATGTTGCATCCCGCCACTGCCATGTCGACTGCCAATCTCTGGCATTGGCACCTAGCATCGAGCATGTTTGCATCTGGGAATCTGTGTCCGGCAATCTGGGACCAGGCATCTTTCGACAACAAGTCCGGGCCATGCCTTGTTAAGCTGTACCGCGCAGCGCAGGCCACACTCGACCTTCCAAGTCCAAAACGTAAGCTCCAGCTCAAACTCAAACTCATAGCCCCCTCGTCTTGGTCTCGTCAAACCCCAGCCCCTGCACCTCCCCCCTCGCCCCCTTGGCCATGGTCTCACGGACATCGAACGCGGGCTTCCCGCCGTAAAGTTGGCCGCCGCCCTTGGCGCTGCCCTTCTCGAGCCCGGCCCCACCACCACCACCCTCGAGCTCCAGGCTCGTCGAGATGGGCGCATTCCCACGGAACCGCTTGCGCATATCGACCATCCCGCGACGACACTCGCGGAACCCGATCTTCAGCTGTTGGCACTGTGTCGGGAGGGTCTCGAGCAGTGGGGAGGAGAGGCATTCGAGGGGCGTGTGTCGGTCGACGAGGATGCAGTCGGAGTTTTGGAGACATTGGGCCAGAGCCGCGCCTGGTAGAGCTTTATGTTAGACGGGGGTGATACTGGAAGCAAAGCCTACAGGACGTACGGATGTCTTTACATGAGGAGGGCATCTCGGGGTGTTTCAGGTTGGTATGGGAAGTTCCACTGCGCGTCCACAGAACTGTGCGAGTATATAGGAGATGCGAGAGAATGAACCCAGCAAGTATAAGTGTGGAGTGTGAGTGATCTGATCTCCCGTCGGTGGACTGACTGGCTCGAGCCTCGATGTGAAAGTCGGGTGGAGTTCTTCAGGTTCTCGAGTTCTCCAATTCCCGCAGCACGACTCGGGCCACCTGCCGTGTCTTGCCTCTCGGCTGAACTTGCCCTTGCAGAATAGACCTCGGAAAATGCTGCCGAACGCTTCCCTTCCTTGAGCGCCGAAATCCGAGCATCCGCTTTCCGCCTCGCACACAAGTACGAGTACGAGTACGTAGTGCTTGGTGTGCTTGCTACTTGGAGACACTGGTACTCACATAGTACAAGTACTATGTAGTACGAGTTACGTGACTTCTCCCTCCCTCATCAATGCGACTGCCCATACGAGTCAAGTCCCGTCTCTCCTCCATCAGACTCAGCTCCACCTTATACGAGTTAATCAAGCAAGTCATCTCAGAATCAACACCACCGTTACAGCCGCCCGGTTCCTGGCTTGAGGCCATTCCCTCGCACAGAGTCTTTCGTCCCCTCCCCACCGGTACTCGTCGGTCGTTGTGTCGTACGGAGTATGTGCAGCAGCCGAGGGATGCATTCGAGGGAGTGCCTCCGTGATCTGGAGCTAGTCGTACCAAAAAGGGGAGTATCTTTGGACTTCATTATGTCGGACCAGAGCCCAACAGGATAATACTCCAGTTGCGGCGAGTATCGGTACTAACGAGAACAATTATGACGCATGATGCCAGGTACTACGCACGATATTGTGGCCAAAGTCACTCCTGTGGACGTGACCATTCAAACTAGATACTGGATGTATGTGTAGATGGCCTGGCTTCGGTTCGGACCAAGGAGGTCGTCGGCTTCATTTTGGCTTTCAAACAAGTAATCAGCTCCGCTCCAGCTCCGAGACCGGGATACTGTAATCACTCCTTGACCGAGTGGGCCTCGACCTCCTGAATCTTCATCTCTAGCTCCTGGTCACGCACGGGCTTCTCGATCGTCATGGTCGTGACGGTCCAGACGGTGGGGAGCACAATCACCAAGGCTCCCATGGACAAGCCCCAATTCATTCCCAGCTGCGTCATGGGGCTCTTGTGCAAGGCGTTGATCCTCCACGCCATGGCTCCGCCGGTAGCCTGGAAAGTCTTGTATGCTCCGACCAGAATGGCCGCTCGGGAGGTCGAGTTGGACTCGGTCCCGATGAGCCAGTAACAGAACCCTTGCCACAAGGCGTCGTACGCCCCGTAAAAGATATACAGGAAGATAGGCCCGGTCGACAGGGAGCCCTGGGTGTAGTCGATGTCTTGCTTGAATCCGGCGGCGAGACGCCGGTCCTGCCATTTCTGGAATGCATAGCCTCCTCCCCAGATGGACATGCCGGTGGCGAACAGAAGGACCCAGCCGACGCGAGCTCGCATAGGACGGCTGAGAAAAGGGAGATCAAGGATGACGCCAATGAGCAAGCCGCCCAGCATCTGTGCGATCCAGTAGAGAGACCCGTTCAGTGAGCGAGTGCGGATGTTAAAAGTCATGCCGTTGACTTGGTTCTGCTGGTAGGAGTAGAAGACATTGGCACAGAAGAACAATGGCAGCATGCAGAAGACACGCCAACTAGCCATCGTTTTCACCGCAATGTCGATGGTCGCCTTCCACGAGTGCTTCTCACTCTCGACCGCGGCATGGAGCTGCGCAAGATGAATGCGCTTGGGCGAGCAAATGAATATCCCCAGACCCCAGCCGAAGAGCATGATGATCATCAAGGCAATGTATGTCGAGTCTGAGACGGTGCCTGATTTGGAGTGGAAGTTAAGGCCGAAGGACGCGAGACTGCCGACTCCGCCGCCCAGGTTGAATATGATCCAGAACACGGCGATAGCACGGCCTTTCTGAGACTCGGCGACATAAGTGGTCATGATGGCACCCTGTACAACCCACAGCATCGAAGCGCCGACTCCCAGAATAGCGCCGGACGTAATGACAAAGGCCCCGTTGTCGTGGTCTGTATACAGTCAGGGTCGTATGCCAGAAGAGTGGAACGTTTTCTTACGGTTGAAATTCAGCAAGCTCCCACTGTACAGGGCATACGTCCAACCGCCAAGCAAGAAGCATAAGCGAGGACCTGTGTAGGAAAACAGGGGCCCGACGATGAACAGAGCAGTGCCAGCAGTTGCAGAGAGGAGGGCGACGGTGGCGTTGGCGGCGACAGTAGGGTCAACTTGGCCCGAGCCGCCCAGTCCTCCAAGGGCATTGTACATCTGCACATCGGTCAATACTAGGAATGGTTTGCTGCCACCCGAATTGGTACTCACTCCAGGACAGCAGAAGCATATGACACTGATCAAGAGGATTTGCGTCCAGGGATGCGCATACAGCGCCTTGACGCGAGAAAGGCGCGAGCGATCTGCCTGCTCGACATCGCGTGGTTCAGTATCAACCGGCATGGCGACCGGTGTCTCATCTGCTTTGGCCATTTGGAGAATATGCTTGAGCGTGGTCTTTCAGATTTGCTCGCAGCGCTTATGAGTGGCACAACCAAACATATAAGGAGGTGCCGCCAGCGACATGGCCGTAGACACTGACATCCTCGTCCAAAGGCACCGTTACATCGAGCGCCTGCACCTCTATTCCTTCTCGTGATAGGCGTGATAGCACATGATAAGCCGCGAGTTTAGAGCTTGAGAAACGAGGAGGCATTGTCTTCAAAGGGACAGGATCGCCGTTATAGGTGAAAGCTTGACAATAGGCAAGCGAGCGGCAAGCGACAATTCACCAAGCCGGCAATCTCCAGCTGGCCGCGGGGAAGGTACCCGGGCCAAGTTTGCAGAGTAGCAGTCGTGCTTCTCCGCTCACCTGCGGCTCTTTGAGTTCAGTAGTTGTATTGGAAGGAATGTTGCAATAAGAACGGCAGGAGATCCGCTGTGGCAAGCAGGTGTGCACTTGTACACACACGAAGAAGGGGTCATTCCCGGATCTGAGTGACCGAAATCAAGATGAGTTCGACGAGCTTTCCAAGTCTCTCAAAGGCAACGAAGGCTGATGGCAGCAATCAACAACTTGGCTGGACTGCAAACCGAACAGCGAAACTCGGCTTCCTCCGATATCGATCAAGTCTCGACGCGAGAGCTATGTCAGATCATCAATGATCAGGATGCTACAATCGCAAACTCAGTAGCAAAATGCATCCCAACCATAGCAGCAGCGGTTGACCGCATAGCCGTCAGGGTCCGCGCCGGGGGCAGAGTGGTCTATGTTGGGGCTGGGACCAGCGGGAGGTAAACACCAAGGTCAGCTCGCCGAGACAGTGCTTCTGAGGCTGATGGCTCGTTCCTTGCAGACTGGGAATCTTGGATGCCTCGGAAATCCCACCGACGTTTTCCTCACCGGAGGGTCAGTTCGTGGGCATCATTGCGGGTGGAGAGGCCGCCATTCGACATGCACAGGAGGGTGCCGAGGATGATGTCGATGCTGCGGTCCACGATCTCGAAGCCCTTCATCTGAATGGTTCGGTCGACTCGTTGATTGGCATCGCCGCTTCTGGGCGCACCCCGTATGTGTTGAGCTGCCTGTCGTATGCGAAGAGGCTGGGGTGCGCCACTATCGGTGTGGCTTGCGCAGAGCCGTCCGCGATGAGTAGGAGCAATACCGTCGACTATATGATCAGCCCCGTCGTCGGACCGGAGGTCGTTACCGGAAGCACAAGATTGAAGGCGGGCACTGCAACGAAGCTCGTCCTCAATATGCTCAGCACCGGAACAATGATCAAACTGGGAAAGACATATGGGAACATGGTTGGTGCCGCTCGGAAACAGAGTTTGACAGGGATATGCTGATTGCAATAGATGGTTGACCTGAAAGCCACGAATCTCAAACTGCAACAGCGGTCGCGCAACATGTTACGAACCATCTGTGGCCCAAGATGTCCCGACTCGGACGAGGACTTAGACATCCTTCTGCATGATTGTCACGGAAGCGTCAAGCTCGCTATCGCAACATTGAGCTTGGGGGTGCCAGTGTCAGAAGCGGAGCATCGCCTGTATGAAGTTGGTGGTGTCCTCGCAGACCTCTTGAAAAAGATTGTCGACCCATCACCTCCACAAGACAGCGAGAACCAGAGATATCTTCTGTGCATCGATGGAGGTGGGAGCAAATGTGCGGCAGCGGTCATGTCTGTCGATGGCCAGTATGGGTATGGGGAATCCTCCGGCTGCAATGTGACAGATATCGGCGTGGAAGCCACAATTGCGTCCCTCTCATTAGCAGTACAAAGAGCCTGTGACACCCATCCAACCCTCAAAGGCAAGAACTGGAGACCCAGCTTTTTCTCATCAATATGGATTGCTCTGGCTGGACATGATCGGAAAGGCATCGCAATGGTTGTTGACAAAGCCTTGGAGGACTTGTTCACCCGTTCTCGAGGACCAGGCCTGAAAATCACAAATGATATCGAGCTTCTGGCACTTCCAGCTGCAGAGAAACACAGCGCCGATTCAGCGGTCGTACTCGTCGCTGGGACTGGGTCGGTTGCAATGAGCTTCAAGCGTCAGGGAGATCAGTTCGTTCGTACCGGCAGGTCGGGAGGTTGGGGCCATCTGCTTGGTGACGATGGTTCAGGCTTTGACATTGGGCGACGGGCTATCCGCGTTACACTGGCGGCACTGGATTCTTTCAACGCAGCGCGCATCCAAGAGCAGGGACTCGTGTACAAGCCTGGCTCACACGTCGAAAGGCTCATCCTCGACCGTTTCGCACCCTCAGCCACCGACACACAGGACGTCGACTTGCTGAGCACGGTGCTGACGTGGCCATCAGAAGGGGAGAAGAAGAAAAACATCGCACAAGTCGCTCACCTCGTCATCGAAGCCAGCCAAAGCGACCCGGATGCAAAGGACATTGTTGATGGCGCCGTAGCAGCTCTAGTGCGACTGCTCATCCCCTTCACAAGCTCCGGACAGATCGATCCTCAAACTTCAGTATTAGTCCTGGGAGGTGGGCTGATGCAGAGTACGACTTTCTCTGGCGCAGTGTTAAAGTTGCTCAGCGAGCAAGGCAAGCCTTTCCAGCGTGTTGAGATTGTTGATCATCCCGCCATCTCCGGCGCAGAATACCTGTTGCATAGGCGGAGACGCTGAGTTTGGATTGGACTTCTCTTCCGCGTCGATAGCATCACCCGAACACCTTCAAGAGAGTCTGCTCTCATCATGCGCGAGCCATGCATATTTGCCCTGATGGCCAGCTTGTTTCCAACTCTTCACGTTCGTCTCTAATTCAGTAGGATCTAGGTCTTTAAACTCTAGCCTATCGAAGTGTCAATACAACTTGTTGGTCGAGTCCGCTTACCCATGCGAGAAGCGTCCACCATGACTTGTTGGGCTGACCGGCCGGATACTGTGACATGCTATTGATGAAGGATGAGGAGCCAGCCGTGTGACGCTGCGCAGAGACTCTTACAGGAGGAGGCAAGTATGGGAAGGCCGGCGCAGAGAGAAGTCGGAGTCAGTCTAGAGTGGGAGGTGACACGGGTGAGAAGTTTTGGTTGATCAGATCCTGGACGGCGACTGTCCTACCTGACTCGCCATCAGGGTCATGCGTCACCCTTTCCTCTTCTTCGTCTGACGGTAGGGCCCAGTAGCATCGTGAACGAGTCGAGACACAGCGATAAGTCTGGATGAGTCGAGCAAAGCGATTGCCCCCGAGTGTGGAACGAGTGAAGCTACGGTCTGTATTGGATCGTGGGATGAACACAATGACAGGGTCAATACATTTCGCCTTGGTGATGGAAACGCTCCCGACGCTATGCTCGCGCACATATGAACCCAGGGCTTTGCTCTGGCCGAATAAGTGCGATAGGAAACAATCCACGCGAGCAAATGCACAAAATTCCCCCTGTGGCAATATCCAGAGAGCAAGTACATCGCAACGCCATGCTCTCCGCAGTCACAAATGATGTTATTACACACTTAGAATTTCCGACCCTCTCCCAGCTTTGCATAACCGTTGCATTGCGGCGCCTTCAGTGACTCGAGAAACCCTTCGAGCACCTCGTACACCCTCGTCGATACATCCTGACCCTAAGCAAGGAGTGGCATCACCTCATGCAGGTCATCCAAATCCACCTTGCTCATGAAATAGACCGCACTCATACTTGGGAGATTCGACTCAAGTCCACCGTCCGTCAAACGCCACCTTCGCGTCCCGACAACCGCCAGACAAGGCCTCGTCTTTGCTTCCAAGGTAGGTTTGTCGCCTGTTACACAGGGTGAGGCAGGCGAACTTTTCTCTGATACCCTAGGAATCTACACCTCCTCCACTGGGTATCTATTCGGCTTCCTTCGTTGCGGTCCCCTGCTCATCGCCCTTCTCCCTCGCGGCAGAGAAATCTCTTCGGTATTTCGAAAGCGCTTCGGCCACCTTCTCAAAGTCTTTGACCTCATTGGCCCTCAAACCGGCGATGACCTGCTTCAAGCCCGCGTGGAATTCATCTTTTGTGGCTTTATCCTTGAAATCGCTCGCGGAGGACATTTGCACGAGAATTTTCTCGTCCGGTAAACCGAGCTGGCTGAAATGCTGCTCTTCGCAGTTTGGATCGTTGCAGGTCTGCCCAGAAAGTTCAGTAGGGCAGAGAGGACGAGCGTGATCGATGTTATTGCTATACGTCAACGAGCGGTAGCCCGATTTTACTGTGTCGTTGAAGTCGGAATGAAACCGGTAGCTCTTGAAGGAGCTGAAGGGAGTTTTGTAGGGTACGAAGTGAGCGGTTGGAGTCGCATTGCCGCTAAGGAAAGGAACCCCTTCAGCTGCTTCGCTCTGTCCTGGGGCTGGTTTGACCATGGCATCGGCTTCGGTAAGCTGTGCATTTGATTCGAAATCGTCCCGGGTGTTAGTTGGCACTTCTGAGACAACAGAGACATCATCGACCGGGACTTGTTCTGCCGTGGGAGATGCGACAGGGTCCGATGCTGTTGCTGAACTACCGTTGACAGGAACCTCAGACACGGCTCGAGCGGGAACAGCTTCTACAGCTTCTTTCACTGCTTTCGGCTGGTGGAAATCCTCGCTCTCATCTGGGACTCCGGTCGTCGGTGTGCAACTTTCGATGGGGGCTGTCTCAGGGTCATACTCGTCCTCGTCCTCGTCCTCCGATTGTTGCATTGGCACAGAGGTGTCGACCTCGGCAGGCTCATACTCCTCTTCCTCTTCTTCCTCATCCGAACCAGACATGCTCGCACTTCCGTTACTCTCATTGTCTATATCCATGGTCTCTTCTGCAGACTCTTGTGCCGTCAACGTTGTTGGCTGCGTCTCGTGAGATTCCTCGTAATCTTTAGGTTCTGGTGAGATCTCCATCTCGCCTGCTCCCAGTTGGTCGTCAAGGGCAGCCTGAAGTTGTGCGTCGGCGGACTCAGGTTCTTCGGGCGCAGGGATTCCAGAATGGTGGGAAGCAGGAGGCTCTGTAACGTTGTCTATCCGCATTTCCTGTTCGTGCTCAATGGCGGGTTCGAGCTCGGGGACGTCGACCTGGTTCGACGTTGGGTTGTCACTGTCTTCCATTTGCATTTCAGCATCAACGTCAGCAAGCGTAGCAGCGACAGAGTCCAGCGGCACGTCGACCAGACCCTGGTCGACTTGGTGAGTGGACTCTTGGCTGGCTACGTTCCCGTTGCTCAAGCTTGGCGGTTTTTGGGAATCCGTGATAATTGGTGGCTGTGCCGCTGGAGTGATAACAGGTTCTTGCTGGGCAGGCACTACCTGTTCTTCGGCCAGTTTCTCGAGCTTGATCTGTTGCAGCTCATCTGAGTATTGCTTCTGACCTTCTCGCCCTTCCTTGAGCTGCTGTTCGAAACGGCCAACCTCCTCGTCAAGCTCCTTTTCCTGCGCAACTAATCGGTCTAACTCTGCCCGAAGACTGTGGATTTGTCCGCGAATCTGACTTAGCTCCTTGCGCGAGTTTTCCAAACGACTCTCCGTCTTTTTTACTTCTGCATTGAGGTCTGGCAGACCTTCTTGCAACACTTGTTGACGTTGTACCCGCTGCCTTAAAACTTCTGCCTTCAGTGCGGCAGCCCGTTCTTGAAGCTGCTCGCGAGTCAATTTCGATGCAGTTCGGGTTCCAAAGGGCTGTCGCTGAGCCCCATTCAACTCAAGAGGCTGAGCGATGGGCGAGCTGCTCGGCTGATGTTCATCTCCACCAACCGGAGGCGTTGCAGGCTTTGAAGATGATGGAGATTCTAACTGACTCCTGGTTCGCTTCAGCTTGTTGCGTTCCATTTCAGCAATCCTCCGACGCATAGCTTCGATCTCAGACTGTTTGGCAAGGTACAGTTGATCGCTTCCGGACCCATTGTTTGGGGCAACCTGCAGCGACGTTGTGGCGGTTTGATCAACCCCTGAGGATCTGCTCGTGAAGAGAGAGGTGGCAAGGGACGACTCGTGAGCCTGACGTTCTTGCTGAGAGGGTTGCTCGGGCTCCTGATCCAGGGCCATGGTATCATTCTCAGGATTTTCAACAACTTCACCCTCCGACTCATAATCGGGGTCATTGTCTACGGGTGGGATAGAAGATGTATATCGCAGATCCTGTCGTACATTCGGTTTCTTGCTCGGCGGTTGGAAGGTTGATGAAGTGGCGTTGACGTCCGAGGAGCGCTTCGCTGGCACTAGGGAGGACGACAAAGATTGGAGCGGTGAAGCTTGATTCGTCGATTCAGCTATTCCAGGCGCCTCGCTGGAGCTCATGAAAAGTCCTGGTATCAGAGATGTTACTGAGGGCTGATTAAAAGAGGACACATTGCCCGCTGACAGAGTCGTGACGCTTCCGAACTGAGGAGCCGACTTGGTAACGTCGGCTGAACCGGTGCGGGCAGGAGTGGTCGCTTGTGGAGGAGAAGGTTGTGCTAAGATAGCTTCAGTCCGGGCCTGTGCCTCACGCTTCAGTTGCTCCATCTTCTGCTTCACCAGCTCAATTTGTGCCTTTGATTTGTTTGCCCCCATAACGGACAGAGGGGCAGTGGCTTCTGGCTGGCTGACGGGCGCAACTTGGGGTATGGCAAGGGCTGTAGGAACTTCGGTCGAGCTTGTAGATGTCGTAGCAGGAAGTGACGCCAAAGTCTCTTCCCGTGAAACGGAAGGCTGAGCTATGGGCGGAGGAGTAGGACGACCCGCCTTTGCAGCGAGGAGCTGGGCGATCCTATCTTTTCGCTCCAGGCTAGGATTTGGCGCTGACTGTTGCTTCCTCGCGTCCAGGCCAGCCGGCGGCGGCGGAGGCTCAGTAGTCACTACTGAACTGGCGGGAGCAGCAGGAGCCAGTGGGGTCACAGCTTGGGCCCCAATTGGTATGGGGGCATAGTCATGCGTTTCGACCTTCGCCTGCTGGCCTGGCACGGCTCCGTCCGCGCCAGCCACAGTAACGTCTTTTTCGTTGGGCTGTTCCGGTTCGATCTTAAGGCCAAGCTCTCCATATAACTCGCGCAGGATCTGAGGATTCACGCCTTCTTTGACCAAATCTGCGTAGAGGATCTTGTGAGGCACGAGGGATAGAACTGCGCCCTTAGCAAGTTGTCTCAACTCGGTGTGTGACTTATTATCATAGATTCTCTCCACCTTCTTTGGGGCGCTCTTCTTGGAGGCATTACTGGTGGCCGCGAAGCTCCCTGACGGTCTCTCTTGGATTGTAGCAGGTCGAGTGGGATCATAGGCTGCACAAGGCTTAGTTGGGCTTGAAGAACGATGCTGAGTGATACTTACGAGAAGCGCCACCATCCATTACAGGATCATGTTCGACGAGATTGTTTCTATCTGTATCTTGAGACATATCCGCCTCCTGAACAGGCGTCGCTTGTCCGGTTTGATTCCGAGCACTTGCGAAGAGCATGTCAAGGTCAGACCTCGAACCGAACGAGGGAAGCGACTGGTCTGCAGGCTGATTAGATGAGGAACATCGCGGGCCAAACGCACCTACCTTTGTCGTTGACAAGACTTATCACGCCCCTGGAGATAGGACGCGGATTGTTTGTATTTGCGCTCTGGGCCATAGGCGCATTGTATGTGTGGCTATCTCTTGGCCATTCCATGCCAGCTTGTGCGATCTGTTGTGATCCTATGTAGGGATCGCCGTGCTGCTGCCGCGTATGTTCATTTTGGACAGAGCCTGAACCGAAACCCTGCACTCCAGCCGTGGGAAATTGCGGAAATGGTGATGAGGCGGAGGTGTTCACCGAGGCATTCAGCTGGGGATACCCAGGACTAGGAAGCGGAACTGGGGGAGGAGGCGGAGGTAGAAATCCCCCGCTTGCAAACTGTTTGAAGAAGTCGGAATTGAAGTTGATAGGAGGTGGAAAAGGAGGAAAAGGCGGCGTAGGAAGAGGAAGCTGCGAATTTTGCTCAAATCTCGGACCATTAGTCGAGGGCGGCGGTTGCTGCTGCTGCTGCTGCTGCGGGTAGGTAGGAAATGTCGGTGGTTGACCCTGCCCCTGCGCAGGCTGCTGAGGGAGGCCTGGAGGGCTTAGGATCTGTTGCTGTAGGCCATTAGATGGATATGAGGGATAGTAGGACTGCTGCTGAGGCGCGTATGAGGGTGTGCCCGTGTACAACGGGGTGGAAGAGTAAGGATGCGCCATTTCAGCAGAACACGAGTCGGTAGAAAACAGTCAAGAGAGACGACGCCGTGAACGATGTCATCGGCGCCAAATGGGGCTCCCACAAAGACACGCTCTCACAGACTCCCAAAAACCACTCATCATCATCACTGAGACAGTCCGCAGATTCGACACCAGCAACACGCAGCTTTGTGCATTCACAATGCCCGACAACTTTGTGTTCTGGAGCAGAACTCTTCCTGCAATCGGCCTGAGTGCACAAGTGCTTCCAGAAGGATGGACAGTTACCTTCCAGATCGAGATGGTCGATACGATCTTCTACTTTCGATACATGAGAGTTGGTCAGAGAATCAGTGGTGTCGTTCTGCGCTGCAGACAGACATTGACTCTCACTTGGCACACGGTGTACGGTGGGCTGTTGACATATACACGCAGACTGCTTGTCTACTTTGTGACGCCCACCGTAGCAGCGATGGTGCCTACGGACGAGCACTTCTACGAGTAGGTGGCGACGGTGGCGCGTCGGTTGCCCTGCGCCCTCAGCGCCATCCCCAATCGAGGCTGCAACAAACAACACCCACCATTACCCACTGGGGTTGCTTACACTGTCCATGTTACTGAATCGATATGTACTAATGCATTGGCAGCAATAGCACTCGGACGCTTGTGGGTGACAGCGCATCCTCCCTCCCTGGCGGCAATATGCTGCTTCACGACCGCAGTCCCGACACATCTCCCTTCAGCGGCCAGAGCCAGCGGCCCTTCACCAGATCAATTCATTCAGATATGTCGATACAGTCACCAATGTCTCCATCCAGCTACAACAAGTCACTACTCTTTGCGTCTCCTACGCCGACACCCACGGCAACCTCCAGACATGAACGACAACAGTCGCACTCGCCCACCGCGTCCTTCAGCTCCGTTCCCTCCCATATGCGCAACAACTCGCTTCAGCGACAGGCGAGCACCTCCAGTACATTTGCACCCAAGTTCATCAAGTCAGAGGAAATGCGTAAGAGTGAGGACAGAATTTCAGCCATCGAAGGCGAGAATGACTTTTCGGGGAAACGTTACGTCTGGGTCAAAGATCCTGAGAGGGCGTTCGTTCGAGGATGGATAACAGAAGACTTACCGGGGAACAAAGTCGCTGTACAATTCGACAATGGGTCATCAATAGAAGCCGATGTCGACGAGGTGGATAAGGTCAACCCGGCGAAGTTCGACAAAGCCGACGACATGGCAGAACTCACTCATCTCAATGAAGGCTCAGTCATCCACAACCTCCACACCCGATATCAGGCAGATCTTATCTACACATACTCCGGTCTGTTCTTGGTCGCCATCAATCCATACTGCCCCTTGCCCATATACGGTAACGACTATGTTCGCATGTACAAAGGGCAAGCGAGGGAAGACACTCGACCCCACATTTTTGCCGTTTCCGACGCTGCCTTCCGCCGCTTGGTCGAGGAAGGGGAGAACCAAAGCATCTTGGTGACCGGAGAGTCGGGTGCCGGCAAGACGGAGAATACCAAAAAGGTGATTCAGTACCTGGCTGCCGTCGCGACGTCGGATTTGGACACGCCGGTGACGGGCAGAACACCAGGGAAGCAGCTCTCGAATCTCTCCCAACAGATCCTTCGTGCCAATCCCATTCTCGAGTCCTTCGGTAATGCCCAGACGGTCAGAAACAACAACTCATCCAGGTTCGGAAAATTCATTCGGATTCAATTCACTCGGTCTGGCCAAATTGCTGGCGCCTTCATCGATTGGTATCTCCTCGAAAAGTCAAGAGTGGTTAAAGTCAGCCAGCAAGAACGGAGTTACCATGTCTTCTACCAGCTGCTGGCCGGAGCAGACCAGCGGATGAGAGATGCTTTGCTCATCTCCGGCATGGATGTTGAGGACTTTGCTTATACTCGAGCTGGCAATGACACCATTGGTGGAGTTTCTGATCGCGATGAATGGAACACCCTGATCGAAGCCTTCCACATCATGAACTTTACCGAGAAGGAGCAGATGGCTATTTTCCGGACAGTGGCCGCGATATTACACCTGGGCAACGTCGGCGTCCGCCAAGAGAGCAGAGCTACAGACCAAGCTTCGCTGACCGTCGAGGCTCGAGCGTCCATAGACAAGGCTTGCCGGTTGTTGGGTGTACAATCCGAGCCATTCGTCAAAGGTCTCCTACATCCGAGAGTAAAGGCCGGCCGAGAATGGGTTGAAAAGGTCCAAACACCCGAGCAAGTGCGTCTTGCGCTTGATGCGCTGTCCAAAGGCATTTACGAACGCGGGTTCGGAGACCTTGTGTCCAAAATTAACCAACAGCTTGATCGCGGTGGTGTCAGCAGCGATGATAGCCACTTTATCGGAGTGCTCGATCTTGCCGGATTCGAGATATTTGAGACCAACAGCTTCGAACAGTTGTGCATCAACTACACCAACGAAAAGCTGCAGCAGTTCTTCAACCACTACATGTTCGTTCTAGAACAAGAAGAGTACGCGCGCGAGCAGATCGAATGGCAGTTCATTGACTTCGGCAAAGATCTCCAGCCTACGATTGATCTAATCGAGCTGCCCAACCCTATCGGTATTTTCTCCTGCCTTGACGAAGACTCGGTGATGCCAAAGGCTACGGATAAGTCTTTCACCGAGAAGTTGAATTCTTTGTGGGAGAATAAGACTACCAAATATGCGCCCGCGCGTACTCGGCAAGGCTTCATCCTCACGCATTATGCGGCTGAAGTTGAATATTCAACAGAAGGCTGGCTGGAAAAGAACAAAGATCCTCTCAACGACAACCTAACTCGTCTTCTCGCGGCCTCGAGAGATGAGCACATTGCGACTCTCTTCAGCGACTGCGTCGACGAGGTTGATGAGCCTTACAGCCCAAGAAGTCGAGTCAAAAAGGGCTTGTTTCGAACTGTTGCCCAGAGACACAAGGAGCAACTGAGCATTCTGATGCGGCAGTTGCACTCAACACAACCTCACTTCGTCCGGTGTATCCTGCCCAATCACAAGAAGAAACCGAAGCAATTTGTTGCGCCCTTGGTCCTGGATCAATTGCGCTGTAACGGTGTACTTGAGGGCATCCGAATAGCGCGCACTGGCTTCCCGAACAGATTGACATTTGCAGAGTTTCGATCGAGATACGAGGTCCTTTGCAAGGACATGCCGAAGGGATACTTGGGCGGCCAAGAAGCGGCGAAGATCATGCTCAACCGGTTGAAAATGGAACAATCAAACTATCGCGTCGGTCTGACGAAGGTATTCTTGCGGGCGGGAGTCTTGGCCGACTTGGAAGAGCAACGAGACGCCTTGATCCGGGAGATCATGTCTAGGTTCCAGTCCATCGCTCGAGGCTTCATGCAACGACGCATGGCCTTCAAGCAGCTTTACCGTGCAGAAGCTACGAGGGTGATCCAACGAAA
The DNA here is from genome assembly GCA_002099365.1 of Phialophora verrucosa. NCBI lineage: Eukaryota > Fungi > Ascomycota > Eurotiomycetes > Chaetothyriales > Herpotrichiellaceae > Phialophora > Phialophora verrucosa. The sequence continues at coordinate 1,483,454 of MSED01000015.1, read as the reverse complement.
CCTCAACGTCTACCTCGATCTTCAAGCCAACCCGTGGTGGCGGCTCTTTGTCCGCATGAAACCTCTGCTGGGAGCGACTCGTACTGCGAGCGAGGTCAAGAAGCGAGACGAAAAGATTGAACAGCTGCATGTCAAAATGAGACAAGATGCAGCAGAAAGACAGCGAGTGGAAGACGAACGAAGACGCGCAGAAATCGAAGCGCAACGCATCCAGCAAACACTCGACTCGGAGCGAGCACTAGCATTGGACAAAGAAGAGATCTTCAAGAGGCTGCAATACCGAGAAAGTGAGCTGTCTGAGAAGCTGGCCGAGGCCATTACCGAACAAGAAACACTCGAGGACCAACTCGACGAAGCGCTCGACTCGAAAAAGAAGACAGAAGAGGAGTTGGCAACTCGTCGAGAGCAAGTCCTCCAGGCGGGCCAGATCATAACGAGACTGGAGGCAGAGAAGAAAGATCTGCAACGTCAAATTGATAAGCTCGAAGATGAGCTGGAGCACGTGGAAAAGACACACACGCAGAACGACGACAGATTGCAAACCATCAGCCAGGAGCTGCGGTCATTGAAGAGCAACTTGAGTGTCAAGGACCGGAAGATATCCGAACTCGAGACAAGCTTGCAGCAGGCCGAAAAAGACAAGGAAAGCCGTGCATCGAGTCTCGAGCAAGAGCTCCGTTCTCTGAGGAGTCAGCTGTCACAGCGCGACCGTGCCTCGGAAGGTCTTGAGCAGGAACTCCGTTCTGTGAAGAACCAGCTTGCGCAGCGAGATCGTGCCACCGAGGACCTGGAGAAGAAGCTCCATCGTGCCGAAACTCTCCGCGCAGAGGAGAGCAGACGACAAGCTGAAGACTTTGACGTCGAAATCCGCGCGCTGAAGAACGAACTCAATTCAAAGGATCGCAAGTTGCAGGATCTCGAAAGCACGCTCTCCAAAATCGACAAAGACGCCGAGGCCAAGCTTGCAAGTACGGCCACCGAGCTTGACCAGTCCAAGAAACTGCTACGAGAATTGCAGGGCCAGAATGACGAGCTTAGGAAGCAAGTCACGGCCGCGGCGCTTGCTACGTCCAAACACCAAGAGAACCTCCGTCGGAAAGAAGGCGAGCTTTCGGCTCTGATGGCAGATGTCGAGCAACGCGAGCGCGAGAAGCTCGAGCTGAGGAAAGAGAATGAGAAGCTGGCTGGCGGGTTTGAAGACCTGTCGGCAGCCAAGAGAGAGGCGTTGACTGAAATGGAGAGGTTGCGAGAGCAGAGAACGAGGATGGAACAGGAAGCTGTGGAGGTCAAGCGGTGTTTAGAGAGGGTGATGCCGTTCTTTACGCAGCATTTTGCTTGATGCGGCGGTCGGGTGGTAATGTGCAGTGAACGTCGACATGAGAAGATGATGTTACAGTAGCTTTGTGGCAGGGCAGTGTTGTAGCTACTTCAGCGGAGTGATTGTTTAACGTCCTGGGCGTCGTGCATATGGTATGGCGAAGACTTCCGGTGGAATGCGTGTCCTTACATGGCACTGTACTGTACATACTGTGTAGCTGTCCAGACGGAACAGCGAGGGCATTGTGAACAGTAAACAGCCGGTTAAAGTCCCTCCGAAGATCGGCCAGGCCGGTCAGCCTCGTCGTCGCCTCCGCAGCCTCGTGTCCGTGTCCACCAATGGTCCGTGCGCATGAGCTGAGAATTCTTGTCGTCTCAGCCAAGCTGATTCTATTCGTACGCAGATGAATACTGCCCTCACAGTCCATATTAGAGCGATGGCTTCCTGCGCCGCAACACACTGCAATCGCTCCTCATGAATCCTCTGCAGACCATTCGCCCCGGGTCGTGTGTCCGTAAACCGCCTAAACGGCCGGTAGGGACTGAAAATGATTGGTTCGAGCCTCAACATGCCACTGCCGAGGCCACGGCGTCGAACCTTACTGCCGTGCTACAAGCGATCAAGTGCGCTCGCGCTTTAATTGGCAGGATGAGCTCGCGGGGGCGCATCTCCCTTGGATCCTGTCTTCCTTCGTGTGCATCCGTCTGTCTCTGGAGATGGAAATTTCGCAGAGGGAAGAGCCTGTTCTCTCCGCCCCATGGCATCAGCTCTCCGCGACCTCGAGCTATGAGTTCGCGCTTTAAGCTGAGACAGAGCATAAAGAAAGCTAAGCGGACTTGCAAAACTAGTCAGTCAAGCTAATTAGGTCGGTTTCTTCAAGAGTGGCGCGAGATTAAATCCATGATATGATATGGTCCTCACTCCCGCTCGACTGGATTGCGTTTGACCATCCTGGCGATCAAGCCCAACGGCGCTGGATGCGCAAGTCCGGTCGTGGAGCCACGAGGTAGATATGGACAGCTGTAGGCAACATGTCGCGAGCACGGTCGGCCGGGTTTCGAATCTCCTGTCCCTGCATCGGTACCAGCTTCTACGCCAGCAAGAAGACTTTTCGCATAGTTCCCCGGTGTCCAGTCCGGGGTCCAGACTCCGTTTCCGCCATCCATCGAAACGGAGCGTCAAACATGTTGCTATTGCTGTGCTCGCGACACTGATAAGCGTGGCCGTTGTCGCTGTGAGCCTAATCCTCCTGTTTTCCGGAAAGGAACCCCCACCTCCTGCACCACGGCAGCCAGAGTTCGCGTGGCAGCACTTTCCGGTCGACAAGGGATATTTTGAAGGTTTGCGAAAGCTGGTTCCCGCCAGCGCGAGCGCCAGCCAGGGAGAACAGGTTGCGCGGCGTGTCTCTTCTTCAGGCAAAAGTGGCAAGGGCAAGCTCTATCCCGATCCCGTCGAATATAATCCCTACACGCTGCCGTCTGGTTCGCAGACTCATCCCGCTGCAGAACGATGTTTTCTCGACGAAGAGGACACAGTCACCCCGCCGATCATCTGGGCCTACAACGGCGTGCCTGAACAGGCACCGGAACCAATGCTGGGCTCTCACGAGGTGCTTGGTCTCAATAAAGATGTCTGCTTTGACAGATATGGCAGGTACGCGGGTTATGGGCTCGGATACCCCGTCAGCGAGGGAGGCACTGGGCTCGGGATGCACGGCGACATGGACGGCACGGACATGACGCTGAACAACGACTTGCGGATTGACTGGCGTGGCGTCGATCTCGGCCGCGCACAGCGCATATGCGGGGAGAAGAATCGGTATCGCTTCTCGACGCCACCCGAGCCGTCATACTCGGACGACGACGTCTTCCACTTCCACCAGACAGGTATGTGGCCCGCCTCGTCGCCGCCGTCGCCGGAGCGTGCATCACCACCGGAAGCCGAACCCAAACGCGATTCCGGACCCGAAGAAGACGACGCGGACAATTCTCAAAATCGCACCCACATAGCCCGAACCGCCGTCGTCCTCCGCCTGTGGGACCAATACAACTGGACGAACCACTCACACCTGTACATCCGGTCGCTCGTGACGGAGCTCAACCTCAACGCCGGCGCCGCCTACGACATCCACCTCCTCGTCCAAATCAAAGATGGTAGCCCGATCTGGGCGTCCCCGCACGTCTACGACGCCGTGCTCGAACGCGTGGTCCCGCGCGAATACCGATCCATGACGACCCTGTGGTCCGAGGATCTCATGCGCCTGCTCTACCCGGGCCCGTTCGAACCGCAGTTCAACCGCCCGGGGCCGATCCACGCCGTCGGCCGAAGCATGCACATGGCGCTGCAGTGGTTCGCGGCCCACCATCCCGAGTACGACTTCTTCTGGAACTGGGAGATGGACATCCGCTACGTGGGGCATTGGTACGAACTGTTCGACCGCGTCGATCGGTGGGCGCAGTCCCAGCCGAGGGAAGGCCTGTGGGAGCGCGCCGCGCGGTTCTATATCCCCTCTGTGCACGGGAGTTGGGAATCCTTCGCCAACGACACGGCGAGGAGGGCGCGCCACCAGATCAGCGACGATAATAACCGCGAAGGCCATAGCGGGGGAGAGACTGAGAAAGAGGATAGTCTGATCTCCGGCCCCCAAACGTTCCCCGGCTGGGAGGAAGACGACCGCACCGCCATCTTCGGCGAGGACTACCGCGCGAGATTTGGACTTTCCGCTTCTATCTCCTCCGACTCCGACCCCGCCTCGGCCTCATCAAGTTCCACCCCTGGAGACGAACCAGCCGACTACATCACCTTGCTCCCGCAATTCCAACCGGCGCGCACGTTCTGGATCTTTCGCGCCGACGTCTCAGGCTACAGCACGGCGGAGCCGATCCCGCCGCGCCGCGCCAGCATCGTCACCGCGAGCCGCTTCTCCCACCGCCTCCTGACACTCATGCACCGCGAGACCGCGCTCGCCCGGCACAGCATGGCCGGCGAGATGTTCCCCGCCAGCATCGCCCTGCACTATGGCCTGAAGGCCGCGTTCGCGCCCCACCCCATGTACTTTAGCAGGACGTGGAACGACACGGCGTATGTGGAGCGCGTGTTCAATGGGAACCCCGTGACAGGCGAGGCCGGCGGCTATGCCGACAGCGTGTTTAGCGAGGTGCCGCAGCACAATTTCAGGGGGGCCTCGTATTATTACGACGCAGCGTTCGCGGGCTCGTTGTGGCGGAGATGGTTGGGGTATCGCGTTGGTGGGGAGGGAGGCGCGCAGTGGGAGAGGGATGTGGACAAGAGCAGTGGGAGGATGTGTCTGAGGAGTGTGTTGCTTCATCCCGTCAAGCGGGAGGAGGACGATATCGGGTAGGAGGGATGTTTCTGACCAGTCCGTTGCTTCTTCACTTCATCCTGTGGAGCACAGTGAGGAATGCATTGCTTTTCCAATGCACTAGAAGACGGGCGGTGTCTGATAGGAAGGAGTATGATGTATGTGCCCATGTTTTGTTTTCAGCGACTATTAGAGTTTTATACAGAACGTAGGTGTGGTGTTGTACAGCAGTTTATCAGTACTGCAACAGCAAAGGAAGTCAGATCTCGAATAACTTTTCTCGACCCCTCCCCCCATGTCAGACGACCTGGAACATCTTAATCTCCATGCTTTGTGTGCCATGATCCTCCCAAGAGAAAACATCCGCCACCCTTCAAGCTCCTGGCCTGGTAGCACATTCCCTCTGATTCTATACCGTCATCGCCATATTCGTCCCATCTAGTATTGATCACGTAGTAAGGTGGGAAATTGACCCCTTTTCGAACAAGGGACGCCCGGATGTACAACAGCGTCGCTCCTACCGAAGTAAGAGGGATGATATCATCGTCGCTGGTGTCTCTGACAAGATCTGCGACGATTTGCGCATGTTTGTACGGACCCGACCAGGCGTTGAGATCGTAGTTCGGGCCCCATGGTGCCTCACACCGGGCTGTGATGATGCCAGCATCTTCACGAGACTCGGAGTGAGAAATCATCCGCTGGACAATGTTCTCGTCCAAGTAATAGACATCGGCGTCGAGCCAGACAACGTGCTGCTCATCACGGAGGGCACTCAGCATCAGATAGTTTCTAAGTTGTGCCAGTTCGGTGCGACGTGCCGTTTGAGACTCGCTATCATGCCGATGCTCTCGATCAAGGGCGGCGTCAGTGTTGAATCCCCTGTGCAAGAAGATAGTGACTCGAGCGACGGGCATGTCCTTCGTGGCTCGTACAAAGTGGTTGTATTCATCCTCTGAGCTCGTCATGAGACCAAGTGACATGTTTTGCAAGTTGAGGTTCGTGGCTGTGAGCATCTCCAGGAAGTCCTCGAAGGAACGTTGTCTGTTCGCAACCAGTCCCGGGGCAAGACCCCAAGATGTCTCGTCATAGGTGAGGATGAGCCAGAGGAGGTCTGGATCTGCGCCTGTCATTGCTCTTTCGTACCTCCTGACATGTTTGCCGATTTGCTCTTTTGATTCATGATGTTCTCCCTCTGAAACACTTTGTGGTCGGCGGGCAGGCTCTGTCGGACACTCCTCTCTCAACGAAATGCTAAGTCTGGAGATCCATTCCGAACCGCTGAGTACTGATCGCCACAGCAGTGAGCGCATGTAAACACCGCTGGGGGAACTCATGACTCACCGAGTAATGTGGTACCAAGGAGGACAAGCAATAGAAGGAGGGCGACGAGCCCCCGAACTCGCGGATTGAAAAGCAAGGGCACCATCATCACCAGACGAGATGGCAGATGGCTCTTGCAGCAGGCCAACGTCAACAGCAGTGAGAAACAGAGATTTGCCAGCTTCTCAGACCCGATCGTGAGACGGTGTAGCAAGTGAACCACACAGCAGGTGCTCGGGACCTATAATCCTGGAGTAGTGCAACTCAAGAAGTATATGCATTTTGCAAACGTACCTCAGAATCAGGAGAATATTGCTTCGGTTCATGCTGGTGGCGTCTCGCGCTCCTGCTCCTGCCTGCTGCGCTCAGAAGCACTTGAATCATGGCAGGAGCCAAGTTGGGATCGGCGGGTGCAATCGACGAGCTTCACAGCAACAATTTGGCAATACGAGACGTGCCAGGATTGTAATATCGTGATGGAACGAATATGGCCACATGATTCCGAATCATTTGATGACAAAGGTCGTCACTCACTCGTTTCGAATCAATGAAATTCAACTCACTCAGGCGAGACAATCCCAAGGAGTAGAACCCTTGTTGCTAGGAGTGCTCAAGCCGTTCCACCGCACAGGGGTTTTCAACCCGGGCTGGACCATGATGGGATTTACACTGACACAGAACGAGGTTCGCGGAATGGGGAAAACGCTCGTGTTCCTAATGAGTGTGGCAAACCCAGAGACATGGGACTTCAAGTCATGCAGCATGTCTCAAGAGCGCTATATGCGGAGAACACTATTCATCATTCTTCGACGGGAAAAACGAGAGCCACAATGGCCATGAGGACGTGATATCATGAATTCCAGCCGAGCCAGTATTAGCGATAATATCGGGTACGATAGAGGAGAACTCGAGAGAGCAGTGTCGGTTGGTTTAGGTTTGCTCCTCCGTAACTGCACTTTATTGCGGCGAAGTAAACAAACCTCTGGCGACGCGACGCGTTTTTGACGCGTTTAGCCCCTCAGGCTCCCCAGGGGATTTCAGTTTCGCAATCGAACAAACAGATTTCCACTTGCGACACTTCCTCAACATCAAGATGGCGACTCTGGTAGACTCAATACTGAATTCAGACGCCTTTGGCGCAACACCATCGTCTCCGCGACGAGCCCAGAACGGCATCCCTTCCTCCTCCCGCGCACGCCCTTTGCCGTCCGAGAGCAATGGCATCCCTTCGGAGGCGGACGTTTTCCCAGATGATGAGGTCGTAGGCGCTGCGCGCAACAGACGACGAAACCCTCTAGATCGCAACGTCCCCCAAGTCACAGACAAGGCCGGAGAGAAAGTGCAACAAGCGTTTGAGGATTTTCTCGAATCGCATATTGAAGAGCCATCGTCTTCTGCAGCGCCTCCTTCAAGCGAGCTGAGAACAGACAAATACTACATCAATCAAATCCATGGGCTGCGGGAGTTCCAGCTCTCCACTCTTTACGTCGACTTTCGGCACCTACTATCCTACAAGGAAGGTCCCATCCTTGCCGATGCGATCGCAAACCAGTACTACCGGTTCTTGCCTTTTTTGATCCAGAGTCTGCACAATTTGCTCTCCAAATACGAGCCTGTCTACTTCAAAGATCACCGTCAGATAACGAGCAATGCCTCACAAACGGGCACCTCCTTGGCGGGAAATGCGACAAGCGAGGGAAGCAGCCAGGGAGAGAAGACGCTTAATCAACAGACGGACAAACTTTTCACCTTGGCCTTCTACAATCTTCCACTTGTATCAAGAGTGCGACAACTACGAACAGACCAAATTGGCAAACTGCTCTCCATCTCAGGAACAGTCACCAGAACATCCGAGGTTCGTCCCGAGCTGGCTCTCGGAACGTTCATCTGCGAAGCATGCAACACCACCGTCCCCAACGTTGAACAGACCTTCAAGTACACCGAACCCGCGGTGTGCCCTAACCTCACCTGCGGTAACAAGGTGGCATGGCGGTTGGACATCCGCAACAGCACCTTCGTGGACTGGCAGAAATGTCGAATCCAAGAGAACAGCTCTGAAATCCCGACTGGAAGCATGCCGCGCACGATTGATGTCATACTTCGAGGAGAACAAGTCGAGCGGACAAAGCCTGGCGAGAAGTGCATCTTTACAGGCACGTTGATAGTGGTGCCGGATGTGTCTCAGCTAGGAATTCCCGGTGTCAAACCCGAGGCTTCAAAGGATAATCGAAATTTCCGAGGAGCAGACGCCGGCGGCGCAGGTGTCTCAGGGCTAAAGGCCCTGGGTGTCCGAGATTTGACATATCGAATGGCATTCCTTGCCTGCTTCTCTTGCCCGGACACCACCACACCTGGTCAATCAGCAAGCCAGCTGAATGGTCAATCCATGAACATCCTCAACTCGCTTCAGCAGACAGACCTCTTCGAAAAGTACGACGATGGAATCAAGGCTCAAGAAGCATATCTCGAGACCCTAACACAAGCCGAAATCGACGAGTTGAGAAACATGGTGCATTCTGACAAAATATACAGTCGGCTGGTCAACAGTCTGGCACCTACCGTCTACGGCCACGAGATAGTGAAGAAAGGTCTTCTTCTCCAGCTTTTAGGCGGTGTCTCGAAGTTGACCCCCGAGGGCATGGCCCTGAGAGGCGACATCAACATCTGCATCGTTGGCGACCCATCAACCTCCAAGTCCCAGTTCTTGAAATACATTTCCTCATTTTTGCCCCGAGCGGTTTACACCTCAGGCAAAGCATCAAGCGCGGCAGGTCTCACAGCCGCGGTCGTCAAAGACGAAGAAACAGGCGAGCACACGATCGAAGCCGGTGCCCTCATGCTCTCGGACAGCGGCACCTGCTGTATCGATGAATTCGACAAAATGGACATCTCGGACCAGGTCGCCATCCACGAAGCCATGGAACAGCAGACCATCTCGATCGCGAAAGCCGGTATTCACGCCACCTTGAACGCGCGCACATCCATTCTCGCAGCCGCAAACCCCATCGGCGGCCGATACAACAGAAAAACAACCCTTCGAGCGAACATCAACATGTCCGCCCCCATCATGTCCCGCTTCGATCTCTTCTTCATAATCCTAGACGAATGCAATGAAGCCACGGACCGCCATTTGGCAGACCACATTGTCAACTTGCACATGCTCCAAGACGATTTCGTTCAACCTGAGTTCAGCACGGAACAACTACAGCGGTACATCAAGTTCGCACGCACCTTTAAACCTAAGTTCACCCCGGTTGCAAAGAGATTGCTGGTTGACAGATATAAGGAGCTCAGGTCGAACGACACAGGTGGTGTAGTAGGCAAGAATTCTTACCGCATTACAGTCCGGCAGCTCGAGTCACTGATCAGATTGAGTGAAGCCATCGCCAAGGCGAATTGCGTGGAGGAAATCACCGAGGACATGGTCAACGAGGCGTTCGACCTGCTGAAGCAGTCGATCATCAGCGTCGAAAAGGACGACGTGGACGTCGAAGACGACGAAGACGAGAATCAAACCCAAGGCCAGCAGGATGGTGCGGAGGGAGATAGTCCCATGGCTAATGCGGATGGTGATAATGAAGAGCAGGATGGAGCTGCTCCTCAAAATGCCCGCGCCTCCGCCACTCCAGCACCAAGGCCAACTACGAAAATCACGTTCGAAAAGTTTCACTCCATCCAGACAATGCTGGCCACTCGCATACGCGATGAAGAAGACCGGACAGGCGAGGGACCTGAGCGAGACGCTCTTTTGTTGTGGTATCTCGAGCAGATCGAGGAGCAGTTGGGCAGCGAAGAAGATGTCGAACGGGAGAGAGCATTGGCACGCAAGGTGTTGAAGAAGATGGTCAAGGTACGTTGGTCCATTTTGTTCTACGCGCGTCCCAATCCTGCGGCCAAAATACTACACCAGACTCTAATGCAGATTTACAGGATAACGTGATCATCGCGATTCGAGGAGAAGGTCTTGTTGAAGGCGACGACGACGATGCCGCTGCTGCTTCTTCTTCCAGAGCGAATCAGAGGTTGATTTACGCGATGCACCCGAATTGCGGCTTCTTCGACGAGGAATGAAACGACCGAGTAATGAGCATGAATGGATTCTGACGGGTCCGCTGGGATGATGAAGTGTGTAAGATTGGATGGTGTTCTAAGTAATCACAGTATGCTACACATGCAGGAGACCGAATAGTACAGTACGATCAGCTAGCTTTTCCCGAGCCTTGTGCTGGTCTGGTTTTGCTCTGGTCTGGGCATGAATACAGGCTCCCGAACTCGACATGGCGCTCATGACTTTGCACTGCAACACATCAAAGAGGAATGCAATGTACATTTGTTTTCGTGGGGGCCCAGCGTTATTGAAAGATCTTTCGTTGATGCCACGACTACTAATGACTACTGTAGTGGTCTGTAGATGAACGGTTTAGAGTAGCATTGATGAGAGGCTGTAGGCACCACGGGCATCTCCAGCGGCCCAATTTCGGCGATCCGCCCCGCCAAATGGCGCACTAAGCTCAACCCGAAATATGACTTATAATGATTACATGACCGCAAAGTCACTCATCAATTGGTCCTCCACGATGGTGTAACGGTAACATAGCTGGCTTTCATTAGGAAGTCCTGAGTGCGCAACATCACCCAGCAGCCCCGGGTTCAACTCCCGGTCGTGGAATTTTCTTTTTTGTCACCTTTCAAAGACTGGGCTTTTTTGTTTTGTTGATACAGTCAGTACCTTTGATGTTTTTGGGCTCTTTTTCTTTTCTTCGTTTCCCTGGGTACGTGTCTCTGCGTACCACGTACCACGTACTTCGCAGTCTTGGCCTTTTTGTTTCACAGCGTCCTGGTCCTTGAAGTCTCGATCTTTGGGAGTTCCACACTCTGCGAGTTATTCAGTGATCCTGTTGATGGCTCCTTTCCTCCTTATTTCTATACTGTGAAGCAGGAAGGAAGACATACGGGAGGTCAGATTGTCTATTGCATTGCGATACTATGCCACCATGCTCCTGGGAGTGTTAATTATGCCCTACACATCAAACAACCTGTTCTCCACGCTCCTGTCCGACTCCCGGTGCGCCCGGAGCAACGACGTTCGGTCTCGAGACGGGAGTATGTACTGCACCACCACACGCTATGGGAGCGTTCGCAAGTAAAATAACCTTTCCTTCCTTGTATGATGCCCGAGGAGAGCGAATCCACGGACTGTACTGTAGCATGAGCACACAGTCGCTCTTCATACACGCACCGCGTGGGGCAAGCGCTGTTCTGCCCATGCCGCACGCTGGCTTGTCACTGAAGGGCTCTTCTATTTTGCGAACTACATAGCCCGAGGTCGTGGGATGGTTATCTGCTATGGGATATGGTATGGGATAGTATGCAACGGTAGTCGCAGCGTGGATTCCTCCCAGGACAATAACTCCTCCAAAGACAGCAGCAATATCTTATTCCAATGACCCTTGCAAAAACGACTTTTGGCAGAACGGTTAGATAAATCCAGCCTCAGATGCGCAGAGCGGCCTCGTTGTGAGAGGAGATCTCACGTTCAGCCCAGCCCAGCCCAGCTCAGCCAGTCAGTAATACTCCGACACGCATCCTTTGACCTGGAAGTCCACGGTCAAGGAAATTTCCTGTTTCGTGTCTTGCCGTTGCATCCCCTCATCGCCAGCGCCGAGGAGATCTCTTCGTCAAACGATATCTTGGGAGCCGTGCCTCCGTACCCAAAGTTGGCGCCTCCATTGTCTCCTCTGCTCAACATCGTCAGTCTCTGACACTCATTGTCAACCGAGTGAGGTGGAAGACATGGACGAGCTAGATTCAGTGGCCCGCATAACATGGCGCGGTCAAGGAGCCCGGCCGGCTAGATCATATAATCTTCCCGACCCTCTTCTTCGACCCCATCCATGAAGACATCAGTCATGCTACTCTCGCGCATTGAAGGATCTGACGCCAAGCCGGTCGCGCCACTAAATTCCCAACTCATACGCTCGGACCATCTGCCTGTAGCGGTTGTAAGGCTCGAGACGTGAGAAAGCGAGACATTGCTTTGAAGGCGTCTGGAAAGCCCCTTGAATGACCTGAATCCAGAGCTCACTGAGGACGTATACGAGCGTGCCATAGGAGGGTTGAGGAGATAGCTCAAGGTCGAGATCAGCTCCTGCTGCTGGACTCGAGCTTGATGCCCACCTGTGAATCGTTCTGCACCGCGACCGGCGCGTGCGCCAGAAACCTCGACTGACGACTCCGGCTTTTTACCGTCTCCAATTACTGGAATACCTGCTACGGCGGCACCAGCGCGGACGGGAGGGTTGCCGTAGATTGTGCTTAATGACGGATCGGTTTTCGGCAGTGAATTTAGTTGTCCAAGGTAGATCTCGATGAATTCCGCGTACTTAGTACTCCCCTCAATCCAGTGACCGTCAAGCGCCCGTCTGACATCTTGTGCTGCACGGTAGAGCCTGTCATAGCAATGCTGTAGAGTGTCAACTGTGTTGTCTATATTGTTCGATTTCCGAATCAATGTCACCAGCACAAATGGTAGTGTCGCCATAGCTTGAGTTGCGATTCGGTCAAGCAATTCAGTGCGGGTGAAAGGCCAGAGCAATAGACCCGATGCTTGGTAATTTGTGGGGCGGTGGTGTTCCAGGGCCAGGCATGCTAGAGCCAGAGCGAAACTAGGAGAGGGGCTTTCGTCAGGATGCCAGTGCTTTTCGAGATCAATCATCATCGAGCCCCTCCGAAGACAGTGTTCCACTTCCGTCAAAGCTTCCAAAAAGAAACGCCGGAAGTCATCCGAAAGCAAAAGGGAGTTCAAGACGTCTCGTGGCCAGTCACGGAGGTCTTTGGTCCACAGAGCCTTCGTATTGAACCTCAGAGCAAGAGTAGAACTCTTACCACCTCTCAGTCCGTCTTGTAAGATATTGGCAGCGTAATGAGTAGTGGACCAGTACTTTGGCGGTACTGAAGCTGAAACTTCCACGAGTAGGCTCTCTGCCAGGGTGAGGAGTCTCTGTAGTTCACAACTCAAGCTGGTACCTGGCCACAGATGACGTTCACGACCAAAGTACCGCTCTCGCCAATCGTAGAGCTGCTCAACGAGATCATTCGCTATCAGCACTTGCTCATCAGTCGAAGCAGACCGTGCGCAAGTGGCTGCCAGAAACACCAGCTGCGGACCCCATAACTGGTCTGACTGTATCACATCATTGATGCTAGAAGTGATCAGATACCAAAGCTCGAATGCCTCGCTAAAGCACTCCACGTAGGTAAGAACCAAGGCGGTATGTGCGATCTGTGGAAGAATTTCAAGATTTCGCTCGGACACAGCAATTCTGTGGTGCGAAGGGTTTCGCACTGCCCTTGACAACTCAGATTGCCAAAACCTTCGTACCATCTCCGTCGGCTCGTACACAGGCAAACGAAATTGAGGGTACGCGACGTTGGCCGCCGGTCCTTCCGCCGTAGCACATGGCCCTTCTCCATTCAAGGCCAGGGTTGGGGCTATGTGTTTGGACGTCATCGAGGCTTCTTTAAGTTTCGATTGCAAGATCTGTTCGGAAGACGTTGACACCTCTGGCGTAGGGTCTGACGCATATTGAGCGGGCTCACTCTTTTGTATGAGTTCCCACTTTCTCATTTGAGTGTCAAGCTGGCTTCGTGTAATACGGACATTGAATTGGGCTTGAAGATGTCGCAGGGTGTCTGCCGTGCTGACACCCCCATAGAGGAGCTCCGAGACTTGCGGCTTGAGATGTTCCCACTGTTCCTTGGACAACCGTCTATTGTAACGAGGATTGTTCGGGTGTTGTTGGATAAAAGGATCCGCCCGCTGGGTGAGTCGGGCGGCTTGCATCCTGACTTCGCAAGATTAGAAGGCTCTGGGAAGCGACTTGATACCCCACGCATGAGCCGCCCATAGAATGTTATTCCCAGAGAATGAGAAAAGAAGGGTGGACTGGGAGAAAGCGCCTTGCGAGGCTCGAGGGACCCCGAAGCTTAAATGGATCCTGCGGAGGTGGCGCCTTGAAGGATTTCCTAATTCGGCCGCCCTGCTCAGCCTGATTCGACAGACATGAGACCATCTTGGCGTCACCCCTATCGGACACTTTACTGGAAGGATATGTCTGTTCATCATGGCAGTCCAACAAGAGTCCATTCTGATGTACGCCTCGACGCCTCCGAATAAGAATTTGACCGTCTCGAGTTATCGCCAATGGGCCCACTTGGGATCATGAAGATCATCAATCATACTGTCCATCATAGTGTCGCTTGCGGCGCCATCCCCTACTGACGGACCTGACGAGAGACCAGTCACAGAACTGAATTTCCAACTCATCCGGTCAGACTGCTTTATCGAATGCGCAGATATAGAAGGCTTCCCTCGTACCCGAGTAGACATGGCCTGGAATGAGCGAAAATCAGAGCTCATCGACGAGGCGTGGGATATTACTGATCTGGCTAGGGTCGGAACAAAGGACGATAATTGTGTTTCTTTCGTTCTGTCCCTGGCCTGCTCGTTGGCATGCGGCGTCACAGAAATCACTTCCAGAGCCTGGCGTAGACTTTCGGGTACTGTGTCAGGCTCCAAGTGCCTACACGGAAACCCAAGGCGGTGGAGTTCTGGTACGGTGACCACTCCAGCCGTTGCAGCCGCTACAGCAAGAAAGCGGTGATGGTTCATGTTTCCAGCAAGTTTCACCTCACGGTTGTCCGGGTCCAGTAGTCCGAGGTACATCTCCATGAAAGTTTCATAGCCGCTGTTGTCGGTATGCGAATGCGGCAAAATCAACCCCAAAGCCGATTTTGCAGCAATCCAAAATTGGCGGGCTGGTCCGGAGGTAATTGGCAGTCCTGGAAGCTCATACCGAGGATGCCAATAAGCCGCAATGAAAGGTAACGTGGCGAGAATTTGCCCTTTGACTATTGCGGCACACCTTGGGGGATTTAGATGGCAGCACACATCCGTGTCGGCAGGACCAGGTTCGGCACATTTGTCTCTAAAGCTGCTTTCGAGGAGTCGACAAGCGAGAAGCTGGGCAACGGCATGTTCCCTGTCGCGGATGCTGCCACCTCCCCATTCGCGATCAAGGTCCTCCTCATTCTCCTCCAGATAGACAATCATCTTTTCTAGCGAGTCAACGATTGCTCTGCGTAGATACGAGCACCCTTTCAAACGGGAATGGGCTGTGTTGGGAGACGAGCTCGACGGCTGAGCTGGCTGAGGAAGATTGATGGCTACCGTCCAGTAAGCAGTATCTCTCAGTATTTCCTCTGCCGAGCCCCGTGACCACGCTAGAAGGTTTTTCTTATAAGACTTGTCTTGCACATGGCAGGCCGTGTGACCAACGTTTCGATGTTCGCTATCGCCAAATAAGCCGAGAATGAGCTCTTGTGAAATCTGGACGTTCTGACTGCTTCGAGCTGAGCGGACACACCCAATTGCAGAAGACAGAAGCCAGTAACGCAAGTCGCCGGTGGACCAAACATCGATGATGGGTTGACAAACGATATGACGGAAGATTTCGAAGGCCTCATCGTGGCACCTCATCAAGTAGAGTAGTTTGGCCATGTGATGTAGCCGTGAGGCGTCCTTGGTGTCCAAGCCCGGGGACAGAGCAGAGAGGATCGTATCCGTGCTTAGGTGGGGTGGCATTCGTGTAGCTTGGGGTCTCGACTCTCGTGCATCATCGAGCACGGCGGTGAGGAGTGCCCTCGTCGAGCCTGCATCGTACAATTTTGTGGCGGCATGCGCCTCGACGACCCGACTCGAGACCGAGAGGTCTTGAAGGAAATCCAAGGCGTCCTGAGTGTCTTGAATGTGCTTATCAATCGTCATGTCTGATGTATGGGATCCCAAAAACTCGAGAGCTCCCAGCTCTGTCTGCATATCGGCGCGTGGCATGGCAATCAGCATGGCCGAAGCTGGCTCAAGAGCCCCATTTTCTTCATCCTGGGAAAGTGGGCTTCTTAGAGTTATGTCCGGGGTGGTAGCCAAGGGCATCGTGCCCCGCCGGTGCTGCACGACCTCAACCGCCGTGGTACAAAGTGGCTGCTCAGCCAGCTGGATTTCTGACGATTTTCTGTGGGACTGGCCTTCTATTTCCAAGCCAAGCAATGACAAGGGGTCGTAAGCTTTCCTTTCTCTGACGAGTCCCCATTTCTTCAGCTGTGAATCTAGTTGGCTCCGGGTGACGGTTACGCCCATGGCCGCCAGTTCCTTCAACATATCGACACATCTCCCGCCGGCGAGGTGCGACCTCGTTAATCTGGGTTTCAGTTCCTCCCATCGCTCTGTGGAGAGTCTTGGACTGTAGCGACGAGCGTTAGGATCTTGTTGAATAAATGGATCCCAGCGACGGGTTGTTTTCAACTTCACCATGCTGTGCGAGGCTGACTGGAAGATAGAGGCGCGAGAATGGAAGGTGTGACTTATCCGGGTTCGATGGAGGATATGTATCTCTGAGTGAGACTGAGCCCAGATACGTGAGCACCAACTGGCACATAGCGACCATCGTGCTGACCAGTCGTCGAACAGTGACGCCACGGCAGGGGTCCCAGTCGAACTAGATATTCATGATTTCCGTATCTGGCTTAAGCGGTGGACAACGCAGCCCCGGCAATGCCACAGATTTGCGACTTCATTGGGCCACGAGAGCCTCCTCTCCCACAGCCCCAGGCTCGACCTCGAGCCGCAGGTCCAGAGGCGACATAACCCACAGTAGTTCTTGGAGCCGCAGCTTGGTGATTGAATTGACCTGTCATGCGGATGAAAGCGAAGTGAAGTGAAACTCGAGCGAACTTGCGAATCGAAACTGGCGAACGCTGGCGAAAGCTTAGCCTGGCCGCCCCTAGCAAAATCCCCTGCCCGAGTTGTCCATCCCTCCGCTCAGATTCGTGCAAAAGCAGCGCAGCGCGCGAGAAGGATAAGAGTACAGAGTAACGAGAACGCATTCATGCACGAGGGTCATGCAACAGGAGATCTCTCGCGTTTGGTGGTGGAATACCCGCGACCCCTCATGGATGGACTAGAGATAGTGCATGACGTGTTACTTCACAGCCCATGATCTCAATGACCGGGCCTGTGTGTCCACGGCATGGAAATGCGCTCTGACCATTCTCAGGATCGTTGTGCAGAAAGCGTATCCTCTACGTTAGCCACAAATACCTCCCATTGCACCAACGCATATCCACTAAGAAAACACATCGCGAAGATGTCCTCGCAATACATATACCCGCCCGCCGTCATTACGACGGACCAGACTGCCGAAGAAGAGGCCAACATCAAAGTCTGCAAAGAATACCTGTCCATCGCATACTCTCCCACCGAGAACAAAGGTGGTGACTCAGTCGCCCACCTCTGTCACGCCGACAGCTGGTTCTGGGCTCCTGCGACATTCCCGGGCTGCGAAACGCCCATGGACTACGCGACTTCTCACTCCGTGGTCATGTCCGCCGTGTCCGATCTGCACATCATCCGTTTCGACCAGGTATTCGCGAAGAACGGACACGTCCTGCTTCGCTATACCGCGGAGGGGAGCCACGTGGGGAAGCCGTACAAGGACATTGAAGCCACAGGGAGGCATGCGACGTGGAGTGCGGCGGCGATCTTTGAAGTCGAGGATGGCAAGATCCGGAGCTTTACCAAGGACTGGGATCAGAAGACAATGCAAGTACGTATTTCACCTTGAGGGCTCTTGATGCGGGATGACCTGTACTCAGCGGAGTAGATTCAACTCGGCTGGGCGCCGGTCAATGAGAGCGACGATCCACGATGGAACGCACAGGCCCTTGCTGATCCAGAGGGAACGAGGAGGAAGAAAGAGTGATGATGAAGGTGAGTGTGGAATGGCATGAACATGGAGGAGAGGAAAGTGTCTGAGAAGAGGATCTCAAAAAGCGTCAAGCAACTCTCACCTTATCCTTGCCACTGTCTCTTGAACTTCTGACTCAATTCTCGCAGCGGAGGTGAGGTGACAAGCCAGTGATTGCACTGCATATCGAGCCAATCCATACACACTAACAAAACGCCATATCATCGATCATTACCTCTCATGGTCTCGTATAATTGCTCAATGACCCTTCATTTGATGCCGCGCCCTATCCTAGGACTTGCCCTCTTTCTCCCGTTCGACCTCATCCGCCAACTCCCCCAACGTGCTAAACCGCCACCCATACCCGACGTCCCCCCTCTCATGCAACGCCCTCAACGCCTCATCCTGACCCCCCATGCCCGCGCCCTTGCGATTGATCCACACGCTCGCCAACCCGATCTTCCTGGCCGGCACATGGTCATGAAACACACTCTGCGCGACATGCAGGATCTCGTCCTTCTCCACGCCCGCGTCCTCCTTGGCCCGCCTGATCAGGTACTCGAAGTTGCGCAGATCCGGCTTGTAGCTCCCGATGTCCTCGGCCGTGTAGACGGCGAAGAAGTCCACGCCTGCGAGGGGTCCCGCTAGAGTGCGCCCGAATGACGCGCGATCCACGTTCGACAGCGGCACGAGCTTGAACCCCGCGCGCACGAGGCGCTGGCACGCGTCCACCGTGTCCGGGAAGGGCTGCCACGTGCCGATGCTGGCGCCGAAGGCTGTGGCGTCGGCCTCCAAGGTCGTGGTCTCCGTGGTCTCCTTGAGGACGCCAAAGTCCCGAGCAAGTCTGAAGTACGTGTCGTGCAGGAGCGCGTCGTACTTTTGTGTGGGGTTCTCGGCCTGAAGGGCGTGCTCGACGTCGTTGAATTTGGCGGCCAGACGGCTCCGGCCCGGGGAGCCCGGCGTCGTGCTGTCGGCGTACTGGTGGTGGAGGGGGGACGAGGGGGGGATCTGCCTGACGAGTGGCTGGAGGAGTTGCACTATCGAGGTTTCCCAGTCGATGAGCGTGCCGTAGATGTCGTAAGAGATCAGTTTGTAGCTGGAGAGAGGTCTGCGGGGGACGGTGGGGGGTGGCATTGGGAGAGACATTATGGCTGTCTGTCGTCTTTGACGTTGCTGGCGCCAATTCGTCGTCGCACGCGATGTGGCCGAGTTACGGAGTATCGAGTCCAATATGTATGTTCACCCAACAAGAAAACAAGAGAGACAAAGCGTGAGCCGACTCGACCGCAACCAGATTACTGTAAGGACGGCCTCCAGAGCAAAGGGCAACGCACATGCAGTTTATTTATATGCAGTTTCATCGTCATTGACTGTCATTATCTATCATACACGAATGCGCCTCAGGACGATGCCACAAGGCGTACGAGTTGTCGTGGGATTTTTGGTGGGTCGAGTAAACATAATCCCGGGCCGGGGTTGGGTTGCTCCCGCTGTGAATGGACCCGGAGTCCAGAGCGCGGAGTCTGAGAAAGACAAGGGAAGTCGGTCCTGATCGGGACCTCTTGGATCCTTTGAAGCCGCATGGCTAGGATGTGCAAAACCTTTGAATACCGTTGAAGCGCGCCACCCATTTTGGCCGTTATTTATCGCTCATATATCCATTTTCTCAGCCCTCTGATCTCTCCTCATTAAGGGTATCTTTTGAAAACATGCGCCCCATGCAACATTTGGCAAAGAAATATAGACCCGACCTGGCTCGACCAAGGATTTTGTGGGAAGCAAAACTTGTTGTCGCTGCAGCCATGTTCGGGCGCAGCTGATCACTGCACCCAGCAATATCCTGTTGTAAAGCACGACCGGCGTCAGTCGAGTGCTGAGAGCATAGTGGTCTAATGCGTGACCCTCAATAATCTGTGCCTGTTAACTTCTTCCGCTTCCTCTGGCCGTACTCGTCGCCATCTCCGTCTTCTGGATCGGAATATCCCTCGCCATACCCGACAAAGCTGTCATCGCCGTAACTACGCTTCTTGCCACGAGTCTGTCGCTTTGCCTCGGCATTCTGGTGCGGTGTTGGCCGTATCACCCCGTTCGGGATCTGTCGAGGTATCGCTGGCTGACTTTGTGGTTGTGCCGGGGGAGGTGGCCTCGCGTTTGGTTTTTCGAATCCAAGAACATCCTCCCAATGGGCGTTGTTTCGTACTGTTCCAGGCTGCATCTGCACGGCCATCTTCAACTTGGCCCTGAAATCCGGCGTGACCTCGATCTTAGACTTCGCATGCTCAGCATCCCACTGCTCCGCCGGTTGGAGGCCCCACACGGACGATCCTGCCATGCGTCGCAACGGGCCAGGCTGTTCTTCGTCGACATTCCGTTCCCCTTTGACAGGTTTGTTCCGCCCAGACAGATTGAAACCCTTGATCTGTCCCTCGTACGATTTGCGGAGTTTATTGATCTTCTCACCGGTCCTCGGATCCGTGCGCGCGACGCTGTGTAGCAATGGACCAAGGCCATACAAAGCGAGCAGATGCTGCTGCGGATCGGGTTTTTGACGCTCGACTTCTGCAAACAACTGGTCAACAAACCTGCAAAAGAGAGATTGTAAGTGGTGGAGGACTGGAGAGTCTTACTGGATCTGCAGAGAAGAAAGGCATCGCCCATATCTTCCTGTAGTTGTTCCAGCGTCTTCTCATCCACCATCAATTGTGCCGCCCTCACACCGTCCGCAACCTTGGCCGCGCCATCTACTTCCATCTCGTCGTTCCGGTCATGGTTGGTCGCTTGTGTAATTGGCTCCACCTCCATCGGATCCACTTCTTCCTCTCTTCCCGAGTCACGTCTCTGTCGCTTATCACGATGCTGATCAGCGTCGTCCGCCATGTCGAAGCCTGAATTCGTGCCTGCTACGCTGTGCGCCGGAGTCGGGAGGGAGTGAGTGGGACGTGAGTTCGGATGAGAACGAGCAGCGGAACCCCTTGGTGAGCTGGGGGTCGATCTCGCCGTAGCCTCGTCGGGATTATGTGTATTTCCGTAAGGGGAGACATAGCTCTTTGTAGCGACTGACATAAAAGAAGGAGAGATGGGGCTTTGCGGAAGGTTGTCGGACAGGCGCCGTCGCTTGAGACCCGACTCAAGCGGAGACGTTGGAGAAGGCGGAATGGTCGACGGTCGGGATGAGAGGAACATGAAAGTGCGCAAGGACACCCTTCCGCGGTGGATTGCGCGCCACCTTCGAAAGCGGAGGGATCGCAGGCAATGGCTCTTTGTCTGGGGATACCGAGGCGGGGCGTCACTCGAGATCGGAAGCGTATCAGTAGCGAGTTTGGCGGCGGGCGTGCTGACGGCGGAACGAAGCTGGGAGGGATGAGCACAGTAGCAAGATCAGGAGCGGCAGATTGTCGAGTTCGCGGTGACCGTTTCAAGTGGTAAATGGTGAGCGGAGAGTTGGGCGACGGGGTTGTTTGAAGGAAGAACAAAGGCAGGATCAGGATCATACACAACCTGAAGGTGAGAACTGGGGCCCAGGCGGCGGCGGCTTGCCAGCACCACAATTGCGCTGGGAGGCGCAAACGGCTTTAGCGCCGGCATGCCTCCCCGGTAGCATCACGTGCGCGCGCCATTGCAGAAGTGCTCTATTGGAGTTCCACGTCATTGCAAAGTTCTCTATTGGTATTGCGCCCGTGTTATGTACTGTAATTACTGTAACCTCACTCACGTCCGTCGTCCAGCATCCGAGCATAAGCACAAGCACATCTCGATCTCCTTCATGGCACCAGATCGAGACTTTGAGCATCCCAAAATGGATCAAAGGCGCAATATACCTCCCGGCCTCCCCAGACACAACCCAACTCAGTCGTACTGGCAAGATCCTCCAGATGAGATAGCCGATTGTCGGACAACTCCAGATCTGCCAAGAGAGGCTGATGTTGTTATCGTCGGTGCTGGTGTCAGTGGCGCGAGCATCGCATACAATCTGCTCTCCTCAGACCCGCGTCTGAATATTGTTCTTCTGGAGGCTCGCCAGGCAGCCAGCGGCGCCAGCGGTCGAAATGGTAGGTAAAGTAAAGCTGCGCCGACTGGTCTCATCTTCTCCCAACTACTCTCCATGATCCCTGACTTTGCAACGTAGGCGGTCACACCAAGACTGCCACCTACCGTTCCTTCCACGAGAACGTCAAATCCGTCGGCACGTCGGACGCCATCAAGATCACCAACCTGGAATACAACACCATGGTCAATGTACACGCCTTCGCCCGCGAGCACTCTATTCCCTGTGATTCCGTGCGTTGCCAGACTATCGATGTCTTCTACGACTCTACTCAGTTCCAGGCAGCGAGAGTGTCCGTGGCGTTGATGGAGAAATCCATGGGCGTCGAGAGCGCGCCCAAGCATATTTTCCATGACGCGGAGGAGACGGCTGACAAGTATCTGGCGCCGGGCAGTGTCGGCAGCTTAGAGTACGAGAGTGGAAGTCTTAGCGCTTATCACTTCACAATCGGGGTCTTGAAACTTGCACTGGGTAAAGGGTTAAATCTACAGTGTAACACGCCTGCAAACAGCATCTCCAAAGGTGAGGAGCGTAGCTGGACGATTTCAACACCGCGGGGCTCTGTGACGAGCAAGAAATTGGTCCTGGCTACCAATGGGTATACGGCACATCTATATCCGCGCCTACAGGGTGTGATTGTCCCCTTACGAGGAGTTGTAACTGCCCAGCGCCCGGGCCAGAGCATGCCTCAGCACGGGTTGGAAACAACATATTCCTTTGTCTACAAAGAGGGTTTCGAATACATGATATCTCGGCCACCCAGGAGCAAGTTCGAGGGAGACATTGTCATCGGTGGAGGTATGCATGTTGCAAAGGACGACGGCATGAATGAATATGGGAATACCGACGACACGACGTACGATAAATCCAGCGCAGAGTATCTGCTCGAATGCACGCGCAGGTATTTCGGCCCGAAGAATTGGGGCAGAGACCACCCCGACGGGCACAATCGCAGGACGTGGTCGGGAGTGATGGGGTTTTCAGCTGATGGATATCCCTTCATCGGCCCTGTGCCCGGAGAAGACGGGTTATATCTAAGTGCTTCGTTCCAGGGTCATGGCATGGTGTTGTGTTTCTTGTGCGCAAAGGCTGTCACGACCATGATTGAGGGCAGGGACGGAGACGAGTTAAGCAGCTGGTTTCCCGACTGTTACAGGGTCACGGAAGAGAGGATGGGCAAGAAGTTCGAGGGTAGGACCAAGGCGTCGGGCGCACCAGAACCTCAAGCAGTCGAGAATGGGACGCATTAAGGGACTACCAGCCAACAGTAGATTATAGACGAGCGGCGATGAGTTGGAATTCTAGACAGTGCTTATTGAGAAGAACGGTTATCTGGAGAGGAAATGACTGGTCATGAATAAAGAAGAACTATGCCTCCGAAGATACTGCTCCTCCAAGAGACGCCCTGCGCACCAGACTGGTCTGTTGATCTGTTGATCAGCCTCAGATCGCGGCTCGTCTCGCAATGGGATGTCGAGTTGCGATCTGATTCTGCCGTTCCTCAAGAGCCTCAGCCCGCCGGAGCCGTTCTATCCAACGCCGAAGCAATGCTTTTCCACACACACGATCCTTCAACGCCGTCTAATGCGTACCCTGTCATATCCCACCGGCTCCGCGCCGCAGCCTTCATTCGTAACATCGTGTCACATACCGAGGCCATCAGTTCGGCCCTGTCCAATCGCGTGGTGATGTCTTCTTGCATGCTCATTTCCATGCAAAGGTCGGTTCACAACCGGCTTCCAGGCATCAGTCTTAGATCCACTGCTCTACTGAGTCTGACATTGCGCTTGCTGCGGTCCATCCTCATCGTCCTCCCACGCTCCCTGTGCCTCCTCGCCACCGATATCATCAATATCGGCGAGCTCGAACTGCACCTCGTCCGCTTCCTCGACATCCTCAATCGGTGGCTCCGGTGCCGGGAGCAGCTTCTGCAGTTGCTCCAGGGCGCCCGGCTTGTCCAGGAAATAACCGTCTTCGGGGAAGGCGATCTCGACGACGAGATAGAGATCGCCCTTGGCATCGGACTTCTTCATCGGCATACCCTCACCGCTGATCTTGAGCACTTCACCCGGACGGAGGATCTGGCCAGGTTGTTGGGGATGGTGAAGTTCAATCCCACGCCCGTCAAGATGCTTAAGCACCACGCGGTGGAATCCAGTCAGTGCTTCTGCCAGGGTTATGTCGAGTTTCGCACTGAGATCATTGCCCGTACGTTGGAAGACTTCGTGGGACTGTTCAACCAGGTGGAAGATGATATCTCCCGTTTGTTCAGCACCAGGGATTTGATCGGCCTCTCCCTCTAATTTGATCTGATCGCCTTCCCGTGCACCGCGAGGGATGTAGAGTTCGAGTTGTTTCTTCTCCTCGGTGACACGCTTGCCTTTGCATTTCTTGCATTTGTCCTTGGGATTGAAGACCTGCCCGGTCCCTTCACACGCACCGCATTCGACCATGCGCTGAGTCAACATGCCCGGTCCGACTTGCGACAAGACTTGCTTGACACCCTGGCCCTTACATTGGGAACATTCCTTTGGCTGGGCCTTCTCGGCTCCGCCCGTGCCCTTACACTTGGAGCAGATGACATTCTTGGTCGACGAGAATTTGACCGTTTTGCCCTTGTACAAATCCTCCAATGAGACCTCGTATTTCTGATTTTCATCTGGGCTTCTTCGCATTTTATGCGGCCCACCCATGCCGGGCATGCCCATACCCGGGATGCCGCCACCCATACCAAACATGTTCAGGATATCTTCCATATTGACCTCTGCACCCATGCCGCCAGGCCCGCGGCCGTCGAAGGCCGCCATTCCGTGAGTATCGTAGAGCCTTCTCTTCTCGTCATCGTAGAGGATTTCATAGGCTTGAGAAGCGGCTTTGAAGCGGGCTTCCGCTTCTTCACGCTCTTCGGGAGGTACTTTGTCGGGGTGGTGCGCTAGAGCGGCTTTTCTGTATGCTTTGCGGATATCGGATTGGGAGGCATCCTTGGGGACGCCGAGAATCTCGTAGAGATCGATCTCTGGAGCACCGTCGGCGGTAGTAGCGCCGTTCATGGTTGTTGTCTATATTGTTGAGCAGTACTATGTTCAAATGGGGATCTTGGAAGGTGAGAGGGAGATGAGTGAGTAGAGAGAATCAAATAAATTTCTGCAAGGCAACCAACGGCTGACTAGTGATCGACGTCGAGAATGGGAGTTGGAGGGGTTCGAAAGGGTGTCTGGTTCCTGTGGCTTGTAGTGGTTGGGGATTTTGACTCCCGCTTTTCTGCTTGACTTTTTGTTCATTAATGATTGACAATGGGGCCTAAATGGTCCGTTTGGAGCGTCTAGCAATAAGGCTGCATGCGTCGACGATATCCCCGTGCGGCGGAAGAAATTCCAGCGAATCCATCCATCCAACTGCGCCACTGGTTGGTGCTTGGTGCTCGTTGCTTGAATCTTCTCGTGCATTCGAGCTTCATCCTTGTGCTGATTACCACACCTCGCATCTTTGCTGTCGACACCATCGCACATGAGGACGAGGTCGGTCGCCCTCACGACAGCATGGGTATGCAATTCGTGCCGTGCGCGTCAAGCAGCGCCGAAACTGGTTCGACTGTTTTCTGCCTCAGCTCACAAGTCGACCACCGGTAGCAGCTTTGATGACCGCGCTCCTCGACGAGGCAAGCTTCCATCCACGCCGGCGAGAACACGCTTCGCCCCCTCCCCCACTGGGAGCCTTCACCTTGGCTCAATACGCACAGCGCTCTTCAATTATCTCCTCGCCCGGGCGACGAAAGGCCAATTCCTCCTTCGGATAGAAGACACCGATGCGAAGAGAACAGTTCGCGGCGCGGAGGACCAACTTTTCGAGGACCTCAGATGGGCAGGTCTACAATGGGACGAAGGGCCTCAGGTCGGTGGTCCGTACGGCCCATACCGCCAGAGTGAACGACTTCCGCTCTACACGAAACACATCCAAGCACTCCTGGACAGTGGACAAGCATACCGCTGTTTCTGCACGGCCGACCGCCTCGACGACCTCAACCGCCGGCGCCATGAGAAGGGACTCAGTCTAGGCTACGACAGGAAATGCCATCACAGCGTCTCTCCCGCCGAAGCAGGAGAAAGAGCCCACCGCGGCCAAGCACACGTTATCCGATTCCTCTCGCCGGCCGAGTGGCCTAGATACAATGATTTGGTCTACGGCAAGGCTCAGGGTCACGGCGCCGAGAAGACCAAGAGACTGTTGGTGGATGAGCCGGTCTACGAAGACGCAATCCTCATGAAGAGTGACGGCTTCCCAACCTATCACTGGGCAAATGTCTGCGACGACCACGAAATGCGCATCACCCACGTCGTCCGCGGTTCCGAATGGATGGCCTCGACACCCCTCCACGTCGCGCTGTACAACGCCCTCAACTGGGCTCCGCCAGCATACGCCCACGTGCCCCTGCTCGTTGACCAGAACAAACAAAAGCTCAGCAAGCGGAACTTCGACTCGGACATATCCAGCTTTCGCAACAAGGGGATCTTCCCCGAAGCACTCGTCAACTTTGCAGCGCTGCTAGGCTGGAGCCACACGCAGAAGAAGGACGTCATGGACCTCGCACAGCTCGAATCGCTGTTCGACATGAAAATCACAAAGGGCAACACAATCGTCTCGCTGGACAAACTCAACTTCCTGCAAGAACACCACGCCCGTCGCCGCATCGCCGCGGGAGGCGAGGACCTGGAGCAAATGATCCGCGACGTCGCCGTCGCCGTCTTGGACAAATACGGTGCCGGCCAGGTGATGCAACTCCTTAACCCTGACTCCTCCTCCGACCCGAGCGCACCGAAACGGACCCTGCACGACCTTGTCGCTCGTCTCCTCAAGACCGAGTCCATGCACCATCGTTCGCCAGCCCAGTTCGCCGAGCAATGCGCCCTGTTCTTCGAGCCCGTCCCGGCTGCAGAGCTGGACGTCGAAACCGGCGATCTCGCGCTCTTACACCCCCTCCGCGTCGCCGCGAGCACCCTCACTCTCATCCCTGCCTCGTCATGGACAAGGCAAGTCCACCATTCCCAGCTGCGCGCCTTGGAAGCCTCTCCCCCAACCGAGACGGCCGCAAAGACGTGGAAGAGGGCACTGTACCACTACCTTCGCTGGGCGGTGCTCGGCGGGAGACAAGGCCCCGGCCTGGCTGAGTCGTTGGAGATCCTCGGTCGAGACACGTGTATTCGGCGAATCCAGGATGCGAACGCCAGGGCGCGGGATCTCGAGACCATAAAGACCAGACCGGTCCTGAAAGCAGAGGGCTGGAGAGGCAATGCAGAGGGGAAGAGACGGATCGAGAAGAACTGGAAGGCCTACTCCTTGTAGTACATAGCTTGTACTCTACTGTACTGTAGCTTAAATGCGTCGCGCCGGGCTGGCTCGCTCTCCACGTTTCTATTCTTGATGGGCGGGCAGCTGATTCTCAACAATTTAGTCTCGCAGAATGCCATGTCAAGCTACAGCACGTACTCCGGATTCATGTACTTTTTCTGTGGTTCGTTCGTTGCAAGCTGCGTGCCGTGCCGTGCCTTTGTCGACCTGGGTGTTTGGGACCTCCATGCCCGACGCCCGCCACCGATACAGACGATACCATAAGCCATAGCCATATCCATTATGGAACCGGCCAGGTCTGCCCAGCCGACAACCCTACTCCGTCACCTCCCTGACCATCTCCCAGTTCCCCTTCAGGTCCTCCTTCCACAATGTGACCTTGTTATCCCCACCACTCACGGCCAGCACATTCCCGCTCAGACTCCAGCTCACCCGCCATGTGACGGCGTCGAACTCCAAGGTCTTCGCGAGCGTCCACTCCCCAACGCCCTGCGCCGTCATATTGGTACTCGTCCAGATGCGGACCGTCTTGTCCTGGCTCGCGCTGGCGATGTAGCTCTTGCTCAGCAGCGTCGGGCTCCACGCCACGTCGCGCACCCAGTCGCCATGCCCCTGTGGCAGGACGAGGACGTTCTCGTAGCTCCCTGTCCCGCTCGCGCTATACTCCCAGATCTTGACCTGGTTGTCGCTGCCGCCGGTGACGAAGCGTTTCACGACACCCGTGCTGCCGCCGTCCTTGCGTGCGATCGCGCCCGGCACGGCCGACGGCGCCCAGCTCACGGCGTTGACGCCCATGGCGTGGGCCGGGAAGATCACATGGCCCCATTGGTTGTCGCGGAATTCGAGCACCGAGACATTGCCGTCCGACGAGGCGCACGCGAGCAGGCACCCCAGGTCGGGTGGCGACCAGGAGACCATGTTCACCGAGGCGGTGTGGATCGGGTGCTGCCACACGAGGGTCCATGAGGATTGTGACTGTTGGCCCGGCTGCGATGGCTGGGGAGGTGTTTCTTTGTAGATGTGGACGCGGCCGTCGTAGGATGAGGACGCGAGAAGAGTGCCAAACTTGGGGTGAGCCCAGGAGACGCACCAGACTGCGCCTTCATGTCTGGATAGGGTTGTGTGTTAGCAGGAGGCTGGGTGTATGGAGGGGTGTATGGGCAGTTGGGATCCTCGTACCCCTTGAGCGTCTCCGTTAACCGGTGCTGATCTCCTTCAATCTCGAAGATCTTGATTGTCTTGTCGCTCGAGCAGGTGGCCAGCCGGCGGCCGTAGTAGTCAAGGACGGCATCGTGCTACGCATAGAGTCAGCGTCCGCGCAGGAGTGCGACGTAAAGGCATCTTCGTACGATCATGTCATCGTGGCCCGAGTTTGCTATGACTTGCGCCTGTTGAACCACCAGTTAGCCATGGTGAAATTCCTCGTCGGTATCCTACTAGCCATCTCGGGACTATGCTCCCACCCACCACCTCTTCGAAGGCAGCCCGTAGAGCGTATTGTGAGTATGAGATGCGAGAAACTTACCATCTTGGATGTGAGGTTAATGAGGAGAGGAGACGAAAAAAAGCCAAAGGGCAGCACTACCGCATCTCTTAAGCAGGCAGTTCAAGGCTGTTGGAGGAAAGAGTCAGGCTTGCAATCCTGTCGGTGGGTGTAGGAAGCGCGATCTGGCAACTATTCTTACCGCGATTTGAAGGTCAAATGCGAAAGTTGGGGGACGATCTGGCGATGATCTTATCTAATCGCTCGCCGCATGCCACATGCAGCCTTGCCAGTACTTTTACAGCCTTGTCCTCCACCTTTGATGCTGCAGGTCCGACTCCCAAGCAAACGCGCCTTGCATGCATCCATCTCTGAATACCCTCTCGATCTCAGCCAGATCCCCGTCAACTCCAATGTACCTCCAACAATGTGATAGATCGGACGTGATCAAAGACGTCCCCAAGATGGAAGCGTGAGTCCACCACCAGAGAGACTACCGACCGAGGGGTATCGTATGCTTATGCAGCCCTTCGTTCCATACTGGCAATTTCTTGTCGCGCTCGTAAATCAAGCCACAGGAGTTGCACAGTGTCTGCGGAATCGTTAGCCTGGCATCCACGTGTTCAAAGATTTGAGAATGCGACTCACTCTAGGACCCAACGGTCCATCCCGCACCGCCCACACAGCACTGCCCCAGATCAGACAGTGCTTACACCGCCAGTTCTGCCTCTCATACTCTTGTAGCCTATTCCCTTCACCTCCCCAGCCCGCACCAGCAGAGCTTCCAGCCTCAGGCGTCTGCGCCTTCGCGACCGGAGACAGCGAGCGAAACCGTCGTTTCTTCTTGCTCCTCTCGCCGCGACCCATCTGCGGTGTCTCATCGCCCATACTGCCATTGCCGATATTCGCATAGTCGAAATAGCTGCCTCTCTGTTGAGCTTCTTGTTCTCGTGCGGAGGGGACCATTCCTGCTGTGGACGAGAATTTGGCGGTTTCTCGCCTCAGCCGCCGAAGCTGCCGTTCTCGGTCACCTTCCCTTTTCTCAATCTCTTCCTTGCTCAAAGCTTCGAATTTCGGTTCCCATTCGGCACCAAAGTCGTCGATGTCATACCTCCAGCCGGCACTTTCCTCATGCCGAACAGCCTGGTTGTCGATTTCTCCGCCAAATGCGTTGCCGCCGATCATGAGCATTCCACCTTCGCAGGCCTCCTTTTTGAGCCTGAGAACTGCTTCGTAGATGGCGTGCGTGATGGCCATGACCCATTCGCCGCCTAAACCCATATCGGCACACGTCTGCCTAGCAAAAGCTTCCGCCGCGCCAGAAGGGTGTAGCAATGACCATTCGAACTTATCCTGGTAGAGTCTGGAGGAAAGATAGATCGAGAGAGTGATGATGCAGCGGTAGGTATCATCTGGGTTGAGGTGTGGATCCTCAGATTCATCGATCTGTTCAGGGTTAGGGGCTGGTGGTAAAGGCGAAGCGACTGCCGTTACTGACGCGCCGTTGGTCAACGTGATGGGCATCGGTGTAGAGACAGCCGGCGTCCCTGGCGTCGTAGAAGCTGGTCGAGGTGTTGATGCGCCACGAGCCGGTCGCGGTGTCCCACCACGAGAGCTCCCATTAGCGATACCTGACGGTGTTGGCACGTTGTTCGCATCTGGCATCTGTGATCGCTTCTGCTGAGTGTGGAACAGCGGGTGCATAGCGACGCCCGCATAGTCTTCCAGCTGAGTCCGTATCTGCTGGCTAATGTTCATGGCGAGCGCGGTCTGGTTGGGTAGATCAAGTTCTCGGACGAAGCATTGTGCAAAATCATCAGGCGTCAACAAATTCTCGTGTAAATTCCATAAGAAAATGTCGCGGATCTTGTACCCCGGCAAGGGGTCGGGTTTCTTGAACATGGGCAGCGAAGGATTCACTCCCACGTCGGTTCGGGAGAGAGGAAATGGCGCGTCGGGCTGATGCGGTGGTACATCGAGATCGATACGTATGGGTATCAACGTGAGCGGGAGTTGCGATTGAATATGAGCTTGGGCATCCGTCCTGTTTGTCTGGTCAATACTGTCCGGGAGATCTTTTCGATGGCCATGAACATACGTGGGTCGCACCGTCCTCCTGATCATCCAATCTCTGTATATTGGCTGCAAATCCACAGGTTCGCGAACTTCTCTCCCCAGCTTTTCATTCTGCGGCTCTTTCTTCTCGAGTTCTTCGCGTCGCAGTGATCGTAGGCCAGTCGGTCGGCGGGGCCCTTCGCTGTCTTCGAAGTCGTCTTCATCATAGGCATCGTCTGCATAGTTTATGATCGTGGTTCCTCGCTTCGTCGTGCGACTCGCAGGCGCGACATTTTGGGTCTGGAGAACAGGTTGGAGAAGGGTGTTGGCGTATTGCCGGATTCGCGGGGGATAACTGGTCACATATGCTTGCGCCGGTGCCATTGTGTTTCGAGGGAGGACAGCGCTATGGCATGGTCAGGCGAGTGGGACGAGGGATCACACGCAAAGGCCAATGCCTTTTATATAAGGAGAATTATGGAATGGCGCAAAGACAAAATAACCAGCAGCATCCACGAGTGTTCAACTGTCGCGACTTGCCCTTTGAAGTAAAGTGAAATCTGTTCGCGACTCATCCCGATTTGGAAAATTGGCCATGCCGCCTTGTAACCTCAAGGGCTAACCCTGATTACATTTGTTCGCATATATAGCCGTCAGGCTTCTCAATTTCTACAGCGGCGCAATACTCAAGCAGAGTGATAGTGTCGAGGAAGTTCTCTCCTTCTCTTCATCCGAGAAGCCTGGCTGAGCCGATCCTCCAGGTTGCGCCCGGCGCTGGCAATCGCGACGGCTTCCCAACTCCCTCGCTGACACAAATCGCTGTACAGTCGCCGACACTGTATCGGCCGCCCACATGTGCCATTCCCATACCCGCATTTCCTGTACCCTACAAGTTTCTGTCTCTCCGCACAAGAATAGTGTGATGCAGCTTTTCGATTTTGGTTGGACGCTCAAAGCAAAAGGCGACGGTTCAACGCAAGGAGATGGAATGAGGTCATCTTAGGCCGATAACACTCTGTCACATGTGAGCAAGGCATAAACTCACGTCTGATCAGGATCGCTTACCATCTCGAGAGTCCAGACTCTTCGAATCCACACCTTCAGCCTGCCCTGCACACCCTCCACATCCGTCAATTCGACACCTTCCCACCAGCACCTTCGGGCGGGTTTGCGCCAGAACAGCAACAGTTTTTGAGCCATGCCAACAACATTGCTGCCCGCGAGGTCGCCCTTGATGTCTGTCCGTAATCTGGCAAGAGCCAAGCTGCAAATGACTGCTTTGTTGGGTTCTCCTGCTCGATGACCCCACGTATCATCATGGTTGAAGCCGCTGGTTCGGTCAGTAAACTGTCAATCAACTCGTTGTTCGAGGACGTACCCAGCAGTCAGCATTTCGATTAGATGTTGCTCGGTAGTGCCGGCCTCCTCACTCCGCTTAAGGCCCGAGAAGATACCATCCTGTTTAAGCAATGATTTGCCAGCCGCCCGCTTGACCTCGGTCATTTCCGGCTGCTCAATATCCGCTCGAGGCGGGATGACATAGAAGTCGAGATCTTCTCTCAGCACAATGATTCCTGCCCGATCTTGGAGCATGTCTTTGGTAGAGCCTTGCAGCGGCTCAATCGAGATCGGGTCATGCTCGGGTGGAGTGATGGGTGATGGGGACGTCGAGGGTATTGATTGGGCAACATCTCGGAAGAAATTTAACATATACTGGAGGGAAGCAGGGTCATACTGTGAAAAATAAGTTATGTCTCCAATATAGATATAAGGGTTGCTCAGAATTGTGATAGGGTGAGGGGTTTGGGCAGAACGTACGTCGACGGGGTAGACGTCGCCTTCATGAAACGAGTTCATGTGGCCGTCAGGAAGGAGGCCATTGGGAAATAATGACAGCAAGACAAATTCAGGCAGGGTCAAGAGCTCATCACGAGATAGGGTGAAATGTGTCCCTCTGCATGAGCAGTCAGCGTCATGTCAGCGCTCCATGCCTTATTGCGGGAAACCAACCTCAAATCCAATGTAATGTGCTCATCGGCCGCTGCTTCTCCTGCTGAACATGGCGTTAATATCTACATCTTTCAAGCTTGCCTAGAGCCTTTCCGAGCTTACCTCCCAAGGTATTGATTGGTGGGCCTGTCTGTTGAACTTGTGTAATGATACTCGCTGCACCACCCGCTGCCGCCATGACGTAGGCAAATGAATCTAGAGGGCTGGAGCCTTCGGTGTAGGGAGGAGGTGGCTCTCCGTCGTCTAGCGCCTTGCCGGAGGAAGACTGAGCCTTGGTGTCCGGCGGAAGAGCAGCCTTGGTTTCGCGCTCGGCCTTGGACTCGGCTTCGTCTTCGGCAAGAGCCTCCTCGAAGGAGGGTGCCGGAGCAGTGGCTAGAAGCGAGTCGCAACCAGCCTCGGTAACAGTGGCTCTGATCTGGTCGAGCTCGGCGTCAGTGGGGAAGTATAGGGAGGAGAAGGGAGGCGGTCGCGGAGACGGAGGACTCGAGGATGACGCTTCGGACCTTGGGGAGTGCGGCGGTGGAGCAAGATAGATCTTGTCTTCGTAGTCGTTGTCGAGAGCGTTGTTGAACGTCGACAACGCCGTGGTGGGCGAGCCTTGTTGACGAGAAACCGGGAGTGACAATGTGAGTGATTGGGCGCCGCAGCCGTGCAGCAAGTAATCAACCGGCCAATGTCAAGCGCAATTTGAGATTGAGCGAGGACAAGCGCGGACGCGGTAGATGGAGTTGGGCGACAGATTGATTTTGTTCAACACACACTGGTCGCAGTGTAGCAGTCAGGTCGAGGAGTTCATCGGTGTAATGGCGCGGTGGAACGATGTTTGAGTCTCACTGAACAGAATAGTTGACGTCGAAAGGTGGTTTGAGTTAGACATGAGCTGCAGAAATCCGACGGACTTGAAGTTGGTTCTGTTCGTGCCCGGTTCCCTGATGGGATTGTCCATTGTTGCTGCTTACAGGCGCCCAGCGGGCCGCCAGGCGCCTACCAGTCCCAGGGCGCCGCGTATAACTGGCCACGGCCTTCGCGCTTGCCATTTAGCGCA
This sequence comes from Phialophora verrucosa, assembly GCA_002099365.1. Classification (NCBI taxonomy): domain Eukaryota; kingdom Fungi; phylum Ascomycota; class Eurotiomycetes; order Chaetothyriales; family Herpotrichiellaceae; genus Phialophora; species Phialophora verrucosa. Next base: position 1,449,709 of record MSED01000015.1, on the reverse strand, counting down.
CTTTCACCCCCGTTCCAGTTAAAGGACTCCTTACATAGACTCTGTGCAGGTACAGTAAGAGCGACGGCGGACTGACCCACCTCGTTGATGAGAGCATTTGCATCTTCTTTTCTATATTTGATCGGTATTTTCGTGGGTTTGGCCCTGTTCTACAGTGCCAACAAGGCTCTTTGTGCTCTCCCACGTCTTCCTGGATATCATAGTCGTCTCCGACTTCAGATCCTTCCCTGATCCTCCACCAGGCTTCTTCTCCTGCACCGACGATCGCAGCGATCGCTCCAACTCAGCCCCAACCGTATCTGAGATCTTGACCTGTCATCATTTCATCGGATTCAACTTGTCTAGGAGCTTCTTCTCTCCAGTAGCTTCACCTGACGGCCGTACATCTCCAGTTCCTTGACTTGGAGTGAACGCTTCTCCGCCAGACCCAGAAATGGCACTGCTCTTCCCACCCTCGGCCACGCCTCCGATGCCTGCTGTTTGAGCAGTCTGCGCAAAATCAGTGTTGGTTCCTTTGCCTGCCGCTCCAGAGTGACCGCTGGTGCCGATCACCCCTGAACCTGCTCCAGCGCCGGCTGTGGTAGATGCTCTCTTCTGTCCTTGCAGCCCGAAGAGCTCGGAGTGTGAACCCGTAGTGCCTGTGGCGCCGGTATCTGGATTTACGTCGGCTGGTGAGGTATCTGTCTTCCCTACGTTTGCGTCCGTCATCTTGAATGAGGTAGGGTTGTTCTCTTGCAGTTGATCGTGTTAAGATGCGATGTGTTGTTTTGAATGTTGGAAGTTTGCTTTGGATCGAGTCTGGCTTCTTGCGGGCTGCGGTCGACGATCACAACGCGAGAGCGTATCCCAGAAGAATATATCTCGCACGCGACCCAGACATTTGTTGATTCTGATGCCACGATGACTTCACCGAGCATTTCCTGACGACAGCGGCCTGGCGTTTATTGGCGGCCGGCCAAGGGCAGTGAGGGGCTTGGGACCATCGGATCATTTCTCCGGGGCGCACAGGCGAGATGCTGTCCAAGCCTTGCCATGGTTTCTGCTCGACACAATAAAGGATGATCAGTGTGCCATGGGGGGAGTCCACGCTAAGTGTGAGGCATTCATGTTGCGAGGCGGGACTCTAAATCGAGAGACAAGATGCAAAATTGATGTTGTCTGACTGTCGCTGTATTGCATCCATTTATTCCCGTCACAGCTATGCTCGTTGACTCAAAAGCTTGACGGCATTCTTGCTACACAACTTCTCCCTATCCTCCTCACTAGGAAACACGCTCGAAAGGTGGTCATCGTGCTCCTTCGACAACGCCTGAACACCCCGCAGCGGCGTATAGGGGAAGTCGCTTCCATACAACATCCTGTCCACGGTGACATACTCCAGCAACCCCTTTATTTGCTCGGGAAACGCCCACCCAGCAGTGTCGAAGTAGAACTGCGTGTTCAGTCTTTCTTTGACCCAGGCTGGAGTAATCTCCTTCGCAGCACCGCCCAGGTTCATAAATGGCGCAACGCTGGCGAAACGATTGATCAATGGTGGAAATGTGCCTCCGACATGCGGCACCAGGAAGGTAATATTCGGACAACGCTTGACCGTCCCAGAGAGGAATAGGTTGATAACCGCCCGTGCCGTGTCGAAGAGGAACTCGAACATCGGCCGTGGGAATTGCGGGAGCGGCGTCGCTGCCGTGCCCGACGCCAAGCAGGGCGTGGTAGGATGCATGAACACGATAGCCTTCCTCCGATTCAACTCGTCGAAGATGGGGTCAAAGTCGCTATGGCCAAGGTAGGACCCATGGAAGTTGGTCAGGACCACGAATCCATCTGCATTGAGATGATCCAGTGCGTACGGGATTTCGTGCAGACAGCCCTCGACATCGGACAAAGGCAGGGAGGCGAAGAACCCGAACTGATCTGGCCTCCGTTTCTTGAGGTCAGCACCGACTTCGTTGACGTGTCTAGCAAGTTTCCGTGCCAGTTGGTGGTCGCCCGCCTTGAGGTGAACGCCGGGTGAGCTGATGCTGAGGATGGACTTGGTCACGTTGACCGACTTCATCATTTCGAGGTGGTTTTCTTCGCTCCATTCCTGGTTGGGCGTTAGCAAGGGAACGGCAGTCTGAAGCGTTGACATACTGGAATGGCGGGCATGCCATCTGGATTCGCGTGGCCATTCTCCGCAAGGGCCTTCCGATATTCACTGCCCTGCTGTCAGCTGCGATCAGTGCCGACTCGGGGTGAAGGTGGGCCTACGAGGGCAGGTAGTGGGAATGGCAGTCGATTTTGCCGTAAGGAGACATCTTGGTCAGAGGATACCGTCCAGGTGAAGGATACCAAGACGGGGCACTCTTTTGCGTTGAGTGCTTTCGTTTTTTATATAGAGAGGGATGGCGGGTTTCGCGGGGTCCGCGAGGCGGAGATTCAGTCGTGTCAGTCTGCTAATAATTCCCCGCAATCTGACCGATGCACACCCGCGAACTGGTGGGACGAAAGTTGGACGAAGCGCGGCTGTACGAGTTAGGTTCTTTCGAATGCTGAGCCTTGCATCGTCCCGTCACACCGAAGTGGTGGGGAGGGTTTTGCTTCTGAGAGCGACTACCCCCGGATTATTGGCGGGCCCCGACAGTCCCTAGTGAATCGCAGGCTCGATGTCCCCGATTGACGAGGCTTCCTATCCAGCCAGCGCCTTGCCCACCAGCTGCTTCGCCCTTTCGCTCAGATCCATCTTTAACGCCAACTCGTGCCCTCTCTCCCCCATCTTGACCCACGTCTTCTGCAGTATCGAGATGATCTTCTCCTCGTCATGGCCCTTTTCAAACTCGTCGAATTGATCGTCCAGGAACACCAGGCATGCGACATCTTCAATGACCTGTGCGTCTGCGTCGCCCTTGCCTTCTCCCTTCTTGAGATCCTCCTTCGCGATCAGAGCGGCCACCTTGCTGGCCTCCTCCTCGCTGTACGAGCAGTCCAAGCATATCTTCTTGACTTGTTCGGCCTGCCATTTCTTCAGGAACGTGCGCCAGGCGAAGTATCCGGCTTTCGTGCGCGGGTAACTGTCTCGCGGTATCTCCCAGCGGCGGAAATGCTGCGCCCGAGCGGCCGTCACGACGAGGGGATCAGCGTTCGGCGTATGCAGGTCGAGGAACTTGGTCATCTTCTGGGCGTAATGGAGCTCGTAGGGCATCGTCTCGCCGCCATTGGTTTTGACGACGTTGGGGTCTTCTTTGTGAGCTGCGTCTATGAGCTCCAAAGCTCTAGTGACATCGGGAGCCATAGCGAAGGCCGTGACAGATCTATGATCATGCACGCAAGGACGTTCTGACTATGAAGATTTCCGACTTTTGCAGAGCGCACGGCCTGTTCCCGAAGATTTGCCTGTGAAGTGATGTCACTCTGCAGCACCAGTAGCACAGGCTGTATAGTAATACCATGTTGGCTACGTCTATGCATACATCTCGCCGTCCATACCGAGTGCCCAGAGAGATAGAACAAGAGAAGTATACTTCAACCCTCTACCCATAGTCACTGTCAGAAGGTACATCGTAGTTGACCAGAACCAGCTCCTGGCCCCCTCCTGCTGCTGCTCTCCTCCGACCTCTCCACCCCTTCACGCTCTCGTCGTGTTTTACCGTACATGTATATAGGCAGACTTCTTCCTTTCCGCTGCTCAAGCACCGCCCTCCCGCTTTGCATACTCGTCCTCGATCCGCTCCTGATACAGCGCATCAGCCTCCGGCTGCGTCAGCCTCTTCTGCTGTCCTTTGCCCCCATCAGTAATGCGCCCCTGAGCAGGCTGTCCCGCCCCGCCATTGGCAAGTATTTGCTGCTGCTGCTGCTGATCCGCTGGAACCCGTGTCCTCGTCGTTGTCGTCTTCTTGTGGCTGGCCCCGGCGCCCAAGGACAGCGACCCGCTCACCGCACCGGCGACCGAGGCTCCCGCGTTGGCGACCGCTTCGGATGTTTTCTTAAAAAACCCGGCGTCTTCGGACATGGTGGATACAAGGTACCGGTATGGAGGATTTGTGAAAGGGTACGGTAGGGGTTGCGAAACGGGGTGGCTTTGGCTTTGGCTTTGGCTTTGGCTTTGGCTGCGACGTTGGCTGCGACGTTGGCTCTGACACCAGAATCCGGTACGGGTAGTACGGAGTACACAGTGTGGGTTCAAAGTGTACAGCACCGTGTACTATGATTGTATGTATCAAAAGAGACACGGAATTGTTTTTCAAGGAACTGAGCGCTTGATATTATACTTAAACAGTACGAGTGGCGGTCACACGTCAAGCGGTGCTGGCATCATAATCATATGATAACCAGTACGAGAACAAGTCCTCGTATCGTCTGCGTGCGTGAACCCTTGAAAAACAGGTTTTCGAAGCCGTATTGCCTTTTTCGAGGGTCCGAGGATTCTTCTCACATGCCAAAAGGTCGCCTGGACCTGAACCCGAACCTGACGATCGCAAGCTGGAGGAAACTGATGTCATACCTCGTACTCTTCGGAAAGGCGGCTTTTACGGAGACGTATTGAGAATACCATGCTTGATCGAACTCAGCACACACAGCCTTCCGTTTACCCGTAATATCGGTACCAGCGCCAATACGCTGTCTGATTGGTTGACCAGGCACAACGAAACGGCGGGCCTTGTGCCTCGCTAACAACGAACAACCAACATCCAAACAATGAGCACAAGATAGAAACAAAGCAGAGACGTCGCCAAAATAGAGTCAACCGGGCTTTGTCGCTGCAAGGCATCTGGAGCAATCAACAATGGCTCGCATCCTATGTAGATTCACCATCGTCCAGCATCTTGTTGGGAGACTGCGTTTCCGCGTTCCCCTTCCTCCTGAGACACTCAGCCTCGTTGCCGTTACGATTTTATATCATACCTATACTTGTCAAACAACAGAAAAGAGACCCAGATCTCTCGAGCCGTATTCAATACCTGCATGTTCCATTGCCGTTTCGTGCTTCTCAGAACTCCTCTCTCAAAAGTGCCTTACGAATCGCTCATACAATGCGTGCCAGCCGACCAGATTGAACGACTGCCTCACCCATACATTCACCTCGACCGCCCAACACAATAACCCACAAAGCTTTCGCATTCATCACGTACAATAACTGCGCATCCAGGATACTTTTCTGCAGTCGATTCTGTGTAGCTCTTCTTCCTTCTTTCTCTGAATCTTCCTACCAAGTGAGCGCACAACAACAACACCAACCACCAGCACCAACATCATCTCTCCTACCTGCCACATTCGATTATCGGCACAGGCAGAGACAGAACACATTCTCATCTGTTTTTGGCAGGACCTCAACTTGCTGAAAGTTCAAAAATCACACTTCTTTGCCTCCCCTCCCCGGCCGAAACCGCGATCACTGTTTGGCTTGAGGTCAGCGACCAACAGCTCAAAGCAGTAGCACCTACCTTTCCTCCCTTCTCTTACCACTTTCCAGCAGCAAGGAGAACGAAATAGCGCCACGATGCGGAGCCTCAATTTCATAATTGTCCTCCTCTCCCTCCTCGGTCTCCTTAGTTCGGTGACCGCATGGCCGGACTTCCACAACCATCCCGAACTCATCGTAGGGGCGCTTGGTTTCATGGGCTGTGCGACTTTCTTTAGCCTCAACTTGCTCCGATCAGTGAAAGAATACGAGCAAGAAGTACCCGCCATAGGTAGCGACGAAGAGGACTTTGGAGACTTCTGGATGAGTCCCCTGCCTCTCCTCCCTGCACCCACTACCACCACAGACAGCACACCCACCACGGCACAGACCAATCTCCTGCCTTCTCCCACGCAAGATGCTCCTCGCAGTTTCTACACAGTCTTCGAATTTGATCCTCCCGAGACGGTCACCCTCTTCTCCGGCTCCCCACCTGTGCCTAAGGTCATCGTTGCAGAGGTTTATGACAACAGCACACTCATTAGCACAGAGGTTATTGTCCGCCTTGCAGACGTCGAAGAAAATTTTCAGAACTTCACCCTCCTCGCTTCAACCAAAACCACTTCGCCCGTCATAGATTCGAGCACATACCCTGATGCCACCTTTGGTGTCAACATTCCTACACCTGAGTCGACTCACCTCAAGACAACTTCTTCGAAATGGGCACTGCCTGCTTTCTTCATCCATGCCCTTCAAGACAGCAGGCTTAGGCCGTTTGTTGAGTCCGGAAGAAGAAAGCTCAACTTCTTCTGGGGCCTGCGAAACACGCTGTTCGGCCCACTCATTCGATTGTTGCCGGTTCGCCCGCAGACACTGGGGTTCATCCTCGTGGGCGTCAAACTTCTCAGTGTGTTGCGCCCCGGAATGGCAAGAAGACGCCGTCGGTTGTCTGTCCGGTGGGCACCTCGTTTCGCTGGAATCCTGCAATGCCTTGGTTGGTTCGCTCCATTGGAACGGACTCTTCAGCATCCCATCGAGGCAGTCTCTGGGGCAGGGCCACAGGTGGAGCCGTCCATGGTCGAGGTAATCAACGAGGTCAAGGATATTGTTCGGACGCTTGAGTCGTTTATCTCACTCATTGAACGCGCACTTGTCAACATCGGGTGCCAAGAGGACGGCCACGCTGACGACAGAGAGTACTTTGACGCAGTCGAAGAACAAGTGCCGGTCGTAGAGCAGGCGTCTGTCCCCGCGAGCCTGGCAGGCTTCATAATGAGACCGTTCCCTCCGCCGTCAAGACCCACAACGGCCGCAGTCTCGACCGACATAACCCCTGGAGCCTCAATTCCAATCGAGCGGACAACGCTGAAGCTGTCCTCGCAGCCGTCGTCGGAGCCATCAAAGCTCCCAGCGTTGACCGGCACCAATTCAACAGCTCCCATTGCCGACCACGCTCTCCGCCGCCGATTGCCCATCATCGCCTACAAAGAGATGAAGAAGCGGTCGCTCGTCTCGGCGACTAATCAGGGCGAGAATAAAGGCGTGCTGCCTCATGAGGCAGGCCCAGAGATTTCGCGCAGCGACTTCATGGGGTCAGCCTTAGATAGTCCTTCCGTATCACTATCTGCGAAGAGCTCCAGAGCTATCGATGATACAGTGCTCGTGCCCGTGTCTGCCATTGTTGGAATGACTCACTCCTCCGCAGATCAGCAACCGGCGGCTCAGCCAGATTCGAAAGCTGCCACATCGAGCAATGGCTCCGATCCACAGCCCCAGTCGAAAGAGGCTGAGATTGAGAAGGCAAAGGCCAGATCGAGCACTGGCTCAGATCCAAAGCCCTTGTTGGAACGGCAAGCCGCCGCCACTGCGCGCGAAGCAGTCTCGATCGAGGCTGAAAGCAGCTCGGCCGTGAAGAATGTTGGAACCTCCACAGACTTGGCACAGCCGGCAAATGCAACGGCAGCGCCTCAATCAAGCAGCGTCGCCCCTACGCTGCCCAATATCAACAGTGGTCAGCGCTCGCTTCTCAGAGACACAGTCCGACGTCGGCTGAAGAAGGACTTCGGTGTCAACGATGCCGATAGTAAAATGGTCGAACAATTCCTTGAGGTTTATGGTTGGCATAACCTGAGCCTGGAAAGCTTGAGCGAAGTGTGCGTGGCATGGCTCGTCTGGGAAGCTGAGAAGATGGCCAAGGCCACCGCGGCACCGTCAAGCAAGCAGCCCCATGTCCCACCAGCTTCCTCTGGCGGAGAGCAGACTGTGACCGGTGCTGAAGAACCGGCCTCGACAGCAGTCTTAAGCAAGTCGACGTCTGATGAGACTGTTGATGATGAAGAGGATGGCACCAACGCGGACAAAAAGAGAAAGCTTGGAGAGCCCAAGGAGGGTTTGCCGCCTATGCCGCACGTCAAAGACGACAGTGACGATGATGCTGACGACGGTCAGCATGGCCCATCCCCTCCTCCCCATCCACCATCATCAGGCGCCGTTGTTGTAGGAACTTCCTCAGCAGAGACCGAGCCCGCCAAAGAGAGAGACAACACCGTCCCTGCCAGTGGTGGTGGTAACGGCTCTGGCAACAACGAGGCTTCAACTCAGTCCGCTGCGCCCGCTCCTTCCACTGCTGCTTCACAACTGCCTGTCTTCAATGGCTGTCAATTCAATGTGCAGGTATGTCTTCCGAAACGACCGGTCTACCAGGAGTCAGGTGAGGACAAGATCTTCAACATCATTCCTGACACGGTCGGGGCCAGTACCCATCGTCCTTCAGCTCTTCGCAACAGAGAGCGGGATGCGGATGAGGTACCGCCAAAATTCAAACATAGTGGTAGAGCCAGGATTGCAGAGAACTTCGATGGGTCCCCAGTTGCCGAGACGCGCCACTTCTGGGCACAGGAACCGCCTGCTCGAATCCAGCGGGCGGCAGAGATGGACATCGACGCAGAAGGGCAAGAAGCCACGGGCGCTCCAGTTCCAGCTCCAGCGCAAGCGGAGTCTGTGCAGTTGTTTCCGGCTATCCCTGAGTTCTCTGCAGAGATGGAAGGCGTTGAAAACTGCGATCCGCACAAGGAAATGGAAGGCGTTGGACCTGGCGCGATCTGCCCGGCTGACCCTGAAGACCAACAACAGCAATCGACGATACCTCACCAGCAGCCAGATCAGGATGGCACCTCGTACAACGTGGTCCCACCGTTCGGCGAGCCTTTGGTACAAGATCAGGAGGAGATGATGGTAGAGGAGCAGAGACCTTCGAATGCCGCGCTGTTCGATGTTCTCCCTCCGAGCCAGGTCACCGGTCACCAGGCTCAATTGAGTCAGTATGATCCACACAGCTGGCCGACTCTCGGCACTGCGGAGTGGAACAACCCGGAAGCGATTGACGTACAACAGCAACCACAGCAGCAGCCCATAATTCTGCAGGGTCAGGACTGGTCGGACCCGGATGACTTCTTCAACTCGATAGGATTGAGTCCGAACGCGACTGGGCCGGGGCCAAACGTTGAACTTGCTGGTGAGATGCCGGAGATTCGGACGTTGCTGGACTCGCTTCTACCAACTGGTAGAACTGAGTACGACCCGAACGATCCTCATGCTGGGATGGAAGGAGTTGAGATGAATAGCCGTGCCGGGGGAGCCCAATTCCCCCAAGACGCACCACAACCCAGTCCGTCACCAGTGCAACGAGCTGCCGGTGACCTCACCTATGACAGTCCGAGTGAGTGCGCAGTCGGGCAATCAAACGCAAGGGACTTTGTGGACGAACAGAGCGGCATAGCCCCCGAAGCTCCTGCGTCAACAAGCCAGCCGACCGTGCCACCATGGGATCATGCAAAGTTTCTAGCCCGCATGCAGGGCACACAATCTGGGTCGCTGCAGATCAACGCAGACCGACCGCTGGGTTCTCCTTACCCTTATGGGGAACTTATCGATGGCCGTACAGATGAGGAGAGAGAATGGGATGTGCCTTCAAAGAACCGATTCAGCGAGCAGTATGAGGGTCATGTGCGGAGAAAGATGCTGATCCCCAAGAGCAGACTGATGGTACAGCAAGCAACTGCTGCACAGGCCAATCCGTTCCCGAACTTATTGCGGCCACAATCCAACACCGCCGTCAATCCTGAAGACATCCAGATCCCTGAGGCGCTGGCAGCTGCGTTGCAGCTCGGACACTACCAGAGCCAGCAGGCAGCCATCTCGCAGCCCGCTCAGCAGCCCACTCGTCCCCACGAAAACGAGGCTAGTGGGGAGCTCAACCTAGCTGCAGGACAGGGTGAAAACGACTCTTCCCCGAACTTCATCCAGGACGAAGGAGACGCTGACGATGACAACCTCTCAGACGTCCCGGACGTGAGCGAAGAGGAGAGACGCCAGATTCTAGCCCGTATCCAAGGTCTATGTTCCACCAGGAATGAGCATGCTCACCATGACGAGAACAGCTCTGAAGGTCTGCAATCCCCTGCCCCTCACAGCTCTCACCAGGACGACATCACCTTCGAGGACTCTGCCGAAAACTATCTGTATGACACTCCTGAAGAGGAAACCATGAAGAGAGAGGCCGAAGAATACAGCCGTACGTGATAAGAATCCTGGACCTACCTGAGCGATTTTCGAAAACTGACCAACTGGTAGGTCAAGAGGATAACGAGGAAGAAGATGAAGAGAACGAGGAAGAAGATCATGCGGAGGAGTGCTTTCACGTCGGCCACAAGCGTGGCAGGGATGGCGATGAGGATGACAAGGAAGATGAAGGAGACGATGGGGCCGTTAAGAGACATCGTGCGTCTGGCGACGAAGAGCGCTTCTCACAAAGCAGAGAAGGCGAATAGTACCAGGGTCATGCAGGGTCTGAGTAGGGAAATTGAAATCGGTATGAAAATGACAGGGCATACGGACACAAAGAGGTGTCGAGGCATGGGACAGGTCCCCTCTGACAAAGCCGACGTGCATCGGGGACCGAACATGGACAATGGGGAGGGAGATGTTGCATACCGGTGGTCGACATGGCGAGCATTGTGCAAAGCCAGCCAATCTGAGCGACGAGGAGTACGGCGACGTAGAAGGGTCGACGAGAATGCAGAAGGGCTTCGAGGCACAGGAGAACGATTTGCCATGCTTGCATCGACTCGATGGATCTCCTCCACCGCCATGAAACCTTCCGCTTCGACTGTGGCCAACAATCCTTGGTGATGCGACTCTCCAGAAGGGAGGGCCTGGGTTGAACACTCAATGGCCCACATTCGGATATAAGCACGGGTAGATTTGTATACAGAACTGCCATGAGATCGTCGACGAGTACGTCGAATACCAGCTGCAGCTTCAGGCTATCCAAGGATCCAGAGAGGAGGAGCGCCGGAGATCCTGATGAGAGTGTTCGCAAGGCTGTTGCTATGTAGCATACAACATCGCGAGGCACCAATCAAATGTCAAAAGAAATGTTTCCACTTAGCTCTTCTTTTTGCCCATCTCGCTCTCGGGCCCTCTCGTGCCCGTGGACCGTCCGAGACCGTCCCGATGCCCGGAGAGAAGGAAAGGCGATGTCAAGTCAGCTGGTGACCTGGGTTCTCATTGCCGACTTTCTTGGAGATGATCTGCGCGGTTCTTTCTGTCGTCTTGCAGCGAGAGGTTAGTCGATATGCCGAGCCAAAATTGCTGCGAGGCTCACAAAGGGAAGATCGTTTGTTAGACGTAAAAAATCGCTCACTTTTCCAGAATTTTGCAGGGTCCATGCCAGGTCCACCAGATTGAGCTCTGGATTTAGTCAGCTTTTCATCTCTTTGAGATAACGATGCCAGCGACTTGCCCGTATTCGCGAACAAGGCAAAGGGACGACTCAGGCAGGCACGTGAGTCGGCATTGATATTTGCTCTACAGATTCGGCCGAGTTCGCAGATTCTCACAGGTGGCCTGGGGAGTGCCTGTTGTGGTATGGTAAGCATCTGGATTGACGCCGGAAAAGTGGGAGCGGCAATGATCCCACTCGGACGATTCATCGGGTCCGGGCGGTAGCACATCTTGCCGAACCCGAGAATACGTGCACTGCGGAATCGCGGCGGCATATCAAGCTTTTCACACTCCCAGGTGTGGCCGTGATTGGGGCCAAGCTGCAGGAACGCACGGAGTCGGACCAGACTGAAGGGCGGAGCGGATGAATTATGTGCTGGCGAATCGACGCAAGACGGAGTAAGTCCTGGTTGAGGAGGATGAGTATCAGGAGAGCTGGGTGAAGAGTTTGCATACCTTTCGCGCGAAGAAATGGTGACTGTGTAGTGATCTGTCACTGATTTTGTGATGATGAAACTGATCTGGCTTCCGGATCAAGCGAGGTGAGGATTCAATGCAGTGAGTTGAGACTGAATTGTCGTAGTCTGATACACTCGGGCCTCATCCACGGACGAAGCGAGGACGCCACACTCCACGCCTGGTTGGCTCGGGCTTTAGCTGTCAAAGGTTAGGAATTAACGCCTGGTACACATTAGTGCGCGGTCAAATACCTGACGCCCCCAATGCATGGACTGACACACACACACACACACCTTATCCCCGGATCCCAGATCCTGTCTACTCGTACTTGCCCGAACAGGATGACAGCGCAAGGAAGAAAACGTGGGCCGGGCACGCCGGGGCAAGCAACTGGCGGCGGCACTCGTCGAATTACTGCTGCCCCAATACGAGCTACGGGCATGGGAATATGGTTGTTGCCTGAATTCTTGGATGGGGCTTCGGTATGGCACGCCCAATGCAGCATAGCTTCCACGCCTAGGCAGCCCTGCCCACCACCCAGGTTTCAGAGTGTGCCGCCCCTGCTGGCCCTGCCCTTCGTCATAATCGGTCTGGTGTCTTTAGGTCATAACGGGCAAGGGCTAAGAACTCTGATCTCTGAACCCTGTCATTGGTGTCGTAAATCGTACAATACGGAGTACCTTGGGGTCACTTGGGACCATGGCCATCTGCGACTACTTGATACACTTTGGACCTTCCTGAATTCCAATTCCCCTACTCGATTCTTTCCCGCCTGACTAATTGTCTGGTACATCTCCTGAAGGCCTCGTCCAGCGATCTTTCTTTCCGCCTCACATTGGAGTCGCCCACTTCATAGCCTGCCTGATCTGCCCTCGAGCTGATATCCTGGTGGCGATCAGAAACTAGAACTCGTTCCTCACGATGAGCCAATTGGCTTAGCAGTCCCTGACCCTCCGCCCCTCCGTCTTTTCTGGCCGGGTGTCTACTTCCCGACTCACCAGACCTCACCGGATTGTACAACTCTCGATCGAAAAGCCACGAGAGCGTAGGCGGCGCCGGCAACGGCAGCACCGGAACGCACCATGGACCCCCGAGGGAGCATCGATGCAATGTCCTATGACATGTCTTCATTTGTCCCGCAGCAGCCGCCTCAGATATTCGGAGCGTATAACCCAGATGGCACGCCCATACCCCCGACTTTGCCTCCAGGTGCATATTTTGGCGATTACGATGGAGGACTTGACGAGAATGACCCCAAACGCCGGCGCATTGCAAGAGTGTGCTTCCCTCTGCTGCGCCGAAAGAGTATGAGCATTCTGACAGTGATTGCAGGCCTGTGATATGTGCAGGAAGAAGAAGATCAAATGCGACGGCAAGATGCCCAAGTGTGGCCACTGCATAAATTATAAAACAGAATGTGTCTTCACACAAGTGGAGAAGAAGCGCAATCCTCCGAAAGGGTAGGTTGCACCTTGAGCGCGCATTGCTTTGATACTGATGCACGCTCCCAGAGCCAAGTACATCGAAGGCCTCGAGAACCGGCTTGGCCGCATGGAGTCGCTGCTGCGCATGTCCGGCCTCCTTTCGGAAGAAGAGGCTGGCAAGACAGACTTGGGCACACTTGAGAAGCGCCTCGCTGAGAAAGCCTCTTCGAGGGAATCCGCGGCGCAGAGGACGGAGTCGTCAGCTCCATCGAAGAGTAGCTCGGCCTCTGTTGCGCCTGAGAACTCACCCCGGCCAGGCTCTGCACGGGGCTCTATGGAGACCCCTCGAGACACTGTCACTTCGCCGAGTACCACAGATGGCGATAAACCAAGCCGGGAAGAGGTTGAAAATCTGTCCGAGGCCATGTGCTCGCTCGTAACCAACAACGTAGGCGAGACAAGATATATTGGTATGTATTCCCGTGCTTCGCGTTTGAGCGCCGCCTGACCCTGGCCAGGTTCGTCATCGGCCTTCTCCATCTTCTCAAGCAAGGGCATCGAGTGGGTCAATGAGAAGACTGGGGATACATCTTTTCAAGAAACCATCCAGAATGCCGTCAACGAAGACGACACCAAGTGGCAGTACTGGAAACCCGAGATCTTTGGAGACATCTTTGTCCGCCGGGTGTTCAAGCCCCTGCCACCGAAAGAGGAAGCTCTGTCCCTGTTCAAGGACTTCTTCGAGAACTTCAACTGCATGTTTCCCCTATTTCATGAACCTACCTTCATGCACCTTGTGGAGAAGCAATACTCCAAAGATCCTTATGAAGGAAGTGGCTGGTGGGCGAGCATCAACGTCGCGCTCGCCATCGCTTATCGAATAAGAGTCATGAGCAATGTTGTACCCCAAGAAGACGACCAAAAAGCATGGCTGTACCTGAAAAACGCCATGGGGGTTATCACCGAACTGACCTTGCGCAACACGGACCTGCTCAGTGTGCAGGCTCTTCTGGGCATGGCTTTGTTCTTACAAGGTACTCCGAATCCTCAGCCATCCTTTTTCCTCATTGCAGCGGCCATCAGGTGTTCTCACACCATAGGCCTTCACAAGCGCGGGTCGGCATTCAACCTCAATCCCATTGAAGTGGAGCAACGTAAGCGAGTCTTCTGGATTGGTTATTTGCTCGATAAGGATGCGTGTCTCCGGGCTGGGAGGCCGCCTGCTCAGGATGACGATGATATGAATGTCGAATTACCCTCGGAAGATCCTCCTGACAACATAGGAAACGTCCCGTTGGCCGACGGTAAAAGTAAGATCAACCTTTTCCGCCTCATGTGCGAATTTGCAGTCATCTCTAGCAAGGTGTATCGCCAGTTGTACTCTGTCAGGGCATCAAAGCAGAGCGATGGCGAACTTCTCAACACCATTGGCGAACTTGACAGGGAGCTGGAGGCCTGGAAGGACAGCATCCCTCTCGATTTCCGGCCGGAGCATGAGATCAAAACGTCACATACTCCTCTCATTTTGCACATTGTCGTCCTTCACTTCTCATATTATAACTGCTTGACGACGATCCATCGCATGTCGGTACACCATGGGTATTGGACGAGTCGACTATCGGAATATGCCATTCAAGGACTGAACGCTCGCCCGCTCAATCCAAGAGTCTTTTCCTCGGCTGCACTGTGTGTGTCGGCTGCTCGAGCCTCCATACACCTCATCAAATACATCCCGCAGGGCGATTTTGCCTGCGTCTGGTTGATTCTGTACTTCCCGGTTTCGGCACTCGTCACTCTCTTTGCGAACATCCTGCAAAATCCACAGGATACTCGTGCAAGAGCCGACATTAAGCTCATGGACCTTGTGGTTAACTTCCTCGGCAACGTTGCACATGACGAGGGTACTGGATCCATCAATCGGATGCTCACTGTTTGCGCCGAGTTTGCTCGTATCGCCAAAGTGGTGATCGAGAAGGCCGAGAAGGAGGGTTCGAAGCGGAAACGCAGACTCGTGCCCGAGGAAGTCATGCGCGTTAATCAATCAGCCATGGCTCAAGTCCAGTCGCAGCTCAACGGGCGAAATGCCGGTTCTCGAAGATCAAGCGGTGCGGGCGGCTCGCCACGTACGGGCGCTGGTCACTTGTCGTCGACGGCTAGCATGGCAGCAGTGAACATGGCGGCCCATTCACCAAGCACGATGACTCCCAACAATAACAACAACCAGTTCTTCAACATGTCATCGTTCGACAACGACTATGTCGATATGATTTCAGCGCCTGGCCTCAGCCCTGATCTCAGTAGTCAGCAAATTCCGAGCACCACCATGTCGCCCCTCAATGCCGGTTCCTTTCAACACCCCTTTGTCCCTCAGGACTTGTGGCAGATGCCGATGACATTCGAGTGGGACTGGGCGGAAACCTTCGGCCAGCCAAGCTATAACGATTTCATCCTGAGCGACAACATGAACGGAATGCCTCAGCAATGATGTATGAAATATACGCACCATTACCAGCATGCACACGGGAGGGTCTCGATTAGCTGCGATGGTGTTCGCAACGAAAGGATTGCAGGGAGTCAGTAATTTCGTCGGGCAAAACTGTACCAATACATGATACCCCTCCTACACATCAACCTTGTGAGGCTCAAACCCCGTCTACGCGCTTCCATTGCCCCCCGAGGATTGCCCAAGGAAAGAGATTCTCTCCGGTTGAGGGGAGGAGTCCTCTCCGTCCCGTGATCCCCTTGTCAGGCATTGTGTACAGCCTCGTCGATTGTGAAGCTTCACAAGGCAGTTCAACAAAGACATGCTGCTTCAAGGCAGCGCATTCCGATTCACACAAAGACCTGCTTCTTCGCTTTGTGCCTTCAACCTCCTCCATTGAACCAGACAGATAAGATCTTCTTTCTTCCGAAATTTGTTTTTCTTCAACCGTCCCCTCAACTCCACGCGCAATTATCTTTGTCAAACCCCTTCTTGTACGCCTGCCATATTGCAACCCTATCCATATATCATCAACTGACTGCCATTCGGCCATTTCCGTCATATTCTCTGTGCACCAGACTCGCTCGCACTACGGCATTCTGCCAACTTCACCTCCAAACTCCAATCTTCCGCAAACAGCCCACCAAGGCTCAGGGATCTCATCGCAAGAACAGCGCGATCGGTCGTCTCACCATTCTCCAGGCCTCACTCAACCCGAAATCCAACGCGAGTCTCTACCTCCCCATTACCCGCCCATACCGTCTGCTTTCCGTTCCCATCTTGGCTTGTCTTCTCCGTTCTTGAATAACGAAGCCTCCGGGAAACCAGATTAGTTACTACCTCACGAGGAGGTTCACCCAATCCTAACCAAGGAAATATACTGACTGTTGTTTCCAGTGCTCCGGCCATGGCGAACTACATTTCCTGGACGGACTTATTGGCCAAGGTTCGCGAAGTGGCAGTTGAGATGACGAAGGTCTCGGGACTACTCGATGGCTTTTCGGAGTCTAGACTGATTCAAGTTCTGGCCGTGATATCCTTTCATCTCATACTCCTCACGTTCGCTTGGCGCTACTGGCCAAGGTCGCCAGTGGTCGAAGGCCCTCCGTCGTCGCAGCAAATAGCACCTTTGGAAGCAGCAGATGGAGGCCAAGAAGAAGCCGAGCAAGTCGACCATTCCACTCCTCCATCCTCACCGCAGCTTGAAGGCCTCGAAGTAGGCCTTCCATGCTCACCGCAAGCAGCACCGATGGAAGATGAAGCAGAAGAGGAAGAGCGAGTCGACTACGTTACTCCTCTACTCCCACCGCAGCTTGATGAACTTGAAGTCAATGTCACAATAAACGAGGATGACCAGCACAGTCACACCACTCCTGTCCAGCCGCAAACCGAACAAGTTGCCGTCAGCCAAGCAGAGACCAATGCTGTCACGTATGTATGGCTCGAAGAGGATGAGAAAGCCGCCCTGGTCATGGACAATCTCATTGAGCTGTACAAAACTCGAGAAGATGAACCGATGCATGTGTCGCTGCAGCATGCCCTCGACGCCGTGTTGGAGTCCGGTGTGCTCAAGACTGAAAAGGAGGCCTATGAAGCCAAACTCAACAAGGCGACCACTGCGGTGCAAGTCCTTCACGCCCAAGTTGAGCAGCTGCATGCCGACAAGGAGTCTGACCGTGCAAAGATCCTCCAACTTGAGACGAACAACAACAAGTTGGCCACCGAGCTCCAGTATGCACAGAACGAAGCCAAGAATAATGAGCGGGAAGCTGCGAACAGTGCAGAGGGCCACTCCAAGACAAAGGCCGAACTGGACACAAGTATTCGCAAGCTCCAGCAAGACGTCCACGCCAAGGCGGATGAGAACGCAGAGCTCGAGAGTACTATCAAAGCTCTCAAGGCAGAGCTTGATGCAGCCAAGACAGATTCTTCAAGCAAGACTGGCGAGATTGCAAAGCTGCGCGCCAGCGTCAACGAGGCGACAGAAGAACTTAAGCGAGACAAGGTCAGAGCGAAGGATAATATCGGGATCCTCAGAACTCAGTATCAGGCCGTGTTGAAGGAGAAGAGCGATAAGATCGTGACGCTTGAGACCTCGAAAGTCGACTTGCAGCAACAGCTGAAGCAATGCAAGGAGTCCTTGAAGTCCAGTGAGACTCTCAACGACCAGCTGCTTCAAGAACAGGCTGCTGTGGCCAAGGAGCAAAGTGATGAGATCGATCGCCTTACCACCTCCAACGCCAACATGGAACAACAGCTCAAGTGCGCCCAAGATGCTCTGCAGGCTAGTATGAGCTTCAACGATAAGCTGCTTCGCGAAAAGAAGACTCAGGCCAAGAAGCAGCAAGGTGACATCGACAAGCTTACAGAAGCCAACGTCCGCCTGCAACAACTGCTAACAAACGCCCACGAGTCCCTGGAGGCTAGCAAGGCCTTCGAAGCCAAACCGGTTCACGAAGAGAAGGCTCCGGCCCAGGAGCAGGGTGATGAGATCGAGCGTCCCACGCCCTCCAACGACCACCTGCGACACGAACTCATGCTCACCACACAGGCTTTGGAGTCCAGGCGGAGTGCCTATGCTGAACTGATTCAAGAGCAGAACATCGCCAATGGAGTTTTGGTTGGGCACTATGAAGACATGTGCAAGGCAAGCCAGGAGACTCGCGAGATCAAAAGCGACAGTATCCGTATCCTCTCGGAGAGGTTAGGTATAGCAAAGGCTCTGGACGCAGCGGCCCAAGCTGAGGATGAGTCTGAAAGCTTGACAGATACCGACGCGCTCTTGCAGAGTACAAACACTGCTGAGTTGTTGAGGGAAGATGGAACCGTTCTGCAGAAGGTAGAAGAAATCCTCAACCCTCAGAAGGAGCCGCAGCCACAACAGCAACCCGGGCCACGAAACAGCAGCAGGAATCCCAATCGCCCATGCTTCGGCGAGGGGGAAGAGCTCGTGCCTGTCCAAGAAAAGGACACCGACCGCGTCCAGGTCCATCTTCCAAAGGATCGGTGCGAGCGAATCAGAAAAACCCAGAGCCTCCTCACGAAACTGGAGCGAAAAGTGGTCCGGTTGCAGGACAAGAAGGAGAGCCTAGAAGTGCGGATTCGACCTCTTGCCAATGAGCTCCATACTGTGAAGAAAAAGTTGGACCAGAAGAACAGACGTGAAGCGAAGACCGGCGCTCTGAGCGATGAGATTAACGCCTTCAAGCAAGAGGCGTCCACCTCTCCGGCTCCGGCTCTGGCTTCAGGGTCATCCGGCATCGAAGGCACCGACGGCGCGAGGGAGTCAGCTGCACCCTCTCCTGAGCAACCGGTTGTCGCCTCCGATGTTGTTACCACCACCTCCAGTCCAGTTATCGAGGCCGTTGAAGCCATCGACGCCGCTGTCCCTCTCCAGCCTGCTGAGCCTCAGGAGCCAAACTCTGACGCGGGGGAAACACTATCCTTAACGCCCACTGTCTCTGCGTCAAGTTCGGACACGCCAGCTCCAAGCACTCCGACTCCAGCTCCCCGTCATCAAGGACACGTGCGGGAGGTCGGCCTCGAAGGCAGTCGATATGCTCCGCAACAACCACGGGAACAGCCGCCCCACGTTGGACTCGAAGGCAGCAGATTTGCTCGCCAAGAACAATTGACTCGGCCACCTGCTGGCCTTGAAGGCAGTCGATACGCACCCCAACAACCGCAGGAGCAACAACCCCTTGTTGGTCTTGAAGGTAGCCGATATGCTTACCAACAGGAGCAGCACCCCCCTATCGGTCTGGAGGGCAGTCTATCTACCCCACAACAAGAGCAAGAGCAACGCCCCCGTGCAGGTCTCGAAGGGAGCCGATATGCCCCCCAACAACTGCAGGAGCAGCCCGTTACTGGCTTCGAAGGTAGCGGATATGCTCAACGACAGCAGGAGGTCGGCCTCGAAGGCAGCCGAGATGCCCCCCCGCAACAGCAATTGCAGCCCCATATTGGACTCGAAGGCAGCAGATTTGCTCACCAAGAACAATTGAGGCAGCCACCTGCTGGGCTTGAAGGCAGTCGATACGCACCCCAGCAACCGCAGGAGCAACCACCGCAGGAGCAACAACCCCTTGGTCTCGAAGGCAGCCGATATGCTGACCAACAGGAGCCGGACGTTGGCCTAGAAGGCCGTCGACAAGCTTTCCAACAGGAGCACGAGCAGCCCCATGTTGGTCTAGAGGGCAGTCGATATGCCCCCCAACAACAGGAAGAGCAACCTCGTGTTGGCATCGACGACAGCCAACATGCCCTCCAGCAACAGCAAGAGCAGCCCCATGTTGGACTCGAAGGCAGCCGATTTGCTCAACGACAGGAGCATGAGGTCGGCATCGAAGGCAGTCTATATGCTCGACAGCAGCAGCAGGATGTTGGCTTTGAAGGCAGTCAACATGCTCAACAACAACAGCAGGAGATCGGCCTCGAAGGCAGCCGACATGCCCGCCCACAACAGCAAGAGCAGCCCAGTGCTGGCCTTGAAGGGAGCAGACTTGCTCTCCGACCCCAACAGCTACGGGGTAATGACCTCCAAGCCAGCAGGTTTGCACCCCGGCCGCAACAGCAACGGGTTGTTGGCCTCGAAGGGAGAAGATACGCCAGCCAAGAAGAGGAGCAACAGGACGGAGGCCTCGAAGCGAGCAGATACGCCCCTCAGCCGCAACAGCAGCCGGTCGTTGGCCTCGAAGGGAGCAAATATGCTGCCCAGCCGTCGCCGCCGCAGCAACGTGGACTTGAATCTAGCAAGTACGCCCGCCAAGAACAGCAGCAGGGTATTGGTCTCGACACGTGCATTTTTTGGCTCGATGGTGATGGAGGCCACCTTTAAATGCCCGGACAGGTCTTTTACGGTCACGAGAATGGTAATGAGGCTCAGGCGTTCAAGCAGTTCAGCTTGGAGGGAGTACACCATTACCGTCAATCTGATCCGAAGGAAAGGTGTTCGGAAGGGAGATTCAACGGGAGAGAAGTCGTCACTACGAGAAGGCCATAGATGGTGATCAATATGCCTTTCATTCCCCCCTCATTTTACTGTTACCACTGCGTGCTGCCTCCTAAGTTTTGTTCCAGACCTGAGACGTGAAAACATGAGATTCAAAGGCGCCACTCGACACTCGACGAACCTGTCTGTTCAACTCTGACAGTCGCGGCTAATCGCCACATCGCCGCCGAAAGTGGCAATTTTAGGGTCGTGGGGAATATTTCAGGACGGAGGAAGGCATGGTTGAAGATCTTGTCACATTCACATGTCTGAGCTGCATAGTACCCTACTACGTGGCATTGCAAGATTTGGAAAGGGGCTCATGAACGCAGAATGCACGTCGAGGACTTTTTGCTCCCACATCACGAATGATTAGTATCGACCGGTCACTTTCGGCCCTGCGAGGCGGCAAACAAGCCTCTACTTCCCCTGAAGGCCCAACCCTTCGGCGAAGTCCTTACACGACACACAGAACCCCCAGGTCTTGGCACAGTTGAATTCTATGCTCTCTTGGGAGCTCGATGGGCTTGTTGTGCCGGCGCCGTCGGAGAGGAGGACTACATCGTACCCTTTGGAGAAGGCCTGGAAGGGGATACAAATATCAGGCGAGGCACGTCAAGAGAGAGAGAGAGTGTGTGTAGGTGAGTGTGATCGGTAATGAAAAGGGAGACTTACATCCTGCAGACTTCCACCAACGCATTGATCGGTGTTCACCCCGGCAAAGAACAGAGTCTTGATTCCCTCCTTGTCGAGGAACTCGGTGCAGTCGGTCTTCTCGCCCCACAGACCAGACATGCGATTCTTATGAATCCACAAGTCCGGCGGGTTTGCCATCTTTCCCTCTTCTTCGTACGACTGCTTGAGCTCCGGAGTCAAGTCAGCATTCCAGGTGTCTCTCATCAAGAGTCTCCCTCCTTGCACGGTGTTACCATCGCCCATGGGAACGGCGCCGATCTCCTGGCCAAGGCCCCTGTAAATTCTGGGATTCTTGCCCGACGTCTCGATCTGCGGGTCTGGAAATTTGTGACACCCCTCGTTCACACCGTGAGAGTCGATCGCCGCCTGCTTCTTCTCGACCTTCTCATACGACTCCCACTCCGAGGCAAGGACGGTCTCAAAGCCGAAAGCCCGCAATGTTGCGGGTGGCATTTCATCAATTTCCTGCTGTGTGAGGCCCCAGTTAACCCAGATGATTCGCACGCCGGCTTTCCGTGCCGCGGGAATTGCGTATTTCAGCAGTTGCTGCTGAGCGAGCAGTCCTTTCGAATCCTTTGGACGGCCTAGTTGGGGGGAGAGGAAGAAATTCTGCATGTCGATGATCACGAGGGCCGATTTGGGTGGGTGGATTGTAATCGGCAGGGTATTGGTCTTAATGGTGTGATTTGGTGTCGGGGTCGCAGTGGTGGGCGTTGCTGGATGAGTGAGGTCGAATCCTGTCTTGGAATCATAGAGCCAGAACGTGGACGAGGGGTTGCCGATGATGGCTTTTCTGTGCGTTGGGTCGGTGTTGTCCATGTTGATGTGTGGCCTGTACTGAATGGCGAGGACGAGGCTGTAAGTAGAAAGCAAGGAGCAGAGGTCAGTTGAGCGTCAACAACCAAGTTAGTTCACTGAAACTTCAGACGCCTGTAGGATACGTTAATGAGACTCGTCTCCAAGAGCAATCGACATGAACAAGAAATAGTTTCCCTCCCCATCTCCCCATCATCGCTGCTGGGTGTCACAACTTGTCAGAATAGTTGCCAGTCTGCGAACCCCGCAGCGATAAGCATCAAGTCCAAAAGTGGAAGGAGCGGCGGCCATATTGAGGCACGCTTGATGTTGATGCTTGGTGCGCCCGCGCTCTTCTCCGAGCTGGGCTCCTTCGACGCTCACTCAACAGATGCTCTGCGTCGAATCCAGCACTTTCAGCCTCCTCAGTGATACCCGTACTCGTACTCCCTGGGCGGTTCGAGGCCGTGTCACTCCAGCGGCGGCGCATCACGAGATGACGTCAAGCATGAATCAGTGTCGATGGGCGACTATGCCTAACCAGGGTAGTTACTAAGGGTCTCGAAGCACGAGAGCCTTTACCCCACAAAGAACGAAAGGTAAATAGAAAACTGTCCACAAGAGCCTGTCCAGCACAAGACACCGCCGTCACTTACCCTCACAGCTGTACCCTTCCTTCGCATAGCGTTATCAATTGTCTTCTAGTGCTGTCCTTGCAAGCTTTGAGCCTACCCTCAGAATTCTCCCACCATGGCCCTTCTCCAAGCTCGAGTCAAGAGCATTCTGTCAGGCGACACCTTGATCATCACCAACCAAAAGGGCGCCGAGCGAACGCTGTCGCTGGCCTACATCAGTGCCCCGAGGTTGAAGAGAGAAGGTGACGAGGTTGGTCACATGGACGGGCCGATCGAACATCCCCTGCTGACATCCACAGCCTTTCGCCTTCCAGTCCCGCGAGTTCATTCGCGAACTCGTCTTGGGCAAGGTCGTCCAGTTCCAAATCTTATATGCCATTCCGACTACGAAGCGCGAATACGGTCGAGTCATACTGCCCGACGGCAAGGAACTACCCAATCTCATCGTGCAGGAAGGTTGGGCCAAAGTGCGGGAAGACGCCGGGAAGAAAGAGGACGATGAGGAAGCTCTGGCATACCTCGACAAGCTCAGGTCGTTAGAAAGCGATGCAAAGTCCCAGGGCAAAGGGCTGTGGGCCAAGGGCGGCCAGATTGAGAACTCCTCCGAAGTCTCTGATCCAAACGCTTTGGTGGAGCAACAGAAGGGCAAGAAGATCGAAGCCATCATTGAGAGGGTCTTGACCGGAGACCGTTTGATCGCTCGTCTCATCCTCACACCTACGAGGCACATTCAGACCATGCTTGTACTGGCTGGCGTCCGAACCCCTGCCACAAAGAGAACGACTCCGGAAGGCAAGGACGTACCGGCCGAGCCTTATGGCACCGAAGCACACTCGTTCGTGGACGAGAGACTACATCAGCGGAAAGTCAACGTCGAGCTTCTCGGCGTCACACCGCAGAATCAGCTTATCGCAAATGTGCTGCATCCGAGAGGCAACATTGCCATGTTCCTCCTCGAGGCCGGTCTTGCGCGTTCCAACGACCAACACGTCACCCTGCTCGGAAACCAAATGGCTCAGTTCAGAAACGCCGAGAACGCCGCAAAGAATGCCAAAAAGGGAGTGTTCACGGGTACTACAGCCTCGAAAGCCGCCGGAGTCCAGGAGGCAGACTTCACGGTAATCCGCATCCAGAATGGTGAGACCCTCTTCATCCGGACTCGATCTGGGGAAGAACGAAGAGTCACCCTCTCAAGTATACGTCAACCCAAACCGTCCGACCCCAAACAAGCTCCTTTCCAGGCAGAGGCGAAGGAGTTTCTCAGAAAGCGACTCATCGGCAAACATGTCAAAGTGTCAATTGATGGTAAGAAGCCAGCATCAGAAGGCTTCGAAGAGCGCGAAGTGGCTACCGTGTCTGTGGGTGGGAAAAACATTGCCCTGGCATTGGTTGAAGCGGGATATGCCTCAGTCATCCGACACCGTCGCGACGATGACGACCGGTCGCCAGACTACGATGCTTTACTGCTTGCCGAGGAATCAGCACAGAAGGACAGCAAAGGTATGTGGTCAGAAAAACCTCCTGCGGCAAAACAATATCAGGATTACTCGGAAAGTCTGCAGAAGGCCAAGATGGAAGCTTCAGTGTTGCAGAGGCAAAAGAAAGTCCCAGCTATTGTAGACTTTGTTCGAGCCGGCTCCAGATTCGTCGTCCTTGTTCCCCGCGAGAACGCCAAATTGACATTTGTCCTCTCCGGTATTCGCACGCCGAAGCCGGCGCGTCAGTCTGGAGAAGCAGCCGAACCCTTTGGTCAAGAGGCATACGACTTCGCCAACAGGAGATGTCTGCAGCGTGACGTGGAAATTGATGTCGAAGACACGGACAAGGTCGGTGGCTTCATTGGGACGTTGTATGTCGGCCGAGAAAACTTCGCAAGAGCGCTCCTGGAAGAAGGTCTCGCAGAGGTCCATGCGCATTCGGCCGAGAGAAGCGGCCACTCTAACGAGCTCTTCGCAGCCGAGAAGAAGGCCAAGGAAGCTCGCAAGGGCATGTGGCACGACTGGGATCCGAGCAAGGACGCGGAGGAGGATGAAGCTACGCCTCCTACTAACGGCAACGCGGGCACGAATGGAGATGCAGCCGAGTCTTTATCAAGGAAAAAGGATTACCGCGATGTCATGGTCACGCACGTCGACGAAGCCGGCAAGCTCAAGATCCAACAAGTTGGAGCCGGCACAACCGCGCTGACCGAATTGATGAACGCCTTCAAGTCGTTCCATCTGAACAAGGCCAACGATCAGCCGCTCGCTGGACCTCCCAAAGTCGGCGACATTGTCGCCGCCAAGTTCACCGTTGACGACCAATGGTACCGCGCCCGCGTGCGGAGAGTCGACCGCGACGGAAAGAAAGCTGATCTGACGTACCTCGACTACGGCAACTCGGAGACCGTCCCCTGGACACGCCTACGATCACTGACACAACCGCAGTTTTCGACGCAGAAGCTGAAACCCCAGGCCACAGACGCTGTGCTCTCGTACCTCCAGCTGCCGACGTCGCCGCAATACCTCCGCGACACCGTGGATTTCCTCATGGAACAAACAGACGGGCGCGAACTCGTCGCGAGCGTTGATTATGTAGCGCCAGAGGGGACGTTGCACCTCACGCTTCTGGATCCGAAAGTATCGAGTAAGATTGAGGATAGTATCAACGCGGAAGTCCTCAAGGAGGGGCTGGCCATGGTGCCTACGAAGCTGAAACCGTGGGAGAGACAGGCCGGTGATACTTTGGCCAAGTTCAAGGAATTGCAAGAGGAGGCCAAGAAGGAGAGACGTGGCATGTGGGAGTACGGTGACTTGACCGAGGACTAATTCTTGGAGTGAAGGGACCCAAGACGGAGGAGAAGCAAACCTTTCATGACAGCGACGCAGCAAGGAAACGTAGCAATGCATCTTGAGCTGAGCGGGTTTGCATATGCGTGTTGATATCTAAAAAGTCAAACCCCTGCACAAAGTGACTGGCTAGCTGGCCAGCTAGGTGTATGCGTCGCTAGTTCTTCCTCCCGCACGCTCTTTACCTACTCTACCATCTCTCGTCGCCTTCGAGGTTCGTATGAGAAGTAACTCCAACCTCACGAGACGCTCGCATAGTCTCTGCAAGAGCATCCGTTCATGCTTCAGTCCAAACGAACATAAGCGGCAAGCATGCAACAAGCCGAATCGTACTTGTTTTGCGTATACAGACCCTCCACCCCTCCACAAAGGCCCAGCCCAGGGAGATTCTCCAGCTGTGCGCAGGCTCTTCATGTCGCCGTCCACCCATATTTCGACCGAGGCAGTCTGTCTACAGTATTTGTGTATGTGTATGTTCCTTTTCACACGTAGATCCTCTACCGTTCTTGTTCTCGAAACGTCGTAGGCACGAGCGCCTAGGTGCTCGAGGCTGTGGGATCTACTTCGCCCGTGAGTGTGAGATCTGGGTCATCAGCCGTGGATAGGTACATAGGGTCTGCTGAAAGTCTGACGTACTCAGTCCTCCCGTTACCACCACTCTATATGAGGAGATCTGCCGCCAGATATCTATATCGTCTTCGAGCCTAGATTTCATTCGATCCTCTGTTCTTCATCTTCTCCTCTGGCAGCAGGTGCAGGCGCGGGTGCGGGCATAACTTGCTGATCGTCAGACAGAGTCAGGCCCCTGTCTTTCTGGTCGCCTAGCCCTGTCTTCGTCTCCGTGTGTTCTTTGCTCAGTTCCGTCTTGGTCACAAGTCCGGCTGCGAACAGCCCGAGTGCCGCCATGCAAGTGCATGTGATCCACAGGTTCCTCAAACTCCACGCAAAGGCCTGCTTGACTGCCAGCTTCTGAGCCTGGTTGGCGATCGTGGAGACGAGATTGATATTCGTGGCGGCGTCGGGGCCGGACAGATCGTCGACCAGGTCTGCGGACAGTCCGTGGGCTTGTAGGGCCGGTCGTTGGAGACGCATTCCGTTTTGGAAGATGACGCCGCCGATGACGATGGAGAGGGAGACGCCGATGTTGCGCATCACTCCGAGGGTGGCGGTCGCTGTGGCGATGTCGTCTTGCGAGACTAGAGCTTGGAGAGCGATGTAGGGGGGGTCGAACTGTGAGGATGTCAGAACATGCGTCCAGTCCACGTACTGACGACCAAAAGTTAAGGTGATGACAGCGGGCCTGGCATCGGCCGATGTGCTCATCATCGCCACTCCTGGTATGGTCGATGCAGGTTTGCGAAGATGAAGGGCGACTTACCAGTAGACCTACTCCGAGACCCGACAGGACTTCAAAGGCAGCGATCGACCCTATCGAGGACGTGGCGTCAAGATGGATATAGAGCCCGTTGCCGACCGTGAGCAGGACCACGCCCACCCAGATCAGTTCGAGATAGCGCCCGAAGCGGTGGATATAGATCCCCCCAGCAACACCGGTGAATGCTTCCGTGAGGATCAGTGGGAGGAGGAGCAGTCCGGAGCGGAGTGGTGACGCTTCCTTCGCGGATTGGAAATACAGCGGTAGGTAGTACTCTGCGGAATTGAGGACCTGGATCACTGTCAGTATAGACTTCCTATGTCAGCTACAGGACTGGAGACCACAGACAAAATGCTGCGCAAAGCCGAGAGCAAGACAGGCGACATTGGACTTGTTTCGGAACACACCAAGGGGCATTATCGGATGGCGTGCCAGGCGTCCTTCATTGAACACGAACAAGACGATCATGAAAGCACCAACGCCGATGAGGCAAATGACCTTGGGAGAGTCCCAGGGATACGCTGCGCCCCCGAAGTTGAGACCAAGCAGCAGCATCACCATCAGGCCTACCATGCAGATGCCGCCCGCCCAGTCGATTGCCTTGATACCTGCAGAAAACTTGGTCTTCGGGTTGTGCACATCCAGGAAAATGAGTAACAGGCAGAACGCCGGTCCGCAAATTGGAAGATTGATCCAGAAGATCCATCTCCACGACAAAAGCTGGGTAAAGGCGCCTCCCAATACTGGGCCGACTCCGCCGGCAACGGCCCAGGTCGTATGAAGAAGGCCCAGAAAGAGTGCCCGACTCCTGCGAGGAAGGTTAGTAACACGGCAGAAGAGAGATCATGACATTGCGGGGGTGCGCGAACCTCATGCTAAACAGATCCGAAACAACAATGTTGATGATGGTCATGAACCCGCCGGCAGATACACCTTGGAGAGAACGGCCCACGAGGAGCATAGCCATGCTGCTTGACAGAGCACACACGATGGAGCTCGCGAAGTAGAGAGCAACTCCCAGCAAGAGGATCGGCTTCCTACCCCATATATCTGAAAGTTTCGCCCATACAGGGCTGCAGGCGCTCGTGGCAATGACATACGAGGCACCGATCCAAGAGTAGCCTGCTGCTGATCCGAGGTCGGCGCATATCGTAGGAATTGCGGTCGCTACGACGGTAGTGTTGAGAGCACCGATGAAGAGAGTGGCCTGCAAGAAGAAGCAAGATTGAAAGTCAGCGGCCGGAGCAAGGTGTATTTTCCGCATGTGTAGTCATCTCGGTGGGCTTTTTTACAGAGCCAGCGCCTACTACTCACAAAAAGAGCGACCATTATGGTGAATGTCCGGAATGTGCTTCGTCGCTGAACGGGGTCTGGCATGACTTCAGGCGACGACCCTGATCCTTCTCTCTCACGGCTTCTCCTCGAAGTAGAGTCGCCATGGGGCTGCTGTATCGCTGTCAGTTCAGCCGAGTCGATCGTGTCATCCACTTGTGGAGGGTATTCTGAAGCCATTGCAAAGATAGGAAGCGAAGTACGAGGATGGCAACGGATAAGGTGGGAGAGGAAGCAAGATGCGTATATATCCTCACACAACGACTAGTCTATTCACACCGACACAACAGCCTTACGCCCTAGGGCGTCATGTATCTATAAATCTGGTACATGGCCTTGAGAGCTTGGAAGCGAAGGTAACGCTACTTGGTGTAATTATTGAGACGCCCTGAGACATGCTGAAAGCGTGATTCGAATCAGCGTCCCCTGTTGGTCTGGCCCACCGGAGAGCTACGGTGAGAACTTCGGCACCAGCTGCAGCGTCGCCATTCGGATCTCTGATCTTTGGAGCAGGCGGGGAACAAGCGAGCATCGAGTCAATCTTGGGTGAATCTGGTTGAATCTGCAGGGGTCCCAACTGCCGCCCAATTATCTATCATGTTGTCGAGAGGGAATGTTCGTACGAGCAGATTCAGGCTTGCCCTCAACCTCGCACTCGTGAGAACGTACTTTGGTTGAGTCTGGTGCAAGAAGAGAGACAGACTCGCCTCGCTGGCCTTACAATCCGTCAGTCGCGTTTGACGTGAACTTCATCTGCGACATCCCACCTCCTACGAAACCTGCCACACTCCGCATCAGTTCACGCATTCACTCACGGTCCCCACGTTCGTCGAGCCAGAACACCCACCTATCTCATCTCTGAGCCTCATGAGGAATCATATGCCCTTAGTGTGGCCGCGGCCCTGTCAATAGCATTCATTACGCTTCAGGAATTTTACGATCAACGAACGCAAACGCATCGCGATCGGCGCGTCTCCAGACATCAGGTCATATTTGGCGGTGCGAGGCACAATAGTTATCGCCCATCCTCGACCGGTCTAGGGCCCGGGAAATTGCAGCGCCATGTCGGGCGATCCACCACGACCGAAGAAGACGCTTGAACGACTTGATGATGGCAGACCGCGATTCCGTGGTTGCTCTAAAATTACCGAGTATGAGTATATGGGCAAGCTAGGAGAGGGTACCTTCGGCGAAGTCTCAAAGGCACGGTCAAAGAAAACAGGGCAATTGGTGGCACTGAAGAAGATCTTGATGCACAACGAGAAGGATGGGTTTCCCATTACTGCGCTGCGGGAGATCAAGCTTTTGAAGCAACTGGACCATGTCAACATCCTGAAGCTGGAAGAAATGGCGGTCGAGCGGCCCAAGAACGCGAGCAAGAAAACGAGCATGTTCATGGTGACGCCTTACATGGACCACGATCTGTCGGGCCTGCTGGAGAATCCCGATGTCCACTTCACCGTGCCCCAAATCAAGTGCTACATGAAGCAACTTCTCCAGGGGTGCGCATACCTGCATGAAAACAAGATCCTCCATCGGGACATGAAAGCCGCCAACCTGCTCATCAACAATCGAGGAATTCTCCAGATTGCTGATTTTGGCCTGGCACGGCCTTACGACGACGACCCGCCGAGGCCCGGCCATGGGGGTGGCGAGGCCACGCGAGAATACACCACGCTTGTCGTCACGCGATGGTATCGTCCACCTGAGCTTTTGCTTCAGCTGCGCAAGTACACCACTGCCATCGACATGTGGGGGGTTGGCTGCGTCTTCGGAGAAATGTTCAAGCATAAACCCATCTTGACCGGAGACAGCGACCTGAACCAAGCGAAGCTGATATTTGAACTGCTGGGATCGCCAAATGATGAGACTATGCCGGGTTGGCGAGAACTCCCAGGCGCCGACGCGATCGTCGAATTTGAGCAAACGCCGCCAACACTCAATCGCCAGTTCCGCGATCTCGAACCTTTAGCTCTGTCATTGCTGAGCGAACTGCTGAAGCTTGACTGGCGGAAACGGATCAATGCCATTGACGCACTGAAACACCCCTACTTTCACAGCATGCCTTACCCTGCACGACCCGAAGAATTACCGTCTTTCGAAGATTCGCATGAATTGGATCGAAGAAAATTTCGAGATCAGAAATCAAAGCGACCACCTGCGCCTGCTGGCGGATCTGTGGGCATCGGTCCGCAGGGCGAATGGGGCGTTGGCGGACGGCCTCCCCCCTATGATGGCAGAGGTCCTGTGCATCATAGGGTCAATGCTCGCGCTCCTGGTGGCAGGCCACCTCATGCGGCCAACGGCCACAACCAAGGCTACAGCCGCCGACCTCATGGGCCTCCTGGTCCGAATGGCGCCTACGGTGGCGGTCCTGATCATCGTGGGCCAAACTCTTACGCTCCTCCACATCGAGATTTGCCACCCTATGACCATCCTCATCGTCCTCCGCCCTACGATGACTCTTACTCACGCCGACCTCCGGTGGAGCACGCCATGCCACCTCGACCTCTCCCCCTAGATGCCGACCCTTACCGTTATGGTCCGCCGGAGATACCCCCTTATCGCGACGATGGGCGTGGTCCGCCGCCGCCGAGGACTCGAGTGCCGCCTACCGGCTCAGGCGGTGGTGCTCCAGCAGGTGGCCATCGGGATACTTACATTCCATCATATTCGAGCGCAGATCCAAACGTGGCTCCGCCGAAACAGAGATGGAGAGACGATCGGCCGCCGTATAGGGATCCTGGGCCTGACTATGGCGAGCCACTCCGTTATGATGACCCCGGCGTTCGAGAAGGCCCTGATCGAGACAGAGACAGAGAGAGACGGCCGAGGAGTAGAAGTCTAGTGCGGGACTGGGACCGAGACAGGCGAGACAGGGATCGTGACCCTGACAGAGACAGGCACTACAGAGATCGCGACAGAGACAGAGGGTATGCTGGTGGCGGACAGGATCCATACCGTCGCTAGGGACGACGAGGTTCTGGACAAAGTTCTGCTTCAGGTCATGATGCTCTTGGCATGGGTAGTGGGAGAAGGCAAGACCTTGCCGAGTACTATCAGTACATGCAAGCTGCGCAGATGCAACACCAGCATCAACAGTGGCTGAGCCTCGGATTGTGCAGTCCGAAACGATTATGGAATTGAAGGATGGTTCTTGCATATGCATAGCGATCGGCGCAGACAGGCTCCTTGTTGTCAAGAAGACAGCAGCTTTCCTTCTAGCGTATGGCGCAAGGCTATGAGGGTTTTGTGGGCTTCACTGCTTGGAGGCGCCACCATGAGCGATGGGTTATCAAGAACGTACGGCCGAGGCGGCTACCAAGATCGATACCCCCGATCGACATTTAGGTCTGTTCACCGACTTGGAACAGGAAGAGTACGGCCAGCTCCTGCATGGATATATAGCGTTAGCTATCTTGTATTCGTTCAGCAAAACAGTATTAATACAGGTGTTGCCTCAAGAAAAGTAATGTGAGGCCGTCTGATTGTCGGATCAAATCCGTTAAGGCCTCAACTCCAGATGCCGATCGAGTTTTGCTTGTGGTCGCCACTGTTTCAAGTGAGGCCAGCGAACAGATCATCTATCGCGTTCTTGTGTTTGCCCCTGGACTTCCCTTGCTTGGGCTTGCTGGCCTTCCCGGCACCGTTTGTGGCGGACTCACTTTTTGCCCGAGCCACTGTGTCGGCGGGAACTATCATTCTTCCAGTAGTAAGTTGTGCGGAAGCTGGTGCTGGGCGGGTCTTTGGTGTGGCCCCTCTTTCCTGGTTCAATTTCTTCGGTACAAGTCTTGTCGAGCTGGCAGTCCGCGAGTCGCCATCGTCTATCGGAGTGTTTGCAGCCTCCTCCTCTTGACCGGAACCGATGATTTGCCTTGGTTTTGCACTCTCATCGCCCCTATTCCTTTCTACAATTTCTCCCATGTCGTCACTATCATATTGCCTCTCAATAAGCTCACCGCTCTGCAGTCCTGTCACGCGAAGACTCGTTGCCGCCAGTTCTCTCGCCTCACCAATTACAACCACTTCTTGGCCATGCCGCGCTCCGGCGATCTTGGTCCCTCCTAGACCGTCCTCGCTTCCTTCACCGGGTTTGGGGGCACCGGTCACGCTCATCATGTCAGCAAGCACGCCCATCAGCACGACTCCCAGGTTTGCAAATTGGGTATCCCCTACCAAACCCGAGAAGCCAAGATACGCCTTTGGCAGCAGGGCTTCACGTATCCACTCCGCCCACGCTTCTTTCTCAGTGCGAAGTTGGGTTTCCCGTTCAAATCGCTTTCTGACATATTCGCCACTGCTGAGGCTGCCGGGCAATTGAGTCTCAGATTTAAGTCGTTGTTCCTCATCCTCCAGTGCCATAAGGCGAGAGGCGGATTTTCGAAGGGAGGAAATCGTTCTCCACCAAGGCTGCGCACGATGTTGGTTTTTGTTCCGGACCCAGATTTTGTCAAGCAAGCTTTTGGCGAATGACAAAGTGGTGATATTGCCATCGGACTCTGCGGTCGGCGGCCTGACTGAAGGTCTCATGTTGACCTTGGCATCTGCCCCAGCTGTGACTCGACCTGGCCCTTGACGCTTTTCTTCCGATGAGCGAACTCGGCGTGGCGGTCGATGACGGACCTGCTTCTTCCTCACTGCAGCCGTCTTGGTCTTGCGTTGTGATGGTAAACGCGTGCGGAAGCCATTTGAAGTGGATTCATGCGAGAACTTCCGGCTCTTGGGATTCCTCGACTTTGCTTCGGCCGCAGCAGCCAGGGAAAGGTCGACCGAGGGTTGCGGTCCATTTCCCGCCTTTCTAATACCGCCAGGCATTTCTTGACTGCCAGGTTCTTGGTGACCCACACATTCTTCCGGCACAATAGCCGCGAAGCGCGCAAATCACACCACGTTGTCAACGCATTTCCCAGTGTCTCACGGCGACACGAGGTTTAGAACACGACGATCTACATGGCTCGAGCAAAAATGCAAAAGGGCTTGACTTTGACGCTAGCGGACCGGGCAGCCACACCAGGCTAGTATGAATCGGGAATAGCTCAACGCACCGCCACGTCTTCAAGTTCAGCTCTTTGTGAAGACAATCAGATTTGATTTCAACTGCTTCACCGCTCGCTCTCTTCCAATCTTCAGTATGTATGTGCAGGCCAACTCGGCACTTCGGTGGGTGAAGGCGCTTTTCAAAAGCTGGAGTCTTGGCGGCGCTGAGATGTCCACCACGCCTTGGCACTTGACTTGTCTAAGATGTCAGCTTACATTGTTGACCGACTCGCCGACCAGGAAGATGGTGAGCAGGTTCAAGCAGACTGTGGTAGGGCATCAAGCAAGATTGGCGACGCTGGCTCAGGCACCGAGCACCACCTTGAAACATCACCGCTATGCTTCTTGAGGCGTATGGAGACCTCGGATTCGTATATCCGCCGTCAGATTGACTCTGCCCATTGTTATTTTTATGGAAAGGCCTCCAGATCCCAGGTACATATCTGAGCCTCGTTCAGCCTCCACCTTCACAAGATGATGCCTTGCGTACGGGGTCAAGTGAGGTCCCGCTGACAATCATCTACAATTCCATTCGTGCGGTTTCAACTCTTTGGCGGAGTCCGTGGGCTTCCTGTCTGGCGTCGAAGGATTTCTATCCGGCTTCAACAGCCATCCATATTCGAAGACCTGTGAGCGGAGGTGATGCCAAGAGACGGATGATCTGGAGTCAGGGTGATCGAGAATCGCTCAATCCCTCAATTCTACCGGAAGGGTAGCAGCTGATCCCCCAGAGCGCAACAGTCATACACCCGACGATGTTGCGCTGTATTTTGCTCACGGAAACAGGCCTGCCAACGTGCCAAGGTACCGCTGTTCTCGGGGATTCCCAAAATAAGGTATACGAGCTTCAGCCTCCTACCGAGTCTTGCTGGGCTGCCGATGAAGCCATCAGGCTATTCTGGTCCAGCAAACATCTTGCTCATGTCCCTAGTTAAAAGTAAGGTCCCTCGTTCGGTTTCCCTATGTATAGCTATATTTCATTTGTCCATCTTTGCCTTTCTCGCTCACTAAACAATCTATTTACTCACAATCTCTCCGCCTAACTACACGAAAGAAAGCAAAGCAATATACATCTCTATCATGCGGAGAACGAACAACATCGGGCTCCTTGCCCTTGGCCTTGTATCTTCCACCGTGGGGAGTTCCGCAGGTCTGACATGGCCTTCTGCCTACGACGAGCTTGAAGATATCATCTATCTCAACAACGGCTACAACGCACGAGAATTTCCCATCGTGTTACAACCATGCACAATAGCCAAGGAGCCGGGACATTCGATAGCTGCAGCTTTTGTCCGAACGGCCTTCCATGATATGGCGGCCTTCGACATCACCACCGGGATCGGAGGCACTGATGCTTCGATTGGGTTTGAGCTGGACTCGAGCATCTATCCCACCAACACCGGCATTGCCTTCAATAACACAATGCATTTCTATTCTCAGTTCTTCAGCAGTCGATCTTCCATGTCTGATCTCATCAACGTTGGCTTATACCAGGCTGTGCGAGCCTGCGGTGGCCCGGTCGTCCCCGTACGAGCCGGACGAGTGGACGCTACGGGGCCCGGGCCTTTCGGCGTGCCCCAGCCCACAGACCCAATGCCGAAGATGCTCGGACAATTCAGACGGATGGGCTTCAGCCCCGAGGAGATGGTTCAAGTGGTTGCATGCGGCCACTCTCTTGGAGGCGTCCACTCTGCTGAGCATCCCGACATTGTTCCTCCCTACAGCACACCTCTGGGCGTTCAGGACTTGGACTACACGAACTCGACATTCGACAACGCAGTAGTTACCGAATATCTCGACGGCACAACAAGAAACCCGCTGGTGGTGGGTGCCAATCCTGCTGCTTATTCCGACGGCCGTATTTTTGGCTTGAACAACAGACAGACAGTGTCGGCCCTGGCTGACCCCAACGCCTTTGCGAACATCTGCTCTGGCATCCTCGCCAAAATGGTCAACACGGTGCCCCGGGTAGTTCAACTGTCTGAAGTTATTACACCTTATGAGCTCAAGCCCACGAACTTGGAACTCAACGTGGCTGCTGATGGACAGAACCTGGAATTCACTGGGGAGCTCCGAATCCACACCAACAACCTTCCATCGTCGTCCATCGCCAGCGTCCAGCTCATTTACAAGGATCGAACCGGTGCGTCCAACAGTGGGTATACTATCTCTGCCACCACTGCAGGCGATGCCAATGGGTTTGACGATACTTTCACTGTAAGGAGGTTCCCTTGATCAGGTTCACATAAACGTCACGCACTAACAAATGCCATAGTTCTTCAGCTTTGCGGCGACAATTCCGGCCTCTACGTCCATTTCGACCTTCACTGTCCTCGTGACCCTCACCAGCGGCGGTACACAGACCTTCGACAACAACGGGCAAGGCTACCCCGTCTCCGACAAGATCTTCGCTCAATCCTCATACTCTTCCCTGTCCGGCGTAGATGGTTCTGGAAACCAACAAGTCACCGTCTTCGCCGCCGTTCGCACGGGCGAAGCCTACGAGCCAGTCAATCTGTCCGTCGAGCTGATTACGCCTATCACCTACAACAATCTGCCCACCGTCAACGTGGTCCCTCAAGCCATGACCAACGTCTGCGCGGGCCAATATTATACCTTTTACTCGACCACCTTTAGCGTCCCGGCAGCGGGCGTCAACCTTACGCACTACGATGTGTCGGCCACCTCCGACGGAGCCGCCGTCGCAGACAGCTTCAACCGTCTCAACTCCTTGCCCGCCACAGCTGCAGCTTCCCCGTCATGCGGCGCTGCTCCTGGCAAGCGAGCCGTCAACTTCAGTGCTTAAAGAAAAAACGCTCTGTATGACTTTCGGGTCATCATTCTATCTCTCCTGACCTCATCTCACCTTGTTGCACCGCAATGCGGGTTTATCGGCATTTACACGAGCGAGGAGCTACAGGACTGCTTAATATACAGCATAGATTGCATGACATATTGATTGGGCGTTTGTGGCGCGTACAAGCAAACATTGTTTGAACTTTCCGGGGTAATGCTCTATCGCAAACCATCAGGGCATGATAGCGGCTTGGAATATGGACATGAATATAATTTTTTCCGGCGATCGGTCTCGCCTCGGGACATGTACAAGAGAAGAGAGAGAGTTCAATAGTTCATCAACACCCGATTCAATCACGCTCCATCCTTAGAGAAGCACTCCCCGGGGTTGAGAGTAGGGTTCTTTGTCTTGTTCTGTGCGCTGCATCGGGTCTGCCTCCGTCCTTCCCCTATCTCGCCTCTGGCATGCTACTACAGTACTTGCCTGCTGCGTCAAGGTGATCTAGGTTAATTAATTGTCCCCTTTCCCAGTCTTTCTGTCTATACATGTATATAGCACCATGGTCCGTCTCGTGGTCGAATGTGAGAGATGCCCTGCGTGCCTGCCCACTTATTTACTCCGTGAGAGAGCCACCAACGTCAACAGTACAGGCACGGGTACGAGTAGGAATATTACCGTTGCGGATGTCTTTGCTAGAACTGGACTTGACTGGGCCCGACTGAACTTGACTTGGCCGGGTGGGTACATCGAGGAATTGCTAGTTATGTATGTATGACGCGCGCACGCTGCATCCTCTCCGGCTGAGCCGAATTTCCCCATCCCGTCAAGTCGACCAGGACGAGGCCAGAAGGGGTAATTTTGATCAGCCGCGCCGTGCCTCTCATCTGCTCGGGATGATTATCTCCGCGACGGAGGCACGCCATGGGTGGTGTATGGTGTATGCGTAGATACGTAGGTGGATAGAAATACAAATGGGTTACTCCGTAATATACATATATATCTCTGCATTCGACTTCTTCGGGATCTTGCAGGCACGCAGGTACGCAAGCACTCACGCGCGACTTCGTTCCCTTCCGGCGTGGCTGCTCAGCGATTACAAGTATAAGCAGTTCCATACTCATACAGTGCTGAGGGGATATAATATTCAGGCCTCACCACTTCATAGAGGGTGCATACGGCGCCGCTTCCCTGTTCGTCCCGCCCTGCCCGCCTCGCGCCTGACGCCATGTCCTCGACAATCATCCTCATCACTGGCGCGAATACAGGCCTCGGCCTCGAGACTGTCAAATCTCTCCTACGGTCTCCGAGGCCTTACACCGTCCTTCTGGGTGGTCGAGACTTTAATAAAGCCACGGCCGCCGCTGAAGGTGTGAGGAAAGAGTACCCCGACACTCTGAGCGAGGTGCACCCCGTGCAGATCGACATCGAGGACGACGCGAGTATCGAGAATTTGAAGCCGCGGGTCGAGAGCGACTGGGGACGAGTCGACGTGCTGGTCAATAATGCCGGTGAGTGATGCCGAACAGGCTTCTGAGAGAAGCATACGCGCGATGTGCTGTGCCAGAGTTACATAAATAATGCTAACCATCTGCGCGTGATGCATCACAGGAGCCCATTTCGACCAAAGTCTCTACAAAGGCAAGCTGGGGATGCGCGAAATGTGGAACAAATCCTGGGACGTCAACGTCACGGGCACGTACATCCTGACGTACACGCTGGTCCCGTTGCTGCTCAAGTCGTCGGACCCCCGCGTCCTGTTCATCACCAGCGGGACCGCGACACTCACGGAATCCGCCAATCTGGCTGTGCCGGTGAACAAGCCACCGTCGGACAAGGGCTGGCCAAAGGATGCGCAGAGCTTCAACGGCATCGGCATGCCTGCCTACCGTGCCTCGAAGACGGGATTGAACATGATGGTGCGAGAGTGGGTGAGGGTGTTGAGCGGAGATGGTGTCAAGTGTTGGGCGGTAAGCCCTGGGATGCTGGCGACTGGACTTGGAACGGGTGATCCTGAATTCCTCAGGAAGTTGGGCGCGTTAGATCCAAGCGTTGGGGCCGATTTCGTCAGAAGTGTTGTCGAGGGCGAAAGGGACGCAGATGTCGGGTTGGCGGTCAGAAAGGCAGGGGTGCAGCCGTGGTAAGGTGTGCAATTCCGCCAATGCCTCCTTTAGACAGTGTGACTAGGTTGGCAATGGACGTTCTCAACCAGGCTCGACGCGGACAGCTGAGTCGGGTTCATTTCCTTCTGCTCAACGCCCTTCTTTCACGAAGGTCCAGCCTGGTCCAGATATGACGATGATGCTCCTTGAGTGGACATCTGCGGCTCAAATGCCATCCAGTTGACGTTGTCGAAGTCGTTGCCCATGAAGCTGAAGGGATCCAAAGTGTCAAAAGAAGCATTGTCGATCATTGGGTGAAAGGGCTGTTCGGCCTGAGGTTGCAGCGACAGACCGGTCATGTTGACGCCACCATACGCGTTGCCGATGCTACTCTGCGTTGACAGAGCCACATTCAGACCGCACGTCTCCGGGCTCGACAGTCTCACGCCGTCCAGTATCAGGCGGACTGCCCGGGCAACTCGTTGCGCATCCTTACTACAACTAGACTTCTCCACGCAGATGGCATGGGACTGATCCAGCAGCCCTAGGACTTCGATCTCCGAAGCGCTGCTGATAATCGACTCTCCACTTCTCGAAATGCTTTTTCGTCTGAGGTGCACGGCCAGGCAAAGCACCATGACCCCCAGCAGGAAATCGTTCATGGTGATGTTGCTGAGCATCCAGCGTTCTGTGAATAGTTGGCCACCTTCTGTGAACTCTCGATACATGTCAATGAACTGGCCGACCAGCCGCTTGCCCGCGTTGATGCAAGAATGGGTGCTCGACACAACGCCCCGAGCCATGTAGCGACGATGAAGGACCAACAAACTCTTGAGGTAGATGTATTCGACATACAGCCTCGTCATGATAAGGAATGGCGGGTCCATTATTGACTCGGAGAGTTTTCGAGTGCGCATAATCTCGGGGATCGTGTCATACATCTGCTGGATCTCATAGTCGAGCTCGAGCACTTCCGTCTCGGTCTTCTCCCGAAATGAAAGCGCGTCCTGGCATACCTTGCTGAAGCCAGGCATCTGCCGATCCTTTACAATGAACCAAAGCATCCTCGTTGGCTCACTTTCAGGCCGGGACGGTGGCAAGACTACCGTATCTTCGTCGAAATCCGAGTCGACAAGATTTCTCGGGGGCTTCGTGTCGGTCGTTTCCAGAAGAATATTGCTCGGCAATCCAAGTTGGAAGGAGATCATCAGGTCGACTTGCTTGCACGCAGACCAGAAGCGCCTCCGCATTTCGCCTTCGAATACAGAGAAGGAGCCGTAGGAATCCGGATCTCGGTGGTAGCCCATCTCATACGCCATGCGCACAACCATGCCGAGGATGGCCCCAGCTTCACGCGAGGGGTCGAGGGTCCAAAGGTTCTTACATTGAGCATACAGGGCGAACGCTTCAACGGCCAGTGGTTGGGGACGGTAGTACTCGCCGAGAACGAGGCATTGCGCAGCAGCCGTATGTAGCTTGGATATGGTGGCCGTCAGCACCCCCCCTGGTGAGACCTGTGCCTGTGCCACCTTGATTAGATTTGCTATACAGCAGACTGAGAACAGGGTGGAGACCCAGAGGGGGTTGGCGGCAGCGGTGTCTGCCCAGAAATCACGGTATTGGCGTTGAAACTGGTGGGTATGAATCACCGGGACGATGAATATCTCTCCTTGGAAGTAGAGCGACAGGAGGCGGTCCACCTCCGGCTTCGGGGGCAAATATAGTGATAGAATCTCTTCCAGAGAGTAGTTGTCGGAGGAGCCAAATATCAATTCTGGCTGGCCACCGAGTGCGTAAGGCGCTTTTGGCACGATATGTCTCTCCATTGTCTCCGGATAACGAGTGGCATTGCCTAGGACGGCTCTCAGCTCTTGAATGTCGTCTAAAATGGCCGACCAATGCGTCGAGCCAACGTATCTCACAGCTTCGAGCGCCTCTTTTTGCGGCTCATGGACAGGCTCCGGTGGAGTGACCGGTTTTGCTGGCACCTCCTTGCTGTTAGGCCGTGTCAAGGCCTGAGTTTCCATCAGCTGCTTGACCAGTGACTCCAGATGTAAGAGCCTATCTTCCGCCAGTGTTTGTCGGTCGGCCCTATTGTCGTCGTTACGCCTGCTACCGCCAGGCTGACGTGGAAAATTACAGTGGACGGCATCCCCTCTTTTCACGCAGCTTGAGCAGGGCAAATTCCGATCACACCTCAGCTTAGATCTCCGGCACTGGACACACACATGCGAGTCTCGAGGTCTTCTGGCGACCTTTCCGGCGGCCGACTCCTGCAGATTCTCCCTTGGAACTGCTCGAAACCTGCTGGTCAAATTTGAGAAGTCCGTCATGGTTCGCTGCAAGTTTGGGCAACGACTGGTCGTTATTCTGACGAATAGGGTAGCATGGCGGCGTAGACACCGCTGGGGCCTTTCAGCGTTGTCTCGATGTGGCTGGGGGTCGCTTTCGACCGGCGGCGATGGATGGAACTCTGTGATAAAGCCTGGGGTCCGTTTTTGGAGGCGGGGTTATATTATTGTTGTTCTTCGGTGGCAGCCTAGTATGTAGCCATGCCAGACGGCATCGATCTGGTTGCGAACGGCAATGTACCAGGACACTTGGGTCTCAGAACAGGCTGGATTACCAGAAATGTCATTCTTCCACTGTACACGATGAAGTGATCCAGTCTCATAGGCACGATGCGAAGCTACAGTTTGTGGCATGCCTTCGGTGCCGAAGCAGCACCCGATGAACTCCGGCGCCGCCTAAACTCGCAGCTCGCACACGAGTACAACAACAAAGAAAGATGCAGGGTATGAAATGGGTTGATTGATGACTAGCTATGATCACTCCCAGTGACCGGCGCACAGTGCCGATAGTACATGAGTGTTTCTGATGAAGCCATTCTTTGACCATGTCTCTTCTGCACATTGCATTCAATGACAACCCAGCGCAAATTCACCGACAAACAAAGGAAAACTTGCAGGATGTTGGGGGAGTATTAGGGCAGATGTGTAATAACACACAAGGGGGTAACAATGAGAAGACAGGGGGAATTCCAGCACATCCATCCTTCGATGCACAACTCTGCAACAAGACGCCAAGTGCACTACCATTGCACTCCATAGTGCCAGCAGGAGAACCATCCAAGCCGAGAGGCAAGAAGTGATTTCCAGGACAAAGACATCGCCAATGACCATGATACCAACGGTGACCTGAAACATCGCAAGACGTCCAGCGCAACCATGCCGAGTTAGAAGTGTTGAAGATGCATATGATTGACATGTTCCAATGCCGGATCCTGAAGGCGGTAACGCGGTGCAACACCCAACTCGTGCTCAGAACCAGGTGTACCACGGTCGAATTGCGAACGTCGACGACGTTGCTCTTCTCGGTACGCCTGGCCTTGCCTAGGGGCGAAAAGGCCTGCAAAGAGAGGATATGTCAGTATAGTACTCAGCACGACGTGATAAGAATAAGCATGTCTCACGTGGAGGCAGAAGGGCGACCTGCGAAGGGGTCGTAGGGACTTCTGGTGTCAACCAGGAAGGGGGTTCGGCGACGGGTTGAGGGGTGTCTGGGGAGATCCTTGGGGTCCATGGGGTCTGGCTTAACAACACGAGCCGGTGGAAGATAGACACCACGGCGGCGGTTGCCTTCAATATTGAAGTTGCCAGCACGGCGCAAGGGAGTGCGTTGGTCAAAAGCAAGGGCAGGAGCGCGGGGTTGGGGATACCGTGGGTTTTCAGCATGCAGTGGGACAAACAGACCAACATGTTCAGCATTTTCGACCGAACGACGCATCTTGGACTGGTTGTCTGGCTCAGGGAATTTTTCTTCTTGACCTGCGTTGGGAAAGTTGCCGGCGATGAAGAGCTGTAACTTTATAAGTCAAGAATGGAGATACGAGGATACGGACTTACCTTGGGGCGGAAGGCAGGGTGCTCAAGCATGACGGACGAATTACGGAACTTCTGAACAAGGCAGTCTTTGCCCTGGATCGCTGAGATACAGTTAGCAAAAAGTAACGGGAAGAAGTGATGGGGTGCTCACTGGCATAGGAAACTTCGGCAACTTTGTCTGAATTGAAGCAGTTCCAGCGCTTACCGGCGCGAGCAAGGACAAATGGAACGATAGACTGAGCGTCGGTGAAGTTGATGAAGGCGTAACCAACATTGCAGTTGTTGGCGAAGTCGATGCGAAGGTACATAAAGTCATAGCGACCACGACTAGTAACGTCGAGAAGGGTCTTCAACATCGGCTGATCGACGCGGTTCGGAATGTTGCGAAGCATGATCTGAAGACAGTGTTAGCGGTTGAAGACCGGAAAGGGAAAGGGCAAAGATATGCTTACAGTAGTGCGAACATCAAGCCCAGCTTGGATGCGAGCAACGTCAACGGCGTTGTGGTTCATGTTCTGCGCGACGCGACGGCCACGGTGGAGACCTTCACGATGGATGTTGTGAGCAAGGCGAGCATAGTCCTCATCATCGACGGGAACTCTAGAGCGGCCAGTAATAGAGAGCTGTTGCAATGCCTCAAGGTCTTCGTCATCGTAGGGAATCGGGACACGGACGTCTGGCTGGAATGGCCTAGCGTCGAGAACACAACCCTAAAGAAGTTATTAGCGAGCATATAAGTCTAGAGGTTGAAAGACGTACCTGGATGACCGTGCCACGAACGACATCCTTAGCGACGTCAACATGGTCGGCATTGTAGAATTCGACGCGGAGCTCTCGAACATGGGTCTGGAGAGAGGTGCAGGTATGGAAAGCCTTGACGCCACCGCATTGGTCAAGAAGACGTCTGATCTCACCAATAACTGGACGTGCCTCAATCGGTGGGGCAGCAGCATTAGGATTGTAGTAGATGCTGACGATCATCTGTCCTTCGTAGTCACTGGCGAGGCTTGCGTCTGCACCAATCTCTCTTGCGTAGGTCTTGCCGCTGCATGGCATGAGCGTGGCGAAGGGCAGGATTGACTTGGCGACGGCGACGGCTTGTCTGGCCTCGCGGATGTCAGAGCAAGAGACGACGAAAAGGCCACTTGGGAGCTTAGTGGCATTGACACCTCTGAGGCTTGGAAACCTCTCCACCTATATAGTTAGTAACTAAAGCCTGGGCCAACAGATTAATATAACATACCGTGAAGTGGTTGGCGATGACACGCGACGGGAACCCGAACGGAACGCCGCTGACGAGGAAAGAGCGAGAGAAAGGTTCGTCAGTACTGAAGACACCTTCGGTGATGGTGATGTCATGTACATATATACGAGCGGCATCGTTGAAGGGGACTTGGTTGATATCGATGAGGCCGAATTGATGGGCTCGGACATCGGCGTCGACCTGGGCACGACGATGCGCAGGAACGCCATTTGGGAAGAACTCGAACTCGCGCGGGGGACGATTCTGCTGAAGGGTTAGACTGCCTCCTGCGAAAGAGGTAATAGGGATGTACTTACCAGGTCATCGTTCTCTTGAGCATGAACGTTGTTTCCAGCCTGCATCTCCATGAAGGCAGTTGGCAAAGTAGGAGTGAAGACTTCGGCAGTGGGGGAGAGCTGAGTTCCTTTGGCAGCTGGAGCAGACAAGAAGATATCTTCTTCAGAGTCATCGCTAAGACTGGTCAAGTCAGTAAGGTGTTCACATTGAGGGGTGGGTAGACGGGTGCGTGGCTTATAGCAGGCGCGGGTAACCTGGTCAACTTACCTAGCAAGCTTGTGTTGACCAGGGCGAAGTGTGAGAACAGGGCGGCTAGCCGAGCCAGAAACACGTCCCTTGGTGCTGGACACAGCCTCAGGAGTGAATGCAGTGATGTTGGTCGATGGAGTACCATGGTTGGTGGTCTCATCGACAGAGTGAGGAGAGGAGGTCATGGCTGTACCACGAGGAGACATGTTGGGATCTGTCGAAAGATGGTCAGTTGTCTGCGTCGATTGAGAGTTGTGGAGAATGAAGTGATCAGTTGGGGGTGCGGAAGTGAACAACGTGCTTCAAGCAGATGAGGTGCTGATGAAGTGAGACTCTCAACTCTCTTGCCTCGCCAGGCAAGTGAGCTGAAGGAAAAGGAAAACTGACCAGATGAGGCGTTTGGATGTGCTGAAATGAATGAGGGATTGTTGAGCAGTAATGAATGTATTGAGTGAGGACGAATAACAAGATGATTCGAAGGTTCGAACAACGTAGAAGGAATGTGTTGCAAAGAAAGGAGTGTGAGAGTTGTTGAGAGAGAGAAAAGAGATGGTGGGGGGGAGGGAGAGAGAATTTATAGGAAAGAGCAATGTTGTGTGCTCTTGCCAAAACGTCCACAACGGGTATGGACCGCTTCAAACGACGTGTCCGACGATGAACTTGACGACAAAATAGTCGGCTGGGAGATGATGTCGGAGAAAGTGAGCGTCGATGAGCTCATACACGAAGGGGAACGTTGATAGAGTCAACAGTCAACCAGCCGCACCCATCGCACAGATCGTCCTCTCCCGCATAGAAATTTGTATGCGGAGGGGGGATATCACAAGTCTCGACAGCGGCAGAGATCGTGTAGTGGGCGTCCCATACAAGGCCGGAGTCGCAGCCTGCAGGACTCACATTGCAACTCATGTTCAGCGACATCATTGCGCATCAAGACGGCTGGGCGACTTCACTTGACTTGTTTCCCAGCCGCAAGCGACACCATCGTCCAGCCGGGAGGCAGAACGGTCCGGAAGATTGTCCAGCAAATGGGCAGATGATTTGTCGTGGGCTGCAAGGCACTGACACCTCAAGGTTCTCCATCTGTGAGTTGAAGAGAGAACACAGGCTCTCCGGCGGACATTCGAGGTGGGCTCTTTTTTATTCTTCTGTTCGCTTCTTGCCCAGCTATTTGCCACACCGACTTAAGAC
Source organism: Phialophora verrucosa (assembly GCA_002099365.1). Taxonomy (NCBI): domain Eukaryota; kingdom Fungi; phylum Ascomycota; class Eurotiomycetes; order Chaetothyriales; family Herpotrichiellaceae; genus Phialophora; species Phialophora verrucosa. The sequence continues at coordinate 1,404,738 of MSED01000015.1, read as the reverse complement.
AGTGTCCCTGCTGACGTTCCCTTGTAAGGACAAGCCTGACATCTTTTCTCAGACCGGCCGCTCCCAGTCCACCTCACGCACGTTGTGCAGACATCTGATCCTGGGATTTCTTGCTGTGCGATATACAAACCACTTTGAGCTGAGGGCTATCACGAGCCTGGCAGAACATGAAGCCGTCAGGGCTCTGAATTCTTGAGAAAGATGATGATTGTGATGGGCAAAAGAGTACCTTGAGAGAGGTGTGAGGCTGCGAGATTGCGAGGTGTTTGAGAGAGATCGACAACGCTACCACTAGCGCCAGACCAAGAGAGCGCTAACCATATAGCGTTAGCGGGTTCTGTGAACCTCGCCCGGATGGCATGGCTCCTGTTCTCTCATTGTTACCTTGAATTGTCACAAAATACCCATTCTGCACCAGAGTGGTGAACAATCCCAGCACAACGATATCTTCTTCATGACCGAATGCGATCATCTTTGTCTGAATCGCTACTTGCCTTCAGCGTATGTGAAAAGAGCGCCACCCAGATTTCCAAGTCACCTTCAAGATCATCTGGACGACGGCGGGCTTTAATCACTGTCTACCACTGCTCCTCGAGAAACGGAATACATTCCAACCATGCCTTCGATAGCGCCATATAGAAATGACATGAACAATGTTCTCCAACAGGTATATAGGACTACAGTGTGTCGTGATCGTAAGCTGACAACGGATCAAGATCGTCACTTCGTCGTCCGAAACAGATACCTTGGACCAGCTGATTCCTTACATCAAAGACTACAGCTTCGGCAATAAGACGGCCCATCTGCTGAGCCAGCTATCCAGCCTCGCTGGTGAGCGCGAGACCGAGATTGAACGAGAATGCAACACCAACCATCAAGACTTCGTGAAATCCGTCAACCAACTGCTCCGGATCCGCGAGGGGACGGTGACCCTTACGAACGAGATCCTTGAATTGAACCAGTCAATCCAGGCTAGTACTGAACGGCTAGTAGACCAGAAGAAAGCATTAGTCGAGTCCCGCGGCGTCCGACAGAACATTGAGGACGCTCGGCACGCTCTGCAGGACTGTCTGGAAGTCCTCCGTCTCGCGAACCAAGTTCAAGAGCTTCGCGACCAGAAGAAGCACTATGCGGCCCTACGAGCGCTGGACGAACTGCAAAGCGTCCATCTGCAAAGCGTGACTCAGTACCAATTAAGCGAACTCATCCAGAAGTCTGTCCCGGCGACGCAGAAGTCGATTGCTGAAGCAGTCATGGCCGATTTGAATACCTGGCTCTTCCGGGTTCGCGAAATGTCTCAGTATCTGGGAGAGCTCTCTTTCTACCATACGGATCTGCGGAAGCAACGACTGAAGGAGAGATCCGAGAAGAACCCGTACCTGGCCAACTTCAAGCTGAACTCGGCGATTGAGCTGGTCGCTGATGAGCATGAAGAATTCGATCTTTTGAAGAGCGAGGACCTTGAGGTGGACTTTACGCCTTTGTTTGAGGCCCTCCATATCTACCGGTCGCTCGGACAGATGGAGAAGTTCAAGACGGACTACGCTGCCAGCCGTCGAGCACAGCGCGACCTACTGCTCCAAAACTCCATCTCCCTTGTTGATGAGGAGATGGGAGACCTACATACCCTCCTCGAAGACATCACAGGCTTTGCCATCATGGAGCGCGCCACGATGAAAAAGGTGCCCGATCTCCGCTCCACCACCGACGTGGAAGAACTCTGGGATTCGCTATGCCAGACCGCCATCTCGCTCATGTCCAGAGCGCTGTCAGCCGTCGACAACGCAGAGCACCTCTTGAAGATCAAGAACCTCATATCGCTCTTCATACAAACGATGAACAAGTTCAACTTCAACACCGCAGCCATGTCCAACTTTGTCCTCGTCTTGTTCGACAAGTATGCCGAGCTCCTCAAGCAACGGTTCAGCGAGGACTTCATCGAGATCGTCAGCACAGACGATTACATGCCCATGCCGATCCAAAACGCGGAAGAGTTCGAAAAGGTCGTCAACGTCTCGTGGTACACGCCAGACCGGCCAGCGCACGAAATGACCTTCCCCACAGTCTTCCCCTTCTCACAAATGTATCCCCTCTGCTGCATCGACATCCGCAACTTCCTCAACCAGTTCTACTTCTTCTCTGCGCAGGAGGACAATGCGCCCTCGCCACTGTCTCAAAAGATCGACGCCCAACTGCTCACCTCGCTAGACGACCTCCTCACCACCAAAGTCTGCGCCAGCCTCGTCTCCAAACTCTCCTCCCAATACCTGGGCCAAATCGTGCAGATCCTCATCAACCTCTCACACTTCACCACCGCGTGCCACGAACTCGAGACCCTGCTAGCCCGCGCCCGATCCTCCTCTCCGGGCAGCACACTCAACGGCACTGCGACCAACGCCACGGGGCCGTCCATCTCGCTCAGAGCAACCGGCCAATTCAGCATGCACCAGAAAACGGCGGAAAACCGCATCTTCGAACTCGTCAACAGCAAGGTCTCGGATCTCATCGAAACGGCCGAATACGACTGGCTCTCGCGCGACCCTCCGACCGAACCCTCAAACTATATCCTCACACTGACGCGCTACCTCGCCAACATCATCAACTCGGTGCTCTTGTCCCTCCCTTCGTCGTTGAAGGATCTCATGCTCTTCAACGCCATCTCCCACACCGCCAGCAGTATCCTCTCGCTGCCGCTGTCCGACAGCGTCGACCGGATCACAACCACCACCATCGCCCAGATGGACATGGACATCTCCCACTTCCGCTCCTACGTGGAGACGCTGCCCAACAACTTCGTTCTGCTCGAAAGTCTCGACGAACTCGTCCAGACCATCGCCCTCATGCGCACCGACCAGCCGGACGAGTTCTACGACATCAGCCTGCGCAACAAGAAGTACAGGAATGTCGATCCGCTCAAGGGCCCGATGCTACTCGAGAAGGTCGTCCACGTGGACATGGGGCGGTCGCCCACGAGTGCCGGCGGACCGAATGCCGGTGGCAATGGCGTGCAGAGTCCCGGGCTAGGACACACTGGGAGCACCGGGTCAAGAGCAGGGGGGACAACGTTTGGCGCCCTGCGCGATAGATACATGCATAGTGGGCGCTGAGATAGCCCGTGTGGCACTTACGGGGATGGGATGGAGTACCTTGCAGGTGGCTTCCTGGCACGGAGTTGAATTTTGACATTTGAAGTTGCGAGTGGTGATCCCTCAGCCGCCGTTTGAACCCGACACCTCACTTCGACCTCAAATACGTATCGATTGCTTCATGGGGCTTTGGCAATGGCTACCTGATATCTATGGCTTGTTTTCTATCATAGCTTCACTGCTGCTGAGCGGACCAGCGGGCAGGCAGCTAACCTGGCTGGCATCCACATAACCACCAACTACATAAAGGTCAAAATGAGATAAAGGTGCTGTGGCTTCCAATGTCGTTCTTCTCGTCTAGGCATATCCTCTCCAAGAGTCTGCTGCGTTGGGGCTGCTTTCCCATCGAACTCAGCTGGGATGAGCTAGGGTCATTCACTGGTAACATGGAGATTCTGGAGTACTGGGGCCTCCACCAGAGATTGTCTGCATCGACCGAACCCTGAAGACAGTGACATACGGGGACGCGGGTGCAGAGGAGCTTAAAACCAAAGTCGGAGGGTATCATAGAACCAAAGTTATTTCATTTTGTTGCGATTGCGTTCGTGACGATGCTGTGCTGACGACCCCGCCTCCTACCACTGACATACTGGACTGACATGATGATACTCCTTGCTTTGCTGTTTTGGATATCTTTCTTTGTTCTGGGATCACAATATACAAATCAATTCCATCGGAAGTGGTGTGCTACGCGCTGAGTAACGGTGACAACGAGGGATCAACCGGCGTTTCTGCGTCTTCCAGCGATGTACCGGGGGTATCGGGGCTCTGCTCCAAGTACGTGTGCGGAGAGCTAGATGGCTCTGGAGCGAGAATTCTGGGGATGATCGGTCTGAAGGGTTTGGGGTGATGAATGATGGGTGCTTTAACATCAAACTTCAAAGAAGTGGGAGCGGAAGTCATGAAGTTGGGCGGAGGAGTTGAAGGAGTCGGCGACCGGGATCGGGAGGCTCTTTGAGCAAAGGCCGGCCCTGGCCACTAGCCAGGACCGTAGCCCTGCTCATTGACTTGCTGGTCTCTGCCTGCAGTGCCGGGTCTGGGACCGCCGTATCCTTGACTCTGCGGTCTCTGACCTGGCAGGTTTGAGTACATCTAACGCGAGATCCGTCAGCTAGTCATGTTCGCAGCGAAATTGGAGAAGTGATCAGGGAGATGGTCACTTACCTGCTGTGCGCCGGTGCTGCCGAATTGCCCGGGTGCGTAGGGGTTATACATATCGCCGCCGCCGAACATTTGCGGAGGTTGTCCGTAGCCCTGGTTGGGATCATGCTGTCCGTCGCCGCCTATGTGAGCAGGGTACATCTGGGGTCTTCCGTACTGGGTGTCGGGAGGTCCCATTGTGCCTGGCTGCAAGCCATAATCAGGAGGAGGCATCTGGGGTTGAGGCTGCTGCTGCTGGACTTGGGCAGCAGCGGCTTGGCCACTGGTATTTGGTCGTTTCGATGAGCTTCCGTGGCCAGTACTGTCTTCCCTAGGGACAATATCGATGAGGAAGTCGAACATGTCGCTCTTGGCAAGGGCCGCGGCAATGTCGCTGCGTTGCAAGGTCCTGCGCTTGTTGTCCTCGGCGTGGATCCAAGCGCGCATGGTGAGTTCTGTGATGAAAATATCGCAGCCTTTCGCGAAGAGGATGGGAGCCTCAGCCGAGATCATCTTGACTTCTGGATCGGCCTTCATGACCTTCTTGATACGGGCGAGAGGAAGTTGATGGATTTTGAAGTCATGAGTATCGGTCTCGAGATGGTTGATGGTTTGCTGCCAGTATGTAGCCAGGATTTCTCGTGAAGGCCCAGTCAGGCCTTGGTTGATCTGCGACCAGTATAAGTATTGAGCGCAAGAACAATATTCCCGAGGACTTACGTTCGACCATAATCCCGAGTATAGTTCTGTGTGAGGCACGTAGCCTTGAGCAGAAAGCTACGTTCCTGTGTCAGCGACATTTGTTTGCACGAGGTCTATGCGCTGGACCCAAGGCACTGTAAATGGTTTGTGCCGCAACTCCCTCCTCTTCTGCCCTCCGGGTCCAATGTCGATCTTAGGGAAGTGGAATTGTATTACTCACAGCAGCGCTTGCTCCATAATGACCACCTTGAGACAGGTCGTACACTGGGGGAGCTGTTTTCTGTTGCTGATCCATGATGGCTGACGCCGGCAACCAATGCGGCCGCGACGACTTGCTGGGTATAGCAAGATAGAGGTCGGTGGACGAGAATCAAGCTCAGACTCGATCGCTGTGAGAGTGGACAGTTGCTGACGATGCGCCGACGTGGAGGGAGCTTTGAGAAGCTGCAAAGGCGGTTCTAGTTGTCGCGTTCTTCCAACCTGCGCTTCGACTCGATTGTGCGCTGTCGGGGATGTGGCGGAATGTCGATGGCAAGAGGGCGGTCAGGCTAGCGCAGTGGGCAAGACAGGACAGAAACCTTGGATAGCTGGGAAAAACAACTGCGGTGGTGATGATGGAGGGAGAGTCGGTGAGTGAAGTAAGGTTGATGAAGTACACCAGAAGCACAGTATGAGAGAGAAGCGTGGGCGTGGGTTGCAGTCATTCTGCGGGGGTCGTTCAGCTCGCCTAGTTTGACCGGTCCGTGCATGCCAGAGCCTGTGCGTGCCAGTGCCAGTGCCAGCTCGATTCCGCGCAGCAGGACTGAACATTCATCACATTTTTTTGCGCAGAGTGTCTTGTCTCCTCGCGTGATGGATTGCAATCTCGATGCTCTTCTTTCGAAAGAGCTCATGTCAACAATGGACAACCAATCGGACTGGCAACTGGTGGCCGTTCCTTCGGCCTCGAGGCGGCCAGTGACAACAAAGCGTTTGTTTGCCTCTGCCAACATCCAATACGTATTCATCAACACTGCTTTCTATTTGTCTAGCCTGCACTCCAGCCGGCCACATGATGACCATGACGCGAGCTCCGGCCAGGCACGCGAGACCGTGGATTCGCCAGCACCTCTTCCACGTCTCTGGTGGTTAAATCAGGGAACAAATCCAAGCTGCTGCACGCCGGTAAGGCTGCGTTTCCCACACCACATCTCCTGCGAATCCGTCTGCTCTAACCCGACCTATGTACTTTGTGCCTGATGATCAACTCGGTTCCTCTTCGCTTGATGTCAAGCTTCCGCGACATTCAGGACGGCTTCAATCACGTATTCGTGCAAGGACCGGGCCCGAAAACATGGATGGGTCAGCCTCACGTTGGGCCGCCATGATTGATGCGTTGTCAAGCCGTGGGAACCAAAAGCCACCGCCGGGAGCGAAAGACTGGCACTCGTAATAACTCGAGAGCCAAACTGCCAGCCCGCCCCAGCCCCCCCGGCCCAGCCACAGCGAAATCACGTGCTGTTGTTCAAGCCACCTACGCACTTGAACGAGCGCGACGTGAATCGGAGATGAGATTCAGTGATCTCCGTCCCCAATTGTAGCGCTGTGCAGTTGCTGTCGACGACCTCGACGATAGCGGTTTGCTTGTTCCTTTCGTTCTTGTACATAGTGGTTATTGTGTGTTTCATTTCTTTTGCAAAGTGTATTTCAACGGCTACGGCCTCACCTTGGTCTCACCATGGTATCGCACATGATAACCACGACTCTCCAAGCCGCCGTACTCTCTGCCCTCTCCAACTTAGCAGCTCAAGCGATCAAAGCATACCGAGAAGAGGTGAGCGACCCCTTCAGTCCCTGCGCTGGCCTCCATCCTTTCATTGGGGAATTAACTCACGTCGTTCCAAACAGACACGCTTCTCCGTCAGGCTCGTCCCTTTGGCACAATTCGTCGTCTTCACTCTGATATCCTGCCCTCCCAACATTCTCTGGCAAGAATACCTCGAGTATAAATTCCCCGGCCAGACGCTTGCCCCCTCCTCGTCAACGGACACAATCTACGAGAAACGGCTCGACATACCCAATACGTTGCGCAAGCTCCTCTTCGACCAAACACTCGGAGCATTTGCGAACACGTTCGCGTTCGTCGCTGCCATGGCTGCTTTCAAGGGAAAGCCAGCGCGGACAGTGCAAAGAGAGGTGGAAAGGGATGTCCTCCCGCTCATGGTCAGCAGCTGGAAAGTATGGCCGTTTGTTGCGATTATGAATTTCACCCTTGTGCCCGTGGACAGGAGGGTCATCGTGGCCTCGATTGTCGGACTCTTCTGGGGAATCTATCTGAGCATGTTTGCCGCGGTGGATTGAAAAGACAAGGCAGGTCGGGGAAACAAGAAACAGGAGCTGAGCTGGATGCATTCATCTGCTATGCAAGGCGACCGACGACCCACGCACACCATACACGGGTACGAGATCTCAGCGCTGGTCAATCCAACAGCAGCTGCGCAGAGATCACGAGCCTGTCCGTGTATTTCGCAGAAGGACTGCATGCCCGCCCTGAACAGGAGCACCCATACGCAGACTGGAAGGCCTTCTACGACATTGAACGTACAGCACCAGTGTCCTCGAGAGGCAGGGCAGTGTGCTGAGCAGGGTTTCATTGTCGCACGCCGAACTCGACCACAGCGTCCAAAGCCCCAAACAGCAAGATTTGGCGCACGAGCTCAAGGTCAGGGTAAAGTAGCTGGGTGGTTAATCGAGGCGAAGAGGAAAGGAGTGAATTCGAAACTATTCACACTAAAAGCACGAATTCTATATCAATCTCCTCTGCAGGCGAGGCTGGCCATGGACAAGGCAGGGTAGGGCAGGGCAGGGCAGTGAAACCCCAAGAGCAGGGCGTCAAGAGCCCTTGTTTGCAGGGGATCACGCTTACAACCTCCCTCCCTCCTGTCGTGTTCTACGTTCTGTGATAAAAAGTACCGCGGTCGCCTGCGGATAGAAGGATGTGGAGCAAGAGGATGGCAAGGCAGGAGAGAGAGAGAAAAAGGGGGAAGAAAATGAGAGCACGCGCAGCAAGTGTACAGTGCACCACGGGTATGTGCTGCGTAGTCGAACAGTACGAGGGTACTGTACATAGGTAGCCCTCTCCATCAGAGCGATACGAGGACCCCGTAGTGGGACAAAGATCGTGGCCATCGACGTCGATATCGGTGAGACCGGAACTACGATTCTCTGTAACTCCCTTGCCATTCACATTTTGGCCAACATTCCCGTTCTCTCGTTTCTTCCGTTCTGCCAACCAAACCTTTCGCGTCAAGCGTTCCATAACGAAAAAATAGTCGTGTATCACTCCGTACATATTCAATTGTGCCCATCCTCGGCTCGGGGCATATGAACCTCATGTTCACGGAGATGAGCCAGGTTGTCAGGCAATGTTTTGATTCTTTGGTCCAAAAACTATCTAGATTCAGGCATATATGAGTATGTATATGCGTGACCAGTGAAAACGCCACCGAAATGACTGTACTGGTCATAGGGTAGATGCCCGAAGAAGTCATGCCGCTGATGCTCCGTATGGGAGGAAGAAGGCTTTGCAAAAAAGAAACTCCGCCATGCAAAAAGGAGTGGCTGGTGTACAGTCCATACTATGTATGCAAGATGAAAGAAGAATCATGCAGTCGTGTGGCGCCCTTGTTAGGGGCCCTACACGGCTGCTGTGCATGTGCTGCCAGGTCAAGTCGAGGGTATCTCGTATGTGCGTGCGTGCGTGTTGTGGTCGTTAATTGTTGCATGTTCGTCCTGCAAGTGGGTATCGTTTCTTCCTCGTTTCTATCCTCCGACCTTTCCTGTTTCCTGATTTCCTGATCTCCTGCTTCCCTTCATGATCCCATATGTTCGCGTTATATTGTACAAAGGAGTGGCTTCGTGGTTTGGATCCACGTGTTGAATAATGCTGGAATGTCCGTGCCGAGGGAGTAAGAGATGGACTTGCGAATGCTGAACTTGAGCACAATCCCATACCGAACATGCAGCTGTCAAAGAAATGTCATCGAGTCCCAGTTGGATGTTGCTCGTCCAACTGTTCATGATGGGGTATCCGCGCGAAGGGGACCAATTCATGCATAACGAGGCATGCAGCTTGCCTGATTCTTCTCCTTCTTTCGCCTCTCCTCCTCGCGGGCGCGGTCGAGTTGCTGTTCCACAGACTTGGCTCCGGCACTGCTCCCGATTCCCAGACCTAGACCCAGCAAATTTCTGCCCAGTCCTTCCTTGATCTTCGCGCTTTGCTGATCCCCAGAGGCAGCAGCGCGCATGCTTCTACGCCTCTCGACCTTAGCTTGATATTCGTCGATTCGCAGCACCGAGTTCTTCCGTTTGGGCGAGCTGTCCAGACCAAGCACCTTCCATGCTTTCGCCTTGCTCGATACCCGGTTCAGAGTGCCCTTCCGAGACGACGACAACGAACTGCCCACAAGAGGCGAGATAGTGTCGGTCCATTCCGCATCGTTGAACATGGAAATTGGGCTTACCGAGATATCGGTTGCCGTACCCGCGGTCCCCGTCGATTGGTTCCGTGAGTGGGATAAGGTCGAGCTGCGTTTACAGTAGCCGTCACAGTATGCCTTCGGCGGCTGTAACCTCTGTGGCTTGGCGGGGCTGGCAAGACTTCCTGGCGTGGGCAACTCCACAGGCACGACATGCTTCTGCTTCATATCTTTCGCGTCAACAGTCAGCAACTCGATCGCCTTCTGCAAGTCAATCCCAGAGCCGGTGTCACACATCGCGAGAGCCTTTCTAGCCCTTGTCTCGGCAAAACCCAGCTCACGAACCAGTAGGTTCATGGCCCGGTCTACTGGATCTACCACTTCGGACACCGGAGCCGTGGCTCGTTCGGGAACGGGAAAAGGCACTCGTGGGGCAGGGTTGGCGTAGTCCATCGGGAATAATGTAGCGCCCAGTTTGGCGCTCGCCGTAGAGGTCATCGAAAGCGAGTAGTAGACGGTCGGATCGACTGTAGGTGAAGTTGGAAGCGCCGAGGACGCTTGGCTTGTTCTCCACGCCGGATCACAGTCAGGTCGGATCTCCATTCCAGTGCTGCCAGGATCACAATCTGGTCGGACCTCCAGCTTGGCGTTTGCCGTCAGATTTGTGGCGATGGTGGAAACAGGTCTTCTCCTTTGCCCGGATGTGTCGATCCGCAGCGACTGGGTTTGGAGCTTGTCCGGCCGTGTCGAACGCACAGGCGCCAATTGCTTTTCATCAAGTGACCTTGTTGGACGATGAGAAGGAGCTCGTGCAGGTGTAAGTTGTCGGAACGACATTTGCGCCGCTCGTCGGGTGGCGTCCTCAAGAATGCGTTCTTGATAGACCTGCGCTATTGCCGCAGTCAGAAATGATGATCGGCTTTGACCAACCGGCGGAAGAGGCCAGGAGGTCAACCCCAGCATTTTCGCCTGGTCGAAGGAACAGCCCGATAATGTCAAGACGGTCTGCGGGCCCAAAGCTAGCAGGTAGGCCGTCCACTCGTGCAGGTGCTGAGAGTCTGTGGTGGTCTCTCGGAGGTGCCAGTTGTCGAAGACTCCATAGCGCTTGGCCTCCTGTTCTCTGCCATGAAAGCCAGAGACTAGGACTTGCAAGCACTGCCACATCTCGTTCATGTCTTCGAGCTCGCCAATCGTAAGCCCCTTTCCGTTGCCGATCGCGAAGCCAGCACCCAGATGTTTGTTACTAGCCGCTTTACTGCCATTGAGCCAATCGATTTCCGTTTGCGCGGGCCCAGATTGACCGACTGTATTCCCGAACAAGGAACAGAACGTCCATATCCGCCATAATGCGTCGTTAATCTGTACCGCCCGCACATCATCCTGACCGAGAAGACCGATGAGAGTACCCGGCTTGCAGCTAGCACTGCAATGAGCAACAATAAAGGCTTTCAACGCGTCCAGGGTGCGGCAGTCGCGCCGGTAGTCCTTCAGTAGAAAATCGTTCGACCCTCTCAAGGCGAGCGTACTTCGGCGAAGCTCCCAAGCAGCTCGTGATGATTTAAACATCAAGTGGCTGACCAACTTGGATTCATTGCGTTGGAACGTCCGATAAAACCCCTTGCTGACCATTGCAGTGGCTTGAAGGTCCCGTGCGGTATGCACACTGCACATTATTCTGTAAATAACGCGCTCTGCGGTCGCCGCGGTAATTGGGCGGTTGTTGTGCTTGCGCATTGTTTGCGCTGAGCGGGAGGCCGATGGCACAGTCAAAGCGAGCTTCTGCATGTCTACGGTGTGCCTCCGGGACTTTTCGTTGGAAGACCGCCCGTAGTGAGGGGCCTCTGTGTCGGAGGCCGACCTGTTCCTGTGATGCCCATTTGCAGCGGCCTTGCCCAATCGAGCTTCTCGCATTGACCGAGAGGACCAGGTAGCCTTTTCCAGCGCGGCTTCACCATCGGAGGCTCGCCTGGTCGAGGCCATTTTCATCGGCTGGGAAGGCGTTCGCTGAATAGGGCAGGGTGTATGTGAGACCACGCGAGTCGGCAACTCAGACGGGAGCTCTGCCGGTGGAAGACGCAGAAGCAAATCAGGTACAGAGGCTGAAGGCTTCCTCGCATCGCCTCTTGGTCCTGGTGGGAGTGGCTTGTCTAGATTTGGTGGCACTGATACGACCCTTATCAGAGACGAGTTTGTTCTTGATGGTGAAGCTTGAGCACTGATCGGAGACTCTGTGAGATGAATGGTCAGATTCTGGGCCGATCGTGTGGGAATGGTTAAAGGCTTTGGTGTTCTGGTTGTGGTCCTCGACAGCGACGGGGAGGGCTCCAAAGTATAGCTTGAGCTGGACGACTGTCTCGTGACCAAGGGCGAGAAGTCACTGTCTCTGTGGCTTGGTTGGGAATAGCAAGATGACGCTGTTGAATCGTTTCTGGTGAGGCTGACTTTCAAATAGTCGACCTTGGTATCGAGCGCTCTTGCAGGAGGGAGCAGTGCCTGGGTCGAAACGCTGGGTCCGACGGCACTCGTCAACCTAGGCGTCGTCGCTGTCTGGAGAGTTTGCTGGGGTTGAGATTGATCGTGATTCTCGTTACTCATAAATTCATCAAATAGTCCGGCGAAGGATCGGGTGTCCAGAGGAGAAATGTCGGGAAGACGGTGCGCAAGGCTGTCGTTTGGGATATCGGAAGCATTATTCTGGCGCCTGAAGAATAGAAAGGACGAGCGATCCTTGCTTCCCAGCCGAAGAACTGAAGTCATCTTCGAGTCGGATATGCAGTGGTTTCAAATTTCGAGCTCTTACCGCTTCGATCCAATCAGAGGCGGTAACTGCGTCGTTGTGTGGATGGTCCGCTGCGATGCCCTAGCCCGCGCATACATTGCGCATGGATGCTCAAGAGTCGAGCAAACCAGGGCAACAATCAGGGTCAAAGGCCAGTTGTAAAGTGATGAATGCCAGGGAGTTTTGATACTGTAGTGGCAGGTCAGTCTTCCGTTGTCGTCGTGTCTTTTTGTCGGTGGTTGGGGCCCCGTTGGAGAAGACCTGGGATATAGCTGACTTGGTCCCCAGTCCGGCTCTCCCAGGCCTTTTCCTCGGGCTGGAACGAGCCTAGCACCACACCTAGGGGGCTCTGTGGCGCCCAGCTAAAGATATCTTGCCAATGGGGGCGGAGTCGCGGCGCAGGTCTGATACTGGCCAATCTTGCCCTCAGCCAAACTCGACCGTCATGCGATTGGATCACTGGCCTGGCTTGACGCCTCTGGGACAGCGGCGGTGGAAAGCGGAAAGCATGCTCTGTGGCTCTTTAGGCCAACACTGCTAGGCCTTTCACTTTTCGAGCGTGGTCTGATTGCTCGGTTGGTGCTCGCTTCTCGGCTTTGTGTGGCAGGGACACGATCTTGAGGAGTTGAGGCGCACAGGCACAGGCACGATGCGTCTGCAGGAGATGTTCGCGCGGTACGGGTACTGGGGGAATTGTGGCCTTTGTGACTCTGGTGGTTTTTGGGTCAGTTGGTGATAGCAATCCTGCTTGCCTGCGTGTCTCACCTGGAGTTTCTTATTGTTTCCACAAAACTCGGACGCACCATAACCGACACACGGATCGTCATGGAGGAAGAAGATGATTCGCAAAGATTCACCCAACTCATACATTGAATGGAGTTTGACCTGGTGATTTCAAACCTGTTTGCACCACTCTGCGAGCTCGCCTGCGGTCCTCTTCCGGCGACCTGGATATGATTTCATGGTCATGCACGTGGATGAGACCGTCTGTTTTCGTCTGCCCGATTCCTGTAGCGAGATAGCCTCGATCGAAAACAGGCTCAAGGTTGATTGTTCTTGGTCAGTGCACGGCTAGTTTGATCCGGATTGTGGAGGCATTTGGAGGCGCTCAGGAGTGCCGCGCCGCCACGCACGCCTCACGCCTAAGCATTGACGCAAGGGGTCGAGTGCGCCCAAAGTGATATTGGGCTGAGATCTTTGACGACGCTGCATGCCCGTGATCGCGATGCCAGTCTGGAATTAAGGGGTGGCAACCAGCTGTTCGACATGAGCGGCTCGACCCAAGTCAGCACTCCTTTCGTCGAGTAAGCTCGCCAGCAAACCGCACACTTCACTCTGAGATGAGCCAGGAACCGGATGCGAGGCCACCAGCAGGAAGAGTAAATTGCCAATCGTGAATTGCAAAGACCAAAGCAAGCGATTATTGTCGCTGCTGCAGGGGGCAAGTGTATCTTTCGATTACGACTTTCGATTACTACTTCCCAAATCACCCTCGTCTCTCTCACCAGGCACTCCATCGTTCCTGGCTTCGTCGTTTAAGGACCCATACCTTCGCACCTCGGCACGCAGGATATTCCATCACAGTAAGCGTGTACTCACTCGCCCTTATCTAGACACTCTATCGAGCAAATCGCCCACGAGAGGCGTACTCGTACCTAGCCTTCAAGATGGGGCCAATACCCCAGTCTTCTGTGCCCGGGTATGCACGCAAGATGCTGGTGCGGCACACGGCATTTCAGACCTCCCAGTCGGTTGGGTTCTTGCCACAATCCGCAGATGCGGCCCCTCTTGTTCTCAAGATCAGGCGGAACTCCCAAACCCCCATTGTTTTGAAGGTTCGGGGCCGATGAGGCTCGTAACTTGGTTGTGGCGGCCTCCCACCCATGCTTTTGTGTGGAGACGTTGGGGCCATGCAAATGAGCGAGGCAGCCAGGTATGGGGCAGAGCATGGCAACAAACCCAGTTTGTAGGTGTCGCCTTCTCTTGTGTAGTAATGTTTTGTGGAGAGCTCCCGTGCGTAGGTTCAAGGCCGCTTCTTCCTCTTGGCCATGAGCTTCTTGTAATGCGCCTTCTTGCCACTCATCTTTGCCTCCTGTATCTCGCCGTATTTGCGCTTGAAACGACCGGTCTGGTTCTCCTTGGCCATTGCCTCCTCGACAAAGTTCTTTGCCCGCTCCTTCTTGTTGATTCTTGCGCTAAAGAACTCGGTCGGACCTTCGATGACTGTTCCCGTCTGCGAAAATGTGGGGATCTTGCCCTTCCGGTTGTTCTTCTTGTAGTGTCTGTGCGGGTCGAGGACGGATCGCATCTCGATCAGTTGGAGGTCACGCTTCAGCTGAGGAGTCAAGTTGGTTTTGGGCATGTCGAACCATTCCGGTCCCGAAGATGTCTGGTCATTCTGTTTGCTCGTCAGCACTAGTCACAGCGCAACTCTTGCAACAGAAGCTCAGAATGAAAGGCTGCAGTCAGAGTAACTATGAATAGAATGCTCTCATGGATGCAGGGCAGGCCAGAATGGACTGCTGATCTGCGTCAAGAACAAAACTGGGAATAATTTCCTCATGCAAAGACCTCAATAGCATAGGACCACGTACAACTTTCTTCGCGTTTTGAGGCAATTCGGCAGGCCTCCATCCTCCTGCATGCGAGGTCTGCTGCTGTTCGATCGTGGCCTTTGGGTTAGTTTCTGCCACGCCCTGATTGTCTTTGATATAGGCTGATCGCGTAAGACCATGACGCAGCTTAGGAAATCTATTGACGTTGTCAGGTCGAGAATTCCACACATTCACGGACATACGTACGGTTTTCTTGACTTAGACGCTGTGCTGTCCGTTGCAAGAAGGAACTCGCCTTCAAGTGTGCCCGTAGCTTTTGCCCGCAGCCGAGCCTCAGCTTGGGTTAGTAATTCATCAATTTTCTCATCTGTGAGAATTGTCGCTTCCTCCATAGCGATCGAGCTACGAGGTCGTCAAACAAAACAAGACCACAACCTTGAAAGCCCGGGAAAACTGCGCGTTGCGAAATTCTGAGATAATTTGGACAGGGGAAAGTCAGCCGAGACACTAACGAATCTAAGGTTGGTCAACGCTAGTCCTTATTTGGATTAGTGCACAGTATGTATATCGCTCTGACCGGTACAGTGGATTCAAGTGTTGTTATCACGGCATTCAAACTCTCTGATCACCAGATCGAGGCCTACGTTATGGTACGAGGGCCTGTCATCCGTCAATGGAGTAGCCTATACCGCCAGGGTGTTGTGGCCCAATTGTGATGATGACGAAGATGCAGACTAGAACGATGCACAAATTTTGCAAGAAATGGGTCTTGGACTAGCAGAGATGGTAGTGGAATACCAGTGGCGTAACCCGAAGGAAGGGTTCATCGTATTAGACCTGTGCTTGCGGTTAGATGCTACTTTCCATTGGCTGATACAGTTGAGAACGTGTTAGTGATTGAGATGTCAGGCACCTATGTCTCACAAGGTCTTGTCTTCACTGGTCCGTGTCGAAGAAACGGGAATAACAACCATCGACGTGGTTCAGGTCATCTAGTCACATTCATCTCCGGAGTCTCATGAAGATCATCTTCAGAGCCTCATGCCTTCACAGCCGGCCATCACTGATGCCAGCATACTCCTTCCCCTCCAACAACGGTTCAACCTTTCCACTAGTGAATGCGCAATGTCCTACCCCTTTCCCGTCCACAATATCAGGAATTACTCCCCACTGTACAGGCTTCAGACTTGCGTCTCTATCCCAGTCTGGCTGGTGACATGCTGCGGCGATCGCCATGCTACAACTGCCCACAAGCGGCATACTCGCATCGTACCTCCCAAACCAGCCCAAGCCAACCGTAACGACAATGATAAACCCTCCAACAACAATAACAAATATCATCGCCAGTGGAGAGAACCCACACGAGGCAATCGCAACATCATCAAGGAGAACACCCGTCGGAGCATACTCCGCAATGACCGCAAGGAAGATACTCTGCGAAATCAGCCAATGCAGCAACCCGGAGAGAACCATCAATGGAACGGCAATCTTGTAGGGCAGTTGTAGGAAATGCGTGCTCCGCTGACTCTCCTTCGGCTTACTCACTCGCAGCGTCTTTCGTTGAGATGCAAAATCGCTCCATTCGCTGGCCAGCCACATACTGGTCAACAGCCCATTCAAGTTCAGATACAGGAAACTGAGAATAGTCTGCGGTAAATTCGCGATAAGAATCGAGCTTAGGATCATGGACGTCGCAGACCCTTTCTTGCCGACGCCCCAGCCAGAGATGATGGCCGCGGGAGTGACTCTCCCAAAGCCGATCTTTTGGATGTCGAAGCCGAACGATTCAATCACCTGAATCGCCAAGTAAAGGAGGAAGGAGCATACGGCCAAGGCGACTAGAGTGAAACCGATGGTGAGGCTCCATCGCATCCTGCTGGCTGCTGCGGCCCAGCGTCTTATCCGGCGACTGGCGAGTTTCCCTCGTGCGACGTTGCCGTACCTTTTTGTCCCGTGCATGGACCAGTGTTTTCGAGAGCGCGTGGCATGCATGACATCCTCCTTACTAAGCAAGCATAAGCCTTCGGTCGTCCTGTCGTTCTCGTTGAGGAAGGTCTCGACCGCGTCGCCCACGGTAATAAGAGGACTGTCTTTCAGTCGGAACGCTACGAAAAGCATCACCACAACTGCCACGATGGGGACGTTGCCACTGTAGCTGCAACGCCCTGCGACTCGCTCTGACAGACAGTATTGCACGTCGTAGTTGTACGGTTGCCACTGGTCCGCGATGGCAGCGATTTTGTCAACGTACGTTTCGCATGGCAAAGCACGGTGGTAGCCAGTGTCAGCCAAGTCAGCTTTATACTGGATATTGCCGTCGGAGGTGCAGATCCTGAAGAGAGCAAACTAATCAGCAGTGAACGCTCGAGGTAGACATCCAAAGAGGTCCAAAATAAGCGAGATACAGGTTTAGAAGAGAAAAGGCTTACCAATCAAAGGCCATGGGTTGCGAGAATAGGTATGTCACGGCGTTTAGAACGGTTTCATTTATCCCAGCGGTGGAATTGCTCGCAACAAGCACCAACGTGCGCCGGTTGTCCAGGAAGTTGGTCGCGTAAGCATTTATGCAGGCTCTGTTGTCAAGCCTCTCCCAGGACTCTGGAGTATTGAGGAGCGAATTTTGAACTTCGTTTGGATCGATCGCGTAGATGTTGTTCGGGTTGAAGACTGTTCCGTTTATGGCTCCGACTGCTTCACCGTCCACGAAGTCCTGCGTGACAAAAAGAAGATTATAGTCGTTTGTGGCGAGCGATTTATAGAACGCCGAGTTGTACATTAGGTGAAGCGGTACAGAGGAAAGACCTAGCGCCCACCAAAGGAGCATTTTATAGCGTGGGATATTCCATAAGTTGCGGACACTGGGGACGCCGACGTCGAGGAAGGTTGCCTTTGCATGGGCCCGATCGACATCTGCTCGTGTTGGGGCTGAGAGACACTGCATGCAGTAATTCGAGCCTCCCAGTAGCAAGGTGCTAACCACGTTGATGGCCAGATGAACCCAGACATCCATCGTCTGAACTCTCCCGCAATCGCCATTGTAGAGCTCTACGAGACTGTCACCGCTGCCGTGAGCGCCCAGCCAGATCACTATGATGAGGTTGGTGAGCAGGGACACTGCTGCAAGTAGCGCAGCGGTAAGGGCACCGGTGCGCCAGCCATATAGACTTGTCGGCCAAACCAAAAGAGGGACTTTGAGTGAGCGGAGTAACTTCCTCGAGAAGAACGATGGTTCGTGCCGGATAGGATCTGCATCGGAATCGAGGAACGGCGATTGATCCCGGATGTCGGTAGTGAAGCCGCTCTGAAAACTGGACACAGAGCCTAGAGAGGACTGCTCGACGTTTGCGTCTAGCAGCTTAAGCTCATGGTCGTCGGTGTGCGTCCGACGATATGCTTTCCGCGGTTCGAGAAAGTCCATAATTGTCGAACACGATGACCGAGAAAGGGGCGGCGGTGACGCTCTTCGGCTCAAGAGGAAAGACGGCTCGGCGCACGCATATTCAATATTCGTGCCCCGCTGCGGATAGAGCAGACGAAGACTGATAGTCGTGTCGTTTCAATCTGATTCGTTCCTGCAATAGTAACAGTAACTCTTGGTATTCTCCGAGGGTATTGTAAGACCGAAGCTGGATTTCCCACGCGTCTCCGTCTGCGTGTTCGAGTGAAATATCCGCGGTACCGACGTCACCATAAAGAGCGTCTTCGCAAGCTAGATTACCTCGTTGAAGTGTCTTATCAGGGGAAGATGAAACCGAATCGTCTGAATTAACCAACTGGCGTCGCACCACAGGAACAAGCGTGGACTTTTGGAGCGCAAAACGGCGCGCCTCTCCAAGTTTTTGGCAGATGCCTGAGCGGCTTCCATGATTCCATCATCTTAGGAGCTGAATCGCCCACGGAACGGAGATAAATGGGACACAGCCATCAAAGGATTCTGATCTTCAGGAAAGTGGCCTGGTGGTTTCGTAGCCAATTCAGCCAGTAAAAAGGCAAGAAGCACGTTTCAGCCTCGCGCATCTCACGCCACCCAATTTAACGATTGTGGCACCCTGCGGTGGCTGAAATCCACCAAGCGTCAGCCTTGTTCCTACATACACAGTTTTTCTTGGATATTATGACCACAACTCGAGCTGTGTCTAGTTCGAATTAAACGGTGGCTATCTACCTGGCAATGCGGGCTGACAAAGACTTCGCTCGAAAGCCCGAAAAGGATATTCTCTGTGGGGTGACACGATGCTTAGGAGTTCTCTAGTATCTTGGGCGGTACGGAGTAGCTTCGCTGTCAATCGAGGCCGACCATTGCTGTCCAACGGGACTGAAGCTATGGGCTTATGACAGCGCTCTAAGGGGTCCTCTTACAAGGTCATGTAGGCATGTAAGACCTTCTTCGCATCCGGGCTCAACCCCTCGTTGACCGTCTTGCCTATCCTTCCGCCATGTCTCTGATCGGCGGCCTTGAGGTATTGTCCAACCCACTTCCTCAGGTCCGTCACCTCTGGGAAAGGGTCCGGCGTTGAACGTCGGATTGTGTTCAGTTGCGTGAATCCGACACCAAAGCTACTGTCTTCAACGTCGAGCTCAGCGATGGCGTCGTCGCCTCGTGCCACAACCGGGGGATCCTCAAGCAACTTGAGCAGAGCGTTACAAGTCAACGGCCAACCCTTCGGATAACGTTCGACAAATGCTTTAGAGTCCGCCAAAGTTTTCGTCAGGGATATGGCTGCGATTTTGCGATCGGAGGGACGGGCCAGTTCCTGCGTCTTCGGCAAAATGATCTGGAGGTACAACTGGCGGAAAACGTCGTGCTGAACGCGATCGGTAGCCGCAACAAAAAAGTCAACCCCCAGCCCCTTGTCGTCAAGGGAGCCGACGAAGTGATAGAACCGAACAAATCGTGACTGGAAAGATTGGGATTGTTTGCCTTGTAGTCGCGTGAGCAAGATATTCAAGACATGGACCCAATAGGGCTCGAGGGTAGGTGGCTGGAATGTGGAGATGGCCGTCTCTAAAAGATCAACGCCATAGCTCTCGTTCACCTTAGTCGACACTAACTTCTGAAAGATACCCAGGACATTTTCAACTTGGTTGCCACTGACCAGTTCGTTAGCCGCGCGAGGGAGAATCGCCGCTAGAAGTCGGGATAAAGCGGGGATATTGCCTCGCTGGTCCCAGAGCGCAGGGCCAAGGATGGGTCCAATCAAGGGTATGTACTCCGCGGGTAAGGGCTTGCTGGGTTCCGCCTCTAGCAGCGCAGCCATCAGTTGGAAGATGTACGGGGTAAACTCTTCGACATTGTTGGCGAGTATGGCGGCAAACGGGTTGAAGAGGTGAGATGCCAGAGCATCCGCCTGCGCCGGTGGCGTGAACCGAATGAGTGCGCCTAAACTTTCGAAGTGATAGTAGTAGAATCTCGGATTGCTTGGATTGGATGCAATGATGTTTGTGATGGTGCTGAGATGTCGAAGTACACTTTCGGCAACCGCAGAAATACCATCTTTCAGCACGATCAAAACCCGCATGATGCAGCGCATCACGAACTCGTTCTCTTGAACCTTTTGTGGGGCTGGATCCTTTTCCACCAGGCTGAAAAGATGTTCGACGAGACTGCCTGCCAGCGGCCTAATACTGGCAGGGTCGATGACGGGCCGTCCGGTCTCGTCAGTCATGGCCAAAACCCTCTCAACAGCGACAGCAGCATAGGTATAGACGCAGTAGTTGGAGTCTCCGAGGTGATTGACAAGCAAGGGCATGACTGCCTGCCATTGATCTCTTGTGATGATACTTCTGAAGACGTAGAGGTATTTGATGGCATCGACCTTGATCAACGGCTGAGCGCTTTCATTCTGCAGATCACTGGCAAGGTGCTTGGAGAAGAAGTCGCCAATGTCTACCAGACTGTTGGTCTTGGTAACTCCATGTGCGGCCGTTGTTGCTCCTTTGGAAGCCAAGGCATGAAACAGGCTCACTGCCGTATCCTTGGCCCTCCAATTCTCCAGCGGATTCGTACCGAAATCTCGCAAACATTTCTCGACGTACGTCATCACGATAGCCGTGACGGATTGTTCGAATTGATCGCTGAGTTGACGCAGGAAATCTCCGGCTGCTCTTCGACGTGTCTCGCTATCCGACCCTTCAAGGTCTCTTCGGATGAACTCGATCGGCTCATCCTCGAAGATCTCGATGTCCGAATCTCGTAATGCCACATTCGGCAATATGACTTTTTCCACAATTTGCGTCTGAACCGTGGCATCGCCGAATGTCTGGGCCTGTTCGGCGATTCCACCAATGGAGGTCAAGAATAGGAGAGCCTTACTGACGAGGATATCATTCTTAGGTTCGGGTCCCGTAGTTGTCAGTAGGTTCCATGAGCTCTCAACGAAGCCTCTGACATGGTTGGAGAAGTCGTCATAATATTTGCCAACGTAGAGGGTCAGCGCTTCGAAAATGTTCGACTTTGTGCTCTCCAATGGCCCGGCTTCGGACTCGTCATCGGTGTGCAGAAGAGAATTGTTGTATCTCAGATACTTTAGTAGCAGCCCTGATATGCCTGCTAGATTGTCCTCAAAGACGGGAGACAAGTCCTGGCAGGACAGGTCATAAAACAGCTGGAGAACAAGGTCGAGCTCGGTGAAAGCATTCTGAAGCGCCGCCTTATCATTGCTATGGCTCTCAATATAGGCATCCAAGTTCTGCCACAGCGTCAGAAATGGCTGGGCGAACTTTGACAGCACATGATTGATTTCCGTGAACAGCTCATCGGATCGGAACAACGGCCGCCATCTTGCGAAGATTGAATGTGCGACCTGGAGGACGCCAGCATTGACGACCGGGTCATCTGGCTTTAAGCGAGATATTAGATCGTCGACCAGTGTGTCCCATCGCTCCCAGAAGTCACTGTCCGCTATCACACTGATCGCTTCGCCCAGCTGCGTCTGGAGACCGCGCGGCACCGATATCATCAGCCCAACAATTTCTGCCTTGATGGCCGTGACATCTTGTTGAGGGAGCTTGTAGTTGCCTTCCACATCGGTCCAGTTGCGACGGATGAAGTTCTTGAAGAAGAGGGCGCTGGCAAGTCGGGTGTTGTACTGGAAGTCATTGGAGGCGGTAATCTGGAGGAGGGAAATGGCAAAGCCAGGTTTGTTCTCTTCGGCGCGGATCTTGAGCTCAGCTGGACAATGTTAGCTTGGTCGCAACCAGAGGACCGGCTTTGGACATACCCTCTTTATTGGTCCTAGGATCAAGACTGGCGTCTAGCAGCTGGGCCAAAGGCGCTAATGAGGCCATGTCGAAACTCGTCTTCTGACGATCGTTCGGTTGTGCGGCGATTGAGTGATCGGATCAGTTCTTCAATACATTGCGTCGCTGCTCGGAGATATTTTGCGTTGCAAATGTCCAAGGCTGAGGTTAAATGCAAGGCTGAGGACAACTAAAGTTCAGGCCAAAAAAGGGTCTTCAACTCAGAACTTCAAATGTCTACAAGCTGAAATGCAATCGATTGCGAGCAAACCTGGAGGGAAATATGCACAATGCCTTGGTGCACTTGAATTGCGCTTCATTTGTTTACATCAGATCTCCATCGGCAGAATCGCTTCCGCCTTACGCTTTTGGTCATTGATACGGAGGAGCAATCAGACAACAGCCTGGTACGAGTACGGTGAGTGACAGGAGAGCGTGGTGCTGTGTCCCTCTGTCGGGCGCAGTTCGGTTCAAGCGGTTACGCCCGGAGTTCTGGCTGTGAGATTCAATGTCGACGAGGATGTGACACTGTCTGTCTGAAGGTGGATCGACTGCATGATTTCCCTTTTGCCTGAACCAAGCACAAGATCTGTGCCAGCGCCACGGCATCTGAAGTCCAGAGCCAGAAACAGTTGTCGCATTGTCTCATCCTGGCCATTTTCATCTCCAAAATTTTCACTGCTCCCTGCTCGATGCGTCAATTTCTCCTTCTGTTAAAAGTCATTCTCAACGTGTCGGCTGAGCCCAGTGCTCCCCAAATGCCGCTGATAAGGTCGCTTTTATCGACCGCACCACCCACTTGATCAGCGAACTTTCAGCAGTCCCTCCCCACCAGAGACAAAAGGCCAGTGTTCAATACTGTGATTGCATTTTACGAGAAATATTTCTCCGCCATTTCCGCTGACTCTTGCGGGCATTGTGAGCTTTGGTCAAGGTACGTCCGAACCTGTGGTATTGCTCCAGGGGAGCATGTCTTGCGCCTTATCTGCCTTTCAAGGCTGGAAATCCCATCCCATGTATGGGGTCGTTTGCCTTCGTCTACGTCGCATTCTCCCTCCAATATTGGAGCCGTTGCGCCCATTTATATCGTTGGCTCCCCTTCCTATCTGCGCAAGTTTGTGTTTGCAGCGGCTCTTACCTTTGCTATTGTCCGTGATTTCTACTATCGTCTTCAGAGCGACCATCCCCACTATCTAACAACCTTACTAACTCTGCTAGTTCCAGGGGAAGATTTGTGTCGTATGTCGAGAGATAATGGTTCTCCCAAGGAAGGCCCGGCCCATCCCAATACAAGGGATTCCAGGAGGGTGTCGCTGTGGCATCTCCCGGTCGCTTCACGCAACTCATCCAGTCCCGACAGTCATACTCAGAGCAGACAAACTCCAGAGAAATCCCCCTCCACTACGGCGCCACTACAACTAAGGGATGTTATCAAAGATGGCCTTTCTGTTACTAATAGTCCGGAAGAGGCGCGAGCTTGGCTTGTTGGCTTCGGTGATCTAAACCCCGGCACAGATGTTTCACGCAGGTTTCTCGATCTTCGCGGAGACCATCACGGTGATCAAGGCACCAGGTCATTATTGTCTTTACTCATACAATGGCTGCCTACTTGGGCGCAGAAGGCAGAAAAGTCGCGGAAAGAGAACAAAAACTCCAAGTCAGCCTCGCTGAAAGAGCATAAGAATCTAGATTGGTTGCTCCAGTACATATCGGACTACCTGGAGCTAGGACACACTGGCTTCGATCCACAGGAATTATCGCAGGCTGTAGAGGCCATTACTGCTCTATGTCTGAATGCTAGTCGCCTGGGGGACATCGATGCCGGCGTAAGCATCCTCTACATCATCTCGTCGCACTTCGACTATCCACCAGGCGGCTTGGATCAGACTCTTGTGGTGCTATGCGCTTCTGTTACAAGCTTATCAGAGCTGCCACGACATCTCTTTGACTGTGCGAGGATGTTGGCCACCGGTGGGCTACACGACGAGTTCGTGAGCACGCTTTACTCCTTTGTACGCACTCCTGTGTCAGAGAGTCCGAGACGATACCTCTCCCGCGCCATAGGTGCAACGCGCATCTTGCAGAAGCTGGTCAACGAAAGGGATAGAGAAGGAGGGTTTGTTCTTGGCTTGCAAGACTTCCTCGAGGTATTGCACCCCGCAGCACAGCAAGGCATCTCCCGCTTCTGCTACGACGTTCTGAATGCTTTGCATGCCATCCTGTCGAGTCCCCGATCTCAAACAGAGATGGCTTCCTTGAATTTCGGGATGTTGCTGGAGACCATACGTCTTTGTTTACAAGTGACTTCGCCAAGAACGGAGACTCAGGACGAGGACCGGCAGTGGGAGCACCGTTCCGCAGACCGAGAAACAATCTTGAAAAATCTGTCTCAAGATTTCCTGCACATCTGGGATCTCATTTCTGGCCCCGATCAAACCGCCATCCATGAGCTCTTCTTGCAGTTTCCTCAATACGCTGACGAGACTCAGTTAGCGCTGAGCCTGAACTACGCAAGCGACAATTACCTGTCGTCGGAAGACAACAATATCAAGAGCCAGTACGCTGACAAAATCTACAAGGACATCATTCAGAACCAGACTCTACCCTCAGCCGCGCGTCTGAGAGCTATCGAAATTCTTGTACGGGCTGGAAACCCTTTCGACGACACAATGGCTGAACCCAACAGCTTCCCACACGAGGTCTATGTATCAATCTTCAATGGATTGCTCGACCAACTCGATAGCGAACGCGACAGCCTCGTTTTTGAAACATTGCTCAGATCATTGGATCACATGGTTTCGAACTACGCGGAGGCTGCAAAAGAGAAGGCATCGACGACTCGCACAATTGACAAAATCCGCGGGCGTCTGATGAACGGTGCGCCGGCAGGCGTCTCACTCAACGATGACCTAGCCATTTTAGCTACTAAAGTTCTCGTCACCATCTTCAGCTACAGCATTCACACCGACGCCGAAGCCGCCGTCAAGGTTTTCGAGGCCTTGCTCGAAGCTGCCAGCTCTGACTGCAAGTCCCGGCCGGCTCGTCTGGTTGCCAAACGTCTGCTGTTCAGAATACGAGCAGATGACGCTGGGTTCATATACATCGCTGCCGCGAGCCAGAGCCGCGACATTGCCAGTGCGGTCGTGCGGACTCGAGAGTCAGCCGCCGCATTCAAGCTCGAAGCTCCTTCACAGCGAGACTCTGCAAGCAGCAATAGCTTGTCAGCGAGATCTGACAGCGGCGATCCACTGTGGATGTATCCTGATACGGAGGAAGTCACTTACCCTTTCGCTGGACGAGCATCACGTATTCTCAATGTGAGCAAGACTGCCTATCCCCAGGTCAAAGCAGCATTAGACATGAACACCTGGCTTATGAGCATCATCAGATGCCTGCAAGCCGATGAAGATTGGGAAACATACGGTTACACTGTTGTCCATGCTGGTGCGCAGCTAAGCAACATCGCTCTCTGGCTCAACTCGATACAAGCAATCATCAAGCTACGGCAAGTGCTGTGCGAGCGAATTGTCAACAACACTTTCCGAGAAGCTCCGGCATCCACTGGGCTAAAGAAATCTGACGTCGCCTTATGTATGTATGATATATTGGTCAACCTGACGCCCTTTGCGACCATGAGATCCGAAGAAATTCAAAAAGGCTTCGGGGACGATATGGTCCGGGCCTTCATTTCTGGTATCGGAGGAGCTTGGGAGGGCACAAGTCGTGGCTGCATCCATGCCCTGTTGATCTGCAGTCTCGAGATCCCATCGTCCGTGGCCACATTGTATCCCACCATCATCGACAAAATGTCCAAGAACATGACACAAGGTCATCTTACAGCACACATCCTGGAGTTCCTGATCCAAGTTGCCCTGTTACCAGAAATGCACTCCAACCTGAATCCGGACGAGATTCAGATGATATTCGGGATATGCATCCAATACCTAGAAAAGACGAGGGCGCAGCAACAGTCGTACATCACCGTACCACAAGGCAGGGTCAACGCGACATCTAGACACAGTGGGATGAACTTCAAACGGCCGCCATACCGTGCGGCCATGCTCACTGATATTGGGTTGCCTCAATATGCTGCTGCGTTGGCATACCATAACATCCTATTCTGGTTCCTATCACTTCGACTGGATCTCAGGGCAAAATACGTACAGTGGGTAGTTCCACGGCTGGTTTGGAAAAATGGCCGAGGAGAGGAGGCTATTGACGAGCAAGGCGAGGTGCTTATTGACATGATGCAAAGAACGGCATTCTCTGACCTGGGCGAGACTTCCCCCAACCACGACTTTGCAGCCTCGGAGGATGGACCAGTGTCTTCGGCTTCATGGATCGCTGGTCTCAGCATCGTGACTGTTGAGACTGCTGGCCATACCGGCAAGACTCAAATCACAAAACGCCAGGCTTCCGGCACAACCTATGCCATGTACCAACAATTGACCGCGCCGTTACCTTCACACCACCGACCCGGCTATACACAAATTCGGCAACAAGAGATCACGACTGAAGTTTTGCCTTCCCATGTCATGCTTCAACGAGTAGCGAGTGCGGCAATTACCAACCTGGCGGATCAACCTCTTCTCCTACCACAGGAAGACTATGTCCAACGCGCTCTTGAAGGGTTCGACCGAATACCGACGGTTACTAGCCACAAATTCGGCGTGCTTTTTGTTGATGTAGGACAAACTGCTGAGTCTGAATATCTTGCCAATACCAGCGGCTCTGCAGATTTTGACCGGCTTCTTGACGGCCTCGGCTACGTGGTGTCACTAGCACCACCTCTGCAGTTCAAACCCCAGGGGCTTGAGTATCCTCGAGACGGTGAGCGCACGATTGCGTGGCGAGATCGGGTCGAAGAGATCGTCTTCTTTGTGCCAACGATGATGCCGACAGATTTGGACGAAGATCCTCAGTGTATCAACAAAAAGGCGCATGTTGGCAATTGTCACGTCAACATCATCTTCAACAGATCAGGGCTTGACTGGAATATGAACAACCTCAAGTCGCAGCTAAACTATGTCAACATCGTCATCCAACCAGCCTGCCGCGGCAGAGAAGTCGAGGACCCGGACTTCCTGCCAGGCTTCTACTGGGTTCGCGTCGTCACAAGGGACGACTTGCCCAACATATCACCGGCAGCTGACCCCAAGATCATCTCGGCCGCTCAGCTCGCCACCTTTGTGCGAACACTGGCACTGAACGCCAGCATGTTCTGTCAAACATGGAACACGAAGGACGACGATACCGAATTTCCGAGTGCTTGGAGAGCGCGACTGCAGCAGATCAAGAGGCTTAAGGAGCGCGTGATAAAGGCAGGCGATAAACAGGTCCCACTTGGTGGTGCAGCCTTGACTAGTATCAACACTCCGCCCGGAACATCGAGCGGGAGGAAGACTCCAGTACCCAAGGAGGAGATTGGCGGCGTGAAGAAGGACGGGTCTTTGGCATCTCAGCTGGACTTCAGTTCGTGGACCATCCACGCGAGGAAATAGATGCCTCTTGCGAATAAGAAAACGAAGCATGGTGTTGGTGGAAAAGCATGGGGCATGGACGGCCGGGGAACACCCTTGATGGCCCTGTTAGCATGTATAGCAAAAGTTTGTTAATCGATGAGTTTTCGTTTACCAGTCAATTGCCCTTGTAAGCCCGACGAGCTGCGCTGCGGGGTATTGGTCACTTGCGCCCCTCGTGGCCCCCTCCACCACCCCCCCTCCGCCTTGGTGACTTCCTGCCCGTCAGCGACGTCACCCGTTGCGCGGCCCTCCAGCAGGTGCCCAGGCATCAGGAATTCAGCATGGATCTTGAGCTGCACCGCCACATATTTACCCTTGGGCCAACAGACTCACACGACATTTCTTCTCATCTACTCCAGAGAATGTGACACCATCGACACACCAGCATGACCTCGGGACCATCAGGGCGGCGAGACGCCCCTTCGCCCTCTGCCTCCTTCTATGACCTCTCGGATGACGAGGAAGGAGGGTATAACACCATAACACACGCCTCGACCACCAAGGGAGTCAAGTTACTCTTCTCAAAGAGCAAAGTCTACGTCCACCCGACACCCTCGGCGAAGGACAACATCCCCGGCTTTATCGCCCTTGTCCAGCAGAAATCCGCACCTCTTTCCTCCGACGACCAACGCCCTACATCCTCGGCCTCCTCTGCGTCGAAGAAGAAGACAAACGCCTCGTCGTATCTACTGGCGTGGGTGCCCGAAGCCTCACTGGCGCAAGATGATCTGAGCACCTATGTCAAGGTGGACATGAAAGACAGCCAGTCCCCTCCGAAACAGTCTTACCTGGTCCCACCCCTACCTCTAGCCACCACTTTCGACGAGTCGCCCGTTGGACCTTACGCCTTCTCCCTTCCCCTCTCCAGCATATACTCTATTCACATCCGTCCACCGAGCTTAGGATGGTGGTACGGTAGCATCGTCATCAATACCAGAGCCGGCTCCAGCCTCCCGGCCTTGTTTTTCCACGACTCGGAATGCGAAAGCACAATCCTACAGAAAAAGAAGAGAGCAAAGGAATCGTTCGATCCGTTTGGAGAGAGCGGGGAGTTATTCTGGGGCGGTGATGAAGTGCTCAAGTGGTTAAAGAGATATGTCACTGTCGAACGGAGCACCGCCGAGCCGTCAATATATCTGATCGACCCGTCTGAGGAAGATCGTCTGGGCTTCGGCCAAGGGCGGAAGTCACTCGAACAGGCCAGACGGAAAAGTGACGCTGCGGCCAAAAAGCCCGGTGACCAACAGAAGAAACCACCAGGACCAGGCATGGACCCATTCACGAAGGCTCTCAAGGAGACGAGGTGGAAGATACTTGAGCAATTATCCAAGGTCACTACCTTCACTCGACGCACGGCTGAGGACCTTGCGAACAACAAGAACCTCCCTCCTCAGGTTAGACGCCTGATTCAGAACCCCGAAGTTCAGACTTTGCAGGATGAATTCGACAGTGCAAAGCTCTACCTCGCGCGATGGGCTATGAGCATCGCCGAGCAGAGTGACCGAGAGAGAAAGCAGCGTATATGGACAGCCCGGGATGTCCTCGAGTCCGAAGAAACGAGCGTCGGAGACTTTGAAATCCTGGACATGGAGGCAGCACGAATGACTTTGACCGATAGCAAGCGTCGCCCTGTGAACATGAGCGAGTGGAAATCATTCTTCGATGTAAAGGGCAAGTTACACGTGACGGTGGACGAAGTCAAGGAACGCATCTTCCACGGCGGCCTCGACCCCGAAGACGGGGTGCGAAAGGAAGCCTGGCCCTTCCTCCTGGGCGTGTATGAGTGGGACAGCACAGAAGAACAACGGCGCGCGCTTATGAACAAAAAGCGGGACGAATACATCCAACTCAAGGGCGCATGGTGGGACAGAATGATTGATGGCAACGCCACGCCCGAACAAGAAGAATGGTGGAAAGAGCAAAAGGTGCGAATTGGTAGGTCCTCCTCTTCATCACCCGTATCGTGTTTCTCCCCACTCACATCAAACTGACCTGGCTGTCCGACATGTAGAGAAAGATGTGCATCGCACCGATCGACACATCCCCCTCTTCGCAGGCGAAGACATCCCCCACCCAGATCCAACCTCCCCCTTCTACAGCCCCAACGGGCCGGGCACAAACGTCCACATGGAACAATTGAAAGACATGCTCCTGACGTATCTCGAATACGACACACCTCCCTCCGCTGCCGCCTCCCCTTCCACATACAAAACCACGAACCCTTCGCCCCAAAATCTAGGCTACGTCCAAGGCATGTCCGATCTCTTGTCGCCCCTTTACGCCGTATTCCAAGACGACGCCCTAGCATTCACAGCCTTTTGTCACTTCATGTCCCGCATGAGCCGCAACTTTGCGCGCTCCCAACTCGGCATGCGCGCTCAACTGAACACACTCGACCAGCTCGTCCAGTTACTCGACCCGAAGCTCTACATGCACCTTCAAAGCGCCGACAGCACCAACTTTTTCTTCTTCTTCCGCATGCTGTTGGTGTGGTATAAGCGTGAGTTCGAATGGTCGGACACACTGCGGCTGTGGGAGAGTCTCTGGACGGATTTTTACAGCAGCCAGTTCCACCTGTTCATCGCGGTGTCGATTCTGGAGAAGCATCGCGACGTCATCATCGATCACCTGAAGCATTTCGACGAGGTGCTCAAGTACATCAATGAGTTGTCAGGGACGATGAATCTCCAGGAGATGCTTGTGAGGGCCGAAGCGCTGTTCAAGAGGTTTGAGAAGATGGTGGAAGCGATTGATCGCAAGGAGACCTTTCCCATGCCGAGCGGTGCGGGTGGCGAGTTGAGACAAAGGAAGCCAGGTGCCGAGGTCTCGGAGACTATCAACGGCGATGGTGCACAGAACACAGGGACAGTGGTTACTGGTTCGGCGGCGACGGGCCCCTCGGTCCTGAGGACCCAGAACCGGCAGCAGAACCAGGCTCCGAACTCTAGGCCAAGCTCCAGAGGACAAAATCCAGGCCAAGCACAAGTAAAAGGCAAAGAAGCCGAAAAGGTCAAAGAAAAAGTCATCACCCCCGAGCTGCGACTATTGTTGAGTCGGAAGATCATCACCCTCGACGGTGAAGATGCTCCTGCTACAAGAGCGAGCGGCCTGAGGGATTGAGCTGTAGGCTCCACGGGGAACCGTCCCGGATTGATAGGATGGGCTTCAACAGTGTGGGAGTTCAAGTCTGTAGCATTCTGCGGCATGATTATAGTATGCCCGGGATGTTTTTGAACGGGAAGAGTGAAAATCCCTTTTACGAGTCATTCCGTTACCTTGTACGTCCAGGGGGGCTCTGGGCTTAGCTGTGGGTCAGCGATGGTATTCTATGTATTAGTGTATGTATTTCCACCCTCTCCGTCCGTCGTGAAGTGTGCAGCCAGCCAACCGTTGTAGTATAACAAACAAACCATCATCCTACTCCGTACAGCTATTTTTTGAACGTGTGCGAAAAGGTCCGCCCCTCAGCCTTCAATTGAGCGGTCGTGGCGAGCCGGAATCTCTCCTTGATGATCTCGATTTTGCGCTCTAGTAGGGCTCGGTCCAACTCGACGCCCTCGGGGACGTACACGTTGCCGAGATAGCTGTCGTACCGGTCAAAAGCGCAGTCTCCGAAGGCAGGTCCCACGACCGAGCTCTCGCCCGTTGTTGGTTTGATGTATGAGCAGACATGGCTCGCGAGCAGATTTGCAACCTTGACTTTGGCCGCGTCGGTGAGGGGTTTCCAGTCTTTCCGACCAGCAACAGGATATCGCCCTTGACGGGGGTTGGGAAGTCGCTCGAAGTCGTCCACCCGGTCAAGCCAACCTGCGGTATCGATGTGATGGGTCGAGGTATCCCCCTCGGCGTGCAAGGTGGACACGACCCGCGCGAGGGCGTCAGACATTAATTTGTGGACCGTGAGCTTCCGGGTCACAAATGTGCGGCAAGCCGAGAACGGGACGAGCAGCAATATCGGAAGCGTGGACGGCGCGGAGTTGTAAATGTAGCTGCCGCCGTCGTCGGCGGCGAGAGGGTTGGTGGTGGTGGTAGTGGTGGTGGTCCCGTCAGAGGGGTAGGCAACAGTCCTGATGGTCCTGACGAATTTGACATAGTCCTTGACGAAGCTGTCGAGAAAGCTGTCCACAAGCTGTCGAACGTTGCGTCTCCCTCTTGGGATGCCGCTGAAGACGTCGAGGAAATCTGTAAGCCCGAATTGGAGGATCAGAACAGCGGGTCGGTAGGTCTTGAATGGCCGGCGGGACTTTGGATACCGCCCGTACCCTAAGAAAGTGCCCGCGACATCTGTATACTGGTGTGTAGCGCTTTCA
This sequence comes from Phialophora verrucosa, assembly GCA_002099365.1. Taxonomy (NCBI): domain Eukaryota; kingdom Fungi; phylum Ascomycota; class Eurotiomycetes; order Chaetothyriales; family Herpotrichiellaceae; genus Phialophora; species Phialophora verrucosa. Next base: position 1,372,888 of record MSED01000015.1, on the reverse strand, counting down.
CCAGTATACCAAGTCGTGGAAAAGAACGTGCCTCCGGTGGGAACGAGGGCGATGTCGGCACCAAGCTCCGACCCCAAGTGGTTATACCAGGTGTCCACTCGTTCTTTAGCGAGACCCGCCGCATCTTTGCGCGGGTCGTAGTTCCGGAGGATTAGGCTGGATTCGGAAGTAAACAATTCTATGAGTGGTTTCTCTAGCAGCGGCGGTGATTCTCGCTGTTGCGGAGCGCTGTAAGGGCCTTCGGTAGGAGGTACCAGCGTCCCCAGTGTGGTGCCAACAGCTGACTTGACCGGATGGAGCGGTGAAGGGCCGCCGGTTTTCACAGAGGGAGGCCTGTCCAGCCAAACTCCTTCAAACTTGAGCCTATCGCTTGGAAAGCCCATTTGCGTGACTCTGAACTTGTACGTATTGCTGGGGTTAAGCATCTCCGCGATCTGCACGAGCGAGAACGGATCTCGGATCCCAAGTACCATGTTGTCGTTGATTTCCACCGTCAAGCTGATGTTGTCTATATTTTCCACGTCGTCTCTACCACTTTCGAAGACGAGGTAGACAGACGTAGTATTGGTGACAGAAATTTCGAAGTAGGCACCTGTCGCGGATGGTCAGTAGGTTTTCTCTCGCCAGCGCCCTAGACATATGCAGACCTGGAAGATATGCCTCGCGTCTTAGATGATCCGCGGAGGGTGTCCAGCGTCCCACATACTGTCGATCATTTAGTCTTGAGAGGGTCGTGTGAGGAGCAGAGTGGAACATACATGGATGTAGGGGTGATTGGGGGGGATGAAGACATGCGTTTCATTCATCGCTTTCTTCACAGCGGATCTCCAGAATTGCCAGACGTCCAGAGTCGATGAACTTGGAGGAGATGCGTCTTTCCTGATCGAGGGATAAGTCACAATCAGGAAGAAAAGCAGGGGCAACAAGATGAGTGGGAAAGAGGTGGAAACACTGCAGAATCTCATGGTGGGCTTTCAGTTCGTGATCAAAGCGCAGAGAACCGCATGCGTAAGTGAGCTGCGCTGAAGAACAATGGAGAGCGAACAGGGACAAAAACAAAAACAAAAACAAAGGCCGGAAACCCATTTATGCGTGACCAAGTATAGAATCGACCTGCTTGCTGCGAGTCGAGCAGCCTGAAAGCAGCCACTCGAGCAGGGAGCTCGTCCTCGCAAGTGAATTGGTATTCACTTACATTGTAGGTGAAGTGAAGCGTCCAGAATGATAGCCAATGCGCACGGACCACCCATCCCCAGATCTTCACTCGGCCCGAACAAAAAAAGGGTTGTTTATATTTTGTTCCGACCGAATTTCACCTCAAATTCTTGTGTCTATCCCGTGTTCTGCAGGTGCCGCCAAAACCAACAAACCTGCAGGGCGTGAGGGTGATTCACCAGGCATGAGACAGCTTCTCTTGGTGGCTATGATTGGATGTTAGCCCCAGACTCAGTACGACAATCTGCCCCTGCACACCGATGTGTGAAGTGTATGGAGGTTCAGATCGAGTTCCTGCCGATGACAACCCTCCCCGGAGGGCGAAGGGCAGGAGAGAACCTGACGGACAACGACCAAAAAACTATCCTTCACAACTGGAAAAGTTTCCCTCGACCTAGACCTCGAAATGCCTAGCCAGCAGTTCGAGTTCTAGGCTAGAGTTTTTGTCGTTTTGTCGATTTTTGGGGCTGATTAAAAGTCGTGGTCTGTGACGACGACGGCGTGGCTCGAACAGCAAGGCTGGGCTTGATTAGTCGTGCAGAGGCTGAACTTCTGCCAAGGTGCATCCGACACGCAAAGCAGTTCCCAACAGAGAAGGACGCTGTTGGCTTGTAGCTTTTGCCATTTAGTTCTGGCACCGGGGCCCTGAAGTAGTTGCAACGTTGTTCCGATTCATAGAGGGAAGCGCATCCTGACTCATAGATAAACGCATCCTGATGGCCTTGTGTGCGCAGGGTTTAGTCGTCGAGAACTTCTCACCCCTTTGGCGCGTTGCTATTGCTGCTGCTGCTGCCGCTCTGCGGCTCGTTCAATTCATTGTCCACTGCCTCTCTGGTTGCAGCTTCCTCCGCATCATGATAGTCGTCATTCTCATCCACAACGCCTTCCTGGCTTTCTGTCTCTTCAGCAAGTTGTCGATATTTCCTCCGCTTCTTTTTGTCGGCGCTCCTCTTCTTTTTGGACTTTCGCTCCAGCACTTTGACAGCTCGACTCTCGTCTCCCTTCTGCAGAAGTTCCACCTTCTCAGCCAGAATCCTCCTGGCAATGGTGTAATTCTGGCTCTTGCTTCGTGTGGCCTGACACTTGACGACTATGCCCGTGGGTATGTGCGTCAATTGAGCGGCAGAGTTTGTCTTATTGATCTTCTGGCCTGCCTCCGCTGTTAGGGATTTCGATGAGCCAGTACAGACATTGGATAGTGCCCACCGCCTGGCCCAGTCCCCTTCACATACGTCTCTCTGATCTCGGCATCGGGCAGAACCGGACGTGGAGGAAGGTGGTTGCTAGCTTTGTACAAAGCCCGGGAGAAGGTATACAAAGGGTGGCGTCTGATGATGGCTGTAAAGCTCGGATTGTTGCAGCGGGTCGCCGTAGGGAGGTTTAACCGCCGCAACAGGCGCCAGCTGAGCATCTTCTACATCGCTAGCTGCTGGTAATTAGGAGACGCAGTGGTGAGTAGCTTTGCAAGCTCGGAGAAAAGCTGTTCCGCTCGCAAGCGTTGGACCGCGCCGCTCTTATATCCGAGCGTCTCGCATGACCGGCTAAGGCATGATCAGAGTCAACACACAATTTAAAGCTACAACCAAGTTAGGTGGACAGTTCCTGACAAGGAACGAGACTCGCGGTTGTAGTTCTGCATGACTACGGCAAACTTGTACAAGACCATGGCCTACATCGCCAGGAGTACTGGAGGAACTCCGATCACGAACAGGCGGTCTTCCGCCCAACTACGGTTCCCTATGGAAGACTTCTACCAAGCAACGTTGCTGTTGACTATCTGGACGGAGGTGCTGATATTCAATCTGTAACGAGCTCGCTCCTCTGTACCTTCACTCCCGGCCACTTTTACCACAATGTATGGCGGTGGGCAGTGGTCGACGGCCGACCGACTGGAGACCAAGTCCTTGGACCCCGGACCCCGCCGCAGCAGACGGCAAACCTACTCGAGGGTGAATCCCCAAACCCCGCGGGGGCTCACAAAGACGCCATGTGGCCATAAAGGGGTACGCTTCTTAGTGCGTTGACGAGGAATACGAGCACGGGGCTACCAGAATGCCGGTGCTGTCGCTAATCTGCTGGTTTTACGCGGGCACCAGGCCTCACTGTGCAAGGGTCGAAACCCTACCCCGGGAGACATGTTCGCCGCCTGGTCTATATAAATCATTGGCAAGCTAATCCTCACATCTACACCTGTCCATCGCCATTCTTCTCTTCCGCGACGCAACAGCCTCTCACAAACAGCAAATATGGCCAACACGGAGATTAAGCCGACTTCAACCTGCACAGAAGATGCTGACACGGAGAAGCATGCACAGGTGATTGATACCACGCATACGGACGAGGCTATGAAGGTGCTCCTCACATATGAAGGGAATCGCGAGTGGGACGCTTCTGAGGAGGCCAAGGTGCTCAGGAAGATTGACCTCAAGCTCATGCCGATCCTTTGTCTAACTTATGGCGTCCAATTCTACGACAAGGGTCTGCTTTCCCAAGCTGTAAGCGACAGATTCCTTTACTCGGGGGTTCTATCGCTAACCCCATCTTATAACAGGCTCTGTTTGGGATCCGACAGGACCTAGACCTCACCAGCAAGGATCGGTATTCGTTTTCCGCCTCGATCTTCTACCTAGGGTTCATTGCCGGCTGCTACCCTGCCATCGTCATGGCACAACGCTTTCCCTTGGAACGTGTCGCCTTTGCCATTGTCTTCCTCTGGGGCGGTTGTATGGCCCTCACCGCCGCCTGTACTGATTGGCGCGGCCTCTTCGTCCAACGATTCTTTCTCGGCGTCTTGGAGGCTGGTGTCTCTCCTATGTTTATGATGCTGGTAGGAGGCTGGTATAAGAAGGACGAACAGGCGTTCCGAATGGGGTGAGTCTTCACACTCTGCTTGTCACTGTTTGGTTTGGCCGGCAAAGAAACTGACCTAGAGCGTCACAATCCCGTAGATGGTGGTATTGCTTCACGGGCTTCACGCTGTTGCTCTCCCCCCTTGTCAACTGGGGCCTTGGTCATGCCACTGGTGCGTTGGCATCGTGGCAGTACATGTATCTTTTTGCCGGTTGTCTGACTGTGCTTTGGTCATTCTGTATTCTCTTCTTTCTTCCTCCCGATCCAATCCGAGCACGTGGATTCACCGAGCGCGAACGATTCATCATTGTCAGCAGAATGCAGTCCAACAACTCGGGAGTACGGAACACGCATTTCAAGTGGAATCAAGCCATTGAGCTCCTCGTCGACGTCAAATTCTGGACCCTATTTGTCATCACCATCCTGACCAACAACACAAACGGGCTCGCCTCGACCTATTTGCCCATCGTGATCGCAGGGCTAGGTTTCTCCCCCTTTGTTTCAATCCTCCTCCTCATCCCGATTGGCTTCTCCACCGGTGCGGGCCAACTCTTTTCGACGTTCCTGGCCTCGAGATTCCCGAAGAAGCGGACACTATTGATGGCTGTTTTCCAGCTTCAAGTCATTCTGGCGGCACTGCTCGCCTGGTTGCTCCCGAGGCCTTCGAGTGGCGGCCGGCTCTTTGCCATGTTCATCGTCTGGGGTTTCTCAGCCAGCTATGCGATTTCAATGGGCGTTTCCATTGCCAACACCGCTGGTTACACGAAACGATCCCTGTCGTCCGCCGGTCTCTTCATCGCATATTGCCTTGGTAAGCAGGAAGTCCATGTTTTTGCTTCCTATCTTTCTGTTGTCCTGACACACACAATCTGTGTATCTAGGGAACTTTGTGGGCCCGTTGACCTTTCAAGCCAAGGACGCCCCGGAGTACAAAAAGGCCTTCATCATTGTATTTGTCTTCTCGGCGGCTGCTGCAGCGTTGTCACTAGTCTACGGTTGGTTATGTGTCCGACAGAACAAGGCTCGCGACGCCACTGGCACCATGGAAGGCTTTGAACACGCGTACGAGGATGATCTGACCGACCAAAAGGTAGGACTCCCCCACCTAGGCCAATTGGCAAGGGGGAACCAGCACATGTGGCTAACATGGAAGCAGAATCCACAGTTTCGGTACACAACATGATGCTGAGGGAAGGGTGCCATCGATCCGCGCTGCATTCAGTTTTGCTGTCGTGCTACCAGCAGGGAGAGCTGAAGTGAAGATGTCAACAGAGAGGTATGGCCACAGCCTCGAGAAAACTGAGAGATATTGTGGTCTATACCTGCAACCCAGGTAAGTATTAGGATAGTCCGGTAGACTTGAAATGAAAGTCCAAATCCAAATTCTAATGGCGCCTGGTAAGCTCTACCGCAACGAGTGGAGCGTCTTGTGATCTTTGCACTGAATTAAGGGAACTTTGGGCCCTCTGTATTAGAGGACTTAAACTAATCTTACGAGCGATGCCTTGGTCAGTGTGATAGTACGAGCGATCGACCCGCGGCATGATCGACGAGTCTTCTGCTTCCTTGATCTCCTTCGTCAGAGGCCCTGATATATATGAAAGCACTGTGGCAAAGCCTGTTGGCCGTTGCAACCTATGGTTCGAGCGAGGATCGGTTGCGGGCTCTAAATCCTTTTTTCTGAAGGAAGAGTTCTGGACATCCATTGTGTGCGAGATGTCTTTGATTTTACCCTCTCCTCTGAGAGAGAAACGGGCTTGGAGGGCTTTTTCGTGCCCTGTGTACCTGTAACAGAGGTCTCATGGATGAGCTCATAGGCTATCATAGCACCTGCAGCAAGGTCTTGTGGATGAGCGCATAGGCTAATATCACAGTACTGTTCGGGCCGTCGAGCGATGTCGATCTTTCAGCTTCTCGACTGCCTCGGCGCTGCCCAGGTCTCTGTCAAAATCGGGGCGTGGGAGCTCGATCAACTGAGTGGTTCGTCCGAAGGCGATTCCACCCAGACGGCTGACCGGTCGCAGCACCTAGGAAACAAGAATTAGTTGATTGGAGCGAGTGTCACGGCGCGCGACCGAAAGAGCAGGGCAGGACATGGCCGCTACTACGAACCTCCAGGTCCAAAGATGTCCCATCGTTCTTGTACGCGTCTTCCCGGACCCAAAAATGCGTGCCCTCGATGAGCTCCAACGAGCCGGATCTGGTTCCCGGGTTGCGGCGACTGGAAAAATCACGCACACTTTCAAGTTTGCCCTCGATGCTGAAGACGGATTCCCGGACCCGCGGCGGTGCCACGGTCTTGCAGTCGTAGACGGGCGTCAGGCCGCTAATGTCCCACTCGGACACGCCAAAGGGGCTGTTGATGCTGGTGGCGTTCATGGCTTCCACGAAGCCCTCGCTGACAATGTTGATGACGCACTCGCCCGTGTCGAGCAGGTTGCGGAGCGTGTCCTTGGCGTCGGCCATGGGGCTGGTGACGGCCAGGGCGAAGATGGGCGGGTCGACGTTGACCAGCTGGAAGAAACTCATGGGCGCGAGGTTCTCGCTGCGCCCGTTGCGCGAGCGCGTCGACACAAACGCGATGGGCCGCGGCGTCACGGCGCTGACCAGGAGCTTGTAGTTCTCGTAGCGAGTGCGCGCCGCGTCGTTGGGGTCGATGGCCACGTGCTTGGCCGTCGCGGCAGAGGCAGAGGCCTGGGCGTGCGTGTAGTTGGCGCCGGAGCCAAAGGTCCAGCCTGGCGCAGGCGTCTGCGTGAAGTGGACCGGTGCCGCGTCGTCCCAGAGCGGGCGAGAGGCTTCGACGGCTTTGAAGTCTTCGTGGCCACCCCGCCGAACTTGCACTTCCACCTCCTTGCGGTCCGTTGTCATGCTGCAGTCCACCTAACGGAAGAGCGGGAACATGGAGTGGTGTGCGACCAGCAAGGGGAGGTCGCAGGCATCCATGGGACTTGTTCCAGTCATCTTATAGATCTTGGCCGCTGGAGGATTTGGCCATGCATGGCATACCTTCCTGCATTGTTGAGAACCCAATGGAGCTTCCTATTGGAAGGGCCTGGATTCGCTCGAGTGCTGTACTCAGGTACATCCTGTGTGTGTGGAGAGTTGTATTTTGCGTACGGTCCCGTGCCCGGCGTTTCCGGCCTTCACCGCAGATTGAACCGGCGTTATCGTCGCCAAGAGTGGCTCCTCTCACACGCCAGATCCTCCACCTGGGATTCCCGAATCCCGGAACCCACAGATCAGGAGCACCGTGAGTCCTGGCAGGAAGGGCTGCCTGAGCACTCCATATTATGTATGTGGCTTGGTGAGAGGAGAATCAAGTATTGGGATTGGGACATAGGTACATATTAATATGGGAGTAGAGACTCCCGCGGCGGCACGACAACATATAATATAGAGGCTCGTATTTCTAACCAAAGCAGACCACATGCGCCTTTCTTTTGCATCAGACTAATCCACTGCCCGCGTCCGTCAAGACTTGCGAAACTGGCTTTCCGTTTCCAGCCAGGTCCCAAAGTCCTTGAGGTCGGGCTTCTGTTTCTTCAGGGCTGCAATGTCGGCCCCGTAGCCGACGTCGCGGAACCATTTGAACATGGATCCGAGATCCTTAACCATCCAGCACACCAAGGCAGCAAGGAAAGAGAATGTGTGGGGCAAGTCCTCCCCCATCTTCTGCCTGAAGACGCGCCGGAACTGGTCGTAGGTCAGTTCGTCCCCGGCGAGAGAGATCTTGGTGTTCCTGAACGCGTCTGGCTTCATGAAGGCCTCGGCGGCGAAGAAGCCAATGTCGCTGGTCGCAATGAGTTGCAGTTTCTGACTGGGCTGCAGCGTGTTTTTCCAACTCGTCGCGAAGATCTTGCCGACGAAGCCAGGCACCAGGTTCTCGAAGAAGGCGACCGGCCGCAGCACCGTCCAGTCCATGGTCCCGTTCTTGGTCCGGTCGAAGAGGTATTGCTCGACCCTGTGCTTGCTCGCGAAGTGAGGGACATCTGTCGGGTCGTGGTCGGATTTCGCCCCGCCGCGATCGACGGAGGAATAGACAAAATGCTTCACGCCGTTGCTGATTGCTGCGTCGACGAGCGCCTTGCCCTGTCGCTCTTCTGTTTGGGCATTCGCACCCTTCCCCATGGCCACCTAATGAGACGTGCGTGTGATCAGCTCCAGCTTTCAGCTCCAACTGGCCATCGGCGAAGGGCGTTACGTACCTGCACACTGTAGACCCCCCAGACGGGGACAGGAGACACCGTCTTGGCTTTCTCGAAGATGGCGGGGGAGGCATCCAAGTCTCCGGTGACCAGTTTGATCTTCGACGACTTTTGCACAAGGCGCTGGGCCGATGCACTGCTGGCATCACGGGTGACGGCTAGGATTTCGAAGTCGGCATTGGCTTTCAGCAGCGCGTTCACGACCGCGCTGCCTTGCTTGCCCGTGGCTCCGAAGATGAGTACGGCCCTGGACATGTTCGTGTAGAGGGGGTCAGACCAGACTGTCGACTTGAGAAATAATGGAAGAAAGAGAAGACGAAGGAACTGAGGCTGCGAGATGAGTCTTGTTGTCATGGGTGCCGGGCGGGTCTGGCTCTGCTCGCAGAATGTCCGCCATGTTCAGCAAAGGCCGTGTTTGCCGCCGTCGTTGGCGCCGTAGCATGCACAATTCATTAATATCTTACTATTTATGAGCGCGCTGCGCACATCCGAGACTGCCCTGGTCTAGAGATACATACCAATCTTGACACAGGGTCCAACAAAAGATACGAGGTACGTGGGAAAGCTGGTCTCGCTGCGGTTCCTCGGATCAATTCCAACTCCGCAAAGTTCTAAAGCTGAACTCAATCTCAGGTCACTCTCGGCTCGATCTCAACCACAACAACCACTCACTTCAATTTACCGGTTAATTCATCCCGTCGAAATTGGACCTTGAAAGCGGACATGGCCGCCGTCGAGGTCTTCCTCCTGTACCAGGAATTCGATGGCATGACATTCGACATGGACTACTACGTCAACAAGCACATGCCCATGTCGGTGGCCTATTGGAAGCAATTGGGCCTCCAAAGCTGGCGAATGCTCAAATTAAGCCACCATCTTCGCACTGGCGAGAAGCCGTTCTCTTATGTGACCATCATGACCTTCGACCACGCCGACAACATTGTCGAAACCCTCCAGACGGCGTTCCGAAATGGCTCCCTCAAGCCGGTGTCAGAAGATGTTCCCAACTTTTGTAATACGAGGCCGCTCTTCCTTGTCGGGGAGCATGTCGTGAACTGGCCGTGATGAACATATAAGGATGGGATGGTTGGTGGGAAAGAGGAGAGGTGGGGGAAGATACAGCCCCTACCGAAGAGTCGGAGGCATTGCACATCAATTCCATCAGGTGCATCGATCTCTTAGAGTCCATGTACGGCGTAATATGTGTTCCGATCCGAGTGACGACTCCCTTTGTTCCAGGACATATTGCCAGATAAGGGAACTAAACTTGAAGTCCGCCCTGCTTCGTCCAAATTGCTCTCTTCGAAGATATCTCTGCGGTCAGCAGCAGTCGGCCGACATCCGGCTTCCGGCCTTCGAGATCTGCCGTAATACACGATCCAATATCCTTCCCCATGAGCACAGTCCTGTGCGGCAATTGAGACGCCGGGCTTTCTTCTACCACGGGTGCAGCATGTCTGACCTGTTGGCCGGCTGGCCGTTGGTCTGTGGCCGCCAGCGGAGATTCGAAGCCAATGATACTCTCAACGAGATCGGCTTCTTCTTCGTTCTCCAGGCAGTCTCGATGAATCCACGGTCACGAGCTGTTGCGCGGCATATGATAAATCAATGGAGTCTTGTGCACAAAGATCAACCGCCTTCGTCCGCGTCCTCGTCGCGGAAAAGAGCCCTACCCTCCTACTAGCAAGACGCTGGAACCCTGGCCGAAGTCAGCAACATCAGATAGATGGAGCAAGACCCTTCCCCGACCCCTGCGAGGAGTCTCCTCCACGCGCTACCGTGCCATCTCCCTGCGTCACCTTTCGATGATCCAGTGAATGTCGAGGAAATCGGGAGACCCTTCGTCAACTCCCTCAGCTCACTTGACTCCGAGCTCCTGTTCGCGGAGCCAGTTTGGCGTGACGTATTTGCACTCACCGGCACTCTGCGAACAATTTACTCGGCTCACGCAATTACTACGGCTTGGTCCGATACCTGCAGCAGCCGACAAGCCCATGATTTCCAGTTGATATCTGGCTCCGGCAAGATCGTGCGGCCTAACAACAGCACCAAGTGGCTCCAAGTTGGTTTCAAATTTGCAGTTGCCGCGACACCAGCCGCAGAGTGCCGGGGTTTCCTGACGCTCGTGCCAGGCGGCGGGGATGGCCAGTGGAAGATTTGGACCATCAGAACAGTCCTTGAGCAGCTGGTCGGGTGTGCCGATGTGGACACTCTCCCGGAATCGAATGGTCATGTTAACGGCGATGCCGACACCCTTACCAACGGCATCCACGCGAAACTAGGACAAGGAACTGAGAATGGCGACAGTTCTGTTCACTACGATGCCATTGTCGTCGGCGCCGGTCAAGCTGGACTAAGTACGGCCGGCCGCCTCCAGGCCCTGGGAGTGCATTACCTCGTGCTGGAAACACTCGCGCGGGCGGGTGAAAACTGGGCCGTCCGGTACGACTCTGCAAAGCTCCACACGCCTCGAGATTACAGTCAACTACCCTTTGGGCGAATCTTTGACTCGTCATACCAAGAGTATCTCGACAAGCACGACCTCGTGCAAGGTTACGGTGAGTTTGTCCGCAAGTTCGGCATCGACAAGCACATACAATGGCAATCGACGCTCGTGGGCGGTTCGTGGGACCCGGAGCACAAGCTTTGGACCCTTCATGTCGTGAGAGCGGGGGAAAATGAGGCGACGACGACGACAATGACAATGACATGCCGACATGTGGTCATCGCCGTCGGCAGTGGTGGGCAGATCCCCGAAATGCCGACGTTTCCCGGCCGCGAGAGCTTCCAGGGCGAAGTCCTCCATTCGGTTGACTATCGCTCCGCCGCGTCGTGGAAAGGCAAGGCCGCCATCGTGATCGGGACGGCGAACACGGCCCACGACGTGGCCTCGGACATGGTCGAGGCAGGACTCAAGGCCGTGACCATGGTGCAGCGGAACCGCACCTATGTCCTTCCGGCCGAATACTTCAAAGTCATCTCGGACAGAGCGTACAACGGCGTCTCGTGCATCGACGACGTGGACCGCGAGCAGTACAGTCAGCCTCAAGCCCTTTCGCGGTTGCTGAGTATGAAGGCTCTCCACGCCATGGCGAGCAAGGAACCCGAGAGATTCGACGCACTGGAAAGAGTGGGATTCAAAGTGGAGCGATACGGTGACATCGTAAAGCCACCCTTCCCTTGTTTACCACACACCGGCCTTGCGCCGTCAGACGACGAAACATGTGCACGAAAAACTGACACAATCCCACGATAGACGTACCAGATCACCGAGCGGAGAGGTGGCCATTACATCGACGTCGGCTGTTCCGACAAGATTGCCAAAGGCTTGGTAAGCGGACTGACCCTCTTGCCTCGACCAATCTCTCATGAAATTCATTGTGGTGTGCGTCGGCCTCAGTTACTAACATGCGCATACATGCACAGATCCGAGTCAAATCCGACGCCCTTGTCTCGCACTTTACCGCGACGGGGCTCGCTTTCACCGACGGCAGTGAGATCCCCGCCGATGTCATTGTCTTCTGCACCGGCTTCCGCGGCAACATGAGGAAGAACGTCGCGGAGTTATTTGGCCCCGAGGTCGCGGCCCAGGTGGACGACTTTTGGACCTTGGACGCCGAAGGAGAACTCAAAGGAGCTTTCAAACCTACAGGCCGTAAGTGTTGGCTCCCTTCCAGTCCTCCCGCGTCAAATCAACCAAGTGTGCTTCTGAGTCTGACGGGGTTCGTTTAGATCCCGGCTTATGGTACATGGGTGGCACGATCGGCTATTGCCGCTATTTTTCACGGCATGTCGCGCTTCAGATCAAGGCCCACCTCATGGGGTCGCCATTGCCCATCTATAACGGGCAAAGGAGAGACGAGAACGGGCACAAACAAGGGGGAAAAAAGATGTAAAAGGGGCGGATGAGGTTCGAGTTCATACTTAGGTCGCCTCTGAGAGAAATGAAACAATATCTTGGAGCGACTAATTATGGACTTGGTTTGAAGCATGGTGCCATGCTATGCTATGTCCGTTCCACACGTGTGACTGGGTACCCAGATACGTGCTAGAATAGTCGTCGACAGAGAGGCTGGGTATACTTGTATTTGACCGCGATCGAAGCCAGGTTTCCCTCAGCGGCGCAATTTGCGTAACGATGGTCTTACGGGAACCAGATCGGCCTTGAGGGATACAGCAGCAGGCCAGCGATGAGACATCAGGCGTGGCCCGGTCTAGATACTGTATTACATTTCCAAACGCTCGAGTTTGAGTTTCTCAACTTTCTCGCACACCTTGGCCTGCCTATGCCCTATGCAGGCGCGACTTCCATGGCCTTTCGAGCCTTGCCCCTCTCTTCACCATGCTTGGCCAGCACCCCCACGTCAATTAAATCCCGATAGCGAAGCTCGACGATATATTCCGTCGCGTCGTTGCCGTAGGGCGGGGCACCTTTGGGTATCACATCGGCGCCACTGACCTCGAGGACCTGGCCCGACGTATTGGCCTCGTCGCGGACGATATCGCTGAACGCGCGCATTATGGTGGACATGGGCGTCTTCATTTGCGCGGGGATGTTGTCTTTCATGGTGGAGCTGATCAGGGGGGTGTCGACCAGGCCTGGGCAGATGGCGTTGACGCTGATCTTTTCGTCCGTCTCGCGGAGACGGGCGGCCAGGGCTCGGGTAAGGCCGACGACCTGTGTTTGAAGACAAGGTCGGTCCTTTGATTAGTAAAAGGGCTTGGGGGAGTTGTGAAATAGCAGCGGGGGGAGGGAGAAGCATTACACGTACCCCGTGTTTGGCGGCCGAATATAGGATCAGTCGCGAGTTGGGCCACAGCCCGTTGACGCTGGACTGGAGAATCAGCTTTCCGGGCCGAGAGGGAGTCTTGCGGAAGAAGTGCAGCGCCAGATAGGTCGTAAATATGACGCCCGTGAGGCAAACATCGAGGCTGAGAGTGTTCGGCCTGGGTGGTGGCTCCGCGTCGTCTTCTCCTCCATCCGTTGGCGCCGCCGCAGGCTGGAAGAAGTCCTGGGCGTCGCCAAAGCCCTATCGTCCGCGTGAAAGTGAGTGTAAGCACGACAGCGAACGCTCGAGTAAGTGTGCATAGGAGCAGGTTTTTACGCAGAAGGACAAAAAGGCATAATTACCGCGTTGGCCCATACTAGCAGACACAAAGAGAGGCATTTATTAGCTATCATTCACCCCCGTTGCCCTTGTCCAGGAGGGGAATCCAGGAGAAGTGATATGGAGTGGAACCTACCGACATCGATGCGTCCCCATTTTTCCCACGTCTGTTTGAATGCTCGAGCCTGGTCGTCGTAGACAAGGGCATTGCCTTGGACGAAAAGAACTTGTCCGCCCAGCTTCGCGGCCACCTTGGCTCCCTCTTCGTTGAAATCGAACATGGTTACACACCAGCCGTCCTTGATGAGTAACTCGGTGCCTGCCAGACCCATCCCCGACGCTTCAGACGGGCCAGTGAGGTCAACAAGCGGTGATCCAGTCCGGGTACGAAGGACCCTGAATAGGCGATTGATTTTGAGCAAATAACTGAATGCTTACCTCCTCCCGTGATGATTGCTACCCCCGGAGGTGCCCCCGGCCCTGCCATTTTAGAGATTCCGAGAGAGAGCTGTGGAATGGTCAGTGGTGGATGTGTGCAGATCGCTTGGTGTGGTCTTGTAATTGGGAGATTGGTTCCGACGTGGCCGTGCAGCAGAAGCAGCATCTATAAGACAGCGTGGAGTCATACAGCATAATATGCACCATAGTTACTCCGTACGGGGTATGTACCCAGGTCATGCAGACCCCAGGGGCGGCATACACGAATGACTGGACAGGATTGGAAGTTTCCCCCTGCCTGTCGAAGGTTCCCGATCCGGCGTCCGGGGTTGGCTGGGGATTTCCGGCTTTGGGTTTCTGCTGGAAATGCCGGACTCGAGGCTCTGATTCTAGCGAGCTGTACCGGGTATCTTCCAGTCGGTACGGACGCATTATTGAGTCCCATCTACATGGTTATGGTTATGGTTGGATGGTGACCAATATCGTCAACGGGCCAAGTAATTAATGTTGATTGCCCACATGTTCTGAGAAGAGCCACCGCAATAGTCTCCGTGTAAGACAGGCCTCCTGCTTCACCCTCTTCTCCTCAGACTACCACGCGCGTGAAGAGCAAGACAAACACAGGAAAATCATTCAACACCCGCTCAAATATGACAGACTACCCAGGCGTGGCTGTGATAACGGGTGCAGCTTCCGGTAAGATATGTATTAATTATTCTATGCAGAGCCCGAACCTGGTATCGCCACAAGCGAACAAGACACCCCCTCTCATTCTCACCTCTTGCGCCGCAGCTGACAAGAATCACCAGGGATTGGCCGCGCCACCGCCATAGCATTTGCTCGACGAGGCTGCTCCAGGATCGCCCTGCTAGACCGGAACGAGGCCGGCCTAGCAGAAAGCCAGAGACTAGTCTTGCAGAGCTATGTTAGCAAGACCGATTCGGCTGCTGCTGCCGCCAAGGTCGTCACCTTCCAAATCGACGTCACGCAACCCGACAGCGTGGCCTCGACGTACGCGGCCGTCCAAGCGGCCATGCAGCGGATCGACTACGCGGTGCAATGCGCCGGCGTCATCACCTTCGACGCCCCCAGCGCGGACTGCTCGCTGGACACGTTCGACCGCGAGAACGCCATCAACTACCGTGGCCTGTGGCTCTGCACGCGCGAGGCCATCCGCATCATGCGTCGCCAGACGCTCGACTGCGAAGCGTACCCGGAGGCACGGATCCCGGCGTACCGCGCCCAACGCGGGTCGATCGTCAACCTGTCGTCCGGGATGGCGCTGCGCCATCAACGCAACTGTCCCGTGTACAGCGCGTCCAAAGCCGCGGTGTTGGCGCTGAGTCGGGGCGACGGCGTCGACTACGCCGCGGACCGCATCCGGGTCAACGCCGTGCTGCCGGGCCTGGTGGACTCGCCCATGACCGCGGCCGTCGATGCCGAGAAGCGCAAGTTCCTCGAGGACCGTGTCCGGGACGTGGTCCCCAGCAAGCGCTTCGGCCAGCCCGACGAGATCGCCGACGTGTGTTTGTTCCTTGTCAGTACCCAGGCCAGCTATGTGACAGCGGCGGCTTGGTCTGTGGATGGAGGGCGAGGTGGTGTTTGAACTTGCCACTCTGCTCTGGGGAAATAACTCATGCGTTAGGAAGAAATGATGCCATGAAAAACCATACATGTGACAAATGCATCCAGTCTCTGGTTCATGTTTACGAAGCGCCGACTGACCACAGAAGACCGCGCTGTAAAACTTCCAATCTCGGCTCTCGATGAAACATCTGTGTTATTTACCACCAGTCGAACACGAAAAGTAGACACTGTAGGTCCAATCCATCGGGACTGGTGCCCTAGCTTGACTCGTGCGTGCCCTAGACTCCCGTCAAGCCTTCTCTGCCGCTGCCGCTGCTTCCTCGGTCATGTCCTTCTTCCCAGCCGCCTTCATATTCATCCGTCTCTCCACCTTGTTGGTCAGATGCTTCCTGACATCCTTGGTCAACAGACTTGCCGTCAGGCCGACGGCGCCAAAGCCAATCGCCGCCAGATAGACCGTCTTGACCGCCTGGAGCCAAGCCACGGGGATGACTTGCGAAATCGCGCTCGTGGCTTCGGGAGTCAAGCCCGGGAATTTGGCAAACGAGCCGGCAGCAATGGACGCACACACGGCCGAAACCTGCTCGGCGGACAGGCCGGCCTGGGTCGCGACAGGGCCGACGATGCGCGGCACGGTACTGCTCAGTCGGTTGCGCAGGATGGTGGTGTAGACGGCCACGCTGACGGAGCCGCCGATGGAGCGGACGCTGAGGAGCAGTCCCGTCGCCAGACCAATGTCGGCCGGGTTGCAGAAGAACGGGGCGATGGTCAGGGCCACCAGTTCGACAATGCCGAGCGCCACGGGGCCGATGACGGTAAAGACGATGCCCATGTTGAAGCTGTCCGGGGTCATGGCGCCCATGGCGCACTCGGTCGCCACCATGATCACCATGCAGCCCATGATCCAGTATCGCACGTTGTGTCCCCACTTGACGACCGCAAAGCCGACAGCCTGGCCGAGCGCACAGCCGCCTCCAATGGTGCAGGAAACCCAACCGATGGTGTTGCGGTTGTGGGAATAGACATTGGCGATTTCCTGCGGCCAGATGATGGTGAAGGGGTTGTAGAATGTCTGCCCAAGAAAAATAATAAGATTCAGTTCATCATCACTCTGGAGCATAAGAATACCCGGAAACTCTGCTTACCGTGCAAATCGTGATGCAGACCACCAAGCTGATAAAGCCTCTATTGCGAAAGAACTTGACGGGCAGCACCGGGTAGCGCAGGTTTGCCTTGGCTTCGTACACCCCGAGCGCGACCAAGAGGCAGAATCCAACGACCAAGGTAGAGATGGGTGCTGCGGAATCCCAGGGATACAGGCCGCCTCCCAAGGAAACTCCCAACAGGAACAGGGTAAGGCCTGCTACGAAGAGGAACATGCCCACATCTAATTAAGCAGGATCAGTGACCGAACCAACCTATACATAGGCGATGGGGTTCCTGTTCCCAAAACTTACAGTCTAGTTCTCTGAGGAGCTGCCCCTTTGTGTGGCGTTCGTGAAGTTGCTCGAACTTGGGTGGATGGTAGAAGAAGAACAGCAGAATGGTGCCTAAGCCGCAGGCGATGATGTTGACGTAGAAGACCCAGCGCCAGCCGAGCCCTACCGTGAGGAACTTGTTCGCTAAGCCTCGTTGTTAGGGAGAGTCGTCATCGCTGATGGGAGGACACGTACCTATGACAGGCCCGAACGTGGCAAAGGGGGCATTGGTCAGAAAGATGAAGGAGGAAATGGTGGGCCGGTGCTTGTTCGGGACCAGTTCGCCCAGGGCGACGGTAAAGGTGAGTTGCACCACTTCACCCAGGCCGTAGACAGTGCAGCCGCCGATCAAGGTCCCCACGTTCTGCGCCACGGCGCACATGATGATGCCGACGAGGGAGACGACGTTGCCCCCGATATAGAACCATCGCCGCCCATACAGATCCGAGAGGCGGCCGACGATGGTGTAAGAGAAGGAGAGCGCCAGAGTCCGCGAGATGGACACCCATGAAATATAGGGACTCGGTCCTGCAAAAGGTCATGAGCTTGACTTCCACGTTGCCCCCAGCCAGACAGAAGATTGGATGTGTAACTCACCAATGTCTGCATTGATCGAACTCAGTATGCTGTACGGCATAAGGAGGAACATGAACGCGGAGATGGCGGTCAGTGCAAACCCCTAAGGCAGTTTCACTCAGTCAGTATTGGTCCTCTCCTCTCCTCTCCTCGGGCACGACGGGGCCGCACTTACCAATACCACGGCAACGAACTGCAGGGACATGAAGTAGCCGTCTGGGAGGTTGTCGCCTTTTGCTTCTGCGCTGATGGAGATATTGTCTTCATCTTGCCGCATCCCATTGCGCAGAGTTTCCACATGATCATGGACGTCTTCGCTCTTCAAGTCCATGCTCTTGGCGTCTGGTTGCTTGGGCAAGGGTGACATGTTCTCTCTCCTGTTCTTGGGACAGAAGAACTCATCGGGACTGGGCAGGGGCACACGATGGATCTTGTATAGCCCAGCGCTCAAGGGACTGTCCAACACGGACGTCCACACTCACTAGCAGTATGTATCGACATTTTGATATCGTCTAGACCGAACTTTGCCGTTCAAGGATAGCCAAGTTGCAAGAAGATTGTCGAGGCCCAGGCCCAGGCATTTACGGAATTTCCGGCATTCTGCAAAAACCGGACGACTGCGTGTCGGCAACTTGGACGCCTCTGGACTTGACCACTGCGGCTTTCCCACTCGATCACTCATGGTGACGGCTATCAGAGTGAAATATTAAGCTGGAAAGATCAGACACCGCGCTAACACTGTTGGTCTGGGCCGATGACAACACGTTGCTTCTGCCATGGCCGTGCTGCGGCACTTCAGTCATGGTTGCTAAGTTACAAGAACCCCTGCCCAGGGCGGCAGCAATACGCGCGGGTCTGGCGCCTTAGATACTGTAGCACTAACATTATCCAGTTGAAATTGGGCATCAAGCTCATACGCACATACATTCGAAGCTCCGTAGCGCCTTTACAGGTTCATTCTGCAACGAGGGTCCAGAAACCCGGGAAGTATTGACCATCTAGATATGCTCGCAGTTGTACCTTGTAAGATGCCGCTGTTCTCGTGATTGCCACTACGGGCGGGAAATTGCATCGGTGTAATCGCTGATTCTCCTGACGTACAGTGTGAGGCCGAGGATAGATGTCGGTAGTATCCTTCTCAGACTCCCCGAGCAGGCAGAGCGCCCGATGTAGGTCTCACGGCGTACTAAACCCGAACTCATGTAGATCCCACAGAAACGAGAGCTTCATCAAGCTTGTGTTCCACTGCCCCATTCTGAAGGCCATTCTCCTGCTTCGGTCGCTGAAAATGCACCTTGAGCGGTGCCCAGCGCGCTTCAGTATAGTCCTGTGTCCATCAATATTTGTCCAACAACTGGCTGGGATGCACAAGCTAAGACTTACCTTTTGCAACTTGTTAGACACGGTTTTCAGGCCCCAATCAGTGACGCCAACCATCAGGCAGCTCTCGAACATGAACGACATGGTTCCGTTCATCAACTTGGTCGGGACCAAATCCACCGTCGTTGCCTTTTCAAACGTCTCTAGATCGACCCCGTGTCCGCTCATCGTATTGTGTAGATTGGCGCCTCCTGAACGGAAATCACCCGGATAGTCTCCTTTAATCAAGCCCATGAACTCGCTCATTGTGTTCCGATGGTACCAGGGGGGCCGGAACGTATGTTCGGAGACGTTCCACCGCGGGCCAAAGACCACAAAATCAGCAACCGCGGTGCCTGGCCCATGGGGAATAGACGGTGCAGTGAGGACCGTGAAAATGGAGGGGTCGATGTGGTCATGGGACACTGCGTTCAGAGGACAGAACCGTCCCAGGTCGTATTTATATGGATAGTATGTCCCTTGCCAGGCGACCACGTCGAAGGGGGTATGCGACTGTCTAGCTGAAAAGAGTCGGCCGCCGAATTTCCCATACAGGGTCCATTCCGTATTCTCATAGTCTTCGATAAAGTCTGCCACGGGCGTCTGAAAGTCACGGGCATTGGCCAGACCATTGGAGCCAATAGGTCCCAACTCGGGCAATTGGAAATGGCCTTGATATAGCTCGAGAATATATCCCCGAGCCGGCACGTTATCGTGTAAGGAGATGTGGTAGCGAATCCCTCGTGGAATGACACAAAACTCGCTCGGTCGGACCAGTAGTCTCCCCAGTTCGGTGCGAACATCGAGAATCCCATGCTGCGGGACGATGAGGAAATCGCCGTCAGCGCTGTAGAAGGCAGTTTTTTCTTGCATGGACTTTCCTACGGCGTAAATGTAGTAGCCCACCCCTTGCTTGAGAGTGGGATCACCGGCACCGGCGATAAGATGCAAAGAATTGATCCATGAGTTGTCATGATTCAAGTCGAACGGGGTCCATAGAAGCTGGTTGGGGATCACATTGAAATGCCTTCCTGTGGCTGGAGGTTCGTACGACTTGTTGAGGCCGTCGGACACTAGCCCGAAGCTCTGGTGACTGGCTGAAGGGAGAATGCGATAGAGCCAGGTCTGCTGGTTCTCGTGCCGTGGTACTGTAAAGGCGGTGCCGGAAAGCTTCTCGTTGTACAAGCCATATGGACATCTCTGAGGCGAGTTGGCTGCCAAGGGCAGGGCTCCTTCAATCGCTTCGCTTCTGCACTCAAGGTTAGCAGGTATGCTCGTAGGGCCGAGGGTATTATTTCTGCCATACTCTTTGTAGCCTCCGAACCCATTGATGTACTTGTAAGGATCTTGTACGTCGAATTCAGTGACGGGCATCGTTGTTGTCTGGGGTGTTGAGTCTCCAATGGTTCGTCAACGTGAGAATGGATTCCTTGGGTGCGTACTGGGAAATTGTGTGAACGAAGGTCACAAGGTGACTTGGAATGGCGTTCACGCGCGTGCCGCATATAACGAGCGATGCTTTGGGCGAAGGCGCCGGTGGTTGTGGGTGTCTAGCTCATGGAAAGGATGAGGGTCTCGAGCTGACTCCCAGGGCATGACAAGCCTGTTTGGATTTTGCCGGTGGAAGCCGTGACATTGTCGACACTCGACCGGTACTGAGCGTGCCACAGGACATCTCGCTGTAAAGGATGAGAGAAAGCTGGAGTGAGTGGGAGGTGAGCACTCCGTAGATTCAGGCCGAACTCAACACCGCATTTGCCGGTGGATGCCGCCGCGGGAAGCGCAGCTCGGGGTCCCTCATGGCGTCCGGTTTACACGCAGGTTG
This sequence comes from Phialophora verrucosa, assembly GCA_002099365.1. NCBI lineage: Eukaryota > Fungi > Ascomycota > Eurotiomycetes > Chaetothyriales > Herpotrichiellaceae > Phialophora > Phialophora verrucosa. Next base: position 1,352,247 of record MSED01000015.1, on the reverse strand, counting down.
CCAATTGACAGTCTAGGATTCACTTCTGCAGCCTTAATTCCATGTGTGTTACCGGGCCAGGCGCACATGGTTGATGTGACGTTCGGATGAAGCAAGAACAGGATGATCGATGCTAGTCGCTTAACCAATAACCTCGGACACAAACAGCCGGGATTCAGCGGCACTCGCATCAGGAATGTCTTCGTATCGACGAGCAGAGTTTCATCATTCTGCTGATTGGTCTACCTCTTTCGAGATCACGATTCCACCGCATCATGCTGGGGCAAAGCAGGTGAGGAGCGCATTGTCCTTGTGCAAGGCGAAGTCAGAGACCCCCATACCATCGTTGTCCTGCTTCCTCACAACACTCGAACCTGCCTACCTCGATCGCCGACTCTGATCACACATTGCAGCTGTTTGCGGCAGGAGATGGATCAGTTGCCGCGCCTGGGCACAACAATCTCCCAGATCGTAGCGCCCACCTACAAAATTTACGCACCACTGCTACGCAGCCAGGCCGACAAGATCAGCTCAACTGTCCGGCAGTCATTTCCATACGGTCAAGATCCTAGGCAAAAGCTCGATGTGTATTTTCCCGCGTCTGCCACCGAGGCCATCACCGGTAACGACAATTCCGTGCTCGTGTTCCTCTATGGGGGAGGGTTCGTGAGAGGAGAAAGAATCAACACCAAGGACGTGGATGGTTTGGTGTATGCCAATGTAGGCCATTTCTTCGCAGAAACCCTGGGATTTAAGGTGGTGATCATGGACTATCGGCTGCTGTCGCATGGAGCCCGCTTCCCATCCGGGGGTGAAGACTTGAAGCTCGTGGTGGAATGGATCCAGTCACACCTCAACCAGAGTTCGGCGCAGCCTCTGGAGCTCTACCTGATGGGTAACTCTGCAGGTGGCGTCCATTTGTCCACGTACCTGCTCGCTCCTGATTTTGCTGCAAGTCGATCCCATGTCTTAGGTAGCACATCCACAACGTCCACCATCCTGAAGGGAGTCGTTCTCCTTTCGGTGCCCCTTCATTTCGAAGGGGCAGACCCGGAACGTCACAAGACGTTACAGGCGTACTTTGGCAGCGACATTCCAGCCAAGTCGCCTCTTGGACTATTGAGAGCCGCAAAGCAGGATCGTAGCATCGAAGCCCTGCGCGGACTTCAGGTCATGGTGGTGACTGCGACCTTGGATCCGACGATCGAAATATTGACTCCCGCGGCTGATTTTGTCAGAGAATGGCAGACGTGCCCATTGCTGGCATCAGACATGGTGGTGGAGATGGTGGAAGGCCACAATCACATTAGTCCCGTCCTCGGCCTGGGAACGGGGGATCCCCTCGAAGAAGACTGGGGCCACCGGGTGGTCAGGTTTATACGCTCTATTAGTTCTCGGGCTTCGTAGGATTATCTATCGAGCTGTATTGTCCAAAGGTCATGCAAATCTTGCGCCTCGGTCAAATCTGAGAAATCTCTCTCCATCCCCGCATTGCCATGAGGTGCCAAGGACGCCAAATAGGGTCCCTGTAGTGCTAGTAAGATCGTGGTAAAGGCTGGTGGAGGCTCGAGGGATTCCAAACTTCGCCTCAATCAGCCCTGCAGGGTCTTTATACACATCCTTCCAACGACCATCCAGATCCTGCAGCTATTAATCATCCCATGGCGATTTCTTCCTGAAGTAGCGCCATCGGCTCTGTGTTCTATCATGTCGACGCCGCCCGCCGCCGCCCGCACCATATCGTCAACACCTCCACCAGGGCCGCGGCGAGCATGCGAGGAATGCAATCGCAAAAAGGCCAGGTGCGATAGAAGGAGACCGGTATGTGGTCCTTGTTCGCGCACTGGCAGCTCCTGTCATTTTCCATTGCACCGAAAGAAGCCAGTGCCGCGCAAACCTCAGGCGGCCCAGCCGCGCCACCAACTCAGGAATCATCTGTCCAAGCTAGCCAGAGCTCTGGAAGCCATCACCCGGAATGCAGATGACAATGACTCAGAAGTCGTCACACAAGCCGCATCTCGATCACTCATTCAAGATTCTCTGCACAGCATCCTTGCGGAGCTTGAAAGTACGGAGGGTGGCAATGTCGACAACAGCGCTTTCCCAACGGACCCAAACGATCCCATCAGCCATGAGTCTGGAGATCAACATCTCGACGGCAGAGAGGATAGCGAGCCGGGTGGCCAAGATGCCAACCCGTCGGACATTATGGACCGCTCGTCGAGAATCACTCCTCCCGCCGAACCTCACGCTCCATCGCCAATCCTGGACCGCGATCCTGAGATTCCTCTGCCACTGGCGCGGGAGCTCGTCGACCTCTTTTTCGACAAGATTCAACCATGGCTCCCACTGCTCCATAAGCCGCGTTTCTTGGCTCGATTTCAAGATAAGCTGCGTGGTCATGGGAACCTGCCCGGTGGCCTGGATCGCGACGAGGAACTGACTCTCTACGGCATGTTCGCCTTATCTGCGCGATTTTCCAATCATCCGACATTCGCAGGTATTCCCCCACTGGAAAGGGGCGACAGGTTTGCCCAATTAGCTGCGCACGCGTATGGCAAGAGCCGTCTCTCGCCGAATCCCCCGTTCGTCCACCTTCAGGGTTGTATTCTACTGGCGTTCTACTTCTACACCTCGGGACCGAGCCAACAAGGCTGGATCCTGATCGGCGTGTGTGTCAGGCTCGCCTACATTCTAGGCTTGTCCGAAATCGACGACGACGATGGATCGGTCCCGTCTCAGCTGAGTGGTGTGGTCGAAAAAGAGGAGTTGCGCCGCGCATGGTGGCTGGTGTGGGAACTTGATACCTTCGCGTCCATCATGTTCCGGAAGCCGTTTGCGATCGATCGCAAGAGAATCGCCGTCAAATTGCCTATCTCCGACGAAGCATGGTTTTCCGAGGTGGACGTTGAATCTGCTGAAATCATCGCCACGTCGCGTCACACTTGGAGGTCGCTGCAAGGAAAAGCCAACCAAGATGCTCGGGCCTGGTTTTTGCTGGCGAGCCACTACATGTCGAGCATTTACGACGGGCTCCAGCGAGAAGAGCTGACGTTGGAGGACAAGCTGATGTTGGAAAACGAGGTGGCATGCTTCAAAATGGCGCTGCCTCCTGCGCTCCGTCTCGACACCGAGCCCATGGACTTTTCCGATTCCACCTTTGCAAAATGCAACTGGGTGATTGCCATGCACATCATGTTGATGATGTCCTCGTTCATGATCTCTGGAGTCACAGTAACCAGTGCGAATGGCAACAACAGTCCAGCAAACGGAGGGCCCGGCTCGACTTTGCCGTTGCGCCAACGCGCAGTCACTTTGTCACGTATCCTCAACCAGTGGGACGCCAAGTACATCCCTCTAGCACAACCTTTTCTGTCATGCATGATCGTGGCACAGTATGCAGTGGACAACGAGGTCTTGCGCGCCCATCCTCTCGTCGCGTCTTCACACGAACTCTCGAGACTGGTTCTTGTCCAATTCGCTGAGAAATGGAGGGTTGCCCGCGTTGCACAAGGTAAGCAGCTCTATCATTATTCCAATTAATACTCACTGACGGCTCTCAGGGCTTTTGGACGTGCTGCAGGGAGATACGTTCTTGAACGAAGAGGAGAAGAAGCTGGCCAGGGGTTTCGCACCAGTTTCGCGCACTCCTCCAGCCCACATCGCTGACCCCCCGTGTGATGTTCCGGCCCAGGAACGAAACGTCTTCTCAGCTGCGGAGGGAACGCGATTTACCAGAACACCCGGTCCGTCTTTGCGGTACCAACAGCCACAGCACGTATCTCAGGGGTCCGGGGGGCGGCTGCCACAGCACGAGCCCGTGCCAGAGCAAGTCGACATGGCGGACCACCAATGCGAGGGCGGCCCATTACCTGAGTTCCCGTGGTATCCGCCTATCCCACCCAACGTATATGGTGGTGGTGTCACCGACCCTGACTCGGGATATTTGGACTTTTTTGGCGGCTATCAAGCCATCGACTTTATGCAGTCGACTTCGCGCTAGAACATCTATGAGACCCTCCTTCTTCTTCCCGTGACCGATCACGACTTTCCCCGCGCCAACTTCCACACATATCAGTACTATTCAATCCGGCAACCCTGATGCCGTTGTCTACACCACGGTTCCGCGGGGCCATGCTCCGTAAAGGTTCGAAAAAGCAACCTGCTTCTAACAGGAATCTGCCACAGAAATGGTGTTTTGACCACGCAAAGGGCTGTCTTAACAAGCCTTGTCATTCCTCCGCTGCGACAAAGGGAGTCCGTGTCGGATGCGGGGCGTAAAACAGAATCACCGAGGACCATGCCCTCGCGTGGTGAGGAGATACTGTATTCCAGCAGATCAAGATCATCACATTTGTCTCAACCCTTCCTTCAGAGGCATTTCCTGGCGACAAAAATGATCTTCATGCTCTCTCTTCACGGGGAAGGCACCTCATGAGATCCTTTCTTGCCATACCGGAGCACCGGTGTGAGGGCTCTTCGCTAGGGAAAGAATTCTTTGATCATGGCGAGACGTTTCCCTCTCAGGTGTCCGTCCGCACCTCCTACTTAACGGGCTAAGTCTGAATGTCGTCATAGTCATCACATCGAAGTACATTACCGTCATCTACTATACCGTTCGACTACATAATAGTCGTCGCCTGTGGCTCTGAGTATGTAATTCTCGGACGGCGTTAATCTTGCTTTGTGCAGGACTGTTTGGCACTTCTCTTCATCTCGCGATAATTCAACAAGACTGTTGACCTTCGATGGAGGTAGGTGACGGTATCGCTTCGATACTCACCCTCATCTTGGGATCCTCGTCCGCCCCATACCTCTCACCACTTTTTATGCTAATTTGGGACTTTTGATGCGGGCAGAAAAGTTCTCCGGACGTCGAGTCACGAGTCGCGCCTTGTTCACCTGGGGTCGACAAGGCCCCCCTTTGGCCTGATTCTTCCGCTCATGTGTTGATTGGTCCTTTACCAGCCAGCCCATCCGTCGTGTAACTTGACTACGTGGTAAAGCAGTAAACATTGGTGGCATCTCCGTCTTGAACCCCCGCCACCTGGTCGATTGTTGCCTTGTTTGAGAGAAGTCCTTCTTCGAAATCAGCCTCTACGAAGAACTGATGAGTCCGGATACGAGCACTGCCGACTTTATGCCTCATCTTCGAGAGAGTGGTGTCTGCCCTCTCGCAGCCTCCTCTCAAGATGAATGCCACCTTCCTTCCAGGACTTGGATTCCAATTAATCTCAGTTGAACACGGCCGTTCCTTATCCTTTTCATCGCTTCCGAGAAGCTCTGATCCTCTTGTGCCTGAGTCGCTCTTTACTCTTTCGAATTGCTTGGCTCATGCTGGTAAGAGATGGCACGAAATAAGGCTGCGCCATGGCTATGGTTGAACCAATATACCAGGGCTTTGCATAGCACTTCGGCAGGTCTTGGAAAACCAACATACAGGCTTCGCAGATACAAAAGACGCACACTGCTCAACATTATCGGTCCTCCGTTGATGCTCGGCTACTTCGCGTTCATCTGTCTCGAGTATTTGAACAAGCCACCCATCAACAACGTGGCCGACGCCAACAGATTCGACGCAAGGTGGGTGTTTTATGTCTGGTTCCTGATATCCATCTTCGCACTGGATTGGGCGCGGATAGCCCTTGCGAATTTCGAAGCCGCTGCTGTCATGAGGTCGAACTTGGCCCCCTCAACGGCAATGGAGCTCATGTGGCATGGCGACGGCAACTGGGCGAATCTCCTCTGGTGGCTGAGAGCAATACGAAATGTCGTAGCTCACCTCACGCTCGACCTGACCTGGGGCAAGGAAAAACGGACAAGGTCCAGGCCGGGTGGTCTTTGGATCTTTCTCAGCTCCGTGTCCTTTGTGATCTTCGTGGCCATCCCACTCAGCGGCCTTACAATGGAGATCACCACTGTTTCGGTCACAAGTCAGACCCTGGCGCCAATTACGGGACCGAACCCAGACTCTTTCAATTTTAAAGGGGGCATTGGTCTTCCAGAAGTCATCCGTGGGAACTGGCGTGCTGGTGGACCAGTCACTCCTACTGACGCTTCAATATTCTATGCACCAGATGGCACCGCAAACGCGTCGTTGACATTTTTCAACGATGAGATACATCAAACCGAGCCAGTTGACTCGATCCAGGTGTTTCTGGGTCCAGCGGTTTCCCAAGCAGTCGCTGGCGATGCCTGGGGCCTCGAGGCAAAAGTACATTGTCACCAAGTTCCTCGGCATTCCCTGCAACTCATCCAAGTCCGCGGCTACAACGAATACTCTATCCCTTTCACTGACCAAACGGTCTGGTATAACGAGACTGCGGTCTTCTGGAACAGGTCAGCCTATAGCCTCGTTGTCGCAGCCGATGGTTCATTCTACGGCAATACGCCTTATGATTCTCCTAGCAATTACGACCACGGTACCTTGGATGCTCTGCAGAATCATCCATCCGGGGACCAGCCTTCCACAGCCGTCTTTGAAGCCTATCTCTGGCAAGGCTTCCATCCCGGCCTCCAGAAAGACTCGGCGATGCAAAAGCTTCTTCACGATTCGTCTGGGTTGATCGACAAGGACGAGGCCACATTCGAGCTGGGTGTGGCGAACTACACTTTTCAACTGGCTGGATTCGCCATCAAATGCAGCTTAACCACTGCTGTTGGAAATGCCACTCTTTCCGCAGCCCACCGGACGTATGCTTCCTTCGAAAGAGAAACGGCGGCAACAGCTACCGGCACAGACCAAGAGTTGTATCCTCTACAAATCCAAGCCGTCGAGGCGCTTGGGATATGGGACGCTTTCAGCTACAAGATGAGTATGCGTGACGGTACGAAATATGACTCGTCGTGGTTTGCCGTCCACCTTGCCACGGGAAGCCTGCCTCGACTCAACGTGACCGATCAGGTCGATAGCATGACCACGAATCAAAACAACTATCCCGCCATCACGCCTACCAACATGACCCTGGCGATTTACAAGTTGTTCGGGTGTTCCATGATTCAGATGATGGCCGCTGGTGGACAAGAACCGTGGCACGGCGGCCTGTACTTGCTCGAGTCTGTGAGGTACATCACGCCCAGCGTGATCCCCTGGCGGCCCGTCTTCGCTCTTTTTACAATATGGACGGTCGCAACGGTGGGTGTCTCGCTGTGGCTTGCCTTCACCAAACGATGGGCGCCCACGCTGGGCAGCTTCGAATTTTTCCAGCTCGGGGCGCAATATACTGACGAGGTGAGCGACTTTGCAGAGGAGAGCTTCACGAAGTGCTCTTCCTTGCGGAATATCCCTGGTATGGTAGGAGTGTTGTCCGGGCACCAGGGCGGAGGCGCTGAAGGATTTATTGGTCTTAGCGAAAACGAGGCTAGTTTCGATGGCAGTTATGTCTATGATCGCAATTTGGCAGCAGTACACCGCACCTGACGGACAGAGCAGGGGCCTTCGACCGGCGTATGGTGTATTGAGTTCATCTGAAGACATTCCTAGGAAATCTGAGTTGAGTTTCAATCCTGAGGTGTCCGGCTGTGTAGATGGTGTATTGAAACGCCTCGAAATGCAACTCAGGTGAGAATGCATCAGTTCCTCTTAGCGGCCCCCATAGCGAATCTATCGCCAGACGGAGCTTCAGAACTTCTACAGCCGCAACCTGACCTTGAGCAGGTCCCCTTGGACGATGGCGTCTTTTTTTGCCACAAGTTCCTCCATATCCCAGTTGACGCTGATATAGCGGGCCGCGAGCCTGTGAAGAACCAGAGCGTGAGTACCTGCATAGTTTGTTGCGCGCTGTGGCGGACGGACACAAGTGCCAGGAATCTTCACATACCATTCTCTTCGTTCCTTGGTCAACCACACCAGCGAGTCACCCGCCAACTCCGGCTCATCACTCAACGTATCGACGAGCCACTTTGGCGCACTCGAGGCCAACTCGGTCAGGACGCCCTGCACACAAGTGTGAGCCGGGGACAGACACCACCCCCGTCTTTCTCCCTCACACATTCCAAAGAGACGGGGGGTGCCCGGGGGGCTTGAAGCTTACTCACCCCGGGATGGATCCCAAACGCAATCAGGCCCTTGTCTCCATACTCGGCCATTAGGCAGTCATTCAACCTCAACCCGGCCGCCTTGGTTGTCGTATACGCCGAGATGCCCGGCGTGGTGACGTGCGCGCCGATGCTGCTCACAACAACGACGGTCTTCAGTGCGCTCTCTAGCAGCAAGGGCACGAAGAACTTGGTCACGAGGTAGACGCCCTTGACGTTGACCTCCCACGTCCTCCACCAGTCTTCAGGGTCCGAGTCCGCGATCGGTGCGAAAGTCTCCAAGTATCCGGCGTTGTTGATCAAGATGTCGACTCTTCCGAACCTCGATTTGACCGTGGCGGCCGCTTTTTCTACGGCTGACCGGTCCGTCACGTCCACCGCGAGACTCAAGACCTGTGGTGGTTGGGCGTCCCTCGCGGTCCTGGCAAGCTTGTCTTCGAGGTTGGAGAGGTCGCAGCGCGCGAGGAGGACGATCCCCCCTGCGCCGGCTTTGGCGAACGAGAGGGCCGTGGCGCGCCCGATGCCCTTGCTCGCGCCCGTGATGGCCAAAACCTACCCGGATAGATCGGCCTTGCGGGGCGAGATGGCCGGGTACGTGTCGTGGTGCTGGGTTGCGACGAAGTCGATCCCTGGTGTCGTGTTGGCACTGTCAGTTCACTGAGGCCTTGTAAGTACTGTTGCGAAGGTTGGTGCTGGGCTCTCGAAGCGTCACAGGGGCAGGCGGCAGGCGGAATCATACCTGCGTATTCCATCTTTGTGTCTTCCGCAGTGCCTGCTGTGGTTGAAGGAACGAGCGAAATATATATACCTTGCTACCGCCTCTCCACTTAGTAAGGCATCAGCAGTCAATCCAATCTTCCCAACATTTTATATCCGTGGGCGTCATGCCTAGTCCTGCAAATTGAGAGAGTCATGATGTAGGTGCATGCTGTACATGCTAGTAATGCGATGTGCTGGACGTGCTGGATGCTGCATTCCCCGCCATGTACCACCACGACCAAGACGCGCGCCGCATCCCACATGACAATGTCGTCGCCGGCATTAATATCAGGGGCCGTTGTTCCGCCGCTGTTCCGCCGCAATTGCGCGGTACAAGGGGCTTCACAGGGGATAAGTAAAGAAGGAAAGGAGCCTTAACGGCGATAGGGAATGATGCTTCGGTCATATCCTTCGTGCAGGAACTTCCCTCCCCCCCGGTTCGTGATTGGCACGCTCGCGAAACTAGAGTTTTTAGCTGCGATCGGATACATACTTGATGGAGAGATCTCGGCCGTTGTGATTATCGCATGGACTGCCGCGTCGAGGACGTCTGCCTATGGAAAGACACGGTATTCATTTCATGCTTACACAGTACGAGGATCAGATACGTACGGAAGAAGAGAGGTGGGTTTGCGCGAGGTTCCACCCTTTCGAATTATAGCAATTGGTATGTACAGTGTCTATCTACCCAAGGGAGGTAATATTTACCGCGCCCAAGATGCAGTACTGTAAACAGGCAGTACAGTACATAGTTATGCAGGATTCTCTGGCCGCTGATGCCCCATTGTCGGTCGCGCCTTATGACTCACTCCTGCGCCGCCTCGATCCTCAACCAAAGATCCAGCCATTTCCTATCTTGCTCACCCATCTCCCTGCCCGGCGCACTGTAACACTGTTGCAACACCTTCTCGACCTTCTCCCTCAGGATCTTGATCGCCATCAACTCGCTCCACTGCCTCACGCTCAGTTTCACCTTACCGCCATCCAGGACCATCACGCCCGCGTAGAACTTGAACTCCACGTCGCTGCCTAGCAGGATCGCGAGGGCGGACTCCGGGATTGCAGAAGTCTCGAAGACATTCAGGTTACCAGACCTGGTGTTTTGCATCGCTTCGTAGAAAGACAGCCAGCGCGGCGGCCGGGCGGAGTGGGAGGGGTGATTGACGGAGTGGGACGTCAATGAGACGACTTGATTCGTGTAGACGTTGCGCCAGCCTTTGCCTTCGCGCATGAGAATGCGCGGATAGAGCGCCATTGCACTTAGGGCGTTAAGGGCACGGTCGGATACTGGTTGATTGTATCGAGTCGGAATGTTGTAGCTGGGTGGGCTGGAGCCGTGATGCGAACGCGCCCGGTTCAGATTCGCCCGTTCGTCAGGGTCGAGGACCATGAGGCGAGCGTCGACGAGGTAGACCAACAGCTGGATCTTCTGCTCTTCGACCTGGCCCATTGTCTGGTCGCTGATGTGGTACTTGCGGCAGAAGTCATGGCCCTTGCGAGCGAGTCTGGCCTTCTTCCAGCCCTCGTAGGCGTTGAGCGAGGACAAGAGGTCGGACTCGCCTCTGCTAAAGGCGCGTCGCGAGTTGAGTTGCCCGCCACTGCCGGAGGCTGGCGTCGGCAGGAAGGGCGATTTGGAAGTCAAGAGGGAGATCATGGTCAGCACAGGATCCAGGCATTTATAAACCACCCCGAAAATCGCGAGCTTTGCCAACGACACTTCCAGAGGCAACTTTGCGATCTGCTGGCCCAGACAGGTGAGTGACTCGGTCTTCGTTAGTGCGCCGGCGTCCTTCAACTTCTCGATTGCCCTGAGAATGTTCTTTCGTGAAGGCGGATCGATGGCCGCATTGAGCGTCTCTTCAATAGAGCCCAGGTCCCAGACTTTGATGCGCAGCATCGGATCTTGCAGACCCAACCGAAGCATCTCGGGAACCTGCTGTTCAAGCATCAGATTGTCGTGTCGGTGTTTGGTAACAAGGTGGAAACAGAGACCATCCTGAACACGAGCAGCGCGACCTCTCCGCTGGCGTGCAGATGAACGGGAGATGAAGCCCTCCGTTAGCCGAGATAGCTGGCGCCGTTCGTCAAAGCGCATGATCTTCTCCTTGCACGTGTCAATGACGGCCGTCACGTCGGGGATAGTGATTCCCGTTTCGGCGATATTCGTGGCGATGACAATCTTTCGGTGACCCGGCGGAGGTCGCTCAAATGCTCTCTCGAGTTCTTCGGTCGAGAAGGTAGAATGCAGCAGGTGGACAACCCAGCTGCGACTGAACGTGTCTATGGACAGGAGAAGGCTGTGGAGACGTCGCATCTCCCCTATGCCCGGCATAAAAATCAAGATCGCGGCGCTATACTTTGCATATCGTGGTCTCGTAGCAATACATGCAGCGAGTTTGGCGATGAGGTTGTAGTCGATTCGATACTCATCGATGTTGGCGACGATACGTTGCGTTTGGCTGCTGTACTTTGCTGGCTCGACGATGATGGGTCGCCCCCTCTCGCTCGTATAGTTTTCATCGAAATCCATACCTTCGTCTTGAAGGGCTACAGCTTTGTCATTGACGCCGGTTAAATCGTTGGTGGCTTCAACTGCGTCCTCCAAGAACCGAACATCAACTGGAAACGTCCTGCCAGGAAGATCCAGCACTGGTGCGCCATCAAAGTAGTCGGAAAACTTTCTCGCGTCGACGGTGGCCGACATGAGGACAATCTTCAGGTCACTCCGTCGCTTTTGCAACTTTCGCAGTGCAATGAACAGTAGATCCAGGTCCATCGTCCGCTCGTGCACCTCGTCGAGTATGAGATAGTCCAAGTCGTCAAGATCTGGAGACTCTTCCAGCATTCTGAGCAGAACACCGGTAGTAGCATATGTGATTCTTGTTGAATTGCTGGTTGCGCTCTCCAGCCGTATGGCATACCCAACCAGAGATCGGGTGGTCCCAATGTCATTTCGGCTCTCTCCAAGCTCCTGGGACACGCGCCTGGCCAGTGTAACCGCCGAAATCCTTCTTGGTTGAGTGACCAGTATGTGGCAGTCTCGAGACGCAGCAAATTCTTGCTCTAAAATCAGAACGGGAATACCAGAGGATTTCCCGGCGCCGGTTTCTGCACAGATCACACTGACCGGGTTTTCCCCGATGCAAGATAGGATTCTGTCCTTGTGCTGGTGTACTGGAAGTTGTTGACGGACCTCGAGCATTTGCTTGAACGATGGACGAGAAGTTCGGGAGTTCCATTCTTTGGAAACCTGCTCGGGGCTCATCTTCATTGCAGTAGGTGGTCGTGGCCGACGGCGCTCTGTCGGAATGCTCAGGGTTTGTGCGCGAGCAATGGAGGGTTGATTCTGTGGTTGCTTCAGCCTGTCCTGTGTCTCGTGAATGAGTATCCGCAGCCGACGCAGGGTCATCTTGTGTTCCTCATTGACCAGAGTTTGCTTGCTGACAGTCAAATCCTTCAGCAAATCTCGCCAGGCAGTTGGCAGACGCCCAGTAGCTCTTGCCTCGCCCGTGCCGAGTGATGAGATCAAAAACAGCGCCAGAGTAGAGATGTAAGCTTCGGACTGCGTGGCGTTTGCTGCAGCAATATCTCTCATCTCCAGATTCCAGTTCCGCTCAGTTACTTGCGCAGAAATTTCGGACGGTAGAGCGGCCAGCGTGTGAGCTTCGGGTATGGTGTCGGCGGCCCACGAGATCTCTAATTTATGTCTTGCTGAATATGAAGTTTGGACCAGAGCCCGTAATTGGACTCGAGATTTCGAATCGTGGTTTTTGCACAGTTCTTCCAACAACCTCTTCGGTGGCAAGCCTGTCCATTTTGGAAAGTCAAGCACCTTGACTGGGCTCTGAGAGGCTATTTGATTTTCGGCAGCGGAGGGGGTGTCTTCAGATTCTCCGAACATGCCTCCTAGGAGGGTGCCACCATCATCATCCATCTCACGATCTCCCAATTCTACCTCCTTTGCCTCTGTGTCGGGGTCTGCCGGTTCTTCTTGCAGGGCTTGCTTCTTCTCCTTTCGGCGCCGGGCAGCAGCAGCACGCATGCGATGCTGTTGCACGGCCTGGAGTTCCAGCAAGTTAGCTCTCCATTGAGCTTCTGCTTCCCACTCGTCAAAGAGGGGATCACGACGTATTTGTTGCAACTTCTGTGTTAACCTTATCATTCTTCTCTCTTTCATGGGCAGCTTGTTTTCAACATCGTCCACGGCCTGGTTCTGTGCATTCCATATCTGCGATTGGATTCGGATATATTTCTCAGTCAGCTTTGTGGGGTCGTCTTCTTCTGCGCTATCTGAAGAAGGTGGCGAATTGTCATCTGCTTCCGAACCCTCTGCAGGAGTTGAAGCAGGGCTTTGTCTGCTCTGAGCAGGAGTCGTTGGTTCTAGGTTCTTGTCAGCGTTCCGAAAGACAACCTTGGAGTGGAAAATCGCAAGAAATTCAGTATACGACAGCAGTTCCGTGTCTCCACCTCCCGTGCATTCATTTCCCGAAAAGCCTGCCGAAGATGCCTTCTTTGACTTCCTCAAGAGTAGACCGCACGGACAAAGCTGTCGAAACATCGCCAGACCACTTTACTCACCAGATATGATTTGAGCCGGAGTGCTCTGACCGCTTCGCTCTGTCTTCGTGGTAGTTGACTGCTCGTAGCTGCTGAGCTCCTCGGACTGAGGATTGCCGGCATACCATTGTAGAGCCTCGGCCAAGCCAAGCACAGAGTCGATAATAGACGTCACTCGATTGGAAAGCGCGAGCTCTGCAACATAAGCAATGGCTTCGGAGACTTTTGGAAAGTTCAAGGCTCGCAGGACTCTTTCCAAGGTCCATAGATTCACGACGAGGTTCTCCTCGTCAACTTGCTGTAGAACGACGTGACCTGTAGCCGATGTGGCAAATTCATCCTCATTAGCCATTTCAAATAGCTCACGAATCATCTCTTCCGGCAACCAATTGTAGGTAGACAGTTTCTGCGTCTGAAGGCGCAGTTGACGCCGTTCAGTCTCAAGTCTGGCTACCTGACGACGAGCGTCTGCAATCGCCCTCGCGCCATACTTCTCGAGCATTGCTTCTAGTTCAGAATTCTCCAGATGCGCCTCAAGCTCCTCGGGACTCATATCCTGGATCTGTAGGCTTCCCGCAGATTGCTCGCCGTCCGGCTGCGCTGGATCTTTGCCGGCAGGGACGGGTGCGTTACTGCCTGCTGCCTGCGCCTGTTCTTCATCGGCGATAGAAGCATTGTCAGGCCCAGCCACCGTCTTCGATTTGGAGGGCAGAGACGTGGTGGCGAAACCTCGAGCGGGATTCGCTGCAGGCTTCTTTTTCTTTTTCGGGGCCATGGTGAGTGACTCCGATTTGGCTCACATACGATGTGAACACGATATCCAAGATCTTCTACTGAGAATGAGATCAAAGCGGCGCCTCAAAAGCCTCTGCGAGAGCCTTTAGTTATTGGTCTCTTTGATTGTTTGGATGAGTCAGACCGTCACAAGTTATTACAAGACTCACTAAGACTACACCAAAGAGTTTTCAAATGACGTCCTTGCTGCACTTCCTCTCGCTCTCATCAGAAAGTCATCCTTCACCATCAATGATGCAACCCCAGAAACGACCGTCGCTGTAAATTGTTCTGGTTGCCAGTTACCAATATGCTAGCTTTGGCTCTGACTGCAGAATTAGAAGGGTAGGATGTTGAGAACAAGCCGAGCCAGTCCTGCCCATGACTGATCCTTACCAGCGTGACCGACCTCGTTCCATCCGACACCACTGAATCGCCTTATTACTACACATTCAAAGTTCAGTGTACTTCATGTCGGGAGATTCATCCCAACTGGGTCGGCGTCAATCGTCATGTGAGTCTGCTCTGAGTTTGACGGTGGGCTGGCTTGCGGCGCCCTGGTAGTCTGCTAGAAGCGGCGACTTTACGCCCTCCCACCACAGGACGGGCATTGATAGAGACCGGTCTTTCAGCGCTTTCCAGAATCAATCAGCGTCCAAACCTCTGACTTAGGAACTCTAGGAAATGAATGAGCAGTCAGGCAGCCGGGGAGAAGCAAACTTTGTGTGGAAGTGCAAGAACTGCAAGGTCTGTCTTGAAAGCTATATGTGGCCATCCTTGAGGGTCTTCTAGTTGCTGATAAGAGGGTAAACTATTCAGAGGGAATCAAGCGCTACCATCAAGGCGGCTCCAGCAAAGTACGAACAAAATTCTCCCGCAAAAGCCAAGAATATCATTGAGATCGACTGTCGAGGTCTAGAATTTACGGACTTCAAGCCAGATGTACGTTGACACGTCAGTTCAGGAGTCTCCTTGCGTGAGGTTGACTTTCATTTAGGGCGAGTGGGAGGCTACTGGGGTTGAGTCGGGGACAAAATTCGCCGGCATTGACCTGTCGGAGGGAGAGTGGTTCGACTATGACGAGAAGGCCGGCGAGGAAGTGAGCATTAAGGATGTCAAGTGGGATATAAGGCGAGCATGAGCTTTTTGATTAGAGCAGCGGACGAGGCGGCAAGGCTAGGTGCCAGCCTTGCCAGCTAATGATTTTGCTTGGCGTGACTTTTTCGCTGCGATAGTCGAAAACAGCTGCGATGCGAACAACAATTTGCAAGATCACGTCACCACGAAACTTCTCTTCAATCGCAACTGTTGTGTGGAGCGGTCAGCATTGTAGCAGGCAGAGCGAACGATACAATGAATGTAGGTTGCTTTGTCCGAGTCTCTTGCAGCCTGCAGCTAACTTGTTGCAGTTCACTCCTATCAACCCACGGCCTTTGCTCCAGAGCTTGTACGTTCTCCACCCCCGTTGCGAGATTCGCAAGAATCGCCTACAATACTCGAGTGCCTGGGAATATGAGTACAGGATATCTAACGGTCGTGTTTTGCAGGATCAACGAGGAAGTCATCATCCGCTTAAAATGGGGACAAACAGAATACAAGGGCCGCCTTATCAGCGTTGATTCGTACATGAACATCCAGCTCTCGAACACAGAGGAGTATATCGACAGGAAGCACACCGGTACTTTGGGGCAGGTTCTCATCAGGTACGGTGAACCGAGAATTTCAGTGGTTGCGAAAAACGCTGACAGCCGGGTGAAGATGCAACAATGTTCTGTGGATCTCTGCGGCCAAAGGTGTCGAGATGAACGGAGAAGGGCCCGACAGCAAGATGGAGGACTAGCTTACGAGCACTGATTCTCAAGGAATCTCCGGAGCAGAACCACATGCCACCACAAAGCAAACATTTGATAGGGACATGTCCCAACGCCCCTTCATCTTACCTGGACACGCCAGCAAGCAGGCCCCGAGGAGCTTCTTGAAAGACACGCGCAGAATTTTGTTTTGAAAACTGAAAGTACGCGCATGACCGACTTGAATGAGATCGGGGCCAACCAGCAGACGGTTCAGAGGACGACGTGTTCAAACGGGCTCGAGCAGAAATCACCCCCATCGCGAAGCCAAACTTTACCGAGACGCGAAGTGAGGGTCACGTCGATGCGTTTCAGTTAGCACCCATCGGGCAATCAGCGACCGAGCCATGCATGTTGGTAAAAATTCAGCCCTCCAGAAGCTTGGTCACGAGCGTCCTCCAAGATAGCAAGAAGCTCCAACCTAGGACGTACAAGGCACTGGCCAATCGTCGAGGAGGAAGTACGGTGTGAATGTATTGCTTCACGCCCAACAGAAGGTGTTGGTGCTACTCGGTGATAGGATGCAGCGAGGGATTATCAAGCTCCCAGCGTTTGCATTGGCAAGCATGCTCGATGCACTATTGCTACGCTGGAGCGAGTCTGCCCGAGAGTCATCCTTGCTGTTGTTACTTCGCACGGATCACGAAGACCACAGTCAGCTAAAAAATAAGTCGATTGACAAGCCTGTAGAATGCAAGTCCGCCTGTACGCGTGGATAGAACAAAGTGGTGTTCTGGAAGCCGGAGGTCAAGTGCCACCAGAGTTTTGCCCCCTTACTCCTGCGCATCCGAACCGCTCGACAAACAAGGGACATCGGCCTTGTATTCTAAGTAATACGGTAGTTAATAGCAAATGTCCGTAAAGCCGGAACCAATCTTTGTGAAAGCCAAACAGGCGCAAGCAATTTGCGATCAAAGCGACACTCACAGCGACTCGAGGGGTTTCACTCTAGAAGGCAAACTTGAGCCAAAACGGCAATGCTTTGTCGCCAACTCAACCGGACAGTATTTGGTCTGCCTAGCAGTTGCTTAGCCACTTTCGAACTGCGAGATGCGAAAAGGCGCCCTCGGCACTCGCATGAAACTCCCCGCATGCTCCATTGCCTAGCAGGCACATTTTGTGTGTTGCAGGTGATCTTCCTTCTGTCGACGTGGCTTGACTGTGTACTCGTACGCTTCTCAGTGTTACAGAGCAACTCTTACCGTGGCCACGTTTTATTCCTTGATATTCCTTGTTATGCCTGGCTCCAGGCAGCCGATCTTGGGAGGCTCTCAACCTCTGAATTGCCTTGGACGCCCATGAGCGCCACAAGTGTAGACCCTGAATGCTTGGGTCCCACTACAATGGACAGGTCGCGCCTCGGCTCAGGCCCTCGGGGGTCTAGCCAGACCACTGGGACCACCGATCCTTTCCATGCCGGGGAAGTCAATGGAGGAGGGGAATGACGAAGCGGCGTCAAAGCCACCCGAGCCTTTATTGGTTTCCAAACGCTTGACCAGGGGGGAACCGACGCGAGCAAATTCTGCTGAACAGGCGGAACGTGATCGTGTGCCGTGGACGAAAAGGGACAGAAATAACAGGATGAAGCCAGCTCGCTCTCGAACCCGGCTCTTTCCTTCCACCATTATAATATTCGTCGTGTGTGCTACTCTTGACCCTCGTTGACATTCGTTCGAAGGATTCGATTCTGGGATACATACACTTGGCAACCCTTACGAAGAAGCATACAACCCTGTTCTATCTAGGACGGGACGCACTTTCGCTACAATGCCTTCCAAATTCACCGAGATCCTCGAACCGGGATATCAGACGACATCTCCTCAGGACGATGTCCGGCTGGAGGACATCATAGGCGCTGCCAACATGTCTCGAGCTCGAGAATCATCCGAAGCCAGCTCAAGAAGCGCCAGTTCGTCGAGTGGTGATAGTGAACCGGCCGAGGGGAAGCCCAGACGGAAACGGCTCTCTCGCCTCTTGTCAGGCGGCAAGAAGTGAGGACACCCCGTCTTCTCCTTGACGGTGAACGACATATGAGCATGAAAAACACCGAACGAACGGCACGCACAGCAACAATCATGACATATACCCT
Organism: Phialophora verrucosa; assembly: GCA_002099365.1. Lineage (NCBI taxonomy): Eukaryota > Fungi > Ascomycota > Eurotiomycetes > Chaetothyriales > Herpotrichiellaceae > Phialophora > Phialophora verrucosa. The sequence continues at coordinate 1,334,202 of MSED01000015.1, read as the reverse complement.
TGACGACCACTCAAAAGCCTTTCTTAGCGAACACTTGCATTCAACAACGGCATATCGAACCGCGCAACGTCTTTCAGGAGGCCCCACGAGGACGACTAGCTGGCCCTGATCTACCTCGCATTTCTCGCATTTCACTTCTGGCAACCAGAGCATTTCAGTATGGCAAAGACCCCAAAAACGCCTTGCTCGCAAGGGGACGATCTGCATGTTTCTCAAAGCGAGGTCCGTCCCGTGCGGCGAAACTCCATCCGGCACGCCGACGCGAGTCGCCGTTCCCAACCACCCGCGCTTCGCCGCAGCCTCGGAGCCTCGAAACATTCGGCCTGCTGGTGAACGCTGAACCCAGCATTACCCGAATCCGACGAAGATCAGCCACGGTCCGGCATTTGCAATATGAGCCGCAAAAAAGAGATCCTGATGGTCAACCACTCTACTCGTAGCCATATCCGATCGCAGCTTTCGGAAAGGCGGGTGCCGATCTACAGGAACGGGCAGAAGGACTGTCCGTATATGGACGGGAGACCGCGCCGAGACAGCACTTACGGCAGTGCTTTGACGATCACTTCTGACGAGTGCAGAGCGATTTCGTCGTGAGGGGATCCCTCCAGCCGAGCAGATGCTTGACGCTGAGGTCACAAGGCCTTCAAAAAGTCACGACAATGCGCGTCACGGGTCGGTTGAACGATACTCGCAGATGGAGGACTTTGAACGAATAAGCTAACCTTTCCTTAAACTGTAAGCGCTTAAACCGTATACGATAGACAAATGAGTAACGATTCAGAACATGAACTCTAAAACCACATGATCTTGAGGACTGAGAAGCATGTACAAGTACGAGTAATTTCGCGAAAGAATCAATGCCGTCAGGAGACCAGGACAGCGCTGCAGTCCCGAAGTCGCCCATGACTGGGAGGAATGGGGAGCGCCTAAGTCCTACTCTTGCCAATTTCCTCCGTGCCTATTAGACTGTAACTACGAGCGCTTCCGTACTGCGTCGAGCTTCCTTCGTTCGCGTCACCTGCTTCTCCCCCGGGGATGTCCGAGCTTACCAATCCCGCCCCAGTAGAAATTTAACAATATAATTTTGTGCCTCCAAATTTGACCTTAATTTCTCCCGGGAGGATGGCCGAGGTAATTCACGTCTTCTGCCCCTTCTTTTACCGCCCATTCTAATGCCTAGTAGTGGTTTAAGGCGCTGTGTTTAGGTCTCTGTACATGAACCGCAGTGGGAAACCTCGTGGGTTCGAATCCCGTAAGCATCTCTGCCCCGTAGATCGTGATGACAATCCTAACAATGTTGTATAGACTCCTCTCAATCAAGCAATTTCTTTTTTGTAAATCTTTTATTTTTTGTGCTGGGCAGACGAGCAAGAGATACTATTTCGCAGCGGGGTCCAAGTCTTTGTGTGGTGGGGAAGACACCAGCGCGGGGTCCAATTGAGCGTCCTCTCAAGCTCGCGCAGATTGTGTACATGGTACACAGATACCCAAATTGAAACCACTCCGTCATTAACAACTCAGAAAGTCATCGAGCCGTGCACCAGAGCTTCGTCATCCTTTGACTGCGATTCTAAGAAACACCTCAACCATACTCCGTACGAGCTCACCACGTCCGCACCCAACACATCGAGAGGCGAGGACCGAGCAGCATGTCAACTTCAAATAGCAACCTAGCCACCGACGCGTCCGCGTCTGCGACGACCCATCAGCACAGCGAATTTGGACTTCGCCGTGCCGCACTGGTGGGTGAGATCGGAGAGGTGAGTCTGGACAATTTGTCTTCAAACCCCTGCAGACCGAAGTGTTGCCATTCGTGTTATGTATGCATGACGGGCGAATCTAAGAACCCGAGACGAGACAAGAAAGACATCCACCTCTCTGCATTGTCTCCTTGTCAGTACCCGCCAGAGTCCAAGCTCTCATTTACTATGGAAATAATCCATACACACTTCCACGAATACGACAATCTTGACGAACCGTCTACTAACGTCTTGGGCCCGCCTAACAGTCCCTGGAACAAGTCCTCGCGCAGATCAACGCGTTGAATCGGAGCCTTGAAGGTATCATCGAGGTACGCTCATATTAACCTCTTCATACTCTGCCCGTACTCGTCCTCCTCCGCTCGTGCAGAGTCGTGCACCTCGTGGCTTCGGTTCCGGTGTGATTGACGTGTGAGAGCCACAACAGATAGGAAACGAGTTTTCCAGCGTCGAGGCTCTGTGGAGTCAGTTCGAAACCGTGATGGGACGGTCGCAAGAGGAGCCTTCGAACGGCACAACCAATAACAACGACAATAACGCAGCAGATTCGGCGGGCAGGAATGCGAATCATGAAGGCGAGGCAGGCGCGTCGGGGAGATGAGAGAGCTAGTTGTGGGGCCGCCGGCCTCACCAACGCGGCGAACATTCTATCCCTGTGAGGACTATCCCTACTACTCAGTGGGAGGGTCTCCAACTATGGCGAAATTCCGCAATGCGCAATACTCGGTGACGAACCTTGACCTCTCCAAGGTCCGATCCCGCTTTCAGAGATGAGCATTCCGCCATCTGGCCACAGACCCGGTGGTCTCTCGAATCCTGAGCCCAGTTCGGCTGGGGACTCGCTAAACAGCGGAGGCAGATACTATGGGTAGAATTGCGGTCAGTCCGGGGGTATCTGCTTTCTACCTGCACGTCGGTGTCTTATCGGCCTAAGGACATGATACGAAAACCTCAGTGCCTGCCGGAGGATTTTCAGTTATCTTCCCAAACGAGAGTGCACGAGAGTGTCGAAGGTGCCAATGGATGAACGGCCAAAGAGCGGGAAGGAGTGAGATGGATGCGTCGGCTTACACCAGGAAGGGTCGGATGCAATTTCGCAAAAAGCTCGCATTCATGAATATGTGAGACGACCATGCGCAGCGATTAGAAAGGTACATCATGTTTCGGATTGTGTTTGCTCCTCCACTGCAGCCTTGTCTGTTGATCTCATGCTCCCTTCTGGATTTGAAGAGGGCATCAAAGAATATCGTACATACCAGGTGATACATATGGGTAAGCACCAAGCACGTAACGAAAGGACATATGACCGCGATCCTTGCCACGAACAGACTCCAAAGGGTGCGAAGAGCATGCCGGGGAGAGGATCGCTCCCCACGACGCACAGCCTTACTACATCCAATCGTGCTCGAGGAACTGGGCTTGTTGAAGCATCTCAAGAATTTCCAGCCTTGTCGCTGCCTGTCGCAGCTGGTTCTACGAGAAGGAACGCTGCCGCACTATATCCCTGCGACGCTTTGGCCCTCTCCCTGTGTCTACGTCCTGGTATGCTCAGTCTGTGGGACATATCAAACTCGTCCTTAGCCTAGCTGCCTGGGCAGTACAACAAGATTGGACACGACGACTACCGTGTATCATGGATTTGTGCCCTGCCCGCGGAATTGGCTGCGGCTGCCTGCATGCTAGAGAAGAAACACGATGCCTTGCCGCAGCCCTCGACGACGATAACAGCTTCATGCTCGGCCAGATTAGACCACACAATCTGGTCATTGCGGCTCTGCCGTACGGCGTCATGGGCATCACATCGGCCGCTCGTGTTGCTGAGCAGATCAGAGCGACGTTCAAATCCATACAATTCTGCTTAACGGTAGGAATCGGAGGAGGGGTTCCCAGCAAAGAGAATGACATCCGTCTCGGCGACATGGTCGTGAGTAAACCCGAAGGTAGATCAGGCGGCGTCATCCACTACGACTTGCACGGAAATAAAAGAAGCAATGAAAACGACCGTATGGTACTGGGCACTTGCCGTTTACGTTCTTTCGTTTGGTGTCTGGGTGAATTTAGCCGGTGTTGAAATAGGTATTAGGAGATATATCGATGACCAAGAGGAGGTGAGGGTCCGGGATTGCCGTCTCCTTTCCCTCGCGCCCGATCAATGCACTTCAAGCGTACTGCCCCGGTACAAGGGACCCCTTTTCACGTGAAACCATCTCTTTTCAAAACAAGGTTGAACCCATCTTTTTCAGTTTGGTCGATCGCATCTCTTGTCACAAACCAAGGGCTCGACTGATATCGCGTTCACCAAGCCTCCAAACCTTCAAAGATGCGGAATGTAGTGTCGAATATAAACGAGGCCCCGGGTAAGGTCCCGAGGAGGGGAAGTACCAGGTAATTTAAAGGCCTCCATCGTGGGAGGGGATGCTTGATGGAAATGGGTCGCTGGCAGGATGCTGTTAAGTGGCTGGAAAGGGCTATCGAGATCGAAGGGAAAGAGGCGGATGATGGTCGTGAGTTTATGCGGCGTTTGACAGAGGCAAGAAAACACACCCAAAACAAGACTGAGGGATCGAGTCCGGTTGAATTTTCTGGGGAATCATGCTGCATCACTGACTCTTCCAACGCCCCGGACACGATATTGAATCTGGATTATGAAAAAGGCCAATATATCCTCATCTTCGCTGCTCATTGCTTACCGGACGATGACAGCGGGTGAGACGATTGGCCCTTAGCAAGATGCTGACTCCTCCAAGCGCTGCACCGACGCCAGTGGCCACAATCATACTCCCGTACTTTGTGCCGTATGCCCATCGACTGTGATCAATCGCACCATCGTTAAGCAGCCCGACTCCAATAAAACCACCCATAACCCATCCGACCCCCCTGCCTCCGTTCAGAAGTCCAAAAATCAAGGCCGTGTCGAGGGCTTCATTCCGAGATTCTGCTTCCTTGCTGAGTTCTTTCACAACTCCACCCCATGTCGAGGAGTATCCACCAGCAAAGAAGCCGTATATAACAGAGAACACGGCTAGCAGAGCAATGCCCGCTTTGGACTCTGGTGACGCCAACCCCCAGAAAATTAAAGCGGGCACGCTAGATCCCATGGAAGAGAGCAAAATGACTGTCGAGATGGACAGTGAATAGCGGCCCCGCCAGATCGATTTCCCATCACTCAACACCCCAAACCAGAAGTTGGCCACCACGGCAGGGGCGTTGAGTGCCGCCACCATGAGGGCGCTCTTGGATGTGGAAAAGTGAAAAAGACTCGCGGTAAAGGAGGCCAAGTAGGTTTGGGGAAAGCAATATCCGGCAGCGAACATGATGTTCCCCGCTTGGTAGAAGTAGAAGGACGGATGGGAAAGGAATTTCCATGACAGCGTTCTCGTCCTTCTGACATCTCGCCTTAGTTCGACACGGCGGCGCAGCAGAAACAATGCCGGAGCAACTGTGACAAACGTTGCCGCAGCCCAAATCCTCACAGTCGTCCGAAACCCGATCGTGGAAAGGAGATATCCGAACAAGAATGGCAGTCCCGCCCCTAGAGCAGATTTAGCAGACAGGATGAGCCCATACGCAAACCCTTTTCTCCTGATGAACCATTCGTCGACATACATTGCGCTCGAACTGAACAGCAACGCACTGCCACATCCCAGTAGGACACCTTGGGTGGCGATAAGTTGCCAGACCTCTTTGGCGAAAGATGAGAGGATCAAGCTTGTGGCGGAAAGAATCATTCCCACCGTAGCAGCGTGCTTCCGCAGATGGGCGTATTGATTGGTGAGCAGACCGAGCAAAACAGGCATTGAGAGATAGATGATACCCTTGCACCATCAGCCCAGTGCAAGCTAGATATTCGCCTTCGCTTACATTGAGCGTCGTGCCAATGGTGCCTGTGGCACTCAGGTCACCGCGCACAGGTGACGCCGAGGAGGTATAGTGCTCTTGGAACACGCCGTACGAGACGGGAAAGCCTAAGCTGGTCAGAGACAAGGACCCTCCCATTCAGACAGGCGACGGACGAACCCCAGACCGGCAGTTGTAGCAAGCAACACCCTAGAAGGACGAGGTTTGCTGGCTTCCCGTAGTCCGCGGCGGATGGAGCAGACGAACGGTCTGTCTCTTCGCCGCCGCCGTCGATGCGATCAAATGTATGGTGATTGTCGGCCATGCTTGCTGTTGTCGACATGGCTATAAACAAATACCTTACTGCCCCGTACTTTCAAGACATATGCACCTAGCCGTTGATATGGGTTCGGTACATGCGATTTTCCATGCTCTCAAGTGACTCACAAGTACGTGTGGCATACGCCCTGTGAGCCTGTGCAGCCAGATTACATACGCAAGAATGAACCTAATTGCTACAATACGGTCTGATCCTAGAGGGGGAGCCTGCGCCGCCTTTATCCCGAGCTTTAACCAGGGGGGGGTTGGATATCACCGAGGCACTCCCTAGCACTCCCATTTAGGTCAGTTGACTTGGAGCAGCGTGAAAACATGCGATTCGAGTTCTGAGTCCCATTGTCAAAATAAATTGCTTTCTACAAGGAAATGGTGTAGTGATGACTAAAGCAGGCACGATAGAAGAAGAGGGTGACATTATTCGAACGTGTTGAACTTTTGGGCAGTTTTACGACCCAGTCTTGAACGGACTGGATGTCAAATAACCACAAGGCTGACCAGAGCAGCGGTGTCTATCCTGGAAAACAGTAGAGTCTCGTTACAACGCCTCATGATGCATTTTGATTGCATCCAACGCCATCCCCATAAGCGTACCTCATACATAGTCAGCTGTCCGCTGGCCTGACTATCAAGCAAGGGGGAGACACGTTTCCGGCCACGAGAATCGAAATTACGTCCTCGTCGCAAACAATGGGTCATGTGTTCCCTGGCTCATAAGAAAACACACTTCCTCTTTTTGGCCTTCTTGACTTTCACGCCCTTCTTGTCCGGTTTCGCCTCGTAACTCTCCTCTTCCATCTGAATAGCGGTGTTGATGGCCAGGTCAAAGACCTCTTGGATACCCTTGTTCTCCTTCGCACTACATTCGATGTACTTGGCGCCCATGCGTTGAGCGACCGCAGCTCCTTGGTCTGGTGTTACAGGTGTGAGTCCTTGGGTGCGCAGGAGTTCTATGCAGGTTCGCTTGGTCCGGAGGTCGGATTTCAGGCCCACGAGGATGAGAGGTGTAGTTGGGCAGAAGTGGAGGACTTCGGGATACCACTGTAAAGTAGGTCAATAGGCGTGTTGGGGAACGATGGATAGGCCGTGTACCTTGTCCATGACATTCTCCAGTGAATTGGGGCAGTCAATCGCGAAGCAGACGAAAAGAAGGTCTGTTTCTGGGTATGACAGTGGCCTCAGCCTGTCGTACTCTTCTTGTCCTGCTGTATCCCAGAGTGCAAGTTCGACCGACTTCCCTGAAGGCTTGTGTGTGGTCTGGGTGATGTAGTTCTCGAACACGGTCGGGACGTATTTCTGTGGACGCTTGATCAGCCTCTCATGCGGTCGGCCTTTACAGTGCGCATCTTCCTTACCTCTGGAAAATAACCCTGAGCATAGCTAATCAACAGGCACGTTTTCCCGCAGCCTCCGTCACCGACCACCACAAACTTCTTCGAGTATGAAGGCGGTTGTGTAATGTTGGTGGCCTCTGAAAGTCTTCCCATGCTGCCGTAGCTCATATTTGTGCTGACCGTGCCGTTACTCGTCCTCGTGCTGGGAGCCCGGACAGGTCTTCTCTTCGGCGAAGGTGGTGTAATGTATGATGAAGGGCTCTTCTCTGACATGGTGGGTGTTCGTGAGGGATAGTGGTCGGTGTCTGCCATGGTGAAGTGGAAGGTCGCTCAGCCGCCCTACGGTTGCAATGCGCGTAAGGTAGACTGTGTTTACACGGGTGCGGCAGTATTATATGCGGACTATTAGCTGTGAGATCTGCATATGCTGGCCAAATAAGTTGTGTGTCGAGGATTTTGTGTCAATACGCCGCGATTAAGGTATGACATCGGCGGAGTCGCAGCTGCCTCAATGTTTACACCCACCGGGATGGTGGTTGCCAAAGGTAACACTGCGACTGCCCACTTGAAACACATGTTTTTGTGCAGCAGCGGCCCCTCTTTTGCGAATCGAGTTTCGGTCAGTTGCGACACTGTGGCGTATTGACATGCTTCTGTCGCATGGAAGATCCTTGTTAAAAGACTCGTTTCTCACGTATGTAGTCCTGCGATGCACTGAGCGGCGGTGATAGAGCATTCGGCAAATGAGATAGCCCGCACACTGGCATCTCCAACTTATTTCCTGCACCGCCACGAAACTGCGACCACACCTGACAAGGGATCCAGAACGGAATGGACGCCACGTCGAGTTGACACCTTCTCAAATCCTTTCTATTAGATCTTGATGCCGCGCTGGAAAGAGTCAGCACCTGTTGTGGGCGACAGTCGACCTCGATGGAAGGCGCCCTCAGCCAACGTCCACACACATAGAAATGGAGAAGCAGAAAGATAGGCCAGACGCCGGATTGAGGTCGCTAGATCACTGTATGGCCCTCGATGAAACAGTTTGGCAGCGTGCTTACCATTTTATAGACAAGCTCAGACTCCCATCATGGCGGTACCAATTCAGAGAACAGCTCCTCCCGATTGTGCGGTGGGAGACCCCCTATGTTGCATGGCTGCAAGATACCCTACGATCTGGTGCCCTTGACACCTATTTTGCCTTTACGGCCAATCTAGGAACACACACATTCTTCATGGTCATGTTGCCAATACTCTTCTGGTGTGGGAATACACGCTTGGCAAGAGCGTATGTATATGCCAATATGCGCTCGGATTGGAATTCTGACCTCGGGACAGGATGGTACATGTTCTGGCTTCGGGTGTCTTCTTCAGCGGCTTCATCAAGGACCTCCTATGTCTCCCTCGTCCCTTGTCCCCTCCCCTGACCCGAATAACAATGTCTGGTTCCGCTGCGCTTGAATACGGCTTTCCATCGACGCATTCCACCAATGCTGTTTCAGTTGCAGTCTACTGTCTTTACTTCCTTCATCAGCCGAACAACGAGATGGAGCCAAATCTCAGATTCGGCCTACAGACCAGCGCCTACTTCTATGCCATCTCTATCGTTCTCGGTCGGCTTTATTGTGGCATGCACGGCTTCTTTGACGTTATCTGGGGAAGCGCCCTTGGTGCCTTATTGGGCCTGGTGCAAGCTGCATACGGCGAGACATTCGACGATTGGCTCCATACTGGAGATGTGAAAAGAGTCTTGATTGTTGTATTGATCATTCTCGTGCTGGTTCGAATTCATCCCGAGCCGGCTGATGACTGCCCGTGTTTTGATGACAGCGTCTCCTTCGCTGGTGTCTTCATTGGCTGCGAATATGCTGGTTGGCATTTCGCCCGAACATCATACGCTTGGTCATTACCTGCCAAAGGCACCATTCCATTCGATCTCCAGAAGATGGGTTGGCTCGTCTTGGTGGCTCGCATCGTCCTTGGCGTGCTTGTCATTTTCGCGTGGAGAGGCATCATGAAACCAACTTTACTCAAGGTTCTTCCGCCAATCTTCCGAGTTATTGAGCAATTCGGTCTTACCTTGCCGCGACGGTTCTTCATGCCCGCATCGGAGTATGAGACCATACCACGGCAGCCAAACGACGACAATATCATTCCACAGGCAAGGGATATTCCTGGACTGTTGTCAAACTTCCGTCGCAGGAGAGCGATATCTATCGGACCTCAATCCGAGGCCGATGCATACGAAACACTGGCATACCGCAACAAGAAAAGACGGGACAGTTTGAACGCGCCCGAAACACTTAGTTCAACCAAGGAAGAAGTCTCGCCTTCACCCTCACCGGATCGGAGCTACTTTGAAAATAGGGATCCAACTCCGGGCAGGAAAAGGTCAAGCAGTCTTGAGATGTTTAGAGCACAGATGGGAACCGGGTTCGAAGCTCTTTCACCATTACCCGTGCTATCGCCAGGTGGACAAGTACAGAATCCTCAAGATGCCCAAGCAGCGGATGAGTTACAGGAACAACAAATATTCTCAACCATACAGAGGCCAAGGGTGAGGTATGATGTGGAAGTGGTGACGAAATTAATTGTATACTCTGGGATCGCATGGTGGGCGATAGAAGGCATTCCCGTCCTGTTCAAACATGTCGGCCTTAGTATTGAGTGAACAATTACGAGGCTGTCAGGAGCGATCTGGATTACATCGTATGCGAGACATGTTCTGAAGGAGGATTGATTTTTAGACCTCCACCAAATGCAACATCAGTGGCTCTCATGGCCAGACGAGCTTCCGATGAAGAGTGGAAGCCTCGGTACGACGACCTAAGTTGCCGGGTATGTAGCAGTTTGGGGAAAGTGCTATTCCAAATCTGGCCAGATCTGGCCGCAGCCGTCATGGTACAATTGCTCCATATTCTCTGGCATCTTTGCGAGACAGGGCACACCCAAGGAGGTCAAATTCGAGCTTAATCACAGCGCCTCCGTCACAACGGACGCCAGTTCGCCTCCATCATTTTCAACCTCAATGGCAATAATCGACTGAACATGAACCTAGGCCTAATCACCACCACTATCACCTCTACGTCTGCTCCAAGGTTGGGGTGTAGGCTCCTCATAATGGCAGTGGGATGCCCAGATAAGTGTCGCTCTGCTGGACAAGGCCCCTCGCCATGGTGATATTCGCGAGTAAAAGTCAAGGTTCGCTCAGTCTGTCGCTGCTGCTAAACCCTACGAAGTATCAGACCTTCTTTTCGCTTTTGGATCTCAACATCATTGACCGTCTCCTGAACGAGGGTCGTGGCCTCGAGCCAGGATTTGCCAGCTTCGATATACGACTGCGCCTCCATCTGTCTTCAGCCAATTTAGCCAGTCTTTCCCAGCAGACTTTCCCTCTACTGTTCAATTACTTCACATTAGAGCTTATTGGTAATACTGGGCTGTTGTGAGGACCAGACACAATGACTTGTATAGACTGTTGTCTCTGGTCGAACCACAGTTGAATGGCGCTGAGGCCGTGGTGAATGAACGACAATGCGTGCTTTTGACCAGCGGGCCAGCCTCTGTGATTCCGTCAATAGGAAGACGGCAAAGGCGGTGCCGGATATTCATCGCCGCAGCTGGTGGGGGAGTTTCTTGGCGGCCGAGACCAATCGCAGCGTCGCCGCATTTGGAGAAAGTCGCGTCTGCATCATCTGTCGCATCTTTTGTGATTCAATCCATCTTCCATCTCCTTCACAACAACATAACACCACAACAACATAACACCACAACAACCACACACTTCACTTTCTTGAACAGTCTCCTTGACGTACTTTCTTCAACTCTTGCTACTGCATTCACGGCATTCTGCAAACCGAGTCACCCTCTGCACCCGTTCCATGCTTCTGCTTGAGGTCTTCGGACTGTGCCTCCTGCACTTCTTTCTCAGCTTCTGGTTGAACTTATTCACCAGTTCAGACTTCTTTGTCTCCCTGCTCCAGTGCAACCTTCACAAGCTCAAACTTCACTTCTTCAGTTTGCAGCCATGGCTGACGATTCGTCTTTCATGGACTGGCAGCCTCAGACTCCTCCACCTCTATTCAACCCATATCAAGGCGATTACATGCCCGGCGGATGGCCTCAGCAACCTCCCACTCCTTCATATCGCACCACTGGACTGTTCGATCCGCCTCGCCGACGAACGCGTCTCGAAGAATACCTTCTTCCTGTCCTGCCAGCAGCAAAGCGAGTCTGCACAGGTCTTATTCGCGCTACAATCAATGCGACTGCGACCATTGTCACGGTGCCAACATATGCCATTGTTCGTCAGGTCAGACACTTACAACAAGCTCGGAGAGCCCGTCCTCTACATCAACAAGCTCCACGACATGCAGCCGTTCAAGCACGCCGCCCAGCCCGACGTGTTGTCATCCAGACCCCTCCTCCCAGACCCCTCCCACACCAGGAAACAAACCTAGTCACTCCTCCCATAACCGGCCCACAGCGAGAAACAGTCTCAATCACCCCTCTAAAGAAACAAATCGAGGAACACGCAACTGCAGAGGAAATCCCATTTGAGGTCCCAGAGTTTCGACCTGCCCACCTTTTGCGAAACGCGAACAAAAATGTCGCGCCCAAGAAGGTTATCCAGCGCAGACGTCTTAATGATGCGTTCCCTGGCATGCCGCACATCCTACCACCAACGACCTTGAAATCAGTAACTTTGCCAACCCCGGAGCAAGTGGTTCCGAAGCCCCTCCCAGAAGCAGGAAGCATCCGACTTCATTCTCCATTTCCGCAGTTTGCTCCAGGTCCTGCCACACCTCCATCACCTCCATCACCAGCGGGCACAGTCACCACCACAGAGTCTGTTACGCCAAGCGCGCAACTGCAAAAGGACCTTTCTGCTCTCAACGACAGCGATTCCGACGGGAATACAGTGGTTTCATCTGTCACCACTTCGAGAAAGAGACGCATAAATATCCAAGGATCGAGTGCGACCGAAGCAAACGAGTCCCACAGTGCGAAGAGATTCCAGACTGCAGGTCCGAGCGTCAACTCACCTAACACTCCTACACCCAACCCTACCATCGTTGTGCAAGCAGCAGCGACAGCCGCTGCAGCTGATGTAGAAGCACCATCCACACCTCTCGACAGCTCCTTACTGTCACCATCACGCTTCAGAATCCGAAAGTTCAACACTCCAAAGTCAAACTCGAAAAGTTTGGCAAAGGTCTTAAAGACACCACCATCCGCAAAGTCAGTCATCTCTTCGACTTGCGATGTCTCTCCCGGCAACTACCATCTCGAAGAAGTAAGATCTCCCATTAAGAGTGAGATATCCTCCTTCTTCCAAGGTACTCCGCCACCTTCCCCAGAACAAGACGCCGACGTATTCCGAATGATCACCGCAGGAGGCGGTTCACCAATACCCGCGTCCAAGAACCAAGCTGAGCACGACAAGACCGAAGTACCTACTGAATCTAACACTGGCGATGAACAAGTACAGTCATCGGGTGAAAGATCCACCGGGAAGAAGTCTGCCGTACAAAAGACCGAGAAAGAAGCACAGGACATCGTCATCGCCCCAGCAGAAAGTGTTATTGAGATGACGGATATGCACTCTGGCCTGGCCACCCAAGGTGCTCTTCCTGAATCGAATAATATCACAGAAGCAACTGAGCAAAGCTCATCGGAGGACGGCAGAGAATCACCTGCCATCCCCGCCGAAGTGACCACGAGCATTACTTCACCTGCGATTGACCTCACCGACGACAATGAAGACGGCGAGGCAGACACATCATCTCCTTCTACCAACTCTGCACTTCAAACTCCTGAAAAGAAGCTCGCTCAGCTCAGCATCGATGACGATAAGCTTCATACCCCTGAACAACCCACTCCTAAAGCCTCCCCGCACTCTGTTGAGAGAACGACTCGAAGGACTAGAGCCGAAGCCAAGCGTGAGCTCCTTCGCCAAGAGAAGCATCTTTACAACATCACCGAGCTTGCAGCTGAATGGGAAGACCGGATCCAGCACGCCCTCCAGTACGGTCACGGCGATTTCAAAGCCAGCGACTTTACCCGTGTCGTTCCACTCTCTGGTAGCAACAATCGAGGCACAGACAGATGGCTCAACGACGAAGTCATCAATGGATATCTCAAACTCGTGGTCAAGCATGGCCGACAGAACGACCGACCTGCACAAGTCCCCTCGTACCACGCTTTTTCATCATTCTTCTTCAACAACCTGGAGCAGAAAGGACACGACAGTGTCAAGCGCTGGGGCGTCCGCGCCAAGATCGGCGGGAAGAGCCTCCTGGAGACCGAGGGGGTCTTCATCCCCATCAACAGCGGAGCGCACTGGACGCTGTTGGTGGTCTCAGGCAAGGCGCGTAGTGCAACGCACTACAACTCGATGGCAGGGAGTGGCCGCCGCTACATCGCAGCGGTGAAGACCTGGCTGGCTGGGGAGCTAGGTTCCCATTACAAAGAGGAGGAGTGGACGTTCGTTGAACGTGGAGAGAGCCCAATGCAGTCCAACATGGACGATTGTGGCGTTTTTGCCATCACCAGCGCCCGGCAGATTATGCTGGGGCTGACGCCCATGTCGTATGGGCCAGAGATGATCCCTCTGCAGCGAAAGAGAATCGTTGCAGAGCTTGTTGCTGGGGAGCTCTTAAAGAGCAGTGTTTAGGTTTGGGTCCGGGTCCGGGTTTGGGCTGGTTGGTTTTGTTTTTGTTGTTTTGGTTACGACTTACGATTGACGACAATGATACCCCCTGGGGTGGAAGGTGTGCTCTTTTGCTTGGGTTGGCATGTGTTGCTTGGGTTTGCTTTCTTTTGGCATTGGCGGGCAAAATGGGCGCAAACAGAGCGCCAGAGCGCCAGCGCGCTTCTTCATGTCGATAGAGAGGGGGCATACAGAACCCCAATCCATGATGATTGTACAAGACCGTGCTCCTTTTCTCAGGCATCGTAGCAGGGTGCCCTTGATAGTTCCCTAGTTGCCGCCCCTTCATCAAAGTCATGATAGTCGACAGCGAAGGGGGCCGAAGGAAGCAAGGCCGCCCGGAAGATTATTGTTGCGGCCCCCCTTGGCCCGTCAAACTTACAGCTTCGCCCGGCTGTCGACTCTTCTTCCTCCGTCGTCGTATAAGGTGCGGTCTCATCGTTTTCAGCCTCATATCCGTGCCGCGGTTGCTGCCCTTCTGGGGCGCACATCTAAGTACGGAAGTAGGTACGACCTAGAAGTGAGTGAGTGAGCGTATCTGGTCACCAGCATGAGACTACGGAGCTCAGCTGAACAGAGCGGAGCGATCCAACTCTCTCTTTCTCGCCCTCTTGCCATGATCCGATCTGATCTGATGTCCGGTCGGTCGTCGGTCCTTTGACGATCATTCTGGTTTCGGATATATACATATATATACATCTGTTGTTTCTGTGTGTGTCACAACTCGGGTCTGAGACTGTTCCCTCATGCATGTGATACAAGATAGTCTGTTGAGGTACGAGATGTATTTGTCCACCTTACACTGGGCCTGACGACCCTTGCAAGGCCAAGACCAAGATTCTCTAGACGGTTTGATTCATACTTATATTGTACGATGGCATCTTCATCCGCTCCTCCTCCCTCCGCGGCGCGTCCTCTGCAAGGCCGCATCGCGATCGTCACGGGCTCGTCGTCCGCCCCCGGCGCCGCCATTTCCCTGGCCCTGGCCTCGCAAGGCGGCGAGGCGACGTACCACAAGGCCGACGCCCCGCGCGCGCGGGACAGGGACCTCGCGACCCGCGCCTGCGTGGCCAAGTATGTACCGTCGCGTGGACATCTTGGTGACCAACGCGAGCACCGGCGGGAGCACGAGCACGAGCACGAACGCGAACACGAGCGCGTATGTTTCGCCCACGGCTATGGCCAACACATCCACATCCACATCCACATCCACACCCACACCCCCACACACGCACACGCACACGCACACGCCGCGCCCGCTCCGCTGCCACGAAACCACGGACGAGGACTTCGACCGCGCGCTGGCCGTGCACGCGCGCGCCGTCTTCCTGGCGTGCAAGTACGCGGTGCGGCAGATGCTGGACGGCCAATCCCAGCGGTACGCGCGGGCGAAGGGCTGGATCGTCAACGTGGCGAGTATCGGGGGGCTGGTGCCGCTCACTTAGGGAGCGGAGGAGGCGGCGGGGGCGGGGGCGGCGATGGCGGTGGCAGCAGGAGGAGGAGTGGACGGCGGCGCCTCCGGGTCCTGCGCGGGCCAAGCAGCGGCGGTGATGCTGACGAGGCAGATCGCGCTGGACTACGCCACCGATGGGATCCACTGTAATGCGCCGTGTCCTGGGGTTGTGGACGCGGGGCGCCACACCGGAGGGATGGGGATGGGGATGAGAAGCGAGACTCAAAAGGACATGGAAGAGGAATATGACGACGACGACGACGACGACGACGACGACGACGACGACGACGACGTGCGGTCTAGCGAGCCCAGGCTGTTTCGTCGTCACCGTCTCCCATTCGGCGGGAGGTTGGGGAGCGTCGAGGACGTGGCGAGGGCGGCGGTCTTTCTGTGTGGAGATGACGCCGCGTGGATTACGGGCGTCGCTTTGCCGGCTGATGGGGGGATTTGCTTCGATAGGAGGAGAGAGGGGGGTTGTGCATTCCCGCCATTGTGGAGGCTACAGAGTAGGAGGAGCTGGCGTCACTCGTAGAGGGTCTGAGATCTGTCCGTGCAGAAGTAGGAGTAGGGGTACGGTAATGAAACTAACGAGTGAATGATAGAATGCGAAACTGGATGACACGACGAGGAGGCTGCATGGGATTCATTCCCAGTCGAGATTCCTGAGAAGCGGTTTGCGGATGAGGAAGAGTGGATGGCACACATAGCATTGCATGGCGTCCCAGCATAGTCAACACCCTACCTATACAACACATAGCCCACAGATGCAGCAGTTCCAGTCAAGCATCGGGCTCTCGACGGCCGTCATCTAAACCACGATAACGTCCTAACATAGGTATGACTTCTCATGTATGGCAAACATCCCGTCCAAAGATCCTCCAGGACTCCACCGCCCACGTCTTGCGTCAACCTGACCCAGACGTCCATATCGACGCGGGCGATCCAAGCGAGATAGGCCATGAGGATGAAATCTGCATACGTAGGCGTGGAAGCGCCGGACAGGTAGCGTACGTTACCCCCGACTCCGGCGTCATGAGCGGGGACATCCCCATGCTCGGCCTGGCCGGCCTTATACCTGGCGTTGTTGCCAAGGGTTTGATCATCTCGGTAGTCCTCCCATGTGAAAGGATCGTTGAGCACCGGTCCCTGCTGCGGCGGAGACTCCCGTAGGGTACGGATGATGGGTTGGAGAATGTCTGTGATCTCTTCCCAGAGCCTATCTGTCTCGTCCTGCGATTGCGGTCGCAACTCCTCGAGAGATGAGACGTGGAACCATTGTTTGCGAGTGCGGATGAAGTATTCTTTGCCTCTGGCGTCGAGCACGTCCGGGACAGAGGGGAGAATGAGCCTCCGAGTCGCGGGAAGTAGGCGAGTTATGATGCTCTGCACTTGCTGGGCTTGCTCGTAGGATTGACGGGTGGGGAATAAACGTGGGTAGAGATCCCGGTCGTGGAAGAGCATGTCCAAGGCAAGGGCGATGCTGAGCGTCGAAACAAACGGTGTGAACATGCCGTACTTGGTGTCGAGAACCTTCTTCGGAATGCCCGGGATATTTGCATCATGGAGTCGAGTGAGAGAGCCTTGGGGGAGCTCTTCGGTGCGAACGAGAAGGACGGGTAATGTGCAGCGTGGTGCCGCCTTGGCTTGGATGTCGTTTGGTGGAATCCCCAATTCATCCCACAGACGTTCAATGTCGGGATACGAGATCCACGACTGCGTATACGGCAGGCCCTTGTAGTGTAATGCCAACCTTGATCGGATCGTGTTTGGAGAAAAGGACTGTTGATGGTGGGGCGAAGAAGCAGAGTCTGCGCTTTGCAGTGAGCACGGAGAACGGTCGTTGGCGATGTCGAAGAGCACAAGCGGGACTCGAGGATTCCCCTGTCCGGTCCATAATTCTCGAGAGCTCGATGCTACCGCCGGCCTCCTATGCACTCTGGTCGTGAATATCCGAAAGTGTCGGAGCACAGGGTATGCCTGAAGCATTCCCAACATATGTGAGGGTTTGGACGGCGGACACTTTCCAATTTAAATTGCGCTCTCTCTGTGTCGAAGGGTCGCGTATGCAGATGCAGCTGCAGCTCCTCGTGCTTCTCCTGATATCATTATGAACTTCGACGATTTCCTCGGCGCTCAGACAGTCAGACGTCCATATATCAATCTCCTTCCAGACACACTTCTCATGCAGTACTTTAAGCAGGAGATATTAATCAGACGCATCAAGGAAGGGAAATTATCATGTACGGAAGTTGTAACGCCGCAAGAGAACAACGAGCGGTCGTGAAAGCACTCCGCCAGCCCCGAAATGTAAACGGAGTAGAACGTTGAAGGAATCGGGAAACGTAAGTAGACAAGATAGAAAGTCATCGTTGAAGCACATCAAAAATTAAAGTGAAACTCAACCCACGAGATTCTGAATCTTGTCTGACGAAGCAGGATCACCGCAATGACAAGCTGTGTTGAGCAGGTTAAAGCTCCAATCACTCCCGTCAGACAGAAAATTTGGCTCTCCTCACGAGTCCAGTACACGTCCAATCAAAGAATGTCTGATACAGTACGGACTCCATACGCGTACTATCAAAGAGCGAACCCATCACGCCACCACCGTCGTATTTCGAGACGCCTTGGATGGTCTGGTTCGTGCTTTATTTATGATGGCCGTCGAAGCCACGGTGCATATCCTAATCCGCGCTCAACAGTTAACGGCCTGCGGTCGACGGTCTCAGAGGAACAAACAGCCTACGGGAAACCAACATGGCACGCACGATGCAAGCCTATCAAGCAAACGAGCTTTATGCTCAGCGGTCGGATGATGCAGGATTTGGCTGCGCAAAAGACTCTTTGAAGACCCCATATGTTCAGAAAACGAACGATCGAACGAACTAACGACTGACTGAATTAATGCAACGGACAACCAAGACAAAAGTTCGTCTTCTCAAATTCCATTGTGACTGTGGCCCGTTTATCCACCCTCGACCAACCACTTCTTGAGGAATTCAGCCTGTGTGCCGGCGTTTCTCTCAAAGTACGGCCCGGAGTAAGCCTCAAAGTGCCCGCACGGCAACAGCTGCAGTTGTTTGGGCTCTTTCGCCCGTGCGTAAGCACCGAGAGCGAGGTCCGCCGGGGTGAGCACGTCTCCACGTGCGACCGTCATGAGGAGAGGCGTGGGCGCGATCTTGTCAATGAGTTGCTGGGGCTCGTATGCGCGGAAGAGCTCGATCCTGGAAAATCAGCAACGACAACGACAACGACAAACGAACAACAAGTCGGCGAGAGAGGGGGGAGGGAGGACCGGGCGGGGGATACGAGAGACCAGGGCAGGGCGAAACAAACTCACGTCTTGACCGTGACAGAGTTCTTCCACTGAGACTTCTTCTCCCAGGACGAGAAGAACTCGTAGCTGTCCGGCGTGGGCAGGGCAGAAGGCTTCAGCGGATCGGCATCCACGACGGGCACATATCCTGCCTCCTTGCCCTCGGCTCGCGCAGCCCTATCTATATGATGAGCACGCTCTTGATCAGCACAACGTCGCCTTTTCCAGAAAAAGATGGTGATTTCAGATTAGAGACAGGACAGAAGTATAAGTACCTGCGGCAAAGGTGGCGTTGAAGCCGACGGCAAAGTCTGGACGGACGAGGCGACTGAAGTTGTCCCATCCACTGACGCAGGGGACCTGGCTGAGGACGGCCTTGACTCTGCGATCCACAGCGCCAACGTAGAGCACGTGGCCGCCACTGTACGACGAACCCCAGATACCAATCCGCTCCGGATCCACGTCAGGCCTCGACGCCGCGTACGTGATGGCGTCGGAGATGTCGCTGCACTGGGTCATGGGGATGATCTCGTGGATTGGTTCGCCGGGAGCGGTGTCGCTGGCACCAAAGCCCCGATTGTCGTAGACCAGGACCCCGATGGGCAGCTTCGACACAAAGTACTCGGCGAAGGCGTCCAGGTCCATTTCCTTGAGGGCCGAAAAGCCGTGAGACATGACGAGACATGGTGCTTTGCCAGACGCCGCGTCGCTGGTGTAGAACCACCCCCTCAAGGTGACCCGGTCGGCGGTCTTGAACTCGACGTCTTCTCTGCCCATCTCGAGGAGGTATTATCAAGCGTCAACAATAGTCCCGGAACAGATATATCCTATGACCGCATGTCAAAATTTCAAAGTGTTGCACAAAAGGGACCGCGTTTTTCGAAGCGCGGGCGGGCGGGCAGGGTGGACGACGGCTTCTATTTGATGCCGGATTGATCCCTCAAGAGGAGGAGAAAAAGGACGAACCGGGACTACGTGCGCGAAAGAGCGAAAGGAGCAGAACCCTTGAACGCAAAAAAGCTAAGGAGCACACACGCAACCGCCGCAACCTGTCGAAAGGTCGTCACGTATCATGGCCCAACGGGGCGATGGAAGACGTTTCCACTAACTAGCACGGGCGCGTGGTGTCGAAGCTGATTGCCAACCTACCAACCTAGGCATTGGTGAAGGGAGATTCGTTCTCGTTTAACAACCCCGCAATGACCGGTAACGGTGGGCATCTTTCGGGGAAGTTTCGAGAGTCTTGAGCATCAGCAGCGCGGTCGGACACCTTCGATTGCCCTCCAAGCCCACGGTATGAAACGAAAGGTACCCTCGCGTAACGTGTTGATTAGCCTGGTGCGTGTGTGTGCTGGCGGCATTGCCCACTGCTTCGCGGGACCGCTCTCTCGAACGAGGGAACATGAAGGCTTAGTTTCTGGAGGAAAGGAAGAAGGAGCTCGAACACGCGCGAATAGCAACCGCGCAACCAGTAGGAGAGGGGGGAGAAATGATGGTGGGCATGTTCGCCAGGCACAAGCGTCCGATAGATCAATATGTATGATCGGGACCGCTGCGGCCGCTGAAGATTCTACAGTATTCCCGTCCTCGCTCGCCCGTTGGCTAACATCCGCCCACGGCCATTCTTCATGCATGCGGAGACCGAGGCTAAGTGCCACCCGATCGTTTTGGAAAAGGTGCATAAGTGTAACGGGCAGGAGCAGAGGATTGATTGTTGATCACGCTTCAGTGTCGCATGGCGCCAATGCATGCCCCACTGTTTCTTTAAAAACCACCAAAAAAAGGCCATTCCACGGCGCGGTGCGTGGCGTGACCGTTTGTTGACCTCCTCCAGGTAGACAGGAGTAGAAGGGGCAAGAGAGAGAGAGTCTCGTCGCTTGAATGGATGGTGGATGGTTACTGTATGGCTGGGCGGTGCGTAGGAAGGTTCACCCGAAGTGATGGAAACACAAGGGCTTGGTAGCGAGTTGAGATCCCGAGGCCTAAGCCTAAAGCTGCTTCTGCTGGTGGTCCGGGCGTCAGTGACGCACTGCGGCGAGGACTCGTAGGCTGCCGGGGGTGCCGCCGAACAGCGCCCGCTTTTGGGGGCGAGACGCCGGGTGTGATACTCGAGCCTCGACCAATCTTCAGCCACGCAGCCTTGCAGCACTGAGATGGATGGATGGCAAATGGTAGCAAGAACATTCTAATCGGGCTTGAGTCATGTTGAAACTTGTTGATCGCCCAGCTCATATGCCAGACTAGTCAGCCCTGTAGCTATCTTGAGCGTCACGCTTGTTGTTGTGCCCGAGCTCCATGCTACTACTAAGGTCAGGTAAAGGTACAACTAAACATAATGTCCAAATAAACAAAAGCAGCCACCGTATCGAAGACAATAGGACTTTGAACACAAGAACCGGCCACCAATCATTGTCAAGTCAGTCATCACTCAGTCACACCCGAACATCCTAAAATTGAAGTCGTCTAACACTCATCTTTCCGACACGACCTTTCCGACCCATCACATTCAATACTCTCAACGGGCTTCAGTAGGTTGAACTTGCGAGAGGGCGACGCCGGAGAAGAACCACCATTGAGGCTCTTGATGGGATGCGACTCCTGCAGGCCGGTGATGTGGGCGTAGGCACGCGTGTAGCGCACAACCTTTTGGCGGACATCCCGTCCGACGCCCTCGAGGCGAGAGGTAGGACCCCACCGAGAGAAGTTGGTGGAAACGCGTGTAATCTCCATTGTCACAACGCAAAGAGGGTGGAAAAGATTGGGAGCAGGAATAAGGGAGGACGAACGCGAAGACGAAGGAGAGGCTGTCTGTTGAGAAGACGGAAGAGTTTGAGCCCTAAGCGAAATGATAGTGACTGCTTTTGAGAAAAGCGCACTTCACTGGTCCGACTGCCCATGGCATTGTCGTTTTCGACGCGCCGTCTGCCAGGGCGTGGCGGACAAAATTCACACAAGGCCTCGAATGGCGAGTGCTGAATAGCAAGGCTGTGAACATGTAAGAAGCAAATGTGACTTACTGGGCCACATTCATGCTGTTGAGAAGCCTTATGCGCGAGAACACCATTCTTTCTCCATGGTTCATGTTCCCGTACTGTTCGCTCAACAGATTTCCAAGATGCAATGCGATCGGAATCCATGTGGTCAGCATTCTAGGCTGGCGCTTCAGCGCGGGCGGCTCAAACATAGTCCCGTCGTGGTGGTCGTGCTCCAATTCCATTGTGATGGCCTCCCTTGATCAACGCGAGCTTCCCACCTCGTTGAAGGTTCGAGCTTGAAGTGACCTGCCCTGAGACCACATCGGCGACAGGATCTCGTAGGACTGGAGTTGTTGAGAATCAGTCTCCAGTCCCTACATCCCAGAAATAGAATGCCATGTTGTTGGCCGCTGATTATTGCTTCCGGTTTCGCACGTATACACCCCTCTCAGTCCCTAGCTGATCAAGCTCTGCGCCCCGTGAAGGCTGTGCCGCCATCATCGACCAGCTATACAAGAGAATCGAGACAGCTACAGGAGATGGATGAGATAAGGTCTGAGCAGCTGTGGGGAACTCGTTGCAACAAGGTCTCTGCGGCGGAGATGGGCGCCACCTTGTTCTCCTCAAAACAAAACCGTGAGCGCACTTCATGATGGACATATATCCAAGCTTCATTGATCATGCAGGGGAGTTGACACCTTGTTGCCGCAAGCAAAGTAGACACTAATATGTCGAGGCCGACATACGATGTGTTGGTCGTTGGTGCCGGCTTGTCGGGTTTGCAGGCTGCACTCACCGTCCACCAGGAAGGTCTGAGCTACATCGTCCTTGAGGCGCGAGATCGTGTTGGTGGGAGGACGTTGACATCTCGATCGAGCACTGGAAGAAGTGCGAAAGCTGAGCTAGGGGCAGCCTGGATCAACGACACCAACCAGAGTCGCATGTGGGCGCTCGCAGAAGAATTGGGTTTACACACCTTCGTACAAAACACGAAGGGCGATGTCGTTGTGCAAGACTTTGATGGAAGGCTGGTGAAGTTTCCATACGGCGACGCGCCCAAGGTCTGGTGCTCCTTTGGTACCAGTCGACACAGTGTAGTCCGATGCTGACCTTGTACACAGTACCCATCAGACCAGGACACGGCTTCGTGCATCTCTATTCGAGACCTGGTTGAGAACCTGTCCACCACACAGTCGCCATCAATCTTCTCTGCGGGGCCTCACCGAGACGACCTCGACTCCATCTCTTTCGAAACTTTCCTTCATCGTTCGAAGCTGACGGATAAGGCACTCGCGACCGCCCAGGTCTGGACTCACGCCATGCTCGGCGTGGACCCATCCGAGGTATCGGCCTTGTACTTTATTGAATGTGAGTCCCGCCATCTCTGGAATGCTCACCGTTGACGGGCTCTTCCTAGATTGCGCCGCTGGAGGAGGGTTGATGACGATGCGCTCTGACGGTAAAGGAGGTGGACAGTATCTTCGTATCCGCGAAGGGACGTCGGCATTCGCGGAGGGGCTGGCCAAGAAGTTGAATGCTGGGTCTGTCAAGCTGAGCAGCCCTGTCGCAGGAATCCATCAAAAACCAGACGGGACGGTCTCAGTCTCCACAAGAGGCCCAGTGCCGCAGACTTACTTCGCTCGCAAACTGATCGTCTCCGTTCCGACGCCGGTGTATAAGACGATCAATTTCTCGCCACCCTTGCCCGCCTCGAAGAGCGCAGTTGTTAATCGCACGCGCTATGGCTTTTACACAAAGTACATCGTCAGCTTCAGCAAGGCGTTCTGGACCGAGAAGAAGCTCTGTGGCCTTGCACAGTCCTTCGTGGGACCGGTCTCTGTTTTCCGCGACACAAGCCTCGGCCACGAGCAGCCAGCCATGACGTGCTTCATCGGCGGCAGTTTCGGCAGGAAGTGGGCAGCCCAAGATGCTGAGGGAAAGAAGGCGTCGGTTCTCCAACAGATCAGCGACATCTTTGCAGACGGCCAAGACATCAGCGGTCTCGTTGTCGAAGCAGTGGAGTCGCCATGGATGGAAGAGGAGTTCTCAGGCTGGGGCTGCCCGTGTGCGAACTTGCCGCCAGGCGTTCTTGCCAGCGGATGGGACGCCCTGTGTGCGCCATTCGGCAACGTCTTCTTTGCTGGCACGGAACTCAGCAAGGTATGGCGGGGATATATGGAAGGAGCGGTCAGGAGCGGCGAGAGTGGCGCTCTGCACGCCATTGCTGATCTGAAGCCCGGACACCAGCAGACTTCGAAGCTGTAGACCCAGAGAATGTCACCTTGCTGACAATCCACCGAGTCTGGAGTTGGAGACGCAGAAAATGAGCAAACTTTGGCATTGTTTGCGTTGTACACGGACGGATCTTGACGCGCCCATCCTTTGGTGCTTGATGTCAGTCAAAAGCTCGCCATGTCAAACCCTTTCATCGCCACATTATAGCAGAGGCATGGAAAAGGCGCGCTCTGGTCTCAAAATGAGCTGAGTTGACAAGTAAATATTAGCGGTTTCAAATTCGACGGAGCAGAACGCGATGGTTTCAATGTCAAGACGCATGTAGGCATTTACGCGTGAAATTCAGTTCCATTTCCAACAAGCCCTGGTTTCCACTCGTAAAACGCTGATTAGGAGGTAGAAAAGGGCTCGCTGTGAGCGGCGCTGTGAGCGGCGCTGTGAGCGGCGCTGTGAGCGGACTCAAGATGGAACTTTCAAGATCTGCTGTTACTGTATTCTAGTGCGTACCTATTCGCCTGATATGTACTTTGATGTCTCTATCATTGCGGGAATATCATTGCAAGTGCCAGCTCACCTCTTTTCTTCTTGTGGCACATCCAGGACGACGCCCTCCTCGCGATCTTGGGGGTAAAGAGCCATTTCCAAATGATCCCACCTCATCCCAATACAGATCTCTTTCTGCGCCCTCTCATAGCCACCTGTCTGGTCGAGTGCTCGAGTCGACACGTCTATTCATTACTTCACTCATCGCAAAACATCAAAACCCAAAGTGCGCACTTCTGCTCGAGGGCTCTCTATCTTCGAGCATCCTCCCTCGCAGACGCGGTGATATCATTGTGTTGCAAATCGACAAAAATCACAAAAGGTGCACAATCGCAAATTTGCCCGTCATTATACCCTTGCTCGTCCAGCCCAGTGCCCGATCCAAAGTATGGAAAGTCGTCAGGTTGCTCTTCGTCCCTGGTGGGAGGGACAGCAAGCGCGTGACAGGAAGATTGGGGAGATTCGTATATTGCGTCGTCGTCAAGTCGTGCAGCTGGAGTCAAATTCGGGAGGTGGTATAAGTAAAAGGATGAGGAAATGTCTCTATATGCAACACGAAACTGAAGAGGTTGTTGCTCGTCTCCGTGCCAAGTCTGGTGGGAAATGAAGAGCTTCTCGTGTAGGGCCCTTGACAGG
This sequence comes from Phialophora verrucosa, assembly GCA_002099365.1. Taxonomy (NCBI): domain Eukaryota; kingdom Fungi; phylum Ascomycota; class Eurotiomycetes; order Chaetothyriales; family Herpotrichiellaceae; genus Phialophora; species Phialophora verrucosa. The sequence continues at coordinate 1,309,068 of MSED01000015.1, read as the reverse complement.
GCATGCGACGGGCGGGTGTAACAGCTCACAAACTCATGGTGAGCCATTCCCACTCCTGGCTGTTTCCGTGCGGTCCTCCCGTCATGTTGTGAACACCGCTGTTGAGCAAGCCACCTTGCATGACCGAGGCCATAGTGGTGGCCCCAGCCGTCGAAGAGATACTGGCTGCCTTGGACCGGGTCACTGGGGCTTGGGCGATCTTCGGTGTGGGCTGGCCGGCATCCTGCATTTGTGGCTCGTTTGCTGCGTTATTGCCCACCATGAGAGGTAGCGTGTTGGTCGAAGCTCGGGACTGGCGTCTCTGACGTTTCGGTGTCACTTGAACTGGCCGAGCTATATTCGGCCCTGGCTGCATAGGTGGTTTTGGTGGCGCTGCAGCGATCGGTACGACCCCAGGTTTACCTCCCGTGGTACCAGGTGGATAGCTCGTGGGCGTGGTAACCGCAGACCCGGAATGCGCGGATCCCTGCACAGAGGCCGGGGATGCCGAATTCTGCTCGCTAGTCGCAATGCCCGATGTCGGTGTAGTTACTGGTGTCTGCTGGACTGAGTTCTTGCGGGAGGCCTTTTTCGAGGCTCGCGTGGCTGCGGAACCCATGGGAACCGTGCTTCCACTTCCACGATTACGTTTCTTGATGACATCGGTTTTGAGGGACAGTGGGCGCACAACGCCATGGAGCTTGAGGAATAACCCGCAGGCATTGCATAGAGGATGGCCTTCAGGATTGCGTCGCCACAGAGGCGTGGTTTGGGTGAAACAGTTTGTACATGTCGTCGGGACGCCGTTCTGGTCCGTGTTCTTGGGGCCGGGGCTGCCGGGCCTCGACGGTTGTCGACTGCTGAAGCCAGATTCTCCGGGCGAACTACCTGTAGATTGCATATGCTGGGTAGTTAAAGCCGGCGTAGAAGTCGTCCTGGGTATCTTTTGCCTTCTTGGATCCTGGTCCCGGTTTCGAATGTCGCTGATTGACGCAGCGGAGCCGTGCGTTCGGCTGAGGAGAGAGGAGCCCCAGTCGGGAGGCGAGTTCACCATTTCCGCTCCGCCAATCCTCACTTGTTTTCCAGGGCCCCCAAAACGCTGCACGTGCGCATAATCGGTCACGCTTGTATCCCAATGCAGACCCGAATTCAAGTCCAGCGTCGGATCATTCAACTGACTGTACTCGGACTGGATCAGGGCAAAATTTGCGTCGTCATCCTCGCCGTCCGAGTCGGCGCCAAACTGGAACAAATTGTCATTGCCAGCCACAGAAATCCCGGGGGAGACCCGTCGTCCATACTCGGGAACAAGCACTCTGGACGGGTCGACATGTTGTTGGAGAGAAAACCCGTTGATGGCCGGAGCCGAGCCCACCCCGTTCATCAGGGAGTACACCTGGTCGTTATTGTTTCCGTAGCCAAACTGCGGAGCGGAAGGCGCCATCAGATGCGCCGACCGGTGGGCTGGATAGAAAGGCATAGTACGGGTGTGGCCACTTTGGTCAAAGTAAAATGTTCCCTCACCTTCATGACCAGGTTGGGGTGTCGAAACAGCGGAGGGGTAGCCGGACTGAGGAGGCGAGTAGAAATCTGCAGAGTTGAGAGACGAGGGTATGGAGGATTGAATGTACCCGTTCGTAAAAGGTCCACTGCTCACCATGGGCGAAGCCGCGGGCGAGAAAGCGAAATTTTGCTGGAAAGGACCAGAAGACGTCAGGATGGGGTCCTCCTGAAGGTGGAAGGAGTCCAGCTGCAGAGACATTGGGTTCTGAAAGTTGGTTTGGCCCGAGAATTGCGCCGCGGTTGTCTGATCCAGTGCATAGTCAGGCACGCCAGTGTCCATCTCAGTGCCGTTTGCAGCACTGGGGCCAGGCAGCGGCGGCACCTGGGGAGAAAAGTCCGCCGGGCGCTTTCGGTTCTGGGAGAGGAGATAATCAGAATCAATGTGATGCCCATGAAGATGGTCGAGGCTTACTCCTCCTCCTCTCCTTTCGTCAATGCTTGTCTTACGAACTCTCTTCCTGACATAGTCAAATTCTGACGTTCGGTATGTGGGTATCGAAGTCTGGGGCATTGATGAAGGCGGCATATTCTTGGGAATTTGAACTTGTGGTTTGTTCCGTGTAGCAATCGGTACACCGGGTGCTTGCGTGGTCTTTGGCGGTGCTACGGGCTCTGTTGCTGCGGGTGTCATTATCCCTGCTGGCGAGGCAACTGAGCTTGGGACGATGAAGTCGTCCAGGTTCATGGGATCCGATGCATGCTCATGTTCAAGACCCTTGTCTATTGACTTGCGGAGTTGCTGAGCAATGCCGCTGGGCGCGGACGATGGCGCCGCCGGACGCTTCTGTTGTGCCTGCTTTTCACTGGGGAAATTGTCAGCGCCAGGTGCCTCACGGTTGCTGCTGGCGGGGATTTTATTCCCGTACGCTGCTTGCTGCTGCTCCCGACGGCGCAGGTTCATGGCCATCATCCTCCAAGTCAGGTTCTCCATGCGCTCCTGGTTCGGCAGTCGAGACTTTGTGCGACTGTATAACTTCCATATCTGGGTCCCTAAAGGATCCTTCTTCTGCATCTCCTCCGGGTTTTCGATGTCGGAAGGACTGGTGTCGTCCTTCCACTCCGGGAAGACCGCGTCCCGTAGCAGCAACTCATTTCGAGCAAGGGCGTCCGAAGTGGAGAGATCCAGATTGGAGCCGAGATTGGTGTTGGTGGACTTCGGTGGGTGAGATAGGTGGGAACTTATGTTGGATGTCGCTGTCGAGGACAGGTTGGCGGGCGACTGGCTGGTGGACGCAGTGTTCGCTGTAGTGTTCGACTCGAGACTACTGGACCAGGTCGACGAAGCTGTGTCGTCAAGACTAAAAGATGGTTGCTGTGCAGGTCCAGAAGAGGGATCAGAGTGGCCGGCCGGGGAGTGGACGGCGGAGGCTGCGCGCGCACAGGTCGAAGCTGCGGTTCCCCCACGCTCACCATAATCCGCACTCGACATCACCGGGGCCGATTGGACAAAGCCGCGTGCTGCAGCAGGCTGAGGTAGGACAACGGAAGAGAAAGGTTGGTCGTATACAGGTGTGCTGGGAGCATTACCAACACCGCAGCCACGATATGGTGCAAGGGAGAGTAGTCGGCTACGGACCAAAAATAATTGGTAGCAGAGAATAGGCAAACCCGTGGCAGTGGCAGCGGCAGCAGTAGTGTCATCACCATGAGACAAGAGGAAAAGGTCGGCAAGAAGAGAGCTGCGAGAAGAGCACCTCAACGTCTAGCCTGCAGGGTGGGAGTGGGAGGTGTGCAGGCCAGAGAAGGCACGCAACCTATGGGGATGGGGGAGGCGCCGGTGGGTGGCCAGGGTGTGGGCGCAGGCTGAGCCAGGGTCCGAAGAAGATGGTGCGTTCTGGCGCGCCCGTTTAGTGCGCGGCCCTGGAGCAAATGGAAAGGCAAGGACCCGCTCGAGGGGCAATACAAGAGGTACGAGTACTGGCCGTAAATCAGACAGCTTTGGACCTCCCGGGATTGGCGACGACTCGGAACATGGCTTTGACGGAAGTGGATGAGCGGGATGGATGCAAGAAACAGGCCTAGGGTTGGGCGAATGCAAATCTGCTGAACGCGCGCAAACGAGAGTGGACAAACTGTTTAGAGTTGCAGACTGCACGAGACGATCAAGCCACGAACACTCCTACAATGCGGATGAAGTGATGCAATGATTGCCCCCCAGGACATATCTGACGAGCATTCTCCGAGAGAGATAGGAGAGAAGAGAGCTGCCGTGACGGAACACTCGAACGGTCGTCATGTTGATTGATGCGGCTTCAGCACGATTGCGTAGCACCCTCCGTTTCGAGTGGTGGTGGTGATTGCTCACCATTTCGTGGGGTGCTCATCTCATACCACCGAGGGCACTCCGCGTCTTCTTCGAGAGCGTCTCACCTTGATCTCACATGAAGCATGCCACCAGGGAATCGCTGCATGCTCGGAGGGATTTGGGTAGCGCAGAGAGAAGGCCATCGGCAGAGCGCCGGTCAATGCCTGAGCCATATGTAGCCCACGCCAGAAATGGGGCAAGCGCAGCGAGGCTGGTGGGTAGTCAAGAAGTGGGACAATGTCATCGCATGTACAGTATGGACGTAGTTGCGTCGGAGCGGCCATCGATTGGCCTGACTCGATTTCACCTGGCCTTGCCAGGACGCTGCATCTTGGGACCCTTGAATATTCAATGATGACGCCGGCTTGGGTGTCGCCAGATCACATCGCAGAACGGTGTGACGATTGGGCCCATCCATTCTCAGGAACTACGAGTAAGTATGCCACGCCTTCTGATCAACAACCGGCATGACTCAGTGGGAATGTCAGATGCCCGCAGAACTGTGCATCTGGCGAGAGCCTTCGAGCTCTTCCTGCCGGCGTGCATCTGGGCGTGCGGCGAAGAGAAGGGATCTTAAACTTCGGCGGGGCGCGCTTAGTGGCGTGGATAGCATGAGCACTGGAGCAGTCAAATATCGGTCCGCACAAGCTGCCCACTGCCAGGCCGACTATGGGTTTTAAGGATCATGCAAGCCCGGCGTGAGTGCCATATCCAGGGAACAGGGTCGTCTTAAGCGGTCTTTTTGGAGCCAGTCAAATCGCGCTCATTGACGTCTCCTCTAATTAGCTGGAGGCTTTGATAGCGTGGGTGGCCACAGTACTTGGTACAGAGTGGGTGACCTCTGGAACCCTCTCGGCCTACTTCTTCCCGGCAGAGGCGTCCTGCTGATTGCCGTAGCCGGACGAGGCAGGATTCGAGGAGCACGCTGCCTGTTCGTCGTCGAAGACATCGGCTATGAAACCGGATGGTAATGCAAACAATAATGAAATATCAGTCAACGCATTTGGTCAAGTCTGTAACCGCCGCCATGCGAGACAAGTACCACATGTAGCGCATGTTCCACCATCTGAAGCAGGTATACGCGCGCAGTGGTATTGCCTCTCGGGAATGTCACGGAAGCCGCCCTCGACCGGAGGAGGCAGTGAGGGAAATAATGGCATTTTGAATTCTTCATCAGCGAAAGTCGACTGTGCGCATAGGGGCGGACTGTCATGTCTGTGGCAGAAAATCAGGCAGATAACCTCTGGTAGGAAGACGATAGAACTCTAGAGTAGATACCTACTCTGATGCCCTGGCATGGACGCAACTTGTTCGCGGCGATGAGGTTGAAGCATTGGGGGGCCTCTTCTCGAAAACAACCCGGAGCACGAGCGCGAGTCCAGGCTACCTGACTGCCGGGACGCTTGATGGATTCTGTGCATGAACCTTCGAAAAAAGAAGTGGTCCAGAAGCATGCCACCGATTTCCAACCCTTGGGGGCGCGATATTCCCACCTGGGCTCCACCAAGATTCATACTTATGGGCCCCATGGCCACCAATACGCAGTACCGAGGTCGGGCCTTCTTGCTGTCCTGGACCCAGCACGAGCTCAGATGGCAGCCTCCCTTGATGACGAGAGTCGGAGGTGAAGGCCTGCCGCAGAAAGAATTTGCAGATTGCAGCGAAGCGTCTGCCGGTGGCTATTTCGTGTGCAACTCTAGAAAATCCTGTAGATGCTCGCGTGAGCACTGCTCTTTGGAAGATTCAACATCGGGGGGCAATAATGAATTGCTTCTTGCGACATGCGACAAGGACCCGGCCCACTTCCTGAGGGGTACTTGGATCCCCATAGATTTCACTGCGGCACATCTTGTACCCCGGTACCACCGTAGTTGGATGGAAGGATCAAACTCGGGGCGAGCGCTCCCTCCCCAGCTCCCCGTTCATAATCACCGAACTCCAGGAACTCTCATGTGAAAATCGCCTGTTCTGAGAAACATCAGCTCGTGTTTGCTCACCCCCGTCAGTCAAAATCTCGTGCTCGCATGCCATCTTAATGTATTCCAGATACTGTAGCTGATCTGCGACCCAACACGCTGGGCACTCGGTCAGTGGCGCGCATCGGCGCATTGTCCAAGCCAGAGGCTCCTTAGGCTCATCAGGCTGAGAGACGTACAATACCCATCAGGCTAAATCGCTGAACAAAACCCCGAGATGGCCTGTGCGAAGAGTGGTCGCAAGTGGAACTGCAGCTTCGGAAAAGGGATCGCAAGGAGCGGCAGCTAGAGAATGCTGAACCTTTAGCCTGACCATCTATTCCAAACGAAGCAATAATCCCACTCTCCCGCATGGTGGCGCTTGCACACAAGTATTTGACTTTCAGAGATGCAGCCCAAGACAATCCTGGTGAATGCTTGCGTTGTACTGTTTTGCGATTTTTTTGTTGCTGCTTCTTGGATTAGCCTCCGAAGACCTCGAGTGAAGGTCGCTTGCAGTACAGAGTACTTGTATAGGACAATTGCATGAATTCCATCGTGGCAGGCAACTTTGCGTCGCCCATGATTCATTGATTGACGCAAACCCATTTTCAGGAGTGGGGCTCGATTTTACACAGCATGCGTTGCCCTGGATGTCGCGCGTAAGCTCAACAAAGCATGTGCTCCTTTCCTCGACTCGTAAAGCATTGCTCCGTATTGCGCTTCCGAACGTTTCGCTTCGGTGCTTCTCCGATTTCCGGCCCGAGGAACGTGAGATACCCCAAAAGACTGTAAGCAGCGTGCCAGCTCAAGCACATGGCAGGTGTCCATTTATCGCTCAACGAGTGGTGTGCCTCGAAAATAGCATGTTCGAAGGCCGGATGCTTCAATTTCGAATCTTGCTTGATCTTCGGTCTAGGCTTTGACCTAACCACGCACCCACGGCCTTGGAGCTTTCGAGGTAGTACAGGGGCCCCTTGCTTGTACCACTTCCTGTCCCTAGCGCGGGGGTACACAGCACGCACTTTTGCATGTACTCGTACCTTAGGTATATTGCGAGGTTATGTATGCTACCACGCCTGCATCGACGAAGGCAATGGGCTGAGGATTGGAAACGGCAGTTTCCGTTTTGAGGAGTGTTGGATACTTTGCTGGTTGGACGATGAGAAAATGAAAGCCAGGAGGGGCTGGCTTCTTCAGGTCATTGCGCTGAGGCCAGTACAAAGTACCTTGATCTCTCGCACTTTTGACACAAAATGACAATCCGGTCATTGGATGCTGGTAGAGCGCCAATGGGATTCGTCCAACCGGTAACCAAGTCAAGAACATCGAGATTGAGACAGTGGTCGTCTTGGTGTCCCGTCCAGCCATTGCGAGGCAGCGGCGCGAGCGTTCGAAGATCTGACGATCAGTACTCGTAGACATTGATCGAATATCGAGATCGGCGCAGGAACCGTAGCCTAACTCGGTTCTGATCACCCTTCGACATCAGTCAAGAGTGAGTACGAGTACTGTACAGAGTACCGAGCAGACAAATCATCTCAGACCGGACTGGTACCTGAATTCATCATATTACGCCTATGCACTCTTTTTACGAGAAGGTATGCCATATTGTTTGAGCTTATGGAGCTTGGGGACTCTGTCGCCGAATTCAAAATGCTTCATAGTCACCTCGCTCCGGTCAAAAGGAATGCTGGTCGCTGATGGAAGTGCCTCGCTAGATCGCCCTCCATTGAGTTGACATTAAAGTAGTCAATTTCTTATCCTGTATTCTTGCGTCCACGACTGGCAGGCCACGTTGACCTGGATCTGTTCAATCACAAAACTTGCATACCGCATGTCCAACAAAGCCCGAACAGCGCGTACACAAGTAAGCTTCGGATGGCCGGTTTCCAGGCTCACCATTTGATGGTGTTGATATTGCCAGACGAATGAGAGAAATCGCTAAATCACCCGAAGCCGATGTACCTGCCACTGACTCACCGTCTGGATGTGCACGATCAATGACAAACGTTTCCTGTCCCCCTGACCTTGTCGGCCGGAGAAACGGCACCGTCACTGCAGGTACTCCTGCGAAGTGAGCCGAAGTCGATATGTGCAGTCAATGGACACGCAAAGTTGTTGGCCCCGTCAACTGTTTTGAGAGCAGCATTCCCTTCCGTGCTTTTCGCACACGCGATAGTAAGGCACGTGAGATCCGAAAGTTGGACCGAGAAAAAGAAATATCAAGTTCTTTTGCGAGCCTTTGCTCATTTCGGCCGGATCAAATGGGAACAGTGAGGCATCGTTGCACAGCTTTCGTCAGCATCGTATGAGGACGGCCTCGATTGCCTCGCCGGAGCAGCAACTGGTAACTTGTCGTGTGCAGCATATCGGGCAAAGTCCGAATCGTTGAACTTGGGAGGTCGTAAGCGGAGTCCCCGGCACTGTCGTCGCGCTGTCGAATGGGAGAACGAGGAGGGTGGGATGATGGGCGTATAGAGTCCAGTTTCCAGATCGAGACTCCTTTGATTAGCTCCAGTGTTAGCTGCTTTTCCAAGCATCATCTTAGGCGACGAACGAAACCCGTCCCCATCCTCAGATTCCGGTTTGGCCCACATACGCGCCCCTGCAAGAGAGGGGGACCTTGCCCCCAATCGGTCCTTGGCCGATGAGTGTCGGCGACTCCACAGCAAGCCTACCCGGGAATTCTCCAACCCCAAGTACCCCGACAGCAGCGCGTGTCACTAGCATCAGTTTCGAAAGCTGATTGTTGAGTGAGGAAGTTGAACGTCCCAAAATCCCCTTGAAGAACGTGAACAGTTGGTTCTAGAACAAGGCAAGCATGGACCAGAGTTCTCGGTTGCTGGAAAGATTGGGGATCGCTGGTGAGAAGCAAAGCCCAGAGCCACTAGCAACCACGGGCTGAAGTGACATCCATCCCTCGAAGAGTCCTGGATTGGAAATGAGTCGCCTCCCCACGCTAGTGTAAGTTTCTCCGTTGCTGCTGGCCGCCACCAATTCCCGCACGCCGTCGCTGCTTACCTCCTAGCCTGGAGAGCGAAGTCCGCAAACACGGTCGTGCATGTGTTGAGGACGCCGCTTGCGACAGTAATCGTCTCATGTGAGTAATGTGATTTGGTCAAGACCAGTCGACTTGATCTCGGCTGAAGCGTTCGGTATCTTGTGAGAAATCAACGCTGCCGCCGTGGTCAATGGCTGGGTCGCACGTCAAGAGTGTCATTCTGAAAGCGGTATGAAGCTCGACGCAAAGGTTTGTTGAGATCCCACACGCCCAACGACCTTATGAGCGCCAAGCATGCCCTGACTGGAACCGAACAGCAACACAGGGCCGTCGGTGTTGCCCAAAATTCCGCCGAGGAGTCACAACCTGGGAAGTCGACGGTTATCCTGCACGGAGAGCCAGCAAGGGAAGCCTCACGAGGGCAGTCGCGCAGTTGGTGACCATAGACTCTTTTAAGTACAGTAGTGCCAGATTTTCCGTCGGCAAATGATAAGGGCAAGGAGATTAGCGACTGCTATTTCCCAGAAACGTATCGCAACACTGGTCAAGTGATAACAAAAAAAATTGATTGTGTTCATGGACTCCATAGGCTGCGACTGCCCAGTAAGGGAATCGGAACGCTGGTTAGGTGATAAGTGTACGACCCCGCGATAACACTCCGGGCCTTCGTTTGCCGGCCAGATAAACAATCTGGGGCAAGGTCCTCAATTCAGCAGGTCATTGCGGGCTCGATGGCATTATTTTGGGTCGGCCATCCAGTCACCGCCTCGAAACGGGCATGTTGATATCTTCTGTCTCAGTGTTGTGTTGCATTCAATTCCTATCTGTTGACGTGGCTCCATCCTTATCGTTGGCGGCGCACTTGACTCCAACAACTTGTGCGACCGGCCGCCAGGATCACCACCAGAGAACTCGAGGATGGCCGTGATAGCGACAGTCTCCGCCGGGGGTTTGATCCTGAGAGTGTTGGACGACTTGTTATCTTCGATTGGGTGCATTGCCGGCCTTGCCCACTCTCTGGACAACGCAGCAGATGTAGTTCGGGTCGGGGAAGATGATAATTTCCTGGTGTTTCGTCCGCAGCCTGAGCAGCTGGACTTCGTCCTCGCTAGAACCACTTTCCGCGTCTTCTTCGTAGCTTCTTTCCTTGTTTGCAGGATTTGTGCCTTCTCCATAGGTATCTGCCGTGAATGCCCCGTTGGAACGCGGCCCTTCTCGCGATGCGGCCCCGAGAGTCTCTCCCACCACATTGGCGTTATTCACGAATTGGAAAATAGACGAAGCCAGGATTTCGACGGGCCTTGCACCCTGCTGGGCCTCTGCGGACTCTTCTGGCTTCTCTGCTGTAGACGCTCCTCCTCTCTCCGATCCGTCTGAGCCACCGGTCGATCCCGGCACCTGCGACCACTGATAACCTGCAGATGTTGAAACACCTCTCTCTTCTGACAGCCCAATGCCAGCCGCTTTTATAATAGAACCATCTTTGCGGGATAGGATAAGGGTGGACTGGACGTTTGGCCTCTCTGTCAAACCGCGTAGCATAGCATCGATGGAGGGGCCGTTCAAAGTCTCCTATTCGTACACAGTATTGATCAGTACCAAGTTGCTCAGGCACTGGACCACAGGCTACCAACCCTTTCAGCTTGAGCCATCCTGCGCAATTATGGCACAGCTTGTGTCACTCATCTAGTACCTCCGCGGAGTACGTCACTCCGCGATGCTAGAATTGCAAGAGCTTGATCAAACACCGACAGCGACGTCTTCCCCCTCTCCTTCCAAACGCTGGAGGTCAATTTAAGAAAGGAGTAGCCGTGGCGTAAAGGTCAAAGGCAATAGCGTCATGCAATCGAAAGGCTGGAGCACGTGAAGCGTGGCGAGGTAGCGTTCCCGAGCTCAGGGTTTCTGTTACAAACTGAATCCATACCCGTGGAATTCGAGAATCACTTGCAGGATTGACGCGATGAGTGCGCGGCTCGGCCCGCCAACGTCGAAAAAGCTTATCTTGCATCTCCGCTGCCCGCCACCTGGAGAAAATCTTCCGCTCGTCGCTTTCCGGGCCTCTGTTTCCCCCCTTCGCGAAAGACATCGACTCGCGAAGATGGGATCGAGTGCGAAGAAGAAGAGGGAGAAGAAGAAAGACTTTCAAGTTTGATGGCCCCTCTCAGAACTGGGCAACAATCTAGCTAACGCCACCACAGAAACAGAAATTGAAAGTTGGCAAGACAAGACCCAAGGCGGACAATCATACTGATACAAGCTTCCGGGCCAAAGGTAGGCACCAATTCCACTAAGTATGCATCTCGCTGACTACGCGTCGAGCAATCGTTCTGAATCAGCAGCTCGACGTTACCGCGCCGACTCAATCGTCGGTATTCCTTCACCAAGTCTCTCTGCTGAACTCACGTTCCGATTCTCAGAGAAAAGATGCACTCGCCTACTTGACAAGTTATGTTGCATCCACCTCGTCAGAAACAGCCCTACCAATCACCACCGGTTCTCTTCTCGGCAGCATCTATCCTCTTATGCTAGATGGGTCGTCGGGGGTTCGAAATCAGCTGCTCAAGCTGGTGCTCGCATTGCCAAAAGAAGACGTTCGAGACCATGTCAGCAGGGCTCTGCCATATGTTCGCGCTGGCATGACACACTTGTCGCGAGATGTCCGTGCCACGGCGATTGACTTTCTGTCCTCTCTTATAAGAATCGCGGGAACGGAACTGGTATCCTGTGCCGGCGGTTGGCACCAAACGCTGGAATGCTTTACGACGGTTCTCGGATGGAGATCGGCCTCCAACCGAGCCTCATTTGCAGGAGACATCAAATCTACGGCTCGAATCATTCATGTCCTCGCTGATTTCTTGCATGCGGGTCTTGTCACGAACAAGTTATCTTCTGCCGAGCCCGACCGACGGGTAACAGACTTCCCCTTGTGGCAGGTTGAGACGCTTCTCATTCCCGCCAGATCGAACGCATACGCTCATCTGAATCTCTTTGGTCCGCAAGCAGAGGATGACAGTCAGATGCTCGACGACCAGGAGGAGAGATTACAAAACTTCATTCACCATTTCCGAGACCACGTCCTCGCAGGTATCGAGGCAGCCAGGAAAGAGGGCGGAGAGCTGGGCCGCGCCGCAGGCTTGCTGGTCAAGACATTGGAGCATGCGCAGAATACCTGAGTCGTAGATCTGTTGCTCCGCTTGCAGAACTGTCCGTTCTCTCACAGGCTACGACCACGGCTTCTGCAGCATCCTACAATCTCAAGCAAAGGATCAAAACACTCGCCACCCTTCGCCTCCACTAATCATCTGCTTGGCTTTATCGGCGTGTTTCTCATTCATCGACACCCACACGTCCGAAGCATCCTCCACGGGGTTGGTGCCGAATTTCCCTTCACAGAACGATAGTAAACGGCGTATCTCGCGGAGAGAGACACCCGCTAACTCGTCCTCGCCCGGGACATCCTTTTTCGAAGAGACTTGATCAGAAGTAGCCTTTGCTGACAGGAGAGAATTCTTGTACGCTTCAACTCCGTCGAGGAAAGACATGGCACTTTGGAATGCTTCCTCTGAGGAAGTCATTTGGTTCGAGGGGTGGTCCTCTTCAGAGTTCATCCGCCCCCATACCCACTTGAATACCTCCGAGTCCTTCACATCCCTGTACCATGCCCTGGCATTGTCCAAATCTCCTTCAATCCGATGGAGCAAGCCATGAAGATACATCGCCTCCCATGCCGGTGCAGCTTGCATGTGCCGCAGGAGAAAGTGTGCGGCCGAAAGATCCATGTTCAGGATATGCAGACCCGACTCGAGCACAGGGTGCATTGAGAGGTCGGAGATAGTATGGCTGGGCACATGGGGTTTGCACGGCGAGACGGGAAGAGAAAGAACATGATGTGGAGATGCTGGCGGTAGGAGCGATTTCAGTGTTGCAGTGTAAGAGTTAGAGGATGATGGGTCCAAAGACATACTAAAGAACTGATACGGAGAGAGTGGTGTTCACGGAGCCCGTGTTTGCAACATTGATCGAAGTGCAAATCGTAAAGGCCTACTCAATAGTGTCGGCCCTGTCGAGGCGACAAGACGTCAAGTCGACAAGGTGTCAAGACGTCATGATTTTGATCTCCAATGTTGAAGCCTTCTCCCGCATCACGCATGTGAACGGTGATTGTAAACGCCGGTGACCAGCCGGGCGTCGTCTGTGCACGTTATGTTATCCTGGCGGAACATACAGAGGACCCCTGTAGCGCCGTCAGACCTACCGGAGAGGCTCAGTACAAAACTTTGCCAGCTTCAACTCACGACCGATCCCGAAGCGCCAGGCTGCCCAGCCTCGCCAACCCCGCCATGGCTTGCCGACCTTGAACGCAGCCAATCAAAAGCATAGCCGACACCGCACTGAGACCCCGATAAGATAAGATCACGCGCACCTCAGCCGAGGAGACGTTTGCCAGTCGTCAGTCGCCAGTCACCATTTCATTCCCGACCGCCGTGCTGGCAGTCCAACACGACCGCCGTGTCTGTGGTCAAGTGAGCGATTTAGCTAAACAATCACGCCACGAGCCGGTAGCTACGCATTCCAACTTGGCCCAGTCAGCGAGCACGAGGGATCCTGCCTCGCATGACATCCCCGCCGCGTTCTGAGCTTCGTTCACACCAAGAAGTCCAGGAGACGTTCCTCACCTTCCAAACAGAATACGCATTGACGAGCCCGCGTGACGGGGAAGAGAAGGAGAAAAGAACCAGCTCACGGAATTTTCTCAGTTTCGAATCGTCCTCTTCGAAAGATGAAGCTCCCATCTGCCGCCCTCACCGTGGTGCCGCTCGCCCTGAACCACCTCGCCCTGGGTGCTCCCGTGATAGAGGCAGAACCATCCTTGGACGTGAAACGATTCCGAGCCCGAATCCCTCTTGAAGGAGTCCAAAGCATGGACGGCTCTTCACCATCCCAACTCCACCTCCATGCACCGCTTCTTCATGAGACCGCCGAACAATTTCACGACCAAGGGCCAGACCAAGGCGACGTAAGCTCGACCTCCATCCCCTCCCGCTACCAGTCCACCCTCCTCGCCCGCCGGCTCCTCCATCTCTCCTCCCACGGGGACCTCATCACCGTGTTCCCCACGGCGGCAAACCTCTCGTCGCGGATCCCCGCCTCCGTGGCGTCGACCCCGATCGGCCTCCCAGAATACATAGCCACCTGCGAACAGGAGGAGTCATCTTCCCACGCCGCCGACCCGACCATCCTGTCCCTCAAGATCTCCACCGCGACCCGCAACGCCGAGGCCGGCTCCAACGCCACGTTGTCCCTGAGCTGGTGGGACGAGTTCATCCACCTGACCGGCCATCCGCCCTTCGCGCTCGCGAACCTCCCGCGCCTCAGTCTGACGGGATACCTGGAGGAGATCCCGCCCGAGGACAGCCCCGCGAGGGTGCTGGAGGCGTGCTTCGTCCGGAAACACAAGGACAGCGTCATGTGGTTGCCGGGCCGCAAGTGGGCGGCCCACGAAGGCGTATGGACCAGGCTGGTCGTCCAGGAGGCCTATTGGATCGGCGGCTTCGGCGATAAGAATTACATTGGCTGGTTGGACCCGGAGGAGTGGAGGGCCGTGCGGAAGGAGGAGTGGGAGGACGTCAGGCTACCCGGGGAGAAGGCTTGAGATGAGATGCCTACGACCGTGGAGTTTGGCCTTGCAGATGTAGGATGCTGTATGCAGGATGCAGGATGCTGTATGCAGGATGCTGTATGCAGGATGCTGTATGCAGGATGCTGTATGCAGGATGCTGGCTGAATATAATACAAAACGTTGCATGAACACCTAAGGGTTGGAATAGAAGTCCAGAGCCACCACCGGTGAGAGATGAGGGAGTTGTAACGGCCCGCAAGAATGAACCAGATTGGTTACACGGAGTACGATCGGCTCAGCGCAGTGAGTGACCGGTGATGGCATGATGTGTGCGGCCCATCGTCTTGTGCAAGTGGTGGTCGCCACGGCCCTCCTCCGTGCTGGCATTCCATTTCTTTGCATCGATACGGAGTACTCGGTACACACTGAGCATATATGGGTATATATATATATATTTAAACCCCGCTCACCCCGAACAGTCGTCAAGCCAGATGACAAAATAAGTGGCACACCAAAATAATGACAAGTCGAGATCAGGTTTCTTCATCGCTGGTTGCTCGAAAATTTTGGTGCTAGCTGTTATATAGAATTACATAAGGATATTCTAGGGTTTGTACACTACTCGTGTATACCAATACTATACAGCATCATCTCAGAACGTTTGGTTGAAAATTGGCATAGAAGTATGATCTATCTGGTGGTGATCTGGTCTGACCACTAAAGTGTGTTACTTTTTTTGTCACCTGGCTCGTCGTCTGCCACCACTCTTTCGCTGACTCATCACCCGCCGCTTTACTCTCCACCTGCTCTCCCGCTAACGACTATTTAGTCGATTCGCTCCCTCGTCCGCTCTCTCGTCCGCTCTCTTATCCTCCCTTCTTCTCTTTCGCGCTCCCTTACTACTCCCTTCTACTCCCTCACGGCTCTAGCCCGCTCTTACGGTATTCGCTCGCCTATTAGGGGGGCTCTTATTTAGGATTTAGTCCTATAGTTTTGACCTTTACACCTCAAACCTTGTTGGATTCCTACCTTTGGTCCAGAAAGCGTCGCCTCGTCGATCAGCTCCAGTCGAATAGAAGCGCAATGATGAGACAGCCAGGAAATACGAATCATAACCGGCAGCCGCCTGCACTTCGAAAGCTTATGCCGGACAGAAACTAAGGCATTGGGGTATGTAAGCTCCCTGCAAGGCAAGGTAGGCTACGAGATAGATGCGCCCTCACAACAAGTACCGGACCAAGCCACTTTAAACACAAAATTCCCAACACGGCTAAAAGAAATCAGCTAGAAGATTCCGAAGTACTATCCTCTTCTTCCGCTGACCGCACTAGACATGTTTCGATACGATATGTAGTGATCCACTATGGCATGCCTTGGTTCGACAGCCTCAGAAAACTTCCTTTACGAGTACCAAATGTATTCAGTTCCTCGTGATCCGCCGGGACCAGGAGAGTTCTACGACCAACATCGTCAACTGTGGAGTGCTCAGGCTAGTGCAACCTCGCAGACTCCCGTGCGGCTGGGGGTAGCCTGCCAGCGTCCTGGGTGCCCAGCTGTCGGCTATGTCTAGCCTCTTCGTTTCCTCAAGCACCGAGATGCGCCTGAGCGGGTCTCCCCAAACAGGCGTGGAGGCATGGGGTTCGAGTGAATTTATGACCTCCCCGCGAACCCCGGATTTGGTCCTTGTGGGTGGTGCATTGCGTTGCCGATAGCCGACCCGCACCATGGAGAGCAAAGACCGTGAGATTTGCTCGATTGAGATGCATCAAGGGGGCAGTGAGGGTGCAGTTCCCATGATGCCACCTTTGACATCGCTGAGAGAAGCCTTGGGGAAAGACTTGCCTCCCAACTACTACCGGTCCCTACGCTTTATTGGGACCCTCATCGTGAGCCTCTTGAGTCGAGTGTCTTTCTCCAGGACCACAGCCGAATTGCGAAGTCATGCAGTCTGGGATATAACATTGCCAATCTTGGATATGTGCTCTCAGCTAATTCCATGGCGAGGATCAATACCGACATTGGGCCTTCTGACCATCTCATCTGGATCGAGCTTGTGTATACCCTCACCCTCGGCATCCTGCCCCCTGGAAGATCTGGGCGCCGCTCTTGGTGCTTCGGGCTCAATTCGCAGTACCTTTGCCGCTGTTGCAAGGATGTTGCCACCTTCAGGAGCGAGCTCAATTCGGTCCGAAAGATTGCTAACTCTTTGCCGCAAAGCTGCTATCTACTCGGCAATCTTAACGGCGTAGTTGACCTCTTTAACGCCTCCTGCGGTCTCTCAAGCCGCTGTTGAAGCGGGATTACCTCTTCAGTCCCTCCCATCTTGTTGAAACAGTACTCAAACAATATAACAGCTGTGCCAGGAATGAATTCAACCACCGCAAACGCCGTGGACTCAGCTGTGGCAAAAGCTGCGGCTCAGTCCTTCAGGTAAGAACAACTCGCCGAAGGGGAACTTGGCTGACTGCAGACCAAGCTATGTATGGTACACCGTTATTGTATTCGGTGGTGTTGCCACTATTAGCTCCTACTTCACTATCGACTATGGTGTATACTTTACAGACACTGTTGCAAGGAAACTGCAACACCTACACGTTGACAAGAATGCCGAAAAGAAAGTAGATGGACACGTGCTGGAGGCTTAGGAGAGGCATCGAAATGGAGATGGCCTCCTTGTAGTGATGATGTGTCTTGGAGTCATTCAGGGGCAGACATCAGATATCTGAAAGCCTGCCTAACAGAATACATCTTTCCAAGCCCGTATCCCAACACAATTCGTGGATGGATCCTGTGCCATTCACCGCGAGCTTGTAAACCACTACGGACGACTGTTTATGCTGTAGTATGCGTGAGCAGAGCCCGTGATTACACTCCAAGTCACATTCGATGAGGCTTAGGGCGGTATGGCCAGACTCCGTTATATCTTGACGAACACCCGAAAACACTCCTGGCGGATGATTTTTTCGACTCCCAGATTGAGACATATCAGTCTCAAATCTCCTACAATAAGCCCGGATAGGCACAAAGGGAGACGATTCATGTCTTGAGGAGTCTGGAAAACGAAGCAAGGACAAAAATTAATTCGGTTTTTGAAGGGACAGCACGGTCATGTCGATGAAATACAGGCCAACAGGGCACCTCGGCTTGAGCCATTGGTCGGTCATCCTCCCTTATGGCACACTACCGCACCCCGAATATGTGGCTAGGCGTCGGACAAGGCGCGCCTACGTTGCCATGTGACATTTTAGCCATCAGCCAGCTCAATCTGGGCGGTATTGTAGGCTTTTGTTTCAGATTCAGCGTCCCCAATTAGTTGAGGCTGTTTCCGAGACGCTCGGTTGATGAGTTCCTCGTCAGGAAGAGCCTTGTCGCCGTCAAAGATCTTCGCAATTTCCTCCAGACTGAATCCTTTGGTTTCCGGGAAGAAGAAATATATCGTGGTAAAGATCACGACGAGGAACCCATCGAACACGATGTAGTACTTCCAACCAATGCGCTTCATTCCGACGGGGTTCGTGAACAAGCTAGCAAAGTTGAATGAATAGTTAGTTGCAAGGGTGAGAGCCACGCCTTTGGTTCTCAGCTCGACTATCGACTCCTCGTTAGCGACCGGGGTTGGGCAACTGCAGCTTTTGAAGGAGTCCTTACAGGGAAAGATTTCGACTGGGTATGCCACGACCATGTTAACCCAGCAACAGGCAAAGGCCATGGCGAAGATGAAGACGAAAGCCACGAAAGCATCGGCAGCAGCATGGTTGTCAGCGTCGTTTGCGAAGACCCCCGCGCAAGTGGTGAGTGACACCCAGCTCATAAGCATAGCTGGATTCTCGAGTAAGCAACCAGCCTTCCGGTGGCGAGAGGACTTTAATGAGACTTACAACCCACGGAAATCAAGAACAACGGACGTCTTCCCAGGATATCGACGAGCTGTGCGCCTCTGAAGTCGATCAGTCAGCATCACCTGGTTTCTCGGGTGCCGGGAGACTTACGCAACGGCCGTGATCCATCTCAAACACTGTAGACATGCATTGATGAGAGTTTGACTGGTTGCTGAGGTGATGCCGACGCTGTCAAGCATCAACGTCAGGTAATAATCAACCACCAGGGTCCCGTTCAGTTGACACCAGGCGCCAGTCATTATCCCGATTGCTACGCGTTTTCGATTGCCGGGGGTTTTGAGTAACGAAAGCCAGCTTTGATTGTTGGTATTCTCTTTTTCGAGGCGGATCGTTTCTTGTATCTCCAGGATTTCCCGCTGGACAAGAGGGTGATCTACCTCGCCTCCACAGTGGTAATCAGCAAGAAATGCCTCTGCTTCGGCCGTCCGGTCCCGGCTCACGAGCCACCTGGTCTGGGTTAGCACAAGCCGTGAGCGGGGCCAGAGTCCTTACCTCGGGCTCTCAGGGACCAGATGCAGAAGGGACAACTGGATCAGCGGGCAAAGGACCTGTAGAGCACTGGGAATGCGCCAGCAGGCGTTTGACTGGATGCGCCTGGTACCGAAGGTGACCCAGGCGGCGATCACCGAGCCAAAAAAGTAGAACGAATTGGAGAGGTAGGTGAGTCTCCCACGGTGAGTGGGATAAGCGAGCTCGGTCAAGAGCACAGGCGAGGCGGCTTGCGCAGCGACGCTAAAGTATCCCACGACGAGACGAGTGACCACCTAACGGGCACTCAGTGATGGCCTCCAGAGAAGGGGGAGCCTGGGGATCAACCCACCAGCATTGCATAGCTCTGCGACGCGGCTTGCAGGGCCGATCCGACGAGAATTCCAATCAAACCAAAATAGATAGGGAACTTGCGGCCAAATTTGTCCGACAAAATGGACGTTATTGGCAAGCTCACCACACCGCCGATGGGGTAGATCGCATTGATGAGACCGAGATGGACGCCCACTGGGTTTCCAAAGTAGTTGCGCCAGACGGGGAGCGATTGTAACCCGTTCATCATGGAGCCTGTTAACACGGGTGGGTCAGCAACAAAACGCACCGGACCACGAGGTCCAGAGCCCATACCATCGAAGCCTGCCGTCGCGGCCGAGAGCAAGAGGATGAAAATCAGGCCGTTCAGTCGTTTCAGGTGAGTGATTGTCCACCAGTGTCCCCTGCCCTCCGGCATCACCTACACCTGGAATCTTAGGAAACAAGCACTGTCTTCGGGCATCATGGCAACGGACCTCGGCGAGGAGATGCCCCACGATTTTCTCATCTTTCAGTCGTCGAGCAGACGTCATGTTCGCAGACGGCCAGGGGTCAACAGCGTATTCGAGCAGGCGTCCCAGGAGGTCGAAGCAGATGCTCCCTTCTGCAGAGCGAGCTGTTCTCACCAACACCCAGCCGTAGCCTCTATATATGTCTCCACCCAATTGATCCTAACTCTAAGTGAGGATCTGGACTTTCAGGTCTGTGCTTGGAGCGAAGCGTGGGGACCACGTCGCTGAGTCAGGTGCAACGGCCGCTGGGATGCGGAGAGCGAGACTTCGAGTCCTACTCGTACGAGTACGAGGTACAAGGACCTTGACTGGAGACTAGTACCCGGAGGCTGGGTCCATTGGAAACAAAGTCAGTTAAGCTAGAGCTTAGTCAAGCCAGCGCACCGGTCGGACAGAAGCCCCCGAACCGACCCCCAGCTTCGCAGCCTGCGTGAAATGAGTCAGCCCACTGAATCACTCCCACCGACACGATCTTTCCTTCTTTGGAGCGCATTCGCTCCTGTAGTCCTTATGCATCTCCCGCCACGGGCCAATACTCAAGAATGCATGGGAAGGTCTTCGACAAGTTCCTGAGCTAATCTTGCGTGCCTGAGGTCAATTCCAAGACTATGGGCGCACCGCCTGGGCGGCGTAATATTTCTTCTGCAGCAGGCAGCATTGACATTCGAGCCACATGTGCCTTGTGGCGCCTCTGATGCGCTTCTGCAGCTTGGAGCTGCGTTGCACGAGTTCGTTCGCCTCCACGTGTGTTTTCCAGAGATATTCTTCACTCTCGTAGCGTTCGAATGACCACAATACATGATCAAGTTCCCTATCGTGCGACCATAGATACGAGTATGTTCCAGCTTCGTTGGCTTCGGCATGCTTCGCGATTGCGTCCCAGAATGGCTCTCCTTCGGCGCGTTTGCCTTCCTTGTATTCCAGCTCAGCCACGACAGCAAACGAGCAAGGAGAAATATTGTCAGGGCGGTAGAGAAACCCTGAGAAGGATTTCAACCGTCTGTTGGCCACAGGACGTTCCACCAGGTTCTGTCTCAAGCATTGTTCTTGGAGGCCGGAATATCCCACATCCCTGAGGGCCTTCTCTTCTGAACTGGCTTTCTCCTCCGGCTGGCTGTTTCGTGGTCAGCCCAAAGAAGCATTTTCATCGGGAGCAAAGCATGGACTCACGCCAAAAGAGTATAGAAAATCTGCAGGTTATCTGCTTTCCGGCCTTTCAGGACAAAGACATCTATGTCAGCCAGTGCATGGAGTTCGAGGCTTTCAACATATGCTCTCAATGTTTCCTGCAGCTGTGCATCTCAGTCAGCGAGGGATAAGAACCAGCCCTCTAAACACAAATTCAACCTACTGTTTCACTCTTGCCGGCTCGCGACTCCCATCTGCTCAACGTGATGATGTACATGCTGTGCTAATGCTTTGGTGCTGCGTCTTCCGCATGGGAAAATTGTCAAGTAACTTTCATATCGTTTTCAAGAAGCTGGGATTAGTCAAGATTGAAGTAGTGTCTCGGCTAGGCTAGACCACCTGTCGTTGAGGTATGGACGGATGTGGACTCACGGAGGGCTCTGAAGAGGATAACTGACTCAGTGGATTGCGGTGATCGCGACTAGAATCTAGGGATATTCCATCGATACAATGCCCGGGCGCAATGGATTGCTGCTTAGGAATCCAAATTGGAACCCATCGACTGCCTTTGTCTGTAGTCCCAACATACTCTACGGTTCTGAAAGCATCAAACTCTGCCTCGCTCTAGGAATCTGACTGGAATGTCCAGTACCCGGGCTCGAATGTATTCGCAGCAATTCTTCCCCAGGCAGTCGTACCCGCTGGTTGCTGTGTAGCCTCGCTCAAGATGGTCCACGAGGTGGAAGTGGACTGCTCGAAGACCGGGCATCTCGCATCGCTCAATCCGACCGCCCTTGTAGTCTTTTGCCAGTAGTTGTTTCATCTTGTCGGTGGTCAGAACGGTACGCAGCCAGTCCCATTCATCCTCGTGCCGAACGAAGATGCCGACATTGCAGTTAGAAGACTTGTCACCCGACCGCCCATATGCTATGTATCCCAATGGAGCTGGTTTTGTAGGCCCAAAGTGAGCCAGATCGGCAGGATTCTCGGTGTCGCTGGACTGCTGCTGGCCCTGAGGGTATTCTTTCGTCAGCCGCGGCGGCTCAATCCTCACCGCGTCGCCACTAGGGAAGTGGGCAATCTCTTCGACAAGGCTTTGACTGAGTAGCGTCGGAAAGTACTCAAAAAAAGGTTTGCCAGTCGCTTGCCTCATGTCGATGGCCATGGTGGAGCCTGGGTAGCCTTGGAGGAGGTTCTCGATGCAATAACGCGCGAACGACCCCCGGTCTGACTCGACCAGGCCCCCTGCCGAGAGGATTTCTGGAGTCCTCGACTGGGCGAAGATGCGCATGTCCACCGTGGCCTCGTCCTGGCTCTGGGGGTTCTCGGCCACCACTCCAGCCATGGTGAAGTTGAGGCACGAAAAGTGTTTGACGTTGTCGCCCATGGTTGCTAGGGTCTGCCTCTTGACCATTTCAAACTTCTCTTGGATGTCAAGGCCCGTCAGATAGAAGTGGAACTCAGCCTGATATCCTCCCTTGGCTGTGATTCCAACCCTTGTCGTGGGCGGTGGTGGAAGACCTGTAAAGGCTGTCAGCCTCGCACCATTTCAAGCACGAGCAAGGGTGCGTAACCTAGCTTACCTTTAACGCCTGAGACCTTGACCTCATTTTTCCCAATGCTGCTCACCTGCATAGAATGGAGATAGGCCGTGACGTCGGAGTTGTAGTAGTGAAGCCCCTGAATTTCGTACATGAGTTGACTGATAACCGTCTCGGGCGAGATCAGGCCATCTCTGCCCTGCTCCATGGTGATCACGGCCTCCCCTCGATGGTCAACGATGGCGATAGGATAGCCCATATCTGTGTCGTGTACTCCCAGTTGCTTGAATCCAGAAAAGTATCCGCCAGTCGCGTAGGTGCTGCATTCGATGATATGCCCAACCATCAAGGCGCCGGCGAGCTCGTCCATGTTGTCTCGGGTCCAGCCATGCCAGTACATGGCTGGCCCGACGCAGACAGAGGCGTCGGCCACTCGCCCGCAGATAACAATGTCGGCTCCAGCACCGAAGACGGCGGCGATGCCGCTTCCACCCAGGTAGCACTGTGCACATATCGGTTCGAGCCCCCATTCACTCAAGGTCTTGCCGGTAGAGAGGTTCACAAATTTCTCTCCTGCTCGCATGTCAGCCAACCTGGACTTTCGAAGCTCAAAGGAGCTGGCCTGTCGACGTACCTTTTTTCATTAAATCGAAGACGGTCTCCGTTACATCGTCCCCATCCACATAACCCACCGAGAGATTATGTCCCAGACGTTTGATGAGGTCTCGGACAGCCAACGCTAACCCCTCCACGTCGCTTCCTCCAGCATTGACACAGAGCTTGATACCTTTCTTTTCCAGATGTGGCAATGCTGGTTCGAGCTGTTCGAGAAAGTATGGTTCGTAACCTTTTCCCACGAGAGATGCCTCATTCTTTCCATATTTATCTGCGCCCCGTAGTGTCATGCTTGCCTCGGACATCCAGTCTCCGACAATGAAATCCAAGTCTTCGTTCTTTGCTAGATCGTGGATAGCCCGCTTCCTGTCGTAAACCCCTATCCGTTGCCGTCAACCCATGCCATGAAGCTCGTCTAGGTCTACGGTGGGACATCTCACCTCCTGAAGCCCCTGCAATCCGCACTGGGCGTCGATGAGACCCATTCATCGTTGCTGCCATGCTTTCAAGAGAAAGAATTTGGACCATGTAAATCCCTTGTAAACGTCCTCGACGGGGAGATGACAAACGTTTCTACGTTGCTGATAGAGATCTCTGAGTCCATGGCTTGATGGTTTTTACAAGAAGTTTATTAAGCAGGTTTAGGGTGTGTAGTTGGCCGTCCCAATCGGCCTACGTCTAACAACCTGACTCAGTCCGCGTCAACGGACCTGGCTTACGGTATGGTCCCACAAGCTGGGCGATTGGCCCTCGTCGGCTGAAATCTTGCTCCCAAAGATCAATTCTGACTACGTTGCTGTTTCTCGCATTCACCGAGGATAGAACAGGTATTCTATGGCTTTACCATACGCGATCGGACAAGAAAGCGTGGAATTCTGAAGCCCATTTCCCGGCTCATTGACTTCACGGATGTTGAAGCTGCTTTGCAAGATGTAAATCCATGACTCAGGTTTTGGTTTCGTATGCGACCACAAGCCGTAGTCTGACTGGCTAGATACGCAAGGGGCCTGCCATCGTAGATTTCCAGATAGCGTTACGCTTTGTTACATGGTCTCGCCATTAGCAGTTTTAGGCAATTCACTTGAAGACCACAATCAGAAGATGTTTGTGCGGCAGAACAAGCAAGTGCTTTCGCTGTCTTCCCGCTTTTCCTGGCGCAGCTTTAACCAGAACGGCATGTTGACTTTGCCATACGATTTCTGGAGCTTGTACAATCCGACCTCGACCTTTGATTTGGCGAGGATTGCTTTTGCTTTGGCAGTATTCCTGGCGGTATCAAGTTCTTCCTGGATGGGCTTGGTGTCGAATTCGTCCAGAGCAAGCCATCGAGGACGATGGGGCGAGGGCTTTCCCAGTCGATCGTCTCTGTTGTGCCTCGCATATACGCATTTGTACCGCGTTGTCCGACGGTAACCTCCACATTTGGCCAGCTCCCTCAGATGTTCAGTTTTGTACCAGTTGTCGAATTCTTCGTCTGCCCCCTCAGGTGGGTCAACGGCATACACGATAACGAAAGGTGATCGTCCTGTGCTTTGTAAATACATCACCCCTGACAGCGACAAGTTCATGCTCATCTACTCACCCTCCTTCGTGTTGGGAGGCTCATGTATCTGGCACCGAGAATAGTACCTCACATCAAAGTCCCCCACGTCGAAAGATGTCTCGGTGGGGAGCATGTCACTGGTGACCCTGATGGACTTATATTCTTCGCTATTCACAAAGTCAAGTTCCGGACAAGGGTAGAGAGCTAGCCAAGGCCTGCCATTGGGAGGATCGAGACAGTAATATCGAAACCCGGCCGGCATGCCGCTCGTCGAAGTGGCCTCGGGGATGTGCTCTTCTTCATACCATGCAGCAAAGAGACCTTCGCTCACTAAATCAGGTCTGGTAACCTGACAAAACACCAGCATAAGGCCCGGGCCAGACACGTCCAATTTGGCCATCATGGTTGTTTATTTGGTGGAGATGACTCTCTCCGCCCCTGAGGAAGCACCTCTCTTTAAATACTGATGAACAATGGATCTTCCCCCAAGGCTAGCCATTCCAAGATGACGATGGACCATACTTTTATGATCGTCTGTTGCTCGCTAATTTGAAGGGAGCTGGACATCAGTCAGCAGGTAACCCTGACCACTGCCGTCTATAATAGCATTAGTAATTTACACTCATGTTGATCCTGCAATGACTCAAGTCTTAGTAAGTCAGCGGAGCGTGCTGTGGTCCCCGTCTTGCCTGCTGGAAATAACTCTAGCACTGGATCTACACATGAGTCAGTGACAATTGACAACACCAGGAGACACGAAAACAGAATAGAATATGATATACGCCTGATTCTGCGGCAGCTATTAGCTCCCAAGCACTGATGAGAGTTGTTCCTCG
Organism: Phialophora verrucosa; assembly: GCA_002099365.1. Lineage (NCBI taxonomy): Eukaryota > Fungi > Ascomycota > Eurotiomycetes > Chaetothyriales > Herpotrichiellaceae > Phialophora > Phialophora verrucosa. Next base: position 1,283,767 of record MSED01000015.1, on the reverse strand, counting down.
TATTCAACCAAGATTGCCTTCTTTGTTTTTGAGCTCACTACTAGAATCTACTGAGCATGAGTTTAGCGGTGAGAGGAATCCAGGAGAGGGTGGTGGCGGCAGTGGGCCTTCCTGTGATTGCGGTATGAACACATAGCAGAAGAATGTCCCAGAGAGTCCGGCTGACAAAAGAAGATATTGACCTACATGATTCTCGGAGCGATTTATCGTCTGTACTTCCATCCTTTAGCGAAATTCCCTGGACCCAAGATCAATGCAATCTCTCCAGTAAGTTGACGGGTACATCTGGAAAAAGAAAACAAAGAAGGCGTATGCTAAAGAATACAGATTCCGGGCATCCTTGCCCTCCTCAGAGGCCGACTGCCCATGGAAAATAAGAAACTCCACGACATCTACGGCCCTGTGGTGCGAGTCTCGCCCAACGAATTGTCATTCAACACCTCAGCAGCTTGGAACGACATCTACGGCCACAGACCAGGCCATGCAAACTTTCACAAGAGCTCTATCCATGTTGGCGCCGTCGATCCCCTCCCCAACGCCAGCACGCTGACCATGGCTGATGATGAAACCCACGCCCGGCAAAGACGTGCTTTGTCGCATGCATTCAGTCAACAAGCTCTGGTGGAACAAGAGGACATCTTGCTGGTCTACGTTAATCGTCTCATCAAGAAGCTTGGCGAGATGTGCGATCGAGGCGGAGCGTTCAATCTCGTCAACTGGTACAACTTCACCACATTTGACATCATAGGAGACCTGGCCTTTGGGGAATCCTTTGGCTGTCTCGACAAAGGTATGGGACGCTCGATCTGTGCCTTATGCTAGGAAAAAGTTGCTGATGTCCGTGAACCACAGGCCAATTCCACGAATGGGTGGCCCTCATCTACGAGACTGTCAAGGCCGGGGCGATGGAGCAGGCGACGAGGCGCTTCGCCGAGCCCGGGTCGACGGTTCAAAACTTCCTCGTCAATTTCATCCCGAAAGAGAAACGAGCGAGACGGCGCGATCATCTCTTGTGGAGTCAAAACAAAGTCCTCAGGTGACGTCGGACCCCTATGTCGTCTGGCCTGTACTACTTGTCATACCTGCTAACAGTGACCTCCATGGCACAGACGCCTAGAAAATACCAAGCTTCAACACAAAGATTTCACGTGGTACATCCTCGATCAGCAGAAGCGAGGGGCGATTTCGCAAAATGAAGTCATCGTCAACGGTGCTTTGTTTATGTAGGTGATCAGCTCCTCGATCTCCCAGGCTCTGGCACTGACGCCAGGAAAGTGTCGCCGGAAGTGAGACCACAGCAAATGAACTGTCTGGTTTGACTGCCCGACTCCTCAAAAACCCACGAGTATACACAAAACTAGCCAACGAGATCCGGGATACATTCAAAACCGAGGACGACATCACCAACGACGGGCTCGCCAAACTGCCTTACCTTGCCGCTTGTCTTTCCGAAGGGCTTCGCATCCACCCACCGCTTCCCACAGCTCTGATGCGGCAAGTCCCCAAGGACGGAGATACCATTGACGGCCACTGGTCAGTATCAGAATGCCTGGTCTTGTTCTGGCCGAGCTGTGCCGGCTAAATTTGATGTGCGACAGGGTCCCGGGCGGCGTGCACGTTGGCGTCGGCGCGTGGGCCGCGACCCATAGTGCCGCCAACTTCAAGAGCCCCGACGAATTCATCCCCGAACGCTGGATGGACAAGGAGTGGGAGGGAGATGATAAGAAGGCTAGTCAGCCATTTTCCACTGGACCACGTGGATGCATTGGGAAACAGTAAGGCTTGCGCCCGAACCCCGATCTGCTCCCAGACTAACCGAGGTGCTCATTCAGTCTTTCCTACATGGAGATGCGCTTGATCCTGGGCAGACTCCTCTGGAATTTCGACATTGTGTCCTCCGACGGGGCGCCACAGTGGTCACCCGAAGGTGAGATGCAGTACATGAAGGCCTACAACACGTGGGAGAAGCCGGAACTGAACGTCACGTTGAAACGTGTCCAAAGATAGACTGGTGGGATAGGACGAGCCGAAGTGGTAGAGCACTGAGCTTCAGATATATAGATGGCCGAAGTATGTTCAAGGCGCCTTCTTCTTGCACGTAGCTAGTCCTGACCGTCGTCCTGCTCCGAGGCCTTGCATTGATCATCAGAAGCAAGTCCATGGGACTCGGAACAGCTGGGCCTCTTAGTGTAATAAGTTCAGATACACCTTCAGTGGGTCGATTGCGTCGTGGTCGTTCCATTGACGGTTCGCTACTCGGGCGCCGTGGCAAGAACTCGGCCAGCTCAAAGTCATGGAGAATGTGAGATCGTCGTCCCAGTACACGTGACCGACATCATGGACGAGCTGGAGCACTAGGCAGCGTACATCCGCTTTGGTCTACACAGTTCGATGTAGAGCATTCGCAACGGTCGACAGATGGCCGTAGCAGCACTCGAATAGAACGGCCGTCGCAGGGCCGTTCCCGCGGCCTGCTCGCTGGATGACGACGGAACAATCGGGAGCCTACCCATGTATATTGTAGGGGCACTAACATCTAGGACTCCTTAGCATAAGATGCAAGCGTTGATGCTGGTGTACTTTACAGCAGAAAGTTGCAGATTCACATTCACATTTAGATTTGTCAGAGCTGGAGACATCGTGTCGCCGAAGGCCCTTCGTTCATGGTCGGCGGCCAAGCACGTTCATTTTTCACTACAGCCATCGCTGATATCCTGATCGATTGCAGCAGCGAGCTCGGGGTATCTTTGTGTGAATCGAGAACCGGCGGTCCAGTTCCGAATGTCTCGGATGTGCTCTTCGAAAGCCGGGTTCAGACTCAGCGCCGTCTCGTCTTCTTTGGCCGCGCGGCAACGCGAATTGATCAACACGCAATCCGGGGAATAGGGCCAGTTGACGGAGACGGAGGTGGAATGGAAAGCGCCAAACTCCTCCACGTGGTACAGTTCTTGGTCTTTGACCAGGATTTCTCTCACCGACGGCCTGGCACGCGCTGCATTTAGATCCGGGCCGAGTGCACAGTTGGGATGAAGGGACTTGCCATGGAACTCGGTCCATCCACGCAGGGTGAGCCACCTGCAGTTGGATTGCCCGTGGACGCATCCAGAAGGGCATCTTCTCGAATCTCTTCCTTTGAAGACTAAGCCGCCACTTGAACGACAGGCATTTAACTGGTGGTCTTGTGGAATCAAAGAATCAGATAGACCTACCATCACTGATGAATACATGGTGTAGACCGAGGCCGCCTTTTCTGGGAGGCGCGAATAGCCGGTGTAGGCTTTGACGATATCAAAGACGGCTCGACAAATAGCATGGCCACACAGTCTGGACGGCGCGTCGAAAAGGCCGTCCCAGCAGGGCAGCTCGGGTCCCAGCAGTTCATCCCACGGGATGCCTTCTGCAGCCGCACTTCGCTGCGACGCGATAAGGCCCTGCAGAATGCGGTCGGAGGGTATCACCGGCTTGAGATTGTACGGAAGCTGCTCGCAGAGGTCGACCTGGTTGCTGGACATTGGACTCCAACCCACTCGGCCAGCAGGAGGGTGGTTCGGTTGACACGGCACCTGTACAGGACTACGAACCGAACCATCTAAGGCAGCCATTAGCTTCGGGTTCCGAAAGAGTATTGGATTCGGCCAGTTGGGTGTGTGTACCTCCTGTTCCCCCGTGAGCCGAGAGATCGGTGCTCACTTCATCCGCAGTAACGGGCTCGGATAATTCGTCGTTCAATGGGTCCTGGCCGATCCGCCGTAGAATATCTGCAGCCCCATATCGGGGAGAGGTGTGGCCGATTGAGACTGGGAAACAAACCGAGTCGAAACTGACGCATTCTGAAAGAAAACTGGTCCTCACGTTCTCGTTTCGTGGCTGCGGAAACGACGTCGGACAAGCTGCTCCTGGAGCAAAACTGGCGAGTTCATATGACGCCGACCTTTCTGTTGCTCCTTCGCACGACAATAGACCACTGGGCTGAGGCAGAGGTGGCGAAGAATCCGTCTCCATTGCGGCACTCGTATTGCTGCTTGCTGGGCTCTGGGCAAGGGCGTGGTTGTTCGCATCTTGGTCCTGAGCCGACCTTCTCGGGGGTATGTCAGGGTGGAAGGCTGGCAGAATACCTGTGGGCAAGGAGGGTCGTATGGACGACAGTTCGGCGTCTGAAAAGGGCTTTTTGGTTTGTAGTTGGTTGAGTCTCTTGGCCATAGCGTGGACCTCAGCCTCCAGCTCGGAGGCCAGGCTGGCCTTCTCTTCCCACTCCAGGCATTCGGTGCTGAGGCTGTTTCGCTGAAGGGTGACTTCGTGCAGCTCCCGGGTCATCTTATCCGCGTTCTGGGACATCTTGGCAACTTCCTCCTCGAGAGCCGCGATCTTCAGTTTGGTCCTCTCTCGGAACGCCTGTTGAGATCTTCGGTCGGTCGCGCGTTTTCTCATCAGTTTCGCGGCGTCCATTGCGGTGGCCTTGCGCTTCCTTCGCAGGGAAGTGGCTCCTGCTGCGGTCTCTCCCTCGACTGTGTGTCCAGGAACCGACGGCGTTACTGGGTCTGTCATGCTTGCTCGTCGGTCGCGTCACACTCTCGGACTCGAGCCGGGGTGGTATTGCTTGCTCGCTGGGCGCGTGTCGCAGAGAAGCTGGGCTGATCATTTGCAGCCACTTGTAGTTTCCAACGAACGACTGAACACCTGCGGATGGTCGGCGGGAAGAACTCAGCAACGATGTGGGGAGGAAGGGACATGGCTGTCTGGGAGAAAAGCAAAGCTGGGGAACCTTGGGGCTTGCTCAACTGAGCCAATCCCGCCGGGATCCGGGGTACATGGCCCGGGGGTGCCAGCCACGCGTGCCACCCACGGGAGAGATTGACTGGGCGCATTGGCAGGTTTTACGAGAACTAGTCCCGTAAAGTAGCGCCACCATCACTTGGCAGACCAACAGTGCAGTACGCAGTACGAGGTACTACTGTCGTTCCTTCTCTACCACCACTACCGAGCACTAATCGCAGGATTATTAGCGTAGACTATCAAGTACTTTCCCTGAGTATAATTACAGTCCCTCCAGTTTTTTGTAGTATATACGTGGTCTCTCGGGTAGTAAATTTAGGTCACGTAGTAAATGGTGAGCTGAATCCAAGTAGGATGTTACGAGTTGACCTTGGCGGGGGAAGATATTCCGATGACCTGGCAAGAAGCTAGGGTACTACTGGACCCATAAGGAGGAGGACACGTGACCAGGGCCCACCGTGCTCCGTGGAACATGTTAGAACACAACAGAGCACAACAGAGCATTGTGATCTATATACAGCAGGGAAGACATGGTCAGCGCAACCCAGGAGAAGGGAGGCGTGGTGAATCTAAGGACCTGCCGGACGCCATAGGGGAAAGGCCCAAAGTGGCCTCGGTTACAATAACCATTCCAACCTCATCACCTTGCGGAGAAGCTTGACAGACACAACCCGACCAAGCGGCTCGTAACATAGGAAAAGTAAATTACTGACGAAGGTCTACCAGCACTGGAGGACTCAATACAGAAGAAATATCGTAGTCATATTAGTTGAGAGGCACTCGGTAGGTCTAATAAGTGGTGGTGGCGCTCCCATACTAAATTAGGACTAGTCTGCCAGTGTGACTAGTACTCGTACGAGTAAAACGTGTCACTGCGCCTAGTCAATCTCGCATCCTCCCAGCTCTCTCCATTTCCACCCAAAATCCCGGGTGGGTGGACGGGGCATAAAGATGCTGCATAACTGTGCCAACCGTTTCCTGGGGAGCCAGGAACTAGCACTTCCGAAAGCTCGTCCTTGATCCACTGCATTCGGCACCACATCCGAAGACTGACTCAGTCGACCGTGGAAATGACTCATTGCAGGCGCCAAATCGAAGTTCGCTCCGGATGGTCTGAACGTTCCCCTCCTTCGGGGTCATGAACTTTGGGTCCATTGGAGACGGATACTTTCAGAAAAAGTCATCAGTCGCGGTCTCGAACACGTTCGTATCGAGCGCCATGCTGTCAGTCGTCATCCAAGCATTCAAGCTTGGACTGAGATCGTGGAGAATCGACTGACCCTTTCCATCAGTGCAGCCTCTTTGGTCGACGGAAAAACCATTGCTGCCCGAGGATTGCTGGTCCTGCGAGCTGTGCCCGATTCCTGGGGTGATTTCCACTGTCAAGCCGTCGAAGATGGAGGAGCTATGGCTGGCATTGAAGATCTTCTGCATCTGCGGTGGTGCCTTCTGATGTGGGTGATTCATGTCGAGAGAAGACATCAGCATCGGCCCCAGGGAGAGAGAATTCGTGCCTGAGAGATTCGTGACGCCGCTGAAATTCCAACCACGATCTATCAGGACATTTCCCAAGGACTTCGCAATCTGGTTAGCCCGTCGGTATTTGTGGCCCATCGAACCCAGGACGCTCATCAGAACTTGCACCTGTCGGAGCGCTCTAGGATTTTCATATTTGTTCTGTTGAGAGTTGGTGAGATCGTTGACCAATGCAATCCCCGCAGTGGAGGCGGTCAGAAGCGCAATGCCGCAAGGATACATTCTGCCAGGAGTGTTGTAGTACTTCTCGAAGATGTTGGCAATGCAAGAGGCGTGCTTCTGACAGAGTCTAGCAGACAACTGGGGAAAAACATCGTCGACCAAGGCGGGATCCACGCCGAGCTCCACCTGCCGCTGGCGCCGCGAGGTGTCGCTGTGGGCGAGGGGCTGATGTAACAAGATCACAGCCATATGGTACTGCTGACTATTGAATGGCGATTGTTAGGCACGCGCTGCAAAGGACACGAGACCAAATCTACTTACTGGAGAAGAAAGAGGCCGGGGGGTGCCAGTTGACAATTCTCTGGTGTCCAGTCCACGCTCGGGGATATATTTTCGCGCCACGTCCTGAGCTTTTTGGAGAGGTCCGCCATTTTCAGCATGTCAGGCTCAGAGGAATATCGATTGGAACGGAGATGGGTTGAGATTTCTCCATAGACGGCCACCAGTTGAACCAAGCTCTCATAGATTTGCACCTCCTGGGCTGACGTTTGACCATTGTAACCGCTGCCAGCAGCTGATATCGGGGTCAATTGAGTAAACCCAATGTCGAATGGCTTGATTGATGGTGACCGTCCAAGATACACAGCCCAAAATCTGGTGCCCGTAACGTCATCAATGGTGGAACCTCATGCGAGGAGGCTGCTTACCTATCAAAAAGAAAGCACGCACAAAACACCATGCGTCGCTCGAAGCGGTGCAGTTCAGACATTGCCTCGGAGCTTTCTTCGTTCAAGCCCATCTCAAAGGCGGATCTGATTGCGATTCCTGCACGCGTTGGGGATGCAGACTCAGTAAACGGTCAAACCAGTGCCGGACGACAGAGGTGCATTTCAGACAAGCGTCCGTGTATGGGGACAACGACTCGAGGACTGAATTTGCTCTCTCCACTCACCTACATACATCCAGCCTGTAACGTCCCTGCCAACGCCGCTTTCTAGATCCGCCAGAATCAGCAGAGCTTGAATGCTGGACAGGCCGCCGGGGATATCCATCTCATATTTGGCTAGTCTTCGGGCTTCCATGTGGAGTGTGCTTTCACCCTCACGCGCCGATGCCAGAAACATCTGCATATCGGGCCTAGACTTGTCGGCGAACGTAAAGCCCATGGCGAGCAGGCAGACATGCAAGAAGCCACTGTAGGATGGTGATCCGGGATTGCTCGAACCCTGATAGAAGGATTCTTTGTGGACAATGCGAAGGATACGGTTGTAATGTTCCCAGTACAGGTCCATCAAGTAGGTCTGAATTGCTGGAGGTATTCTTTGAAGTAGCAGCTCCGCTCGAGTTCGGATTTCCCACATAGTGTCATCGAACCTGGGGAAATCCTCATCGGAAAGTACTTGTAAGGGCGAAGCCTGGCCGAGATTACGCTTGACATGGCTAGATGGTTGACGGCGAACGCCGCCGGATCCCGGGGGTATGGGCAATGCGTTCCTCTGAGGACTAAGGGGGTCGTTGTCAGGTGGGTTCTGTTCGACCGAGACGCACTGAGTGTCTGCAAGGGGGGCAATTTTATCATTGGAAGACTCCGGGAGGCTCTTCGCGGCGCTGCCAGCTTGAGGGTCAACTTGGTGAGCGAGTCCCGATGGGGTTGCGGATGCCTTCGAGAGTGCGCATTCTAAGACTTGAATGCGTCGTTGCAGTGACTCGATGCAAGTCCTTGACATTTGCCTGGGGCTTGTCAGTCATGTAACCAGCTTCTGTGACTGGGAATATGTACAGCCCGCTTGTACCTTTTTCTTCGGTCGTCTGTACTGACGATGCAGGGGAATTCGTTCTCCCTGCAATAAGTACAATCGCTCTCGCCTGGTTCAAAAACACACTAGGGAAACAAACCACTTAGTAGCGAGCTCGAGAACTTCGAAATCGTCCTACCTTGGTTCGCCGTGCTCTGCAGCTGTTGCAAGCCACAGTAGCCCGATGTCGTGGCTGCTGCCTCTGTGATAGTTCCTTGTGAGTATCCATCCTCCGAGAACTCATCGTAGCTGCAGTGTAGCTTTTGAAAAACGAGCGATGGAGAAAATGCAGATTTACAAGCGGGATTCTGTACCCAGCATGGGGCAAGAGGCGGGGAATGCGCATGGGACTGGGCTAAACCTTGAGGAGATCAAGACAGAGAAGCAGGTGGGCCACAGCATCCTCACTGAATCATTGACGGCATTTTGCCCCAAACAAGTCTATCTCTTTGCAGAATCTACGCTAGCCAGGACAGGGCACCAATGCTCCGAAGCTTCGAGGGCCCATGTCCGGACAAGTCCAGTGGGCGAGGTGCGGACTCTATGTGGCCATGGGGAAAGTGCTCATCAGTATCTCAAGCTCTTTCTTCCTGCTTTGCCATTCTTCACGGGGTATCAGAAGTGTCGAAGTACACCAGTGGAACAGGAAAGGAGTAGTCCCGTGCTAGGTCGAATGATATTCGCGAAGAGCATTCTTTCGCGTTCACACAATCCGCTGGACCAGGACCAGGGCTATAGCAAGGACTTGTCTCAGCAAATATATGATACAGAACCCTGCGTGTTCGGTGTTGTGGTGATTGGGAATGCATTGGTGCGACATTTATAGTTGCCTTACATTTGATCCTCACCTTCCCTCCACTTTCACTAAGCAGCTGTCGGAGCTTCTGGCAGAAACCTGCCTACTTCAAGTCGAAGACAAAATTCCATAGAGTTAAAATCCTGACAGGAAGTCACTTGGTGGAAATCTAAGCAGCGGCGACACCACGCAATTTTGCTTTGCCTAAACTTAGCCGACATTGCGGCAACACGGCTCCTGATGCATGCCAGACAGGAACAGCTACATGTCCGGCGATGCCTGGAGGCCCACCGGCCTAATGAAAACAGGTGACAGACTCCAATGCGTCTAACTAGTCATTGGCTCGAGCATTCAGCGAGCAGCTCCGCGATCATATGCCGGACTGGCGAACTGGATAGTACGGAGGACGGACAGCCTGAATATGTGGACTGGACAAGGCTCTGGTAGCCCTAGATCATTCTCAAATGCTGCTTGATATCTTGGGTGAACTTGCACTCACTGAGACAGAAATTGCATGCTCAACAACATACTCAATTAGCTGGAGGCTTCTGAACACTGCAAACCGAGCTAGTTGCCGCAACATGGCACCAACTTCCACCATGGCGAATGGCACGGATCATGCAAATCTCGACTCTCCTGACTCGCCATACACAGTCCTGGGTCAATACCATTCTCAGCCAAGCAAGATAAGAGTGGCATGTGCCGGAGCCGGGGCCACAGGTTTATGCTGTGCGTACAAGATGGAGCGGTTGTTGGAGCCCAATTCATGGGAATTGACTCTGTTCGAAAAGAATGAACAGTTTGGGGGGACGTGGTGGGAAAACACCTACCCTGGCGTAGCCTGCGATATCCCATCCCCTCTTTACACATTCACCTGGGACCCCAACTCAGAATGGTCCCACTATTTTGCGTACGGCAATGAAATTCAGCAATATTTCGAGAGATTCGCCAAACGCTACGGTGACTGATGCTTAGGCTATCGTCATGAAAGTGGGACTGACAATCCATTTCAGATCTACACAAGTACATAAAATTAAGCACGAAAGTGAAAGAGATTAATTGGGACAAAAGCCAAGGCATCTGGAACATGTGAGCTATATTGAGCAGCAATCCATGAAGATGTACTGAACGTTGAGACAGCACCCTCCAAGATATGGCTACGAACAAGATATGGTACGATTGGGCGCATGTATTTATCAATGGAACTGGAATCCTGAACACGTGGAAATGGCCTGATATCCAAGGGCTTCATGACTTCAAAGGTCCCATGATGCATTCGGCCAAGTGGAATCACGAGGTCGACTTTAAAGGCAAGAAAGTCGGTGTTATCGGCACTGGGAGTACATCCGTACAAATCATTCCGGAGCTTCAAAAGGTTGTGGAACACTTGGATGTCTTTATGAGGAGCCCAACTTGGATCAGCCCGCCATTTGGAGCTTGTGAGTCTACATGTTGTTCTTAGACGCTTCTTATACTAATCTTAATTCCCGCAAAGCCGCTCTATCTGCACTGAGAGGAGGAGATGCTCCGGATCCTGGCAAGCGCCAATATACATTCACCGAAGAGGACAAAAAACGGTTCCGAGAAGACCCCCAATACTATCTCCACTTCCGCAAGGAGATCGAAGCTGAGATCAACGTCTTGTTCGGGATGTATATCCAGGGTTCAGACTTACAGAAAAACTTTCGAGACGTCATCACCAAGGAAATGATTCGGCGGATGGGGCCGGGCAACGAGAAGCTCAAGGACTTCATCATCCCGAAATGGTCCGTTGGATGCAGAAGGGTATCGCCTGCCGATGGGTACCTGGAAGCATTGGTGTCCAAAAATGTCACTCCGGTCTTCGGGGAAATCGACCAGGTCACCGCCGAAGGAGTGGTCGTCGATGGGGTTGAACATAAGCTGGACGTCCTCGTTTGTGCCACAGGTTTCCAGCCGGCGTTCAAGCCGGCGTTCAAGGCAAGTCTCACCAGCCCCACATCCTCGAAGCTAACAGGTGACTACTAGGTCTTCAACGGGACTAAAACTATTGGCGAAGACTGGGGTTCTGGCTGCAATATGTATCTTGGGGTCTCTGCACCAAGGTTTCCCAATTACTTCACGATCGTGGTAGGTCTCATTGGCCCATGCTTGATCTCGCTCACAGTGATGATGATGATGATGATGATGATGATGATGATCTGACATATCTCCAGGGACCTGGCGCGACATGGAGCAATGGCACTCTCCTCCCAGGGATCGAGACGACAGTGGAGTACTCGATAAAGATGATCAAGAAAATCCAGACGGAGGGTATCCTGTCTGCCACGGTGAAACAGCAAGCTCTGGACGATATTTATCAGCATTTTGACGAGTTTCATAAAGGCACAGTCTGGCACGAAGACTGCCGAAGTTGGTTCAAAGATGGCAAGATCAAGAACAGAATCTATCTGTGGCCAGGACCCGTGAGTTTGTCTCTGATATCCAGGAAGATCCTGAGCTGATTGCCGCCTTGACAGACCATTCATTTCCTCAAGACAATTAAAGAACCACGCATGGAAGACTACGACTTTGAATACAAATACGGCAATCGATTTGCATTCTTGGGCAATGGAAACGTCAAAGCAATGCTGACTGGTGATATCGATGGGTTGAGCCCTTACATCAGGAACGCAGACCGTCCATGGACAATAGATTAATAGTCTTTGAGCCTGTGAAGAGCACTTGCGTCTCAGTCACTTTCGCTGCTGCATGGACATTCTTAGAGACTGTTACTCATTGACGTGTGGCATCCTTTTATATAAGTTTCTCAAGTAAACAAGTTCCAGAACCACAGGCAAGCCCACACATTATCAGACAATTAATTCGGCAAGCGTGTGAAGTCCAACACTTTGATTCAAACGTGGTCCGCATAGTGTAACGATGAGCCTTGCCTTTAAGATGCCCAATGCCCTGCCGAAGTACACAATAAAATTCGGCATAGATTCTCAATGAAGCTATCAGAATGTCTTTTCGTGGACCTATACTATCCCATTGACGAATTCCAGCCCTTTCAATAGATTTTCCTGGAATTCCCGTGCTTTGTTCGCCAAAGACGGCCCAGGGAAAGACTAGAAGTAGTGAGGGAGTCCTCTGTAGCTGTCACACTTTACCGGCACGCTGCCAAATTCGAGTATTAGATCTTAACCGAGTGCTCTGAATATGCAACTCTCTTACCCGTGTCCTTCCAGAAGGTGTTTCAAGAGTAATCCATCGTCACGAAGGACATCCTTTTCTGCCACAGCAATGTATGTTGGGGGCATTTCGTGCAGCCTGGGATGCAATAAGACCGAGGTGTAACTGGTAATTTCGTGGGTGTAAGCGTCTGCACACAGGATGTTAGCTACGGGCCCCGTGGCAATTGTGAAGTCTAAGGGGGAAAACAGACCCCAAAAGCCACCTCGACCACGCATAGCATCCGCTGTGTCGATCGGACAGTTAGCTTCTTCGTCATAGGATCTGTACAGATTCTGGAACTTCGATGGGACGGCGTCAGGATGAACCGTCACAGGTACCAGCGCCGCAACGCCCTTCAGAATCGATTTGCGGCCTTGATCAATGATTTTCAAGGCAGAGGCAATGGCGAGATTGGCGCCTGCAGAGCCCCCTATCACGATGACCTCTTGCGTAGTCGCTCCCAGCTTCGTTGAATTCGAGCTTGTCCACGAAATTGCCCGCACACAATCATTCAACCCGTCCGGGAATGGATGAGGTGGAGCTAGACGATAACCGACCGAGACAACAACCATTCCAGCTTCTTTGGCTATCGCCCGAGGTTGAAAGTCCTCAGTATCAAGATTTCCCATGGCCCAGCCCCCTCCATGGACATAGACCGCCAGGGGAACCTTGCGTTCGACATGTGTGTCTTCCGGGAAATAGATGCGGATCGGGATCTTTTCTGGAGTGATCTCCATATCTACGGACCTGATCGAGGTATCTGCCTGGGGCAGGGCAAACCGAGCCGATAGATCATTCAAAAGCGATCCCCATTCCTCCAGCGTGCGCGACAATGGACTTCGAAGCTGCGGGCGATATCCTAACTTGGCCTCGAACTGCTTGCAGTAAGCTATCCAAAGCTTCTTGCACCGACTAAGAGGGTTACAAACCTCAAGCCACTCTGGTGCATACTGGCTACCGCTCATCGTGCAGCCAAGTTGGATCTTTGGGACGTGAAGTTGGCGGATTCTGCTGCCTGCCACTTGATATCTCTGCCTGTGTTTGGCGGGGAGACCATGCAAGTCGTGCTGGGTAACTACCATGGCCGTGGCGGGGATGGGTCACTTCCATCCTAGATTGGTCCGGCATGTACGGCACCATCGGAACATGGGTTTCCATCTAACGAGCTTGAGTTGCCTGGGAGGCACATATGCGGAACCAGAGCAGTCAAGCAGCCACGAGGCTTGAATGTGTCATAGCCACCTCAATCCATTAGCCGAGCGCAAGGCTGTTGACAGGGGCTGTTCTTCCGCGTAGATCACCAACAACCGGCACTCCATCCCGCTTGCGAGGGTGGGCGACTACTGTTAAGCAGGGGTACTCCGGCGTTCAACCACTTGAGGGCCTGGAGGAGACTTGAAAATAAGACCGCCACCACCAAAAAACCGCATTTCCAAGACGTTTCCAGCTGTTCGATGTTCTTTGGCTACTCCTCACTCGCAGTTGCCGCTGTATAATCCATGTGGCCTCTCCGTATGTGAACATTCCACGCTGGACTGGTTTGGAGGCTCACTTGACGCTCCAAAATGCCTCGGGAATCTCCATTTCCAGCTCTAGATATTCCCAAGACCAACATTCTATCTTACCTGTTTCCCACAGGGACGAATGACGACACAGTCCCCTTATGGATCTCTTCCGACAATGAGGCATCTGCTCTATCGACGAGTCAGCTATTGTCGTTGGTCAAGAGGGTCGCCGCAGGATTTTCAGCATTGGGGATCAAGCGCGGCGACGTCGTGTCTGTCTTCACCCACAACCATATATATGTCCCGGTGATTTACCTTGCCACCGTAGGCTTCGGGGCAATCTTCACCGGATTCAATCCAGCATACACGGTGGGAGAACTGGCCCATCTGCTCCGGGACTCGGAGGCCAAAGTGATATTTGTTCATCCTCGGCTTTTGAATACCGCGCGAGGGGCAGTGAGCCAGACAGGACGTCCGGAACCAAGACTCATCCTATTCTCAGATAGCACAGTCGAGGCTCGGACACAAGGTTACCGGCACTGGTGGAGTCATCTGGAAAGCCCTGCGAAAGCCAGTTCGTGGTCGTGGGACACCTATGATCCGACTGTAGCAGAAAGTCAGGTTGCGACGATCAACTATTCATCGGGGTAAGTCAAGCACGTCTTTAGGTCCTTGTTAAGTCAGAATGCCCCAAAATCAATCCATTTCACCGGCCTCAATGGAATTATGATCGCGTGTATACGATTTATGTCCACAAGACTCACGCATACGACAGAACAACCGGGCTCCCCAAGGGAGTCATGGTAACGCACAGCAACATCATCGCCAATATCTGGCAAACAACCTTTATTCGCTATCACCTGACGCCCACGAAAAGAGCCACGGAGCGTTGGCTGGGATTTTTGCCCCTGTACCACGCCTATGGACAGCTCTATACCATTCTCATGGCTTGCAAATTACGCATCCCTGTTTATGTCATGGAGAGTTTCGAACTGAGAAAGTTTCTGGGCGCCATTCAGCGGTTCAAAATCTCGAATCTCCAGATTGCCCCTCCGATCTTGGTCATGTTAGACAAAAGACCTGAGGTGCAAGAATATGACTTGAGTAGTGTGCGAGAGGTGGTCTGCGGGGCGGCCCCGGTTCCCCTCGAGCTCCAGACACGAATCTCCCAACGGTTCGGGTTCAAATTTACCATTGGTTGGGGGATGACGGAGTTGACGTGCACGGGGACATCGATCCCCGGGGGCATGGTCGAAAGCACTGGAAGCGTGGGATTTTTGCTCCCAGGCATGGAAGCAAAATTGGTCGATGAAGCGGGATACGAGGTCGCAACGGGAGAACGCGGCGAGATACTGATCAAGGGACCCAATGTCTGTCTGGGATACTGGAGAAATCCCGGGGCGACCAAAGACTTGTTCGACGACGAAGGCTGGCTGAAGACCGGCGACGTTGCTATCACGAACTCCGAGGGGCTCTTTTGGATTGTGGACAGAAAGAAGGTAAAGAGCGTAACCCGGGCTTCACTTCGCTTCCAGTCGCCGACTAACTTGCTGCAGGAGCTGATCAAGGTGAATGGACTCCAAGTTGCGCCCGCCGAGCTCGAGGCGAAGCTTTTGGAAAATGAACACGTGGCTGACGCAGGAGTTGTGGGCATCACTCTGTACGAGGTTTTCATCGGCGGCAACGAGAAAATTACTAACCGTTCGCCACTAGGCATGACAATGAGTGGCCGATGGCGTATGTTGTCCTCAAGGATAAGAGCAAGCAGACGACGACTCCATCCGAGATTGCCAGCTGGCTTGCGACTCAGGTGGCGAAACACAAACATCTCAGAGGCGGGGTGTCGTTTGTCGACCAGATTCCCAAGCTTGCAAGTGGAAAGATTCAGAGAAAATTGCTCCGGGAATGGGCTCGTAGAGAGGTCCAGCAGCGTCAAACGGACCAGCGAATGCTCGCCAAAATTTGAATTGCCATTTGAGCCTAAGAAGCTTCCCTCAAGCCGATGTACTTGTCGCGAGCTGTGTGTGGAGAGCCAACGGGGCCGGTGTCGATAGGCGTCTCGGGATCGGATAGCCTGAAGTTAGGCTGTTGCCGGTCCCTCCTCTCTACTGGCTCGTTGTTACCCCGACGTTCCAGATCCAGGACGCGAAGAGACGCAAAGACGGAGCTTATTTGGACGAACATGGTTTGGATTGATTGGTTGAACTCCCAGCACCTGTCTTTGGAATGCTCTCCACTAGCAACCCGGTTGTCCATCGTGCCTCGGCCGGACAAAAACTCGTTAGTTGCTACAGGTTGATACTGGCTGAAATGGTAGAGTTCATCGCACAGCCTTTTCTCATCAGTATCCAAAGCAGCCCCTGGCTGACTCATGGAATCGCTTTGGCCTCCCGGAACCTCTCGAATGCTGTCCACCAAGTTCTTTTCGAGTCTGAAACCTCTTCGAAGCCAGCCCGCCTCATTTTGCCGAGATCCAAAGATCGATCGAAGCAGAGTTCGGACATGATATGCTTTTGATAGCCGGCCTTTCCTTCCGCCATTTCATCCCTGATCAAATTCGTCTTGAGTCCATCTCTCTGCACCAGCTCCGACCACGTAGAGAGGTGTGATTTCATGTAATCGGCAGGAGCCAGGCTTGACTCCACCGGCTCGGTCCCCGTGAGCCCAAAGAATTGGCAGATGAGAGGCCAGCGTTCAGACCATGACACAGCCT
Organism: Phialophora verrucosa; assembly: GCA_002099365.1. NCBI lineage: Eukaryota > Fungi > Ascomycota > Eurotiomycetes > Chaetothyriales > Herpotrichiellaceae > Phialophora > Phialophora verrucosa. The sequence goes on along the minus strand of MSED01000015.1, from coordinate 1,267,291 downwards.
GGTCGCTCCCCGCGACGTTGAAGGACTGCCCCGCGGTCTTATCTGGGTTCAGAGAAGCGAAAATGCTAAATTGTGCAACCACGTCCTGAGGACTGTCGTTCGATAGAGTGTTCCATGCTTCGGTCGAACCGGGGAAAGGACAGGTCTTGCCCTTCCCTTCAACCGCAGCAAAGAGACTCAGGTATACGGCCACAGTCTGAGCCAAACAGTAGGTATTACTGTTTGGCACAAAGCCTGGCTAATCCTCATTAGCTGTGGATTTCATTGCGATTGATGATTAGGCGAGAATGCCCACTCACAATCACATCCGGCCGCAGATCGACCCATTTCCAGGGGCGGCCCTGAGAAAGTCTTCGAAGGGCATCAAGTTGTTGATAATAGAACATCCTGGAGGCATGGGGCTCGGGGATTCGGGGCAAGCTTTCTTTAAGAGGTAATTGATTCTGGAAAGGAAAGAGATCTTTTCCTAGATGAACTCCGTACGCCTAGATCCACGGTGAGAACCGTGTGGAGAGGCACGGCGCGGACTCACTTTCGTTCCACTTGGTAAGACCACAAAGGATAGGTTGTTGGAGAGCCGGTCGACGGCGCGGATGGTTCGCTCCAGCATCTTCGTGTTCACGGTGCTCTCTTCCTCTGGAATGCTGGAGTGCTTGTATGCTGTACCGCCATCCTCTTCAGCGTATATCCGGAGGCGGAGCGGGACCACAGCTCTTACCGTAGAAATACAGGTCGGTGACATTGTTGATGTCGTGCACCTTTTGTCTCATCTTGGCCTCCAAGTCCCCTTGAGTTCCATCCAGGAGATTCAGACCGCTACACATCTGCAGGGCGTCAGATTTCGGCCACAGGGCATCCTCCTGCGCGAGCGATCTGTTTGTCACGGCGGTAACCTTGGAGAAGATTCCTTGCCGGGGGTAGCCGAGGAGAATCTGGTTCACAATCGCCCAGCCAGTGATGCCGGATGCGCCCATAACCAGGGCGTGACGCCCCATACTGAAAACGTCGATGTGAGTGTTGCTGCCTTCGTTCTGAGATTCTTGGTCAGACCCTACTCCAGCTCCAGATGTTCTGAGGTTGACTAGATGAACCTCTAAACTCATCAATTCATAGCTTGTGCCAAAGAGACGTCGGAAAAAAGCGTTAGCCATGTGCGAGCTAGGCAATTCGGCTACCGACAGCCTATGGGGCTGAGTGCATTCTTACACATTGCGGCAACAGGCTCCCAGAAGCTGCAATCTCCTGTTTGGGCTCTTTTACGATCATGTTCACCACTGACTTTGCAGACAGCTGTGGAGAATCATGCTATCGAACTCCGCGTATAGTCAGAGGTCTTTATACTACCATGAGGCTCGATTCGATTTCAGTCTCTTTGTCCTTTGTAAATAAGTTGGAAGGTTTGAGGTACACTTCAACTCTCAAGGGGCAAGCTCGTTTGGTCAGATAGCCAAACATCACTTCATAGTTTCGTAAACAGTCCGGTTTGTAGAAAGTTGCCTCCGTCCAGAGGGAGGACGACTCCGTTGACGAAAGACCCGGCTTGACTGCAGAGAAAAATCATGGTTCCTGCGATATCTTCTGGCCTGCCAACCCTCTTCAAGGGATTTGAGGCGGCCATTACGTCCACGCCTCCGACTATATCGATAAGCCCATTTGACAACTTCGTGGGGAAAAAGCCGGGCGCCACGCAGTTGCAAGCGACGTTTCGTGGCCCGTACTCCATGGCCAAATTCCGAGCAAGATGATGGGCCGCCGCTTTAGATACCGAGTACACAATGGTACTGTTCTCGCCGGTAAAAGGGACGGTGAAGCCTGCTATTGCACCGACTATGATGATCCGCGCAGGGTCCTCAGGGCTGCCCCCTTTGATGAGAAGAGGAGACAATCTGCAATCACCCGTTAGTCCACCACACGGTACCGAGCGTAGGTCACCCGCGACCCGCATCTGCAGTACTCACAGACGTGCTAGATTAATGATGCTTCGGACATTCAAGTCCAGCACCTTGGTTATCGATGCGTCCGGGGTGGCGTCGAGAGGTCCGCCCCAGGTCGCGCCGGCATTAGCTACCAGAATGTGAATCTTGGGTGCGATTGCACCGATCTCCTTTGCGAGTCGCTGTAACTCGGAGAATTGGGACAGATCGCAAGGGATGGCAACAACTCGGCCTTGCGAGTCCGGCATGGTGGCATGGAGTGCCTCCAGTGCAGACGATAGGCCTTGCGGACCGTCCATCTTCCTCCCAACAAGAATCACCGATGCTGCGCCAGCTTGCAGAAAGGCTGTAGCGGTATGGAGGCCGATCCCTCGCGAGCCTGGAAATCTCTTTAGTTCTCTTCCTCTGTTGTGTGATGAAAGGTATTGTTACCTCCGGTAATGACGGCCACTTTCCCGTCGAGGCGAAAGAGCCCGCCGAAATTCTTCAATTGCGACATTCTCGACTGCAAACAAGGACTTGAGAAGATTGAGAAACCAAGTTGGGTGTGCCAATCCTCACACCCATGGATATATGTAGGAACTTAGTCGTCTGTCTCCGCAGGCATCAAATAGGCAGTGGAGTTGGTCCTATTAGACCTAACCAGCGTTGGGCTAGAACAGACCAAGCAAAGTGGCGGCCATCGGCGACCCGAGGACGGGATGTGTGTGAAGACCTTCCTCCGGAACCCCTGCTAGGTATATTCTATCTAGCCATTGGCCGAATCGCCTCCCAAAGGCTATTACTATAGTTTACGAGTACATGACCACCCAGGACCACCCCAACTGGAGTTGCTATATACGGTGTGCGGAAAGGCAGCAACTCCGTCTGTAAATGGGCAGACAGGCACCACTACTGACATCTCTGCGCTGCCTATTCGAAGTGATGCTATAGCAGCTCGCCAAAACTTCACAGCGTTGACGAAGATCATAGTTTAGCAGCCAGCTCCCCTGCCCTCAGCTGGTATTTGCGGTGCCGGGCCTGCAATTCGGCGGCTCGTTTCAGCTCATCTCGTCCGACCTGATGCCTATGTGCGGCGTCTGGTCTATCTGCAAGCCGGACATACCGTGCATAGGTCCAAGCATGCGGCATGAAGCTTTCCTGGGTGAGCCCCAGTCCTCCATGCATCTGCATCGCTTCATCAATCACTCTGGCAGCCATTGATGGAATGGCAATCTTGGAATGTGCAATGGCCTGACGTCCTGCCTTGTTGCCGAGGATGTCCATTGTCTCAGCGGCATTGAGCACGATGAGCCTCATGGTGTCAATGTCCAGCCGCATCTGTGCAAGTCGTTCGATGTTACTGTCGAACTCCCCAATGAGTTTGCCGCGAGGTTTCTTCCGTGGGTCGATGGCTCGGATCAGCGCCATTTCATAAGCACGCTCGCTTTGCCCGATCAAGCGCATGCTGTTAAACCCGTTATCGTCAGAACAAACGCGCTCCTGAGAGGGAGTGACGAAAAAGTGTCATACGCACCAATGATGGATTCTTCCGGGGCCTAGACGACCCTGAGCAATCTCGAATGCCCTGCCTTCTCCCAGGATCAGGTTCTCCACCGGGACTCGAACGTTTGTATAAAGATACTCTGCGTGTCCTTGAGGTGCGTCATCATATCCCATAATTGTTAGGTTTTTGACAAGCTTGATTCCCGGAGTGTTGGTAGGAACAATCAACATGGAATGTCGTTTCCAGGCGTCGTGATTTAACGGATCCGAGCAGACCATAAGAATAAAGAAGGTGAGATCTTGATTCATCGTTGAGCCTCCAAAGACCTTTCTCCCGTTGATGACATATTCATCGCTTTCTCGGTGCATCCTGCAGGCAATGTTCGTGGCGTCGGACGAAGCAACCTCAGGTTCTGTCATGGAGTAGGCAGACATGGCAGTTCCCTCCAGGAGCGGCTTCAGCCACTTCTCTTTCTGTTGGGGGCTGCAGTATTTGGCGAGCAGTTCGATGTTTCCGGTCTCGGGGGCGTGACAGTTCATGGTCTGCCTCTCGAGTTAGGCTCTGCGCGAAATGAGGCGTGTAGGGCCTCCTTACCTCTGCCGCCCAGAAGCACCGTCCCATGATCTCTGCGCAACAGGCATATTCCAGGTTGGTCAAACCAGGGCTTTCTTCGAATGTTTTCGGGAGGAACAGGTTGACTAGATTGGCTTCGCGCGCCCGCCGCCTCAATTCTCGCATCTTGGGCTGTACGACCCAACGGTGGCCTTGGAGCTGTTTTTCCATGATGGATTCTGCTGGAATACATTCTGTCTCGACCCAATCGTACACCTTGATGATCGTTTCCACCGCTTTGGGAGATAACTTTGGTTTGACACTGGCAGGGATGCGAGAGAGTGCTGGATGTTGAAGCGCCATGTTCTGCATCGCTAGGCCAGGTTTGTTGTACAGTGACTTGGTGTCTGTCCAGAGAAACACTTGTTTATATGTGGCCAGTAAAACAGAGTCAGGTTGAACGTGAAACAGAGGCTTAGATTCGGTGACCCTGGTCCCTGGTGATCATCACAATGGGTCTAGGGCGTGCTGAGGGACTCGGGACTGGGCACTTTGAAGACTTTGGGATAGGCTCCCCAAGGCTAAACAGTCGGCTATCTGGTTTCCAGCTACCGGAATCACAAACTTCTCTGGTTCCGCCGGGTCCACCACCTGAGTCAAGATTACCTAGGGGCCAGGCTCCGATGTCTACACTTGTCCTGACATAACTCAGTTTGAGGGAGAGGACAACAATACCCCCCTGGGACCTCAGTCTGCCATGATCTGCAATAGGCATCTAGCTGTTCTCGGCTCGTCTCGGCAGGGGGAACATTATAGGCCAGCACTGGGCGATTGAACCATAGCACAGGACATGGCACCTACGCGCCGGTTGTGTACAGCCGGAGACCTGTTCTCAATGCTTAATCGGAGCAAAGGCCCCGAGGCAAGTCCGCGGACTCACTATGCCGTCTTTGAGTCTTTTACAAGAAGACCGCAGCAAATGGCACATCGGGCTTGGAATCGCCAGAAGCACTTCAACCTGCGACAACTTACAGCGTAGTTAGCCTGTACCCCACAGCCCCAATGGTATGCACCATGGTCGGTAGCGAAGCTGCTTTGGCACGATGCCTTAAACCAAGCTTCCGAGCCCAAGAAGCGTGCATTACTTGCAGGTCCCGGAAAGTAAGGTGTGACGTCTGCTTTCTCGGGGCGCCCTGTACAAACTGTGTTCATGCAGGCTTGAAGTGCCTGTTGCATAAGAAGAAGCACCAGTATGGGCAAGCGAGGGAGCGATGACCAGAGATGCTAACTACTGCCACAGGCGCAAAGGAATTGTACCTGCTACAAATATCTACCCACCGAACGAAAGATCAACAAAGCAACTAAAAGAGTTTACCCCGTCTGACGCGACGCCGGTTGAGCAAACCTCATATTCGAGCAGTGTGGCCGACGAGTTCGCAGCTTCTTTTACCGGGTCGAGGCACGGAAGTCCATCCACACTCGAGGAACCTGTAGATAGAAACCACGTTGATCTATCGATACCGGACATTGTCTTTTGGAATGCCGATCAGTTCTCTACTGCGCAAAGGGAGCATCTCTCAAGGACTGGAGCATTGTCAATGCCGGATAAGACAGTCTTGAGCTTCATTCTCGCAAGCTACATCGACTGGGTCCATCCGCAACTGCCCTTTCTGGAGCTGAGCAGGTTTCTCTCTGCTATCAGCTCCAATGGTCAGAGCTCGCAGCTCAGTGCTCTGCTGCTACACGCGGTGCTTTTCGCTGGCGTCTTGTATGTCGATATCGAGGATCCGCTGTTGACGGAACCGGGCAACTCGAGAGACCTCAAGAATACACTGCGAGCTAGAGCAAAGGTGCGTGAGATTCGTTCTCGGCGCTGTTTGTCGGATCCATGGACACTCACATATTTGTAGGTTCTGTACGAAGCTGGTTACGAGCGAGATAGGCTGAGCCTCATGCAAGCAAGCCTGCTTCTCTCCTTGGATAACTACATTGAGGTCGAGGTCAATGACGACAGCAAATTCTGGTTGGATATCAGCCTGACGACATTCCGAGATTGGACGGCTCTACAGCCCGACAAAGAACTTTGGGATCCTCCGTCTCGTCGACTGTGGTGGAGCCTCTACGTCGTCAACAACACCATGGCCTTCCGCCGAGGAAACCATAGCGCCCCTGAATTCCAGAGCCGTGCAATGGGCTTCCCTGGCATTGCCAAGTTCGGCGCCCTGGTTAACACGAAAGTGACTTGGCCAAATCTCGTAGGCAACACCCTCCTCAAGCAGCCATATCTGCAAAAGCTACTGGCCGAGATATTCATCCATCGATTGAGACTTCAAAATCTAATATCGAAAATCATGGAAGAGGCAGCCGCCCTTGGGCTGAATCGAGAAACCATCGGACAAAGCAAGGCAGGGGAACGTCACAAGCATCGTCAAAACTTCGCGAAGTTGTTGTTTTCAAAATGGGATTACGAACTCGACAAATGGTGGCGTGGACTTCCAGATTATGCCTCCGATCTCAAGTCGGCTTTCCACTCTGGCGATCCCATGCCGGCTCGGCTCCTTTCTTTTCACATGGCAGTTACGGGGACGGAGTTTTTCAGCATCTGCAATGCTATTTACAGTCTCCTGATGAACGTTGAGGATCCCTCTTCCTTTAGCATTCTCGCATTCAAACACAAGAAAAGCATGAACTCTGCAAAACTCCTTGACATAATCAGCGCAATGGACGAACGAGATCTCCCTCGGTATCTCCTCAATCACGGCCTTATCATGATAGAATGGGCGTTGCAACAGAGTCTGAGTTCCTCATACCTGTCACTTGCTTCAAAGGAGGTCTCTAAGCTACTCTTGTTGGTCAAGAAGATCTTGGATATCCGCGTTGCCACGGGACGGGACAGTAATTCCCTAACCCGATTTATGAAGAGCCCGGCCAAAGACTCGAGAACGGCAGTTGGGTCCTCTTCCGGATCCCCTGATGAATTCAGCCCTCTCATGAACCAGGATCGCGAAATTACCACGGCGATCCGTGTGGAATCACCTTGTTCAGCTTTGCCGTCGTCATCGGAAACCTCAATCCCTAGCGAAACACCAATCGATTGCGGCAATACCACGGAGGACCTCGATGCGCTATTCACGAGCTGGAACGGCTATGCTCTCGACGACGATTTGATGTCCCCTTGCGATGACATCGACTGGTTCAAGGCCTGAACAAAGAACGAGGAAGGTCCTGTGCAATGCGCATGTTTTACTTTTACTCTGACCGAGACCTACCGTAGAACTCGAGAGTAGACCAGTCACGGAGCGCAGCTTCAGGCACTAGCCTGTATCAACTTTGAAGGGGCACCTGAGCGTTTCCAGTATCGCGGCAGACATCTGTGCTGGCTCCTTGTAACACTTATTTAATGGCTGGTACGGCTTAACAGTTGGAAGGCGAGTTTCGGAGAATCGACACGATAGGAGTTGTGAGGAACCAAGAGATGTATAGCATGTGGGAGAGACGGATCAAGGTAATGTCTTATAAGTGGGCTATCAGCATGTCGAATTCGTACTCGCTTCGATCGGATATATGAAGACTCTGAACGGTTTCCCGTATTCATCAACCGAACCACAAAAGTTGTACTAAAACGTATGCTGTGAGAAGAGACCATATCTTGTAGGAGAGTACCAACGAAGAACGTCATTCTGCACCGGCCGGACACCTGTCGGTCGGGCGTAGTTGAGGTCTCTGTCCAGGTTGCTGCCGGAGATATAGGACAAGGCCTCGTACTCTGTTCCACTACAGTTCTGGGGCCCTTGCACGGTGCTACAACGAAATCCCGCTTACCTGCATGCAGTGATCGTGCGGTGATATCAGTCTACCGACCGCAGATAGCACGTCTGACTTTCAGGCTACTGAGCACCACGTTTTCCCGCGGCTTGGGGTGGTTGGAGGCACCAGGCAGGCAACATTGGATGCAATAGTCCGGTAGGCCTACAAAGCGGCGAGGAAGGAGTTCCCAAGGTTTTTGTACCACAAGCGCTTTATTCCTCTCACTGGGTCCGCGATACATAGCTAGGCAGAGTTCTTACCAGTTTGAATCAGCCTCACTGCCACCCTGGACATATCCTTTGCTTTTTCTTTGCCACGCAATAAGGCCATATGCCGTTTGCGGCCCTGTAATGTGGGCGCGGGACGAATACGGCGCAACTGACGAGATACGAAGAACGACGGTGGAGGCCTGAGGTGACGAGCAAGCATATCCTGCTCCCCTTACGAAGGGATCTGTGGGAACAACTCTGCGTAGTAAAGGGTTGGACCAAGCCAGCCGAGGACTCGTTGAAAAAGGCTCAATTATACTCTCCTTCCGCTCCCTTTCCTGAACGAAAAAAGGAAGGGATAAAGCACAGTTCGGGGTACACATGATATACATATACATATATATGTATATATAAGGAGTTAAGTAGATTCCGAGATCTCGAGACTTAGATACCGCGAAACTTATCTGGACCATGGATGTGTGTTCATACATATCTCGGCTGCTCAGAATTCTATATTCAATATCCTGTCCCACCCCATCCATCCCATCCTGGCATTACTGATCTAGATACGATACGGCATTATACGTACATCCGACTAGCGGGCGTGGCCCTTAGAACCGGCTTCTTAACGTGTTTGATAAGGATAATATCGTGATGGTCAGTTGTTCAGGTAGACAGACAGACAGATGAATAAATATAAATGATAGATATATATGATATCGAGGCTTGCGAGTACTTGAGTGTACGTGTACGTGTCTAGAATATATCGAAGTACTGTACTGTGTATGCAGGACTCGTAAGAAGTTCTTCGCCGGGTGAGATCTTCCTTTCACGGCTCATGTTCCCTTCGCTTCCTGGTTACTCTGATAGTACATTCTAAAGCATGATACTGGGGGTGCATCATTTCGTATCACGGCGTGGAGAGCAGCATTACACCCGCGCTGGGCTGGGCTGGGCTCGGCTGGGCTGTATAGATGGAACTTATACTCGTGGCAATTCCCGTCGTGGTCACACCCTTCCGGAGTGATGATCATCCTCTTTATGTTTGGCCCTCGTCTCCATTTCCCTTCATTCCTTAATGCCTACCCTCACGATGATGGCAACCTCCAATGCCCTCGCCTCGCGAATCGCACAACTCAAACATGTCCTGCCACTCCTCGCAATGATTGCATTCTTGCCCTTTTCGGCACACCATGCCCGGACGAGGATGTCTTTCTCCCACATTTGCGGGTCGTTGGAGCCGTACAGCCACTTTTCGAGGTTCGTGGGATCGTGCGTCGCCGACTTGTTGTTGACCGCGGGCGGGCTTGTCACCATGCCAATGTCAGACGTGCCTCCTTCCGAGGTCGTGGTGAAAGTGGAGGTGGCGGACGGGGTCGAGCTCAACGGCGGGTGCTGGTGCCCTCCGGAAGCATGGCCTCTCGCGTCAATTATCCAAACCGGCTGATCATGGTTCGTTGGATTCGGCGGCTCGGCTTTCGGATTCTGGACCAGATCGGCGAGAGATTTCACCACGAATTTGTAGGTCTTGTGCAATGGATGCGCCGGAATGTGTTCTGCCACCCCGGGTTTGTGGTGAGGGTGTTGTTGCTCGTGCTCGAAGTTCAACGTGCCTGGTTTGAACGTGGCGTGGCCGTGCGGGAGACGGCACGGGTACGCGGTCACGAAGTACACCGCGCGATTGAGGCCGTAGCGCACTTGTTGAGTTTTAGAGGCGGCGATGGGGTCGCCTTGGGTTGTGGGTTGTGTGATCGCCAGGTCGAATTGCGCCCATGCGGAGAGTGGGTGGTCTGCGGACGCTTGGGTGATATCGGATGATGAGAGATGAACCTTGATATCTTTGACTTTCACCTCGGACGTTTGTTCGTTGTCGAAGATGTGGTCTGTGACCATAGAAAACTCGCTACCCATGATACCCCCTTTTCCTTTACCCAGTGGTGTGGAGTCCTCGGCGAGCTTATCGCCGTCGAATATCCTCGGGCTACCCCTATCCGTCGGCACTGGAAATGTTTTGATCCTCACCCACCGATTTGATACCGGCTGTAGGGTGTTCTCGTACAGGGGGACAAAATTCGGAGTGAAGACCCAGCCCATTGATTCTTTTGATCCGCGCATTGCAGCCATCACGCGTCCCACAATGCTCGATTTGGACCACCATGAGGACCCGTTGAGAATGAATCCTGATCCCCGTAAGGGTATGCTGGCGGAGCCGAGGTCGCGTAGAGTTTGTGGATCAGTGTCGTTTTCTAGCAGCGTGGATATGAGGATATCGCAGATCGAAGTGCCTGGCATGATGAGGCCAGATAGCCAACTGTGTGAGAGCCAACCGCCCACCGTGCTGGCTGAGGCAGGGTGAAGGTCGACGTTGAAGGAGGCAAGTGAGCCCGCCAAATTATCTGTCTGAGGCTCTGGAGCTTTTTCGTCTGAGCACACGATGGCATCCATAAGCAGCCTTTCCCTGTCTTCGTCGTTTGGGGTGCACAGCTTTTTGCGCAATGATTCATGGAGCTCCTCGGTTCGTGGCCAACCTATGTTGTTCGCGAAGCGTACTAGGCCGTCGACCATGACGGGAGCGTGGCGTGGCATAACGACAACATCGCACGTGTCGAGCGTATGATGTGGCGCTGCGGTCTCTGCTGCGGTGTCCAGGCCCATGGCGTGTTTCAGGCCACCGAAAAGACCGCCATGATGGTGCTCACGAGTAGCTGAGGACGTATGCCTCAAGTTAGGCGGTCTTTCGTGTTGCGGCGAATGCGGGATTGAGACTGACGCTGAGGCTAGAACCTTCTTCTCTGTCTTCTTGACGTAGGAAAGGAACAGATACCGTCTGGCTGCCACCAAATCCCAGTCTACCTTCAAATTGCGAAGCCTGTTGAAATGGTGTATCTCCTCGCTGGTGACTTCGAAACTCTCTGCATGAAGTGCTATACCCAACCTCAGAGCCGCATCCAAGCGGATGACCAGTTCTACGGACAGGAGGAGTTGGATGAGCAGCCATTTCCGCTCAGGATTGATGATCAGCATTCCTGTTGCATCGTCATAGACTGTCGACCGGCTGTGCAAGATCTTCCCGAATCGCAGCCTCGCCTCAGGTGCGCTCAGATCCAGCCAGGCCCCAGGCGTGGTGAGAACTTTGACCAAGGCCTCGATCTGGATCTTCAAGGATGCCTTGTCGTGTTTCGCTTCGGCCGGGATTTTGCGGGGTGGGTAGAGGAGCTCGGTGAACAGGTAGGCGTGCAGCTCGGCTGAATTCATGTGGTTCAGCACCGTTTCCCGCCATCCCGCGTTAAGGACCTGGTCGCGCAGGTTGCTGATGGTGTCCATTCTGTCCGCCAATGTCTTGATGCTGATATCCCTCACTCCAACCGCCTTCCACGAGTGTGGCCCCTCGCGAATCAGTTTTGCTCGATCGACGGCGGGAGCGTGCTTGCCAATCTTCGCATTCAGTTCGTCGTTGTCTCGGCTGAGAGCGAGCATCTTGAAGGCTTCCATTGCGGGGGCGTTGGCAATGGCCATGTCAATTTCCACGTCCTTAGCGTGTTCTTTCGTCTTCTCGTCGGCCACGCCGTCTGCAACCGGGCGTTCAAGGAAATACCGCATTCCAATTGTACCCGGTTCACGGCCTTCCAGGCCGAGCATATTCGGCCTTTCGAAGATTCCCAGCTCGAACATAGGCCGCTTACCAAGATCGAGACCTTCCTTCTTTGTCGGCGGCGCTAAACCAGGCTTCCAATTGACTTCATCTGGGATGGGCAGGTGCGCGTGGAGTGTGGCAAGAGCGAAGCTTTCGTGCTTGATATACCTTCGATCCTGGAGGTCGGAGATCTCCAGGTCATTGTTCCAAGGGAAGAAGGCTTGTGGGAAGTAACGACCCCTCCGGCCTTTCTCCAGCACGAACTGAGGGGCTCCAGAGAAGAGCTGCTCAACGTCTTCTTTCGTGAGCCCATTCTTTTTGTGATGGCTCTTGTGGTGTTGGGCTGGTCACGGAGTTAGTATGGTTCTTTCCTTCGTGAAAGACGGTCAGGCATACCTTGTTCGCTACGCTCCTGGGCACCACCAGCAGTTTCGGATGGAAGCGACGAGATCTTCTTCCGGGGTTCCGGATCACTGGTCTCCGACTCCGTTGACTGCTGGTGCTTGGGAGCATCATATTTGACGACGGGCGGTACTTCAGCAACCTTGGACGAAGGAAGTTTGTCCCTCACGGTTTCTGCGGGCGGCTTCCTTCCATCTCGCGCCTGCACTGGAGTCAGCCTCGCCGCAGCAGGGCGGGAGGGCGCGCCACACTCACCTCTGGAGAGATGGAAGCCTCGGCTCCCTTCGGACCCTCCCTCTCCCTTGACCGACTGCTCTTTCTTAGCCTATTCAGTAGCGACGGCTTGCTCTCGCTCTGAGCACGTTCCGCTGCAGTTGCAGTCGCATTCGGGCCTTCGACCCTCCCTCTGTTCTCTCGCTCCGACAATGACTTGCTGGAAGTTTTGCGTGTCAGGAGATTCATGGTCGTTGTTTATTAATGATGCTCTGCCGTCGGTTGTATGAGCGGGGGAAAGCCCGTAGCAGATCAGGTCCTTCTGGAGCTTGGTATGGACGATAAAGGAAAGGAAATGTTCTGGAAAAGTCAACGCGTCTCGAGTGGAGACTGAATCAGGAGGCGTGGAAGATCCAGCCGTGAGAGTAACACATGCTCCTGAGGCCGTGATTGATTTTTCTTCCCTTGGAGGCAAGGTCCAGGGCGAGGTCACCTCTCTCGCATGTTGTTCATGTTCGGTGGCTCCGCACTTCGTCGGCAAAATCTGGATGGAGGCTGTGATCAAGTAATGAGTTACTGGGCTTTTGAATCAAAGCTGCTCTGTCAGCGCCTTGCATCGCAGCTCGACCAGAGGTCCACGTGATTGCGTGATAAAGGCGGATCTGGAGTGTCTGGGATACTCATGATGTCATCGATGGAGGGGATCTTGGTGGGGCGGAATTCATGGGTCCGAAGTATCTCCGCGAACATGAACCAAGTCGCCTATGTCGAATGGCCACACTCACTGCCTGTCTTGAAATCATTCACTATGTGTACGCAATCCCCTGCTTCGGGGTATAAGCAGGCCCTTTCATTTCCCTCATCCTACATATCCTCGTTGGACAGTCTGCCAGTGCTGAGGAGCAGCGTCATATTCGACGGTCATACCCGTCGACATGTTCCAGTACTGCGGCACCATATCAGGATCTCCCAGCCACGCTTCGACCTCGGCCGAGTAGGGGACGTGTGTCCCGGGTACTTCAGGAGCTGCTGTAGGCACTGGCCCGCGGTTGCGAGCGGGAGCAGGAGCGGGAGCGGGAGCTTGATGGTTCGCCTGCCCCATGCCTATCAGTGGCTGCTCTGCCTCTGCCTCTTCTATCTCCGTAATGGGCATCTGACGCGGTGCTCCCGGCGCCGCCTGTTCTCTATGGCTTGCTGTTTGCATTGGCATTGACCCCGCCGGGATCAGGACTCGATCCATCGGCGCTTCGTAGACGGGAATCGACCCAATCAACTCGCTGGCGTGCGCAAAGAAATCCCTCCTCATCGTCCATGACCGCAAATCCCATTGTCGCTGCTTGAATCCTGGCGTGATCGAGTAAAGCTGGGTCGAGTGATCCTTGTTGTAGGTGTCGGATATGTCGAAAGGCCACAGGAACTTGAACGACTGCCGGAATGAATCCGAGAACTTGTTGTTTATGTACTTTTTCCCGTTCCTGCAAAGGCTGGTGCGCAAGCCGGGCCAGATAAAATGCTCGATGACAGGCGTCTTCCTCAGCACCTCAGGGTCTTCCGAGGAACCTCGTTGGAAGAAGGGTGGCAGCGGCGCCAGATACTGGGGATTGAGGTTGCTCTGATGGAGAAGCTTCAACCTCATCATGTAGAGGATCGCCATTCGTTCTACAACACCGCAGTCCCGGAAGATGGACTGGTCAATGCTTCTCAATGCTTGCCACCCCTTGTCAAGCAGATACTGATCCTGCACATCACGCCAGCCATGGAGGACTGCTCGGACAATGATGTCTTCGTCGAGGGGCTGATTGGCAAAAGACTGGTGGCCGCCTGCCAATACCCGATTGACCTCACGCTCTGACAGGAAGAACAAATCGCCCTCTTCCCGGGTCTTGGTAGCATCGGTTGGATCCGACGTCGGGGGACCTGGTCTTGTTACAGGAGCAGAAACTCGTCCGAAGCTATTGTAGAGGTCGTCGTGCTGTTGCAAGGTGTAGGGTTGGGCACCGTAGGATCTCGGGGCGAACTCTGACCCAAATGCCTCGGCACGTCTCGGTTGGTCAAATGGTGCTGGATACCCAAACTCGACCATCGGAGATGACGAATCTGAGCTGTGCGAGTAGACAGATGCACAGTTTTCTAACTGCTCGTGGGGCCCGCCTGTGAGCGAGTTCGCATTGCGGGTAGTTTGTTCGCCGTTGCAGGCGTTGGGCATCCCAAACCAACCGTGATCGGGCTCGTCGGCGGGATTCAGAGCGGTCCCGACCAGCTTCTGGACCCCAGCTAGCATTTCCTTTAACGTGCTGACCTCTTCCTCGCTCTGCCTCAGTTGCGACAACAGCGCTCTCGCCCTTTCGCTCTCGTGGTGGTCGGTTGTTGACTGGTCGTGGGGCGGCTGGGTGCCATCACCACTATTTGTCGAGGAGCCACCGTTCTCCATAATCCTCACCAAATTCTCCAAGTGAGCGATGTAGTTTTTGGTTTTGAGCCGGATGCTTCGTTGAGCTTCACGATCAATAGCTCTCTTCCGCTCTCGCTGAGAAGCAGTAAGTTTCAGCGTGCGCTTCGGCCGCTTAGGAGTCGCTTCGTCCGGAGCCGAGTTTGCCTCTGCGGGCTGACTATTCGGTGCCTTCTCTGCATTCTTTTGAGATGGAGCGGTCGTCCTCCGAGAACTAGTATTGGACATGGTGGTCGTTGGTGGGGACATGTCCGCCGTCTGTGTTTCGATCCGTCGCGGTGATGATGTCGAGCCCGTCAATGGAATTTGACTTGACAGGCCAGAGTGAACTCGTTGCTGCTACCTGGCCTGGGAATGGGCGTATCCGTGTAGGACCTGGAAACGGAGGTCGGCATGTGATTTTACGCCAGCTTTAGGTCGTGAACAGGGACAAAATACTCTCCAGGAGCAAATGGCAGAGCATCTTCAAGATGTACCTCGACGCAACACAGTCTCAATTTCGGGCTTCCGTACACCGAATTGCAGGGGACAGGATGAAGCACAGTCGCATAAGCAGTGAAGATGAAGATGACCTACGCCCAATTGACACCGTATCTACGCCCCAGAGTGATCGGCTCTCAAACCTACCCTATGCAGGGGTGATCCAGGACCTTGCAGAACCCGGGGGCCGGTCGTGAAGAATCGGAAGAGGGTTGGAAGAGGTGTGGTGGTTGTCAGGATGCGGGAGGAGAATTGGTTTCAAATGGGGTAGTATTGGCGTTCCAGACTTGTCGTAAGCAGGCTGAGGAGGAGGTTCAGCGAGGCCGAGAAATCATGCCTGGCGCGGTGTGTGAGGGCAAGCGGGTTCCGTGGGTCCCCGCTGAGGGCTCAAGTTTCTTCTCTTGGGCCTGATGGGCCTTATAAATCGGTCGCAGGGACCGCTTCTGTCTAGGCAAGAGCCGATAGCGCCTGCCTGGTTCGTGCAACCTGGGACGGACGTGATCTCGATTAATGGGTACTAGCGGGACGAAAAGGGAGAATGGTGTTCCTTTCGAAGGTGGTGTTGATGAATCAAGAAGTAAGAACGAGCAGAGGTCAGAGGATCATGCCTGTCCAAAGTTCCAACGGCGAAGAGCGGATGGCCGCGTGTGCCACTGGGGGCGCTGACAGGCTCACTGCCGGGTCCCTCAGGACCCTCTGGGGGCGCCGGCGAGCTGCTTATTACTTAAGCCGACCCTTGCGAGACGGCAACGACAACGGCTAATTGGTGGTTGGCACGGCGCCCGCATCACCCGGAACTCACTCCCCGTGGCATCGTCGCTTGCCCGTAAAAGAGGAACGCGCCATGCCGCTGGGTCCAGCAGCCTCACTCGTTCCCAGGATGGCACATCAGGCTCGAAAGTCGAGCCTGCTGGAAGAGCCTTCCGTGGTTCCGAGGTGCCGTGTCCTGTCGAAGCCATCGAAGAATCAGCTGGCCATCTGACGCCGCGAGACTTTGCACCGCTCGCCTCGATGCAGGGGGTGCGCCATCCGCGTCTCAAGCTGTTGCCACGAATGAGGCTGCACTTCCTGGCCACCATATGGCGTTTCAAAGCGCGCACTATTAGTAAAAAGGGACGACCATTATACTTTCTGCAAGAGAAGCAACAGTTCTTCTGTACACAGGCTGGCACTGCCCAGGACCTGCGGCAAAAGGAGTCAAGACTTGCTCGCTCTGGACCGGGATATTCCCATCTCCATAGTGAGACCCATTCTTGTGTCGTAGCATCAGAGAAATTGGTCCACCGGCGAGCCAGCCGCTACCACATCCCATCGATGATGAAGCAGCGGCTTGGGAGGCGGTGCAGGTTGCAGGCTAAGGCATTCCTCGGGCAGGGAGATCGCGAATCCTAAGACTACCAGAGTGACAACAGCATCGTGGTGACGCAGGAGATCGTCGCGGCTTTGGGCATTCATTGACCTCGTTGGGCACCATCGATTCTTCATCAGGAGCTATCGTCACTCTCTATCTGAATGCAAGCATTGTGCCAACTAGTATGCAGGGAGGTCGCAAAAGCGGGTTACAGCGAGCCGCGCAGAGAATGCCAATGCCCAATATGCTCATTGCCTCCACCAGGTTGTCGTACCGGACGCCCCTGTGATGCTCTAAAATGCAGTATCATCGATGCCTTGTCTATGCTCGGCTTCCTGAATAAACGCCGTGCAATATATCACAATCATAGCTCATCTCAACAGCACCTTGGAACGCTGATGATGATAATTATGTGCATGAATGTCGTAAAGTATTCGTCGTCTCATGTGCCCCTTCCCACGTCCGATCTACGGCTCTGAGGGGATGCTTTCTGGGTCGTGCTCCTTTTCTTCAGCCACGGTCGAGTTGTTGCGTCTTGGCCCCAGTGGTGTCGACACGCTGCGCCTGTGTCCACGTCGAAGAGCTGGAGCCTCCGAGCCATTGGGCGTATCAGTCACCTCACCGATTGGTGTGCCAGCTCTTGATTGCCCACGCAGGCTTGCTGCACGGTGCCTGCTGGGGATATCGCGGATACTCTCAATGCTCATTCTTGTGTGTATGGGGTTGGGGCCTTGATCAAGGTCCAGGCTCTGGAAATCCCTTGTGCTCCAGCTCGAACGATGGGGTCTCGCTCCATACGGCAGATTCGACATGCTAGTCCGAGAGCGCATGGACGTGGATCGAGACACGCTGGAGGGTTTCTCCACTTCCACGCTCGCAGAAGCCCTCGGAGACGTGCCAACTTCAGGGACTTGACTGTCGGGATCTTCGTCCTCAATCTTCAGCTCCCGTCGTACGCTAGAGACTGTAAAATAAGGTTCCTTCGGACGTTCAGGCTCTGGTGGCGGAGGGGGCGGAGGTGGTTTTGGTCGATCAGTGGCTTTGCGATCAATGTGTGCAAAGTATCGGGTTCGAGGTCTCAGCCACGATCGCGGTTTAATGGTCTCTGAGTAGCGAGTGATGGACATGTAGCTTGAGACCGCTCCAAGGGCAACGGCAATGAAGAGACAAATGGTCAAAATACCCTGGATGACAATAATGACCACTCCAATCACCGTGGTGATGATGCGATCAAGTCCAAATCGAGCATCAAAAGCCGATGCCAGTGCAACTGTCGCCACTTTGCTGAATCCAAGGAAGTACACCATAATCAGGTTGAGTCGATTGCTTTCGAAGGGTCTCATGAAGAGGATAGTAACAAAAGCAATGATTTCCCAGGCGAGCAGACCGAAAACCTGCACCATAGCATGGCCTGCAGCGCCTCCGTAGAATGCAGCCCTCACAAGCTCGTAGATCAACCAAATGGAGAAGAACCACCACTTACTCCTGCGTAATCGAGAGGCCAGCCAGCCAAATTTGATGGTGTAGTTCTCGTCGTCATGAGGATGAACTCTGCCCGAACTTGGTTCGGGCAGATGCTTTCGCCACCAGGTAGCCTTGGGGCGGCTGTCTCCTTCTACATCCTGGTTCTGAGGCGCTTTCTTAAAGTTGATCTTATACCAGGCAGAATTTCCGGTCTTTTCGCTCCCTTCGGATTCCTGGCTAGTCTGCTCGAGGATCTCGGGCAGAACCTCCGATTTAGTTCTATACCAGATTGCAAGGGCCGAGACACCTAGCATTGCAACGAGAAACAGTGTAAGGACCACTGCCGCGATCGCTTTGACGCCGTGAGCTCCGCCCAAGGTGAACTGGAACATGGTGAAGAACATCATCATGAAAAAAGCAATGTAACATGTGCGCAGGACAGCTGCTCCCGCAAACCATAGCCAATGCTTCCGGAAGTACCCAAGCCGAGTTGTCTTGACAATACCGCAGGCGGCAAGAGCTTCGATAATCCACTTCAAAAGGAAGAGGGCGCCCAAAAGGCAGGCGACGAATATAAGGTACCAAAGAAGTCCTGTCAAGAAGGCGTTCGAGGCTGGTATGTCCAGTTCCGCCAGAGTTCCAGCAAAACCGGAATAGTTGCCGGGTAAGGGGAGTCCGGGCAGCACCGGACTTCCGTACCAGGAATATTGGACGATGCCGTCAGTCGTGTTTGCCGCCCCAGCTGCTTGTCGCTTCAGTACATCCCCGTAGGATTCCGCCGCCCGCTTGTAGATCTGCGAGATTTGGTAACCACCACCAAGCCCGACAGCATTCTCACCGTTTGGCGCAGCACCAATCATGCTGATGTTGCCACGGTTGCTGCCAATGAAGTGATTGATGGTATTTTGCATGTGTTGGTTGTAGATTATACCGGCCGACCATGCATAGTTGCTCCAGAACGACACAAGCACGCTTGGCCAATTCATCGACAGCCCTCCAGTAAAGAAGATGTGATGATACACGGCGAACACAACCAACATGGATACGGAGTGGGCGTAATGCGTCCGCATCTCAGGGATGTTTCGTCCATAGATTGAGGTTGCGATGGAGGATACCAACGCGATCACCGCAAAAGCGCCTAGAATGGAGGCCACGGCAGAAGGGTGTGAGAATGAAGACCCATTCGTCACCACCGCCGAAAAGCAGGCAATTTGAGATTCTGTCGAGTTGGCGAAGATGCGTAGGATGGCCATGCCCTCAAAGTCTGGGATGGTCAGTGCTATGGAGGGAATGTTGGCCACGTCCGATGGTGCGACGGGGATAATGCCATTTGCGTTGATGGGTATTGAAGAATTGACAGGGCAGAGACTCTTGATGTTGGCGACACACGGGTTGAACGTCAGATTAAAACGGGATTCGCCGTAAGCGTAGACGCCAATGTACACTGCAGTGTTGGATTTCAGATCAGCCGGGTGTCAGCACCTTAATCCGGGGAAAGAATGCCACTCACTCATCAAGCTCTCGTTTGTCAACGCAGAATGTCCCTCCAGATGGAAAAGAACCGTCATGTTGTCTTTGTAGTAGGCCGCATCAAAACGAGTGACATTTATCAGAGAGTCGCCCATGCAATCACCGTAAGCTTGAGTGTACAAAGAAGGTCTGCGGTTATCGTCGAGCCAAACTGTGCCATCGTTGCCGGTATATTGTATCCACCTTGTTGTGTCTGCTGCAGCTGACTGTACGTTCGACGAGAGAAATACCACCAGAAACAAGAATACCGACAGCCACGAGAACATCGCACGGCTAGGCACCAGAGCCATGGTACCGGGAGAACGATGCCCGGCTCTCCAGCCAGAGCTGGGGTCGGGCAATTCTACCGCGGGCTTCAGCTGCGGGCACGATGCAGGAGGGCCGCGTGGTCTCAAATCCTCGGACAAGCTTGACACCTGCGCAGGCCAGCTCCGGTGAGCACTTTGTCAGAGGCAGTGAGTGTCGTGAGCAGTCGGTGACCCAGAGGTAAGTACTCCGTTGTTTGTGTTCTATTCTATCGGTAATTCATTCTAGGAAGTCTCCAGACCCTTACACCTCACGTCCGGGGTTGCGACAGAGTTGCAGTCAGGTTGCAGCGAATGTGGCGGGTTGTAAAATTTTGAGATTCTGTATGTCTGCGGGTGGTCGGGAAGGGCGGGACAATGTTTCAGTTAGTGCTATGTGCAGAATTACGAGTATTTGGACAGCTTTTAACGAAAGGTGCGATGTTGAGGGTGTGGAAGTAAAGCCGGGCACTTCCAGAGTGTTAAAGGACGGATCAGTGGTGGGAAAGGTTAAACTCATTACTGTACCATGGTGAAAAGTGGAAGGTGGGAATCGAAATGGTAGACTGATAGTACCCAGTGGGATGGAGCATACGCATTCAGCGTATCTAATGCCGAGCCGAACGATACGTCGACACAAGCTGCAGCAACAGCTCCCTGCAGCACGATGCGAGCTCAGCCTAAACTCAGATCCATCCACATTTCGCGAGGACCTTCACCCTACGTATTGGGAGAAGGCCAAAAGCAGGTTTTCTCCCGTTTGAAGCTCCGCCGTTCACTACCGGGTCTCGCTCGGCACTCGCAGCTATCAAGACATCCATCTCTCATTGCCGCCGATATCAAAGGTGACTCGCAGGCGCAACTCCGCATTCTCAGAGTCAATGACGCACATCGGCTCACCTTATCCGCCGTTGTGGGGATACACGAAGTCTCATTTTGCACTTTGAGATTTTGGGCAGCATCATCAGCACCCGGTCCTAATTTCTGATGTCTCTAAAAGGGGAAGATTCCTGACTTTGACGCTGGTGATGTGGAAAGCCTCCAAGATCACACACTGTCCTCGTCCCGATCGGCAAATCGTGCTCGCCTACGGGCCCTGTACAGTGGCACGTTTCGCCGTGGCTCGATCCCGAAGAGGAAGTCCTCTAATAAGAGATCTTAACTAATCTCGGTGTTAGTTAAGCTAGCGGCTGCTTTGGTCGTCTTCTCGATTTGTCGGCTGCCCACTGCTGGTTCCCGGGTACCAAATTGCAGCTGGTCTACAGCACCAGAAAGCACGTCTGTTCATATACTGTGTAGACAGATAGATGCGTTGTCAGAGTCAAATTGTGCTCTATGAGGCTCACCAGCTACTCGCACCTACATTGGCTTCATCTTTCAGAAGACTTCAACAACCTCTGCCAAAGTACCTCGTAATTCTGCCTTGCTCGGTCTCGTAACTGACATCCCGCGTCCAAGACCCCGCCTTGGTGTCCGCCGGCGCCATCAACTTAGTGTTCGAGAGTGCAACAGTTAAGGTTCATCCCAGCCACCTTCAATAATTGGCCCTCCCATCTTTTTGTGAATTTTATGCTCCCAAAGTCTGTTTGCAAAAAGCTGGTGGTCTCGTCACTATCATGTTCAGCTCAGGCTTTAAACGAGTTGGCGGCACCAGGGTGGTCGATCTGATTCACCACACGATGCTGATGGCTTGTTCATGTCGATCTCACCTGCAATTGTGCAACGTTTGGGCCGCTTTGGCGAACAGCCCACCGCCCTGGGTTGCAGATTTCCTTGACGATGTGGCTTGCACGGAGTCCACGTTTGACCAGGGCCGGGCGATGAACATGACGCAAGGCTGAGACCCAGTCAGTCCATGGTATGTAACGTGGCACCGTGGTCAACAAAGTTGCCAACACTAGGTGGCATGTCCACGCACCACCCTCAATCACCTCGTCTACCGACGCGGATTTTCGCCTGGCGTCTATACCGTACTGTACCCACGACATGTCTTTCGGTCACTTGTCCAGCTAGGTCGTCATTTCTATGCACTGTGCTTTAGGATATTTCTTAGGATACGGAATACGGAGTACATTACAGCGATTTCTCAACCTCATCCAGAGGCAACATCACTTCTACGATCTTCGTCTTGACCGCCTGGCTGGGCTCTTCGTATGGATGCCGAGGCCGCAGCATGGCTTCCAAGTCACCCTGAATGCCGGCCTTCTTTGCGCTGAACTGACTTACAGCATACTTGGTGGTGGCAATGCCTGCCTTGGTGGGATTTTCGGCGTGCGCTGACAATCTCTGCAACGACAATGCCTGGTCGTGCTTACCCATCTTCCACAGATCGAAAATCTTGGTAACCGTCTTAGGGAAAATGTTTCCAAACGCTGCAATGCATCCAGCCGAGCCTGCTGCCAGTCCCCCGACTAGGAAGTCCGACTGCCCACCAAAGATCGCAAAGCGCTCAGGTTGGAATGTCGCAGACAAGCGCGTAATTTTGCCCACCGAACCACACGTCAATTTCACTCCCACGATGTTTGGAAACTCTTGCGCCAGTCCTGCAATGACGTCCGAGTCCAGATCGAGGCCATTGCAAACCGCAGGAAAATTGTATATGAGGATTGGAAGAGGAGAGGCCTTCGCAATGGCCGCGTAGAAGTTGTGGACAACGCTGGGTGTGGTCTGCTTGCCAAAGTAGGCAGCTGGGAGGACAAGGACATAGTCCGCTCCAGCAGCGTGAGCGTCTGAGATATATTCTAGGACTTGTGCAGTTGAATGACCACCAACGCCCGCGATAATGGGATAGCCTTCTGGCACTGACTTGCGTGCTAATCGCAACAGCGCTGCTCTTTCGTCTCGAGTAAGTAGGAAGGTCTCCGCATTCGTGCCGAGTATCACCAGACCACGAAGGCCACTGCTCGCTAGGTAGGCATAGTATTTCGCTTGTTGTTCAGGTAGTAAAGTGTCCGTCTTAGGTTCGAAGAAAGTGACGGCTGGTGCGTACACGCCGGCCGGTGGAACTGGGTACGAAGGTGGTGTTGGATTCGTGGAACCCATGACTGATTGTGACTGCTTTTGAGAATGAGTTGATTAGAGGGCGCACCGAGAATAAACTGCGTCCAAAGGTGACCTTCCTTCGCGCAGGCTGATTTTATTCCAGATCCTCGACAATACGCTCCGACAGCGGCATGTCAATCGGTGACTGCGCCGTCCTGGCCGTTCTTACCGTGCGCTTTTTCTCCTCACAAACAATTCTGATGCGGGGTTGATGGCATGGCGATTGGTGACGGAGCGAACATTCGGCGCAAGATGAGCCGGCGTTGAGAACGGCCAGGGGTGCGGTGGCTGAATAAGTCATGGAAGAATTACGAGGTCTTGAACCTTGTTCGATCTTGAAAGTCCTTAGATATGTAGAACGTCGGTATGGCTCACCAGCTGAAAGTGTCAGTGAGCACTGTGAGAGGGATGTGGGGTGCTCGTGAAGGGCAAAGATGCGTGCGTGGGCTCCAGCGTTCGGGAAAGCGAAGAAGCGAAGCCTGACTTGTCCTCAAATCTCACGCTGCAAATACTTCCTGCACGACCTGGATCTTGAACAGCTTGATATGACATCGCAAAGACTCTTCTTACAGCTGCACATTCGATTCCTCGGCCCTTCGTTATTCAAGGCCAATTTAACAGGTAGCAAGGGAGAGTGAAGTTTTCGAGCTACCACCCTCTCGTACCCCACGAGCCAGTCAATTGTCCGGTACTGCAAGCCGCGAGGTCGAATCTTGATGCCTATGCATGCCATCCTCCGCCTGATGAACTGACTGAGATGGCACTGCTTTGGCAGACCAAGTCGAGCGCAATGTCTTCTGCACCTGGAATTCAGTTAAGAACACGGCGACCGTTCTGGCGCACTTTGTTTTTGGTCATGCTCATCGCCATTTCAGGCTTCCTCATTCTTCGTTCCCTGAGCCAACTGCACACTGAGTTTTGCAAAAGTCCTACCATCTTAGCAAGCAGTGGGCTTTGTTCTTCAATCCTACAAGCTGGATGGAATCTGTTCTACCACCTGGGGGGAAACGGACCTTGGATAAGAAGGATCGATGGCCGGTACTACTATGACGCACCTCTACCCAAGAAGTGCTCCATTGATCAAGTTCATATGGTGAGCATCAAGGCCTACAGATAGACGGATCATCTGCGCCGATACTAACTCTTCCAGTTATCACGGCATGCTGAACGATATCCAACACGAAACGCTGGAATCAGTAGGTCCAGCTGCCCAGGAACATCTAACCGATGCTAACCTCTCCGACAAGGACACCTCTATCTGCTCGAGCGACTCCAAGCCCCAGAGGTAGTTCTCACGGGGCCATTATCATTTGTCAATGACTGGACCTACTTCACAGACGCCTCCAATCCTGCATTCGAAAACCTCACAGCCGTTGGCCCTTACGCGGGAACAAAGCAAGCCTCCAACACAGGGCGAGCTATGCGGCGGCGATACGGTCACCTGGCCTCCAAGAGACGCCCAACAAAGTTCTGGTCTTGCGGATCTCTACGGGACGTCGAGACGGCAGAATGTTTTGCTGATGGGTTCTTTGGGTCGGAATGGAAAACGGATGGCTCAGCAGCGCTAGAGGTCATCCCTGAGACCACGGATCGAGGCGCGGACACGCTGACTCCCGGAGACACCTGCTCCAACTATGCTACGGACGATCAGGAAGGTCACGACAAGGGGTACATCAAGCTCGCAGAGTGGCAAGCCACGTTTAGCAAACCCATTTCAGACCGGCTCGCGAACGACGCGGTCGGTGTGTCCTTCAGTCCCTTGGATATATACGGAATGATGGAGTTGTGCGGCTTCGAGATCCTTGCGAGGGGAGGCAGCCCCTGGTGCGACATCTTCTCCAGGCAGGAATGGCTCGAGTTCGAATACGCTCGAGACCTGCTGCATTACTATCGCGCTGGCCCTGGGAACAGATTCGGAGCCTTGATGGGTTGGTTGTGGCTGAACGCAACGCAAAACCTCATGTCGAATTACACCTCAAAAGACGTGTATTTCAGTTTCGTCCACGACGGCGACATCGTTCCTGCCTTGGCCACGCTGGGGATCTTCAGTGAGCTTTCGGGGTTGGAAGAACTGCCCACCGACCGCGTGGCGCATGAGCGAAATTGGAGGACAAGCGACGTGGTACCAATGGGAGGACGGTTAGTCTTCGAACGGATCACCTGTGAACCCGAGGAGAGGGCACAAGAGAAACAGCATGCAGTGCGACTCTTCATCAATGACGCGCTCGTTGACCTGGCCAGCATGCCTCATTCTGTCTCATCCACAGATATCGAAGGCGCCATCTCGCTGGAGAGTTTCCAAACTTTTCTGTCTGTCAGAGGCGCAGAGCTTGGAGATTTCCGCCAGATTTGCGGTTTGGCTGGGGATGCACCGGACAAGATTGAATTCCTCCATCAATAAGAAAGGGCTCATAGAGTGACAGAAGAGCGTCGTGTAGACACATCAAGAACCATTCAAAGAAAGACGGATTCGGATGCCATATTAATAGCCCAGCTTTGCCCCTGACTGCCACCCAATGCGAAGCATTGCACGAGCGGCAGCGGCCGAGGCTGAGACAGCAATGCATGTTTCAGGAAAACAGGCTGAACAGGGTTTCCGATTCTCAGAAATTCCAGAGCTGATCTGAGAACATCTCACCGCAGGGGGGGCGGTTTTTATCGATACAAAGCCGTTTTTTCTGTCCTTCTTTCTAGAGTATTCACGTCGTAATATCTGCCAGCTGGCATTGTCGCTATCGCTCTCAGCTCTTCTTGAACGAACATACACACGCATACACACACAACACGGTGCCAGTAGCGTTGTTGACGTTTCCCCAACTCCTCAACGCTCACTCACCACTGTGACGCGGCTCCCCCCTGGGCTGACCAGCTGAAGTGGACCGACCCTCATCGTTCTTTTGACATTGACTGGCTTTCTTGATCTTTATATCCCTGGCGAACGGAAGCCCAAGCGCGCGCCACGTCTGAGCACCACTTCTCTGAGCATCGCTTTTATTTTTATTTTTTTGAGAACCAGACCCTCCAGCAATAATGACCGACATCCAGACCCCGACGGAAGCCAGTCTTCTGTCGACCTCGAACCATGTTGCCGAATATACAAAGTCGGAGTCGAAAGAAGCAGCGACGCAAATCTCGTTGACGGAGACTCCGGCCACTACGACCAGCACAGCTACAAACACCGAACCTACACCTGCGCCTACGACGGCAGTGAATGGTGAAAAGGGCAGCGAGACAGCCACGCTCACGAACGGGACTACACACGCACCCGCACCCGCCCCTACTGCCTCGATAGCTACCACGCTCCCAATCTCCACAACCACAACTACATCGGCACCTCCGCCCGTGGCGAACGAAGCCAAACACAATGGCAAGGCTGTCTTTGACGATCAGAACGACCCCCCGCTGTTCTCGGCTTCGTTGATCTCAGAGGAAGTTGCGGCACGGTTGCCTGAGGGCTATACCATCAGACCACTGCGACGGAGTGATTATTATGGCGGTACGGTTATCTTCCTTCGCGGCTATGCCCTACGTTGTTGACTCGTCTTCGATCCGCGCTCAGCCTCTCATTCAACTTACTTGGACACACGAGTACTGACTTGTTTTTTTGGTTCTTTTTCGCAGGCTTCCTCCCCACGCTCCGTGTCCTCACCACCGTCGGCGAACCCACGCTCTCCGAGTTTAATGCCCGCTACGACTTCATCTCCTCCCGCAACGATACGTACTATATCCTCGTGATCTGCGACGAGACCGCCACCGTGGTCGGCACGGGTGCCGTGATCGTCGAGCGCAAATTCATCCACAACATGGGCCTGGTGGGCCACATTGAAGACATTGCCGTGGCGAAGAATCAACAGGGCAAGAAGCTGGGGTTGCGCATCATTCAGGCGTTGGATGCCGTCGCGGAGAAGGTGGGCTGCTATAAGAGTATTTTGGACTGTAGCGAGGCCAACGAGGGGTTCTACGTGAAATGTGGGTTTAAGAGGGCGGGGCTGGAGATGGCGCATTATTACGAGCCGGGGCCGAAGAGCAGTTACGAGAGGTCGTGAAGGATGAATGATCGAGTGACGCAGATCTCACACTAAACAGATGATGGACCATCACTCGATGCGGTGCGGTGCGGTGCGGTGCGGTACGACGGGGACATTCTGCGTCGGGAACAAGTTTCAAGAGGCGTTCAGCGTTCAGGCTCGGGTCGGGTCCGCGGACAAGCTGTGCAGGATGCTCAAGGACGGCGGAATTATTGGCTGTAGGATTAGATCGGTACAGAGCGGTACATGTGGGAGAGATCACCTGGACAAAGAGACTCGAGAGACCCTATTCCACGATTAGAGCGCATAGACAAAATGGGACGGCACAGGACAATGTCTGAGATAGAGAATTCCGCGGAAGGAAGACAGACGAACAGAGCCGTTGATCAAGAAACCCATATCCCTACCTCCATAGCTAGGATCAAGCACGCAGATGCCTAATCGATCGAGTTGTCCTGGAGTTTCTCAAACAGTTGCCCCTAAGTACCGCGATCCAGAGCGGGTTTGAAGAATATTCGCGACACGAAAGTCAACAAAGGGACCGACCGCATGGTGAATCCATATGCCCTACCCCTTGGCCTGAGGATCACCGCTCCACGGAGAGCCGAGACTGATTGCGCAGATGAGTAGAGACAAGCGATACAGTGGGTATAGGGCCCCCTGACTGGGAAAACCTGGGACTTGTCAGGAAACGAAACGGCTGTGATAATGAACGGGGTGAGAAGAACGAACAGCTCGACGGCGTAGAATTGTGACGCGACGCTGGACGGTCACGAGCAAAGCAACACTGGAAAGACGTGGGAAAATGTGTGATGAGTTTGACGAGTTGACGGGTCGTGTCCGACAGATGTATGCATGTTTCAGGGGGAAGGATCTATTTACCATCTCGGAACGCGAAAAAGTATGTCGAATGCGATGGATCTTCGGTGCGCTGGGTCCTGGTACACAGAACTCATCGGGTGGGACAAACTTTGCGTCCTGGCAGAGGTCGTGTTCAGCCGACAGGGAAATCGACATGTACATCAGCAAGGGCGGAACAGGTCAAGATGGCGCCGGATAAGGGGACACGGCGCAAGGCTCGGCCTGCCTCTTGAGGAAGGTGTTTCTGAGAGAACAATACGATACTGCATGGCTATAGATGAGCCTGAAGCTTCTGTGCGATCTTGGTTCGTCTCATGGTGGACTGGATCAGCTAGCCTTTCCTTTCCCTGGGTCCTGGCCTCAGTGTTCTTCCGAGCTCAGTCAAATGGTTGCGGTTAAGGAGCCGGCAGGATCGGGTCTCTCCTCGTGCCATGCCATACTCTTGTGTCCAAAGAGGGACAGCTTTCTTGCCCCTCTGATTGCGAACCAACGCGCACAGCCTCAGCGGGAGGATAGCAGCTGGTTCAGCCAGCCGCGAGTCTCTCAGCCACGAGCGCGCAAAGGACCGCCATACAGCGAGACGCTCCAAGGGATTGGCACGATGTGCTGCGTTCCTTGGGTCGACAGAAGCTGGAATCGTTGCATCGAGACGAAACAAAGCTGTATGTTGACCCCCTGATTTCCTTACCCGTGAGGGCGTCGAGATGGTACCGAAAGCGCGAGTCTCCTACCGCAATGTTACTTCAATCATTCGTCCACGGTCGCTGAGATATAAAGAATCGGAAATGGATACCGGCTTGTATCGTAGTTGATGGCCTCGTTGTCATTGATATGCTTTGTTGTTCGACTTCTTGGCTTTGCCCGGGGCGAAGGAGTGCGACGTTGTCAGCTCATTACTTCCCGCGCGGACTTACCAACCAACACAAGCCGACACTAGAGATCACCATGACCTCTGACCTTCTTGAGCCTTCTGACGCGCAGCAAGACTTCGCAAGTCCCATCTCTCGGAGAATTGTCTCCCGGTAAGCCGCCCTCAAGCACCTTCGGGCAAGTTCAGAGCTTTCCAGTTGGCGGTCAGCGGGAGGGGTATCGATGGGATCTTCCATTGTGTCGTCGGTCGCCCTCAGGCATTTCCTGGAACGCCTGCTGTGCTGTAGTAATGGGTTCGTCTGCAAGCGCCATGTATTGAGTAGGGTTCAAACCATGTCACTCCTTGAACCATGCAGCGAGCTGATCTTTCATCTTTCCTCCTGATGAAAAGTTCGGCTTGCCGCGTGTAATCCTCCTTCCTAAGCCACTGAACGGTTCAAGCGCAGTCGCACTGACACCCCAGATGGCATGCAGCTCAACAGTACCAATGCACGTCCGTAGCCGCGTGGCGACAGATCGACCGGAGGATGGAGGAGCCTCGCGATAGCCGGACGACATTTTGCAACAGGCAGAAGCACCTCCCTAATTAGTGATACATACACTCCCACTTCTGAGAGCTTGACCATAGATTCAACGCCAAGGGCGTCTTGCAACACTGGGTCATGCCGAAGCCTTTCCGGTTGGCAGTACATCACGTGGCAGGCAGCAGCTCGCACTTGGTGAAGATCTTTGGTGATCATGGGGACTGTCCACTTTTCTACTGCTGGAGTCACCATAGATTCGGCCCTCACAGTCCATTGAGAACTTGCTTCTTGAGGAAAAATTGCAAGTCAAGGCAAGACACTGAAGAGTAGCGTGCACTGTCGTTGATCTCCCCGGGTCATCTGGCTCGTAGTCAACTGAGTCGATGATTCTTGGGCAGGTGGAAAGCCTTGAGTAACCCAATTCGATGTTGGCTTGATGTACTGACATTGCCGTGCGGTTACAGCTGAACGTAATCATTTTCGCTTGAACCTCATCCTCACCTCAGGGCCGCCTTGTGGGGTATCGCAAGCCAGGACTCCAGGGATCCGCGTACAGAAGCCCATCAACGGCAAATTGTACTAGAAATCCGATGGCCGTACTCGGCTGCAACTGTGTGCTGGTGCCATCTGTCCTGACAAAGGGTAGATGGCGGCCTGCCTCGACCGAAAAAGTTCCTTCGTCACAGAAACACCTGCTGTAATGCGAAGGCGGCATTGTACTCGCACGGATCCTTGGACTATCCGGGTTCCGCTCACCGTGGAGCATGGACTACAACACCAAGCTGGACGTTGACGGCCTGCGATGTCACCTACCTCTGTTGCGACGGAACGCTCTCGGGGAGTTCATGCGGATGACAAATTGTAGAAGGGCCATTGGCTCTGGGATTGCTCGTTGAGAAACAGCGAGCCGAACTTGTGCACGGTGCACAACTCGGGCGAGAGTTGTAAGGCAGCGACGGCGAACCCAAACGATGCCCGCACTTCCACAGGCAGAGCGACATCAAAGCTTCTGCCTGTTGGTGGCCAAGTTCGGCCGTACTCTTATCCAAGGGTGTCTCGGAAAATGAAGGGAAGTCTGGTCGCGATTCGGAACCAGGGAACCAGGCCAAGACACACGCCAATGCAAGATGACATTCCACAGAACGGGCTGCAGCTTCGGTCCCCCACAGCCCCCTCGCAAAGGCGAAGACAGCCGTTCAGCAGCCCCAAAACCAGCCCCCAGCCCGCATCTTCCGCGCCTGTTCACTGACTAGTGTCGAGGAATGACCTGAGGCTGAATCTCGTTATGAATCTTGGTGTGTTTCGAATAGAGCGAGACGATGCTGCCCAGGTAGCGTTGGAATCATCCGTTTGCGGGATGCGAAACTTGGAATCTCGGGATGGCGGCGGCGGCGGACAAAGATGCACCGGGAAAGGGCCTGAAGAGGGAAAGGTGGTGGCCACTCAAGCTCTCATTCGCCGCCCGACTGAATCTGATTTGAGTCACCGTCGTGTTGTCGCCCCCCTAGCGACTTCGCAACCTTTCCCTCACCTCTCGGTCAGAGTGCCGACCTCGCACCTGACAAGCAAAGTCAACGGGGACGTGGAGACCTCTTGCACCACTCCATCACGGCAAGATGGCCTTCTCACGGTGGCCAATTAGGCTGCCGATGATTCACCACCACGCAACCTGGGGAGGAGTGGTGCAATTGGAGTGTGCTATCACGCTGATTAGTTGTGCTTAGGTAGGGATTGCTTTGCTTCTTCGTGTCATGAATTGTGCACATGCCGAGACGTGCTCCCCCAGCGCATGGCTCAGTGACTCAATGTTTCCCATATCTTCGCCCAGCACCCGTACAATTTAGAAACTTTATTGAACATAGCGGATGCTGTTCCCCAAGACGAGAAGTGGACTGTCCAGTAGACAGATAGACCAAGTACGCAGTATTTAGTTATAGTAGACGGGATGACTAACAGAATTCTGATATAATCTGCGAATGTGGCAGAATCCTACCTAAATCCTGGATGGACTTATTGGCCAGTTGTTGCCTGGTCTGTGGTTGCACACACCTGGGAAAAGGCTTGCGAGTGCGCATAGTTCGGGGCTGAGAGGTATATGAGGCAACAGTGCCGCCGTGCCGCCTGGGGATAGATAGGTCAACTTCTTCATCTGCGCAGCCCTCCTAAATCTGGATCGCTGGACAATAGCAGAGTTAGAAGCTGTAGGAAGCGTGCACTGTTTAATGATGTGACTGAAATCTTCGGGCAGCCGTACTCGTAATTCGAAGCATAGTGAACTTTGCCTTGGGCCGAACAGTTGCACGTAGAAATATGCCTGAGAGGACCAGACGACTCCAGCCGGGCACCTCAGGTAGAACTGAGAGCCACCTAAGTTACTTGGGGATTGGTGACGGGGGTTAGTTTTGAGTCATCGGCTGATGGCCTGGAGTTGCTCGGGAGCCTGTCGCTGCGAGCCACCACAGCCAAGTCATCACTGTGTGGCGACATGGCTGAGCCCTTATATTCCACCAGCGCCTGCACCAGCCAGAGGTGCTCCCACCCACAGATACCAAAATGAAGCCCTCTATGATTTGCAGCACAGGCTGCCCGCTATATTCTGCGAAGATATAATCACCTGCATTCACGTTCTGTATATCAACAGGTCTCCTGGGTCGGATTCCCTATCATTGCTGTAAGCCTCCGTCCAAAGCCTCCTGGTCGGGTAGCGATTTCGCCACGCAGACAGACTCATGACTGGACCATGAAAGAAAAGACAAACAAACAAGCAACTGACTCACTTGGCCATGGCTGCCTACAGACTCTGTACCTTTAGTTTTCATCAGTTTTCGCCACGGCCATCTGAAAGAGCGACTCGCCCTTGCGGGATACACAAAGACAACGGCTGCCCTCGGTCCGCCACTCCCAGCCGACCTGGAACGCCTGCGATCGCGAGCCTCGCATTCACTCCTTGCCAGCACAACAACTTCACTATAATACTTTAACATTACGGCGGGCGCGAATTCTGTCACTTCGCTCAGCGCAACCTGATCGAA
Organism: Phialophora verrucosa; assembly: GCA_002099365.1. Taxonomy (NCBI): domain Eukaryota; kingdom Fungi; phylum Ascomycota; class Eurotiomycetes; order Chaetothyriales; family Herpotrichiellaceae; genus Phialophora; species Phialophora verrucosa. Next base: position 1,235,139 of record MSED01000015.1, on the reverse strand, counting down.
ACGTTCCCAGTTGCCTTGGGTGGATGTGATTGCCACCCAACGACCTTGAACCTCACTCTCCTCTCAAACACAGTCATCATCGAAGAGACTCCCAGCCATGAGTCCTTGGTTGTCATACATGCCTGAAGAAGAAACATCTGACCGTCGAAGCCCACCGCCAGAGTCACCAGCTGTTTTGGTAAAGCTAGATCAAGTCTGCCTTGAATCACACGAGCATTTGTATATCGATATCACCACACGAGTGTAGGCTTCGGCATAACTCTCGTCGAGACGTCGATCTATTGCTCGTGTTCATTCTGCATTCTTGTTCGACAAAGACAGCTCCTGGTACTCTGACTAGCGGTGGGTTTGACACCCACACCCTTGGTGAGGACTCTGCCATGCCCACATGGACCATCATACTCATGACCGCGGATTAGATTTCCTCCCCATCCTACTTCCTTCCGAACCACTTCTCCAACAGACAGGCGACACCTGAAAGAGTGCTTGTTCTCAAGACTGAGACATCGCTCACATCTCGCCCCTAAGATGGGATTTGAAGGGGTCGCTGCCCTCGCAGATTCCCTCGCGCCTCACAATGTCCAAGATTCAATACCTGCCTGGCTCTCGAACCAGCAGATATATGATCAAGGATATCGGCCCACGAATCCTCTCGCCTTCAAGCAAGATGTCGACCCAAGCATCCACCACGGGCCTTGGATCCCTAATCTTAGAAGATGCAAACGAGACGTCGACCAAAGCAGCATTTCTTCAGTTGACGACGACGTCAGTGTAAGCGATTCTGCGCATGGATCCTACTCCTCCGAGGCCTCCTCCCAGACGTCGTGGACGTCTACCACCGCGTCCAGTGACAACTTCATGGACGAGGACGGCAAAGAGCAATTACCACACCTGACCAAAGCTAGTTCACATACAGCGCTGGAGTCTCAGGAGCAGATACTGAGAGGCATACAAAACAACGATCACTCTGCCCTCGGAGCCAGCTACTCAAGCTGTCTAATCGACACTGCTTTTCGAAACTTTACTGGGGGCGCCTCCAAGTTTTTGCGCCGATCCTGCAGCGGCCGACCGCAACAGCCTCCTCAGACGTGCTCGAAGCCTTGGGTGGCAGAAGCCAGCTTAGAACCCAATCCACAACACTGCCGTGCTCGAAGATCAGCATGCTCATCAACGAGATCATGCCCTCCCAAACTCAAGAGGGACACCGATGTGACGGAGCAATTTGTAGCGTTGCTCATCATTTTCGCGAAGAGACTCATCACCGCCATCTGGCCGTCGTCAGACTGTCCACCCATGAACACAGATTGCTTCGGCGCCGGCGTATTGCCTCTCGAGACCTTCATCCGGGAGACCCTTCGTCGCTCCAAGACCAGCTTCTCGACTTTGCAAGTCGCGTTGTATTACCTGATTCTGCTGAAGGCCAGGATGCCTCAAAGCCAAGTTGCATCGCGGTGCAGAGGCGACACATCTGAACGAAGTCAGTGTCGTGCCATGCAGTGCGGGCGCCGAATGTTCTTGTCGGCGCTTATGCTGGCCTCCAAATATTTGCAAGACCGGAACTACTCGGCTCGTGCTTGGAGCAAAATTTCTGGTCTGCGGAGCAACGAGATCAACGAGAATGAAAGGGAATATCTTGCAACGATCAACTATGACCTTCACGTGCCGAAAGACATGTTCGAGAATTGGAGCAAGATTGTCTTGGTGTTGAGCAAGCTGTCCAATGAACGGCCCTCCCTCGCACCAGGGCCTTTTGATGCACACTTTGACCCTCCTGGTGCCGGCTCGAATACGACGTCACTGGCCGCTATGGTTTCACAAGTTGATCTGGGCGAGAACTTCGGACGTGATCAGCAAATATTCACAAGCCAGTGGTGGACTTCGGTACTCCAAAAACTCGATCCTAGCATCGTCAAAGAGTCACCACTCGTGGAATGCTTCTTACGCGCCCATCTACCCAGCAACAAGCTGCATATTATCGCATCTTTGCCGCATCTGAGCAAGGAAGTCAACACGCCCTTGGATGAATCCTCAAGCTCGAGCTCGAGCTCGGTCACGCAAGGCGAGGACTTGAACTTCGGAGACCTGAACAACGCTCGCAACCCACAGCCATCCGGCATTCCTGGATTGCATACTCCTCAGACGCCTGTGCAGACGAGTCCAGCCAGTGGCCCCGCGTTACCGAGTCGGCCACAACTTGGAAACCTGCCTACTCCACAAACGACACCCCATCTCCAATATCAGTTTGCTAGTGAGAAAAGCCATTCGAGACCCTCACTTCGTCTAGCTGCATCAATGGATGCCATGGGTAGCAGACTGCGGAGGGAGTGCTTTCGGAAGGCAAGTCTGGAACGATGTCCACCTCCTCAACCCCCCAATGTGGTTCTGCCATCTCTGAAGCACCTGATGCGTTCTGCCGAGACGAGTCAGGAACTCCCGATCAGAACTACAACCCCTTTGACATCCTCACCGGCGTCTGTATCATCAGACTCGACAAGCTCCACGTCCCGATCTCGATCATCTTCTATTTCATCTATCTCATCGTGGTCTTCGTTGGGTCCGAACATGCCACGTCTACGGAGAAGCGTTGCATCCGGAATTGGTTCTCCTTTGTCTCGAGTTTGCTCGCTGTCTGACAGATCCAACAAGACCTCTTCAACCAACTATCCCAAGCCAACACGAGACTTCCAGGCCGAATTGTACTCTCTATCGGCAGGCGATCAGACACCCGCCTCCATGATCAGCGATGAAGATCCCGTCGAGCTTTCCAGCTGTCGGTCTCCCAGCACTACTCCAACCAGTTCTGAAGTCGCTGCTATACATGGCCTTATGTCGCTGTCGACGCAGTCAGAGACCACAAGTCAAAGTGTTACCCCAACACCCCGGCGGCTCTCTGAACGGGCCGTCACCGCAACTTCACAGGTCAATGCACGCTCGAAAGATCATAAGAGAAAACTTTCCAAAACAGAGCCCACCCTTCAGGCCCAAGTAAGAAATTTGGTCTGGGAGGGCTCGTGGTCTGGCAACAACGATGTCGTTGAAGATCATCTACTGCCCTCTTATCGCACGGTGCATAGGCAAATGCAAGTCCCGACGTCGCTCCGAAGGGAACCCAGAATGCCGGTGTCGACCCCAATGAGCAACAAGCGTCTTTGCTCTCTGCAACACACGCCGTCAGCTCTTCAATTGTCGGAGCAGCTCGAAAGCAATCTTCTGATGTGCCGTTGAGGAGTTCCAATCAAAGCAAGGCTGCAGGATCGTGTTTGGTTTCGGTACCTTCCTTCCCGACTGCTGCTTATGTTTTCCTATCGTTCGGCAGGGAACACAGCGCTGCGGGTAGCAAGAATGGAATCGTTGCAGATGATTTCCCATGAACCGGCCGGCCGTCCTTGGTCAATCTCACCCATATCAGAAGGCAAAGAAGACCATAACCTGTTCCCAACACGAATAGGCTGAGCCGGGTGACACAGCAGATCCCCGAACGCTGTCGGCCTGAAACTGCATCCGTTTCCTACCGGATCAGCCCAGGTGGACATCAGCAACAGATCGAAGGCCTTAAAGCGCTCTTCCTGTTCGACTGCCGCCAGTGGCGATAGTGTCGCCTGCCAAAATATAACGCACCACCTGATACCCGCTCGGACAATACCACGGCTCCTCAACGGTGCAGAGGAGCGGTCGAGCAATCAATACTCGTAGTGTCCATAACGTGCTTCATATAGCTGGTCAATCCAGCCCATGCAATGCGAATTTCATTCAAGTTCTCAAAAGATCCATCAATGTAGTCTTTCCAGTTTTCAACTCGGTTTCACTGTTCATCCCCTTTGCCCTCGAAATACCCAGTCGTGCCATCTCTAGCGAACAGCAACCGACCCAAGGCCTCCCTAAGGTTTCCCAGGCTCGCCTCGGCTGGGTCAACGCGGAGATGTCGGGTATGTCCGGAGCACTCGGCGCTCGGTTGATCAGATAAGATTACGGAGTAGGCACCGCGGATATTTCTAGACTGCTCTCCTTGGACCTCGTCGAAACCCATCGAGTTCAGGGTTCAGTCATACGCTTAATTTCGTCCTGCTTCAAAAACCCGGGGCCTTGTCTTCGTGAATTTGTGTTTGGGCTTAGATCCGGCTTGTTTTGTTCGTGATCTTTCGTGCTGTTGGATCTCGAAGCCACAAGGTCGGGTAGTTGGGCGTAAACAAACAACTGAATCCGGCATCGATTTTTCCTTCCCGGCGTCGTCAACCATCTATCGCTTCTTGAGCCCCAGACGCCAATTGGTTGCAGTGCTCCATTTTTGAGTCTGTGCGCATCAATATTTGCTGTGGTGACGAGCGATCCTTGAACGGCACGATGTCCGCTCCCGAAGCGACCACCGCGGCTCCAAATAACACCGCCTTGGAAAGCGAGGTGTCTGGAGTCGTCCCTTCGTCCCGAGGAACAACTCACGCACCGAACAACACTACTCTACCTGGCGAGGTCTCTGCCGTTGTCCCTGACGGTGAAGAGAAGCCGTCGTCGGCTGAACCACCGACTGTATGCGACTTGCCAGTTATTATCTGACTATTTTGCTGACCAGACCCAGGACCCTGTCCCCACCACTGAACAAAAGGAGGAAGAAAAGAAGGACGCGCCAGTTGAAAAGACTGCCACCCCAATCGAAGAGCTTTGGGCGCTGGCCAAGTCTCATGGGCATCCCGAAATCTGGGGAGTTACTCTGGCCGATCCGTCCAGTCACATTCCGACACAGATCATTCTGCAAAAGTACCTCAATGCCTACGATGGAGACCTGGCAAAATCTAAGGATACGCTCACAAAGACTCTTGACTGGCGGGCCAAGATGAAACCACTCGAATTACTGAAGAAGCAATTTAATCGCAGCAAGTTCGGTGGCCTCGGGTACACGACTGTCTATGGAGATGCTGACTCGACCGACCCCGAAGCGAGAGAGGTGTTCACATGGAATATTTACGGCAGTGTCCAGAACCTGAGCGAAACATTTGGCAATCTACAAGAGTAAGATCAGGAATCAACGTCCGCAAGATGTGTTTACTGATGCCGTGCCCTCAGATTCATTGAATGGCGCGTCGCTCTCATGGAAGATGCCCTACAGGCACTTGGAATCGACAAGGCGACAAAGCCCATCACGGCTGACTATGACCCGTACAAGATCCTCCAAGTGCACGACTACAAGTCGATCAGCTTCCTGCGGCAGTCCCCAGTCGTGAAGGCTGCCAGCACGGAGACCATCAAGGTCTTCGCCCAGAACTACCCAGAGCTCCTCAAGGAGAAGTTCTTCGTCAATGTGCCGGCCTTTATGGGATTCATCTATGCTTTCATGAAGCTATTCGTTGCGGCTAAGACGATCAAGAAGTTCCATCCGATGAGCAATGGTGCCAATCTTGCCAAGGAGATGGCCACCAGCAGCAAGGTCAAAGCGCTTGGAGAGCTGCTGCCGAAAGAGTACGGCGGAAAGGGCAGCGACCTGAGCTCTACCGGCAGGCAGCCAGCTCTTGCTGAAGAGACAGCGGCCGCAACTGAGTCCTAAGCCAGGTCCAGGAGCAGGAGCCATTTGGAAGAAGGCATAACCGGTTGGCAAGATCGCCGAGAGGCAAAATACAATGGTGTCAGAAACACATGGCGAAGGTGGCAGAGCATGATACTGAGGTAATGAGGCGGAGGGGACGTACAGTACGTGCGACTTGGATTCATTTGTTCGGTATCTTCAGCGAGCGGATACCCCTATATTGTTTTATTTTGGCTCGTTAGGAGACGATTGCCGTTGAGATCGGCTGGACAGCGACCCGGGCCTATGGCGAACCGTGCCTAACAGCTCAATATTCACTGGCATGGTGCGAGTTGGGCGTTGCAATGGGAATCTCGTCTCACATGCTGCGCTCGCTCCGTTGCATGTGCTCCTGCCATGTCGCGTTTCCGACAGTGACGTCAAAGTTTACATGGCGCCTTCCCACCCCACCATTGACATCGAGTTGCTCACCTTCACCGGCTGCTGCTCTGACGCGATTGTTGTATTGCGCCTGCCTGCCTTGCCTTGCCTCGTGACGAAAAAGAAAACATATCTTCGACCTGCTTTTCTGTTCTCTTCCTCTTCAGAACTTCCTCTCTCCCACTTCACAACTTCTTTTTCCACCACCACATCCCCAGTCCAAACTCACTCTCACTTGCCCATATTGCTTCAGCACACGAATCATCTCAAGCCACCAACCTTTCATTCTCAACAATCACCATCATGTCTGACACCGGGAGAAAGCCTTTGACCGACCGTAGGTGCCCCTCCAGCGTCCTCTAGACTCAACAGGCCCATTCACTGACCTTATTGGCAGAGGCTCAAGAGAAGATCACTCCCGACTCCCAGAAGTCTTACGCCGACAAGGCCAAGGAGGGCGTCACCAACACTGCTGATGATGTTGCCGGACTCGTACAGCCAGGTCTGTTGTCACCCTCGCCGACTGTGGAACCAACCGCTGACCCAAACACAGGTGACAGCAAGTCTACCACCCAGAAGCTCTCCGATGAGACCTCAAGCAAGACTAGCTCTGCTCAAGACTCTCTGTCCGGTGCCTCGAAGAACGTGCAAGAGACCGCATCCAACATCGGGAAGAGTGCTCAAGACAACGCTGGTGCTGCACAAGAATCCAGCAAGAGCTATCTGAACCAAGCTCAGGATGCTGCCTCCAATACCGCTCAGAGCGCCCAAGACACTGCTTCCAATACCGCTCAGAGTGCTCAGGACACTGCCTCTCACTATGGTCAGAAGGCCAGTGAAACCGCTGGTGCTGCGCAAGAGACAGGCAAAGGTTACATCGCACAAGCCCAAGACGCCGCTGCCAGTGCTCTCAACACCGCAAGCAAGGCCGCCGCAGGTACGTCTTACAGTCGCTGTCCCAGGCCTCCGGATCGGTGGTGTGACCTTCATACTGACTTTGGCACACAGATCTCGCTAGCAGCATTTCCGGCGAACAGAAGAAGTAGACTGCCAATAACTGGCCTTCTCATTGATTCTTGTTGAGCCGTGGCAACGTGAATGATGAGCGACCGAGGGACGAGATACCGCAATTAGCACCTTTTGTACCACTGGCATACCTTATCCTGTACCTTTACACATTGACCGTCGTGGGTCCTTCATGGGCGGTCGTGGCTGCGGTTTTCACTGTCGGAAGACTCGAATGGGATTGACGGAAGCCTCATGGGTCTGGAGCTCTTCACAACGAATTGATATTCTTTCTCCATACCGTATTCCCCGTGCTGCTCCGCTCCTTGTTCTCTCGTGGTGTATGCTGAGTGATGCACTCTCAGTTGAAAGGAAGTTGATATTCTTCGTCTCAAGACAGCAAGGCCACGCCTGATCAAGCCGTGTAGGGTAGCAACCCGCTCTAATGGCTAGACACGAGCCATAACCCGACACTATGGTTGCAGGCCAAGCGTGGCGGTGATAAGACGAAGAACGCGTGGCGGAGATATCATAGCTCGTACTCCGTATTGAGGTGATAAAACGCTGGTGTCATCGAGGCTACAACTAGAGAGACGGAGACAGGGTCTACCGTACACCGTACTTGATGTGGAATGGAAGATGCTGGGCAGAGAGTGGCGTGAAAGGACCACGTCTTGATAGCCTGTGCCCCAGGTACCCGGGTTCATCGAGAAGGTGTCGTTAGTGGCACCGCCGTTTGGCGGGACGGTGGGACAATGGGATCTTGGATGACGCCAACCGGCGTCGGCTCATCGCTCTTGCTGCTCGCTACCGAAGGGTCGCTTTTGTGCGCCGTCAGCCTCATGCATGATCGACAGGAAACAAGCAGCACCCGCCGCCGTCTGTTACGAGTCCTTTCTTCCTACACTATCCATCCTGCCTTGCTCTAGATTGATAGCTGTCAGCCAGGATTGCCACATGTATGGAAGTACTCGATATACGAGCTGAAGCGCGTGCAATAATAGCACGCCTGACTGACCGGTGGCGGCTTCCCGGAGACTGACCACCGAATAGTTACAGGCGAAGCCTGTGGACCGTGAAAGATGCTCTCTCCAGCTGCGTCTTTAATGGTGCCCTCGATAGAGCGGAAAGATGTTGGTCAAAGTGCCATCTGCACGGCTTTCGCGAATATAAGAAAGCAGCTTCGAGTTGGCCGTCATGGACTTGGTACCCATCCTCATGAACCCGAAGAAATCGTATGAGGCACGGCCTCGATCACCTCAATCACCAAGTTGGAGCTAAAGGGACAGGACTGAGCTATACGCAGTGCTTGACCGCAACTTATTGCCTTGTAGGAAGACAGACTGATCAGTCGATATGCCATCACGACAATTCCACCGCAAGTCACGACACGGATGCGCAAACTGCAAACAGAGGAAGATCAGATGTGGTGAAGAGCGTCCTAGTTGTGCCAACTGCAACAGACTCGGTGGACCATGCTCGTTTCTCGAGTCGGATCCCAGTGGAGGTCCTCTTGTCCACTCGTCGCCCGGAAGTTCAAGCAGCACTCCTCAGCCATCAGCCGCGAGCATCCAAGACCCTCACGACAGGACAGATAGTCTCGAGCAATACGACGGAAAACTCCTCAAATGCTGGTCAGAAGCCACCTGCTTCACCATGGACGACCGTTGGGAAACCTTCACAATGTGGCAGGTCTCCGTCCCAGCTCTTGCTTCGGACCAGCCGTTTCTTAGGCACGGTCTCCTGGCCCTTTCATCGATGCACTTACGACACACGGCTCCCGCCCCGCTACAGTCGAGGTACGTAGATTTGGCAAGCCAACATCAAGCCAGGGCCCTAGCGGGCTACATCCCAGAACTGCGAACCATAACACCGCGCAACTGTCATGCCCTTTTCGCCTTTTCGGCCTTGCTGCTCCCCATCCAATACTCCTTTATCTCTGCGATGGATGGTGAGATCGACACCGAGGAAGTGCTTGGCGAGATCACTTCTGTCTTCGACTATGTCATTGGCGCCACCGTTATCGCCTTCCAGGGGGAAGCTTGGCTGCGATCAGGTGTGCTGCAACCTCTGATGACAAGGACGACCGATCCTGAGAATATCCTCCGATACCTGGTCAAAGAGCCACAAGATGCGCTCCGCAGTCTCATGGCTCACGTGGAGCAGCTCGCGCGGAATCCAGAAATCACCACCGACAGACAAGTTCTGGCCAAGATTCCGATCTACGTGCGCAGCATCGAGATGTTGACGAATGCCTTTCCTACAGCGGATGCTGAGCGCAGGATCTTTGGTGATATGATCGGTTGGCCTCACTTTGTCGGAGGGGACCTGGTGCGCCTCCTCAGGGAGCGCGATCAGATGGCGCTCGTAATTCTGGCACATTACGCCGTGGCTCTGAATGCGTTCAACGGGGTTTGGTGGTTGGACAAAGTGGGGGGGCGCTTGATTCATGCCATCTCGCGCATGTTGAGTCCAGAATTCCTTCCGCTGGTACAGTGGCCGTTGGATAGGATCGCAGTGGAGCAGGCCTCGCAACATCTGTATATAATGTAAGAATCTTTCGTGGACGGGACGATGCAAGTAGCGCACAACAAGGTCACGAATCAAGGATCCGGCCAAATGCTTAGACAACCCAGAAGAGCCTGGGCAACATTGGCAGCCAAGTCCAAAACCTGGGGATGCGAGCCGGTCTTTCCCCTTACTCGTACGAGATACCCGAAGGCAAAACACCCGTGGGCATGGCTGTGGCGAGCCGGCTAGCACATCCTCAGGGTTATATGCCGACGAACAGTGGGGAGGTGCAGAGCGATACAATACCCCTCTCCCCCATGGGTGCTCTTAGTCCCACACAGGCAAGTCGATATACCCCTCTTGATTGATGCGGTGAGTCCCATTGAGGCAAATGGATGAACAGAGTTTAGGAGCAATGAGGAGCTATATAAACGACCGCGAGGGTGAAGGATGGCGTGAATCTGCTGGTGTTGATCCGGAACTTCGTTTCTCCACGCTCGGGGTCACAAGATGCGCTTCCACCTCTGGGCCTTCACGGGTGTGCTCGCCGGCGCCACAGCGGCCACCCTGAATGATGTCTGCACGCCGTCGTACGTGCGGGCACATCTTCCACCTCCTGGCTCCTATCAAGGCGTGAGTCTTGATCCGTCGTCGGTCAACGCAAACCCGGTGACGCAAGTCAGCGTGGCGGACAACGACTTCTTCCCTGATGCGACCTTCGACTACTGTAACGTCAGCTTCACATACTCCCACGATGGTCTGGAGGATGAGGTTGCCCTTACGTACTGGCTGCCCGCGCCGGGCAAGTTCCAGAATCGCTTCCTTGCCACGGGCGGAGGCGGCTATGCTATCAACTCGGGCAATCAGTCACTCCCCGGTGGGATCATCTACGGTGCTGTTTCCGGCTTGACGGATGCGGGCTTTGGCGCTGCGCAGAGCAATACGATTACACAGTGGCTCGAAGCCAACGGCACGCTCAATTGGCACAACGTCTATATGTTTGGCTACCAAGGAATCAGAGAGATGAGCGAACTGGGCAAGGCATTCACCAGGTCGTTCTTCAATATGACGCAGTCGAACACGACCCTCTACACCTACTGGCAAGGGTGCTCCGAGGGTGGCCGGGAGGGATGGAGTCAGGTACAACGATATGGAGACTCCTTCGATGGCGCAATCATCGGCGCGCCGGCGTTTCGGTGGTCGTTCCAGCAGACCCAGCTGCTCTATCCGAACGTTGTCGAGCAGACCATGGGCTACTACCCATCGCCGTGCGAGATGCAGAAGATCGTCAATGAGACCATCATCAACTGCGACCCGCTCGACGGGAAAACGGATGGCGTGGTAGCGCGGACCGATCTGTGCTACACGCAATACGTCGAGGCCAACAACTTCTCTGCCATCGCCGGGCAGCCATATTCCTGTCCTGCCACGCCGGCAGCCGCTGGTTCACCTGCAACACCTGCGCAGCAAGGCAACGTGACGAAGCAAGCCGTTGCCGTGGTGAAGAAAATCCTCGACGGCTTGCACGATAGCCAAGGCAGGCGCGTGTACTTTGCCCCTACGCCCGGCGCCCAGATGACCGAAGCGCAGACCGGCTACAATGCCACGTCGCAGCAGTGGGGTTTATCGGTGATCAGTCTCGGTGGCGTGTTTGTCGAGGTCGAGATCAATCTGCTGAACGGCTCCAACGTTCCCAACATCAACGGGGTGACCTACGACACACTGAAGGACTGGATCACGGAAGGCATGCAGCGATTCCAAGGCGTGCTGGAAACGAACTGGCCCGACCTCACCCCGTACAAAACCGCCGGCGGCAAGGTGCTGATGTTCCACGGCGAGTCGGACTGGGGGATCCCCACGGCGTCGTCGGTCCGCTACTGGGAATCCGTCCGCAAGATCATGAATCCCGGCAAAAGCTACAATGACTCTGCCGCGGCTCAGAACGACTTCTTCAAGCTCTTCCTGGTGCCTGGCGCGACGCACTGCGCGGCGAATCCAGCGCAGCCGGATGGTCCATTTCCCCAGACCAACCTGGCCGTGATGATCGACTGGGTCGAGAATGGGAACGCGCCGCAGACTCTGAATGCCACGATCCTGCAGGGGAAGAATAGAGGGCAGAATCAACAGATATGCGCCTGGCCGTTGCGTCCGGTCTGGCGAGGGAATGCGACGAATCCAGACTGCCGCTTCGATCAGAAGAGTGTCGATTATTGGAACTATGACCTCGATGCTTTCAACGTGCCGATATATTGAGTAGTTTGTATATAGCACCATACTCTCCTCGTATATCACATCAACATCGGCAAGAAGCCACGAGGCAGATTTTTAAATTCGTACCATTCTGTGGACTGTTAAGGAGGATTCTGGCAAATCGGTGACCGGATGTCTGGAGCTGGACCCCCTCCCCGAACAGGCGATGTCGGGGATCGACAAACAGTTGAAACAAGCTCCATGGCGTCAATTAGGCGGACACCACAGGCACCCACGCATCTCCCTCTATAGGCGCGCACGGCGGATACAGCGGGTTCTTTCTATTTCCGTCGGCCTCTCTCTTCCCTGCTTCGTACGAGTAGTGTAGGCGTCCCGCTCAACCTTGGGACAAGCCCAATCACGCCCGGAAACCCATGCCTGTGGAGCCCTGAATCAGCCCCCTGGGCGTGTTACCTTCAAACAGTGGACAGTCCTTGGATGGCCCTCTCATAGCACACAAGCATTCTGCTCGATCGAGCTGCCCGAGTCACCTTTTCATTGCCACTGTTTGGGTTCGAGGGCATGTGATTTGTGAAAGAATCGGGAAAGTCCAGGCCGTTAAGTAATTAACAGCCATTCAAGTTATGTACCAGTCTCATGACGGAGCCTTTCTCTTCAGAATCTTCAATTCTCTTTCCTGTTTTCTCCTTCCTCTCCATTGCCCTCGTTTTGACATCACCAGGAGGCAAGTCGCATGTTTGCCCCGCGTGGCAAGCCAATGGTACGCTGTACGCAAGCCGTCTTAGGTGGTTACACAAGTTGGAGTTGAGAGATCTTTTCACATGCAGACGAATAATACGTCACACGTATCTTTTGCCTGGTGAAAGGGGCGATTGAGACCTGAACATTGGGCATTCTGTTCACAGGGGGTTCGAGTCGGGTGTGCTGCTGGGTCCCCTTTTGCAATACGTACCTTTGCTGAATGAAACAGCGGCGATTGAGACCTGCACGTTCTTGCTCGAGGGAGCCTCGCTCAGGAGTGCTGGTGGGTCCATTGCCTGGGTTATTGGCGCGCTCGAGACCACCATGTCGCGCTTCCGGCCGGGAGTTGCTGTCATAGCCGCAGTGTCGGTGCTCCTGCTCTGGTGGCATCTCCCTCGATATCAGGATGTGAAGATTCTGCCACTGCCAGCCATTACAACAACGCAGGACACCCCGGAGGGCGTCACGATCAAGTACATGCCCGGGACGCCGAAAGGACAGGGACAGACGTACACCAAGACAGTCGTGGTTGCCAGGCAGGAAGCCGAAGACGTGTCCTGGCTGGAGAACTCGGCCCTCAACGTGACCAGGGCCGTGTACGTGGTGGACAATCCAGCCCTGTCCCCCGGCTACGAGGTGCCACGGAACAAGGGCCACGAGGCAATGGTCTATCTGTCCTACATCATCGACCACTACGATAATCTGTCCGACGTGTCCATCTTCGTCCACGCCCACAGGACGACGTGGCATAACAACGACCTTCTCGACTCGGACATGGTCAAGACGATCGCCCACCTCAGCGACGCCCACGTCACTCGCGCAGGCTACTTCAACCTGCGCTGCCACCACGAGCCAGGCTGTCCCGACTGGCTGCACCTCGACCGGCCGGACGAGGAACTCGACACGCACCGCAAGATGGAGGAGCGGGCCTTCTCCCCAGCCGTCTGGGCCGAGTTGCACCCCAATGTGCCGCCTCCGAGGGCCATTTCGCAGCCCTGCTGTGCGCAGTTCGCCGTCTCGCGAGACCGAATCCGCGCCGTCCCGAGAGAGGAGTACATTCGCTATCGAGACTGGGTCCTCACCACCGAGCTCAGCGACACCTTCTCGGGCCGAGTGATGGAGTATTCGTGGCAATTCCTCTTCGCTGGCGTGGCCGAGCTGTGTCCTGCCATGCATTCCTGCTACTGCGACGGCTATGGGATCTGCTTCGGCGGCCCCGAGCAGTTCCAACAGTGGTTCGACATGCGCGCAGAGATCCGGAGACTCCAGGCGGAGGAGGTGCCGGATAAGGATAAGGGCGCGGGCGTGCTGCTCGAAGCTCACGACGCCCGGGCTAGGGTTCATGATATGGAGGCCCGCCTGGAGCAGATGAAGCAGGAGGCTTTCGAGCGGGGCACCGATCCGCGCCTGAGAGCTTTGGAAGTGGGACGGCCATGGCGGGAAGGAGACGGATACTGACGATGATGAACTCTCTCTTTCTCGGACATGGTTTTTTTGGTGTGTGTGTGTGTGTGTGTGTGTGTGTGTGTCTTCTTGCATATCAGCGAAAGGGTGGGTTGGGAAGGAAAAAAAAGGGAATCATGGACAGGGTATCTGCAATAGACTTGGGTCGGGAAAATAATAATGACGGTCGAGACAGAACAGGACTCTTCAAAGATTGTGAGCAGTAAATATGCTATTCATAGAGGAAATCTCTTGAGCTCGAACTTAAACTGTCCTCGAGAGGACACCATCTCGCAGCCCGAGTCGCTGTGGTCGCTCCTGGACATGAATATGGAACTAGGTGGAGTGACGAGACGAGATGAGACACCGTGAGACGCCAACTTTATCATCGTAGTCTTCCTGTCTGTTTGTCCTCTGGGACTTGGGAATCATGCATGTCACTGTGTTTGTGTTTGGTCCGGCTGGCTGAAGGCCTAAGACATCGACAATCCCAGCTGCTTTTCAGACGAGACATATCAATCAGCACATGACTGGAGCTTGGAGAGTGGATGGTGCAATTCAGCACATTGGCCTGGAGCACTCGGTGCATGATACACGGCACATGCACATTAGCCCAGGGAAGCGGATTGACTGATGTGCATAGCGACAAACAACAGACAGTACAGTACACGCGCGCCACACACGGCTTAAGGCATCGAGACTACCATCATTGGATCTCTCAGACCTTAACAATATGGATAAGATGTTGGCGAGAAATATTATTTATGATTGCGAATGCCTGATGCCTGATGCGTGATATGATTAGTCCTTTCCTTCAAACACGCATGATCCTGTCTCTACCCCTTCCAAAGCCTTGGCATGGCAACACCCTTTCGCACCCACCCCCTGGGCAGCTGCTGGTTTGCGTGTGCAGCATACTCGTGGGCGGGCTCAATTTCCGGCACAGTCGGTCCTTGGGCGCCATGGAATGTCTGCGGGCTGACCTTCTGGCTCTTCACTCTAGGCGAATCGCCCAACGAAGCCATTCTCTCACCACCTATGCGGACACTGGCTGGTGATTCTTCGCTTCGCAGCGCTGATTGCAGATTGTACCGCGGGCTGTGCGGTGGTAGGGGATCTGCAAAGGGACCCTCGGTAGCAGGAGACGTGGCTTCCAAACGAGGTAGGCGGGGGGTCCGGTACTCGTCGTCGACTCTGGTGGACGTCAGGGCAGCGATGATGTCAGTGGTCGGTCCACGTGGTTTGTCAAATTCTGTTTCGTGTGCTCCTAGAGCGCCGTGCATCATGTAGTGTAGCGGTCTCTTCCCCACTGACATGCCGCGAATAGGTTTGATCGCCACGCACGGCGGCGGTGGTTGCAAATCCCCCATTTCGATAGCGGCGGACTTGGACCAACGGTGCATGCTCCCTGCAACCGCATCTGCGGTTCCAGCTCGAGAGGCCTCGGATCGTCGGCGCCGGTGACGTCGCTGGATACAGACGCAGACGAGGGCAGCGATGGGGAGGAAGAGCAGCACAACGCCCAGGAAGAGGAAAACCGGGATGGCAGACTTCGAGCCTCTTGGTGCCATGACGTTTGAAGCTGTGGAGCTGCTGTTTGTTGTTGGTAATATATCTGGATGATGGCAGGATACTGGATGTGGTTCCCGGCGGCGGGTGTATGCATAATGAGTATGAATTCAAACAGGAGCAATTGGAGGTGGAGAGAAACACCTGCAGCAGGCAAGACTTTCCTCAGTGTTCTTTCTCTGCTATATCATGGAGTGCTTATTGTTAAGGGGGTGACCAGTTCAAAGAGCGACAAAGGAATTGCGTTCGTCGTTGTCACTTGAAGACCATGGTTTGACCACGATTCCATGAGAGTGAAAGACAGTCATCTGCTCTTTGTCGTTGAGACTTACCATGTTTGTGTTATAGCACATGTGACGGGGTGAGAGCATGATTGTCACGCAGATCTGAAGAGGTTCTTCCAGAGGAGCTCGGTCGGTCCATGATAAGAGGTATGCCCGCCTGGCATGAAGTCGATGGCTTCGCACGATCTTTCCCTGCTCGAGTTCAGGCGTGAGCTCCGATCCAGCAGCGGGATCTGTGTGGGAGTGGAGTTAAAAGATCTGAACTTGGCGACAGCAAGCGAAGCTGGAGTCAAGGGACCGTATTGCGTCCAACACGGAAGCAGTGTGGTGTAGATCCGCAAAGCGCGAGGTGCAGACGCGACAAAGACAGTATTTTCTGTCTAGGATCCACTCCATCACAAGAAAGAGCAGTGTTCAAAAGATTGATGCAAGAAAACTGCGAGGAAAGCCACTTCGCAGGACCTCGATACTCGCCATTAACAATCATGATGCTGTCGAGAAAAGCAAGAGTGCGTCATGTTTGACACCGGATCCAGCAGCTCACGTTGCGGGCGAACTTGCCAGGGAGCCTACGGAGTAGTTGAGACATAAATTCCAGGGTAGGTTCAGCCCCATTCAGGCGTAATACACCATTAAGTGTCGGTCTCAAGGGTGAAGAAGGAGAATCAAAAACTGAATCTTGTCGAGACCTTTTCGTGTAAAATAGAACTCGGTCAACACACTGAGGTCTTAGCAACCATATTCTCTATTAGACCCCTAAAAACGGTCAGCAAAGTTCACACATTCAAGGATATATTTTTCACCAGCACATTGTCTTTCGCAATCGACCATAGGATGTGGAAAACAGGGCTTCCCGTTCGCTCAGCCGTACTTAAGCCACATGCCGGTTCGTTAGTACTAAGGTGGGTGACCACTTGGGAATCCGGACTGTTGATTGTTTTTGCTAAAAAATAGAGTGAAAGAATTGAAGTGGCGGTGGAGATCTTCTATATCAATTTTTTTGTGCTGGTGTTGAGGAGGCGGAAGTTAGGCCTGGCCAAGCCCGAATCATAGCCTGCATAAGTAACAAGTGCAGAGTACTGTGGAGAAGCCCTGTCAGTGAGGCAGCAAGGCCATCAACAGGCCCAATTGGAGAAGGTGGGTGAGAAGCGCCACGTGGGCCGCATTCTAGTGAACGCTCTGTGTAATGTACACAAAATCTGGTTCCTGTGCTAATGCCGACATGCAAGGCAAGCATACTGTGTACTCGTACTCGTATTGTTCATTCTCCCCTCACGCGAGGCTCTAAGATTCCGTTTGCTTCGCATGCTGTTTGCTCTCGGCAAGCGCCAGATATGCGTGCAGATGACGAACTCGTAACACCCTGTCCGGCTGGTCCTGCGTATTCCCTCGCCACAAGCATAAATCAAGTCTATGAGATATAGAAGCAAAGGCACGTCAACACTACACGGGTATACTGGTGAGGGGCACCCTACCGGATGGCCTTTTCTCCCCCGGCCGCGATTCGTAGAGTGCCTGAACGCATGCCCAGAGAATCCTTCGGCCATCTCGGATCGGATGCAGACAGTAACGTGTCTCACTGGTCTCACTCGGAGCCGAACCACGCAATCCAACAAGCTCACTCGACGTCAGCGCTGGAGCGGTACTTAGGCTGCAACTTTTCGAAGGCCTTGAGAACATGTCAGCGGGTGAGGTGCGTACTCATATTGTGCAGGTGTAAGTGCTTTGACATAGTACTGCGTCTCCTTTCCTCGTTCCCACTGAACCGCGCCATGCTCGCGTCCGGCACTTTGACTGCGATCATCGTCCTCCAGCTCCTCCTGGGTTTCGTGGCTCTGATCCTCGCGGCCTTTTGTGCCGTGTGTTTTGGCGCCGAATTCGCATACGGCGTCGTATGGTGGTCGGTGAGTGCCAAGTGCCCACTCCTCCTGTTGTCTCTTGGATATTTAATCATCACCATCACCATGGCCAACACCACTGCCACTATCATCCGTTCTTCCGACCGTACGTGCTAAATGGCTATCTACAGTTCGGGTGGACACTGGTCATCGCATGCCTCCGATGGTGGACGCACGACCTCGCTCGGTCGGTCGTCGAGCAGATCGTCCACCTTGCATTTGAAGCGTTCGCGCTGATCGACTGGGTCGTCGCGACCGGCGTTCTGGTCGCCCTGAACGTCCGGCTGAACAAGCTGAGAAAGGAGTACGACTATGATGTCGACCACAATATCGCGTTGACGGACGAGTTGGTGACGCATCAGTTCGCGGCCCTGGGCATGGGCGGACTGTACTGCAGCTATGCATTGGATGCGGTCACCGGGGTCATCGTGTGGGTCTCTTCGGCGGTGGCGTCCTGGAGAGGATTGCTGTGTGTGCTCCTGCTGACAGAAATGCTCACCCTAGGGTTTTGTTCTTGATATCTACCTTTGATAGCTTCATGTTGATGAGGATGTCGAAGCGAGCGGCTAAGAACGACGCGGACAAGGAATATAAATACGGTCAGCTCTAGCGCGGGGAGGACATGTTTGGATCTGAACGTTCAAGGGCAGGGCTTTGGCTGAGTGCGAGAGCGCAAGGCGCTTACTGCTGAGCTTTTGGAACCGGCCCGCTCATTTGGCCGATACTTCTAGCCGCGTAAATCGAGCTCGGGTGCCATATGTACTAAAACGCCGTGGATCAAATGACTCCCATCGCTCAGTAATGGTGCGCAGGAGAGAACCGATCCACTGCTCGAGCGGAGCGAACTATTATGGAACTCATCCCACCACAGAATGCCCCAGACCACTCCTCGAGCGTACCATGGAACTCATCCCACCAGAGAATACCCCAAATCCTTCCCGCTCCCATTCGCACTCGCGCTCCCCATCTCGACCAGCCGTTTTCGCATCCCTTCGGCCCTCTCCCCTTTGGCACCCTCGATCGAGAACTGCGCCCGACCAACCCACTCCCCGACGCCGTGTTGCAAGACCTGCCTCGCCCGCTCGGTGCCATGGCCCGCCAACCCGACCGATCCATGGAGCGTCATGCGCCCGAGCTCCCTCCCGGCATCGATGCCCCGATACACGCCGCGATGCAAGATATTGCTGTCGTAAAACACGGCATCCCCGGCCTGCAGCTCGACGACCACCTGGCCCGGCAGATCGGGGTCGTGGGGCCGGGCGTCGCGTTCCCTCGGCGTGCGCACCCGCCTATGACTGCCGGGGACGACGATGAGCGACGCGTCCTCGAACAAGGCGATGTTGTACTGCGCGTGCAACTGCTGCTGGCCATCCTGCTGCGGGCTCTTCTCCGCCAACTGCCGCGCCTCTTCCTCGGGCGTCACGTCCGGGCGCACATCATCGCGGTGCCACGCGAGTTCGAAGTCCTCGCCCTGCCCCGGGCTAACGAGCAGGTTGAATAGTTCCATAACGAGGCGGTCGTCGCCGTCCTCTTCCCTCTTCACGCCGAGGAGTTCCTTGACCACGTCTAGCACCGGGTCCCCAAAGTAGACTTCCGCGAACGTGTCGCGCGTGTTCATGTCCGGGTGGAGGAGATGCTGCACGCCCCAGATGTTGTCGCCGGGCTGCCACTCGCGCCAGGGCGGGTATTGTTTGGGCACCGTCCGGACGTAGGGCCATTTGCCTTGTCGGGCCCGGTCGGTCGTGTATTTGCACGACGCCTGCATGGCCAGAAGGACGTGCTGGGGGAGGAGATTGGGGATTTTCACAAACCCGTCGCGCCGCAGCGCGTCGAGATGGGGCGTCGACGAGACCATTGCTGGATTCTCCAGGGCGGGAGAGGGTGTAAGGGTGTGAATGGATGTTTATGGTGAGTCCGGATTGTTTGTTATTGTGCGGTGCATATACCGTTACGCCTGCTCGTAGTATCTAGGTTCTAGGTTCTAGTTTGCTGTCCTAAGCATATACCGATGGAATGATGGCATATCAATGCGAGGGCACGAGGGCCAGTGAAAGGCGGGGGTGGCGGCTTACTGGCCTCCCCGCACGAGGCTTCGCAAGGCTCCGGCAAAGTTCCCTCGGCCGGAGGACCTGAGGCCTAGAGCATACTGTGAGACTGGCGTGATAGACCGAAGAGCACGCGAGAGCTGCTGACCGAAGAGCACGCGAGAGCTGCTAACCGAAGTCCACGCTCGAGTGTCTGCTCCTGGCCTCAACGTTGAAGGTCGATTGTCCATTTGACGGATCTTAACATCCTATATTATCTGGGGCAGATGCCCTTTGTTCGTTGTCCTTGCTGCTCGATCCTGCAATTCAAAGATCATGCCTTCCTCGAGGCTTCTTCCTGTGCCGCGCTGCGAGCCGCGCAAAGTATGGACATGACGAGCTTCCGCGCGTACGTTTGCTGCAAATATACTGTAATACTGTATATATTCCGGTTTCTGGCCCGTGTCATCACCGTCCGTCGCTGTCGCTGTCACTGACAGAGCATGTCATCTATGGACAGCACACTCGAGCCACGGGCCGTGGTGGCGACAGTCTCGACGGCTCTTTTTGGACGTATTCCCATTCCTTTGCCCTTCCCAAACGCAGCGCCGTGATTCGCTTCTCGAGAAGATCCGACCTGATCTCCTGTATGTTGATATGGATTCTGATGGTGCACCAAGGGTGGAGTCGAGGTGACCCCCGGACTCGGCGACTAGTCAGCATTGCTCCCAACGGACTGACATTGTAGGGAATTGAATGTTGTTGTCTTAAAGTACTTACATCGAGAACCAGGGAGCCACCGCTGTTGGTGATGTTGTTATTGGTATTGCCACTGCTATTGTGGTTGCTATTTGCGTTGCCAATATCGTCGACTGTCACGCCGATCTTGCACAACGCGTCGGTGAGGATCGAATTCTGCTCCTCCAGCATTCTGATGCGGCGGATGTTTTGCTCTAGATGCCTGGCTCGCCGTGTCGGCGGCGGGATTCCATAACGTGTCGACTTTGCACTGGGAGGAAGAGAGTTAGGCGGAGGACTTACTTTTTCCGTTTCTGCCTGCCTCGGTCGCCGTAGATGCAGACAACGTCGTCTTTGGTACAGCTCACGCAGCGCGTGCCGCCGGAGCATTTCGTTCGCTTCGTCCTACATACGTCACAGGCGTGGGAGGTCCGTTTGTGCGAGTGAGGTGTCTTGGGGAGCTTCGAGCGCTCCATCGGGCGGTTCGTTTGTGTAGGGAGCAGGTATTGCCCTGCGTAGGTATCTTGCTTCTTGGGTTGCGGAGGGTATTCCGCAGGAAATATGCGACCAAGGAGGAGTAGATCCAATGCGCTTCTTCTTGATTTGATCTTTATACTCTTGAGGTTTTTTCCCTCCTGTAATCATGCCTTCACTCGAACCGCTAGCCTTCTGCTCTTGCACCACGGAATCGGGCTTAGACAATTCACCTGGTGGATATACTTTCACAACCATGCGTAGATCGTAGGATGTGGATAAAGACACGGTCAGTGGAAGGGTCCTCCGAAGCATAAAATGATGTTCTGCCCGCTCCAACAATCCATAGAGACACTACCTTTTGAGGTGCGCTGCTCTCAATCCTTGATGTACGAGTAAAGAACGGCTTGGTAGGGAGGGTATCCATTCTGGAAGGAACAATAAACCCACAGTTACCTCCACTTGAATTCCACAGCCAGCTTAAATGGGTGTCCTCCCCCTGGAGGTGGATTAGCCTAAGTGACGTGTCGCCAAACGGACAACAGTGGCCGTCCTGTCGACTGTTCAATGCGTCGTCTCTGTCGGACCCTGAAAAAGCTTGTGAGGATCGGACGAATAGTACCAGTGTGCGACCCGAGACCTCTCTCAGTCATAGACTGAGCACACTGGGGTCACGCAAGGGGCCAGTCTCGATCGATCGTCACCTACGCTCCGCCATCGTGATGTCAAGATTGGGATTTCGAGGCGGCGATGTCCCTCATTTGGAGTTAGGTAGGGTGAAAGCACGATACGCTTGGAAGCCGAATGCATCGAAGTACTGCGAGCTAGGGTATCTCAATGCTAACCTCGACTTTGCTCCGGCGAGGCAGTTGTCGACCGACAAGAAGGAATCATATTGGTGGCCGTCAAAGCCTTCGTCACCATTTCCTCGCGGGCGACCCTGTTGCGCAAGGTCTCGATAATAATTGACAAACGCACTCCGTCCAAGTATCCGTACTGTCTTCCCAGCCCAGGAATCGCCACGTTTCCAAAACCAATGTCACGGTGATTGCAATTCCGACAAATGATTACTGGCTTGTCAAAGTACGTCATGCATCCGCTTTCGATCAGATTTCAAAGTCGATCCTTCTACAGAAAATGATATCTCGTTGAAGAACCTTGAATAGGATAGCTTCTAATAGTATTCTAGACAATATGTGCAATCAGATTTCACGATTCAGTGCGTGATAACATACCTTCTCGTAATAACTCTACGCGGTACTGACATGTTCTCACAGTCACACCATATTCACTTGCCTTGCCCATAGCCTGACTGTCTGCCCTCTTCTGCCCAAAATATGCCCACTTACTATCCGCCTGGGCGAACGTCGTAACGGCCGACGGTGCACTCTTTGGCATGGTCTTTGGTGTGGGAGGCAATTTACTGTAAATCTCGTAAATCTCGTGCATGCTATCTGGTCTGTCTGTATCTGTGGGGTAAGGCGGACGTGGGCCAGGATTCCTGCCTCTGCTCTTGGATCTCGCTTTCGGTGGACCCCTAATTGGTGCTGAGAGGGAGACGGGGGAAGGAAGGAGAGGCGAGCGAGGTGGTAGTGGAGGGATTGCTCGGAGGGGGGGGGCTTGTGGTAAAGGTGACGGGTAGTCTGCTTCGGGGGTTGGCAGTCGGAGAGAGTTTTGTGGTGGCGGAATTTTAGGGCAATAAGTTGTTGCGGGGAGAAGGAACGGGGGTGGTGCATCTGCTCGGACAGCTACAGCCGTACCTGCGCCAGTCATCTGATCGTCTGGGTCATCCAGGAGAGGAGGTGGAGACTCTGCCTCCGGCGTTGGTGGCCGCGGTGGTAGCGGTGTTGCACTTCTCGAGTTGAGGCCGGGCTCTGCTGCCGTTTCGGTAAGAGGCGTACGTAGTTCTTGCTCTGTTTCGGAATCCCGCAGTCTTCTTGCTTCAAGCCTGGTCTTAGTTGTGAAGTATATCGCGAAGATGAATGTGCCCGTGGCGAAGAGTGCCACCGTGCCGAGGATGATTAGAGCGGACAGAGGTACCATCACGATAGAACATAGGCTGTTCTGCTTGCGCAATAGTCGGGTGATGGAAACAGTAACCAAGAGTCGAAATTGGAGGAGTCGAAGCCCTGGAGACTCCAAGCACAAAGAAATGTTGGTTTGGGTTCAATGTGCGCGTTCAGAAGTGTTCGCAGAGGACAAAGAAGTCATGAACGGCTATAGCCCGCGACTCCAGGTGGCTTAGTCTCAGCCGATTTTCTGTGAAATCTGCAATTGGCTTTTGTGACAAGAGTCGTGAGTGATCCGATTCGGCATTCCTACACTGCAGGTGTTGTAACTGGAATCCTGATGATCTTCCCGAAGATCTCGTCGCCTTCGGCCTTCCGCTCAGCCTTTTTCTTGTCACGCCTGATCTTAAGTGCGAAGAGGTATACAATGGCAAGTATGAGGATAATGCCGGCGAACAGGGAGACGAACAGCCAAGCAACGGGGCGCATAGTAAAATCAGAAACGGCCATTTGTAAGTTTCTTATTCGGATCGAGTGATGGTAGGAGAAAAAGCAATACGAATTGGACAATTGAAGAAGGCCATTGAGGCTGCTCCCTTCTTTAAGCACCAACGCAGAATCTCTTTCAGCCGTCAGTCGTTCGTGAACTCTTTGTGGCTATTTGCGGCGACGGAGGTCGGTCCGTTGTTCAAAGGTTCCAAGACAAGGCCACACTATCCTTGTCATATGGAGTGTCGAAGATCCCTGGCAACATTAAGAAGTGCACAGAGTTTTCTGTTGCTGACATTGGGTTGTGGTGATGCTGCAATGGTAGTAGAATGAGCCTACAGAAGGAAGAACAGGACTGGGGACGATGAAAGTGTTCCTCGTGAAAAGTGATCAATAGGGAAGAATGCATCATGGTGGTCCCCTTCTGACCTGGAGCTCATGATACTACTGTATAATACCTGCAAGTTTGCTCTTCCTGAGCAGAGTCACGGAAAGGAAGAGATGAAGTTGAACTGATGAAAATCAAATGGACAACCAGGTGAACTTAGCGTATGCACTTTGACAGATACGGTTAGCCTTGGTGCCCCTACCGCGACCATCTGCAAGGGTTGCGCAAGAGATCGCGTCCACCGCGCAACGAGCATTCGACACCTCAGCACTGGTCAAACCCCCGACATCCTTCAGCAACCCAAACCATAGTTACTCAACTGCATTCGTCGTTGCCCTGTACCGCCCAATTCACCACCGAGACACTGCTGTCCAACCGCATCGTCCTTGCGCATTCCGCAACCGTCAATCCCAACCACCTCAATTTCATACCCTCACCATGTCCTTCCTTCTCTCCCCAGCGCGGCGCACGGCTTCAACCATCCCCGCCTTTTCTGCGCGCGCATTTTCGACAACTCGTCCCTCTCAACTCGCACGAATGACACTAGTTGGTCGCCTCGGCGCAGACCCAGAACTCGCTGAAACAGGCAAGGGCCAGGTGATCAAGTACGTTGTGGGAACCAGCCACGGCCCAAAGGACAACAGACAAACATCATGGTTTCGGGTTGCTAGTTTTGCACCCGAGGGGACTCCGCAGAGGGATTATGTTATGGGATTGAGCAAAGGGTAAGTTCAGGCGAATGTCTGTGGCCGGAGGCTTGGAGGCAAGACGCTGATATATTGGTGGTATAGCACCCTGGTCTATCTTGAAGGCGATGCTACTATGCGCACGTACGACGATGCGGACGGCAAAAGGCAGAGCTCACTGAGCCTTGTACAGACGAAAATTGAGGTATTGAAAAGGCCGCAATCCAAAGAGGAGGACGCTGTGGCTTGATCGCATTTGCAAGAGTGTTCCGATTAAGATGACGACGATCTTTCTGTGTACAATAAACCCTCCATAGTCGATGTGGAGTGTCTTGTGCTGTGTTTTCAGCGTATTGGGGTGGTGTCGGCTTCTTCTCCGTATGTACTCGCCACTCTAATGAACGCTTGCGCGACGCTGGCGGGGCCAGGTGTCGAGAATCAGCAGGCTTCCCTACGGGTATCTCAATTCCCCAGAAGTCTGTAATATGTCTTTACCACCGCTTCGTATTCCATTTGGACCCAAATATTTGCTGGCGGTTTCGTATTAGCCGCTCAGTTCGGATATATTCGAGTGGTGCGGATGCGTGAGCTGATCGTGACCAAATTCGTGATGATCCGCCGAGCACTCCACGGCAAGTCCTCCCTCAAGCGACACGAGTTCCTGGGGAGGCTGCCTTGACACGTTGCGCACTAGTCTCCTGTGCATGGCGAGGAGCCGGCATGTTCGTGTAATCCAACCCTTGTACATCTGCGTTGCCTCTTGACCTAGCCCAAAGAAGATGAATGCCAGATACGCCGTGAGGACTTGTGCCCAGCGGTCAAAGGTTATGTTTTGCTCGGTCTGCGCTGCGCCTTGGCTCAAGAAAATTCTCTCCGACCAGTCGGGAGGATGGATATGCGACCATGAATATTTATGCATTGGTATGCGAACGTCCTGCACGAAGCTGAACATTGACAATGGGCAGTAGATTGCTAGTAGGGTGAAGGCGAGGGCGAAGAGCCGATAGAGTCGCGAGGTCGTGGCTCCCGGGGTATGGGAAAGGACCGATGCCATTTGCTTGCGGTGTTTGTTCAGGCGAAGGATGGAGATCAGACAGTAAGTGCTGCCGATGAGCGACACGACGAGTGGCCACAGGTAAGTTAGGAATGGTGCGGCGTAGTTGATATCGAATGTTGCTATACAGCCAGCCGAAGGCCGGAGCCAGTATCTGGTTCGCTGAGTCAGGTAGTGGCCGATCATGACATATACAGGCAAGAAAATGCAAAGAATGAAGTCGATAACCAAGGTGAATTCGCGCTGTCGCGGGCTGGGCGCCACAGCCATATGGTCAGGGTGAAGGATGATTGAGATTTGCCGAAATATGCTCGCTATGGCTCCGCCCATAGCCTGGAATATCCCAAGGTAGAGTTTCACTTCGATGTCACACAGTATTTTCCCATCCCACCAACGGGAGGTGTCGAGCGAGTGCCAGATGGCTGCGTTAATGAAGTTTTGGATGTTGAGAATGGTAACTCCGATGATGAGAACTGAGGCTGGAAAGTTTTTAGCGCGCACTTGAATGATGAGTGGAGGTATAGCTAGAAAGATTGCCAGAAGAGCCAGTGGTGCTAGGATCAAGGAAGAAAGCACCCATGCCATGTCTGCGGATGAGATAGATGGAGGAAGAGCATCAAACAACGAGAGGAGGGAGAGCCAGGAGAATGAAGAAAAGAACAGCTCCCCTCCATGCATCCATGTCCTCGCAGTCCAGCTCCCTCAAGTTTCATTTCATCTTGATTCAACCTACCTTGAAGCATTGGTAGAGAGGGAGGTATTTGTGGGGTCCTCAAGATATCTGAGAGACATCCTTCCAGAAGAGGTGTTGAATAAGGCTCTGCCCAAAAGGATAGCTCCCATAGAGTGCACCCGGCATACGTGACGAGGCCTGCATCCTTAATCTTAGAGCTCCTGCAGTCTGCTTTTTGAGAATTTCTATCAACGCGAGTAAGGTAATATGAGCAGAGTTTCGTCACAAACCTCCGGTTGTGCTATGAACATGGTCATGTGCACGTTTCCAGCACTCTTAAACAACTGGCTTGTAAGGCAGAGTGAGCTTTTGTGCGATGCTAGCAGAGCAATACAAGAATCACAGTCTGTCGCGATCTGTCAGTCCCACAACGTCGTCCGTGGCATGGCAGGTGTTGTTTAGCCTGACGCGTTCGAATTGGAGTTGAGGTATTCGGTATTTGCTCAAGCGCGCACCGGCCGGAAGAACATAAATCCAGGGCTCCGAGGTGCGAGGCATCGGGGATCCTGATTCCGCCAGCCGCACCCGGGTATTCAGGCTCTCATCGACCATCAATCATCCAGCTAATTCACGAATTCGTCCTCGCCTTTTCCAAGTTCTTTAGTTCTGTCTAATAATCTTCTTTCTCAGCATTGTGCAGGTGTAGAGGGAATCTGGGTGCTGACAACGACCAGCGGAATCTCCTTCACTTCATCAGCGCGCCTGCCATCATCGTTTGGTGCCCCAAGCATGTCACTGTAAACAAATAGCGGACGTCACCTCCGTTGTTGCTTCTGTTTCATTTCTCTGCCAGCGTGCTTCGGAGAGAGCGTGCTTCAGCTCGATGGCATCCGAGAAGCCGTCTTCAATTACTTTGCCCCCGCCTACAACGTCCGGCCGCCAAATCAGTCCCTCGCCACAGGGCTTGAGGCAACGGCCACTCGGGCGAGCATCTACATTTGCGGAAGGAAATCCCGCACTTAACCGGCGACGAAGTTCGTTCCTCTCTGAGACCTTTTCCGAGACCCGAAAGTCCCTACGCTCATCCACGGACGATATATTGCTGCCTCGTGCAAAGGACGAAGACGGTTTCCACGACCATGATGACGGTTCGCATTGGCAATCGCTGCCTTTAGGACTTGCACTACTTCCCGCTGTTGGTGGTTTGTTCTTCAAGAATGGAAGTGCTTTCATTACCGACGTCACCCTGCTGGGTCTGGCCGCGATTTTCATGAATTGGGCGCTCAGGTCACCTTGGTGAGGATTCATCTACCTTCGTCCCAATCTGTTGCTGATGTCCGCCTTAGGGATTGGTATCGTGCAGCTCAGATGCCTGTATTGATGGACTCGACAATTCCAGCAGTCGTCACTCCGATCGATGAGGAGGATGAAGAGCAGGATCCCCTTTCTGCTAGCGGCATTGGTGAGGATAGCGCGGCGAAAGACAGGCCTCATACCAGCAACTCGAGTTCAAAACCGACCAATGCAGACGCGGCGGCTGCGCAAAAGGAACTTCGTGTTCACGAGCTTCTTGCGTTGTTGTCTTGTTTTGTGTTTCCCCTCATCGCTGCGTGGCTCCTGCACAGCATCAGGTCACAACTCTCTAGACCTTCGGAAGGCCTGGTCTCCAACTATAATCTCAGCATATTCGTTCTCGTCGCGGAGATCCGACCTATATCTCACCTAATCAAGATGGTGCAGCGGAGAACTCTATTTTTGCAACGACGAGCGAATATGGACTTCCTGAAGGAATCAAGTCGGGTGGATAGCCAGCAATTCCGCGACCTCTCACACAGGCTAGACGAGCTGGAGGCGCATGTGGCGGACCGTGCTGCCAATTCAGGGAAACAAAAAGATGAAGGAATCAACGTCGATGCACTCGTGGCCAGAACTACTGCGACCGTGGCGTCGGAGGTTAAGAAGACGGTGCAACCGGAGGTCGATGCTTTGAACAGAGCCATGCGACGATACGAGAAGAGGTCAACGATTTCATCAGTCCAGATCGAAGCACGGTTACAGGACCTCGAGGTCCGGCTCCATGACGTGGTGTCGCTGGCTGCGGCGGCTCAACGGAATGCTGATCGGATACCGAATAACTACATTGTCATTCTAACGAATTGGGCTTGTGCTGCCGTTGTCGTGCCAGTCCAATACCTGTCGTACCTTGCGAGTCTTCCATCAAAAGCCCTAATGTCAGCCCTCGCTGTTCCGAGGAGATACCTGACGAAGGGGTCGAAGGTCCCGCCGTCGAAGGAGGGTCGGGCGCCGAGGAAGGGGACCTCAGCGCGGTCAGGCGAACGTGACAGAAGACCGAAGGTGCCACCCTAGATAGAGAGAGAAGAGTGAGACCCTTCAAGTCTGTGTCGGTGCTGGCAATGGACGGTCCACCAGTCTTCGTCTTCGCGTATTCAGCTTAGCGATCTTATCCTCCACTACCGAAAAAGTCTACTTTTCCAACTTTCTATCAATTCCTTCTACCCACGATATATATATTCTAGGCCTCGGTATAGAGTATCAGACTGTCCAACGAGCTGAATCCCGCCGCAACACCACCCTCATCACTATCCTTGCCTTTGGTTCTCAACAAATATCCACCCTCCGTGTTATGCAAGATCTCCGGCGCGGTGCTGCCTGGTGTATTCTTCCACAGGCAGGTCCCAAAGATTCCCAACTCAGATATAACATTCCCACTCACGACTTGGCCATCACTTTTCAATACAGTGTTCTTGGCAGCCGCAGGCGGATGGATCAATTCCATCAGGATGTACTGTTTCCACTGGTCCCGAGGGATGGAATTCAAGAACGGCGGAATGTTCGTGCGGTAAATGTTATTGCCCCCGCCTTCGCGCTGGGGCTTTAGGACGTGGTTTGCTGCGCTCTTCTCGTCGAGAGCCAGACGGACTCCTTCCGGCTCGCTTGAAGCACCAGATTGCGAGGCGGAGAGAGAGTACTGCGGGGCGAATGTCGAGCGCAGGTTTTCCAGTGCAGTTTCCGAGTGGTTTGGCAGGAACGCTTTCAAGTGGTCTGCTTCCGGAGGCCGAGAGGTCAAGACCTGTTGGACTTTCTTCGAGCCGGAAAGGTGCAACAGGATCGAGGGGCATTTGATTGCGGCGCTGCGTTCGAGGTGGTGGCGCGCGGCCCAGGATGTGGGGGTGTTATATTCTGTAGGTGCATAGAGGGCGCGGAAGTAGACTACAGTCACTTCATATGGCGTCGAAGGGGAGGAGGGTGGGGTGTAGATTAGCGGGCGGGCGGGGTTGTCGTCTTTGGCGGGAATGGACGTATAAGTGAGGATTTTGCTTGTGGGAAGTCGAAAGGAGGGCATGTCATGGTGGTCGTAAAGTTGCGTAGAGAGGGCGAGTTGGTCAAAGACATTGCGCTCCGCGTCCTGTACGAGGAAGAGGATGCAGGTTGGAAGCGCAGGGTCGGAGCGTGAGCGACCGTATGCTGCGTGGGCGGCGGCGAGGCCCGCGACTAAGGTCGATACGGCTTTGTTTGGAGGAGGATGGCCGATTGTGTCGATGGAGCTTTTGTCAGCGGAATTGGCGAAGAGTGGGTGTGGTGGATATGCAAATGGGTGCTTTGCTGAGGGAAACGTTGCAAGGTGTGTATGCATTTCTGCCACCTTGCAGGCAAGACCCCCAAATGATGAAGATATCGTGTTGAATTCCACCTGCCTTAGTGATACCGGCGCGTCCTTCGGCGTATGAAGCATGTAGTCAGATCGGAACATGCCTAATGACAAGTCTTGAACATAACCTTCTTCTTTGACCGAGAGATGGATCTTCCAGAGGTTGGCGAGGAAATCATCGACCTCAATCAACCTGACCATCGATTTAGTTAAATCCGTGATTGGAGCAAGTCAAGCCATTCAATCATGCCAGGCTCGCAGCAACGGAACTCGTATGGACGCTAGCATAGTTGACTCACTCTTTCATTATATCTTCGAGCCATTGCTCATCACTGGCAATGCTAGAGTAAAGTTCATTGTAGACCTGTTGAAGACCCCTTGCCTGTTCAAAGCACGCCTGAGGGAAAGGGCTAGGGAAAAGCGTGACGGGAGCACTCGTGGCAAGCACATTGGCCGGGTTCGTCTCCTGTGGCACTATCGCCGACGACGGTCTGACTGTGAGCGCATGCTCTACCACCCAGTTTTTAACAGTCTGGACAAGATATTCTTCTCGCTCCGGCGTCACTACCGGTGGATAGTCGTCGTAAATTTTGGTTTCTGCGTGATCCGTCATTGTTCTTTACGTGCACGACTCAAAGAGCACTCGAGTCTTGGATCCTCACGTCGATATCGTGGTGTGCTGGTGAGATGAAGACGGTCACAACGAATTATCTCGAACATATAATTTGAGCTTGGCAGAACCATAGCGTTGGTGGCATCACTGAAAGTTTAGTCAGCACGTTGATCTCCGGTCTACTTGCCTATCTCGGAATCGCGTAAAGTGCCTCGCGCTCGCGGATCTGAAGGCTGAACCCGAACTCCACTTAATCTCTTTGCCCGCCTTGTCGCTGTTGACTGTGAACTGGGATCAATTCTAAATGATTGCTTTTGAGATACATCCTACATGAGCATCTCTCCAAGTAAGCGCAGCAGTTGACTGCGGTCCACGGCGTCGACTACTATGTGAACAGCGCACCGCTGACCTTGTCGCCTTTCTTTGGGGCATCTGCTTTTCTATTTGTTTCAATCACAGCCGCTCTTTTCAAAAAGCACTTGTACAGTCATTTCTGCTCACTGCCACGACTAGTCGTTACCAGGAGATGATTTCGCTCGACTTTGGCTGCGCTCTACTGCCTGCGTTGTCTTCTTTGACAACCTCCAACGTTTATCATTCGTCAACTTCCCACCACTCAATCCCCCTCACCTCCCACACAGCAGACATCTTGCCTACAGCCTTGCGACATACCAAGCGCTTCCTTTCAACTACCGTACATCATGGAGACTTCCGCAGATGGCGACGACGACCCGAGAGCCTGGACAATCGACCAGGTTGTCTATGAATTGTGCCACACGCCAACCCCACAATGGTTGCCTAATGCCCATTCTCAGTATAAGCACAATCGCCAGGCTCTTGAGGTTACTTTCCGGCAGAACGATATTGATGGAGACAGTCTCTTGACTCTGGAAATGCAAGCCTTGAAGGAAGATCTCGGGATTGTCTCATACGGCATACGGAATATCATCATGAAAGCTATCAACTTCTTCCGAGCCAAGTCCAGAGGTTATCAGCAGATGTTGTTCCAAGTAGATAATATTGCCAGGATGCAGTCCATCACTCTCCCGTCTCCTCAGATCACGCACCCACGGTTCTCGATGGTTCCTCAGTCACCCGCATCCTATGGTATCGGCATCCACCCCTCCATTGAAACGCCCCATACTCGTTCGCCGTCGCTTGCCAGTGGCTTCGGACGACAGCGAGCTCCACCTCCTCCGGATCCACCACGGTCGTCTGGCCCGGAGCCCATAGCACTTAGACTTATGGACAAATCCAACTCAAGTGCAGCTCTTCCCACCGCACATGCGTCTAGGCCGACTCAAAAACCAGAACCGAGTTCTGCTACAAACCCCCACCCTGAGCAAACCACTTCCAAACCAGACTACGAAACACAGCCCTCCGCCCCACTACCTGCAGAGATACAAAGTTCAAAAGTGAACGGCAAGAAGAGGATCGCACCCACTTTCATTGGTCACCTACCTGAGAGCACTCCTCTAGCACCGAGCGACGAAGGTTACCTTGCACGGGATGCAGTCCCTATCCAGGATTTATTCTACTCCAAGGTATCGACAACCATCGACAGTGACGACACCTACCGTGTCCCTACTGATGACATCCAGCAATTTGATGTCTCACTCCGAATCCCGAGTGGCCATCGACGTGCAGTCGCCCGCCTTATGAGATCGTTCCTCCGTCGTGGAACAGAGGTACTGCCTAGCAGTGGACTGCGTGTCAGGATGCCGTACGACGAGTCATTGGTGCAGGGCCCCTCCTCGAGCCAGTACTTTACGTTGTTCTTGCCGGGCAGGCAGCTACCAAAGGTCCGCAGCGTCGCAGAATACCCGGAGTTGCAGGCCCTCCAACTGAACAAGGTCCATGAGAGCCCAAGACCTGTCACGATCACCGCTCAGGAGACACAAGATGCCCGTAACGAAGGTGATGGGACTGGGAAAACCCGCGGAGGAGTGGATCTCTCTGACCTGAACTATCTTCTCGCCAAGTATCCCCCAGAGGAACTGGATGAGGGGCTTCCCCTGTATGGAGATTCTGGGGATGAAGGTGATTACGATGAAGATACCTGGAGGGAGATGGAAGAGGAGAAGGCGGAGGAAGTGGAGACTCGGAAGCGACCAGTCAACCTGACTCGTGCACAAGTGGAAACTGCAATCGATGAGGCAATTGAAGACTTCAAACACGAGTGGAGGGAGACGAAAATGACCGCAGTTCAGAAGAGAGCCTACCGCCACTGGACAGAAGCAGCCCGCATAAAGAACCGGCAGCCTAAGATTCAGTACTTCAGAAAGTCTAAGGATCATTGCTTGCAGAGAATGATCAAACTTAGGCACGAGGTGGCCGGCAACACCTGGCGGAATTCAGCTGAAGTCAAGAAACAGTGTCAGGTCCTTGAGGTGACTGTCCATCAGCACGAGGAATACAGCTACTACGCCCAGGTCATGCTGCAAAATACCCCCCCGGAGAAACCCAGCAAAGAAGCTCTGGCAAAAGTACTACACCTGCCGAAGCAACATGATCTGGAGGAGGGAGAAGAAATCATTGAGTCAGAGCCAGAGGCTGTCTCAGATGATGACGATCGTAGCTTCATCGACGAAAACGCTATCGACGATAATTCTTCCGACTTCGGGTCCATTCACCATGATCCCGAGGCAGAGGAATGGAACCCGGAAAATTGGAAACCTACCCATACCCCAGCCAGGAGTGTGCCAGCACCCACTCTGGCCAGCAAAGAGCCTACTTCAGGCACACAACATTCTCCCCTTGAGGACACACCAGTGCCTGATGTCAATGCAGACGATGCGGACATAGAGACTGACGACGAGGACGATATCATCACGCCAAGCCGACGGAGGACTGTGCACGTTAAAGCTGAGATGGCTCCTCAAACGCCAATTTCTAGACGTCGAATCCGTCTTACCATACCAAAACCCTCTCTGGCCGAGGAACCCAGATCTTCAGATAACTCGGACCTGGACCGCACACCACGTCTTCCCAAATCCAAGTATCGAGATCATGGGCGATCTACTGCTGCACCTATCGACTTGACTGTTGATAGCCCTCATCCAGGTCCTGAGAGAACTTCTAGTGGGCTTTCGAGTGATTTCAGCGTCCATACACCAGAGCTCAATCCGGTCCGAATGCAAAAAGGCAAAAAGCCGCCCAGTCATGTCTCTAAAACAGCGGATTCTGGCCCTCATCATGCCTCCTCAGAAGATGATACGAACCTGCCAAAGTGGGATGATGTCCAAGGAATTCTGGATACAGATTGGTCCGACATAGAGCCGGCAGACACTAGGAGGGCGCTTGCAAAGAGTGTCTACAGCCTTGAACTGCAGTTCGCTACCGATTTGGCTTCGTTCGTGAACACTTTGTCCACCGAGGAAAGCAGGGAGAAATGCGTCGTCGAAGGACTGGCACTTATCCATTTGAAAGATTTCACCGTCGCGGGGATTCAACAAAAGTATCAATTCAGTGCCGAGGTGTTGGTCTTGCTTTATATCACACATTGCACCGGCGAAAACACTCTGGACAAACCTGTGTCCCAGATCCATCGACATCAGGCCTATGAAGACAAAGATGCGGCCATCCGCCCTTTCTATGAAACTCTTGGGAAGCTTCTCCGAGCTCGCTTCAATTATGAAGCACAACATAAAGGCACAAAGAGAAAGAGAGACCAAGAGGCTTTGTCGGATATCGAGATGCTTGATGACACAGAAGCAGAAATCGCTGACTATATGTCGACAGATGACCTGGAAGAAGCTATCCGACCTTCTTCTCACAAGAAGCGAAAGCGTAAAGTCGAACAGAGTCAAGAAGCTATGTCCCAGCAGTACAACGACAAGATGCGTATCCAAGCGCAAGAGAAGCGGCGCAACGACATGTCTAAGAAGCTTGCAATGATGCAGCCGGACGGCAATGCCGAATCTCATGTCATAGTCAACACGGAGGAACCACTTGTCGAGCTGCATGAGCAGATCGCCGGACGCATCAAACCCCACCAGGTTACTGGACTACAATTCATGTGGCGGGAGATCATCGAAGACCCGAAACACCAAGGCTGCATCCTGGCACACACCATGGGACTTGGGAAAACGATGCAGGTGGTGTCACTGCTTGTAACCATCTCGTTGTGCAGTCAAAGCCCTGATCCGAAAGTTAGGCAACTCATTCCGGATCATCTTCGCCACAACAAGACTCTGATTCTCGCGCCTGCATCGTTACTCAACAACTGGGAAGATGAGCTTCTCATGTGGACTCCTCAAGGAGCCACTGTTCTCGGCGCCATCCACAAATGTGACCTACCGAGGGCAGAAGACAACATCCGAGCCATTAAGAATTGGTCGAAGAGAGGAGGCGTGTTGCTTATGGGCTACGAGCGGTTCCGATCGTCAATAACAAACAGTATCAAGGAGAAGAAGAAGAAGGGTGCTGTTGCAATCGATCTTGAGCAAATTTTGCTGAAAGTGCCGAGCATCGTCATCGCGGATGAGGCACATACACTCAAGAACCCGAAGTCGAAGATCAACGAATATTCGAAGCGATTCAAGACGATCAGTCGCATCGCTCTGACAGGGTCGCCTCTCAACAACCATCTCGAGGAGTACCACACCTTGGTGGACTGGATTGCCCCCGGATATTTGGGCACCATGGTCCAATTCCGGTCCAAATATTCGGAGCCTATCAGAGATGGTCTATGGTCTGACAGCACTGCAAGCGAAAAGCGGATCGCGCTTCGCAAACTGCATGTGTTGAAGAGAGATCTGGATCCTAAGATCAACCGAGCTGATATCACTGCCATTGAAAAGGATATGCCTTCGAAGACGGAATTCTTCATCACGATACCCCTCACGGAACTGCAGACTCGAGCATACAACGTCTATGTGCAGCACATGGTGCAAACCCATGCTCTTATGGGCGGAGGAAATAGCAACGCCAAGCTTTGGGATTGGATTGCAATGCTGTCATGGCTTTGCCACCATCCTGCTGGGTTCGTGACAAAACTCAAAGAGCGCCAGAGGAAGGACAAGGAAGGGCGCGTTCAGACCAACAATGCTCAAGAGCTGAGTGAAAGCTCAGACGAAGCACCAGTACCTGAGGAAGGCCGGACACCGGAGGCAATCAAAGAGGATGCCGATGTCGACGTTACGGGCCCAATGCGTCAGGCGATGGAAGCCGTGTTAGAGATCCTGCCCGACGTCAGCGACCACGCAGCTCTCTTCGATCCATCCTTGTCCTATCGTACCCTTGCTGTCAAGCGCATTGTGGAAAAGGCTGTGGAAGCCGGAGACAAGACCTTGATTTTCAGTCACAGTATCCCCACGCTGAACTATCTTGCGGAAATGCTGAAAGCTATGAATTGCTCATTCTCTCGAATTGACGGCAAGACAAAAGTCTCGGAACGACAAGCACAGGTGAAAGAATTCAACGAGAAGAATCGCTACCAAGTCTTCTTGATCTCAATGCGAGCTGGAGGCCTGGGGCTGAACCTACAGGGTGCGAATCGTGTTATCGTGTTTGATTTCAGCTTTAATCCGATCTGGGAGCAACAGGCCATCGGCAGGGCATACCGTCTGAACCAGAAGAGCCCAGTCTTTGTCTATCGCTTTCAAGCTGGAGGTACCTTTGAGGACAAATTGTTCAATACCGCGGTATTCAAGACCCAACTTTTTGGACGGGTGGTCGACAAGAAGGCACCAAGACCAAACGCCAGCAGAAAGACCGACATGCAATATCTGTTTCCAGTCAAGGACGTCCCACAAGAGGATTTCAGTGAGAGTCGCGGCAAGGATGCGAAAGTACTTGATGCCATCATCCCCGATCTTGGTTTCATTCGGAGCATTGTCTTGACCGAGACGTTTCAGAAGGAGGACGACGAGCGCTTGGACGCAGAGGAGCAGAAGGCGGCCGAAGAAGAATATCAGAATGAGCGTCTGCAACGAGACGACCCTGTGGCGTGGCAAGCGAAAGAAGCGGCTCGACTAGCCCAAGAGCGCAAGCAGCAACCGCAACATCAACAGGAGGCCGCGTTCCGTACCCCATCTTCAACAATGCTAAACCTGCCGAACCGTTCTACGACCACTCCGTTCCGCGTGTCAGCCATCTCTGGCGTTCCGCGATCTGCACAGTACAGTCTTATACGCCCACCATTTGGCAGGGAGGACGTGAGGAAATTGGCACAGCCGCAACGACCTCCGGCTATCCAGAATGTCAACAGCCCGAGCGTGCGTGGGTCATTCGACGATTCCTACCAAGACTTCAGTTGGCTCAATCATCGTGCGTCCAGTGCCGGTCCTGACACCCAGTCTTAGTAAGTCTGCTTCGGGGAAGTGATGACAAAGACGTGACAAGGGAGATATGGCAGCAATGAGTGAAGCTGCACTTGTACAAAAGACATTTCATTTGTTTTCTGTGTTGACCCTGCTCGGATTTTGCGATGGCTTTTCGAGAGATACCCCCTTGAGCATTCCCTTGCGGTTTCATGGATTATGGCGCATGACGAGTGAGACGAGGGAACGACATGCATGCATGTATCTGGACAGTTTGAGCTGAAAGAGATTTTCATTTCAGTCATCAACGTGCTAGAGCACGCGACCTTGGTCATTCAGTGGGTGAGGGCAATGTACTGTACAGTTTGCGGCCTGGTATTGGGACTGGCATGGACGGTTGCTGCACAGAAATGCTCCCTCTGCAATCGAGCTGACAAGGCGCCAATTGAGAGTTAGACTCCAAATGCCCCTTCATTGTTCTCTTTTAAGATGTGATAGATCGTGTGTTACGTGGACTCGAACTCTGCAGGAGACGAAAGTAACCTTTGCTCGTCATCTGATTATGCAAGTCTGACAATGGCTCTCTCAGGAGCCGTTATGTAAAATCCAAAAAATCACAAGTCTGACATTCCCTTTCGGACTTATTACCACCTCCCTGTTCTTGATGCCGCTCGGTGCTGTGGGATGTTTAAGTAGATCATCTGCCCGGGATCCCCAAAACGATCAAGGATGACGGCAGCGTCGCGGCTCGAGTCTCAGATATCAGCCAACATATTCTTACATGCAGGTAGCGCAGCTTGTGATGAGAGCTCGTCTGGATCTGGATCGGACGCGGGGGGTTTATCATCACCGCCAATATCAAGATCCAAGTCCAAGCCCAAGCCCAAGCCCAAGCTCGTGTTCTTCGTGACGGGCAATCCTGGCCTGGTGGCCTATTATCACGTATTCTTATCCCTCGTGGTACGAGATTTGGGGTTGAAGGGCCGCGCGGATGTCGTCGTCGCGGCGATGAGTCTGGGTGGGTTCGAGGTCAAGGGTAGGCATGGTTCGCGGAGTGGGAAAGGGACGGGGACGAGGAAGCAAGAAGGAGGAGGAGGAGGGGGGGGAGGAGCCAGTGATGGTCTGGATCCTGAGCCGGCTTCAGACGCAGATTCAGACTCAGCTTCACGTTCTACTCTGCACGACCGAGACGAGCAAGAGTTACTTTATCCTGTGAGATTCCCGGGCCCGAGGGGGAAACTGTTCTCGTTGCGCGAACAGATTGAGCTCAGCTACGCGCGGGTCGAGGATTTAGCGGACAGAATACTGTCCCCGCGGGACACGCTGGGTGGTGATGAGCAGGATGCCGACACCGTGGAAGTGGTCTTGGTGGGTCATAGTGTTGGGGCTTACATCTGTCTGGAGTTGGTCAGGTTATGGCACGAACGGCATCCACTGTACGGCACATCTCCTCGACGTGCACCAGGACGAAATCCTCCGACGACTTCCAATACTACTTCAGTCAAACAGACGCAAGGGCCAAGGTCAAGGTCGAGGCCACTGTGGTCGCCTTCGGCTTGTATTCTTCTCACGCCCACAATCCAAGACATACATCTCTCGCCTTCTGGGCTGATAGCCACGCCACTCCTCACGAACCTCCCATTCCTGCCCTATCTGGCACAAATCCTGGTCCACTCCGTCCTCTTGCGACTCATTCCTGCATCATGGTTTGCCTCGCTCGTCTCACGAGTGACGGGTATGCAACCCGGTAGCCATGGACTCGAAGCGACATTGGCATTCTTGAAGAGTGAGACAGGTGTCGAGCAGGCGTTGCACATGGCGACTTGGGAGATGAAAGAGATCCGAAAGAATCGGTGGGGAAAGGAGGTTTGGGGAGCGAGCCATGGTGAGACTTCAACGGTTGCTGCTGAAGAAGAGCAGTTCTCAATTCCCAGGCTGTTCTTCTGGTTCACCAAGGAAGATCATTGGGTTGCGGATGTTACCAGGCAGGCTATCATGGAAGCTCAAGCTCCGGGGGCTGTCGTGCAACGACGCCATGTTGCTGAACCCGCAGAGAGCGCGGAGAGCGAAGGGACTGCGGTCCAAGTCAACGGCTCAAAGGAAAAACCCGGGGCGAGGGACAATCCAATAGTTCATATCCTGGAGTCAGAGGGGCTGCTGCACGCATGGTGTTTGGGACAGAGCGCGATCGTGGCGAAAGGGATTGGTCAGTGGTTGGAAGAAGTGTGGAATGCTGCTTGATTCCTATGTGATCCAGCCAGCCAGCAAGAAGAAACAACGACTGCACTCTATCTCGCCCCAAGACCCGCTCTCCTAAAGAGGTCGCCCAAAATATCAGGGTGTTGCTGGGGGAATATAGACTGCGGAGGCTGTTGAACTTGTCCGTCATACTCGTGCCCTCTCACGCTGAAACCAGCATCACTTGCCCTTTGCTGACCGAAGAGCTGTTGTAGAGTAGTCCGGTGGCCAGCGCTAGGTGCATGCGCTTGGTGATTGTGTAAGGCCTCCTCCGCTTGTTGGATATGTCCATTTGTATGTTGGGCAGTGGCTGCCGATGCAGCGGCCTCAGCAGCTTGACGGCTGGCGCCGGCATGGTCGGCGAGAGATTTCATGAGCTCGCCATTCAACTGCATGGCATTCTCAGTGGAGGTTCCAGGGCCATCATGGAATATGTAGACGCCATAGATTTTCTGTTCATGGCCTTCTTTGAAGCTGATAATGACATATTCACCTGTTATCTCAACACCGGCATTTTCGCCCTCCCTCAATTCGGCCTCGAAGTTGTCCAGCCCCCGCCTGTTCAGCACGATTGTTGAGTACCTGTCTTCGCCATATGGCCCGGGCGTGAGCTCGCAGATAAACAATGAGCCCTCAATCCCTGTTTTGGTCCATTCGGGTTGCGGCAATGGAGAAAACTCGTAGACCACCGCGTACGGAGCTATTGAGAGGATCGAATTGATCTGCGGGTTGTGTCTTTTGAGGACAGAGAGGTTCAGCTCCTCGTTGGTGCGATCGGGAGGGGGTGGCTTTGTAGGGTAGTCTGATTGATAGCCTTGATTGTCCGATTCGTAATCCGAGACGACGACAGGCATCGGAGCAGGAAAAGGAGTGGCTGAAGGAACAGGCGCAGGCGCAGGCGGAGGGACAGGTGCAGCTGCAGGTGCCGGTGCAGATGCGGGTGCAGATGTGTATACTGGTTGCTGCGACTGTGACATGGGAGGGTAGCGGGGGAAGTCGACAGACTGCTGCCGTCGTGAATGTCCGGCGCGACGGTTGGAATGCGACATGCTGGGGATGCAGGACAAGGTCAATATGGAACTTAGCGACCTACCTATAGGGTAGGTACCTGCCTTGGGTTTCAGCACCTGTGACAGCAGATGCCACGACTACAGGAAACGGCATCCAGAGGCTCGCAGTGACTCCAGCGACATGGCTTTGCGGCCGTTGAAGATTTGGACCGAGTCGACGCAGCCTGGCGAGGCTGAAGAAGCTGCCGGCGCCTGAAACAGGGAAAGCGCGACCCCAGAATTGCCCATTGGCGTGTCGATCTCGTCGTGTTTCCCCTTAATTTTTGAAAAGTCCACCTTGTCGTCGTCCTCCACTTCACCCTCAGCGCCGTGCGTCTCTCTTTCATCCTTCTGTTCTACACCTTCGCTTAGTCGCTTGACCGTGTCGATATCACCTTGCAGCGTCGTGTTTTCTGCCGGCGCCCAGCTGATCGCTTAGTCGTTCGCCAACATGTCTTCCCCTATGAATGCGGTATGTACGCACTCTCGTCTCGACCCCTGACCAACGCGACCAACGTCACTTCTCTTCTCTACCATGAATTCAACTAACCGTATGCGTGTTGCGCAACTAAAGGTGCGGCGGAAGAAGAATGTCAAGAAAGGCATTCAGTTCTGTCTGATGGTCTGCGGCGCAAGTGGAACTGGTATGTGCTCCCCAGCCCACCCTCATTTGCACCCGTGCTGACCGTGCAACAAGGCCGAACCACCTTCGTCAACACCCTTTGTGGAAAGCGAGTCCTCCAGCCCAAAGACGCAGACGACGCGGCCAACGCTCACCTCGAGGAAGGCGTTAGGATCAAGCCGGTCACTGTTGGTACGTGCAAGGAAGAGCTACATACACACAGATATTTGTGATCTGACCGCCGCATGCAGAGCTTGAGTTGGACGAGGAGGGCACCCGCGTGTCTCTAACCATCGTTGACACCCCCGGCTTCGGCGACCAGATTGACAACGAATCAGCCTTTGGCGAGATCGTTGGCCACCTGGAGAGACAGTACGATGATATCCTGGCCGAGGAGTCTCGTATTAAGAGAAATCCTCGGTTCCGTGACAATCGTATCCATGCTCTACTCTACTTCATTACACCAACCGGTCATGGTCTGCGCGAGCTCGACATCGAGTTGATGAAACGCCTCTCCCCCCGTGTCAACGTCATCCCAGTCATTGGCAAGGCCGACTCGCTGACCCCTGCCGAATTGGCTGAGTCGAAGAAGTTGGTCATGGAAGATATCGAACACTACCGAATCCCCGTCTACAACTTCCCCTACGACATTGAGGAAGACGATGAAGATACTGTCGAGGAGAACGCAGAGCTACGTGGCTTGATGCCTTTCGCCATTGTAGGGTCAGAGGATATTATCGAGATTGGCGGGCGCCGGGTTCGTGCACGACAATATCCCTGGGGTATTGTTGAAGTCGACAACCCACGCCACTCGGATTTCCTGGCTATTCGTAGCGCCCTCCTGCACTCCCATCTTGCCGACCTCAAAGAAATCACCCACGACTTCCTCTACGAAAATTACCGGACGGAGAAACTCAGCAAGAGCGTGGAAGGAGGCGTCTCGTATGTACCCCACAACTCGTTTCTTCTTGTGTCGCTTGACTAATGCTTTGTGCCACAGGGCCCAAGACTCGTCCATCAACCCTGAAGACCTCGCCAACCAGTCAGTTCGCCTCAAGGAAGAACAGCTGCGACGCGAAGAGGAGAAGTTGAGGGAGATCGAAGTGAAGTGAGTAATCCACGGACCCTCTGAAAGACGACTGTCATTGTTCAGTAGATTGAGCAGAGGCTAATGAGAAACCGCAGGGTACAACGCGAGATCAACGAGAAGCGACAAGAGCTCCTGGCACGCGAGAGTCAACTCAGAGAGATCGAAGCCCGTATGCAGCGTGAGCAATCAGGTGGAATGA
The DNA here is from genome assembly GCA_002099365.1 of Phialophora verrucosa. Lineage (NCBI taxonomy): Eukaryota > Fungi > Ascomycota > Eurotiomycetes > Chaetothyriales > Herpotrichiellaceae > Phialophora > Phialophora verrucosa. The sequence continues at coordinate 1,193,263 of MSED01000015.1, read as the reverse complement.
GCGAAGACCTGAACGGCCATGGCGACTAAGAGGCGCAAGGGCCACACACCCGAGCCAGCCGCGGAAGACGAAAGACGTGTCAATAAGGCGGTCTCATGCAGGCATGGGTCGAACACAGAGTGAGGCTTGAGCAGAAGAGCAGTGGGAGGTGAGGCTGGCCACATGGGCTTCGAGGCTTTGGCGGAGAGACAAAGCGGTCAGGCTCTGCCTGAAAGTAAGTGGCTCAATTGCTTGTCAATGATGGATACTTGTGCAGCAAGGTACATTCTTCTAATTAGCGGTGAATGCGAAAGGCAAATGATGAGATGTCCTCTTTCCTTTTTCTATTCCGCTCGGGCGTGCATGCTGCAATCTTCAATGGTGAACATGTAACATGCGTGCAGGATGCTTGACTTGTTGGCATGGCAGTCCCCCAGAGGCCCAAACCTTTCCTGCCGCAGCCTCAAGCTCAGCCAAAATCTCATTCGCCGGTACCTGACGGGACTGCCTGACCATGTGCCGCCTCCCGATTCGGACTTCATTTGGTGACACAAAGTGCATGGACGGAAGCCCGGAAGGAGACGCCTATTGGGCTCCCTAGCTACCAGCCATCACCTAGGGACGAGGATGGCTTTTGGTGCCAACAACGTGGGGTGCATGTAGTTCAACGAGTAGTCCCCAATGACATGGATAGTAGACGACTGTCAGTTAAGCGTTTGGTCGCGGGGCGTCACTGCATTCTAGAAGCGCGGTAGCCCCCTCCTCCGCAAAAGCTTCCAGCATGCCCGTAGCACGACAGAAAGGCTTGATTCGATATTCAAGGTCTGCTGTGTCACCTGGGAACTGCACAACGACATCACTCTTCACACCGGTCCCTTGAGTCTGACCACTGCTAGGGAATACACTGGGAATTAAATCGCGCATTTTGCAGCCAAACCTCACTCGGAGTTTCAGCCATAAGACGTTAGACACAGGATGAAGGAAGGCGTGACAAGTCCTCTGGGAAGTACGACATAACGAGGCAAGAACGAGCGCCGAGTCGGGTCCTGGCGTGACCCCAGACCGTGCTCTCACAAGCACTCAGACGCCTATGACTCGAGGCCACCCTCACAAAGAGGCAACTGTCCGGTGGTTGACTGAGGCCACAATGAAGCGGTATTTCCGTGCAAAGTGAGGGGGATGGTTGTCTAGTGCGCGGGGTGAGCTCTTGCAGCAACACCAAAGAGGACAACACCTTTCGGATTCAGTCAGCGTGGAGTGCATACTGCAATGCATAGGTTGGAGGGCTGCAGTAGCCTTGTCCCGAAGCGAACTGAGGGCGGATGCAGCAAGGGACCGTGGGCGGACACGAGAGGAAGACCTCAACACTGTGAGGAAAGGACCCTTTGACATAACCGTTCATAATGGCTGAAGCGCGCCCTTTACTTCCAACTGTATCAGCGATCTTACTACGAGGATACTAACAACAGGTCGGGGCAATCCTGATACAAGCTCAGCTCCTACTCCTCCTCGATAGCCGAGTTCTCGTGATCGACAAGTCCATTTTGGCAGCACCGCAAATCCGGCACGCGATTGTCAGGCTGGCATCATCCCCCACGCTTCTGCACTCCTCTCAGTTACACCTGCCGATCCTGCATTTCCAGCTTCCGTGCCATTCGAGCCAACGTCCAAACGCAAGGTGAGAAGCCTCGATGCTTATCTACTCTAACCACCATCAAGGGGAGCCTCATTCTATTGTCCAGCACTTTTCGCTGTAGCTTAAATCCCTCTCTAAATCCTCCACTACTGATCCTAGCATAGTCGTGCCTTACCTTCACGGCGGTTCCCTTGCTTTGTAGAACGGGGCGACTTGAAGAATACTCCAACTCGTCATCAAGACTCCATCATCACCCCAACCGTCGTCCTCCTGCCATTTGGCTGCTCGGATTTCGCGGTAGATTATCGGTCCAACCCGGCACAGTATCGTCCTCAACGCCGAGATCGACACAAAGCGAGGGCGCCGTATGATGCTCCGACTCGTTCGAGCACCAGGGAAACCAACGTCAAACCCATCGAGCAGCCAGAACAGGCCAGAGGCGGAGAGGAAAGAGCCGCCCGGCGGCTCAACTCCGACCACTGACACCCGGAGTGATAGCCACGAGGGCCGGGACTCTCTGAACGCACCAGAAGAACAACATCCAGTTCGGTCGGCTATCATTGGGAATTGAGCGTTGAACCGTGGGACCCAACGAGCACAAGCTTATCTTCAAGAACCTTAATAAAATCTAGACCCGCTTCCTGGAGGAGACAACATTTTACCCTGTGTCGGTTCTCACCTAACGGCCATTCGCCATTTGTCCCAGCGCGTCGGGCGTATCTCGAAACCCAGCGGCAGACTCCATTTGCTGCACTATTCATTCATTGTGCGTTGGTGGCATATCCACCTGGGTCCTCAAGGGCAGAGATCACGCCTTGAGCGCATCACACATTATCAGAGTCACCCTCGCTCGGGAAGCCCCACCACGAGGACCTAAACTCAACACAACAAATCTTGGACCTCGGACGACAGCCGGCTCTCTCCTGGACTCCAACTCAAGAATCAACCTTCTTGGTTCTCCTCAGGTGAGGTGCCTACCTCTGTTAATCTGTCTTCACACGCTCAGACCTCCAGCGCTATTCACGCTGGCTTCCTCTCGGGCTGCATTCTGTTCGTTCGATCGAGTTTTCTTAACATTCCCACTTTCGTTGGTCTCACCTGTAGACCATGTCGGTGATGGCCGGTGAGCCGCCCGTGCCAACACGTACTTCTAGTGGGTTCAGCCTCTTGGCCAAGATACGATCTCACAAGGAACCCAAACAATCAAGTTCGGCAATAGGCCACGCCCGCCGGAGTAGCAGCTATGGTAGCAACTCCAACCAGCCGGCTACATCGTCTCCTTTCTCCTCTCCCGCCCAGGAAGGTGCCGGTGTGAAGAGTAGGCGGCTGAGTGTGGACCCTCGAGACGACTTCGTTGTGGACGTCTGCTCACTCGACGAGGAGTTTGTGTCAGCTTCGAAAATCGGTCGCCGCAAAGAGATTGGTAAAGGCGCTAGTTCGACGGTTAAGATCATGCAGAGAAAGGGTGGTAAGAAAGCCGAGGGAACGACGTTGTACGCGGTCAAGGAATTCCGCAAGAAGTCTCCCAGGGAGACAGAGGTGGAGTATATCCGTAAGGTGAAGTCGGAATATACCATTGCACGATCCCTCAACCATCCGAACATCGTTCAGACTGTGCGACTGTGTACCAGCAACGGCAGGTGGAACCATGTCATGGAGTACTGCCAGCAAGGGGAGCTCTTCAGCCTGTTGGAACGAAAATACTTCAAGGCCGCTGACCGGCATTGCTTCTTCAAGCAAGTCCTTCGTGGAGTCGATTACCTGCACGTCCACGGCATCGCGCATCGAGACATCAAGTTGGAGAATTTGTTGATGACCGACGACGGTTATATCAAGATCACTGATTTCGGCGTCTCGGAAGTCTTTTGTGGCGATCATCCCGGGGTCGCAAGCTCGCGAGGACGTTGTGGACAAGGCATGCGAGGCCCGCGAAAATCAGCTCCTGGAATTTGTGGGTCGAGACCGTATATCTCGCCCGAGGTGCTGTCGGGGGACAAGGAGTACGATCCTACCAAGCTGGATGTCTGGGGATGCGGTATTCTCTTCATGACCATGACTCTCAGTGGCAATCCGTGGCAAAGTGCCAGCAAGGAAGAGGTGAACTATGCTCGCTTTCTGGAAGGATGGAAGGCGTTCTCGGATCGCTATGACGATATCTCGATTGATGAGAATTTCCATCCTCAATGCGGGCCAATTTTCAACGCTTTGCCCTCAGATTCGATCCGGAGGTGCATTCTCAAGATGTTGCATCCGGACCCCGAGAAGCGATGTACCATCAATGATGCGCTGAACGACCGCTGGGTAAGAGTGATCGAGTGCTGCTCGCGAGAAGGAGCCGACTCCTCGGTCGAGGCTATCGATGTGGCCAAGACAGGGTGCCACGTGGTGGCAGCAAGGATGAAGGTCCAGCCCAAGCATGACCATATGCCTCCACCAATCAAGCGGTTGCCTCAGCACAGTTTCAGCATGGGTGATGGGACATCGCGGTATGACTGATGGCGAATTGTCTTGACTTGCATTGGTTGTCAAAGGCGTTGAAGGTGTCCTCCGCGAGAGGAGTTATGTTCCTTCCCGGCATTCTCTGAACGTATCATCGACTTTTGCTTGCGTTACGAAGTGCTCGGAAGCGCAGGAGTAAAGGGTCCATCTGTTCCGTCCAAGTCGGGTTCGGCGTTGCAGCAATCAGGAGTACTCAAAATATTGGTTTCTCTGCTTTGGGATGTTCAAAGTGGGTGGTAGACTGCATTCACAATTGCCACAACAGCCGCAACGGGACATATACAAACACTTGCTGGGCCACAACTGAGATGCCGCAGGTTGCATGCTATGTTAATTTGCGTATATAACCTTAAGTGAGATGCTGAACGCTGATATCAATGGCATTAATCAGTATGCGAGACATTCCCTACTGACCGCCTCTGCCAGCGCAGACACAATCCGTGTTCGTCATGGACATGTCTGCCGAGCATTTCCACGTGGAACGACGAGGCACATCCCGGCAACCGGAAAGGGAGACTTGCATACAGAGGTCCAGAGACAAAAGGACGTGGGTGGATGATTGGCAAAAACCAGCAGGACGACAACTCTGTGGTGGTGACGGAATATCTGGTTCTTCCATGCCGAAAGATGGCGTCATCGCATGTGCCCTCGGCTCGTATTTCGTATTCCATCGGGAGAATTGCCGAAGCCACAACAGCCACTGACCACGACACATGCCACGTCGCCCATTGCACAGCAAGACGTACAGAGCACGGAGCGAGCGATAGCGGCGATGGGTAGGCCGAGGTCTGCCTGTCCTCGTATCCCATCATCTAGGCCCACTATTGTTTAATCTTCTCGATATTCTCGAGATCATTGCATGCACGTATTCTAAAGTGAGTGAGACCCTCGAGAGAACCAAGACCCCATGTGAAAAGCTCTCTAAACACAACAAGACGTCATCCCCTTTTGATAAAAAAAACCCTCTTCTGTATTGAAGAGCAGATCTCAATTGGGTCACTGCTGGTAGACTGGTGGTTGCAGATCACAGAAACCCGCCTTGTTGCCTCCCACTGGGCTAAAGAGTGTCAAAAGGGCAGACTTCCACCACGCTGCTTCATTTCGGAACCAGAAAAGAACTGGCTTGAATCCACATCCGACGGAGCAGCCGACTCTGAAACCAGGCATCTCCGACATCTGCCCACATACTCCAGTCACCCGATGGCAGAGACCGCCAGCCATCTTGCCACTGTTGATCCCGCCGACAATAACGCCGCACAGCCGGAACATCCTTACCAGCCCTACATGGACACCAACCCCCCACCGGACTCGGGCCTCTCTGCCGCCAACGGCATGCCTCTCACGGAACGAGAGATCGAATCCTTTGAGAAACAGGCCCGAGCCGAGCGAGATACAACGCCCGAGCCCAAGGACTTCAGCATTGCGTTCCCTGACCACCTGCCCACCCCGCCGTTCCTGCACGTCGAGGGCGTCCCAAACTTCAGGGACCTAGGCGGCTATCAATGCTCGGCCCCGAGGGAAGGGAGCAGCGCCGCGGACGGCAAGACGTACGTCCTGAGGAAGGGGTTGCTCTACCGCTGCGCGCACCCGACGCACCTCACGCCCAAGGGCCTAGCGTACCTCACGACGTCCCTCGACGTGCACGACATGTACGACCTGCGCTCGGCGCCTGAGATCTCGCGCCTCGCGGCAACGGTCGCTTCGAGCGGCAAGACGATCTATCCGCTCGCGGACCCGCACACGGGCTGTATCGACTCGCTCCCCGGCCTGACGCGGCACTTTGTCCCCGTGTACCAAAGCGAGGACTACGGCCCCGTGGCCCTGGCGCGCAAGCTGCAATGGTACACGGCCGAACAGTCGTTCAACTCGGGCCACGACTTCCCGTACAGCGAGGGCTTCGTGCGCGCGTACCGCGACATCGCGACGCACGGCGCGGGCGCCTACCGCGTCATGTTCCGCCATCTCCTCCGGCGGCCGCGCGACGCGCTCGTCTTCCACTGCACGGCGGGCAAGGACCGGACGGGCGTCTTCGGCGCGTTGATCATGAAGCTCGTGGGCGTCGACGAAGAGACCATCTGCTGGGAGTACGCGCTCACGGAGCCCGGGCTGGGCGGCTGGCGCAAGGAATTCATCGAGCGCATCAGCCAGACCGGCCTGGGCGGCGGGGGCGGGAAGCCGCAGCCGCAGCACCACAACTCCGGCGAACAAGGACAGCAGCACGGCGACGCCTCCCCTGCCCGGCCGGTCATCTCGCGCGACGAGGCCGCCCGCATCTGCGGCAGTCGCGCCGGCAACATGCGCGCCTTCCTCCGCACCGTGCTGGAGGGCGAGTTCGGCGGCGTCCATGCCTATCTGACGGAGCGGTGCGGGTTCACGGCCGAGGAGGTGCAGAGGCTGAGGGAAGCTCTGATCGACGAGGTCCCGCCGCAGGAAGTGCTTGGACGGGTGGAGATCGCAGGGTGGACGGCCGAGGGCGGGTGCGTGGACTAGAACCACCGAGGCAGACCGTACCAATGGGAGACAGACTTGGGTTGTATCTCGCTGTCGCTGTCGCTCCGGCGGCCGTCTGATCTATGAGCTGAATTTGAGAATGAGGGTTGTTCCAAACTAAGCACGAGCACGACATGTCCCAGGTTGTCAGATCCGCTCTCCTACAGTATGTTTGTCAAACGCTAGAAAGACATCATAGGTGCTGACGCGGATTTCGTAACGAGGTAGACTTCTCGCGTCTACTCTAGAGGATGGATTCTATAAACTCTTTCGTCGGTCTCGATACACATGCGAGTACTTAACTGACTTCTTGTACCGAGCACGTCTCCTATAATACTGTGTACTCCGTACCTAGGTAGTATTCCCTGGTTGTGAGAATGAATGGGCGTAGACCAAGTTTGGAGACGGACGGGAACTGATGTCTCTTGCTGGACGGTCTGTGTTTGATAAAGGCACAACTACTGCCCGCCATAGAATCCGTATCCAACTCGAGCTGGATGGACACTCGCTCGCTCTACCCTTTCAGTCTTGATGCTCGAACGCTCGACTCAAACCTTCACCTTCACCCTCAGCTCAGCTCATCTCAACCTTCCTCAGCTCTCCCTCCTCCCCTCTCCCCCGAGATCCCTTGAACTAGTGCCCCTGACAAGCGAACCGGATGTCCCATGCGGTGCACGCGTGGGACTCGCGCTCGCACTGGCATTCGCACCCCCAGCTGCCCTCTTATCCTTCTTGTTTATCAGATTGGCAAAGAACTGCGACATTGCTTCGTTACTCTGCTTTCCAGCCGCCGCGCTCGATGTAGGGGTCTGCGTGCCTTCGCTGCCGCCCGCGACGCCGTGATCACTCCCCATCCTCCTCATGGGCGTACTCGTCCCTGCTGGGCCGGAAGCGGAAGGCGGGTGCTTTGCATTCTGTCGCTCACTTTCCCGTTCTCTCAACCGTCTCGTCGCCTCCTCGGCGTCGAAATCAATCCCATTCACATTGATCTGATACGGACCGATATGTTCCGCCATCCTCGGATTGCTCACGCCTTTGTGCCCGACATCCTCGCTGCCACCGTCGACACTTCCCGCCACGCCAGACCCCGTTGGCGCAGGAGCTCCCTTGCGAGACTTGCGTTCTGCCTTCTCATCCTCGGCTTTGAGCTTCTCAAGGACTTCATATTGAGATTGGAGGAACTCTTGGACAGTGGGCACCGAAATCGTTTCGTCCTGGGAGCGCGGTTGGAAGGTCTGGGGCGCCGAATTGGGATGGCGGAGGGTCGACTCGAAGAGATGTACCGCTGAATCTGCGTCGTCGCCGTTCTGCGTAGGGTTATCTTGCTCGGAGACGGCCGTCGGTCTAGATGACAGATCGAATTTCTCGTCGGGCGGTGACTGGATCTCGACGGACCAGGCGCTTGACACAGCCTCGGGGTCGAATCCTTCCTTCAAGATACGGATCTTGCCCCACGAATCCCAGTTTGGAGGGACGAGGATCTTGTCTCGGTCCACGATATTGTGCTTTGCGACTTCTCGTTTCAGGAGCGAATGGATGCTCAAGCTCGAATGGATCAACGTCCGGACGTTGTTCGAGTCGAAAGTCGCGGTGTACACCAGTGAAGAGCCGTGCTTGAGTAATACGCAGCGGAGCCATTGCATCAGGAAGTCAAACTCATCCTCGCCCCAGCTGTAGTCGCGTTCCAGGTTCTGGATCTTCTCGGCTTGTATACACACCACCGACAGTGGGATCCCGAGACCCTCATCCCATTCGCCCGGTCCCGGCGGCGCGACTGACTTCTGCTCCACGGAATCCTTGCTACCGCCGCCCAATTGTGCTGAAGGTGCATCGGGACCGACTCTTTTCTCCTTCCACGCCGTTATGACTTCCTCCATTTCCATCTTCGTCTGCTCATCGAGCGTCAAGATCACGGCTCGGAGTAAGCGAATCCACTGTCGTAGTTGCCTGGCCCATTTCAAGGGATCCGACCAGTCGAGGAGGATGGTGATCAAGGTGTGTTTGACCGTCTTCTGCGTCAAGAGTGGCTTGAGTAGTGGTGCAAAGCTCGCGGACGGATGAGCAAGCATGTACACGTTCAGCCTGGCCAAAACATCCTCTTGATCAGCGTCCAGCACGTCATGGTATGTGTACCCCAGCGCGTAGCGATTCGAGATCGGTGGCGTGCGTGGTTGCCGCCTTCTGTCGTTGTTGGCATATCGAGGACGGAGGTTGGGAGGGTTTAAATGGTCGAGGAATTCGCGCTGTTGGTCGGGCGTGCCGCCTAGGACGATGAGTTGTTTTTCGGACAGATCCTTGCCTTTGGAGGCTCTGTTGAGCATCGGAACCCATATTGCGTGCTTGTCGCCATCTTTGCTGCCGGGGCGGCGGAGGGAAGAGGGAGCAGGTGTGGTTGACGGCGATAAACGAGGGAAGGCAGAAGAAGCTGGTTGAGACGCAGCCAGCATTATGAACGAGGGAGTCACTCCTGCGGGTTGGTGATTAGGTGCAGGAGGATGCGAACAGCTGGAAGCTCGGTACCCAATGCAATACGGTGCACATAATTAAACGGTGGACGCGTAGATGAACTGAAGATGAACTTTTGGGGTTCACAGATCGCGTTTTCTCCGCATGGCGCACCGGCGTGGAAAATCGCCCCCAAGTATAAATTTAAGCTTAGTTTCAAGCGTCATGGGCCGCTTAAGATATTTCTCCGGCAGGCATCGAACGCCAGAATTTGCTCTGCGTCTGAACAGCACTTGCGACACATTGGACGATGGACGTGCTGGCTTCTGGAAGCTCTGCGTAGAAGTTATCCCTACAATTCGCCAAAGCGACAGTCACCATGAACGCGATCCGACAGACCCAGCTCCTGAACAAACGCGAACTCGAAAACGCAACACCTCCCTCCGCTTCATGGCACGCCGATTACCGCGACACCGCGTGGATCTACATTGGCGGCCTGCACCTTGACTTCACCGAAGGCGACGTGTGCATTATATTCTCGCAGTATGGAAACCCTACTCACCTTAATCTGATTCGCGACAAAGAGACGGGTAAAAGTAAAGGGTTCGGGTTCTTGAAATATGAGGACCAGAGAAGTTGTGATCTTGCGGTGGACAACCTGGGTGGAGCGGAGGTGTTGGGCCGGCTATTGAGGGTTGACCATACGAGATACAAGAAGAAGGACGACGAGGACGAGGAGACGTATCGCATCGAAAGGTTGGAGGCTTTGCAGGAGGCGGAAGAGAGGATGAATTCCAATGGAAAAAGAGGGAGCGATACCGAAGATGACACCGGTGAGGGCCACAGGAGGAAGAAGCGACGCCATGTACTGAAGGAAGAGCAAGAATTGCAGGAGATGCTGGCCATCAAGCAGGAGGGCGAGGAAGAAGACCCTATGCGGGAATATCTCATCAGGGAGAAGATGGAGGAGGTAGAGAGGGCGAAAGCAAGAGACAATGGAAAACGTGAGAGGAAACACCGACATCGACATGACGAGGATCGAGAAGAAGACGGAAATGGCGGGGAGGACAGACACCGCCGGCACCGTCACAAACATCGAGAACGAGATCCAGATGACGGCGAGAGAGCGAGACGACCGCGGGACACCGAGCATAGCGAAGAGCGGCAAAGGAACCACGGCGACGACGATAGACCCCGAAGACGCAATGACAAAGGTCGTCGTCGCAGTGAGGATCGAGAGACGAGTAGGGAGCGCCGACACAGACATCAGCACACAGATAGCAAGGAGAGGAGGTCCTCCCGAGACCGAGATCGAGATCGAGATCGTCCTTCAAGACGCGGCGATGATGATTGATGCTTAGTGTGCTCCTTGATATGCTATTTACGGTCCAAGATCAGGGTTACAATGCTCAGGAGATACCCAGACCCTTCTAAACACTTGCTGGCAACCACAACACTCAGCGAGCAATTTCGCCCTCCTTTTCAGATTGCTTCAGCAGTTCCACACCCGATTCCCTGAGCTTGAACTTCTCTGGAAGAGCACACTAGTCAGCCAAAGAACCTCATCACGGAGGCTTGTCAGTACTTACGAATCTTCCCACTCGCCGTCTTAGGATAGTCCTGCACAAAGAACACATGCTTCGGCACCAAGTGATGGCTCATCCGTTCCTTCACCCAACTCCTCACCTCCTCGGGCGTAATATCCTTCTCGCCCGGCGGTAAATGATGTCTCTTGACCACAAACGCAGCCACAACCTCTCCATACCGATCATCAGGCAAACCCACCACACTCACCTCGGCGATCTTGTCGTGGGCAAACAGACAATTCTCAATTTCCAGAGGGTGGATATTCTCGCCACCCCGAATGATCAAATCTTTGATGCGACCTGTGATGCTCACGTAGCCGTCTTCGTCGATTGATGCTTCGTCGCCCGTGTGCATCCAGACTTTGCCTTCTCCGTCGGCTTTCATCACTTCCGCCGTCTTTTCCGGCTGGCCCCAGTATTCTTTCATGACCAGATACCCATGGACAGCAAGTTCGCCACGCTCTCCCACATTGAGGATCCGATCGTGGTCGAATGGGTCAACTACCTTGGCTTCGACGTGTGGGAGAAGGCGGCCTACCGTGTTGATCCGTTTCTCAATCGGGTCGTCGGTCGTTGTCATCGCGGATACGGGGGATGTCTCGGTCATGCCGTAGCAGATGGTCAGTTCCGTCAGATTCAATGTCTTGTGCAGCTTGCGCATTAACTCAGCTGGGACGGACGATCCTGCTGCAATCCCCGTGCGGAGGTACTGGAAGCCTTCGTATGCAATCTTCTCGTCATTGATCAGCTCTAGCTCCGACAGGAACATGGTCGGAACCCCGTAGAGAGCTGTGGCCTTTTCCTCCTGTACGGCCTTGAGCGAGGCCAATGGGTCGAACGCCTCTGCGGGGAAGACAATCGCTGAGCCATGCGTGGCGGTTGCCATGTACCCGAGGATACACCCGAAGCAATGGAATAGAGGAGGCGGGCAGCATACGACATCTTCCGGCGTCAGAAGCATCCTGTCACCTATTTGATTGCCGTTGTTCAGGATGGATCGATGCGACAGACACGCAGCCTTGGGCATGGAGGTCGTCCCAGAGGTGAACTGAATGTTGACCACCTCATTGTTCAGCAAAGGAGCTGAAGGCGTAGGAGGGCTACTGTCCGAGTCTTGGGATATGGAACCCCATGGCGTCGTTGCCCGGAATGGAGTCGGGTCTATTCGCCCCGCAGAGTTGTCCACAAGGATGATGTTCTTGAGTGAAGGGACTGTTTGCGAAGCCAGGGTTGAGCTTTGGAGATCAGGCACAATGGCCTCGAGAAGCGACACATTGGGCCGTGGCTGCTTGTATGGTAGATTCGTCTCGGTTCCAATGACCAGATGAGCGGCGGAGAGATGGTTAAAGGCCGAGATGACTTGAGGAGCTGTAAACGCCGGGTTCAAGGGCACCAGGATGGCTCCGAGCTTGAACAAGGCATATGTGATGGTCGCGAATTCCAGATTGTTCCCCAAAGATACACAAACTCGGTCTCCCTTCTTGACCCCCAAACTTTGTAGTCCCCGTGCCAACACGTTGCTCTCAAGGTCAAGTTGATGGTATGTCAAGCGCTTGTTCTGATGTCTCGAAATCACAGCGTTGCGGTCACCGTGGGCGGAGACGATGCGTGAGAAGTTCTCGCCGACTGTCTCTTCGAGTAACGGGGGTTCTAAGGGGCCCTTCACTTTGGCTAGGGTCAGGAGGCTTCGTCGTGCTTGGAGGTATGATGGTCGCCCAGGCCATCGCGATGACCGCGGTCGGAAGAATGCCCGCATGACTCTGGCATTGCACTCTGGAGCCCGCACTATTTATTGCCGGAGGGTATATCGTCGGCGTGGCAGCATGCGGCTGATATTCCCCATCCAGGTAGCAGGTCGAACCAAAGCTTCGCCTGGTCGGAGTTGACAGGAGGCAAGCTGTGCAGAACGCACCATTTGGACGAGCGGACGAACAGTGCGGTTTTCGGCGGTCGGATTCATCGCTGTGACGCCGAGCTCCCACAACCGCTTCGACTGACTCGTTCGTACCTTGCCGCACGAGCGGGGAAGGGCTAGAAAAGTTTGTGGGGTTAAAGATCAGATCAGATCGGGGCGCCCAGTGAAGCCACTGGGTATCAATCCGAGGCACACGCAACATGGTCATCGTTGTGTCCATCAGACTCGCGCCCGACGAAACCCACTGGATGTCATTACGAGGCACCGGCAACATGATCATATTGCACATGAGATCCTGAGCATACTTTGTCTGGTCTGGAGGAGTAGGCGGAAAGTGGAGTGAGAAGCATCAGAGGGAGAGGAATGGGACATTAACAAATTTAATGCTCCAATGCACAGTTTTGGACGTGCTTTCTTGTACGCTTGCGAGCGAAAGAGAGTGCAAGATCAGTCACCAACCACACCAAGTCAGGAGGGCGTAAACGCACTGGCGAGTGAGTCTCCTCGCTTCCCCCAGTTGGATTGAGATCTGAGCTAATACCAATAATGGTGATCATCACCACTCGAAGCCAGTCCGATTGAAGCCCAAGATGCGGGGAAAGCACATTACGAGCGCCTGTGGCAGTGCCCAGATTGAGAAGCGAGCATCTTTGTCCTCCGTAAGACACCACCGGACCGTTCTCCTGGTGCTTTCATGTGGCAGATGCTGGGATATCGATACCAATACAGTCCTTCGTCGCCATCGCCATTGCATCCTTGATCTCGTTGTCAGGACAACAGAATGCTTCTCCAGCGAACGAGTCTCGGCGAACAACACGCAGCAGGCAAGACCACAGCAGAACAACAGGCACGTCAGGCTGCTGACGGCGAACGACCGCTGACCTGCATGTTTTATTTCTTCGCATCTCAAATGAAGCGTAACATGCAACCCGCCGATCAGGACCTCCTACGAAGAGGCAGAATAGAGGACAAGCCGACACATAAGCTGGATTCGATGATCGCAAGACTAGGCATGCAAGCCGCGTACTCTCCTTTGGTCTCCAAATTCGACACATATCCAGCAGAGATTCCGGATCCCAGGCCAGAGAGTTCTCGACGGAGGAAACCTGCCCCTCCTTCAGGAGAAGTTCATGACACTGTCCTGATCATGAAATTCCGGGATAAGCGCGCCCAGCAGGAATGGATTGCGACCAAGGAATGGCAGGAGTTCATGCAGAATACAGAGGGACAGGAGGTCTTCAGGAGGATGCCCCATGTTCGATGTGCCAGTAGCATCAGAGGCTTGATGGACCCAATGGATATCCTGACTGCTTGAGAGGCCAAGCCAGGATGTGTCGGAGCCAACACAGATCGACCGCACGTACCTGTGGAGTCGGACAGCACACTCTTCAACGCCATGCTATGCCCGATGTCGGCTCGCCTCTGTGCGGTGACCGACCATGCTCATGCCCGCCTCTGCAGCCGCGTGGATTGGTAGTTACGAGAAGTGGTCGAATGCCTCGTAGCGTATGTTCCTCGGTCGACCAAGTGCATTGAAGAGCACCGAAGGGGGTATGCCGTCTTTGTGGGCGGCGCGAATTGATAGCCACGAGGACCAGGACCAGGACCAGGACCAGGTTCCTGACCTCGGATTTCAATCCTGTCCTGTCAAAAATCCTGCACCCCAGTCTCACCTTGTAAATCTGGGCCCCTGCTACCGCTCCCGCTCCTCTTCCTCACATCCCCTTCCTCTCCCTCTCCGTCACCGTCTCTACCCACGAACTCTGGCGTCTCCTCGTCAAAATACCTATCCTGCGCGTCCCTCTCCTCAGCCTCCCGATCATCGTACTCGGAATTCTTGTCGACGACGTCATAGTCGAAGTCGTCATCCCCGCCCCGTAAGAACCGAGCCTCCATCTCCCACTTCCACCTATCGAGCCCCTCCTCTTTGTTCGCAGGCACCTCATCCCTCTCTTCGGCCAGGATCTCCCCGTCCGCGCCCCGTCTATACGTAAACAAGGCGTTCGGGTCAGGATGCTGCAGCGCCTCCAGCTTCGCCTCGCTGCGATACAGGTCCGCCTCCAAGACGCCCGAGTATCCCTTCCGGCGGCCTTCGGCTTCGCGCTCCGCGGGCGTCTGGAACCGGCGCACGAGACGGTCGTAGAGGAGTGGATCTGTGGGTGGAGGAGATGAGTTTGCGCCCTACCTACCTGGCTTAGGGGGAAGCTAATGGCACACCTGCCAGCTCGAGCTCCGGACCGAAATATTCGGGGTGCCGGTCGAGATAGGTCTTGCGGCGGTTTTTGATGCGGACGCGGGCGGGCACATCTGTCGCGTCGGAGGGGACTGTTGCGCCGCTGGTGTTGGGGAGGGGAACTTCCTTCCCTTCTGCGAGCAGGGGCATTTCGGGCGACGATGTTCTCGAATGAGGGTTTGTATGTGAAGCCTTGTTTTTCGGCGACGATGGGGGAAGTCGAATAATTACATGCTTGCCCGCATGTGCTTGCTCGGCGCTAAGTGACGCCGATCATCCACCGTAGCATTGACGTCGATGCGGCACAGTAGGCACTTGGCTTGACTTTTCGCTGGCAAGACATTTAATTCACTGGCCTCCGTACTCCGTCCTCTGTACTGTCCTCTTGAGACATGAGAGGATAACTTGCGATACCTCTCGACGAGTGTCTTCATTTACTGTCCCGGCCGATTTGGGCCCAGATGGCCCGCGTAGGGTTCACGCGCGTGGCTTGCAACAGCTTTCACTTCTTGGGCGATCCTACAGCTTGCTGCTGTCCTGGGGGTTTGCATTGATGCAGCTGTCTCGTACTGTGGGTTAGACTCTCCACCGAGCAGGCCATACGGCTATGTGTTGCGTGCGTGCATGTGTACATACGGCTGCGAGAGCCTCCACCTCCATCGCGTTTCGGACGCGCGGGTCACCCTGCATGCAACTTTTCACCATCTTCTTCAGATACCAGAGTCATCTTGCAGAAAGTGGTTCTTGGCCACCCATTCGTCCCATTTCTGACAGGTGTCCGACAGCTGTTTCTGGTCGAACGGATCGAGCTTCACCTTGCCCCCGTTTTCAACGACCTGCATTGCCAGCCCGCCTGATGCGTGGACCGCAATATGGCCTAGATTCGGTTAGCATGTGCCAAGGACGATAGACTACCGAGAGAGGAACGCACAGTGCATCAGCCAAACACCGGGATTGTCGGCCTTGAACGCCAGCACCAAGAAGCCGTTGCCCGGCATCAACGCCACGTCCCGCCGCGGCGGGTTCTTCAGGTTCAGATTCAGTCCACCGATCTGGTACGGCGTGCTGGATTGCTGCAGAATCGCGAAATCATGACCGTGCAGATGGATGGGATGTGCAATCGGGATGTACTGGCGGCCTGTGCGCGGGATGCCGGTGCCCGACACGAGGAAATAGACCCAGTTGTCCTCGGGCGAAACCTGCTTCACGACCACTGAATGGGTATCAAAAGACTTTTGATCGGCATTGAGATTCTGCGAGAGCGTGATGTTGGAAAAATTCAGCCACATGGTGTCGCTGTACATGTTCCAGCGTGGTCTTTGGATACTTGCCGGCCAGAGGACCCCTGCGGTAATGTTGTCATTGCCAATGTCGAACTGACTATTGGCCGCAATGTTGGACGGCGACCCAACCGTCCACTTGAGTACCGGGACCAGCTTCTCATATGGCTCATCACGACACTTAATGCTGAAGGTACGAGGATAGTCGATGATGGGATCCTTTTTCTTGTAGACGACGACGCCGGTCCGGCTGTCGATCTTTTCCATCGCTTTGGGACTACAGCCGTCGGCTGGTATGGTTCGAATCCAATAAGAGGCATCATCGTTACCGTCTATGGGATTTGCTGTAACAATGATATTGTACCGCTGCCCTGTGCTCATGGTCAGCCATATCGGCTGTTGATCGCAAGGAACTCACCGATTCCGACCACCACATGATCCGTCATGTATGGCTCAATTGGAACAAAATCGGCCCCGACGACCTGGATCTTGTGGTTGTCGATGGAGAAAACGAAGGTCACTTCAACTGAGGTGTTGATGAGCCGAAGCAAATAACGTCTCCCCCTGACGAAATCAAGCCGAAACTCCTGGCTCGACCGGTTAGCTGGCCATGTGCCCTTGCCGCCGACGAGGATGTTGACCGGGTCAGCGGGTCTTCCTCCGTTGATGATCGAGTCCCACCACGCAGTAAACCACGACTGGTGGGACCAGTCAGTCATCAAAACTGGAGGTTGTGCCTCGTCGAAGTCTGCTGACGATGGACCGTGGATCGTCAAGGGGCCCAACACGCCCTCACCATACTGCAGACTATAGTGGCTGTGATACCAAGACGTCCCGTACTGCATAGCTCTGAATTTGTAAGTGAAGGTCTGGCCAGGGGCGATGGGGCACTGCGTGATGGCATTGACGCCATCGTTGGCGGTTGTATTCAGCTGGCGGATTCCATGCCAATGGATCGTGGTGCCATTTGTTCGAAGAGTATTATTCACCGTGATCTCCAACCAGTCACCCCAGCAGCTGCGCACAGGTAAGCTCGTGAGCGTAGGATGTCAACGAGGCAGCACACACGCTTCAATCCAGGGGCCGGGGTAAGTGCCATTCACAACCATGGCGGCCCGCGGTACCCCATCTGGCGAAATAGTTTTCTCACTGATCTCGATATAGTATTTGCGGGTAATACCCTCAGGGTAAACCTTCTCGTAGTCGGTATTGATATTATACCCTTGTTTGGCGGAATCCGAGGGTTTGAGCCAGCAGGAGCGATCGCCATACGTGGAACAGAACGTGTAGTCTTTCAACTTTGGATACTCACAGCGAAAGTCGGAGCCTCTTGGTGCCGAAGGAGGGAGAAACGGCTTCGGGGGCAAGCGCTCGTCAGCCAGGAAAGTGGGTTGAGCAGGCTCAGCCGCCTTGGTCGAGACGGACAGCGGATGCTGATCAGGCCATTGTTCTTTGGGCGGAGACAGAAGAATGAAATGAAACACGGCAACAATTCTGGCCCAGATGGAAACCATCCTGACGAGACAGAGGTTGAGGCAATGAGGAAAGAGGAACACTCAGCATTCCTGACTCGAAACAAAGTGTTTTCCACCTTTTTATCTCTGCGAATATTGCCAATGTGATCGGTAGGGCCTGAAGCCGCACCTTTTCGCACGTCACATTTCGACCCCGCCTCGTTTGGATAGGTCTCACATGCAGTTCATGGCAATGATCATAAAATCGATTGATCGAATCAGGGAGATCGAGCGAGGACCGAGGACATGTTCAGCCAGCCGCTTGTCATGGTGGCAGCCATGTTTCGAAGATGGCTGCATTTGTCGTTGTAAAGGCTGGAGAAGCTCGCTTGCTCGAAGCTGTCTGTTGGTCAAGACAGCGTCGATGGCTTGGGGGCGCTCCACAGATTCAGCTCCCTCTCAACGGGGTTAAAGTGATTTTCAAAGAAGGAGCCGAATTTGTGAAAGCTACCACAACGAGCAAGGCTTCTCGGCTCCTTTAATGAGCAACTGAGGCTGCTGGATGTCCTCCTTCTCAGTGTGAAATCAGAAAGAGTCTCAAGGGTCCTCGAATGACGAGCAATAGCTCCCCGGTCTAGTGCCTTGGTATTGTCCGACGAAGTCCTTTGGTCTTTCAGCTGGGCGTCAGGACTCCTCTGCGAGGCCACCCTCCCATGACACCGTCAGCGGAGTCACCTCTCTTCCTCATGACGTGCAGAAAAGCGACAACGGATCTAGGATAGCCGAAACAGGTAATAGACTTGTCCAACCTCTTGATGACTTCTCGAGCCTGTAGACGTTGTGATTGGGACCTCAGAATCCGACGTTTTCCATGGCTGACTCTGGGCTCGCAAGTTGCATATCCTCAGTCAGCCTGAGCTTCTCCTGCACGTCACATAGCTGTCTACCCCGCTCAGAATTCACCAGCAACTATCAACCGACGTCAAGGAACGAGAAAACTTTCCGGACCGACTAAACCTTACAACGACCGGATCGCGGAAGATGGGATTGTTGAATACAAGCAAGGGTAAGCCTTTGAACCTCTGCTCAAGCTGCAAAAACAACCGCAATAACTTCAGCCTTCTCTCTCCACGATACCAACTCTTGTTTATTTTCCTGAGACTACGAGCGCGACTGGGAATAACTGCCACCATGGGAACGAGCAAGACCCTCCATAGAGGCGGGTGGTCGTTGACGCACGTTCGGGGCCTGATATACCGGTTTGTATCACAGTTTGACCTCCGTCTCCAGACTACAGTACTTCCCAAGGTGATGCTGTAAGCGGCCAGGGTCTAGCTCAATTGAATCGCGATGTCGAGATGAACAAGACGGACGAGTGCCAGCAATGATTGAATCTCTTCATATTATGGCCTGTTTGACGACCATGCCCCTCATACGCACTTATCCCAGTCGTGGTTTACTGCGTGGTGGGACTCGATGGCTCAATGATTAAGGGCCGGTACTATTTCAGCCGCTCAGGCCGTTACACCCCGTCACACCTGATAAGGAGCCCTTACCGTCGCTCAAGCGAGTTTGAATAAGTGGCTTGAGCAGGCTGGGCCGAAGACCAGAAAGGAATAATGGCAAGGGATAGAGGTTCCCCGCCTGCTTTCCAAGGTAGCTTATAGAGAAACCACATAGGCCCGTCACCGTCAGTCGTTCTGCCTCAGGAAGGCTTCGAGCCTTGCTGTGAAGTATACCCTGGCGCTGATCCCATAGTATTTCAGGGCGCACCGAGTGGTCTCTACGAGATACGCTGACATCGACTGACAAGTGTTGACGGAGTTAAGTTTTCCCTTGCCATCGAAATGTCTGGCCGGCCACAAGCGTGGATCAACAACACGGTCTTGATATCCACACAATAATCGTTTAACTTTCAGGGCGCTGTTTCTCCGGTAGAGATGCGGATATTGATGTCACGAGCTTGCAGTAGGCCGTTTCACAAGGGTGATCTGGCGTGTCATCTCATCTCTAGAGCCGGGAAGAATCGAGGTCCGCCATAGCCATGTGCAAGTATAGCCTGAATGTCGATATTGGCATTGGGACACTGCGCCCACAACTTGACCAGAATATAGCGGCCAGAGCTGCATACAAATTAGCGCTTGCTTGAAGCCGACTTTATGCGGCCATCACTCACACTGGAGGGTCAAACTTGATCGCTGTGCTTGATTTGCTTCGACTGATAAAGAAGCGAGCATGAGGCATAATATCGTCAGCGTGAGTGGATGAACTAGCTTCTGCTCGATTTGGAATGGTCTTAGAAGCTGAAGTTTCAAACGGTGTCGACGTATTGGACCGTTCGTCTGACGGACGACCCGGATCAGCCGCTCTCATCGCAGGTGCAACTGAGCGCGCGATACCCCTACTTGAAGCTGAACGGCGAAGGTAGGACAGCTCTGGATCGTGGTTGCGCTCGCGATCATGGCGACCAAAGAACTCATCATTCTCACGGATTTGCTGGGCCCGCATTAGGTCCAGCATGCGGTTTCGATGTGCCAGCGTGTTATCGCGATCACGCTGCTGTCGATAGAAGCGCTCTCTTTCACTAGGCCCTCGGGTTTCCCGCAGTAGGTCTCTTTCTGAGCCTTCTGAGTCACTGGAATTTGACCAAGGGCGGCCATTATTCCCCTCATCCCCTAAGTAAAGCGGTCGATACCGATCGACGTACGACCTCAGTGAATATTCATCATCGTGCCAAGGACGTGGTGAAGGCGGCCCGTCCGCCACCTCTTCTTCGTCGGAAGGGTCTCCCACTGTCACCTGGAAGCCGGGCGCTAAAGGGGTTTCCGGAGACGAATCATCCCCCAAATTTGTGGTATGGTTGAGATACCTCGTACGGTCAACTGAAGTTAGAGGAGATCTCGTGGAATGCATATACTCATAAGAGGGCCGGTATCGGTCTCCCCTGCGCCGCTCGTGACGATAATTATTGGGGGACCAGGGCATATCGTATCGAGAAGTGCGGTCGAGAAGAGCGTCATCTTCCATTGCGATAAAAACCAGTCCCTCCTGGATCGGGGCATCGTACCCTGATCGTGGTGCCTTGACGACTATCTTGGTCAATGCGAAGGGCATCCCACCGACATGCTTCAACAGGAGGTTGCATCGGCTGCTTTTGGTGCAGTAGACGGTGGTATCATCTTGAAGCACGTTCTGCGGGTAGGAGTTAATCGGTGTGTGAGGATCCGAATACTCTCCACCATCGCAACTGATGAGGTCCAACCTCAGTCCTCCCGGAACAACCTGACCCTTGTCGCCGTAACTAAAGGTTCGAGGCTCCTCTTCAGAAGTGCCGTCATCCAACTTCCTTCGCTTCGCTCTCTGTCGGTCGCTGCGGTCACCGGTGGATTGCTCTTGCCAGGCAGGCGACAAGTGGGAAGGCGGGACATAAGTGGCCTGAGCGGCGCCTCTTCCACTCTGAGCAAGCCTTTCCCTTTGATACCTCTGTAAGCGTTCACTTGGCCGAAAGGCTCTCCGTCGGCTTCGCATGAGGCTCGACGGGCTGCTGGTCTGAGGAAGACCCCCGGAAACAGAGGGAGTATCCTGCTCTTGCAAATGTGCTTCCAGGTCCCTCCTTCTTCTGTCCTGGGTGGCTGAACCCTCACCCGCAGTTTGATGCTCCAATTGGTGTTCGAATGCCCCAAGCTCCGCCATCTGATCGTTCATCTCACGGTCAAGGGCGTCAAAGGCCCGTTCTTGTTCGGCGCCTAAATGTCGCCCCGAACCGAGAAGGTTCCTGAGGTTCTGGAGACGTGCGGAAATATCAGACCACGCTCGAGGGTCACTCTGGTCAGACTGGCCACAGTCAGTATATATCCGCTAGTATGGGTAGAATCGCAAGACTCCTGCACAGTAACAGAGGTCGTACCATGGCTGAACAAAGAACGGCCGCAAGTCGCTTTCAAGGTCAACGCAGCGGCTGAGGGGATACGATAGGCCGAATACGGTCCAGCTCAGGTGGTATTGGCCTGTAGCAACATACGGCTCCCGATAGTACAGACCGAATTCTGCAGCAGGCAGTGGGCGTTGTCGGGCAAGACCATGAGATGAAGGGATGTAGTCGGGTGTTCACCACTCAGAAAGAGGCACCGGTCACGCATTTGTAACGGCGCACTTGCTTTTTGCCCCACGATTTGGCCTTGGTGATGGCAGATGGCCCGCGCGGAATTCAAGGGACTACCCGGAGAAATAAGGCGCCGTCCGCTCCATTAGGCATGACCTGCTCGCTCCCGGGAGCCCCTGCAGCATCATAGCGGTCGCCTAGGTTTCGCGAGCGCTGAAAACTGGGCATCTTCCAACATGCCATAGTTTCTCGAAGAGCAACAATCACTCCTCCCCCACCGCCCGCAACCCATATTCACCCCTGCTTCACCTGAAATTCAATGTGACATTTGTTCTTAAATTTCAATTCTTCACGTTGTCATCGCCACAAAGTCTTACTTCTCTCACTTGCCCAATATCGTGGAAACTATGGACGGCAATCCTCTTGCTGATGGCTCTCTTCCAACGAACGGAGACAGTATTACAATGCCTGTGGCCACGAGCTCCAACGCAGCTATGAACGACGCTGTCAATGGGGACATTGACGAATCAGCATACATGACTACCGTCCCTGCGATGAACGGCCTCAACGGCTACCCTCAGCTGCACGACCCAACCTTCAGTGAGATGGCCCTTCCGATCAATGGGATGCAAACGGAAATGTTCTCCATGCAACCACAGCATCCGATCTCTGCAGATGAGATAGCTCTCTACGACAGACAGATTCGACTGTGGGGGATGGCTGTGCAAGAGAAGCTGCGCCGCGCCAATATTCTTTTGATTGGAATCAAGGGCCTGGGAAGTGAGATTGCGAAGAACCTCGTCTTAGCAGGAGTAGGAGTGTTGACAATCCTGGATCACGAGCCTGTCAAAGCAGAGGATCTTGGAACACAATTCTTCGTCCGCGAGACTCAAATAGGTCAAAACCGGGCTGAAGCAGCTCTCCCCGAACTACAAAAGCTGAATCCAAGAGTGGAAATATACACAGATCCGCATGCAGCGGTGACAAAGGACCCGGAATATTTCCAAAACTTCGACATCACAATTGCTACGGGGCTCATCATCGATGTCCTGGGCAGCATCAACATGGCCTGCCGAATGTATGGTCGCAAATTCTACGCCGCGGACACGCATGGAATGTACGGCTACGTGTTTGCAGACCTTCTGTTGCACGACTTCGTTATCGAGAGGGAGGAGAGAAACAAGCCCACGAAAATTGGGGACATCGAGAGCTCGACAAAGTGTGTCATCGCCGTCGAGTCAAAGAAGGACGGCGAAAAGACGAAGGAGATCATTTCTTACCAGGAAACCTACTCGCCCATCCAGCTTGCTAATCTGTCTCCTCTTCATGAGAGAGTGAGGAAGACGCGACGCAGTCGAATGAAAGTGACTCCCCTGCTTTCCTGCCTACGAGCCCTGTTCGACTTTCAGAGTCAGCAGAGCGGCCGTTTGCCCTCCCACAACAGAGCAGATCTCGAATTGTTCACAAGACTGGCCAACCAGAAGCATCTGGAACTCTCGCTCCCACTTGAAACCCTGAGATCGGATTTCCTCCGCGGCTTTCTGCAGAATCTTGGGTCGGAGATCAGCCCGGTCGTTGCATATCTGGGAGGTTATTTGGCGCAAGATGTTATTAATGTGCTGGGACAAAAGGAGCAACCCCTCCAGAACTGGCTTCTTTTCGACGGAGAAGAGTTCACAGCCACGCTTTTCTCAATCCATCCAATCAATGAGGATGCAATGGAAATGATGAGCGCGAACGGAGCGGCAATGATCCCAGACGCTGTGTCCGTCGAGGGTGTTGTTCCCGTGGCTTGAGCTACTGGGCTACGACAAGCAGGAGCTGGAAGCCTTTAACCAATGATGGAGAATCCTTCGGTCTTGGCATCAGAAATTTCGGGTGACATTTTGTCCGCATGCCAAACCCTTCCACGGGACTCAAGGACCATTCACTTGAGCTCACAGTTTTGCGACAGCTGTTGGTGGTCTCAGAACCATCACGATCATCAGACTTATTGAAGTTTGAATGGACTGAAATGCCGCTTTTGGCGTCGAGCGCATGATCGCATGATCCACGAATACCTTGGTAATGAGCTGGATTTGAGCTTCCGGCATGACTCTAAATCCGAAAAATTGAGTCTGGTTCTGTTCCCTGGTCATTAAAGATGACTGCGTCGGAGTTTCCAACGACATTAGCTGACCTGTCCTTAAACGACTCGAGCCATAACCCGTCCTTGTATGCCAGTTTGAAGTCGATCCGCAAGTCCACCCTCTCGATTCCTAACCGTCTCAATTCCATTCTGAAAGATGCTGAGTTTGTCAAAGATGTATCCCGGCATCAGGGCTTGCCGCTAGTAGCAAATGAGCGTTGCGGCAGCTGGTACATCGACCCAGCTGACAAAGCTGGCAGTACATATTTCAAGAGCACCGACGGGCATCATGGACAGTGGGACTTCTCGCCTCGAAGGCTCAACCTTCAGCTGCTCCCAATACTGGCTGTGCATGGTGGCGCCATCTTGGTCGATTCTACCCGCCGAGGCAAGAATCTGCCAGACGCTTTCAGCAAGACAGTGCCGATATGGGTTGCCGTCGTCAACAGAGCTCTATTTCCTGAAGTCACCTCCATGCACCACTTTCAGAGTCCACTGCCGCCCGACGATATTCCTTCTTCCGAAATCTCTCAAATTGAAGCCCGTCTTGATGGGTTCACCAAGACCTTCTGCCGCCTCGGTTTAGACCTGCAGAGCCTACGCAGCCAACTGGGAAGTCCGATCAGGGTTACTTGGGCCATCAATGGACCAGCCGACGCTGAATATGACCTGGGGGATGACTATGACGGAGCCGGTTCCTCTCGGGCCCTTCACCAACCTTATCATCATATAGTGCTCTGCTCTGCTTCTCGTCGAGTTCGTGGAGCTGAGATTTCGGAAGGAGGATACGTTCAAGGCGCCGGTGACGACAGTGAAGGTTGGTCTCAAGATCTGACTGCTCAGCTCTTTTGGCAACACAAAGACCTGTTGATGAATACTCCCGAGGATGAGCTCCCTGCTCTGATCAAGAAACTGATTGCACAAGACGAAAACCGCCGCCTGTCAAGTACGGCATCGACAAGAATAATTCCCACGACTACCATGTCTGTCGCAATGGGACCCCTAGAGAGCTTCGATGGATTCGACCTCATCATCAATTGTCAGGGTGGCACGCAAAACTCAACACCAAAGGTTGTGTATCTCAAGTGTCGCTCGGGCAAATTAGGAAGCAAGGACCTACGTGACAATCTCTCCGTCGCTGTCAGTGCCGTCCGCGACAAGCTTTGCCGGCACCCGGAAAGCCAGATACTCATCACTTGCGCCACAGGGAAGGACCTCAGCGTAGGTGTTGCAGCTGCGGTATTATGTCTGCTCTATGATGATCAAGGTAAAACGGTCTACTCCCTCCCTTGCGCCTTAGCTGAACGAGACTTGCAGGCCAGTTGAGAGCAACGACTGAACTTCCTCCTGTCGACAAAACCCTCGTGAAGCAAAGACTTGCCTGGATCACCTCCTCCAAAGCCGATGCAAATCCTTCGAGAGCAACATTGCAAGCGGTCCATTCTTTCTTGATACAGCGTCCAGAGTGACGCAGTCTTGAGGTTCTTCATCGTGGTAGACCAGAACAGGGCGACAACAACTCGAATTAGATGATTGAAAACTGTATGACCTCAACTGTGCCTTGGGTGGTGTGCTCCGCGCTGAGATGATTCACGTATGTAGAAGCGACTTCCGCACCGACTCGAGGGGAATTCCCGCCTATGGTTTGGTTAAGTAGCACCTAGATCACGCCATTGAATGTGCGGCTGAATTGCTCTGCCATTGGCATTGCATCATCATCGTCGTCATCGTCCTCGGCCAGAAAAATACAGCGCGAAACCCTCCATTGCTCGTTGATCTTCTCATGAGTGCGAGTACACCAATTCGCGAACTTGATTGCTTCCAGATTTTGGTCACTTCATCTCTGCTCGACATCTTCCTCGCCGCACTGCCAACATGTCCACACTCACGATCGACGCCACCCTCCCGTTACCCAATTCCTCCATCCGCATACCCCGCCTTGGGTTTGGAGTCTACCAGTCTCCAGCTTCGGTCTGCACACAATCATGTCTCTCTGCGCTACAGGCCGGATACAGACACCTTGATACTGCCCAGTTTTACGCCAACGAACAAGAAGTCGGGGAGGCCGTGCGCAAGTCGGGTCTGCCTCGATCCGACGTGTTCATCACCACCAAAATCCTCTCAGCCGGTGGCAGTGTGGAAAAATCCTACAAGAAATGTCTCGACAGCGTGTCAAAGATTGATCCTGGCCACGATGGCTACGTCGACCTCTTCCTGATACACAGCCCAAACGCAGGCAGCGCTAAGCGCAAAGAGATGTGGCAAGCACTCGAGAAATTGTATGAGAAGGGCAAGGTAAAGAGCATTGGCGTGAGCAATTTCGGGGTTGGCCATATCGAGGAAATGAAGGAATACGCAAAGGTCTGGCCGCCGCATGTCAATCAGATCGAGGTATGAACAGCCCCGGGCCTGTCAAGACTGAGGCACCGTACTGACGACGTTCGCAGCTCCATCCCTTTTGTCAGCAGCGAACTTGTGTAGAGTATTGCCAGAAAAACGGCATCGTGGTCGAGGCATACTCGCCCCTGGTCCGCAACTACAAAGCCAACGATGCGACACTCGTGTCCCTGGCCACCAAGCACAACAAGACCACTGCACAGATCCTCATTCGATATTGTCTGCAGAAGAACTGGGTGCCGTTACCCAAGAGTGACAACGCCGAGCGGATCAAGCAGAATGCAGATGTGTATGACTTCCAGCTATCACAGGAAGACATGGACACTCTGGATGGCTTGGACCAGGGCGATGCTGGCTCAATCGTGCAAGCTGTGCGAAATTCATGAGCAGCAAAACCTTGTCTCACAAGGATCGCAGACAGGATTTGTCAGTATCGAAGCATTTTAATTGGGTCAACGCAAGAGCCTGATTACTCTTTCTTACGCATCTGCACTTGCTCCGGGTTGCACTACTCCCGCGTACAACACTCAAAAGCTTCATCCCGCCAAAGGAGTCATCTCTGCTTTGGCTGCTGGAATGCTTTGAGCATCGGAAGCTCGAGGTCGAACCCAAACAAAACTCTACGATCTCATACTAGAAATTATCCTTGAGCCCATCGCGTCTCTTCCGAGCACTCATTCTTCCAGTGTTGGGATGGTCGCTGTCCACTCCTAGGTGGTGCCGAGCTCGAGGGAGAACGCACTCGACGCCCAAGTAAGTCAAGCTCGACATAGGCAGACGGAGATGCAGGATTAAGCCAGGGTGTGGACGTTACTGCCAACCTGGCTAGATCTCAACATTTTTCTTGCTCGTCTTCAGGGATTGGGATCGGGCCATCTTGACGTACTAGGCCTCGTACCAACTACCGATACCCACCTAGACAGCATCAGGTCAGGAACCGTTCGTTCGGGCGCAGCATCTACTTGTGACCTTATCCTCGTTCAGGACAGCAACCCGAGGTGCAAATATTCCCTGGCCGTCACGCACGTCCAAATTGGCCTCGAAAGAGCACTGAAGGAGGATCCCCAAGGGTATTGGCGGAATTAGAGCGGCAAGCGGACCACAATTGCTCCGGTGGTTTGATCACTGGAAATGGCTCGCACATCGACCGCAGACTGACACACCAGGCTCTTGTTGAATAAGCATGGCTTTAAGCGGCGGGAACAGACCAACAGACTTTTCTAATCACGACTCTGAAGCCTGGTGCCTGGGAAGATTGCCAAAATCGACTTCGGGAAGAGCACATTAGGTGTAGTGTTCAGGCATGTACATGGTACGAAATCTCATGATTACTCAACAGACACCCGCTTCTTCGCAACGCGCCTCGAAGACAAGAAGCGGCAAGCCTCGTCAGCCAAGGCATATCCACATCCATCGTCGATGAAGGAATTGTTGAGATTGAACCAGCGACCAGTCAGAACCATGGTTCTACGACTGCAAACAGCATGTCTTCTGCCGGCATGGGGCTGCTGGCCGCAGTGGAATACGTCAGGGGAGCCCGAGCTGAAGCATGGTTTGAGTAAACAATATCTCAACATTCTCAAATTCCGAGCCAGAATGGGGGACGAGACCGCCAGAATTGTCAGCCAAAGAGTAAGGGAGATTGAGTCCGGCTCGGTCAAGCTGTAATTTCACCCTTTCATGGCGGGAGTATTCAATCAATCCATCTCACTGAGCACCAGGTATAAAGCGAGGCTCCTCCTCTCTCTTGTCACCTCAACAGTTTGCTGCACATAGCGATTGCTCCATCGACTCCGTCTAAGGCCTTACTAGCACAGAAATCATTCCCAGATAAAGCTCCATTGTGACTTGTCCCCCATCATGCCGACCGAATACAAACCGACCGTTGAGGAGCTGCTTCAACGCAACAAGTCAGTAGCCTCCAACAGGCATTTCAGCAGCCGGGTTGACGTATACCATAGAGAATATGCTTCCACTTACAAATACATCGGGCCCTTGATGGCAAGGATGAAGAACAACCCCAAAGCATACGGTCCACACGTGCTGATCGGTAGGGTCCCTCCCAACAGGCTTCAAAGATGGCACGCGCGAGAAAACTAATACTTGGCAGTCTCATGCTTCGACTCTCGCTCTGACCCATTCGACTTCCTGAAGCTCGTTCCGCGCGAATGTCTCGTGCTGCGGAACATAGGAGGCCGGTTTTCCAGCGTGGCAGAACAGATCGCCGCACTCGACACTCTCTTCCATATCTCCCAGATCATCCTGGTTCATCATAGCAATTGCGGGGCTTCGCATATCACCAACCAGCAGGCTCTTGACAGTGTTCGCGAGAAAAGACCCGAGTTCACGGAGTTCAAGGAGCTTGAAGCTAGATTTCCCATGAAGGAGGACAACTACAAGTCCGTGATCGAAGATCTGCAGAAGGTGAAGCACAATGGCTTTTTGAGAGAGGATCTGATTGATGGCGTTGCTGGGCTTTGGCTTGACGTTGAGACCGGGTTGTTGACTAGAGTATATGCTGATGGGAGCACGAGCAAGATCTAGACTCTATATGAGAGAGAAGGCTGTCCATCTCTCGGTACATAGGTAGTATACCTTCTGGCAGGCTTGTGTTGCAAGCTATTAACTAGAGATTCATACGCATCCGGATCAAAGGGCTCGTCGTGCCAAAGATTACGCCTGTGCCTTTGCTTTCCTGCCTCGCCCGCCCAGACGCCATTCGGTGCTCCGTAATGCCCAGCAACTTTCCACCCCAGACTTCAAGAGAGCCGCGTCCAGGAATAGTTTAGCCAGGTACACGTGATCTTGTGCAGCCATTCACGACGTTCTGCTCTTACACCATCTCCATTTGTTTCAGTGCCGTGGGTAAGATTGGAATCTTCTTTCCGCCAGCATTGGTCGAACAGGGATGCTTCCTTCCGAAGGTGTGTGGTCGAGCCACGCGTCGTTCTTTCGTTACAGTATTACACCTGACCAGCTCTTGCACCCGCGTCTTTCCCCAACCTTGCGTGCTTGCTTATCCACCGGCTTCAAACCGATCTCTCATTCCTCAAAAGAGTCTCATTCCCGATGAATCACGCCACAGCATGGCCACTTCCAGCAGCTGCCTCTTCTGCAAGAAAAATCCCTGGGACGAGAAAGAGATCGAACTCCTGAACTGGTACAGCCTGCAAATGAACGGCCGGCTGGACACGAAGATCTGTACCTGGCATAATCGGAAACAGATCCAGGTGCTTCCCACGGTCCGTAGGTCGATCGCCCTAGAAGCTAGACGACGAACTACACCTCTCGGCGAATTGAGGCTGAAAGTCTTCATGGAGCATTATTGTGAAATGCAGGCCGATCGGAAGAAGTCGAGCAGGTGCGTGGTTATGTGATTGACAAAACCGCCGGACTCGATCTATCTGCGTTGTCGGATCTTCCGGCGACACGAGCTGCAGACGGTTCTGTTCTTGGACGATGCGACGACTCTCTGGAATGGCCGGGTTGTGATTGAGGATCGATCCGGAAAGACGAGACGCGGGCTCTTGTAAAATTTCAACCACTTGAGTCTTCCGGTGTTGAAGAGCTTGTTCAACCGACCGGAATATCTGACAGTTGCTCCACCACTGTTTACCACGGCATTCGTCCAAGCATCATGTCACATCATTTGCTATTTCAATCCCAGGGCATCTCGGCCCACTCCCCAATGTTACAGTGCAGTCAAGCTGGGCGGCACGACAATTGACCAGGAGTGAGACTTATCTGCTGTGGTCAGAACTATGCATAAGTTGCTCTTGTCTTTCTCGTCGCCAAAGTTCCGGCAGGCGTCTTGCTCCCACTTGACTGGCTGCAGAAGACCAGTCGAGTCGAAGAAAGCCAAAGCAGGAGCCAGGACACCAGGAAGGCAGGCCGTGAAAGGGAATTGCTCCCCCTGAAAGACGCTGCCAACCTACTCAGATCCTTCTCAGAAATACCTCCGGAGAGCTCTGCATATTTCCACTTTGGAAAAGTATTCAGTCCAAGTTCGGGGTGGTTAGCCGAGACTTTAAACCGTGCTATCTACCTATGAAGCAGGTTGATGGAAATCGGCGGCTGCCGCAGTTTGCGGACAGCATCATCTATCCCACGCAGACATTGCTCAATATGTCTATGCGGGCCATCTGGCTGGCGGCTACCAGGTATATGATCCTTGTGCCGTTGCTCAAAGAGCAAACGGTCGTTCTCCTTGAACATCTCGGAGACTTCAGCAACGGAGCTGTGACCATTATTCGACCTTGACAGATTCGTGAGGGAATTATTGGAGGCAGATCAGACTAAGGCGATCTACTCTCATTGACCTCCGGGCGATCAAAGCTGTGCGAGACCTGATCAGTTAACAGAGGTTGATAGTAACCGAGTAACATACCTCCTGCGCCTTTCCCGGCATTGGATTCAGCGTCGCAACAATGTAGAACGGTCCTTGGAGAGCCATCCTTTACCACGTCAAATACGTACTGTTATGCACTCCACTGCACTGCACTGCCCTGTATTGTTGAGAGGATCGTAGGTACCGGGTAGGGCGTCGGGTGGGTCATGTAGGTGATATGTCCTCGTCTATCCGGGTCGTCTGTCGTTCGGCTGAGGCGCTAATGAGCTGAGAATAATTGAGATTAGCCTTTCTATATACTGAGACTACCACTGTCACTCAGACAATGTAGGGCACCCTCGTATATTCACGTACCCACCATTGTCACGCACTCGTATATTCACGCATCCACATTGCCACGCACATCGATAGCACGAGCACAGTACTCCGTACGTCTCTCCACCACGCATAAACTACTGGACATGTGCGCAGCCGTCTCACCCCGGTACGGATATGGACAGTATGCCATCTCGTCGTCTCGTGTTCTCCCCCGTGTGCTTGGATCCAAGGGGCGCGTCCTTTCCAAGATCGGTACGTGTGTGTATCCGTAAACGTGTGACGTGGTGAGTATCCGTTCATTCGCTCGCTCGCTCGCTCGTTCACTCGTTCTTCGACACATGCGTGAGGCAGTCTTTCCCGAAGTCTGAGTAACCAAGTGCTGTAATCATGTAATCTAAACGGGTACATGAACGGATTATGATCGATCTGCCTGCCATGTGCGCGTGTATGAGAAAGAGGACATTGTGCCCGATGCGGCAAATGTCGAACTTTGCTTGGCCGAGACGGAGTGCGACATCGCTGCATGTGAAAGGAAAGACTCCGAAGAAGTGACTCGATTGCTGCAAGACATCGTGGTAGGATATGTGTCTTGGCGTGGAGGTTCGGCAGCACACATGTAACTCGCACGCAACTCCGTAGATTTTTGGTCCGAGGTACCGAGTACAGTAAGTCGTATCGTGTCTAGGGTCTACGTCGGGCCCGTCCTACCTCAAAGCCAAGGTTTAGTCTTGATGTGGGTTGGGTTGCTGACATTGGGTTTGGGGCGCCTTGTATGTGCTGGCAATCATGACAGGGAGCCCAAAGGAGCATCTGGAGATGCGGACGGGACGATGGGATCTACATCAGATCAGAAGAATGGCCATCTGTCCCTCGGTCTCGCAATGACGGACACACACAGTACAGGGGAGTCGACAGAATAGAGCCTCCGGTAGAAATTCTCGATCTTGTCCTCGGGCTCCATACACATTACAGCGCCTAGGCGTCATAATTGCCGGCTCAATCTCAGCATGATCGCCGATTCGCGCTGCGCCTCAATCAGCGAGATGTCCAAACTCCAGCTTGAGCCAAACAAGTTGATCAGACAGGTTGAGGGGCAGGCACAATCTTTCCACGTATCGGTATAGGTCGCTGACAGCATAGTGTTGACGACCCATCGCCGCAATGGCAGCCTCCAAAGCGCGGCAGTAGTAATCAAAGGTCTTCAGACGATCGCCCATTGTCTCAAATAAGACTCCAAGGTCGAAGAGCGTGGAGAAGAGACACACTCCCATTCCTGGTCGGTCGTGATGCACCCGACACAAATCGACAGCGCGTAAGAGAACCACGACAGCGTCGTCATACCACCGCTGCTGGACGTAACACTGCCCCATCAGGCACATTGCCTTGTTGGACACTTCAGGCCAGACCTGCGGATCTTCGGCGAGAGTGATGGACACGCGCACAGCTGCGTCGAATTTCGAAAGTTGATAGTATCGGAACGCGATCTCATCGTGGACCCAGATCCAGTCGCGAACGGGCAGACACCCCTGGGGCCCGTATTCGTTGGCGACAAGCGTTATGATATGCTCGATGCCGGTCGACAGCGCCTCGCCCGTACACAACGTGTCCAGAAGGGTGCGGCAGGGGTGACTGTTCGGGAGGGTCTGATGAGCCATGAGCCGGAAGTATTGGAGCAGATGGCGCTGCAGATCGGGCACTTTGGCCCAAAAGTGATAGGAATACAGTCTCAGGACCTGGGTGAAGATGAGGAAGGATCGTTCTGGCAAGTATGCTTTCACGTATCCGCATCCCTCGTCCAGCCGCGCGAAGGCTTCGACATTTCGTCCCGACGCTAACAGATGGCAAGCGTCGTGGAAGCTGTTTGTGAATGAAGGCTGAGCCAACGTGCTTCACTGGCCGAGTTGCCCACCACCGGGTTGGTGCCCGTATATCTGTCGCTCCACGGCACTGAGCTTCGGCCAGGACCATGTGTTCCAGCGTAGGTAGTCTCTCGTCTGAAGGAGAGTCAGCTCTGCAGTGCCTGTTGTGCCTGGCAGAGGGGCAGGAAGGAGCAGGGCCTGACGGAGAGGGCGAATCGCTGATTCGAGACCCTTTTGTTTGCTGCGGTGGCGGACGGAATGCCGTCGCTCTAACCTTGCTGTGAGCTTCGATCGTGATGAGGACAGCGCAGACTCGTCCCGTAGTGCCTCTCTCCTACTATCGCCACGTCTGTAGTTCTTGAAAAGGGACCACTGCTTGATCTTCCTTTTGTAGGATGGAATGCTACCCCGAAGATCATCAGCCTGTGCAGCTTGAGCTACAGGGCGAAACCCTACGGTGCATTGAAGCCATATTGGCGAGCCAGAATACTACGAACCGCGTCAAGCTTCAGGCCCCTGGTGAGGTAGAGGTCGACGAACACGTCGTGTATGCGCCTCCATTCTTCCGCCGTCGGAGCTTGCGTGACTTCGACCCGAGGTTGCTGAGGAGCCAATGGTGATGTTGGCTGATGATGAAAGCAGCCAGACGCCCCATTGCTCATCGTGACATCGCGCCTTACGCGAGGCACCTCACCCATTTCCCCTGGCAAAGCAAAGGGTATCCAGGGACAATTTGTGGGTGATGTGGAAACGATGGTAGAAGTTACAAAGCGAACAGCCCCAACGAGCCACTCCTCTTCGGCTACTGTAACTCGGCTTGGTTTTGCAAGGGTCATCCTCGATTGGTGGCCCGGAGCATAGAAAAGTATCGTGCAGCAGTTAGCTTCTCAATATGTGGGAAGTGTCTGCGTGCCAAGTCAACGGCACCCGAATCACTCGGCCGGCCAGCGCAATTGAACTGTGATCAGCTAGCTGTCGCTCAGGGACAAAGGCACCCCGATACACTTGGCAGAGGGGCCTTGGTTTTGCTGAGTAAGAATTGATGTCCAGATGGGCGCGTCCTCAGTGTCCAAAATGGCTGGATTAGTTAGCTTTCAGGTGGAAGCTACTCTGCAATAGAGTTCAGAGAAGAGAAAAATGCGGCACTGTCATCTACGCATATTATGCGAGTCGCCGCCGGCCTTACCTCCGCAGACACTCTACTTTCCTTGCCCAGCCATCCTTGCCTCTGCGAGTGTAATCCTCAGCAGGCAATGATGCCATGAGCCTCGAAAGGGGGCAGACTCCTGGGACGGAACAGTGGCTGTTTGTCAACAAGACTACCGACTCAGACCATCTCTCTCGGAGTGTCCAGCGCGAGAAATTCTTGATCCACTGCCATGTCCAAGGTCGCTGGAGACGACGAAAAACACAAGAAAATGACAAGGTTCAGAAGGCTTCGGAAGATGAGCCAGAGTCCTCGCTCGATCGTGGCCATTACGAGACGAGAATACTTGAGGCAGTTCCCCTCTGCTCAAATAGCATTGGAGACCTTCCACACAACCATGAACCGACTGAACCATCGAATGATATCGGAAAACAAGCCGAAGGGAATCGTCGACCACGTCACGGTATCGTAAATCGGCGGCCGTCGACGTCCTTCCAGATGACCCTCCCCCGCGCATCTCTTGATACAGCGGATCCGTTCGGAGCATTTCCCTCTCATTTCGACGCCAAGGTATCTCGGTTGTTGGCACACTATCAGCTCATGTTCCATAACATCATGTGGTGCAATCCACCGGTTGGGGGACGCACGCGGTGCTGCATTGGCCTGGGCAGTTTCCTTCACGAGTGCTTTACCAGCCCTGCGGCAATGTTCTCGACTCTGGCTTCCATGTCTATCTACATGAAGCAGTCTCTCCCGGAGGAAGAGAAAGCTCTGTACAAACAGAGAGCCGTTGCGGAGTTGCGTCAGACTTTGAATGGGAAGTTGTCTGATTCGAGTGTCGATAAGCTGGTATTCGTCGCCTGCCTGTTGTGGTTTGTCGAAGCCTCCTGCGCTAGGCGCAAGCTATGCGCACGTTAGAGGGGCAAAAGCGCTGATCGACCTTAGGCCCAGGTCCATTAGCCCAGAGATAGTAAACTTGGTCCAGAAATTGGCAGTGCAGACTGCGTGGACCATGATCCAGTCATCCTGTGGAAACGTGGAGGAAAGAATCCCAGTCCTGTTGCTGGGCGGAGGCAAGCGAACCGTCACGGTGAGGAGCGTCCTTTTGACTAGCAGATATCGGAAATTGCTGGGCTTTGACATGCAGGCTGCGATCGAGGGCGTTGCCGATTTCATCAACCTCTTCGATCAGACATACCTGGCCGGGACTGAGCTTGATTCAGCCACTTGTCGACAGCTATATCTCAAGAATGAGGGCATTGACAGTAAACTCTTCTCAGCGGCGGCATCCACTCCTCAAGGCCGTGTCATTGTACTTGCCGTCAGGATCTGGAAGGCTTATATCTTCCCACGGACCGGCTACTCCTTCCCGGCCATTGGTCTTGCAAACGACCTCGCGGACCTGTTGCAGCAGCATCCGCTATCGTCGTGGGAGGGCCACATTGATGGGCTAATGTGGGTGTACACCATCGGAGCCATGACTTCTGCACATGTGAATACGCTGGCATCAGAATCAGAGCAGCATGCCCTGTCGCGAGAAGAAGCCGAGCAGTATTTCCTTAGAGGCATTGCAGCAATCTTGCGGCGTGAGGATGCAGAACTGCTGTATAGCAGACATGACAATGTGCTCAGCACCGAGGGACTCTGCATTTTTTCGAGACAATTTCTCTACCTCGACTGTGTCCAGCGACGAATCCTGCATCTTTTGAGCGCTAAGATAAGACGGACTGTAGCACCCACCGACCGCGCTCACGACGGGAACTGAACTGAGCTCAGACTCCTAGCGGCTGATATTGCTGTTGAATTGCTTGCTGGTTTCGCGGTCTGTCATTGGCGTTCTCTTGTGAGAGCTTGCCCCTATAGCGGTGTCGAGGAAAGTCGATACTCAAGAGCGCTGAAAGCGGCCGACGTGGCGCCTTCTGCTTGAATGGGTTGTTTCTCCAGCGTTCAAGATGCAATATCACATTGTCATCTCAGCCTGCGTAACACGATACTGCTGCATAGTCCGCAGTGTCAGCTCTGTCTCCCATCACGTCCAAAAGGCGAAATTAATCAGATCGATCAAAAAGACGAGATCATGCAATCCGAACAGCTGCTCGTGTTCGTGTTGGCGCTAAGCCTAACACGATGCTTGCAGGTTTGAGCAACGGCCTGCCGCACACACAAAAATAATTCTACAGGCAAGCAAGCAAGCAAAAAAAAGAATTCAGTGGAGAAGCTGGGACTGGGGAATTTGTTAGACAGCGACTCATCAGAACTCGATCTGATAGTAACTTACATCGAACCCAGAACCTTTTCCATGCGATGGATCGCATGATGCTAAGGAAACGTCATACCACTAGACCACATCCCCGTCTGGTTGATTTGTTGACGAAGTTTGTGCGCCAAAACTTATCAAGCTTGATTTGTTTGGATCATGTGACCGTGACAACCCTTGAAGCTTCCCCTATGTGGGCGACACAGCAGCCTCTTGCTTGAATCTTGAGCTGAAAACAAACTTGCACATTGCTTTAACATCCCCCTTTGGGAGCTTTTCCATTCCCGTCGGTCGTGCAAGGCGTTTGCCGACTGCGGAAATATAATTACAATCATCGTCGCTCGGCTCGGCAACTGGCCGGAGCGGGCAAGACTGGCTGTCCTCCGCTTGTACGTACCATCCATCACCTTGAAGTGTATTGGAGATTTCCTTCTTTATTGTACTATGATTATCGTATTGTAGACACATCGCCATCGACATTGTGTAATAACTACATTAATCAATCACACACCGATGGGAACCGCCAATGCTATCCCTCGCCAAAGCAGCCAGAATCCGCAGACCACAGTGCTACGGCTTCACGCGTGAGTATTACCGTCGCATTCGACCTCTCACCACTTCGCCCGTCAGCATGCGCCAGCACAGACTCCCAGCAGCATACTACCGCGGCGGCACGTCACGGGCTGTCTTCTTCCAACCAAAGGACCTCCCGGCAGACAGGGCGCAGTGGACGCCCATCTTCCTGGGCGTGATAGGCAGCCCGGACCCTTGGGGCCGCCAGCTCGACGGCATAGGCGGTGGGATCTCCAGCCTCTCGAAGATCTGTGTCGTCGGTCCGTCGAGCCGCCCCGACGCAGACGTCGACTACACCTTTGCCGCCGTGGGTGTCAAGGACGCGGACGTCGACTTCTCGAGTAATTGCGGGAATATGACCAGTGCGGTGGGTCCGTTCGCGGTCGACGCGAAGATCTTCGCCCCCGTCGGGCGGGAGGATGCGAATAGTCACACGGAGCCTGAGACCGGGACCGAGACGCGGACGGTGACGGTGCGGATTCACAACACCAACACCGGCAAGGTCATCCATTCGACATTCGACGTGCAGGACGGGGAAGCCGTGGCGAGCGGCGCGTTCAGCATCGACGGCGTGTCGGGCAGTGGGGCCAGAATCCAGCTCGACTTCGTCAACCCTGCGGGCTCTAAGACAGGCAAGCTGCTCCCCACGGGGAGCGTGGTGGACGAATTTGACGGCGTAATGGCGACGTGTATCGACGTGGGCAATCCGTGCTGTTTCGTCCAGGCTGCATCGTTGGGCGTCGACGGGGGAATCTCGCCGGACGAAATGGACGCGCACCCGACACTTCTGTCTCGGCTGGACTCGATTCGGCGTCAAGCGGGCGTGAAAATGGGACTGGCTGGCACGGCTGCCGACGTGCCAGGAAGTGTGCCGAAAATATGTCTTGTTTCACAGCCGGCAGAGGCTTCCGCGGCAATGGATCTCCGGGTTCGTGCCATTTCCGTAGGTCAGCCGCACAAGGCTGTGCCTATCACGGTGGCGCTGGCCTGTGCTGCAGCGTCGAAGTTGGCCGGGTCGACGGTGCGAGAGTGCTGCTCCGACCACCCTGTTGATTCAGCCGGTGTTACGCTGGGGCATGCCAGTGGAAGGTTGATGGTTGGGGCGCAGTACGATGAGGATGGCGAGCTGAAGTCTGCAACTGTCTTTCGGACGGCGAGGCGGCTGATGGAGGGAGTTGTCTATTGGAAATGAAGTCTAGGTGAGCTAATGGTGATTCGTGGGTCAATTCAACTTCCTTTTGCTACCTGCTTGTTCCTGAACTTCGGCGGTGTCTTCGACTCAGGGCACTGCTGCGCTCTGACGTTTCATACCCGTGGCGAGCGAAAGGACGGTAAGCGGCGAGAGCCCGAGGGTGGTACGCAGCATTCAAGGCGCAGCTATCGCTTTGTCTGCGGTGACACATGCTGTATGCGAGCTCTCAATTTGATGCTTACAAGTCGTGGTACAGCATTCGGGACGGAACCCATACTGGACGAAACTATCGTGCATTTAATGACATCTCCAAGGTGGCATTGGTCATGCACCTAGTGTGCTGGATCTTCCTGCGTCACGCTGACTCTTTGCTCCTCCACGCTGTCCAAGAATTCCATGGTCTCCAAATGTAGGCTGACCCGACTGTTCATTCCTGCGCCTTTATCCAATGGCTGGATGATCACTGACGCCGTTGCGCTTCACCTTAATGTGTTCCACCCACGTCCCTCCATCTCAAATCGCGTCGACTCAGCTTCACCAGTCAGTGTCGACCACAACCGACCCACGTAATTCGGAATCTGACAGTCTTGTCGCGTGCGGTGAAAAAGCTTTGCCGAAAGCTTGAACCCATCCAGCATTGTCCCCTTTCATTCTTCTCCATGATTCGAGGTTGCCGCAGACATAGAGTCCATATTTTGCCCGGGAGAATAGGACGTTGAGTCTCTGCATGGTCAAGAACCCTGGGAAGTGCGTGGCCACCGGATCGACGATGACAACTGTATAGACGTTATCCTCTGCGCTGGCAGATGATGGAGGGAGCTGGACGTGTGGTCCGAGTCTCCCTGCTTCGGAGGGAAAACTTACTATCATATTCCATGCCTTGTACCTTATCCGCAGTCTCGATTAGCACATCCTTTGCAGCTGCAGCTTCCTTTACATTCTCGGACATTTTCCTCTTAGCCACCCAGAGCATGTTCAACTCGGACTTGTAAGGGGTCAGGATGGCGATTTTGCAAGGCTTTGTTGAGCCAAACCCAGCGGCCAGAAGGTCTTGGAGGAATTCGCAGGACCAGGTTGGCGTATTTGACGCAAAGGATGGTGTTGTCATCCTTCTCTTGCACGGCGTCCGGAAGATCGAAGAAGATGATCGGCTTGGCTATCCCGTATTGGTCGGTATTGTGACGGACGATTTCACCGGCTAGAGGTCGATGATCCAGGAATGTTGATGAATCGCTGGTGAGACGAGACTGATAACAGACCTTGCTGTAGATTTCGGCAATCTCGGGCATAGCCCGATACTGTACAGTAAAGAATGCCGCAGGCATGCCCATTGTCTGAGCACGTTCCTGTAAGGACATCTCCAGCTGAGGCTGGCATGGGTTTCCCACCTCCATGTCTCCATCTACCCGGGGTGGTAGCTGGAAGTGGTCACCCACCATGATCTTACCCACTGCGTGTGGGAAGCAAGAAAGCAAAGGCCACCAGTAGTACTCCGGAATTCGGGATGCCTCATCCACTACGATCAACTCAGCCTCTGAGTAGTTTTGCGTGAAGGTGGAGTCGGCAGCACCAGCAATGGTGGCGCAAACAGCCGCAGCGTTTGAAATAGTGAATGCCATCAGCTCGTCAACCTCCAGACGAAGATCAGACATGCCATACTCAGATAGATCGGCACCATCACTAAATCGTTGGTACAGGTCTGCAAGTTTAGAAAACTTGTCCTCAGGTGGTTTTGGGCCATCCGGCTCTAGACCTAACATTTGCCGCATCCTGTGTCCGACTGAGAGTGCCAGGTGCTCCACACGTTTGTCATCCACGAACTCGTATTTGCAAGCAGCAAAAGTTTGACAATGTGCCGTGATTGCTTCATCCTGCTCTGCACGGCCTGGGTTGCGGATTGTTCCTGGTTCACTCTGAGCCTTGGCCTTTTGGGCTCGCAGTTTCTCGAGTCTGGACTCAAGTGCGAGCCGGAGAAAGATTGATCTTTCAGTCTTGAAGCTATGCAAGCGCACCAGATATTGGGATCGAGGAACCTGGCCGTTGTCGATGAGCCCCTGTAATTTGCGTTCGAGGCCAATGGCCAAGGCATCGGCAGCACGATTCCCTTGCGCTGTAAGCAGTACGCGATGTCCTTTAGAATTGAGAAGGAACGGCTTGACCGCTTCAACCACAAAATGGGTCTTCCCTGTACCTGGACCGCCGTGACAAACGACAAATCCGGCTGGAGCAGATCTGGCCATACGAATAGCACTCTTCTGGCTGTCATTGAGATCCATGGAATGCTCAGCAGCGAGATCTTTGTTCACCAGTGACCCATAGATGTCTTTCTTCGGAATTCTGCCAAGCTTGTTACCCACAAGGAACTGGCATACTGCAGACTCCATCGAGGTGGCGCTGGCGTACGGCAATTTGGAGCGTAAATTGTTGAACGCGTCCATGATATACGGAAACTCGCTGTGACGGGCCTCTGGAGACACGGTCGCATTCAAACCTGGCCCTGCCAGCAATTCAAAACGACAATGACCTCGAGGGATAGGAGTGACCCGCAGACATCTTGGAGACGCTATTTCTTTCTCAACTTCTAGACACACCGTCACAACACGGCTACCGAACCAGGGGATTGGCTCAATGACTTCCATGTCCCAGGAATCGTTTTCATTCGCCTGACCAGCTTTTTTGAATGACACCCTAGCTTTGTCACCGGGAGAAAAGCCGGCCAAATGTGTCCGGTCTCGGGGAACCTGAAATATCGCAAAATACCGTCCTCGGTCTCCATTCTCTGCACCGATAATGTGCATGGCACACTCGAAAGGCTGTCGTTCTGCTTTTTCTTGCGCTTCTCTTGCTACCTTGGTGCCGACACCTAGGGTCGCAGAGTAATCGTCCCAGCTGAAAAAGGATGCTCTAGCCGGCTCCGCTTGGTTCGATGCTAGAACCGGGGACCTGCCTTCATCTTCGAGAAAAGCGTTTAGGGCCCGCAAGGGGCTATTGCTCTCTCCGATTCGAAACTTGGCGATTAGCGAATCCAGGTCTTTCTGAAAATAAAAGGCCGTTGTTGCATCCACTAGGATGGTAAGGCGGGGGGTTCAGGTTAGGGTCTCCTGTAGCTGTAGCAAAGACTGAGAGGGCGATTCTGGAAAGAGGTTCTCAGAGAAGAAGCTGTCAGGGTCATAGTGGATAGAGAGAGCAAAGTGCCTGTTGCTTGTATGAGGTGGAGCTATCTTCCACGGGAGATCTGCATAGAGTGAACTGTCGATTTTTACGAGGGCAAGCTGCCGACATGTCTCTCGAGTCAATCGGATGCATGATTGTTTGAGACCATTTGGAGCAGAGTCGTCTGGGAGATAGACCGACAATTGAAGATATGAAGTGTGCGTAGCCGAGGCGTGAAAGAAGATGTCGCCTTCCGTCACATATGTTAGAACATTTTCTCTGGTGTTCAATATATCTGGCAATCGGGTTGATGCCGGTTCTGACAGAGACATCCCAAGTGGATTATCAGCACTCCACGTGGGACCATATCCGAGGATAGAAGTGACTCTTGACGCAGAAGATATCTCACTTTCGGGTATGTTTCGTTGTAGTTCTGGGGAAAGAAGGTCCAGCTTGAACACACTGGCTTTGTATCTACGTGCCATCTTGGTTCGAATCAGACTTGTCTTGATGGCCGTATGCAGCACCTCTGTAGGTCGTCAAAAGTCGATTGTACTACAGACTCAAGGCCGAGTTGATCCGCGTGGTAGCTTAGTGTGAGAAGGGGGTGAAAGATGACGAGTTGGCTTCGCTTGAGATTGATACTGGGAGGAAAGAAGGTCGCTTGTCTCGGCCACGATCCGTTGACTGATTAGCGAAGGAAGGCACAATCATCTCATGAAAGTGATCCGTAAGGGTGTGGGTGAAATGGGATCCGGAGGCGATTGTCGAGAATCGACCGAACAGAGATCCTCCTTCAAGGTGGACCGCGCGTTTGAAGGGGTTTCGGAGAGATAGATGGACTGGTGGAGGACAAGGAGAGATGAGGCGGCGCTCACTCGAGCATCACGATCCCAGCAGCAGCAGCTGATCAGGGTTGTCTCGCCCAGATCATCAGAGAGGACTGTAGGTCTGGTCAATAGGAGTTGCGTTTTAATCAGGTCTTCACTTACGATCGTGGATGGAGAAGTTGGAAGTCAGTCCAGGACAGGCTGACTAGAGGTTTTGCGGTGGTGTAAAGGTGAGATGACAGAGGGGAGGTGGCCCAGAGGTGAGTTGACCTACAGGTGAGGTGATCCAGAGGTGAAGTAACTCACATGTGAGGTTCGAACTGTAAAGAGGTGAGGTCCGAACCTTTGACACCGAGAAACCGTAGTTTACTATTCGTGTGCCTCTTCACTGCTAGGCGGAAGGCGGTGAGACTCCTATCAGCGAGGGAAGTGTTCGAACAGATTTTCGTCCAGCAGCAACTGGCAGATCAATAAACCATCTTCGGATTGTCGGCAGTCGCTTCTAGCATTACGGCCGCCGCCAATCCTAGGACGTACCAACCTGTGTTCTTCGTTCGTTCTGCTCTACATCCAGGAAAGTCGAATCATCGTGCAACTGTCTCGTTCTCGGATTCATCCTTCCCCTGACACCCAAACCCTCGTGGAAGACAACCGGCCTCAAATGGTCTCCTTGCAAAGCCTGGAACGCGAGCTTGTCGACGCCTAGCATGCGAAGCGTGTCATTGTACTTTGTGCCAGCTGGAGCACCCAGCAGATAGATCTGCAGGAGCTGTGAATGATGTACCGATCCATCGCGCCAGAAATGCCCCCCGCTTGTAGGTTTCGAGACTGCACATTGTTCAGCTCGACAGCTTGACAATCTTCTGATGGGAATAGTCGACATGTGCAGAAGAGTGCTTTCAGGGCTTCGTATCTCGGTCCATCACGTTGACTATCACTGGCCACGACATCGATCCAAGGTGACATATCGGGCAACTAGATTACACTCCAAGCGCTGGAGTGCACCCAGTGGAAGAAGCTGAACGGAGCTTGCGCCCTCAATTCGAGAGGTAGCAATCCGAGCCCTGGAACCTCGTGTCTTCACCGATCTGATCATCGTGCTTGGCGATGATATAGCAAATCGAACTGATTGTGATGGAGTCTCAAGCTGTCAAGATGCTTCGTATAGGATGATGATGAAGCTAAGTGAGTTCGAAGTGAAGGAACAGAATAAGCACGAATAAGCAATGGACACAGCTGCAGGAGGGCAACTCTGCTTCTCCGTAGCATAGGAATGGCTTGGCCTTGTATTTCGCCCACTTGCGGAACGGAGTGTCCCTTCACCGGCCGCCCGTGCACTTCCAAGTTCTAATCCATTTGGAGTGCGTGAGATGGTCGGCTTGCTCAATCTTCAGGATGAGTGTGAAGGCCAAGTCCGATTTGAGTGGCACGTTGGCGCTGGATGATCGATGCCCAAGTGCTTCCGCGGCTGCATGCCTGAAAGACTTGCCCTCACCGAGTACAGCAGCCAAGCCTGGACGAAGCCATAGGCCAGCATGCAACAATCAACATTCTAGCAACCACCTCTCACTCGAGGGGACATGCCCGCGTAACAGATGCGCAATCTCAGTCCACGCCTTCTTCTGCAACATCTTCCCCTTCTCATTGGTAACGAGCTCTCCTTTCCTACA
The DNA here is from genome assembly GCA_002099365.1 of Phialophora verrucosa. Classification (NCBI taxonomy): domain Eukaryota; kingdom Fungi; phylum Ascomycota; class Eurotiomycetes; order Chaetothyriales; family Herpotrichiellaceae; genus Phialophora; species Phialophora verrucosa. The sequence continues at coordinate 1,149,772 of MSED01000015.1, read as the reverse complement.
AGGAACGTAATTAGCACGTCGGGGTTTTCTATCTCATTTACGCGGTCCCGGTCCTGGCTTGTGTGGCGTTGTTGTCACTTACATGTCGAAAACATCATGACTCCAGAACATTCCATGCGCAGCCTTTCCCAACGTCGTCCCGCTGACGAGGATTCGACTTCCCTCCTCGGCCGACCTCGCAAAGACGAGTTGAAACAGCGAATTCGCCAAGTTCATCAACGAGTTGAACTCGCGGCCGAGGCTTGTACGACAGAGGTTAGGACAGCAGGTCGTGATGATCACGTCATCGACCTGGTTGCGTCGTGTGGCTGACACGAGACCCTCCATCACGTACATGAGCAGGAGCTTGGTCATGCAGTAAGTTTCTTGGATGTCGAAGTGTCTCTTGTCGTTGACGTGGTCGAGAAGTCCTGCGTTTTTATCGTCGAGCACAGCATCCAGCGCCGTGGGTTTGACCATGCGATGGCCCACGCTGCCAACGAATTCGAGATGAGAAGGGGATCCGTTCAGCTGGGCTGACTGCTGGAGTTTTGGGAGCAGGAGGATGGCGAGGAGAGAGGTGGACAGGACGTTGACTTGAAGGGACATTTCGTATCCATCGGGGCTGAGCTGGTAAGAAGGAGCTGCCATACCCGCGTTGAGGACAGCGATATCGAGGCGAGGCTCTTCCGCGGACAGAGTCTCAGCAAACGACTTGACGGACCCAAAAGAACTCATGTCGACTTGGTAGATCTGCACGTTGGCAGCATCGTAGCCTGATCGATGGCATATTTGAGCTTTTGCATCTTCACCGCGCTGGAGGGAGCGGACGCCAAGGATCAGACGGGATGCGCCTAGACAGGCAAATTTGACCGCCGCTTCTAGTCCAAGCCCAATGTTTGCACCGGTTATGAGGACGGTTTTGCCTGCGAAGGAGGTCTTAGGGTCGGCTGGTGGGTTCTGCGCTTGGTCAGTCTCTCAGATACACGAGCCTGGGTGGTGCAGGAGCGAGGAAGTGTTACCCGTGCAGACCACCACATTGCGGATATACCTTGGTCGCGCGGAGGAGTGTGACCCATACTTGCTGCTGGTTGGTTTTGACGCCGACAGAATGTGGACGAGTTTTGAAATCCAAAACAGGCGTGCAGCGGTCTTTATTGTCTCTGAAGGGCAGGCATACGGGGCGTCGGCGAGCTAGCGGAGCACCTCGGGGTACCCCTCGGAGTCTCGGATTGCCTGACGATGCTTGGCCTTGGTCGGTGTCTCGGGGTGTTACTAGCCACCCTGCTGCCTCTTTGCATTTTCTGCTCGGATGATCTGGTGCAGGTTCTCCAGTATCCCCTTCAACGGTGCGCAGTGACCTCGCGGCTCGTGAAGTGGAGGCTGCTCGGCGGCCTCCTCGGCCAACATCGCAGCCAGCATCCTTGTTTTCCCCGGTGCAAACACACTCTTGCCCGCGGTGCCGGCACCTTCCGCAATACCAAACTTCGTTTCGAGGTTTGATAACATTTCGTTACTAACCTGGAGGAGGAGCTGGACCTGCAGATCGAGACGATTTTCCAGCGAGAAGCCCCCAAGATTGAGACCCGGGAACAATTGGGGCACCGGTCGTTGCAGGCCCAATAACATTGGCATCGAGTCAAGAATGGTCGAGAAGTTTGTTCGGTAGATCCGGACCAGGCAGACAAAACATGAGAAAAGCGAGAACATCGAGGGAGCATCGCAGTGCACGCTTCTATTAGAAGTTGAAACATCGTCAAGGGCATTTCCGTTTGATGAAGGTGTGGGTGCCAGCGTAGTCGGCGCAAACACATCCAGGATCTCAAGTAATGTCTTGGATTGCTCGAGCATTCGCCCAACAAGGAAGGAGGAATTATAGCCCAGCTCTGGGGGCAGCGTTGACTCGGGGCATTTGTCAGCCCCCTTGCAGTACTTGACAAGCTCCAGATCCGCGAGAACCTCCCGCTGTAAGTCTCCAAGCTTAGACTGGTAGTTTTGTCGGGTTATATTCGTCGTCATTCCATTCCGCGAAGCCTGCGCGGGGTCGTCAAGCGATTCGGCAGCACGACTCGCTTGTTCCAAGGTGCCATTCAACCCAGTCTCCGCGCCAACGTAGCTGGCTAGGTTAGGCACCGGCAGCGGCGTGTTGGTATCGTTTGCAGAGTCGGTGAAGTTCCTGTCTGGTGAAGTATCAGGGCCTGCTTGGAGCGGTGGTGCCTGATGCCTCGGCCAAAGGTGTCGAGAATTGCTGGCAGGGGTGGTAATGCATGCCCTACCCGTTTTCGAACATCTATCACACTGGCCAGACTCTGATGCGCGTTCGCATTTCACCTTGGAGGCCCTGCACGGATCGCAGGTTCTACGCATGTACCACGTTCGAGGGGAGGTCTGACCCTCTCCTGGGTTGTTCATATCTGGACCCGTGGGCGTTGGCACGCGAAGGATAACACCACCAGCGACACATTGCCTGTTGGTCTTCCGACATCGATGGCAGGGTGCCACGTCGGTTGACCACTCACATCGGGTTTTCGATGCTCTGCAACTGTCGCACGCCCTCGGGGGATTTACTTTACCCACGATCGAGGTCGGAGGCCCCGACGGCGACGACGGAGGGTGGGCCGGCTCAGCCATCTGAATTTCTCCTGGAAGAGTCGCCATGTCAGATAGGGTTTCGGGGTCCGGCATTTCCGGTGCTCCAGACCACCGACGGAGGCCAAGTGTCAGTGGTAGTGGCTTGATGCCCCCTGTTTGCTCAGAAATGAGAATTGCTTTCCAGGACCGTAGATGACCGAGAGAACTCGGAGGTGGGGACCGGCCGACCGCCTTGGGCGAGGCTGCCGCCCAGCCTCGTAGTCGGGCATCTTATCTTATCAATCAGCACCCGAACTTCGTACCTTGCGAGCTTAACTGCCGAGGCAATTTTCCTAGGCCTCCTGTATCCGGTGAATTGCCAGATTCCTTGTGACCAGATACATAGCCGGTGGAAGCTTACAATGACGGCTCTATAACTAATCATGTACCCCGTAAGGACCGATCGTACTGCTATAGTATCGGTGAGGACTGATCTTACACAATATAACAGCAGATCCATCTTCTTTCGCTCCAAGACCATTTCTGTCTCCCCGTCGTTCGAGGTTCGTGGTTTTGGAGATTCGACTCTTCATTGACCCGAAAGGATCGCTTCCGGGACTCGAAGAATCCCTAGAGCCCACCATCTATCCGTGGCAAAGAGCAGAGTTAACGAGAACAAGCTGCTTCATCATGGCATCCGATGGCAAGCCGTTGGCCCTAGTGGTCCTCATCCATACCAAATCTCGCGAAGCCCGCGACAGAGTCATCGCGTTGAACAGCTCAAACCTCCCCTTCTTCCGCAAGCCGTCCACCCAGCACAGCACGCGCACAATCTTTACACCCACAACTCGGCCCAAAGCCCAACTCGGCATGGTCCCCTCTGGCGAAGCGTCAACCCTCGTCGGCCTCATCGAAATCTGGTCCTCGCCAGCGGCATTTTCCGCCGTGAAGCAAGCGCCCGAGTACAAGTCGTTCCACTCCAGCGTGGCGAGGGAGCGCCTGTTTGATCCTGCGCGTGACATGGAGATCTCGGAATGGATTCCCGCCGCCGGATTCGTGGCCAGGAAAGGGGAGAAGGAGAGTCCCAAAGCGGAGATTGTCATGCTGGCGAAGTTCGTTCTCAAAGATAATGACTTAAGCGCAAATCGAGATGGACTGGTGGGTGTGTTGGGGTAAGCCTTCGCCATTCCCATCCGGTCATTTCCAGGACAGAGTTCCTACTGGTGCCTCTGGTACTCTTCGCTAACGTCGAGGTCTAGCAAATTCTGTGACTGGGTCGAACAGAATGAACCGGGCACGCTGACCTACCATGTCCTTGTCAGTGAGAAGAATCCCAGCGAGGTGCTCATGTTCGAGCGGTATAAGGATCTGGGTGCGCTGGGCGTGCACGGCAAGACTGCTGAGTTCAAGGCCATGTTCAGAGGCACAGGCCGTTTCATCCAAGGCAAAAAAACTGTTCTGAGCGAGTGGGAGGAACTCGATGGGTCCTTCGTCTCCAATACGCCAGGTGGAGCTGGGTTAGGTGGACAGGCGAAGCTGTGAGTGCGCGTGTGCTAATAAAACATATCGAGACGATTCAGCATAGGTGAGGCCGAGAACGGATGGGGTAAAGCACCTCCAATTCGGGCTCGAACACTCTGCACTACATAGTATGGGGACGATTCTCCTCGCTCTGGGAAGGGCATGCACGATGGAAAGACGAGGCACCTAGAGGAAAGCAAATTCATGTCAACGAAGATGATCATGTTTTACCATTAATGGTATTGGCAAAGCTCGGGAGCATACGGAGCATTCCATGCTTTCAATACTCCGTAGATGTGTAACCATGACCCTTGCCTCGCCCAGAGCAGTATCTCGTGGTGATGGTCAGCGAACCGCCAGTGATTCCTGCGCGTGGAGTGTATTATGTCTTCATGATGGTGTTTCAGATAACCCGCTGCCCTTTGCTATGTGCCTATCAATCGTCCTGATGCTTCCGCCACTCCCATTTTGCGGCAGTACCTTTCCTCATGTATTGAAACGCCAAAAGAGCCGATTATCCATCTCGGTTGTGTATGGTCTATGCTAGGAGGGCCAAGTCCCCAGCTATATGTACAGTATCCAGGCCCAGCTGTTGTCAAGAAGTCGCGAATGCGTGGTGGACGATCTGCAATGAACAAGATCCCCAAGTTGGTGATTTGAACTGAAGCCGTTGATCGACATATTCATTTCGTCATTAGGTTATCGTGTCGTGGCTTTCAGTAGAAGAACGCCGCAACAAAGACTACCGCCGTAAAAGCAGTGGTAACAGTGTATTCCAGCTCGAACCAGGCGGTCTGCGGCGCAAAAGCAATCTTTTTCGCTTCTGCTTTCGGGTGGCATACACCAGTCTTCGGGTCACGGTCCAGGAGGTCCTCCCGGTCGGGACAATTAGGAGGATCGACCGCGTATGTGAAAGGAATCCAGAAAGAAGAGCAGACAATTATCCAGGCAAGGGGAGGCCAAAATGCGTGGGTGACCAGTCCAACCAGCTTTCCTCTCAATGTATGTTGAACCACCAGCGTCCGATACGTCGATATCGTAACAGCAACCAGAACGAAGTAGACATAGGCGACGTGAAATCCAGCCATGTAATTGACACAGATCGTCCACAGCCGGCGATACATTGGCGCTCTCCGTTTTGGGTCTCGCTCATTGAGTGCCGACTTGATTGAACCGGTGGCCTTGAACGCTTGTCTTTGTCCGCCAAGCCAGGTCGGTAGGACGAATGACCGGATAATGGTGAGAGAGATATAGGGAGCCATCCAGAGCTGATATCGGCTGCCTCTTTGTCCGGTCGTATAGCCAGCAGGGATGAAGAGCACGAACTCGCACAAGCGATTGAGCACCACGTTGGCGAAACAAGCCCGGATTAACCATCGTAGTTGGGTGTCGTTTGAGTATGCCACCAGCGGCCTGTTGGCAACAAGGACGATCGGCAAGGCGAAGATCGAGAGGGTTAGGAAGATGTTGAACAAGCTCAAGAACGCGTAGATGAAGCTTGAGGACCGCTGTGCGAAGGACATCTTCTTCACTTGATCGCCCCACAGACAGAACTTCAGCTTGAATGCCGTGTCAACAGTACCGATTGCCCAGCGCGTACGTTGCTTGAGGTGCCCACCATAATCTTCAGGCACGGTCCCAAATTGCAGTGCTTCGTGTACGAAGGCCGTCTTCCAGCCGGCGCCGAGCAGTAGAGTGCTTGTGGCGACATCCTCGGCCAAGGACCCGCAAGGAAAGTTTCCGATCTGAGCCAGAGCGGCTGTCCGAGCAACGTATCCAGAACCTGTGCACCAGGCCACACCCAGAGCATCCTTGACCGGTTCAGAAACATGAACGAAGAAGTCCAGACTTTGACACAGAGGGTCGTCTCTCGGAACGTTGTAGAAGAGCTGAGGCGGACACGCGAGGCCCATCTTGTCATCCATCAACAAGTGCGGCAGAACCGCTCGTAACCAATTTTGTTCCGGAATCATATCCGCATCGAGAGCGGCCATGTACTCTCCAGAGCCTCCTGGTAGGCTTTGGACTGCGTCCAATCCGTAGTTCAAATTACCGGCCTTGAAGTGGTGAGGGACGCCTGGGAACTTCGGACGGCGCATGTAGTAGACATTTGGACACGTCTCGCGCCATTCCTCGAGCACATTTTTCAGTTGATCAGATTTACCATCGTCCAACAGAATGATGCGGTATCGGTCTTGGGGATAATCCAGATCGCAAGCAGCTCGGACTGTGTCGAGAACAAGGTCGTCCTCCTCACCGCAGCACGTGATGAAAACGTCGACCGTGGGGACCTCGTTACCGATGAGCCGCAGCTTTGGCCTGTGGCGTTTCTTGATGATAAAGAGGGACCAAATTGTCTGCATGAATATGGGTACGGCGATCGATATCTCAATGGCCACGAAAACCCATGCTAGAGGGAAGGAATTGCCATAGTGCTGCTGTGCGTCGACAATGAAGGTTATTCGCAGGCCGAAGTAGAACCAATACATCGCGAGGGAGACCAGGCACAACAATGGCGCGAACCAACGGTAAAGCCATCTCTTCTTGCCTGATAGGAATTCCTTGTCATCTCTTGAGTGTAACTGAGCAATCAAACCCTCCTTCACCCAGTCTCGTTTAAAATAGGTCGAGGGCGAGTCAGGGTAGAGAGGTCGTAACGTCTCTTGGCTCCTGAAAGGGGATGGTACTGGATAAGGAGACGAGCTCCGTGTCTGAGACCCTGAGTATGAAGAGTGTGCTCCTGGAGCAAATGCTGGATACGATCCGTTGGGTGCCTCCAGTGTACTGTCGGGGATGCTCTCTGGAATCAGATCCGACAATGTTCGGTTGTGTAGGTCTGATAGACCTGGCCGCCGCGAGAGCGTCTGTTGATCGAGTGCCGGGCTCTCTCTGTAGTTCCCGTACACGGGATGAGCAGTTGGAGGCGGTTCGAGGAATGAGTCTGTACTCTCCCGGTAGTTTTCATGGTATGGTGACATGCTTTCTCTGTATGGCGACGGTGATTCGATCGCTGAGAGCTTGATTTCTGTCATGGGTGGCTGCTGCTCAGATCTTCGACGGTCTGACTTGCGAAGAGGAGGCATGTTGAAACAACGAGGGTTGATATCTTGCAGAGGAAAAATGCAAGGGTGAAGAGCTCGGACACGATTGAGAGCTCGGTTGCGTGTGTGGTATTATTATGGAGCGAGGATGCTCATCCTTGTTTCCAACGCGCGTATGGTATTCCAAGCGAGTGAAGTATAGAAACGAATGTGAATGTTGGTCAAAGATGGTTGAGTTGTTGGTGAGTGAATGAGGCCCACGGGCTACGGTGCTGCTATCAAGGAGATGAGAAAGGAACGAGCACGAAGAACACTGGCAAATTGAAGAGTTTGCAAGCAGAGGGGTTGGATTGGCTATGCAAGGAGGCGTGTTTTCGGGTACGACAGTGGCAGAGACTGGCTCGAGTGGGTGCTTGAGCCCGACCTTAATCATGTCATAGTGGAGAGGCTGGTCCGGAAAGTGGCAGGCCGTAGATCATCGTGACATCGCAAAGCAGGAAGAAGGACTCGGGAGGGAGGAGGTCATTACGGAAGGCTGGGGCGACCAAGGCAGGGCCCCGGCGGGAAGGAGAAGCAGTTGTGCTTGGGAGCACAAGGGTTAGCGACGGCGCGCGGCCAACCTTGACAACGGCCTTATCAAGCAATGCTCAACAGGACGGCATGTCGGAGAGTGCCAATTTGGCACGCGACGCAGTGACGACGACATCAGGAACAAGCTCGAGGCCGAAAGGGCAAATCCCAACAAGGCCAAAGGCAGGCACAAAAAAAACAAGGCGAGTGATAGCCGGAGCAACCAAGCGCAACCCCCTGCGCGTACCTCGTAGCGGCCGGGATGTGCCTCGCATAAAAAGCGCCACCTGCACGCCAAGGGCTGCAATCTCCACACAGCCATCTGTCTGATAGGCATTTGTCTTGCGGATAACGCAGCATGCTCAAACAGGCTCCATCTGGTCGACCATTGAAAGACAGCGAATTGATGCCTGCAGATTCTTAAAATCCTGTCCCCGACTGAAACAAAATTATCACTTGCCACTCTGCTAACCCTGCACTGCCCACCGAGCTGCGAGCTGCGAGCTGCCCGGCTCCTTCCAGCCGCGCTGCGTGCTTTCCCTTCTCCGCCTCTGACATACTTTTCTTCTCGCTGTCGCCATCGCATATCTTCTCGACGCTTTGCTGGCCGACGTCTTCTACCATTCGCAATTTGATCGAGGCCCCTTCCCGCAACAATGGGAGTCCGATCGCTTGTTTCCCTCGGCTTTGTGCTCATTCCCGTGGCAGTCACCATCAGCGTGCTGCTCGGATTACAGGCATACCGCGAGTCGCGTGGACTGAACCCCAACCCCTTTGTGAGCACCAGCAACAAGATCAGCTCGAAGAACTACTGCCAAAGAGCATTTGGCATTACGCCTTTTACAAATGGCCAGGAATATACATTGTGAGTTCTCAATTGCCCTTCTCTCGCCGCAGGCGCGCAACTCTCGAGCGAGCCTGCTTCGATTTGTGCAGTATCAGTACCCCTGTCAGAAGGACCAGTTTAAAGTTGGCAAGGTATTTCGTGTTCCTGGTCTAATGCCTGCTTGGGCATGGCGCGCATCCTGCGTCGAGGGGGCCTGCAGCCCTCCTTGAATAGTGGCGCGTCGGACAATCATATGGAAGTCGACTTCCGATTGGTCGAGCCGGACCGGAAAAAACAGCCAATCATTCCCACGTGCAATCGAGGCTGACCATGGAACAACAGAAATCCCAATCAATGGGCGATAGCTGAAGACTATGACGGGCCAGGAGGTTTGTGTATGAATGTGAGTAGCAATGTCGGGTACGTGAGCTGTATTTCTTGCTAACAGAGTTACTAGGTCACCTCTTACGATGTGAGCCCCCAAGTGCCCAGAGACAACTCAACCACTCGACACTAACAATGGCCAGAACGGAACTTATCCAACCGATACGTCGGCGGCACAATGGTCAATCACGGTGAGTCTTCCCGCCTTCTGTTGTGACTACATGAGGCTTTGTGGACTGGCTAACAGCAATCCCTAGTGGCAATATCCTCGAGGTCCGCCAACGCAACCCGTGCACGCCTTCCCCAACATCAAAATGGACACAGATGTTTTCCCTGTTGAGATTTCCAAGGTAACGGCAATCAACTTTGAGACCGAATGGTACTACGGGGTCGGCGACGAAAGGCCGGACGCCGTCGATGTCGCAGCCCTTACCGCTGTCCAATTGGATGCGAATGTGGCTGTCGACATGTTCTTGGACTCGGATCCCGACAAGGCCACAGACACAACACAAGCTAAGTACGAAGTGATGATATGGCTGGGCCAGTACGGTGCTTCCACGCAGCAGATTGGGCTCGCAGAAGGCGCCGTTTCAACTCAGATTGTCAATGGGACAACCTTCAGTCTATTCACTGGTGTCAACGGTCTCAACCAGAACGTCTTGACTTGGGTTGCCAGCGATGCTGCAAACGGTCATACCAACTTCTTTGCTGATATTGGCCCGTTGTTGCAAGGCTTGACAGGGATTGGTGGGCCTACTGTGAACGGTAAGCAGGTCCAACATCTGAGCGACAAGCGCGCACAAGGTTATTCTGTGAGATTTCCTTACTGACGACCATTTAGATTATCTCGGATACATTGCGTTCGGCTCTGAGGCCTATGACTCGGCGTCAAACGTCACTTTCTACAACAAGCATTTGTCCCTGGATCTGGTGACTGTACCGTAACGAATTACGCATGGGGATACTGCGCCGACCATGGTTGAGAAGAACAGCGCAGAGACGGCGGGAGGTGTCTCCTGAGATCTCGACTTACGCCCCAATTAGCAGCTCGGTTCTAGCACTTAGTTGCAGAAAACCAAGAGGATCACGGCCGGAGCAACTGCATATCCAGCTTCGTCACGACCAACAGCCGTCGGATCACGATCCCACACCGCCTTCCTATCAACGAACAGACCTTCAAGCACCTCAGTCCAGCAGAGCCTCGCAGCAGTCCAAACCAATCGGGTCAGTGTTCCCTGGCGGCTTTAAGAGGCGAAAACATTACCGAGCCTGTGGCAACAGTATACGTATTCCCAGGCCGAGTGCTAGGCTATTGTTAAACAGCAACAACCTATTCCGAGTGACATGACCACCGAGACATGCAGTAGCAAACTCGCAGCGCGGAGCCGCAGGGAGGGTTGTGTGGGCCATCTGCTCTAGGGTTCGTGAGGCGCAGGGAGATGATCCTGCTAGCCGAGCTCCGATCCTCCGGGTTCTGGTTCCAGAAAGCCCACTGTGATGTGGTGGTATTGACATTTGCCACATACTTCACGATCACCTTGAATGTCGCGTGGAAAATTTTCGAGTTTCAGGGTCCCGGTATGCGGTCATTTTAGCTATGTTTACATTTGCTCGATGCTCTCATAGTGGACTCCGCGATGATTGTAGGAGCAACATACAGAAAATGTACCCATACACGTACACAGTACCTTGATTTCTGTGTTTCAAAGCATCACCTTTCATTCTGGAATCAAGGCAGAATCCCCGCCTCCTCCCACCCCACGCTTAGCACCCAGCTTCTTGGGAATGGAATTCCGTCCACACCCGTCCATCTCATGCAAGGCGCTACGGACAGAACATGCAGTCCAAACTACGTAAGTCCAAGTCTGCACACGCTACTCCGTACTCGTGCTACAAATAAACACCCGGCTTCACCAATGGTCTTCCTTGGAAATTGTGCAAAATGCCCTTATCATTGCCCAGCATTGCGCCCTCCAAGTGCTTATCAACCGCCTCTACCCCCGCGATCCAAATCCGGCGTTTGTCGAGCCATCTTGGCTCCCTTCTCCGTTGCGTAACTCGTATCTACACGGGCGTGGACTGCTCTCCAGCCTCCCCGGATTTGCTGCACGCCTTATCTACAGGAAGCTCAGCTGGCTTCTTTTCGGCGCACACGATCAATCCCCCGTGAACTCCGTAATCCAAGGTCCCACACACTCGTTAGTCAGTTGGGCGTCAGCACTAATTCTTCCCAAGACTCGACTCCGCAACGGAGGATCTCGTACGAATACTCGTGCAGGGATTAGCCCAACCAATTGTTGACGCGGCTCGAATCGGATTCGAGCAGAGTGCAAGTCCAGAGTCTGTTCCCGATTTCATTGCTCCAAGGTAAATGGTAAATGGTAAACGTTAGATATCACAAGTCACGAGGCACGGTCGTCGGCGACTACGTACACAGTACCGAGTACTCCGTGCGCATTCAAGTTTTAAGTCACGGAAGTCCGATAGCAGCTACGACTACTACAGAATTACTGCTGGCCTTGTCTAGCTCTGTTAATGCCTGGCGCCCACTGAGCAGATGATCTAGGCGGTACAGGTACAGTACATGGCTGACATGCTGGGACAATGTACAAGTACTCGCACTCGTAGTGTCGACGTGGAATCACCACATTACGGAGTACATACGCGGTATGCCTTTGTTGGGTTGAAGTCCATGTCGTTGACAGCCCTTTGGCTTTAGCCTCTGAGGTTGTTGACACAGCACATCCACATCGGACTAAGGTCAGTAGGCACCTGCATACACAGTATACCGTACTCCGTACTTGGAAGCTACGGGCTAGCACGAATGCCCACGCCCACGTCGTCCCTTGGCTCTTCGTGTTCGCATCACTTGACGCGCTCCAATGTTCCCTCGGTCCTCCCATCGACCGCGACCTCGAACCTAACTACGCCGTCCTTATCGGCCTCGGCCTTCTGGCCCATCAGCGTGTAGCTCTCGCGCGGTTTGCATCGCTTGAAGCCCAGGGTGAACACACCGCTCTCGCGCCCCGGATACAGCACGAGCTCGACGCCGTCTCCATCCCTAGAATAACACTTAGCAACCAGCACTTCCGGGAAGGGACACTCGTCCAGCACGGGCCCGCGCTTCACATTCTCGGGCGGCCCGTTCTTGATCATATTGACCCAATCTTGGTATCGACCGAGTCTGGCACGTAGTGTCGCGCCCTGCCAAAGCGTACTGACGCCTTTGTTTTTCAGGGCGCCCGTCTTGGTCGTGTAGACCGGGTGATATTCCTCGTCCAGCTGCCTCAGGAGTTCAGTGCGGATCTCGTCGTCACCGTATTCGGCCGCAGCGGTGGCGAGGACGCAGCGGATCGCACCCTCGCCGGGCTTGTAATTTCCAGCGTCGAGTTTATCTGCGCCGAGGAGGTTTTGCACTTCGATCCTCCCGGTCGCAGGATCGCGACGGAGGGTTTCTTTCTTGGTGAATGCCCAGTTGCGATGCGCGATGTGCGGGAGGTAGGAGGCGCAGAGGAGTGAATTGACGGCGTCGGACATGGCGCCCGCCAAGCCTGGAATCGTGAAGCCCGTCAGCTCGCTGCGGATGGGGAGGATGCTTCCATCCGGGTCCGTGAACTCGGTTTCCAACGCATGTTCGAAGCGAGCGCGGAGTTCTGTGCCATAGGTATTGCCAAGGAGGCGGTCTGTTAGGAGGATACCACCAATGCCGACGAGGCTGTGCAGCAGGTCAGCGGGTTCGAAGGCTGGCAATGTGCGACGGAGTGGGAACAACTTACTTGCAGGGCGTGTACAGCCAATTCGGCTCGCACGGGTACAGGCAATAGGCCGCTTCGTTCATGTTTCTGTACACGGCGTCTGCAACGCCTTTGACGTCGTAGGGGTACTTGATTGAATCCGTGATCTCGAACGTCATGCTACCGGGTCGGGTGTACCGGTCGTCTCCGGTGTTGGACTGGTAGATCCCCACGGCTTGAAGGATGTAGCCGGTCACCATGATGTTGTCCTTCTTGATAGGGTCCCAGTCGTGGGCGTTGAATTTGCCGGCCATTGATTCGTACTTCCAGAAGCTGCGTAGTATCACTTGTCAGCTACTAGGCCAACCTTTTCCCGCCCCGAAATTGACTTACTCCATGACTTTCTTTGTGAAACTCTTTTCGATGACGTTCCTCTGTGCTTGCGAGAGATATCCGTGAAAGTTAGGACAGTAGACGCTTTGGTAGAGCCCCAAAGAGTTGACAGCCTCATACAGCTGGTACCGAATCGCAGCAGTTTGGAATTGGTCGACCACATCGTGATACGAGAAATCATTTTTGGGCGTCAAGCCGAGTTCAAGGAACCATTGGACAAAGCGAAGGACTCTCTCGTCAACTTCTCGGGTGCCTGCCTCGGGAGCGGGCGCAGCTTGCGTCTGGTTGTTTCGGACTTCTTGCAAGAGATATTCATTGCGCGTCTGTCGCTTCTCCCGCGCCCGAGCATTCGCTCGTTGAGCCGCGAACGTGAGATAGACCAGGCCGCCAATGCAGAATGCGGACACTATCGGACCAGACAGTTCAAAGACCGAGTCCTTGGCAAGAATGGCAGAGAGAGCAGCCGTACCAACCCAGAGGATGATTGGGAAGATCAGCCCACCCATGCCAAACCAGGCGAAGAGAACCAGGGGAATCAAGGCCGTAGAGATGACGAAGGAGAGAATCGAAGGCACCGTGCAAACGGCCACGAGTCCGGCTCCGGGGAAGAGAAGACCCAGTGAAGCTGCCCGTAGAGCAGGAGACTGGAGCTTGTAAAAGGACGTGAGACCAGTGGCGAAGAGACAGGCATATTGGACAAGTGTTCGGCGTTGGTAATGCCACTTCGTGAGTCCAGTCCCTGCCTTTTCGGGGACGAGGACATCTAGACGGCGTCGTCCATCAGCGCACCGATAGTCAGAGCCGGGAGTAGAAATACCTTGCCAAATGAAGTCTCCCACGAGCGATTTCTCAGAGCCTTTACCGGAGGCAGACGCAGTCTGCACTTGGGCAGCAGTCCTAGTTGTCTGTTCGTCTCTTGTGAGCAGTGTTACACTACCCTGGTCGCAGGCGTCTACTTACCATAGTCGCCATCGCCACCAGAAGAACTGCTCTTTCGAAGTGAATGGACAAAAATCAAAGTGAACCAGCTCACCGGCACCCCAGCATTTTGAACATCGAGGGCTCATCTCTTCAGCCGTCACTCAAGCCCTCGGCTTCTGTACAACCTAGAAATTACACCACGCCCAATCTCAGTTCTCGAGGCTCGTTCTGGTCTTGGTGGTTGCTGCCTCGTCTACCAACCCCGCATCCTTCTATTTGATGGTGTGCAAATATGCGGGGGCGAGCGCTCACACAATCGTCGGCTATGCAGAGACACGATTCATTGCAACTGACTCGAGTTTTTCTCACGCAAATGTCGAAGCTGGCATCAGGCACATGCGACTGCTCTGCCTCCCGGGCGTTGAGCACGACTGTATGGCCTAAGTTCCCTTTCCTGTGACTGTACAAAGTACGCATAAGTCGTTTTGAGGCAGAGGTGAAGTTGGACCGATCATTGGCCCGAGAGTCGGCCGCACGAGATGAGAGCAGTCCAGTGCTCGAGTCGCCCTCTCTGACTCGCCCCCAGCGAAACCACAGCAACTGCTCAGATAGATGGACGCTGGTAACTTCTCTGTCGTTCATGGGTTGTGAGAACGACAGAAGCCGCTGAAGCTGTTTCTTAACCTGCAACTCCACCTTCAGCAACTCACCTCGGTGTGTAAGTACTTTTCTCCGCCATATTCTCAGGTCGAGATCCGAGGCTAAACATGCATAAAGTGAACACTGCGGGCCTCATGACTTGATATACTGTGAATGCGCTCGCCAGTGGCACAAGCGCGGGATCATGTGTTCGTCCGCGCGCCATACTCCGTAGATTGCACTTTGCTCTAGAAACCCGCCGAAACTGACCGAGGTGGATGTGAATGCTTCCTGCCCCGCAGGATTTAAGCCTGACAATGCCCCTCGGGTTTATGACGATTGCTAATGCAGTTGATTTAAAACCAAGAGCATCTCGGTCCAGCGTCGTTGCATTCCCCCCTCTTCATCACTGTGACCCTTGAAAACTCGTAGTCCCTAGATATTTCCGCTATTTTCAACATGGGTTCCGTCGCGCCACAGTTCAATGTCCTGGAAGGCTTCTACAACACCATCAATGGCAAATTGACGAGCACTGAGAAGACCAGGCACGGGATTAACCCCGCCACAGGCAAGGCAAACCCAGAGGTGCCGGTCTCGACACAGAAGGATGTCGACGATGCCGTCGCTGCGGCGAAAGAGGCCTTCAAGACATGGTCACAGACCCCCTGGGAGAAACGCAGAGATGCCGTCCTCGCCTTCGCCGATGGCCTCGAGAAATACGAACAAGACTTTGGCAAGCTCCTTACTCAGGAGCAAGGAAAACCTGTATGCACCCGACTGTCCAGACCCCACAGCGCATGCTAACGTTGATACAGCTCCAATTTGCTGTCGGAGAAGCCAAGACGGGCGTTCACTGGATGAGAGCTCTGGCGAGGCTGGAATTGAAGGAAGAGATTGTCGAGGAGAACGCCGACAAGCAGGTCATCGTTCGATATACCCCTCTTGGAGTTACCGTCGGCATTGTACCTTGGAACTTCCCCATCCATCTTGCATGTGGTAAGATTGCTCCCTCGGTTCTCACGGGCAATCCGATCATCATCAAGCCTTCGCCTTTTACACCGTATTGCGACTTGAAACTGGGGGAGCTTGCTCAACAATACTTCCCACCTGGTGTCGTTCAGGTCCTGTCTGGGGACGACAACCTGGGCCCTTGGCTCACCGCTCACCCTGGCCCGGACAAGATTAGCTTCACTGGCTCTACATTTACGGGCAAGAAGGTTATGGAGAGCGCCGCCAAGACCCTGAAGAGAGTCACCCTGGAACTGTGAGTATGCCGCAACACTTAGATTAATGCCTACTGACCTCATTCAGCGGCGGAAAGGACCCCGCCATTGTCACAAAGAATGTGGACATCCCGACTGTTGCCCAGAAGGTATGAACCTATACTAATGCAGGATTCCTCCCATTCACCGGCTGACCGCTATCCCAGGTTGCCACGCTCGCCTTCCTCAACTCCGGTCAAATCTGCTTGGCCATCAAGCGCATCTACGTCCACGAGTCGATCCACGATAAATTCCTGGAAGCCATGGTCGAGTTCACCAAGAATCTCAAAGTTGGTGACGGGACCGAGGAAGGAGTTTTCCTGGGACCTATCCAGAACCAGATGCAGTACGAGAAAGTCAAGGTAGGTCTCGGCTCTTGTCATCTGGCGCATAGATATAGGGGTTATAGACCGCACACTGACGCTGCCTTAGACCTTCTTCAGCGATGTCGAAAAGGAAAAGCAAACTGTAGCCGTTGGCGGCAAGAATCCAGATAAGCCCGGCTATTTCATCAACCCTACTATCATCGACAAGCCTGCCGACAACTCGAAAATCGCCACCGAAGAGCCCTTTGGCCCCATTGTTCCTCTCATGACCTGGTCCGATGAGTCGGATGTCATTGCTCGAGCCAACAACACCAAAATGGGTCTTGGCGCCTCGGTATGGTCGAATGATCTGGAAGAGGCAACCCGGATTGCTCGACAGCTTCAAGCTGGCTCGGTGTGGGTGAACTCGGTGAGTCTTTCCGATTATCCACGTCCTCATACTTCCTGCTAACGACAGATTGTAGCACCTCGAACTACAGCCCGACACTCCGTTCGGCGGTCACAAGGAGAGCGGCATTGGTTTCGAATGGGGTCTGGGTGGTCTGAAATCATTCTGCAACGCCCAGAGTCTGTTCATCAAGAAAGCGCCATAAAGTGACACGAAGGGCTTTATGTATTCTCAGGGCGTAACCCGATGAGTCTTGGTGATGCTTTACTAAGTTGAAATGTTTCGACCAGTCCAAGACAGACAACCACTCGAAATATGGCTAGCAGGGTCGTCCGATTGAATGGTCATCCCGAGCTTATGTTGAGGGGAAACATCGCTCCTGTGTAGCTAAACAGAAACCCGAGTCATATGCCATAACTCGCATCATGCTGCTGTTTTCGACAGCGTGCCTTATTAGGCTTGTAGAGCCGCTTTGTCTCCTTACGCTTCGAGCTGTAATAAGATTCGCCTTTCGCCAGCGCTTTCAGGATTGGGCCTGCAGCCATGCATATCTCTCCACGGTCCTTGTGACGAGCTGAAATGTTATCTGCAGGTCTAGCACCGGTAAGATGAAGTGAAGGAGATGATTGAGCCCCCACGGCCCCTTTTCTGTTGAGCATTTGATGGTCGTGTGGTTGACCGTAGCTGGATGCTTAGACGCTACGTCCGGCCAGGGGCCAATGAACACCGGCGAATAAATCAGAGGACAGCAATACATCTTGCTGGCTGAGTGTAAATCGAGTGCCTTGCAGGATTGAATCCTCACCGTGTATTGGTATATATGGTCCGAGTCAAGACCCAGCGTCCGTCCATCGGGGCGTCCGCATCACTCGAACTCCTCAATCATGGCGTCTCCTTCTCCCGCTCCGCAGCCTCAATCCGCGCCTTCAGTCAACGGCGTTGCGAACCTCGAACTCGATGTGACGAAACTACGCAGCCTCGATTCGGCGCAGCAAGATCTATATCTGCTCACCTTCGTATCTGATCTACAACGGCACGTCGAGCAGCTGTCAACGGAGGCTCTACCGGCACACCAAGCGTCCATTAAAAGAGAAGTGATAAAGATCGTGGGACTCGGAGCCCCGGTGCCCTCGCGCGTCATCCGAAACGCGCTGGGAAGGATTTTGGCAGACTTATTTGGACGGGGGAGTCGCAGCCTGCTCTACGAGACAATCAATGATTTACTGGCCATCCTCAATACCGGCAAGGCGGACAAAGAGCTCAGTTCCAAACACAATGCGATCGTGTGCGTCGGAGCCGTGTTCAGAGCCGCTGGAGATTCTGCCATTTCCCTGTCTGGACTGACAGTTGCCACCCTGATAAAGTTGCTCAAGGCTTCCTCCGTTGGCGTTAGAGGATGTGTGTTTCGAGCTCTGGTAGGGGTGGTACTAGGAGTTAAAGGGAGCCTCGACGAACATGTGTCTCGTGACATCCTCAAATCTGCCCGGAATGCGGCCACAAGCGACAAATCTACTTTCGTTCAAAGGTGTGCCTGCTCCTGCCTCCGCAGTCTTGTCAGTGAGACAAGTTATTTCAACAACTCCAACGACTTCGAGTCGCTCAAAAGCACAATTTGGAAGGTATTGGATAGCCCGGGGCCCTCGGTCCGGCATGCTGCAGCCGCTGCCATGGCCGCCGCGCTCCAGCAAGCATACTCTGCGAATGGCCATGCTGAAGTCCCCGTGCTTCGAAAGCCCAAAAAATCGAGGAAGCCTGGAGACGACCTGGAGGAGGAAGCCGAGATCGACAGACCAGGCTCTCCAGCGCCGGGACAAGCCAAGCCGTCTGTTCGGTTGACTTTCACCCTGAAAGAAGTCCTACGCGTCTTGTCACAACATTACTGCAGAGCTTCCACAACGAACAGAGCACGTGCGGGCATCGCCATGTGTTACAGATTTCTTCTCCGCTTACTGCCTCGGAAGACCCTGGAGGAAGATTACGCTTCGATAGCAACGCACATGTATGCAGACCTCCTGAGCCATCCTACAATATCGGCCAACCGTCATCGACTCCTCCTGACACGGAAGCTAGTTCAGTGGATTCTCGCCGATGTCACGGTTCTCTTGACTGAAAATGCCCAAATCAATGCAGCTCGCCACCTTATAAACGATGTCCTGAAGAACTACCCTCAGGTCATGCCGGAGCGACGAGAGCCGTCTAAGCGAATCCTCGCCGGTGCTCTGACAACCTTGAATGATCTGTTGTTGCGACTGGGCCCAGCTGCCAACATTTTGCAAGACTCGTGCAGAGAAGCACTGTTCCAAGTCGTGCAGCACCCTAGCCACACGGTGCAAAGTCACGCAGCACACTGCTTAAAGGCTTTCATCCTAGCATGCCCGAATCAGCTCACGCGTACCATCGATCATGCAATGGCACAACTGCAAAAGGAGTTTCAGTCTTCCGAGGGCAAGCAACCACATCGGAAGTCGTTGGGGTTTGCCACAGCCATCGCAATTGCAGTCAGCTGTGCTCGTCACAAACCGCTCTATGGCTCAGTTCAGACCTACTTTGCCGTTTTCACTTTCGCGACAGACCTACTGAAATCCAGTGCGGCGGCGGAGCTAAGATTGTCCGCAATGCAAGTGCAGGTCGCTTGGACCTTGATTGGAGGCGTGTTGAGCTTGGGTCCAAGTTTCGTCAAAGTCCACCTCAACCAGCTGATGCTGATGTGGAGAAATGCACTACCACCACCCCTGACTCACGAGAATGCGAGTAGGAGAGGACATCTCGAGCTGAGTTTCTTGTCTCATGTTCGAGAGTGTGCTCTCAGCGCGCTGCTCATGTTTCTGTCCTCTTCTAGAAGTTTGATCACCTTTGACGGATCAAAACGCATCTCCACCATGCTACATAACACAATCATGTTCCTCAATAGCCTGCCCCCGGCTCGCGAATCCGAAGACCTGTCTCATCGACTAGTGCCCGCCCTTCAGCTGCAGGATTTCGCAATTTTGCTCCGGCGTCGGGTACTGCAGTGCTTTACGTCGTTGGTCAGCTTGAAGCATCTCGAGCAAGCCGAAGTTGTCTCCCAATCAGACCTAATAGGCCTTACGATGACAACCTTCACGGACCCCGAGCGTCCGGTATTGAAAAGCTTGGAGGCGTCGCTGGCAAACACTGCGAGCACCTTCGAGGGATTGTGGACGACCGAAGACAATTGGAGCTTTGGTGTCAGCAGCTTGGTAGACAACTTTGACACTTATCTACCTTTTGATAGCCATTCACAACCAAGAAGTGACATGTACACGGAACAGGATGTGTCAGTGCCAGATATCCTGCTCCGGTGCCCGGCCATACCTGCAGTCGAGCATGATCCTGCGCTGATAACACGGCAAGATACGAGCTCGAACGAGGCCGAACTAAGCTCACCAGCCACGTCCTGCGTCAACTTGGCTATCAAACTCTTTGCGATATCGCTACCTCTCCAATCTGGCCGAATCCAAGAGAGCACGGTCGAGCAGCTGATCACTACTGTCTCGCAGCCTCTTCCAAGAGAGCCCGGCAGAAAAGCGGCAATGCAGGTCAATGCAGCCCTAGCGCTGTTGTGTGCACTAGCTGTCGCAAACAATGAAACACCATACACATCCGGAAAGATGAATGTCGCAGCGATTGGCCAGGCTATCACCGACTTGTTGGGGAGGTATATCTGCAATCCCGATCCGACGCTGCGCCACATAGCTGCTCGAGCTATTGGCCGCATATGCAACCTAGCAGGGACACAATTCACGAACAAAGAGGTTAAGTTCCTCATTGACATGATAGTCGCGAACCGCGATCCTAGTGTTCGCGCTGGGTGTGCGCTTGCTCTCGGACACATCCACTCAGAAGTGGGTGCCATGGCAGCCAGTCTCCATATGAAGTCGATCGTGGGAGTTCTCCTGTCCTTGTGCAGCGATACTCATGCTATCGTGCATTATTGGGCGCTCAAGGGATTGCTCCTGGTGGCTGAATCCGCCGGACTGGCATTTTCGACCTACGCAACGAGCACACTCGGTCTTTTGGCGCAGTTATACTCGAATGACTCCCACAACGAGGAAGCTGCTTCTCTCACAACCTCAAACTTTGAGCTTGAGCTTTTCACCCCCTTAGCTATTGCCCAATGTGTTGACAGCGTTGTCAATGTTCTGGGCCCCGATCTTCAAGATGTGTCCAAGGCTCGAAACTTGATTCTGGTGTTAGTCGGCTACCTACAAAAGGAGGCTTCAGCGCAACTCCGAAGCGAGAGCTATCAATGCCTTCGGCACCTTTGCATGTATGCCCCGGCACATCTGCAATTTGCGAAGTATGTTCTGGATCTACAGGCGAACTTGCCATCCGACGAAGAGCTTCTCCAATCCGCTGCTGTGAAAGGCCTAGATGAGCTGATGAAGAGGAATGCGTCCGAGGTCGCCCGTGTTGCAACCTCCAAGCTGGGTGATGATCTCTGGACACGTCTGGATGACAATCCTGGCAATGGATCGCTACAGGCAATGCTACAGAACTGGATGCAGCAGACAATTCTTTCGGAGACGGCCGATTGGATCGACAAGTGCCAGAGTATTCTCTCCAGGACAAGAGCGAAACCTCCACCATCATCACGGCTGCAAACAGCCACGGCAAAGACAGCAATGCCAGATTTAGCCGATGAAGACGTTGCCGGCTTGACCGCGGCCACTGGCGGACAAGGCGATGCGCCTGACGCTGCGCCTGAAGGCCAAGAGTTTCTCCGGTGGCAGACTCGAGACTTTGCCATGCGGCTTCTCAGTGAAGCGATGGATATCATACATGCAGCCATGTCACCAGATCGTGTTATACATGCAGAAGAAGTCCTACAGAGCAAAGTGGCGGACGTGGTCCGCGTCGCGTTTTCGGCCTCCACCGCTAATGTCGTAGAGCTTCGCATCTGGGGTCTTCGGATCATCGATCAGGTTCTGAAGTTGTTTGGGAAAACTCCAGATCCAGATTTCTTGGAAGCATCTCTTCTCGAGCAATACCAGGCTCAGATCAGCTCGGCGTTGACGCCAGCCTTTGCTGCGGACTCGTCACCAGAGCTAGCTGCTGAAGCCATCGGTGTCTGTGCTACCTTCGTTGCCACGGGTATTGTCACCAACGCCGAGCGAATGGGCCGCATCTTCAAAGTTCTCGCTTTAGGAGTGGACAATCTCACACATGCGGCACCGGAAGCAGCAATTGGTGACCTGAAAAACCTCAGTCCTAACGCCCAAGCGATGCTCAAGATGGGTATCTTGTCGGGTTGGGCGCAACTGCAACTTGCAAGTGCGGAGCAACCATATCTGGAGGAGATCCTGCAACCGTTCATCCCCAAACTCGCACCGCTTTGGCTGACGTCGTTGCAAGAGTTTGCCAGCTTGCGCTTCGAACCGGAAATTTCAGATACTCTCGGAGGCGAGATAGCGGGCGGCAATCTGGACGAACGATATGCCTCCTTCAACCGCGAAGTGCGGCTAAAGTTCTACCAGAGGAATTGGCTCAGCGTAGTCGACGCTGTTGCTGTGCTTGTTGAAAAGGACAGCGAGTCAGTGTTCGACGCGCTCGACAATAGGCGCATTTCAGCTGCCGATGGCCGCCCGGCCAACGGTACGGCTACACCAGGCAAAGATATGAGCTTCCGCGAAGAACCAGTTGCATTCTTCTTCATCCTTTTCGGTCTTGCCTTTGAAGCTTTGGTTACGCAAGCCAGAGAAGACCCGTCGCAGGTGCTGTCTATTCTCCAGGCTCTCAGGAAGATCCTGACACCAGAGGTCTGTGGTAACGCCATCTACGAGGACGCGGTATTCAATGAAACGACAGATACTCTGGACCGACTTGCTCTTACCAGTACTACGGAGACACAGAGTGAATTGGTGGAGATAGCCAGGAACCTCTCGCTGGACCACGTCGCAGCAAAGAACCAAGACCGCGATGACAAGCTTTCGGATGACATTGAACAGCTTTTTGAGTTGACGAGAATTATAATATTGGTCTTGACCGGTCTCATCCCGACGCTGGAAGACCCGCCCGGTGTCGCTTCACGCAGACTCGGAGATGATGGGCTTGCCCTTGTCCAACTATGCTTCCAAGCCCTGGTCGACGTGGCGTCGGTTTTCCCCGCGATCATTCGAGCAGATTTGCACGCCTGTATAATGCACAGCTACTGCACCATTCTTGCCACGGGAATATGCCAGGACGAAGTGTTACCACGAATTATGCCGATATTCAGGGCCTTTTTGCAAGATGTCATACAGTCAGCGTCGAGCGAGGTCGCCTCCAGACTCGTTCGTGGATGTCTGCATCGCATGTTGGCCATCCTGACAGTTGCGCAGCGCCGAGAGAATGAGCATGCCATCACGTGTGCAAAGAACACGCTACTGTCGATGACAATCTTGCTCACCACAGCCAGCTCCGTCCTTCCTGCTAACGATGAGTCTGTGGCAAAATCACTTACAGAGTTGTTGGATTGTCTCCAAGATGTCGGCCTGGCGAAGATTGCTGCCGGGTGCATGCGCTCGTTGCTGGTCACCCACCCAAAGACGGCTTGCGACGAAGTCGTAGGCAGGACCTTGTGGACACGGCTGGTTCCGTTTGTCTCAGACCCTGAAGCAGAGGATCCGGAGAGCGTCAAGACAGCATTGACACAAGCTCTCGTTGCTGCTGTGGTGACCGTCAAAGGTTCTGGCCGATTCGCCGCGATGTCGATACTGGTGCCAGTTCTCTTGCTCCGTGCCAAGCAGATCCCGGCAGCGACCAATTCGGAGGCTATGCGCAGAGAGAGTGCGGCAAGACTCCTTGACCTCGTGGCAGCTGATCAGATTGCGTTCAAAGTTACCGTCGGACTGCTAGATGAGGAACAGCGGTCGGAATTGGAGAGCTTGCTGCGTGCTGCCGGGGTCGGCAAGAGGGAGGAGAAATCTACCAAAGAGAATGTAGAGGCCAGGCCGGCTATTGAGCTTCGTATGGATTTTGGATGAGATATGGAAGATCTGGCGAGCGTATACCCTCCTGTAGATAGAGGAATCAAAGAGGAGACGAGATCTGGCCCGTATAACTTCCTGTAGATAGCGGTACATAAAAGAGAGGAGAATACAGAGATGACTTAGGCATATTGAACATTTCCTGGAGCAGCGCCTGATTGTGGAACGGAATACACGTGGCCATGGCTGCCCCTGGCTGGGGGGCCAAGTACAACCGGGGGCCATTTCGCCTCTGAAATCCCTTATTGCTTCCCTTCGTCTGTTGCACTGTACTTCTTATTGCTGCGTGTCGCGTATATGCCCCTTAGCACTATTACGTACCCTTATTTATTGGGCAACATCGCACCTAAGACAGTCAAGATGTTTCCTAAGATCTATCGACTCGCCCTAAGTAAAATAACGTAAGAGAGCAGAATGAAATAAAGACGAAGCTCCCTAGTCAGGCTACCCTATGTGAAGAGCCCCTGATTTTAAGGCGGCGTGCCGTGAGGCCCGAGCAGATTGTACTTTGCTTGAGCCGCCAAAGAAGTCGGGGCTTGCTTGTTCTAGACCTCTTGACAAGATAGATTTATCTACTCGTGTTCGATTCTAGCACGCATATTCTGTACAATCCTCCAGAAGTGCCTATCCGGCAGTCGCTGATGTCCGCTTATCCATTCAACTTCCTATCTCTCTCTATCTCCCATCGCTTATGGAGTTGATTGGAGGTTGAAATCCGGTCCTCAATAATACATTGAAGTTCAGCGCCGGATAGCATTATTTGTATAGCCTTCGGCATCGATCCAATATCGATGTGAAGGGTATGATTTTGTCCTCTCTCCCCTGGCATGGGGGGAGCCCATCGTTCCCCGGACAATTCTCGTGATGTCTCATCATTTTAACCCGCGACATGGTGTCTTGCCCCTAAATGCTCTGCCTTGACATCGCGTGCCAGCAACAGTCGTTGTAGCACCAGCAGTAGCAGCACCAGCGACGATGGATCTCGATCTAATCGTGCGCAACGGCATCGTCGTCACCGCCTCCGATATCTGGTATGACTGCGACATCGGAATCAAGGTATGAGAAAACGGTCCCCAATGTGAAGGGGTTCGATTACTGAGTAACACAGAATGGAACCATAGTCGCCGTCGCACACAACCTTGCTGCCGACGATGGTGTCGAGATCCTTGATGCCGATGGCGGCTACATCACCCCAGGCGGCATCGACACTCACGTCCATCTGAGCCAACTCTACGAAGCCTCAGTCGACAGTCTCATGCAGACGCAGATCACCAATGGGAAGATCCCAGATCTCGCCAACTATACCAACGACACGTACGACACTGGGACGCGCAGCGCCGTGGCCGGGGGCACCACCACGGTCATCACTTTCGCCAGTCAGCTGCGCAACGACGAGAGCTTGGTGCCTGTTCTGGAGGAATACTCCAAGCTGGCCGACGGACAGTCCTACTGTGACTATGCCTTCCACATGATCCTGTCGAATCCCACCCGGCACATTCTGGAGCACGACCTTCCGATGATGGTGGAGAGGTATGGCATCACCAGTGTCAAGATCTACATGACGTACAAGGCGTTCGAACTGAGGGACTACGAGATCCTAGACGTCATGTATGCGGCGAGGAAGCTGGGGATCACGACCATGGTCCATGCCGAGAACGCCGACGTGATCAGCTGGATGACGGACCACTTGGAGGAGCAAGGCATGACAGCTCCATACCATCATGGGACTTCGAGGCCGCCGATCGTGGAAGCCGAAGCAACGGTAAGTAGCCCGATCAGCAGACACAAAGTGTAACCAAACTGAAACCACACGCGAAAGAATCGAGCGATTGTTCTCGCCGAGCTCATGGACACGCCCATCCTCCTCGTCCACATCTCGGGTGGTCACGCCACGAGGGTGATTCGCGACGCCCAAACGCGACTGCTGCCGGTCTACGGCGAAACTTGTCCGCAGTACCTCTTCCTGCTGGCCGACAGCATGAAAAAAGAGGGATTCGAGGGGGCCAAATGTGTGTGTTCGCCTCCGATCCGCGCGGAGCCCGCGGACCAAGACGCCATCTGGACGGGGATGAAAAACGGCACGTTCACCACCCTGTCCTCGGACCACGCGCCGATCAAGTTCGACCATCCCCAAGGCAAACAGCGCGGGCTCGCGCACGGAGGTGGACCACAGGGCAAGTTCCAGTACATTCCCAACGGCCTGCCCGGGGTGGAAACGCGAGTGCCTCTGCTCTGGTCGGGAGGAGTGCTCACGGGCCGCATCACACCCCAGAAGTTCGTCGAGGTGACGGCCACAAATCCGGCCAAGCTGTACGGCTTGAAGAACAAGGGCACGATCGGCCCAGGCTTCGATGCCGATTTGACCATTTGGTACCCGCAAGACACGTTCAAGCCGTTCAAGCTGACCAACGAAATGCTGCACCATGCCATCGACTACACCCCTTTCGAGGGGATCGAATTCAGAAACTGGCCGAGGTATACGCTTGTCCGAGGCAAGGTAGTCTTCAAGGAGGGCGAGGTGGTGGGAGAACTAGGATACGGGAAATATCAAAAGCGGACCAAGAGTGCCTTGGGTGGACCGAGAAATCAGTTTCTGAGTGAATGGAGGCCGGTGTATACGATGAACTAGAAAGGGCTTTTCTTGTACATACATGGTAACATAAGACCGGATAGAAAAAGGGAAATCAAGCTCCAATGAAGTTCGGGCCGATCTATCCTTATCAACGGAAGTTGAGCGGAGGCGGGCCTCTGCAAGCCATTGGGGCAGGTTATCTTCCTTCGGTGGACACGCACTAGATTAAATCATATAGCCATTAAACACCACCAAAAAGGACCACACTCACGCGGCTTAAAGCTTGAAAGAGCCTCGAGTGAAACAAGCAACGGCTTGGAGAATTATTGTCTGCAATCATGGTGCTCAAGTCATGGCTGGATGTGCCGGAGGATCACGACTTCTCTATCGAGAACTTGCCTTTCGGGATCTTCTCGACGGCTGGGGACGTGAGTATCAAGAAATTCTGAATGTCTCAGGTATTGACACTTAGTAGAGTAGCCACCGTCCTGGAATCGCCATCGGAAGGTTCATCGTTGATCTGGCGGCTCTGGTCGACACAGAGGCGTTCAGAATGTACTGTACGTGCCAATTTCCACACTCGGTTCTGAAGCAGGTAAGGGTATGTCCACCGCGTCCATCACATAGCTGCTGATGGCTCCCCGGTGCGAAGCCGACCTTGAACGAATTCGCAGCACTCGGTCGTGAGTCAGTCAATGCAGTGCGAATGTTCATCAAATATTTGCTGGTGGAAATGACGCCAATCCTGAGAGACGACAAGTCGTTGCGGGAGAGATGCATCGTCGACACAACGGCCACCCAGGTGGAAATGCACCTGCCTATGAAGATTGGTGACTTCACCGACTTTCTCAACTCCCGGACGGTAAGTATGCATTCACCAATCGCCCGACAAAACTCTGACCGAGGGCAGCACGCCGCGAACACGCATTCTCACGCAACGCCAGTGAATATGTCAGTTGAAGCATTTTTGAACCTCCGTGGCCCCGTCCTCATTTTTCACCTAGGTTCAACCCTCCCCGTGCATTTACCGGTCGTGTGTCCAGCATTGTGACGTCTGGAACGCCGATCGTCCGACCCATGGGCCATTTGATAGACTCCAGCGGGAAAGCCTATGTGGGACCGTCGCAGCAAATGGACGTCGAGATGGAGTTCGCCTTCTTTGTCGGGGAAGGAATTCGACGGTTTGACCGAGTCTCGATCGACGAGGCCGAAGATCACATTTTTGGAGTTGTTTTGTTGAACGACTGGTCGAGTATGGTGTCCGCTCTTTATAGAAAAGACTACTGACCTATGTGTCGCCAGCTCGTGACGTACAGGCCCCAGAAGACCATCCGTTTGCGGCATTCAACGCCAAATCGTTTGCTTCGACCATCAGTCCCTGGGTCGTCTCCATCGATGCTCTGGGACAGTGGCGAGCCAGGGCCAAGCCTCAAGAGCCTTCCGACTTGTTGCCGTACCTGATGGACAAGAATGACCTCGGCACGTTCGACCTCTCCATCAGCATGAGCTGGAAGTTGTCGCCCGAAGGAGAGACGTTTGATGTTTCGACCAGTCACTTGACCAACGCATACTGGAGCTTTGCGCAGATGTTGACCCATCATGCCTTTGGAGGTTGTGAGATGAGAACGGGAGATTTGATCGGGACAGGGACGATCACGGGAGAGGTGAGTTGGCACAACCCCTCCTCAGCGTGGGTTAATTCAGAGCTTTAACAAACGTAGGACGCCAGTTCCATCTGCTCTCTGGTTGAACGGACTCGAAACGGGACTCACCCTATCCACACGCCGGCGGGAAACAAGCGATTGTATGTTCAAGATGGCGACGAAGTGGTCTTCACAGGTTGGGCAGGAGAAAAAGCCAACCCGCCGCTTGCCTGGCGAAGGGTTGGTTTCGGGGTCTGTACAGGAGTGATTCTGCCGGCGAAGCCTTTGTAGTGTCTCCCTTCGACGGGACAGACAAGTAAACAGCGGGTGCACGCTTCAGCTGCAACGCTGCGATGTCATGGGCGACTCAAATGACCCGAAACAATAGGATATACAACACGCGGCCAAAAGTCAGCGATCACCCTCATATTCTTACCAGACACCCAATACAAATCACCCAATGCGGAAACGAACTGTTGGTCTGAAGGTTCTCTTGGTCCCATTTTGCACGAGACTTGGGACATTTCGATCATAATCACGAGGTCATGAGTATCAACACTCATCGTTGTCACAGAAGTAAATAGTAATAAGCGGGATCTATGAGAAAATTCCCCTCGAAAGGAAGTGAAGACAAAGACCGCTCTCATACTGAATACTGTTGTGGTTAGTGCTAGTAACAGTGTCTTGGCACGCTAGCGCACTTTTAGACGCGAACCCCGCACGAGATGAATCACGTGCTAAGATAAGGAAAAGGGCGCTAGACCAAACCTGACGATATGAAGCAGTCGAAGACCGATCGAGCCTCGTCTTTCCACCCGTCATTCACCTCAATCTCCTGTTTCGAGCCTCGTTGCAACGCTGTCGCCCTCGAAGATGAGACTCGGAGCATCAGTGTACTCCATAGGGCCATGAATTCCAAACATGCTTCAAGTTTCGACCGCTTCACAAGACGGCCCCGCCCCGCACAACGGACGGTTGACCAGTAGAAACTCTCGGCCGCGGACGAGAAGATCATGCGACTTCTGCCGGTCTCGCAAGAGTGCATGCAGGTTGGATCAAGGACCTCCATGTTATACCTGTCGACTGTATGGCCGCGACTGCGTCATCAGTGAGAGACCTAGGCGAAAGAGGCAAAGGTCCGATGCAGTGCCCATGGTCACCGCCGATGTCAATCTCAGCGGCACCCAAAGCCAGAACCGCGACTTGGTTCTTGCGAAGGTTGGCTCGGCTGCAGACACGCAGGTCGCCCTCGCGGCCGCCAACAAGGACTCGGATAGTGCATTCTTCTCCCCCCAGTCCAATGGCAGTTCCCAACGTCTGTCCCCAGCCGAGGTTGCCGGGTCAGTAACATGGCAGATGTCTGGCGACGACGAAATCACCACTCATCGAGCACGTGCCGGCCGAGATGGCCCCATGTCCACCGAATCTCTGGATGCGTGGCCTACCAAGACAGCTTTCCTCCTAGGGGATACGGGCGAATCGGATCCCTACCTCTTACGGCACTTCTCTTCGGACCACCTCAGTTCCACCGACGACATTGGCATGGTGACTCCGAGACACATGCTGAGAGCTTCGGATCCTGACGTCCTGCACAGTTCGGGAAAGCCGTTGATCATGTCGGTCGCGGACCATTCGCTGTACGATCGAGGAGAGCCGAGACTGGACCAGCACGTGCTCGACGAGGCGGCCGAGGAGGTGTCGCAAATGGTCTCGGAAGAGACAGGTGTACGGTTGGTGAAGCTGTTCTTCCGCTACATCTATCCGTATTTCCCCATCCTCTCTAAAACACAGCTTCTCTACCCGCTGGCCGAGCTCCCCTCCAAAATCGAAACCCTATCCCTGTCGTTGAAGGCCGCCATCTATGCATCTGCCTTGGCCTTCTTCACATACGATGATGTCCTTGCCACGACCATCGTGCATTGTCCGCCGTCGAGTCAACGGTTGTACCGCATCGCATGGTTGGCGGTCACGCACGAGGTGCACACTCCGCATCTTTCCACCCTTCAGGCTTGTCTGCTCCTTCTCCAGAGGGTCAATGACGATCGGTATGTTATGGACACCGTCTTCCGCTGGAGTCTCCTCGGCTGGACGGTCGCTCTCGCACAGACGTTCGGACTGTCGACGGATTGCCTTGACTGGACGGGGATCCCGGAGTGGGAGAAGCGTCTGCGGCGCCGACTTTGGTGGGCCGTCTTCGTCATGGACAAATGGGCCTTCATGTCCGCGGGCTTGAACAGTCACATCCACGACGATGACCATGACGTGACGCCCCTCACGAGAGGGGATTTTGTCTGTGGCCCCGATTCCGAGGCCGACTCGGCGGAGCAAAATCTGAACGTCGATGATGGCGCCGAGCCGTTGTCACACTTTTACCATTTGACGAGGCTGACGGCCATTGTGAGTGAAATCCAACGAGCCTTCTTCACCATTGCCGCTTCGAAACGGACGCAACGAGACCTCGCGCTCTCGATCGAGTTGGCCAAGCCCTTCCGCCACCATCTCAAAGAATGGAAAGTCTTGTATGACCTATTTCTGGTGGCCCAAGCCACGGCGAGGAGCCATCCTCGCCCGCCACGGTCCGGTCTCGATGGGAACGCCTCGCTGGGATTATGTTACCGCGTTGCCAACATTGTTCTTTTCCGTGCGCTTTTGCGACCCATCGAATCGGACCTGCCTCTGACCAACGGGCTCGCGCCCGCCGGCCGCGACGCGGTGCGGATTGGGGCCAAGACGTGTTGTGTCGAGGCCGTGGAATTTGTGGAACAGCTTCAACGCAACGTCTGGGATGCATTTTGGCACTCGTGGTCGCGGGCCGGGTTTGCCATGATCTCGTCGATGATGATACGGCTGTTGATCACCAGTGAGAGCAGTGCCGAGGTGGACGAGGTCAACGCCCTGATCCGACGCTGGAGGTGGGCGCTGAGGACGGGCGGTGGAAGTGCGGGAAACGTTCTCATGAGCCTGGCATTGCTGCGGCTCGATCGCTCCCTGGTGAGCCGAGGCATCCACGAGAGTGACGAAGAGGACTGAAGAACCAGCGTGAGCTCACCCTGAATTTCCAGAGTACGATTTACAAAGTGCCTCCAAGCGAAAGATGACGAAGTGTCACCTCAGTCCATAACAGTGCCGCTGGAAGCAAAATACACATGAATTACCTCTATTACTCGAGAACGAAAACCCCAATTGCCATATACGGTTTGATTCTAGTGGGTGAGCGAAGGCCGCTTTGACCTGAGCTTGACCTGAGCCTTCGGCTGAGCATCACTGAGCGCTCCCTGGGCACAACACCGAGTGCCAAATCAAGCCCCTCGCAGTCGGCTAAACCTGCCTCTCGACTAGGCATATGCTCCAGACGGGCGCCAGGGGACCTGGCAAATCGCCTACCTTTACGTTGCTGCTCACGTAGCCTTGGGTAGGGCGGTGCGAGAGAAGCGATGATGACTAGATTTCGGCAAACGGCCTCATAATCAGCGAGAGGCTGATTGTTCTCTCACGTACTGTAAGGATCTTGATGCATTTTGCTTCTTATCGCGGTGGCGGTGTGAGGCCTGGAATGCGCTCAGGTCCGCCTGCTCAGCTCCCATGTCCCCCTGAGTACTGAGAGCCAAAATCGGCTCTTCCAAAAGTGCTCCAGAGCACATTTAGTCATGCGCCGTGCCAACCTGACTAGCCTGAACTTACTGTTAGAACGAAGCCTTGGAACGACTTGCGGGGAGAAATAGAGAACGTGCGAGTTCTCGGACATGGGACGAATTAACAGACAACGAGAGCAGGATCTAATCTGGTTGATCTACCACGGAAGGTTTTCCCCATCATACACATTTGGTCCTTGGACACTCTCCCACCCTTCCACATGGATGTTGCGAAATGTGCCATTGTACTCGGCCTTGCTGTTCAGAATGATCGCGAGGGTTGCCTTCACTCCTACTTCGACCTTCAAGTCCGCACCCTGCCCACCCGCATCGGTTCTTAGATACTATCATCAGGAAATTCATGAGCCAACGGATCCTACAGGATGAACAAAGATCGGTTTGTGGTGCCAGACATACACCTGGAGATAGGGCATATATTGTAAACCCCTTGGAGCGATATTCCAGGGCGTATTGAACCGTCAGAGCGTTCAACGCAGCCTTTGAGATCTTGTATGCCGGAGCAGGAATATGTGCGAAAGAAGCTGCATTCGTGATTGATCCGACGCTAGAAGATCTGTTCCTGCGGTCAATTCGCCAGTCTAGAGTCAACAATCTCCGAGGACAGGGAATGCATGTACATGTTGATGATTTGTTTTCGAGAACCCTTCTCCAGCGACGGCATCAACGCCGAAGTCGTATCTTGAACGGCCTGCACATTGACCTCCAATGCATCGCTCAGGTTGGTCATTGATGCTATGCCATTCAAGGCAAGAGGCATGACGCCAGCATTGTTGATCAGAAAATCGAGGCCTTTGCCGGCGAGGTGAGTTTCGACTTCGGAGACAGCCTTGTCGATGCTTGTGCGATCAGTTATGGTCACGGTGACGGGGACAACCCGGCCCGAAGAGCGCTCAATCAATGCTCGTAGTCGGTCGCGGGGGCTAGATCTGATGGCAGCGAAGACGATCGAAACCTGACTAGCAGGCTGTTCTGACAGTTGAGAGACGAGCTCGTAGCCTATGCCTCGACTAGCCCCGGTGATGAAGAAGGACGCCATTATTGCCCAGGCTGTTTTCCCGCAAGGCAATAGGATACTCGGATGTCGACAGAGCAGAGAATATACTGTTAACACGGCCGGCATTTTCTAGGCCATGAAAATTGTTTGAACTTCTTGTTGCTTACATCATGACTGCTGAAGATCTGAACGGATCTCTATGCTAGGCAGGTCATCAAAGCCGTGCAGACGGACTCTGGAAGCTGCGTGTTCTTAATGCCGAGCAATCACCATCAATTCCCACAGGAAAACTCCTACCGAAATGGGATGCATACTCCGATAGACCGACGCTGACACCACCATGATACGGACCAACATATCGCCAGGCTCAAGTCATTACAGTGAGACTCGATCGGCGGCCTTCCGGCAGTGCACGAGGCAATCTCCTCTCCTCATGCACGACTGCTCTACTTCCACAATTGACACTTCTGGCCTCCGCGAATTGCTACTGTCTCGAAATGTTCGACTTCGGGGATCCGAAGATGTCACCATCGGCGGCGGCTAGATTCAGCTACACGAGGGGAGGTGTGTACCGTAAATGCTTGACCGATCCAGATCCAGACGCGGTGAAAGCACGAGCCATCGAACACGGCAGCAAGGCTATCGGTCAGACGGTCGTGCCGTATGAGTGTGAGACCTATCCTGCTTGTTACGTGCAAGATCCCTGGGGAAATGTGATTGGAGTATCGAGTTGTAGCATGGAGCTGTTGTTTGCTAATTGGAAACAACGAAAGTGCCGTATCATACCAAGAAAGGTAATAATCAACCACTGCTGCTCCAATTTGCGACATACCCTGCGGATATATCGATATTGAAGAGGCCTTTCACTTGTAGAGGGAAGAGTATATGGGGCCGTAGTTTGTTCTCTATCGCCCGTACTAGCTTTTATCCAAGCACTTCAAGCTATCAGTTGGCTGGCAGCACCTCGCCCCGGCAGACCCCAAAACCTACGTTCCCCATACCGTCTTTCGTCCGAATTTGTGCAGAAAATTCCACTATGTCGCCGTCTTCAAGATAGGTTCGACGCAAACGTGCCCCTGACGAATCTTCTGCATTCATTTCATAGACCTGTTCACCGTAACGAGAAAGCTCCAAGAAACAACCCTCTTCTGGCTTGGTAGGCCCGGACATCGTTCCGGTTCCCATAAGGTCCCCTGGTCGCAGTGGACAACCGCCACGGGTGTGGTGGGCAATCATCTGGGCAAAAGAAAAGACCATGAACTTGGTGTTGCAATCTCCCACGTTGTACCTGGTTCGATCAACTGGACATCCCATCTATTAGCATATCGCTTGATCGCCCCTTTCAAAGATTGCTCACCTTCCAATGTTGCTCGCATGGGAACTTCAAAGATCGATTTGGTCTGCTTTTGCGTCAAGTAATCAGGAAGTGGACGCTGTCAGAGGTCAATCAATCATACACTACGAAGAGGTGTTAGAGGCAGGCCAGTCGACTTACATCCACTTTGATAGGGGAGACCCGGTACGGCTCTAATGCTTCGAATGGGACAATCCAAGGTGATATTGAAGTGGCAAAGTTCTTGCAGGTAAACGGGGCACTGGGCTCCCACTTTTGAAAATCTCGCGCGGACCAGTCATTCAGCAGAACAAACCCAAAGATATGGCTCTCGGCTTGGTCGACAGGAATTGCTGTGCCCATTTGACTTGGACGCCCAATAACGACACCGAATTCAACTTCAAAGTCGAGGTTGCGGCACGTTCCCGACACTGCTTTCCCATCCTCCCGATACTGACCTTTGGGTCTATGGATAGGGGTGCCCGAGACGACGACTGAGGATGAACGACCATGAAAACCGGAAGGAATGTCCCAGAAGCTTGGGAGGATCTGTGTGATATCGGCTCCAGGTCTTAGGAAGTCTGCACACTGTATACCATGTCAGCGCCCGCCCTATGCTAGGATCATGAGCAGAGTCTCCGCAATACCCACATTATTGGCATGATGAAGCCCGACAAAAAAGTCTGTAAAGTCACCGACAGTCACCGGTAAGTGCATAACCGCACTTTCCATGGGCACCAGACACTTGGTGCGAAGCTCATGATTGTCGCGCAACACGTCACCGAGCTGAGTGCTGTCTGCTAGCAGCTCTTGTAACTTCTTTCGAACCTTGCTGTGCACGTCTTGCCCGAGCTCAGCGTAGGTGTTGAGGATCTCTTCTTCGAGAGATGAAGCGTCGAAGTCGATGTCTTGGAACACCTTTGCTTGAGCGAGCACTTTCAAATCGAGCACATGGTTTCCCACCGCTACGCCGATGCGTCGAGTCGAGTCGGTACTTGTGCTGAAAACTCCATACGGTAGGTTCTGTAGCGAGAAGCCGGAATCTGTGGGGATGGGTAACCAAGAAGCCATAGTCGTGCTTGTCTACCTTGAGCTGTTGATATGGCTCGGCCTTGTCGCAACAGAAAAAGTATACACAATTTGAGTCGTTATATCCTAGAAAATGAGACATCCTCCATCACGCGCGTCCGGTAAGTCTGCTCAGATCCAGACATCGAGACTCCTGCTGACAAAACGATACGAACGCTAAGAGCCTCCTGATTCCATTCGAACATGGAGCCACATTGTTGGTAAATCAATCCTCTCGGAGAATCGCCCCACAGTTTCCCGATACAAACACAATCTGGACTCTGGGTCATCGCCAATCCCACAAGAAATGTCACCCCACGGGGAAGATTTTGTCTTGGGAAACCGTCACACTTGTGTGCTCAAGGGCTTTGGGAGACGGAGTTGGCCTGCTTTCACACCATCTGCGTATGACCGTGCAAAAGGGGGGCCATTACCCCTACGCGTTAAGAGTGGCATAGCATCCTGATTACCTTCCGATGACTATATGATGTCTCTGCCTCCTGCCTGTGTGCTCGTCTCCTGACGCCAAAGGACCCCCCTTGCCGTCGCTATTTCCAGCTATCGATTCACCTCCTACCATACCCTGCAACACCGGCACGCTGGCACCAACATGACAGACAACGCTATAGCCGGTCCCGACACCACCAAGCAAGACATTCAACACCAAGCTCTTGAACATGTGGAAAAAGTCGACACCACACAGTCTTGGCATCGCAACGAGCTTGGTCAAGATGCAACCACTCTTGGAAGCTACTGGGCTTCACCAAGACTGCTGGGCTCGATTGTGGCCTCGTTTCTTCTCGCCAATAGCATCTACATTGGCTACGCGTTGCCCGTGAGCATTCTCTCCGTCATCAATACTGACATCGGCCCTTCGCCAAACATCTATCTGGTATCTTTGGTCTATACTCTCTTCACGGGAGTGCTGCACCTGTTCTTTGCCCGTCTGTCGGATATCCTGGGCAGACGATGTTTCCTCGTGGGAGGCCAAACTTTCGGCGTGATCGGCTCCATTATATGTGCCACAAGCAACAACATCAACGGCCTAATCGGAGGTAGTGCCCTTGCTGGCATTGGAAGTGCCGCAGGGCTGCTCTATCCTGTTGTCATCCATGAACTATTACCCAACAAACACCGCCACTGGGGCCAAGCTGCGATCACCCTCGCAGTCCTACCAACCCTGGGGTTTGGACCCGCCATCGCAAGGACCCTCATCGCTCAAACCACCGTCGGGTGGAGAGGGGTCTACTGGCTCAATGTGGCAGTCTCGGGAGCCTCTGTTGTCCTGTTTGCGACGTGCTACTTTCCCCCCAGCTTCCGCACGATCAACAATGAATTGACAAAGTGGCAAGAAGTAAAGGCGCTGGATTATGGTGTGAGTAGTCCGCGTCTGAACGATTGGAACACTTTCTCCCTAAGCTAAGGAGATGACAAAGTATGCTGATGGTTGTACAGGGTCTACTGCTCTATTTTGGCGGCTTAATCCTGGTCCTCCTTGGATTTACCTGGGCCCAAGGCACCTACGCCTGGCAGAGCGCCCACGTCCTAGGTTCACTGATCGTAGGCACTGTCGCCTTAGTGGCTTTTGGTGTCTACGAGACATACATGCCACTGAAACAACCGCTTCTGCCCGTCGGACTCTTCAAAATCCGAAACATTACCGCCTGCGTCTTCATCGGCTCCACGATGCAGATGGTCTGGCTGGCACTGAATGTGTTTTGGCCGATTCAGATCAGTGCGCTCTTCACCTCCAACGAGGCCACTATCGGCTTGATGTCCTGCAGTACGGGAATTGCACTAGCAGTGGGTGAGCTGCTGTTTGCACCTATTTTCACAACTGTCGGCCATCTGAAATGGCAGATGGTCGTTGCAAGTTTAATGACTGCCGTTTTTGGTACCGCCATGGCCGCTGTAACACACAACACAGAGAACATGGGAATTGCTTTTACAGCCCTGGCCGGACTGGCGGTTGGTTGGGTTGAGATGGTGACGATTGTCATCACTGGACTTGTGGCACCACCCAACGATATTGGCGTTGCTGAAGGCTTTTTTGGCTCCACTAGGTTGACATTCGGGACTATTGCGGGTGAGTCGTAATCTCCTTGAAATCTGAGATATCTAGGAACCTGACTCTGTATGTGCAGTTAGCATCTACCTGGCCATCTACAGTGACAGATTGACGGCATTCCTGCCCCAGGAGATTGTCCCTGCTGTCTCGGAAGCGGGCCTGCCAGCCAGTAGCATCCCAGATCTTTTCAGCGCCATTGCCAATGGCACTGCGGCAGCCTTGAACAAAGTCCCAGGGATGACCGATGACATCTTGGACGCGCTTGGTCTTGCCACGAAAAGGGCATATACACACGCCTTCAAGATTGTGTACCTGGCAACACTCTCCTTTACCGGTATTGGATTGGTCGCAGCATTCTTCATTACCGACGTGGACGCATTCCTCACGAATTACGTCAACAAGACTATCTATAAACCGAAGCTTGGAAGCTCTGAGAAGGCTGAAGTGTAGACGGAAACAAGTATTCTGCCATGGATAACATGCTACGCATAGTACCTAGTTGCAGGGATCTGGAAAGATAGATAGCTCACCTCCAGGGAAGGTGTTGTAGTACACGGGCAAAGACGCGAAATCAAACATGTTTCAAACCTTGATCGGCACCCCGTTCCATTCATCATTGGTATGTAAACTCGTGGTCACTTGAATCCCACTCAAATTGCAATGGCAGTTTGGGATCTCCTCCAACGATAGATTTCCCTTCTGTGGAAAGGGTACATGCACAAGTTGAAGGTCTCATGCTCAGCATGGCTGATCATCGTCTCGGCTGAGTGTGATCCTTATAGCAACACCATTGACACGAGAGACTTGGGAATTAAAGCCCAAGAAGCAATACTTGTCTGATTTCTGATCTATATTTGTATCGATTGTCAATCCGTGATCTAGCAAGGCCTCCCCGCTACCCACACGATTTCCATCATTCTTGATCATTGGCACTCTCAGGTACAAGTGCATTTGCCACACCCAGGTCCTCCTTGAATCTCTTCCCATTAACCATGATCGGCTGACAGTCCTGCAACACAAACAGGACCCTCGCCCACTCGGTTGGGTTCGGGTTGCTCCATGCGTGGATCGTGCCTCGCTGGATGGCCACGTCTCCACGGGTCATGTGAGTCTCACTGCCGTCGTCAAGCTCCAGAACCACCTCGCCTTCCATCACAATGCCATAGTCCAGGCTCTGGGTTCGGTGCATGAACCCTTTGCTGTTGGGCTCGAAGTCCACAAAGCGACAGACGGTGCCTTTTGGCAAGACGGCGGGGACATTCCCTCGCGACACCACCGCCTGGTGGCTCTGGATGTCAGCGTCGTCGTTGAGGCTGGGAGGCATGGCCGTCGTAGTGTACAGTGTCGCAGAAGCATATTTCAGGTCTTTATAGTCGGTCCATTGGGCCTGCTCGGAGCTGTGAAGTGTCGCTTGGCCCAAGGCATTATGTGTGGTGATATGGATGGTCGACGGGGATAATGGAGAGGGATGGCGATTGGCACCGTTGGTCAACATCGTGAAGAGAGTGTGTGTGTCTGTACAAGTTTTGAAATTGGCAAGAGAGTGATGCTGTGCTGTGAAGGGGCCCAGATTCAGCTTCTAAGAGGGAAACTCTCGTTTAAAACCAGGACACAGAGACTTGCACAGGAAGAGAAAGGCTCCCCTTTTCACAAGGTGCCGTGTCTAGACTTCGTCCCAAAGAAGCCCGCCACCTACCAGCAGGCTCGCAACTTATCCTGAATCGGTTCTGTTGCAATTCTGTGGCAGCCCGACATGTCCAGTCCTCTGTCAGACTTTTCATCGGCAAAAGGGGTCCTTAGGATGATTTCTCCCGTAATCAAATCATCATCACAGGCTCTACAGAAGGCAGGTGGCAGCTTTCCTCCTCGTACCAGTTTGCACCTGATGGCACGGAGTATTCTAACTGGATTTGGAAGGGAATTTCCAGGCTTTCGTGCGTCATGATTGGCGGAAAATTGCACATCAACGTGGACGTTAAACAACCCTCGGCTCCCGTTGGACACGCACTGACACATTGACCCTTGCTTCGACCCGGCCAGGCTTCTTCACTTGTTCTGCTCTGCCCATCCTCGAGAGATGTGACATTTCGCAGGCTTCTTGGTCGAAAGCTGAGCTTGGTAATCGAGAAGTCCTAAATGTTCCATGGGCCGTTGATTCCCCACATTTGAGAATCCGCCACAACACGTCGAGGGGATACTCTCGGAGCAAACACCTTTCATCGTTTATGACATTGTTTGTTTGAGATATCCTCTGTCGCCTCCGTCTCACGGCCGTCACAGATTTTACATTCTTGCAAGCACGCTTTAGCAACGACGATAACCATGATGTGGGGGAGTCCAGATTGCTTTCGATATCTCGTGCCTCTGGCAGTGCTTGGAATGCTATCATTGGCGATATCGGTTAGTATTAATCCCTCAGTCATTGATATTTGATCGCCTTTGCTCATGATCGTGTAGCTTATAGCAAAGGCATTCTCTGGTCCGCTGTCAGCTCTGCCAGGACCCTGGCACACCAGATTCACGAGCATCGTGACCAAGTACAAGATTCTAACCGGGCAGCGGATTTTCTATGTCCATGAACTTCACCAGAAGTACGGGCCCGTGGTCAGAGTTGAGCCAGGCGAGGTCGTTGTTTCCGATCTAGACACCTTCCGTGAAGTGCATCGCATCGGGAGTGGATTCGTCAAATCGAATTGGTACAGGTCATCCACTCCCGGCATCGAAGACAACGTGTTTGCCATGACCGATGTTCAAGAGCATGCCGCTCGTAGGAGGCTGCTCGCCCGCCCCTTCAGCAGGTCATCACTTTTGGTCAATTTCCAAGCCTTGGTGGCGGAGCGTGCGCGCTTGGCCGTGTCCATGATGAAAGAGGAGGCTGGCCGAGGGGACTGCGATGTCATGAAGTGGTGGACTTTGATGGCTACCGATGTTATTTCCCAAGTAGCCTTTGGCGATGAGTCTCGTCTTTTGGAAGCCGGACAGGTCGGTTCTGCCACTGGAAAATGAATTACCCATCCGACTGACTCGGTTCTGACAAGATCAAATAGAAAAGCGGCTACATTGACGATCTGGAGCTGGCGACAAAGATCTTCGGGCTCCGAGGAGAAGTTCCGTGGCTGTACGAGGTCATGCGCATCCTAGCGCCTGGATTTACACGCAAATGCGACACTGCCCTCGAAAACGTCGTCAACTACGGATTGTCGGCCGCGAGTCGAGCCAAAAACTCCTCCTCCTTATCCAGACACAACATCATCGCAGGCCTGATCGACGCGAGCCGCGCCGAGGGCACCAATATGACAGACTTCAGCCTAGGCTCACAGGCGTCTGCCTTGATCGTGGCCGGCTCCGGAACGACCGCCGTCACGCTCACGTACGCGGTCTGGGCCATTCTTCGGCATCCAGACGTTCGGCAGAGGCTGGAGCAAGAGGTGCAGCAGTTGCCGGACGACTACGACGACATGGCCTTGGAGAAGCTGCCGTATTTGAACGCCGTCATCACCGAGACATTGCGTCTGTACGGGTCGGCGCCTGGGGCGCTTCCTCGCACAACACCAAGCAAAGGCATCGAAGTCAAGGGGATGTACATTCCGCCTGGAGTGACGTTGTCCACTCAGAGTTACACCATGCACCGCGATCCCACAATATTCCAAGACCCAGAAGTGTAAGAACCCCCTGCGAACCCCCCTGCCTGTCTGCCTCACGTCTCCTATCCTTTCGTCTAGCACATTCATTATAAATTGAACGTTCCCCCATCGCTGAGCTGAGCTGAGCGTGGCTTATCATTCGCAGTTACAACCCCGATCGATTCTACCAAAAATCCATAGCTGGTTCACAGAAGATTGCGTTTGGGCCTTTTGGAGGAGGCACACGGATATGCCTAGGCATTCACCTGGCCCAGATGGAGCTGAGGCACGGGTTGGCAGAGTTTTGTCGTGAATGTCGAGATCTCGAGCTCTCGGAAGCGACTACGCCAGCGTCGATGGAGATGGAGAATTACTTTCTCATCAACCCGGTCAGCAAGCGCTGTATGGTCAAGAAGAGGGGTCATATGAAAGTGTGATCGGAAACGAAGTCAGAATGACGGGAAAGGAAAAATCGCTGTTTTCAGCAATTCAAAATGCGCATGGTCAAGATAGATCACATCATGATAAAAGAGGGTTAACCGTTCGAACTAGCTACAGTTCCCCCCTTTTCCCCGGCCTCGCTACAGAGTGAGCAGCAACTGTAGTCCAAGCGCTGCAACGACCACTCCAGGCTATTCGTGGTCATGTCAAAATTAGCCGAGTTCAATGCCCCCACCAAGAAACGAGCGAAGCCTGAACTAGTGCCGGCCTTGAAAAGCCTTGAAAGGCCGGGAAACTGCTGCGCAAACGAGTTAGCATATCCCGTACCCCGATGTGCTCCAGGGCTCAGGAAGCGGGGACTCCCCTGCAAGCCTGGGGACTCACCAAGCTTTGTTCAGCATTCTTCACCAGGATCGGTCAAACCGGCATTCCAGCCTTCAAGGCCAAAATCATCGAAATTGCTCAATTCCGGGTCCAACTGGGAAAGGTCGGGCATTTCGCCATTCGGGAACAGGTCGAGCATCGTCTGGTCAAAGAAAGGATAGTACGGATCAAGCGTCAGCCTCTCTGTGACGCCCTGGCCCTGTGTTTGGAAAGGAGCTACGAATCCCAGGTCGTCGGCTGGATTGTTTTGGGGCCACGGCTCGTCCTCTTGTTGATACTGCGCTTGAGTCTCCTTCTCGTTCTCGTTGATCTCTTCCGGCCGGGATGGGGCATGAATCGTGTTTCTATCGGATCCTCGGAAATCGCCAGCACCGCGGGCCATGGCGAAATCCACAGGTAGAGCAACGGGGCTGTCTCCCTCGGGTTGTTGCTGTTGCTGTTGCTGAGCGAGATCGCTCTGAAGGCCGTGCATGGGATCATCGTGCATAGACGACCTCATTACCGAGTAATGACCATCCGTAGTAGTGACTTGTAGTGCAATTCCGAGATCCTTGCTTTCGTCTCCCGAATGCACCACTCCGTCGCCTTTGGGCCGTAAAATATCGATGAACCCGAGAATAGACGCACGCGCGTGGGAGGCGCTGACCTTGAAGTCGACCAGCCTTCTGATGTCGATATGCCTGGGCTCGTCTTCAAGCGGAGGCGGCTGCATTTGATGGATCTCGTACAGACAACCGACATGAATTTGCTAAACAGAAGATGAAAAGCCAATTAGCGGGAATCCCAAGCTCGCATAAGAGGAGAGAAGAGGAGGGGAGAGGACAGGAGACGAGAGGGTATCAGTACAAGCAACGCAGCGAATTTCCAGTATACAGCCACACTCTGAATCAACTGAATGTTCGTCTTGACATTGGCACGTATCCGGCTCCGCACCGCCGGGTTGGAACACCACATGAATGGGATCTGAACAGCACACCCCGAATATGCGGCATATGCCACAAATGTAGGGATCGCGCCATGTCGGGTGTACGTCGAAACGACGGTTTTGATCAATTCTGAGAATGCGCACGCATGCTCAAATGCCACCTGAGCGGAGCAGTGCCGAGAGGTAAGCCAGCTACAGTCGCCTGGGCTCCAGGAGAAGAGAGGAATTATGGATGCGTGCAGCGCACCGAGCGACTGGTGGTACACTGCGTTGAGAAGCAACAATTTAGGAAAAGCGACAGTGTCGTGCGCCATCTCCGCAATCTTTGACGGGGTCAACTTGAAGTCCGGCGACACTTCTTGCCACCATGTTGAGATTCTCTCGTCGAACGCGTGCAAGCCAGTGATTCTCTCGCCGATATCGGTTTCGCGGCTTTTGATGAGCGAATGGACCGAGTACCTATGCACCAAGAACCATCAATGTTTCTGTACATAAAACAAAAGGTTCATTGGTAATGAAGAATCATTACCAGAGAGTCAAGCCCTTGATCAGCTCCGCGTAGAGACTATTACCAGCCCCCGCCGGTTTTCGGCTCGGGTCCAGGCATTGAGGTGGCCGTCTGGACCTGCCAGCGTCATAGTCCTCTTGAGGCCACGGCAAGCTCAAGCTCGACAGATCAATAAGTGGTTCGAAGAATGACAAGCTGTCGGCAGATTGGCATTGCATCAGATAGCAGGCCCATAGTCGCCGGCGGCGCATTTCAGCTTCGAACTCGTGGTCGCCGCATAGTTTGGCGGATTCGAGGCCGATGACATAGAGCAGCTGGCAGGCCACTCCTAGATCAAAAGTGAGCCGGGCACTCTCCAAGTTTACGCTGCGGCGACGAGATGTCAGATGACGATACCTTTGTAGAACTGGCCGACTCTCCAGGAGCCTTGGCTGTACCAGAAGAGACCCAGAGTCATCAAGGTGATAACCTTGTCTTCGTGAAGGTCCTCGGGTTGTTGGAACACAAGTCGCCCGGCTTTCCTGGCCCATTCAATCATGAATCCGTGGTCTTTCAAAGTGGCCTGGCCATTCTGGTCCCGGTAGACACTAGAAGTTTGTTTCATCAGCAAAATTTTCGGCAAGCCGGACTGGATTTCCTTCCTTACTTTGCTGCCCACGCACAAATACTAAGTACCACATGGGGCCCAGCTCTTCCGCGCTCGAGCGACTCTAGGAACAGCCTTTTGTGTAGTAACAGGGTAGCATTGTAGGCATTGTCGAAGAACACCTCCACTAGAGTCAGTATTAAGGATTTTGGTATACCCAGATCGTAATGATCTATGTTGGAATAGTAGGGCAGACTCGGTGGCACGGAAGTATGCTGCATTCGATCTGATCTTGCCGTACTCTCTGTAGTGCTTCTGCTCTGCTGGTGGTTGTGCTGCGGCTGCCGCTTTGGAGATGACGGCAAGGGTTTATGGACGTTTGCTGACACGAAAAGGTGGTGTTTTCTAGCAGGAGTGACCGTCCCACTGTAAGAACATGTCTGTCTCAACCTCGAACATCGTTTACACGTCGGCCGCTCTGCAGTGCAGCGTATCTTTGAGTGACATACGTTAGGCAATGTACAGACATGGCTATGACAAGAACCACACCAGCCAGATCAATCACGGAGCCTCACCTTTGAGGTCTGGCATGTCCCGCATGCCGTCCGCGGACGACCGACAGAAGGCCACATCTGTGATCGAGGGAAATATTGAACGCCTAAGGTCAACAATTGTGCAGTTGTGATACTTTGTAGGAAGGTGGACTTGGTAACGCAAGAGGCCGAAGAGATGCAAGTTGGAGAGAAGGATTTAGCCTTACATCGTCTCAACACTATGAAGACCACGTCCCCC
Source organism: Phialophora verrucosa (assembly GCA_002099365.1). NCBI lineage: Eukaryota > Fungi > Ascomycota > Eurotiomycetes > Chaetothyriales > Herpotrichiellaceae > Phialophora > Phialophora verrucosa. The sequence continues at coordinate 1,105,641 of MSED01000015.1, read as the reverse complement.
AAAAAGCTTCCCCTTCCGGCTCCGGGCTTCGCACCCCAAGGTGGAAAGCAAGTTACAACCCTCTTTGTGGAGGGTTTTTTTCCGAGCTGTTGCCGGTACAGTAGCTTCTATAATTTATATCCACCTCATGCTTACGACTCTTGCTGTGCGTTTGCGCTCATTATTTTAACCTGCTGTCTTCTCTGTACCTCTAGGCTACTGGGGCAAAATTTGGAGGAGGATGCTGGTGTTGCTGTAATTGTGGGGAAAATCGGATTCACTACTTAATAAAAGTCGAATAACTGTGAAAATCTTGGGTGGGTGAGGTATAGGATAACTCAAAAGAGTGGTTATGTTGAAGTGACTATTACTCTGGACAGCGCTGAAAGAAACCGTCTCGATAATCAAGTGCAATGACTTAGCAAACCTCCCCATACCCTAGGGACTTGGTTCTCGCAATTCTTTGTGGCAATCCCCTGACTCGGCAAATAACGCGCTGTAATTTAGTCATTCGATGCCTTCCGAATTCCGCTATCTTCCAGAGCCAGCAGGGAGTACGAGGTAGAGGAAGTCGGATTATAATGTTTCATTAACCAAATATAAGATACACGACCATGTACTACTTATCGAACCTGTCCTATGTTATCTTCTGCTGGTTACATAAAGCCAATTCCAGGAGTCGTGTCCTGTCAAGACTTGTAGTGTAATATGAGAACAAAATGTATAAGCCGGAGGTCGAAATGCGCCATCTTTAATCCGACGAGACAGTCTTATTGCTCCAGGCGTCCAGCTCAAGGACGGAAGCGGATCAAAGTTCCCTGCAGGACATGAGTCAATGGAATGCAGGGAATTAGAACCCCCTTCTTATCAAAATCGCATCAGTTGTAGGTACTCAATTCTAGAACTGGAGATACTACACCAGCATGATCAACATCCCCACCGTCACGGACCAAAACCATCCCGCCCGATAGGCTTGTTCTTGTAAATAATCACGCGCCTGCAGAATCAAGCGGCCTTGCCTGCAATCACAGTGGTTTCTTCAAACTTTTTTTCCGTCGCAGACCCGGCATCATTCTCGCTTCGCGGCTCCACTTCTCTTCCGTGGATCAGGGTCGCGTGGAAATTTGGAAGCGTAGCCGGATCAAGCTCCTCCCCGGCCGTCTCTTCGAATTTCAGGTTCATGGCCTTGATCAATTTCTGGTTCGAGGTTGGCCAGAAATAGCAAAGGGGCACATAGACTGCAATAGACACCACGAAGGAGAGGCACCAGCCAAGATGACCAATGTTCATGGCTGTCTCCGACACGTTGGCGCCGAGAGAGCCGCAGAACCCGGGGAAGGGGATGATCACCCCCACGATGTAGGCAATGTATGCTTGAATATTCCAGCCTTTGGTGTAGTAGTAGTGAGGGTTGGTCTTGTCCCCGTCGTAAAGATGCTTCAGAAAGATGTTCCCCTTGGTCAGGATATAGTAGTCTGCAATCATGATACCGACAGCAGATGCCATGAAGATGATGTATCCTCCGAGGAAGTTCAGGAAGACTACCATTTGTCAGTCCAAGGCTGAAAGAGTTCTTGAGAAGATCAACTCACCCGCTGCTGATCGAAGGATTTGCCATGGATTGACAGCCCACGCAAGGCACAATCCGAGGAACTGGCCTCGCGGCATGTTGATGTACCGTGGAAGAAGCATAGTTGCGTCGGAGCCGAACGGAATCATGTTTGCGGCGATGTTGGTCCCAAGCACCAACAGTGCCCAGAAAGTGGCGCAAAGGAAGACTGCAAAGCGGACTGAAGAGCTCGGATACCTGGTCAGGATGGCGTCCAGGAGATCCCAAGGGTTCCACAGCTCAAGACCCCAGGAATGGTTGATGGCAGAGGTGGCCAGAATCCCGAGGGAAGCATTTATGGTCACACTGATGGGATTGGCAATCAGCTGCGACCACACCGAGGCGTACTTGTACTTGGCCCAACGACTGAAATCGGGCTGATTCGTGATGATGTTCGCCTGTAACATGTCAACAACCAAGGTTTGTCTAGGAGCGTGAGCCTGCTGACCGTATTTCCCAGTCCGCTATTAAAGGCATACACCACAAACCATGCGAAGCTAGAGGAACTGGATCCCCGAATCCCAGGTATACCTGGACCAATATTCCCCTTGGTGTTGGCCATGCAGAAGATGAACAGTCCAAAGCAGGCTGGGACAACGGTGACCATTTTGAGCGTGAAGACCCAACGCAGCTGGTATGGTCTGAGGAGTGTGAACGGAATGTGTGCGAGCCAATAGAGGAAAAAAGCAATGAACTGCTTCGTGCTCATGCCAACCGACTCAGGGACGGAATTGTGGATGTTTCGGAAAGAGTCGCCAAACACTGTCCGAAAGGTCAGCAGGAGGGGTCCCCGGCGAATGGGGCGCAAAACATACCTGCGGTCAACATGTTGACGACGAATGAGGATCCTATGTACAGCTTGATGGCATAGTATACGATAGCCAGGACCGATCGTGCAAAAACAACATAGTATGCTCCCCAAGTCCCGAAGACGGCTCTTGATATGATGGGGTATCCGACGTGATAGACTTCGCCGGAGCGAGAGTTGATGGCCATGGCAACAGAGCTGACGACCTGGCTGAAGAAGACAATCAAGATGGACTGCCACCAGTTCAAGCCGCATCCGATCATGACGGACCCGAGAGTCCAGTTGTCCATCGACAGACTGAAGTAGAAGAAGAAGTAATTCCACCATTTCCAGGTCCGGGCCTCTGGTGGTGTTGGAAGCAAGTCTGCACCTTGTCAGCACAGCGCACACACAATCAACAAGAGTACGGAAGCCTTACCATCGTTGATCCACGAGTAAGATCCGGTAGGGTCTGCGTTGGATCCAGGCGTGCGAAGGTATCGCTTAAAGTCTTCCTTGCTCTGAATGCCAGTCTTGAAGTTGGCCTTCTTGACCCTGAAAGTGGCGACAAGGTTCTTGGGGTGGAAGGCATTGATACCTGTGATTCTAGGCTTTTCCGGTGTCTCCATCTTGGACAGTCATGCATATATGTGAACCTGAGAGAGTTTGAAGTGAGGATCAGCCGAAGCTGGAGTCGTTCTAACGGGCAGGATCGGGGGCGACGAAGGTCAACCATATACGTTGTTGTACATACCGGGAATACCGAGCATCTAGCAGAATCCTATCTCTCTTTTCCTGCATATCGGTCACGTATCTTCCGCCCGGATAACAAGCCTTGATAGAGGCAGAAGGTTGGGGACAAGCTGATAGGATATCCCGCAATCCGTTTCCCACAAATTGCGGAGATCGGCAATATGCTTATCATTACTAGCGCTTGATGCACCACGGGACCGGTAGTCCCAACGCGATGCCGGATATCCATCTGTGATCCGGATGGTCGAAGTGTTTTCATAAAGACATGGAGTTGTAGAGACGATTATGCTCTTCAGTCAACCCCAACTATCATGCCGTCCGCAATCATGAAAGCCGAAAAACCAGACGGGCCACGATATGTGCCCTTGGCGGAGACCGATCTCAAGAATGGCTCTTACTCAGTCCCAGCTCTCCAAATGGCTCTGGAGGGACTGCATCAGGATGGAATGGTCGTTTTGAAAAATGTGGTCGACCCGGAGCACTGCGATATCTTGCATCGACATATGACGGGTGATCGCGACCGGATCTTGAAAGAGCGACATGCAGGCGCAAAGGTGTACAACCAAGGAGTCAAATGTGAGAGCCTGGCTCAAGTCTAGAATCGAGGATGGAGACTGACTGCTCAGCCAATATTTTGCAGGCACCTCCCTTCACCAAGTCTGAATTGCTGTTCGAGGATGTTCACTTCAATCCCTTTGTGGTCCAAGTCATGAACGCGTAAGTCGGACGTTCGGGCCCTGCGATCGGCGATTGATAATGATGGCCCTCAGGTACCTGGGAGCAAACCCCAAATGGATCATGTCGACTGGGAACAACGCTCTGGCAGGCACTGGAGGTCTTCGCCAGCCAGTGCACAAGGATACTCGTTTCCGGCACCCCAAATGTCCGTTCGTCATTGTTGCCAACACGGCCTTGAACGATTTCACGTTGGAAAACGGGGCGACCGAGTTCTGGCTTGGTACACATGCCTTTTCCGATGAAAAGGATCAGACTGTCGCCACTCCAGAGACTGCCTTTGGGAAGCAAAAGGTCGGCACGCCTTCGTGTCCAGTCCGTGAAGATGTTAGGGAGGCCCGAAGGGCGGTGCGTCCCCCTATCCGCGCACTCATGGCCAAAGGCGACGTGATGCTTCGAGACTTCCGCTGCTGGCACGCTGGCATGCCCAATGCAACAAACGAAGATCGAATCATGGTCGCCCAAATCTGGATGGTGAGACCCGCATCTGGTACCCGCCCGTTTGTTGACGTGGATGCTGACTTTGCGCGAGGCTCCGTGGTATCCCAACTATGTCACTCGCCTCAAGCTGCCTTTGTCACAGGTAGAGTTCTTCCAGGGCCATGCTAATAAGATGCCCATGGAAATCATGGCAGACTACATCAGCGACGACGCGGTCGAGTTTGACCAGCATCGCGACAACTTCTCCATGGAGCCAAGCCACTACCTCGATTACTACGACGTGGCTCCTCAGAACTATAGATATGACTAAGTGTAAAGATTGTGGAGCAAGTCGGATATGGAAGTTATGAGGGCCAAGAGAGAATGGGAGGGCACTTCAGTGAATGTTGTAGGCATTCGACACAAATCCGGCGTGATGGTAAATGCCGTCTGTCGTCGGAGCGTTTCGTCAGCATCAGCGGGAGCCGTTTTCCATGCGCCTCCTTTAATTCATTAGACAGACGATATCTGTCGACTGTAATGAAACTCTTCATAGAAGAAAGTCTCTTCCAATTCTCTACAAACATTGTTAGCGTGGAGAGAATATCCGATGCTGATTGGCGGAGACTGGGATAGGGAGATTGTATCAACAATTTGCAAAAAGCCTGCGCTGGGTCTCGAAGGCGCAAACGCCTCCGCCGGAGGATCTGATTCGAGGCGCCAGTCAGGGTAATGTCAAACCTGCCCTGTAGTGTGGTCATTTATCCAGTTCCGTTTCACCCCCACCAGTACAATTTTTGACAGAGATCACGGACAGCAACTCCGCTCCGCCCTCTTAGAGATGCCGCCCCCTTGGCCTCCGGTGGGGCAAGCTCTCTGAAATGTCAGCGCCACAAAACGATTAAATTCATCCAGGTCTCCCGGTCTTGTTATCGCGTCGGTGTAAGGATCGGAGGAGGTGAAGGCCGCAATGGCCTGGAAATTGAGTCACAATGACCTTGAATTGGTGCCGTAATGGCGTTTGTTTTGTATGGGCTATCTCTGAGGAACTAGAAAGAAAGAGAGTGGTGGAGGAGGAGAAGATAGTCAAGTAGGCAGTTCCCAAAAGGGAAGGTGTGGCCTGTGGTCAGGTTACCCCTGACAGTCGGAGAGCTGGCGTATGCCGAATCCAAGACACCAGCCAACTGATTCACGGTACAGCGACTGCGGATTTGACGGGGCACGACTGATGTCTGGCAGCTTTGGGGGCCTCGAACACACCTGGATCCTTATCTCCCGAGGGACAAAGCGCTCTTCCACCATCTAAGACGCCGAGATGCGGTAATCACAACTTTAGACGAAGAGCCTAAATCCATAGAGGAACAAGAACCGGACCACATCGACCTCCCACTAATTATAGGGCCCGGTCGAGTGGTGGGTGTAAAGACAGGACCGCAGAAGGAACGGGCTCGTCAAAGACGACGGTGAGGGGAGGCTGAGTGCGAGGTGGGAGGAAGGTGATTATAAAAGCGGCGTGGTTCCGGTGAGTTCAAAATAGTCGGGAGCATTTTTCACGACGCTAGTGCCGCCAAGACGCTAAGTGTTTTTGGTGAGCACAGGGCGGCATCACCTCCGTCCCAATGCGGCGTGAGGTGCCAGTGGTTTTTACTTAGCTTTGCCTGAGATCAGTCTGCAACCATCATAAGAAACGGGGCACGCCTTGCCGTCAAGGACTCGATACCTCTAGGTGCCAAGCTGGTGGATTCATGGGCGATCGTGCCAAAAAGGACGCCATGGAACACGATCCGAAGGTCCCAACATATCAAACTTCCGACCCCACGTGCTTTGCTCATAAATCCGCCCGCGAGCGCTGGCCAGCGATCCTGACCGGCGCCATTGACGATGTCCACCGCACAGTCTCGCGCATCCCGGACTCGGACAAGGACGCCCTCGCCGAAGGCAAGTCCATCACCTCCGCGCTCGCGACCTTGAAGTACGAACTCCAACATAATCGGGTGCTCGGCCCGATTGCGGACGACGGCTTCCCCGACGTGAAGCTCTACAATGACGAGTTGAATGCCAGGGGTCCGCCGACATGGCACAATGTAGAGTGGTTGTTCTCGGAATGTTACCTGTACAGACGCATCGCCACGCTGTTCAGCACGGCGAAAACGAAAGTGTGGAAGGACTTCGACCCGTTCTATCGGCAGAAGATGAAGACGTTCAAGTCCTCGAGGCCCGCTGTGCTGGAGCTTTGTGCGCGGTATCGGCAGATTATTGAGCAGATCCGAGCCTCGAAGAGTGACGCGCCCGTGGCCAGCGACGTCACTGACCCCACGGAGATCGAGGAGGCCGAGAAACTACTGTTTGTCGAAATGGCGGAGATATGCCTCTGGGGGAATGCTACGGATTTGAGCCTTCTGACCAGTCTAAGTTACGAGGAGATCCAGAAGTTGCAGGGCAGCAACGCAAGGAAGGAAAGCGAAAAGAATATCTTGGTGAATGATTTCGACAGCGCGTTCGCTGTCCTGTCAGGGAAATTGAAGGCGAAGCAGGAACCGCGGCGTGTTGACATTGTGCTCGACAACGCGGGCTTCGAATTATTCGTTGACTTGGTTCTTGCGGGATATTTGCTCGCAACGGGCCTGGCAACCGAAGTGGTGCTGCACCCCAAGGATATACCCTGGTTTGTGAGCGACGTTGTGCCCACGGACTTTTCCGCGCTGCTTTCCGCGATGGCGGATCCGAAGACATTCTACGAAAACGCCTCGGACGCGGACGACGAGGCAGCCGCGGGGGAGAAGCCAGCACCGCTGTCGGATGAGGAGGTCGCGAACGTCCAATTCCTCTTTGACCACTGGAGTCACTTGCACGGCGAAGGGAGATTGATCCTTCGGCCGAACCGGTTCTGGACCCACGCCGGAAGTTTCTGGCGCATGCCCAGCGTGGCGCCGGAGTTGATGGAGGATTTGAAGGAGAGCGAGTTGGTGGTGTTCAAGGGTGATTTGAACTATCGAAAGTTGACCGGTGATGTATGGCCATTCTTTCTCCCAACCCCTTCGATCCTTTTACTCTCATCACTGACATGGCTTGGCTCGCTAGGCTGCCTGGCCAGCCACAACCCCCTTCACGGAAGCGATCGGTCCACTTGGACCCTCTTCAGGGCTTCGAGTCCTTGCCCTGCGCACCTGCAAGGCCGACGTCGTGGTCGGATTGCCCAAAGGTAAAGACGAAGAGATCCGCGGCACGGAAGGAGGGGGTGGTGATTCCGGGGCAAGAAAGTGGGCGTGGAGCGGCAAGTGGGCTGTCGTGCAGTTCTCGGACGGGAAGGCTTGAGAGGAGAGAGCAGGTCGAGGTGATGTAGAGTTCTCAGGCCAAGCATATGTAGACGATAGAGAAGTAGAAGGGGTGCACAGAACATGGCCGGGGATCGATTCAAGAGACAGGTAGCCAGAGAGATAGATATCCCACCTTCAACCCGCCTCCGTCCCTACCATCCTCGAAATTCGAAGTCCAGATCAACGCACACCTGCAGTGCAGGACCTTGTGAGTCACCGCCCCACAATCGCCAGACGAGACCACCCACTCCGCTCTGAATCAAAGTCGTTCCGCCATTTGTTGGGGGATCTCTCCATCCCTCCGCCCGTCAAACGAATAGCCCTGCCACAAAATCCATGTTGTGGACCGTTCCAGTTCGTTCGACGACCGGGTTATCGAGTACGAACACTTCCGGACCCCCTAATTACAGTACCTACCTCTCACCCCGTCACCGCTAGTCGTTCTCGTGTTGATGGCTTGATTACTCTGCTGCTGTTCGCACGGGATGACCTTTTCTCCCCCTGGCCGGGGCGCACGTGGTTGCTCTCCCCCCTCCCCCTACCTTATCGGGTATTTACTTACTCGGACGAATCACTCATGACATGTTTACCTGAGCATTCACCACAGGTGAAGCCAAATCTGGTCTGGTACCCGTTTCTAGGGCTCACGGCCTGCGTGTCCATCGCTTCAATGATCAGTGGAATTTACGAATGGCGTTCTGACAAGCGTTTACTGTGTACGAGGTAAGCCAAGAGGTTCAGGTTCTGACGATGCTTGGTTTTTTCGGGTGAAAATGTGAATCTTCCCGTCAATGAACAAGTCCCGAACTCGGCTCATTCCAAGGGCCTTGTGCAGTCTGGAGTATGTCTCTCATTTCTCCTGGATTGAACAGTGTGGTAGATAGTAAGTTCGGGGTCCCTACTCCATATTCCAGACACATATGTAGCTTCTGTATTAGCGTCCGGCGCCAAGCACAAGGCATTTTATTACCGATCGGCCGCTCCTCCGCTTATCAAGCTTGTCTAAACGACAGGACTGCTAATATTATCCTCGGCCGACCTTGAGAGGTACGAGGCGAAAGCCTGACTGGACAAGTCACTGCGCACCACGCAGCTGCCCTGTGATCCTACGGACTACGAGGTGCACGGCGCCCATGTCAATCCCCTTCACGTGACGCGCCAAATATTCGATCGGGAGTGTCCAGTGATTAATTACCCAGAAAAGAGATGCGGCCCCCTCTCCAACTTGGAAGGGCGAAACAACCTGGCGCCAGCATTGCTTACTGCGCACTTCCCTCTGACTGTGCTCAAAAAGTGCGCCTCTACCTCCCGTGTGTCCAAAAGGCTGAAAGGCACAACGCGGTCTGGGCAGTTCCGTACCGTCCTAATGAGGATCACCGCGGCGAGGCAGCTTTAGCAGTGTATCAAACTGTATTCTGCTCCGTACACAGTACGGGTTCGGGAACGCATCCCGCTTCTCTCTCCCTGCCCTCGGCTGTCCGATCCTCCAGCTTGATCCTCGACACGACCGGGTGATCAGACCCATCCATGTATATCCTCACTCTTTGGTCTGTCCACGGTCGGCTAGGTTAGTGTGTAAGCCCCCTCCCCCACGATCCCGTAAGGTACTGCGCACTGCGTCCTACTTGGGTCGTTACGATGCTCGCTTAACTTCCTCCTACATCTCCTCACGGTGAGATCAGATTCCTGGACTGGAAATAGGTACGCTCGTGGCTGCAGATTTCAGGAAGGGAAATGCCCGGTCTGTTCCAAGCGGCCGCTACGGACGCTGGGCTGAATGCGTCTTCAGCTTGTGCCGGTGGGCTTGCGGTATAAGTGCACAGAAAGGTGAGCAATGTGGATATGTATATCTGAGGTCGTGTATGTGTAAGTATTTATGTGCATGAATCCTACTCTCCCAGCCGTTCTACCAGCACAGAAACAGATTCGGAAATTCCAGATCTGACACAGCCACGCAAGCTGTTTCTTAACTAACCGCATCGCCACCATATATCAGCATCACGATCAATATCGACATCGGCATCGGTATCAGTATCCGTCCGCGGACTCGATCCCAGCATCGCCATTTATGTGCAGCCAGAAGCTTCTGTCCAGGGCTTCTTGACTTCTTCTCCCACTTACTCGCTCGCATTCAACCACACTATCCTGCCCATCATGTCTCGCACAACGCACCACGCCGCTCCGACGCGCCATGCCGCTCCGATGCACCACGGTCCCCCTCAGGTGCACCACTTACCCGTTTCCGCGCCTGCGAGTCACCACATGATCGAAGAGGAGCCCGAACCAGCACATCCACTCAGCGAGGCCAACATGGCCAACTCGCATGGCCGGCCCAACAGCAACATCACCGACTTCACCGGCACAAAAGGCTACAGGGGCAACATGCAGAAGAACGGGGTGTCGCGGTTCTTCAACTACGGCAGCCTCAAGGACAGCCGCAAGCAAGGCCAAGTCCGCGGCGCGCTGGACAAGACCACGACCTCGGACCTACACAACGCCTACCACGGCATGGGCGCCAGCGACGCCTCCGGCGCCAACAACCCGAAGCTGACGGCCTTCGGCCACAAGGGCAACGTCTCCCGCGGAGGCGAGCAGACGCAGCACTACACGGTCAAGATGCCCAACGGGGACGGCGCCGGCAGCACAAAGTCCTTCCACGTGTACGATGACGGGGACGCCACCGAGGAGGTCGGCTCCGGGGCCGACAAGCACATCCAACGCTACCCAGGGGAGAACAACTACGCGCTGGAGAATTCGCACGAGTACGGCACGGGCATCAACCATATCCCCAAGGGATATCAGGGCGTGGTGTCGGAGCCGTACGAGGCGCCCTACCCGCAGGGCCATCAGATGGGGTACGGCGGCGACGAGGAGGAGGAAGGAGAGGAGGAAGGGGAAGGGGAAGGGGAAGGAGAAGAAGACCCCAGCATGACGATGATGCACCATGGCATGGCGGGCGGGTATGGTGGGGACGAGGACGAGACGGATGGCGCGGGCATGGATCCAAGTCACCATGAGATGATGGGCGAGGAGGGCGACCCGGAGTACATGGCAGCGCAGCATGGATCGTACTAGCGAGGTGAGGTGGGAGGTTCTTACCGCTTGAGATGTTCAAATTTAAAATGCAAGATGCGCGATACTCTCCACCTGCGAACCCGGTCAATGGGTTTAGGAAGTCGGTGTTGGAAAGTGGAAATTGGAATGCGATAGGATACGACACGACATGAGCTGATATGATATGCACTGATTTGAGTGACGAGTTATATCTCCCAGGAGAATGACTGTCGCTTTGACGACGCCGTCCTAGCTGTTCAAGATTCGCACCGAGCACCGTGAGAGACCAGAGTAAGAAAATATACGGCCCGCCCCATCCCATCCCATCCCATGAAAATAGCATAGCTATGCACTAATGAAATGGTGAGTGAAGATTGTATTTTCCACCGTCGTGCTCGTGGCCGCGCTTGCAGAGACAGAGATATGTCTGGGGCTGCCATCAAGGACGGCTGTGATCGTGGACAGACGTCTAAACCCGGCGTGTCCGTCAATCCCAGCACGACGAATTGTGACCACGTTGAACGTGGGGAATTGAGATTGAGATAGCCGGAGGGCAATCGTTAGAGAACGCGGGCTTTTCTCCTCGAGCAGGTTGGATAGGAGTTGTGAGCTGATGGTGTCGGTAGTATTTGATTTGTCTCATCGAAAAGGCTGGGATGGTTTCTTAATCTAGGATTAGATGATAAAGCATTGCTGTTGTCAATACACTACCTCGGCGAGGCATCTACCTTGCATGCCTTGGAAATACCAATATACCTCGTAATTAAGAAAAGCGGGAAAGGCTGAAGACAGAAGCTGCTTCTTGGATTTCTGGGGATTTTGATGCTGACTTCTGGTCGCCGTGGCTCTCGACTGCCAGAGGGACATTCCCAAGCGTAGAGTCTGCCATTGGGCAGTACTCCGTAGTTGGTCCTCTGAATCCCCCGCCAACAATTGAATAGGTCCGCACCGAATCCGTGATTGATTCTGGTTCCAGCTGTAACCCCTTTCAAGTGATCCGGCCACAGCCGGATGTGCCTGAGACAGGGTGGATCAAGCAGCAAGGCAGTGCAAACTGTAGGAACCTCAGGGGACAGATTCGTGCATAAACGAATTGGCCGCCGGTCGGGTGCATCTCTTGTGCGAAGGTCGAGCGTAGGCTTTCTGGGTCGGAAGAAGAGACAGGCCGGCCATATTCGTGCTTATCATCTCCGTTCCGAGATGTCGTGAACCCCCCGCGGACTCCCAAGAGGTCACTGTGTTTGTAGCAGGGACAGGCTTCGAGCCTGATCCATGTCTGCAACTCAGCAGCTGTCGGCCGTACATTAGCGACTGGAACTTGGGGTTCAGAGATTCACGATCCACGTGTCGCCGCCAAAGACGCGGGCGGGGAGTTGCAAGCACGAATCACGCGTGGCGGTAGGCGAGACGAGGACGAAAGTCCGTCGGTCACTAAACACCATCCTTTCGAATTGCATTTTAATTGTTTCTCACTCGAATCAAATCCCTTCTTGCGTACTCGCTCGCTCGGCCTTTGTAGGACGGTTCATTTCTGTTCTCCCTGTCCTTACTACTACCTGCCCTGGACTTTGGCACAATCTCTTGACTGGATCCTAGCTCTTTTCTCTCTCACTCAGCTTCGTGCGTCACTGAGTTTGGCCGGAGCCTCCTTTTTGCCCCCCGCCAGACTCTCACCTCCTTTCGTCGCTCGTTCGTTCTCAATTACTCTCCACGACCGTTCTCAGGCCGAGGCACGCCCGCCGTCTAATTGGATTACTTCTCACGAGCAGTCCGTCATATATTGTTGAGCGAACGACTCGTCACCTTTGCGGGTGAACGCGCTCTCTCCCAATCCTCATGTCCGCACCAATTCTCGACTTCACAATGCCCGATTATGGCAAAGTCGCGGAGAAGAGACGAGTCTCGTCCTTGACCTCATTCAAGCAGTGGCTGCAGCTGAAAAAGTACCAATATGAAGTCACCTTCTCTCTGTACATGCTCACCCCAACCGAGAAAATCATCTTCAGTACGTTCCTGTTCGCGTGCGCTCGCGATCGTGTTCTTCATAACCCCGACTGACCCCTTGTCTAGACTTGATCCTCTTCCTTCTCGTCTCGCTCCTCATTACGGCCGCGACACTCTACCTCCCCAGCCACATTAGCGTCATCTACCATCGCATGTCTTATTACGTGAACGGCGAAGACACCTACAACACAGCAATGAGCCCTTCAGGAGAAACCGTCCCGTCCCTCGCAATGGAAGGTCTTAGAATCACTTCGGAAGCAATAAAATCAGGGGCAACACCCATGTCACGAGCAGTAAAAGAACTCTGAGCTTCTCATTGATACCCCAATGTGTTTTTCACAGCCGCACACATCTGTGTGGCAATGGCGTTTAGGGATCGAGCTGCTCATAATCGGATATGGTCGCTACGAAACCACATCCCTCAGGCAGAGAGGGAAGCGGTACTAGAAAAATTCTCTATCCGAGCATGATTTCCTACTTAACAGAGGCGAACGGGTTCGTTGTGTCTGAATGGTGTGTACAGCCTTTGTTCGGATTGAACAGGCACAAACCCCGAGCGTGACGCATGCTCTCTATCACTGTTGTGTCCGTCACCTGCCCGAATATGTAATTGAGTCGAGTCTCCAACATTTCCATCGTCTGCCGACATATAATGTACAATAATGTAATACATCAATGATCGAACGAAGCCAGCCTCATCTCGTCAAGAATGATCTTGTGTTTTGAAATGCTCCCAATGCGCCGTCGCCATGCATATTTACTCAGTCACTTACTCCCCATCTTATGCGTCGTAGTGTATAACTCCGAGTATGCCTCGCTCCACCTTGTCTCACCCATCTAGCACTGACCAAGCCCTCACGCACGTCTGATAGTAGGCATGTCGGCAGGCAGGGAGGTAGGCAGGTAAGGGCAAGGGTCCATCGATTCAAATCCGACCGGTCAACCCACGAGTCGGTACGGGACACAATTCACGCCACCGAGTCCGAGTCCAAGTCCCCCACGGCCGCGGGCACGGCCACGGCCAACTTTTCCCTCTCCCGCTCCCGCTCCCGATCTTTCCTCTCCCTCATCAACCGCTGATGCCTCTCGATCTCGGCCTTGATCTCCTCCCTCTCGTACGGGATCCTGTGACTCTGTTCCTGGCTGGGCCAGAACCCGGGCACGGAGAAGCGGTTCTCCAGGTTCGTGCCGAAGTAGTACATGTATCCTATCGGGAAGGAGAGGTAGAGGCCGAACTGGACGGACGGTACGTTAGTATGTACACAAGTAGTATATGGTAGTATAGACATAGACATCTGCGTAGGTACGGATATAGAGAGGAAGTTGTGTTTTTACGCACCTTGAAGATCTCGAGGTTCGTGCCCCGGAGGGTGCGTTCGATGAATTTGCGCACCATGGTTAGAGGTCCCGGGGGCTGTCTTATCGCGACATGACTTTTAATCGATGGGAACGCGGCGATAGGGTACGATAGCAAAGGACGAGCGGTGCTTGGGTCCAAACACAATTGCGGCTTGTGCTGTGCCGTGCTGTGCAGTGCAGTGCTGTATTGTAGCTGCCGTGACTTTTTGTTGGAGCTTTAACTTGGGGCGTGCTTGAGGCCCCGAAGTGGCATGACTGAGATCCGCATTCGGAGCGTTTTGATTGGTGCTTCGTTCCGGGCGGCTCGTGTTCAATATCCAGCCTCACGCAGTTCGCAGTGCATACGGACAAGGTTGCGTGAGGTTCGGCCTTCCCTCTCTCTCATATGTACAGGGCTGTATGTAAAGTGCTGCCTGCATCATCTATGATTGTGTACTCCATAGCCTCCTATCGTAATCTGTACAACAACGTCTAATTTCCTTCTCCCTCCCTCTCCTCCATTTGTCTCTTCTTCTTGTCCTCCTTCTCCCTCTTCTTCGCCCTCCACTTCATTCCATGGATGTACGGTAAGATCAATATCGGTAGCACCGCCAACTCAATCAGCCCGACCAGAGTAAAGGTCCAGCCATTACCCATTGCCTCGATCATGGGATTCGCAACGGCACTAGCTCCCGCACCCAGGAGACATCTCGCGAGGTTGGTCGCCGCGCTCGCCGTCGCGGGTCTAGACCGATGGAGATCGATGATCAAGACACTCAAGGGGTTGAACCCGGCAAGCATGGTGTACCCTATCAACCCCAGCAAGATGATCGGGCCTGCAACGTGAACTTTTGCCTCTAGCAGCCAGCCGTAGATGATGATGAAGATCGCACCGGAGATCAGAAAGGGGAACCCCGCTTGCAGCCTCGCTCGCTCGACCGGCATCTTCAGCAAGTCGGTTTGTTTCTTGCGGTCGACTTCCAGTCCTGCCTTGACGGCGTGGCGCTTGAAGTTCCAATCCAAGGAGCGGGAATTGGTAAGGGCCGCGAAGATGGTGCCCACGGCCTGGGGCAGGAAGAGTAAGCCTTGTAACGTGCTGCTTAGGCCGTAGATATTGTGGAACTGGACGGTCAAGGTGGTCGAGACGACGTAGAAGCCCGAGTAGATGACGCTCAGGTAGAAGAGGACGATGGCCGTCTCCAGTTCGAGACAGATCAAGAGAGGACCAAAAATGTCCCATTTCTGGCCACTGGATCTTCGGGCCTTCTGCTTCTCCCGCTCTGCATACGTGGTGTCCCCTTCAGTCTTCTCTTCACGTCCCCGTCGCTTCCGCCTCGAAATGTCTGTCAGGCATCTGTTCCACTTTGGCGGTGCCAGCGTGCCATCGCCGACCACTGCCCTGCATGTCTCTGGGAAGAAGAGCGCCAAAGGCACAATGTAAACGCCCCCGAGGATCAACAGGAACCAAAACACAGCATGCCATCCAAGGTGTTGAGCCAGCGCGCCTCCCGCTATAGGTGCGATGCTCGGTGCCAGAATGCCCGCAAGACTCGTGATGGCGATGTACTTGCCCCTCTCCGCGCTAGTCACAATGTCGGCGATCGTGCCTTGCATCAGCGTCACGAGCCCAGAGCTTCCAGCGCTTTGCAAACATCTCAATACCAGCAGCCCGGCGTAGGTGTTGTTGAGGGCCAAGCCTAGATTTGCAGCCATAAAGACCAAGAATCCCAGAAGGTAGGCCGGTCGACGACCGTAGTCGTCGGCAATAGCTGAGGTAAGCGAGGGCGAGACGCCCTGGAATATCATATACGTTGTTATAGTCAGGCCGACGTCGGAGATGGATACATTGAGAGCGTGGCTGATGATGTCGATCGCTGGAAAGTAGATGTTGGTGGTAAAGGGGCTGAAACTTCCGCCTAATGTAGCAACGAGGACAATGATGGCCTTCTGTCTGGAGTTGAAGGATGTGTAGGGACGGTCATTTGTCGCAGTTCGTTCGAGGGTCGTTGCCGGTTCGTTTTTGACCTCGAGCAGTTCGTTGCGAAGTTCTTCATTTATTCGAGGTTGGACAGTATCATTGTGAACATCCACTTCCGTTCTCATTGCCGCGGTATCATTTTTGTCGACATCTTCAATGGCCGTGTCTTTGGTAGCCATCGGGGATGCGGTCTATGTTTCGGCAGCTTTCCGCCGATCGCAGAGCTTGTGAAGCATAAAGATTTGGCAAAGACGAGTCACGAGTGGTGTGGCCGATTGAGCAAACATCTCTACCTGCAGCAGCACATTGTTATTTGAGAACACAGTTATAGAAAATAGCGTTCGGACGCCCGCCCGTTGGGATCAATCTCGCTGTCGAGATCGACTGTGTTTCGATTGGCGGCATGACTGTGGGGTACCTGATACGGGCCGGTAACGGGCAGTTGTCGGCTTCTGGAGTGGAGATAAAGCACAATGACACCATTTCCGGCCATTAGGTGGTATCAAGAACTGCGTTGAGTGGTCGTGAGCCTGCCGGTTTCGTCGCACTGTCGTTTGAGGCGTCATTACGAGCTGGATTCTTTCTTCGCATCCCAAGGAAATGTGAGCTCCATCAACCTGGCATCCTGATGTGTCGTAGTACTAGCTGGGATGGTATTGCGCGCCTCCTTTTGTTCGGTAACATTGCCCGATAACTGCCCATGGGCCCTGCACTCTGTCTTCGGAGAGAACCTTGCGACAAGCCAATTCAAGTCGTTTTCATGCGGCCGCGGCCATTTGGCATAGTAAACCCACTTTTGTTCCTCCTTATCCCACTTGCGATTGGGCACGAAAGCCTCGACCGAATAATAATTGTCACGCATGTAAATAGGTTGATAGCTAGGAGGACCGCTTCTTTCAAGGAAGTCGTCAGTCCCGGCCGCGGCCTCGGCGTCGGTGAGATGATACGTTCGTGGTTTAGGTACACTCGTCTTCTCTCCCTTTTTCCTCCAGTTGCCGGACCGAACGATGGTGCGAGTTGTAGTATCGAGGTGTAGCTGCAGGATCCGCGCGTAGTTAAGCGGGCTTTTCATCGCCTTTGTGACAATAGCAGCGTGTCGCTGCAGCAAGTTAACGTTCCATTCAGGATTTGTCCCCCGAGGTATTATCGGAATCGGCACTCGGGTTGCAAAGTTTTGCTGCCAGTGCGCAAGGTCGAGAATGATATTCAGGTTGTTCCAGGCAAGAACGCAGCTCATGCAGGTGCAGGTATACGAGGGGTCGATGTGTTTGATGTGCTGGTATGGATTCTTGTGGATCCTCAACCGCTCCTGCCACTGCTCACTCATCAACGCTGGCCGGGCCACTGAAGGCAACGTCTCCAACGGTACCGGCAAAGGAAAGCACTGTTTCAACACCCAGTAGCGACGTCTCATGATGTCGTCGGCGATGGATCGCTCGTTATCTATAATTAAAGCACGCATCGACTTGTTGAGGTGAAGCATGGTGAGAACGTCGCATGGCTCTAGGAAGCCCAAAATCAACAGCAGGAGTTCTTGCGGGAAGTCCAGAAGAGACTGGATCTCCGAGTGGACCTTTCGTGCCTGCTTCTTCTGCTGCCGTCTCTGAAGCCGAGCTGTCTTCTTGGAGTGCTTAGCCAGTGCAGCTGTGGTGTCGATTAGAGGCTCCTCTTCCACGGGCACTTTGCGTCGCCGTCGCGCAGAATTGCTCACATAGTGAATTGGGAGCTCGTTCGACCCGCCGGTTACTCGTCCATCCAGGCCATTGGCGAGAGCATCAGCTACTGGTCCAGCCGAAGCTTGCGGAAATTGAGTCTCCAATGACTCATGATAATGTGACTCTCCGAGATTTTGGTTTGGAGCCAGTTCAACCTGGTTACCCAGTTGGTCTTGCCCTTCCGACTCCGGCAACATGATTGACAATTTGCCTCGAAAAGCTTGTCCAGACCAGTCCAGCCGTGCCAAATCAAATGAATTTGAATGGTGGTGGGACAGAAGTCGAAAGAGAAAAAGATCAAGCATACAGATCGCCACAGTCCAAGGCTGCTAGCGTGGTTGGCACCGAGTTGGGCGCCTCAAGCGGCCTTAGGTAAGCCTAGCAGTACTCGTAGGTGCACCGAAAGTGCTGGTGTGGTGCCTAATCTCCTGCGGTGCCTAGGCCTTGGCGCCCCCATCACCTACGTAGGCGGCTCTGCGGCCCCGCGATTTGCGCCGAGGCGCCCGCACGACACGGCGACCATGAAACTCGCCTCCATCTCAAATCAGAAGCCTACGTATATCTCCAGCCCGTCCTGATTGACATCGGGGAATTCGACTCTTCAAACTTGCCAGCAGAGAACATATATGCGATCACGTCATGTTAGATATTATAAAAAGAAGGTCAACGTAAAATGGTGTGTTGTGCCGCAACTAGCCTGCGACATCAAGCGATCCAGTCTTCCCAGAGTGCAAGGACGCATCCACGGCACTCATTACGCCAGTCGAAGTATGAACGGATTTGTATGGTGTTGACCTCGACTGTAATATCCGCAGGACAGTAACCCCCTGGATGTCCTGGACAGGATCGCCACCTAATCGCACCTGCTGTGGCAAGGCGTGGACGGCTTGTTATAATATAGCTTCCCATGCCCATACAGAGCACTTCTCGTTCGCTACTCTCTCGGTGAGTCGCTAACTCGTCTACCCGCCTACCACAATGGCATAATTTTCTTCCACCATCTCTTTGGTTGTCCCTCGTTCTCAAAACTATCAACCCAGTTGCGGAACAGGACATTCTCTTGGAAGAGTACGACCATCATCAGGGCGACAATGAAAAGCGCGAACCCGCAGGTCGAGAAGACCAAGATTTCCTGGATCCTGAAAGGCTGGTCCGTCACGCTGTACCATATCCAAAGCGGGATCATGGTGGCGGCCATGACAAAAACGAGGACAGCAGGCACGCCAAAGTAGAGAATTCTCGACAACGTCCATGGTGCGAGGGAGTGCTTCTTTCTCCTCAGCTTTGCTTGGTACCATTGCTCGCGGTCGCATCGGAGGAGGACATTCGGTCCTGCGTGATTGGCTCGCAGATGGCACGTTTGTTTTTCGGTGCCAAATCTGTAAGACAATGAGGACAGAAAGTCGGCTTCGACGGTGGAGTCTGCGCAGATCTTAGTCACAAGAAGGGCGCATCCTATCCCGCTAATATATGCCGTCTCACTGTCGCCGGATTGGACTTCATTCCTGGGGAGCAAGATGCAGATTTGCGCGTTGTTTCCCGCATGTTGCACGACTGCGTCGTGATCATGCAGGGTGATCTGGAATGTAATCTGGTGAAGGTCAGGTCTGGCCGACAAGTCTTCGTGGTCGAACTCGAACGAGAATGACCGGGGAGGTGTCGTAGGGAATGATAAGAGGAATTTGAGGTTCAAGCTCCTGGGAAACACGATTCCGCCTCGTGCAAAGGCAAAGGTCCCGTCGGGGTCTCGTATAACGCCTTGGACTCTGGTGGGAATCCACCTCATTGGCGCCGGTGCTGAAGCAGATCGCGGGAGATCGCGGAAGAAGAAAGACGCCGGGATTTTTGGCAGCTCTTTCATCATTGCTGGAAGCCGATCGCGGTCCTGGAGAGCCATGATTTCCCTGCCGCTGTAGCCGAGCAGCGTCGCCATGATTCCCCAAACATCCTCTGGCCACGATGTGGACCTAGCAGACAATGAGTTCCAGACCAAGGCGAATGCGACGTATTCTGACACCACCGCCTGTGAAGCAATCCATGCAACGTTGAACGGGCTGAATGCAGCGTGCCGCAGGTCCCGAAACAAGCTTCGGGAAGGCATATCAAGCACTTTGACGGCTTTGTTGTACTCTTCGAAATCTTCATACCGAACGACCCTGTCACCTACACAGAACAGCGCGATCGATTTCTGAGCAAGCGACATCTCACTGAAAGTCCAGCAACGCGTCATCCAGCCCGAAGACGCAACCCTTGCCATGACTTCTGTGGTCGGCATATCGCTGTCCTTGACATCGGTCAAGGATTTGTCGACGATCAGAACAGCTTCCGCTGCTGCGAAGACGGAGTCTGTGGATATTCGTTAGCTTGTGAGAATGTCGAGAGAGCGAAGATTGTGCAGGCCTGGGAAAAGGTAGCGACTTTCTCGCGGAGATATACCCACAGATGCGCGATATTGCCTGCCTCCTGAGTTCCTGCGAGTCTGCGTGAAGAACTGACGGAATGCAAAAGATGTCCAACCAGATATCGAATGATTTGGGCCCCTTGAAGACGTGACGGGCCAAGAACGGAGCAATTGGGAGGAAAGCAAACAGCCTTTCTGCTTGCACATCCACACGAGCCTTCTCCAGGTAGGACGCGAGTTTGAGAAATTGACATCTGAAGACCTTGTTTTGCTTCGGGATGACGATACCATCAGCCCAAACGTGGCTGAAGGCGATGTGCCGTTTGACGCCTTTGGCACTGATCACTTTAAAGGTCGGCTGGCCATCATCTGAGACCTTACATCTTATCAAAGGAATGCCCCCGCCTCTGAGTATCGTTTTAACTTGCTCAATATCCGGTCCCACGGCTTCGCAGCGGCAATCGTTAGTCACATGTTGAGCCTGATGATCAACTGGGTCCACGTCGCGCGCAATGCATTTGATGGCATCGGCGCAACGCTCATGGTCAAGCTGAGCAGGAATTCTTTGAAGCAGGCACGTCATTGTCCAGACTGTTGTGAGATGATATGTGCCGAGGAGCCTGAGGATTTCGTGGGGACACCAGCCATATTCAGTCATGAGCAAGGCCAGAGGGCGATAGGATGCGGGTAGACGCGGCCACTTAATGACATCAATCGAGATCCGACAGTCTTCATTCAGATTTCCAGCACCCACATCGCCAGCCCACAGCATTCCCCAGATCGAGGATATGAGAAGGCGTATAGAGGAAAGGACTAGCATATGTTGCTCAGTGAGAGACACTCCGTAGTGATCGACACGGTCGCAGAATCGCCAGCCTGCTGTAGTTGACTGTTTGATGCGTTCGATCTCTGCGGTCCTGGCTTGTTTGGACAGTTTCGAAACACAGCCGCGCCACTCTGACATGAGGCCTTTCAGTTTGGCGGAGTTGATTTTCCGCTCACCCGTCGAAGCATAAACAGCAATGAAGTCTTCGGGATTCACCGACGCGCCGAATGTGTCGCGAATGAGGCCGAAGTAAAGCCAAGCTTGTATCCTTGAAAAGTAGAGATCAGCATCGTCCAGATCCTCCAGCTCATCTAAGTTCAGAGAATGATCGCCATCATTATTCACGATCTTGCGAGACACAGCGTAGGCGTAGAAGTCATCCCCAGCCTCGCCCACTTCACCAAGGAACGGGATATCGAAGTACCCAAAGCCCAGGACTGGACGCGAAGGGCGTTGCCTGTCGATTGGGATGGGTAGGTGATCCATCGGGTCGGTATCGAAGGTTCATCTCGTGCCGTAAGGTCAATTGAAAAGTGTCAGTAGGCGAAGCGATGTGGTCTTTGTACTTGCAGTTGCCTAGCTTTGAAGGGGCCAAATCTGAAACCGGTTGAGCGTCGGGTGGTCAGGTCCAGCCTTACTTCTAGCAAGACGGCCTCAAGAATATCTGGCATATTCAGACTTGCGGACGAGACGAGAATATGGAATAGGCGTGTTAGCAAGGAAGTGAAAAGCGTAAAATATCAATGTCAAGATTTCCGCCACCAGTATAGGATTCGTGGTGCGCGCGGACAACAAGGAGAGATGTAGGCGCCCGAGATGAGGCTCTCCTCACGAATGTGCGGCTGGTTGGCTCGTGGTGGCCCCGAGGGCGCAGCATGACAGCACAGCACAGCCCATGCCGAATCGTGGGATCTTCATGAAGCACACGCGCCGATCTGCTCAAAGATCCTTCTCCTGTTGCTCTGTCGTTCATTCGGCTCGAGACGCGTCAGATGTCATGGGACGAAAATGCACACTGAGAAGCTAACTAACAGCCGACTGTCTTCGGTGCAGTTACAAGTCTGAGAGGTGATGAGAATTTGTGGAAGAGGTAGAGAGGTACAAGTGGCAGCAGTAGAAGCCAAGTACGGATGAACTGGTCAAAGATCTTATCCGACAAAACTGCGCCGGCGGTCAAACCTTCTACCAGAACCAGAACGACCAGGCTTGTAAATCATGAATCATGTTGCGCCATGGCCACCATTCATTACTGTACAATCATAAGAGTAAAAGCAGGACACTATCCGTCCCGAGTATAGTTACAAAGTCGCTCCAAATCGCTAGATGGACATGACGGAGAAATCCTCCCCACCGGCTGCGTCGCCATCGGCTGCTCGCTCACTCACAGGTGCAACCGATTCTTCAAGCCGTGAAACGCCATGCCAGGGTGCCAACTCTCCCTCCTTTCCTGGGACGCAGCGGAACTCCTCCTCCGCTCGGCATCTTGGTTCACAACGCTGTCGTTGCGCGAAGCAGAGACGGTGTTTTCATTCCCGGCTTCGGGGCGATGGAAAAGATGACGGGGAGGAGGCACGTCGTAGATACGGCCTGGAGTTTGGGGCTCGTCGGTGGGGAGGAGGAAGTCGGGGATGTATTTCTTAAGTGCTACCATGGTGAGTGTTTTGTTGGTTGGTGTTGTTTGGTTTGGACTGTTTGTGTCGTTTATGTTGTTTGTTGAATTTGTTGAGTTTGTTTGTCACTTGACTTGTCCCCTGCTTTGTAGATACCGCTTCTTCTGGTCTGTTGTTGGGTTATTGAACACCGGATGCTTATGACTGTGGTGGAAGTTGGATGTATCGAATTCATGCTGGAGAACAAACCCTCAAACCCGGTCGCACCATCCCCATATATACATCAGATGCCGACAAGCCTTGAGAAAAGTCGAGCGAGGCTCTGTTCGCGCATTGCGTCATAAGTCGCGCGCTTCACACCCTGCCTGACGCGCCGAAAACCACGCATATGCGAGAAAAGAGCAGCAACCAAACCCATGTGAGTTCGGTAAGCGGATTGGATGAATCAGCTTGGGCTCAGGACAAGTTGGCCATCGGCCTAAGTCAGGTATGTATGTACTGTGTACGGAGTACTCCGTACCTTGCGGGAATTTCTCAGCTCCCAGAAACCCCGTTTTAGAGCCTTGGGTCATATATTTCCGGCTGCCGAAGCTTGCGCATCATTGGGTGCTGCATCTGTTTTTCTACGACTTGACGAAAGGTCGCGCATGTGGTTCGATCGGTGTAGTCTACGTACAAAGAAATCCCATACGGACAGAGAGATGCGGCCGGTCAGATTCCACATCGGTGTAAAGATACAGTCGAGAAGTTGCAATGCGACTGAGGATAAGATTGTTCATGCGACACAGCGCATTAGAGTCAACAAGAACACCTATCGCAAGGAAACCCCCGTTCCTCATTCTACAAGACGTATTCACGTCAGCACCACCTTTATTCCTTCAAGAACTTGATCAACACATCAAAGTACTCCTCCCTCGCCTCCAACCATGGTAGGTGCCCACACTCGTCCAACAACACCAGCGTACTGTCCCTCACCCCCTTCGCAACAGCCTCACTAACTTCCGGTCCACAACACCGGTCCTGCCTTCCCGTAAGCACCAATGTCTTGGCTTCGATCTTCCCCAGCTCCCTCTCCATGATCCAGCCGTCCTCCTGCTCGCTCCCGTGTCTCGCCCCTCTCGCCCAGATACTCGGCTTCCCAGTCCATATGTCCTTTAGTTTCGGCACATATGGCTCCGGCTTGTAGAAATACATGTGGAACACGTCGAGCATGAACTGCCTAAACGCATCGTCGTCCTGGGGATCCGTAGCCTCGAAAATGCGGCTAAATTCCACGAACCAAGACATGTCCTTGCGCTGGTAACCAAGCAGGTTCGTGCAGATCGGAATGAGCCGCCGGACGTGCGAAGGGTAGTACATGGCGTAGGCGAGGGCGAGGACGCCGCCGTCAGAATGGCCGGCTACATCCAATTGCTCTATGCTGAGCTGTTTGCGGAACTCTTCAATGTCGGACGCGGTGTACCGGGAGAGCATGAGGGAGGCGGACGCCGGGCGTTCGGACCCGTCGCAGCCTCGAGGGGAGAGGTAGATGACGGTGAAGTGCTCTTCGAGGGGTTGGTGTGAGGCTGCGTAGATGCTGCGATTCATGCCCCAGCCCGGGGTGACAAATAGGAGCACTGGACCAGAGCCTTGGACGGTGTAGTGGATGGAGAGGTCGTTGAGGCTGACTTTGTGTTCGCCAGGTACGAGAAGGGAAGATACAGTCGACATGACTGTTGCGTTATGGTTTTTCTGAGGCAGTGTGGCGATGTCAACGCTGGCGGAGGCACGCTTGCTTTAGAGGTAAATGGTCGCCAAACAGGAAAGATCATAGAAACTGTTCGATGCTCTGACCAAGTGTGTTTCTCACGGGATGTAGATATGGATAAGCCATATCATGGATAAAGTCACGGTTAAAGGGCCCGGTCATCAGAATGTTGTACGGTTACAACCATGGAGGTCGCCTTGATGAGGCTCAGGATGCGAGATACCTTACAAGGAAGTACCCTGCCGAGTTTGGAGGCAGCACAGTCAGAGCTTGGACTCTCTCGGACATGGACGTCCCCACTTGCAGTTGATACTTTTTGAATCATGACGCTTCCATGCTATTTCTCTGCGCGTGTCAGTAATACGGAGATCAGTCAATGGCCTTGGTTGGGCAGCTTAGGGGCCTGGGGGGTGGTAGTCCGAGCGGCGAACTGTATGGAGGTGCCGTGGCTATCGTGTGGGAGGGAGGGAGGATGTAGCTTCATCGAGTAATTACGTGGAACGCCGTTTCTGTTCGAGCACCACCTAATGGGTGCCTAAGTACCGGCGATGGGGTACGTGAACGTCAGATGGAACGATAGATTTGCCAGATTGGTAGACGGCTGTACTTGGCAAGCTCGCGTACACCTCATCGCGCAATGCTACGTGATGCCGCTTTCAGAACTAGGTCCTTCTGTTATACCGTGAAGACTGCATCCACCTGCATTAGCCATCACACGTCGCTTGCAAAAGGCGTCTCCAAGCCACGATTTGAGAAGAGCCAGGATGCCCCAGGTACCAGTGTGGGCCTCCTACTCTAGTAACATTAGCAACGCAAACAATCGTAAAACCACCTTCGGGGACCGAGGCCCTCAATGTTATGTTCCAGGTGGCTCGAGCCGATCCTTCGGTAGCTCTGCTAGACGTGACCCAGCGCGAGAGTCACAAAGTGTATGCCGGACGTGGACATCAATGAAGCTAAAGCCAAGTCGTTTCTGGCCAAATCTACCTTTCTGTACCAGTCCCAGAAGTCTTTCGGCTGGAACAGAAGAGAGCCAAGCGGTAGATATGAGGAGGGAGACGAACAAGAGGCGGTCCCCTCTTTGGCGAACCCGAGTTGCACAACTTTCTCTGAGAGAATGCAGTCTCCAAGTACGAGTAAAGTAATAAAGAATCTGTCAACGAGAATTGCCAAGACATGACGTCATAGGTAGGTGTAAAGAGGTGTGATGCCCTCAGCCTTGCGAACTGTCGTCGTCAAACGTCGAGTTCGGACTGAGCATGACCGACTTCACTGAGCCTCGTCTCGCCGGAGCTTTCTCATGCGCGTACATGATAACAATAGCAAGTGATGTGCCTCACCGTCGGCCTGCGCGATGACCATCACTTTGCTTGGCGTGTCTCCCCGTGCAGTGAAGCGAGTGTTCGCTGCCACACCCGAAGCTCACCTCCAGGGCCGGCACAATCTGCGCGACAGCACTTCACTACCGTCTCCCCAGCCTCCTTCTTCCAGCGACGGCGACATATATTGCAATCTCAGAAAGTCACTCAACAATCAGGGCCGCGCAGTCTCTGGTCGAGTCGGTAGCTTTACATCCATCATCCACCCGGTTGGAGATGTTGTGTTCGCAGCCGTTCTCCCACGCCCTTTTTTGTTCCTTTGTGATTCATCCTCCTCCGCGATTTATGATAGGAGCCAGCCTAGCAGACAGAACTGACAACTCGGGTGAATTCGATCTCCGGAGAGGCGACTTGGACCTTTACGACAGATTAGCCCCAGCGTCGGGGTGGTCTGCGAGATATAGGTATATGTCTATACTTATTAAGTCATGTATGTCTCATACCGTCATATCAATCCAGTCGGACAATTCTCTGCATTCGGAACTAGTGAGATCTTGAAAACCCGACACAGAGGAAAAGACCAAAGCATGCGGGGCCAGAATTCGACGTTAAGTCCAGGCACGGAAACAAACCCTTCGAGTCGTTCCCTCTTCTTGAGGAGGCCCAGCTTCGTGGCATCCACGCCCTGCAAGGCCCCCCTGGACGGCCTGGAGGGGTCGAAGGTGATGCAATCATCAACGGCCGTCCTATAGCCACTGGTCCTTGAGCTCCTGGAAAATGTCCTGGGTGAAGCCTTGGGCAAGATCGTCCAGGGTACGCATTCCGACCGCCTGATGTTCCAAGAAAAGAGCTCATGGAATCTGAGCCAGCGAATGCGCATTCTACTCGCTGGATCTCGTGGGTGTCCTGAAGAGAACGGTTTATCGAGGGCCTACTAGAGTTTACATCCAAGTTACAACTTGAACAGCGTGGGTCCTGTTACCGGCTTGCGCTATGACGCCGTTCCATCGGCACCAAACAGCCTGTCGGCAATGGTCTCGCTCTCTTCAATAGCCCGTATTGTTCCGGTTTCCGAATTAGTTGATGTTAGCAGAACCGAACATCGTTTCATCAGCGGTGAAAAACGGACGGAAAGTCATCGAGACTTGGCTGTTGGTAAGATACATGCCCGCCACTCAACTTGGCGCTGTAAGAAGCATAAGTGAGAATTATTTCCCGCGGTCCTTCGCCCGAACCATGAAATGGTGTGATCGTCTTGACGTCTTGCCTAAGCCCAGTCGTGGTTATCGCTTACAGGAGTAAACTATGTAGCACCGCGGTCTGGATGTACTCGTATTTTCTGTTAGAGGCCCGCCCCCGCCCCCGCCTCCGCCCCCCTCAACCCCCTGTTGAACTCGGTCCTAGGCAGTTGCATTCTATGATGGAGCAGATTCGTTCCATCTATCGTCGACTCACCATGATATATATTGAGATAACTCACCATAGATTCCTCCGCCATGTGAGGCACAAACCACTTGTTCCTGGTTGTCCATCCTGACTGCTACGCTCTCATCCTCTCCAGAAGAGTACCTATCCAACATGGTGCACGTATCAGTCGAAACACGGGGAATCTATTGGGGTATACCTACTTACCCTTCAACTCTGACAGGGTTGAACGCACTGGTCTTCGGAGCGAATGGCATCTCTGGTAACTACATGGTGCGAGCTCTCTCTCGCGCCCCAGAGAGATGGAACCAGGTCGTGGCTTTGTCTCGCCGCCCGCCGGCTGCAAGTCAAGGTTCCTTCGAGAATGCTCGGCACGTCCAAGCAGATCTTCTACAGGACCCAAAGGACCTCGCTCAGATACTGAAAAATGAACGTATTCAAGCGTGAGTGGTCGATGACCGATCGAAGCCAGAGGGATTTGTCGCTGACAGTGAGCAGCGACGTCGTCTTCTTCTTCGCATACATGCAACCGGCCCCAAAGGAAGGCGCGTCGTTATGGTCCAACGCCGAAGAACTTTGCAAAGTCAACGGTCAGTGTCGATGGTTCACAGAAATGGGATATTGAGAAGCCCATCGGCGATCTCAACAGTGCTAATTCGGTTATCCTATCTTACAGGTCAACTACTTCAAAATTGTTTCGATGCCCTCGAGTTGGCATCTATTCGACCAAGACGATTCCTGCTCCAAACCGGTGCAAAATACTACGGTGGTGGGCTTGCTATGCCTGCGCTCGAGTCTGATCCACGAGTTGCAGAGCCCAATTTCTACTATGTGCAAGAGGACCTCTTGTCCGAATACTCTCGGAGAACCGGCGTCGAATGGAACGTCGTACGGCCTGCATTCATCATCGGTGCAGTTGAAGACGCTGCTATGAATTCCGTCTACCCGTTGGCGGTGTACGCAGCCGTGCAAAAACACAAAGGCGAGAAACTCGTTTGGCCCGCTGACATGGCCGCCTGGGAGAGGGAGGTGGTCCAGTCAAGTGCATGGCTCAATAGCTACTTGTCGGAATTCTTGACTCTGAACAAGGATGCAGGAAACCAGGCGTTCAACGCTGCAGATTCTTGTTATTTCACCTACGGCAGGTTGTGGTTGGAGCTGGCGGGTTGGTATGGGATCGACTACACGTTGCCAGACGTCGGCACCGAAGGATTTCAAGAGGTTCCGATGGAGTTCAAGAAAATCTTGAGGTAACTTCCCGACCCACTCCCCCTAGAACATCTTGGGTGCGCTGACAAGAGACAGTTTTGCTCCGACGACGATTCTCAGATTCAAATTTAGCTTTGTTCAGTGGGCGCAGAGACCGGAGAACAAAACAGCTTGGGAAGAACTCACGAAGATACACGGCTTGAAAGGCAACCCGTTTGGAGACAACCTACAACGAATCTTCGAGTTTCTGGACTTTGCTGTCTTGCCTCCATTTCCTGTCACGTTGAGTGTGACAAAGGCAAGAAAGCTGGGCTGGAATGGATCTGTTGATCCGATCTTGTCTCATCGGGAGGTCATTGAGGAATTTGCCGCTATGAAAATGATCCCACCATTGAATTAGGCAGAAGAACTTATTGAAGAGCCTCCGCATAGTACCCCTGGATGTGCTCAGGCATGCTTGAAGAAATTCTTGACACGAGAAATGGGATATTTTGGAAATTAGCATTGTCAATGTTCATCCTAGCCCAAGACCTGAATCTGTACCTTGAATGCAAAATGCAGTATCGGTGTTACACACGATCAACCTCGGGACGCTGTCATCACTACAGTATCGGTTGCTTGTATCAAAACTGTTTGAAGAATGCGGAAGCATGGCTGTCTGGCTGGCTGTCTTTCAACCGAGTTTCATTTTATGCCCTGCACTCTTCCCCTTTTCAAATACTACGTTGACCCCCATCACTAACCTCCACACTCTCCATCGACAGGAAAGCACGTTGTGGCAATGAGGTCCTGTGAGTCAGCAAGAGCGCTATATGTGTGTGGCTCGAATTGTCGCATGCTATGGGGTTGCTCAGTGGAGCCGCAGTATCTTCAATGACCTTTTCCCCGGAGATGCGCTCTCATTTTCAGGTCAAGGTTCTGTCAAATATCCTGAGATATAGTTTGAGATCACTCATACATGGCTGGTCGAATTGAATGGGAGCATCGTTGTCGCCGACTTTCGGACTTTCATCAAGTTGGCCGGGTTTCTTGCTTTCGAACATGACCTGTCCGAGGAGCCAGAATTGTAAGGCCTCTTTCATGAAGCCAGTCTGTCTCCACCTCTCCATTCCCGCAGCATCATTTCCCGTGGCTTGAGCAGGCGTTCCAAAAGCTTCTCGAAATCTCAATAACTCACGCAGCGTCCATATTCTCCTCCAGTTGCGTGAGAAATTTGCGACAGACCGTGTCTGCTCAAATGGCAGAATAGAATTTCTGATGTAGAAGACCGTCGAGTGAAATGCTGACTCCATAATTAGCAGCGCTCACAAGGGCATCTCATTGAAGGTCAACCGAGCATACCAGATGTGAGCACATATAGATTTAAATCGCCGAATTGTGCGAACATTTGCTGTGTATGAAAGTCAAGGTCGGCTCCGCTCAAAATTTTGAATGCGCCAGCAATGGACATGCGCCGTCCTTTCCACAATGGGTGTGACATCCAGGCAAGGAGATGGCGGAGACATTCGGACTCGGTGGTCGCCTGAAAACAGGCTTCGGGGCAGACGAGGTCTGTCTGTATCTCTGAGACCATCACCCTGGGAATCGTGTTGTAAAGGATGACAAAGGCGCTGTCAAGCACAATCATATACACGAGAGTTCTGGAGTCAACACTCAGCCCCTGTCGTCGGTCTGGACGATGACTGCAGAATTTCATACCGAACGAGCTCTTCTTTCAAGATGAACTCCTGCCAACTGAATGTGTCCCTTGTGACGTCGTCGAGATTTTCGTGTCGACCATTCTGGAAACCGAGTTCACGCGCCATCTCACGACATATTAGCGCAGAACTTATGGATCGGCACAACTTACAGCAACAACTTCATTGAATCGGCACCGTCTTGCTCTTCGTTTTGCCATGGTGTTTCCCTCAAATGTCTGATAGATGCACATAGCGTGCCCAGCTTGCAGCGCTCGCAGGCGTCTTTCTAAACACGCCGCATTCAAGGCGGAGAAGACAGTGGCACTGCCGAAATATTCGTCTCCGAACACCAGCTTTTCGACAGCGTCGGCCCAATAACGGGCACGCTCTCTCGTAGTGGCATGTGGAGAATAACTGGCGCCAAGGAGTACCATGGCAGCGACAAGAGCGGCCGGTGCAGTCGAGATGCGGAATGTCGTTTTATGTATGACCGGCCAGTGGATGTACCATGTGTTCCAGTATTCTTCCGTGAATTTCTTTAGGCTGCTCGGTCCAAACAAAGCAAAACAATCATTTTGGAGCGAAGAACTCCATCGGCGTGGGTATGTAGACTGCGATAAGGGCTTCTGAGATATTCCATCCCTCAGCCTCGTTACTATCTCGTTGCTGACCCACAAGCAATCGTCAGGCTCTGGAAACGATGAATGTTCACGCGAAAGAAGCCAGGGCTCGCTAGACTCCATCAAGGGCTGGGTCGGCCGTGGCATTGCGAGCTCGGGGCTCCTGCAATTCAGTCCACATGACTGGTCGGCGAAGGGAGGAGCTTGATCGTCACAAGCAGAGCTTCGAGGCGAGACGCACACGACCGTGGCAACGCTAGAGTCCATCAATGTGACGGAGCTAGGGAGACCCCAGGTGGACGTTCGACTTTCCTGTGCGTGATAAAGGTTCGGTTCTCGGGGCGAAACTGGCGCAGGTAGCATGAAGTCTGGATCAAAGATTCCGGTGATGTCAAAGGTTGATATAACCCGGGCAAAAATGGCAAGTGACTGAGATGCACCACAGCGAACGGATTCCTGATAGGAATTGGTTTCCATTTGGCAGATCAAATGGTCCCAAGATGGCGGAGGAGAAAGACCAATGTCCTCAGGGAGAGAGTCCTCGAGCTCATGCGGGCGTTCCGGGCCAGAGACCTGACCCGGGCTTTTGCGTGGGACGCGTTTAGACAAAGCGCTGTCATTGTTGGACAGTGTACAAACACTGACGTGACGACGAAGGATGTCTCTGATGACCGGCAGTCATATCAGTCCTTGATTTCATGACGATCCTGTCGAATATGGGGCAGCGAAGCGTGGCCATTACCTTCGGTTGAAACTCTTGCCACATCCTTCGCATACAAACTGACGGCGGTTAGAATCTTATATTCGTCAGTCAGCGTGACGACTATGCCTGCTATGAAGAGGGACTGATCGGAGTCAATTGAGCAAAACTTACGGATACTCATATGACGTCTCAGATGCTCCTTGCGGCTGAAAGTGCTCTTGCAGATTGGACAATGGAGAGGTTCCATTGCTAGTACCTTGCAAGGATTATTGACTTGTCACAGGGCACTCAATTATCGCTTCTTGGACGCTGGTATTGACCAAGTATCCGGAAGAGTCAACCTGAGAGCAGCAGAGAGCAGAATGTGGATGAGAATCTCGAGCGCGATATGGGAGAGGTCTACTCGGTGGACGTGGTCGATATGTCAGCATAGAGTTCAAGTCGACCGAGGGAATTCTGAAGAGCGGGCGAATGAACGCTGACTTGGGCTCCCAGCAATACTTCAGTCCGAGACCAGATCTCCACCAGCTGCAATCCATGGCCGCAACAGCCATGCCTGTCAATAACCGTCGGAGTCTGTTCCTCACTGTTGAGCTGGCTCGCTACACATGGTTCCTCTGCGATACAAGTTCAAAATAAGTTTTCAGACTCTTCCTTGCCCTAATACCCAGCTCACAGGTGATAGGTGTTCGTAATTGCTGATGTATAGTCTTTCCATGCGGCGGAGGTCAGATGTGGTGAGTACTGATCACTCAGATGGGCAATAGACGAAAAGAGTGGCAGCGAGTTACCCCCTTCCCACCCCCATCCCTCCTGCCACCTATCATGTCCCCGGAGAGTCGGTGGTGGAAACCGAAAATGCGCTATCCACACCGGCAAACTCATGATCTTTGGAGTTGACATTGTCTTTGTCGCTTTCTGTGCCGAGGAGAGGGCGCGAAGAGAACTCTCCTGAACCACACCAAGGATTGAACGTGCAAAGTCAGGTTGGCTCCGTACTGAGAAACGGTGACACGTAAGAACTTGTCTATTCAAAACAAAGGTACGGATTGTCAAATATGCCTCTCGCTCAAGAATGCTTCGAGGATGCGTCTCTTTCGAGCATCAAGCGCCTTCTTGTCCTTGCCTTTCAGCTTTGCCTCATTCTCGGCCCGGAAGACGATGGGTGCAAACACGTCGACATACGCACTGACCAACTTCTTTCTTCGCTCCGTAATGGTAGCTGCCACCTCGGCGCCCGCCTCAGCTGCAGCAGATGCTGATGATATACTGCGCGCGTGCCGACGACGCAGTGCCGGGAACAGAGTTCTTTTGCTCGGCGCCTCTTGGGACGATATCGACGCGGGAGGTCCCGAGTCGCTTGAAAGCGTCGAGGCTCTTGATCGCCTGGAGGACTTCCTGCTCATCGAGGTGGGCGAGGTTGGCGTAGCCGATATGGGGGCAGGGGTACAACTGGTCACCAACTCGTTGACATTCCTTGTCAGTAGGAAGGTGATGAAAGTTAGGGAGACACTATGCACGGGGTTTGGAGACAAGGCCTCCATGACCATATCCTGGATTTCCTGCGCGGTAGGTTGCGCCTTGGCCTTGTCCATGGAGGCGAGCTGCTTCTCAATCTCCGCCCACGTGTTGGCGGGCACTATACCGTCTCTCAGAGACGTGAGGAAGGAGATAAGGGTCTCAGCGAGAACTTCCAGACGCACAATGGTCGGCACAGTTGGGTCGAAGTTTCCATCAAGCCGTCCTGCTGTATCCAACGCTTCTCTGACCCCAGCTAGGAGTTCCGACCTTTCTTCCCCTTCGTGGAACGTCCATGTTTCTCGACTGAAAGGCCATGAGGCTCCGCCACTCTCATACTGCCACGGCGGCGTCTCTCCTTCATGGAGCATTCCCCATTCTGCTATAGATCGTTCAATGTAGATCGGGATGATCTCAGTAAGAGTGTATAGTTCCTTTGGTGCGGAGTGGTGGACCTTTGCCGAAGAGAATGAAGTTAATTTTGTTGCTGTGTCGCCGGAAGTCCGAGCCCATTGCCGAACACCACCTTCAGGTGCCAGCACTAGCTCATCGAGCGTGCGGGAAAACGTTGATGGTAGCCACACGCCTTTGACGGGAATGAAGTGGTCCCTCCCGTTTTCGACTCTAAGCACGAGGATATCCTCCAAATCTGTATTGCCATCGTTGAGGTCGTGTACCAGCTCGCCATCCGTGATGTTGACAGTCAGTTCAATTACCGTCGTTTCACCGGGTGATAACACTGTCTCGTAGGTGTCTTTGTGCTCTGTATCTGCCGCCGAATAGACCGAGCCAGACTCCACGCTGAGTTCCAACCATTTTGGCACCACACGAGTGCCTTCTTCCGACTCGACGGGCTTATCGACAAAAGAAAAACTGGTAGTGACCTGTCCGGTATTGGCAATGGTGACGGACCTTGTCTTCTTGACGCCGTAGCGAACCTCACCGAAATGGACGACATTCATGTCTGCCGCACCGTCAGCGTTCGGTATTTGCCTTTCAAAGTGACTATCGACTACCAATGTTATTGATGGCCGACCTTCATTTTCAGCTTTGTCTAGCTGTTTGGCAACCTCCTGCTGCACCTTCGTCTTCAGCTCGGGGATGACGGCGTCGTAGACGAGTGTGAACACGGCGTTCAGCGGCTTGTGGTCCGAAGAGAGTATTCTTTGGTGTGAGAGGTAGCTGTCGATTTTAATCATGTCTCCGTAATCTTCATGTGACTGTACAAGCTCTGCGTCATGAAGGCCATCTTGGGTTTCGTCGCATTCGTCACAATCGTCGCCATATGCCATCCCATCTGTATCAGGGTCATAGTCGAACATTACCTCGTGCTCAGCGGCAGCCTGGTCGATCCCGCTAGCTTTCATGGCTTCGTCCTTTTTGCGAGCTTCCTCCCGACGTTTGGCCTTTTCCTTGTATATTTCTATGTCTCGGCGAGTTCTGAACAGTATCCTGTCGCACCAACTGGGGCTTCTCTTCTTCTCTCCGGAGTCGAACATGCCGACGCTGCCAATGTCGTATTTGTACGTGGGCAAAAATTCTATCTCTCCCTCCCGCCATCCTTCGTGAAAAGCCTTCCCCAGCCTCTGCTGTGCGCGCAATTGGTCATGTACCAGGAGGGATTGGAGAGTGGTGTGGAGCGAAGCAGGGTCGGTCTTTGGGTCTAACGGGGGCTCGGCTGCACTTTCAGATGCAGGCCTTTCGACGTCCTTATACTCGTAGCGGGGATGGGGAGCTGGCAGTGAGTCGTTCGACGCAGCTGTTAGGTATCCTAGCTCACTATCGATCTTGCGCTTGGATTTGTTCTGGACATCGTACTCGTTCTGAGTGTGGAGGAGCAACAATCTTCTGACGTCCTGACCTGGTATGTCGTCCAGACGATAGTTGAGGTCACCAAACCAGAAAGCGAAATCTTCGTCCCCGATTTTCTCTTCTCCAGTTTCGCCCACTTCACCGTCTGTGACTGGAGAAAACCGCACCCTGCTGATGATCTGGTTTGTATCCCAGATCCGACGGGCCAACGCGGCTTCATCTGCTCCAGCAGCCAGATGACAATTGATGAAGCACATTTTCGTGGCCTCTCCGACGACAATCCTGACGGCGACAGCACCTTTATTACCAAAATATCCCATCAGACCGGTCCCAACTGAGGTCGCGCTGACTGCGCTGATGCTTGGGGCCAGCTCTGGAGAAGCAAAGATGAGGATGAGTAGGCCAAAAAGCTGTTCATTTGCAATTTTCTTATAGCCTTTGGGTAGAGCACGCCTTAGAGACTTCTTCCACTTCTTAGCTGGGTTTGGATCGGTGTAAGGTTTGATGGCCTCGGTCATGGATGTCACGTCAATGACCTCCTGTAGGCCGAGAACGTAAAGGTCGATCTGCTCATGATGGGCCTCTCCCGGGCTATCGTTCACAGGTACAGTGACGCCTCTCCTGGTGCGCGCAACTCGCGCTTCTTGCGATTCAACGGACTCAATATTGTCGGTGTCACTGTCGGAATCGTCATCACTGCCGTTGGACTCCTCGGTCGAGAGCCCCGATAAGTGTTGGGAAAGCCCGTTGATGCCGTGTCCACGCACGAACCATGCTCCCAAGTCCTTCTCCGTGCCATTGATCGCGGCGACGTTCCAGGTGCCAACCTTGATTCTCATTGTTTTCTTTCGAATATACTCCGACTTGCGGGCTCTAACGGCAGCCGAGAGTGACTGAGGCGCTGAGTGACTGGCTTCCTGGGATTGTACTTCGGGAGATGGCGGATAAGCACCTGGCAGCTTCGTACCCGAGCCCCAAGGATCTCCAGCTTTCCATGGCTTCGGAGATAGATAACCCTCTTCACTCGGTTTCGAGCTCATGGTTGGCTTGGACAGAATATCTGTCTGTCCAGGATTGATTCACCGTCACCTCATGTTGAATAACACCGTGCCAGCCGCTGCGTTGGTAGTGCGGGAGGGTGTGAAAGAGAATCTCTTGGGTATTTGATCACCAGCCACTGGTGTCGCGTGGGCAAAATTATGACGCTTTCAAATCAGGAGGAAGAATGCTGGTGGTGCTGGATGGTTGCGGATGGCACAGCCACCACAAAGCAACAGACAATTGGCCGTTGCCAAATGTCCCCCAGCTGACCGGCACTCAATCAGCATGGGAATTCTGTCCACCAGCCAGTGGAGCTTGGGAGCTCGATAGACGGAGCAAGCTGTTTGGCCCGGCTACAAAGTAACTTTAGGCGCGACCAAGCCAAGCCTAAGCCGACGGACACAGGCTCCGGGGCCCTAACCCACCCCTACTAGTGCCCATCTTGGGGCTGGTGATTCTAGGCGGCGGCCTGCGTCATCTTGGGACAGCAGACAACATGGACTTTGTGTGAATCTCATTCAAGCTTCCTTGGACGGAAGATGAGTCTCGGTTATCCTTAGCACCATGCGTATATCGGCTCCGAGGGCACAGACCGAGCTACAAGATGAACACCCGCCCGATCATCGATGAGTCCTCGGGACCCGTCGCCCTTTCTGCCTCGTTCAACAGCGATGCCAGCTGTTTCGCCGTCGGCCTCGACACAGGCTTCTGTGGTATGTCTAGAGCAAGCCTTATTTCGATTGCGTGTTGGCACCTTCCCAACTGTTGATGTTTGATCCAGTGTTCAACTCAGACCCATGCGAGCTCAAAGCTTCAAGAGGTACCACTCCTCCCACGGGAATCCATGCGACGTCGAGAGTCTAAGACGAGTACAGACCTTAATGCGGGGATCGGAACAGCGGAGATGCTCGGGCGATACAACTATTTGGCACTGGTAGGAGGAGGCAAGAATCCAAGATGGCCCCAGACAAAAGTATAGGCAGAACCAACAGGCGAAGAGCAAGACACTGATGCATATTGGCAGGTCATGATATGGGACGATGCCAAACAGAAGGTCGCCATCACCCTCGAACAAAAGACGGCCGTCCTACGAGTCCGTCTCACTAAATCCTGGATCGCTATTGCCATCCAAAACAGCATCCACCTCTACAAATTCTCCTCCCCGCCCGAGAGAACGGCTGGGTTCGAGACCGCCGACAATCCGCTAGGACTATGCTGTTTGGGTACCAGAGTCGTGGCCTTCCCGGGTCGTTCACCGGGTAAAGTACAGCTTGTTGAACTGGTGTCCGGGAACGTCAGCATCATCCCAGCACACACCTCTGCCCTCCGAGCCATGGAGCTCAGCAGCGATGGCAAGTTACTGGCTACTGCAAGCGAAACAGGCACGTTGATCCGCGTCTTCTCAACCGTAAACTGCACAAAGATTGCAGAACTACGTCGTGGCGTTGACCCGGCATACGTTTTCAGCATTGCCATCTCACCCAACTGCAGCATGCTAGCCGTCACATCCGACAAGTCAACCTTACATGTCTTCGACCTTCCGCCCACCGCTTCCGCACAGTCCCAGCCCACCAGCCCACTTAGCCCTTCGTCACAGCGTCGCCGCTCTCAATCTCCGCAAGTCGCTAACAACGAAGACGAAGCTCCCACGAACCAGAAATGGGGGTTCCTCTCCAAAATCCCGCTCCTCCCCCGCGTCTTCTCAGACATCTACTCCTTCGCGTCGACGCATTTCGAAATGGGTGATGAAAGCGGTGGGCTCAATAACTCCACTATCTCATATCTTCCCGCACTGGGTTCGTTACCGAGTCGGCCCCAAAAAGGCATTCTAGGTTGGATCGACAACTCCACGCTTATCTGTGTAGGCACGGGAAGGGATGCGA
The DNA here is from genome assembly GCA_002099365.1 of Phialophora verrucosa. Classification (NCBI taxonomy): domain Eukaryota; kingdom Fungi; phylum Ascomycota; class Eurotiomycetes; order Chaetothyriales; family Herpotrichiellaceae; genus Phialophora; species Phialophora verrucosa. The sequence goes on along the minus strand of MSED01000015.1, from coordinate 1,068,159 downwards.
GATGGGAGAGATTCAGAATCGGCGAGCGACCGGGCGTGACGGACGAGGGGCAAAGGAGTATCTGGCGCGACGGATGGAGGAAGTATTTAGGCAGCTGAGAACTGAGGACTAAAGCGGAAAACAGAAAACCCACACCTTACCGGGAGGAAAGCAAGCGCAAGGTGGTAGCTTTCACGAGCATTCAAATCTCAACGAGGCAGATAGATCAGCTGGACCGGCAGAACACTCCTTTTGAAGAAGCAGTGCAGCACGGGAAAATCATCTTCTTGCCTACACTGAGGCTTTCCTGCCGGCTGAAGCTGTGCAGGAGACGACAAGGCCGCAGCAAGGATTGAATTCGAAGGCACCCCTACCACCACAGAATGCCTACGCAACATTCACGGATACTCTAGGTCAAACTGGCATCGGGTCCCCTTTTGACCGAAAACCCATCAGGAAGTCGAGCGGCGGACAATATTATCTCAGCAACGGCGTTTACCTGCACCATGCAGTCAGGCCGCAGTCAATGGCACATTGCTTGCGATGAGGTACTCGTTATGGACGAGATAGATGCTCGCATCTGCGAATGTGGATACACTGCGGTACCATAGAGTTGTAGCCGCGGGAGGGATGCGTCATCTGATAGGCAGAATCACCAGCTGGGTACCAGCATGCTTCCCGGGAAGCAGGACAGGGATAGCAACCAGGCGGACAAATATAGTTCCACGCAGGACGGCATCGTGAGGCGGGCTGTCACTCATCCCTTATGAACCACCTGAACGTTGCAACCTTAATAGTTCGCTTTTCTGTACGCTGTACGGAGTATAACACTAGATAAATATAATGGATGGCCACACAGTGTCCAGCCAGGTACCGAGTACATGGGCATAACATATTGCATACCAAGATCCAATCCAAGACCTATTTCCAAGGCCCACTATCCTCTCCTTTCCGGATCAATGATCAATCAGGGCAACCCCAGACGCCCATTCAGACGAGCGTGCTAGTCTTATCGGCGTGGCAACTCCCTCCAGCCTTTCCAGCCGCGACCTCACTCGGCGTCCGGGCATAGCTGGGCGGCACATCCAGGGCGGGGTTCCGGACGAAGAAGTTCCGCGGTCTCAACAGCACGGTCATGGGCTCGGCAGGCATGACGGGGAAGTCTTCGGGGGCCGGGAAGTGGGTGAGCCCAAAGGTGTGCCAGAGGACGACATCCTCGTTGTCGATCTTGGCGTTCGGGTTGGCGGCGATCCACTGCGGCAGGCCCATGGACGGTTCGCCGGACGTCTGGGGCACGTGTCGTCCTGCGGGATGGATTTGGGAGTCCGCGTCTGTGAGTAAGCGCGGGACTTGTTAGTTTTTGTGACACCATGGAAGAGAAGGAGAAGAAGACGACAAGAAGAAGAGATATTGATAGGGGTGGAGATAGGGAGATGGGGGGTTACATACATGGCGTGACGTGGACGGCGTGGCGCGAAAAGCCCGCCCGTTTCCACACTAGGGAGCCTTCCTTGGGGAGTAGGGGTGGGACTTCCCGCGACACCAGCTTATACGAGACGGGTTTCTTCGAGTAGGGATTCAGTTTGTTCTCGTTGGCGAGGTCCCACGTCCGGGAGGACGAGCCGTTGTAGTCGGCCATGGCCTCGACGGGGTTCGTGTACTTTGTCTTCTTGGCGTAGAAGGCGTTGCCGTAGTAGTTCTCGGCGCTGCCCGGTTCGCCAGGCCCCTGGGCGGCGTCGACTTGGAAGACAGTATTGTTCGGACCATCGATGTTGGGGTCCACGCGCAGACAAAACAGATGTTGGTGGTTGTGCGCGTTGACGCCAGGGTAGACCTCGGTGCCCCAGCCTTTGGTGTCCTCGTTGGGGTTCATGGCGTACGTGTTCAGAATACCGGTGAGCTTGATCTCGAGCTGCACGGTGCCGTCTTGGTGGAAGATCCAGTACACGCAGTACTCGTAGTTGGCGGCGGTGAAGATATGGCTGATGATGAGCTTGCGGGCGCGGGTGACAATGACCGAGTCGTCGCGGAAGTCGGTGTGTTTGAACAGGATGCCGTTGTCTTCCTCGTGGATGCAGATGGCGTTTTTGATCGTCTGGGCCGCGCCGGCTCGGTTCACGAAGTCGAAATCCAGGTAGTGGATGCTGCCTTTGCAGTCGCAGCCCAGGCTGAGCGAGTTGGTCATGTAGCCGCCGCCGTATTCGCCGAGGTCGAAGGCATGTTTCCGGTGGTGAGGGTGCTCGGGGTTTCCGTACGGGACCACCATCTCGGCGAGTGAGAGGCGGTAGAAGATGGGTCGGACCTTGTTCTCCGCTTTGTCGAAGTAGGTGATGTTGTTGAGGACGATGCCTTCGCGGTAGTTGAAGCCGATGTGGACGGACCAATTCTGCCACTCGATGATGCGGTTCTTCATCGTGAAGGACACGCCCTCGGGCTGCGTGATGCTGATGGGTTTCAGGTCAGTCCTGTAGCCACCGATTTCCTCGATCGACTTGACGGTGTAGTTGTTGGGCGGGGCCTTGTTGATCGGCCGACGGACCTTGGGGACGTCGATGTGGATGATCTTCTGGAGATTGGAGTCGTATATCGGGCAGAAATCCAGGGGGTAGCTGTATTGTGAGTCGTCAACGTTGGGGCGGTAGTACATTAGTGCTTGCTGGAGTCTGACGCCGTTGCCGAACCTCTCGTCGTAGCCAATCGTCCAGGGATCACAGTAGACCTTGTGCATGTCCTCGGGAGGAATGCCAATCAGACCGCATTGCTCGATGACGCCGGGGTCTTTGCGGACGACGTGTTCGACAATCTGTAGGTCTTCCATAGTGATGAGAGGCTGGACGTTGGGAGTATGCTCCCATTTGATGACCTTGCGCTCCGTGAGGTCCACATGGCCGTCGTAGACCTTGCCGTCGGTGGTGATGACAACAATATCAGCCACCCGGTTTGGTCTTGGAGTATGATCAGGGTCAGCCAGCCATTTCAGCATTTGAGCCTTGGGAGGCTCGAACAATGTGACGGCATTGTAGTATAGCTTCCCATACTGCGATCGAAGAATAGAGACCGCGGTGTCGATCTCTAGCGCACTAAGCGGATCAAATGGGTGAGGAGGAGCAACGGTGTTGGACACCTGTTGAGCCAGTTGCTTTACACGCTCGAGAACCATGGTGTTTAGTCTTGGGTGAAGGGGTGTGAGGGACACGGAGCTGTGCGACAGTCTGAAGATGGGCAGAGAGGAAGCTCACCAAGATATATGTCTACCGGCGGCGAACTTGGTCTCCTCACGATCAAACCGGCCATGCTATGCCTCTAGCCGGTATCAGCAGCTTGGGCACAGCGTCCGGGCTCGCGAACCAGGCCATAGGGTGCTTTTCCATCGTATAACAAATCGATAAGCAAGATAAGGGTCTCGCAGGCCGAGTCCTACTCGTCAGAATCGTGGTCGCTTTCCTCTTTTCCGCATCACAATCCATCCTCGCTTTCTAACTGGCCTGGACTACTTGGCCATTTGGGGTTTAGCCTGTCCTCCACACTCGAAAGTCGAGAAGGGAAGGCCACCACGAGCACTGCCAAACGGTCTCTCTATCAACAAGAATATCAGAGGAATTACTTCCCGATCACTGTCCATGGCCGGGAAACATGTGGAGAACCGGACTCGAGGAAAGAGAAATGGTGGGAAGGCTTTTGGCTCGCTTCGGCAGGGGACGGACACACCACCACCAGAGCATAGACCATGTCGTTCAACCGAAGCTTCCAAATATGCGAGGCTACTCTGCACGCCTCGCAAGGCTGAATGTCCTCCGCTGCGCAGGTTCCATTTGCAGCAACAACACGCCTCCCTAGGACGGAGTGACAGCTTGTTGACGTGGACTTCCGTCTCATTGCGGACTCCAGCTCTTTTGCAATTCGGCCACTCATATCGTGCATATGTACAACACCATGCGTCCATGGCAATCTTGTCCGTGATCTTTCGAGCTCACTCCAGCACTTGGTCGCGAGCAGCAAGATTGTGTAGTGCTTTTCTTGTGCTTCTACAGCGCCTTGTGGTGCCCTGCGCTCTCGTCGTGTTCGTGGCCGTGGTGATCCTTCGCGAAGAATAATTGTTCGACGATGACATAACCTGTGAATGCGACAACGGCAATGCCAAATCCTGGGAAAGCTCCCTTCATCCGATTGCCCCTAGTGAAGGGGCCCGTGTATCGCCATGCCTCGCTGGGAATCCGTCAGTACACTTGCAATCACTGATATGCGCAGCAAACCTTACTTTCTCTTCCATGGATCTTTTGCCCGCCATTGTGTGCTCGTTGCTGCATCCGTGAACGTCTTCATGCTGAACCCCGTCGGGTTGTTTGCAGGTGCCATGGCCGGCAATGATCAATTGTGGGAGGCTTCGACAACGCGAGAAGAGCGGCAAAGCTGTATCGAAGCTCCCAGACCGGCAGGAGTTGCCGTAGAAGCTAGATGAAGATGTTGTTTTGAGGTGGATGAACAAGGTGACTGATATCCAACATGACGGAAATCACCAGGACGAGCTTGATGCGGTATTAGTGTCAATGCCTTTCCGTAGATTAGTGCGACTGCGTGGACTGTCTGCGGCTGCTACGGTTGAGCATTTGTCGAGGTGTCGAATAGACTGCGACCGCGTGCTTGCACCGAGTCCATCGTATGTGCGCTCACTTCACTTTCACTTCACGCGCACCATTAAAGGCATTTGCGAACCTAATTGCAATTTTACTTCTTCATATTGCACCAAACCATGACAGACCAGCATTGATCTGAAAGCGTACTACACCATGCTGTTCAACATTTAATTCAACTTTACTGCCAGCTCTCCAGACATCCGCACATTACCTGACCTTCGTTATTCTCCATGGCGCCCACTTATGGTAGGCAGCCCAACAATGGACCCTATCACATGCATCACCAAGCTCACCCATCCGCACAACCCCATGGTGCTCTCCCACCTCCCGCCCACCCTGGCACGTCGTCCTTCAACACTGTCGGCTCGTCCAGTGGTCCTTTCGCCATGTCTGGCGACATAATTAATGACTTTGACCGGGCTATGCTCGAGGGAAGCCTACTTCCTGGTCAGATACCTCAGATGGGGTTCACAAGAGGGGTTCCTGTCCCAGGTCACCAGACATTTACCGGCCCCAGCAATCCTTTGCAGAACAATAACGATGCCAGGATCCGCAATGTTTGGAAGCACAACCTCAAGGAAGAGATGGACACGCTTAGACGACTGGTCGACAAGCACCCATACATCGCTATGGTAAGGACGGTCATCTTCCCTTCTTGCCACGACCGTGCTGACTTAACTCTGCCAGGACACAGAATTCCCAGGAATTGTCGCTCGACCGATCGGCCAGTTCACCACGAAGGCTGACTACCACTATCAGACCCTGCGATGCAACGTCGATTTACTGAAAGTGATTCAGCTTGGAATTACTCTTTTCAAATCTGACGGAACACTGCCCTCACCAGATGCTGAGGTTACCCAGGGATCCCAGTTTCATCGAGCCATACAACCCACTCCGTGCACATGGCAGTTCAACTTCAAATTCTCTCTCCAGACAGACATGTATGCCCGGGAGTCGACACAAATGCTCACTAAGGCTGGCATAGACTTTGACAAACACTCTGAACACGGCATCGAACCTAATGTGTTCGCTTCCTTGCTGATCAGTTCAGGCTTGGTCATGGATGCCGACGTTCGCTGGCTCAGCTTTCACTCTGGCTACGACTTTGGTTACTTGATTAAACTCATGATCTCCCAACCCTTGCCTGCAGATGAAACGCAATTCCACACACTTCTCGAGAGATTCTTCCCTTCACTCTTCGACATCAAGTTCATGCTCAAGCACGCAGGCGCAAAAGGCCAAATCAACAGCGGGCAGCCTTTGACTCAAGAAGCAGCCATGCTGGTGCAGCGTGCTATGACCAAGTCAGGTCTTCAAGATATTGCCGAAGACCTGGGGGTAGCACGGATTGGCCAGGCACATCAGGCGGGCTCTGACTCTCTGCTCACTGGTCAAGTCTACTTCAAGATGCGAGAGAAAATTTTCGGCGGAACCATCGAGGAAGACAAATATCGATCACAAGTGTGGGGACTGAATGCACAGATGCCAATGAGCAATTCTGGCCCAGCCGGGCACGGAGCAACACGCGACTTCAGCACACCCCACATGGATGGAACTACTCTCTACAATCAGACCGGAACACCCACCACGCCGCAGACCGGCAACATCGGCATGTCAGTTGGGGGACAGGGAGGCGGAGGACCTTCATCGCACACGCCCGTTCCTTCACAGAACCTTATGGGAGCTATGACCCCGGGTGGATTTGGGAACTTCCAATATCAGAGGACAACCAGCTAGGTACCTACTCCTTAAGTGGCGGAGTTTTGTCCCAAGGCTCAAAATCCGGTTCCAGGTCCTCAACAGGGACTATATACTGCGACTGCGTCTGGGTTTCTGCCTACCCTTCCATCACCTACTTCATCGCCGATTCCTATGCCTGAGACTACAGCTTCCAACGTGGTATCGACGCCCTCTTCGCAAACACCCACTCCTATCCCTGCAGCCACCACTCCTAACATGGCATCGACTCCTCCAAGTCCATCGCGAGCACCAATCGTGCAAGGGTCGCGTTTTGCCATCTTAGAGGATGAGGGTGTCTCCCTGGAGGAATCCCCCAGTGACCTCGACGACTCCCCTGGTGTCGGCCAGCGCAGAGGAAAGAACAGGAAAAGTAATAGGAACAGGGCTAGGGCCAGAGCCAGAGCCAGAGCCAGGCCTGAGAGACGGGATAATCCGCCTGTTCGACTGGACGAGGAGCTTCGTGAGCAGCTAGCACAAATACAAGGAACTATACGCTGGAGCTGCTTGCTCTTGCTCTTCGTGATAGCAAGATTTTTCGGCATCGACGGCTTCGGTATCGACGGCTTTGGCATGGACGGTTACGGATTCTGAATGGGTATGCATTTTGATTCATGACCACGTCTCCTGCTTGTACCTGTTTTCCTTCTCGACCCTTGCGAGATATACGTCGGCTTCTTCCGTATTCGCAATAAGGTCTCCATGCTTGTCCCTCTTCTGGCCCTGCTCTACTAATGCATCGACCAGTGCTTGCCTCACGGCCTTGGGCATCTGCCCCGACGATCCACAGACGATAATTGTGGCCATCCTCTCCATCAGATATTCCCCAATGATATCACTTCGCTGCCGAAGCCGATCTTGCACATACACCTTTGATTTCTGGTCTCTTGAGAATGCAGGGATTACCTCTAGAGTCCCAGGATGCTCGGTACGTATTGCTGCCCACTCGTGATGGAAGAAGTAGTCTGACGTCTCATTGCGACAGCCGAAAAAAAGCACCATTTTTCCCGGTTGATGTTGCTGAGTGATTTTTTCATGGATAAGCGCTCGAAGTGGAGCGATGCCCGTGCCCGCGCCGATCAAGATATGGCTCGTGCCAGGCTGGTCGGGTGTCTTGGAGAAGCGTCCCTCCCTTTTGACGGAGACATGGAGTGTTGTTCCGACGGGAAGTTGAGCTAAGTAGCGTGTACAGACGCCCTCTCGCACGCGTTTGATCACAGTCCTGTACTTGACAATAGCTACCAATAATTCGAATTTTGTGGCCCCATCATGCGCGAGTTTCAGGCGGCCGCCGCTCGCGATGCTAAACTGCCGCGGGCGCACGGGCGGGAAAACGTTGGTGACTTCCTCCCATGGGATGTGCACGCTGTCGAACTCCTGCAGGATCTCCAGGATGCTTCGCCGCGGCCGCGTCGCGTAGTCGTAGTATTCGTCCAGATACTGCGGGTCCGTGAACTCGAGGAGCCGTTCCTTGTGCATGCTGTCGGACGTGTAGTTCGCGATGCTGCCTAGGAAGGAGCGCCGCGGAATGGCGTTAATATCTAGATATTCGGTGAGGAGAGTCCGGAGGGTGAGGTCCGCGCGCCCGAAGATCGGATTTGCAGATAGAAAGGTCGGGGGCAGGCCTGATGAGTGCGAGCGGGTGGGAACCAGCCGAATCGCCGTGTCGGCAACATGCTGCCAGTCCATGCGAGCGATCAAGCCGTCCACGTCCGCGGGCATATTTTGGGGGGAGATGGCCAGCGCGTCGCCCGGCCGGTAGTCGATCTTGCGTGATGCTCGGAGGCTCATGAACCGCACGTCCTGCCAGTGCTCCGGGGGTGTGACTCTCCTGTTGACGTCCAGCACGACGGGGAAGGAGGAAGAGTCCGCTTCACGGTCTCCGCGGGTGGTGGTGATAGCGGTTGGTGAGAGTGAGCGCGGCGCAGGAGACCCGTCCCCGTTCCGGTTCGCATTTCTATCCGGAGAAACCGTGTTCTCTTCACCATGCTCTCGATCCCGCTCTCGACCCAGCGGCACGACTTCCAACCGCCATTTCCCTGGCAACACGACATCCTCCGGGATGGGCACCTGCCCTTCTCCCAGAGGGAACATTATCAGCACCGTCTCCCGCAGCTGGGCCAGCCACGCCAGGAACGCCCCCTCGGTGCCCTCATCGCCTTGCTCATCAGCTTCACAGGGCGGGAGCATCTCCGCGGCCCCCAGCTGGCGAAGCCTCTTGTCCAGCTTCCGTGCCGCGAAGTTGAACTTGGGATACGAGCTATCGCCCACCCCGACAAGGGCGTACCGCAACCCCAGGAGCGTGGCGGGGGTCAACTTCCTCCGCAGCAGACTGGTCCAGAAGAGGCGGGAATTGCCGGGGAAATCGCCCTGTCCGGTCGTTGCGACGACGAAGACCGTGAAGCTGTAGGCGTGCAGATGGGCGTATGGGACGGCGTCGAGGCCCTCAACCGTGGTGTCGAAATGGAGTCTCTCGAGGGTGCGGCCCACTTCTTCGGCCATGTCCTGTGACGTGCCGGTTTCGGTGCCATACAGGATCAGGGCGGAGCGCGTGCGGTTGCTCGTGCGGTCTTGGTCTTGTTCGATCATCTTTGTCCTGGTGCTGCAGTACTGAGGGGATCATTTTTGTTGTTGGAGTGAAGGTCGGTGTCTCATTGAGTCATCTGTGGCTTTGGTTTCGGTTGTCGTCTGGATGGCGGGAATTTCTCCGATGCTCGGCCTTGGCGGCGTCGGGGCTTCGGGGTCTTTGGGGCCTTTGACGATGACGCGTGCCTCGCATGTAGATGTGTATTCTCGAGCGTCTACTGTACAGTACACTGTGATACTTCGAGAAAATACTGATTGTTACGCGCGGTGTCCATAGACAGCCCGTACGGTGCAAATTTCAGAATCGCTATGTTTTAGGACTTGTCAAGGCCATCGATGTCGCTTCTCGATCCTGATCATGGCTGTGGTTGGCCATGATATGAAGACTGCGCCCGAAACACCATCGAGGTTGCTGGAAGTGCGGGAAGCTAGGATCTTCTGCGGTCATCCCAGTCGTCTTCCGGTCCGAAAGCGAGTGCGGGCAGATCGAAGACTTGATACCTGCAGGTCCACTAATTGCACCACAATCTTCCGAGTGGTTGTGCGGTCCTTCTACGCCATGGCAGAGATGGGAGAGTGGTCATGCCGTTGTCTTTGGCCCCGACTAACGCCCGAGGCAGATTCTAGATTATGGGTATGTTTTCTAAGCGATCAACGCCGCTGGACTGTTGCTGGTTGAACACGTACCCTCCTATGATTGGACTGCCTGATGCATCTTCGCATGCAGCGGTTCAAGGACGAGCTGCTCAGCCTCAGCCTCAGCCGCAGCCTCAAATCTGATAATCTCGTCTTTCCAACTTACGTCGCAAGAAATCGCAGCTACCTTTGCAGAACAACAGTCGTCTCTGGTGTTAAAGCCACGAGATATCGCCCTCTTCGCTATGGCTGAGACCATCGGTGTCGTAGCCGCGGCTCTCGAGTTCGCCAAAATCGTCGTGGAGGTAAAACATCTCTGCTCGTCGATCAGCCGCGCTCCACAGAACCTGAAACAGCTGCTAGAAGAGTTAGAGGCTCTCGAAGAGATCCTAGAGACACTCAAAGAGCAAGAAGCCACCCTTTCCGCCTATGCTCCACCGGACGTGGTTCGGAAATGCCGTCTGCGAAGCGAAAAGGCAGTCCAGAGCCTGAAGCCCATCTGCGACGAGCTGTTGATATGCATCAAGCGATCTAGAATACGCGGATCGGTGAAAGCAGTGCTCAAGGAGGATGCTCTGGACAAAGCACGCCAAGTGGTCGAAAGAGCCAGGGCCGATTTAATGTTGGCCCAGATGACTGCCTTGAAGTGGGTGGTAGAGCAGGAGACCGTTTTGTCTCTATGTGCTGACTGCGTTCCAGTGCTATGAGCTTGCTGAATATCCAGAAGCATTCGGAGACCCATACGCTGATCATGGCTTCGTCGGCAAGTGTATCTGCGATCGTACAAGATATTCGACAGCAGTCTATAATATTCCCTTCTACGGCTCTAGTAGGTCCCAGAGGTGATACTGTCGGCCACGAAGGCTCGGAGCCTGTCCACACCAATTCATGCGAACAGAACCGCCAGCGGCAGTGGGTCAATGTCCGCACAAGACGTCTACTGCGTCTACAAAGTCGATTGCTTGGGAGAACCCTCGAGATTGTCCAACAACAGGCATGTGGCGCATGGACGTACGGTTTTCGGACTTATAATATTCGATCCTGGGATGCCCCAGTCTTCGAATACACCAAACAGGGCAACATCGTCGCCTTGCAGAAACTCTTCCAAACAGGCCAGGCATCCATCTTCGACCGAAATGATCGCGGGGAGAGCCTTCTTCATGTAGGGGAAAACAAGTATGGCTCTGAATCGAAATCTGTGCTTACGCTCATAGCTTGCCTGTTACGGTGCAAATGCTACAACAATAAGGTTCCTCATGCGACAAGGTCTTGATCCTAATGACAAGGACAACATGTAAGTCCGCGGCGGAAATTCCCGTCGTATTTGCTGATTGGGACTTCAGTTACACCTGGTCTTGCATCAAGTATTGTGCGCTCAGATCTCGGAAAACGGACATTTTAGGGGTCCTACACGCGTTGAGCGAGGGCCCGGAGCTTAACGACTTGACAGCTTCCCCTCCATGGAGCACCTGGAATCTATCTATTCGTCTTGAAGCTGCATACGGTGTATGTGGTGCTGGACTCCATTCGGATGACTTCTGGCTCTGCCTTGCCAAGCCCCAGCTCGATTCCTCATGTCTCGTGAGGAAAATTTCTCGGGAAGATGCTCCTCCACTATATATTACTCTTGTGGAGAGACTCGCTGAAGTGTTGGGCAACCACTGGTCACACTCCCGGGATTGCCCTGATTTCGGTGGTTGGCGAGCATTATTCCGAACGGTTGTACGCTTGGGTGGTCTCCGCGTTGCGTTTGAACATGGCAGCGACTCCCCATTGTGGACTTATCTGATGTCCAGTACTCTCCACATGGGAATCTATTTCGAAACCTCTTGGGCGGATCTCAGCAACGAACGATTGACGCATAAGCTTCGTCACTGGGCAAAAGAGATCTTCGATGCCGGTCAGGACCTCCACGAGTACGGCAAATGGGAACGCGAGCGTCTGCTTGCGGAACCTACGATTTTTCCATCTCTTTGGTGTTGCAGAAGCGATAGATGCCTAACATTGCGCGTCGTGAATTTCACGTACGGAGCCATGCCGGAAGACTGGCAGATATGGGTATCATTGTCTTCTGATGAACGCGTGGGAGAGTTTTGGAACTTGCTAGCTGAACCGGAATCAACACTATGCATGCCAGGAGCATGGCCTACCACCGAGGACCGGTGCCGGAGATGTGATCTGAAAGATACCCAGGACCCTTTAGCTCTCGGATCGCGGTTCTTCACCTCAAGAAGACGACGACGACGGATAGAGAGATACTTTGGACTGACGAAGGAAAGCTTTGACGAGGTCTATGACCACAACAAGAGACCATATCTCGCATACTTCACCAAGAAGGGCCAACAGCAACATGCACGGAGAAGGCAGTTCTTCAAGGAGGCAGGCATCACGCCGCCGCCCAGGTTGCCATACTGAGGGGAGCATTTTCCAGTAAGCCTCTGAATCAGACGCAAGAGACCTCTTCCAGGAGGGAAGTCAGTCAAAGGACTTCTCGGCCACGCTGTTATTGCCCGGTGGAGGACGGTATTTCCTGATGTTACGCTTTGGAGGTGAACTTGGAGGACTCAAGTTCCTGCTGTGATTGGAATCGGTGCACCCCAGCCACACGCACAGGGCGTTGTCCGGCTGTTTATGGGCTTTGTCGTCGACCCCAAGCTGGTGAAGAAACCACAAGAGGGGAGAGGGGGGTCATCGTCTATCTTCATCTTGAAACTCGTTTCTGTCCGCTAACTAGCACCTGCCTGTCACCGATCAGTCTTTGATCCTCCCGTAGACACACTCAGTCAATCAGTCAAACCAATCGACAAGTCAGGCCTAATACTCTCCCCCCTCGTCTCCCCCTCCTCCCCCGAATCCGAGCCCGTCGTCATCATCCCGATCCCCGTCGTCGAAGTAATTCTCCGCATTGTAATCGTCCCCGCCCCCTTCATCGCTCTCTTCAAAGTCCGAGTCGACGGGCTCTTCGTCATCGTCATCCTCGTCCTCGTCGCCAATATCCTCATCGTGATCCGCGTTGTCATTCTCCTCGTCCTCGTCCTCGTCCTCCGTATCGTCGACCTTCGTCCCCGTGGCACGAGCCTCCGCTTTACGCCGCTTCTTTTCCTTGGCCCGCATCGTCGACGGCGGCGACGGGCCTTTCTTCTTCGTCGGCTCGAAGTCGTCTTCGGCGTCTAGGCCCCGCTTCTCCCGCGAATCGCCCGTCCGGTCCCCGCCCGCGGCGCGGCCTCTCTTCTGCTTCCTCTTCTTCCTCCTCGCAGACCTCGCGCCCCTGCCTGACGGGATTAACGCGTCGGAGTCAGAGGCCGCCGAATCATCCGTCTGGTCGGCCTGCTCGTCGTCCGACGGCGCGTCCCCGTCTTTCACGGCTGCTGCGTCGTAGGCGTCGTCGTCGAGCGCCGGGAGGGTGGCGGCGGTGTCGCGCTTCCGCTTGCGTGACCGCTGCCGTGAGGCGGACACGTCATCGTTTTCAGCGTCGGCGGTCTTCCAGAGGGGGTGTTTGCGCGTGGGGTCGAGCGTCGACCACAGTTCTTGGGGGAAGAACTTGAGTGCTGGATTAAGAACATGAAAATCAGCTCACGGCAACATCATATCGCATCATATTGGTCCCCTCTCGTCGGCGTAGTTGTGGTGTCGGTGTGTCTGAGTGTGCGTCTTGTGAGGACCCCAAAATCCAAACATACCGTATTCCCGTCCCGCGCCCTTCAAGTCCGGCACCGCCCGCTTCTTCTTGTGGTTCTTGCTCGAGTATGTCTCCTGGTCGGTGAACGGGTCGAATCCTGCGCGCTTGAGCGTCCGGCCCGTCGTCGCGTCCGCCACGCTGCTGGGGTCGAGGGTCGCGAAGTAAGGCCCGTTGCGCACGCGGGTGCGGAAGGCGAGATGGCGCGCTACGGCGGAGAGTTCTAGCGCGGAGGGGGGTCGTGGAACGGGGAGAGAAATGCCCTATTGCTCGCAGGCAGGTTCGTTAGTCTAGAGTTCTTTTGCGGGGCGATAATTTTGTTTGGCGGGGGGAATAGATCTGGGCTGCTGTACCGGAAAGAGAGGCTGGGGCTTCTTCTGCCGGGGAGTGAGGTTGTCGCCATCGTCGTCAAAGTCGTAGTCTTCTATCTCGGGAGCGCCTTTGTTGCGACGGCCGCCGCCGTCCCCGCCTCTGCCTCCTCGTCCGCCGCGCGACATATTGAAGCGCGTCAATGGGTGTTACCGGAGATCAAATTCCATGGCAGGGGAGAGTCAAGCTTGGGTAAGCAGAGGATTAATAGTCTGCGAGGGCTCGTTATCAAGTGAAATGATTAATTAGACTTGAACCAAAAAGTCCTGGCAGAATTTTTGACCCTGGGTGGGGGGCACCTCTGACCGCCTTCACGAGGCTGGGGCTGCATGAGGTTGAGGCTGTACAAGGCTGACGATATGGTAGGAGGACAAGATGAATCCGAGGAAGTCACTAACTTACTAGTAAATGCATCTATATTCCTACAGCCCCTCTTACCCTTACCATCGCTCATCCTACATAGCCTCATGGAACAGCCAATTTTCGCTTATCTCGTCTACGGCCTCGTTCAATACGCTTGGTCATGACGACAGTAAAACAAAGCGAGACGTGAAACTTTGCTTCATCCATGGCCTGGTGCGCGTCCATGTCTTGTCATGCTTCGGCAACCGTAGGTCTCGCCACCCTCTGCCAGACTAGCCGGTGGATTCGACCTGACTTACGGCGATTCTCTGCCTTGGTCTGTATCATTCCGGTCCCCAAGGAATGACAATGGCCACTCCATCCATTTCCTCCAGTGAGGCCCAAGGTGTGCGGATATCGCTCCGATAAGGAACTTGCCAGAATCTCCTACAACCCAGCAACCCCTGTAAAACCTGAGCATGACCGCAAAATATGCGAGGATGACCAGAGCTTCAGGTCTTCGCTGATTCAGTCGCTCCTGATAAGCCCCGCTGAGCTGGATCGGCCACGCAAGGAGCCATCGAACGGTGGTGTATGTTTCGTTGGGCACGTTTGAAACAGCGTAGAGCCAGTGCAGGCGCTCGATCGCCGAGTTATATGCTTCTTTGGCTTGCTCTCCTAAGTCCGAGCTCTCCGTCAGCTGGGCCAAGTTGAGACACGGCTCGGGTATCCGGTATGGTTTTTCAGGCTGCGTAACTCCGAAGATAGGCTTCAACTCCGAGTTTTTGAGATACTCGTACCAGTCTTGGATGACTAGTTTTTGGACGTTGCGCATGAGCATGATACAATGAATGACGTGGTCAAGATAGTGGTTCGAGTCCAGTCCCACGGTGCGCGAGGGGTCCGCAAGCACATGGACGGCAAGAAGCGATGTGAACATGAGGACAGGAGCGCAGTTCGAGGCATCCACCTCCCGTTGTATGCTGTTGAAAGAATTGAGGGCCTGAGTTTGCAGCTCCGTGGATCGCGTGTAGTACCATGGAGAGGATTCGGGTCGGCAGTAAGCGAGGTGTAGAGCCGAGATGGCAAGGAGCTCGTACATTAGGTATGGGTGCGAAAGAGCCATCCGGACAATCGAGCTTCTCCAGACATTCCGGACATCACCGTCATCGCTGAAGGTCCTGTAGGTGGAGGTGACGAACTGGTGCAAAAATTCAAGATGTTGCATATTCAGGCCAGGATCGGATGGTTCTGAGTGAGAGAATGTGGGTGTCACACTGAACTGTCCATGGCCTTGCCGTTGGTGGTCTGGTGTTGACGTCTCCGAAGTGCTGGTGGCAGCAGTCTCTGTGTCTACGGACGGAGTGGCTGGCCCGGATGCATTCAAAGCGAATGCGCAGTCTAAACCCGCCGTCTGACAGTTGACACATCGAGGGCGTCGCTCATCACACTGAAGTCGGCGTCTTGTGTTAGTCAATGGGCAAAAGGTGAGCAGAGATCTACAAGCATTCCACCCATGGAACACTGGTGCGCGTCACTTACTTTGATGTGTCGCCTCTTGCAGTGGAAACAGCCCGAGCGAGATTTTTTGTGTGGTCGCCGTGGCATTGTGGCCTAAGGCGCAAAGTTGTCGACGTCCAGAAGTTCGGTTCGGGAGCCGACTGTCACAAGTACCCCGCCAGCACTGGATAAAATTCGATCTTCTTGCTCAGTGACCGCTCATTCGCGTACATTGTGCAAGGGGGCAATGTAATTTAGCACTGGGCCGACAAAATTGCTGTTGCCTAGAACGCTTGAAAGCACACACTGCCTTCGAACAGCCACGCCGAGGCTCGGCGTTTCTCATGGCACACTCTTGCAAAAGTCAAATTCACATCAAATCAGACGAGCGCGTCATGGGTATGTAATTAGGTGCCTCGTAGACGCATGCTTGCGAAGGAGGTCGAAGAGCTTTGGGAACCCTACCACTAGCCTGGACCCCCGATGCTTAACCATCTCGCTTGTACAAGAAAACCAATAGGCACGTACTACTCAAGCGCGGGTTGCAGGGAAACTTCCCGCCGAACTTAAGAGGTCAGTGCCAGCCTTCTGTTGCCTAATACAAATTAACTTAGCACTTCTCTTTCCCATCCCTTATACTCTGCACTCAAATCTTACGAGGATTTACTTAGCTCCTGTGGTAAGGGAGTTTCACCTCAAGCGGCTACAGATTCCCATTAGGCTTCATGGCCAGCGCATACTGAAACAAGGCTTTACCCGCCGACGCCGAATCAGTGAGTACTTAAAGCCTTGTGGCGTCCCAGCCGGTGGCTGTCGGCTGTAAGAATCACATTTTCGTGGCCTAAACCCTTCGAAGGCCGTCTACGGTCATTGAGATCATCTGCTTTTCCCGATAGCTTTCCATCTACATCTTTTTTCTTGAGCAGCATTTCCCACAATGGCCACATCTCTTCCAGAAAGGGAGCCGCAGCCATGGAAGATTCTGTCTTCTCACCAGGAAGCCATGATCGAAGCATGCAAGACCGGTCAACTAGCTCAGTTACAACAGTTGTTTGAGGAGCACCATGTCAAGCAAGGTCACGAAATTATCTGGTACAGGAATACGAAAGGAGAGGGCGCTCCTACGACAGCTATGCTCTTTGAAGCAGCCATTTCTCATGGCCAGCAATCCACCGTCCAATACCTGCGCTCGATATATCCGGCCTTTGACTTCAGAGACCCCTGGTCCGTTAGAACGCTCGCTAAGACGCGAGACCTCGACATGCTCAAGCTGATCTATTCCTACTCCCCTGACATTGTCAGTTTTGGGTTCGATGACCACAAGACTTCCATTTTGAGCTTGGCTATTGAAGAGGGTCCTCAGAATGCGCCTTTCATTCTCTTCCTTCTAGATCACGGAGCGATGAGTTTGGACAACAGCAGCTATACTTACCATCTTGGATGCGAGTTGTTGCCGGCCATCACCAACGATCAACCGATAGAAGTCATCAGAAGGATGGTTCCCCTGACCGCCAGTCTATCGTTTCCTAAAACGACAGCTATCAATCGCAAACGTGCCGACGCACTCGAGGTATTCTTGGACGAGGAGCAGAAGAGGATGCGAGGTACTCAGTCTAGTGAAAATTTAGAGTCGACGTTACAGTCCGTAAAGAGCACAGGAGACAAGGAGTTAATTGCCGTGGTAGAGCGCCACATTCAGGAGGTTGGACAGCAAGCTGCCAAGGATGCTCAAAAAAATTCGAGGTCTAACAAGCGGTGGTGGCAATCAGCATGGGAGAGAGGCTGACCGAGAAAACACCGCCTACAGATTCTAGGAGCCCGACACGGTCGGGAGGTCCAAGTTGGTGGCCGTCACTCTCAAAGGCTGGACATGACGCCAAGTCTCCAGAGATGATTCAACAGAAGAGGGAGCTCTACGATCCGAGCTCCGACGAAGAGACCGTATGAGCCTTGACGCTGTTGGACACAGCCAAGTCCATTCCCGGTTCGCCCGGAAGAAAACCTTAACCGACGAATACGACATGCTCCAGTTATAGGTCAATTTACGACAAAGTGAAGGTGGCCATCGGTCGAGGAGGTATGATTTAACGGAGGTCGTCGGTGCCGTAGCGTGTATTTGTATTTCGTGACTAGCGTAGCCATCATCTGCCGAGCTATCCCATTTTCCAAACAGCGCTTTCTACATCTCCAGTATCAGCCCCCAAATCCAGTTGCACGTTGTTCCTGACCCTGTAGTCTTGTAGAGTGAGTCGATCCTTGGAAGGTCTTTCGCCTTGTTCTCGAGAAGTGTTTCGTGAGGTTTCGACCGATCATCGAGACGAAGATTACCTTGGAATCCTCTGCCACTCTCCTAGTATTCGATATTGTGTCAACAATTCTCAACTGGAGGTAAGTGACGGTCACAGTGATAACAGTTGCTACGACGCACGCACATTACGCGAGGATGGGAAGGTACCTCCCACTTTTTCAACATTCCTTTACTTCGTCTTCACCGTCACCTTCGCCTCCATTTCCTCAAGTCTTTTCCATCACCATCACTCAGCACACTCCTTTTCCACATTGAACTGAACGGTCTTGTACTCACTTCACTCCGGTTGCTTTCACGCATTTGTTGCTTCAGCCCCAACAGCAATCCTACTCAGCCACGCCACATCACCCCTTTCACGGGCTCACCGACTCCGAGATGCTGTCCTTCCTATACCTTGCTTTCATCGTTATGATGGCACCTCTAGTGCTCGGTCTACCAGCTGCTCTTCCCGACACTCTCGAAGTTGTCCAGCGTACGGACGTGAGCTTCAGCTGCGACTGTATCGATCACTGGTTCAACCATGGTCTGTTCTGGATTCGAGCCTCCTCCGTTACCGGTTGCATGTCTCTCGAGACCGTCCCCCAAGTAATCTACGCTCTTAATGGAATCCCAAAGCCAGACTACTTCTCCAACGACTACCCGAACCTGATCTGCAGCCTCGAACGAGATGAGTGCCAATGGACATACAGTCCCCTCGACTTTCTGGCCAACATAACGTCGTCATCAGACTCGGCCACCAGTGGCTTGAACATCAAAAAGCGGAATAACCCAGCGCTTGAGAAGATGGGCGACACACCCGGCCTACAGCCTCCTATCCATTCCTCTTCCGAAGAACTAGACACTTCAAAAGTGACAGAACTCGAGGATGCTCTGTCCCATTGAGATCCGCAAGACGCCGGTCCAGGTCAAACTTATTGAGGTTGATGAGGATGAGGACATTGACAGTGATGAGATGCGGGACGGCGACACAGACAAAGATGGTGACTGAGATGAGATGCTGAAGAGGAAAGAGTGATACCTCAACTCAGATGTACCAGCCGCCTACTGGCTGGTGAATCATCACTGTATTTAACCATGGATTCCTCATATGTGACGCTGGAGTGGTGAGAAACAGGATGGCCTAAGGACATGTTCCCCCACCATCACCAGCGCTGTATCCTACTCGGTCAGTCGAGCCAGACAATGCTTTTGAAAGCATTGTCATTGCTCTGTGCCGCTCATTGAGAGCTTGAGGTTTACAAGGCTGGACTGTGGGAGTTATACATTAGACAACATTGTACCTTTGTCTCAATTATCAGTGCAAGCGGAACTGATCGGAGCCTTGCATGTCGATCGTCATCAATTGGCTGAAAGAATTTCTTCTCCTGCCAAGAGCCCCGAACAGGGCGTCATCTCAATGGCCCCTCTTCCCTACCCCAGACTTTTCTTCACTGACTCATTTTCGACCATATCGTCGCTCTAGAACTCGCAAATTCCCGTCTGTCTCATGGTACAGCTTTGAGCTGCACGTAAAGCCACAGCATTGAGCAAAGACTCAGCTTCCTTCACTGAGTAGAGTGATATTTCTTCATTGTATGCCAAGCACTTCCTCATTTCATAGTTTGAAGGCTTCAAAACCATGCCAAATCGCTCCGAAGTCGCCTACTTTGGCGCTGGACCCGCGCCTTTGCCAACTTCAGTCATAGAGAAATCTGCCGAAGCATTTGTCAACTTCGAAAACACCGGTCTTTCGCTGGCCGAGATCTCGCATCGCTCTTCAACTGCGAACAAAATCCTTGCTGATGCGAAAGAACCATTAACAACTCTCTACGACATTCCGGCGGACGAGTATGACATCCTCTTCATGCAAGCCGGAGGCACTGGAGAGTTCAGCGCAGCCCTGCAAAATCTCGTCGGAGCCTGGATTGAAAAGCGGCGGAGAAAGGCCGTTTCAGAGCTCGGCGAAGGCAAGGACGGCGAAGTGCTGGAGCGGGTGAAGAAGGAAATTGAGAGCGAACTAAAGGCCGACTATCTCGTGACAGGGTCCTGGTCTCTAAAAGCCAGTCAAGAGGCAACGAGACTGATTGGTGCAAAATATGTCAATGTTGCGGTGGATGCGAGGAAGAGCAACGAGGGCAAGTTCGGCAAGATCCCGGATGAGAAGGAATGGAACTTGACACCGAGCGGAAGTGCGTTCGTATACCTCTGCGACAATGAGACCGTCGACGGCGTTGAGTTTCCGAGTTTTCCCAAGTCCTTGGAAGGTGACGAGCGGATTGTCGTTGCCGACATGTCCAGCAACTTTCTCAGCCGGAAAATTGATGTTCGAAAGTACGGTATCATCTTCGTGAGTCTCTTCCGCATTGAACACATCCTCGCTGAATGCTAACAGTCTGCATCAGGGAGGAGCTCAGAAAAATCTCGGCATTGCCGGCATCACCGTCGTCATTATCCGAAAGTCCCTGCTGGAGCTTGTCCCGCCTCCAACCTTCCTCCACGCCCTGTCACCTGTGGTCCCGACTTCGGGGTGTCTGCCCCCGATCATGTTCTCATTCTCGACCATCGCCTCCAATAACAGTCTCTACAACACACTCCCTATCTTCAACCTGTACGTCGCAACGTTGGTATTGCAACAGCTCGTCGCGACATACGGCCCGAAGAAGGTCTCCGGGCAAGAAGAGGTTGCCGATCGAAAAGCAAAGATCTTATACGACACTCTAGACGCTCATTCGGACACGTATCGCGTCGTCCCGGACAGCAGTGTGAGGAGCAGGATGAACATATGCTTCCGAATCGTCGGAAAACAGGGAGGAGAGCCAGACGATGCCAGGGAAAAGGCGTTTCTTGCCGGCGCGGAAAAGCAGGGCCTTCTCGGTCTGAAGGGCCACAGATCTGTCGGTGGCATCCGCGCGAGCAACTACAACGCGGTGCCGCTGGAGAATGTACAGAAACTGGCAAACTGGTTAGTCCAGTTTGCGAAGTCCTGATCGAATGTATGAACGGACAGAACCCGGGCCCCTGGGCTGGCTCAATGATCCAAAGCTGGTTCTCAACAACCTGAAGCTCACGAAGACAATAATACAGATAGATAACAAAAATTTACATTTCCCCTCAAACGACGCCCAGAGATGGTCCGCCGATAGTGACTCGGGCCTTCCTCTTCACTTCTGTAGTATAACCCTCCTGAAATCGACTCCGCAAAATAGCTGGCAGTTATTTGTCTAGAAATGCGCCTCGGGATATTCTTGAGGCCAACACTTTCCACTTCAGCAGACCCCCCTGACGACCTTGAGCTCCTCGCTCAATGAAGACCTAGGCCATCTTGCCTGGACGAATTAAGATAGCTCTCCCTGATCTTCCAGAATTTGACGTCGGTACCTAGTGGACCTTCCTCGGGAAGGCCCCCTGCTGGCGCCACCCGTGAAGACAAGGTACTAATAGTCTACGTCTAGAACCCATGGCAGTGCTTCAGGCCCTGTTTGCAAACGTCGATCCTGCGCGCCCGCCCACTTCTTTGCTCCAGCAATGTCTGTCGGCCACCATCGGTTCTGAAGGAAGACGGGTCAACGGGGTCTCGGTTCGCCGCAAGCTTCTTTGTCAGCTCGCCAGTCTCCGGGATCTGCACGTCGAGTAATTATGTAATAGCTGGACGAGAAGATGTGCCTGCCTGCAGGACATCTTTGCCTTTTACCTTTTACCTCTTTAGGGACGCATGTCGCATGGGAGGGTGGCCGCATGTATTCAAGAAGCCCGATTTGGAAACTTGGCAATGAACCGATTTGGTATGGGCTCGGTGCCCCCAGGGCCTAGGATGGGTTGTGGGGTTTTTGCAAGCCTCGTCCCAAGGATCGCAACCGCGAAATTCGGATATGAAGTTTATCTGAGAGGGCGACTAGCGGTGCGAGTCCAGTCATTTCGTCCGCGAAAAACGCCCTGGAACGTTCCGAGATACATACGATGGAGGGGCAACAGGCGCGGGTGAAGCTGGACGGCAAAGAGCAATTTATTGCTACCCAGTAGACTATTTGTCACCCTGCTGGTCCACTAATCATCCGGTGGGGAGCAGTGAGTTGCTGACAAAGGCAGATGTTATGGGCGCTTGCACATGGCGTATCGGGTCGCCGAAGATGGCATTCTGGGTTTCGGATATATCGAGTTTTCGGGGTTGCCGACTAAGGGCCGGTGCCTGAACGCCATTGGATTGGACGCCCTGGACTGCAACGGGCCATGAATTCGGCGCTGAAGCATGAAACGCCACTGATGTGACATATTTGATGGTGCTCCAGGTCGAGGCTGGTAGAGTGTCAACTTTGGTGCAATCAGAGTTTTGTTGCCGACTGCCTACCCACCGACAACGATGTCGGTCATGGACTCCAGTCCCGGCCTGCGTTTCATCAACGAGACGGCGAACGACGCCGGACAACGCAAGACTATGGGTGCATCGAAACGTCGGATTGTACGATCTCAAGCAATGATTGCAGTGAGGCGCAAACAACGGCTCGATGCAGAAGTGTACTTGCACCTGAGATGGACTGCTCCAAAGCTAGCTGGCGGAAGCGGGAGCGGTAGCGAGAGCGACGGTGGTGGCTTGGAGGAAAGCAAAAGTCGGCGCTTGGTTTGCAAGTACGCGTTCGTGGAAGAAGCTGGTCCAGCCGTGACGAAACTCTGTGGGCGCAGGGAGAAGGCTGAGCGCGAAAAGGCTGGCTTGGACTTGAGACTCGTCGATGACCACAACAAGAAGGCAAAAGGCAAGGACAGACGCCTGGAGCTGGAGACCTCGTTATCACACGAGCGCGTTACTTCGGTTCCGCATGCCATCGAAAGACTTGGAGGTGGGAGACGCAATCCTTTCGAAAGCTATCCTGTACCTCTCAATGAGGAGGTGAACGAACTGATGGATCACTGTAAGTTGTGTTTGTGGATGTTGGCTCCATGTTTTGACGGCTTTGGCTATCGATGCAGAATATTCGCTGACGGAACGCAGACACAGTTGTCATTCCATACCTCATGTACGGCACAAGGGTCAAAAGCCCTATGCAAAAGCTGTTATATTACCTCTCGTTCGACAACCTGGCCGCTCTTTGTGCAATTATGGCACTTGCGTCCAGGCATATCGACTCGTTACAAGGAGTCAGAGAGTCGTCCAGATCGCTCCGCCACATGACATCTGCCTTGAGAGCCGTTAATGACATGCTCGGGGAGGCCCTATCTGCATGCGACGACGCCACCATCTTCGCTGTAACCCTGTTGGCTACAATCGAGGTGAGAATTATGCCAGATCAAGTTCAAGTGCAATTGCTGGACATTGCTGACTCTATGCAGCGGCGATTGGGCAACAAATTGACCTCCAAGAAACATTGGCTAGGGCTGAGGAAGATCCTGGCGCAGAGAGGAGGCCTTGAGGCAATAAGCTCCAATCGACAACTGAAAGCAATGATCATCTGGTAGGGATCACTGTTTCAGAGAGGGACGAATTCTGCTAATGAAGCTGCATTATACTCAGGAATGACCTTGTGTTTGCCAAAGATCAACATATCGCACATTCCCAGTCCTGTGAGTGGCCGTCCTTAATAGACAACGATCTAGAAGAAGGGGAACGGGGAGCGCGTCGCGACGAACTGTTCGAATTTCTTGACCAACTGGAAGACACCTGGCATAAGATGTCTGATCAAGAGCAGATATGCAGGACCTTGTTCCGTAACTGGAAGCAGCGTCGGAGAGTCTTCTCACAGGAGTCTGTGATGTACGGCACGTTGCTGGGGGAGCCAGAAGTAAGGGGCCATCAGAGGAGTCTTACGGCTCTGGCTTGCCAGCATGCATGTCTGATATACCTCGGCGCCGCCTTTCTTGAGTACGCCGACCAGCTGGATATGGAAGAGCGTTTCCTGAGTGCCATGGAGGCTCTGATACGCGAGGAACTCTGCAGGGGTCTTTCGCCAGAGCACTTGCTGGCGCGTCTCCTCATGGGGTTGGTCAGTGAAGATGCAGCGATTGCGGGTGAGCGAGCGGTAAAAGTGAGCAGCTTGATGCTGGGACTGAAAGGGCTCGATGGCGACATGACTGACCTCGCGCGCGAGAGACTATGGCGCTGCGTGTCGTTGTCTTGCCAGAATGAGGATGAAGCCGGTGGAAGCCAGTCAGTCTAGCGTGGCCGGATGTTCGCCCGAGCAGGACCGGTCGGGCGATCGGCAAACCTTCCGTTTCTCGCAGGCTAAACTCTATTCAGACCGCGTTCCGCCGGGACGCACGGTCGGCATTTCGGCAGATGTCCAGGTGGCTGGCAAAACTGCGACAGAAGCTTGCTCGCCCCTCTGCTCTGCTCCGCAGTTCATCTCCTCATCTCCAGCTTTCCTCGGAATCCGTCCTCGAATGTCGAAGTACCCCTCACTGAGAATCGCATCTCCACACCCAGCGATAGAGCGACGCTTTTATGAAGCTATGGACGCAACACAGTTGAGCGGCGGCGGAAGAGTCAAACGCAAGCAATCTGGCAACAAGAACAAGACGTTGCCGTGTCCGCACTGCCAACGCCTGTTTGCGCGTCTGGTAAGCTCCCCGTTCATCAACCGCGCCGAGTCCAATTGCTTCGGGCGGCGACTGACATGGCCACGCGCAACACAGGAACACCTCCAACGCCACATCCGCACACATACCAAGGAGAAGCCGTTCGTGTGTGAAATATGCTCCAAGACGTTTGCGCGCAGCGACCTCCTGGTGCGACACGAGAGACTCGTCCACCCAGGGGAGGAAGAGCAGCACACCACAAGAAAGTCGCATAAGCACCATCTTCAGAATGCCAACCACGCAAAGGAAGCCGCAGCACGGGCGCAGGGCCAGGTGCAACAAGCGGTGGGAGTTGACTCCGACCCCATGGACATCACACCACAGCAGAATCAGCCTTTGCTGTCACCTCAGGCCGCTGCGCACGATGGGAGAGGCATGATGGATATGCTAGATCCACAACTCATGCAGCCTGCCAATGGCATCAATCCCGTCGAGGGAATATCTGCACACCATTCCTCGTCAATCAACGCGCCGTCGCTTGATCCGTCCTGGGGCTATGACTTGAACCTGCTGTCGCATGCCGCAAGCCATGTCGCCTCAAGCGGCCAAGATCAGTACATGTCCGGCCTGCCGGTGACGCAAGAACAACTGAACGAGCCGATGCAACAGTTGATGCCTGCTGTCACCGATGGTCAGTACCAACCGAGAATGCTGACCGAAGGTTACGGCCAGTCGACCTCCATGTTCGAAACCCCGGACCTCGGCGATCCCATGCAAGACTTCACCGTATTCCTAGACAGCGTGGGCCTTTCGTCCGAATGGTATGCCAACATGTTTGGGAATGATCAGGTTGACAACTACAACTCCCCCACCGAGTTGAGAGGTGATCACCTGAACATATCGAGGCCGCATTTGAACGGTGAGCATCCCACCGATAGCAAACTCGCTGTCCCACAAGAAGAAACAAGTACTTTTTCACGATTTGGCTCAAGATTACCGTCCCTTCAACCAGAGGCTCGAGATCCTGACTTCACTCGGCCAGACCCTCCGCGTAGCACGACGGTCGAAGAAGCAGAGGCCAAAGTAGTCAGAACCACCTGGGATGTCTCCGATTCAGATCGATCCATCTTCGCATCGAGGCTCCAGGCTTTCGACAATGTCATGCCGAAAGGGTTCATTCCTCCTTCAAGGCACTCGCTGTCCCGGTACTTGGCTGGATATGTTAACGGCTTCCACGAGCACCTACCGTTCATTCATGTCCCGACTCTGCAGGTTGCATCCAGCGGTCCGGAGCTGGTTCTCGCCCTGGCTGCAGTCGGGGCACAGTATCGCTTCGAAAATAGCCGAGGCATCGAACTCTTCTATGCCGCCAAAGCTGTTGTGTTGGAGCAGATTCGGCGACGCGATGAGTCTACCACGCCCCATCTGTGGAATCGACCTCGCACGGGGTCGATGGTGCAATCGCCAGGAGGAGGATTCACAAATCAGAGCCATTCGAGCAGCAGTCCTTTCCAGCAGGTCTCTCCGGAAGATGCTGTCGTTGCGGACAGCCGAGAACAGATGGACTCGATACAGGCGCTACTGCTGTTGACGGCTTTTGCAACGTGGGAGAGACATACGGAGCTGCTCCGCGAAGCCTTGGCATTCCAAAGCATTCTCGCGCGACTCGTTCGAGAAGCGGGTCTTACTAGTCCCGAGATCATGCAGTCGCCAGAAGAGTTGACTTGGGAAGACTGGATCAAGATCGAAGGCGAGAAGCGCACGAAGCTGATCGTCTACTGCTTCTTCAATCTGCATTCAATCACCTGGAACGTGCCCCCACTCATTCTGAACTCCGAGATCAAGCTCAGCCTGCCCGACCCGGCCAATGAATGGAAGGCGACGACTGCCGAACAATGGCAGAAACTACGGCAGGCCAACGCAGCACCGCAGATGCCTTTTCAGACAGCATTCTCACGGCTATTCACCAAGCAGAATCAGGCCACGTCGACTCCTATCTCGCCTCTGGGCAACTACATTCTCGTCCACGCACTCATTCAACAGATCTTCTTTGCACGACAGCTCTCCCTGGCTTGGCCTGGTGTCGCCGGCTCGAGTCTGCGAATGGAAGACATCGCAGTCCTCGACCGCGGCCTTTCTTCGTGGAAAGCGGGCTGGAAACGTGCGCCGGAATCAAGCCTCGATCCTCAAAACCCCAATGGCCCAGTCGCGTTTACGTCCACGGCCCTCTTAGGCCTGGCATACATTCGCCTCCACGTGGACATGGGTCCCCTCCGCCATCTGGAAACTCGAGACGCGACACAGATTGCCAGCGCCTTGCTCAACACGCCGGACATCCGTCGCGACCCACGCCTCACCCCGGCACTGTTACACTCGGCCCACGCGCTCTCAATTCCCGTCCGCCTGGGGATCGACTTCGTTGCCCGCACTCAGACCTTTTTCTGGTCGATTCAGCACTCCCTCTGCAGTCTCGAGTGCGCCTTCCTGCTCTCGAAATGGCTGTACGTGCTCTCCAACCTGAAATCCTCCGGCGGCGCACCCGTCACCGAACACGAACGCAAACTGCTGCTCTGGGTCCGCTCGCTTCTTGATGAGACTGAGATGACTGTGCCTCTCAACGGCGATGCAAATGACCATACGGTTCTGAACGAGTCGCGCGAGTTACTGGACGACACGGAAAAGATGAGACAACTGAGTGTCGCGGTGGTGAGAGTGTGGAGCAAGACCTTCAAGGGCAATACCAGTTGGGCCATTGTCGACATGATCGGCAGTGCGTTGGAGATTTATGCGGACATACTCGAGACACAGGGCGAGATGGCGACGGCCAGTGGACGTTAGGGACGTGCCATTGTCGGCGTGACCATGACTGCTTCAGAATCGGCATACCTGTCCGGACACACGAGAACACTAGCAGCGGAAGGCGTTGAGGTTTATGGCTTGAGACGTGCGAGTTGGCCGTGGTAAGAGAGGGAAAGTGATCTGAGAATCTGTAGCGTTGTCGTCATACACTTGAGAGCCGCGCCAGAACTTCTGAAAGAGTACAGGACGAAACGTCCTTGGGAGTCTTGCACTTGCTGTGTGGCATCGATGTGTGAGAGTCCAAGTCAAGTTACATTGTATGCTACTGTTAAACGGCACACGCATCATGTGTTGTTTGTTATTCCTTGAAAAAATGATTAAGTATCAAGTATTAAGTACTGTACGAGCAGGATCGAGAAAAACAGCATGGCACACCTGGGCTGAAGAATCAATGTTATCGCGCACAAGTTTGCAGACAAACATCAAGCCACTTTGAGAACCAATGACTATTTGATTAATTGACAGATTGACAGATCGATTGATCGTAAAATCCGTCGGGATTGCCACTGTAGCCAGCTAGGCAGGTACGAGGTATAGTGGCTTGCTCAACACAAAGCACACGATAATACTTGCATCCATCCAGCGGCCGAAATCTTTGACGCTCTCCAACGCCCTACATATATATGGACCGTAAAGGAAGTATGAACGCACGCCAATGGCTAACTGAATGCCACTGCACTTGAGAGATCCGATGTCCTTGTGCGGGCTAATTATGTCCCAATTGTGTACTAGAGTATGTACATTGCATCGTAACTACGTTGTTAAGCCACACTCGTGGAGGTTAATAGCTGCAATACATACTGTACCCGCACCTGTACGTACACGCGCAGACAGCTCCGTTCTTTCTTTCCATCCTCTCGACTCTACCTCGTACTCCGCTCAACTCGCGCAATCACCTCGTCAAAGACTATTCGTTCGAGCGCGCCATCTCGTACAGTATGGACAGAATGCAGATTCTCGGCTCGGAAATGCCACAGTGTTTATCATCGCGCTCGTCTTTCTTCAAAGTGTAGTAGCCTCTGTCGATAGTGCGGATGAATGCTCCCATCATGAACCTACGGCCCCCGGGTCTGCAACCTCGTTATGTACATTGTACAGTTCTCCTCTTCTCCAACGCGTTGCTCAAGGCACCACGATGATGAAAAAGTAAAGGGTTTCACATCGCAAGGCATGAGTGTAAGGCCAAGGACAGTGCAGAACCACAACCCCGCTCCACACCATCAGGCAGTAGTGTAAGGCCAGATAGGCGGTGCAAGAGTGATGAGAAAAAATGTGCATATGAACCAAAGGAGAGAATCAGAACCCTGTTTCAGGCAAGACGCCTCAATCTGACCTCTCCGATGACCCGCGTGAAATGCTGGTGTTTGATGTTTCCCCCAGAAGTGACAAAAGTATGAGATCCATGGCCCAGAGCCTGCTCACTCCATTTCTCAAATCCTCACACACATGAAGCAACCATCAACATGAGCACAGTCTGTGAAGCTATCTACCAAAAAGCAAAGAACATTGAGTATGATTTTGTAGTTTTCCAAGTTTTTTTGGTGGCCTCACGAGCGTCCTCGATCCGCCTTTTTGTAATTTTCTGTGAGAGAAGAAAAAAAAACAAGACTGTGCTCGGTTGCCCATGTGTGTCACACATCCCTGCTCATGCGCATCGCAAACTGCCCAAAGAGCCCCAGCCGTACCCCCGGTAAGCTGGAACTCAATGGACCAACATGAGGAAGATAAGCAAAGGTTGAAGCAACCAAGGCAAGAAACTTCTGGCGTCCCGAAGCCTCTGCGACTAGACAGACAGCGTCGACAATCAGTGATGCCCCACCGAACGCCTCGGACAGTCTGCAGCCATTGCGTGAAGATCCCCCGGAACACACGAGTTGTAGATTCCCCCAGAACCCACGGTACCGACAGGCTGGAAGACAAACGGGTGTTAATGACGTAGTGTGTGTGATCAAACTCTGAGAGTTCGTGCCACTGGTGGCTCACACAAGACATCAAAAGATCACGGGCTCGGTGGGATCATGATCCCTCGAGCTCAAGAACCCACCCGAATGCTCCAGATAGTCATAGCCTCGGTCCCTCTGCTCCCTCAGCCAGACATCAATCTCCTGCGGACCCCGCGTGACGCCAATCAGCGACGGACACCATCCTGCGTGGCCGCAACCCTTACACAGCCGACACTCCCAGGCGGGAATCTCTTCCCTGGGCCATGGGCGTGCCGGGGTGGGGATTGCGTACACCTCGGGCCATGTCACACTCTTCTTCTCCGCCGGGTTGGATGTCACTCCATTGCCGGGAGAAGAGAGTGGACGGCGAGCATCAGTCTCATCAGAAGGCTTCGCCCGATGCTTCAGGATCGACCTGACAACAATGTCAGATCGATGGGTCCTGATTGGCTTCGGGTTGATGCACTTCTGAATCGACATCTCCTCTGGCTCAGGCATGGGCCGGCTGGTGGCTGCGGCAGCTCCCCCAGTACCCCTCTTATTGTTGCCAACCTCTTTGCCCACCCGGAGACCGGCAGTAGCACCAAGGGCCTTGTTGGGACGTACTTGCTGAGGAGCAAGCCGGGGCCCAACAGACGACACCTTGGCACGAACCGGAATCCGTGACGCAGAGGTCGCCATCCCTGTGACGGTGGATGGCATAGCGCTTGACTTGGCCTTCCCCTGCACGCCGCCCTTGCCAAGTGAGGCCGATCCGCAACGACGAACCAAGACGGGTATCTTGGACGCCGACTGCTTCTCGGAGACACACTCGACAGTAACGGGCGGCGCCGAGTCCGAACCAAGGGTCACAGTGATAGTCGTAGGAAGCGAGGGGGCATCCTCACAACCCTTGACACCAGTGGCGGCCGACTGTCTTCGAAGGACACTGTTGGTCAACCAGGGACGCGCCCTGGAAGCCCGCGAGCTCTTCCTCGAGTCAACACCGCCGGAGAGAGAAAATGACTTAGAAGAGAACTCCTTTGCCATTGTGAATGTTGTAATGTGTAATCTGTATAGCTATCAGCGAAGTTTTGCTCTGTTGGGACCTTACTGTGAAGATGGAGAAAGGGAAAGAAGAGGAAGAACGAGCAGAGCAGAGGGAAGAAGGGCACCAAAGGGATCTCCACCGCGAGACTGCATTGGGAAACACAACAACAACAATAACAACAACAATAATAATGGTTGTTTCGTCATGAGGAGGGGACGGTGGAGTACGAACCAAACTCTTGTCCTTGGGGATGGAGGTCGCTGATAATGTCAGGGTGAGGAGAAACCAATGCCGTTGAGGCACTTTGTATGGGTAGAGATGAGGGGCGTCGACGTCGATGAGGCCGGGGGAAGATGAGGACGGCTTGCGCTTCGTCGAAGATGGGTTCGAATCTGCACAAACGTGATCTTTGGGTAACGCAGACTGTTGCGATGCTGTAGCCTGTAACGAGAAGTAAGGGCTGTGCTTGTGGTGTGGCGAATGCCCTCCATTTGTCTCCATCAGTGTGGTTCCTCCTCTTGTTGCGTATAACGACCACCGATATGTAAAAGGACGAGGACAAACAGGAGAACGTTGGGAGCTTGATGGGGATGGTATAGACTTGAGCGCAGTTTGAACGACAACGATATAGCATGGTATTGGGATGCATGCGCAGTTGCAGGGCGCAGTTTACAAAGACATCATAGCGGGGTACACTGCAAGCAGGAAGAACACGACAAATGCAGGCGACAGCATGGGTGGGAATTGCAAATAGAAGAAGTTACTGGGTGCAGCTGGGCCAATAACCAGAAACGAGTCAAAAGGGGGATGCTGTACAGCAGCAGCGAACAAGTTAAACAACCCACCATGATTTAGCAGTGAGGCAACAGTGAGCTTGACATGAGATGTTAACGACCATCGAACACTTCGCGACAGAGCCACCATAGCTGCCTCGAAAGTGCTGGTATGGGCCTCACAGTTGCCTCTACGGCGGAGAGAGTCGCTGTGTGACAAAACTCGCCGTGGTCGATAGAATTGCGTACCTTGCCGCATCAGCGAACAGACACTCTTACCTGGGATCGACTACATCCACAATGGGGGGCGACCTGGCTCAGTCAGTAATTTTTCTCACATACGTTGTCGTCCGATCAAAGTTACATCCAGACTTGACGATCAACCGAGTCTCGATGTTTACGTAAGCGAAGGGGAAACGTGGGCTCACAGCTTGGGGGAGATCGACGGATCTTCATGGTACTTTACGCATTCCTGAGGCTGACAGCCTGCCTCAAGATCTAACCAATGCGTCTTGCCACGTTCGTTTTGATCGCTAGCGAGTGTGTCGGCCTTGGTGGCCTCTGGCTCCCTAAGGGATACTGGTCAGCCCGATGACAATGATTCACCCACCCTAGTCCAAATCCCCAGCCTAGATAAACGCCGGGCTTCCTTCTGCGACATTTTGTTCGCCCGCACTGGTACTCCTGTCCCCTCTCCGACTCTTCAGAAAGTTGCTGACCATCCTCTTACTGCCAAGGAGACCGAACATCTTCGCCGCACTTCTCCCGGCAGAGTAGGACCTGGATGGTACTGCAGCCGTCTCATCTGGCGCAATGTCCTTATTCGGCTCACTCACGTCTTCTGAAATTCTGGGCGCAACGCTCAATCGGTTGTCCGCAAAACTGTCAGGGTGGCCAAAAGTCCTCTTTCCAAGATACATGCTATCGAAGGGCCGATTATGTGGAGGCACGTCCATATTGAAGGGCCGGGAGAGCCGGGCCACAAGATGGTGCTTGACATTCTCACTCGGACTTTCGTGGGAACGGCTGGGTGTGGTCGAGATGGAGCCTCGAGGCGTCGAGTAGACACCATTTCGAGTGTAGAACGCGGTTTCGCCAGCCTTCTGGCGTAACCGACCCGTCGATGTCCCATTCCGGAATTGGAGGTGGAGGCGGCCTGGTGTGCTAACAGGCGGCGAACCCTCTCGAGCCGCTGGGCTGTTTTCTTTACCTGCACTTTGAGGTCCGGGTGGCTTCTGGGATTTTCTGTCCTTGAACATCTTCGCAAGATTTCCCGGGCTGAGTTTCCGCAGACTCCCGCTGCCCTTACTCCCATCCTCAGCCTTGTTGGAAATGTTGCTCAGTGCATCGGCACTCAACTTATTGGGGAGCTGATCGTGAGCTTGACTGCGAGCGGGGTCAATGCGCACCTTCGGTGTCTGAGCTCCGGGGGTGGCGCTCAGATCAGTGCGTGCTTTTCGACCTGTATCGTCACCAAGGGGCTTCTCGTCTCTGCCTGGCAAGTCCTCCTCAGAGCTGATCTGAGCTCTCTCCCGAGTGTGCGAGTTATGGTCGGGAGCATAGCGTTGCAGTTCCGCTGGGTCTGACCATGGATTCCATCGACTTTGATCGTAAGAAGAATGTTTGGACGGCAGGATCGACGCCATTCCCAATAGTTCTGAATCCCTGTGGGCCGGGGCAAGCAGCTCCTCCGAACTGTCGATTGGGTGTCTGTACTGTTCGTTGGATCCACCATTCGTTGTACGTGAGTAGATGCTGGCACTGCTCAATGCGAACCGTGACCGATTCATCACAGGATTGCTCGACTGGCGATTGATGATGACGCTCCCGGCGTCCACATCTGGTGCATGGTCGCGGCTGCTGCTTCGGCTGCTGCTCCGGGTGCGAGTCCGACTTCGTCTCTCTTTGAGGAATTTTTTGAAAGGACTCGGGGTGTTTGGACTCTTTTCGCTCGAGAAGGGGAAGAAGCTTGACTGCGATTCTTGCTCCACCAGCCGCTCTCGTCTCCCACCAGAGTTCTCCTTGTGTCGGGCACTCGTCGCAGGCCCATTTACCGCGGGATCCAGGTCCCATGAGGTAGAGCGACTGCTGAAGCGCCGGCTTCGGTAGTCAGTCGTCAATGTAGCCAGCGAGGAATCGCTCTGCACTGCTCTGATAGTCTGTCTTGCCGCAAGTAGCTCTTTGTTGTCCCCTTCGCGCTCCTGGTTGAGTGCCTCGACGGCAAGTCGCGTCCTCTCAACTTCTGCCTCTTCTTCATTGATTCGTTTGATCAAAGCTGAGTAAACCCGTTGAGTGTTGACGGCAGGGCCTACCACGCCATCATTTGTGACAGGTTGTAACGGCTCGCGGAATACCTCAACTCCCCCGATATGTTTCCCCGCGGATGATGAAGGCTGGTGCGGTCCGCCATCTTCTTTGATGATCGACAATCGATTGCGTTCCATCGGACCAGAACGTAAACCAACGGAGCCCGTCATGCTGGAATTGGTCCAGCTAGTCACCCGAGATCCTGCATTGGAATGGAGGCTCTCTCGGCTAGCCGCAGAAGTGAGAGTATAGGGAACCTTGTCAAGATCTTCGAGGACATCATTTTCGGGCACAGAAGGGCAGAAATCGGGCTTGCGCAGAGCGTCTTCAGCCACTGTGTAGGCATCAAAGCCACAGGCGGGGCCAGCATCCTGGTCTAGCTCGGAAAAGTAATTGCGCTGGGCCTCGAGTTGTTGGGGCGGTAGGCCGTCTTTCCTCCTGAGAGTCTTTCCAATGACCTGTCGGACTCGGTTGCGGATCGTCGTAGTCAATGAGGATGATCTCTTGACTGTGGATGGAAGATGGCTGTCCGACGTCTGACTTCCACGAACAGATTTTCTGAATTTGCGATGCTCTTTCCTGTCAAACTTTTGAAACCCATACAGCTCTATTTCTTGTGTATCTTGATGATCGGACCCGCTGAAGTACTGTGCTCGAGCAAGCTGCACCGCCTCGTCGTGCCGTTCCCATGGTGCATCTGAGCTCCTGTGGAATATGGTTGTGCTTTGACGACGAAGGAACGGAACAGAACGTTGAATTCGCAGACGAAGGTTGCTATTTTGGTGAACAGTTGCAAGAGATCTCGACTTTCGGACGCGTCGACGGTAAGAGGACGGCAGTGCTCCGTAGTTCTCAGAACCAACATCGGAAGAGGTCATAGCATGTCTGGCGGCAACCATAGCGAAGCCATCGCCCCCAGGTCTATTGCTCATACTGGATGTATCCAAAATTGCAGGCCTGGGGATATGGCGGCTTGAGGAGGAGAACACAAGCACAGTTGGCATAAGTAGTGCGCCTCCATCACGAGGAAGGAGCGACCATTGTGCACGGAAGTAGCATCACTTGAGCTCGAGACGAGCGCGATGCAGTATCTTGAGTGAAAGCGACCATCGAACGATGCCGCTCACAGATTGACGAACTACTCCAGACCACGGCGTCTATGGATCAGACCCAACTATCGTTTGAGCAACTTGTTGTGAGCAGCCTCGTCGAACCCTGCAGCATATGAACATGGGCTCATGGCCGCCATCATGGTTTACGGTGTACTGCGGACGCTCGAGGTCTGGGACCATCGGCTCCATTGGGTGTTGTCATTCTGAGATCCGTCGACGCGACCTAAGGCGGTTTGCACCCTTCACGGGCTCAGTGATAGCGACATCATCAGGGAGGGTGACTTGAGTAGCAAGCCGAGAAGGCATCACATCTGCATTGAAAGTCAGTAAGGACTGATACAGCTTGCTTCGTTGAGCCTGCATACGTCGATATCGAGCTGGTAGACGCGTCGGATAAGCTTCGGGCCACTCTAGCTTGTTCCCGTCGCTGTCTCGACACGCCTGAGGAAATCCAAAGCTGGTGCCTCGGCATCCCGTCGAGGGAGAATTAAGAATCGCATGCCGGTTTGGAGATAGTTTCGAGTTCTAACAGGCCACCAATCATGCCACCTCGTCGGCAAAGATGGTTGTCGAAGAGATCATGTGAAGGGAGCGGAAAGAGCCGGCGGGTCAGGCGACAGCTAGGTGCGAAGCGCTTTACCCTCGCTGACTGGCTGCATGAGCACCGCCCTGATGTCTCACCAACTTCCGGTCTTGCGAGCGCCCGTGCTTGCTGCATTGTCAAAATTAGAAGACAAAACGAGGCCACCAAATGCAACTAGCAATTCATTGCTCCGGTTCTCAACTTAGTGAACGTCGGACGCATCTCTCTACGCTTGAGCAGCAACGTCTTGATGACGAGTAATTGTGCATCTCACTCTGACAGTATTGTGCGTCCTCTCGGACCGGAGTGGGGGATTCTGCAGCGGCCGGCCGGAAGAAGCTGAGGCATTTTCGATGCGCACGCAGGGACTTGAGAAATTTGTGAGAATGCAGGGATGACTTGGAGTTCCTCATCTCAGCACTTGTCAAGTGATTGCATATGCAACAGGCCAGAACTGAGCAGCCTTGCGTTGCCGAACGACGAGCAATTCAAGTCCGCTATGAGATAGAGAAGCGAAGCAAGAAATAACTTGTTCAACTTTTTTCGGGTTGATTTGTATCTAGGTCACTCTCCGTGTGGAGAAGTTCGTCTGTAAAGTACAGGTAGCTTGCGATGGCGCTATACTCATCCGCAACTAATATTTGGTGTACATGGGCAACAAAACCAGTTGCTACCTCATTACCAGGTATCCGTACACCCAGCTGCGTCGCTTTTCGTCTTTCGCACCATGGCACCGGCGTGCTTTTGGACCCCATGTGTTCAGAAAGATCGACAATCCCCGCCCAAACTAGCGCCCCCAGGACCCTTTGCTTGCAGCTGCAGCTGCAGCAAGTCGTCACCAGTGGTCGAATCTGGCGTCATTGATAATGATAAGACGTTGGACCACAATGCCTATGGCTCGAAAGAGTAGTCTGTCCGAAAATCGAAGTCGGAAAACAGAATGCATGATTGATTGTGTGCTGGCCCCCAATGCAAGTGTCGCTAAAGTATGTTGTTGTCAATTGTGCCCCGTTGACGCCGTCGCTGAAACCCAACAAGACAAAATGGATGCGTGCCGCAAAAGTGGTGATGAAGAAGTGGCGGAAACAACAGAAAATGCCAATCGGATGTGGCGGTCGTAATATCGTCGCTCGTAGAGTATCGAGATCGTGAGCACCCCTCCTGCCATGTCCCCCTGCCGGGCTTGGGAGATTCGCCAAGATCGGGAAAAAGCAAGGATGGGGTGAAATGAGGATTGGGGGTGGGATTGGTTGAGATGTTGTGTGTTGGGCTTGAATTCGCTCCTGAGAGGGCGCTATCTCCCTGCAGGGAAATGCTGCATGGTGACATCAGCTTCCGAGGACGCAGTCATGAGGCCCGACCGGGAGTTCAGCGGTTGTGTGAGAACAGATCGATATTGTTTGCTAGGTCGATTGCGGAAGTTGTACATCTGTAAAGAAGCGTGTTAGAAGATGAGGAGGAACGCTGCCAACAAGCGAGAGAAGTGGAACGTACTCTGCATTCACTGCACTTCGCTCCGGGCGTATCGCACCGCCCACGGCAGCCCCGAGGTTGATTTGAGCAGGAGAACATGGTGGTTGGCTGGCAAAGGTTGACTCGTACAGCACCAGGAACAGACGACAGCTGAGGAGCACTCGCGGTTGTTCGGTGTGAGGATCGCTCGGCAATGGAATTGAATCTGTGGAAGTGATGACGTCTTGGTAGGGACGGGAGTGGTTAAGTCTTCGAGTGTTGGTGGTAGTGTCGACGGTTGATGTACAATATAGTGATGTCGGCGGAGTGGTCTGTTGTTCGTGTGGTGCTTGTGAAGAAGAAGCAAGATCGAAGACTCGAAGAAGGCGGATGAAACGAGAGTGAAATACAAAATCCCAAGGGTCGACCGGACAGTTATGGATAAGGCAGCAATTTGGCAATCGTGCAGAAAACGGGGCTTGAGCGTATTGACAGGGGTGCAGATCGCATGCAAGGAAGATGTCACTGGGGAGGCCGCATCCACCAAAGCTGGCGAGCAAGGTTTCGTCGAGCCTGCCTGGCCTGATTCATGCGACAGGGGAGTCAGGCACCGCCTGACTGTTCTTCCGCAGGCTCATCACGTTATCCCTTCCCCACCAGCAGCGGCAGCACCACCAGGGCATACGTACGCCTCCCGCCCAGCCGTGGTTACAGTGGTGAGCAGTCGGTCTGTTCATTCTCGTCTGGTCAGGCCGCCCTCAGCATTTTGGCAGTGCCATTGTCCGTCACGAATCTCCTTTACCGCACACAGGCCACAACATATTGGCTGCTCGAATTGGAATCATGGCTGAGCACTGCAACACGCAATTCTCACGGCTGCATTGCTTTCCTCTCCTGCACAACTCAGCATGCACCAACCCAAAATCTCGGCATGCCTGTTGAGCTCATCAAAGCCTGACAGTGTCACTGATTAATTAGCCAGAGTTTCGGAAAAACTCTGGTAAGTACACCAGATCTCGTGAAGCGTGCTCGTATTTTGCGTTACTCTACAGTTACATTGCGTGTGGTCACTTCAGCAATTATTTCCATCGTGGTTAGCTCACTCCGGTGTCTACGCAGTCCGCTTTGCTGGTTCTCTCGTGTCTGTCTGTCGCACCACACCCCCCGTTGATTGGACCGTTTCTCCCAAACTCTGACTTACATAGCTAAGAAGCTTCTGTTAGTCAGGCAAGCATAAGGCTCTTGTTGGCAGCCTGCCCTTTTGAGGCCTCTAACCCTCATCCTGGACCTCGACGGATCTCTCGGCCTCGTTCGCAGATGCTGCTATGCACGGTTTACTATCGGCCTCGAGATCAGTCATCCGTTTTGCATAGCGGACGAAGAACTCCGTCCCGCCGAACCTGGTGCTCCTGAGTGCGTGCGAAGGTGATCATAAAGCAGCACATTCGAATTCTGGAGAGTTTTCGAGTGAGCATTGTGTTCTTTCCGAGAGAAGGTATCTGCACCGCAACCACCAAGACAATTTGTTGCTGGTTTTCCAACTACGGGTGTTTCACGCCTAATCGGTAGTACCTTGTCCTTTTCATCAGCAAGGAAAGCCCCGTCAGGCGCCAGAGCTGAAACTACTTGGCAACCCCTGCCACTCGGCTGATGGATGGGCTTTAGGTCCAGGCCTCAATCTCTGGAGAAAGGTTCTAGACTGTGCTCCCGCCTCGACGCCCATGTTGTCAATGGACAGAGATTTAGGAGTGTCACAACTCTTCAGCCGGCACACTCCACCGAAATGGCAATCGTACGTTACTGAGCACACCCGACTCCCGGACTGACCCGCAACGCACAGGGCTTGTCAGGAGTAATCATACCACAGTCTCCAGGCCATCCACATGCGCGTCGGTCCGTCCGCCAATCAGCCGCGCTCTCAGTCTCGGACCTCTGCTGACATGAATACGTTGTACAAGGCCAACAGTCGAATCACCGTCTTGCGCCTGGTTATGTCAGCTGCACAGTGACCGGACAGATACCTAACAAACTGTGCACACTCGGGCGGTTGCCGAGACAAAATGCGAAAGGGAAAACCTCCTAACAAAACGAGAAGGTGCCCGTCATCAGTCCGGTCCGTCGCAGATGTGCCATACCGCGCCGAGGTTCAATAATGTTGATGCATGGAGAGCCAAAGCAGAGCCCGCTGATGCAGAAAGCCTAAAAGCGCCTTCTTGCACACTGGACATGTGCGAGCGTATCAGGAAGTTGCCCAGATGGCAGAAGCAGCCAGCTTAGTGTCGACGACGCGACCAAGCTAAGCTCCATCTCTTTGATGACTCCATTGTTCGAATTCAGGCTCATGTGAAGGATCAGCAGGGGAAATCTCCCAACAGAGTGTCCTTCCATACTACGCTAGAAAGCTCATCGAAGCTTTCGAGTCTTCGAAAACTGTCGCTTAATCCATGCCCCTTTAGGCGAATCCTAATCCATTCCCCCAGTTATGAATCAGCTAGGCGACACACACCCCTTCCTGCTGTTTCCTTACCGTAGTTAGTCATATTCAATTCCTTCAAATGGACAAGCTCTCTGTTCGTGCGCTTTCCCAGCCTGGCGAACGCTCCTGTCCATTGCGTGCCGATCATCCGGCAGAGCTTCGCATCTTCACCTCCTCCTCTCATCCACTTATCGCATGAGGAGAGATCTGATAATCAGCCACCCCCCAACTGCACCAATCGTCGTCGCCAGCAGCAACCCATTTCCTTCCCATGTCAGTGCCAGGTAAGCCATAAGACCCACGGCAAGCTCTTTCTTGCGTGCCTGGGCTCGTCTGCTCCTCCACTCTGGATCGAGATCGAATGGTGCTGCCGTAGGGCCACGTCCACCCTCACTCCGCTGCCCTGCGTTTGGCAACGCTTTCAAAGGTACCGTAGCAGCCAGCACTACGGGACGATGATCTGAGGTTGCAAACAAGGGTAGACACGTGTACTTCTGTGGGGTCACCTTGACGTCACTGCTGCTTCCATGATCGTTCCAGAAGAATATCCTGTCGCACCAGGACGGCCAGCGATGACGTGCCCAGCTCCAGTGTTGTCGATCCTCGTCTTCTCCCCTGGCAAAGATGACAGCCTTGCTCCCGTCCGTGTGGTACTTGTAGGTGGGTGGGAAGGTGATTGGTGCCTCCGACAACCCGTGCAGGGTCTTCCCAGCCTTGACCTGCTGAGTCAGTTGGTCCTCTGCGAGCAGCTGCTGAAAGTGCTTTGGGTCAGCCTCGTTGGTGGTCGGGTGAGGGAATTTCTCGTCCACGTCTTGCGGCGACGGCCGAAGCAGTGACGTTCGATAATTGAGGTCTCCAGCAAAGAACAAGTGTGACGAGGAAGCGTACATGCCTCCTTCAGAGGCCTCATCATCTTGCTGCGATGGATCACTGCCTTGTAGCAGAGGCGCGTCTTCGTCTTCCTCATCACCAGACGCAGGCTTCTTCGAGCGGGAATCCGAAACAAACACCAACCGCCGCACGATGTTCTTGTAGTCCTCGTTCCGCCTCTCAAGCCCGTCTTCCATGGGCGCCAAATGAGCAGAGACAAAAGTGAGCTCGACTTCTCTCGCCATACCCGCCGATCGATAGCCTATCCTCAAGCCAACAGCGCCTTTGTTGCCCATTTCACTCACGCCAACGCCAACCCCGGCTGTCTTCAGCCACTTCACATCGTCCGCAAGGTCGTCCCTTGCAAATACCATGATGGCGGTCATCCCCACGTTGCGGCTTATCACGTTGACATAGCTGTGGCTTTTCGAGCTCGAAGCGAGTCTAACAACATCCCTCCAGGCGTTGAAGTACGGCGTTAAAAACGAACCTCCCAGGAATGCGTAGCTGATGGGCGCAAATTCTTGAAAGCAAAGGACGAGAAGCCCTGGTGAGTGGCTGTTGGCGGGAAGAGCGTGGAACAGATATGGTGCAAATATGGTGGGATTTATGAGAGTCCGAGCACAGTTGTATGTGAGAATGTAGACGTTCAGGGCATCAGGCTGCTCGGTCTGGGATCGGTTGGCCATTGTCGCCTCAGAACGGGATCTGCGAACGCTGGTGAGATTCCCGACAAGTTCGGCTTGCAGACAGGCAGAAAGTGAGTTGGTGCAGCGCAATCCCCAAGCCGAAGCCAATCCAAGAGCTATCTTCCTTACTATTAGCGTTCACGAACATCCACTGGCATTGAAACAGAGACAGCTCGATTCAACTCACGATGCCGTCGATGGCTCTTTCTGATTCGAATCTGGCTTAGCTTGACCAGGCTAGTCCCAATTGGAGCTCACCAGCCTGTCTGTTCAACTTACGTCATTCGCCCAGTTGAACTAGCCTCTTTCACTCTAGCGCATCTCTAAGGTCGTTTACTCGTACACACGACTACGAGTAGTGTCTGGAGACTTTGAACCACCAGCAACTACTACAGATCAATGCAGGTCGCAGGAAAACTTCCCACCGAATTAGGCGGTCAGTGCCGACGCATTTAGAGGAGGATTTCCCTCGATGCCAAGATTCGGTCTCCCCTGGTCCG
Source organism: Phialophora verrucosa (assembly GCA_002099365.1). Taxonomy (NCBI): domain Eukaryota; kingdom Fungi; phylum Ascomycota; class Eurotiomycetes; order Chaetothyriales; family Herpotrichiellaceae; genus Phialophora; species Phialophora verrucosa. The sequence goes on along the minus strand of MSED01000015.1, from coordinate 1,027,315 downwards.
TTGCGCCCCAAACAATCCTCCTCCTCTTCTATCATTGGCTCGAGAATTTGGATGTGGGAAACCATATGCGCGAGGCTGACATGGTCGCTGTTTCTGGTGTCATTTGGATGGCTCTTGAGGGCATCCATTGCAGAGGAAGCTTGATTCAGCATAAACAACAGTTAATCAGTCTACATTGTCGTGGCGAGCGCTGATTGGTTGAGCGTCCCTCTCTTTGCAATTGCTCGGGAGTACGAGGTAGCTGTTCCCCAAAAGCGTCGCTTGCATGCTTGCTACCCCAAACACCTTTCACCGACATTCCCTAACTTCAGCCTGACTACCTGAAGGCACAATGCTTTCATGGTGACCCTGGTTTGTACCACGTTATCCCTGACACGGCATTTTTCTCCTTGATGTGTCGAAAGAATGGCGGCTGACTATATTGGCTATGTGCAATCGATGCGACATCGATACCCTAATCTGCGTCGCTTCTGCGACATTCAGGGCGCGAGCAATGTAAAGAACAAAGAGGAGACAAGTCGCGTTGCCGTCATTGAGATCCGTGAGAATGGCATAAGTCAAAAGAAATTCGATTCTCCCGATGATCTTGATCGGTATATGCACAACCCGCCCTCGACCTCAGAACCGTGTAAACACCGGGTGTATGTTCTGGAGGGCTCCGCGCCAACCTATGTGCAAGTCCTCGGTCGTCGTCTTCGAATGGACCCGTTTGCGTTTTCGGAGCAGTTGATGCGTGGTGGAACACGCAAGGAACAGGCCGCGACGCTCCCTTCCCAACACGGTCTTGAGCGGTCCTTTAGCATGCAGTATGTCGAGGCGCGTGTATTTCCCGATGGCCACCTGAACACTCTCGGGGCCTGTTGCCTCTACCGAGACCGGAAAATTTGGGTGACCAAGATCAACTCGAAGTTTGACGAAGTGGCGAAAGTCCACAGGATCGCGTCCTTTTGGTCACGGAAAGAAGCGAATGGCGCCTTCAACGGTAAGCTGACAGGCCCGCTGTGATGATTGGGCCCCAACGACCACTAAGTCTGCACTCCAAGGTCTCATTCTCGTGGATCCGCCGGTCGGAGAGTTCATACAAATCGGCAAGGCCACCGAGAAGGAGATACGACCCTGTCGAAACAATCTCTATCAGGGAGGGTACGTCGACATCTCGCCATTCCCTTGCGCAATGGACGTTGACAAAGACTGGGAACCCCAACCTGGCCCCTCGCGCGAGTCAACATTCGATGATATTCTGTTCTATTGGAACCATATAGACAGATTCCCCAACTTGCACTCCTCCATTATTGAGAGCCCGGCAGGCTTCTTTGACGGTGCATCCTTCTTCCTCAAAAGCATCATTGCCGCAAACTGGATGCAGTTCCTGGTCTACTTTGACGAAATCATCGACCGTCTCGAATATGCACTGGCTCGCGCGGACATCAATGCCCTCGACGGCGTGGAGAACCACCTGGTTGACGTCGCGCACTGGCATCGGCGCTGCCGGAAGTCCTGCGAACAAGTCGAACACGCGATCTATGCACTTCAACCCCCCAATTCTCCTCACCCCAACCAGGACTCCTCCTTGACCACGGGCTCCGTCTTCACCAGCATCGACGACTTTATCTACATCCACAAGAAACTGTGCGCACTCACAAAGCGTTGCCAGCGCCTCAGCCTGTCTCTCACCCACGTTATCAGCGTGATCCAGTCCCGGCAGGCGTCCGAAGAAGCCCACAGCCTGAAGATCCTGACGCTCCTCGGTATGTTGTTCGTTCCCCTGACGTTTTTGTCCGGTATTTTTAGCATGTCCGGCGAGTTCCTACCTGGGGAAAGCAGCTTTTGGATCTACATTGTGGTCAGCATACCGGCCGTCATCATGGTGTTCGTGGTCGTGTTCTCGAAACAGGTTGCGCAGTTCCTGAAGCTCAGGGAAAAGCAGAGGAAGAGTCTGCTCAATGTGAGGCTTACAGCGAGACCCCCAACGTTCGCACCGGGAGAAGCAAAGGATGTAGAGAAAGTGTAGCTGGCACGCCTTGGTAATGTCCTGACCAGGTCTCGAAATCTGGACTTGCAAAAGCGAAGTTTTTGGCCTCCGGTTCGTCACCACCAGCTTCCTGGTTACTGTAAATAGCTCTATACTCGAATACCAAAATATCATAGCGGTACATTCACCATTTGTTAATCTTGTCATGTCCTATCCTACCTATAACGTCCCGAACTGGTATATTTCCCGGTATTGTCTTACCTATAGTTCTGGACGCCCCCCGAAACGAGCACTCCGCCGTAGTGGTTATGACACTCGCTGCGCCACGTCTCTTTCTCCCAGCCTTGCCAACGCATCCTTTAACGGAAATGGCGGGGAATTGGGCTTCATCGACCGAGCGTGAGCCGATCCCATACTATGGCGCCGTAAGTCAAATGTCCAGGTGATGCCTCTGAATGAAGCCTCATCGATACTCCCCCCAAGCAACACCGTTGTGGGCCAACGAGATCCGAGGCGGCGAAGATGTCCGGGGGCGAGTCCTTTGCCTCTCCCAGAGGAGTCGCCGGATCCTTTGCGCCTTCTGTGCTCGCATACCTGACCGAGATCTTCGACAACAACGCACCCAAGCCGCCGAAGACGAAGGATTTTAGCGAGTCGAGTCCGAGCAGGACCAAGGCTTCTGCCGACGCGTTTGTTCACGCGATCCAGGGCGGCGAACCCGACACCGCAGACAGCCCACTCCTGCAGCATGACTCGGTCGTAGGCATGCACGAGTTTTTGGTGCACATGGCATCTGGGGCGGCCGACGCATTGGGTCCACCTAGGGTGTCTGATTTCTTGCGGCCCCTCTCCGATTACTTTGTCAATTCGAGCCACAATACTTATATCACCGGCAATCAGCTCACGAGCAAAGCCAGTGTCGAACCCTATCGAAATGTATGTGGGAGCAATTTCCTTTTCTATGCGATTCTGACTTCCACGCATGTGGTGTGTTGGTGGACGTTTTCATGATAAAGAGAAAGGCTCCTCCTTTGATCGCTCCTGTCCAAGACAAGATCGCCCTGAATACTGATTGGGCTTACCGCAGGCGCTTTTACGGGGCTGCAGATGCATTGAAATCGACGTGTGGGATGGCATATCGTTCGCGGAATGTTCAAATGGCCCAGAAAGGGACGAAACAAGCCGTCGGCCGACGTCAAAACCGGACACTCATGCAGAGAAGAGGAATGGAAACATGCGGTCTCGAGGCATCCAGGGGAAATTGTCTGGCTCATCACTGGCACGGCTGTGTCAGGTTCCACGCCTGAGTTCAAAACATTTCTCGTCCGCCACGAGCCCGCCCCTGTCGGTTCCACCTAATATCAATGGAGTGTCAACGCCGTCCGCAAAGAGGCGGGAGCCCCGGGTCGTGCACGGCCCCAGCCTCAGTAAAGGCGTCCCCTTTCGAGACGTCTGTCATGCCATCCGCGAGACCGCGTTTGTGTCCAGCGACCTACCGGTGATCATCAGCCTGGAAGTCCACGCGAGTCCCCAACAGCAAGAGGTCATGGTCGAAATCATGCAGGAAGTCTGGCGAGAATTCCTCGTGGACATCGATTCGATCAACGCGACATCGTCGGGGACATTGCCCAGCCCTCACGAGCTGCGGCGAAAGCTCTTGATCAAAGTCAAGGGCTCACCGCTTGATCATCATCATCATCCTCACCATGCAGAGAGTGGACAGACCGAGGGTGGTCAAGGGCCTAAGAATTCGGGGCCGGCGCCCCCGCCGATGCGCAAGGTCATAGACCTGCTGAGCTCTTTGGCCGTGTATACCCAGGGATACTCGTTTCGGGGCTTTTCACAGCCCGAAGCCTCCCTGCCCACGCACATCTTCTCGCTGTCCGAAGGAGCGATCCGGAGACTTCACAAGGACGACGCAGACGTGCTGTTCGCGCACAACAGACGCTTCCTGATGCGCGTCTTCCCGTCCGGGCGGCGCGTGGACTCGTCCAACTTCAACCCTTGCTTTTTCTGGCGGCAGGGGATCCAGATGGTGGTGATGAACTGGCAGCGCCTGGACAAGGGCATGATGCTCAACGAGGGCATGTTCGCAGACAACTGCGGCTGGGTCCTAAAGCCTGAGGGGTACAGGTCCGCCGACGAGGTCGCGGTGTCGTCGTTGGGCGGAGGAACGTCGCCTCCCTTCACAGCAGCACCGGCCAACTCGACGCTCAAACGACGCAGTCTATCCCTCACCCTGACGCTGTTTGCCGGTCAGAACATCCAGCCTCGCACGGGTGATGCTCACGAACGCATCAATCTCTACGTGACGTGCGACCTTGACCTCATGATATTACCGAGCCAGAGGTCCCTCGACAGCTCGAGCATCACGGGGCAAAAGACAGCACAAAAGCTGAACACGTATAAACAGCGCTCGCAACCAAGCAAGGGCCCCAATCCCGACTTCCAGCGACAACGGCTGTGTTTCCCCCGGGTTTCGGACGTGGCTGAAGAACTCAGCTTTCTGCGGTAAGTCTTTCCAGTCTTCTGTCTGTTCTCTTCCTGACTTGTGTCTATATTTTGTGTCTTCTACGGTGCCTTGAGTAATAACCCAGTCTCATTTGCTTTTCTGCGTTAGGTTACAAGTGAAACATTGTAAAATCGGCAAAGATAGTCTGGTCGCCTTTGCCTGCGTGCCGCTCGATCGGTTACGGCAGGGATACAGATTCATCCGGCTGTTTGACGACAGAGGCGTTCGCAGCGAGGGCAGGATTCTAGTAAAGATCGAAAAAGCATCTTCATCGTCATCGTCTCCGTCTTCGTCATCGTAGGCATCGTCCAATGTTATGAGCAGCGGGTGGGAGTAATAATGACTCGATATGGTCCTGAATGGCATTTTGTCGCTTTTGCTTTCTTGCTTTGCGGTGTGTGGTAGATTCATTGTCGGATGGATGATGATTTCTTCCTTGTGATGCATTTCGAGACCGAGATTTGTCTAGGGAAAGAGACATGCTCATCTCCCAGTGAAGTTGTTGACAATCATGTCTTTTCAACGAGTCCCTGGCTTCGTTGCAACATAGATGGCTTCGACTCCAATATGAATACCGACTCCAGTCCACCGGGGGAAAGTCTTTTCACCGTCGCTCTGGAGACAATAGTAATTGACAAGCCTAGCCAGCTTCATCCACCGCTCTCGCGACTTTCAACACCTTTGCATGTATGGCCGCGGGTGCCGCGACAATGCCCCAGTTGTTCTCGAGCCTGCGGCCTCGGGTGAAATCCAGCTCCTTTCCGTCGGCATCGGTGACTTTCCCGCCTGCCTCTTCGACAACTAACGCCCCGCCCGCCACGTCCCAGACGCACGAGTGGTAGTCCCGCGGGACACGAAACGCTACCTGGACATTGCCGGCGCCGACGGCCAGGGCTGCGAACCTCATCTGCGATGACCAGAGCTGCGTGCCGGGCCAGGGGGCGCCGACCTGCCGCGCGAACTCCTGTTGCTTCTCCGCGTCGTAGGCTTTGTTGCTCGGCTGGACGAGACGGATGCACTCAGCGATGCCGCTCGGATCATTGTTCTCTACCATCACCACCCTCGCCGGCGGACCCAGATGGTCCTTGGCTCCCATCTTGCGCACAAACGCCCCGTGGCCCTTGACTGCGCTGAGGACGCAGCCGTGGCCGTCCGTGTCGACGAGGCTCTCACTGACCTCGACAAAGGCAGAAGGAGAAGCCTGAGCAGCAGCAGCCTCGAACGGTAGATTCGGACATCCGACCACCCCAACCTGTTGCGTCCCATTCTGCAGCAGAGCAAGCGACAAGGCGTACTGGGCACCTTTCAAAAACGCCGCCGTCCCGTCGAGGGGATCCAACACCCACAGGCGCCCGCTGTCGGGCCCGCCCTTGCCTTCTCCGCCCATGTCGATGTACCGGAGCACATCGTCCACTCCCTTCAATTCATCGTGCAGGAGTGCAGCGGCTTCGGGGTCAGGGCTCTGCCGCAACGTCTCCGACACGAGGTGCCAGACCTGCTCAGCGAGCAAAGGGCTGTGGCGCAGCTCGGCAGCCGACTCTTCACCCAGGAAATGGTCGTTGGGGAAGGAATGGGCGACAGTCGCGATGAGTAAGGCCTGGGATGCGTAGTCGGCCACCGTCACAGGGCTGTGGTCAGATTTCCAACTTGACCCTTTGTCGTGGGAAGGGAGAAGGGATTTTGTTGCATGTGAAGCGAGGTGGACAGCGCGGATGGCAGCTTCCAGCTCGTCGGCGTAGGGGAGGGACATCTCTCTTTCGTCCTTTGACAGGGTAGTTGGTAGAGAGCCCTGAGGGAGGAGGGTTAGATGAGGGAGATTTCTCGGGCCGAAAAGATAGCGGAATACCACAGAGATCGAAGGCGAGATGACCCTGTCGCTGCTGGCTGCTCTTATCTATCGTTCGAAGAGCATGTACGCTCTCATCTGAGGATTGTAGCTAGCGGGCGGGCTGTGCAAGGAAGTGCAAGATTGTGCTTGACAAGGCTGCCTTGCTTGTGGCTGCGTAAATGGCTTTGGTACATGCAGTCCGGGGCACGAACAAAGAACATGGCGACTGGACTACGACATACACTCTGTACTTTTAATCGGATCCAGCGTTGCTTAGTAGGAGCAAATGATTGCAGGATGAATTGAAGCAGCAGGACAAACCGTCAGCGCCAATGGTCATTTGAACAGCACTGTGCCAAGCCTGGGCAACCTACAGAGAACGGAGGAAGCCAACAACTTACAAGTACGATACTTCATGCTGTCGATTGCTCGGTCAATGAAGGAATGAATGAATGGCTTTCAGGCTCGCTGGCCAATTCCTCAATATCAATGTCTCCACAGGATGAGTTTCTGGGCCATGGGCGATCCAGCTCCGGCTCCAAAGACACAGTTGCCACAGCCCTCCCCCAGGATAATAGCTAAAGGAGTTCAGAGGACAAGACGGTCCATGTCACGTCCTCGAATGGCATATGGTGAGGTTTGATCACTGTCTGGGGCACCAGCTCTGGCATGCTTTGTCCCCAGTTGCCGACATTGGCGACATGGATGCTTCTGTCACTGTGCCAGACGACAACGTCGGGCCCAACCGTGCATCCTACACAGTATCTAGCACCCCATGGCCTGGATTATCAGTGTCTTGAGCTAGATGCTGCGGATCCAAGTCTCCCTGATGGATGTGGACGGTATTCAGTACCCCGGTGGCTGGAGCAAGAAATACTCTTCCACCGCTGCAAGAATACAAAACGTATCTCTGGCATCAACGCTCCACCCCGGACGTTCTCTCTGGGTATGAATACTCCTCCCCGTGGAACCTGTGTCCCGTACTTACTTACGGCTCACTATATTGGTCCTGATTTTCCGTGGGCTACAATGTCACTCACAACCGTTCACCGCGCTGACATCGTCTGTCCTCCTGCCCTTTCTTGATGAGCAAGTTCACGCCTTTGCAACCCTCCTCCAAGAGGCCTGCGTGAAGCAAGACACCCTATCCTCAAGCACGGCCGCAACTTCTCCTGCCTGTCGTCTTCTCTGTCTTCATCCAGCTCTCTCTTTCAGTGTCACCGGACAACCAAACCACGATGGCCGAACGCTGTGAAATCACCGAGCGCCTCCGGGCCGTCATTGTCCTTTCCCGCACCAGCTACGCCCAAAACCAAGACGAGAAGGAAGCAAACACCGAACACAACAAAGGCACATACGAGTTCATTATCCGGGAAGTTCATCCCGTACTGTCCCATCACAAATGCGCCTCTCCCCCGTCCGGCGGCGGCAGCGGCGGCGGTGACGGTGACCGTGGCCCCTTCCCCTCCCGCTCCCCCTCCCCAGCCCAGTCTTCAGGCTCTCCTCCCTCCGGTGCTGAGACCGATGAACCATCAGCACCCTCGCCCTGTGCCGCAGCCTCGGACTTCGTAAACATCAATCTCACAAGTTGCCGACTCGAAGCTGACCTCGAGGACCTCGCCATCCGCGGAAATCGCGAGATCTTGGACCTCCGCGCCGCTCTGGACACCTACGAAGCCGAACCGGACGCGCCGAAGAGCCACGTCATCCTCGCGATCTACGAGAAGAAAGGCCTCGGCACCAACATGAGGGGCATCAAGGACTTCTTCGGCCGATACAGACGCATCACGCTCGCGCTGGTGATTCTCGAGGAAGTGCCAGAGGAGTACACCTACACCTTCCGCTGCTACCTCATGCACAAACTCCTCCGGCGGACGGAAGCGGGACGAGTGGGCAAATACCTGGACCTGCTCGACGACATGTGCATGCTCGCCCTGGAGAGGAAGAACGACACGGACGTGTTGGCGGAACTGGCGCAGCGGCATGGCGGCCCGGCCCCGACGGCCCCATGGCAGATCGCGCGGGATGAGCAGAGGGAGGAGGTCGCTCAGTGGTGGCGCGACTATCGGAGCATGGTCCAGAACGACCCTACTTTGCAGCGGACCTACTAGAAGAGTGGTTCAGATGCGGAGCAGAGGATAGCAGCGTGATGAACAGTGGTTGAGAGCAGAGGAGAGGATAGCAGCGTGACGAACAGTGCTTCAGACGCAGAGCAGACGATAGGACAGCAGCGAGATCAAGAATGGCTTTATGGTCGGTGGATCGCTTGCACATTGCGACTAGTCGCCTCTTCTCGAGATATCTTCGCACCCAGCACCTGGTGCTTAGATACCGAAAGAACAACTTTTAGAATGGCCAATGACCATGACCATGACCATGAATGGTAAACCATAGCTCGTAGCGACCACATACGTACGTACTTTGCATATCATATCATGTCAGGTCCCAAGTCCCGATCCCGGTCCTTACACCGAGTCCCCAGTTTTGAACGACAGTAAATACGACAGTGCAGACAGACCACCAGTCCCAACTCAACATGGTCGCTCGGTCGCTCTGGGACTGGAATTGGAATGGGAATTGGGACCCGAGCTGTGCTTCACCGGTGAACCGTTGTGTGGTGGATCTGCCTTGCGTTACAAGCCCGTGGCCTGCGGACCTTCAGAGAAAGATTGGAAAAACAGTCCACCCGGGCATGCCTGGTTTGCCATTACTCGTGGCGGAACAATCTGGACTGAGAGGAAGGGGGGCATTCATTTCATTTCGGTGTCGTTTCTTCGCTAAGGAATAACCCAACTTACACCCACGCTTGCTCAAATGCGTTTCCACCAGACAAATGAAATTCATGCATGTTCTTCTTGCATCACTGCCAGTTCATCAGACGTGACTTCATCAATGTAACCAATCTAGAACAGATTTAGGGAAATTCCTGCTTTCAACGTCTCCAGCCTGGAGGTGGGGGTGGTCGGCCGCCCCGATAGAGAACTTCGCGCTCGATATACCGCTCTTCCTCTCGATCCCATTCTTGGCGAGGCCGAAGCGGTGGCGGCGGCTCGATTGCAAGCGGACGAGGCGCAGGTTCTTCAATGGCAGGAGGGAGGACTCTGTTCTCCCACTCGATCTCCTTGATCCGCTTGCGGCGTTCTTTGCGGATGTCATCCGACAAGCCTACCAGTCGCGCAATATCCTCCTGTGATGTTCGGTCAGTATCTTCCGCCCAGCCAGAAAACCGTGTCGACTTACGTAGCGCAAGTAGGCAATAATGTAGTAGAAGTCCTCGGTCTCCTCGAACTCATAGCCCATTTCCTGGATGGCTTCCTTGACGACCAGATCCTTCGTCACTTCTGTCCACAAGCCCTCTTTGGGGTTACGCTCTCTGCCATACCGGCGCCCTATCTCTCCGTTCGCTGAGGGCAGGGGTGCGGCAGGTGGAAGAGGTACAGGCGCTGGCAAAGGAGCAGGCCGGCCTGGGGCCATGTCGTAGCCGTCATCGATTCCGTCGGGAATGAACTTGCTTCGCCTCACTCCATTGTATCTCTGCCAGGTAATCTCTTGGCTTGCACCACCAGCCCCCTCCATCCGCACACGGCTGGTGCCAGGAGGGACATCCACAACCGCCCAATCACGGGTCGCTCCATGGGAGCTCTCACCAATGTAAGCTCGGTCCATGGCGCGGGCGTTGTAGAATTCTGCTTCTTCTTGCACGTCCCGGTCATATCCACGGTAAGCTTCACGACGTGGTGCGGGCTCGTAGTACGGCTCACGTGCCGGCGGAGGAGGGTTGTACGGCGTCATACTTCTCGGTGTAATGGGCGCATCCCTTTCTTTCCGGTCGATAACGATGTCCTCGGCCTCGGTGCGGCCATTACGGGTTTGCACCCTGCTAATCTCAATCCTCTCTTCCGATCGAGCTCGCTCCCGTGGCGGGGGTGGAAGGGGTGCGAGAGGGGGGCTTGGTGGTGATGGTGGTCGTTCGATCACTCGTGGCCTGGTAGGAATTGCCACTTCAAAGCCGTGATCGATATGGCGGTGATGTGTGATGACCTCTTGGTGGATGGTTGGTGCATTAATGACTTGGGGCTCCGGGGGAGGAAGAGGAACATGGGGTGCAGTGCGAGCAGACGTCACAGACGTGGCGGGAGAGCGAGAGCGAGAATTCCTTCGGATGATGATTTCCTGCTGATTGCGAGTGCCACTGCGTCCTTCCCGCTCCTCTTGCCGAATGATGATCTCATCATTAGAGGCGTCACTTGAGCGTCGTGCCCTTGATCTGGCTCGCTCGTGCGACTTGGGTCGTGTCGGCGGATAGTCGTCGTACCGCCGGGCGTCCACGTTCTGCTCATCACGGCGGATGATGATCTCTTGCCTGTCAACCTCAGTCCGGGCGGGTTTCCGGTCGTAGTCGCCTCTCCTGGAGATGACATCGTCATCGTCGTAGTAGCGCGAACGACGGTCTTCTTCTTCGTTGCGGCGGATGACAATCTCCTCCCGGGAGGTATTGACCCCTCGAGGCGGCGGTGAGCGGATCGCCTCGTGCTCCCGCTCGTCGCGCCGGATGACTATTTCCTCTCTCGAGGAGTTGACCTCCCTTGGGGGAGGTGGTCGAACATCTCTCTCGCGTTCATCTCGGCGAATGATGATTTCTTCACGGTTCTGCTCACGGACGGGAGGTGGAAGCCGCTCAGGCTCTCTCTCATCTCGACGGAAGATGATTTCCTCACGGTCAACGTCTCTTTCTCGGAACCGGGGAGGGCCTCTTGATCGGTCCCTTTCGTCTCGACGGATGATGATCTCTTCACGGTCGACGTCTCGCTCCCGCTCTCTTATCCGCGGAGGAGGGGCCCGTGCCTCAGACTCATCCCGCCGAATGATGATTTCCTCCTTTTCAACCTTCCTTTCGGGTTCGGGTGAAGGAGACCGTCGGCGAGGTCGAGGAGCAAACTCGAAATCCTCTTGTTCCCGCTTTCGTAGAACCACAGGGCCAGCCGAGGTTCGACCATAGCCCTCTTCAAGGAAGGCAGGGGTACGTCCAGGCCGTTCACGGACCTCCTCACGCACAATCGTCTCTCTTTCGCGGACAGCAGCGGGTGCGGGAGTGGAGCGGCGGTAGTCTACCTCCTCCTCTGTGTAGCGATCATCGTAGTAGCGTCGTCCGTTCCGTGAGACGTGACTTTCCCGTCGGTCCTCGTAGCGGTCAACCGAGACGTCGTCGGCATATCGACGTCCTGCCATATTACAGCTCGGTCAGCTTGTCAAATCGAGGTTGAAATACGTGCGGTTGGAGGCAAGTGACGTGAGTCGCCGAGTCGGTAGTTTGGGTTCGGCGGGGTGACTGCGGTAACGTGTTCGGAAAGACGAGGCTCGGGAGAAATTTATACAGTATATGGCTGCAGAGGCTGTGCCGCCCGCGGGCTCAGTGAAGAAACAAGAAGCAAAAGGCCGTTACAGCAAAAGAAAGAGTGGTTGAGAGAAGGCAGATCGGGTTGTTACGAGGCGTGAGGTGAGAGGCCCAGCTGGGAACCTGCTTCTACTCGCAGTTTAAGGTGTCCGCTGCGGGCATGTGCAGGCTTTGTGGCCAACGAAACCCACACACGAATAGCAACGAGGTGCTCGACTGAAATCACCACTGCGTGACTTGTTGGTTACGTCACCGGAGCCCAATGGGCGGGGGCGGCCCTTTGGACACCCATGCAAAGGACAAACAGAAACAATGCACCACGCTCATTCTGTTATCTACAGCTGACTGCGACTACTGCGTAGGGAGTGTCCAGGTACATAGACAGCTCTCTTCTTCTGGAATGTTCTTTTCATACGGGAGGCTTGCAGGTGTGACAGGGAGCTGTCGTTTTCGACACGCTCGAGCCGGGCAACGAGATTCAGGCACAAAGATGCTTGGGGACGGGCTGGCCCGAAACTCAGGGACTCAAAATCTCAGCCTGAAAGTTGGTCGAAGCCCGAAGCCCAAAGCCAAAACAGATCCTCACAGCCTCGCCACCGCCAGTCGGGCATGGCGTCTTTGGGCATCAACCTCAGTCCTGAGTCTTTCTGTGCGTCACTTCCAAGTCACTTGGGCAAATGTCCGTGGCTTGAAACAGAGTCAAGAGATTGCACTTTTGTCTTCAGCTCATCTATATAGCCCCTTTGTGCAGTTCCTCGCGGGCAACGGAGGCCACAAACAACCGAGCCAAATTCTGTACACGTCAACTCGGCCGTACTCACAGTGCTAATCCTTGTACATTATGGAGACGCTGCAAGCACCATGCCGATGCTCCAGAAGTCGCCGTTTGTGTGCTCCATGTCCCGCCGTCGTATATCGAACGCCTGACCCTACTGCATACAAAAACCCGTCGTGCGTGTCCTGTTACCATACGCCCTCTTCGCTATGCTAAATGTACAATCGCCTCATAAACGCCTCCAATGCCGATCAACGTGCATGGGTCCATTGTTGCAAGTGGTCGGAAGCTGGCACTTCGTCTCGTCGTAAAGGTCATTGCTCCAGTAGCAAAATCGTCGTCTTTTGTGGGTCCGACATTGTCCCTATGAGACTGAATCGTGGCGGCGAGTCTTCACTGCCTCGCTCCGAGGTATGGTATGCTCTTCGAACTTCTTCCGAAAAGACGTATGCCGTGGGTCTCGCGGCCTTGCAATCAGATGTGTGTCAGCCGGCTTGAGACCGGTTGTCGAGTCGGATTAATCTGGATTTGCCACCTAGAACACAATCAGTCGTCAAGTTCTGACCGGTTTGCTGAACAGGACTTACCCGTAGTTGCCTCGAATAGTCTTGATTATCTTGGAGGGACACGTTGCTAATGCGACCCTGCTCACTCATATACAAAGCATACGGGTTTAATCTTTGATCCGTAATCACACTCCGGCGATCGGATGCGGAGGTGGATGAAATGGTTGGATCAGCACTCCGGAGATCATTGCCTGACAGCCCAAAAGTGGTGTTGATACGGGGAGCTTTAGAGCCCAGCAATCCAGCCGTCGACATTTGACTAACTTGCCGAGACGGGACATTGTTGGAAGGCGAGCTATCTCCAGTTCGAGGGACGAAAGTCGTTTCTGGTCCGCGTTGCTCTTGCAACCTCTGGTGTCGTCGGCGGAACCAAAGGTAGACCGCGATGCCGATCAAAATGCCGATGCCGAGAGCGACGCCAAGGACAATGCCGACAACTTTGCCAGTACTGACGCCGCCACCGCCGGTAGAGCTTTGCCCCAATGTGGCGTCGGACGAGGCGGCGGGAGTTGGCGTCACGACCACGGTACGGGCTTCGCCCGTCACGGTGGTGACACTCGTGTATATCTCCGTAGGTGCAGGAGTAGACGCCGAAGGCGGGGGAGCTGTCGTAGAAGAAGGGGGAGTTGGTGATGTCTAGGGCCAAATCTAGTCAGTAAAGAATTTTGGAAATGGGTCAGAGTTGAGGGCGAAGAAAGGGTAATTTTAGAGTCGGGTTCTCATACAAGGGAGCTTGTTGAGGTCGACAAAACATCACTTGACCAAGTCACAATGCTAGCCTCGACGGAGCTCTGAGAGGGTCCAGGTGTTACCACTGAAGAGGAATGATACGCTGGCCAGGTAAAGGGGGAACGGGAGGATGTGGAAGACCCGGTATCCAATACGGATGTGGATGCAGAGCTAGAGGTATGAATACTAACCGATGAAGATTTGGAAGATGTCGATGATGGTGTACTTGAACCGGTACCAGAGGTTCCCAAGGGGACTCCTGCGCTCAGGAGGTAATATCCATAGAGGCCATCATCCGTGGAACCACACCACTCGGAGCCGAAGCCGGGACATACTTGGTTGCAGTTGTATGTACTCTCCTGCGACGTGGGAATGTAGTTGGAGCACCAGCAATAGTAGCCTTGAAGAACCGCGAATGCGTAGGAGCCTTGACAATGGCCCTGGCATAACCCATTCGATTGAAATTGGCTGTAGACTGGAGCCAGTGGTCAGTAACTGGAGCAATGCAAGGAATGGGGGGAATGCTTACAGCTTGGATAGCTGCCCGCGTTGTTTTCCGAAGAGCAATAAGAAATATCAAGGCATTGACACAGCGACAGCCAGAGTGAGAACACGGCTGCGTAACGGAATTGGACTGTCCAAGACGAGCCCGGGAACATTAGGGCGACCATTTAGAGGAAGAGATCTTTTCCACCTATTGCTGCATCGCAGTGCTCTTTGTGTGTCCGCAAGTGAGAGCCCTCCAGCACTGCCACTCTATTGATCGAGCCAGGTGGTGAGTTGCTGGATTATTACGTCCGATGTGAGCTAGGGAGGTCGTTTCGAGTGGAGGAAGCCGTCAAGGGTCAGTGGTCGCTACCACTGGAGCTGAATCGAAAGCAGGAGTGATGGCTCAAGATCCGATCTCGAGTTTCCGTCTCGTTCAATTGAAATAACCGTCGCGATGCGTTGAAGGATAGTTGTTGTACGTCGGGTTGGGCGCAATCGCGGACCGAACTGCGCGTCTGGACATGAGACTTGCTCGCGGCAGTGGGTTACTTGGCCGGCGTCTGAAATGGGATTGCGACCCAAGAGCTCGGTGGCGGACTGTCTACTCCATATGAGAATTACGCCTTGCAGCCTGCAGATGCTGAAGACAGGACAATTTTGCCGCAAGGATGAGGTTAAAGCAGAGCTTGAAAGAGAGTGGAGGTGGCGTGAAAGATGTTGGCAGCAACCCCAAACGTTGAGAGGGAGAGGAGATGCAAGGTGCTGGAGGAGCTCGCGAATTCAGCCACCAGGCGAGATGGGAAAGCGGCAAGCAAGGTTGCAGAAGACTGGCAGGATGCAGGTTTGCAGGGAGGAGCAGGCGGGAGACTGACCGAAAGTGAGTGATAGACGATTGTCTTATTTCCGGTGTGGATCCTTGAGTGGCCGGTTTTGGCAGGACAGGACACAGGCAAGAAAAAGCAACAAACCCTTGGAGAGGTTCCTGAGCCGCTGCGATATCTGAAGGTGAGCAAGGATCACCGTCAACCACCGTCAACAGGAGTACGAGTGAGTGAAGTTGGTGAAAAGCCACGAGTACTGGCCAAAAGCTACTGACAAAAAAAAATTGAGATCGAAGCAACTAGGTGACAGGGAGCTGCGTGAATTCAGGGCGGAGCCGCGACATGAAATTGATGACGCTGATTGATGTGGCAGCCGAAAGTCAAGAAACTCACTGACGACGACGATTCCCTCGAAATGCAGCTGCCCCAGTGGTGCCTAGGCCCCGCCTGGTTAGAATGTCACTGACAATGAAATTTACAGGGATTTTCGTTGTACGGTTAGAGCAGATCTCCAGCTACCGTGTCACTGCGCACAACCTCCCCAAGGCACAGCTCCAGCCAAGGAACTCTCTCATGCAAGTCGAATCCTTTTGATCAAATGACCAAACACAGCATTCATGTGCCTGTCCTGGCTCTCAGCAAGCTACATAGAGACAACTCACAGGGTATTCAAAATTCAGACCCGCGAGTTCTTGGTTGGGGTCTGTGTGTCAGAGTACGAGTACCCACTGCCACGTATCTAATACTCATCATTGTTATATAGGACGTGCACCACGGCCTCCACTACCGCGACGAGTTCCCAGGGACCACGATGGCCTGCTTCAATGGCCAATATCCAAGCAACATCCCCCTGTGGCTTGCTCTCCTTTGCTGCAAGGCTCGTCAATCTATCCTCACAGGCCCTTCCTCCTTTGGCAGCTCCTTGAGGAAAAGTTCTTGTGAAATTTCTCCGAATGGTCACATAACCCGAGGTTCTACTGTGTACAAGCCTGAGCATGACCTCTACACACTGTAGCACGACTCGATGCTGTGGCACAACATTAGGCTTCTAGCTCCACATCTGTCCTGGTTCGAGCCAGAGCCATTTTCCTTGCATCTTGTGTTGCTGCTTCCCGACCCTTTGGGAAGTTGCTTCACACAACACACCGCGCACGAAGCTGGGCCGTCGACCGACGAATTATGAACCCGTGCAGCTGTGTCTTTGGGAGACGAAGCAGAGCCCGATTTGGTGGTCGCGCGGTGCTCCGGTCTTGATTGGACGGCATTTGCCTTTACAGTAGCTGCCGCAATTGCATCTTGTCCCTTCGTGTTATTCCTTCCCGGTGTGGCGCCCGCACTGTTTTCTGGCTTGGAGCGTGCGCATGCAGAGCTCTGCCGATCTGATAATCGTGTGCAGGATTGCTCGGACATGCTCCTGGCTTTCAACACCGCCCACGCGCGAGATTCAACTGTGTCACATGGCTTGCATCCAGATCCTCGTGGTTTGGTTCGAGAGGTTGCCTCCGGTTCACCGTCTACTCAGACCCCACGTGCCTGACACTTTCGAACTGGCCGCCGACAGCGCAGGCTTCCAACCTCTTTGTGCAAGCTTGTGGCGAAAATCAACATACTTCTCTATCGCCGGCTCAAACTACGCCCGTCGGTCTGCTTCGCTTCTTCCGCAAAGGGTGTGATGGGAGCTTCCCACTGGCTATGTCTCATCTCAAACCGCCGGATACCGGCACTCCTGTCGAATAGAAAGGACCTTGACAAGCTGAGGCTCGAAGTGCGGGGGTGGAGAATAATCCCGGCTGTCACCCGGGACAGGCGCTCACATTCCTAGTCTTGGATTAATCGATGAGCTTCACAATTGGTCCCAACACTCGAATATCATCTGACAGGGAGGACCATCTTACGAGCCAGCAAGTTCAGATAAGACCTGGATTGGCGGCGTTGGCTACCTTTGCTATTAACGCCTTGGTCGCGGACTACCGCGCGATTGGACGATGTCAAAACTGCCAACGGGTGCTGAAATGGGACATATTCACTCGTACACTTGAGAGCTGAAGCCGAAGCCTGGATGTCGATTAATTGGCTTCGAAGAGGGTCTAGATTTAATGGGCCCGCTGCAAGCATTAAAATTTGAGAACCCAGCCTCTCTTTTTCTCGATACGAGTGTTGTTTGTTTCCGAAGTTTGATAAAGGCAGTGGATCTGAAAATGCACCTGCGTACGAGTACTGGTGCTCTTTTCACGTAAATTGGTCCAACACCGGCAATCATGTGAAAGCCGAAGGTGATGCTCTATCGAGTTAGAGAAGAGGTCGGCATTTGCACCGGCTCGTCTAACGTGAAGTAGCGAGCCCGTGCACTCGGTGAACAGAAAGTCACCAGCAACATCGCGACCCTTATCACGGATCCATGCCGTCCGTTCGCTCACGGTATTCCAACGATGCTTGCCCGTCTGAATCCGTCAAGGAATCGATACCTTGTACGAGAACTCGGTAATAATGCACGCCAGAAAATACACCTTTCTGATCTCGACGTCTGTCATTTCAACAGTGCGGGTACGAGTACTCGTAGTCGTACTGCTTTGATGCGGTCTCACGTGTCGGCATTAGCGACGACCATGTTTCATCAAGACTTATCTAATTTGCGGATGACGAACCTCGAGGCCAGCAAGCGCGAAGAGCCAAAGCTTAATCGAGAGCCATTGCGTCATTTTGTTTCAGGGTGTGCCCAAGGCTGGCGCTCAGCCTTTTGTGTTGCATTCCAGAGTCCCACATCTCAATCTCTTTACTCTCCGAACCTCGTTAATCTGCATGAAGATCGATGTTGATGAAGGGCTCGGTTAAGGATCAATAAGGTCCAGAAATTGGGGTACGAGTAGTCCTGGCGGGACGCAAGAAATGCGGTGATCGTCCGCTTTGCTTGTTGTGGTCAATTCAGGGCCACTTTCCTGATGCCTCTCCCCTCTGGCGTAGAGAAAGACCACCAGCGCTTGCTTTGAGTGCGATCTTCTACGTCCATGAGTGCTACCGCCGTCAACACCACGTCCATGGTGAACAAAGGAGCATTTGCATCCAACATACGAGGTCCTCCGAACTCGGCCTAGGAACCACCATTGTCCAAGCGTAAGTGTGTAAGATGACCACTATGCAAGACCAGTCCTATGCTAGTCAATTGATACACCGTACACGTCTAGGCCATCTGAGGAAAGGTATTCGTAGGTTTGTTGCAATCAGATCGATTCATCGCTAATTCCATCATGTCGCGGTCTTGTCCTCCAAAGTGTGATTCTCCACCTTCTTTTCTACCTAAGTGCGTTTTCCAATATCGGTGAGGTGACATCTCGGCTTCGCATGACAATAGCTTATCTGCTTCGGTTGCAGTTTGGATTGTTGCTGACGTTATCCTTGTATCATGCGGGAGAACCACCGACAGTTCTTGAGCAACGAGTTGTCAGGCGACTGTTGGGACGGCAGATCGGAGCGCCACACATAGCACACTGCAGCATCTGTATGCTCAGTCCCGTTTCTGGTCCCCTCTCTTTTTGGATCACTCACTCCTTGGATGTGTGTACGCCGCCCATGGAACAGAGCAACTTTACGCGTGCATCCTCGAAGGAACTGAGGATGCGACGGTTCCCAGGACCTCCCTCCCTGCAAAGCGAGGCCGTGCGTCTCGCACCTAGGTCCCCTCTCTGCAGCATGAATGGGAGATGCTGGATCGTGTCCGACGCATTGAGTCTCCTCTGTCACATTAGCCCGCATACCTTCGTTACGCGCTGTGTCTTGGCACTCCAGTTCACCTCCTATGTTGTGGCAGCTTCTTTACCCTCTTTCCCTCCCTCACTCTCAGGTTTGGGTTTCAAGTGCCATGGAAATCGAGGTACAAATCTTTCACCTCACAAGGTCCATCGTGCACTCAACAAGTGGCAGCTGAAAAGTCTACTTGACCACTACTTATGACGATGGCGAGACGCAAACCACGACTTGCCTCGCCCGCTCGACTTCCCAATGCGCTCGGCGTGCGGAGTCTGCCCTCACTGGGTTCTGATGGAGCAATGGCCAGCTTGGTGTTATTTCGGGCAATTTGGGATTTCTATTTTAGAGTTTTCTTTCCTTTCAAAAGAATTCGTTGCTCAAGCGCTATCTTGAAAGGAGATGCGGTTTACGCACGGCAGGTCTGGAAGCATGCCATCTCCGCGGCGTCTTGCGCAGAAAACTCTACGCACGTCCGACCACAGGCGTGGTCTCCTGGAAAACATCTGCAGCATGCTTGGCCAAGCTGGCCTTTTTGGGGTTCTTGCTGTTGAAAATAGCCTCGATCTCCTCCAAGCTCCAGCCTCGGGTCTCCACAAAGATGAGGTAGACGACGAGCACACCGAAGGCATCAAACACGATATAGAAGATGTAAAATCTCCACGAGACATTGGCTATCGCGATGGGGGGCACGTATGTGTTGATGATGAGCACGATACTGCGGACCAGGTTGTAGAAGGCTAGGCCCTTGGCACGAGTATTGTAGGCAAGGACTTCGGATGGATAGAGAGCTTGGTTGGGCACCTGTTGAGACAACTGTCAGTACACTCTCGTCGAAATGGGGACTGCGTATTGAGCATTACAACGTACCCAGCAGAAGGCGAAGGCCACCAAGAAGATGTACAGAAAGGCGATGCCCGTTCCGCTGACGGCCTTGCTGACTGCATGCTGCGCGGTACAGGCAGTGATGATAGCCATGGAGCACGTCATGAGGGTGCTGCCAATCATGAGGAGAGTGCGGCGGTTGAAACGGTCAATCAGGCAGAGACCACTCAGCGAGGCGATCATCATGATAGGGGTCTGCAGCGCGTTCAGGAGAAGCTTCGTCTTGACGCTCGTGATGCCGACGGTGGCGACTAGGTAGTTTCCTCAGTTAGCCAGATCCCTCGTTGAATTCCAGTGGCATCGTCTTACCCATCAACGGAAGATAGTAGCTGGTCGGAGGAAGTTCTATCTCGGAAAACCAGGCCACTGCCACGACAAGCAGGGTCCGATAGCGTGCACCAGGCGTGTTGAAAAGCTCCCGGAAATCCCACCATCGCTTGTCGGATCCAGTCTTGGACACAACGAGCAGCATTTCTTGCATTTCTAGAGCCACGATGGGAGAATTCTCGTTGCCGTCGCCATGGTACTTGACCAAGATCTCCTTGGCTTTGTCGGCCCTGTCGCGCGCCATCCACCAACGCGGCGTCTCGGGGATGAAGTAGACGCAGGCTAGGAGAATAAGACTCGGAACAGCCTGCATAGCGAGAGGGAGGCGCCAGGCCAGCACCGAGTCGGCCGGAAGGTAGCTGAGGCCGTACTCGAGCCAGGTCGTGGTGATGGTTCCGCAGAAGAACATGGCCTGATACAAGCCGGTCTGGAAGCCCCGGTATTTGGGATACGCCATCTCCACGACGTAGGCAGGACCCGAGGCGTTGCAGATGACGGATCCGAGACCCAGAATGTAGCGGCCACCCATGAGATCGGGGCGAGACTGAGACGCAGCCTGGACGACGGCGCCGATGACGCAGATGAGAGCCCCAAGGGCCATGCCGAAGCGGCGGCCGAACATGTCGGACAGCTGGCCGGCGAAGAGACAGGCGGTCAGCTGGCCCACGACATAGAGGACGACCACAGCGCCGTTGTTGGAGGGCGTCAAATTGAAAAATTTGGCGAAGTTGGGCTCGGCCGAGAGGCCGCCTTTCATCTCGGTCAGCAGACTGAGCACCACATGACCACGAGGGAGTGAGGGGCTCACCAAAGGTGTTGGCATCGAATCCGTTGGTGCTGGAGCACATGTAGGCCACGAAGAGGCACATGTACAGCTTTATGAAGCTCTTCCGAAACGGGCGCGCGTTCTCGAGCGCCAGTGCCTCGGCGAGGGCGACATTGCGGGCCCCAGTCTTTGCTGCGCCGGGGTCCAGCTTGTCCGAGACATGAACACTCTCAGCATGCTCGATGGATTGGCCCTTGGTGGGCTCCAGGGTGCGAGTTGTGGCCATGGGAATGGCGATGTATCCTCCTGTAGCAAAAGTGAAGCCTCTGGCGCGAGAGCTGGAGACGAGACGTCCCCTCCTCCACAACTCGCGAAAATGGCTGCTTTATATCTCCAAATCCTCTGCTCCAACCTTGGGGCCGGCATGTTTCCGGGGTGGTCGAGATAGCGTCGTCTGGGGAACTACCAGCCTCACCCCGGATTGCGAGGAAGTAGTTCACGACCCGACCGCATCTCTGTTGCCGAGGATAGTCGCAAGCAGCGCAAAGTCTCACGTTTAGAGTATCGAGCGATATTGTGGCTCTATCTCCCTGAGCCGACCCAGCCGTGTCATAGCCGGGGTATGCCACATTTCACGGTAATACATAGATCTTTTGATGGGTGGAGGGAAGACATGAAAACAAGCTACTTGAATATACCCGCAGGGCTAGTAATGATAGGCTCATACCGTGCTAGGGGCCGGGACGGGGCACTGTAGCTCATGACTGACTATACAAGATATGCCCGGATAATTAAAACCCGCTTTCTCCCCGAGGCTAATTATCACATTGAGACAGCTAATTAACCGGCCTCCATGCCATTCGTCCTGGTTTGGAGATATCACATGTTTCTGTGGTTGTTCGCCGTTCAAGTCAAGCCCAGAGCTCACTCATACGAAGGTCGTTCGTGCAAGTGTTCCACTGAAGAGACCTCTACCACACCAAAGTGGCCATTCTGCAAGAGGAACACTAGCCGCTATCCAGACGGTAATGGAGAGAACGGCCTTATTGAGCCTCTCGAATTTGTCTCAGTGGTGATACGAAGTTGATATATCGACAAAAGCAGCGATAGAGACATTGACCCTTCAATCACCGCTGATGTGAATAGTGAAATGTATGTTGATGTCGAATGGTTGCTGGTTGCTGAGGCACGATCCACGGGCTCCCAGCAAGACACAACAAACAATGCACACGTGGGGGTCAATAGATTCATTAACGGGCTTGTACCGCCTTTCGGAGTAGAGACGGCATCCCATTCGCGTCTTCCATGATTAGATGTATTTCTGCATCTTACAAAGTGATAGTCTCCAAGAAAATCCATGTTTAAAGGTACTGAAACCGCCTTGGGTAACTGGATACAGAAATTCGGGGACCGATGTTCTATAGAAACTCCTGAGGAGTTGTTCTGGATTTCTTGGACGGTATCCTAAACCCTCCCACGAGATGGAATCTCTTACTTCTCAGCCGGAATGTGTGCGGGTCACATGGCAGGGTACATTGATTTTCGCGACGTGAGCCTGCTATCAATACGTGTCATCGGCTGAGCGCCCTTCCTTCCCTCGGCCGTTGAGCCTCCGTTAGACTGCAGATAGCTATGTCGCCATTCTCATCTTTGGGTGACTGTGGATGCTTGTCACAGAATCCTTCTCATCTATCTCCATGAGCATCGCGACGGTGAGTGGTATGTGAACCAGCGCAGAGCGCAACCCTCCGACCAAAGTCCGCGAGATCACGCAGAACACAATCACACACAATCGTCGCCGCCAAGTCTTCTCAAAATTGTCTCCTGGCATCCGGTCAGACCGAGTGGTTTTGTGGACAGCACAGCCACAACCAGAGAGGCTTACGATAGTCATGACTCAGGTTGAATGGCAAGATGCTTGCGTCCGGAAGTTGAAATGGACTGTAGGGGGACCAAGATCGTGGTGGGAATGCTCTGTAGGGTTGACATTCCTAGATGCAGCAAGTATCAACCCAAGCTCCTAGATGCAGCAAGTATCAACCCAAGCATATTTGATTCCGTTTCCTTCGCCAGCTTGCACGTCATCTGGATCTTGCGGAATCCTCTCTTGCGAGACCGAAGCCCCGGGTCAGCAAAATCTTGAAAGGTAACCTCATCTTCCCTCGTGTGTGACAAAATCGCATACTTCGGGATGTGACTCCCAATGCCTATAAACGCTTCCAGGGTCAACAAGGGTGAAGCAAACCACCTTGGGGGACTTCAGATCATGCTCGCAGCATAGAAATCGAGAAGGGCAGCAGACGAGAGGATCTCATGTGCTCCCATTGATTCTGCTGGCAGGAATGAGAGCGGCAGAGGAAAGATGAAACAAATCCTGGAAAACAATTACAATGGGTCCTTTTCGAAGTCGGTGTGCAGTCAGGTACGAATGCGTTGCGGAGCAAAGAACATCAAGCCGACAGGAGCTTTACAAATTGGTCAATCTATGCTAGGCTATTCTCGATAGCATCGACGCCGTTGTCCTGCTGGCAAGGGCAAGATGGAAGGAAGTGTTCTCGCAACAACAATGTCGGTCAGTACGTTTGCCAGAATCCGGAAACCGCGTTCCGATCTTGTGGACTGCTGTATCTTTCGGCGCTGCCCCTACCGCATCTATAACTGTATGTCGGTCGCTCTTAGGATACGGACACATTTAGTAGAAAACGTAATCTCCTATCTTTATGAAAAACCCAACATGCGAGGTTGTTGGCGAAGCCTTGATCAAATTCATAGCCAGCACTCGCTCCCTTTCCTTCCGAATCTCCCCGCGCCTCGGTCCAATTCTTGTCGGCGTTTTGCCGGGCATTCTTCCAGGTAAAAACCAGCCGCCCAATCAGTCAGCCAAGTCTGACTGCGAGCCCCGGCGGAGAGCCCGGCGGAGAGTAAACGACATCATCCCTCTAGGGTAAAGCTCCCGCTCAGATGACGAGCTTCTTTTACCTCGGGTAAAGAACCACCCCAGGCCCTACCCAGCCCAGCCAAGCCCAAAGACCTATCGCGTTTCCAGTCCATGGAGCTCTTCCGGCCAGACATCCATTCCGCCGTTTGAATTCTGTCTTCGTTGGTCTATCCTGCGATCCGGGGACTGTCCTTTTTCCCCCTGGCGCTCCTAGAGACATCCTCCATTGTGTCGATCTTCCCTTCTGTCCCCAATTCTTCGATTCTGCTAGTTGAGAGAGCGGCCGGCCTACGATCGCAACCATGGTGTTCAAGCCTATGAGCTGGGTACCCCAGCTCCCGGAAGTCCCAGATACTGTCCCGATATGCGAATTCATGCTGGACGAGAAGCATGGGCGACTGCCCTTCGCTGAATCCAAGGCCGCTTACACCTGCGGTCTGACAGGGAAGTCCATCTCGGCGACACAGCAGAAAAAAGATGTGGACAGTCTGTCTCGTGCGTTGGCGAAGGAATTTGGCTGGAAGGTCAATGTCGGCACGGAATATGACAAGGTTGCGGGCGTGTTTGCCCTGAACACGGTATGCAAGAAGCCCCCCGGATATGACAGGTCTCGCACGCACACTCCTCTGACAGCCATGTAGATTGAAATCATGACCTTGAACTGGGCGATCCACAGACTCAACGGCGTATCATCTCCCGCCAATGCGGCCTACAACGCGGACGAGTTACGGCATCAACTGACCAATTCCGGCGCCAAAGTCCTCTTTACCGTTATGCCCTTGCTGCAAACCGCATTGGACGCTGCCGCCAAAGCAAACATTCCAAAGCACAAGGTCTACATCTGCGAGATGCCGAACGATCCTCCCATCCCCAAAGAATTCAAGACCCTGACACAGTTGATCAAAGAAGGCGAGTCGTTGCCCGAGCTCGAACCAATAAAGTGGGAGAAGGGTCAAGGCGCAAGGCAAACCGCGTTCTTGTGCTACTCGAGCGGCACGTCTGGACTACCGGTAAGGATTTCCCGCACCCAAGCCAAAGCAAAGCACCCGGTGCACTAAGCAGTCCTGACGCGAATACATTAGAAAGGAGTCATGATTTCCCATCGGAACGTCATCGCAAACACCATTCAGATCTCAATGTATGACAAGCCATCTCGGGAGGCCCATGGACCGGGGTATCGCGAGGTTGCGCTTGGGCTACTGCCTCAGTCGCATATCTACGCCCTGATCGTGATTTGCCATGCCTCTACGTACCAGGGTGACCAAGTCATCATCCTGCCTAGATTCGATCTGAATAACTACCTCGCGGCGATCCAGAACTACAAGATCAACACACTATACATTGTCCCGCCGATCATTATCGCAATGGTCAAGAACAGGGACTTGACCAAGAAATACGACCTCTCCAGTGTAACGTCCATCTTCACGGGCGCGGCTCCGCTGGGCAAGGAAACGGCCGAGGAGCTGGCGTCACAGTTCCCGACCTGGAAGATTCGACAGGGTTATGGCTTGACCGAGACGTGTACGGTCGTGTGCTCGTCGTCCCCGAAGGATATCTGGTTCGGTTCCTCCGGCTGCCTGCTTCCCGGGTACGAGGCGAAAGTGATGAGCATCGAGGGCAACGAAATCACAGGCTACAACCAACCCGGTGAATTGCTCGTCAAGTCGCCTAGTGTTGTGCTTGGATACCTGAAGAACGAGAAGGCCACCCAGGAGACTTTCGTGGACATGCCTGAGGGGAGGTTCATGCGGACCGGCGACGAAGTCGAATTCCGCGTGTCCCCGAATGGCAACGAGCATATCTGGGTCGTGGATCGCATCAAGGAGTTGATCAAAGTCAAAGTGAGTGCATCCGTTTTGAAGAGTTCATGCGCAGCGTTCTAACACCACCTAGGGGCTACAAGTCGCGCCTGCAGAACTCGAGGCGTGTCTCCTCAATCACCCATCCGTGGCTGATTGCGCCGTGATCCCCGTCCAGGATGACCGCGCGGGCGAAATCCCCAAGGCATTTGTCGTGAAATCGAAATCCGTAGGTCTGGAGGAGAACGACGCCCTGATCAAGCGGGACATCATCAAATACGTCGAGAAGGAGAAGGCGCGACACAAGTGGCTTGCTGGCGGCGTTGAATTCATCGACGTCATTCCTAAGAGTCCCAGTGGGAAGATCCTGCGACGGCTGCTAAGGGACAAGGAAAGGGAGGCCAGGAGGAAGGCTGCAGCCAAGCTATGATTTGGCTCATGGTCGGTGGGCGGCCTGGTCTGTTGTATTGGTTAGAAGGGGAGTAGATATGGGTTTGTGTCAAGATTGTACCAATCATCCGGAAGCACCTGTTGTCATCACTGAATCGGTCAGGCTGCACATCTCCCTTGTCATACAGGCGGCCTCGTCTTCAGCCCTGTCAGTGACCTGGGCCGTGCCGTGTATATCGCAAGATATTGCGACAACCGCAAGGAGAGAGACTTCTTCGCCGACAATGATGGAGACGAGATCCGGCCACGTTAGAGACAGTTCAGACTTTCTCGAATATACTCAGAATAAGAGTAAACATCCTAAACATCATTCAATGCACATTGTAAATACATTTCCACGGACTCCATCAGCGCGTCTAAGACACGGGGTAAAGTCGGTCCCTCGCGTGTGATGTATGTACCTCTCAGCAAGGACTCGTCCCAGAATACAGAGGCCTTCTGCCCCACCCCACCCAACGACACAAAAATGATCCCATCGCGTTCACTGCTGCTACAAACCATTTCCTAAATGCACGTATGGAAAAGGCAAAAAGAAACGTGGCAGTAAATCAATGCATCAGCCGTGAATCGAACACGGGGCCCATCGATGGCAACGATGGATTTTACCACTAAACCACTGATGCTGATATTGTGGTAAAGTTTTGGGCTTGAATATATTACCATAGAATTTCCGCTGCATGCCTGCCACTAAATGCGTAGCCGGGAATGCTGACCGTGGGTCTTGGCGCGCCACAACTCGTGCATTTGATCTTCGTCCGCCAACTCCCCGCGAATATTTCCTGCCGTACATTCTTGATGGTGGTAAAAGCTGGACAGGAACGTGCGTAGGTATGGATTCAAGCTCTTAATTATAACTCGCGCCACCTCTTTTCATCACTGTAAGCACTTAGGCCAGTGTCAACGAGGTGCAATCTTCCTTTCACGGACTGGATCGGCTGGTAGTGACTGGGGAGACTTCGCATGTTGTCAAGTTGTTGGCGCATGACTGAAACCTTGACAGAGAGGCCAGCTCGGGCGGTATCGTCAAAATCTTCGTGTGAGTGCATGTTTCGACACCGTCTGAGTGCATGTTTCGACGCTGTCGTATACCACACCGCCGACCAGACTACTTAGCAATGTCTTCCACTGCTTCTTGCAGCCCGAGTGACATGACACCAAGAGCTTTACGCATATCGAGAAGCAACATTTTCACACCGTGTTTCTCGTGGATATCTTTCCCCCCGCTAGGTTGCCATCATCGATCCGTTTGTTGGACTGGATCCCGGGCGTCTACGTGAGCTGGATTGCTAGTCCGCGGTAGGCACGTCTACCTGAAAGATGTTGACTTGCCATTGCTTCCCTGAGCTCTTCGGATGTCGGTTGACGTCTTCGTCAGAATATTTGACTGTGGTGATTGATTGATTTCTGTGTCATGCCGAGCCGTGGAAACTCGAGGCAGGCGTCGAAGCACCTTTAGGTCTCGGCCGTCACTTGATTGAACTGCGAGCATCCACCGTCCAGCTTGAACGCCACCACGCAAGTCACGTCGACTGCGGTCTCTAGACAGACGCCCTGTTTGATCCGACCCTGGCGTTCCTCACTGGTGGAACTCTTCGATTACGAGATGCAACCAATGACGTCGAAACCATGTCACACTGTAAGGAAGCCATCAAACCGCCCATTTTTACTTGTGGCAGAGATTCGGAGAAAGACGTCCCCAGCGTCGTTCAGCGCAATCGGGCTCTCCGCGACGGCATCCAAAGCTGAGCACATGGACATGCTGGTCGCGGCATAGAGAGAAGGCCTCCCAGATCTTGTGTCTGCCTTTGGCCTACTTCGTTTCAAGATCCGTATTTTGGACTCAAAGCCATGCTCGGATCTGAGCCAGTCGGGGCCGCGTTTCTATACAAGGATCCACAAACAGAACGCCCGGACACACAGCACCGTGTCTGCCTACCGGAGGCCCCCGGCCAAAAGACAGACAAATCCGATTCTGGTGCTCGGCATACCTTAGACGAACCATGTGACGAGGCTATGCTGACGATGCCATTTAGAGGAAGCCGCCTTCTGATATGAGCATATACATATTCCGGCTGACGCGACACCGCCAACCAGCCGTTGGTTGCAACGACGGAGAGCTAGCTCGGCAACGCCATGCTACGAGCGCAAAACGTAGGCAGATAGGAAATGCCCATGGCCCGTGATGCTGTGATCTGTTCGCTGCCAGCGCCAATGGATCTTGTGCAATGTGTGCAAGCCAGACCGGGATGTCTGCCTAAACGATGCACAGAGAGGAACTTCCATTCCATGCTTTAGCGTTCGCCCGGTCCCGGCTAAGGGAAAAAGGATGGTCCGGCTATCTTCAAAGCACTCGCCTGATGCGTACGCAAGGCAATCAGTCCCTGAAACACTTGCTAATGATGTGCTAGACAAGCACGCGGGCGGGCAGGCCGTTGACGAGATATCCACACCGCAACGGGCGATGGGAAAGGCATAGGTCTCCTTTCAGCGCTTACCACGCAAATCCACCCAGCCTCAGCACAAGAGCGGGTGAGTTTGTTGGAGCTACCGTCCCGCGACTAAACAGCGGAGGAGCTCGTCGCGACGCGTGGCCTCGTATTGATATCAAACACAACACCAGAGTCCAATATCCATGGCAGGTTTTGGAATCTCTCGTAAGTCCGAACGCTTCTGCTTCCTTGACACTGGTCGCGCGGCAACTGGCAACTGGCAACCAGAAACCAGCCACCCACCACCGTGGAACCATGGCGCCATTCTGGTCGGTGCCAGCGGCAGCCCTTCTTGGCCTCGGAAGACTAAGGTTGACGAGAAGTCGGTAACAGCCACCGTGGAACCATGGCGCCATTCTGGTAGGTGCCAGTGGCAGTCCTTCTTCACCTCGGAAGATTCAGGTTGATGAGAAACGTGCCACCCACCACCGTGGAACCATGGCACCATTCTGCCAGGTGTCGGGTGCCAGTGGCAGCCCTTCTTGGCCTCGGAAGACGAAGGTCGACAAGAAGTCGGCAGAGATGCGGCTCACCCGGCACGACGTCCCAAAGCTCCCTAACTGACATGATGAATCGTGCAGACTCCTAAAGCGAGAACAGAGACAGGGAAAGTAAAACCCCGAAACTATAGGAGCGAACCCACATAGTACAGATGCAGTACTCGAGGTATCCCACGGTCCGACTTGGCATGTCCCTACGATCCATGCAGGGAGCGGACGCTCGGCGCCCAGAAGCAGGTGTGATCTCGCCACGTTTTCCTTCGGTGAGATCGAGTACCGCAGCGGGGATCTCAACCTCGTAACTGAGCGAGCGTACAGTGGATTCTCAGAGGAAGGTCGGTACCGAAAGTCGGCCATATCCAAGGCGCCATCTTTGTTCCTGTCGATATCTGGACTGAGCGAACTGTGCTATATTTTGAGCCGGACGTCCAGCTATCGATAGACTGTTTGGCGTTTCACCACAGAGCCAAGCAGTCCGTAGGCTTGATGCTGCGTTTGCTGGCACCAGGGTCACGGACCATACCCGGATCTTCGGCTGCGGTCAGCCAAAGGACCAGTGAGAGCGGGCCATATATATATAGTGTTGCGCGAATCGAATATGGCGGTTCATCATGCCGTTCAGGATGATAATAGCCCCCGT
This sequence comes from Phialophora verrucosa, assembly GCA_002099365.1. Classification (NCBI taxonomy): domain Eukaryota; kingdom Fungi; phylum Ascomycota; class Eurotiomycetes; order Chaetothyriales; family Herpotrichiellaceae; genus Phialophora; species Phialophora verrucosa. Next base: position 997,693 of record MSED01000015.1, on the reverse strand, counting down.
TTTGAGCGCGGGGCAGATTGACCAGCGAGAGCACCTTCGCGTGGTTAAGAGGAAGTCGGACCAGGAGGCTGAACGTTCAGAAGTATTGTAAGCCCCATATCTGGTGCGTTCCCTGTCAAGCCCAGGCCCGTGAGCTCTGCTTTGCTGTGCCCTCATCTCGTGCCTCGGGCACAGAGTTGATATCGACAAAACACAACCACAACAGCCCTCGGCCGTGATAATCACCGGTAGGCCAAAGTGACCAGCTAGTACGGTATTCTACCGCCCAAGACTTGAGGAGATAGCTCAGTCGACCTTAGGCATGACGGACGCGAATGGCCTCCACGCTTGTCGGGAATCCTTCTGAATGACCACAATGATAGTGATGAACTCGTTTTCATCCGTTGGATCCGGCATAACAACCAGCCGCCCATCGTCGGACTCTTCCCGAGGTGGGTGTTTGAGAGGCACGCCACTTCGATGACTCCGCGCGCGCCAGGCATAGGCTGCTGAATGAGCGAACTCACAGCCCATAGAGCGAGGAGAGAACATCCTCTGTGCTTGTCCTCAGTGTTTCTCCATTGGAGGCCGCGAGACGGCAAACATGAAATACTCGCGCGCCTGCGTCGCACGAGTATTTCTGGTGGCTTAGTAGACGCAAAGCGGCTCGGTCAAGTTTGCCTTGAAAGCGCTCGTTGTCGGATATATCGATCGAAGGAGTATCGCTTCTTGGCAAGCGCGAGAGTTACACCGCACATACGACTCCGAGAGAGCTGCTCCGTGCCACATACCCTCATCTGGTTTGGACTGTGATTAACCGATCGAAGTTGATCGATCCAAAAGCCTTCGTACGCAAGTGGGAAACGTGGGCTGCTGCAAAGCCACTCCAGAACTTGATTCCCCATGTGGAGGCACAGGTTTCCCAGACATGGTGTATCGTTGATCCTGCCGAAAGAGAGTAGAACCGACCAGCGCCTATTGCCTCCTTGTAGCGCAGGTCACGACCATACGCACAATCCAGAAGATACGAATGCTCATCCTCGCGGTGATCTTCCCGGCAAAAAGTTCGATGTGCGTTTCCCATAGAATCGTTCCGAATGACAGCCTCCGCTCTGCTGAAAGCGTACCGGCTCTTCGCCGAGACATATACCGCTGGGAGTTCGCGGGCGTGAAACTTTTTCAGTTCCTGCACCTAACATGCTTAAGGCATAATTGCTTTGCCTCACTGAGTCCTTGTGCAGCTTCAACTTCCTGATACTGGACACCGAGGAGGAACAATTAGCCTGACGCAGCCGGCCCTTCCCCGCCGGGGAAAATATCTTAGATTGAAGCTCAAACTCACGGCACACCGTCGACCAGAACTCGAATATCCCCACGCGTGTGGTAGTGGTAGTCGAAATGTTCATTGGCCGAGTCAAGACAGGAAGTCTGAGACAATCGCCACCAGTCAAGTCAGTGCATCGAAGTCCAGATCTTCCCGGCCAAGAATCAGCAAGATTCGGCTGCGAAATCATGCGCTCATGCTTTCATGCCGTCGTTCTGGCCGTGTGGCAGATGCCTTGCATGTCTGGTGCGTTCGGCGAGTGGGCATCCTTTGATGCACTTTCGTTTGCGTTTGGCGAGGTTCCTTCTCTCTCTTCTTGCGCCTGTTCGCTTCCCCACGCCTTCGGTCGCGGGGCCACATAGTGGAAAATGGCCGGGATGACTTCGTGTTGATTGTCCGGGAACACATTGACCTTGAATTGTCGCCGTATGCGTTTCCTCGATGCTTTGTCCGAAGACCACACCGCAACTGAAGTCGCTTTCTCGATGAGATTCTTCATCGCTGTCTTCTCTCGTCATTTCTGAAGAAGCAGAATAGGTCTGCTGTGACTGGTGTCAGCTCAACGTAAGAGGACGTGAGCTTTGGCTCTCTCTCAATCAGCAATTCGGCAGCTCAACCCAGCAATCTGGGCTTGCGCGCGTATCGTGGACGACGTGCCAGCTCAGCCCGATAACCTAGGAAAGGCCATAGCCATACTGACCATAACCATACTCGGCATCGACAATCGTGGCTGCAAGGAAATCGAGGCGTGCCTAAAGCACCAATGCTGGGCTGTTCGCACCTGGTGACTCACGCCTTGCGCCGTTTGCCGGATCCTGATTAAGTTGCACTGCCCGTGGCTTTGCGCTTGCCTTTGTTCTTAGGAAGTATACGGAGCAGCGTCTTCCATGTTTCGTGAGCACGCCACATAAAAGCCGAGGTGGCGGCCTCGTCATGGATCTGATGAAAGGATCTCACATCAGTCGTACCATGGTCCATTGTCCAAAGCCCGATGCTCGCCACTGCAACAAGTATACAGGGCAGTCATGCGACTAACAGAAGGCGGAGGAACATCGAGTTGTGTCGATGATCGCAGATGTAGGAGATTCAGGGCTCAAATAGTGCCCCCTGGTTTCATCTGCCCTCGGACTTGGAGTGGTTAACTCCCAAATAGTGTCGGAATACCCAGAAAAATAGACACGTCGTGTGCTAATTCCGTGCCGAAGACGCTACTGCTCATGACACGAGCGAGGAGGCTAGAAGTGATGGGAAAGGGTCCGAACCAGTCGTCGTACCATATTCAGAGCCGACCAGGTGGACTGTGAGCGCAAGATATGCCAGGGTCGAACGCCCGGCTCCACGGACTCTGTACTCGACGAGATTTGATTCAGGGGCCGAAATATGGGTGGTCGCCAATGAAACCCGCGCCTCTCTTATATATATAAGTAACGTCTGCCGGCGGAATGGGTAGAGAGTGGCAGAAGTAGAGGAAAGCGCAAGAAGAGAAAGGCAGGAGATGATACCCTGAACAAAGGAAATGGACGATGTATGTTTGGCACGAAAGCAACGTGGGGGCAAGGGATACTTATAGTCCGGAGGCGAGAAGGGAGACTGGCGATGGGTTGGGAGAGGCCAAAAAAGTACATCAAGTCACACAGGGATCAACAGAGACGTACTGACTCTAAGTTTGGTGAATTTCGACTTTGTGTGACGAGATTTCGAGACAGTGATTTGAATACTGTACATTTCGTTCAATCTAGATGGACCTCGATGAGTATGACCCCGGCTGAAGTGACTGGACAAAACATGAGCCATGGAGACTAGACTATTCCAAGGTGATCTCAAAAGTTCAGTGACCTTACCAGCTCGACGTCCATGAGGATGTCCATCACTTCTTCTCGGTCGGTGCAAGCATGAGTTCGGGTCGAACATATTTGTCAAAGTCCTCCTCCGACAGTGCTTTCAGCTCCATTGCCGATTGCTTCAGAGTTAATCCCTTCTTGTGGGCGTTCTTTGCGACCTTGGATGCCATGTCATAGCCGATGACAGGGTTCAGGCAGGTGACGAGCATGAGACTGGACCAAAAATTCAATACAGCACAGATGACTCAAAGGGCGGAATGCTTACCTTTCGTGCAGAAGAGTGCCAATTCGCTTCTCATCGGCCTGCAGACCGTCGACCAGATGCTCCACAAATCCATTCATTGCATCTGACAGGATCCTGGTGCTGTGAAGCAGATTTCTGATTAAGAGGGGCTTGAAGACATTCAACTCGAATTGACCGCTCAACCCACCAACGGTAGCCGCGGTGTGGTTACCCATGACTTGAGCAGCGACCATAGTCAAAGCCTCGCACTGAGTTGGATTGACCTTTCCGGGCATGATACTGCTGCCAGGCTCGTTCTCGGGAAGGATCAATTCTCCCAGACCGCAACGAGGACCAGATCCAAGGTATCGGATATCGTTAGCAATCTTGAACAGACTGACTGCAAGGGTATTCAAGGTTCCGGAGGCCTCGACAATGCTGTCATGGGCAGCCAGAACCTCGAACTTGTTGGGAGCTGTGACGAATTTGGTACCGGTCAACTTGGTTACCTCTTCGGCAATGCCCTCAGCGAAACCCTTGAAGGTGTTCAAGCCAGTACCGACAGCGGTACCACCCTGAGCCAGTTGCCGCAGATGCGGAAGAGTGGACTGTATTCTTTCCAGGTTTCGGTCAAGCTGAGCAACGTAGCCGCTGAACTCCTGACCGAGCGTCAGCGGCGTAGCGTCCTGCAAATGGGTCCGACCAATTTTGATAATCTTGTCGAAAGCTTCCACCTTCTTCTGCAGAGCATCCCTCAGGTTTGTCACAGCAGGAATGAGCCTCTGCTCGAAGTCGAGGACAGCCGCAATGTGCATAACCGTGGGGAAGGAATCGTTGGAACTGGCGGACATGTTGACGTGGTCATTCGGATGGACAGGCTTCTTGCTCCCCATTTTCCCGCCGAGGATTTCAATGGCCCGATTCGAGATAACCTCGTTGGCGTTCATGTTGGACTGGGTGCCGGAGCCGGTTTGCCAAACGACAAGAGGGAAGTGGTCGATCAGGGTGAGGTCGGCTACCTCAGCAGCAGCTTTCTGAATAGCCTCTCCGATCTTGGGATCTACGTCTCAGAGTCAGCACCGCAGACCGTCCAAAAGGTCGGCCTAGAAAGCATACCCAGGCCATATCTCATGTTCACCGTCGCCGCAGCTCCTTTCAGAATCCCAAATGCGCGGACCACACCTTCCGGCATCCGATCTTGAGGCTGATTGATCTTGAAGTTCCCTAGCGATCTCTGCGTCTGCGCACCCCAGTACTTGTCTGAGGGGACCTCGAGAGGTCCGAACGCATCCGTCTCTGTTCTTGTGGAGGTGGCCATCATTCCGGTGCTGCTGAACGCTCGATACGAGTTCGAGGGAGCTCGAAGTGATATTGAGCTGGTTCTCCGTGAGGTCTGGGAGAGGCAGGAAGAGAAGGTCCGTGAGGAAGGCGCTTTCAAGCAACTACTCCGCACTGCTGCACGAGGCAAGAGCTTCGCTGAAGATGCTGCGGGCTTCACAGCGATGGAAGCCCGTCCGAGCATGGTGCAGCTTGTACGAATTGGATAGTGCAGACACGATACGACCCCAGGCGGATTCTGAACTATATCACCTCTCAATCAAGGGAAGATGCAGAGCCACTCTCCTGAAAATTATCTCTCTGATCGGATGAGGCATAATACATCAGATGAAGCAATTGGTTGGGGAAAATGTTGTCGACGTGTTTCATTGGCGGGCGACGGTCACCGAGTGTGGCTTCCGAAAGGCGGATCGAGCTCACCAGCGCGCCGACATGTCCCGACTCCAAATATCCCTCGACCGCATCATGTTCCTTAATTTCCCGAGGGCAGATCACTCTGAATCCATGTAATTATTAGGCTCGCTATAATCTATGTGTGCAACTCCATTCCAGCTGCGCTCCAGCTGTTTTCCTGTCGCGCAGGCGCTGGTGACAAAGACCGGGTATCTCTAAGGGCAGAAGCGCCAAACAAAATCTTCCAACAACTCCGACAGTAACATAGGCCGTTAAGCCGTGCCCTCGACGGTCTTGAGGGCATTGCCGATCATGAAGTCCTTGCTCTTGGCCATCTTGACCAGGAAACTGGGCAGCTTCCAGCCAAAAGCGATGCCAACGCCACCCTGAGAGCCGATGGGAACGAACTGCATGTCGCTTGTGATTTTCTTGTAGATCTTGTTGGTACGAGGCCCCCCTGAGATTGTGTTAGCCACGGCTTACAGTGGAAGCTTGGGCGCATCATACCTTTGCCTTGCAGATCCAACTTGATACTTTCCAGGATGGCTGGTGTAGCAAATTTGACGTCGACGATAGACCCGTCCGAGTAGCTGCCGACAGTCCCAATGACATAGACGCCAGTGACACCTTTCACGTCCAGACGGAGAGTGTGGGGATCCGTCTTGACCTTCCGGTTTTCGTCAAGCCACTCCTGAGGCACGAATTTGGAGTTGGGCTTGTCGCCAGTAGCCTCAATGTAGACATCGACCGTCTTTGTCTCTCCGTTGCTCAGTTTCAGTACCTCCTTGCCGTTCTCGGTGGTGTGCTCGGTGACGCGCACGTTGTCGTGGACGACTTTGACGCCCATTTTCTCGAGCCTAGACTGGGCATCGATACCCATCTTCTTGTTGTGGAGCCTCGTGAGCAGGCCTGTAGAGCCCGACAGCAGTGTAATCTTCTTAGATTTCCCATAGACCTCGCCCAGCTCGCCTGCTGTCTCGACACCTGCCGCGCCACCGCCGGCAATCAGAATCGTCTCCGCGCTAGGGAGTTTCTGGTGGATCTCGTGGATGGCTTCCTTTAGGGGCTCGGAGCCATCAGTGACAGTCCACAGATGAGATGAGAATGTGGTGCCGGACGCAATGACGAGGGAGTCATAGTGGACAGCTTCGGAGGTGCTGGTCTGGACGGTCTTGGTAGAAGGATCGATCGAGGTAGCGTAGGCTTTGATGAATTGATATTGTTCTTTTGGGTAGGCTTTGAAGCCGGGTGCAATTGGGATCAAGGCTTTCTCGAGAGGTAGCGACTTCGCGTTTCCGATGACCCTGGGAGCTCCGATCTTCCAGAAGAACTCGTCGTTGGGAGCAATCTGTACGACCTTGTATGACTGCTTCCCGTTCGGCAGCTGGGGGAAGACATTCTTGAGGAGGCCGTGAGCCACAGCCAGGCCACCGAAAGAGGCCCCGATGATAACAACAGTATGAGTAGACATGGTATTGATCAAGGATTGCCGGCTAACAGAAGCTCAGTCGCGGTGCGGAGTTCGGGAGGAGGGTAATTAGAGGTGAGACCGACGCACGGAGGAGCGCAGGCGGACAATGTATAATATATATTTTAGGTGGAGACAGGGGGTTCGCGATGGCTGTCGAGTCGACGTCTCCGCGCGGTGCGAACGGGGCCGGGGCTGAACAGATGCAACATGTAAGACAATCTTCAATTTGCCAGCGGAGCGGAGAGGCCACCGTATATACGTCTATTCCTGGCGGCCTGATAAGCAACCTTCTGCCTGGCGAAACCGGCCTTCTGCCGCACCGGCTGACAAAATCTTTTCTGCTTGCATTGAAGATTGAAGAATGGCGATTTTATCGAGCGCTGGCGTGGCTTGCAAGACGCGATTCCAGGGCGCACTTTCTATTGGCTCTCATTTCCGTTCTCCCTCACTAGTGACTCTCGTTTCGGCCATTGCCCCTTGGAGAGGCACGTGAAAGTGGGGCAGGACGGTCTCTCGGTCGAGTGCGACAACCACTAGCAGGAAGCGCAGCCAATGATCGAGTCCCAGCTGACGATCACCAGCGATCGATCTGTCTCGGTCGAGAAGAAATCTCCTCCAGCCGCTTCTTTCGATAACATCAGCCATTGTGCGCCTGTTCCTTTCTGCTCTTGAGGTCTGCGTCATTTGCACCATCGCTCCATTCAGTGCCATGATGGGATTACTACTCCGGAATTCTTTCCACTTCCCGTACTCGTACTCGTACCCGTATAGCCATGATTGGCGGAGAAGTTACCAGCTATCCGACCTACGTACCATCGCATTGTGAAAGAGATGACGACTGAACGAGCATAGGATACGACTACCCTAACTCGGTCTCCGCCCTCGTCTATCGGCGAGTTAGCGCTCGGAAAGCGAGAGAGAATCCTGCTAAGCCCCGGCCATTCACCCAGCAGTTCATGCGGACGAAGAGAAATACAAGGTTCAAGGCTAGCTCGGAACATTCAAAGCTCACAAGTGAACGTGTGTAAGAAAATCTCATTAACACTACTCAAACAGCTGCTGCTCTAGTTCATATCGGCAAAACAAATTGGGTATCAATCGCGCAACTCAACCCTTCCAGCTGCCTTCTCGTTCCTCCCCTGGACCTTGGTGATCGGTCTTGATGATTATACATGTTGTGCTGAGAAGGTTCTGTGTCCTCTTCGCCTATGGGTGGGGCAACCAGCCAACGCTGCGGCGCCAAGCGCTGACTCTGTCTTTCTTGTTGAGAGTCTCAGGGTGCTCAAGAGCAGCAGCCTCGGCCTCGGTACTTGTTCTTGGTTGCTCAACTGGAGCAGGAGTGGCGGCGGTAGCCTCAGTTCCAGGGGCAGCCGTTGCCGCAGCTTCGGCCTCGGGAACAGCGACCGAATTCTTTCTGGACTCGAGTCCCTCAGTGACAACGCTGTGGCGTCGGGTAGACTTGCTCTCGCGGCGGCCGTCGCGGGTGAAATGCTTGCGATAGAACTCGGAGTGCTTGATGAGCCATGGCTCGAACCATGATTCGGCGGCGTAGGGGCGGTTGCCAGTGCCAGCGGGCTGGTCCATAAGGACTTGACCGTTGAACGCTTCAGCCATGGAGTTTATTGTTTTGGGTTTTTGAGGGTTGGTGATAGTTAATGCGTTTAGGTTCGTTCGTTTGGCTTTTTGCTTGCTGGGTTTGTCCCCTACTTTCTATCTGCGATTGAGATGTGAGATGTGGATGAGGCCCATTGAGGCGATCATCTTGCCCATACTTATGGCCTCGTGCTGACTGCCGTGGGACTCGACCACATGCGAAAAACAACGCAATGACGTCTGTCTTGCCATGTTCGTGAAAGTCATATGGCTCACACATTAAGCAATCGGAGGGTTTCTTACCGCGAACCGAGGATTTGAGAGTCTGGGGAATAGTCAGCAATGAGACGCAATGGACCAGTCAGCATGCAAAGAGTATCGTGACATGAGGCTGAAGTGCAAGGCTGTGGCCGTACGGTCCCTCTGATTGCCTGTGATCAAGGGTGGGTGGCCTTTTGCTAGATGCTTCCAGCAGCGGAAGTCGTCGGAAGCACACCCGTATCCGGGAATGGGTGAGAATGCAAGCCTCAGCATTAATGATGTCTGTAGCTGATAGCCTGCTTATGCCAATGCATGAGAAATCGCGCAACGACAGTCTAGATGCCTTCTATTCTCGTCCTCGGTTGGAGCCTGTTTGTACCCTCACTCATCAGAGGAGCAAGTCGCGAGGCTGACGGGGATTCTGCATCATTGCTCTGGGTTGTTTCGGCACCGGGCATTGATCAGGCCATCTTCTGCAGAGCTGACAAGATATCATGACATCTGACTATTACAGCAGAACTGGCGAAGACTTTGACCGGTGTGCGCGTGTGTACTGTAGTGACTGCGTGCTGCGTACGAGGTATGTACTCTGTGGAGAAAGATCCACGACGGACGGAAGACGCGTGGAAAATGCCGCGGTTGACGTCATCCTTGGGCTATTCCTCTTTTGGATATGTCCACCGGTACAGAATCACGAAAATTTTGGGAAAATCCGCTGCGACCAGTGCGCATTAACAGTTGCTCTTCTTCCACTCTATCGGCTAGTGCTATTTCTATGTTTCGACCCCTCGTGCTTGGATTCACCGTTGTGCAAGACATACACAGCACTCTTGTAGAGTGAGATGCCAGAGCATGACGGAGTCCTTAAAGGAGACCAGCCTCTCTCGAGGACATCTGGGCTCGTGCTGGTCATGAACACACCGAAAGGTAGGCCTGAATGAGCAAGTGAAGAGAGTTGTTTGTGAAGAGGGGCACAATGCCGCTGTCTCGAACCATCTCCACGGCCCACGTGTTAGTGTTCGGATTCCTCACATGTTCACCCGCACTGGCCTAACGTGTCCCCTGTTCACTATTTCTAGGACGAGGCGTCTTTGCGACTAAACGTATCCCCAAGGGTGCGGTTGTGGAAATCAGTCCTGTGCTGATCTTTGCCGAAGACGAAGTCGAGAATCATACTCGGCATACGGTTTTGCAGCATTACACCTAGTGAGTTTCCATCGGACGGGGCAGGGAAACGAGCAAATTGACCGTCTGCGTGTCAAATACCACACCTGCACCCTCCATCAACATCTCGCTTACCATTACTCGCCGCTAGCTACTGGCCATCCGCATCCGGCCGCAGCATGACACAGGCCCTCGCCCTTGGGTTAGGATCCATGTTCAATCACTCTACTCGGGATCAGAATGTCGGATGGATCCGCAATACAGAGACCGATGTGATTGTGTACACCACACTCCGGGACGTTGAAGCCGGAGAAGAATTGTGTATCTCATATGGAAGTGCTAGGTTGTGGTTCCCCGACGCTGATGCGCAGGCGAACCCCAGCGAGGGACTCGGAGATGACGACAACGATACTGGAGGAGAGACGTTGGCAGAACTTGATATGAGTGGTTTGAGCAAGCTGGACCTGTAGTGAATCTGAGTGGACAGGGCACGCCCGCATTGGTCACAACTCACTGAAAAGACCCTCCCAGCCGTCTCCACAGGTTGTCGCAACCGTCCTGGCAATGACCTTCGCAGCCTGCAGCCATCTCGACCAACCTCTGAACAGGTTTGCTATACCACTGCTCCAAAGGCTCTTCCAAACCAGCACGATGCCGGAGTCCATGGAAAATCCACAAATATGTCCTTCCTTCCCAACAGCTCTGCCGAGGCAATGAGGTTCCCGTAGCCTCGCACCAGGATTGTCTCCGCAGCATAACGACACCGATCCTGTTGTCGGCCTGATAATTTATCCGCTCGGCCCGCTCTGGGTCTCTTTTTGCCCCCGCTTCCGAATCCCCGTATTCTTTCTACATCGCCAATCTTTCGATGCGGTGCCTCGGGGGCAATTCTGACTCTAGACCGTCTGTTGTCCGACGATCTATGGGAAAGGTCCAGAACGAGATAGGCCGCAGCCGCAGATGCTGGTGTGAGCCTCGGCATAGCATAGAGTAGAGGACAGTTAGATTAGGCCCTGGAGATGACATTATCCAACTATTTACGAAGTACCGTGGCATATCTACCATTTACAGTATGTACCTGAGCCTTCGGTCCTGACATTATTCCTTCAACAGGACTCATCTGTCTTGCTACCAGCACAGACGTTCCCATCGTTGTTTAGTTTCCCCTTCCCCCGCCATAACATGCCCTTGAGCGACCTGATTAAAGCCCCATCCTTCTCTTCCGCTCTCGTTCCGACTCCGAAGTCGTCCTGCAAGAAGCGGAGAACGGTTACAAGCGCCTCTCCTGTAAGTCAATACGAGTACGACACGGCACTCCCAATGCGTGGCTTCAATCATTGGCGCGAGTTCCGTGGAAAGTTCATATTTCGTGTTGTCGACTCCTCGACTCCTTGACGCCTCATAACATCAAGCTTTAAAGTCAAGCCAACGTCTCGAGCCCGTGGGCTCACAAAGGACGGGACGTTGACCAGCGCCCCGGGGTCGCCAGTGACAAAGCCATCGCTGTTGCTATCTGCATCGTACCGACGAGCGAATCCTGCCCAACACGACACACCCTGTCGTAGATATCTCTCCTTGTCACCTTCCTACCTCCAGCAGCATCATCCGACCAACCAAGTGCTCTCCTCCATCGCAACGACCGTTTCCCTTCCGTACGACTCGCGGCCTATCTATTTGCATACAGATCGACCATTGATTACTGATCGTTCATTCTTCAACTCGGCTCATGTTCAGCCTCGCCCACAGCAATTGGTCTCCATCTCAATAGCAATCTCAACACCACCACCACGCACCACCAGAACGAGAACCAGAATCAAGCTCGCTCGCTCGCGCACTCAAAAGCAGTCAATGAACAGTACGAATACGTGCCTCGAAGCCCCGAATTCACCCAACCATTCACCATTCACCATTCACGGCTCACAACGCTGTTCGAGTCCTGACCTCCGCAAGCGAGCCAACCGGACCCAACTCTGAAAACGAATGCCGACGAACGAAAAGTCCATGAGCAATGGTAAGTCAACCATGACTCATGCAACCGAATACGAGAGCCAGAAAAGCTTCGCCGACTCTTGGTCTGCCGAGGAACATACCCTGGACTGGGCCACATAACACGCACGGTACGTATTTAGTACTACACCCCCCGGCGGCCGACTCGCGTGGGTACAAGTACATCAGCATGTACTGGGAATACAACAATGATAGGAGATGGGCTTGGCCTGAAGAAGGGTCGGGCTTACTGTACCACACTACACCGTACGTACCAGATCGCATCGCATCACGTCTCATCACTTCATACTACATCGTACTTACCAGATCGCATCGCATCACATCACGCCTCATCACGCCTCATTACTTCATACTACACGTCCAGTACAAATCACGTCCCGTCACTTCATCCTACACATCCAATACATCCCACACCATCTGCCACCAATCATCTTGTACTACGATCCGACCCGACCGACCGATCGACCTACTAGTCCAGCATCGTGTTGTTGAGTGAGGTGCCGGTGAGCGGGCGGGCGACGGACGGACGAAAAGCCAGACGCGACACAGCAGACGAAGACAAAGACAAAGACAAAGACGTAAAGTGATTCGATGTCTGGGGTATGTATTAACATGCTACTGACATCCCGGCATACTGACATACCATCACGACATTCATACATGGAGGGGCCCCAGATTCCGGGGACAGACATCCTATACCATGCCCTGCCATGCCACTCTACGCAGTGTGTCAAATGCTCACAAAGCCTTTATAGACATGTATGCGCGGTCAGGGATGTCGGGTTGTTGAAACACTGTGCATTTCAATAACTATCGACAATTTGGAACGTCACAAACGGCAAAGGTGTCTGTCGAGCAATCAAGGGTACGTGGAAATCAGTATCTTCAGCTTCATCATCTTCGTGTGGAATAAGTATAGCAGCATATGTACTTGTTTGGCACTCGAACTCGGTACCATGTCCGCATCTTGAGGCTCGGGACAGCTGGAGATGATATTGACATTGACATTGTGTGAGGTTCCTGGGCTCCTTCCACTGTGCACTCGGTCCGGAGACATTCATGCACACTGTCGAGCCCTGGCCGCAGACATTCATACCATTTTCGGTGGACATTGTAAGTTATCGACTTCGCCGCGCACTCTCGAGCTCCCGCTCCCGCTCCACTTAATGCATAACCACAGCAACATGGTCGTCCATGTACTTGTTGATATTGCCTAGGAAGATACTGGCCAGGATGGAGATGCCTCCGAACGCAATACTCGTCAAATACACATACTTGTACGACTCGGCGTAAGCAATCTGCCCGGCCAGGACCACCATGTCGTATGCCGTGTCGTTGCCCGCGATGCCGGGGATGGTTTTCAACAGCGGCAGAAGTGACGCGGCCGTGAACTCAATCGCCTCGGTGATGTACGTCACGTTGGTGATATTGAGCTGCAACGCCATGGTGCCCCCGATGTACTTGGTGGCGTTGGGGACGAACTTGTTGACAAACACATTATAGTACACCGTGTAGCCGATACAGCCGCCAATCACACGGATGGACAGAGTCAGCGCCGCGACCGTGGCGATGATGTCGTCGGGACAGATGATCGTCGTCATGATGGACGCGGGGACGACGATGCCGCCGATGCCCAAGCCGCCGAGGATCAACAATCCCCAAAGGGTGGAGAGGTTGTAGCGGTCTGCGACTGCGAGGGCGCCGCACCCGGCCGTCATAAGGACGGAGGAGATGATCATCAACTCGCGGTTGTGGCCGCGGAAGACGGACAAGAGCCATAGCACGACGCACGCGCCCGTGAGGATGCTGAAGCCGATGGGAATACCGCGGATGCCGACGCCCACTGGATCGTGGCCGTAAACGTTGAACGCCTGGGTAGGCCAGAACATGATGACGGAGAAGAAGTTGGCGCCCGAAATGGCCGTGATGATCAATGTCAAGGTGAGGATTCTGGCTTCTTTCTTCATCCTCGAGGGGAACATGGGGAATTTGGCGAATTTAATTTCCCAGATGGGGAAGGCAACAAGGAGGAGGAAGCCGCCGATCAACAGAGGGGCTAGGACGTGAGCGGAACGCCATGGGTATTGGTATCCGCCCCACTGCAGACCAGCGAGGAAGAGAATCATGCCGCAGATGGAGAGGCCACCGCCTACGAAATCGATCTCCCCGATGATTTCTCTTCTGCTGAGACCGCGCGAGTTAGGTCGAGGTGGTGGGAAGTAAAAGAACAGGGTCCCGAGAAACCCGACGCATGCCCAGAGCCCGGCGAAGAGCCCGATGAACCGCCAGCTGGAGTAGTAGGCAATCAGTTGGCCCCAGAGAACGGATGGGCAGAACGGGATGATGGTGAAAACGAGAATGGCCACGTATTTGCCTCGCTTTCTCGTCGGTGCCAGTTCGGCCGTGACGGCGAGGGAAGTCAGTTCGCAGATGCCGGCGCCCACGCCCGAGAAGGTCATGCCGACTGAAGGACAGAAGAGTCAGGAAATCTGGCACAGCAAGAGAACAAGACGGGGACCTTTCTCACCGATGAACACGTTCATGTTCTTCGCCACACCACAGATAATCATGGCGATGACGAGCAAGCCAGAGCCTCCAAGAGCCACCCACCGTCTGCCGATGAGATCTGAGATTGATCCGACAAAAGGACAGATGGCGGCCAGTGCCAGAAGGTAAGCGAGCACAAACCAGATCCATCGATCAACGCCGCCGATGTCTCCGTAAATGTATGGCGGCACGCCGCCGAAGAGATACACGGGGATCTGAGATCCGGTCCATAAAAATGCCATGGCGACCAAACTGAGTGCCCTGTGAACAGTCATCTGTACACAACGGAGGTCAGTATCGACAGGGACATCTCATGCATGACGCGGTGCATCCGCCGGACTTACGGGTGGTTCATGGTCGTGATCCTCGTCGTCGCCATACGTCCGCAGGCCATCTTTCTCATAGTAGCCGGGATGACCTGGAACCCGCTCGTTGGTGTGAACCTGTTCGACATGGTGGGATGGGTCTTTATCGAGAGTGGGTGAGTGCGCGACATTGTCGCTGGAGCTATTGTCTTCGACAGTCATGATGGGTATTAGAGGGCGGGAAGAGTACGGGAAGGAGTTCACGGCCACTAGTCAACGCGATAAGAGGCCTCAAGGACCGCAGGGAAAGGTGGCAAGGTGAGGTGGGCGAGTGAGGAAGAGGAGAGTTGATAGGGGCGGCGAGCGACTGAAGTATGTCTCGAGACCAGGAGGATGAGTCGGTACGGTCGCATCGTACAGGGGCTTGTCAAGAAGCACCCACCCTCTTTTCCTCGACATGGTAGTGGATTGATCTTTCGTGGGAAAAAAGCGGAACAGGGGGCGAGACCCATGCAGAACCGAGGACTGGCAACAAAAACATGGGGGAGAGTTTGGCTCCAGAATCAGTCTTTGAGCTACCACGGTAACCCACCGGCAGCGAAGCCTTGCCACGACGCTAAAGAGGATGACGCCCGGAGGTCGATCGAAAGCGGTAATTGGTGGTTGTGTGGATGAAGAGCAGATTGCTGGGCGGAGATATCATGGGATGCGGCTGATTTGATCGCATGGCTAGTGGCTGCGACGGTGGGTGGCTGCTGCGACACATCGGTTCCGACACGAAATGGCTGGACTGCAGTGGACGAGGGCGTGGCCGCCACGTTGTGTATTGGGGGGAGAGGCAAAACGACGATCAGGAAACAGGAAAAGGAATCTGGCGCAAGAGTCATCGTTAGTCAGGAAGCTTTACTGCGAGACTAGCGATAGTCTGGATGCGCGGAGGAATCAGAGGTTGGATTTGGATAAGAGAGGCATGGCAGTTGGAGTACGAGGTACGGAGTGCCTATCCTGCGTGCCTGTGTACTCTTACATGAATAAGGGCGTTCATCGGTGACCTAGTTGGGACTGAGCTCGGAAGTCGCGTCGCCCAAGCCTCTTTGCTCGATGCGAACCTCGTCCAGAAGCCAGCCAGCCGGCGTCGATAGAGCGATTATCTCAGCTTTCCTACTCGGTGGTGGGTGTCGGATGTCTTCGGGCACACGCAACCAGGTGACACCGCCGGCGGTTACGTATCGTTGGCGCAGTGAGAAATTGTGAACTTTGTCAATCGAGCAAAGCCCTCAAGTGGAATTGAAGCTCGAAAGACAAGCGCATGAAAGCATTGCAGCTAAGAGAAGTGGAGCTTGGAAGGGAAGGTGGGCCTCTGGGCTTAGCGGCGAGGGCCTCTACTGGGGAAGGCGAAAGCGCGGGGTTGCGGTCTCCGGGGAAGGCAGTGAGACCTGGAGATGGCGCCTGGAATGGTGGGACATTTGCCGAGGTCACAAGTTCCAGGCCACCCACTGGAGAGCCGAGGATGCATCTGGCCATCAGGACGCCGATCGTACGATGATGGTATGATTCCCAAACACACGAGATGATGACCGACTTGACGACAGTGAACGACAAACTTAAAGAGAAACCGGTGTGCAGACTGTTTTGGGATCGTAACCGCGGGACTCCCTCCCACAAGCGGCCATCTCAATACAGCCTGCGATGTGGCTCGTGCCATGCCTCCTCCTTGGTTCCTGCGTCAAGCACTGGGGTAAGTCAGTCAGATTCGCCATGGACCTCTTGCGAAAAGGATGGACGGTCTGCTGCTGTCTGCTGTGCTGGTCTTGATGTCTTTATCTTTCGGTCCTCGCAATAGGCGCAGTGAAAAGCCGGAACGCGTTGATATCGACTGCTACCTTCAATTCAGATTGGGCTCCAGCACCTCTTCCACCGGTTAACTACTGCCATCATTGTCAACGACATCTCAGAGCGATATTTGGTAGTCTATTCCCACCACTTGAAGAAGCATGTGTTGCATGCCCCAGCACAGTTAGGCCAGATGGGGGAAAGCAAAAGTATGGGCTCGATCTCGCCGTAATGGACTCCTTTCTGCTCGCGTGATCTACCCGCTGCATGCTTTTTGTCAACCTTGATCGTGCCGTGCAGAGCAATTAACAGGAGCGAGCATCCGGCGCCAACGAGAGGCTATTCAGGTCCCGTTTCCAGCTCCCCACAATTTAGAAAAGCTACCTCGTTTTCTGAGCAGATCCTATAGTGACCGGTTCAGCTTGGGCAGGCAGTGCCGATTCCTTGGTTATTCCATCGGTCGCCAGTATGACAATTCGTAGTTCCGTCAAGTCCTGATATTCGCCGTCTCCAAGGCATCCGTGCAGTGGCTCTTCAGATAAAGGCCGGAGACACGATCGGACGTTGTCAGCTCTGCCAGGCCTCGAGAGTCTTAGTGACTGTGATATGTCACTACATCTTCATGATGAGAAAGAGATGAAGTCTGATCAGGCCTATGCCACGGACAGCCAAACCCGTCTTGGTGTGCACAACATCGTCATGAGATGTTGCAAAAGACCCTTCACTATGTTTGTCGTCAAGGCGACCATCCCTCGATGATGGACAGAACTATCTGAAAACGGGGATGATGACCGTGAAAGAGGGAGTGGCAGGCTGTAATACATCAATGTATTGTTTAACCGTCGATATCTATCGGGCCCTACAGGCAACTGTGCAAATGCAGCTTCTTCCGCGACAAGAAGCAGCATCGAGAGTGCACGAAGCGGTTCGACCGTTCATCGCAGGACCATAGCGGACTTTCCAGGTCCAAGTCTGTAGACAACGTGACAGGCTTGATTCGCGTTGGTGCCCCAAGAGCATTGTACAATGTTCCCCCTTCTCCTAGGACAACCAAGAGCGTACAGATCACCCATTTCCCTGTCGGACCAAGTTCCTATATTTCGCAAAGTTTACGAACGCCGACTAAACGTTAACCGGAACTGGACGTTTGTGCCAATCAAGCAACGCGCTTTTCGTCTTCGTCCCAATCCAAAAGAGGACTTATCGTCACCTGTTCCTCGGTAGTTGCCATGCACGTTGATGCTCACAGCACCCCACTAGCGGGGCAGGCGAAATCCTTCTGGCCTCGGATCGTTGCAGGGGGGTAGTAGCCGGCGCTCTGGCCACATCGGTGGTCGAGGCAGATGCCACTAGCGCCTGGATACCCCGCGTGAAGGAGCAGCTCTAACGAGATGTCTGGGGTTGGTGGTCACCTTCCTGGGCCCACCTCCAAAGGTCAGGAAGCATGCACCCACGTGTCGATACAGTCGACTCGTCCCCTGCACCAGCATAGACTAGTGATGAAACCGGCCATGACCCGAGGTCCTGGCAAGCTTGCCACGACTCGTAGATAGCGTCGGGATGGATAGAATCCGAAGTTGTGCATGTCCGGTTGGCGAAAGCACCGACATATCGACCAGAACTTTATTCGAATACTCAAGGTACAGAGCGTAGCCAATTACTTGGTCCGAGTCGGTTCTTTCAGTGAAACGGTGATTCTGTGTGAACGATAAGCCAAAGTCGGCCGAGACGTCCTGTAGACAAGACTTTTACCTGTACAGCGATCACCGAGATCTCTTTGTTGTCCTTCGTTGGCAATCTCTCCAGAGTGGTCATGCGACGCCCAAGCCGAAGCCGGTGGAATTTCCGCATCTGGGTGCCTGGATGCCAGTGACTTGAGGCTCCCATCATTTGTCCTCGATCTTCTGGCTTGCAAAGCCCGCCTCGAGCTCGGCCATCCTCTCCGGAGTGACGTCCTGTACCAACCTCACCTGCACGTTCGCAACGGCATGCAGCTCGTCCATACTCGGCAACTCAATCGTCAGCGCCTCCGGGGTGATTCTGGGCGGCGCCTCAATTCTGACCACCATCGGCATCATCTGCAAATGCATAACTTCCTGCTGCGGTGGATTCACTTCCACCTGCGCTGGTGGCACAATCACCGCGTACACCTCCCCAGGCCTCATCCGCCTCTTGAAATCGACGGAAATGGCCTGCGCGTGCTGTTTGCCGTACTTTCCGTAGAAATTGTGGATCTGGCGCTCGATACCCTCTTGGATGAGAGTCGTGATGATTCCGCCGTGGATAACGTCCGGCCAGCCCTCCACGCCGAAGCCCAGGAAGGCCACCATCATGGTGAACTCTTGCGTAGGGTGCCTGAAGGTTCTCATGGTTATGCCCTGAGTGCCTTGCAGTTTCTCCGCCACGAGGTGCATCCCCCCTGTGCCTATCGAGTCGGCGTGACCGGCGTAGTAGTTGTCTTCAATCCAGTTTGCCTGTCGCAGTGAGTCGACCAGTGGGTGCAACTCGACTGCATCTATGATTTCGTCGAGGAGATCCCGCTCCATCTCAGAGCCTGGCTCGAACGGTGGCTGTAGGTATTCCCATGTTATCAGTGCTGTGCCTGCCACAACGCCGAGAGAGCTAAAGAGGATCGCCCAGAAGACAGAACGTGTGAAGCGTACGAAGAGCGAGCGGCCGCCCCCGCCAGTCGGAAGGGGGACGGGATGAATTGGAGGAGTGAACGGTTGGCTGTGGATGTAGGGGGTCGTATCGGGGGTTGGCATGTGGCCGGGTGTTTGGAAGTACTCCTTATGAGGGCCATGCTGGTCGTGTTGATATCGTGCTCGAATAAATCGTGATGGTAAAGCTACCTGCACCTGCCATATCTTCGACGCTGGAGGGACGGCAGCAACTCGTCGAGCTTGTCGACAGAGTGCAGGTTTGAGCGCCTGCATCGCAGAGCGCCTAGCAACCTTGCGCCTGCGGGAAGCGTGTGAAGGGACCCGAACTGAAAGGAAGAGGATAGGATCAAAGGATTGTTCCAAAGTGGCTTTTCGTCGGATCTTGATTCAACTTCCCCAAAATTATTCTTTCGTCTGGCGCAGCTGGCACCGAGCAGCTTAGACAATTGAGCTTAGTCAGCAGAGTACGGAGTCGGAGAAGGCTCACCAAAGAATGGGAGTCGAGGTGAATTCAGTCCAGATCCGCACGGGGAGGATATAACGCCGTTCGATGTTCAAGAGTCTACATCTAGGCAGATCATGGGGTACAAGGGCTGTGATCACTTCACGCAGCTCTCAGCGAGTGATTCCAGGTTAATCGCGTCTGTTACATGTTCAAGGCAACAGAATTGTGGACTTGCCGTAGGTTCGAGTTAAGCCCACGAGAAGGCATGGGTGTGAGTTCGATCAATCACTTTCTCAACTTCGAAAGACGGTAGAGTCCACTGGGCATACAGCAAGGAGCGGCCGATATATGATGGAAGGGTGACTGAAGAGATCCGAGCCGCATGCTCCCAACGACTCGGATCAGGTCAATGGTCCAAAGTTCCAGAACTCTCAGCGTGCTACCTCGCCTACAGCGTATCAAACGTCGGACCGCTTCTATGCACAATGGTATCTCGAAGACTGGCGAACCTTTGAAGGTCAGGATGCAGAGCTTCTTCGAACTCTCAGATCTGCAGAGGCCAGTAGTTGCATGTCGCCCAACTCAGCATATGGATAGCCACAATAGCGATATCCCAACTCAAAGCAGTCGGCTGGATGGCCAACGGAGCTCAACTCGAAACTCTCAGCTCAATCGCTATCAGTCCGTTCCCGAAGTTCCTAGGATATGACCTGGGGAGAGTTTTGTCGACGATACATTCCTATATGGTTGCACGGTTGGTATTTGTTATGCCATGAAGCACGATTGGTTCACATGGCTGGATACTGTAATGAGCCGAGACTCTCATTTTCATTATTCTGCCTACCGCTTCCAGTTGATTCTACCTACAGCAGCCAGCTGTATCCAACATGGTGGGTTTTGAAGATACGGATAAGAAGTCAGCAAACTGCCTGGCCGGCCGTGCCGCTACCTCTGGCGTAGATGTGGCAAGACGCCCAGTCAACCTAGGCACCGGGTTACGTCCGCCATATCGGGAGGCGGCGAAGGTGGTATGGATATGCTTTCCTGCCTCTGGCTCAATTTCCGGTGTTGGAACGCGGAGGACCACGAGAGCATCAGGAGCTTCCCCTGCCACTATGGCATGGCGCACGGGCTGAAAATGACAATCTCGGGCACAATCCAGGCGTGTCAGCTAGTCCGCGGCAAGAGTCACGAGCGAAGGACAAGCGCTGCAGCATGTATGATCGCATGCGGGAAACAGAAAGTGGGACAAGAGTTGTTTTGAGCAAAGGCACCCAGCGGTGTGGTCGTCTGTGCTCTCATAATACCGGAAGGCAATCGGGATACTAAGAGACTGGTTCATCGTAAAGCAAGCAATCGACTGAGGCAAAGATTAGAATTGTGGACAAGACATTTCTGTCATTTCCCTTCTCTCTTTTGAGTTTGTGCGAGTCCTTTAAGAACGCCTTTCCCAAAGCATCACCGTGGCTACAGCCACGCATCCCATCTTCAAGCTCGGTGCGATTCTTCTGCCCGACTCTAGGGAATCCGTGCTTTAACTCACATCCTATGCATGCATTTCGGTCCAATGATGTTGACGACATGCCACCACCGATCGTCCGATCCACCATCCGCATCGCATCGTTTCTTCTCTGTACGTTCCAGTTTGGCCGTTCCAGGTCGCACCACCCCCAGCACCACAAAAAGGCAAGACAGGTTTTATGAAGTCGGGTTGGGGTTCATCTGCAACTTGTAAGCTTCATTCATGACGGCCTACTTCCCTTCCTTGATTCCCAGAATGTGCGTTCATACCTTTCTCTTGCCACCGGTCATTGTGACGTTAACGAATCGTCGGGTGTAGGTTATTCTCTTCTTCGCGCGGCCCTTGGGCGTCTTCTTCTTCTCTTGTGGTTCGACCTGATGGGAAAAGTACCGTCAGTGACTGTTTGTTCGGCGACATGATTATATAGACAATTGGGAATGGGAATTCAATTCGTCTCGCGCTGTGATACGAAAGGATTCCAAGGGTGCGCTCAACTCACCTTGGGGGTCTGAGACTTGACCTTGCCGGCACGGGCAAGGGACCCGTGAACTTTACCCATGATTGCGAGTCGATTTCAGTCGATTTGGCGATGGATGATCAAGATCGATTGTGAGGTGGGAAGTTGTAGTTGACGAGGTGATGGCAAGATGAGGTCTTGGGTGATGGATTTTAACGGTGGGCTGCCAAGAGGACGGCAGCCGTGCCTGAGATCTGCCGTAGTGTTGAGCACGTGATATTTCTCACTGCAGATTTTCAGTGCCATTTGTTCATCGCGCGCTTGCAATCTATGTCTAGGTATGCTCTTTCTACCGTGATCGCTCTCGAGGCATAGCCAGCAAGAATAATCGCACTTTCGCAATTACTCATCGATCTCGTCCTTGGTGGGCAGGTCGATGGCACGGTAGAGCAGAATCAGGGCAGAAGCACTCTCGCCACCACCAGCAAGACTCATAATCCTCTCAGGATCCACCTCACTGACCTTGTCATCGTTGAACCACCACCACTTGCCGTCTTCCTCTCTGCGCTTGCCCCCCGGCGCCTTGGGGTCATCAACCAGCCTAGCCTGCTTCTTCACAAAACTGGTGTAGTGGCCACTGTCAGCACTTGCACCCTGGTGAGTAATAACACCTCTGAGCTCGTACAAGCCCGACTTGTTTGCTCCCTCGTCAGCGGCGAGCTCGGGGTCGATGATGTCAAACAGTTCCTTTTTGGCTTGTTTGATAGAGGCTGCGCGTTCTGCCTCGTACTCGGCATCCGTCTTGTAGACGTCCATTTCGCCACCCTCTGGCTCCTTGCTCTTCGAGTCCTTCTTCTCCTTATGCTCCCTCAACTTGGCAATCGGGGCAGCCTCTGCAAGCTTTATTGCTTCGTCGTGCGCACGGTCTGCTTCTTGTTTGTGTGCAAGTTTCTGTCTCTTCCTGGCTCGCTCAACGTCCACTTCATCCTTACGGATATTGCGAACCTTGTCGCGAACGGGAATCAGTCGCTTCCTCAGGTCATCGGTACAGAATTCCACCACATCGAGCTCCTCCGGAAAAGTGACCTTGCGCATGATCTTCGTCTTCTTCTGGATGTCTTTCCTCCAGAAGAATCGAACAAAGTGCACCGTCAGGTATTGAGGCAGTCGAGATATCCGCGACGTCTTCACGTACGTTGCGTCGCGATCAAGCGTGGGGGATCGTTTTTCAATCTCTTCGGTCAGACCAGCGAAAATGCCGTCTCGAAGGTGATTGATGGACTGATCAATATGGCAATCCAGCTTCAGAAAGGTGTCATCCGACTCGACTGTAGGTTCGTTGTCTCCCACCTCGGCAGGTGGAGCGAGCGAAGAATGGAATGTACCGGCCATGTAGCGGTCGATAAAGGTGATGGTTTTCTGATCTTGTGATTTCCCGTCCGTAACCTTGAGCTTTTCTCGCAACTGGTGGACAATCTGTGACCAAGCTTCCTCCGCGTCCTGCTGAGCATAGCCATGGCCGTTCTTTGCCTTCTGAGCGAACTGGGGGTAGATGGCCCGTAGGGAATTGAGGAACATCAGAGGCGGTAACCCTTCCTGTGTCTCAGACATTTGCTTGTAGAGGTCGCGCAGTTGTGCGGTCAAGTCGTTACTAGCGCCGAGCCCGCTGAGCCCGAAGCGACTGAGGTCTTGCAAACTGCCAGCAGATGGCTCGGCCTTGTAGATTTTCAGGGTGTCCTGCATCTCAGGTATGCTGCGAAGGACTTGCAGGGTAGAATTCAGGTAGCAGGTGTTGCCCAGGTTCTGGAGGCCGGCCGGCGTGGCACCCTCTTGAGCAGCGGCCTCAGCTTCGGTCATGTCCTCGGCAAACTTGATTTTCTCTGTGGGCGGTGCAATAACCGCACTACCCTCGCCAGAGGCAGTCCCGAGCATTGTGAAGACCTGGCCAGGTTTTGCATTGAGCTTGGACAAATCGGTGTCATCTTTCAGCTTGCCACCTTTGATGAGGAGGGATTGACGCTCGGGTTCGACACCAGTCAGAGAGAAGAGCTGGAACTTGAGGGTCTCGCCATTTGCAGAGGGGTCAAGCTCAACATCGTATTTCTTGCCCTGGTGCTTGACAACAACTACGGCTTGTTAGAGTTGGTCTTAAATCGCGGTTGTCGTTCGCTACTTACTGGGAATGGTTGCCATGGTGTCAGCCTGTCTTTCAGGAGAAGGCCCGAAGCGGTAGCTCAAGATGTAGATGCAGAAGAGCGAGGGATCGCGAGAACAAGGAGGAAAATAAATGCAGTGATTTGAAATTGAATCTAGAAAGGCGGCGAAATATGCAAGGCTCTGGACAGCCAGGCACAGAAACAGCACGTCACCGGTCGCCGCAGCGATCACTGAGTGCCTATCCCGCTTCCCCACCAATGGTCCCTAACTGACCCGCCAAGCTCTGGCAGCCGCAGGTGAGCATAGAGACGCCCAGACACACCTTAAGCGTGCCTGCGGATGACGGATCTTGCGGACCGCTGTATACTTCCCCTCCAAATGTGGTCGTTCCCAATTTTGACCCTGTGTTCAACTCATAGACCTGCCAATTGTTGTCGCAAATAATAAGATAACAAGACCACCCTCACTGTCGAGGTCTTTTGTCTCCCAGATCACGTCGATGTGTCGGTAAAGCGTGTCCTCCTCCGGCAAACTTCTTCACTGAGCGCACTCGAAAATGGTAAGCCTGCTGGTATCGTCCTCTCTGTCGCTCAAGAACGTCGCTGACGCTAAACACAGTCCCAATCATTGCGCCCCTATCTCCAATGCGTCCGTTCATCTCTGACCGCCGCTCTCTCACTTTCCAACTTTGCCTCCCAAGCGTCAGAAAGACACAATGTCCCGGAAATCGAAGCACAAAGCTCACCAGAAGTCCTGTTGAACCCCCTCACAGTTGCTCGCAATGAGAATGAGAAAGTCTTCATAGAACCCAGTGTAAATAGTGTGCGAGTCAGCATAAGGATAAAGCAGGCAGATGAGATTGAGAACATCCTTGTCCACAAGTTCACCCGCTTCCTCACCCAACGGGCGGAATCGTTCTTTATTCTGCGACGGAAGCCGGTCAAGGTCGGTAGCGACACTCTTCTTGCGGCTCAATCATGCTAACAGCGAAAGGGATACGATATTTCTTTCCTGATCACAAATACTCATACCGAAGAAATGCTCAAGCATAAGTTGGTGGACTTCATCATCCAGTTCATGGAGGAGGTGGACAAGGAAATTTCGGAAATGAAACTCTTCGTAAGCCATCAGCATCTCAACGATGTGCTTGTACACTAACACATACATCAGCTCAACGCCCGGGCTAGATTTGTTGCTGAGTCGTTCTTGACTCCGGTACGTCCTGGCTTCTTGTAGCTACTCGTTGATGCTGATATTATGAAGTTTGACTAGCCGTGATCACAAAAGGACTCGAAGAAGTGGACTGTAACGATATCAGGACAGCCATGATGGTTCCGAACCCTGCGATGGAATTGCAGCCTGTCATTGCTGAAAGAGTGTGTCGAGCTCCAACGAGGCTACGCAAGCAAGGCTGCACAGCGGATCACCACCCCTGAGGTCATGTGACCCTTGCACCACCATGCCTTCATGAGAAATGCATGCAGCAGCTATCAACATGATGACGAGATCCTGCCCACGATCGACAATGAACTGAAACAATTATCACCCTTGAGATATGCCTGGTGCCTCTTGTTCTGGTATTAGCTACAGTTTCTTGGCTTGAAAGCTATGCCATATCTTCCCACAAATGTCCAGGTGTGACCATATGCGTCACTTTTGCTGACAGTGAAGGACAGTACTCGTATGAGAGTGTTTCTTTTTGGGTACCTATCTGTCGATGCCTCCGACGCGTAGGTTTGATTTCCTGAACACAACGGAATATTCCCCAGAGAACTGTATACGACCGGTCCCCTATCGATACACCTTCGATAAGAACAAGCTCTGCTAACTAGCGTGAGGCGGTGAGGCCTTTGCCAAGGTGTTTCCATTCAAGCAGCGAGATTATGGGTCAACAGACAGGTGAAGTGAGAAGCAGCACTTTCTCTTCTCTCAAAGCTTCAGTTCGTGTCACACTCTTCGACTTGTCACCGAGTTGAGTTTTGCGGAGCATCGAAAATTGCAGTGAGATGTCAAGCTCTTACAAGCAGGTGTGAACTCTGATTGTGCTTTCACACCGTCCCCGGTCAAAAGGTGAATGTCAATGGGACAGTGCGCTCTCCATTCATCGACCTTATTGTCTCTTTCTCCTTCTTTCCTCAAGACTTCTTTCTCTTCATCTCTCTGATATACCCTCCCAGATCGTCACTATGGACGGTCCTGGAAAGTACCAGTCTGCTGATGGGAAACATCAGCCTTTTTTCTCTCCCTCTCAATCATCACAACGTTCCCAAACCCCTTCTGTGCACGGTGGTGTACCTCTCTTCTCGCCCCTCAGCTTCTCAATCATGTCACAGCAGACTCCTGTGCCTCCTCAACAAGGTCCGCAAATCCCTCCCCGACAAGATGGCGGTGTTCACCCTCATATCATGGACGGTTCTTTACCAGCAAGAGAGCTTCCTGTCCTGGCTCTAGGAGGCCCTTCAGCCCCTGTGCCAGCCGGTCAGCCGGTCTTGGGAACCTTGTTTCACGGTCCAATGGTGTTGGCACAGGCAGAAGTTATATTTGACCCAAGTACTCCTCCTCCTTTTGCCGATCGAGCGCAGATGCAAACACCTCGACGAAATGGCGTCTTGAAGATCACAAACGTATGTTTACCCTGCTGACTTCCCTTCAACCTGCCCCAAGTCAGATTGCCACACAGTGTGGGTGTTCCCTCACATGTCCGTCACTTTGTTATCTGTTCTGAGCCCAAGCCACTCTGGGAATTTCCCGCAGATCCGCTGAGTTCAGAACAGTGTGCGAAATCGGACTTTGGCATTACAGACCTACAAGGCTGCTGCAGCCTTGCTATCATCTTCTTGTCTTCCATCCCGCAGTCGAGGTGAGGTGATCCAGCTGACAATATCGATCTCTATCAGATTCCATACACCATCAGCATCCCAGAGATGCACCAGTTCATTGGAAAGTACCTGGCCATGAGCCACTTGATCGATGCCCACATTCTCGGCTACCCCACACACATTATTATGGAAAGATCAACAGGCAAAACCATGGACTGCTACATGGAAATCAAGTCGCCCGAGATGGCCGAGGCAGATTGGGAACATGCCTTCGGAACAAAACAGATGCGGATTCCCAAGATCGGTCAACGCAATGTTGAAGTCAGCATCAGCAGTCAGGCAGAACTTATGAAGGACATCTTTCCCCGAGCGAAGTGTATCTTGTGGGACAACGACGCGAATGGTGCTCCGAAGCTCATACCAAATCGTGATATGTACTCATCCGGTTTCAATGGCTTCATCACCACGGAGGAACTGACGTGTATGGCTCGGCATGCTGAGACGCCGCAACGTGTCAGTATTGCCTTTCCGAGTCTCGCATCTACCATTGAACTGACATGATTTCCTCTTCCAGTCGCAGTTTGCCGCTCGAAGCATGAACCGGGCGTTTGAGTGTATGATCTCGACCGTCTACAAGGTGAGCTTTTTCAGACATCATGAGAAAAGACGCCTTCTCACACTCACAGTATCCATGGTACGCTGCAACGCTGTACACAATGGGCCATGGCCTGGAGATCTTCAAGACGTACATGAGACAACTCAACACTCTGATCGGCCGATTGACTTCACCGAACATGCAGCGTGAGGTCGGACTCGACAACAAACTGCTTATGGATTTGATCTTTGCTGGACTCAATACTCCTGGTTTCTCAGAACGCCAGAAGGGTCTCATTGTCGATACCTGCATCGTTGTTGGGACCGGGTTCCCAGTTTCCAAGCATGCGCGCACCTGGCCTTTCCAGACTCTTTCGGTCCATCCTCACAAGCTTTCGGATCAAGATGTCGCCATGTGGTTGGACCTTCTCTACATCGGCATGAGTGTCATGGAGTCCCAGAGTCGCCCGTTCATTGGCATTTCCTCATACCTACAGGTCATTCGCGACAGCAATGGTCATATCCTCTTTGTGCCAACTGAAGACGGCCTCAACTTGAAGAGAGCTCAGTTTGCCATCCTGGAGAAGAGAATGATGCGAGACATGATAAATTACGGCTGGAACGTCTACCTTCCGCAGATGGGCATTGACCCCTCGACAATATTCGAACCTCCGATGGCTCGGGCGACTAAGAACAGCTTGGGTATGAACGCCGCTCGAATCGCACCTGTTGCTCCGTCTGCGTTTGCCGGCAATAGCACGTCTCTTCCAGAGACTGGCGCATACGTGGTGGACGAGAGTGGTCATCGTGAGCCAGCCAGCAACGATGTCGGTTCCGACAATATTGAAGACGACTTTGAGTTTATCCAAGCAGGTGCCACCGGTGTGAGCAGCGACTCATTCGACGACCCTGAACGAGCACTCGCTGCGATGCGGCAAGTTGTCGATGAAGTCCGTGAGGCTCCGCCGGTTGAGCAAGACGACCATTCGTCCCCGCGTCGTGCCAACTCTACCCCCGAAGCCAATGGTCCTGGTGCAGGCCTGAACGACATGGCACGGAACAACGCTCGCAATGCCACTGTCGCTCGCTATGTCCCGCCAGCTCGACGCACTAGCAACTACGGTGCTCTTTTGCCCGCACCCAACCTGAATCCAGAGTCTTCACCGTTCGAGCCGACTTGCGCTCACACGCAGCAACTTGTCAACGCCCAGTACCTTCCGGTTGCAACCGCTTTCGCTGGTCCCGGCCTCGGAAACGGCGACTTTACCACATCTCCACCTCGCATCGAACCTCGACGAGGTTCCAGCATTGACAACAACGGTTTTGATATGGGTAAAGGGAAAGAATCAGCTCTCACTGCTCCCGCTGCTGGCGTTCGTCTCCAACCTGCACCGATTCTGGGGCCGACTGTTAGTTTCTCTGCTGGCCAAGGACAAGTCTTCCCCCAAGGTCAAATCTTGACTTATGGTCAGTCGCAGGGCCCGGCAGCCCAGTACATCCAGGGCGTGGCCGCCAACGCTGCGCATCGCCGTGGTGTCACATTGTGTGATCCAAACAATGGCAATGTTCTCAGACCCTCACGTCCAGCTGCTCCTATGGAATCCGCCGCTGGTAACGTCGATGCAGGCGTTGGCAATGGATCGAAATTACCAGGCACAAATCTTCCGCTGTACCGTGCGCGCACTCGTCCCGCCAGCGCAATCGCCCCGAATCACGGAACCGACGGCACCGGTCGAAGCTTCGACGACACGCTGGATGACTGGTTCGATGAAACCACCGACGAACCTACACGCATGGCCATCGCGGCAGGCATGAACATGCGCACCGCCTCAGCGGCTACTCTCGTCCCGCCGAGCACCCCTCCTCCACCGTCCGCCATCACCAACTCGCGTCTTCGCCGTTCTCCGGCCCGCGAGCACCTGCACACCACCTACGAGTTCGACGAGGATCTACACATGAGTCAGGCAGAGGGGATGCCACTCGGTCCTCCTCCCCTTTTCGGCTCGTCGACCAGCACGCCAGGCACGCCGGCTGGCAGCGGCTTGCATACTCCAGCCCAGAATGTGCCTCGTACGCCCGGGTCGTTGGGATTTCGCAGTGTGGGCACCTCTCAAGATCCAGACACCACGGGTGGTGGTGTGCGCTTGCCTCGGTCCCTCGGTGCAGATAGCTGGGCTCTCGACACGCCTACCAACATCCGCAACCGTGATGTCGGGGTTATCGGTGACGGGTCGCCACTTCGACGCAACTATTCCACCGTTGCTGGAAGAGGAGGTCTTTTCGCTGCTGCCGCTGCAGCACCTTCTGCTGTGCCGTCTTCACCGTCATCATTGCCCCAACTCTACACGTCCACGGAGGTGACTGCGCAAGAACACGCACGTCGCATGGCGATGCACCGTGAGCGCATGCTCCGCCGAAACACCATTGACGAGGAGGATGATGATGACTGAGCTGACTGAGCGTGGTGAGGACCGAACGTGATGAGGGCCGAGCGTGATGATTGACGGCGAAGGTCTTTTTGTGTCGGCCTCGGCTTTTTGAATACCAAAG
Organism: Phialophora verrucosa; assembly: GCA_002099365.1. Classification (NCBI taxonomy): domain Eukaryota; kingdom Fungi; phylum Ascomycota; class Eurotiomycetes; order Chaetothyriales; family Herpotrichiellaceae; genus Phialophora; species Phialophora verrucosa. The sequence goes on along the minus strand of MSED01000015.1, from coordinate 968,207 downwards.
GAGCTTGGACTCAAAGGGGCAGCGGGTCGTTGGACATATCAGAATGGGCGAGACAGACAGGGCAGGCAGGCAATTAGCCAGGCCATCCTGGAGACATGAGATATGCGAGCTTGACGAGACTGACGCGGTAACCGCCGATCGAGTTAATCTAGGCGCACAGCTGCAGCTGCAACAGTATGTATTACCCCATGGCACAGCCTTCTAGCATGGTTATCAGGGGCAGCGGTGCGGCAGCAAGCGGACAGCGGCCAGCGGAACACTCCACCAGGAGAGGAGTACTTCCTAGCCAGCCATGCCGACATAGCATCATGAAATGAAATGAAACGACGAGACGAAACGAAACGAGACGAGCGAAAATCAGAATGAAGAGAGAATGTCATTTCGATTGAATGGATTGAACCAAAACAGCCCCTCCAGACTATGCATGCGTTTGTACCCGTCTAGGCGTCCGAGGTTCGTCTCTCGTGTCTCTCGAGAATCATGTTTCGTTGTATTTTCCACCGTCGTTTCTCCCTACCTACCTACCTACCTAGCAGCTAGCTAGCTAGATAGGTAGCGTACGGAGTAGTCGATATATAGCGCGGTGCGGTAAGGGGTACGTAAGGAGGCAGTATGTACTCGTACGTCGATCGGCGAGCTCACTCACTTAATTTAACCGACCGAATAACTTCGCATTATCCATCCACCCATCCCGTGTACATAGCTAAGTCACTCTCTCTACAGAATACACGTGCATGAATAAGCAGTGCACAATACACTCCCTTCTCGAATGCTTGCATTACGGAGTCACAGAGTACGGAGAACCCGGGACCTGGACTTGGCAACTATGTATCACTTAGGATACCGTACGGGGTACTTAACTGAAAAATTAGCACCGACTGACTGTACAGTATGTGACTATTATGTACATAGTTGACGAACACCGACTGGACAGTATGTGACTGTTACTGTATGTACATACGTAGTTGACCAACACTACTACATATGTATGTACGTACCTACCACCAGAGTACACCACGACCACCAGCACTACCACTTTGGGTACTACAGTCGACAGTAGACAGTGGACAGAGTCCTGCGCGCACAGCCATATATACAAACCATATCCCTGTCCATTCCTCCGAGTACACAGTACACCGTACACAGTACGAGTACGAGTACTCGTAGTAGTTCGTAGGCCTCATCGACCGGGAATTTCCCGACCTCGGCCGCGCCGCGGGACGGGCAGCGGGCAGCGGGCAGCCCCCTTGTTTCCAGCGCGTCGGTACCAAAGTCACGCATGCCAGATGCCAGATGCCAGTCCGAGCAGCACAGGCCCAAGCAGGCCCCGGCACAGGCCCCGGCACAAGCACGGGCACAGGCACAAAGGGGGCCGATGCCTGCGTGCCTGCCTGGCTGACCGACAAGTCTGGAACAAGCGCACAGGGCAAGCTTGCCTGCCTGGCTGCGGGAAAAACAAACATGTCGTGCGTGCGTGCATACGAGGTACGCAGGTGGTAGCAGTAATATGTAAGGGATGGGATGGAACGTACCGAGTACGCCGGTATGTGCACGCACCTACGCACGGTAGGGTAAGGGTTAATACCTTAGGTATGCACGATGCACTATGTATGTTTACGTACTCGTACGTGTGGGCGGTGCGGTGCGTGCCTGGCTGGCTGGCTGGCTGGCCTGGGGTACCTTACCTTACCTGCGTGCCTGCCCAGCTACTCGTACGTTGCAGCTAAAACTAACCGTACCGATCTCGGGTCGGATGCTCGGATACATATCTTGACTTGTCCGTGCAGTGTGCAGCGGGACGTCGCGAAACAGGGCAGGGCCCGGGAAGCCCGCTGCCCAGCGGCACAAACAAGCACGATTAGGTTTTTGGCCTGCCTGCCCGGTATGTATGGAGTACGGAGGACAATATTCGTCGCGACGACTACCACCCACGTCAGGCTGCACGGCGCGGGAAGGAAGCGAGGTTTCAGATCGCCAACGTCGCATGCCGTCGACGACGTGGGATTGGTGGGATGGCGCTCGAATGAAAGAATAGGACACGACCGAACTGATGATCGTGAGGGCTGACTGATTGGCTTGCTGTCCGCTTCGAAGACACGTTGGCCCTGGCAAGCATGCGCGACACGGCATTAGTGCAAGGACGACACCTCAAATGGAGGCCAGTGAATCAAGTCATAAAGCATTCAAACACTAGAAAAATCAAAGCCCACACCATTTCCCTCAGCTGTCCAACTCAGCTCCGTTTTCGCCTTCAGGGTCGCATGACCACTGTTTGATGTGGCTGGCTTGCCTTCACACGATTGAGGTCCGTTGAAGGGCCTCGATTTGATCGTTGTGACCGGTGTGCTAACCCCCTCCACATCGTTGTATTATCCCTTGTGATCCCCATCCAACAAAACTCCTGCATTTCCAGACACCGACAGAGGCCGCTCTGGCTGGCGGACTTGAGCTGTTCCGTACCCTTTCTTGATCTAGCCTCTCGCTCTCGTCGGACCGTATTCCGGGGGCGGTCGAACAGGGAGCAGGCTCAGCCCCAGCCACCAGCCGATCGACCATCGCCGGGTCGTGAGAGGTACTATGAGTACATGAAAAAGCGCGCGCGCATTGACTTGTTCTTCGCAAAAAAGCATAAAAGGATTCAGACAGCCTTCCCAGTACAGTAAAAAGCATTCGAAGCGGTCAACAAAAAAGCAGATAGCCACCCAGTTTTCCGTTTTCGTTTCAGCATTCGCAGCAAAGGTGAATCGGGCTCTGATAGCCGTGAAACCACCGGGCAAGGAAAATTCGTGACAGCTTTGCGGTTTTTGAGAGTGATCAAACAGCCAACCCAGTTGTTTATCTCAACGCAGTTTTCGCCCTTTTCGTCCGATTCACCGGCGAAATCCCCAGTAAAGACCGAAGTAGTACAGAGAAAGGAAATGGTGGGTTGCCCCGAGTTGTGTATCTTGTTTAGCAAAAAATGGAATCCGGAATGACGAGTCGGCCGCTTCTCAGCGACGAGTGCGGGTGATTTTCGACGGCGAGCAGTCCGTGGTGTGCGCACCTCTGCAAGCGGCCGCCGTATGACCAGGCAAGCCGTCTTACTTCTTCCCGTCGAGTTTGTTGAGCATCTCGTTGTCGTTCCTACCTCGCTGCTCCGGTGGCACTCTGGTAGGATCCCCGAGCATCTCGTGGACCTTCATACCGCTGCGGCTGTTGGCGGAGGAACCTGCAGAACCGGGTTGGTTAGGAGGCGGAGTCCTTCCATCATCATGGTTGGCCCCGTGATGGGGTGAATTGAAGCTCTGGGCGGACTGAGGGGTCAAGCCCGAGGGGGGGGAATGGTTACCCTTTTGAGACTGAGTGCCATTGGCGTAGCGAGGTTGCTGAGGGAACGACTGATAGCTCATGGTTGAAGTGGCAGGCGAGGTGGGAGCGCCACTGGCGGGATCATGATAATCGTTGTAGCTGCCGCTGCTGTTCTGGCGCGACTCATATGTACTGTTGCGCGGGCGAGAGTTGGGATGGGGAGACTGGGACGCATGAGAATTCTCGTTGTGCGGGTCATCATCAGGAGGGGGACGCTTAAGACTGACACGTTCATCATGCTGCGCAGCGGGGCCCTGCCCTTGAGCGTCATACGGCTGTCCAGCAGGCGGATAGGGAGGATACGGGTACGGCGCAGGAGGGTATCCATGGGGAGGCGCCGGCGGGTAGCTGTACTGAGGTTGGCCATGCATTCCGGCGGGTCCGAGAGGTTGACCGTGGGCACCATAGAGCATTGGCGGCGTCTCACCATCGCGGGGATAATGTTGTCCATTCTGGCCGAGACGTCCATCCGGTTGACCAGCAAGAGGAGCCCTCACCGCGTTGGGTCCGTAGACGGCGGCGGCCGGGACAAAGGCAGCCTGGGACGAGACGGGATGGAAGAGGCACTGCTGGTTGAAGCGAATGCAGTTTTGACACCGGCCGTCAGGTGAGCTGTCGTAGCCTGAGCATCGAATCTAAGAGGCGGTTAGCATCGGCATGTCACGGGGTGGTGTGTGTGTGTGTCTGTCTCGCGCACCTTTCTCTTGCGGCAATACTTGCAGGCGATGGCCGTGCGTTGGCGCGGTGCGGCAGCAGGCACCTGAGGAGGATAGGGAGGGGCGTAGTAGCCTGGGTGAGGATGCGCATAGACTGGGGGAAGACGATAGGCATCGGGTTGCATGGGTTGAGGAGGCTGTCCCAAATCAGGCCGCGGGGGGTACGCATAGCCTGGATGCGCAGGATCCTTTTTTTTGGTTTTCACGTCAGCTGAATGGTTCGATTTGGGAGACCGTATGATGGCCATGACTTACCGCATAGTGAGGAGGATAAGCACTATGCTGACCTGGCCAACCCGGTGGAGGATATGGATGAGCAGCCCTTGGATCCGGATACTGGCCTTGTCGCGCAGGATCTGGCGGAGGATATGGGCTCCGGTCGTCTCGTGCGGCCGACGGACGTCCTTGAGGCGACGGCTGTGCGTAGTAGCCAGCGTGGGCTGCGTCGTCCGGAGGCGGATATTGAGGACGTGGAGGCTCCCTGGAGTCGGCCATTTGTGCCATGTGTCGTCCAAAGATCGTGGGGTGGGTGGTACAACAGGTCACGGTTCCCGCAGAAAGGTCGCCAGGCGGCCAGGAAGCAACCGAGGCTAACGGAAAACGGGCAAGGGGAAGGCCGTCGAGGCGTGTCTGATTGCTCTCAGAGCGTGCGTGGGTGGTGGGTGAAGGAAGAATGAAATCGACCTCAGGACCAGCTCAAGGTCGAGCGCAATCGTCGCAGTCGCAAGCACTGCACCGGAGGGGGAAAGGTAAACAAGAGGAACAGGTCCTGCTAGGGTGTGCCGGGCTGAGGTATTAATTATTGCTTAGAAGGCGAAAAGTTGTTTGGTGTAAGATGGGTACGACGGGCCTGGCTGAGGCCGCGGATCGATCAGGTGTTCGCACAGGCTGCGGCAAGGACGTGCGGACGGAAGGGCTGCGTAAGAGCCGTCGCAGGCAAGTGGATGTCGAGGGCGTGAGAGTTGGGTGAGAGTCGATGTGAGAGTGGACAGGTCGGTGAAGAAGTGACGAGCTGAGGATGACGATGATGGTCGAGAAAAGGTCGTGGAGGGAGAATGATTGGCGATGTCGCGGATGTGATGGAGGTGGAGAGTAACTGGAGATGTGCTTGGGATTAAGTGGCAAGCGATGCCTATAGGCTCTCATCCGCCGCAGGCACAACCGAAGGAGGGAAGAGACTTTTTTTTTCCCAGGGAAAGGGCCTCAAGGGAGCTAGGGCTTCGGGCGGGAGGGGAGGGCAGCCAAATTGTAAAGTACTCTCTGCCGCCCTGCTGCTTGTCACTTTTCTGGAAAGCCTAAGGGCACTAGCCTAAGGACCCAGAGAAACGGGACGGAGAAGCGGTAGTGACGCCTACTAGCCACTAGCCCTGCAGAACAGGGATTGTCAGGTGCCAGGTGCCAAGTGGTCGCTGGAGCCGCGGCTAGTGCTAGCGCAGATGTCCTCTCACAAATCCCAGATGGTCTGCTGCCACCACCAGGAAAAGTAGCGCCTGTGCTCGTAATCGTAGCCTGCTGGAACCACTGGCCGTCACTGGCACACACACACAGCGCGAGGGATCGGTCGGCAGTGCTCTTTGCCGGCCTCCTCGGCTGCCTGAAGAGTGCCTTGCGTGAGCACCCGTTGAGATCTCTCCCAAGTATGTGGGTGGAGCACCGGAGTCGAAGCGTCGACGCACTGGGTCCGGTGTACCTGGAAGTACGCAGGACGCGCACGGGAGACAAAGGAAAGCCAGGGCGGAAGCCTTTCCCTTCTGCTCCTACCACCGCTACCGTCGGTGCAACCTGTCAACTTCCAGACGGCGTCCAGCGTGTGGTGGGGTTTACACTTTCGGGATGCCTTGCAGTTTGTGCGAGGTGTGCCTGCCCCTCCTCTGCTTCGTCTGCTTGACACACGCCTATTAGCGCTAAACGTGGGGCGGGTTGGATGGCCAAGGGTGGTGATATCGTCGTTCGTCTGCTGATACGGAGTATTGTACGAGTATCGACAAATGGATGGTCCTCGTTGCAGAGTTGACAAGCGAACTCCCTATGACAAATGTCGCACGCGAACGCGAGCGAATCTCACAGCGGCACAAAATGGGATTCGGTCGGTTGGGGCGTCACCGCGAGTCGATCCGAAGTTCCACCCAAGGTTTCTTCCTGCGTTCCTGGGATTTATTGGACGCAGCCTGACTTGGTCGAACTGGTGAAATGACTGGGTAGGCTCGGGGACAGCGTCGATGGCCTGCAGCGCGGGACCGTCACCAGCCACCAGGCAGGGTCCACTCCCGAAGATGGCGAATGTCGATGGAGGGGTTAAAAATGGGTTTCCAACAGCTGTTCTTGAATGCCGTCTGTGCTTTGGGACTGGAGCCAAGCTAGGATGAATGCCAGTCAGCTTGTCAGAAAATGGCCAAAAGTAGGCCTGCAAAGGCGGCTTCTCTGCGCTCGTTCGCTGGAGATGGAGGGCAGGCTTTCCGTAATCCGATGGCAACGTGCCAGATGCGTCAAGCTAAAGTGACCTCCGAGGTGACCTCAGGAGTGGTGACGCCGCTAGGTTCGTCCCTCCCTAGGATACTGGGATAGGCTCTCTGTACTTACCTGAGAGGGGATGTCACTGCCAGTCCGAGGTGGAGGAAGGGTACTGGCTTGGGTAGAATTGCCGCAACCAGCTGATGAATAATAGGCCGCTCTCCTGCGCACTGGGTCCCTAGTCTCAAACTCTTTAGATGAGGGGCACTCCAAGAGATGCAAGAAGGTGTTTGATTCGACTGCTCTATTGGTTCGCATGGGCTCGCGATGACTCTCCTCCTGGTGGCGAGCAACGTAAGTCCGGGACTTCCTGGTCGTGAAGTGTAGTAAGACCTATCCGACCTGTGGTCGCTGGACGTCGTTGGGTTTAGGGATGTGGTGTGAGAATATTTTGTTGGAGAGGACCTTCTCAGAGCACCACATGCGCCGATCTGAAGATCGCCGTTCGACGCTGGTCAGAATGCAACCAAGGGCAGGCCGATCTCTTCAGGATTCGATAATTGTCAGGATGGGCAAGGGAAAATCTTAAAATCAGGTATGCCTTGTGAGAGGACGATGCGCCGGAGATATGATGCAGCTAGACGGCAGCGAAATCGCTTGTGCGAGGCTTTGCTACTCTCCTTCCCCAATAACCACATACTCTGGCCAAAGGGATGAGTCTGGTTATGTACTGTGTCACCTCGCGGCGGTCTACTGGAGCACTCTTATCGAACGGGCCGTCGCCGCTGGACTCGGTGCCGATGGGGAATCATACAAGAGACTTTGAGCCAGCAACATTGCTGCAGGAGCTCCCGCCGCGCGTCTCGACCAGAGTTGGGTTCACTGGTGATCGAAACCTTTCTGCCCATCGAGCTAGAGCGCGAGCCGACAGGGACAAGTGGTAGCTAGTCAGTAATCGCGCTTCGCGTGTAGGTCCGTAGTTTGAGGAGCGGCCCTCAAGGAGCATGCATCGTCATGCAATGCAAGAGGGAAGCAAGCAGAGACGCCGTCAAAAAATGCAGAGCCATCTCATGCACCATGCACATCCTTGCCGCACAGTGCAGGCTGCCGGGTCGAGGTTGGGGAAAGCCCAGCCAGAGAAGGACCCCCATATCTAGCTGTCTTGGGGACGGTGGTTTAGGGTATCAGAGCGTATCATACGGCGTCAGTACGAAACGAAAAAGTCTCCAACCAATGGATATGGAAGGAGACTTTCGTCTCCGGTGCTTGGGATTAGTACTCACGCAGCATCCGATCTCAAATGGCTGAAGCCGAGATCTGATCGGGAATGTGACAGTTCCAAATCAAAGCGGTGAGTCATCCACATAATCTGGATGAGAGAATTTCTTCTTTTGACATGTATCGGCATGGTGGGCCGGGCTTGAAAGTCTCGGTTGTCATGAACAAACCTCGCACATGCATGCGGTCACCAGGGACAAAACAAAAATATCCGGATATGGCCATGCCTTCATGGTGTGTACAGGCACTGACCCTTCCGCATGCTGTGTGACTCCCAAGCAGTCGACCATGATATGACAGCACTCTAAATATGCAGGCTCAGGGATCGGTACCACCCTCAAAGTCCTGTCAGCTTTTGCCCGGTTGGCTACATTTCCACCCTCATTGCCTTCGATGGTTTGCTTCAGCGGATCATGGGTGGCACGAAGCCCACGGCATTATCCTTAATCCATCAACACCTTTCGAGTCTTGACTGTGGCCCGAGAAAATCACCCTCGGATTTTTCGCGAGGCAGGCACCGGGGCCGTAAGATTGCAGGGTTTGGTTCGTTTGACTGGGGCAGCATCTACTGGCTATACTCGGGAGCGGTGTGCCATCTCGAGTCCTCTCTCATTTAGATCCCTTGTCGGGCGCGAAATAGTTCAGCGGCAGAAAACTTGTTGACGCCCGTCCTGTCATCTGACCGTACCCGAGCTGTGCAGTGCTGCAAGGTGCAAGACTAGGCCAGTAGCTATGTTGGTATTCGTTCAAGGAAAAATTCTCGGTGTGACATGCTCTCTTTTTGGACATAAAATGCGCTAGGGCTGCTGGAGGAAGAGTTCGCTTCTCTTTGGGTCTCAACATAACATCCCGCGGTGCGACCTTAGTGGCGATTGACTGAACAGGTCGAATGAGATATGTACTTTAGAGGCTGCAGGGGACTGCAGGACACTGCGGCGGATTTTCGCGGGGGCACGTTCACCGTTCGATGATGATCCCGATGGATGGCCACTAGCCAGCCATTGGGCGAGCCACACCGGTCAGAGTACTCGTACACCACGTAAGCTCGCGGAGCCGTGGCCTGGCTGCCTGGCACTGTGGAACCGCGAACAAACCGATGCCTCAACAGTCATCGTACTCTCCCGTCAACTGCACAAACCCATGATCGGGGTGGTGCTTACGCTTGCTGCAAATCGAGAAAGGAGACGGCTGGAAGATTGATACCTAGAAATTATAACTACAGGCTTCAGCGTTGGCGAGCTGGGGCAAGTCATGCTTCGTAATGAAGGCGTAAGCGCCATCCGGTAGGTACGGAAGGGGCGACAGGGGCCTCAAGGCCCTAGCCGAAGGCGAACAAGGTACCAGGCTCGGCTCTGCCCTAGGTCCCGTCCTTTTTCAGAATGCATCGATTTCTCTCCTTCTGGCGGCACTGGTGATGCACTGTCGGCACCCGTCCAGGCCCGTTCTCAACCTCTATCTTACTGCGTACAAGTAGTTGATCGTGGGTGCTGCATATACCAAGGAGGATGGCAACTGGCCGGAAGGTTTAGCTTGCCACTCCAACGGTATCAAACGTCTCTTTGCGCCACGGTCGGATCCTACAGCGACCGGACACGCCCGCTGGGATGCTATCGAGGAGCTAGCAACATCATTGGTGGTCGGTTCGCCGGCGTTACCACCTTAGTCGCCAAGGCGGTGCCGTAGATCTTGACGATTATCAGAAGCCGGCGTTGCGGGTAAGGAGGGCACTGGGTACAAGTTGGGAGCGATGGATCCTGAAAGTGTGAGAGTGAAGCTATCTTGCGTTGCCATGGTCGATCAATAGGGGGTGGTTCCGAAGGTGCATCCTGACAGTGTGATCCTCAAGTTGCCCAAACGAGCTGGGCATGGCTTCGGGCACTCCCTCGGCGGTGCAACCGACATGCTGGAAGCGAATGGAGCCCGCATGTGAGATAGGTTCATATGCAGGATGATGTGGAAGTAGTGTAACCAAGCAATCGGGTTGCATTTGCAGACGGGCCGTCAGTCGAGCCTTTCCTGTCTCTCCCTGGCTTGCTGTTAACTCGATTTGAGCCCTCAGGACTCCTGCATGTGCCCACCTGACCCGAGTTGACGCGGTGGCTGATCACCGACTGATGAGCTTCGGATTTTGGAGCCGTGATCGTCCAACATTAGGAATTGACTACCCCAGGCCTAGGGAGTGGTTATCCTCTTTCATCGCATCTCTTCGACATTGTGTGGGACGGCGGCCTTGGTCCATTTTGCTTCCCCGGAAGTAGTCAATCAGATGACTATTGTGACGGCAACATAGCCGTTCTTGCTGCCAGTACTGGTGAGTGCGCAGTGCAAAGGTCACCACCTCAGAAAGAAGCCGTCGTGGGTGAGGGATCTGCAGGCCAGTCGACAAGAGAGTGGGTGGTGGTTCGTGACGGCGCAGTTTAGACCAGTTTGGTATCGTGGTACGAAGACCGCGTACGTTACGCTCACGGCTTGTGTCAGACGGTCATTTGAACTGCTTGCCCGACATCACATGATTCGTGGTTGATGTGCCACGGGAGGAAACGAGACGGGCTTGCTGCCGATGGGTTAGGCACTCCCTGCCTGTTCAAGGGGCCCACAGTTGAAGTCGCCCACCGCCATTTCCCTCTGCATGGGGGACATCAGGAGGGGTAAATCTGCCTTCCTCATGGGTGCAGGTGCGGAGACAGCGCCCTTTCGTGCCTTTCTCTGAGCTGAACTCGCCCTTGCGACTTGGTCTTGCCACGGATGCCGCCATTTTACCGATGCTCCCCACGCCAAGGGCACAGTGTGGAATTCTCAGCTGAACCTGAGACAGCATGCTCCACGTCCCAAAGTGAAAAGGCGCCATCAGAGCCCCCCGTGACCGGCAGGGGAAACCTTGCCAATTGCCAAATTTACACCCCTACCAGACACACTCCATGGTACGTGGTCAGCTGGCCTTCATTGAGTTGTCACTTCGGGCCCACTGTTCGAACTGACAACGAGACCAGATGTAACGCAACACTCGGTCCGCTCATAGCAGCCAGGATACCACCTCGTCGGCCAGCATATCAACTAAGGATTCTAAACGCCAACAGGTGTCAACCCGAAAGAAAATTGGTTGCAAGCGTGAGCGAGGACACATAAAATGGTTGAGAAGATGCCATTCTTTACAAGGTCCGTGAGGGTCCTAGTACTAGGTACTCGTACACACGCAGCGACGGCCGCGACTTGAAGCCAGCTTCAGGCCCGTGCTTCTGGTCGGATACGGCGGTGGCGAGGTTCGCATTACCACAATTACCCGGGTCATCACCTCATTCAATTGTCCCCATCAGAGTTGTCACTGCTGGACTCATCTTCATCTGGCATCACCACACTGTTGAGGTAGGTGACCTGCTCGTCGAGCTTTGGTCAGCGCGGGTCGAAGGAATTCAGAATTTGGGCACGACTGATCACGCTGGAGTGTTCTTTTCAGAACTGGCTTTGGGCTAAGGTCGGCCCGCCTTCCTCGCCTTTCCACATGCCCCTTTCGGGCCACTTGAGCTGGACCTGGCGGAGGCATGATTGGGCACTCAGGCTCGTGCGAAGTGTTCTCACCCCAGCAGCGAGTCATGGCTCGAGATTTTGTGATAGCTTTTTGTGGGCATTTCGAGTCGTAGGTGGCCACAAACTGGAAGCGAAGAGGTGGACTTACAAATGGAACCATTACGCCAATCAAGTCCAGGATGGTGTGCAGCCCCTGCTCGCCAACGACCTTTTCGTCCGGAACCCTCTTGCCCAGAGTGAAATTGCGCAAACGAAGAAGCTCAATGTTTGGATTATCAGCCTCATAACCCTGTCACAGAGGAAATCGTCAGTCGAGTCTATACGATGCGATAGCAAGATGAGATAGTCGAATCGAGGGGACTCCGAACTGGGAGTGTGCTCGATCATTTTCGAAGAGGATTATCCCGTCCTCAGAGTTGCGCGGGCTGCTAGCCACCGAGGTCGACAGGGAACACCCGAGACAGTGGCACCAAGAGGGGCAGCCGCAACTCGCTGATGGTGGCCCTGACTCGGTCACTCTGTAGCGCATGTGCTGAAGCAGTCTCGGTCGCACTCGCACTTGCAGTGGCAGTCGCAGTTGCAGTCGCATTTGCATTTGCATTTGCAATGCATGTGCAATAAGCCTCAACATGAAGTGTGACATCGATAGGTGCTCACTCAACAGGTTGTCCTTTTCCCGCTTTTCACATTAGTCGCCTGCATGCTCACCGATTTAGTCCTCCGGGCTGCTGCGGAAGAAACATCCACGAGCCTAAGAACGCTTCGTCGCCGAAGTCTGCACACCGAGCTGATGACTGCTTTCCCACCATACACCGGGCTCCTGAAAGGGCAGTAGCTCCTGCCTGGGTCACTTCCGTACGCCAAGGATTCTCGAGGGAGCAGAGCAGTCTTTGAATGGCGATGCGTAGTGACGTCGAGACAACGACTGCAGACTGCAGACTGCGCGGGATTTCACGAGCCCGGCTCAAACCAGAAACGAGCCCTTATCGACGGAAAACACTTGTAAAAAGACACACGTACCTTTGGCTTCGTCTTCAGGGCATTTTCTTTGTTCTGATCGGCAAACGCTTTAATAGCCTTCTTCTCGTCGCTCGAGTCGACTCCCAGAATCCTTTTCCGCATCCGAGGTTCACTCAGAACCTGCCTCAATTTCTTCGGTTTGCGGTCGATATTCTGTCTGAGAAGAGCCAAGGGGCGCGCATCAGGCATCCACAAGCCGGAGCCTGTCGAGTCAGGAAGCTGAGCAATGATCATGAAGACAGAGAGCTTTTGCTTACCAACGAAACTGTTCCCCCCCGGTTGGATTTGCACATAGTAACAAGCATAGGGCCCCTTACGACCTGTCCGAGACCTATCGAAAGTCAGAACGCCGTCTGTGCCAAACGGGCAGGTAGGGCTCACCATGCTGCTGAAAAATGTGGCTTGCGGCGGAGTCAGCAATCTACGCACAGCCTGAAAAGAGTCATGAAATGCCACACACACCTTGTATGGTGTAGGGTCAGAAGAGAACCTGATATCGCGGTAGATCCTGAAGACCTAGGGTCAAGGCGGTTAGCACTAGCGCAACCACGAGGATAAGTATCTTGAACACACCAGGTCTTTGGGCGGCAGTTCCGGGATCGTTTCATCGATTTCTGTTATCTTTTCCGTCAAAGCTTCCACAAAACTTTCCCAGTCTTTCCAAGACTGTCGATAGTCAGGGTCATGCACTGCGCAGCCAGTTATTAGCACTAAAGTGTCTTTTGCCGCTTCCATAAAACACTCAATAGCACGTTGCCCAACGTGACAATAGGAGGTCAAGAACTTCGCTAGACGCTTACTTTTCAGCCATTCCCGGTCATTATTCGCCTTCAAGTCTTTCAGGAATGCCATTGAGTTGGGATGGATAGTCCCAGGCAGATATTTAATGCCTCCGTCTCCTCGGGGCTTCGGCTTCTCAATGAACACCTGCTTGCCAGGACCTAAGCCTGTCTTGACGCCCGGTCTCCACAGCTCTTTGCCCTTCTCCATGACGGCGTTGACAACGGCTCCAAGACCGCCAGCGCCCTTGGTTGCCTTCTTCCCCTTCGTCTTCCGCTTCTTAGCCTCCTGCTCAGAGTCATCGTCATCGTCATCGTCCTCATCTACCGAATCATCGCTGGATGGCTCCTCTGGTACTGCTACATCTTCATCTTCGTAGCCGGATTCATCGTCCGCAAGGTCGTCGACATCATCCTCCTCACTATCTAGCTCCTGGAAGTACTTGCTTTTCGTTGGAGTAGCCTTGCCGGCACGTCGCTCCTTGTCAACAGACTCTTTGATCCTCTTCGATGCCCTGCTCCCAGGGGTTGATGCTGCTGGGGCAGTCTCCGATAATTGGCGTTTGTGAGACTTCGTGGCGACAGGGGTTCCCTTTTTTGATGCCCCTGATTTCCGTCGTGGCATTGTTGCTGTCGACTGGGTAACCAACGGAGGGCCGACAACAACGTAAGTGGACTACCGAGATATGGGCAATGTATACAGACAAATGGCGGCAATGCAGCTCTGCTCGTTGTTGATGCTTGAAGTTGTTGCCTGGCACTGTGTAAGCTCAACTCGCCGCTCCAAGCGAATTGAGGAGTCGTGGACGCGGCTGGACGCGTCGAGCCGTGTCTGTTGACGTCATTGCTATTTCGCAACTTGGTGGCCCTGCCTTCAACTTTGAGAGTTTCAAGGTTGGACGGATACTCTGAGAATCGATTTCTATCTATTCTATCTGGCCTATTACGAAGTTGTCACAAGCCTTGTGGTATTGCGCATGACAATCCTTTCACTGTGGGACATTGAGCGCGGAAACTGGATTCTAGCTAGCTCCACCCCAGCCTACATCGCCTAAAATCATTACACTCTCAGAACACGTATGATGTTAGATTTCGTTGTTTGAAGCGATTGATAGCGGATCTGCGGCGACGGTTGGTACCTCGGAGGAAGAATCAGTTGGACAACTGTGGCAGAACTGTGGTCTGCGCGATTGTGTGAAGCTTGCAATCAAGGGCAATTCAAGTTCAATCAGTCTCGATGGGGTCGCGAGTCTTCATCCTCTGTCGTGCGACTGACGGCTGCGTGCTGGATACCGTACTCGCAAATCTCCTGAGCACCATGGCTGAGAGAGCCCGCTCATCTTCCGGACCATAGTTGGCGGTTAATGGCAACACAGAGGGAAGTCATATTAAGTGGACGCAGTCGCCGTGGGCCTCGGCGACTTTTACATTCGCGCAGGACCATCACTCTAGAACACTTTCCCTCAGCATATACAATCAATACCTTTCATCCAAGTCTGCGAGCTCCTCAATCAAGACATCTCGGTGCTCAGACACCATTCAAAGTTCGTACGTACTGCGCTCCCACAGCAAACATCCTCCGACCATTCCACGACGTGTCGCTCATCTACCACTAAAGATCTCTCCGCAAACGCCCAAAACTCTCCGAGCAAACTTGAAGTCACATTTGCTGGTGCAACTCCGGATACATTTGGCAACTTTTCAATAGCCGGCGCCACGGAAATATATTGACGGTGAACAGGCTTGAGTTGGCTACAGAGACTCTGCTTTGTTGTTCCCGCGGGTGTTGAATTCTTGAACAATCTTCTGCGTTCAGCTCCAGCAGCAGTTGTTACCATGGCAGAGGGCCACCACCATCATCATGACCGCGAGCATCACCATCACGGGCATCGAGACGACGAAGCATTTACTGAGGCCAACCGTACACATTGGAAGTATGCTACACTTTCCCTCCCTGCGTTTGTCTGCCGCTCCTGATAACGGCAGCACCATTCCATGACTCAATGCGCGGAGACACGGCTGACGTTTCTACCACCAGTGACTTCGCGTCCAAATACACGTCAGAACAATGGCAACGCGACATGCTCAACAAAATCACGGCCTTCATTCACCAGCACGTAAACTGGATCGGCGTCGACTTCGTCGACCCTTCCGCAGCCTTTGAAAAGACCTCGCCCGCAGAAGCGGCACGAAATGTCCGGGTGCTCGATTACGCCTGCGGCCCAGGTACAGTCACACACGCGCTCGGCGCCCGCGCGACAGAGTACGTTGGCATCGACCTCAGCGAGAACATGGTGAAAGCATACAATCTGCGCTTTGGCGCCGATCCCAGCGCACCGTCACCATCCACGGACGAAACCTCCAACAGCCATGACGAGACGCTAAACGCCCATGCTGTGGTCGGCAATCTCATCGACGCAAAAGAACCCTCCCCGGACGGTCTCGCATCGCCGGACTTCTTCAACTTCGACCTCGTCGTTGTAGGCCTGGGCTTCCACCACTTTCCAGACATTGCCCTCGCGACATCCCGGCTTGTTGAACGCCTGAACACAGGGGGCGTGTTCCTCATCCTGGACTTTGTGACGCATGCGATGGACGAGCAGCCATCTTCCGGCCAGCAACCCGCCATGCATACTGTGGCGCATATGGGGTTCAGCGAGGAGGAGCTGAAGGACTACTTCGAAGGCGCCGGACTGACGGACTTCCAGCTCGTGAGGATGGACGACGAGGTTCTGCTTAGAGGGGAGTCGCGGAGGCGGCCGTTCCTGGCGAAGGGCAGGAAGGCGAAGATGTAGAGTGCGCGTCGTGGAAGGGTTCTCAAATTAGCAACGATCTCTAATCGCAGCAAATCATGCGAGGATCAGCGACTCGGGGCCACTGCGGCCTGAAGCGCCGTTCAACCGATTTCAAGCATATTCAATCCAACGTCGGCCATGCCAACCCCTTGTCTTGATGTGGCTGCGTCATCCTCCGTGGTGTTTTCTTCCTCATCCTTCTCTTCTCTGCTCTTCCTCGTCTGCCTCGCCAATCCCTCCGCCCTCTTCCGCCTCCTCCGTGCTTCCTTGTCTTCCCACCCCAACCTCGAGCTCCCTTGGTCCCCCCGTCCATTAG
This sequence comes from Phialophora verrucosa, assembly GCA_002099365.1. NCBI lineage: Eukaryota > Fungi > Ascomycota > Eurotiomycetes > Chaetothyriales > Herpotrichiellaceae > Phialophora > Phialophora verrucosa. The sequence goes on along the minus strand of MSED01000015.1, from coordinate 951,979 downwards.
CCCATCCAATGTCCCCCGGAGAAGCCAGGCCGAGGCCCTCCCGCTCCATCGCCCTCTTCAGTTCGGCCCGAAACCGCTCCCTCCTCTCCTCATTCCACCCAAACCGCTCGTTAACCACCGCGACGCACATGCGCAAGTACTCCTCCCCCACAACGCGATGGAACGTCCCACCATCCCGAATATCCCCGTCTTCACCTCCACTCTCCCTCACGCATCCGACGACAGTGTCGAAGCCCAGTCCCGCAGTCCGGACCGCGACCATCACGCCCTTGTCGGCCTCGGCGGGATCGAGCACGCGCAGGGATTGTACGCCCGACTCACGGAACCCGGCGTTGATGGCCGCCGCGAGGAGAGGCCGCGCGTGCAGCAGCGACGCGCAGTGGATGTGCAGTATCAGTGGCGAGAAGGTCAGATGGATCAGCCGGGGTGGGCTTTGATGATGGTTCGTGCGTCGGGGTGGCGCAGAAGACGCCGCGGGAACGGCGTCAGTGTCGGCGCCACTTCCCGCGCCGTCCAGTTTGAACAGTCTGGAGAAGTAATGCTCTCCAGACACCGTATCAGTATCCGCGTCTGTCGTCGTTGTTGTAGTGTGAGGACGCCCATCCGGCAACGCAATGCGATCATGCGACACAAAGAGCCATCGTCCACCCCCCTTGCCGCCAGGTGATGTCGTGGGAGCGCGGGCGCTCGTCACCTCAGACCTAGAAGACCGTGATCCGCCGCCTCCGATGAGGACAGGCCTTCCGTCGAGATAATCGACCTCGTCAACCCCCTCTCCGTCGCCCAGGCCCTCGGAATCCCGACCTCCGACGCCTCCAGTCACTGAGTGCGTGCTCGTGCCCGTGCTCGAGACTTTCGCATCAACTTTACCTTTCGATCTCGGTCCCTCGACGAACACGGCGACCCGGCCGGCGCACGAACTTGTCGTCACGAAGCCCTCGTAGGCATTGATCTCGGCGATGAGGTCGCGGATCTGCACGTCCACGGTGCCCTTGGGGGACTTGTCCGCGTATGACTCGGTCGGCTGGTCTAGCGAACGGAGGATTTGCGATTTCTTGGCGTGGAATGAGGGTGGGATTGGGATTCGTGCGGCGGGGGTTCGAGGCATTGGGAGGGAAGAAAATGAAAGGCTAGATCAAAGTAGACAAACCTGAAGGGGGAGGCCTGAGAGGATAGTCTTGAAGGGTGAGCGATTGATCGGTGGAGGTGAATGAGGATGGAGATCAAGATGGGGATGCGGTGCGACGATAATTTCCGGCGCAAGAATGTACCGTAGATACACTCGAATGTATTTTACTGTACTGGACGGTACTGTGCAAATCACGATATCATCAATGTGTTGCCTCGTCTAGCATCGGTGTAGTGTTTGTGGGCTTCGTAGAAATGAGATTTACCCAGGAGGGTTATGAGAGTGCGTCCAAAACCGCGCAATCCGTTCGGGAGGGAAGCCTTGTCAGGGCTATGTGAGACAGGATGATGAACGGTTCTATCGAGGTATTTGTTGCAGGTTTGATATTCGCTAGAGGGTGTTGAGTCGCCTCTGCATGGGAGCAATATCTATCAATGCTCTATCTATGTAGCAAGGGTCATTATATATCTTTCTAGACAGAGCTTATTTTATTGTATTCCAAATCATAATCATGAATCTAATATCAGTTCGATCCCACGCCAATCGCTAGTCACACATTGAAGAAGTGAAAATGTGTCAAGTATATGGCGCCGCCATGCATCCCACCGCCGGGGTGGTCCTACGCCACTGGGGCAGCCACAGCCAACTTCGCCTCCCCATTGTGCGGCAGAATCGCTGGCGCGGTGAAAGCGTCCGGCCACAAGAAAGCCTTTTCCTCCTTTGCCGGGGAAAGCGCGGCAAAGATTGGCACGGCGGCTCTGCTGCTGACTCTTCTCCACATGTTGGCACGAGGGTTGAAGTTGGAAGGAAGCCCTTTGCCGTGAGTCTTTTGTTCGTCGACCTTGGCGATCTTGATGACTTCTCTCTGGATGTCGGCGAATGTGTCAAAGGGGATGTAATCAATGTTGTGCTCGATGCAGTACTCTTCGAGCTTCAGGCCTCGGCGAGCGAAAAGCACATCGGCCTCACGTGCCGCAGGGAGATCTGAGACGCCATCGCCGATGAACACTATCATTGGTATCGTGCCGTTGTCGCTTTCCATCCGGGCAGCGGCCTTGTATTCGTTGATTGACCGAGCCTTGTCATGGCCGAGTTCGCATTCGTGTCTCCAGATTGCTTGCCACTTATTTCCATCATCGGTCTCGGTGACTTGGGCATCATTGGCAACAATTTCGATATGTTTGCTCATATCTTCTCCGATGAAATGGTCGAGAACTCTCCGTAATACAGGTTTGAGCCCGGCGGAGATGACGTTGAAGGGGATGCTGTTGTTGACACAGAACTCGTGAAAGGTCTGGAAGTCCGGATCGATGTCCAAGGCTGTCTTCATGACTTCGAAGCAGTCCTCGAAGGGCACGTCTAAGGAGGCATAAAGCTCATCTGAGACTTCTCGAAATGATCGTTCTCCAGACTCTAACTGGTGTGCGAGGACTTTCCTCCTCTCTGGACCGCAGCCGAAGTTGTCGAAAAGTGCGTGACCAGTATCTTGCATGAAGATCGTGCCATCGAAATCTATGTTTAGCCGTTAGACAACCTCCAGCATGCCGAAATGACTAAGTGTACCTGAAAAGCAGATGATCTTTCGGTTCGTGCCCATGTTGGCAGTGTTGGCGCGCTGCATCCTGGGTCGAACCCGCTTAGGCTCGACCGGTGGGGGAGTGATAGCAATTGCAGCCATGGTGTTGGTGTGAGTTTGCAACTGGGTGGACTTGTCGGTGGGTTTTTGGGTATTTGGCTTGATGGCTAGAACTGTGGACGTTCAGCGGCTCAAGGTCTTTCTTATACTTACCAACGAGACAGCGCTGGAGTAACACCAGAACATACAAGCGGGAGATACGTAAGGGGCGGCGTAGCCTGCAGAGGGTCACATGCGATGGCAACAGCACTGTAGCGATTTCTTCGTGGGCCCGGGTGGATTTGCACGATATCTGGATAGTACTCTCTGTGTACTTTCTGTGTACCATCAGAACCTTGGTACCCTTCGAATGGTTGTGGGATTGTCAAATGATTGGCCATATTTCGTCCAGATACGCGACAGATGCAAGTCGACGCCATCATCAGACACAAGAGACAATGGTAGTGGTCAGATTGATGGCTGTGGATACCGCGCAGGATTTCGACAATAGATCACTATGAGTGGCGAAGCTGCTGAATGGTATCATGGTACATGTGTGCGAGACCGATAGCGGTGCGGGAGGCTGCAGAAAATGCACATGCTTTGCTCGGGGCTCTTTTGACCATGGCATTTCCATAATTTCGGTATGCACGATGACGCTCTGGTAGCGTGGGATTGGCTGAACGGACAAAACGTGGGAGGCGGCCAACAACGGCTGGTGAGAAAGTGACATAGGAAGGGAGAAGCGGTCAGCAACGAGCTGCAAGGCCGTGGTCGATGGGGCTATGACATCGTTGCATAGCAAGACACAGCAACAAGGAAGAGGAGTTCGAGTAATCGCATAGATCGCAACTGGAGACGGACAGAGTGAAACTGTGAGGGCGCAAGAATCAGAAGAAAGTGAGAACCGAAAGGAGGGGAGGAGTTTGCCCTCGTCTTTCCCTCTCCTTTTCTCTCTCGAATCGGAAAAACCATGAAAGATAAAACAAGATCTCGCTGCCGATCGACAGACCCTTGTGCCTGATTCTCTATTGTCCCTCACGATCGCCAGAGTTTGGCATATTCTCAGTCTTGCCTGTCGCTCTTGCCAGTCTTGCTTGTCGCTCTTGCCTTCCTATCTACGCCACAAATGGTGATTATTGCAGGCGCCTTCCATAATGTCACTGCCTGTGAGTCGTTCTCGCCCGGCAACGACTGTCGTGCTCAAAATGTGAATATCAAGATGCCATTGAATTACTCTGATCATCAATACTACTGTGTTCTAGGTTTGTCACTGTTTCAACAGCATCATTAATCACAACTCACAATGGTTGAAAGGAAGCTCTTTATTCTCGAATCCTACTACCAGAGAGGCAGCAATGAACAGATGTGGCGCATCCTCAATTCCGAGGGACTGAGTTGGCGTGAAGACGTCAACCAATACACCTTTGTGAAGCCTTCAATATGCAGAATTGGTGTAGTCGTTGAGGTCACCAGGGTTCAGTCACTGCTTCAATCCTCTGGCGACACATGGTAACGCTGCCGACTATGTTGAAGTGCAGCTATCTGACTTTGGCTTAGGAACTTCCTTGGGGTCATCAGCAAAGGGCCAAAACTCGATATCCTGAAGAATGATGGTGAACGATACAGAAAGGCCGTCCTTGAGAAGGTCTCAAGTCACCAACACATCTGTAGCAACTGCGGCATGCCATGCAGTCATGAGTAAAATACACAATTCCTTCCATGTCATCCAGTGAGCTGATGCTTCACCAGCGAAGCAAGTCCACGTGCTCAACGCGCCCGATCCGCCGACGAAAGCTCGATGCGCCATCATGTTGTTGACAAGGCGCGTCTTGGGGAGACTTGACGACTTTGTATTCTCGTGCCTTTGAGCGTACATGTCTGTTAATACTGCTGATGAGGTACGCGAAGACCAGCTGCTGGGTGGACGCGGTGTCCATATACGAATATCCTATTTCTGGACAGAAGGATATCGTCTCAAGATATTCAGGATGCACGAGAGGTGTCATATCTCGGCGAGGACTGTGTACACAACTACTGACCATGTATGTCCCCGGTGTGCTCCATGTGTAAGGTTCGAGCGGTAGGAATAAAAGTCGTGTCACTACAGGCATAGATGTCCTATACGCCCTTCAGTTGGGCGCTCGGGGAGAGGCCGATTCAAACATCGAGCCCTGTCTGGCCCAGCTGCCTTCAAGGACTTTACAGGAAAGCTCAATGCAAAGGCTCCGTGGGCTCCCCAGCAATAACAGATTTTACACTCCACATCGGCTGCACATCCTCGGCAACGCGGTTAGAAGCGGCATCACCAACCTGCGGAGCAAGGGAAGCAATGCTGCACAGTTTACACCCTTCACTCTCCTCTCACTTCATTCTACCCACAAACACTCACCTTTGTAAGTCTTACTGTCTCTACTGTGTCAATTGTAGACAGCGCAATCTGGGTTCGACACTATGGCATGTTCATTCGTCCGCCCCCTGCTTCGGCCTTGCGGCCGCTTTGCCCACGATCCGTCGGTCCTCACATCCCCTCATCTCATTAGGCAAGTCACCAAGAGAACATCGATACGTTCAGCCTCAACAGTATCCAAACATCCCTCCGGCTTCACGCCACCTACAACTGAAGACCTGTACGAACTCCGTGAACGCGTCCAGGAGTTTACCCGCCGTGAGATCACCGAAGAAATCGCCGCAACCACTGACCGCAACAATGACTTTCCGTACCCCATGTGGAAGAAGCTCGGCGAAGCGGGATTCCTTGGTCCCACCGCGGACGAAGATTACGGTGGACTCGGAATGGGCTATCAAGCTCACAGCATAATCATGGAAGAGATATCGCGGGCGAGCGGGAGTATCGGACTTAGTTATGCGGCGCATTCACAATTGTGTGTGAACCAATTGAGTCTGAATGGGAGTAAGGAGCAGAAGGAGAAATACCTCCCCGGGTTGATCAGTGGCGACAAGGTCGGGGCATTGGCCATGAGTGAGCATAGCGCAGGTAGTGATGTGGTTAGCATGAAAACTACGGCGAAACCTGTGGATGGTGGATACAGGCTGAATGGCACGAAGATGTGGATTACCAACGGACCGGAAGCGGATTACATTGTCGTCTATGCGAAGACGGAGCCGGAGAAGAAATCCAAGGGCATCACCGCATTTATCGTGGAGACAGCTACAGAGGGATTCAGTGTGTCAAGGAAGTTAGACAAGCTCGGCATGCGAGGCTCAAATACTGGAGAACTGGTGTTTGACAACGTCTTCGTCCCGCAGGAGAATGTGCTGGGGCAGGTGAACAAAGGTGTCACTGTGCTTATGGAAGGACTCGATCTTGAGAGATTGGTACTGAGTGCAGGACCTTTGGGGATCATGCAGGCTTGCATGGATTTGGTGCTTCCCTACACACATCAGAGGAAACAGTTCGATACCCCAATTGCGCATAATCAGCTTGTGCAGGGCAAGCTGGCAGACATGTATACAAAGCTGCAGGCTGCGAGGACGTACACTTATGCCACAGCGAAGAAGGTTGACGAGGAAGGACAGGTCCGCACACAAGATTGCGCTGGCGCCATTCTGTATGCGGCTGAAAGAGCCACGGAATGCAGCCTGGACGCTATTCAACTCATGGGTGGCAATGGGTATGTCAATGAGATCCCTGCCGGGAGACTGTTGAGGGACGCGAAGTTGTACGAGATTGGCGCTGGAACAAGTGAGGTCAGGAGGATGGTCATCGGACGAGCCTTTAACAAGGAGTACAAAGATCAGGGCATTTGAGTGCATGCTGATCAAACGGACATCTCTCTTATCCTGGGAAAGGGATTGCGAAGCTATCCAAAAGGAAGACGACTCTGGCCCTTTTCGACCTTCGAGCCGCGGCCTCGAGTTCCACCACTCCCGCGCTTTGGCCTGCTGCTAGGAGGACCAGGCGGCCGACTGTTTGTGGGACCCGTCACACCAGGCATGTCTTGAGCTTGAAGATCTCTCGCAAAGTGCCAATCATCGTGCTCATGCCTCTCAGATTCGTCAATGGGCCTCTGACATGCCTTGCAAAAATACGTTGCGATATCTGATTGATGCGGCCGAGGGGGCTGCTCGGGGTGGACATTGTCGTCCTGGGCAAGATCATGGTGCTCGGCGTTATCTCCGTGCGCCTCGTTCCCGGATTCATCCTCACTTCCCCTGGTGCTCTCGCCTTTGGAGAAAAAGCGGGCGATCGTAGGAGGGTCTTCATTGAGCTTTCGCCTCTTCCAGGGCTGGTTTTCCCCATCGACCGGTGTTGCTGTGGTGCTCCAGGACGGCACATTCATGGCGGCTTTGGCTTCATCTCCCTTCAAGAGAAACAAATCAATGCCCTTGTTGCCAGATATACCCTCTTCAAAGCCGCCGACAGCCAAGGAAAGATTCGCGCACGGCCACGCACGGCCGTCAACAACGACCTGACCTAGTAGCGTCTTCGCAAGTCCGAACAAGGTCATCTCATCGATCTTCTTCCCTCCTGGGATCGGGAGCTGCTTCGATCTGGTCTGGCCGCCCTGCCGGTGGTGGAGGGTGATGGTTTTGGGCCTCCTTTTGTTCTCAATTACGCCTTCTTCCACCAAGCGAGCGTAGATGTCCGCCACAAAAATCCGCAACCACTTGTTAGCCTGTTCAACAGTATTGATGCTCGGCCTGAAAGACTTTGCCGAGAGCATTGATTTGATCTGTGTGCGTGCATTGACTTCACTGTTGTCTTCCCCTCGAATAATCCCGTAAAGCCACGACCCTGTGTCGGCCCCTAGTTTGGATTTGAGCTGTTCAAGTGGAACCTTGAGCAGATCCGTCACATCGTCTGTGTTGAAGGCGTCGACAACATGTTCCCCCAGCTTGCCTCCCAAATTGCGGATCTTGGTAAATTTGAAACCGGAGAGAAAGTGCTGCACCGCACGATTGCGCACGATGGTCTGCTGATTAGGCTTCCTGTAGCCTGCACCCAACTTGGCCATCATCTTGTTGCGCGCAATGCCTGCCGAACAAGTATACTTCAGCTTCTCGTGAATGGTCTGTCGCACGCCCCGGACGATCTCGGAGCCGATGTTCATTACCACGTCATCCCAATCCGGATCGTCGTCCTCCGTCTCTGTGGCGTCGAGGTCTACAAGAGCGTCTACTTCCCAATTCAGAGCTGTCGAAGGGGGGGGAGGCAGGTTCTCGGTTGGATCATCATACGGAGCATGTCGAAGCTCTGGATACCGTTCCAGCAGGATCTGGTGGATCTGCGCGGACAAGTCAAGGAAGACTTCGTCGATGCTGGCCTTCTCCACCTTCTGTATCGGCGCGGGTGGTAAGATCTCTTTGACCAGAGCGAGGCTCTTTCGTGACTCGAGGCGGTACGGATCGAGAGATACCTTGTCCGTGTGGATGTGTTGCGCAGCATCGTCCCGATATGCCCACTTATCGTCCCCCTCGCGCCAAGTTGCGACATGCTGGATCACTATTTCAGGACATTTCTGTTTCGCTTCTGTGACGGTAACGTGTCGGCTTAGTCCAAAGTCTCGTGCCGGGTAGTTGATGGCGATAAGGCCTTGCCACTGCTGAACGGCTAAGGGTTGGATCTCGGCCACGCCCAGTCTTACCATCTCACATTGCGCATAAAAGGCATCGTAATCGATCAGTGCGATGCATCGCAACGGACATGTTGTTGATGATTGCGCGAGCAGGTGGAGATGCTTGTAGGTGAAGCGCGACTTCGTCCTCCTGCCGCCCGTCGTGGGCGAGGAAGCCAGGAACGGCTGCGACGAAGACATCCTACGTCCTACGACTTGGGCCTTGCTCCCACTTCCATGGTCCGCGACTGCATTTGCTATTGGGCGTCATATGGCCAGAGACGCATTGAGCCGGCTTGGGGAGAGACGCGAAGGGCTGGACGAATCGACGCGTCAATTCCTCCGATATGCAACCTCTTGGGTTGCAGCGCATCTTATCTTATCAGACCGCTTACCTAACAGTCGTTCACTGCAGGGTCTCACGTGATCAGGTATCGGTCTTGGCGGTCTATTGGGCTTCATTCTCTTTTCTGTATTATCTCACGAGTATCCTTGTCTGACAGTCCACTCAAACCCTTCTGGTGATGAGCAAGGTCAGTCCTCCTGCAATCTTCAGCGACTTGCTTGATTCAGGCTAAGCGCCGACACGTATCTTGATCTGGGAGGTCGTCTATCACCGCCACACGGCACATAGACTTCTGCCTAGCCAGTAGCTTCATTTGATCAACAGATGTCCCGCTTCTTCATCATCCCCTCACATCCTCACTAGGAAGACCCGAGACCGCTATTTGCATCCCGCCCACGTCTGCTCTTGCAAATCAACAGAGCATCGTGGTCAAAGGACACATCAATGTTGGGCAACTTTCTGACATTAGAATGCAGATAAGATACGTCGGGCTCGTCGGAGCCGTGGTTGCGGGACTGTCCTGCACTGCTTCAGCCTTCCTTCTCCCTTACATAGCAGATCAGCCTGATGCGAGGCAGAATTTCAACTGGACAGACATCGAACCGTCGAAAGAGCTCAAGTACCACAAGTGCTATGGCCCCTTTGAATGTGCTAGATTGGAGGTGCCGCTCGATTGGTCGAATCTCTCGAACTTGAATACCGTCGCCCTTGCGATCACAAGGCTCCCTGCTGTCGTCGACGTTACAGACGACTCCTTCGGCGGTACCATCGTCCTCAATCCGGGCGGACCTAGTGGCTCGGGTGTTGTAACTGTATTGTGGAGTGGGAAAAGCACTCAGAAGGTGGTCGACGGTGATAAACACTTCGAGATTTTGTCTTTTGACCCTCGAGGAGTACAGTTTACGACACCCAGTCTAGACTGCTTCCAGGATGACTCTGTAAGACAATTACTGCAACTGATGTCGGCGGGGTCTGGCAGCCTCGAATCAAATGTATATGCTCTAGACACCAAATGGAGCATCGATAAAAGCCTTGGTCTCCTTTGTGCACAGACGGATAATGGCAGATATGCCGACGGCTCGAGTATTCGGCAATATGTCAGTACTGCGCTGGTCGCTCATGATATGGTGGCAATCATTGATGAGGTCGAGGCACACCGACGCCGGCAACTGAACTCAGAAGGGAAGCATCATCAGAGGCAACAGGCCACGATCCTGAATGACTCGGACGATGGACCTCCCCTGCTCAATTACTGGGGTCTGTCATATGGCACGTACCTCGGTAATACTTTTGCCTCGATGTTTCCTGACCGAATCGGCCGTATGATTCTGGATGGTGTTGTTGACGCAGATGACTATGCCGCCACAGGCTGGACCACCAATCTTCAGGACAACAACAAGACGTGGGGAAAGTTCTTTGAATACTGCTTTGACGCTGGTGATAAGTGCGCCTTGTCCGACTCTTCGATACGAAGCCCTGCAGAGATGCAGGACAAGGTTGAAGCCTTCCTAGCCGAGCTGAAGCACAACCCGCTGCCATTATTGGAGAATGGCAATGCCTATGTCCTTACCTACTACAACTTGAAAGCCATCCTTCATGTTCATCTATATCAGCCGATTCAGCTCTGGCCGTTGCTGGCTCTGGTTTTGAGAGCGCTGATGGAGCGAGACGAGAGAGGCGCGATTTCCGCCCTGAGGTCATCGTGGGCGTGGTTCGCCCCAGGAGATCGACACTTCCATCCGTCTCTGCCAGATATATCCTTCGTACCTGCGCTATCGGAAGTCCTTCTGAAGCAGGGCTCGGGACTGCCGGTGACCTATCCTTGGCAGGTGGACGCGGCCGTCTCTATTCTTTGCGGCGATGGCGACGACATTACGTCCCGGACCAAGGAGCAATTCGCCGAATACCTCACTCTACTGGAATCTCAATCGCCGGTGGTAGGATCCATCTGGGCAGAGGTCACATTGCCCTGTGTCCACTGGCAAAAGGTCAATCGCCCGTCGGACGAAAATCGATTTACAGGCCCATTTGCCTCGAATCTGTCTGACTATGACCCTCGAGGCAGCCCCCTCCTGTTCATCGGAAACACGGCTGATCCGGTAACACCGGTGCGCAACGCAGTCAAGATGTCCAAAAGTCATGAAGGTAGTGTCGTCCTTACGCAGGATATGCCTGGCCATTGCGCCGGCTCAAGCAACCCGAGTGTATGCATATTTGGTATCGTGAAGGCATTCTTTGCAAACGGCACGTTGCCGGAAGCTGGGCTTGTTTGTGAGGCAGCACTTAAGCCATGGGATATATGATGATGATGAAATCTTCCGACAGATTTGAATGCCAGGGTAAAGGCGAAAATTGCGGAGGTCAGGGCGTGCAATGAGCCAGTTACGCTGCGTACGGTCAAGGCTCGTCCTTCCAAACTGCATACCCTGCAGAGCAGGATGAATCATTATGCAAAGCACGTGGAAGGTATCACGCGAGACAAGCAGGGGAACTTTTACCCCAAGTTGAGGCATACTGCGCCGTTACAAATGCGGTGCAGTTCTAGGTCTACGCGCGCCTTTCATGACTTCCTCCAGACGACCCAAGAAACGCCCTTCTTGCCGGCATGCCTCTGTCCGGAGGACCATTTGTAAGTTATCCAAGCGACCCTGAAGAGAACTCCCCAGCAGAAGACTGCCAGCAAAAAGGTCCACCAACTTCTCGAAGTCTCTCGCTGAATCACATCCGTGGAGCGCAGGGTCCGCCCGTGCTGGTCCAGTGCCGCCACACGAAACCAAGAGTACTGCGACAGTTGCTCGAGCTCGAAGGTCTCCTCATAAGACTCCTTGTCTACGACGTCCAAATCAACGAAGCCTTCTTCGTGCTCGTTCGCGCCTTGCAGTACCCATGCGGCCACCTCTGTGGCACCATTCCAGCTAACGTAGAGGATATCGTCCAGAATCTTCGCGGCGGGCGGGTCACGAGGTTTTCCCACCCAGCTCTCAGATTTGAAAGCTCGATATGATACCGCCGTGTTGAAAACGTGCAGCCAAGGCGCTCCATAGTGCGTCTCGCACAGCAACGTCCCGTTCAGGGTAAACTCGCTCAAGACTGGAGAATGGCCGAATCCGACGAATACGTGCTTACTCGCAGAAAGATACTGGACTGAGCCTTGTGAAGGCGTGCGCGTGTGGTGTAGAGAAACGTACGAGTGCAGGAGAGTCACCGTCCGGTTGGGTACGTCGAGTTGGAGCATCATACCGCGGCTGTATGGACCGTCGACATGCAGAGGACCTCCTTCCTTGTTGTCGAAAAGGGTGATGATTCCGGCTTCCTCGTCCACCCAGCGTGCATCGTGCTGCCAGCGGAAGTTCAGGGCGTCGCCCCCGGAGCGGTCGTCAAACTGATTACGTTGGCCGCCAAGGATCCACATGATTTGGCCGTCGGGGCTCAGGCAGCTGACGGAATGGGTATGGCGCGACGAAATGAGATAGTTGCCCTTGGAGTCCTTGTCCACGCTATTGATGTGGAAGAAGTCGAAGGGGATGCTTTTGAAGAAGCCGCCAAACGGGTGGGTCATGAAGGTCTCGTTGACCTGAAAATGGTCCGAGGCGCGCCATTCGAAGAGGAGCTCGCCGGTGGCAATATCGATCTCCTGGAAGCCGCTGTCTATCAGCCAGCCGGACTCGAATTTGCCCAGCGATGACAGATCGGCGGGCGTGACATTGTAGAATGTCAAAAGCGCGGTGTCGTCGTTGGTAATGACAAACTCGTGGAGGTCGCCTCCAATGCCGACCGCTGAGACTGTGTGTTTGAGGTCGTATGAGGCGTCCAACTGCATGTGGCGGGCAGCCTCGTCAATACAATCCAATTCAATTCAATTCCATCCGCACTCGCACTCGCACTCACCATGTGGTAGACGCCACGTCCCATAGTTCCCCCTTTCACCCCCGTCCAGAACGTCACGTACTGCTCTCCCTTGTACGTCTGCAGTTTCAGATTCGTCGTCGCCCCCAGCCCCTCGGTTTTCCACACGAGTTCACCGTTGGCGTCGAGTATCGCCGGCCCGGGACTTGCCATGGACCCGCCATTGAAATTCAGAAACATGTAACCCTTGTCGCATTGAGGGTCGGACGTTCTGATGCTGATGCGCGGCGAGCTCAGGCCATTCGACAGATACGTCTGCGAGGGAGACCCGCCATAGAGACCCAGCTCATACAGCGTCGGATGCAAGGTGGGAGAAAGCAAGATCAACAGTGGAATCGCCACATACGAGATACTAAGGTAGAGGACACCCGCGGCCGCGACAGCAAGGATGGCATAGAAGAGAAGCCGGACCACCAGCGGCTGCGACTTGTTGGCCTTCAAGAAGAAGCGCAGCCGTCCGATCAAAGGCATTGGATTGCTGGGGAAAGGGCATGATGCGTGTCGGGCTACTGTTGGGCGCCAAAAATTGGCCATCCCAGACTATATGTGAAGTCACGGTGCCGGTACCCAGAATGGCGTTGCGTGGGACTCGGCGCGCGTAAACACAAACGCAACCGCACCTTTGGGGTTGCGTCTTCTCGGGAGATCTCAAACAGGGGGGGTGAGGTGGGCACCTACGTAACATGCGTATGTATCTGTCGACGACGGACAAGTACCATGGTAGATAGTGTGTGTCTTGGGGCATCAGGACTTCCCGGTCAAGCCCCAAGCTCGACGGAAGGCGGCAAAGCCATTCATTCATCGGCCACGGCGTACGTAGTTAACAAGTAGTCCTACTCGCGGTGGACCGCGCAATTTCGCGGGCTATGACGGGCCACGAGCTTGCGAAAATCTTTGACTGTGCCGGCGGCAAAGTTGGTGTCTTGGGACCTCGCTGGCACACAGAACAAGGAGCGAAAAGATGTGGATACAGTAGTATGCAGTAGAGGGGTCCTGGCGGCGAGGCGAGAGATGGGCCTCCCCAGAATGGTGATGAAACACCACCCTATCATGAGGCCATGCGGCGTGGGCGCAGCACCGGTGGAGATGCAATGCCAACGCTGGGCTGATGCCCATCTCGCAGATGGACGGATCATGATTGTCTTGGGGAAGTCTTGGGAAACAACGAGCAGAGTGGATGTCGTGTGTCGCTTGCAACCGGCTGTACCTTGCCTAGACGATCCAGACTCGGTTAGTTTTACGATGATGGCGAGCCACGGCCGGAACCTCAGATATGATACGAGGACACATTCCTTGATCGGCTATCTGCGAGTCCAAGGACGTATCACTTGGGAAGCTCGCTGTCTCGCTCGCGGTCCCGTCCCAACCGGAAGCTTTATCCCATCACACAATGTGCTGGATCAAGCTTGAGTTACGAAATTATGTACGGCAGATGTGATTGCTTGTCACTGTGATAGCAGTGCCCCCGACGCACGGACAATTGGGTACTGATGCTGAAGATGAGGTGCCGTTTAAGCCGGCCGGGACACCACCCCCCCTCCAGCAGCAGCAGCTTCACCACCGCTAACTGCACCGGTAATTACCCGCTCGCATCACCTTCCGCGAACCTCTTCGCTACGACAAGCTCCAACGCTGGCGGACTCCATACCAAGGCCTTAGATAATGTAGTACCCAGTATTGCCCGGTTCTACACCTGCCTCTCTCAGGGATAGCCCCCCCTAGCGCGTTCGAATAGAGTGTCGGAAGTCGGCCACGAGGCCCATGTCCCCCATGCCTGGCGCGACGATCGGCGCTTGCCCATGGTGAGGACCAACCCACCACCAAGAATGGAGGGTGACAAGCTTGCATCGCACAAGGTTGGAAGGTAAGAAATGGCCCAGTGATCAAAAGAGCTGCTGGACTCGAATGTACGCCGTCCGCCGTACGCCGTACTATGTATAATCTGTCTATCTATCAAAAAGACTGCTTGCCAAAAGCCAACCAACAAATCACGGAAGTTCCATGCACATGCAAGATAACTGTGTCCGTCCACATGCATATCCACGTGCTGTGAACCCCTGTCGTCTCTCCTACTTACTACAGGACGGTCAAAAACTTGATCGAGCACAGCCACACTCACAACGCAACCGCCAAGCGAGTAGCATCCGGCGACAGTTCCCGGCCTGACCCCGTCACCCCGTGTTGATTCCCGTCCCTCGAGCACACAATCAGAGATGTCCCCAGTACGACCACCCTCCTTTCATGGTCTCCCACGTTCCCCACTACCACGCGTGTATCCGTCCCGCAGCACGTCATGTCAATTCCATGTTCATGCGGCCCCTTGCCAATCTTGCAAAGGGCCCGGAGTCGGCATGCTTTGAAAACTGCTGCTCTCTTCGCCGGATGCCCAGGTAGGGCAAGTAATGGCCCGGGTGGACGACGACGAACAGCGCGGCGACCAGGAGCATGAGCGCGGAATCGAAGGCGTAGAAGAACCACTCGTGGTCGATGAGGTAGTTGGTGGTGCCGAGGGCGAATTCGACGAAGCGCAAGATGGTCCGGATCAGGATCAAGATGTTGGCCACGTTGATGGCGGTCAGGAACAGCTGCCAGTTGCGCTCCTTGGGCAGGGACACGTCGCGCAGGCCTCGCCGCAGGAGGATGTTGAGCCGGAAACTCGCGACGACGAAGAATCCAAACGCCGCGAGCTGCAGCGCCAGGCCGACCATGACGATGTTCTTGCCCCGGTTCGCGCCGGCCTTGTCGTTGGCCGCCGCGACCATGCCACCCCCGATCACCTGGACGAAGAAGCTGAAGACGTCCGACCCCACGAAGATGGGCGTGATGCGGCGCGCGGGCACCCAGAGATGGCGCGCCGACTGGAATCGCGGCGGCACCACCCACAGCACGATCCGGCCGAATGCCATGTAGCACGCCGCGGCCATGACGGCGGGCGCCACGAGGATGACGACCGTCTGGATGATGAAGAGGCCCTTGCTGTCGAGACTCTTGATCGACATGGCGCGCGTCAGGTAGCCGACAAACTCCACTGCGTTGCGTTGTGAGTGTCAGTAAAGTGTTCGCAGCAGATCGGGGTATGTATTCTACTTCGACGTGGATACTCCGTACAAAGAGGTAAGAGGGAAAGGAGAAATGGGCACACTCACATGACACGGCGAATATCATCACCCACCAGAACCAGGCTCGGTGCCAGAAGAATTGGACCACGTTCGCCAACAAGACCGCGCCGAACAGGATCAGAAAGAAGACCGCCGCGGCGAACGATGGAGCATAGTTGTATCGGCCCTGGCTCGCAAAGTCCTGCGGACTCTTGTCGCCGGGTCTGTTGTCGTCGTCGTCCGCCGCGGCGGCTCGAGAAGCGAGGTGCACGAGGTGCGGAACGACGGCATCGAGAATCCCCATCCCGAGACACCTGCTTCGGGTTCACGCGGTTGCAGCGGTTTGTAGGGCGTGTTGAGTGATGCCTCGAGTCGAGAAGGCCCAGTAAGTGTTACGATCGCGCCACCAGTGAATGGCGGTAATGTAGATGTCGGGGTGGGTGGCGGCCTATTTTGTGTTGTTTTGTGCTGTTGTGTTGTTTTGCCCGGCCCCAGCCCCTGATTGACTGACTGACCAAGACTGACTTAATAACTGATAACGACGATTGTGCCTTTGCGCAAGCAGGTGGCGAGGTATGTACTGGACGCAGTTGGTAGGGAAAGGTGCAAAAGTGCAGAAACAAAACGCAAGACTCAAAAGGTAAGATGCGAGATGCGAGATGTCAAGAACCTGCTTCGAGATTTAAACCCCCGTGCGCATCGTTGTGGTGGACAGTGGGCAGGAGGCAGTGTCGGTGTCGGTCTAGGTCTCAGTGGGCTGCAGCGGCTACAGTACGAGTAACTGATGCGATGCACGAATGGATGAACATACAGGGAGGCGGAGAATCGAATTGACGACTTTCCTTCCAACGCGCTACGCCTGACGTACTCGGTATGCAGTAACTATTTGTTCGAACACCTTCGCTTCGAGTCCATCCACGACCGGTTCGACTTGACCGGGTCTCAAGGTTTCGAGTTTACTACTCGTACTCGGTACCATTCTCCTGAATCCTTCCCGGAGTGGAGCGCATTGCCAGTCTCAACGACGGCGATAAGAGAATTCTGCATTATCAGCAAGGGTACTCGGTCCCGAGTATGTACCAAGGACCAAACACCACGCATCAGGCATCAGGCACCCGGCAATATGAAACCAAAGGGAGGGAGAATGTAAGAATTGCTTTCCAGAATAGGGGTACGTTCTCGCAACCCCTTCCCAACACAGTTTAGCGCAGAGTGCGTTGCTGGAACCGAGACCCATAACCCGAGCACGAACGGAGCACGTACGGGGCAGTGCAGTGCGTGTATGTACAGTAGGTTTCGAGGCGAGGCGAGGCGAGGCGAGACAAGGCAGAGGCAGAGACAGAGCGCCAGAGGAGACGAGACGAGGCTCTTGCTTGCATGTCCGTATTCGTATTGATATGGATCGAGGAGTTTTGCATCTGCATCTATGTACATCTGCATCTTTCGTTGCGTGAAACCATTCCATGTTGATACGGGAGGACATAGCCTGGAGCGAGGCCAGTATGCTACAGCACATACATTGGCAACGCGAATATAATAGAGTCGTTGAACAATCATAGACATCAATTATTCTTTTCGCTTTCTCGATCTCGAGGCTCGACTCGGGCTTCCGCCTTGAGTCGGTTATGTTTCATCTTAACAGACATAAGGATTGAGTAATGCAGGTACCAATACGAAAGCGCGCACTCGCACTTCCTCTTACGGAGCACCCATGGCAACTTAATTACCAGACTCGTACTGAAAGACTGTCGTGGCTGATTGTTGGTCGTGTCTCACTCGAACCGGTGACCGGGGTTGCCACCGGAACCGGGACCGGCTTACACCAGTACTCTCGCAAGCTCAGATCGTACCTGTAGTTTGTCGCGTGTTATGGTTCGGGCCCGTCACGGCCGGTGCGGAGTCAGATTCGAGATTCGAGTACTCAGAGGCTCGGCAGGGGTAATTACCATGCACGGAGCATGGAGCACTGCCCTGATGATCTGGACCACGACTGTACGAGTCTGTGGAAGATGTTGCGAGGTGCTTGCCGAGTACAGTACATATTAACTACGGTAGCCTTGATCTCCACTGAAAGCGCCGAACGAGGCAGACTCGGTGGACTCTTGCGCAGGCGCGGTCATTGAGATTAGTTTTGATTTTGGTCGGTATCGTGGTGTGGGAGGTGTATAATGGTACCCTATGCATGATCAGGTACATACCCATATGCATATCTGTGATATGGCATTCTAAACAACCCAGTAACCAATAATACTCATTTTTATCCTGCTGCCTGCCCTCTGCTCCCTGCTCAGCCTCTCTAGTCTAGCTATCTCTCATCTCTGCACATTCATTCTTGACGCTTCCCTCCATTCTCCTTCTGGCTTTTCGCTCTGAGCTTCTGCTTCGCCTGCTTCTTTAACTGCCGTTGGCTCTTGGGTGCGTTTGCCGCGATCGTCACGTTCTTGGCCCATTTCTCCTGCGCTGCAGCTTCGTCTTCGTCAGTCCATGCGCGCGGCAGGATCGCGAAGACCAGGTACGATGTATGGGTCTTCAATTCTGGCTCGGTTCGGTGCACGAGTTTGCCCTCGTTGAAAGGTAACTTGTTGGCGGTTTCTTGCTGCTGATTGTTCTGTTTCCTCTTTCCCATCCCGCCGTCATTCCCTGCGGCCCTCCCGGCATGGAAGTCCTTCAATCTCTGCTCCACGTCCCGGAGCCTGGACACCGCCTCGTCGACATCCGCCGCAAAGGCATTCGCCCCGCGCATCCCATCGTATTCCAGTCCCGTGTATTCGCGCCGCACATCGACGCGCTTGTGCTGCATCTCGACCATCTCAATGTCCACCCAGTCGTGCCTCCGGAGTGCAGAGACGGTCTTTTGCGCTTGCTCAATGCAAGGGCTGAAGGTGCATATATGGACTGTGGAATCGGGGTCGAGGGCGGACGGTGTGCCGTCTACGCCTGCCTGCCTGGTTAAATGAGGGAGCGCTTCCCAGGGGGCAGGCAAGTCGAGGAATACGGCGTTTGCAAGTGGCGAGGTTGGAGGCTTTTGTGGGTCAGAATCGTGGACCAAGAACCCGTTGCTGTACACGTCGCGCCGCATGGCGTGGACGATGGGATCAAGCCCGTGCAAAGCCATTTCTGCTTTGACCTGTTCATGCCGTTCTTGGTGGAATTCATACGTGAAAACTCGTCCGCGAGCATGTGCATGTGTATAAGCATCATCGGCCTCGCTTTCTTCACCACGTGCCTCTTCTTCGCCTTTGATAACTTGGACATCTTCGGTCTCGGGCTCAGTCTTGCCTGCCTTATCCCCACTCGCCTTCCCATCCCGATACCCGTTGAACACTGCCCTTGCCGCCGCGTGCGTGAAACTCCCACTCCCACTGCCCGCCTCGATCAACCGGGACCCCGGCCTCGCCCGGATCCGATGCAAGATATAGCTGTAGTCGGGCGTGTAGACGACTTGGGTCCGATGAGGCAAGCTGGTCGTCCAATTCTCCGGTGTGGGCGGCAACACGTGGATGAATCCCGACTCCGCCACCTCAGCCTGTTTGACGCTTGCGCTCTCTCCGGGGGTAGAATCTAAATGCGGATCACCCTCATCGATCTTCCGTTTCTTGTTGTTTTTCGTGGAGCGACCGCGGGAGCCCGTGTCGACTTTGCTCGCGCGGATTTGACTTCCCCAGGGCGTGTTGATTATGGTACTGTGGGGGAATGATCCGAAGCGCGTGTTAGTCACGACGCCTTCTGCATAGCCTTGCTCCGAGGCGGTGGTGACCTGTGTCGAGAGGATTGTGGGCAGGGACTGATCGCGGCGGAGGTGCAGGGAAGCAAGATCGCCGGGTTTGGTGCGCAAGGATGGAGACAGGAATGTTGATACCATTTTTGCCCACGTTCAATCTGATCCCTTGTTGGTCCCCTGGTCGTCCTCCAAGCATGGGACAATGCGATCTTGAAGCATGAAAATTGAATCTCGGAATTGTGCATTAGAGGCTACATTTCACTGGTAGAGGCTAGCTCCGGGATCTGCCGCCTTTAGCCGAGGCGCTAACGCGAATGGCAAGATCTCAAGTCGGGCGCGGCTGGCGGAGTAACCTGATTTTCCGAGCCCACTCAGCATGGTGGCATCCCGTTTCACTGCGCATTGTTTCGTGACTCAGGACCACGTCTGCGCGGAAATGGATGAGTCAACGAGCTGGACAGGTGTCTCATGAATTATCTGAAGCGTGCTTTCTCCTCAGCCGCTTTGAATCTCTGCAGCAAATCTGGCAGAATGGCACAACCTGCCTGGTCGCTGCCGTCAGGCTCGACGCACCAGCCTCAATTGAAGATCTACAACTCCTTGACCCGTTCGAAAGTCCCCTTCGTGCCTGTGCAACAAGGGAAGATCACCTGGTATGCCTGCGGCCCTACGGTCTATGACGACTCTCACTTGGGCCATGCCCGCAATTATGTGACTACCGACATTATTCGGCGCATCCTGCGGGATTACTTTGGCTTTTCGATCCGCTTTGTGATGAACACGACAGATATTGATGACAAGATCATCTTAAGAGCAAGACAGAGGCATCTGTATGATGAGTACAAGAACAAAAATCGGTATGATGAATGTCGGACCCAAGGCATCTCAGGAAATGTCTGACCAATTCCAGATACATTGACGACCAAGTCCGTCAAGACGCTCGGCATGCCTGGCACTATTACATCCACAAGAACCTGAAACGAATAAATCCCAAGACCCTCATCACCCCGGAAAACTTCGACAGCCTGATCGAATCCGTCTATGGCGACATACTGGCTGGAGGAAGCCTGGAACCGGGCACCAAGCCAGGTGATAAGGAAGCAAAGATCAAGATGCACATCAACACTGCTAGAGGCGCTGCGAGGGCATTGATGCAAGATCCAAAGCTCCTGACGCCGCACGAGTTCTACAACCGAGTGAGCGATGTCATGTGCCTGGTCTTGGACGAGCAGCTGGGCAAGACCATCCGCGGAGACGACTATGCTGTATTCACGAAGCTCACGAAGGAGTATGAACAACGCTTTTTCCAAGACATGCACGACCTGAATGTGATGGATCCGGATGACCTGGTGCGAGTGACCGAACATGGCAGCGAGATCGCAGAGTTTGTCAAGAAGATCGTCGACAACAAGATGGCCTATAGGACAGCTGATGGCTCAGTGTATTTCGATATACAAGCTTTCGAGGCCGCTGGTTACCCGTATGCCAGGCTAGAGCCGTGGAATAGGAACGACAAAGACCTTGTAGCGGACGGCGAAGGTGCATTATCACAGAAAGACGCCATCGCTAAGAGATCAGACGCCGACTTTGCTCTGTGGAAGGCATCGAAGCCGGGTGAGCCAAGTTGGCCAAGCGAATGGGGTCCTGGTCGGCCTGGGTGGCATATTGAATGCTCGGCCATGGCGTCTGGAAAATTAGGGTCACAAATGGACATTCACTCGGGAGGCATCGACCTTGCATTCCCTCACCACGACAACGAGCTTGCTCAAAGTGAAGCATTCTGGGCAAATCATGGCCAGTGGGTGAACTACTTCCTCCACATGGGCCACTTGTCGATACAAGGGTCGAAGATGTCCAAATCGCTGAAGAACTTTACCACCATCCGGGAAGCTCTCCACGTGCGGAAAGACTGGACTTCCAGGAGCCTGCGCATTGTTTTCCTGCTTGGCAACTGGAAAGATGGTATAGAAATCACAGACGATATGGTCACTCAAGGCAGGAACTGGGAGGATCGGGTGGACAACTTCTTCCTCAATGTTATCGAGGCAATCAAGGACTCGAAAACGGCATCCGATCAGAAAGCAACTTTGCAATTTGCACTTCAGGAGGCTGAGGATCGGGTTCGCACTGCATTACTAGATTCATTCAACACCCCCGTCGCCATGGAAGCAATCTCACAATTGATCAGCATATACAACAGCGCCAAAAAGTCTGATCTCACGCCACGAGATCATCACGACGTCGCAATCTTCGTCACCCGTTTGATCAACGTCTTTGGCCTGAACGGCTCCGAGCCCGCAGACACAGAACAAGTTGGCTGGAAAGGTATCGAGATCCCTGACGCCGCAAAAGAATTCGTCTACCCACTAGCAAGAATCCGAGACGAGCTCCGACAAGCCGCCATCGCCAAATCCATCACTGTTAAAAAAGTACAAGAGATCGTGTCAACATCGCCTTCTGGACTGGACGAACCGCCGAGTGTTGGGAGGCCTCGGCCGTCATATGCACGGGCATTAAGCGAGTTCAACCGAGACGCCCTTCAAACAGCCTCTTCCCCACACAGCGCCGATTCCTCCTCAGATTTAAATAAACAAATCCTCGCCCTCTGCGACCGCGTCCGAGACGTCGATCTGTGGCAACTCGACATCTACCTCGAAGACCGGGAAAACGCCCCTGCGCTCGTCCGCCCCGTCACCGAAGGCCTGAAAGCGGCGCGGCGCGAACGCGAAGACAAAGCCCGAGCAAAAGAAGAGGCTAAACGACAACGCGAGCGGGAAGCCCAGGAACGACTACAGAAGGGGAAATTGAGTCCGACTGAGATGTTCAAGCCACCGCATTCGAATGAGTACTCCGCCTGGGACGGCGATGGTGTGCCCACGACGGGGAAGGATGGTCAGCCGCTCACTGCGAATCGGGTGAAAAAGCTGAAGAAAGAATGGGAGCAGCAGAGGAAGGCGCATGAGAAGTATCTCGCAGCTGTAGGGAGTAGTAGTGCGGCGCCCGGATCAAATCGCGATGGAAACGGGTCTGGCTCAGGTCTCGAACAACCCGGCGATAGGGTTACCGTTGCGGGGGCTGAGGTTGATGCTCGCTAGGAGGGAGCGGCGACCATCAGCCTGAGCGACCAGTTGGGAAGGCATTTCATCACGTTACCCTTATCAAGTGAGGTTGAGACCATGCCCATTCTTGGCCGGCAGATCGAGTAGGCAGCCATCAGAGTATTCCTTACCGGGGCTCTTGTCACCACAATTATGTCGTATACTGATACGGGTGACATTGACGGGGTGAACATCTCGTTGACTTTGAGAGATGTCCGGAATCAAAAAGCAAAGGATCAAAGTTCAAGTTCCATTTCTGTGCAGTAAATATTGACTGCCTGTTCCCAGAGGACAGCATTGAATGGTCGAGCATCCATTGTTTCTTGACTTCAACGTACTACTCTTGCGATAGAATTCCAGCACGTTCACAGCGAGGCTCTGTGGCTCTCCAATCACACTGCGTCTTTTGTTTCTTCGGCTTCAGAATTGGCTGCAGCTTGTTTGTTCTGATTGGTTTGCGCGAAACATCATCATTCAAGAATGCTTCACGGTCCTGTTTGACTGCTTCAATGATATTAGCCAACTGCCTTCACAATATGGCGTCATGATGCTTTCAAGACTGAAGAATCTCTTCCCCCAACTCGCATCTCCCACAAGTTCCAACCAACACGCCCACCTGCTGACCAGGAGAATGACATCAACCACATCGACCTTCCACCTTCCCAACGCCCATCCGCCCATCCCCATCACCCACCCGGCATGCTTGTCTCCAGATCAACTACTCGCCTTTCCGGCCTTCAAGACATGGCTCAACACTTTGCGTCACTCGCTCTCTCTCCAACGAGACTCATTAACCCACCCTTTCCACAAGTCGCCCTACTCGCTTAAATCGATCGAGATCCAGTCCTTCGACCTGTTCTCCGGCCAACGTCTCGGCTTCCTCAAACTCAAAGCCGAGGTCAGCAACGAGGATGGCGAACATCTCTCCGGCTCGGTCTTCATGCGCGGCGGGAGTGTCGCCATGCTGATCATCCTCACCCCGTCTGACGGTCTGGATGGAAGTTCGGGTCAAGACCCCGGGGTCCACGCAGAATACGCCATTCTCACCCTCCAGCCGCGCATCCCCGCTGGGTCGTTATCATTTATCGAACTCCCCGCGGGCATGATCGACGACAGCGGCACCTTCGCCGGCGCAGCGGCGCAGGAAGTCTACGAAGAGACGGGCCTCGAGATCTCCTCGGACGAGCTCATCGACATGACTCAGCTGGTCTCTCAGATGGACTTGTCGTGCGCCGACTCCCACACTCCTCCTCCTTCGGCGGAAAAGGAACAGCTTCAAAATGCCATGTATCCTTCCCCGGGGGGCAGCGACGAGTTTATACCACTCTTCCTGGCTCGCAAATCGTTACCCACACACGCGATCGACAAGCTGAGGGGGAAGTTGACCGGGTTGAGGGATCAGGGCGAGAAAATCACCTTGAAGATCGTGCCGGTGGGTGAGGTGTGGAAGGTCGCCTGGCGGGACGGGAAGACGCTAGCGGCTATGGCGCTGTATGAGGGTCTGAGGGCCGAGGGAAGGATATGAGATAGGGGTTTCGAAGCGGGAGCACAAGTGACGGGTAAGATACGGGAGGGAGGATCACCCTATCTCCAGCCAACCAGTCAAGCAGGATTCCGATTATTCAAAGAGCATCATTTCTATCAATCATGAGGACCAGGACATGGCATGCGTATGCATCGTCGACGTCAAAGCAGGCAGTTCGACCTTATGAGTACCCATAACGAGGAAAATGCAGGGGAGCATGGAAGATATCGAGATCATCTATTCATGAGCATAGCAATACAATAGCAGGAGCGAGAGCAAGAGCATCCCAGCTGATAACCAGCCAGACATCAGGAAGCATATGTGGACAATTCGGACGATTCAAGACAATGGGCCTGTTACTCGCGAATTCATCCCATCCAAAACTTCCCGGCCGTTGCGTCCATTGTGCAGCAGGCATCTCCTAAGAGGAGGCGTCCTAGCACGCCTGGATACAGAAATCTGCATTCGCATGCTGAGCATCCGTGTCGCGACTGTAAATGTGCGGGGTTGGCCATTGCGGGCGCTCGTGCAGGTTCATTCCTCCTTTTGCTCTTCCTCTCCGTCCACTTAGCTGTGATATCATCCACGGCCTAATATACTGTGCCATTGGTCACTGTACTTTGCGCATTCTGACCGGTTGGATGTCGGAACATGAAGGCGTGGAATAGATGACGAGACATGAATTGTTGACGGTGAGAAGCAGACGAAGGTTTGAGCCGACAGATCTGTGGGTGTAAAGAATGTGTCTGACGGGGTTTCTTCGGCCTTCAACCTCCTCAACTTGTCATTACAACGTCGTCACGAAACTAGAATTTTCGTTCCCGTCTGATTATCCGTCGAACCGAATTGATATCAAGACCTCACATCATCTTCACTTGAGGCCTGCACCATGGCGGCCAACAAATCGGCACCCAGAGAAAGTACAACCACAACAATCACACTCCGCAACCCTCCATTTTCATATTTCCATCTCCGCTTGACCTCCCTTGAAACACAACCCCAGCAACCTCTGGACGAGCTCACGATTCGCTCATATCTCACAGCAGCACTACAGCAATACCTCGGCCACACAGGCACGGCCATCCCGATCGACATATTAAAGGTCGATGACGACCAGAACGCGTGGATCAGAGTGCCGAGAGACGATGAACTCGCCGTCACCGCGGCGGTAAGCCAATGGGTAGGAAGCAAGGGCGTGAATCTCAGGATCGAAGCAAGAGGGACTTGGCTCGGTGGTGTGGTTGCAAGAAGAGGAAGAGCGGGTGGGAAATTGTGGTCCTTGGAGGAAGGTTGAACTCGTTCATTTCTTCTTCATGGAGCTGCTACTTAAATCGAGCCTTGCGGCCGTCAAATTCAAACCAAATAAGGCCATTCACGACGCTGAACACCGCGCCCAACACCAGTAACTATACAGCACAAGAGGGGATACATCCAAACCAGACCGAGCCATGCCATGCCATGCCGTGGCAGCACGTTCAAGCAGCCAACGCGTCCGTCAGTGTGATCTCGTCCGAATCACCATCAAAGTCATCTTCGAGGCGCTTTCCTTTGGTGGGCATGGACGTGGACGTGGATGTGACCGCCTTCTCCGATTGCTCTTTGCGACTGCTGCGGATCCATTTGAACGGCGCGGTCTTGGTCTTGGTCTTCTCGCCTATTGCATAATGATAACCTTGGTCAGTCTGATTCCGAGCCCTTGGAATGGAAGACGTCAAGTGAAACTCACCAATACCGAGATCTTCCGCCTGCTGCAGTGCTGCTCCCCGAGCCGCCTTGGCCTGTATCCGAAGGGACTTCTCCTCCTGCTTCCTCTTCTTCTCTGACGCCTTCCACGCGGCACGCCGGTGGTTATATTCTTGGACTTCAAAGTCGTGTTGGACAGAGTATCCCGAGACGGACATTATGGACGTTGCTGGGCTGGAATTTAAATTGAGGGTTCTTAAATCAGGATGGAGTGCAGTTGAAGTTGAAGATTCTCGAACCAGGTTCGGTTGAAGTGCCTGGCGAGTGACGAGCACCAAACTGACAATCGAATGTGGGACTATGTGAGCCGGTTTCTCGAGTAATGTGGTAGAGTGTGTTGGATTCTGCTATCCCTATATCATCCTACCAGAGAGGCTGTGAATCTCGAGCTCGATTGAGAGGTTGATTGAGAGATGATCGAGAGGTTGATTGAGAGTTGATCGAGAGCTTTATCGATGAGACGAGAGTCCAGCCTGGGATGGGTCAGATTGAACACCAGATCTTTCGACGTCCACGTTCTTCTTTCTTTCTTCTTATACCCTTTCCGGGCGTTGACTTTTCAACGCAGGATTCACCGGGCATTATCAATCGGCCCGCGTATTCACCTCGTGAACACACGCGAACAGTGGACACAGGCGAGCAGGGTGAGAGATAGACGCGGTCCGCCGCAGAAGCCGTCACGGTCCACGGCAATGGCTGGACACTCACCCTCCGTGCAGGGCAATCCGGGCCATGTGATCCCGACGCAGCAAAGTCCTGCTTCGGCTTCGGCTTCGATGCTGATCCTGATACAGAAATGATACTGATACTAACACTGAGCGCGGACTCACTGTATGGTGTAGCTTGATCTGACCAGGTCACGGCCCTGCCTATCTACCAACCAACCGACAAGGCTATACCATATACATGCAGATCTTCTAGGAATCACATCATTATCACCACCGCCGCCGCCGCCCCCGCCACCGCAGCAGAGCCCGACAGCGTGAAACCGGACAGCGGAAACACACAAAGTGGAATCGGCAGCTGCCTTGCCCTGGGGACCCTTCGCTCGAACCCTCGCTCGAAACACAAATGGCGGGCGGGCCATGTCCCGCCGATTGTCGTCGACCCATGGTGATGTCGCCGCGAGTCATGGATCGGCATAGATACATACAGTGCATACTCGTACAAAGACTCCACTCGCGTAGATCGGATCATGGGTATGTTACATATTATGTATGTCAATGGATGGATGGATGTACCGGATTAACGTCCGGCAATGGGTGGTGCTGCTTGAGCTGAACTGGCTTGGTTATCTGGTGAAACCTCGCAAGACGGCTGATTTGTTCGCTCTCCGTCACACTCCATCGAATCTCTGACCTTGAATGAGTGGTTCAAGTATAAGAAGCTGGGGACCTAGAGCTAGTAACCTCGTAGGCCAACCACGCTAAGACAGAAGGGATTCTGCCCCGTCCTTGGGGGGAAGTGGACTTGCGTTCTGTGCTCATGCTCATGCTCATGGCAATGCTCATGTTCACCTAGACCGTCTGCATCACTTCCGGCACATCTGAAGCACCGAGGACGGGCCGCGCCAACTTCTAATAGCACAGGCTGACAGTCTCCCTTCCTTGGTGCACTGCATCCCATTTCGGCGCGCATTGATTCTCGATTCTCCACCCCTCATAAGCCTTCTCCATGGTCCGTAAAGTCTATGTGCATGCATGATCTGGCGACTACCCGTGTGCCCTCTGACCGGTTTCTCGACTTTACTTCTGACTCAGGTTGTGTGTGCGTGTGCGTGTACGCGTGCGTGGACTGGATTCGAATATTGGAATAGTAATAGACCAGCAGAATGACTTGGAAGACTCTTTGATCCCGCGACCGCTGGTTGGGTGGGCCAATTCTATCACTTGCTGTCCTGTTGCTTGGTGATGCAATCCTTGGTAATCCTATGTAGTCGATCGCTCTAGTGGCAATGGTGCCATCGTGCGGGCTTCGTCGGGTTCTTCGGCTTCTCGACTCTGTTCTTGCTGTTCATACTGTCTCCAACTGGGCAGCGAACACATGCCAGGGAATTGATTCGGTCAGCTCCTTGCTCTTGCGACGCTCTCTGTGGAATGGATAGGTAAAACTCGCCAGGGTGCCGTCATTCAAGTGGTGGAAGACCATGACGGCTGCCTTGATCTTGTCGGCCCTTTCATGAAAGTCCTAGGAATCTGGCAGTGAGTATGTGCGCTTTCTTCTTCCTGGTGTAGTGTTGTCTATCTTAAACAGAAAGGGGAAGACCAAGCCGACCCTCGGTACCTTACCCCCGGTTTCTCAACCCACAGATGGCCCGTCCGGTCAGGGCAGGCTGCGTTGAGCTCGAGGAAGTAGACAGCCTACCTTGCTAGTCGCATGATCTAGCTGGTGATTTGTGTTTGGTCACCCGTTCCTTCTTTCACTGCGACCTTCGAAGGTCGACTGAGCGACTGCGGTGTGCTTTGCGGTGTAAGGTCAGTTGCAAAGACTCTCGATATTAGGGGGACAAGCGGCACATAAGGCCAAGAGAGGGATGGAGGATCTGCTGCTAAATAACTCGCAATATCCGAGTCCGAATGAGTGAGGCTATTGACGAGATTGTAGCCAGTCCTTTGCTCTCCGGTCGCGGTGAATCCGGGTGACATGCTGCCTTTTGTGCGTAAAGGATCACGGAACACAGATGGATATCTCTATGCTTCACCTGTGTGCCCGTTTGCAGGCAATGAACGGCGCATGGGAGCTCAGTTGTTGAACAGTAAGAGGGAGATGGTCAAGTGAACGAGAGTTCGCAGAATATGTGGATAGGAATCACACCTGAGGTCACAAATGATCGCTGCAGACTTCTCCGACCTTGACCCATTATGTCCTGATGCTGTCGAACTGACATGTCACCTTTGAAGAGTATTAACGAGATATAGAGTGCATTTTTCAGGTAGAATTCTCTGCCTGGATTTCTCAACTGAACGGAATGAGGCTCCTACGGTAGAGCACAAGACTTTCTGCGTTGAGTGCGCTATGCTTCACCGGATCGGAGGTCCGGTTCTCTTGAAGATTTTCCTCGCGCGAGCCAGAAATATTATTCTGCAGAGCTTGAGACTATCTTGGTTGCAGTTTCCCAGGCCTTCTCACGGAAGAAGCGTCGGAGCAGGTGCCCAGGAGGACGCGGCTTTGCTCGCGATAACCTTCCAAGAGGGGTCCATTCGAGCCGCCCGCAAACGGTTATGTTCGTTATTGATGATGCTAACCCCATATTGGATTTTATACGATGCACCCGAAATGGATCAAAGAGGAGAACCACACAATTGCACCAAGTTGGTAGTTCTCCACATGCAAGCAGGTAGTCCCGGGGCGTAGAGGCAGACAGGCTTACAAATAGAGTTGATCAACGTCTGCCGTCATTCACGGACTAAGACCACCAGAGCGATCAGCAACACACATGGTTTTCCCCTTGTCGCAATGTTTCATTCTAGACACATATCAGAACGGTCAACGCCTTCTTTCCCCTTCACTCGGTATCAAGCAGCACGTTTGAAGAGCAAATGACCTTCGATCCGCACGATGAAGCAGTGGTTCAGTGATTTGTCTGGTCTCGATAGCTTAAAACAAGTGACGGCAGATGTACCCGAGCCAGGCGTGGATGAGGTCCTGGTCGAGATCCATGCTGTATCTTTGAACTATCGGGATGTCGAAGGTCAGCCCGCGATGCTTACACGTCACTTCGCTTGCGTTGAGCTTGTTGCTGATAATCCGTTGTTCGCAAGTCTGCATCGGCGACTACGATCACCATGAATCCATTGAGTCGCCATCCGGAGTGGTTCCGTGTTCCGACATGGTGGGGACGGTGGTGAAACTCGGTCCACGAAGGTCGCCTGACCGCGAGAACCGGTGGGTTGAGGGTGACCGGGTCATGGCGATCTTCAACCTGACACATCTGACCGGTCAGATCAGCGACGAGCACCTGCCGTCTGGACTGGGCCTGCCCCTTCCCGGCGTGCTGACGGAGTATCGATGCTTCCCCGACGAAGGTCTGGTGAAGGTGCCAGATTACCTCAGTGACGAGGAAGGTTCAACGCTGCCGATTGCTGCTGTCACTGCATGGATGGCCATGAACTGGATGAGGCCGATTGGCGACAGCATAAAAGGTAAAGACACGGTGATACTGCTGCAGGGAACTGGTGGCGTATCAATCGCTGGGCTGCAAATGGCCAAAGCCAATGGGCTAACGAGTAAGCTACCTGTTAACCTGCGCACGTCAATGACTAACAGGGTGCAGCAATCGTCACGTCTTCGTCCGAACAAAAGCTCGAGAGAGCGAAAGACCTTGGAGCCGACCATCTCATAAACTATAGGACGCATCCAAATTGGCATGAGCAAGTCATGGAAATCACTAACAACAAGGGCGTCGACATCATCTTTGAGCAAGGCGGCCCAGAGACACTGGCCAAGAGCTTTTCTTGCGTCAAATGGGGCGGCTTGATATCCTGCATTGGCTATCTCAGCGGCAAGATCGATCAGGCCGAAAATGTGGTGAACACCAATGTGCTTGCGCTTCGAAGAAACGTCACCTTGAAAGGCATCTGGAACGGACCTAGGGATCGGCTCGAAGAGGCCCTGGAGCTATACAAAGACAAGGAAATCCACCCCGTTGTGGACAAGGTGTTTGGATTTGATGCTGCGAAGGAAGCCTTTGAGTATGTCGCGGCTGGAAGTCATTTCGGTAAAGTCGTCATCAAAGTACAAGGATGACTGAGGCGTGAACGGAGGATGTGATGAGGCTGGAGGCCGTCTTAGCTGGTCAGTAACGGCCTTGATGATGTTTCGAGACTTGTGCAAAGACTCCATCCTTGCTGTTATGTCAGTCGCCTCAGACTCATTCCACAACATCGGGCATGAAGTTTGTGATCGGCCTGCCCCCAGTTCAGCCTTACACTTACAACGAGGCTGAGCTGACTAAGACGATCTTTGCCAACCAGGACCAATCAGAGTGAACGTTCTCGGCGACCCTTCCCCCTATCTCAAGAGCTCGACAAACATGAACCTCATGTTCAACTCATCTCCGTTTCTCTGTTCCTGTAACCAGGGCGGTCAGCCTGAGCAAAGTGTCGACAGTCTAAAATTACTTCTTTCTATATCCTAAAGTATCCTGATCTCGATGCAAACGTCTAATGTTTTCAAGCTTGCTTTCTAACTTGAACCACCGTGAAAGAAGCCACCGGCGCTTCCCATTTGATGGAACCGACTGTGCCTTGCATTGAAATATTGGAATGAGATGGGCTACTGCGCGATGGTGGTTGCAAACCACGTTGCGTTTAGGCCTGTACCCTGTGAAACCCCGTAGTGAATGAGCTCTACACCAAGCGACCATGGGTTGCCCGCCAACGTGCAGCAGTTCCTGGTTTCTCTTACACGCACAGCTTCTTGCCAAACCAAAACGGAATCGAACGAGTTCTCGACACAAAAAAGCGCAAAAAAGGGGATCAATGGGATTTGACGCCGTGTTCTTTCTCCTCAACGTCCACGAGCTCCTACACATTTTTGCCGAACTGTAACCACTATGGTCCTGTACAAGTCATCAGATCGCCCGAATTAGGAGGATCGCAATGAGAGCCTCTACGTTTCCTTGATGCTTGTACATCCACTCCTGGCTGTGAATAAGGGAGATATCTGTCGAGGGTGGAGAGATTCCAGCACCCATTGTCGAAAGCAATTTGGCGATTTTAATTGATATACTAATTAATTTCGACTGAAGGTGGCTGGGATATCGCTTGGCGGGTGAAGGTGAAGCTACATCTGTGACAACGGTGAAGTTTGGTAAGTCAACGCAACAGGAAACAAGCTCGAAACCATTTCAACATGCTAAAATATGCTGAGAGCTTGCGAAACAGCAATGCTCTACGCTATCCGGGTCGAACTAGTTGCTTGTGTACTCTTGGGTCTCCATGGAGCAAATAGCTTGCCAACCACGCCTTGCCCAAGCCAGCGACAGGCCTCATCATCTCGAACCAATATCCGACTGTAGCCGGATCAATGACTGATCTCAACATCGAGCGTGCATCACTGAGGCTGAGGTCATTGAGCGTACAAACGGCGATTCGACAGCTCAGATTCACAGTGTCAGAACCTGTTTGTTCGGCGAAACGAAAAGATGACGGTCTACGACTATACAAGTACCCGCCACGCTGCCCTCGCTCTTGATCCTTCGGAATATTATCATATCGAGGCATCCTCCACGGTGCACTAGCAAGGACGAGTTTTCGAGATGAAGTGCGAACAGCCATGGTTTCCAAGGGATTGCGATGCAGCAAATGTTGCTTCGAGACAGTGTCAGAAAGTATGCATAAAGAACATTTCCCACAACTCAGTCTCCTCAAAACCTGGTAGAATCTCCAGGATGCCGGTCTTTGGCAGCTTCCCCGGTCCAGAAGCCAGTTCGGACGAGTCCTCACAAGAAAGCGTCACAAGTGAGTCAATAGTGGAAGCGTTGGTCCCTTCGCCGGTCTTGAGTCCCGCGACTGGAGATGCAGCTCCAAGTTTTACCTTGTGCTTACCATTCGAGACGAGGTCTGGTGCCTTGTTGCCCGAGGCTCAATTTGTAGGGACTGAGGCTGAGCACGGACCACCGTCTACACCTTGCGGATCAGGACTGGCCTTGAGCTACGGCCATAACAACCGGTCTCTGCATCGCACCGAAGACAAGCCTGATCATCAATATAGTAAGGACAATGACCTTCAAAACGTTGCCGCTTGTCTCGAACAAAGTGCTGCTTGCAGCCTATTCCAAAGGGACACATCGAAGGGACGTGCGCCAGCTAAATCCTTTGTTCGCGAGCTAAGCTACGTTCATCAGCAACCCTTGGATCAAGCACAAAGAAGCACATGGCTCGACCATACCGTCGGTTCCGGAACACAACAGTCACTGGTTGATTTTCCAAAGAAGAATATAATCTTTGGTTCCGCATGTCCTCACTCAGCTGCCCTGCCAGCATGGGAGCCATTTCGATCAACACCACACTTTCGTGCTTTTCCGCCAGGTCCTCAGTGTCAAACTTGCAACATGTGTCAAGACTATAAAGGCACCACGCGGTGCGGGTTGCCCATCCAGCTATGCAGAGCACCCACGCCATCACCCCTCTCCAGCACATTCAGTCTGAAGAGCACGCCTGGTACGACACCGGCGTCAAGCACTTTCAGTCTCAAGGGTTTACTTTCCCCGACGAATACGGATCTGCGCAACACAGTTGAGAAGCACGCCGCATTCGAGATGTATGCCCCAAGACAGAACTACGACGACATGTACCACCACCCTTTCCCACCACAAGATGTCGACGCCAGGACATTGGGAGCTTCGCCCCACCAGCGCCAGCAGAGAATGGAGTCCTTGCCGACCCCGTGCGTCCAATACCGGAAAATCTACAGCCCGCACGAGGATGACTTCACCATTGACCCCGGCACACATGTGAAACCGAACGACAACGTCAACGTCAACTTGCAGGCCCCGGGAGAGGCGAATGCCATCGACACCGACACCGCAGACGAGCACGACTTTGACCTTGACCTTGACACCGACATCGCCTTTGCCATTGCGGACGAGAACACATACGATGAAGTCATAGCCACCATGCCCACCACGGCAGAGGACGTGCCCTTTGCAGAACGGGACGAGATCCCCGCCTCTGTCTTCCTTGCCTCAGTTTTGGCGTCCATTCCCAGTCCCCACGCCTTCACCCCGACCTGCACTACGACCTCACCTTGTGCGCTATACCCCCACGGCCTAGACATCGACTGCCGCTCCACCCCCCGGAGCATGGAGCTGCACGACACCGCGCTCGCAGCCTTGGTGCGCGAGAGCGATCCCCTCACGTGGGAGGAAGTGCGCGAGCATGACCGACGGAGATGGGCAGCCGTCGGGGAGATTGTTCTGCCTTAAACGCAGGCAGGTCGGCGGGCCGCTATAGACGTGTAGTGGTGTACAGTGTACAGGGGAAGGGGAGGAGGAATGGCTTGTTTGGATTGGGAGAACCGTGACGGGCC
Organism: Phialophora verrucosa; assembly: GCA_002099365.1. Lineage (NCBI taxonomy): Eukaryota > Fungi > Ascomycota > Eurotiomycetes > Chaetothyriales > Herpotrichiellaceae > Phialophora > Phialophora verrucosa. The sequence goes on along the minus strand of MSED01000015.1, from coordinate 918,188 downwards.
GGGGACGGGGACAGTATCACGCAGTCACGGAGGTACTGTAGCTGTTTTCGGATCAAGACCCATTCGGAGAAGGCGCCTTGGGGCCTCGAAGCTGATGACGCGCAAAATAGAACGTCAGCTTGATCGTCTTGCTACAAGTACTGTACTGCATAGGATCATTATGGGCTGCGGTATGAGTCAAGGGAGGCGCTCTGAGCGATGACACGGCAGTCGTTCTCGTATTCGCGCCGACACGGGCACTTACATCACAATAGACTTCGAAATTGGCAGTTTGGGTCTAGAGAAATGTATCACACATCAGACATACGTACATACAACATCCCGGTCAACAGGTATGCGGTGCGATACTCACTGTAAGTCGGGGCGCAAGATTATCCAAATAGTTGAGAAACGCTATCAAGGGTATCAGTCATGTGCCAAAGTACTACCCGGTACTCGTTCGTACCGACGTTCAAAGACTAAACATCAAAGTCCCGCCTCTGACTCCCGCATCTGCCAGCCAGCCAGCACAGTAACAGTACGTGTAGCTTCATCCATTCATGCGCCATTCGCCTGTTTGGTAGCCGTATGCTTGCGAAATTGCGACTTCCTCACTGCAGTTGAGCTCTCCTCCTGCGCAGTTGGCGCGTTGATGTGTGCTATGCGTCAGTCCGCGTTTTATGTCGTCCCTTCCGCAAGCGGGGGAACCACACTCTTGCGGTCTACAACACCTTCATTCGCGGCGTTGAGTAGTTCCGCGCCAGTGGTCCTCACGCCGCTGTCTCCATGACCATTTTCCTGGGTCCGGCTCATCTCGTCCAGCAGGGGGATTTTGTCGATCGACTCCCTCTTGCCGTGGCCCTTGGCTTCGTCGTCTCTCGTCATGTGCGGACTCACTTCGGCGTCCGAGGGGCCAGTCGGCGGAGAGAACATTGCTGCGGGACTGTTCTGCCACTTGGCCACGTCTTTCTTCAACTGCTCCAGTTCTTTCTGGAAACGCTTGCCAAAGACGTCCATGTAGTAGTTGGCACCGTTCCACACGGACCAGCTGAACACGGTCAACAGGAAGCCCGCGCTTGCCCAACGGTACCAAAACCATAATGGACACGGGATTATCGTAAGGATGGCGTAGGAGTATTGAATAGCCATGAATGCCGGTTCTTGGAGGTATTGGGGGAGGGAGTTGACGAATTTGCCGATCGTGGTTTTTGCGTAGGACTTGCGCAGCCACGTGAACGAGGTGGGTCGTCCGGCCGCGATCTTCTCCTTGCGACGGACGGTGATGAAGAAGTGGTAGGAGAGTTGCCAGACGGCGTAGGGGACCGTTGCCCACACGAGCATTGCCCAGAGGGAGTAGTGCTCTGGAGACCCTTTGAGGCTGTATTTGATGGTGTACACGGCGGGGAAACGTTTGAGCAGGTACTCGTCCGGCGTTAGGTGGACAATGCAGTGGAGTGCGACCGGAGGCATGACGTGGATGAAAAGACTGACGACTTTGTCCATGGAGTGGAAGACGAGCGAGTTCCTCCACATGACGATTGCGACGGCGTTGTTGCCGTACGCCAGACAATAGGCGCTAATCAGGAGGCGCTTCGAGCGTGGGAAAGCCCAGATGGCGAGGAGATCGAGAACGTTGACAAAGTAGCAGAGGTCGGCCAGGAAGTAGTGGTAGCCCTTGCGGTGGTAGGTGTAGGCTCTTATAGGCATGAAGTACATCAGTTGGATAGTGTACCACCAGTAGAAGTACTGCGGTGCGGCGCCTATCAGATATCCGCTGATGAAGACGTTGAGCACGGCGGTGATGAAGGACACCTTCTCGCGAAGCGATATGGTGGCCACTTCGTTCCACCTCTTGTTCAGGTCATCGACCGATCTCTTCATCCGAGATCGATATTTGGCGAGTTGCTCGTCAGCCGAGGGGACCCGTTTGCGCCACTCGGCCACGGCGCGGTCTCTGGCATTGTTGCCCGTGGTTCTTATCCTTTCCTGCTGGCGTGCAAGCTTCTCTTTCTGGGCTTGTAATGTGGCCTGCCATTTATCGAGCTTTGCCGGTAAGGCCAGGTTGTCAAAGATGTCGAAGAAGCTGAGTTTGTCGAGCGGGACTTCCCAGTCCTCCTGCATGGACTGACTTCCAACGTAGGATGGGTTCCTGGACAGCAGCAAGGGACTTCCGGGCGAGGACGACTGGTATCCTGACTGATAACCAGGTGTCAACGCACCGCCATTCGAGGAGCCCGCCACGTCCGATCCGAGACTCCCAGCAATATCGCCGGCAGCTGCTTCGTCCGAGGCAGGCTCCGACCTGGAGCGAGGAATGGGTATGGGCTCAGACATGGCGTCCTACGAGGCTAGAGCGGTCGCATCGAAGACTGGCGCAGGCTGGAAAGGCTAGGAAAGGTCTTCTGGCCAAATTAATGGTAATGGGAATGCGATGGGGAAGGGTATGAATAGGAGAGCGGAATTTGAGGCCCGGAGAACGCTTGGATGTGGGATGAGGCGATGTCGGTGTTGGGCTATCCGCCAGATATACTAGAATGGCGAAGAAAGGGAGCAGGCAAGCGATAGTTCTGAGGCGTTACTGATAGAAAAGAAGCGGTACGTGCCGATTGAGGAGCAATGGTGCAGGCTGAGAGGTCACGCTCACAAGGAGGCACATGAGTCTCGTAGGAAATAGCTATGTATACACCCTAGCCAGGGCTTTTGTGGTGTTGAGGACAAGATGCTGCTCAGCGTGCAGACGTGAAGCAATCTAAGTGGCAGATCGCAGGCCACTACGTCAGGTCTAGGCGGCTTTTTGGTGCTTCCGGGGTTTGCCTAAGAAGCACTAGAACCGCCCAAAGCGCCCCCAAGAATTTTGCGGCGGGCACACCACGGCGTTATGTTTTTCCATCCCGCGCCATCCAAAGCCCCCGCGTATCGCATCGCGTCGCCCTCTATTTGCGCGTCGCAGTGCGCCGCAATCACCTACGAGCGCAACAACCTACTGTCGCCTCAGCGCGGTCGCTAGTCGTTCCCCTCTACACGCAAAATGGGCAAGCTGATCAGGCTTGAGTTGTACAACTTCAAGTCCTACAAAGGGCATCATACCCTCCTCTTCGGCGACGCCTACTTTACCTCGATCATTGGTCCCAATGGCTCCGGCAAGTCCAATTCCATGGACGCCATCTCCTTCGTCCTCGGTATCAAATCCTCCCACCTCCGATCGACGAATTTGAAGGAATTGGTCTATCGCGGACGTGTCCTGCAGAAATCCACCCTCAACGGAGAGCCGCAGACGAACGGGGTGGCCAGCCAGAACGAAGAAGAGCCAGAATCTCAACCCAATGGCACGCAGGAGCGCAATGACCCCAAGTCTGCCTGGGTTATGGCTGTGTATGAGGACGACGCTGGCCAGGAGCAACGCTTCAAGCGCACTATCACCAATCAGGGCGTCTCAGAATATCGCCTCAATGATAGGGTGGTAACAGCCAACGACTACAACGACGCGCTGGAGGAAGAGAATATCCTCATCAAGGCTCGCAACTTCCTGGTTTTCCAGGGTGATGTCGAGGCTATCGCCACGCAGAAACCTCAAGAACTGACCCGTCTGATTGAGCAAGTCTCGGGCAGCATAGAATACAAAGCTGAATACGACCAACTGAAGACGGAGCTAGATCAAGCCGCCGACCAGCAGACCTTCCAACTCAATCGCCGGAGAGGGATCAATTCGGAAATCCGTCAATACCAGGAGCAGAAGCGAGAGGCTGACAACTTTCAGAAGAAGGCTGCTGAACGCGATGATGCGATTGTCACCCACGTTCTGTGGAAGCTGTACCACCTGCAACGACAGATTGAAGAGTCGAGCGCGGAGATTCAGAAACATCAGGACGAACTGAAGGAATATCGTCGAGGTATCGAGAAATATGAAAAAGGGCTCGATGCTGCCAAGAAAGATCATGCTTTAGCCGCAAGGAATGTTGGAAAGACGGAGAAATTGATCAAGGCTAAAGAGAAGGAGATTGAGGACAAAACTTCTTCTCTCGTCCCCATCGATGAACAGATCTCCGTGTCGACCAAGCAGCTGACCAAATATGCCAACCGCACCAACAGCATCGCCCACGAGCGCAGTGCCCAGGCTGCAACCGTAGCACAGCTTGAGAAAGCTCTCAGCACGGTCGAGAAAGCACAAGCTCAATGGCAAAAGGAATGGGAACAAAACGCGACTCGCCTGGGTGGTCAACTGAGCTCTGCGGATCTCCAAGAATATACCCGGCTGCGCGAAGAACTCAACAGGCGTGCCTCTGCCAATCTGAGCCGCATCGAGAGTCTCAGGAGCGACCGAGCACCAATTGAGGCTACCTACAACAACCTTAAAAACAGTGTGGAAAGCACCGAGTACAAGCTGAAAGTACTTGAGAATGAGTACAGCGAGATCGGTGAGAGGCAGAAACAGTTTAGGGAAATCGTTCAGCAGACACAGAGCGAGATTAATGAGCAGAAGAAAGAGTTCAACGCCGCACAGTCTAAGCGACTGCAGGCCGCTCGGACGAGAACCGAACTTGACGAAAAGCTCGCTGAAGTGGCGCGAAAACTTCTCGAGGCGGATGACGGTCGACGCACGAGTGAGAAGGAAATCAGAATGAGGGAAACCATTGCCATGCTCAAGCGCACCTACCCTGGTGTGAAAGGCCGGGTCAACGAACTCTGCAAGCCCAAGCAGAAGAAATATGGTGAGGCCGTCGCGACCGTCCTCGGCCGTCACTCCGACGCTGTGGTCGTCGACACTGAGGCTACGGCCAAGCAATGCATCGAGTACCTGCGAGACCACCGCTCCGGTCAAGCAACCTTCATTCCGCTGGACACAATTCAGGTCAAGGCCCTCAGTGCGAACTTGAGAGGTATGCATAAGGGCATGCTTCCAGCGATCGAGACCGTGGACTATGACCAGTCTGTTGCCCGAGCCATTTCGTATGCGTGTGGCAATGCTATCGTATGCGACAACCTTGACATAGCAAAGGATTTGTGCTACCGGCAACACGTCGACGCGAAGGCCGTCACTCTCGACGGCAGCGTCATTCACAAAGGAGGCCTGATGACCGGCGGTCGTGGAAGGGAAAGCAACACCCGCCATACCTGGGATCAAGCTGAAATCGATAGGCTAAACAAGCTCAAGGTCAAGTTGATGGAAGACTTCGCTGCTTTGCCGCAGGAAAGTGCTCGTCGAGCTGAGGAACAGGCCGTCCAAAACGAGATCAGCGGTCTGGAGAATAGGCTGCGGTATGCCAAGGAGGAACTGGACGCTCTGGACAAGAATCTCAAAAGCAAGAAGCGCGAGCTCGACCATGTCCAGCAACAGTTGGCCGAGGAGCGTCCCAAGGCGAGGCAAGAACGAGAAAAGCTGGAGAAGATCGACGAGGATATCTCTGAATACGAAGAATCGGTGAGCAGTATCGAAAACGAGGTCTTTGGAGACTTTTGCCAGAAACACGGGTTCGACGATATTCGCGACTACGAGGCTCGCCAGGGTTCGCTCCAGCAAGAAGCTGCACAGAAAAAGCTTGAATTTGTAACGCAAAGAGGCAAGATTGAAGGACAACTCGGCTTCGAGAGGGCCCGGCTCCAGCAAACAGATGACCGCCTCCTCGCTTTGAGGGACAAGGAGCAGCGTAACAAGCAGACGATTGACGAGTTGAATGAACAACGTGAGGGCATTCAGAATGACCTGGATGCTCTCAAAAACGAGCTTGACGAACTACATGCTCAATTGGATGAGCAGAGAGAGCTCCTCACCGCTGCGGCCGATAAACTGGCCAAGCAGAAGCAGCAAGTCCAGAAGCGGGCTAAGGAGATGGAGAACACTTTCCGAGCCATCAGTGCTCTGGAAGGGGAGATGCAGCGTCATTCATCTTCTCGATACACCCTCCTCCGCCGGTGCAAGATAGAGAACATCGCGATTCCTTTGACCGAATCATCAGCGAGCCTGGACAGCGTCCCCATCAACGATCTTCCCATCGAGGAGGAAGATGCGATGGATGCCGATGAAGACGAAGATGAACCCGCCTCCTCCGCTCTCAAGACTCACACAGTGAATGACTACGGCATCGAGCTCGACTTCGATGCCCTGGACGACGATCTCAAGGAGGAAAACAACGAAGCCGTCGAAGCGCAATTACTGGACGAGATTTCCAAACTCAACGCCGCGCTGGATAAAATGCAACCCAACGCGCACGCCGCGCAACGTCTCGCCGCCGTGGAACAACGCGCCAAGGACATGGAGCAAGAATATGAACTCGCCCGCAACAATTACCGCGAGTTGAAGGCGCGGTTTGAGGACACGCAGGAGAAGCGCAACGAGCTGTTCAACAAGGCGTTTAGCCACATCTCCGAGCAGATCGAGCCGATTTACTCGAACCTGACCAAATCCGACGAATTCCCCGCGGGGGGACGCGCATATCTCACCGCAGATGAGGACGAGCCCTACCTGGCCGGGGTTAATTACCATACCATGCCGCCGACAAAGCGGTTCCGAGACATGGAGCATCTGAGCGGTGGCGAGAAGACCATGGCTGCGCTGGCTTTGTTGTTTGCGATCCACAGTTATCAGCCCAGCCCGTTCTTTGTGCTCGACGAGGTGGATGCTGCCTTGGACAATGCAAATGTGGGCAAGTTGGTGAATTACGTGCGGAACCATGCTGTAAGTCCTCCCTTTCCGTCAGACTTCGGACCGCTCTTCGAAAGCAGTCAGTTTGTCATTCGCGTGCTCATGCAAATATCAGGGTCCCGGCATGCAATTCATCGTGATCAGTCTGAAGACCGGCTTCTTCCAGGGTAGTGAAGCGCTGGTCGGCGTCTATAGGGACCAAGGCGCGAACAGCTCCAAGGCCCTAACGCTAGATGTGAGTTCCTCTTTTCCCATGTTATCATTGCTTTGGCTTGCTAACAATGCGCAGTTGCGGCGATATGCGTGATCAGTCATTCCCACTAATTTAGATGCGGTTTTTGAACGGTGTAACTCGAAGGCTTCGCTGATGACACTTGCTTGTTCAAGAGATGATGATACAGAAGCTTACCGGCCCGGTGGAGGGGCAGGCATCCTGTAATGCGCTATATCATCCTGTCTTTAGGATACCATGAGAGACGATGCAGCGAGCACAGAACTCCAATACTGTACAACAAGAGCGGATTTCTTTGCAAGGGCGACCAGGATCTTAATCGATGACCGCATTTCTGTACTGAAGATGGGTTCGCAAAGTAGTGGAATGAGCTACAAACAGGAAGTTCGACGTTTCTATCCTCAACTGAGTGCCCTGGTATTAGGAATGCCATGCCAGCTGTGACTCAGCTCAACGCGGTTCATATACTGAATACCAGGACAACAAGGAAGATCTTTGGTTGACTTGAACGCTTGTATTCATGCAGACGACACCAGTGTATATACAGTAGAAGACCAGGCCAACTTGATACTAGCGCATGCTGTCACATGCATCTTCGCTATGCTACATAGGAGGCCCATACCGGTCGCAGTTTCTCAAGCATCGCCTCAACACTCGGATGACTGACGCTTGATCATTGGGATCGCGGCTTCTCCACAGCTTTCTCACAGAATTCCATATTTCTTCCACTTGCGACCGAGAGCCCGTTGCGTTTGCATAAGCTCGCAGAAGCCAACAGACAAGTGCTCGCGTCGCTTCTACTTGGTACTTGGAGTTTGTGGGAATCGGTTGGCTGTCTCGCTCATCTTCGTCTTCGGGTCTCGTGCCATTGGCTTGGTCCGGCGGGGGCTCGAACGTTGTGGACTCCCCATCAGAGGAAGATCCTCTCTCAGAACTAGAGAGCAAGAAATGATCGTTGTTGGGAACCTCCGTGTCTGCTAACGCTCCATTCATGTCCAGCGCAGACCGAAGATTCGCTCCTTCCGAAGAAGGTCGGTTGGGAAAAAATGATTCCGAAAACTCAGTGCTCGACGGATCAATAGCGAGGATCGGAGATGGAAGCACATATTCTCCTTCCTGTTCATCCAGTTTCATATCGCCCAGCGGGTAATAGTGTTGCTGCTTCTGTGGGGGGCTTTCCTTCGCTGGAAGACGAGAAAATGGGTTCCGAATGAGTCGCTCTTTCTTTTCATGCTCTTCGTCGAATAGCTCGGCGTGTATTCGCTCAATGTGTTTCCGCCGTTCTCGGGGAAAGGCCGCTAGATCTAGAACAAAGTCGTCCCACTCGCTCAGTCGCTTGAATTGAGTGCTCGACTGGGCTGGTACTTCTTCTGGACTGGCTTCATTGATGACTCGAACTGATGGCAACTGAGGATTAGAGAGATCGGAGGCCATCTTGGCACGACGACGCGCGAGCTGTCCGTCCTTGATCTCTTGCCGGCAAGAATCCCAAACCAGGTTTAATCGCTTCAAGCTCCAGGTCGCATCGGGGTTTCTGGTGGCACCATGGAGAGCGAAGCCCTTGAAGAGCAACTGGTAGTGGATGCTTTGCAATGGTAGCCCGAACAACTCGGACATCTCACTGATCAATACCGTAATCCGGTTGAGGTTGCCCGACATATTGGCGTGATATGATATCATCGTCCGGTAGGTGACATGGTCTGGCCGAAGGGGTATGATCTCTTGTAGTGCTGTGTGGTGCTCTGGTAGGATGTCCTTGAGTCTCCGGGAGAAGAGCAATGTACGGTGCAATGAATTCGCTGCAAGCTCGCGGTCAATGACTTCTGACCCCGGCCCCGGATACTGTCGGTAATAGGCAGTTGAACCATCAGGCCGGGTTTCTCGACGAGTATTGACATGCAAACTTTTCATGCGTTCATATATTTGCTCCGCAGCTGCGGGCTCCTGTGCGTTGTAGAGCGCCGCCATGACACAATTCAGTACCAGCGTATCAACAATTTCTCCCGCATCGACAAAATCACGGTAAGCTTTTCGGACAGCGTCGCCGTCGCCTCGTAACCCATGATAGTAAATGACACTAACACGACCAAGCCTATTCAGTTGCAAGCCGCGGTCGTGCATTTCTTTGAGGATCATTTGGGCTAATGGAAACTTGTTGGCTCTTACAGCGATGTCGAAGAGGATATTGAAGGTGACGTGGTGAGCCTTCACCCCGGCTTCTTGTTCCATCTGCTTCCACAGGCGCATTGCAGCATTGACTTCAGTATCTGTGACCTTAGAGAAAGACCTTCCCGCCAAGTAGATGGCAGATGCCCACTCGGCGCGCGAGATAGGTAGATTAGCCTTCTGCATGTCGTCAATGAGAGAAAGATATCGGATCATCGACTTCTCGCTCTTCTGCCAGGGCGTCGACATGCGTTGCAAGAACACTCGAATAGTTCCTTTGGGGAGGAACGTAACGCCTGGCTGTGGTAGTCTTTTGTACGCTTTGAAGAGGGCTGCATTCGAAGAACGGTCGTCAAGGAGTAAGTCGACAAAGCTCTTGAAGGCAGAGACCTCGCGGATTTGCCTGGACCTAATCATCCGCTCTACTTCCTTTAGAGGCGATTCGTATGCTTCATCTTCGTAAAATTCCGCGTAAGCCTGAGGCGACGCGAAGTCTTCAGATAGCTTGAAGGCATAATCTTCCAGAAAGGTCGGGGTTGGAGAGGAATGAGGCGATTCTGGGTCGAACCGACTGGTGTGGGTGTGGAAGTAGAGATCGACCAAATTCTTGTAGTCGCCTCTTGACAGAACCACTTTGGGATGCTCTGTATCTGCGAGAGCCGTTGTGGCAAGCTGTGATCGTGTCTCGAGGTTCTTCTTCAATGAGTCGCTCAAGCTTGTCTTAGCCTTTGCCAACTTCTCCTCAAGCTTTCTCACAGAGTCCATAAGTTCCAACTGCTCTTTCAATAGATCCTGCGGTGATCTCGGACCATCGAGCTTCGGCCGCACGGCTGTCTTCGAGCCCACCTTCTTGTGCAGGACGTTGAGGTCGTGGAAGAAGGCCAGAGGGAGGCGGCTCTTTCTGGCGAATTCAAGGGTATTCGAGTCGAAGAAATCCCAGTTGGTTACATTGTCCTTCCGCCCCGGCCTTTTCGCTGCTAGTTCTGACCCGGTGGCATTCTGAGCGGGGCGGTCAATACATTGGCTTATACCCCGGCGCTGACTCCAAGATACTCCACTACCCTTCTCTTGCTCGCCCTCCCTTCTCCATCGCGCGCTAGTGGTGGGAAGGGAGAATGTACGTGTTATCGAAGGTCGCCGCGGGTGGCATTCTGTGGCTCGAGATAGACCAATGTAGAAAATTTCGCCAGCTTTAGGATCTCGCCGGTAGTCGGCGACATAGCTTCTGCGTTGCCTTCTTGAGACAAGGTTCGAATTTGTCTTGAGCGCAGGCGCGAGGAAATCGCAGATGGTAAACGTGTAAGGTGCTATAGATGAGGGATTCGGAAGTCTGTTGCATCCGGGAATCTTGGAGGGGCAATGCATATGCTTGGGAACATGATGATCACGACCTCATCATCTGCTTCTATTGAGTCACAAGAGCCGCTTCTGATGCGTCTGAGGCATTGGTGAGGGAAAAGTGAATGGGAATGGAAATTGCCCAAACGGGGTTTTCGAAGTTGCTCCACTAGCGCGCTTTTTCGCCGCAGCTTCGAATCTCCAGCATGTTAACAACTCCAACCGCCTATCACTCCATGCTCAACAACGAGTCTGCTAATGGTAGAGGGAACGTCCCAAAACTGTTTGGATACTTGGTCCGGATAACGGGGCTTTCTTCAGGCCATTTTTGAGAGCGACAGAGCGATCTACCCGCCCGTCATGGGCCGCCTAAACCTCACTGCATTCAACGTCCGTCGAACAGCTCTTGCAAAGTTCAGATCGAGACAAATACCGGCTCTGCCAAACTGGGTGGACATAATACAAGATGTCCCTCCTGCGCAGATTCTTGTCCGGCAGCAACCCGTCAAACATCCTTTGACCAAAGTGCGCACGCGAACCCTGCCCAACGGGAGAACAGAGCAATACGTGCAAATCTCAGAACCCAAAAGATCCAGATCGGCTAAAGCTCGCCATGTCTTCCAACCGAAACAATTACGATACGAGGAAGACTCATTACGCAAAACCTTTTTCAGCGACCACCCCTGGGAACTCGCCCGGCCCCGCGTGATAGTCGAAACCTCCGGGGACCAGCACAAAAACGCAGACTGGTCAACAGGCCTCGTGCAGCCGGGCATTCCGCTTTCAGGAGAATGCGTGGTCCAGCGACAACTCTGGCTGCTACAAAACGTACCCGACATCACCATCCCACAAGCCTACGATATCGCGCGCAAAGAATTCTACACCCTGCGAAGAAGAGAAGAATTGAGAGACAGGGTTGCTGCTGAAGAAGCCAGACACATGGGCGCCAAGTTCGGCAAGTCGCAAATGGAGATTGCCATGGGTATTGAGAATGCGATGTACAATGATTGGGAGAAGTGGAGTCGACAGGTTGTCTTTGAGCAGACAAGCAGGGTGGCCGCTTTTGAGGGAACGGTTGCGAAGGAAGAGGAGGATGTGCTAAAGGACAATGTGCTGGCTGAGGAATCTTCGCGGCAAAGGCAAGGTAATGGGCGGCCTGCGATTGGGAGTGCTGTGTTTGCTCAGCAGGCGCAGTTAGACTCGAGAATTCAGCGACGGACTGGTTCGTGATAAGCAGACAGAAACTTCAGGGGATGTATATTTGGTATCATAAACAACGTACAGAGACCTTTACTCTTTTGGTTGAACATGATTCTCCGCGTCAAATGAAGCCTGACTCATACTCTCGCATTACTCCGTCGGATTCAGTCATATCGAAGTCCTGTCGACTGGCTATGTGAGTTGATTCCAACGGAGATGTCGACGTATCACTGCGCATAATCTCGAAATTGCCTGGTGTAACTCAACCTCTCCGGCGGAAGCTCATTCATCCTCATTCACTGACCTTCACAGCTTACCCGAGCAATTCCTGAATCCGCTCAATCTGTTCTTCGACACTCTTCTTGCTTGTCCCACCCAGGACGGTCCGCTTCTCCACACTGCTCTCGTAGTTGAAAGCTTGCATGACGTCGTCGCTGAAGCGCGCGTCCACTCCTTGAAGTTGCTGTAGACTCAATTTGTCCATCGGGATGCCCTCCTTCTCCGCGAGTGCCACAACTCGTCCAGAGATATGGTGTGTCTCGCGGAAGGGAACGCCCTTGCGTACGAGATAGTCTGCCAGGTCAGTTGCAAGCATGTCTGGTGTGAGGGCGGCCTTCATCTTTTCGGGGAAGATCGTCAGAGTGGACAGGACACCAGTGGCTATTTGAATGGAGTCTGCGGTGGTCTTGACGCCTTGGAGCATGGGCTCAAAGGATTCCTGCAAGTCTTTGTTGTATGTTGAGGGGAGGCCCTTGACGGACATCATCAGCCCGGCCATGTATCCAAACACTCGTCCACTCTTTCCACGCAGGAGCTCAAGTGAGTCCGGGTTCTTCTTCTGTGGCATGAGAGAACTGCCTGTTGAATATGCGTCTGCGAGTCTCACAAAGCCGAACTCGGCAGTCGAGTAGATGATCAGATCTTCGGCCCAACGGGAGATGTGTTGCATCAACGTAGACGCCCACTGCAGCGTTTCCACCACGAAATCACGGTCCGCCACAGCCGCCATGGAGTTGTTGATTATGCCTTCGAAGCCAAGCTCTTTGGCCATTGCCTCGCGATCGATGCCGAAGGGGTTACCGACTAAGGCACCGGAGCCGAGCGGCGAGCGATTGACTCGCTTGATGACTTCTCGCAGGCGTTCGAGGTCGGAGGTGAAGACGCTGCCGTAGCTGAGCAACCAGTGAGACCAGCGGATAGGTTGAGCGCGTTGAAGATGTGTGTAGCCGGGCATGAGAGCCTGGATCTCGCTGGCAGCCCGGGAGGTCGTCACGCGCAGCAGTACGATCAGGTGCTGCTCGATCTCTTGTAGTTGATCGCGCAGCCAGAGACGCATACCAGTTCCAACCTGGTCGTTCCGACTCCGACCTGTATGGAGTTTACCCGCAATGTGGGTGCCGATTATTTCGCCGAGGCGACGTTCGTTGGCGGTGTGGATGTCCTCGTCCACGCCAGGCTTGATCTCGAATTTGTCGTTCTTCCATTCCAACAGGACTTGGCCGAAGCCTTTTTCGATGGCCTCAAATTCTTGCTGCGTGAGGATTCCGATCTTGGCATTTGCACGCGCGTAGGCTATGCTCCCTTTGATATCCTGGGCATGGATAGCCCGGTCAAAGTAGATGGACTCATTGTAAGACACCATCAGAGGGTCGAGGCCACCAGTGAAACGGCCACCCCAGAGCATGCTGGCCTGCGGCTTAGAACCAGAATCTGCCATAATTTCGACGACCTCAGGGCCAAAATCTCGCAAGATGAACTTCTAAACCTCTTACACACTCGAGAGACAAGTGAACGGAAAGTGAGCTCTGGCGGTAAACTAGGCCTGGGGTGCAGGGGTTCGAAGAAAGCCTTCACTGTTAATTTGTTCTGATTCAACTATTGTGCGGCGTGCGAATACAAATTTTTTCCCTCTCCCTACTCGTTTCTTCATTCATCCAGCCGTTGTTCGCCTACCCCAAACGTCTGGCGCTGGAGAAATTTTACAAGCTTGTTATCTTATCGCGGCCGGATCGTTTCATTGGTTGACCCAGACGTCGCTTCGAAGTTCTCAGAAAAAAGCGCGTGAGTTCAGCTTCGGCAACGCACAGGGATGTGATTGCCTTATACTTCCCAGAAAGCCAGCTAATCGTGGCACAACCAACAGTATGGTTTTGCGAGTCGATTTGAGGAAGAGGGAGTCCTTCAGAACATGGCATCAAACCTGCACGTGCTTCCGTGAAAAGCTAGTCTCAAAGTGGTTTAGGTAGGGCTGAGGAGTTCCAGAGCGGCTTGGATTGAGCTCTTCCTCTCCGCCTTGCTCGACTTCTACAGCTTTGAATATCGAACAAAATTCCTTCGGCTTCAAAAGGGCTGCGTTCTTTGTCCGGCTCGAACATTGGCGTGAGGCTGTCGCAATGGCTCTACCCTTTCAGAATGTTTTCCACCTCAGAACCGTGGCTGAGGCTTCTTCCAAAGCGTGCTATGTCTGTCACAAACCTTCCACCAAAGTTCTGATTACGCCCGACAACAAGGTTGGTGTATTCTTGTAGCCTTTCCATGTCGTACTCTTCCTTTCATTTCTTGTGATCGACCTACCAACCGTGCTGCTCAGGACTTCTTCTACGTCTGTGTGTCCCACCTCAGCGATCGGGGTTTCGCCTCTCCTATTGTAGATGCCGAGGCGGAAGCCGCGAGGAAGAAAAAGGAGCTGATGGACAAAGAGATTGAAAAGATCAAACAGGAGTACGAAGAGAAACAGCGCAAGAAGAAGGCTAAGAAAAAGGCCAAAGACGACGACAAAGGCAAAAAGGACGACGACGACGATAAGGCTGAGAAAGAAAGGGATGACAAGGTGAGTAGCCCATCCGGCACGCCGGGCGGTCCTAGAAGTTGAAAATTTGAAGATCAAAGCTATCCAGACTGGCGCAAACGCCACTGACACACTCGACGACACACCTCGCGTATACGCTCTGCATAGGTAAGTGCATATTTGCGAGCTACTAGCATTCTCTCTACTTACCCATGCAGAAACTTCTACCAGATGCGAATCGACCGTTTACGCAACTTGGAAGTTGCGAAGCGAAATCAACAACGGATCAAGGATCCATCCTTTTTCCCTGCTGTGCCGAAAGGGGATTTTCAATGACACACGTCCAAGATAATGTCTCGTACTCGTTCTGCACTCTCATCCAGTGTGATCTCTCCCCTGGTCTTTGCAGCTGGCTCAAGATGTCTCGAATCAAAGCGCCAACCGTTTGTGCCAAGTGATTCCGTCGACTATGACACTGAGTTCTTCAAGCATTCACTATGAAAAGTTCTACTCAATAGTGCCGACCATTAGAAGCGCCAACATGTCCATCCCACGGCCCTCTGCGGTTCGTGCCCTTGTAAGCGCTAGCGTCAGCTATGGCATACTTTCACAACAGTGGAGATGCTAGGCTTGATCCATGCTCGAGGTTCGAACGGAGAGTGAGCGGCCGCTGCAATCCCGCACCTTCATGGCTTGAAATGACCTGAGATGATGTCAAAGCACCCAGGATTTCCAGCCTTTGCCATACCGACACGTGGTTGATTGGGACCACTGTCTTTCGCATGGTGCATACCGACACGAGCTCGCATCGTGCAGTCTCGTGTTGACCCAAGAGCCTGCCAAAAGCTGAAAAGTCTTTCGCACGAGAATTACCTGCTAGGGTGCAGGACAGCGATCCCGCCTCTGCAGTTGGGCCTCCCGCCCAGAAAGAGACTTTTACCAACCTCGTCCTTTTTAGGCGTCGGCTTGCTTCCATTCCGTATTCGGTCGCAGTTGCACGCGATGCACGCAGGCGCACCGCGGATAATCGGGACCCATTTTCCAATTACGCAGATGTTGAAGCTACAGTACACAGCTTGCAATTTGCGCGACATATGTCCCCATCTGGTTCCACGCCTTCTAGCCAGCCACTCAGCCAGGGAAGGGTCCCAGGTCTAGCCGCCAAGCAAAGTTAGGGTGTTGGAGGATCGGACCCTTGAGGTTGCGACCAGGCTTTCCAACAAGGCTGAATCTCGTCTCCAACCACGTTCCTGAACCGGCCCTTCCCGTTCAATTTCAGCTCATCACCTCCACGCTTTCTCTGACCTGAAAAAGTGTCTCAGGGCACACTCGTATGCGTGACTCAATTCTGGCCAATATCTGCCTCAGATAAGCGAGTATTGGCACGTGGGCGATCTTGACGGAGCGATGCCGAGCACCGCTGATCGGAGTTCCGGCGGTCGTCAAGTCATCAAATTTCAAGAGGAGAACTCGCAGAGTAGCAGGTTGTTCAGAGCCACGACGAAAGGAATTGAATACTATTGGGTTTCGGAGCTGCCGATGCCTTCGAGTCAGCAGAACCACATTTCAAGTCCGCTAGAGGGCCTGACATTCGAAGGTATGCTGAAAGCATGAAACATGCCAAGCGATCAGATTGGGGTAAGACGGTCAGACTGCACCAGCACCGTAGACCCTGCGGGCCGCTAAGTGTCAAGAGCGAACCGGCTTCAGCATGTCAGCATTGCAGGATTCCGGCATCCCTTTGTGGATTAATCATTCACTAACAAACGATCACCACCAAGGATTGGTTTTTGCGGAGGTGATTTTTGATTGTAGGTACGAGTACTGTCCGGAGTACGAGTACGGATGCCGCTGCTGATCAGTCGGGTGCGATTTCACGACGATCAATGTAGGGCGATTCCCGCTCCACCATCTAAGCGACAAGGCGCCTTGTAAGGCTGAAACTTCGGGGCCGTTCGTCTCGGACAGCCTTACGAGAAGGCTGACCACACTTTCGTACCCCATATCTCGACTCAAGCGATCACAAGACGGCTTAGGAAAACTAGTTGGAGACATACCCGTCTGTCTCAACGCCTGAGCCGAAGCAATTGAACGCATTTCCGGAATTCCTCAGCACCTCAGAATGGAGCTTGCATCCGCAAATTCAAGTGGTCGAAGGAGTGTGTGCCCATGCACTCCGTACGAACAAGTCCGATTACTTCGGACGCCGTGGAGGCGAACTGTTCGTTGACGAGGCAAGCTTTCCGCGTGATGCTTCCAAGCTTGCCAAGTTCTTCAATGCGTATGCCCTAAGTCCGAAATTCCCACACTGCCAGATCGACTGTCAAAGATGAGGGGTGCCGTCAGAGGCATCTAACGCACTGACCAGATGTACGAGGTCTGGCTGGGCCCTCGCAGTCTCCAACCACTGTTTTGCAGAACAGCGGGGGTCAGATTTGTCGAAGACGGACCGGGAAAGTGTCGAGTAGTCGGCTTACGGCCTTGTCTGATTTCCACCCACACTAGCCACCAACTGGCGCTCGAGATGCCCTACGCGCGCGTCTCAAAGTGGCAAAAGTAACTTAGCTGTTGCGGGACGAAGGATCGATGGCATACAGCAGCTCTGCAACCACTTGGAATCCATGGAACCTTGGACGATAGGGAATAATCATGCCGGCCTTCGATGCGCACTCGGAGTGTCCCACGACTATCAACTGCGAATCCTTCAGCCCAGCGGAAGCAGAAGGAAGAACCGAGGCTTGAATCCCACAGGCTGAAGGGAGATTCTGCCCCAACATCGTCATCACGCTGTGACTAATGCTGCAGCGCGCCCTGTGTGCGCCATGGTAACGATTCGTCTCCCCTCAACCTCAGGTAAAGCTTCCAGAAGGCGCCATAACGCTAAGAGACCTTCTAGCGCCCGCCCGTTTTCGCACCTTCACCGAACCTATTGGCGAAGAAAACAGTCTCCCCGACATCGACCTCCCAAAGGGGCAGCTGCTAGAAATCTCCGGGACGCCTTCGCTCTGTCAAGACCCTCTTTCGGGGATCAGCACGATGTTTTCGGGCTTCAACGGGACCATGGCTTTCCCCGGAGGTTCCAGTCATTCGTGGAATCCGCGCCTGGAAGATGAGAACTGTGGCAGGCTGCACCGGGAAGAACTTTGTTCTTCGTGTGTGGGTGGCTCTCTGGAATTGCATCGCTTGCAGCAAAATCTGGACAAGCTCGCTTCGGTGAGGGAAGAAGCATTGCTCGACCAGGGCAGACATACCTGATTCATGGGACCACCATGCATACATGCAGCCTTGTCACTCATTGCACGACGGGAGCCAATGAGTCCTTGTGCCTCGGTTGGATGTGTGTCAAGTCTTGGAATTTGTCATCGGCCATGCGGCCTTGCTTCATTGCTTCAACCAGGCTCACCCAGCTGGTTCAACCAAGAGCTCTCGCCTGCGTCAGCATCCAAGTTGTAGCTGTCGGACTGTTACAGATTCCCGCTACTGCCTCCTCTCCTCATCCCAGGCGGGAAACGCACGGCACTGGCAAAGGCTTGTTTCCTACTGGAGTCCGGACCCGTTCCTGACTCTGACTCGCCCTTCTTTCCACGGACACGCACTTCATCAACCTTACCCTTGGCCAATCCGAAACCCGGCGTCACCCAACCACCACAACTACACCGCAACCCCTGCCATGCAAATTTTCCAATATTCGCCCCGCACCACTGTGTCGGACAGGTGAGGCGTCCGTCCAACTCGCCCTGTGACAAGGTCGGCCTCATCCACGACAGTGGATGCAGGAATATGTGTGCGCAGGGGTCCTCTCCCTGACTGGCAGACGGGTCTCGATGCGGGGGCGGCTTGTGCGGAAGGACGAAGGTCGATTTTGCCAGCAGACGGCGGCATTTACGGCATTTGATCTCGAGGTTCGAGGGCGCCGCGGGCGCGGGGGACGGCGACGAGAGGGTTATGTCCGGGTTCGTGATTTCCGTCGGGGAGTCGGTCTCCGGGTTGGAAAGGTCGAGGGCCTCGACCCTGTCGGACAGGCTCTGATCGTCTGTGCGATTGGTGCTGAATGCATCCTCATCCTCGTCCTCTTCGTCCCGGAAGGAAATGTGCTCCATCTCGGGAGCCCGATTACCGCTCAGAGCGTCCATGACTTCTCGGGAGTTCATCCACCGTCTGTAGATCTTGTGGGACTCGAGTTCTTCCTGGGTGGAAGGGCAGTTCATCGCCTCGTACATGCGCAGTTGCTTGATGAAGCCCGAGTTGGGTTCAACTTGGGGTCGGCATTCGCGGACGAGACGCAACGCCGTGTCCACAGTTAGAGGTGTAGGTGGGAGCGAGACCATTTCGGGTGAGACGGAGTCCTGGTTGGAGTTTGACGAGGGTAGTTGAATTGTTGTTGCTTGCCGCGAGTGCCAGAGGAGATATGCTATCACCACTGTTGCGGAGCGGGACACGCCCATTGCACTGTAAGGAGGGTAAGTGTTAGCCATGCACTCATTCATCATAGCTGGAAACCAGTGTCGACGCTCGTCGAAGGACTTCGGTCAACACTCGCAGAGAACAATCATCTGCCGGCTTGCTGGCGAGCTAGCTGTCGGTATCAAGCAACACTCTGTTCTTGCCAAGGGCCGACACTCGATAACACGCCCCTGACGCCAGCATGAGATGTCCAGCCTTTCACGTGACTGGTGATTGCCACGTGATCGGCACAGATGAGAATCGGCCGACATAATAGCTGAAACCGGTAATGCGTTCAGTTCACATGGGTCCAACGCTTTTTCGGGCAGGCGATAGGAATTCCAAAACCAAAAGTGGCGGGACATCTGAGGCAGAAGTGGAATCTCAGCGTGGCGAAATCCAAAAAAGGCCTTGCCCGTTCGGCCAAGACACCCAAAGGGGTAGTTGATCGAACTTCATCAAGGGCCGCGTAGCTTTTCTGGCTTTGCTTCCCAGGCTCGTAAGGCTGTTCGGTTTTGCACAAAAGTACAGCACACCCGGCGTGTCCGATGCAGTTGCGCAGGCAAGTCTCGTCTCACATGTTGTGGATCGAAAGGTCAGGGTATTTGGTGGTCGTGGCAAATGCAGGCATACAAGGGGGCCACGTCCGCTTGAAACAGAGCCAGGCAGGCAGGTATGGTGATCCCCGACAAGACGTGGTATTAGTCAAGAGTCGCCTGAGCGTCCCATGCACTGTGCAGCAGGCCAAAGATGAAAGATGAGAAATAAAAATATGAGTAACCCACCAGTGAACAAGGACCCCGCCAGGTAAAGGGGTGACTCCGGAGCCGATCCCATCCTTGGACGTGGCGTCAGAAGTTGCAGATTGACTGGACCTGGAATACTTCAGGCCTTCATGGATGAAGGCATTGGTTCGCGGGAAGAATGACAAGATGTTGGAGTCGTAGACGTCGTCCAGGGGGATGTGTAGATGCTGGAACCCGCGCAGAGCAGCCCAATTATTCGCAAACTTCCAGTCTAGGACCGAGACCACGTGAGTGATGTTGGAGCCTTGTAGGATCTTGGGACGGCGGAGAGCTTGAAATCTGGAATCACGTCAAGACCATTCGTTCCTTCTTCTTCTTCTTCTTCTTCTTCTTCTTCTTCAGCTTGCATTGATCTGGTAAGGAGTGTGAAGGCTGGACACATGCTCTTCTCACTTTTCTCCCCAGCGGCAGCAGAGATGTTGGAAAGCAGGGATAGTAACATACCCGTCGATGTAAAGATCATAGCCCGGCACCTTGCTCGGTAAAGTTGGGACGTCCATGTCGACTTCGGAATTCTGTGTCCTGTCCGTCGGTGTTTTAGAGGCCGTTGCTCCAGCGCAATCACCGTAGGACTCTGCGGGGCTAAGGTCGATCCAGAGAAAGATGGCACCCGCCGAGACCGAGGCCAGCCACCCAGATGCAGAGAGCACAGGCGGTGAAGGGAGGCGTGCCGACGTGTGGAATTGGTTGCCCCTTCCGGAGAATGGGTGATGAATCGACCTGAGACTCTGTTTCGCAGCGGTACCACAAAAGAGAGATTTTCACGTCCCTTGTTGCGTCGACCCGGGACTCAATTTCTTCGATCAAATCAAGGACTGTGACCCAGGGACGAGATTGGTCGATGACTCGAAAGCATGGTGGCCTTGCGGCAAGGAAAATCTGGCGAGCCTCGGTTAACGCCAAGGCCGTGAGGCGCCAGTGGCTGGTGATGCGTGGCGCCGTGGCAACAATTCCGCGCCAGGTACGAGCACGGAGTACGTCCGGAGTTAACGTCATGGGCCACAAAATTATGCTTAAATGCATTTTTAGCCGGTAGGGCAGGAGGGCAGGAGGGGGGAGGGGAGGGGTACTCAGCACAAGCCGAGGTTCCGATTGTCATTGGTGAATGGTCGCTTCGATCGCAAGATACGATACGAAGTGCTGCAGGTATGAACTTACTCGTAGGTACTGCACCCGGTACGGAGTACAAGTCCACTCAGTGTGCTCTCGCTGGATCCAATTCGGACAGTGAACAGAGGAAAGGAGCGGAGGTAACGAGTAAAAGTTCGGCCAGTGCTGAAACCACCCGCCTGCTCCCAGTTTCATCCCACCTTGGATACTCGTATCCTACTTTGCCCCGGCCGCGATTGGCGTCCCTTTCCACAAAAAAGGTCGCAAGCGAAAGACGTAGGGAGCTTCCAGAAAATGCTAGGGGTTCTGAGACTGTCGGTCTGGGATTCTGGTAGCTCGGAGGTCGTGGTGGGGTATGCTAGGTATGTACCTCCCCACGTCAGGAGGATCAATTCCACAGACCACCCCCGGTTATTGCGTAGCAATCGGTACCCAGGAGACCATCGCATGCTGCTCCATGACCGACCTGATCTTGGATACCTACTCGTACGTACTCGTACGTGTAAACCTGTTCGACCCACCACACAGCAACCATTTCAGCGGTCTACGACCCGCTTTGCAATCCATTCTCCCTTGGCGCAAGGTGACTTCTCATATGGATCAACCGGACGTTTGCCCTTGTCTGGAACTCTTGCTCCGACGCCAGGCTCCATCTCGACACCTTTGGCAACTTGAGTCGCAAATCTGGGGCCTGGAAACCTCATCCACAAGCCGATTACCTCTTAAAGCCACTTGCTGGAGAATTTGGTCAACATCACCATAATCCAGCGAATCAACCAACTGGTTGTCAGCCTTGTCGGATGTAGAGGCAGAGCACTACTGCTCCATCGTTTGCTAAAGTATGCCGCTTTTGGTGCTAGAAATATGCTCCACAGTCCCGAGAACAGGTTGGATCGTTGGGCGATAACGACAACGAGACCCCGGCTCGATCGGACCAAGCAGGAGCGGCGCCTTGACCTCCTGAATCGAAGCGTCCACGCCATCCACCATCTCCGAACAACAAGGTAGCAGTCGACTCTTGGACCGGAAATCCTCAAGCGACCAGGCAAAGGCAGGCGCACAAATTAGTCATCTCGGAAGTGTGTTGAGCCGAGCCCCCTTGATGAAGATGCACTGAGGCGCTGTGTACACAGTACATAGCCCCTCTGAAGGAAGGAAGCGCGCATGCAGCAAATAACAGCTCGAGGGTCAAGCGAGGTCCGGAGTACGCAAGGTCCCCATTTCGGACGACAGAAAAGTATCCAGCAGAATTTGACTAATCAAATCCCTTCGACCACCCACTAGCCACAGAAGGCGGCAGTGTGGCCCTGCAAGGCGTTCCGATCGACCTTATAGGGCAGAGCAAGGGAGAGAGGTAGGGCCGTGATTTCGTGCCAATCATTGAACATCACATGCCGCACAGCAGTTGTCCCCATGGCGGTCATTAGACGTTCGTGACCGGGCAAAATCATCCGGCGACGCTCGATGAACTACTGGATATGAGAATGAATCGGTTATCTGTCGCGGAGGCAAGGGAGTCTCGGCACCCCATCATTAGAAGAAGGTTCGAATTGACGAGTCATGGGATACGAAATCCGGGATATCCTTCTCCAGACACCCTCGTGTCTGGGACTCCCGTACTTCTTCGAGGTGCTTATTGCCAACACATCAGGAAGAGAGGGCCAGTGATTGGGGACTCTAGCTTCCGTTGATTTGTGGTTCCAGAGCTTTCCCAGGCCCCTTGTCAGCGCTGCCTCAGCCTATGACGTGCAAGTACATACGAAGAGGCGTCCAGGAGCGTTTACGAGTACAGAATCAAGTGGAGCTAAACTATCTACGGTGAATGCTCTACAATGGGCATGCACGAGCATGCAGCAAACGGCCCGGCGACCTGTGCCGTGATATGGCACTTGGGTTTTCGCGACGGCCTGACCTTGACGAGAGGAGCATACAAAGCATGTTCTGGGGGATGACCCGGCCTGGCGCTGGAAAAGAAATGTCAGAAAGTGTGTCTCCGGAAAGGCATCCACTTCCAATAGAACCTTCACCTTTTCCAGGCGTGGTCATAAGGCTCAGCTTGGGCGAATCTAGAGCAGCGGGACGGCTGGCGACATGACCAATACTGGGTAAAATTGGTTGGCAGGTTCTATTTCGGTTGTGGTAAGATTGATGCCGTGTTCGCCAACTTGACAATTGCTCGTGTCATGGTCTTCCAATCAGTCACTGCCTGCGCCGCGCTGGCTGCGAATCATTGTACGCGTATCAGCTTGCCTCACACCATGTCGGTGGCCGGCTGGGTGTGGTTTCATAGACTCATCAGGGTAGGTCCCGCGAAGGCGCTCAGCCATTCGTCAAGATGTGTGGGACGGAGTATGGCGGGGCAGCCGAGCAGCTTTGCAGGGGTCCCTTCCTTGCTCGTCTGAGTGATGATGGCAGCCGGCTCATGGCCTGTCGCCTCCACGCCTTGTACACGGTAGGTTCGCCCTACCGACCCTGAGAAGCGCCAGGGTCAGCTCACGCCGGCTTGCACCATCAGCCACTATTACCATTCCTCTGCGCTACTATACCCTCCCAAGACATCTGCCTGCACGTCTCTCTGGGCTTATCGCTGCGGGTGGATTCGGCCAGCCGAGTGTACCCCGTAAGGCGCATCATGCGCACCGGCCATGACAAGAGGGTACGAGGTACGGGTGAAGAGAAGGAAAGTCGCTGACCGGAGTGAACCTTGCTGCAGCCTGGGCCGCCACCTCAGTGTCCGGGCGTCCGAGGAACGGGCGAACTTGTGCCCTGTAATTACGGAAAGGCCAGGGAGCGAAGGAAGAGTAGGCAAGCCATCGACCCCGAGGTTCCATCGGTAGAACAGTAGAGCATTGAACACAGGCCACCCAGTCTAGCCCAGCAAGGCCCAGGTGTGACCCGCCCTCGGAACGGATGCAGCCTTTACTCTGTTTTGCGCTAGAAGCCACGCCGATCTGGCTGCGTGCCGTAGGGCTGAAGCTCGCCCGAATCGCCTGACGAACGTGAACCTGAACCTGAACCTGCGCCTGCGCCCGCGCGTGGTGCCGCTATGCCTCTCGAGTTTAGGCCTTGCCGTTTGGGTTCTGGGCACTCGTACTGGGTACCCCTCGAACAGCCCTGCTGCGGGCGAGTCAACCGTCTGCGCTCCACCCGACGCGCTATTCAGCTGTCCACCGTCTTCGGGCTTTGGCAGTCAGGAGCTGGCCTGGTGCGCCTCCCCTGCCTGTACCCTTGCCGCACACAAGCAGACGCAATCGCATGGCGTTGCGACTTGCATGACTGACTTCAGACAAGAACCGCAGAGCTTCGAGGGTTGGAGCGTGCCATTTTGCCATCACACTGCCCATACTGACTATTCGCAGTGGTCCATTCTTGCTTCCTGCACCTCCCACCCCCGTCCTTCACCTCGTACTCCTTTCGTACGCTACGCTTGCACCGGTCGCTGCAGTCGATCCCAAGAACAGACACCCTTCCTGCTCGCTTAGACCACCAGCGACTACTGCTCGACGGTCCAGTCACATCCCGCGATCGAATCCTGCAGAGAAGTCACCATATGCAAGCTGCCCTCACCTCATACTTCACGCCTCACACCGCATACCTCATTCTGATGCAGCATGTCCATCCCTCCTCCTCCTACTTACTGCTTGCCTGATCGTGGCTCGCCGGCCTGTTCGACACACCCCTCCTGAACCATCCCTCATATCTTGCGAGACCTGCTCTGACTGGTTCTCACATCCTGTTGTGTTGATACTGCCACAACCCGCCTTGAGAGGGAGAGAGACCGACCGCTCTCCGCTCTACATCCTGTCCTTACCGCCAGAAACCGCTGTAACAACCCTGTACCCTTCCGACGCACTATATAGACTGTTACATTACTTTCACCATAGAGGGCGTCCCGACCCTTTGTACCACCTACGACCCGCAAGCCCGATTGGGAGAATTGGCCTTTGGCTGCTCCCAACATTCCGCATACAAACTGCAACAGACGGGAGTCCAGGCACATGTGCGTCGGCTAAGCTACGTGGATAGAAAAGGCGAACAAAGCACATCCGATACGGGGTGACCACGAGGAGTTACATGTCCTTGCCACATTCAAATCGCCCTGACCAGACGACTGTTAACTGCGGCGCAACCACGCGTCTGAGCAATTGCCTCTCGCCATTGTCCGATGTTGCAGTGGCCCTAAAGTCCCGAGAGTGAAACTATGGATATCCGCAGCACTGGAGCCGCTGGGATGCGGATACCGCTGTCCGCCTACAGAGTCAGACCTGCCTCACCTCGGAGTACTTCTCGGTCCAATTCGCAAACCTCTGAAGATTCTTTTCAACCTCGACAACCAATGGTGATACCTGGCATCCGCTTCGACGACGTCCCTCCGCCACTGCCACCGCCCCCCTTCAATGACGACTTGGCCAACGGTGTAGACCTCGCCTGGAGGTGGGCCAACAACGACCCCTTCGAGGGTCAGCGACAGTTGGCGCCGATCAAGCCAGGCTCAAGTCTTCACGGTAGCTACCTAGGGTCCCGGAGCAACTTTCCACATGGCCGCGACGACGACGACGACGACGAGGATGACATGGACATCGACGACGACGATTCTCCTCGCAGGAGCAGCAATGTGTCGACGGTGAGATCGCCGTCGCAGGCCGAGATCCGCTCCGGCGGTCCAGTACCTGCATTCGTTCGAAAGGCGCCGTCCCCAAATCTGGCAAATCAGAGGTGAGTCAGCCGTGGCACGCTTTGCGCAATTGCTTCTGTTTTTTCCCTGCGCATTATTCCGTGGTCTGGCGACCGGTGACAATACGGCCTCGTGGTATCGTATTGAACGACCGCCCCGAGCTCCGGTGACGTGGGTTTGTGGGATTTCGGCGTATTGTACCGTGGGGGCCAACTTGCCGCCCCGTGGTCGTTCGCCGCAAGTGGCAATAGACGAAAGGGGATAGAAACGCTGATGAGTTCTTTCTATTTTAGATTACAGGGAGAAGTGCCCTTGGCACAGCGAAATTTCGACCGCTCCGCGCAGGCATACGACCAGCGATTGTTGTCCAAGATTGGGAAATCCAATTCGCCACCTCAACATCAACGTTCAGGCTCAACGGAATGCCCGTCTTATGGCCGAAAACTTTCGCTGCAAACGAAGGAATCAAAAGGCCAGTTGCTGTCAGCCAATGAGCTGCCGTCGGCAGTCTTTGATCCGGTGTCCAAATGGATCACAAGTCCGGTCTCAGCAGGCCTCTCCCCGGGCTCGCGACCAGGTTGGCGGGACTACAATATGGGCCATCGGAGTCCCTCCATCGACAGCACGGCGAACTCGCTCGTGCTGGACCCAGAATTGTTCCTCCAGCCTCGGGCGGGTGGTTTGCCTCCCAAAAGCGGTGCCGCGCCGGGCAGCACTGATGAAGTGGCCAGCCTGGGAGGCCGCTCGTATCGGGGTAGCTACGATCAAGGATTCTTTGCTGAGGCAGAATCCGACATTGCAGGCGATGATGGAAGCGCGTTCCGCAATCTAAATCTCAGCGACTCGCAGGAGCACCAGGTGGGTCGGCGATCTTCTAAGCAGGGCATGAAGCGTCGGGCAGGGTCACCCCCATCCGATGTGGCTCGGGACGACAAGTCTCCGTCACGTGGCAACGCATCAGCAGAAGCGTTCCACCACAAGGTCCCTACGACCGCGTCGGCACGCTCGCCGGGCTCGAGATATTATCAACCCAAGCATGGATCTGTCTCGTCCACCGCGTCGAGCGTCAGGCACAACTCATATGCATCGTCTGTTGCGCTTTCGATTGCCGGCAGTAGCATGACCAGCATCTCTTCCTTCGAGCGACAGTCACCGCTAGACCCTGCCTCGCAGCCTGCATACATAACCTCGGCCCAGCCTATCTCGAGTCCTGCCACGTCAGTTGTGCCTTCCAGGCCACAGCCTACTCAGTCTCCCTTCGATACCAAATCTGCGATCCGCAAACTATCTACACACATCGCAATGACCGACTCCAGGCTCCCGCCGGCTACGCGCGTGGGCAATTACTTCATCTGCGACTGCTGCCCCAAGAAGCCGAAAAAGTTCGACACCGAAGACGATTTGAGGTAGGTCGACCCGGAGACGCTCGCTAACCGCCCCACCCTGTTCTTCTCGCTTTCCTCTTGACTTATTACGCCGCACTCGCCAATCTCCCGCTGACTGCTTTTCTATCAGAGCCCACCAAATGGAGAAGCAGTATACCTGCCAGTACTGTAACAACCGCTTCAAGAACAAAAATGAGGCCGAGCGCCATCAGAACTCGCTTCATCTACGACGTCACTCCTGGTCCTGTGCGGCCATCTCGAGCTATCAGGCAGCTTTTCATCCGGCCTCCTCACCGCCTGGCCCAGCTGGTCCTCCAGCCGACGTGTGCGGCTACTGCGGAGAGGAGTTTCCAAATCTACCGCAACCCGACTGGGATCGCCGGATTGACCACCTCACCAACGTCCACAAGTTTGGTGAGTGCAACCAGGCAAAGAAATTTTTCCGCGCCGATCACTTTCGACAACACCTCAAACACAGCCACGCTGGACAGAGTGGGAAGTGGACCAATGTGTTGGAAAGTGTGTGCTTGCGCGAGGAAGCCCCCCAGGATCTGGCCGGGATATCACCAACTGGGAGTGACTCGAGCCCAGGACGAGGACCCAGCAGCCTCTCAGAACGACCCATGGGTGGTGCCACGATCAGCGAAGCCCAGGACGAGACATGAGCGGCGATTCTTTTCATCGGGATCCCGCTCCCATGACCCCTCCATGCTCCATGGATGTAGGGGCATTGAGGGTTACAACTCATATCTACGGCCGGCGGGAGGACCCGAGGTGCAGGGTAGCATGCTAACCAGCTCGAGAATTGTCTGGCGGCCTGTCAACCCCGCCCTCTCTTCTTGGAGTTTCCTCTCTGGAGTGCCAAAGGCCGCCTATCACTAGTCTTGCAGATGTGTGCAGAGGATCGAGCCTGCCGATCCCAGCATTTCCGTTTGCTTGCCTGGCTAGCCGCCATGGAAATGGTCGAATGCCAGTTGGTCGCTCTTCTGGCTGGTCGACTTCGTACCGTGTCATGCAGAGACTTTCGAATTGGCCCTGTGTGCGCTCCACGCCAACAACGGTCCTATGCACATCAAGGTTACGCTTCAGGCCTCGTCCGGTCCTGGTCCATGACGCAGGAGGGCCTCGAAGTTTCTTGGACTGTGGTTAAAGAGGGGAAAGACAGGCAGCCCAGTGATACCCGTTTTTGACGTCAGATTTCTCAATCAATTCCATATCAACGACGATATCTGGTGTGAGCATGTCACTATTCGTTGCGTCCTGCTTTCTTGTGTCCCACACCCACCTACAATTTGTCATGCCAAAGAGGAGTACAAAGGGCCGGCCTCGGTACAGAAATCACCGACACAGTGGGTGAGAAGGCACTACCTATGTCCGCAATTACGCCTTGTTACGATGCGTCATGCCAGGATAGAGGCTCCTTGTTGTTATCAAGCGTATTCTAGGTGTATGGAGATGCGGTTGGGAACGTACCCATGTCTCCAGTTACACTTCTACGCAGTTGGGAAGGTCCTCACCCCCGATTTTGTGCCCAATGAACACCCCGGGTCATGCTCTCTAGCCCATACGGGATATTCACGGGCAAGGAAAGCTTCATGCCAGGCCCTGGCAGAGCCTCGGACCGTCTGTGGATACAGTCCTGTCCTGGCCGCTGGTCTTGACAAGACTAGGTTGTCACCCGTCCACAAGGGTTAATAGGGAGTGGGGTGGAGGTAGGCGTCTGGGCCTGTTGAATTGTACAGATGCGTCCTCGCATGCTCGGCCGAGCGGTATCAGCAAGTTGACGATTCGAGGACCAGCCAGACCGAGTCACCAGCCTGCAATGAACCTATTGCATCACGCCACGCCCCTAAAGAACGAGCGAACCACAGTCTGCTGGTCCGACGCAACTCGCTATCATCCATGATGACCGACGAGGTTGCCCATTGGCTGTCGCTCTGAACTGCGTTTCCTGACCTACTGACCAAACCCAGGAGGGCACAGAGCACGAAAACTAACAAGCCACAACGACAAAAACTTCCTGCTGACGACATGGCCTCGTTGACCCCTCATCCGCTCGTTAGTGCTTACCTCCCATCTCATCAGGGGGGCCCTCTGAAACTCGCACCGTCCGAAGGGTGATTCGACTTGCTCTGAGATCGATCAACAAACGGCCTAGACACGGATCGGAAAATGACCAGCATAACATTAGTTTAGAAGCGCGGTGCTGTTCAGGGCAACTTTCCAGGGCAAACTGGACCACCGGGGGATTGCTGGGAGACGGGCAAGGATTTTCCCTTTAGGGACGGCCCTGGTTAGTTTGGAGCGCCTCACCTCAGTGCCAAGGGTCAATCCACGATATCTGGCTGCGAAGGGCCGCACACCACATCAGTCCCTTGGTTTTCGTCAGCAACTGATTTGTCCCGACAGCGCCGACAGCTAGCGCTTTCGGCAGGGCCATCCGACCATTTCCATGCGCTGGGAACCCCAAATCCGAGGGCAGGGTTCACCAGATGTCAATGGGCCGATCCATACCCAGCCACAGACGTTGCAAGTCTTGCCGCCCTTTCCCTATTCGAGCAAAAAATGCCAATCCCTTGCCAATAGCGGTGGAATCGACCCGGCCGCCGCGACGCAACAGCGCATTCCAGAAAGAAGAATTCCCTGGCGTTGGGTCTGCAGTCTGCAATGTAACTCTGTGGAGCGAAGCCATCAGGGGCTCTCGCTGATGAAAGAGAAGCGGTGTCAAGATGCAATACCACGACGGCAGCAAGCTTGCCTGGGTCGAGAGAGAGGTACTACAGTCATGCAAGGCTAGCAAATAACACCACTCTGGTCCTGGGCCAAGACACTTTACGTTTCTCTCCCACAACCATTTGCGAGGACGCTTGACTCGACGAAGACTTTGGTAACCAGATATTGACCACGACCTTACCATTCACATTGTCGCAAAACTGTCCGAGCCAGCACTACTGCCATGTGTCTATTTTCCATTCTGTCATCTTGCAGCTGCTTTCTCTTCATCATTGCCTGTTTGCGATCTAGTCTCAAACTCCTCTGACGTTTGTAGGCGCACACAACGGCTTCCACAGTAGAGTTTTGGTCGGGAAAGATGAGTAATGATAGGAGAATCAACGGCCGAACCCCTGGAGCATATGGAGACGGTCCCCACAACAATGCCGTGCCTGACCAGGCCGCTTCCGTTTTGCGTCGAGTCGACAACAGTCCAGATCTTCGTCTCTTTCCTGTGTCGTCCTCTTTGCCCTCCACCGCTTGTTGCACGCTGCGTTGATGCTATACTGATCTAGGGCCAATGTGGCATATTGTCCGGCGTAGACAGGGCAGAGCCGGCACCAACCTCGCCAGACGTGCCGATCGACCGCCCCTCGACTCATTCAGGTCCGTCCAGCCGGAGTGGGCTCGTATAGAGGTCCAATCCGTCGTTCCCATCTCGTCATTGGACTTCCAAAAAGATGCTCGAGGAGGCAGAGAGAAGCAGGAAGAGCATCGAGGGATTGACTGGTCTCGAAGCCAGACTTGGGAAGGCGCGCGGGCGAGGAGGGCCTACCTCGGCTGCTTGACGTGTTGTCAGGTCCTTTTCCGCGTGTCGTACTATTCGATTCCTTGGTGCTCTTGACTCGATTTCCCGCCACGATGGAAAGAGACGCAGACGATGACCGTTCAGTCTCTGCTGCATTAGAGGTCAATCTGACTCAATTATGAGTAATCGATGCTCAAGGAGGTGCCCGATGGAGCATGCGGCTCAGGGTGCACCGCACTGTTGTTGCAGAGCTGCAATCCAAGTCGATTCCTTGCCTCCCAAGCGTCACGAACCTTGACACCCGGAAGAGAGGGCAATTCAAGTCACGGTAGCATCACAATCACTCCCCCGCCCTGCGACATTGCTCAACGCCTTCCGAGGAAGCTCAACCCGCACGCCGGCCACCGCAGACACGCCGCTGCCTTCTCGTTGCTTAGCTTGGATACTGTGATACTGTACCTCGGGGACTGGCCACCAGAGGGAGCGAGGCAAAAGAAAAATCCGGTCCGGACTGACAAAACTGATTATCACGTTGCAGCAAATTCTGGTTCGCCACAAGGGCGGTTTCTGTTCCTCGGGTCTCATGAGGCTCAACGGACTTGAGCTTCTTTCGGGGGAGCCTTTCGGACCAGGTGCAGGGGGGAGGCCGTCCGTTCCAGATTCTGCCGAAGGCGAAATTTTCTACATACATTCCGACATGGCGCAGAAGGCAAAAGGCAAGCTCGTGCACACTCCGCGGAACATTACGCAGAAGGCGAAAACACTCCGTCCCTGACAGGCCAGTAATCAACCCATCAGCGTGCTTGGCAGAGCGGCCCAACACGACATTTGCGTTGTATTGTGGTACGTATCGCTGGTGGTACAAAAGTTCCAGACAATGTAGTAACCCCAATACGACATCTGGGTCGTATCGTGGCGTGTATGGCTGTTCGGTACAAAAGTTCCACAACGATGTATTAGTTAGTATGTTGAACGGGCGAGCGAGTCAGTCCAGCGTAACCCCGGGCGAGCCACGAGATCGAGTAAGGATATACCCCGTCGAAACAGTACAGTACAGTACAGTACAGTACAGTACAGTACAGTACAGTGCAGTACAGTACAGTGCAGTGCAGTCAGTACTGTGCGCGTGCATGTGATGGCATGGCATGGCATTGCATGACGGTCGAGACTAGTCTCTCTGTGTCCAGTACGATACAGTCAGTAGTGATGGCAACGTCAAATGACTCCTGCCAGGTAGCAGTGTAGCGAGAGCGGGGATGGATGCGGATACAGCCTCATTCGGAATCATACACATTCTCAAAGGGACGATCCGTGTTTGGAGGAAGGAAGGCAGGCCAGCGGTGGCGTGGCCATGTACGAGTATGTGTCGAGCAAGATAAGAGTGGAGTCGTACGTGTGCGTGTGCGTGTACATGTCATGTATGTGGGTGCGTGGGTGCGTGCACAGAGAGTGCATGATGCGTGATGTGGATGGATGGGTGATGCGTGTACGACTACATGCTCTGAGGAACGATGCTGGGGGGCACGAAGCATGAGGCAACCACTATCTATCCTGCTCACCAGCGACGAGTAGGTGCCTCATTAGAGATAGTACCAGTACCAGTACGTGTATGGGTATGTGGTACTTAACTAGAGATAGCACCAGTGTGTGTATGTATATGTGCATGTGCATGTGTATGTGTAGGGGCTACGATATCCTATGAGTATGAGTATGAGAATGACCGTGGCACCGCCCGGGCTCATTGTCCGAACTAATGCCAGATACTCAGTTACGCCGCCTCCTTGCTGTGCGACTGATTACTGGACTGTACACTGTATACTGTCCTCCGGTCGGAGGACGCTGCTGGGTGACTGCACACTGAAAACCTGCTTACCTGTGTACGTGGTCCTTACGTGAGCCGACTTCGTTTTTTTCTTCCCTCCCGCGTGCTGTCTGGCCGGCAGGAAACAGGGGCTGCCGGGATTGCCTGGTCCAAAGCTCGGGATGGAAATAGAAGTAAGTGGCATTGTGTGTATGTGGCGATGGAAGTGCCGTGGAGGTGTGACGCGCTTTGAGAGGGCGATGACAAGGACGAGGACGAGGGCGAGAGAGGAGGATGGTTGACAGACTGACTGACTGGTAGGTAAATCAATCGACTTACTCGTAACCTCTCATGCGAGCCTTGGGGTAAGCTATTATGATTTGGCTCGACGGATAAACACTAAGACGCGGTACACACATACACAGAACAGAACACTACGCAAGGGACGGGCATAATGTTCGTGCCAACCAGCCAGACAGCTTCGGAACCGACATTGACGGGGTCATGAGAAAACAGAATCCACGCCGCGAAAGAATAATAAAATTGAAACAAGCCAGATTGTTACATGCGTGGTGTGTGTTAATTACTCCATATAGTAATCAGTTAGCATGGCATGCTAGTGATATACCGCGGATCTTCTATTCCTTCCACCGTGCTTCAAGCGCTGTCCACGCAAGCGCGCTCGGTCTTCAGAGCAATTATCCCTACTCCGTATCCACGCAGACAACGTGCTGCGTGGCACACTCTCCTGTGGACTACGTACCACTGAAGCTACTCGTCCAGTATTAGGGCTGATCAGGGATTGACCCAGGAGGGACCCTACACCTATGTAGGACATCCACGCAGTACTCGCGTGAGAGTGAGGCGTTTGGCTCCCTTTTTCACGAGCGGAGTAGAGTCGGGTCTTTCCAGGGAGTACGCATACATACTGTGTGATAGTACTGGATCGGCCCTGACTGGATTCAATTGAATTGGATTCGATTACCGTCCGTCCTTCCGCACAGGGTATGTGCTGTACTACTGTGTATGTGTGTGGATGCCCCGAGCTACCTGAAGTTGGATCGCGCTTGTGATGTGCTCTGGTGGGACGTGGGTCGAACGGAAATAGGGAGGATTGGACGGTGTTAGGCCAAAGGGCGGAGGGAGTCCACAATTCCACAATAATTCTCAGAGTATGGAGTGCTCGTGGGATAAGAATATTGCGTACTGAGGCTAGCGGTGGGAGAGGAAGAAACACAAATATGATATCCAAATAGGACGACGAGGTCTTCCTTCGGCAGGGATACACGTTCCACATCCGCATCCTCCACGAATCGGTGATTTACCTGCTAGTCAAGCACACAAGCTCGAAAGGTTGTGGGAAGTCGTGAGACGAGCACGCGATTGTGGCAAGAAGGGACGAGAGACAACAAAAGAATGGAATGGCCCCAAGGCAAAGCAGAAAAGTGATCAACTGAATGTCCGGCAGTAAGCTACTTGCCGATCTTGTCCCACTCAGGAGGGGACCGCTTACATAGCTTGACGGTGCGTCCATGGCCGGATGGGAATGTGCCGGCACCGAGGATGAGGTCGTGGACGATCAAATCCAGTAAGATGAGATGTTTCAAGTCAACCGTCGGGAAGCAAAAAGAGGAAGGAGACCACTTCATCGGCCTCAACACTTTGGTTAGATCGAAAAGGTAGCCTCACCCCCGTTTTTCATCGGGACCACGTTCTGCCTGGTATCACACAGCCGGTGGCAACTTGATCGGGCCACACATATCAATCCACATCAATTGGAATCCCGGACTCCTACGTCCGTTGCACAGGAGTCCTGCGTAAGCAGGTCGCGTTGGACGAACAACTTGGCACTCAACGGCTTAGTCATAAGCACGACGCGAAGGCGGCGGCGGCGAGGCTCCAAAAGACACGAGGAAAAAGGGGGCTGAAAGGATTTGTAATGACAACTCACCTGCCAACAGGCGTCGTATCAGACTTACGCATGTCGGCGAGTCGGAAATTTGGTCAGTCGCGGCTTTTCCCCAGCGGTCTCAGTCTTCTCGCTGTCGCTCGCCCAGGCGAGTATACCGAAACACCATTGCGCCTTGCAGCTCGTAGCAGGCCTTTCTCCGACGTGATTAGGATTCTGTGGCAGTAATCCTTCGAGGGCTCAGGTGGCTCTCATTACTGGGGGCATTACTCATGGCGCCGGCTCCGGCTCCACGAAGTGTTGTCGTCGACTTGCCGTTTTGATATGTCCGAGCTCACCGTGTCCAAAATTTCCCGACCCCCGCGAGAAGGCGGACGCCCTTTGTGAGAGCGATTATTATTGGGATGCAGTGCGCAGATGGTTCCTTCAATTTCCACACTGCCACCACAGGACGCAGTAGTGCCGTATGACTGCAGGCGAACTGGTGGGACTGGTACAGGGTGGGCAGATGCTGCGTTTTTGCACTGCCCCAAGCTAACCGTTTGGACAGGACTGGGCCGAGGGCTCCCATAGCTGCAAGAAGGAGCTGCTAGGGTGCCCTTGGTGCGCAGCACCACCGCGTCCCACAGCCCAAGTTGCTGCGATCAAGGAAGAAGTCTCGTCGGTATACTCAACGATCGTGCGGCAAAGCTGTATCGAGAAAAACGAACCAAAGCGTGGTTTGTCTTGCGTTGTAAGGGATCATCCGGTGCGGCGACAGCTCGCCTTACGATAGGGCTTAGGGCGAAAATTTCGTGCCGACGGGCACAATATGGCGGTTGCTGGCACTTAGCAAGCTTATTGTTAGTGACAAGGCTGCGTAGTAGGGGTCAAAGCATAGGACATATTGGAAGGTACAGTTCTGGATTCTTACAGGGCAAGATCGCGCAACAATGTGACAGTAATAGACTACCGGGCTCTGCCATCTCCAATCACTCTATGGGTTAGCCCGGCAAGCATGAAGGCATGCCAGCTCGTCTTGATCGGCCAAGACCTCTCAGGGGCGACATGGTGGTAGACAAGGTTAATCCTCGCGCGGTGACTTGTGAAGATGTCTAAATTGCGGATTGAAGCGGCCGGTGTTGGTCCGTCCGGGCGGTCCGAGTTCGCGGCCGATCAGCCCTCGCTCTCTGGCAAATGTCGACTGCTAGGCGCATGATGAGCATATTGAGCAGCTGGTCAAATACACTCGCTTGACGTGGCGGGAGGGTGTCGGCATCCACTGATCTTGAAGGTATCAAACGACACCAATGCCGTGGGACAGCGAAATCGAATGTAGATTGGTTCTGAGAATCTCCACGAAATAGGCCCTCTTGCAGTCTATGCTCATATTGCTGCTGAGTATAGTTGCTGAGCCACGGTGTTTGTTGTTGGATTTGGCTTTTGCATACCGCCTTGCAGGGCAAGCAGGGGACAGGCATCGACAGGTCCGGCTAACGTGCGACATATGGCTCTCTGAGACCCTCTCCAAGGGCCGCATGTTGCATCAGCCGAACTGACTGGCGTTGTCCTCAAATCGTCGTCAGGGATGCCCGTACTGTTGCTCCAGCTTCGGATGTAGGATCGGTCCAGCGCATTTCTAGGATGGAGATATGCCTGGCGAGAGCATTTCGAAGTCTTGCAGAAGTCGGCGCCCTAATCCCGCAATACTGGCTTTCTTCAGGACCGGCGGATGTTGCCCCCCCTCAGGTATCGTCAACCGTACCAGATTGAAATAAATCTCACTCGGCGCTCTTGACTGCGTGCAAGCGGAGCGTTGTGTGTGCTCCGCAAGCATGCGTGCACTGTCCAGCCGACGTTGCTGTTCCTGCCGTGGATAGACGCGGACGCGATGGAGTGAAAATGTCTGGCCGCCTCGCAGGGTTCACTGACTGACTGGGTGCGAGCTGCGAGGACCATGCGGTGCTGTAGCAGGCGAGTGCCTGAGCGGGATAAGCTGGATGTCAGAAATAACGAAGCAATCGGCGACGCCGAGGACTGTGGACACTATACAGCAGTGTGATGCAGGGTCCATGAGCGAGATTCTCTTAGAGGACGCCGATGAGCCCACTCTGGAGAGATTGACGATGGAAATTTCTTTCGGTGTCGAGACGTATCCCGCAGCCATGGGGGAAGTTGGTCATATTTCCAACGACAAGTGTTTGCGAACAAACACCAAGCTGGGCGCCTGAACGACTAAAACAGTCACGGACTCGGCGTCGGCGTCGGCGGCTTAGAAGCTCTGGCACGCTGTTTCCATCCGAACGTATTCCATTGGAAGTCACACGGTGAAAGGGAGCGCCGATCTTCATAGTTTCCAGAGCTCAGAACGGTACTACCGCACTGGTAGCGAGTGAAACCAAAGAGAAATGCTTTGCAGTAGGCTACAGGGACGGGACAAATGCACGATTTGGAATTCATGGACCTAGCACCAAGCTCTTGGTTGATGCGAAGTGTCTTAGCGATATCTCCGCGATGTGACAGTACTCGGCAGCAGCACAGTCGGAATGGGACCTTAGATTCCTATCACGTTTCCGATGGTCATTGTATGTGCTGCAAACAGGTGTAGAAAGGTTGACAAAGGTCGGAGTTCGAGGCCCAAACCCTGGCAAGGCGGGCAGCACGTTCGTCCACTGCTGAGCTGCTCTGCTCTACCTGGTGCTGTCGTGGGCGAGGCGAGACTGTCTGCATGCAGCGACGGCGAATAGACCGGGAGCCTACGCAGTACACACGAACCTCGGTGACGCAGACCTTGGGCTCCTGTTCGGGGATGTTATGGAAGGTACGAACGCGACCCTCCACTGCTGCAAAGGGCCTTCTCGTAGAAAGTAACTGTTACTCCGCCGCCCGTCCAACAGCCTGGTGATTGCAAGCTTCTTTGAAGTGGCCGACAAGGCCGAATAAAAGCTTAACCGGTGCTTCCCTGAGGGCGAGACTGCCGTCGGCGAGGTGGTTACTCGCCTCGGCGACTCGCCTGTTGCTCGGCCAGCGGTGGGAGAGCAGGTGGCTTTGTGTAAACGACGCCGGTCACAGCCAGAATGTAGGAAGAGAGGACGGCTATGGAGCTTAATCCTCTACGCACAAAGCTTTGAGAGAAGTTGATGGGGTGCTGAGAAGTAAGTGAGAGCCGAGTGAGCGAGGGGCTGTTTCCCATATTAATTTGATCGTCGGCGTCTTTCTAGCCTGTCGCAAGGTTGAACGCTTTGCCTTGTTCATTTATTTGCAGGAGCGAAGGAGAAATGGTACTTGTGATGCGAAAGCCAGGTTTTGTGATGAAGGAAAATAAAAAAGGTAATTACAGTTCAGTGAGAGGTAGCGACCTCGTGTTCTCGGCGGCGGCAGAAAGTTTCATGTTGTCATCGACAAATCTGATCATTTTCGCCAACTTCGTCCTTCCTTCACACAGACATTGTCATTGCTTCCAGCATCCAATAATCACGATCATCAACGGGACTCAATGACTGTACCGCTGGGAATTGGTTGTCACCGTGCTACATAACTATTGTGTCTGTAACGATCCTTTGATGTTAGACTGATCACCCATATTGCCATGCCAAACATGCAAATTGCTGCGTTCCTCTCGGATCTCAAGTCTCTCAGTATCTGCGTACGTGGGCCGCTACCCGACCACCTTCCGAACAGCGGGCTGATCATTGTGGGTGGTAGTCACACGAAGCCGCACTCGCTCTTGTCAAACCCCCGGCGCCTGCAGAAGCAACAGCAACAGAAGCAACAGCACCGAAGAAGTCAGAGGATCAATCGCCCTCGTCAGGAAGCGATCCGGGACGCGACAAGGACCTGCAACGTGCCAACGAACTGGTGTCACTACACTACGATGTCAAGTTGAATTATCTTGAGACGGGGCCTGATCCAGAACTGGAGCGAGCGGGAAGGGACGTCGACGAGGTTCTGGCCGCATTGAGCAGATCTCGATGACAGAAAGCATGCAAACGTCAACAGTCACTAGAGTGGAACATACGCTATTAATAATGAGCCTACACAGTATGTACGCGGTACTGCACCCAGCAGATCCACAAAGCGATAATGATATGCCTTCCTCCTATCAATTTTCAGCGCTGCTGAGCCTCGTGAACTCCAGACAGAGGAATCTCGATCGCGGCAGGAGCTCTCAAATGCTGCGTGGGCACAGGATCTCTCACTGCCGCCTCATTTGCCACTCCCAGTAGTCGTTTGTTGCATTTGCACCTGAACGCCGCGACTCGAGCTATGGCTGTTGCACGCCTGTCGAAGATGTTCATGTCAGGCCTGTCTCTTTTGAGCTGATTTCGGTGATAACGCCGTAGATACATCGTCCTCGTCAGCCCTCGACACATCCGACACCGGTGGATCTCCTCTGCTTCTGCATGGATTCTGGCAGCCGCGATCTTTTGATCCAGCTGTCTACGGCGGAAGTCTCGTTTGCGCTCGGTTCGGCTCGTATAGCTGTTGAGTAAGTCACTCGGACCATCGACGGGCAAGGGTACACCGCCAGCAACATTTCCACCTGCCTTGAGTTGTGGATGGACAACATTGGCAAGATCGCGCCCAATGATGATAGCCAGGAGACGCCTTCTGAGAAGGAGTTTGCGTGTCTTCCGTACGACCCTCTTCTTCTTGCCAACTTTACCACCCACAGGCAAGCCGGGAAGGTTGAGTGGGAGCGATACAGCCGAAGTTGCTGCACTGATCGCATTGGTGAGCTGGGACGGCTCGACGGGGAGGTTCGCAGGGGCTGGGATTGCCGTCGACAGAGTGTTGAGTGGAGCAGTTCCCGCAGCTGCAGGACTTTGCTCGAGTGCCGATTGTATAGGAGTGGCCGGCACGTTGGCGCTGTTCATAGCCGTTGTCCCAACTGATGCAGCCATGACCGTTCCGCTAGGTCTGTGAATCTTGATTGCTGGGATGGAACGTGCCTGTATAGGTCCAAATCTGCCGAATGAGTCGGCTATGACCTCAACAGCACTCTCGGATTGCGTGAATAGGTGCGTGGCTGGTCTTGTAGTGTTGGAGGTAATTGCCCTTGGTACGGAGGCTTCTTTAGGATCGTCAGCTGCAGTTTCTTGAGCGACACCTGAATCGGAAGGTGGTTTGGGAGGCTGAGATTGCTCGTCTCTCGGTGGTTTTGCCGGCGTTTCGGAGGTCTCGGGTGTATTCGTTGCTTCTTCACTTGACTTCTCTGAGTGATCATGTAAAGCTTCGACAGCTTTTCCCCCAAGATGGTCGTGGGAAACAAAGACTTGTCCTTGCGCAGAGATGTCCGAGCTTCTCGGGGCAGGGATTGACGCCTCGGAAACGTTCAGCCGACCTTTTCCGCGGTTTGCGAGGAACGGCAAGCTAAATTTCGGAATGATTGTCTGGTTCCCACTGGCTTGGTTTGTAGAACCCTCCGATATGGTGTTGCGCCGGCTCGTTCGGCGTGGTTGCGGTTGACCGCCTGGGGTGCCACTTGCCTCACCTCTTTCCCCAGTTTGGGGAGCGGACATTTGGGTGTCAAGCTCAATAGGGCCTGCGGCTTCGATGGTGGCAACAATTGGAAGCTTTGTACCTTCCGGGATGATGATGGAGATCGACCGAGCAGAAGCCTTTACCTTGATATGCGATGGCTTCGAATTGAAGCTGGGAAGTGATGTCCTTGGAGAAAGGGGAGGAGTTGGCGAGCCTGCAGAAGGCTTGCTTCTGATCGCTTGTTCGATGAGCTGTATCTCCTCCTCTCGAAGCCCTTGCCGAGATACAACCCTGTCAGGGCGATAATTAGAGGATGTTCGTTTCTGCGACTCAACGGCAGCCAAGTAACGCTCGCGGAGGAATGGTGCCGGGTTAGTGAGCGTTCGCTCGAAAGGGACTGTAGGGACTCGGCTGAGGCGGTCTTTCTAATCATATCAGCCAGAGGTGTGACAGAAGCCGAATCTACTTACTCTTTCAAAGCGATTAACGAGCGCTTCAACTGACGGCTTCTTGGCTCCCAAGTGAGCGGCTGAACCCAATACAGGTGTCGGAGCTGTGCTGACAACAGGCTCGAGACTCTTCAGTAGGTTATTCTTCCGAGATTCAATGGTCAGTCTGTGTGAATCCCAAGCCTGTTAGACATAAGCGACGCTCTCCACCGTCCGAGGGTAGACCTGCCGGCCCTTTTCCACCTTGCGGAGGCTGGATTGGTTCAAGGTCAACAAGAGGAGCCAGACTCGGAGAACTCAGAGAGTGCTCGCAGGCAGGGTGTTCGGGCCAGGGCCACCCCAGGCCGGTGGAATGAGGAGAATAACGTCTATTTGAGCGACCACATGGACATGACGTGCTCATTACTCATGTTGAATGATCGTGAGGAGGAAAGCATAGCGGAAGCATACTGGCATAGTAGAGATACAACCCTGGCAGCCGACTTGAATAGAGCATGATGAAAGAGTGCGATTGATACGACCGGCCGAGCCAAGGGTCGCTCTTGCACGAATCTGAGGAAGCTTGTAGAAACGGGAGATACTCATTACGAGTAGATTGGCGCCACACCGTTCCTGCCAAGTTTGTATCGCTGATTCAATCAATGACGACCATGACACTCTTACCAGATCAGTATTGACGTCGTGCCGAAGCGCAATTCTAGTCGAGAGGAGCACGAGGCTGACGAGGCTGAAATACATAGAAGCGAGCTCGCTCAACCTTCCTCTGCAAAGTCACT
Organism: Phialophora verrucosa; assembly: GCA_002099365.1. Lineage (NCBI taxonomy): Eukaryota > Fungi > Ascomycota > Eurotiomycetes > Chaetothyriales > Herpotrichiellaceae > Phialophora > Phialophora verrucosa. The sequence goes on along the minus strand of MSED01000015.1, from coordinate 877,508 downwards.
CAAAGTCCTGTTGCGGAGAGCGTCAACTTTCGAGGTTTGCAGTTGCCGACTGCGATTCCGAGGCAGAGCTCTACTTCCCCTTGCTGCAGCTCGACAACATCATGGCCACCGCTGTGGATCAAAAGCTGCTTCGGCAGACCAAATTCCCGCCCGAGTTCAATCAGAAGGTCGACATGAAGAAGGTCAACATTGAGGTCATGAAAACGTGAGATTAGCAACACCGGAAACTATGAATGTCGCGTCGCTAACGTGCTTGAAACCAGATGGATTGCAGGCAAGATCTCCGAAATACTAGGTTCTGAGGATGACGTGGTGATCGAGCTATGTTTCAATCTGCTCGAGGGTTCGCGCTTCGTACGCCAGCATCAATACCTCTCACATGAGCACAGCTGACCAGGGACTAGCCCGACATCAAAGCACTTCAGATCTCGCTCACCGGGTTTCTTGATAGGGACACCCCTAAATTTTGCAAAGAGCTGTGGAACCTGTGTTTAAGCGCTCAATCAAACCCGCAGGGTGTCCCGAAAGAACTTCTGGAGGCTAAAAAGTTGGAGCTCATTCAAGAGAAGGTAAAATACCTACAGCGTCGGCTTAGGACTATGCTGATTCTACTAGATCGACGCTGAAAAGGCCGCTTCCGAGGCCAGGAACCGAAAAGATCAGGAACAAGCCCGCGAGCTGGATGTTGATGCTATTCGACAACGTGAGAGGGCCGAGCGCGGTCGGGGCGGTCGAGGTGGCGCACGCGGCGGTCGTGGGCGAGGATACGACTCGCGGCCTCGGAGGTATTCAAGGTCTCCACCTCGCAGACGGTCTCCCATCCGAGGTCCTCCTCCACCACGGCGGGATTTCGACACCTATGTTCCCCGCGGTCGCGGCAGAGGAGGGCGAGATTCAGGCCGAGGCCGAGGCCGTTCTGCCACTAGATCATCATCTCGTTCCATATCTAGGTCGCCGTCTCCTTCACGCTCGCGTCGTGCACCCCGGTCGTTCTCGCGGTCCAGATCTCGGTCCAAGTCACCAATTTCCCCACGAAGCCCCTCACCAGTGTCGAGGAGACGGCAGGGCAAAAGAAGCAGGAGTCGGACCAAGTCTCCTCTACCCAAGGAGGCAAGGAGGTCACGGAGGATTTCTAAATCACCCGGTGATGGACGCAAACGATCTCCAGCGAGTTCTGATTTATCACGCTCACGGTCACCTAGAAGACGACGAAATAGAAGCCGTTCGGTGTCTAGCCTCAGTCGAAGTCCGAGCCCCAAGCGGCCTCGCTACCGGCGAAGTCGGTCACATTCAACGTCACGGTCAAGGTCAAGGTCAAGATCGCGAGGTGAACGAAGAGACTACAGAAAGGGTGACAGACGTCGCCGGAGATCCCCCTCGTACCACTCTGACGATGGCAACCGAAGCAACAAGCGCGCTGATATTCTCAGGGGTCGCAATGCACACGATGACCGCCGTCTGAGCCGCAGTCCTGAAAGTTACAGCACCCGGCGAAGACGAAGCCCGAGTCGGAGCCGAAGCCTCAGCCGACAACGTCACCACAAGCGAAGACGCTCAATGCAGCGATACGAGCCAGCTCCACGCCGACCGCGCAACACTTCGTCGCCAGAGTCATCACCTGAGGTTAAAAGACGGAAGCGGAACAGATCAGAAGACGGATCAACGAGAGACTCTCCTGGTAAGCAAAGTGTTAGTGGACATGGCACCGGCGATTCGGATTGATTTTGAGTGATTCCCGCCTGCATTCTGCGTATGTGCATTGCAGTCCAGGTGCCGACGGCGCTAGAGACCAGACTGGAGAGACGTAACGTAGGATCCCAACGGTACAAGTCTCTTAACACAGATCCTTGCGTCATGGGTGATCTGGGCTGGCGTTGTTGCTGGGAGAAGCGGAAGCCTCGGAATGATGCCTGCGACGCTTCCAACGACCCCAGAAGTTGGCTGTAAAAAGCTTGAGCATTGAATAGCTTGGGAGCCGTGTGGCCGTGCATCTCCAATGGCCGCTGCATGACGCTGATGTGGAAGTTTCGGGCGTGTCCCTGATGATCCCCTGCGTAACTCACATCACGTGCGCATTGCGGCATCGAATCATCGCAATGCCTGAAACGTGAATTGAAGTCTGGAGTCTGGACTCGACTGATGCATTTGCCTGCTCCCCCAACCTGCTCCTTCAACCCTTCAGACCATCTTCAACTTAATCAATCATTTTTGTAAACCCTTCAGAATCGTTCTTTTCGAAACCAACGTTGATTTGCAGGCACTGACCCATTGCAATTATCGCCACTCCTTGCCCGCCTTCATTTCCATAGCCGACCATGAGTTCCGGTCCCAGGATAGTCAGCAATGCGGCAGCCAGGAGGTTACTGATACAATGTCCGTAAGACCAAGGAAGTTGAATCTCAAATCGATACTGACCGAGGCGACAGCTTATTCTCGCCTTTCCTACTCCTCCCCTTTGACCGGCTACGCTTCGCGGTCGAGATTTGCTCGAGACCTCCCTCCGAAGCTGTCCGCCCTGGCAATCGCTTTACCTCAGAGAAGTTATGCTACAGAAACCACATCAACCGGGACCGACAGCGGACCTCCTCCAGGATTCAACATCGATGAGGCTAAGAAACCATTGCCGAAGGAGGGGGACAAGAAATCGTCCTCATCTACGGCATCTACCCCCTCAGTTGCAGATCTAAAGAAGTCGGATGAGCAATTACATGTCCCCAAATCGGTCGCGACCGCGACTGCAAAGACCAGAGCGATGGAGAATGCCAGTCTGGGCGAGTTGGCTGCCGACAAGGCCGCTTCAGCCCGGAGTGACAAGGAGCATTCGACTGAGGTGGCGGCCAAAAAGGAAGAGTCAAAAAAGCTCACGCTTGGGCAGAAGATAAAAAAGGAAATCCAACATTACTGGGATGGGACCAAGTTGTTGGCCGCCGAGGTCAGAATCTCATCCAAGCTCGCATTAAAAATGGCTGCTGGGTATGAGCTCAGCAGGCGAGAGAACAGACAGGTAGGCAGTATGCCATGGTGATCGTGCAATGACAGATACTGACGGTGCCTCAGCTTCAAAGAACCGTCCAGGACTTGGGCCGTCTGGTGCCTTTCTCGGTTTTCGTCATCGTCCCCTTCGCTGAACTCCTGCTCCCGGTGGCGCTGAAACTATTCCCCAATCTCCTTCCATCGACATATGAAGGCCAGAAGTCCCGCGAGACCAAAGCGGCTCATCTGAGAGAAACCCGCAAGCAGGTCTCTTCCTTCCTCCGAAATACCCTCCGCGAGACCGGTTTGCCTGTTTCTGCGATCAATGCAAAGAAAGAGGAGTTTACTGAATTCTTCCGAAAAGTCCGCGCTACAGGAGAATCGCCCTCGAAAGAAGACGTCATTAAAGTGTGCAAGATCTTCAAGGATGATTTGACCCTGGACAATCTCTCAAGACCACAACTTGTAGGGATGTGCAAGTACATGAACCTCAACACCTTTGGGACGGATGCCATGCTCCGGTATCAGATCCGTCACCGCATGCGCCAGATCAAGCGCGATGACAAGGCAATCTCCTTTGAAGGCGTCGACTCCCTCTCAGTTCCCGAACTTCAGATGGCATGTGCCTCGCGCGGCTTGCGTACCCATGGCATGTCACCGGGCAAGCTCAGAGAAGACTTGCAGATGTGGCTCGACCTTCGCCTGAAATATAACATTCCTTCAACGCTATTGGTGCTCAGCAATGCATATATGTATACGTCCGGCAAGGACAGCGAGATTGACTCACAAATCGACGCTCTGCAAGCCGTGCTGAGCAGTATTCCAGAGGAATTGTTCCACGAAATCGAACTGGAAGTCCACAATGCCGAAGGTGCCGCCACGAATAAACAGCGTCTTGAGGTTTTGAAGGAACAGCAAGAGCTCATCGAAGAGGAGAATGAGCAAGCTGAGTCGAGTAAACAGACCACCGATGCCAAGGGCGAGAAGAGTGCTTCCTCGACACCAAAGGACGATAAAGATATTGATGAAAAGCCGAAGCCGAAGCCAGCTGACTCTCAAGGAGAGACAAAGAAAGCTGATGCAAAGGGCGAGGCTCAGGAAGCTGAGCAGGACGTTAGCGAGCAAGGCAAGCAAGAGCAAGAGCAAAAGACTTCGGAGGCCAAGAAGGACTAGGTCGACTTCGGTTCGACTTTTACCTGCTCGACCTAGGAGGGAACCAATCTCACGACTCTCCGCTCGTCTCATATGATTGATGGCATAGCACCGGTGAGACAGGAGCTCCAAACTATAGACCACAGCAAGGATTGGAAATGGCGGATGGCGAGGCCTAGTATGTGCTTTGACCGACGTGATCGGAGACAGAACGGTGGCTCAGGATCAAGTCCAAGCTCAATGTTAGCTAAAAGAGTGCAATAACTGGCGTTTTAACGAATTCCATAGAATTTTAAAACTTCACAATGTCAATATTCAATATTCAACTCTGCCATCGCCGCACTCACTCCATAAACAGCAAGCTATCAAATTGGTAGTACCCATCTGCTCATGGGCACCAGCGAGCTAGCCACTGAGCAGATGGAAGTCAAGATTGGCATCGAAAGTCCTCCGTGTTCAATGTAATGGGATATTTGTCTACAATATGTATGTCCATCTACCCGCATATAGTCTATCCCCCAGTTCAAGAGCCATGGCTTTGCCAGCCGCCTCCCTCCAAGATACACCAGACAGCTTACAGCTTAGTCTCCCTCGTTCCAGGCTCAGGGCCCGTCCACGCCACGGCATAAGGATGCCCGCGCGTCCTCACGACCCATTTATCAATCGCGCCCGAATTGACATACTCGGGCCGGCAGTCGTCGACGCTCGTAATGCCGACGTTCCTCATCGCGACCTCGAATTCGTCCTTCAGGATGTCAATCAGCGACTCGACGCCCTCCTGGCCGTAGCCCGTGGCGAACAGCGCGGGGCGACCGATGCCCGCGGCCACGGCGCCAAGACACACGAGCTTCAGGATGTCGGTGCCGCGACGGATGCCGCCGTCGACAAAGATGGAGAAGGGCCGGGCCCGCCCGGCCCTCACGGCAGGGGAGTTGGGGTGATGGCGGGTGAAGACCTCGGGATAGCGCGCGTGCAGCTCCAGCAGCACGAGCAGGGCCGGCGGGGAGGTGTCGAGGTTCCGGCCGCCGTGGTTGGAGAGCACGACGCCCTCGAGGCCGTGGTCGAGCGCGAGCTTGACGTCGTCGGCGGCCATGATGCCCTTGAGCACGAGCGGCAGTGCGGTCTGGCGGCGCAGCCACGCAACGTCCGCCCAGTGCAGGTCCGGGTCGATGAAGCTGCCCATCAGGCGGCCGTAGCCGCCGCCCTTCTTGTCGTTCTTGGCCGACGAGGTCATCATCGGGTTGTGGATGGATTCGTCGGCCTTGACGCGCTCGTCGGCCTCGCGCTTCCCCGCCGCGGCGGCGTCCGTCGTCACGACAATGCCGCGGATGTTCGCGTGGGCGTGGATCCGGCGCAGGAGCGCCTCGGACTTGGCTCGTTCGCGGTTGACGTACAGTTGGAAAAGGAACGGGTGGTCAGCCACTTCGGGCTGCGAGACAATCTCCGACGCCGAGTAGCTCGCGTTGTTGGAGATGCACTGGAGGATGTGGCGGGATTTGGCGGCCCGGGCGAGCGCGAGCTCCCCGTCCGGGTGGATGAGGCGGGCCATGGCGGCCGGGGCGATCATCAGGGGGAAGGACACCGGGTGGCCGAGGATGGAGGTCGCGGTGCTGATGTGGTCGACGCGGCGCATCACCCGCGGCCGGAACAGGACTTTGTTGAACAGCCGCGCGTTGAGGTCGCGCGTGATCAGGTCGTTGGCGGCCGAGGAGTAGAAGGCCCACGTCTTTGCGGTGGCGGTGTTGCGGGCCGCCAGCTCGAAGTCGTGCGCGTTGATCAGTGACTCTAGGGGTGGTTTCTCTGATGAGGAGGCAGGAGATTTCGACTTGGGCGTCTCTCGTGCTGAGGAGGTCGACGACCATTCCGCCGAGATGGTCGATTGGTCTAGTATGCCCTTGAGAGCGTCCGCTGGAAGATTGTTCTTGATGATGGCTGGCGAGTGGATTTCATTGTATGCCTGTGTGGCGTCTCGACCGGCATACTTGTATATGATGCCTGGCCCGCCGGGGTGTTCGGGGGCGAATTTCGTGATGTCCCACACTCGGCCGTCGACGACTATCCAACAGTCGGTGTCTTTGTTGTGCGCTGAGATTTCTGAGACGGAGATCTGTCGTGGCGCCATTGTGGAACGAAGTGGGATCGAGATCAAAGTCCTCGCGAAGCCTTCTTACCTGGCTGGCTGGAGGAGACGGGGAGACGAGAAAGAGTGCTCAACGTCTGGATATATAACGAGGGACCGGACTTACATGTTCAAGGTAACGCGGTAGCATCTCCATGTAGACAGTCTACTTCTCCATCGGCTGAAGGTATTTTCCGGCTGGCAAGGCCGAGCATGATCTGTTTAGCCGCCTACTGATGGCGTTGCGTGTTGACAATCTGGAGCAAAGATATCGATGGAGAATGCTATCGGCGTCCAGGCCGGTGCGGAGGAGATTCTGCTTTCTTCGGCGTCGGTGGAATTACTGCCGAACGCACAGAATTCCTGGCAGCCAGCCGTTGACGCAGTGCTGAGTCCCTTCACAACAAGCTCATCTAGATCTTTGTTCCTGCAGCCGCACCGAGACCTGCAGAAATTCTGATGCCATTGCGGCTGAAGACCGTTCTAGCCCGCCACCATATCGGCCTCCTCAGACCTTCTTCAGCCTCGTCTGTTGCTTGCGTGAACCCTGGTGGTGAGCATCCAGTCATCCGATTTCATGTGGGTGACTCATTGCTGAGTCGATAAAGCACTACGTCTTGAGAGATGGCTCGGTAAATGGTCTATTACTCCCTGCTACAATCGCAGATTCACCTACATGACTATGGCGGGCTCCGCAACGCCCTTGAGGTATGCCGACGTATGTGGACGGACACGGCGCAGAACCTTCCAAGTGCTAACAAGGTCCAGGTCGGCATCAACTTGGGAGATCCCGTCTTCCGAGGGGTCTACCACGGAAAGCAAGCACATGAAGACGATCTAGACGACGTTGTCCAGAGAGCACTAGATGTTGGCGTTAAAAGGTTGATGATTACCGGTTCCAACCTAAAAGAGTCCCATCATGCTGTGGACCTCGCGAAGCAATATCGTATGTAGGACTTTCCCACGTGTGGCGGTCTTCACACTGACAGTCTCCTAGCTGGCGTTTGCTATGCGACGATCGGAGTCCATCCATGCTCAACCCAAGACTTCGACAACTACAATGGCGGGCCCGACGCTCTGATTAAAGAGTTGCGGAACCTCACTCTCGAAGCGAAGGAGAAAGGCCAGGCAGTAGCATTCGGCGAAATCGGGCTCGACTACGACCGGTTGTTCCTCTCACCCAAGGATGTCCAGCTCAAGTACTTTGAGCTCCAGCTCGACTTGGCCGAGGAATTGCAGATGCCACTATTTCTACACTCGAGAGCATGCAGCGAAGACTTTGAAAGAATCATCGGTGCGCGGTTGGACAAGTTGCCTAAACGCGGGCTGGTACATAGCTTCACCGGGACAGTGCGGGAGATGGAGTCTCTGTGCAAGCTGGGATTCGACATTGGAATCAACGGGTGCAGCATGAAGACGGAGGACAACCTGGAGGCGGTGAAGGCAGTCCCACTTGACCGACTTCAGATTGAGACCGATGGGCCGTGGTGCGAAATCCGAGCGTCCCACGCCTCTTCCCGACACCTCAAGGACGGGCCTACCGTGCCAAAAGCAGTCAAAAAGGAGAAATGGCAGAAAGGAATGATGGTCAAGGGTAGGAACGAGCCCGCGACCATCGTCCAAGTGGCTCACGTGATCGCGCGAGTCAAAGGCATTTCAGTCGAGGAGGTCTGCGAAGCGGCGTGGAAGAATTCGACCGAGATGTTCGGCTTGGGAGCTGCGCAGTGTGAAGACGAATAACGAGACGCCAAGTGTCGGGGCGCGCTCTCGAATTGAGTAAATAAGCACGTTGTGTGCGGGAAATGGTGAATAATCGGCATTGGTCATTGTCGCATATTTGTCTCGGAGCGGCGGAGTTAGCTGTGGCCTCGGTGCCGCCTCGGATGCCTTGGTTGAGATGGTCGTGACAGCGAGATCCTATTGTAGAAATTGTGCAGTCAATCTATAGATGGAGGAATGGATCGAATCCACGTCATGGATCACAAGAGGCTCATTTGCACGACGGTGGATGAGAGGATCAGTTGGTTGGAGTGAATGGACGCGTCAACCCCACGCTCCTGACAAGCTCGCCCCGAGTCTCGCCCTGAACTTAATAATGAAAGGGCTTTAGGCGCTTCCAGTCAGTCTCCAGGCACCCAGGTTAGTTGGCGAGCACGTGCACGCCGCCAAATGCCAGCTCGTGTCTTTCTCACTTGTGGCTTTGTTTCCACTTCTTTTTTTTTTGCCTTCCCTAGCTTCAGTGTTTTGAGTCTCGCCATCAGGGCAACACGTCGGCCATTAGCTGTGGGCTGCCGCCTGCCGCTGTTTGCCCAGCGAATAATCCCGTAACGATGCTGCCAAATCCACTCAGGTGATTTGCACTGACTGGATACCACGATCAAACCGCTCAGAAATATCTGGTTTGCACAAATTCGGTCGGCCGTCTCTCTCTCCATTCCTTCTCTCCTCTAAATCTCGCACACGCCCTCGGGTCTTTTCTTCTACCATCTCACATAGTACGGTGCACCCTCGACACTCTCTCCTTAGCCTCAGCTACTGTCCTTTCTGCAAAACCATCGCAGAGCCCCTCCAAGACCACCGTAACCATGCGTCCAATCAGTAATCTCTGTTGTCAAAACCGACCACGGTTAAGATAACTGCCTCAACGACGACCCTACGAGGCACCTCCCTGCCTCGTCCCTACTTGCCCTTGTCACCACAATCAGGTGATTTCGACAACTTGTCATAGGGTCACTCCTTAATATTCCTGTCTGGTTGAAACAAGCACGCAGATATCTGTGTCTCAGCCTATCCGTTGGTCACACGCAAACCTTCACCTAAAATGGCCAATTAATCGCGCGTCCCAAACACTTCATCGACCGTGTCCCCGGCATCAGGCTGTTGAAAGCCACTGCTAGTTCCACGCTACCACAATCGGCACGGGCTACGAAAAACTTTGGTCTGAATACTCTCTGCTGAGGACCTTCGACTCAGAGGGCTACATATATCCATCGTCAACGGCTACTCGCGATCTTCCCCTCGGATCGTGCAAGTCCCCGGCATCTAGCAGGACAACCTGAGGACAACCATTGGCCTGCTTAAGTAGTGGGATCCTAGACCACATCGTTGTGCGGTACAACCACTCTCTTTGGAACGGGGAAATAATTCGAACCATAAGGATGGGGGACGTCAAGTATTCGGGAGTGACCGATTCTGGGGTCGATTCGGGCGCGTTAGCGGCTTCTCTGGCTGCTCTGGACGTCTCCACAGGAATCGAGACGATCCATGTCGAGGAGTCCCAACCACCAACACCAGACGGTACAGGACGTCCGGTCAACTTCCAGACCATCGCTCCAGGACTCTACCGATCGAGTTATCCCCAAACGCCGCATTTTCTGGAGCTGGAAAAGCTGAACCTCAAGACCATCGTGACGTTGGTGCCGCAAGCACTGCCCGAGGATTACAAGAGGTACATCGCGAGGCACAATATTACCCACTATCACATTCCCATCCTCGCCAATAAGGACCCGGAGATCTACACTTCGGACGCAGTCGTCTACAAGGTTCTTGAGCTGATGCTCGACTCGTCAAACTATCCCATGCTCATCCACTGCAACAAAGGGAAGCACAGAACCGGCTGCATCACAGCCAGTTTCCGCAGAGTGACGGGCTGGACGTTTGAGGCATGCATGGCCGAATACGAAAGATATTCGAAACCAAAGGACCGGGCGTTGGATAAAGTCTTTATTGAACGATTCAATCCTCTTCCTCTGAAGTCGATTGCAATCGAAAGAGGCTACGTTGGCGGCGTCTGGCGACAGCCCGTCTTCGGGTCGACAAATTTCTCAACCTACACCACCACCACTATGGACACAAACTATACGACGACCGACGATTCTTCCGCTGACAATTTGGAGCGCACTCATACGGACATCGAAGCTATGGATCCGCCGGATTACGTCAGGAATTCGGTATGACCAAGTCGGATCATCAAAGACGAACCGCACGTTTTGAAGTGTGATTCATGTCCGACCTCAGCAGCGCCCGCTTGAGCAACAGGACAAGGAACTTTCCTGCAACAATATAGGACCCGCTGATTCTGAAACTCGATATGATGTGGTGGCGTTTGGACACCGTGGCTGATCGAACACCCTCGTTCGAGATAGAAGCAGCGTTGTAAAGAATTGGCTGTCAACGACTAAAATGAGGCTTTCTACATGCCAAAGCAGTGGCCCGCCGGCGAGCGGCTTGCGCTGCAGGTGCCTGAAAAGGACTAGCAAAACGATATGACATGGGCTAGCAGCATTAAATTTGGATTACAGACTGAAAGCTTTGTATGAATGGGCAAGACAGACATTGTTACGCCGGTATCCCGGTATGGAATTTGCAACAGCTCATCCTCTATTCAGAGGTCCAGTCTTCGGAACTTTGATTCCGGCTCAGGAATAACAAGACTGTCGTGACAAGCCTTTGAATGGTGTTCCACTCGGGATTGTCTGAGCCAGACGAAGCAGAGAAGACAATCTTGAAGGGTGACCTCAGCATCTGAAAAATGGCTTGAGACAAGCATTCCTCCTCTCAGGAGAGATGGATTGCAGTTCTGGATATGGATATCGCCTTTGCATACCGCAATACCGCATTGTATGATTTAACGGTAGAGAATGGAATGGACACCAGGCCTCCGAAAAGTTATGATAAGCACTCATTCCGGTAATTGTATCAGGAATTACTGACCCACGAAATAAAATCGTCCCTCTCACGCACGATTCTCATCCTGGGATGCAGTATATAGAAACCTTTCTTTCCTGCCGGGACAGCTCGGGGTGGTTGCATTGTAATTACGCGGTGAGTGGACTGAGCGGTGCTGGCTTCCTATGCTGCATCCATCGTGTCTCAAGAGATACGCATATACATAATATACCCGGGACGTTGTCGAATCTACTGTCTGTACAGTACCATTACTGCCGCTCTGGGCGAGCATCATAATCTAGCCTGTCTGTTGCAAGATAAAATCTACCCCGTCCAGTCCAGTCCAGTCCGGTCCAATCCCCGCTGTCGGAGCGATCGATCATAACCTGGCTTGTCCGTTGGCCAACTTCTCCCAATCCTCCGGCCTGAACGGCACATACTGATCGGACTTGGGAGGCGCCCACAGGAACACGTCGCCCTTGCCCTCGGGGGCCTCGGTGCCGATGGCTTTCGGGTCAACCCCTTCCTTTCGCAGCGGGACTTTATTCTGTTTGTGGTTGTGGATGTGCGTGCTTTCCTTGACGAGGCGCAAGAAGACGGGTACGGCGTATCGAGGCAGACGCGCCCGCAGATATTTCAGCAGGTCGTCGTAGTCGACTGGAGGACCTGTGTGGTTTGGGTCGAGATGGATGGCGGCACACCCGGCTCGGCCTTCGTGGTTGGGCACCAGCACACCATAGACATTCGCTTCAGCAATGCCGGGGTACTGGCCTATTGTCAGTGCCACCTCTGCGGTGGAAACGTTCTCGGACTTCCAGCGGAAGGTGTCGCCCAGGCGGTCGAGAAAGTGCCATCGGCCATCTGGGTCTCTCCTGAGGGCATCGCCTGAGCGATAATAGATGTCCCCTTTCTTGAAGACATCCGTACAGAACTTTTTGTCCGTCGCGGCTTGGGATCTCCAATAGCCCTGGAATGCTTCCTTGTTCGGTACGGCCACGATCATTTCGCCGCCCTCCTCGTATGACGTTCGTTGTGCGAAGCCCGTCTTCGGATCCCGCCAGATGTCCCCGGTATCATGGTCGATCCGGACGGGGATGTAAGTGTTGCGGAGCAGCAAGCGCAGAATCAGACCATGGTGGCCCACACAGGCCCGCAGGTAAGGACCTTTGTCGTGGTTGAACAGACTGAACATGCCCTCGGTCGAGTTGAAGAACTCGCCGACTTCGGGGATGTTGAAGCGAGTCTGGAATTTCTCCCACACATCAGGCCGCAGCCCGTTGCCGTAGCAGCAGCGAAGATTGTGTTTCCGCTCCAGCGGATGAGGCGGTGCGTTGAGGAGATACCGTGCTGTCTCGCCCACGTAGATGAAGAAGGTTGATCCCGAGTCATGAATGTCGTTCCAGAACCGGGAGACGGAGAACTTCGGCGCTATGGCGATCGCGATGCCTTGAAGCAGTGCGCACGAGGAGGTAATGGCACCGGTGCCGTGGTAGAGAGGCATGGAATTGTACCACTGGTCTTTGCCGGGAATGCCTCCGCAAATGGGTTGGTTATGGCCATTCATGGCGTAGACTCTTTGCAGAGTGAAGGCGCATCCTTTGGGGAGACCCGTGGTTCCACTGTGACAATTTGTTACTTCCTGTTCGAGGCGGCGGGTGAGACGCGAAGACACTCACCTGGTGTATATCAGACAGTACGGGAAGCTGCCTTTGGTGCCTTTGCGAAGCTCATCCCCGGGTCTGACCACGGGCCTTGCAGCGATCTCCTGTTTTAAACTGCTGTCGTGGATGGCAACCTTGGTTCCTCGGGCTTCGATCTCGGCCCTGCTCTGGCTGATCCTCTTTTGGCATCCTGCGTCCTCGTCGACAATCAACAGTCTCGTCTGACAGACGTCCAGGCAGTGCATCAACGCTTTCCCTTCGAGGTTGTAGTTGATGAACGCAGGCGCCGCACCGATGGCCGCACAGGCAAACCACACGAACATGAATTGTGGCGAGTTCGTCATGTACATGGCGACCAGTTCGCCGGGCTTGACGCCCTGTTCGAGCATCCACTGCGCATATCGAATGCTTTCTTCGTACAGCTGTCCGAAGGTGTAGACGCCTCCTTCTCTGGACCAGATCGCCCGGTTGTTCCAACTCTTCTTGCATTGCTCCTCCACGACGTACCAGAAGCAGACCTTGTCCTCCCTGACAACGCGTTCGTACTCCTTGGCGCCTTTCCTCAGTCTACTGACGGCTTCGAGGTCTTTTCGAAAATGGAACTTTGCGTCTAGGTAGGCGGCGGTGGCCCAGGTGCCCGCAGCGACTGCCGCAGCCGTTGCTGTGAAAGAGACACTTTAGCATAACGGATCATCTCCGCCAGCTCGACACCGGATTCCAGGCTTACCGAGAGACATGGTTCTAGGACTACAGCAAATGAGCCGACACGTCTAAAGGTCTATGAGAAACTCTGTCGCAATGGGCAAATACAAAGGACAAGCAGAGATACAAAGCCAGCAGCGAACGGCAGATAAACAGGAAGCCGCCATCAATAAGGTGCACACGGAGCCATTTTCAGGCCCAGTCATGAATCCCACACAAGATAACACCATCCCCTCCGCAGATTCATCAAGATACCGAGGTCCTGGAACGCTTACCCCGTAAACCCAAGCTTTGGATTGGAGGCACAAGCCTAGGCGATGCTTGTGGAGATCTGGTGGCGCTGCTTCCCCGGCAGTTTAAGCGGCAACAGCGTCGAACGAGGGAGGCGGCCGGCGAGGCTCGCAACTGATTCCTCAAGGGCTGCTCGCCCAGCACTACCAGTAAGCCACCCCTATTACTCCGTACTGTGAGGCCTTCTACCATGCAGAGGACCACTCACCCAATCAGCTTGAACACCAGACTGTGGCACAAACCTTAAGAGTGCTATCTTTGGGCACTCTCAGTCCTTCATCGTATACTAACCACCACTTAGACACCAGAATCTCAGGATGGACTCTTTGGGTTCTGCACAATGCGATGTTTTGATCGTCGGAGGTGGCATCTTTGGCACGAGTACGGCGTATCACTTATCTCAAAGCCATGCCAATCCATCGCGGATCACAGTACTTGATCGCGCACTCGTGCCGTCACCACAGGCTGCATCCTCAGACATCAACAAGATCGTCCGCGCAGATTATAGTAAGGCCTTTTACATGGATTTGGCCTATGAAGCCATGGAGAGCTGGACACAAGATCCCGTCTTAAGGCAGTACTTCTATCAGACGGGATGGGTAATGGTCGACGAGAAGGGCAGCGACCTCGCCGACAGGATTCGGAAGAACTTCCGCGAGAGTGGCCGTCTCGATACGTCGGCTGATCTTTCACTAGAAGAAGTGAAGTCGAGATGGGGTGGTGTGCTTTCTGGCATGGACACGACAGGCTACGACAAGGCCTACACGAACTCTAGTGCTGGATGGGCTGATGCCTCGGGTGCAGTAGCGGCTCTGATGCACGAGGCTGTCAAGGCCGGCGTCAAGCATGAGGTAGGAGAAGTGACCGAATTACTCAGTGATGGTGAACATCTGGTAGGGGTACGCACTGCCGATGGCAGAGCCTTCAGTGGGCACAAGATTGTTCTCGCGACAGGTGCATGGACGCCATATCTCATGGCACCCTTCGAACAAAAGATCAACATCTCTCCCAATGACAGTATTCAGCAACAGGTCAAGGCAGCTGGAGTATGCGTCGCCGCATTTCACTTGTCCGAAGCGGAAGCAGAGCATTACTCTCAAATGCCGGTATTGATCTACGGGGCAAAAGGTGAAGTCATGCCTCCAAACAGGGACCGGCTGTACAAGTTCACCAATGCAAATACCTTCCTCAATACTCAGCCTCATCCAGAGACCGGCCAGAACATCTCCGTGCCATCACCCGACCAGAAATCCGTTTCAGACTCTCTCAAGCGACAGTCCATTGAAATCATTCGCCAGCGAGTTCCCGAGATCCTCGACAACGGCAGAACACCCGATGACTGGCGCCTATGCTGGGATGTCATCTCGCCGGATCAAAATCAGCTGATTGCACAACACCCAGACCGACGACTGTCGAACCTATACTTCGCGACTGCGGGTTCGTTTCACAGTTGGAAGTTTCTACCCAACATTGGGAAGTATGTGGTCAACGTGCTGGACGGTAAGTCTAACGGGAAGGAAAAGGACGAAGCGTGGTGCTGGAAGCGGAGCTGGGACGGGAGAGGCGCTCATGAGAAAACCCTGCCAAAGGGCGAGCTCAAGGACTTTCTCTGAGGTTCGTGCCTGTATTTCGGCTACTTATAATTGCAGTCGTTGAAGTTGATGGAATACGTGAAGCACAGGACCACACCCCCGATCGTGCTGGCTCAAATCTGGCTGAAGGAACAGGACAGCGAGGGCGATCGTTGACGGACACCCGAGCGATCCGTAGAAGTATACAGTATATCCCCTTGGTGGCACCTCCTCTGTTCGATTGAGGTCAAATGTGTTCAAACAATGTCACTTACGATAACACATCGCACGCTACTTGATTTTCCCTCGCTGCCAGTTTAGTAGGATATTTTTGAGGACGACAAAAACGAACATCATACTGACAATCACAATGGACTATGACAGTACATACTGTAACGATAGCAAACCGTCCCTGGGCGAGACAGTGACGAATAGTAATGTCACCTATACAGACAATTCCGTTCACCTACCATTCAACTCTCTAAAGATTGATTCGGTGATCGAGGGAGCGTTCTAGCTGGGATATTTCATTAAGCATGCCATCACCAACAAAGTGTTCCTTACATCCATGTCCCAGAAGCATGGATAAGAGAGTTCTGCTTCATATCAGCGTGCAGCAATGTTGGAAGGAGACCACGGGGCTCTTGTCATGGATCTACATGGCGAACCATGTCAACGTCATTTCAAGCTCCTGATCTCAATCTTCCATCAGCGCGTCATACATTAACCAGCAACCACAAATTCCTGGAGGGATTAAAGGCGGGTTATCAAGCCAACGCAGACTCGCGAGGCTTCTCCTGATCATGACATCTGGTATCACCTAGGCCCGATCGATGACCTTGTGTCGATACGACCATCCAACCTGGCCTCGAAAAGCGTCGTTCGTCTCCACCGCCTCGCCTCCACCATGTCGCACCCTACGCAGTCGAAGATTGCTCCGTGGAAAAAGACGTTTGAAGAACATCTGAACAGCTCAGACGGGCCCACCAGCGCCGAGTTCACCCTCGCGACGGTGACTCCCAAGGGCGAGCCGCGCGCGCGGACATGCATCTTCCGTGGGTTCTGGGCGACGCTGCCGGAGAACGAGCACAACAAACTCCCGCGCAACCCGGCCGTCTACGAGTCCGACTGCCCGACGTTCACGACGGACGCCCGCATGGACAAGACATACCACATCTTCGCGACGGGCAAGGGCCACGGCGACGAGGCGCAGTCCCGCTCCGGAACCGGCGGCGGTGGGCCCGTCGAGGCGGTCTTCTGGTTCAAGCACACGAACACGCAGTGGCGCATCCGGGGAAAGTGCTGGCTCGTGGCCGCGGACGATGTCGAGGGCGGCACCCAGGAGGCCCAGAACTCCGGCACCATGACGGTCAAGGCCCAAGTGCAGCGGTACATGCGCACGAGAAGAAGAGAGGGA
Organism: Phialophora verrucosa; assembly: GCA_002099365.1. Taxonomy (NCBI): domain Eukaryota; kingdom Fungi; phylum Ascomycota; class Eurotiomycetes; order Chaetothyriales; family Herpotrichiellaceae; genus Phialophora; species Phialophora verrucosa. The sequence continues at coordinate 860,954 of MSED01000015.1, read as the reverse complement.
TCTGATGACTCGGACCCGGAGGCGGAGGCGGAGAAGAAGACCTGGTCCTGGAGACGCGAGGTGGAGAATTACTTCGAGAACCTGTCGCCGATGATGCGCGGGTCGTTCAAGAATCCACCGCCGGGGCAGCCCTTGGCGGGCGGCAGGGATGAGGAAGCTGGGGAGGCGCTCGGCCAGAAGGGAGGTCATCTGTCGGACGAGCCGTTGGCGAGGAAGAACTTCCGCGTCGCCATCATCACGCCGGAGCAGGTCGAGGCTGTGGACTTGACGGATCCAGCCAAGGCCACCAGGCAGATTTGGACGTTGGATGAAGAGCACGGTGGTCCTGGCGGGCCCGGGTCTAGTGATTCATTGGGAGAGTGGAACAGGGTCGAGACATGGCCTTGAGGATAGACTGCGTGAGACATGGGCATATGAAAGATAGAGTACTTGGTATGGGGATAGGGACATTCCCCAGCGCCATACGTTTCAACCATCATGGACGGATACAGGGGCAGCCGCCAGACGTCAGTCACGGCACTGTCTACGAGTAGTAGAACCTTCCTCCCCGAGACGTCGACAACATCAACCGTCCCCCCCGAAGACGAGTTGAACTAAACTCAAAATCCGACGTGGAGAGAAATCGAGCGATTTTCTCACGGTCCGTAACTTCACGGCCTCACTGGCAAACAATGCCGAAGACATGTCATGTTCAAGGCTATACGCAATCGCTGCATAACTCATAACGGGTTGGGGTGGTGCCCCCCATCTTCGTCTTAATCGAACGCTCATGATCTGAAGTCCGCCCAAGTCGCCAAAAAGATTCCAAACTCCGAAATGGTTCATTTACTATCTCTAGTGAACGTGGTCGTCATTCTGCGCATATCGTCCCACTGCCAGTTCGCCCAAGAAAACGCCCAGAAGCACCGAGAGGAAATAGCCGACATTGTAAGTCATGACGGCCAACATCCTATATGGTATCATTAGTATGAGCTTGTCTCAGGGTGTGTTTGTTTTCCCTGTCACTCACAGCAAGTACGCCACCGCAGCGATGAGAGTCGTCAAGGCGGCTCGTGGAAGATCGACCGACAAGCGAAAGGGCATGAACTCGGTCCGGGCCTGCACGAGCTTGACATTCTCCTCCACGCCGTTGACGGTGATGAGGGCCCCGGTCTTGACGTCGGGGTCCTGGTCGATGCGGCCGGCTTCGGTCGCCCTGCCCTGGACGCGAACGTAGCGGCGGTTCCGCGCCGCGATGGTCCATCGTTGTTCGAGCACGCCCTTGGCCGCGAAGAGCAGCCGCAGCACGATGGCCAGGAAGACGAGGAAGATGCATGTCCCGGCGTAGGCTCCGCCCGTCGAGGGCGTCCATCCGTTGCCGTAGAGGGGCGTGTGGTGCGATGTCGTGAATACCATGGGCATGGACATCATGGACATGGAGTCCGAGTCCTGCGATGACATGTCCATGGAGACGGTGAGGGGCGTTTATTTATTTTTTTACAACACACGAGTAGTAAGTGAATATGGCTGAGATGGTCCGTGTATATCCGTTTGGTTTGATCGCGGGACACCAAAGAAACTCAATCCGGCGACGATATGATGATATGTGGTGCGAAGCTTCGAGAGACGGTGCAGCAGGAAATGTGTATCGTGTGTTCGAGCAGCGTTACCCAGTATTGTAGATGCCAGGAAACTATGAGAGGTGAGTGTGCGTGAGCGAGTCTTGCCCTTTTCTTCCTCTCCCGCACCGACAGAATGTGAGCAAGTTTCCAACGTTCTATCTTTGCCGTGCCGGGCTGTGAGTGGCTCGCTTGTGCCTGATCTGACAGGGGTCCACTGGCTGCTGCGTGACTGGCGGGCGCTGCTTGGGCTTTGTTGGCCTGTTTTGCGCCTGCGGAGATGCCCCGGCAGTGCCCGGCCCACTCATCGCCTTGTTAACTTGCTCGTCCTGCCCCGATCCTCACTTTCTACCGCTTGAACCCCTCGACCTGGCCGGACACAGTAAGATGCTCGATACTCCCGTCACTGATGCCCATGGATTGAGCATATTCAGGAGTCCACAGTACGGAGAACACAATAATCCTCGGATGCGAGGGTTGACTGACTCGTCAGCGTGTACTGTGTACGTGCTCAACACCCGTCAAGAGCTTGGCCTGTTTCGTCTCCATCGCACACATCCTCCCTCCTGTCTTCTTAAGAGTCCCATCTTCATACAATTTCGAGGCATTCTCATGACAAACTTGTACCATGCCGGCTTTCTCACCATTCACTATCTCGCTCATGCATACAGAGTGATTCATCGTGCCCCAATTTGCCCTTGGACTTGCTGCATAACGACACCAACGATCGGGTTCATATCTGCGCTGCGCGCGGTCACTTCCTGCTAACGGGTCCCTTCTCGACGACATGGAATGCAAGGAAAAGTACGAGACAGGTGTAGTCACATGCTGGTCATGCCATTCACAGACGGACCTGAGAGCCTTTACGTATATTCCTTGTAAGAGCATGGTGGAGGTCGATGATACGGCTTCCTCGTTGAGGGAACAATGATCAAATCGTGTTGGAACTCGAGCCACAGTGTGCAACCTACATGGTGCTAGAACAGAGTAGGCCGTCCCTTTGGCGGTGCTCTGCTCGCTCTCGCCTCCTCGTCGCGATGTTCTGGACCAGGATAATCTAGGCATAAATGACACGCTCGGTCAACGGAGGATGTGATCAAGTTTATCACGGGATTATCCTCGCCTTCTGCGCGTTCGTCGGGATTGCTGCGATTGGCAAATGTATGAAATCATGTTCGGCCTCCGAGAGGACTAGTACTCGTACTTCGCGCTGGACATCCATCGATTGATTAGAAAAGCGGCCGGCGGTCGGAATTTCGCAGTTTTCGAGTTCCAAGAATGTGGGATGAAGGCTTCCTGATTGGCTGAAACCAGGTGCGAGTTCGTGAGCTCCAGCCTTTTGAATCACTGGAGCCTGTACATGAGCTGTTCGATGTAGAGCCGGTGCCTTGTAATAAAGCGTCCTATTCGTTGCTTGGATGTGACAGCATGGTGAAGCCTTGATTTGGACCCTTGATCGAGGATGCCAACAAGGTCGGCGTGATTCCTGCGTTGCTTATGGAGCCACAGACTTCAAGGCAACTCAACGATGCAGACATACTAAATATGAACGACGGCACTGCTACAGAAAGCCAGCCCTTCTCAACGTCCTCGGGATCCGTATACCAAACTCTTATGGAATACAAACACCTCCTTGGCTTTGCTACGGGACTTGTCCTGCCATACGCCCTGCATCCCTTACTTGCCGTAGAGGTCTACCACCCCGGCATTGCGAGCATGTGGCCCTTCAGCAGCGCTAATTTTGTCCCGGCGACAAACATCAAAAGCCTCGCGGGCAAGGTCATCCTTGTGACCGGCGGCAACAATGGGATTGGGAAGGAGACTGTCCTCCAGCTCGCGAAGCACGAGCCTCAGAAGATTTACCTCGCATCCAGAACGGAATCCAAAGGACGCGACGCCATCTCGTCCATTAAATCTCAGACCTCGCAGGATCTTGACATCGAGTACCTCCCTCTTGATCTGACCTCGTTACCGTCGATCAAGCAAGCCGCCGACCAGGTCATCAGCCACAGTGACCGGTTAGACATTCTCATCCTGAACGCCGGAATCATGGCTGTTCCGCCCACGAAGACGGCTTCAGGACAAGACATCCAAATGGGCACCAACCACGTGGGCCACTTCTTGTTGACCAAGCTGCTCCTCCCAACGCTGCAGAGAACAGCAAAGGAGCACGACGGCCATGTGCGCGTCATTTCCGTCTCTTCAGAAGCGCAAAACATGGCTCCAGACCTCGACACGATCCTCTCGACCGAAAAGTTGGCGGCAACCGGGCCCTGGACTCGATATGCTGCTTCCAAGGCCGCCAATATCATGTTCGCCGCCGAGTTGGCCCGTCGCTACCCAACACTTACCAGCGTTTCAATCCACCCGGGCATCATCAAAACGGACCTGTATCTCCCAAACGCCGAGACCAACGCGATAGTCAGATGGGGCGCCAGGATCGTGGGGCCCGTGCTGTTTAGCAGCGTCGCCACAGGCGCCCTGAACCAACTCTGGGCGGCCGCGGGCGCGAAGAAGGAAGAACTGGTCAATGGCGGGTACTACACGCCTGTTGGCAAGCACAGGACCAACAAGTGGTCGACGGACGCTGATGCAGGACGCAAGTTATGGGAATGGACAGAGAAGGAGTTAAAGACAGCCGAGTACTGATCCTGTTTGTGGCTGCTGCGACGGCGATGTGGAGGATTCTCAATTTACCGAGCGAACGTGATGGGGTCTTTCCAGGAACCTGCTATCCTCATTCTGGTTGATCCCTGTCGAGGTGCTTGGGAGACACTGTGTAGAGAGGTAATCTTTGCTTCGCTTACTCATGGATTGGGCCGATATTTTGTATTCCACCAGAAAGGACCGTAATCTCAACCATCCTGCGAAGGAATTCATACCAAGATATCCTCCCGAAGATGGAGAAGCTCAGGACAGTCCAGAACGAGCTACGTGGTCTACCCAGTACATATGTGCATATGTCGCCACCAGAAAGCCAAGGCGCCGAAGCGACAAGGCGACATTGCTGAGCCCAGTCGGTGCCGTGCCTGGTGGTGATTGGCGACGCACGACTTCTTTCTCAGGTCAGCTCGGCGCAGCGCAGGATTCAGCTTATGTTAGCACGTCGACGACTAAACAAAAATTCAGCTCCCAGATGCTTTACCAACCCGATCCTCCCCATCCCGCAAGCAAAATCAATTAGCTAGCAGCGTCAGTTAGAAATCAAGAGCCATTGTCGCCATCGACCCTTGCAGCGACCGTGGGCCTAACCCCCCATTGCACATTATCATTGGTCGGCGGCGGGATTTTCTGCTGCGACACTTTGTCGACGATCATAGCGTGGGCTGTGGCAGGCCTCGGTCCAGGTCTAGGTTCAGGTACGACTGCAGTATCAGTAGCAATAACATAGCATAACATACGAGGAGCCATAGCCGCGGACGACACACCTGTGTGTCGGTCGTGTCCTACGAACCCACCCCGGTCACCTAGCCTCACCTCGCCTCGCTATCTGTCCGGTGGGTCAGGCGGAGACGGACATCCATATAAAAGCCGTCTACCTCTCAACCTCCCCAGGTCGCCCAACCTGGAGACCTCGAAACGCCTCAGTCACATCTACCTCCGCTCGCTCAGCCGAAGCCGCAGCCGTTCGCGATCCGTGTCCCCAATGCCGCCCGACCATGATAACCATGTCGAATCCAAAAGTGACAGCGATCCCCGGACCAACTCGGACAAGGTCGTCCTCGTCACCGGCATCAACGGCTACATAGCTAGCCACATCGGGCTCCAACTGCTGGAGAAGGGGTACAAGGTCCGGGGCACGTCGCGCTCCGACAGCGCGAGGGAGCACCTCCTCGCCGGCGCGTTCCACGCGTACGCCTCGCGGTACGAGCACGTGCGGGTCGCCGACATCACGGCGCCGGGGGCGTTCGACGCGGCGGTCCGCGGCGTGCACGCCATCATCCACACGGCGTCGCCCGTCGACTTCACGCTGCAGACCGTGGACGCCTTCTTCGGCCCGGCGATCGGGGGCAACCTGTCGGTGCTGGAGAGCGCGCGCACGGCGGCGGGCCCGCAGCTGCAGGCCGTGGTGGTGACGTCGTCGATCGCGGCCATCGTCGACCGCTGGCGCCTGCCCGCCGACCACGCGTACACCGAGGCCGACTGGAACGAGACGGCCGAGTCCGTGGCGCGCGCCGACTTCACCGCCCCCGTCGCGTACGGCGCGAGCAAGTCCGCGGCCGAGCGCGCGCTGTGGGACTGGACCGCCAAACACCGCCCGTCCCTGTCCTTCGCCGTCGCGGCCATCAACCCGGCCGTCGTGACGGGGCCGCCGGTCTCGTGGCCCGCGCGTCCCGAGGGCCTCAACACCACTCTGCTCCCCGTCTGGAACATCTACAGCGGCGCCACGGGTCCGCACAACATGCCCCCCCAGATCGGCGGCGCCGGGTACATCGACGTGCGCGACGTGGCGCGCATGCACGTCTGGGCCGCCGAGCACCCCGCCCAGAGTGACGGCCAGAGGTACATCCTGTCCAACGGCAAGGCCCCGCCCCAAGCCGCCGCGGACCTGTTGCGCAAGACCTTTCCCGACAGGGACATCATCGTCGGCGAGCCCGGCAAGGGCTATACGCCCGATTACTGGTTCGTCGACGGCGAGGCCAGCACCGTCGCCACAAAGGCGTATCAGGCCCTGGGCGTCAAGCGCTTCATCCCCTACGACCAGAGTATCCTGGATACCGTCGCCGCGTTTGAGGAGCATTGGCCGGGGGTGGCGCAGAATTTCAAGCACAAGAATTAGCGAGCGAGCGAGCATTCCAGCGTCGGCGAAAAGTGTTTCCCGCATCGATATAGGGGTGTTGTCGACTGCAATCAGGGCATGCGTGCATCACTAGCAATGAAGAATTAGACGAAACCTTCAGTGACTCGTTCAATCCCTCTCGAGCGCTTGCACGGCGTTCCCGTAATCGATGCATTCTCCGTACTGGCTTGTATATACTTATATTACATTGGCAAGATGGTGACTTATAACATGCTCGCTCAGCAATTGCTGCTACAGTAACCCTGACGTATGATTTCTCCGTACGATCACAAGATTTGAACTCAACCACCTGATGGTATCTTCCAAGGTGACTGTAATACACAACAACAAAGTCTTTTGATCACGAACCGGCCATCTCGAGTGCCACCACACCCACCCTGCGTCGAAAAATCCTGTCAAAGACTCCTTCAAATTGTGACCAGAGACACCACGCACCAAAAGAGGTCGTCATTAAGGATATAGCAACAACGATGTACCACCACACTTGTGGCTGACCGGCTTGACCCGTGACTTGTTGAACGTTCATCCCGAAGATTCCCTAAACAACACTCACTATCAGTGGACTGGACGGAATTGGATCACACACGAGCGCCGTAGGTAGAGAAACGAAGATGAAGGATGGAGATAGCAGTGTGGTTTATAATGCTTGGGGCTCTTGTGGATGACAGGAGAAGCGTTGTGACATACCGCCGCCAAAGTCAATGGCAGATAGACAAAAGTCAGGACCGTGATCCGGCGAATGCTCGCCGCAAAAGCGTTCGCTGCTTTGCTCTCCGCGATCGTGGCTCTGGTGTCCTGCATCGTGGTGATGTTGAAGATCTGCCGGTTGAATTAGCATGGGTACGAGACACTGTTGGAGCGACGTTATATACCAGACTGATCAAGTTGCTTGTTTCTTCTGCAAGCTCTTTGGATCGAGCGATCTGGTCTTCGACGACGTTCACACACTTGTTCAAGTAGGCTTCAAATGCCTGCTGTCCGTCCTTCGATGTGAAGTATGGATGGACGATCATCTGCTTGGCAACATCCCTTGTCGCAACCAGCCTTCGGCGGACTTGCACCCAGAGTGGAGATAGCTGATGGAGCTCGCGCGTGTATTTCAGCTGGTCAGTCGGAGAGAGGCCTTCATCAATGCATTTGGCGCTCTGCTTGCGTTAACAGCCTTCGTCACACATGGCTGGTGGCACCCTACCAGATAGCGCAGATGTGCTTCGGCCTCCGCAAGGAACACGTTCCACATGACGTTGATGATGTGGAAGAGCTCCGTCAGGATTTGACCTTGTCCAGCAACTGCCTCCATGTGTCCGGTTAGCGTCTCTTCGTCACGCACCATCAAGGTCTCCAGAGCCTTGGCAATAGCCTGGTCGTTGTGGTCCAGATGGATGAGGCCCTTGAACAAATTCTGTTTGGTGGTATCTATTAGGAAGATCATGGCCACTCGTGTCACATGCCATTCGTGCGGCAAACGGCCGGCCTTTGTAGAGAAGCGAACATGCGGACTGGCATCGTTGCGACGTGACTCGGTGGGACGTACGTCCCCGGGATATCTTTCCATCACTTGAAGCGAGAAGAAGGTATCTGGCTCGATGGTCAGCCCGCATTTAGTCAGTAGGAAGAGTTTCTAACACGATGGCACCGTATTTCCAGTGCTGAGAATCGTGTATGGGAAATCGAAGAATCGAGGTGTTACTTGGAGGTAATACCCGAATGCTTGGATCACTTCGGGACTTATGTCCGTGACAATGCTGGAGTGAGGAAATTGCTTAGCAGAGGCGACTGGGAGTGAGAGACGCAGGAGGATGCTAACAAGAATGTGCTGGGAACATCCGCTGGAGTCTGACTAGGTGTGAGTAGCATCCCAACCTAGATCTATCACCCTCACCTTGAGCATCGCGACGAGCTCCTGCGGCTTGGTCGTCCATCTGTAGGGCCTCCATTTCCGCACCGAGGTCGCGTTCAATGCCCCATTCTGGTAGATGTACTCCTGGACGCGACACTTGTTTGATTGAGATCTGAGAGCCTCTGCGAGCACAGTAAATGGCAAGCCTTTCGTGTTCTGATTCCATGGCCAGCCCTTGTGAGGCTCGGCGGACGAGATCGAAGCTGGTTTCAAAGCTTCCAAGTCAGAGGTGTTGGACATCCACCATACAGTGTGGACGGCCATTGCAGTTCTTTTCGTCCAAGTCGAATGTGAGTTGTAGCCCTAACCACAGTTGCACGGTACAAACGTCTTAAAACTGGGTAGCAAACCGCTGAAACGGGGAGAAGCATGAAAGGCCAGCCTGAGAACATTAACAAAGTACGAGGTAGAAATAAGTAAATGCCTTGTTCGAGAATGAGGCTGGAGGTCAGGCCGTATGCCTTTCCAATGGCTGCCTTTCCAGCCGCAATAAGGCGGCAAGCGCATATCCTTCGGCAACCCACCAATCACAAAGAGCTGGAGGTCGCCTGCATATCGGGCTGTGCGATCCGATGCCGTGGCAGAGCGTGGAGGCCAGCGCTCAAAATATGTTCCTATACGAAGTGCTGCCCGAGCGGGGCTCACAGACAGAGCGCTCCTGGGGAGAGTCTCAGTTCCATATCCTGAGGAGGGCACGAACTTCCGGGAGCATGGACGCAGGCCAAGTCCTCCATGTCAGGCTAAAGTCGTCGGTGTGTCATCTCAGTAGCGTGCCATAGAAGCAAGCCCTTATATAGGCGCCAAAGAATGCAGATGCGAGGGCATGTGTGCCTCCGGAACCAGATACAGAGAGTGACACTGACAGGTAGGACGAGGCTGAAGGCTTGCACAGCGACACAAGCGATCGTCCTGCTTAGCGTAGAGGTTGGCACGAGAGAGAGATGAGGCAGAGCCGGTCGGAGCGTGGCCATGCAATTGCGCTCCTTCTGCGTCTTCTCGTCTTGCCTGCCGCCGGATCAGCTGGGCCTGCGTATGCCAGACCAGACCAGACCAGCAGCGCTGTGTAACATGACCCCTGGCAATTTGGAATTTCCATGACTACGTGGTCTATTCCGCTGTGTCTTGACTTTTGTACAACTTCGGCCCTCGCAGATATACTCCACCTTTGGATGCTATGGCCATCATCTCTTGCATTGCGCATGCGGAACCGCTCCCCTCCCGGGGTTGAGAGGCGAACGTGCTTGGGATTAGGCAAGATGCCTTCGGGCTTGCTGTAAGATGGCTGTCTGCGACATGAGGACGGATATACAGGTGGTAGGTCTCATTCCAGTAGTCTGGATAGTGATTTCAGTGTGACATTGACTCAACAACAGGTCTCCAGGAAGGTGTGTGCGTGAGAAGACGAGCAGACGTGGAAACCTTCGAGTGTTTATTCGCCTGTGCGGCGGCGGGGCTTCAACGCCACTGTCTCAAAGGACGCCGAGAAGCTGTGGATCACGCCTGGCCGTTTCGCAGGCGGAAATGACCTGGGTGATCAGCCTCGTGCCGGGGGGGTGGGTGTGCCCCTCACTTGCGTAGGCGTTACCCCAAGTTTTTATGATACGTAGGGTGGTAGGTTGAGAAGGCAATGGCAGGCACAAAGGGTACGTGCCCTATCAGTGAGTGCCTGTGCGTTCCTGTAGCAGGGCGGCGGAAGCACGGGTGATGCTCCGTCGGCAATAAATGCAAAGAGTGGCCTACAGACTGATAGATAGCGAGCAGGATTATGACAGATGCCTTGTCTCTCCGGGTTTCGCGTATCTCGCTATAGATAACGAAGCGGGTTCAGAATCATCCAAGAGGGTCTCATCCGGCTTGGGCCCTTGGTCCCTCTTTCTCACCTGCTCCTCAGCCACTCGCAGTTGCAGCAACTCGCAGGTAAGTCTGGACATCACCGCTCACACTTTGCCTCCTGGTTTTGGCTTTCTTCCATGGCCAGCTGCTTCCTCTGATGCCCCAGATCAGCCCAGATGCCTTTGCACTTATTGGCTTCCATCCCGACAAGCTCCAAAGTCACGCTGGCATTGGCTGGGAACAGGGACGCACTGCTACCTCACTCTCTCAACTCTGCTGTTGCCAGACTCCCTCCTTCACATCTCTAGCTTTTCTGGACAATCTTTCAGTCATCTGCCCTTTAGTGTTTCTTGATTTCATTTCGTCCTCGATAAGGGACTGCTAGAAGCGACGTTGCGTTCTTGTTGCGCCCGTTTCATTCTCCCCTCGAGTACCAGTTCACACACATCCTCCGCATTCGGGGACTACGCTATACTGCTCGGACACAAGGTCGAGGTTGACGATTGCCGGCGCGGGTCCATGTCGCCTGTCGTTTCCAGCATCGCATGGAGGTCCAGATCCCTTCTCCGTCCGTTTTCCTAAGAAAGTCTCCCATTCTCACCCCCGCGCCGGCTGTGCAACCGAAAAAGGCGCCTGCAACCAAGCCTAAAGTCAATGCTCCTCCTAAGCCAGCGAACAAGTCGGTTCAAGATGGGGCGGTGACAAAACCTAAGCAGAGCAAGAGCCGAAATGGTACGTATGGCGATCGATATACAACCTTTTCTGCGATGCAAGCTCCGACTGGCTCAACACAACCTTGCGTGTTAAGAGTTGTTTAACTGACCTATTCGTGCCAAAGGTTGTATGACTTGCAAGAAGAAACGACTGAAATGCGACGAGACAAAACCCTCTTGTGTGCAGTGCCAGAAGAGAAGTGTGGTGTGTGAAGGATATAAGAAAGACTACAAATGGAGAACATTCGAGGAAACCACCTTCGCGGCAAGACCCACTGCAAAGAGAAAGGCCTTTCGATCGAATTCGTTTTCTTCAAGCCAAAATGTTACACAACCCCTTCATATTACAAGCGGCGGCCGACCAGAGTCCACGCATGTCAGCGCCGAGGGCTCCCATCCGTCGCAGACATGGTCACCAGGCCTGCATTCCGCTTTCGAAACCGCCGCTCATGCATTTCAGGATCAGCATGAAGGCCGGGATCAGAGCCTGACATCAAGCCCGGAACGACAGGGAGATTTCAACTTCAGCAACGGACAGTCAACGCCTTTGAATTTGACGCCAGATTCTGTCTTCATGCCTGCATTCGAGGTCGAGGGCATCTCTCCAAGTGTAACATTTGGCGATACGATTGATCCATACAGTCTAACCACCACCACCACGAGGTCCTCTGCCAACGACAGCAATAGTGCCAAGTCGTTCTCCCCGGGCTCGCCCAAGTTGCTCGATCTTCTTCTGTCGGACACAGACATGGAGCAGTCACTGGGGACACGAGAAATACATCCACCACTATCTCTGGGCACCGAGATGATGATGGATGAGGACTTCGACGAAGAGATCATTAGATCTGACGCCATCGCTACGTCTGCGGCCCTGCAGCGTCCCACGCCCTCGTCCCTTCTGGATCCCGCACTCTCCAATCCTGACTTTCAAGAGTTCCGTGCACCTTCACCCACGCCGAGCGAGACGTCTACCGCGTCGTCCAGGTCCAGTGATATGACGCTTCTCGCTCAGCCCTCACTTGACGCCTCGTCGCCAGAAATGCTCATGCTCCGCTTCGACAAACAAACCTGCGGCATTCTGTCTGTCAAGGACGGCCCAACCGAAAACCCGTGGCGCACTTTGATCTGGCCACTGGCTCGAGAGTCCCCTGCGTTGTACCATGCTATCTCTTCTATGACGGCTTTTCATGGCGCACATGAGGTGCCGAATTTGCATGTACCTGGAATGGCTCACATGACCAAGGCCATCAAACGCCTCGCTTCTGAGATTGAGAACATGCGGTTGGACTCGGCATTGGCGACTTCTTTGGCGCTAGCTTTCGGCGAAGGGTGGGATCGTCATGTGAGCACGGGTGTGCAGCACCTCCGCGGCGCAAAAGTCATGGTCAACAATGCGGTAGTGAAACACAGGCGAGATATGCGATTGGGGCAGATGACAACCCAGGATGCGAACAGACTGAAGTTTCTCTGCAACACTTTCGTCTACATGGATGTCATCGCTCGCTTGACATCCCTAGAGGAAGCCCATGATCTCAATTTCGAGGAGATCCTCGCAACTGTTAATGCATCATACGGGGACCAAGTTGAAGTTGATCCACTCATGGGATGTGCCACAACTCTTTTCCCCTTGATTGGTCGCGTTGCGAATCTCATCCAGCGCGTACGGAAAACGGAATCTAATTCTCTCACTGTTGTCTCAACCGCCATGGAGCTGAAGGAGCAATTACAACAATGGCAAGTGCCAAATGTCCTGGTCTTTGAGCGGCCAGAGGATCCCAACTCAGAGGTTCAACATTCGATTCAAACGGCAGAAGCCTACCGATACGCTACATTGCTCTATCTTCACCAGGCAGTGCCCGAGATCCCCAGTGATCCAGCATTTTCGCTGGCTAAAAAGGTGCTGGTGACGCTAGCTTCCGTTCCTCTGTCGTCGCGAGCGACCATTGTCCAAATCTTCCCTCTCTTTGCAGCCAGTTGCGAAGTCACCGACCCGGAGGACAGAAATTGGGTGACGCAGCGCTGGGGGGCCATGATTACTCGGCTCAAAATTGGCAATGTAAACTCTTGTTGGAGCGTCGTACAAGAAGTTTGGCACCGCAGAGATGCATATGAGAGTGAAAAGGCAAACAGGCTGCTCAGACAGTACGCAAGTCGTGGCGTACCAGGTGGCAATTTTGTCCCACCCGTGCTGGATGTTCCACCTGGACTCAAGAGGAAGGCACACACGGTCGATACTGGCGCAATCGGTGACAATGGTCTGTTCGTTCGCAACAACAGTCAGCCTCAACGTCAGCAGTCTGGAGTATCGGAAGAGCTAGATTTGCCCGGGAGGTCACTCAGACGTCGCGTGACCACAGATGGCATGGGCAATGGGAATGGCATGCCAAGCACATCGTTGAATATGCCATCTATCTCATTGCCTCGACGCCAAACGAGTGACATAATCTCGCCAGATCAACTGGAACGAGAGTACACAGTGCGAGGCCATTTGCATTGGCTAGGCGTCATGGCCGATCGGGGCTGGGAAGGTACGTGGCATTCCTTCCTTTACGCTGGTGATCTTTTGACGCCTCATCCACGCATTTTGATGGTTATGTAAAGACAACTAACGCGGGCGCCCTTAGTTTTTCTCGGTTGATTTCGCACCAGCATGTACCGGATGTCTCTTACTCGACATTGCCTTTCCTACCGGGCTGGCAGTCCGATAGTCTCGATGATGCTGGCGTGTATCTTTTCCAGCGTGGTGATGGTGATTGACCGACTTTGCAACGCTCTTCGATACCCGGGTCTCGGTCCCAGCAGGGAGACTGTGGGTCACGGTTCCATGCTCTTTCCTCAGGCTGTCGAGATCCATCCAGCGAAACTCGGGCGACTTTTCCCTCCCACTACCACCCTCGCTTTCACCTCTTCCTGTGCTTCTGTTGGGTTCGTGGTCCGCGGCTCTCTTGCGGTTAGCACTTGCCCGATTCTCGATACTGGCCAGATAAGTCCGCATGCTGGCGGTATACTCATCGAGCTCCGTGCTTTGGCTCATTCTCGACATGGCGACGGGAGACAAAGGTGCAGTGGGAGTGGGAGTGGGTTTGTTCCGTTTGCTTTGGGGGTGAAGATCTAACGAGGCCGACATCTTGTTCTATTGCCGTCAGCTTTATTGATGGGAGATTTGACTGTTTTGAGATATGTTTCTGAGTGACAGCAGCTATGCGGGCGGTGGCTGTGGCTGTAGTTCTTGGGTGGCCGCTTGTAACGACTTGACGCTTTCACGCCCTGAGTGACGAGATATGGGGTTCCGAGGCAGAGCTTATGCCTTTTCTTTTGGCGAGGCGCTTGGATTGAGGGACTTGGATGGCGTTTGACAGAGGGCGGCTGGCTAGGTCAATGCTCCCAGTGCGTGACGGTGCTTTGGCGCGCGGGTCTGTGGTCCCTAGGACAATTGTCGGTCCGGTGTAAAGGTGCTCTGGAGTAATACTGCTTTGGTAATTTGGGTCGCTCAGGCTCTCTTTGCAATATCGGGTAAAGCGTTACGAATACGGTGTCTCCGCAAACTGGATCGAAATTGACTTTTGACGCGAGCTGCACATTTATCGCTGTGATTCTGATGCAGTGCCGTATCTGGAACGTCGTACAGTCTTTACAAGACGCAATCAATGGCGTACGTGGATGTGGCGTAGCGACGAACAACACCGGGTCAAACCACAGAGATGTCGCGAGGCTTTTATGTTCAGATCAGCACGGGCGATGTCAGGTCCCCATTGCCGGCGAGTTACGATGTCGGCGCTCCAGGGATCCTGTACTGTATCATATGTTGCGCGTGGCGTGGCGCGGATGGCTGCTTTCACGGCCCCGGTCGCAATGGAGTTCTCTCGGCGTCCAGGTCTTTACAGTCAACCGCTGATCTCTTGTCGCTTCAGGTCCTCGGATGTTGCGAAGGTGCTTGGGCGAGGTTTACAAGACGGGCGGGTCCCAGGTCTCACGGATAGGGTATGTCGCAGTCCAGGGTTGTCGTTGCTGCTCTGGGGTTGCCGGGGCCTTTTTCACGCGCGGGATGTCCGCTGCTTCTTTTTTGGGGTGTTGCCTTGGGAGGGATCCTTCCTAGGGGTTCCTCTAGAGAGTCCAGATGGTGCTGTCGGCTCGTCTTTCTGTCACGTCCGAGACCCGGTCTAGAGGTCGAAGGCGAGGTCGGAGGAAGAGGATGTGTGTGGTATAAAGTAATCAGATAGAATGTTTTTCGCCGAAGCTATTATAGAAAGAGGTGGTGAAGAGAGGTATTGTAATAGACCGTGGACGAGCGGAGCAAAAAGTGTGGGGAAACTGGGTTTTGTCTTTGTTCTCTGGTCAGCACGTAGCCGAAACTCTTTGACGTTGCTTTGGTCTAGAACTGAATTATTATTGTTTTTCCTTCTCTTGTGAGCGGTCAAGAGAGTGGCAATCGGAGTCGAGCCCGGGAGTCTTTCGTAGAAGTACGAGCAGAGGCGCGGCAGAGGCGGGAACCTAGGTCAATGAGGTTTTCGGGGGAAAGTCAGGTCAGGCCCCTGCGATCATGTCACCAAGGAGAACTTAGAAGTGGAGTTTCGAGGTTTTGTTCAAAGGAGTAAAAATATGAGGTAGGAGCGAAGTGCGAGCTCAGGTCTGTCTTTGCGACCAAGAGTTTTGCTCTGAGTCGGAAGTTTTATGTATTGGTGGTTCGCATGGAGAAAGATGGATAGACTCGGGTGGAACGCTGGGATGGTAGTATTGTTCACTCGAGGCTCGGACCAGAGGCTATGCCTCGTATAGCAGTACAATAAGGTATGGGGCTTGCAGCCAGAGGCGAAAAGGCATGATGGCATCATGCCACAGTAGTGAGTCCCATGGTCGTGCATTTTCCGGAACGGCGTGCCACGCTGTGTTCGGCGAGCTCCTATGGCTCTGCAAGCGCAAGGTGGACGACACGAACACGGAAGAGACTGGACGATATCATTCGTCAGTATGACGGTCGAAAGACTCACCAGAAGTGAACTACTCGCTCCGAGCAGGATGGCGTGCGAGATACCTTGCACACAAGAAGACAAGCCACCGGACTCGCTGGGGTGGGAGAAAATGAGGGGAAATATTCTTATGGGATGGAAATCCCACAGCCGTGGCATTGCCCATTCAGCTGCATGGTGCGTGTGGAGAACGGTCTATTGGAGTCGAAGTAAAGCCAGTGCCAGGATGACAGAGGGCCGCGGCGTTGAGGCCAGTCGTGAGCTTGTGGAGTCCGGCCCTCTGCGAAAGAGAGGGAAATCTTTGCATTTAAATGCAGCTTTGTCCCTGTCCTCCCTGTAAGGGAATACTGAAGAGGGAAGCCAAAGGGGATCTTATCGTAAAAGCGAGGCGATCCGAACGGTGCAGGTGGTTCTCGAGTCGAGGTACTGTGAGCATTGCGGGCTTGGGTGGGGTTTGCGGATTCTGTGCGTTGAGCGTCCCACGCTGAATGCTATCGTTGATATGGTTATGAGACATATTTATTGTTCAGCAATCAAAGCCGCTGTACTCGTTCGTGATATGTGTGTGACATTAACGATCGCGACCCGCCGGGAAGTGGCACGCACCTGCAAAATGAGTGATGGATCGTCGTTCGGGGGTGTCACGCACAGTACAGTATGTACCCTCACTCGAGTTTTTCTCTCCCTCAACGGGGGACGGTCACCAATCGTCTGCCTCTTGAGATTCCTACCCGGAAGAGGCAAAGTGTGAAAAGTCTGTGACGGAGCAGCAGACCTCTCGGGCGCTGCGGGCCCGGAAATAACAATGGTTTGTCGAAAACGAGCATGACGGGCTTCAGGGCCTGTGCCGAGGATGGAACGAGGGGAAATGATTGCTCAATTGAGTTTCGCGTGAGTTGAAGCGGACATGTCCCGACAAGGCTGGGCCTCTCCCAGGATGGCAACACTGGCAGACGAATGGCAAGATAGTAACCGGTGTACTCGTAAGCGGTGGATGGACCTGGATAGAGAACGAAAGCAGCAGATGGAGCAGTCACTCGCAGAGCCCGGTGGAGGGAGTTTTGTTCACTTGCAAATCGCACTGTCTCTCGGTTCGGTAAGCCAGCCTTGTACCTCTTTGGGAATGTGTTTGATCTGGCTATTTATTCATGATCATCATCGTATACACGCACGTAAGCACAACAGCTAGAGCTGAATCATCTTAACCCCGCTCCCGCAGGATTCTTGCTTGCGCCGACAACGAAGCGCTCGGTATCGACATCGACCCAGAGGGCAAGAGCATTCAAAACGTGACAAACATGCCCAGTAACCGGCCACCAGCCAAGGCTTATCGTCCTTATCGTGAGATGGCTTCGAGTGATTGGCCTATTGTTTCTCCATCCCACTTACCCCTCGCGGTGAGTTTCCATTCGTTCTCGTTAACCATCTTCGAGAGCTTTACCATCTCGGGCATTTTTGTCCCTTCATACGGTACAATCATACACTGCGCTTCTATCTCTGCGTTGCCTTTGCAAGGCTGTGACTGGCTCGAACCCATCGCGTCTGACACAGAGCAGTGAGAAGATGCAATCTGATACGTTGACGCGCCGGGTCATCCCTTATGCATTTCCTCAAAACGCGTTGTTTGGGTGTTGGATAACTCCTAGCTGATGTTCGGGGCAACAGCCCACACGGCAAGATTTACATTGTAGGTAGAGGGAGCTGAGAAGTTCAGAGGTATATCTTGTCGATGCTCGCGCCCCGTCCCTGGACGACTATCTACCAGTCTGCAGCTTCAGCATTCTCTTTCCCCAAACCCGCTCGCCTGACCTCAAGCAACTACGCAAGCAAGTCTCGTTGGCCGATCGCAGTTGTCCGTATAACTACTAGGAACAGAGCAATAAAGTGAGTCCAAGTGTCCTGTCGGGAGGAAGTACAGGCCCCAGTCGATGTTCCGTCAAACCGCTGGGCGTTTCATTCAGGCAAACTGACCCTCGAAGTTCCCCAAACTCCAACAACTCCAGCCATGGGCTCCACACCAGCATTCAAACACTTCGCCAAAGTCCAATCTGAATTCAAGCCTCCCTTGATCGCCAACGAGAACGCTTACCTTGGCGACGTTGCCAGCAACGACAAGATCGACCCAGAGAAGCCCATCAGCTGCGGCATCTATAGACTCGAAAAGGGCACTCCTCTGGTCTACACTTACACATACCATGAGATGAAGATTATCCTAGAAGGAGAATTTGATATTAGTGATGAGACCGGTCAATCAGTTCACGTAAATACTTACTACCGGCACGTAACTTTGAGATCCTCACTGACTTTCAATTCTAGGCTGTCGCTGGTGATGTCTTCTACTTCCCCAAAGGCTCAGTCATCACTTTCAAGACCAACACCTACGGCCTAGCTTTCTATACCGGCCAGCGCAAGGAGGGTGCTGCATAAATTCGATGCCGAGAAAAACAGAGACTGAGTCAAGTTACGGAGACCCCAGAAGAGGGAGATAGTCTGCAATAGAAGACTGTCTGTTGAAGCCGTACCGTCTGGCCGCCAACATCCAACCTTACGTTCTCTTAAGTCTTTTTGCGCCGCGCCCGTGACCTTCCAATGAGCGCACATGCAATCAGAACCAGCAGTGTCACCAAGCCGAGCATGGGCCAGGAGTGACCTCGCTTGACAAGAGTATCATCTAGTCACAACGACTCGCTTCCCGGTAAACACTTCTTGATGAACTCCTCCAAATCATCGATTTCCTCAGGGACCGCTGAATGAGGCAAACCACTGCACAAACGTTGTCAGCCACGATCCCTCACGGGCATCGTCCCAAGAGGATGAGGAGGACTTACTGATACGTCTTGAACTCGACCTTATGGCCCAATTCCTTCCTCAACACCTCCGCCGTTTGTTGTCCCCATGTATACTTCACCACCTCATCTGCATCGCCATGGCCCATGAAGAAGGGTGTATCTTTGTTCGCTTCGTTCGCTTCTTTCGCAAAGTCCTTGATCTTGTCTCCAAGAACCAAGTAGCAACTCAGCCCAAAAACCCCACCCAGCTTGTGCGGTGTTGTGACGCCAGTGAAGAGTGAAATGGCACCACCTTGTGAGAAACCGCCGAGGATTATTCGATTCGACGGAATGCCAGCATCGATCTCATCGGTGATGAGTTTCGTGAATGTGGTACGTGAGCGGAGGATGCCGGGCTCGTCGTGAGCTTGCTTTAGGTCGGAGAAGTCGGTCTAACCCACCCAATGTCATGTCTCATCAGCCCTTGCGTGTGCTCTAAGCGGCGGTTCAAAGTAGTTATATGCAGGCAGGGTAGGATTGCAAACATCTTCGCGGCGCCTTACGATATCGTACCAACCGGGCATACGCATGCCGAAGTTCTACCTCCTCCGTCAGCTTTCCTGCGCTCGACTTTTGCCCCCTCGAGGCGTACTGTATCAGCAACATACCACTGTGATGGGGATGTTTGGAGCGTTGGGAAAGACAAATTTGACGTCTTCAAACTTCCCCCGCCGCCGCCAGGTTTCGGCCAGCGATACCCTGCTTTCGATGAGCCCATGGCCGCCGCTCGACACCTGCTAGTGCAGGAGACCCAATAGATACAACTCACCAGCCTGCTCCACTGCATGTCTCGTGTCAGCCTTGTGTATCTTTCTCTTTTGCAGATGGGATTGGGCTGCAAAGTGCCCACCTGTCGCCCAACCCGTGTGCCATGATCACGGTCGCAGTGTGCTTCTTCAGAGCAGGGACAATCAGCGCATGCTTTCCGGCCATTTTGGACCAACGAGAGGACCCGACGAAGGAAAAAGAGTGTGAAAGACCGGCAAGAGTTTTGCGTGAGTCTATTTGGGCTCTGCAGTTCACAGCGGGCAAACAAACGGTGGACAGGAAGCCAACATTGACTGCGGGCGAGATGGTGCTCCGCGCCTGGGCAACCGAGGTTCTTCCGGTGAGGAGCATCTGGCATGTCCCGCCGCTTTACCCTAGAATCAGGTGACCTAGCTCAACTTCGTCTCAGCCTCGACTTGACAAACTTGAGATCTTCAGCTGCAGCAGCAGCCTACCCTGCTTCATCCCTTCGCATCACTTATGAACGACCAAACTGCCGACGCGATAGCCCATCTCTTCGGGCCTACAATGGGAATGGCATGAGATGCGCAGCCTAAGGCTCTGCTGTGCTTCAGATTGCGGAAAGCCGAGTTCCTCCTACTTCCCGTTCACAGATGATTCAGACAGCTCACGAAGGGGCTCCTATATTCCACCAAAGGTCAATGCAGGACAGGACAAGCACCTGACAGGGAATGGGAATGAATCGGCAGCCAACAATGTCGGGTTGCGAGTTCTGGCCTGAAAGCCTTGTCACCAAGCACCAAGTAGAAATATGAATATGGGGGTCTGCCTTTGTTCGACCCAGCGTCCTCGAATATCTCACAATGTATTGTAGCGTAGTAGTCCTTTGTATTGGCCAAAGGTCCAGCAGCTCTGCCGGTTGGCTAATCCAGACTACTGTAGCAGCGAGGAACTTTGGCACATACCTCCATGTGACACGAAAGATGAGCTACCGGAGCACACAATATGCCAATTCTGTCGCTATCATTTGGTGGGCATGTACGATCCGCGAGACGATAAACTCGAATCTGGACCGACCCAATGCGGGTGGGGATGTTCACTCTCCAGGTTACTCCGTGATAGTATCGCCCTCGAGCCTCCTTTCAGCCTTGACCGCCCGTGCGGCCGCATCAATGTGTGGGAGGTGGACTTGGGCACGGTGACGTGGACACCACTGGGGTCGAATCCCGACACTCAAGTCTCGATGCCAAGGACTTGAAGGTCAGGAAATGGAAGCGCATCAAGGAGCGGAGCAGCATCCCCGAGACATACGAGCGGAAGGCAATCAATTACAACGTATGGGCCGCGCAGAACGGAGAGAACTCCATGAGCAATGTGAGCCAAGCGTACAACCGGAACCTCAGCCCACGAAACAATCTATTCACCAGCCGGCCACTGGGAAGCCAGATTGATCTTTCGCTTGCCTCTTCGTGGATGCGAGCATGCGACCTCCTTCATCAGCCGACCTGCACGCCCTTACCATGGCATGACATGGGTGAGACCGCTCTGCGGATGGTTGACGTTCACAATCGATGCGTCGTCACCAAAACGGCGCCGGTCGAGTACTACGCGCTGTCCTACTGCTGGGGCGATCCCAAGGAGGCAGATGTGTGGCTGCAGTTGAAGCAGTCGACTGCAAAGGATCTGTACAATAGGAACGCGCTTGCCGACGACCATTTGCCGCAGACGATTCGCGATGCGATTCTGCTCACACAGCGCCTAGGAGGGGCGTTTCTCTGGGTCGACGCACTGTTCATCTTCCAGGACAGTGACACCGACATGAGCGCCCAGGTCCGCCACATGGACAAAGTCTACAAGCACGCCAAACTGACCATCGTCTGTGCGGCTGGCAATGATGCACGCGCTGGTATCCCGGGCCTTCGTGAAGGCACACGCAGAACGCGCCAGTTCAGCCGACGGATAGGCAAGACACGGTTCAACGAGCGCGATCGTCTCATCTCGTTCGCCAGCGCTCTCAACAAGAGCGCCTGGAACGAACGAGCATGGACGTTGCAGGAACAGATTCTCAGTCATCGGCTCTTGACCTTCACCGGGCCAGAGATGTCGTGGAACTGCGAGTGCGCAATCTGGACCGAGGGCATGGTTCTCGAATGCCTTGCACCCGGCACGACCATTGAGCTGAGCGGCCAGTTTCGGGGCAGCGTCAAGCCGCATCAAGCTTTACGGCCCTCCAAAGGTTCAACTACTATCTAGGGTATGGCTTTGGCCGGAAGCTCGCCGGAAGCTCAGCTACGACAAAGATCGACTCAACTGCATGCAAGGTCCCTTCAACACTCTGGCGCTGCATTTCGCAGGCGAGTTTCACTGGGGCATGCCTGTCTCCATCTTCGACTCCGCCATATTCTTCCATGGAGTTCTCTGGCAAGAAGCGCCATGGAAACGGCGGACAGGGTTCCCTATTGGTCGTGGGCTGGGTGGGATGAAGCTGTCGCATGCTCCGATGGAAACCCGTACGACAACGACAACCAGCGCTGGTGGTCGGATGTGTATGTATCCGGCGACATTTCCCCGAAAACGGCCACGCGGATGCGCAAGGAGGTCGCATGGCATGTTGTGAATGAGGCGGAAAGCGACTGGGCCGAGATCTCGAGCGTCGACATCAGCAGAGACGGATCGGCCTACTATGCTGAGTCACGGACGCGCTGGCACAACGCCGATCCGCAGAAGATGCTACAAGAAGCACGGCAGCGCTTCACCCAAGCAGGAATTCCTCTCTCGCACGCCCTCGGATTCTGGACGCAGACGATCCATTTGCGCGTCGACCGCGAAGAGGCCCGAGGCAAGCATGTCGGCAGCCTCACCGGCGTGGACCGAAGCAGTCCCTCACGCGACGTACGCGACAAGGATGGCAACTACGTCTGCTATATTCTCTTGACGCATGCATACCGAGAATCTCAGCCCGATGACCTCTATTTCATCCTGCTTGGACATACCCGATGGTGGCACCGCACCCACGGAGGCATCGTGGATATTATGCACGTGGAAACGAAAGACGGGATCATGCGCAGGGTGCAGGGGGTGAGGGAATGCGTGCTGAGTCTGGACGCGTGGGAGAAACTAGACACAAAGTGGGAGTGGATAGTCATGGCCTGAGCGTGTGTCCAGGGAGGATGGCATAGGGCATCTACAGCGTCTACAGTATATCGCATACTCATGGAGCCATGAGCGAGAGCCATGACTTTCTAACGAAGTGAACTTCGTTGAGATGGCCTGGTAATAGGAACGGATGCGGACACACCTTTCATATCCCATTCCTGCATATGTTTCGACCTGGTCGATTCCGGACGTACCCGTTGCAACAATTACCATCCAGCAGCTTTGAAGGAGCGAATTCCATCCAGATCACTTTCACTACCTACATTTCATATCTCCCGACTGTGACCGATTGTCAGACCTGATGAGCGCCACAACACGCATACAATTTGCCCATGTGGTTGGTTCAAGCAGCATTCGAAATAATATGCTCGATCACTTCCGGGAAATTCTGATAGCGGATCTCTCCCTCCAGAGGCGGAAGTGGTGCAATCCTGGAGCTCACACCTAGCTTCAAGCTCTCAATTGTCCTCGGATCAACGACCTGCTTCTCTGCCTAGATTATGGAAATGGTCAACATTCCGTACGGTACCGGAGCATGGGTGATACTCGGGAGTCACTTACTGTGACGACGCGCCACTTCAAACGGTTCTTGAGGAAAGCCACGACCTCGCCGGCGTCCAGACTCTGCAGCTGCCCAAGCTTAATGTAGTCGAGCAGGATCGGGGTGATGTCGGTGGTGCCGGCGATGAGCACGGCCTGATCGAGGTAGCGGCCGCAGTTGTCACATGCCTCCACGGGCGCCGTGAAGATGTTGGTTGCACCTGCGAGCTCTTTCTCGATGAGATACTTGGTGGGATCGCTGCCGAATGGCCCGGTGAAGTAGTGGATGGCGAAGCTCCCGTTGAGGGCGAGTCTAGTGGTATGGTTAGCCCAGACGGGGTTGCTCGCAAACGCGGTTGTTAGTGCTCGCGCGTACCTCTCGACTTCCATGTCAATGTACCAGCTCCGGGACACGGCCAATTCGTCGACATCAGACTGCGCAACCACAGGGACGCGGTCGGTAGGCTCGCCGCTGATGGTCCTTTCACGGGGGACAACATCCGCCTTTAGCGGCTTCTGTGCCGATGGCTGCGAAACTCCCTCTGGCACCAAGCTAGCGGGTACGACGGAACTGGCGGCATCAACGACGGTCTTCATCAACGCGTGTGTGGTGTGCTGCTTCACGTCTGCTGGGCTGAATTGGAAGACTTGGGCTTTGGTCATCTCGAACGGTAGCATGTCAGTTGGGCACTTCCCGAATGCATCTCCATTCCATCGAGTCGACCATCCATACTTCTTGTTGAAGTTGTCCAGCGCGTCGGCAGCCTCGGCGTCGGCGTAGCTATAGCCAAACGTCGTGGTAAACCTGGCCGTGTTGCAAGTCCACCAGCCGTCCTTCCCGAGTGCGCCAACTTCTCCGTGCTTCGCACTGCGGAAGGGCTCTAGAGGTACTTCCGGATCGAAGTAAGTCTTTTTGAGGTCTTTGATCACTTTAGGGTCCGTGGGAAACCAACTGTCCTGGTTGATCTTTTGCCAGATGGCAAACAACCTATCAATTTGGCAATGATGCATCCAGAAAACTTTAGCACATGTTAGTCGGGGCCGACAGTGTGACGAAATTGACAAAGCTACCTGGATCGAAAGCTGGGGCGAAGTCAGTAAAGCATCGGGTTATACGGTATGGCTGGACTCACCTGCCACCGGTACAGTTCCCATATGTCCATCATCACCAATGAGCACGTGGTACAGATCATGTATAGTACCCTCGAGTGAGCCACTGACTCCTTCGACCTTCGCGTTCGCTCCGAACGCAGGTATCTCTGTATAGCTCTTGTCCTTGAGCATGACAATCAAGTGCTTGAGTGCTGGCTCCCTAGCCTTGTTGAGTGCGATATCTTGGTCCTGCCCATCACCAAGTGAGACGAGCACGTTCTTGTTACGCGTGACTAGATGATTGTACGCTTCTTGTAGCGTCCGTT
This sequence comes from Phialophora verrucosa, assembly GCA_002099365.1. Lineage (NCBI taxonomy): Eukaryota > Fungi > Ascomycota > Eurotiomycetes > Chaetothyriales > Herpotrichiellaceae > Phialophora > Phialophora verrucosa. The sequence goes on along the minus strand of MSED01000015.1, from coordinate 836,471 downwards.
CCTTCATTGTGCCGGGGTATCTGGTGGTCTCCGTCTTACTGTAGCCAGTTGCCAGTGTCTTCCAGTCCTTCTCGTCCAGTCCACCATCGTGTTCGGTAGGAAACTTGAACTTGAGCAGAGGGTTGGAGTGTGGTACCAGGTTTCCTGTGGGAGATGTGCGGATCATGAGCGTTGGAAACGTGAAGAGATCAGGGATGCCGCAGTCGTAGTCAAACTCAGTCGCATCAGCAGGGCCAACAGCCGGCCAGGAGACAGGGCCCCCACGGGGTCGATAGTAGTCCCAGAATGGCAGACGCCAGCGACGAACCCCAGCGTAGTAAGTCTCGTCCTGGAAGTCTTTCTCCACCACCCTTATCATCTCGTAAAAGATGGATTGCTGGAGTGGGGTATCAGCCATTACTTTTCACCTCGAGATACCGTGCGTAGATGGAACGTACCTCAAGTAAGGCAAGATAAGGCCGATGCCATGGAGCGAAGCCGATGTGTGAGTGGTGGCAATATCCGCTTTTGTCACCTATCGCGGCGTTGAGCTTGACACCCTCTAGGTTCCATGGCCGGAGAGGAAGTCCATGAATGCCCGCGATCTGAAAGTAGCTCATATAATCCTTTGTGTTTGCGGAAGACGTGGACTGCAAATTAGTAAGTGCAATAATAAAGACGTTGAAGGTCTCCTTCTCATTCAAGGCCAAGTCATCGATGTCCTTTCGAATCCCGGGTTCGCCAGTTACATCTTGAAGTCCGATCAGATAGAAACCCTCCTGTGCGGCTTTGAGCTTCGCGAACTTCTCTGGTGGAAGTACGCCCATGCTGAAAGAAGGCTTGATAAAGCAATAGCGGGAATGATATGGCAGAGTCAATGGCAGAACCTTCCAAAGTTAGCTAGTCGGGGTCGATAGGACGACAATTTATATATCCACGATCGACTGTTGGCGTTACACAGCAGATAGTCTCCAACAAGCCAGCTGGGAACGCTGGAAAAACCTGTATGCATTCGACTCAATGAGACGCGGGCACCCGAAGCTGCATCTTGTGGCGGTCGAGAGGAAGCCTCGACCTAGAGCCTCGCTATATGGACTTCAGATCCATCGTGGAACCTCTTCCACACCTAGACGACATTCAGGTCTTTTCAGCTGTATCACACTTAACTGTGCAGTAACACGAGATCGAGTCAGTGTAGTCACAAATGGCCAGCTGAAGGACAGAGGTGGTGGTGAATGGTACTGCTTGCCTCTGGATCACGTCCCCTTCGCCAAGGCGCCACCCCAGGCTTCTAGTCAGGCGGAGGCATCCATGGCTGGCGTGGTTGTTGAATGCTTCACATCTTGGATCAATCAGCGTGGACAGGACTTGGCCGCTCAGCCCGATCCGAACCCGCCATGAATCCGCATAGCTTTGGTCATGCAGAAGTTGCAATTGCCATCACGAAGCCAGACTGCTCCGTGCAGCGCGTATGCATAAAGCTGAACTCACCACCGTGATTCTGAGACCTAGAACCAGCGAAATGGGAATTGCACAGCTCTAGGCTGGCTGAGTGATGCATGCGTAGGCCAAAAGCTGAATTCGTGTCACAGGACGACAAAGCAAATGGGGGGGCTCGTCAATACACGGCGACGCTGAACACATCCTGTATACTCTCAGTCTGCATGCTGGCGCCCGGAACTCCGTATTAATAAGGAAGCATCAAGGCGTAGAAGATATGGAGTATTACTCGGCAAAAGGCTCGCTCGCCACCAGGCTAGGCTACATTCGCTTAGGACAAGCTTACGACAGTCACAGTCACCGTGTCATTGTGTACTCTCAAAAGTAGGGAAAGACGGGGGCCTGAATCTTCGCCCAGCATTTCGATTGACCTTCCAGCCGCCTTGGAACCATGTTGAGAACGACTTCCTCCAGGCATCAGCAAGATGCAGAGAAGGCGAGCTTTAAACGCTTGCACCGCTTGTCACGAGAGAAAGATCCGATGTGACGTGCATATCGTCCAAGTCCCCTGCACCAAATGCTCTGAGCATGGCAACCAGTGTACTCTTAGGACGAGGAAAGCTTACAGGTATGCTACCATCACCATGCGGACTCAGTATTGGCTGAAGCGGAGATATTATTTTTGGGCCCTATAGTTGACCAAGCGGCAGCCCCAGAGGCCAGCAGTTGCCAAAGACGAGTCCACTGCTTGCGATCGACAGCCCTCATCCCGGAGAGGGCGGTCTTGAGCACAGCAACGGAGAAGACTCCAGCCCAATGCCATACGTCTGTCCCCGAAAAGTAATCAGAGAGAGCCAGATTCTCGGCGCCGGAATCTCTTCTCCCTCAGCCACTGCCACAACACCCGTCTTTATTGGAGATCAGCATGGCTATGGAGCAGTGCTTGACGCAACCGTTGGCGGCAGCGTTCCTCAACGCTACTTGCTGATCGCCGCTACTGCTGGGAAATCACTTGCGTCGGAGGATCTGGAGTATTTACGGGTCAAAGGGTGTTTCTCTCTTCCCAGCGAGCAAGTGTGCAGGGAGCTGATCAAGGCCTACTTCTGTTTCGTCCACCCGACGTTCCCAGTCTTGGACGGCTCTTCGTTTTTACGAGACTACGCCAATCACGGCCTGTCGCACATGAATCTGCTACTCGTATGGAGCATGTTCTCCGTTGCCGCCAGTTACATCTCCGACACCACCCTCCGCGTGGCGGGATATGAGAGCCGCATCGTGATGAAGGACTCGATCGTGACTCGCGCCAAATTGCTATATCAGCTCAGCCATGAGACTGACAAAACTGTGCTCCTTCAAGCCGCGTTGTTGTTGAGTTTCTGGTTCGTCGCCGCGGATGATACTATGCAATCATGGCACTGGTCCGGGATAGCCTTTGGACTCGCACAAACTATGGGTCTGCATCGCGATCCTTGTTCCGGAGAGCGAGACAACCAACGCGTCTTGGGTCAAAATCTCTGGTGGTGCTGTATGCTCAGAGATGTCTGGCTTGCATTCAGCATGGGCCGGCCTCTGAGGCTGAATCGTGACGATTGTAACACCCCCATGCCGCTAATCTCTCAAAGTCAACTCGTCTACCAAGGGATCCTCTTTGAGAGCTGCGAACTGTATAGTTCGCAGGATTCTGCGGCATTTGCCGACATCTGGCATCGCTTGCTTCTAACCAGCGACGCTCTAAGAGAGCTCCTGGAAGGCAGATACAAGCCGCGTCCATCACGAAGATCGAGTACACAGATTAGTGAACTCTCCTCCCGGGTTTCTTCTCATGGTGAAGCTCTTACCGGGCTCAACGACAAGAGTTCTCTACCCCGCCGGGTGGCCGTACATCAACTGCAACTCTACGAGCAAGCCGCACTCATTGCACTTCTCCGACCGGATCGCTCCGAACAGGCGGGTGAACGACTCCGTGCGGCGGCCGTAGCATCTACGACGGTCCTACAAGCCTTCATGAACGACGGCACAGTGGCTTACGCCAGCCCGGTGAGCATCCCTCTCATAGTTCCCGCCATGCACACGTTCCTACTTGCCATGAAATCATCGAGTTCACTTTTGCGGAAAGTGGCTGCCAACAACCTCGACTTGCATTTTCTGTTCCTATCCGAGCTCGAAGGCAATTATCCCGCCGCTTCTATCGTCCATAGGCTTTTCAAAGCAGCTAGGGAATCCGTCGCATCCCAGACCACCGCGTGCGGGAATGACAACCCAAATCCCTCCTCTCACGTACATCAGGGTTACACGTGGGCAGACGCCAATTTCTGCGGCAATTCGCCAAATACTTGGTCATTCGATACAGCCAGTGGCCCGGACTGCTTTCCTTGGCTTCCAGGTGGTGCAGATCACGGGGACTTCGCGGCTTCCGCGGGCTAAATGCTGTTTGAGAATCTGGGCGGGAGGACACGGTCAGAACCGAGTCTTCTCAACGCGCAACATTTGCTTTACTCTCCAGGTGGTTAGGAGAGCTCCAGCGCCGGCCCAAGCCCAGGGCAAGGACCATCCTACTCGATTAGCATATCTCTCAAGTACTAGGCCCTGTGGACTGACCGATTGCGAACACCACGTTCAAGTCGTCGACAACATAGACAACCACGGTTGTGGCTATCGCTACCGCCACCGAGCCAACGCCCCAGAACCAGTTGAGCTGGGCGAGCATCCTCCTAAATGTCTCGCTTGTCTCGTACCTAGCCTGCAGAGCGAGACGAAAACCTTGACCGCCACCTCCGTCCACGGCGACGATGTCTTCCACCACAACGAACACGCCCGGCTTGCAGACGCTTCCTCGCGGTGTCGAGGACATGGGGATTGGAAGTTTCCAGCCGAAGGTCGACATGACACCCGTAATCGTGAGAAGCCCACCGGCAAGATACAAGATAATCGCCTGTGGCATGGATGCCTGGCGCAAGTCAACGTCTTCATCGGCCGTAGCGACGGAAAGGACGGCCGTGACGACTACAAAGCCCACGATGGCTGTATAGTTGAAGAAGTCCATCTACAAGATGGATGATCAGCTCCCTGGCCAGAAGAAACATCCACGGCAATACAGACTGGACTTACAGTGTACCATGTACCACAAACGGGTCTGCACTGCGATCTCTTCTTCACCAGCTGCCATGAGCGGTATATGATTGTGAGTATGGAGAGCACAAGCATGATCGTGGTTGGCACCTCCAGGGCCTTGTCCTGCTTCTTGTGCGCAGCATAGTGGAGGGTGAAATACAGCACCTCGAACTGGATGCACGTAATGGTGATCAAGGCCGTCCAGATGATGGCTATCGACAGCTTTCGCGTGTGCAGGCTGTATCCGAGCTCAGGGAGCGTACTTGCACCCATCGTGGGGGAAAGGTGGAGTGTCAAGGTTGGTGATGGATAACGTTCGAATCGGTTCCCTGGATCACAGGTTCCCTCAGACGCAAATGTAGATTCGTGGAATTGAAGGAGAAAAGGCTTCTAATATATGCAATACATCGCTTTCAAGACATTCTGGTTATCTTACCAGAGAAGATGATACCACCGTACGATGCATCAAAGTCATTTTGCAGCTCTGTCTTTTATAGTCCTTTCTTTTATAGTCCTTCATGGTCTTCCATGGCAGATCCATCTCATCCATTCAGGAGGTTCTGAACACGCATCGAGGATGACGACAGGAGAGAGGTCGTCGAGCTCCAAATCCACCTCGCCATCGCATAGCCTCGCACGCCGCATACTTGTACATCAAGCTGACGAGACTCCATCGCCGAATATACCGTACGGTGCAGGGCCAGCCGGCCGGAGTCTTCGGTAATTTCGGTAATTTCACTGCATCTACAAAAGCTCGAAGCACGCACGGTGATGAATACGTAACTTCGTATTCGCGAGTCCTCGTCAGCGTCAGGCGTCAAGCGTCAAGTGAAAGATGAGCGCCGGGACTCGGAGAAAAGCTCTCGCCGGATTCCGAGGTTAATCCGCACAGTGCCAAGACTATTATAAAGCCCGGGGACACAAACCACTTACCACTCACTCGTTACCGCAGCTGGACGACGACCCATCTTTCCCCCTCCGCAACGCTCAATCCGTTGTAAACCTCAGGACGGAAAGGCAGAGATTCCAAGCTTCTTGCTGGACCTCGTTTAACTTTTTCATCTTTCTTCGTGCAGACACTTCACCCTTCACAACTTGGGTGAGGCTTCAGCGCGCCCGATTGAGAGACTGTGTGTGTGTGCGCGCGTGCTTTAACTCCGCTGCTGCACCAACCCACCCACCCGGCTTGAGCTGAGTTGAGTTGAGTCGAGCCGAGCTTGACAAGAGCTCCGCGTCACCTGCAAAGATGGATCAGGAGAAGCTCAAGCGCATGAAGGCGCAGGTGCGAATTGGTATGTCTTTTCTTGGTCGCCGTGAAATGCTGCGGTGCGGTCGTATAGCTTGGCTGAGACTAACGAACCGTCTCGCAGGGTATGTTCGAACCGTAGTGTGAATGTGACGTGGTCTCCGTGCACACACGCCGCGAACCACACACATTGCACAAGCACAAGCACACGCCCGCCCCGAATTCGAGCTCTCACACTAACGATTGACGTAACCGCACACAGAGGCAAAGGAACCCCCCGACGCAAGACCAAGAAGGTGCACAAGAGCAGCGGGACGGACGACAAGAAGCTGCAGACCACGCTGAAGAAGATGAACGTCCAGCCCATCCAGGCGATCGAGGAGGTCAACATGTTCAAGGAGGACGGGAACGTGATACATTTCGCGGCACCGAAAGGTACGTAGCATTGTCATATTGCCGTCGAAAACATCCGAGACCCATACGCACCACCCTCATTTCGACTTCAGAGAAGAAGGCCAGGCGAGGCGAGGCCATGTGTTCTGCAGTGCAGGTGGTGCAACAATCTGCGGCTTCAAAGAGGCAAAAGGATAAACGGACCATGCCCAAGCGATGCACAATAGTTCTTTAAACGTGCGCGGAGGGTCCGATGCAATGCAGTGCAGTGCAGTGCAGTGCAGTACAGGCTTGCTGACATTTTTCTTCTTCTTTTCTAACAGTCCACGCATCCGTCCCCTCCAACACCTTCGCCATCTACGGCAACGGCGAAGACAAGGAATTGACAGAACTGGTGCCGGGAATCCTCAACCAACTCGGCCCAGACAGCCTCGCGTCGTTACGCCGCCTCGCGGAATCGTACCAGTCGCTGCAGAAGAAGGAAGGCGAAGGCAAGGAAGGCGAGAAGAAGGAAGGCGAGGACGATGACGACGACGAGATCCCCGATCTGGTCGAGGGCGAGAACTTCGAGGGCAAGGTCGAGTAGACGTAGACCGGCCTCGATCGAGGAGAGGGTGCGGTTGATCGATCGGACCAGCCAGACAGCCAATCAGCCAAGAGAGGAGGCTTGGACGAGGTCTGAATGTGAGGTGTGAGGTGATGTAAAGTGATTGGACGGGCATAGGGGGGAACAAAAGCAAGATCAATCAATCAATCGATCAACGCACCATGGGCATGCTTATGCTCGGGTTGCCATTTGCGAAGAGGACAGCCAAAGAGCCCGTGTCTGTAATCAAACCGTGAGGATTGACAACTGTGCCGAGGAGCGCGAGGACGGGGGCGGAGAGGAGAGAGGAGACGGGACGAGATGAGATCGGATCCCAATCTTCTCGGCCTCTTTCCCGACCAGCCCAGCGTGCAAGCTCTGTACGTGGCTACTGTGGCACTTGGACCGGGGGAACGCACAATCAGCACCAACAGAAAAAGCAACAACTTGAATCAATATCGTCGAAAGGGCAAATCGTGCTGGATCACAGCCAGTCAGGGCGGTGGTGATTGTGAAGCTCCGATCAGTGCTGGCGAGGCTACCTGTCTCGCCTTCTCCATCCTTTGTACATGTGAACGTGACCGTCGCTTCGGCAAAGTTTCAACACCAATTGCTGCATCCAACGCCGTCGCTTCGTGCAAGTGCTAGACCTCCATCCTGCATGCTCGCTTAAAGAGCTGGCCGGCGACCGCCCTGGTCTTGAGACCTTACGCGACTCTTCCTCAAGTGCTGCTCGCAGTGCTCGATGCTCCTCTCAGTCATCCTTCAACCCGCAGAAATCCGTCCCAAACCACCCGTCCACACCGTGCCAAAAGCTCCAATACCAGCCATTGCCCGGATCCCAAGTACCGTCATCCTTCAACAAGGGTCCTTCTCCAATGACATCTCCTTTCTTTTGCGCCTCTTTTCCTGCAGCTCCCGGTACAGTTCCGGCGGCGGCGGTCGTGCTGCTAGAGACGAAATACGACACGATGGGTAAGCTCCTCAACATGCGCTCTAGGAACGTCGGCTGCGGCGGAAGGGCCTCGGAGATGGGCCGCAACCTGGCTTTCTTGACCGAGGTGATATGCGTCATGTATTCCGAGTCGTTGTGCGGGATGAGCGCGCGGTCTTGGCTGGGGAGTTGAGGGACGGAGCGGGACCGCAGACCTTGCGGCGTGGTGGGCGCCAATTGTTGCTGGTGTTGCTGAGGTGGAGAAACCTGGTCTATCCCAGTCGCGGTTGCTGAAGACGCGGTCGTCGAGTTCCACGAGATGTCGTCGTCAGGTTGGCCGTATTGCATATCTGGCATGGTGTGAGATCGAGGCAGGGTCTGTAGCGCCCGCTCGAAGCCCGCCATGGCCGACTCCTTGCCCGCCAACGCCCGTGCTCCCCGCGACGTACTTAACGTTCTCGGTCTGCGTCCATGGTCTGTTTTCCGTGGCGACGATTGCGGCTGCAGCAGGTCTGCTTTCTCGGCGCCCAAGGCTGGTCCACTCAGGATCGGCGCATCCCCAGCGGGGCCTCGGCCCTGCCACATCTCGCAGTGCACCATGTATCCATCAATATCAATGGGACTGTAGAAGCAGGCCCTCTCCGCCGCCTGGTACGAGTCAAACGTGACTTTGATCCAATGATTGCCGCCATGGTATATCCTGCTCTTCTTGATCGCCTCGCGACTCAGATTCTGATGGACCACCACCGACGCCCTCGAGAAGCCTAGGGGCGAATTTGAGGACAGGAACAAATTCGGGTCTTCCCGAGGGTAGTCCTCGCAGATGATTCCAGGTGACACGATCTTTTCGAACTTGGAGAGCACCTTCCACTCCGAGTGCTTGCCTGCGTAGCCGTACAGGAGACATTCCGTGGGAACGGCTTCGGGCTGGATTGGTCTTTCTGCCGCTGCTACCTCATCTGCCGAGAGGGCCTTGGATGCAGGTTTCCTCCGCTCTTCTTCCGCCTGTTCTTTCGCGAAGAGTCTTCCGAACTCGGCAACAGCGCTGTTCTCCTTCTGCCGAACGGGGGTGGTGCCGGTCCTGGCGCGTGGTGTCCGTGACGCTGTGGACCGTATACTCCTGTTTCGCCCGAAGGGACCGGATTCTTCGACTTGTTGGCGGGCATTGCGCGAGGAGCTGCTCGAGGAGGACGAGTCAGAATCCAGGCATTCTTGACCCGCGGGAAGGCAACTCCGCACGGGGGCGCGGCGAAACATGATGAGATGATGGACTTACTCTGCGTAGCGGTAGCCCCAGGGCAGGGTGTCGCCTTTTGGATCTCGCGCCCGCTCTTCAGGTAGCACTGAGTGGATCTCCATGCTTTTATTTGTCCCTGGGGTTCTTTGTTCGTGATCAGGAGAGGTTGTTGTCTTGTAGTCAGCTAGCAAACAAGCATGATAGTACAATTGCAAAGCGCGTGCGTAAGAAGCTTCTCTGTACAGGAGCAAGACAAAGACCGCGCGGATAGATGTGATGTGTTTGCCAGTGAAGCGCAATTCAAGAATAATTTGTTGTTTACTTCTCGCGCCTCCGTCTCCGCACTTTCTACCCTGCACGTGACGACCAGGCTATGGCTCGCGAGGCTCCCGAGACTCTCTCTCTCTTCCACCACGCTGTGGCAAAACCCAAATCATAGGTGGCTCTGCGGGACCGGGTGCCATAGACATGATCTCCATTGCATATTCTCAGGTCCATGCTAGATGGCACTGATGAGCCTGCTCGAGCAGAGAGGACAACCACGTGACGAGGCTAGCACTCCTATCTACCATAGTTTACGATAGTCTCCCCCTGTCCCCTGCCAACTCCATCTTCCATCTCTCATGAAACAGCTGTTTTCTCGACGTTCTCTCTGCTCTTCTCTTTTTGTTCTTCATGCTTCTCTTGCAAGTCCTTCATCTTCGTCTCGTGCAGCTTGTCTGCATTAATATTCATAGCTTTCATCCACTCCGGGTCAATGGCTTCCGCATTCAGATACGGTGAGACATCCTCCTTGTTCACAAGAGCCTTCACCGCGCCCATGCCGAGGAATGCCCACATGTTCTTCTTCCCAGGACCAAGATATTCGATGTCGTAATCTTCCCAGCGCGGGACTTTGATGGCCTCGATATAGTGCAGTGATGAGCCGGGCCAGACGGCATTGACTCGGCCCGTTTCGTTGTTCTTGTACCTGCAGGGGATATCTAGTTAGTCCTCCGTTAAACGTTTCCTCGAATCAAGTCTTTGCTTACCACGACCGACAATCCTCCACCCAAACCGTGTGCTTAATCCACTCCTGGCAATGTTCATTGAACGCGTCCGTCACATCCTGCTTTGGCGCAATGCTCGCGACATATTCGCTCTGGATTTTCTTGATCATTTGCATCGCATAGTACGACACATATGTCAAGGGCCCCATAACGCTGCCGTTCTCCACCGGCCAATTTGGCCCGATGAAGGTCAGGAAATTAGGAAAGTCGGGGATCCCAAGGCCAAGATAGCCTTCGGGGCACACCTTCCACTTGTCGGCCAGCTCGACGCCATTCTGACCCACGATAGGGAAGCGAGGGCGATAAGAAACATCAAAGCCCGTGGCGCATACGATCGTGTCGACTTCGCGGTGGATGCCATCTTCGCCGATAACACCTGTCTCGTCAATCTTCACCACAGGCGTGAAGTGGACGTCGACGTTGGGTTTTTGAATCGCTCTGCGTCACTTGTCAGATGCAGCCGAAACGGAAAGACACTTTGGAAGCCCACTCAATATACGGATCTCCAGGGGTGATTCTTCGACATCCAATGCCGAACTTTGGGGTAAATCCTTTCAACAGCCTCTCGTCCTTGATCATCTCAGCCATACGAGCCTTCAGCGCGACCTGTCCCTCTGCCTGGGCTTTTGAGTTTTTGTAGAAGGAACCCCACAGCCCGTTCACCTGGTCCTCGATAGATTTGGCATGCTCGACGAGCTTGTAGGGGTCGCGGAATTCTTGTTTCTGCTCGTCCGTATATTCGTGGTTGGCGCCGAAGTTGTTCGCAATTTGGACGAACCAGACACCTGAAAGAGGTATATGCGTTAGCGGGCTCGACACAGCTGATAGCTTCGCCCATCAAGGAGGAAGCTCTTTTCTGGCGGTGTCAGAGGGACTTGCCTGTCCTCACAAATACGTCGAGGTGCTTCGCGTGTGGTTGCATAGTAGGCACCGTTTGAATGCTGGAAGCCTGCATATCGATGCCATTAGTACGCCCCAAGGAGAGGTGGGGAGAACACAAACCCCTGATCCAATGACGGCAACACGATCTTTCTTCCACTGCTCAGCCTGGTAATCCTTGGGCCATCGTGCCGTATGCATGATTTTGCCTTTGAACTTCTCCATGCCCTCGATGTTGGGCCATTTGAAATTGTTCAAGATACCTGTTCCATGGAGGAGCACATGGCATCGGTCCTCGAAAAGACGACTAGTTCCATCAGGGTTTGTCTGCTTCAGTTTGACCAGCCATTCTCCGGTCTCTTGCTGCCAGTAGCAGCCGACGACCTCGGTGTTGAAGGTCATGTACTTTCTCAGGCCCCATACTTCGCAGACCTTGTCAAGATACTTCCAGATATCTGGAGAGTATGAGAAAAATCGAGGCCAGTCGGGCTATAGGAAGCAACATGTGAGTCTAGTCCGCACAAGAACAAATTCGAGAAGAAGGTATGACCCACGTTCAGTGCGAAAGGATAGGTGTATGCGTGACTGGGGATATCACAAGCGCAGCCTATGTCACAGGTGTTAGCAGTGTCAGAATGTCCGGCCTGATTGTTTCCGCAATCTAGCAACGGAATATTAAATCCATCGACTCACCTGGATATCTGTTTTCCAACCAAGTGCCTCCAATATCGGCATTCTTTTCGTAGATCACATGCTCCACATTCTCCAGCATCTTCTGGATGTGATAAGCGTTCATGATTCCGGTGACCCCCGCGCCGATTGAGAGAACACGAATCTTGCGCGTGTACGGGCCGTGCAGTACGATATCTGATCCATCTCGTGTCAGCGCACTTTTTCAACAACAATAAGCCTTGCAGGCTTGCTGGCCAAAAATGTTTCGTGGAGCAATTGAGGTTGCCCTGACGGGAAACGAAGGGCGGAACCAGCTTGATTCATATCAAGGCTGCAATTCTAGCAGAGGCAACCTGGAGCTCGCCGAAGAACCTGCAGCAGAGCTCGTCCACACCGCGAGGCAAGAGGAGTTGTTGTTGCAAAGACGAAGCCCTGACCAGGCAGTGATATTTGTTCTTTCCAGCGAGAAAAAAGGCCACTTGCCAGTCCCAACATGGCCAAAAGGAAGGGAGAGGGTCTCACCGGGGATTTCATATTCTTCTCGAGGCACACCGTTCGTAGTATAGCCATCAGTTGACCAATTGGCCATTGAATTGATATCGGGAGCCATCTTGTATGCTAATGACAGACCGGTAAAGTAGAATGAGCAAACGATGAGGACGAGATAAGGTATGGACGAGGGGTGAAGGAGGACGTGGTGAATGAGCTCTACGACTGGTCGCGGTTGAGCAGAGTTGGACCGGGAGACACTCGCAGCTAGGAAGCTGGCGTGTTAGGAGTATTTATAGTCAAAGGTAAACCCGACTGAGGGATGATCGAGAAGTGATACGAGACTCACACTACTATAACGGCTATGGATGGAACCCTGTAGTGATTCACAGATGCATGACTCTAGCCCACACAGTTTGTCTAGTGTCACCACAAACCCTCGGCTCAAGAAGTGATCGACTCGCTCCAGTGGCCAATTGACAGACTCGGCTCAACCGTATAACCACTGCTGAGCCTCTCTAGAAGCTGATATAGTTCTCCAGACAAAATCACGAGATACTCCTCGTTTGGTGGCACGGTGGGGGGATTGCGGGGAACGAGGTGGCGGCTGCTGTCCTCGGTTGAAGTATGCGTATTCGTTTGGACTCCTGAGCATGAATTCGTCCGAGGTTGTGCGGAGGAATGGGCTGCTCCCCCAGACCCATCGACCCGTATATCAACAGGTTAGGCCACGCCGCGCTCGCTTTGGAGACTCCACGGAGTGAGGACCATCAAGCATTGGCTAAATTCGTACTTACACTTCCGTCACGTAATCCTGGCATCGCCGCTGACCCGCTATGCCTGACTCGAAGCTCCTGCGGAACCGATCAATACGTTCCTTGCAGAACCAAATCCCTAGAGCTCTTGCCGACCGCCAAGGTAAACGGTCCGTCTGGCATCACCCAGTTTTGTTGAACCACGGACCAGTAACTCAGATCTTTTCTGGTCAAACCGAGAGTGACTACCTGGGTTGAGCCTGCTTCAAGCTCAATCTTTGTGAAATTGCGCAGCACTCTCACCGGTGTGTTGATGATCTCACCGGTCGAAGGCTCCTTGATTGAAAGAGGAAATTGGACATACAATTGGACGACGGTCTTGCCTTTCCGGGGTCCAGTATTGGTGACACGCAACTGCACATTGACATACTCTTCGAACAAGGCTGGGTTCCCGCCCTCACCGCCTCCAGCCGGACTAGGCTCTCGGACAACGTCGTATCCGTCAGGATAGGGATAATCACCTGTCTTGACCTTGTCCCTGCTAGAGATGTACGGATACACGAACTTCCGAAGTTTGGTGAAGCCCGTTGGCAGGAGCGCACTGTCAATGGAGGGGACTTTTTCGTCCAGCCTGGGTGGGTTTATTGACGGAGGCCTCGCCGCAGGTAGCGGGGATTTTGGTTTCAGGCTTGTGATGATCAATTCTGAGAAGTCGAAAGTGGTGAAGGATAATCCGTGGCCGAAGGGATAACGAGGTTCGATGCCGGCTCTGTCAAAATGTCGATAATCGATGAAAAGTCCTTCCTTAAAGTCCACTTGTGGAATGATCGAGTTGGGATAGTAAAGAACTGGAGCTCCAGGGCCATAGTCCGCAAGACTCCTGCCAACAGTGTATGGGAGTCTCCCAGAAGCATCAGCTCGACCGAAGAGGACATCGGCAAGGGCGTTTCCGCTTTCCTGCCCGGGAAGGTTGGCAAAAACAATGGCCTTGACAGACGGTAGTTCCGCAAAGTCCTCGACAATGACAGGGCCAACAGAGTGGATAATGACCACAACCGGACCGCCACATTCCTCCGCGACGGTGCGGATCAATCGAGCACCCCCTTTCTGGATCTCCAGGTCATTCCTGTCGGCGCGTTGTGTGGCCCATATCTTGTGGCCTTCTCCAGAATCTGCGTTGCCAAAGACAAGACACAAGTCCTGGTCGTTTAGCGTCTTTTTCAACCTGGACGATACACTGTTGGTGAGAGAACTGGTTATCTCGACCGCAGACGTGTCAAAGCCCGAGTTCAATGCGGTAAGGGGATCGACCAGGTAGGTGAAGTCTGTTGCACCAGAACCCCAGCCAACAGCGAGAATACCCTGATTGCAGGCCCGGTCTTCACAGTAGTTGGGACCTTTTCCTGGGCCAGCGTCTTCCCCGATGATAGCGACTCTCTTGCGAGTGCGGGAACCCAGCCCGTATAGACTGGGACTCAGTGGTAGAATTGAGTCGTCATTCTTCAGCAGGACGGTGCCCTCGATAGCCACTTGCCGGGCGAGTTGTCGACTCTCGTCGGTTTCGGCTTCGACGAACTTGTTCACAATGACCTTGTCTTGCCTGCTACTGCTTCCGGCATGCAAATAGCCATACTCGTCGTTTGTCCAGGAGGAGAAGTTTGGCCCTTCATCAGCCCAAGAGTCCTGTCCCAGCTGATACCAGGCAGCCACAACCCGTGTCGCCATATCATTAAGCCTTGTCATGGGAAGGGAGCGATTGAGGACTGCGATTGAGAGTTGCTCACCGAATAGAGACCGGCCGTCTTGCCAGTATAGACCGTCTCCAGGCATAGACATGTCGAGGCCTGCAAGGGCACTGGCGACGCCGCTCCGTTGTGCTAACCAATCAGATTGGATAAAGCCCTGAAAACCGAGTTCATCCTTGAGGATGCCATTCATCAGTTTGCTGTTTTGACAAGCATACGAATTATTGACCATCTGGTAGGAACACATGACGCTGGCCACACCAGCTCTCACGCTCTCGGAAAACGGCCACGCATATATCTCATGCAGAGTCCGGTCGTCAATATTGGAAGACAGAGCCTCAGGAAGACCCCATTCGAGACCACGTCGGAAATGCTCCTGCTCATTGCCGATGAAGTGTTTTGCTGTTGCGATGATGCCTTCCGATTGAATGCCTTGGATGGTCTCGTATGCAGCAATGCCTTGCAGAACAGGATCACTGCCGAAGCCTTCCCAGACTCGGCCACCGGCCGGGTTTCGGCCCAGTGGACCCATTGCTGGGCCGAGAAGAACATTGACGCCCTTGAGCCTAGCCTGACGTGCATGAGCAGCACCACGTTTGCGCATCAGGTCACGGTTCCAGCTTGCGCCGACAGTAATACCGGCAGGCAATGAGGTGGCATGGTCTGCAAACCGTATCCCTAGGGGACCGTCTTGGAGACATAGTCCAGGGAAGCCGACGTCAACAGCAGGAGCAGTATTGCCGACACACAAGTCCATAGCCCAACCTGTGCCCGTCGTGATGTTGACCTTCTCAACAAGGCTCATGCGCTCAACCAGCTTCGCGGCCTTGTCGTAGCTGTCCTGCCATGATGGCAATGTCCCGCCTCGTGGCGCGGGATACCATGGCGGAGACTGACCATTGATCAGACCTGTGTTATAGACCCAATAACCTCCTCCGCCAATGAGGGAGACGAAGACTGCTAAGATGAGGATAGAGAAGGCAATGTGAGATTTTGTGAGTTTGCGGCCGACGAAGACGCGGCTGGCAACGGCATCGGAATAATTTCGTTTTGGCGCGGCGGAGGACCGGAGCAGAGCGACTTCGCTTGAGGAAGCGGCACCGCCGGCCAGTGGACCGGAGCGGAGGGCCAAGGGGTGGTGTGTGGTCGAGGCTAGGTGGTCATCGGAAAAGTCGCCTTCTTCTGCAGGGCTCTCCAGCGGCTGATAGCGGGCCTGCTGGGAGGGCATCTTGGGTTCTAGTTCCTGCTTGTCCCCAGCGACCAGAAAGTGGCTAAACAGCCCTAAGGTCAAAGCTTTGCTCGAAGCTCACTAGCCAATGAAGGGGCCACTGAGCGACTACCGGCAATGGCCGAGGTAGTCGGAGCTCAATCGGCGTGTAGGAAGCTGTGGTGTGTTGCTGCAGGGTGGTGTTGGGGGAAAGTGAGCAGCGATAGGTCGATAGCAATTTCGCTGATGGCGAGGCGAGGGAGGCGTTGACGTGAGGGTGATGTAAAATAAGATACTGAGTAGATCGATTCCGTTGTAGTTGTCCGTTGTTGTTGCAGGAGACGTGAACTGTCGGGCATTTATTTTATTTGAGCCCACTGATCCCCGTCGAGCTTGCCCTCTCTTCACTCCTTCCTTGGCCCTTCTCGCTGCTCTTTCTTTGCTTCACCCGTACAGTCGGTGAGCAAGTGACCAGATCAGGAACACAGGTCTAGTGTCAAGTGAGCGGTGCTGCCCACTGGCTCCTCGTCTCGACATCGATTTTGCAACTTTCACCCCACCCTCTCCAAACTTGCATTTGACCGCATCATGCTGGTGTCTTGTGCCTTCAAAAGAGTCCCAGTGCGAAGATTAGCTGCAGGTGCCTTGGCTGGACGAGTGCAACCGTCCTCAGCAATCCGCTCGACGACGTCCAGCTTCAGAGTCACCCGGCCTGCGCCAGCGCTGGCTGCTTCCTTCTCGACCTCTAGAAAGATGGCCTCCTCGCAACCCTCAAAGGCCGGTGCTCAGGCGTACGACCCTGAGATCCTCGATATTGCCTCGTACGTCCACAACTACAAGATCAACTCGGACCTCGCCCTCGATACCTCCCGCTACATCCTCCTCGATACCATCGGCTGTGGACTGGAGGCTCTACGCTTCCCACAATGCACAGCTATCCTCGGTCCGCTTGTCCCCGGCGCAAGTGTCCCCAGTGGCACCCGGGTCCCAGGCACTCCATTCGCATTGGACCCTGTCAACGGTGCTTTCAATATTGGAGCTATGATCAGATGGTTGGACTACAATGATTGCTGGCTGGCTGCCGAATGGGGCCATCCTTCAGACAACCTTGGTGCTATTCTTGCCGTTGCAGACTGGATCGCACGGACGAACAGAGCCGGCGGTAATGTGGCTGGCGGCAAGATTCCCACAGTCCGAGACGTTCTGGAGGCCATGATCAAAGCCCATGAGATCCAAGGCTGCTTGGCGCTTGAGAACTCGTTCAACCGAGTCGGCTTGGATCACGTCCTTCTCGTCAAAGTCGCTTCCGCCGCAGTCGTCAGCAAAATGCTGGGTCTCGACGAGGGCCAGACCGCTGCCGCTGTTTCTCAGGCATTTGTCGATGGCCAGAGCTTGCGGACGTACCGACATTCACCCAACACCATGTCTCGCAAGTCATGGGCCGCTGGAGACGCATGCCAAAGAGCTGTGAACCTCGCTTTCAAGGTCCAGCAGGGCCAAGCCGGAATCCCGACTGTTCTCTCTGCTCCGGTCTGGGGCTTTTACGACGTCCTCTTCAAGGGCAAGAAATTCGAGTTCCAGCGACCATACGGCGAATATGTTATGGAGAACGTCCTGTTCAAGGTCTCATACCCTGCTGAGTTCCACTCGCAGACTGCCGTTGAGGCCGCTCAGAAAGTTTACAAGATCCTCGCGGACATGGGCAAGTCGGCCAAGGATATCAAGGAGATCACGAACCGGACGCATGAAGCTTGCATTCGGATCATCGACAAGCAATTCAAAGCCATGGACAATTTTGCTGACCGAGATCACTGTGTTCAGTACATGGTTGCTACAATGCTGTGTTTCAACCGTTTGGAAGCCACTGACTATCTTGATGGCAGTGAGGCCGCCACCTCTCCTCTGCTTGAAGACTTGCGGAAGAGGATCAAGTGTGTTGAGGATCCTCAGTTCACCAAGGATTACCATGACCCCGCCCTAAGAACCATCTCGAATGCTCTAACAGTGACCTTGAACGATGGCACCGTGCTGGATGAAGTGGTTGTGGAGGCACCGCTCGGTCACCGCCTGAGAAGAGACGAGGCCAAGCCCGAAATCCTCGCCAAATACAAGAGACATCTGAGCCACCACTTCAACGATGCGGAGATCAAGCAGTTCGTCGAGTTGGGAACAGATGCTTCCAAGTTGGATGCTCTGGAAGTTGACAAGTACATGGATCTTTACGTGAAGGACAAGATGAATTGGTAGATTGTCGCTCTGCTTTACTAGTGTTATGCCTACTTAAAAGTCGTGTTAGTGGCTGCGCCGTCAGTCGATCACTTGCGGTTAACTAGGTTGAAAGAGGTTGTTCGACATATATGATTAAATTGGAGGCCTTCCTGGGCAGCAGAATCAACCGCGAAGACAATACTTTCTGATTCTGAGCTCTGTGAGGTCTTCTTCTGAAGGCTCTTAAGTGGGCACAGTCGTAAAACGGTTTGCCTGAGCAATGATGGGTTAACCGGGGCAACTTCCTTGAGTAAGCATAGGCCCACTACCGCTTTGTATATACATACTCGGTAGAGAGGTGCGGCTTTCTTTCCAGCGGCCCTGAATCCTTTCCACGAATCTTTCCTCCCTTTCTTCACCCAGCTTCAACTCGCCCCACGCCCCCAATCTACCCACTAACGATTGAACCGCACTCATCACCCTAATTCCCACTGCCCAAGATGCCTCAATCCAGCAACACGCAGTCGAGAAACAATACCGCCAACCAACCCATGTCTCAAAACAAAATGGCCAAGGAGGCTGGTTTCACTTCCTTCTATCATCTTATGCTCTCATATGGCCTGAAGGTGTGGAATCCGGAGGATGTGGACGAAGGCAAGGCGATTATGAATGCCCTGGTTGGGGCTAGGAAATAGGTGGAGTACATGACTATGGTGTCTTTGGGGCCACGCCGTGGATGACTCTAACTCTAGGCTGGCCTGAGGAATGGCTACGCTTGAGGCACATGCGAAGCGGTAACGATGGGTCTACTGCCTTGTGTTGCTGTCCAGCTGATGGCGCATGACGATGGATGCCAACAAGTCGAAGGTCGGTATGGAGGGCAGTAAGAATCATTATCACGGCTCGAGTCTCCGCGGCCTCTAGAACGATGTCTTCTCCTCAGACTTCTAACTCTGTTATGTCGCCGACTCTTCCATCTTATCGTAGAACTCCTTCTTCGCCTTGGCATGTCTCCCCATTTCTGCAAAATCAAACTTTGCGGTCACTTTCCCATCTTGTAGCGCCAACATATACCTCGCTGCGTCATTCTTAGGCTCGTAAGACGGTCGGTAGATAACGTCCTGGCCGCTACATTCCGCTACCTGGCCGGTGAGAGAAGTGTCCGCCAGGAAATTGTTGATTGCTTTGACTATCGTTGATGTTGGCGTTATCATGTCCGCTTGCAGTGCGTTGGTGAATGCTTCGGGCAAGAGGCCTGAAGGAACCAGGCCGGGGCAGATGCAGTTGACAGTGATAGGTTCACTGCCCAAAGCGGCACCCATCGATCGAGTAAGGCCGACGATCTAGAATTCGTCCCACGGAGTTAGCTAGACTTTAGGAGACCTGGGATAGACCGCGGGGACCTACCGCGTGCTTCGCGGCGGCATACAATGCCAACGAACCGCTCGGGTACAATGCTGAGGCACTGCTCGTCATGACCAACTTCCCGCTCTTCGTCGTGTTCTTCCGGAAGAAATGCAAAGCGAGGTAGGCCGTGTACACGACGCCGAGGAGATTGACCTCTAAAGTCAGGGTGCTGGGCTTGGGCGGAAAGCCTTCGGGAAGTTCTTCCTTTGGCTCGTAGAATTTGCTGCGTTCGCCAATTCCCTGCACGAGCTTGGGCTTAGTGATCTGGTCCCCGTCGAGGGATCCGTTCGTCTTACCGCATTGGCAAATACTTAGGTCCTCTGGTTAGACTGGCACTCCTCTCGATCAAAAGACTTTGCACAGATAGATGAGCTTGGACGTGTAACTTACCAAAATCAATGCTCCCCCATTTCTTCCACGTCTCTGCAAATGCTGCGCCGAGGTCTTCATACTTCGTGGCATTGCCCTTGAGGAAGAAGACTTGTTGTCCTAGTCTTTCTGCGACGATTGCGCCAGAGACGTGGTCGAAGTCGAAGATCGTGATGTTCCATCCCTTCGCGACCAGGTCTTCCACCACGGCAAGGCCCATGCCAGACGCTAGATGGCAGTGTTAGATGGGAAGCGTAGGTGTGTGTTGAGGCATTACCTCCTCCTGTGATGAAAGCTACGTGTTGGGTGGCTGCCATTGTTACGAAGGCGGGAGTGAGGAGAATCCAATAGTGCGATGTAGTCAGTGCGTACAGATTCTGCTCAAGAGCCCAATCTCTGTGCTTTAATAGTCGCTGAAGCTTGCAACATGAGCCTCGCAGGCTCTGACTCACCGGGATTGCCACATTATACCCTGGTGGAGTATCATGATCGCTTTGTGCACCCAAATTAACCATTGGAAGGACGAGGTACATAGGCCTGAATGTGATAGCATGCTTCTAAACCCTGTACGAGTATGTACTTTGTCGAGAACGGCAACCAATGAAACATCGCTGAAACCGAGCACGCCAATTGTATCGATAAGCGGCCTCGCCGGCGTGTTGCCCAGTGACAGCCGCGGCACTGTTGATGATTGCCTGAAACGTAACATCAAGACAGTTGTGGAATTCCTCGAGCCAAAAGGACATCGCTGAGCCCTCATCCTAGCCAGCGCCGTGCAGCTGCTCTTGCTCCTCGCCTTGCCTGCGCCCCTCGTAGGAATTGCTGCTTGAGTCGCCGAGACACGAGTCGAACAGTCAGTGTACTCTGCGCTTGACCTTCCCACTTCAACGAAGGGACAGTCCTGCAACTCACCGCCGTCTCAATCACGCCTCACCTCCATCACAACAAATCTGTCCGACACTTAATATGGCCGTTGGAATTACACCCCTCTCCCTCAAGTCACAGCAAGATCTCAACATGGCCTTGCCTGCCCCTCCTC
The DNA here is from genome assembly GCA_002099365.1 of Phialophora verrucosa. Classification (NCBI taxonomy): domain Eukaryota; kingdom Fungi; phylum Ascomycota; class Eurotiomycetes; order Chaetothyriales; family Herpotrichiellaceae; genus Phialophora; species Phialophora verrucosa. Next base: position 815,726 of record MSED01000015.1, on the reverse strand, counting down.
CTCTGCTGCATACTCGTTCCGGCAACGAGATGTACGACCGACCTCACACCCCAAGTACGCCTGGCAGCGGTGCTGCTGTCCATGGCTTCACCAGTCCCGCACAGACTCCGACAGGCAGCCCAAGCAAGAAGCAGTTCCCTCCAGGTGCCAATGACCTGCCCAATGTCTTTGACAATGCCATGAAGCTCGCTCCCATGTCTCCTACCAAGACCCAGCCGAAGTCGCCCACCAAGGAACACCAAGATCCATTTGCAGACCCGCCTCAACAGTCCTTTGGTCGCTCTGAGAGCCCAACACGTCAGTCAAACAAGGAAAACGCACCTGCTGGCGTTTATGGCTATAACAAAGGTGGCCAGCAGAACCATGCAGCCACTGCGCGGGAACAGCAATATCGAACAGCAGACAAGAGGACAATCGCTACAACCAAAGGCCTGACAACCGAAGAGATGCAGAAATTGCAATCTCCAAAGGTCAAGCGTCTGGCAAATGTGACTCAACTGTGTATGTTTCCCTACGCTCCGCGCCGCAAGGTGTGCCCTAACCTCTGCCAGACTTCCTCGACTACTATTTTGACTTGCTCTCCTACGTCCACAATCGTCAGTCTCGCGAAACTGCCTTCAAGTCAACCTTTCCCGCCCCACCGGAGACTCCCAAAGAAGAGTATGATGCCGCGTTGCACAAATATCTGGGCCGTGAGCGAGCCAACCTTCGAAAGCGCCGTACTCGTCTCCGGCACGGGGATTTCCAAATCCTCACTCAGGTCGGCCAAGGAGGCTACGGCCAAGTCTATCTCGCCCAGAAGAAAGACACCCGCGAAGTCTGCGCCCTCAAAGTCATGCGCAAGAAGCTGCTGTTCAAACTCGATGAAGTCCGCCACATTCTCACCGAGCGAGACATCCTGACCGCAGCAAAGTCTGACTGGCTCGTCAAGCTGCTTTACTCCTTCCAGGACGAAGAGCAAATCTACCTCGCCATGGAGTACGTCCCTGGAGGCGATTTCCGCACACTTTTGAACAACACTGGCGTGCTGCACAACCGTCATGCAAGATTCTACATCGCCGAGATGTTCTCCTGCGTCGACGCCCTCCACACCCTAGGCTACATCCATCGCGACCTTAAGCCAGAGAATTTCCTCATTGATGCGACCGGCCACGTGAAGCTTACGGACTTCGGTCTCGCAGCCGGCATGCTCTCCCCAATCAAGATCGAATCCATGCGGATCAAGCTCGAGGAAGTCGGCAACACCCCAGTCCCGTTCGGCATGCCCGCTGTGGAAGACCGCTCTGCCGATCAACGCCGCGAGGGCTACCGCTCCCTGCGCAAGAAAGACATCAATTACGCGAAATCAATTGTCGGATCCCCGGACTACATGGCGCCCGAGGTTCTCAAAGGCGAAACCTACGACTTCACTGTCGACTACTGGTCCCTGGGCTGCATGCTATTCGAAGCACTGGCAGGATATCCACCCTTTGCAGGCGCTACCGTTGACGAAACCTGGCAAAACTTGAAACGCTGGCAACGCGTGCTCCGTAAACCCATCTACGACGATCCCAATTACTTCCTCTCCAAGCGTACCTGGGACCTGATCACCCGTCTCGTCGCTGCAAAGGACCACCGCTTCAAGTCCATCAATGAGATCCACAAGCACGACTACTTCGCCGAAGTGGACTTCAACACGCTGCGCGAGCAGAAAGCGCCATTCGTGCCGGAGCTGGATTCAGAGACAGATGCCGGGTACTTCGACGACTTCTCGAACGAGGCAGACATGGCCAAGTACAAGGAGGTGCATGACAAGCAGCGAGCGCTCGAGGATATGGCGGAGCGGGACGAGAAGATGGCGAAGGCCCTTTTCGTCGGATTTACATTCAGGTCAGTAACCCATCGCTTTACTTTGTGGCTGTGCATCGGTCGTCCCGTGAGTAATTTAGGCTGAGACTGGCTGACTGACGCTCGCTGATGACAGACACCGCAAGCCCGAGACCGAAGGGGGCAGTCCACGCAAGCGCATCGACACGGACGGCGCCTTCGGAACGATCTTCTAGGCAAAGAGACACCTTCGGACAGAGTCGGAGTTGTGGACAGGACTGCTGTGAGGGCACTCTTTGTCCACTCCGGCCACCTTCTCATTGATGTTCTGCTCCGACCAATTCATGCTGGAGTTGGGCTGATGACGAGGCAAGGTCGGTTAAGGTATGCTACGGTATGGAATGGGATGGTACGATGCGGTACGACACATGAACGGAATTCAATTCGATAACCTTGTATGAATTCGACACGCAGCGCTGGACACTGATCGGCCGACGACGGTCGGGCTTGGAGCACAGTTTTCACTATTGCAAAAGAGAACTGGAACGGATTCGGAGCGATACGGTTGGCGCGGGCGTTGGTATTGGCGTTGATGATGATTCCGTGACTAAATGTCTCGACCCCGGGCAAACATTGTACTGGTAATGCAATAGAGAAGAGGCTTTTCAAACTGTGCCATAGCCATGCAGTACTCTACTGAGACCGCCGACCGAGGTGAACGACCGGCCGTTGTCATGATGGATTGAACGAGGAAAAAGAGTTCAGGCAGATATCTCTCTAGTGTTCTGATGCTACCTACCACGCAAAGGTTTCGAATGATCCTCTCCTTGCTTCCTGGAGTGTCGATCTGATCTTGCTGCCTGCACCTTGTCATGCTGGCGGGCGTTGGCCTGGATCGCGCGGTTTGAGGGACGAGTCCGAGCTTCCTCCTCACGCAGGCCAATGGCTCTTCAGCAGGAAGATGCCCGAGGAGTCTCTCTGGCTGGGCTCTGCACGCCCTCGGAGTAGCTCGGAGACCTCTTTGACCTTCGTCTCCTTGTCTTCCGATCTTATGGCGAGGAACGATCCGTAGATCTCAAGCCTGCGGAGCCGCGGGGGCTTGATAAGCATGTCGAGTTCGAAGAGGGGAAGCGCAATCTCTAACTGCGCACTGCTCTGAAGAGCCCAAGATGGCTGCACCGTGACATTGACGGTCAAAGTTTCCAAGGATAAATGCGTGGGAGCTTCAACTGCGGCTCGTTGGCCCGAACGTCCCAACACAGTATTTGCGGCTAGGTCATCAGGGATGGTTACCGTCCTCAGGCGTGGAAAGACACGAAGAATGTCATACAGCGTGCCACTCATGGGCCTGGGAGCATGACGTGGCGGGGAGTGGATTTCGAGGCGCTGAACAAAGTCTGCGGTCTGTTGACAGTCCTCAAGTCTGCCAAATGGACTGTTGTGCGCGTTGTCACAATCAGGGAACTGCACGGTTGTCAGATTGACAGGCCAGGTTCTGAACAACGTGTCCCAACTCCGTGGCCAGCTGCAAATGGCCCCCGGGGCATGAAGTACCATTAAGTTCTCCGGCCATTGCAGATGACCTGTTAAAGCCTGGCCCTTCTCGCATAGCATGTCCTTCGGGAGCGCTAGTGACTTCAGGTGCTCAAGACCCCCAATTGAACCGAGAAGTTCTTTCAAGGTAAACGAATATCGATCACCCGACATATCCAGTAGAGCCAGATTCAGGCACTTGGACAGCGGAGCCAATGAAGCAACTCTGTATGAGACTTCAGAACAGTCCGCGCGGACAGCCTGGATTTACTTACGAGAAGGTAACTGCTGGAGGGAGGAAACTCTGCAGGGAGGATTTTGTTCGATTGATCAGCCGGGATGTGAGGCTGTTGGAGCTCTCGTAGGCAATCTCCCGCATGTCCAGATGCTTGATCATATCCTCTATACCGACTCGTGCCCTGCGCGCTTTGAGAGGCGGGCATATCATTTGCGCGAACAGGTCAAAGTTTCGAGGAGAGAGAAATGGGCGGTAGTAGAGGTGTGAAACAGAAGCGGCATACCAGGATTTGGATACAAGGCAGCATGCCCATAAAGTCTTCTGAGAATCGAAGCTGTTCCAGGATGCAATACGGGCCGTGATCATAGTGATCACCTCGACTGGCAGGGGCACTTCCGCACCTCTGTATGTGGGATCACCGATCTTCATGATGGCATCCCCAGTGGTCTCCAGACGAACCTTGGTGTGGTCCGATCTGAGTTGGCCGTCCGACGGTATCTTGGCTCAGATATTGCAGGATAGTCTCGATCTCATTTGTTTACTTTCTCCAGAGACAGAGGCTGTCGCAGTTGAGGCAACTTTCACGGCAGAGATCCGCGAGATATAACTGATCAAAGACCGAGGTTCTGCCGGCTAACATGTGACCATTCCTTCTTTTTCTCCTTACTCTTTCTATATGACAGAACCAGAATTCGTATGGTTGACGGTGGAAATGGCTTCAAACGCAAATGTTGGTGCAGAGGCATGGATAGGGTCGTGAGGCATAATTTCTGGGTTGAGAAACAAGGAGAGTCATTAATTGCTCGGTGTTCATGGTTTAGGAGTTGGTGATGTTGTCGGCGACATTTGTCGTCGAAGGCATCGGTTGCAAGAAGAAGAGGGATGAAGATTCAATGAGAATGGTTTGCAGGCAAGCACCAGCACGTCTCCGTGCCTTCCTTTACCTGAGTTCTCACTGCCTTTTCCAGAGAGAAAATCCAGTCACTCGTCCTCAATGCTGAGCTCTCCCTGCGAGTTGTTCCTTTGATCCCCATACCGTCGCGATGGATACAGAGAGTGTTTGTTTCCTTTAGCATTCAATCTTCAGTATACTCTGCTGACCGCACCCTCGCTCAACTGCCCATCAACATTTCCTTTGCTTCTCATCGCCTTCCCCATTTTCCTTTCGCCTTCGGTTTCTTCTCTCCATCTCCGATAATTTAAAGAGTGTCCCCCTGCTACTGTACGAGCCATCTCCCTGGAACAGAGCCTCTTCGGAGTTTGTCAGGTACATGGAAAACTCTGGAAGCACCTCTCACCTGGCGTCAGCAATCGCTAACGCATCCAACAGGTGGTTGGCAACTTGACTTCCCCCTCCCCAAAAAGACAAGCGCTGCAACTGTGAGACAACCTCTCTCGCAGAAAAAGATCCAAGTCCCAAAGCGTCTTTCTAATGCGGGAGTCAGGTCGAGAGCCGCGACGGGCTCCCCCGGATTATCCCGTTCCGACAGCATCTCTCCCTCGCCAAATTGCCCTCGTGGATATCAACATGTGGACACAGTGGGGTGCAAAAGCAAGAGCAGCTGAATATGATGCCGCCAAAAACGCTGCCGCGAGACGAACGAGCGAGGAGCACAAATTGCCGCAAAAACCCGCGCCTGTGTCCCTGAGCGCCTTCACCAAGAACGCTCCTCTCAATCGCAACAAAGGGATCAAGGCATGGAAGCCATTGGTTCTGGAAGACACACCGGAAGGCATCAGTGATGACGAGAGCCAGGAGGACATCCAGGGCACACCATCAACGCCAACTCGTCTTAAGTCGACCGAGCACAGCAACTCTGTGAGCGAAGACAGTGATGTGCCCCTGGTCTCAGCAAAAGCCGCCCGGCTCAGTGAGAGTGACAGTACGCCTAGCTCGATCGCACCCACGGCGCCCACAGCGCCCAGAGCAATGCTCAGCATGCCGTCCCAAACCCCGTCCGCGTTGCTCAACCCGACCCCGAAACGCGTTCAACCACACTCGATCATCAAGCAGGTTCACCAAGCCACGACTCCGAGTGTGCATAGCTCCCCCAGAAACATCGTCGGAGGTGGTGGGTACCCAAACCAAAGTCCATATCCTTGGCTTGAATGGTACTATGACTCACATGGATTCCCTGTGGTAGGTCCCATTGCCTTGTCCATGGCGCCCACTGTCGAACCCCTAGCAGTTCAGTATCATGGCAACATCATGGTCCCAGACGACATCAGCCCTACAAAGCAGGAAACAAAGCTAGCATCTTTGTCCCAGCAATTCACAGGCCCACCAGCTAGCTTTGTTGCTCAACACGGCCACTTCACTCCCGCCTCGGGTGGAGTTGGAAACTCGGTACTGCCTCCGCTGTCTGCTATTCATTGTAGTGAAGAGGCGAGCTTCTACCCGGGAGGAGCGTTTCTTAGGAACCCAACGCGTCGCCCACCCCTACAGCAAGTCAATTCAGATAGCGTCGTGGGCATAGAAGGAAGCTTCTCCGGGTCTGGATCTTGTCACATACCAAACATAGTCCGACACTACTCTTACCCAGATGCCGTCGCCGCACCTCTCGAGGAGCCAGGACTAGCCGAACAAACCACACGCCAAGCCGCACCAATATTGCACTCTGCTGAAGAGGAACCATATGACCGAAAGACCAAGATGCAGAGTTTCGTGGCGGCACAGCAGGCTTTGGCCAAAACAGGGAAGACCGTGCTGCACAACCCGGACCTGCACCGGGTGAGGACCAGTGAGGCAGCTTCTCCAGCTCGATCAGGCTGCACAGCAACGCCAGAACATGACATTCGTCGACAGATGCTCAGCCCGGGATCTGTCACTATTCTGAAGCCGCCACCAGGATTCGGAGCACAACCAATCCATGGCCCGACCCCGGAGGAAGGCAGCAACAAGCAGTCTTCTCCCATCGATCAGGCAACTCTTCGACAGATGTTCGAGGTCGACAAACGAGACTGGTTAGAGTTGAAGCCCGTGACCAAGGCACAGCGAACAAAGATGAACAGGGTAATGAATACGTTTGCGAGGGCACAAGCTCCTGATCAATCTCGAGAATTTGGGTCAAAGGCAGACAATGACAAGAGGGACAATCTCTGGCGCTGGATGCAACTCGCCAACAAGGACAACAAGCCTGTCACGACCATACACAAGCTGTTTGAAGAAGCTGCGAGAGAACGGCTTTCCACAGGGGTTGTTGGGGTCAATAGTGATGGTCCTACGAGCAATCAACTGTCGCAGGCGGAAATCGAATGTGCTGCTATCTGCGCCGTTGGAGAGATCGTGGCCAACCTGATGGACTATGGAGGATCTCCTGGAGCGATTACAGACACTGATGGTCTTTTTGCCAAATACAAGCCTGCCCCGGAGTACGCGATTGAACGTGGGCGGTTGTTGATGGGCAGTAGCGGAAGCACGAGCTTCTTTGAGGACAACGCTGGTGGATTCTACACAGCTCCTAGTCGGATTGCGCGCGACCCACGGTTTAGACCAGCCGGGAAGGAAGCGATTCAGGTTAAGGCAGACGAGGGCTGGAAACTCCGAACCGACATGTACGGGAGGAGACGCATGTAAGTGCGAAGCAGGAAGGGCCAGCAGGCAAGAGACAAAGTGGACGAGACCAAGTTGAGGCCAGAAAATGGGTGGGATGTGCATGACAAGAGATCAGATCTGCGCGAGCTCTTCAAGATGCAGTAGGCATCTTTGCTCGCCGCGGCTTCTTTATGCCCCGTCTGTGTACTCGTACGGACGAGCAATGGGCTAGTGGCGTAGATAACTGAGCAAATCTATGACAGAACGAGTGCATGTGCAGAACCCAAAAATCCACCGAGCCAGGCAAATCCGCCCGCGTCAACCGTTGTCTGCGCATTAACCGTCACCGCAGTCCTCGTTCGCCATCTGGGCTTATCCCTTCTCGACTCTTCCTCCCTCCTGTCCCTCTGCGCGATATTCCTCTCCGCCTCAAACGTCCTTTCCAGACCTCTCTGCCAGCAATGGCGGCAAGCTACCTGCGGCCGCAATTGATGCGGTCGTCGAAAGCTGCTTTCGAGTGCGCATTTTGTGCCACACGCCGCTCGGCCCAGTTCACCAGATTCCGCGCCTCAAGATCATTACGAGCCCCACTGTCAAGATCGTATGCGACAGTAAATCCTGGTGACCCGAAATCGCCGCCAGAGGAGCCGGACAAGAAGAAACAGCAAGCAAGCAAGGCAGACAAGGCAGAGAAATCAGAACAACCCGCCAAAGGGCCGGAGAAGAGTCCAGACGAAGAGTCGGAGGCGAAGCAGACCAGCACGGCAGACTTCCCTCCCATGACGGCGGAGGAGAGACAGCAGATCGACGACATTGCCAAGATGATCAAGACGGGCTTGCCCAAGTCCCAGGCCGATGCCGTCGACGAAGCTGCCGAGGTGATAAAGAAGGGCGGAATGCCCCAGGAGCTGCGGGATGTATTGGAAGCGAGGAAGAAGGATCCCACCAAGCGGATTGATCTTGGGACGACGGTCCGGCTAGTCAGCCTCTTCACCAAGATGTCGCGCATGACGGCCAAGGAAGTTCGGGAGAAGTACGGCACCAAGGGGACAGAGTCGCCCAAGGACGAGACCCAAGAGGAGACGCCTCTGTTTGAGCAATCGAACAAGAAGGAGGAGGGCGGCAAGCAACGCAAGGAGAAGCAGCAGCAGAGTGGCGGGCCAAAGGTCTATGAGCTGAAGCTCGACGCCAGCACCATGATCATGACCGCCTTCATCACATACTATCTCTACCGCAGCTTGTACCCCGGCGAGTCTAGTCGGGAGATCACATGGCAGGAGTTCCGGACGACCTTCTTCGACAAGGGGCTCGTCAACAAGCTCACAGTCATCAACCGCAACCGAGTCCGAGTCGAGCTACACCGATCCGCCGTGGCCCAGAGATACCCCGAATCACCTGCGGCACAACCCAATTTCTACTATTACTTCTCGATAGGCTCCGTCGAAGCCTTTGAGAGACATTTGGACGAGGCACAGCAAGAGCTAGGCATCCCCACAAACGAGAGAATTCCCGTCGCCTACTCAGATGAAGTGCCCTTGAGCGCCGCCATCTTCTCCTTCGGCCCTACCATCCTCTTCGTCGGTGCTCTCTTCTGGCTGTCGCGACGAGCGGCATCCGGTGCGGGTGGTCAAAGTGGCATCTTCGGCATCGGCAAGTCGAGAGCGAAGAGATTCAATCATGAAACCGATGTCAAGACTAAATTCTCCGATGTCGCTGGTATGGATGAGGCCAAGCTTGAGATCATGGAGTTCGTCTCTTTCTTGAAGGACCCTTCGAAGTACCAGAGCTTGGGTGCAAAGATCCCTCGCGGTGCCATCCTCTCCGGCCCTCCTGGTACGGGTAAAACATTGCTGGCTAAGGCTACGGCCGGTGAATCAGGCGTTCCCTTCTACTCGGTCTCCGGTTCCGAGTTCGTCGAAATGTTCGTCGGTGTTGGTCCTTCTCGAGTGCGAGACTTGTTTTCCAACGCAAGGAAGAACACACCCTGCATCATCTTCATCGATGAAATCGACGCCATCGGCAAGTCGAGGGCCAAGCAGAATTTTGGCGGCGGGAACGACGAGCGAGAATCAACCCTCAACCAGATCTTGACCGAAATGGACGGCTTCAACACCTCGGAGCAAGTCGTCGTCCTCGCAGGCACGAACAGACCCGATGTTCTTGACAAGGCCTTGATGCGTCCCGGTCGGTTCGATCGACACATTGCCATCGACCGACCAACCATGGATGGGCGACGACAGATATTCCAAGTCCATCTCCGCAAGATCGTCACCAAGGTCGATCTAGAGTACCTCACCGGCCGACTGTCGGCGCTGACGCCCGGCTTCTCCGGCGCCGACATTGCCAACTGCGTCAACGAAGCCGCCCTGATCGCCGCCCGCGCAAACGCCACCTCTGTCGAGATGATCCACTTCGAACAAGCCATCGAGCGTGTCATCGGCGGTCTCGAGAAGAAATCTCTCGTGCTGACACCCGAGGAGAAAAAGACGGTTGCGTACCATGAAGCCGGCCACGCCATCTGCGGCTGGTTCTTCAAAGACGCCGATCCCCTCTTGAAAGTCAGCATCATCCCGCGCGGTCAAGGCGCATTAGGATATGCACAATACCTCCCCGCCGGAGGTGGTGACGTGTATCTCATGAACGTCAAGCAGCTGATGGACCGCATGGCTATGACTTTGGGCGGCCGCGTGAGTGAGGAGATCTGGTTCGACACGGTAACATCGGGCGCCAGCGACGACTTCAACAAGGTGACACGGATGGCGACCGCGATGGTCACCGAGTGGGGTATGTCCCCCAAGATCGGGTACCTGCATTACCGCGACGACGAGCAACGTCTGCACAAGCCCTTTAGCGAGGAAACCGCGCGGAACATCGACGTCGAGGTCCGCCGTATCGTTGACGAGGCGTACAAACAGTGCAAGGACCTGCTGCTAGAGAAGAAAACCCAACTCCAGGCTGTGGCAGAGGAGTTGTTGAAGAAGGAGATGCTCGTCAGGGATGATCTCGTGCGGATCCTGGGGCCCAGACCGTTTGGCGACCCCGGCGATTTTGCAAAGTACTTTGACAACCAGCACGGGCAGAAGAGCGCCCCGTAAGTCGTCCGTTCCGCTTTATGATTGCTATCGTTTTTTTGGGGAAGTCCTCGGACGTGACTAACGCCTGTGTTGACCTAGACCTCCGCCTCCGACTGAACAACAAGCCCCGTCGGGCGATTTACCTGAGGAGCCGGCCCCGGCGTTCAAGCGCCACGAATCATAGTCTCTCGTTCTTTGTACGGGATTCTGGAGGCTTCGTCTGGAGGCCTAGGTTCCAGTCCCCAGGCCCGTGTCTCCACTCCTCCGTCTCCATCTTTCCTCTTCTTCGTCTCAGGCTTGTCACGGTATTTGGTGCATAGCGCCGGAGTCATGTTAGTGTCATTGATATTCCATGGATGGGAGGTGAAGAATGCAAGGACGAAAAAAGGAAAGGAAAGATTAAGGCCGCATCGAGGGAAAGTGTGACGCAAGACCAAAACCCTCTCGCTTTCCCATGGGTCGAGCACCGTACAGCGTTCGATACTTTACGACACGTCCTCGATACGTGGGCCCGCGAATCAATCTGAAAGAGGGAATGAGTGAGGTGGGGGTGGGTATTTGTCGCGTACGATGCGAGGAAAGCACGAAACTCCCTGCTCGGTCGGTCGGTCGGTCGGTCGGCCGTGGCTATTGCATTGCAATGTCTTGCTCTCACTCTCACCCACGGTCTTGTCATCGGCAACCCTTCGGCACGGGAACAGGAACGGGAGGGAACACACTCTAGACGACCGCCCAACCGCCCGCAAGAGGAAAGGCAGCTTGGTGGGGTTGGGATGAGATGCGAGCCATTCGCTTCTGACTTGTATATATTGAGGCCGCTTTGTTTGTGTACATACATGCATACATCCCTACATACATGCCCGCATACGGCGCATAAAACCCTCACCGGCTGGCTGATGCAGGCAGACAGGGGATGTTGACTGAGGACGGCTTGCAAGCCAAAAGGATGGCGGGCAGGAATGAAAAAAGAATCGCTACTTCTTCAAATCTACAGTCCACGTTTGTTCGATCGTTCGGTCGTTTCTGGGTCGAGGGTTCGCTCTAGTACTGTATGCATCCGTGCTGCTGCTGCTGCTGCTGCTGAACGAATGAATACTTTTCTTTAGAAAGAGATTTCGTGACATGTTTGTTCTATCTCGTCGGGTCCCTTCAATCCAGGTGCTTTTCCACTTTCCTTTCACATCCTCTGCCTCCTGCCCCTGTCCCTGCTCCTACTCGTACTCAGTCTCAAACGCTATTGCTTCCCTTGGCCTACAACAAACAACGCCCCGCGTTTCACTCAACCTGTCACCCATGAGCGAACCAAGCATATCCCTTCCCCAAGGCTGAATACTATTCCTCTGCCATGGGCGCGTCTGCCAGATCCACCCGGCCGACACTCCACACCTCCCGCTCGTCTTCCTCCTCGTCTCCACTCAGCCCTAGCCCTCCTTTGACGCCTCCTTCGGCCTCTCTCCGCTCCCGCGCCTGCGCGCCCAGTCTCAACGCCACGCGCTTGAAGTAATCGCCCATGGCTCTGGCCGGTCCAACGCCGAGTTTCTTGCCCCCGCTCTCGGATTGCATGTATTGGTCGAATATGGCGCTTTCTTCGTCAACGACGTTGAACAGTTCGAGGAAGGCAGCTTCCGCGGCTAATTTCACGGGGATAACTGCATCACGGACGCTGGCGAAAACGGGCGGCACGAGGGTGCTCAACAGTGCGGGGCTCGACCGGAACGAATCCCCGTGGTGTCGGAAGATGGTGCGGATAACAACCAGCGCGAGGCGGCGCGAGTCGATGTCTCCTCCGGGAGGAAGGACCGCCGCGAGGGAGTCAAAGATTGGTGTAAATTCCTCCTCTACGTCTGGCGTGCTTTTGAAGACCGTGGCAGGGAGCGAGAGGATGTACTTGCCCAGCGCAAGCACCGCGTTTTGTTGGACAAATGTACCACCCTTGCCGGAAAGGCCAGTGTTTAAGACATGGCGCGTGTCTTCTGCGTAGGATGGGTCTTCGGCAAGGGTTGACGCACTCTCCAGTAACACAGCGTTCAATGCCAGGATGGATGCGTTGCTGCTCGGTTGCGCGAGAACCCGCGTCCTGATCAACCCGCTTGCTTTCTCCGTTGGAAGAACCTTGATCATCGCGCCAAGAAGTCTGGCATTAGTAAACATCATGGTATCATCCTGTGTGTCGTGTTGCAGCGTGTCCATTAATCCGAGGATCGACTCACGCGAGGCGTCCGACATGTTCGATCCGACTTTGCTGACGACTTCCTGGAGAGCTTTGAGCATGGCGTTGCGGACACCGACGTCTGGTGTTTTCGCGCCCGTGACGAGTTCGGCGATCAGAGGATCTACACGGGGTGTGAGCGTGATCAATGTACTGAGTGCCTTCGTCGCGCGAGTGCGCAGAAGATCGCTTGTCGGGTCGGCAATAGACTTGGTGAAAGTACGTTGTAGTTGTGGCAGGAAAGGGCGGAGGAAAGTAGGGATCTTCTCGAGCAAGAGGTTGAGGGTGGAGAGGATCGCGCATTTGACGTCCATGGATCGCTCGCCAACAACACGGATGAGGGGACCAGTGATCTGTGTGACAAAGGGCTTTAAGGCGTCGGGGCTCGAGCGCTCGATGATGTCGGATATGCCCATGGTGGATTGAACTCGTTGCTCGGTCGTGCCGTTCATCAAGCCTTGGAGGAAGATCTGAAGGACGGGGAGAATACCCTTGGGCAGAGCAAAGCCGGGGAGAACTGATCCTGCCGTGCCGGCTTGCTGGAGGACTTGACGGGTCGAAGAGACGAGTGATTCCATTTCTTCTTTGCGCAGATGGGACTGCAATTGGCTCAGCGCAGACCAGGCTGCTTTGACGACTTCGTGATCGCGGTCGCCAAAGGAAATGAGCAGGACGCGGATGAGGTCCTGGTTGTAGCGGGAATAATCCACCACCGGGTTGGCAAAGAATGTGGCCAGATGATTTGCTGCCAGCGCTCGTCTTCTATGATCATCGTGTTTAATCATAGCTAGCATGACGCTCATGGCGCTGTTGAGGCCTTCGAACTCATCGACAGACGACAAAGCGGCGTCGAAGGCCTCATTCAGCTCGCCTCGGAGTTCTTCATCCTTGCACATGACGATGTTATCCGCCAGACTGTTCAGAACTGCCGGTAGCCTGCGAGCCATGCTTGCTCCACCAACTTTAGCCAACGATGCAAGGGCGCGAGCGTTAAAACCAGTGATGGGGTTTGTGAGCAGCGTCGGTATGAGGTTCGGTAGGATAACATTGGCCCTGGTTGCCTCAGTGAGCAGGGTAAGCAATGCTGACAAGGCATTTTCGGCCTCTGTTTCGCTCCGCAACAGATTGAGCAGATGTGGTAACACCTGGTCGACTGCTCGCTTGCCAAACGTGTGTTGAAGTGAGTCGAAGGATTCGGCAGCTGCCTCGCGGACTTCTGGGTCAGAATCTGTCAGTGCCAGGCGGACAATGGAAATCAACTGCTTCTCATGGTCTTCAAGTGAATCCGGCGAGGCAGCATTGACAATTTCTCTAAGAGCGATACAGATGCCTTGCCGCTTGTCGGAGTCGGTTGACGTTTCCAGGCCTTCCTCAAGCGACGGAAGCAAAGTAGCAAAGATGCCTTCCCCAGCTTTGCGAATAACTTCACCAAGGGCATTGGCAGCAATGACCTTGTGCTCCATGTTCGAGGATGCAAGGCGTGCAATGATCATTTGAGAAAGTGTCGGCACCAATTCGCGGAGAGTCCTTGGAGTTGCCACGAGAGCCTTCCAAACAGCGATGGCAGCCACTCGGACTTGTCCAGAAGTATCGCAACGACAGATATAGAGGGAGGACAAGACTTTGTTGCGTCTCTCTTCGCCCAAGACCTCGAGGAGGGATTGTCCTGCTTGGGTTGCGTGTTCACCTTCTTCATCAGCTTCTGTTTGAGCAGTGATGCCGGTGAGGTTGAAAAGGAGGTCGCCGACGAGTTCGACTGAACTGAGGCGAATGCGGTGGCTGTCATCAGCCAACCCGCGTTGCAATTCAGGTAAGAGCAGGTCGATGGCCTTGGTTGCGAAATTCTTGACAAGCAATCTCCCTGCTCGGAGAGCGGTCTCACGGATGGCCTCGACGTCGTCGGCCAAACCGCTAAGGATCGCGGGGATGATTTGTGCAAGGTAGTTGGCAAAACTGTTGCCAAAACAGGCCGGCAAGAAGATGAACAGAGTCATGAATCCTTCTCTGACCGTTGCTCTGGGGCTGGCAACATTTTGCAAGATAGATGGCAGAGTTTCCTCCAGACGACCAGTTCCAAGACCAGCAAGAACTTCGCTGAGGGCTTGAGCTGAACCGAGGCGATCGCTTGCGCCCGTATCTGTGCGGAGCGAGGCCATCAAACTTGGTATGAGGTCTGGGAACGCGTCTTCACCCAATTTCTCCACCAAGCTGCCCAGGGCTTTAGAGCCAGTTGCGCGTGTTGCGGGCACTGGATCGATGGAGGCAAGCCGCAGACCGGCGACGAGGATGGGTAAATGAGTGACAATGTCTCGCTTCTCTGTCAAATGTGCCAGACTGCCAATGATCTGGGCGGCTTTTCGCTTGGTGGCTGAGCGATCGTTGAGGCCACGCTCCAGTATCTTGACAACAAGTGCCAGTGATGGGGCATCGAGATAATGGATGAAATTGACTTTGATCAATCCATCCAAGGCCTCCTCCGTATATTTGGTTGGGTCGCTTAGTGCTTTCAGTAAGACGTCAACGAGACTCTTAACTTCGGGGTTGGTAATGACCTCGCCAAATCTCTTGAGACTGCTGTTGGCGGCGGCTCGGACTTCCTTGTGACTGTCTGTAAGGACAGCTGTCAGTGGCGGGATGATCTCCGGGAGACTAGTCGCCAGCTGCTGAGGGTCAAGATAGGCCATGGCACCCAGGAGATCACAAGCTCCTTTCTTGCTTCGCCACTGCGTCTCGTCTAGTCCCTCAAGCAATTGAGGCAACACTTGCGAAACACCAAACGAGCTCAGGCTTGCAAAGCATGTCTTGGCTGTGTCCAAGCAAGCCTCACGGACCGACGCGACAGGATCACCAAAGCAGGTCAATAACTGCGGAAGCACTTCAATCACGTAGGGCTCAAACGTCCGCCCGAGAAGCGATGACAACAGCTCGTAGGCCATCATTGCGCCTTGCCGCTTCTCTGGGCTCTTTTTGTCTTCGGTCGCGCTCCGCAAAGCCGTCATTACCCTGTGTTGCCGGAGAGCTGCAACGCCCTTGCCCTTGACGATCCCTGCCAGACCGTATGCTGCACCTCGGCGCACGGCATACTTCTTGCCCTGGAATAGTTGATCGAGAAGAGCGGCGATATAGGTCCCGGCTTCAACGCTGGGTGGACGGACCAGTGGAGGGAGACAGTTCGCAACGGCATACTGTACGGACTCAGATGGCGTGCTCAACGTGTCAAGCAGCTTTTGGATGACATTGCCGGTCCGCTTGTCGCCATCGGGAAGATGTCTCGCTAGAGACCCATACAGAACGATCACAGCTTCGTTGACCCAATCTGCTTCCTGGGTCCCTTTATCTGGACCTTGCAAGACCGTCTCAAACAAACCCATCAAAGGTTCGAGACATTCCTTCCCTCGGGCTGCGACGATGGTTGTGCCAGCGTCTACCATTTCCGAGCGCACAGTAGCATTGCGATCTGAGAGGGCTCCGTCTGAGACTAGGAAGTTCATGAACGGGACTAGAGCATTAGCGTTCAGAACGACAGATAGCTCCTTAAAAGCGAGAGCAAGGCCACTCCGCTTCTCCCATTGATCGATCAATTCTCCTCTCTGGGCAATGCCAAATTTGTTCCGCTTTGGAACGAGTGGTTGAGTCTCGGTACGGTAAGACTCTTGAAGAGCTGCCAATATTGGACCACTCCTGGAAGGTATCTGAAGCAGGGCTTGAGCGAGTGCCTTGGATGCCGCCATCCTCGTCGATCGTGCAGCGGAAAATAGGAACTCGGGTATGCTATCAATCAATTCGTCAGTCACAGTGAATTCCTCTTCTTCCCAGATGGCTAGCGCGATTTCGGCGTTTTCGTCTTCCTCATCTTGACACGCGATCCACAGATGAACGGAATAGTCAATCTCAGACAGATCGATGTCTGAGTGAATTGACTGTAGAGCCGCAGACCGAACGCTGGACTCAGGAACAACGGAGGCTGAAAGAAGGATATTCCTCTCTTCAGCGGTAATATTCTCCGAAATCGAGCGACAGAGATCAGACAAGCAATCTCTAATGATCCGATAGTGCTGAGTATATTTTTGCATGGCTTCGATCAAGTGGCGTAGGATCTCAGCTCGTGGAAGGTGCTCGTCCGCAGCTGAGCCCATCTGGAAAGACAAGAACTCGAGGGCGAGAAGGATTTGGGCATCAGCATCGTCCGCGGTCACTTCTCCGATTTTGCCGTTCTCGAGGACGGAGAAGATGAGAGGAAGAGCGTAGGCGGTAGTTGCGGTATCGAAAGGACGTTGCTCAGCAGCGAACCTCAGTCGGTAGAGCACTCTGGTCCCGAGCTCCGCCAAAGGCTCTACAGAAAGATGTTCCGGAATGTTTGCATTCCCCTGAGACCTCAGAGCGGCAACGCCGACAAAAGGACGCATGTTGCCAAGCCGATCCGAGATCTTGTCCGAGCAAGCCAGATACGACGAAACAATCTCATCATCGACGATCAGTGCCGCCCCCTCTTTAAGAGCTTGCGTCAATGCGGTAATAGCTGGAGACATCCATGTCCCAGGGTCTGTTGGTGGGCCTCGAGCGAGCCCCTCGATGAATTTTGCACCTCTTCTTAGCTTGCTTGATAGATATTTGACTCTTGCTCGGGTTTCAGTTTCGTGCGCAAGCTGAGCGTCGACTTTTACTTGCTGGTCCGGGGTCAACTTCTTCTGAGCGGCCCCCTTCTTCTTCGCCAACTGCGCACGCATTTCTTCCTCCCATTTGAGGGTGTCATAGTCTTTCTGGTTCTTGTTCTCTAAAATGCCATTCGTTTGCGAACCGAGAACATCCACGACTAGGGTACCTTCAGCGGCGCGAGCGATCAGGGCCTCGGTTGGGCCCACACCATCCAGCTGGGCAGAGTCCAAGTCACTCTGGAACTGGTGGATCAATGCTGGTGTCGAAGTTTCTGGTGCCACAAAGGCCAAAGTAGCCGCGGCATTACAAGCTGCAACTTCAAAGATATCCAATGGCGCCATTTTGCCAGGTTCGAATTGTGCTAGGATCTCCTTGAAAAGCGAATCCTGCCGCTCTGCTGCAAGTTCCCCAGGATCAACGCCTGTGGCGAGACAGGTCGAGATCCAGTCGGCATTAGCAATCAGCTCGGGTCGCAACAGCGCTATCGTAGCGACCGCCTGGTTCTTCAGAATCTCGAATGCCGTCTCCGAAGGGATGGATCCTAGCTTATCCTTCGAGTAGCTCATGCATTTCACCGCCTGCAGCAGGCGGTTATCATTCAAGGAGTGCTCGGCATCTCCGGCAAGCTCCTTTGCACGGCTTCGAAGCACGTCCCAGATACCAAGTACTATACTTTCGCCGACCGAAGCGGGATGCTCCGTATAGGCGTGTGACAATGCAACTCCAGTCTCCTTCCGTATTGTAGAATCGACCTCCGGAGTGAGCATCAGGTGTAAGACGGCCGTCGCCCACGCTGTCTTCGTTTCCTTTGACGCTCCCTCAAGACTAGCGGCCAGGTTTGTCAACGCGTACAGCGCCCAATGGCAATCTTCCGCTGCTGTGAGCCTGGTATAGACCTTTGGATTGAGTATGAATGATAGCCTAGGCTGCGTAGCAAGGGATTGGGTTCTGAGATCGTCGTAAGACTTGGATTTGTACTCCTCTGCTGTGAGGATCGGTGCGTCAAGAAGACCGGGAAGACCGAAACCCGCGGCAACATAGCCATTCTGAGTCGCTGGGAGTGGGTTAGACGCAACCTCGTCATGTACATCCCTCAGCACTTTCAAGGCTGCCTTGACAAAATCCCGTGATGACGGTTGGGCAGAGACAGCGCTCAGGTGTTTGAGCACAGTTGCAAGACACAGAACCCATAGTTTGCGGAAAGGTAGTCTTTTGTCTGCGCACCCTTTCAGTACTGGGTCCGAAAGAGATTTGTCAAGGGCCGACGAGGCAACAAGGAGTTGCAGGTGGGGAGCAAGTGCAGCCAGCTCTTTTCTCAGAGCTCCCTCGTTAGCTTCCTTGGACCCAGCAGGTACGATGCACTGCGCGATGGCCGCCGACGTCTTCGTTTCTGGCGCTATCTTCAGCAGAACATCAGCGAGGATGCCGCGCAGTTCAAAGCTTCCTGCCTTGGAAGTCTTGATCGCCGCTCCGAGTTCTCCCGCAATCTTTTGTAGAGAGTCTACTGAGCCACCTCTGCCTACAAGTGCGGACAGAGCTTTTCCTGCACCATCGCGGATAATAGCGTTAGTGGAGTTCATGGCTGATAAGAGTGGTTTCATCAGTTTTGCACCGACAACTCCCGAGATGTCAACACTTGTAGGTAGACACTGTGACAAGGCCTCGATGGTTCCTTGCAGGATCGCCTCAGGCGACCTTAAGATCGACTTCTCAATTGCAGGCATCACGACCTCGCCCACGTCTTGCGCAGTGACAAAGTCGAGGAAGAAGTCCTTCAAACCCATTGACTCATGAAATGGCACTGCGGTCTTGGATCCGACGATGCACTTGAGGTAGAAATCCAGAACGTGCTTCTTGGAACCGAGCAGCTGCTGTTTCCTCTCCGGGATTCGGGCGCTGACACCGGCAATGACACCCAGGTACGGCCCATGGCTGGCATTCGAATCACCGGAGCTCGCCACATCCTGGAGGGCCAGCTGCAGTGCCTTTTCACCTCGTTCTGTTTTGAAAACATCGCGCAAGCCTCGTCTGGCGATAGTCAAAGCCGACTCCTGGACTCCACCACGGACCACCTTGTCTTCACACTTATCCAATAGACGAGCTGCGGCTACACATAACTTGCCGAAGAACTGTTCAAACGACTTTTCATTGTGTCGGATTTCCTGCTGAACAATGCAGCACCATTCAAGCAAGACGAACGCACTTCCAGGTGCTATAGCCGCCTTTTGACTTTCTTGCCCCAGGAACTTCGTTATCGCAGAGTAAACAACACTGGCCGAGTCTGAAGTTGTGAGATATGCTCGGAGGCATGACTGTACCGCGCGGCGGGACTTTCGATCTGGATATCGCGGATACGTAGCAAGCAGGGCAGGCAAGACGATTGTGGGCTCTGGCGGAACGGTATCACCTGCGGAATCAGTCAGGCTGTACTAGTAGATCGCAGATCGGTTGCCATACCATCGGCTTGAATACCGTGTTGCAGTTTGCGCAAAGCCTCAATACGGACGTTGGTGGAGCTGCTGTTGAGCGCAATAAGTTGGGTCTCCAGAGTGTCTGGAATACCCTGTTCCGAGCTGTCGCCCATTGTCCATGGATTGGGCTTGACGGCTTTAGATTGAGCGGGAGATGGCCTGCAGAAAGTGACTGTGTCAAACGACACTGAACGACCAAAATTATTGTGGTTTATTTCGCGGGGAAGTCAGCCTCGTCTCCGCAGCAAGGCTGGGCTACGAACCCTGTGAACCATTTCGTTCGCCCTTACGCTTCACCATTTGCTCAGAAATATTTGGTTGATGGATCATATTCCACTGCCCCGGAGTTCATCGAGGGCTCGCAATGAGGTCTCACTTAGGACAATGCAGACGTCTACATTTACAGCCCTCCTGGGAATCATGGCCTGAACGACAGGGTTTCAACCTGCACGACACAGGTTTCCACAAAACTCTCACGAGTATGCCGATGCTTCCAACACTGGTCTTGCCGCGTTTGTGCTGTCCTGGCTATTCTTCGCGATCCTTGTAGAGATCCAGAGCCCTGGGCACAATGCGAAGCATGGGTATTGGCCGTCGGATTGTGGAGAGCAATCAACTTTTCTGGATTGGCACCCTCTGCGTCCCGGTCGGTAAGGCATCTGAACCAGAAAGGAGTCAGGCAATAGCTGGGATGGCAACGGTGTATCGACTCGCGGCAAGACTGCTTGTCTTGAGCCTAGAACTCAACCATATCAACGTAGATTGAAGCGCAGGGGAACTACATCAGGCGCAATGATCTCTCCATGGCTCGGGCTAACAGCCGCGACACGCGGATACCAAGCACGTTTGAGGAAGAATTACTAACAGAAGGTCATATTGCAATAGCTGACATTCACCCACTCACGGGAACGACTGACGCAATAATTGGTGCGGCGTCCAGGCTTGTGGCACGCCGACAAGGATGTTTCGAGGAACATCGAGCTAGAATATGAGCCCAGTTGTTCTCGGCAGGTATATGTTCAATACAAACAGTGGGAGTGCTCACGCTCAGGTGGAGGGTTTTGATAAACTTGTGGATCGAAATGCTGCCACTCATGTCTTTTGGAAATGGCCAGATAAAACTCGCTGGTGTCTCAGGTAAGTGGACGAGATCTGTGACCGCGGATACTGCATGATGTCCTGTCGATGACCCGATCGCTATGACTACAAGTACATAGAATTTTCTTAGCAGGCATGGGCTGGCAGTCGCCAATAGTCTCTCCACGTCAGTAGAGCTTGTTTTGGTCCGTGATTCAACCTGTTGTACTCTGCCAGAGTCACTGTACTGTAATGCTGCGATCCGTCATCGGACTGGGGGCTCAGTTCAAAATTGCAAGTTGTACTTCGAAGTCTACGCTCCGCAATCGAAGTGACCACGAATTATATGTTGGTGGCAAGACTCATCCGTTAACGGCAGTGTCTTGTCCGAGGCGTCCACATCAGGCAAATATCTTACTACAGCGATCGCCGCGGCAGGATGGCGAATCTGACAAAGACGATTGCTGACACCTTCGTCCTCACCAAAGTTCAGAAATCCCTGGAACGAATTTTGGGGCTGATCGGAGACGTATCTTTGGTTTACGATAATGGCCGCAGGCCGCAGGACAAGAAATGTTCACCTCGAGTTGGATATTCGACAGCAGACCTGGCATCTCTTGTTAGATTAACATTGTTCGGAGATTTTAAGTGGCATGCAGCACGGGAGCGGAGTTGAGAGTACGGCATGGGGACCTGGTGATGTCTTCAACGTGAAGCGACCGGTCATTTGGAAGGATATTGCATCATGTCATAGCAACAGGGTGGGCGTCGTTCGAGTCTGTAGGCTCCAAGGTGGTCAGCCTTCACGATCGAATCACTGATTGGACTCCGCTATCTCGCTCGCCTGGTCGGATGCATGCATGGATAACACGAGCCTTGAGGAGGATTCGAGACTGGGCACGCGCTGGATAGGATGACTTTCGAGGCCCGTTGCAGACCTACTCGGTACAGGCTGGACGAGCGGCAGATACGTCCCGTGTGCGGCGTTGACGGGCGGACCCAAATGAGGTCGATGGCAGCCAAGGAGCCAATCCGTAGATGCGCCTCCGTGATTCGCGGGCCCCGACCTTGTTCCTGGGTCTTTCCCCTTTTGCCCCGGCTAGGGGCCCCCTTGCCGGCACTGGCCTCGCTTGGTCTTTTCCACGATGGCTCTTTCCCTCTTTCTCTCTGTTTCCAATCTCTGTCAATTTGCGCCGCCAATCATTGCCTTTAGCTGCGCTCTCGACTTGACGCTTTTTTTATATCACCCGAAGTTGCATCCTCGCTTATGGTCTTTCACGGTCCTTGGTGCCAGGTGTGGGATCAGATAGGGCAGATGCTAACCTCACATCCCACTGGTCAGACAAGCCACTGCGTGGATGGCAGGATGGCCGGCCTTGGACCCCTTGCTGAGTTATATCCAATGGCCCACTCACAGATATCGCCTTCACGAGGTCAGCTCGAAGCTGAAACCTCGCGCTGACTACTGCCAGCACGCTGCTGATCGTAATGGCTACATCGGCCGGCATAATAATAATATCACAATCTTCGAGGCGTCGCTGTCTCCTGTTCGCGTTGAGTTGATTCTTGCTGTACCTGACCTATCTTCTTTTCGGCTCGATACATCAGGTGTCTATCCTGGTGCTACCATTCACGGAAATTTCTGTCACGGGTCGATCAATCGTCTGGAAGACAATAGACCGGCCAGTCACTGGAGGACAATACAAATTCAAGATTCACTTCCTGCCTGCGACATGTTGCGGAAGAGGCTCACGTGAACCTCACATCGGCCTGCCTAGCGATTCAAACAAATCGCTATACATTTTCACTGCTGCTTCAACAGTCTCTATCTTTTGATATAGGCTCTACACACCATGAGCGACAAACTTGGGCTGCAGACGAACCCTTCGGTATGACCATTATCGCTGCTGCGTATTGTGGTCTGAGCTGACTTCTCCCCAGTCTGTAATCCCCAAAAAGTACAGAGGAGACGACGATGACCCGCACTTCATTCCAAGCTCACCCATCATCACCCGGCAAGAACTTAGCGCACAAGAGGAGGGGGAGTTGAAGCGAGTGTGCGCTCTAGTATTGGCAAACGTGCCACACTCAGACGACATGTCGGACGACCCTCTCAAATACATCGCTGCCCAGATTCAAGAAGGAAAGAAGGCAATACAGCAAACGAATGCGAAACAAGAGCGGAAACCAGACCCAGTACAGAACTGCGAGCCTATGGCCAGTGTGACACACCAATTCCTCGACGCACCAGGTGACTCGGCGACACCCTCAGAGGGTTCCCATCGCGACACCATCAGTGCCACCGACTATTCGACGCCTCTGACAAGTGCTGGTATCACGCCGGGCGAAACAGCTCGACGCTTCTCTGACGCCGCACGGAAGTCCATCACGGGTGCCAAGAAACCCGGTAGTAACCTTCGCAACGACTCAAATAACATGACAAATAGCCGGACGACTTCAACCGGCGTGCGGTCGCTTGAAGCACACAAGCACTCAGCCGAAGCAGAAGCCCTCAAAAAGACTCTCCGGCTCATCACCGACGGATTATCACGACCGCAAAGTGGCAGTACCAAGTCCATGGAGCAGTCACGGCCGGTCAGATTTTCAGCTCCTGATCTGAACAAAAGTCTACCTCCGCCTCCACCGGAGTCGGCGCCCGTCGAAGACCAGAAACAGCCCCACATAAGTAGGCTGATGAAGAGTATCCGCAAGAAGAAAAGCATGACCGCTGAAGGCAGGAGTTTTTCGACCAGCTCGACACCTCCGATGCCCGCTCTGCCGTCGATCGAGGCTCCCAAAACACCATATCCGTATGATTCCACAAATCAAATGGCGGCTCAGGAGCCCCCCAAAAAGAAATTCAGGATCCCGACTCTTTTCCACAGGAGGCAACGACCGACAGACGTTCTGGTCACCTAAATCTCCGAGCCGAGCGTAAAGCACTCTTCCGCTCAGAATCATGCGATACTCTTTCATTTTCACACTCTTTACGACACCAGCAGCGTAGGCGTTCAGGACATGGGCACAGGAATATCACAATCGCTCCTTCGTTGTCGAGGAGGACAACATTACCCGACAAAAGTACCTCACCATCTATCTACCTTTCGCGAAATGTTCCGGGCTGTATTTTGACGACCTTTTCTCTAATGATAACAATTAGCAAAGCTTGAGGTTGCACCTGCCTCGCACTCCTTTCTCGGGGAATGATATTCATGTCACTACTGTCGGTGGTTTTCTGAATTTACATGCGGTATGAAGTGGTGTCGGCTCATGTGGGGAGGCATACACAACTGAGAATATTGAGAGCTTAGTGCTTGAGGACGAGAGTATGCGACGTCTTTGCGAAACACACGAGCATTGCCCTCGAGGCAGAGATATGCGCAATAATGATATGCATGCCGTCGATTGATGCTCCAACTTAACACATGGGCCTCGCTGTTGTCAAGCTTCGGTGAACTTGCGTCGTATGCAGACTCCACTTCACCAGATCCCTCACGGAGTTCAACGTAAGCATTAGTTGTCCTGTAGCAGAGAAGGGCAGCATTCAATGTCTTTTCTCAGATTGTGACATGATTTTCTGCCTGTTCCAGGTCCAAATTCGACACCGGGATCGCGGCCATTCTTGGCCATGCCAATGTGGTCCTCCCAACGCCCTCGCTATGCCGCTGCTGCGCCGTGAAGAGGTCCCGCTCTCATGAACATATTCATCATGCGTAATCACTTCTCGTCTCATCTCATCTCATCTCAGCTAGTGCTCGCGCTGGTGCCCGGGATCCGTACTAGTTATTGTGATGGTTCCGCAACAATGTGTCCACGCGTAGTGGGTCGCGAGATCGACCATCAGTGCTCATTCTAGGAGCCAGCAATATCGGCGACGACAGAGCGAGCCGGAACGTAAGGTATAGTCCGCTGGGTGTGATGGCCGGGCAATGCCTGCAGGGGGGAGACGTGGCGGTTCGAGACGACTGGTCTCTCCGCGAATGATCCCTCATGTCGGAATGCGAATCGGAGGCGCGCGGGAGAGGATCCACGGTCACTCGCGCTGCTGTCGTGGTATGTACTCCGTATATGCTTTCCACAGCGTGCTGACCAAGCTGGTCCAGAAATTCTGCTTTTCATCCGTCGAAGCCAAATGATCTACTAAATCAGCGGGTCGGCGGTATTCAAGGCTTGGGACCCAGTCCCGCCAAATCCGCCATCACCGTTACCCAGGCCCGAGAAGCTACCTCCTGCATTGCCCATTCCGCCTCCAGCACCTGCGGCGCCTTTCGCCCCAGCGCCTGGCTGCTGTGAGTGCTTGCCTTTTGAACCGGTTTTGTTGGATTCCACGGTGGAGAATTTACGGCCTAGTTCGCTGAGAGACTGGACGTCCTGACTGAGGAGGGAGAGGATGGAGGCAAGGGAGACGTCGTTTGATTGCGATAGGGAGGCGGATGCGAGCGTGTTCTTGGTGGAGGCGGGCGGGCCATCGCTGGGCGGCGTGAGCAGGGACAGGCGCGTGAGGAGGGCTTGAATGTTGCGGAGGTGAGGTAGGTGAGCTGGGTCCGGTAATGCAGATTCCATGGAGGGCGGGCTTGAGAGGTGTGACGGGGGAAGGGACTGTACGAATGTTCGGATAAGGGCTAGGCGGGATTGGAGCATCTTGACGCTGTTGAGCCGGGTCGTTATCCCAGCAATCTGATCTTCTTCTTCCGGTGTGAGCGACTTGAGTGATTCCTCCACGCCGTTGGTCGGCTTCGTCTCTGCGGACTCGGGGCTAGGTTCTGCACGCTTCTTGCCCTTCTTGTCTGCCGGAGGGGCCTCGGCTGGCTGGACCGCAATGGGCGTGTCGTCGATGGCCGCTGCACTGCCTGCTCCCTTGGCAACGTAGTCAATCGCGATCATCTCCGTCTCGTCCGTGTCGATCGAGTAGGGTAATGAGCGGAACTTGATGACGGATGTCTCGTGGCCGTCCACTTGCATCGACCCTTCATCTTTGGGTTCAGCATCTGTGACACTCTCATAGACGGTGATGGGTAATTTGCTGCCTGTAGCGGCGCCGAAGCTAATAAGTTCGGGGTGCAAGGCGAGCAGGATCGCATTGTCGCTGTAGAAGGTGATGGCTTGTTTCTGGAGAGACACGAATTCTGGGAGAGGGCCGTCAGACGGGCAGAGGGCAAACCAGCCCACGAACTCGAGCGCCGGTGCTTTGTGGACGTCCTTGTCTGGCACACGTCAGGAACAACGGTCGGCAGGCAGGGTTCCGACGAAACTCACACTGTTGTATTCTCGTCCCCATCCACTCGTAGTTGAACTGCCACCGACCATCTGGTCCTCCCGCCAACGCTACGGGGAAGGCATGTTCTACTGTGATTTCTCTGCCTCTTTGCTGCCCTAGAAGTGCGCCAGCTACAGGCCCTTTTTGCCTTCGCACTGAGTGTCTGGTGACTTGATCGGAGACTGTGAGGAGGGCGAGAGGATGTAGAGACACGGTGAGGCCGCTCTCAGAGGGTCTGGATGATATGAGGGGGTTTGTCGAAGGCTCCGCCATCATGTCGGTCAAGGCAGAGGCAAAGAGACAGGAGGTCGAGGTCGTTGATGCAGAGATGAAACGGGTTTCAAGACGAATGCTGCGGAGCCTTGTCAGTTGGAGATGATAAACTTCAGAGAAGCTGGGGAAAGCAATCGCGAGTCGAACGAGCTTGTAGTTTAGTGGGGTAAATAGCGAGGCGAACAGAAGGCCACCAAAAACATTCGTAACCCTCGCCCTCACTTAGCCCTGGGTCAAAAACTCTACAATGTCCTTGGGACTGTTGTCACAAAGTACTTGAATACACATTCTCAACATGGATGCCTTGGTTGAGGATACGGACACGTTATTCTCTGGAGTCTTCGCGCATCTCGCCGCTGTCGAGGCTCAGGGCTCGCCACTAGACGAAGAACTTCTGAGGCGAGCAGACAGAAATCTTACATTCAATTCACCAAAAGACCTTCTGTGGAAAGTCCTGAGCACTGGTGAGAATCTACTACAGACACTTCGACAAGACCCGCGACCTCTTACGCGGCTGCTGGAGCGTGTCGTTTCACTTCTTCCCTTCGACGAGCTCAAGACAACCATCTCGGCAGAAAAACTCGAAGAGGGCCTGACCTCACCCTCAGTTCCCATACAATTGCTCTGCTTGGCATATCTTCGCAAAGCTGCAGATTCACCGAGCGGAGCATCATTTGTCGCGACCAGTTCAAGTCTCGTCCAATGTCAGTTCACAACGTGGCTGTCTACCGAAAACACCGAGGTGGCAGAGCGCTCGTTGGACGTCATTGAAGCTCTACTGGCTGTCGACAGTCCGAACAGCACAACAGTACTGTCCGCCGGTCGCAGCTTGGCCGAGGCACAAGGTCACGGCCTGCTATGGCGGAGGGTGTTTCACGATCCTGAGGTGTATGTGATTTTGTACGAATGGACGTCGTTTTTGAAGTCGAAGCGAGATTTGAAGACAAAGAAAGGCATACAGCTCGTCACGATATCTCAGGCAAGGCTATTCGACTTCATTGTCAGGGTCGCGCGCTACGACTGGAGTGCTGTAACAACATCTTCATTGCCTCAGATCGAGAGCCAGTTCATGAGTCAAACTGTTGGGAACGAGCCCATCGGGGGGATCCTTCTATACGCATCCTCAAACATGATCGACAAAGAAGACATCCTGATGAAGGTGTTGCGGCAAGATTTCTTCCAGAACTTGCTCGGCGAGGTCGAAGAAAGCAACGGTCAGAACTTGTCTCCGAAACTTCTCGAAGCAATTCAAGAGGGTGCTGGCGTTGAGACCACCAGACACACCGGAGATGGGGGCCTGCATATTTGAAGGCTATTGCCATCTTGATCGCTAACATTGGCTTCGGTGATGAACAATGCACCAGTTCATGACGAAAGAAGACCAAACTCGAGTATGGACAGCGATGTTCGCGTAACTCATAGCAAACAAGAGATGGGATTTGACTTGAGTCGAGCCTATCGATGTGTACAACAAATTAACCAGGGAGAAAAAGAATCTCTGCAGGAAAGAGCTGAAGAGACCCGATTAAGGAGAGGACTAGCTGCTTTTCAGGGGCAGAGGAGGCACGCAATGGTTCTTCGGGGCTGTTTTATGTTTCGGCACGTGCTGAGCTGTCGCCCAACCTTCCCCAAACGGTCACTGTGGGGCATCGCGGCCGTGAACTTTTGTCGCGTATTCGACGCAGGTTGCTTTTGCCCAGTGATGCAGTGCAATTGCAAGAGTCCTTCATTCTTTCACATATCTTCACGAGTCTGCAGATGGCGATGGGTTTGATGTCCTGTAGTCGTGTTCGTGCTTCTCTTCAATCGTTCTAGGGATTCTCTTGCCTCTGTCAACGCGCGTTACCAAAGCCATGGCTGCGGTCTCGAATTCGGTCCGGCCTCTGCTTCGACTGCGAGCTGCCCCATCATGCTTCATCTGTCGCCACTACGCAAGCTCAACCTCTGCGACCGCCAGGAGCAGCTCCAAGCAAACGAATAGTGTCCCTCAACCACCCGTGTCAAGGTCGAGTAGGCCCAACACCCAGGTACACACGCAACCTCCCAAGACCCAGAGATCCAGCATTCCCGCACTCGATGCAACGGGGGTGCGGTTGAATGAGCTTCCTCCTGAACTCGCCAGGAAGCAGTGGTATGCCCAGAAGCTGTATGATTCTGGCCAAACAGCAATATACAGACCTCCGTCGCACTTTGGAATATACGCCGCGTCATGGCTTATGGGGGGCAGCGCCGTCACCGTAGCAGGCTTTCTCGCGTATACAAATCTGTGGGCGTGGGAGGGGGATACAGGGCTGCACTGGATCGTGCCGACCGCCCACCGTTGTGGCATCATTGTCTTCTCAGCCATTGGCTGGCTTATCATCATGCGGTCACTTCGGATTATCAAGTCCATTGATTTGGTCTCTGTGAATGGTATGGTGAAGATGGCAGTGCAGGTGCGCCGTCCTTTACCTTTTCTGCGGCCGAAAGTCTACATTATCGCTCCCTACCACTTTCAGATGGATCAGAAGTTCGTGGCGCAGATGGAATATCCCGAATTTATGAGAGACGACGAAGGAACGCCTGACTCGAGTACACCTCCTTCACGGTCAGTTCTATCGAAATTGGGGCGGGCAATCAGCCAAGCAGTGTATTACCCGTTTGCGTCGACGCGGAGACTTATGACTTTAGAGGGTTTCATGTGGGTCAGTTTTGAGGAAGTCAACGGGAAGATGAAGCTGGACACCCAAGGATTATTTTCGAATGGTGCAAAAGATCTTATTGAAATGGGAACAATTCAACGGTAATCGTTGGCTGCAGCGCTCATTTTGGCGCATTGTCGACGCAAAAGGTAAAGAGAAGGGCTCAACCAGTTTTATTTGGACCGAACAATAAATCCAAGGAAATGCCTCTCGGCTCTCTCTACACCAAAATCAGGGAATTCTCACAAAGTAGTCGGCCCAAGCGAATGCGATCCCACCTCGACACACCTGATACAAAGGAGGTTGGAGCAGAGCGCGGCGCAGTTCTGAGGAGCTCGCGACCAGACACCTCTAGAAGCGCCATGTATCACCACCAAAGCGTTAAAACTTCACATATTGTACATTTACGCCCTCATCTGGATACCGCTGGGTGTAGAGGCAGCGCAGTGATCCCTTTTTGCAGTCGGGAGTGAATCCTTACCGAGACTGTCGCACCATAGGCAGCCACCGGCGGTAAACGCGAGCCTAAGTCAACTTCCTCTCGTGGAACTTACAACCACACTACCTCCTTCCCACACGATATCAAGTCGTCGAAAGCGAAAGTCTCGGATTAAATACTTTCGGCACTCTTCACATAGGTTCAGGATGGCTCTTCCAGGCCGGCGCTATGGCGAGCCAGCCTGGCGTGATCCGGCATCGCACAGTGATGAAGACCCAGCCTTGCAGCAGATCGGCAGCTACGAAGAGGAAAGACTTGCCAAGCACTATTCCATACCCGTCGCCCCTAGGGGCGAGATTGTCTCTCCAGAGAGAGAACGACCACCCATGATTATTTCTAAGAGCGTGGTTCTGCTATCTGATAGCCCACCGTAGTAAGTTGCCACCCCCCCCCCCTCCCTTCTTCTCGTAATGTTGTGATACTAACAAGAAGCGCTAGCCTTATTGACAGGACGACCGTCGTCAATGTTGTCGTGGGAACCTTACCGGAGAGGCGCTGGGTTGTTCATGAGCAACTCTTGACGTCTGCCTCACAATTCGCAAAAGCTGCTCTCTTAGTCCCGTCCAAAGAGAGAGAAGAGAGAACGCTTCGACTCCCTGAGGAAGATCCGGACGTGTTCGACCTGTTTGTCAAGTACTTGTATACGTCTGCGATTGGTGAACTCTCGCTGGATATGCGACTCCGACTGTATGTGCTGGGCGACCGGATGCAGGCAACCGCTCTATGTGACAGCGTCCGTGCGACCCTCGATGGCCTTGCCTGCAGATTCTTCGATGAGGCACAACTGGAGTACGTCTTCGAAAACACCCCACCAGGAGATCGTCTACGCCGCACTTGCATCTCGCGGTTGGGAGAGGCGGCTCGCACACCACCTTACTTTCCATTCAGTGACAGGTTCACCAAGCTTGTTTGCCAAAAGTATGCTGGGGAAATCTTCGCCGATATGATAAAAAAGTACGAGACGATTATCATGGGTCCTGCCGAGCATGGTAACAGCGTGATGAGCTTGTCGAAACCACAACTGCTTGCGGGTGCAATGTCAAAGGATCGGCCCGAGAACCCTGGTAGCTCGCCAACGCCAGCTAAATTGCCTGACTCGAAGCCACTGTTAGGATCAAATCCAGCCAGCGGCAGTCAGGTTATTGTCTACCAAGCTCCCACTACATCGACTACATCAGTATTCGCAACGGACCCGGTCGCGCCCACGACATCCACCCTCAATCCTGGTGGTTTTGGTCTGTTTGGCGACTCGGCAAGCTCGACATCCACGTCCCTCTCTCAATCTATCTTTGGGCGCGGTTTACCGGAGCGGATCGCTCAATCCAACACTTTGGGCGCAAATGAGTCGAATGCAGCTCCGCCACCTGCGAACAGCACTGGACCATCATCGGATATTGCATCAACAGAACTGGCTTGGGGTACACATCTCGGACAACAACCAGCAGGAGGAGGGACAGCGGCAGAAGGGACAACGGCAGGAAATACCGGGATAACCATGGCAAGTGCAGCAAGCACACCAACAGCAAGTCACGCAGAATTCCGACCGACGTCAGGGTCCCAGCGGCACCAACGGGGACGTCATCGGCCACGGTCTTGGTATAGATGATGAGGCAGCATCTGTGCAAAGCCATGATCCTGCTGGCAAAGGCTGCTTGCGACCTTGCAACCAGATGCATCGATTTGGAACATGCATGGCAAGGACAGGCATGAGAATGTGCAGGCAGGCTACCAAAGCTTCGGATACTTTGCATCATGACGAAATGTCCGTATTATCATCGTAGGATAGGTGAAGCCAAGTCACAACCTAGATCAACTGTACCGATGGAGCCACGATATCCGTGGGATGAAGACAGTCAGTGCTTAGAGTATCAACATACTCTGTACTTTGGATAGATGGTACTTCGCCAATTAAGATCATCAAGGAAGGCGTGTTGAGGTGCTAACAAGGAGATGAGGGTTTACTACATGGCTACAACAGTGGTCGCGTGCGGAACTCCATTTTACCAGAGAACAGATCAATCTCCTTCCAAGGTCCTCAGACACAGGGAAATACTATGCATTCTATCTTGAAGGTTATTGAACGCACGGGGGAACTGCCCGAGGAAGCCGCCGCAACTTTCGAGATGTTCGTCAAGTGTCTCTAGACTCGATCCGGCAGCCACAGATGGAAAGCCAGTTCCAGAAGTAAAGGCAGGTACAGTATTCAAGCCAGCGACGAAGAGTAATACTGTCACACGCTGTCTCCACGATTGGCCGTACATGATCTTAAAGCCATGCCTATCAATGGTCTATCCCTGAGCGCCACAGAAATGCGAACAAGCGTCTCAGTCGCAATCCATAAAATCCGCCCCAGAGTCATCAACCTGCTGTGCCCCGGTGCACGTTCTGCTTGGCGTCTGCATGCCCTCGAACTCTCACCAATGCACACTATTTTGCGGTGCAGCAGCCGGCGGTGCCTCACTTGTCACATAAGCCTTGCTCAAGCCACCATCAACCACGAACTCGGTCGCATTGACGAAGCTGCTCTCATCACTCGCCAAGAAGAGCACTGCTTGAGCCTGCTCAATAGCTTCACCAAACCGTCCCATGGGGAAGTGCACCTCGCGCCTATGCCTCTTCTGCAGGTCGTCGCCAAGCCAGTCCTGGAGCAAGGGAGTGTTCAACGGACCAGGGCACAGCGAGTTGAACCTAATGTTCTCTCTGGCATGCACGATGGCTAATTCTCGCGTCATGGCCAAGACTGCACCTTTCGATGCTGTGTACGCCAATTGAGGTGTCGCGGCGCCTACTAACGCCACGAAGCTGGCCACATTGATGACAGATCCTTTGGTCTTCTTATTTCTTCGCATGGACAATACAGCATGCTTGCTTCCATACCACACGCCCTTGACGTTGATCTTATGCGTCAGGTCCCAGATGTCTTCGGGGGTGTTGATGGCATCGTCGTCCCTGGCGTGCATAATCCCGGCGTTGTTGAACATGATATCGATTCCACCATGCTTGTCTTGAGACTCGATCGCCGCTTGGACATCGGACTCCTTCGAGACGTCGCATCTGATCGTTTCCAGGCGCGTGTGGTTGGGCACTAGTTCCTTGACCTTTGCCAGGGCCTTTTCCAATGCCGGTTCTGAGATGTCGGTCATAAGCACGGATGCCCCTTCTTTGGCGAATAGGACCGTGGTCTCGAGGCCGATGCCGCCTGCTGCTCCGGTAATGACGGCGGTTTTGCCCGCCAGGCGACCTGGTCGTGACTCTGTGGCCATCTTTGGTGTGACCTTCCTGAGCCGACCTGACGTGAGAGAGTGTGAGCGGTGAGAGAGAGGTGAGAGTTCGAGGCAAGAAAGCGATGGCTATGGAATGAACGCCGGCCGTTTCACTGGTTTCGAAGTCACCTAGCACAATGGGTGTTGGGCAGTGTTATAGGGTCACACAACGCAACATGAAATAATATGAATCGAGTCACTCGAAGATCATGTGGAAATCAGAGCCTGGCCCTTATCTAATCAACCATGGCCTTCTCCGAAGCAACCCGCCGTGGCCCATTCCTCCCAAATCTTGGATGCCGCCTGTCCAATGGGCGATTTTCTAGGCTTGAGCTGCGTCTTCTTGTCGATCGTAGCACATGAGCTCGTGCCTGTGAGAAGCTCGAGTCGGTTGCAGTATCCGCCCCGTTGCCGACAGCAGGCAGGTACAAGCGTCATTGATCCGCTCCAAGGATGCAGCTACCAGCCTTGCATTGTTTCAAAACTTGTATGATTACACGGCACGGAGTAGATCGTCCCATTTGGTCTTCGGTTCCTCTACACCGAGATGCTTTAAGCCTATCGCTTCAAGAGGGAGCTTATCAGCTCAGCCTCCGCCTGCACGTCCAAGCTCCGAGTGAAAGCGGCTTGCAACACCAATCATTTCCCCGCTTTGTGTAAGAGTGTCACAGCTTGCTCCTTGCAGAGCTCCTTGTTCTTTGTTCTTCGGCCCTAGCCTTCGCTATACTCTGCCCTTCTTTGTCTCATCGCTGCAGCCATGGCCAACAAGGAGATTCTCACCCTTGACGACCTGGAAACTGAGTTGGCGACCGATAACAAGATCAAGCTCGCAGGCATTGATATTGATGGCACGCGCTCATCCAACCTTTCTACTGGCCGCTGCTAACTCGCACAGGCATCCTTCGGGGCAAGTTGGTCTCCAAGAAGAAGTTCCTCTCGGTTGCCAAAGATGGCTTTGGCTTCTGTAGCGTGGTGTTCGGCTGGGATATGCACGACCTGACCTACTTCCGCGAACTCAAGATCAGCAATAAAGAGAATGGATACAAGGACCTGGTTGCAAAGATAGATCTCTCCAGCTACCGCCGCATACCTTGGGAGGGCGATGTCCCGTTCTTTCTGGTCAGCTTCTATGATCCAGATACAGACAAGCCAATCTCCGCGTGTCCAAGGAGTGTGCTGCGTACCGTCGTTGGGAAGTTACACGAGGCAGGCTATGGAGCCATGGCCGGTGCCGAGTACGAGTTCTTCACATACCGGGCTCCAAAAGACGAAACAATACAGACCAGTCACCACACCTCTTCCACAACAGCTTCCTTCCTCCAAAACAACCCAGTCGACGCCTTGCAGCACCTGACTCAGGGTATGTTCGGCTACTCCTTGACCGACCCCATACACAACCAAGATTGGTTCTATAGCGTCTTTGAGACCTGCGAGAAATTCAGATGTAACGTCGAAGGCTGGCACACGGAATCGGGTCCCGGTGTCTTTGAAGCAGCGCTGGAGTTTGGAGAGGTCACACAAATGGCGGACCGAGCAAGTCTGTTCAAGTACGTGGTGAAAGCGATGGGCAGCAAGCACGGCATTACGCCCACATTCATGGCAAAGCCGAAGCAAGGCCTGCCCGGCAACAGCGGGCACATGCACTGCTCGATCGTTGACACGTCGGGAAAGAACTTATTCTACCGAGGCGAGAAAGACCCCAACCCACCGTACAAGGACCTGGAGTATGTGTCAGATCTAGGCCGACATTTCCTCGCCGGGCTTTTAGATGGCCTTGCAGACGTTATGCCCATTATCGCACCCACGATCAATTCTTACAAGCGCCTGGTTGAGAATTTCTGGGCCCCTGTCACAGTGTCTTGGGGCCTGGAACATCGCGCTGCATCTATCCGCTTAATCGCTCCTCCGGTAGCTTCGGCCAAAGCGACAAGATTTGAAATCAGGGTCTGCGGTGCGGACGCCAATCCTTCCTTGGTCCTGGCAACCATTGTTGGCCTTGGCTGGAGAGGTATCGAGAAGAAGCTGGAGATCAAGCTACCACCACTGGGAAAGGGCGAAGAAGTCGGAGGTCTCGCTGACAAAGGCGAGCGATTGCCCAAGAATCTGAAAGATAGCACGGCACGGTTCATGGCCGAAGATAGCGTCGCACGAGAAATCTTTGGAGACGAGTTTGTTGAACATTATGGCGGTACACGAGAGCACGAGTTACGACTCTGGGACGAGGCAGTTACGGATTGGGAGGTAAGGAGGTACATTGAGACTGTATGAGATGATACCCATTCATGAGTGAGCTTTGAGAACAACTGATATGAGAGCTGTGTCAAAATACACTGCGAGTACATTGTGCGACAATGTCCAACACCACTGGGGCCGGCGGCGACAAGAGCCAGGCTGGTCGGCATCATGAGCACCAGCAGAACCTCATTCGCAGGTTATGTGTCCTGACATTTCAATCGGTGATTGCCCGAAATCAAGTACCGAGATATGTCGGAGGGAAAAGTGTCTTTCAGAGCAGACAGAAGAGCGCTCGACGTCGCCGCGGTGCTCGCTGACCAAGTCCCAAAGCACCGAATCGATGAGACGCCGATCACTTCATGCCACAAACAGCAGCTGCCAGGGAAACAGCATGGATGAAAAGGGATGATACTGCAGTGAATCACCCCCGACGCGGAAACTTGCTGGTATCCTCCTGTCGACTTCAACCTCGAGATGATGTTTCTAACAATAGGACTCGATTTCATCTTTGTTCGCCAGCATTATTTCGACAGCCAAAGCCGAATAAGTGGTGGTCAATACTCTGCTTTGGAACAATGAGATGCTCCAGAATAGCCACGCTTGGTTTCTTTGTGCCGGACCTGTCGACGCTCACCACCCATTGCACCTTCGAGACCTATTGTCTTTGTGTTCACACCCATTGTGTCTATTGTATACAGAATTGGGACCGTCCATCACAATGACCGATTCTCTGTGCGAAATGCTGCTATTCCTGTCGCTCCTGGTGTGTGATTCGGTTTGCACAAATGTTTCCCATGTTCCACTTGTGTCTTGTTTCCATCCGTTACACTGAAAGTTTTGCATTCGATTACACCTTCTCTAACAAGGAATCCACCTGACTGCCTTCGTGATGAGTTCACAAGCACAGAATGACGGCAATCTGGGAAGGGGAATGAGGAAGAAGAAGCCAACAGCCAAGGGGCAGGCATATGCAAATACACTGTCAACTGGAGGCGCTGCACACGGTACTGCAGTCCAAGGCACTACTCAGACTCAAGTCCCTGCTCAATCGCGAACAGGCCGCTGTATCACCAGATCCCAAACACGAAACCAAGCTAGATTGCCCGCCCCAACCAACGTTGCCAACAACACACAAGGGCGGAACAATACGACGTCCAACGGCACTACTCAGGGCCAATCAACCAAGCGGGCTATAGCTTTAAAGGCCAAGATTGACGGATTGATGGTAAAGATCTACGAGGAAATTCGCCGTGCGGCTATTGAGAAGCTGTCTTCGCGCAAAGATGAGATCTATGCTGTAAGAGAGTTTCTTTTTCAAGCTCGGTTGCGTCGCTTCTTCGATCTTCAGCCAGAAAGCAAACGAGAAGCCCTACTAGTAAGTCTCGAGGAATACGATGTACACCACCCCCGGGGTGGCTCGGTCGCCGATGATGCAAGGAGGGCCCTTCGTTTCCCACAACCGGACAGACTGACCGAGTTTTTCGAGGATCCCAAACTCCTTCTTTTGACCTTCTGTGCACATTCTGCGAGCTTCAGAAAGACCATACGGCGCAGCGATGCCCAAAGCAGAGAAGAAGGAGCGCCCGCCTGGAGTGACATCTATCCCGTGCTCAAGTCTTGCGCTTCAAGCCTAGAGCTGTTTGCGCGTTCGTTTGATTTCGACTGGGAAAAGAATCTGCGGGCCTTTGAGAAGCATTTTGACACGATCCTGAAGTATGTGTATAGCGATGAGCAGGGAAGACGCCATCGTAAACGTGGAGGCCTCGGAGGCATAGATCAAACGAATTTTGGGATTGACGATGGAGATCTCGCCGAGATCCACCAAATCCCGGACGAAGAGGAAAGCTACGTCCATCACCATTGGGCCTTGCCCTCGGAAGACAAGCACCCTGCGGTCCGGCCGACGATCAAGTACACGGTGACGGGCGACATGTGGAGGGCGCCGTTCGTGAACGACTTTTACGCTGTCGTCGACCGTCCCAGGATCCGGAGAAAGGGCAAGAAAGCGAAACTACCGGTCACGCTCCCAGTCGGCTCCAACCAAACGCTGAAACAGCTGGACATTACCAAGTCTGTTATCCTCGATCTGGGCAACCATCCCTGGCCCCTGGGGGCGTCTTCCAACGTCCTCGGGAGGCCGGACTTCTGTGGCGCCCCCGGTCACGAATGCATCGCTTGCGGTGTGGCGGCGCCCAAGTCAGTCGACCCGCCCAACGCGAACGCGGAAGACGGAGACAATGCAGAGGAGTCCTCCATGGCGAGACAACCCGACCCGGAGCCCGAGTGCACGCCGTCTCCAGGACAAACCTACCCCTGCCATTGTACGCTCAAGGAGCTGATGGCAGTGAAGAATGACAAAAAGACCATCTTCACGCACGCCGACTCCCTCCTCGTCGAACTCTTCACGACGCAGGACAAAGGCCGGGGCGTCCGCTCCCTCCAACGCATCCCCAGGGGGACCTTCATCGGCCAGTACATCGGCGAGACGTACCCGGAGCGCGACCTGGACACCGGGTCGGAAATGTACCGCTACGGCGGGCCCGAAGGCAACGTCTACCACTTCAGCGTGCCATTGGGGGCGCCGCCTCCGCCGCGGACCCCGGACCGCCGTCCCCACTTCATCGTCGACTCGGCACACCTGGGCAACTGGACGCGGTTCATGAACCACCACTGCAGTCCGAACGTGCGGTTCGAGACGGTCAACCTGGGCCAGGTATGGACCACCGTCGTCCGCGCGGTCAAGGTGATCAAGTTCCGCGAGGAGATCACGGCAGACTACGGGCCCAACTACTTCTACCACCAGGCGTTGGGTTGTCGGTGCGGCCACCCTCGGTGTAAGTACAGGAATGTGGGCGGTCAACAACGAGCGAACAGTCGGAAAAGGGCGCGGGATGGAGACGAAGAGCACGCAGAGCGTGGGAATGGCGGCAGCGGAGGAGAAGACGAAGATGAAGAACAGCAGAGGAAGAGCAAGAGGCCGAGGACGGTCGCCAAGAAAGGCGCAAGCACTACCAAGGCGGCCACAGAGGGGCGGAATGGACGTGTGAGATCCGCGCGTAAGAGTAAAGGTAAGGAGAGGGTAGCCAAGAAAGGCGGAAAGAGGCGCTGAAGTCGAGCCTGATGTTGCAGTGGAATCTGAAAATGAAGTGGGATGGTAGAACAGTGACGACGGTGGTGTCGATAAATATGTATGTATTACCACGTATTATATTTGTATTTGTGTTTGTCTTGTATCCTATTGTGTTAAGACGTTGTATTTGTCTTTTCTCTGGCTTCGCGCGTCCTAGATCCCTGCGTTCTGTGTCATGCATGTGGAGTGTAGTGCCCTTCTTCGCTATGGGAGGCTAGACGATGCTCGACGGATTCGCTGTGAGGAGGAGTATTTTCGGATTCGCTACAAGGATTCCAGATTCACGCACTCTTTCAGGCAGGTCGCCCGTTTGAGGAAGTCCTTGTCAAAGGATCGTGCAGTCTAGAGTCCAGTCTGATGTAAGCTCGCCAAGGGTGTAGATCATGATTCAAATAATTACTATTTGTCTCTCTCGTGGCGCTCGCTATACGAGTCGATAGCGACTAATATGTCAGGACTGTACTTTGTACGAGGTACTCATTTCTGTATGAGTAAGGTATGTATGTATTCTTGCGGAGAACACAGAGAGAGGCAGGGTCCACGCCGGGCCCTTTCTTTCAGCCTCATGGATCCGCGAGGTCCCGCCTGGGCAGCTGACGGTGCTGGTAGATGGGAGGGGTCGTATATTGCACCCACATCCCGCCACGGAGACGATGGACGAAAGAAGATGGATGAGGGCTTACATAACGAGAAAACCCAACGCGAGCCAAGCCGTTGAGGGAATATGGGAGAATGTTTACTTATCCCCAGATTTGATTTCCTCGTCCTTGGGTCGGAAGGATCCGTCCGATGCATTCGTCCAACTCTAGAGCTGTGCGCTGTGCTCGGTGCTCGGAGTACGAGGTGGTATCAGGGTCCTCCGAGGATGTCGACCCTGGTTCAATCCTGCGAATATTCGTGTTCGTCGGTTGCTCGCTCATACGGTATGGTATGGTACTGTATACTAGTTTTGTATTGCCAGGGCGACTTCATGCTCGTATCGCGTGGTTCTATTCCACGGACCACACCCCCTAAGGGACTGTAGCTAGTGCAGTGCGTGCTTTTGCTCTTGTCCGCATGCTTTGCTTACAGAGTATTTGTCGGTTGCGAAGAGGCACAGTCTGGGCTCGACCTACCCATGTCCAGCACCCCGTATTTTATCTGTGGTTGCTGAAATAAGTGTCACTGTCCTAATCGGCCTAATCGCTGACGCGGCGCGGGCAGACTCCGTGGGTCGGCCAGTCAGGGGGTTGGCACAATTGGCATTCATACTGTGGACTCCCTACACCTACCTATACATACATATCTGCATCCATCCGTAGATTGAGGTCTGTACTCGGCCTTGGACCACCTCTCAGGACCCTCGGGACCCTCAATCCGGCTCAAACCATCACCAAACCCGGATCCGGCCCAGCCTACAATGTCTGATTCCACGACCAAGGTCATGGCCCGCAACGTCGAGGTCAACGGGTATAAATTCTCGTATCGCGAGAGCGGGCACGGCGAACCCCTCGTCCTCGTGCACGGACACATTAGCGACCAGCGGGCCTGGGACGAGCTCGAGCCCAAGCTCGCGACTCGGTTCCGCGTATACAACTACAGTCGACGGTTCGCGTGGCCGAACGAGCCGATCAAGGACGACGAACGGTGTCCCTGGGAACAGGACGCCCT
This sequence comes from Phialophora verrucosa, assembly GCA_002099365.1. Taxonomy (NCBI): domain Eukaryota; kingdom Fungi; phylum Ascomycota; class Eurotiomycetes; order Chaetothyriales; family Herpotrichiellaceae; genus Phialophora; species Phialophora verrucosa. The sequence goes on along the minus strand of MSED01000015.1, from coordinate 776,139 downwards.
GGACCTGGCGGGCTTGATTGAAACGTTGGGCATCGGCCCCGTGCACCTGCTGGCCAACTCCTCGGGGGCCGTCATCTCGCTGTACACGGCGAAGGCGAAGCCGCAGCTCTTCCGGACGCTGATGGTCGAGGAGCCGCCTCTCGTGGGCGTCTTCCTGCCGTCCCTGCCCCCGTCTCTCCCGTCACTGCTCTCCTTCCTCGTTTGGCATCCCATCACGTTCTGGCCGGTCATGCACTTTGGCATGACGACGACCGGGCCGGTCATCGGGCTCTGCAAGCAGGGCAAATACGACGAGGCGACCGAGAAGTTCTGCAGAGACGTCATCAACGCCAAGTACTGGCCCCGGCTGCAGCGGAATCCGGACCGCAAGCGCCAGGTCGAGGATAACGCCAAGTGGCTGTGCCAGTTCTTCAGGTACAGCACCATGCCGAAGTACGGTGCTGAGGATGCGCAGCGGCTAACAGTGCCGACGCTGGTCATGGCCGGGAAGGAGAGCACGGCCCATCAGCGATACACGGCCGCCGAGCTGTACAGGCTTATCGGCGCCGCAAGGAAGAAGATCGCCTATATCGACAAGGCCGCCCATCTGATGCATGAAGACAATCCGGAGGCCGTGTTCGACGAGGTGGTGAGATTCGTGTTTGGTGATACGGCGAAATAAGAGAATAGAGGACAGGTTGGGAAGGTGGTAAATGCAAGCAAGCAAGCGTTCGCAATGTGATGTCATGTGTTTTCCCGAGGGCTCTCAAAGAATATAAATCATGGATTCTAGTGTACCAGCATAACATGCGGGACGTAGAGATGCTGTCCTTTGGCGAAGTAATCAGTAGAAGACCGCCAGAGCCACGATGCCCGCGTTGATGATATCGTTAGTTCATCGTCTTGCCCTGGTAGCGACGACAGGGAAGTGGACAGTGTATGTGACCTGTTGGTTGGTACTTCTCACCAGAGGCCGCCGTTGCTGGGGCTTGAAGTTAACGTCAAGAACCGGTCCAATACGGGCTATTGACCAGGTCCTGCCAATTCAGCAGTCTTCCTCCCACAGGGAAATACACCCTAGTCCTCAAAAAAGTGAAGTTCCTCGCGAGTTGGCGAGCTGGACAGAATTTACAGGCCACTTTTTGTAATGCTCGTGCCAGAGCCCCGACGCGACTGGTAGAAAGAGATAACTCAGCGCATTACCTGCCCTGGCATTTTGTATTTATCAGTGTCAGGGTGCAGCATCGCAACCGCATTGTCCTCAACCGTAGAATCCGGTGCATTCAGCCACATCCCAATGTCGAGGGATATAGGAATTGCGTGCATACGTTTGATAATCTTCTCGAGGCCACGGTAGTCAGGTTGAAGGGTATTCTGGTTGTGTACTTGTGAGCACATCCAGTGCCAGGCTGATACTGCAGCGCGGATCGCTGGTGTCTTCAAGTTTTTGAAGGACGCTCCTCCGAACAGGGTACAGGTCCCAAGCAGATGGGGCGGACGACGCTGCTCGAAATCGAGGCGTCAGTCACCTCGGAGAGGTGACACCATGTCCGTGCGACAGCCGATATCACAGTTAGACAGGCCCGAGACAAAGAGTCCGTACAAATCTTGAACGCTGGATAATGTTTCGTGCTTTGTAGGCATATGGGCGGTTATGTGTGAGGTGTCCACAGATCGAGACCTAACTTCGGGAACAGATGCACTTGTTGAGCGGATTGCATTCATTTGCCCTACAAGATGCTTCGGCACCCCGGTGCTTAGCACGGTAATTGAATCCATAGGCAGCGTTGGGGAGTGAGAGTTCGCTCAGAGTTTGTGGTCGGTGGCTAGTTGGGGCGAGGCGGTTGACTAGACGAGGCTGCAGGCTAGCCTTGCGTGTTGGATTTCTGAACCCAATCTCAATCCCTTCCGGCCAGACGACATACCTTTGCCCACGAATCACTGCTCGAGGTATGAGCCTTCAATGTCCGTACAGCCACATTCCATACTCCGCATGGCGTCTGGACGTGCTTCGGACCCTGTTCCAATTCCCCGAGAAGGCTCGTCGCAGAACCTACGTCCATACTGGACGGCGGGAGCGTCCAACCTGCCGACGCAACTACAGCGATTCACGGACTCCTCCTCAAAGAACCCATGTCCTTGACGTCCAAAATGGGGCGCATACAGAACCACCAACAGCAGGCGAGAAGAGTAGGGAGAATGCAGGACCAACCCCGCCTTTCAACCCCTACAGCGTCGCCGGACTTCAGGCGGTCAAGGACTTGCTCGCGGAGCTCCAAGCCGTGAGCAAGAAAGTTCATCACGGCGACGCAGACAAGAAGTGTGGAACAGACTTCAAGCCGGTCGTTTTTGAACCTCCAGCAGAGCCAGGAACGAAAGGGAAGACGTACAAGAGAATTGCGCTCGACACGTCGGCGAAACGCAGGCCACCATCCTCCAAATCGCCTGTCGTACGCTGGGTGGAAAATGCAGAGAGCCGACGGACGGAAGAGAAAATCCACCCTTCATATCACCACATTCGAGGGCTGAAGAACAACCCCTGGGCAGAGATACTGGCGAGCCCCATTCGGGCATGTCAAGGCAGCGGTGCAAGACTCCCTGTGGATTTGTTGCTCGATTTTAGATATGTCAAAAACCCCAGAGATGATAAAATATACCTTTTACCGACGACGCTTGCCGATGTGGACGCTCTGGACGCGAAAATGGCAAGCGAGTTAAGGGCAAGCCAACGACTACCCCCAACGGTCGCACCCCAAGTAGAGCAACCCAGCAAGGACGTTGAAGAGACTGCGAGGAACAGCCCAGGAGAACCAACTCCCCGGGACAATGCTCCCTCGGAAAGGCGAAAACCTCCCCAGCCACAGAGTCGCCTGTTCTCCAACCACACCTTTCTCACGTACATAACGGATGCAGTGACCCAGCCGGCGAAGAAGACATCCAAGGTCCCCTCGCCCACCGGTCGCGAGAGTATGCCTGGCGAGGTCGGCAAACTCGTCCACTTCGAAGCCCGCGAGGCCTTCTCAACGGCGCAGCATTACATACAGAACAAACGCCGTTTCGTCAGCGGCCACTCCGGCACGCGTGGTACTCCCTTGCCTGACCAGGAAAAGAAGTCCTTCAACCTGAACAAGTTGCAATGGCAAGTTGAGTTGCCGTCGCGCATCGTGCATATCATGCGACAACGTATCTTGGTCGCCTTGAACACGCTTGCGAAGTCCGAGTCTGCCGCAAAGAGTCGAGACACGCCCGAGAGGCCGTCGGCGGTCATCCCGCTCCTCTTCCCAGAGAACGGCACACTGAACGGCGACGAGCTACGGCCCCGCTGGTCCACCGCTGAAGTGGACTACTCGCCCACCACGGGAACGGCTAACACCGTATCAAAGATCCGAAGAGTTGGAAGCAAGACCCCTGAAGCAGACGAAGCGGCCCTCTCGACCAGCCCGTCTCACGACGAGCACGTCCCATCACCTCAATCGTCATCTCCATCTTTTGCTGCCCCTGCCGCTGCGCCCACAGAACCGACATACCACCGGCTAGGCCACCCCGAATGGCTCCCAGGAAGTATATTCCTGCACATCGGCGCGCGCGACATTTCGTTGCTTCTCTCGTCCACCTCGTCGGCCTCATCACTCCCCGCCCTACCGACAGACAACCCTCTCCTCCCACCGATGCTCCCCGTAATGGACACCCACCGCTTCCCCGTCTTCTCCCTCGACCGTCTGTTCTCTCACCACCCCGTGGACCCAAGGTTGCAGCAAACCGACGAGTTGAAAGAGCTCCTCGCCCGCCCGATCTTTCAACCCATGCACGCGAGATCCGCGGACCCCAACCGTGAAGGCGACAACCTGCTGTTCGTCCGCTCACTCCAAGGTCCCGCGAAGACGGTGATCGAAGAAGTGTGGCGCCTCTGGCGGTATCTAGGCGGCCAGAACATGGACGTGTCGTTCTTTGAGGGCCACGATATCGACGCCGAGGTCTAGCTCGAGAACTTTAAGTGCGCGAAGCTGGGTTGGAGACCAACTGGGACGAGGAGGATGGTGAATATCCAATAGCGGCAGCGCAGAGAGCATTTGACGCCGCGTCCTCAATGTTGCCTTGTCGCCATGATTGTCGATTGTACAGTAATGCTCTACCCTACCATACCTACGCTTCCCTTCCCTACACCTGTACGGAGTGGGAGTCCTTGATATACTGTATTAACAATGTACAATGTGTATTCTCATAGACTATCCTACGGCGAGATGGTGGTACGCCTTCAAGATGATTGTGGAACCTGGAGATCCAGACCCAAATATGAGGTATAGATTGGATGGATAGATTGGTCACGATCCTGCGGGACGTAGTCTCTGCTGTAACTTGACTTGACTTGGCTACTGGGATCGAAATCGAAATCGCACTCAAGAAACGATTCAATCCCGCCGGTACGCTATGCTATGCTATACACCCAACTTGGGCCGTTGTTCATCCCCATGATGTGTTCATACAAATCATTAGAACCCTCATTACCATCCCCCGACACTTTGATCAAAGCCGTGACGATGCTCCTGGATGCTCTTCAGCCACGCACTCATCGATAACGGTAAAATGCGCCTGCAATCGAGACATTGTCGCCGCGATCGACGCCCGCTCCTCTTCGATCCTGGCTGCTCCGGAATCTAGCGTACAACAGCTAATGAAATGAATCCGGCACAGCGAACATGTTGTTCCCCCAGGTGGCCTCTCTGTCAGACGAACCAGTAGCTCGGCGCCACCAATTGCTCATACATAGATGTCACATCTGCGTCGAAAAGGCCGTGCACATCATTCACAAAGGTCTTCTCCAGGGCTAAGTCGTCTGGTCCAGCGATGTCACCGCCGACAGCGCCCTCCTGGATGTCATTTACCGATTCAGACCCCTAGCCGACTCGATACGCGTCGTAGATGACTATGATGCGTTAGTCAATCACGGATTCCATGCACGTGGTTCACTCGAGGCAAACTTACTTTCACCGAGTCTCCGACTCCCGCTGGCCGTCCAGAGACAGGTGTTCAGAAAGGCATACCTCTCATCACCAGTCTCAAATTCGACCGTCATGCGAAACTTGTACTGACTAGCTGGCACCGTGTCCGCCACAGTGGGGTCACTGAGTCGTTCGAGGACGTCTTTCGGACCAGTACGCCAGCCTTTGTGCTTTGCCGTGATGTACGCGGGAGGATCATCGTTGGTCTGGAGAAGGTAGCTCGCATTGCTGTGTGTCGCGAGGTCTTTCACGACGAGTTGGCTGTCCTGCCCGCCAGGCTGCAGACTCGCTGGTTAAAATACTTCAGCTGGGTAGGATGGAGGTGAACTCACAATGACAATCCCCTTTCCCCATCGTCCGGCCCACTGCCCACCTACGATACTAACCCAGTCGCGGTGGCCGAAGAGTGCTGAACCCACGCCAATCTTGGGATTGACCTTGATGCTCATACGAAAATCAAGCTCAAGAGTGGGCGCCGGCAATGCCAGTGATCGTGCAACATCCCCTTCATCAAATCTGTGAAGCAAGTTATTTGCAGGTATGGACTCCTTCATGACATTCTGATAGGTCGCACACTCGAGCAGATGCTGGCGTTGCCTCGATGTGTTCTTCGCTCTGATCTGGTTGCAATAGATGCATTGCACAGACAAGCACTTGTCCTCCTCTTTGGCCCGGAACTCGACGAATGCAGCATGTACATCGTCGAGAGGTGGTGCGGGGAGGCTGGATCCTGGGGTGGTGGTCTTCGGTGTCTTGGATGGCTTTGGTGTCTGTCGCTGAGTGGGAGTTGTGTTGGCACCTTGCGGGGGCATCGAGGTACCATTTGTCAACCCTGGAATGGGCGTGCCGCCGGAGGGTATGCTATTGCCCAAGGGGGCATTGGATGTATGGGAGATGGATGGCGTGCGGAATCCATTGGGAGGGCCGATGCGATCATCACCAGAGGAATCTGGACGAGGGGCGTTGGGGTTGTTCTGGAGGCCAGGGCACTCGAGGAGATGCTGCTTCTGGCGAGAAGTGTTCTTTGCACGGATCTGTTGGCAGTAGATGCACTGAACCGACATGCACTTGTCGTCCTCTGTGTGGAGACCGAGTCAGTCAGCGGCTCCTTGTCAGTCGTCATAGTACAGTATGTTGTATCTCGATACGCGTGTACAGTGTACAGTACAGTCAATACTGGAAGTGACGATACCGACATACCTTTGGCCTTGAACTCGACAAAAGCCGCGTGGACATCCTGATCGACAGTACGACCCATGGTCACGGAATGCCAGTCAATACTAGTGACAGCGTGTTGTGGCCGGAGAGTACGAGTGCAGTTCTGACCGTGCGCGTCGCGGGTGGTCTGCTGAAGAAGAGCCTCCTTACCAGAAGGTGGGTGTGCGCGGGTACGTTTGGGTTGTCAGGGTGGTTCAGGGAGGCGCCTCTGACGAGTCATGACTGCGGATCCACTAAGAACCGCGCTAGTAAGTTTACAGGTCTCAGGCCATCAGCAATCAGCTTCAGCTCACTCCCACCTCACTTACAATTGACCGACTGCTCATGATGCAGAAACTGCTTCGGACAACATCTAGGCGCTTCAGCTCACAGCCATATGCATGCAGATTTCTATGACAACAAGCGATAGGTAGGACTTGCATAGGACGCGGGCTAGACTCTTCGATCATTCTCTCATGCATTATCTCGATATTGCGACTGCCAGGTAAGGGCACCACCCCTTGAATGTTCCTCAGACCTGTCCCCATATTCTCTGGAGACTCTAGTTCCCACAGTTGGGCTCATAGCTAGCTTCAGATATCCCCAAGGCTTCTTCAGAGATGTCTACCTATTCCCAATGGTGGCATCCAACCCGGAACAGTCAGCTTACTCCTTCAAGGCTGGCACAGGAATTGAGGGCCAGGTGTAAGGCCAATAAGGAAGTTAAATAAACTGTCTCTGATCCTCGACACTGGCTTCGTCGGCTGATTGTAGTGCACAACGTTATCCAGCTTGTGACAGCACGATCACCACTTTCTCAACCCGTCACCAAGCAAATGTATTCAAAGTAATACATGTTGGGACAGGGAAATGTTGCGGAAGCAGTGGTCACGCAGGTATTGAAGGCGAAAGCGCTCAGCGAACACTGCCCGCTAGTATGATTTCGTTTCTTCGACGAGAAGCATGGCCCAACTGGATGCAGAATCGTAAAGGACTGCAAGTCGAGGAGACGTGAAACAAGCAGTTTCTTTCCAGCCAAATCCAACGCACCGCTTAATGTAGCGAGACTTTTCGCCTGGGGATGATCTGGCGCATTCGCCATATTGTCATGTCTCTCGTCCAAGTCTTCTTCTGAAGCTGAGATGTGTACCCCTGAGGTGACTCTGCATCTGTACCTGCTTCAAGGCTCAAGGTGTCCCTGCATTGACATCGCCGACAGTGTGCCGTCGACATTCGAAAGCATCCAGAAGAGTGTAGAACGCGTTCGTGCAGTGAAGTGGCCTTTTCTCCCAATTCTGTTCTCAGCTTGCTGTCGCATCGAGATTGACCAGTAGATTAGTCGTCCACCTGGTCTCCGCATCCGGATGATCAAAACCCACTTGACCTTAGGCAGTGTCCTATTCATTGTCAGGGTGTCTCTTCACCATATTCGTGCTGGTTACAAGCGCAAACAGCGCTCGGATATGACGTCGGGAGGATGAGGGTGTTCTGGGGTGATCCTCAGATGCCGGGTGGCGCAGTTGCCATCGAACGTGGCACCGACACCTGTGACCATCTGCGAAGTAGTTACATCACCGGGCGACAAAGAAGATTCATACGCGCTTGTGAGCATAGTCCTCTCTCGCACGTCGAAGTCGGCTATCATGCTGGCATCGGCTTTCCCACTCATCGCCATAGCTAAAGGATTTCCTTCCAACGGATATGCCCTGTCCAAGTCGGACAGAGAGACGAAGTGAGACAACGGACGCCAGTCGGCCTCAGTGTCGCGGATACGACCACGACTCGAGCGCGGTAGATCTATATGAATTGTCAGTTGCTTCTCACTTCTGGAATGGTTCGTCTTTTACCCTCCACGTTAGGATGTGAAGCGAGATCATGAGAAAAGCTTCGACTTGTCAAACAATTGCCAATCCAAGCCATTCGAGGCTCGCGTTATGCAAAGCATCAATTGAGCATTTAGCGTCTCCGTGAGCGTGCACAGCACACGGTACTCCTCTCCATATGTCGTCTCTGAGTCCGGTCAACCCTTTGACGGCATTGCCAAAGACCTCAAACAAGGCCGGATCAAACTTGGTATGTCACTTGTCGGCCGACAGGCATCAAGCTGCATGTGCTCGGCTTTCCTTAAGCAATGCAATAACGGGGACGTTCCGCTCTGCCGAACGCCGCTTAGCTAAGGAATGCTTACCTGCCCTTCAGGTACAAAGAGCCTATTAGCATTGCCGGCGTCGCCTTCGATCCGAGCACGTCTGTTCTGCTAATACCATACAAATCAGAGAGGGACAGTGTACTGTATAATCGAATTGCTCATATAACACTCTCGACGGTGTGAGAGGAACGAAGGCAAGCAAGGGCGAAGAACCGCACCGAATGCAACAAGGCGGTAAATGCTTCAAGGTATAAGAGCGGCCACGGCGACTATAGCATCCATATCAGCACTTGCCATACTTCTCCTGGCAGTCAGACTACATCCAAGCTCCCCATTTCAACAACAGGATTTCGACGATCTGGCTCCTTCCGGACTATCCAACCCCCTGAGACTGCTCTCAAGCCTGATCAAGACCTCTTCAACAAACTCAACAATGGCTAAAAGAACGCCAGTGTATTTCGTTTCTCATGGTGTAAGCCTGGCCACACATACTCGCTGCTCCTTCTGGTACAAGGCTGACATACGTGGATAGGGCCCCAACACAATGTACGAGATCAACCACCCAGTGTACCCCCAGCTCCAAAGCATCGGCAAAGAAATCACCACCAAAGTCAAGCCCTCAGCGATCGTGGTGTTTTCCGCCCACTGGCAAGCCGAACGCCCCAACACAATCGAAATCAATGTCGCGGAAGAAGAGCCTTTGCTCTACGACTATTATGGCTTCCCACGCCACTATTACATGGAGAAATTTCCAAGCAAGGGCTCCACGAAAGTCGCTCAACGAGTCATTGATGTCCTGGCTGAGAATGGGATCCGCACGGAGAAGACCGAGAGAGGGCTTGACCATGGAGTCTTCGTGCCCTTCAAAGTCATGTTCGACCCGGAAAAGAATCCCGTGACGGTCCCCATCGTGCAAGTCAGCTTATTTGACGACGAGACAGACGCAGCAGCACATATCATACTCGGTCGCGCAATGGAGAAACTCAGGGACGAGAATATCCTCATTATCTGCTCGGGAATGAGCGTGCACAACATCCGTCATTTCATGATGCTAGGCAGAGGAACAGACCGAACAATGCCGTACACCGTGACGTTTGACGAGGCCCTGAAAGTCGCGGCGGAGACAAAACCGGGCGAGCAGAGGGATGAGAATATGATTGAACTGCTGGAGAGGCCAGATGCGAGACAAGCTCATCCGACTTTCGAGCATTTGTTGCCCATCCATATCGCGGTCGGGGCGGCTGGTAGCGACCAGGGCAAGCAGTTGTGGACGCTTGCGGAGGCTAGTATGGGATGGGCGCAATATCGGTTCGGAGAGCTTGCGGCATAAGGCAACCTGGCAAATATGGAAATCTGTCGGTTGTCGTCCTTTTAGCATGCGATCGTATGTACAATGGTATTCATCTTCGCCCGCTGCTTGTTCAGGTACAACAGCATAGCTCTTCTACTGCAAGCTTTCGTCCCCTTTTCAAGCAGTTTGAGTATCGTACACGGGCTTTCTCGGGGAACAAGCTCATGAAGCGCCTTCGTCACTCTTAACTAGGGTCGTGACCTTGTCTTCAATTTCCTTGTCTGAGAGGCCTGTGGTAGTTTGTGAGAACAGACTCGAGATCTCCTAGCACAGCCAAGCTTACCTGCTAATGACTCTGACCTTTCCTTGCCGAATCCTGTTTCACCGACTCATCAGCATTCCAGCGCGACCGTCATAAGTCGACGAAAAATCCGTACCATATCTCGCCCAAACTTTTGGCTCAACTCCCGTAGCTTCTCGTATTAAGATGGGAATGTTGGGGTTGTGGTGCTTCATGGTAGGGTAGGCTCGTCTCAGGAATGACCTTAGTCGACCGTCAGCAGTTGGCACAACGCCAGATGCTCATGGGACTTGTAGACACACCTGCAAGCATCACTTCCCTGACCTGAATTGCTGAGGTGGAATCGGAGCTCTCTCAGGCCTTGAGTGAAAGCATACTTGGTCGCCATGGCGGCCTGTCAGGAAAGAACGGAACAGCGTGTACTCAGAATGTCACTGCGCACCACTTCGTTACGGAGCAGTTGTGAACGACTTCGATGTTAATGCAGCTACGGTTATTGGAGCAGCAAATGCGGACGCATCAAGCCCGATCAAGCTTGACGGTATCAACACTGTCAGCGATGGAAATACCGGCGTCACTCAAGACTAATTTTCAAACGAAGGCAAACAAAACTGGGTACGACGGAGCATTAAATCTCCGTATCTGCCTCGTCAGACTAAAATTACAGGCGCTTTCGGTGCGAATCAACGGAGATTGTGAAAACGATTTACCGGAAACGGCCCCGGATTTTGGCCTGAACTCCTCATCGCCAATTCGATTCAACCTCAACGACCTTGACTCACTTTCCACCATCAACTCTGATACTCTGCACCGCCGTTGTCATCTACGTGCGACACTCTCCACTCCTTCGACGCTCTCTCGTCGCTGCGTCATCGTGTTCAGTCGCGCGCTCGCCCTCGCATCCGACTGACTCATATCAATTGGGAGTTCGCGATCATGTCCGCTCGATTCGGTCTGCGCTTCGCGCAGCAAACTGGCCGCCAGCCATTCACCTCGCGGACACCCTTCCAGTTCCGACAAGCGTTTAAACGATGGCAGGGAACGGCCGCCAACCCAGCTGTCGAGGGCGCCCCGGCACAGCAGCAGAGCTTGTTCCAGCGTCTGTGGACTAGCGAGGTCGGGATAAAAACGGTGCATTTCTGGTAAGGACACTAGCTATGACAATATTCGGGATTTGGGGTTATCAAGACGCAACGGGCTGCCAAATTTTCACATTCACTGCGGAATCGTCAAGAGTTGACATGTTTGATTTGACTAGGGCTCCTATCATGAAATGGGGTGTTGTCCTGGCTGGTGCTTCGGACTTCCTGCGTCCTGCCGAGAAGCTGTCGTTGACGCAAAACGCCGCTCTTATGGCTACTGGTTCTATCTGGACGAGGTGGTGCTTCGTCATTCGACCAAAGAATATGCTGTGAGTTTAATACCATTCTCATCTGCCCCCTGTCGTGAGGTACCCGGAGCTATATTGCTAGGGCTTACCAATTGAGGTGATCTGCTACGAATCCATGCTGACGGTACGTCAATCTATAGCCTCGCCGCGGTGAACTTCTGTCTCTTCCTCGTCGGCACCATCCAATGTTCGCGTATCTTGATATATCAGTCATCGCAGAAGGGCAGTGAGACCGAAGCTTTGAAGTCGATGGAGAAGGACATTGTTGACTCAGCGAAGAGCGTCGAGAAGAAAGTCGAGGCAAAGTTGTAAAGTGACGAGTGAAGCGAAGTGGAACGGGACCTTGAATCTGGGCCGAAGCTTGGCTGTGCGAGCGCAATCATGAGCTGTCTCTGGGCAGACTGCTGCGCAGGCAGAGACTCTTACCCTTTAGACTTTCAAAACACGACAGATTACTCGCAAGCATTTTGTTGTGGATGTTGCTGGCTTTCTCTGGGGACACCTCTTGTTTGGAGGCTATCGCATCTTGCTTTCGCGAGCAAAGTCCAGTGCCATATCTTGAAGAGTAACATTCGAGGCAAACATTGACCTGTTGGGCATCACGGTGCAACTTTCGTTTCATCTGTGACTGTTGGAAAATTTCGGCCAGGTATTCGGCTGACCGCACATACAGCATTCAATGGAGCGTGATTCACAGCAGATTCTCACATTGAATCATGACCCGAAACTTGCACCAACCTCGTTCGGACCAGGACTCTCAGTGTCTGTGATAAGGGGCGTAGTCGGTCGGTCACGGCTTCAGAAGCAATCAACTGTAGTTGAAGCTCCAACGCGGACGCCACCCATTCAGCAAGCCTCGCAAACTCAGCCTTGCTGAAGGTGATTGGCGTGCGGCAATGATACCGAAAATGAGGTCATGATACTGTAAGTGCCGAAATCTTCTGCAGGTCATGCGCTTACGGTTTCGACAATCTTGCGCCACCAGCGCCTGATTGCTATCTCGGCCTCGCCTCCATTTTGTTCATATCCTCAGAAGTCATGTGGTATTTGAATGGTGTGATTGCTGTTCGCCTTTGTTCGCGATCCGCGCTAACTCGTGCTGGGCTGCTACGTCAAGTGACCAGCCCGGATCGTCATGAAGAACCTGATTTGATCCTGCGCAGTCCCCGGATGAGATCTGTGTGGACGGAAAGACGTCCCACGCTCTTCCGGCAATGCAGGACAAAAAGCCCGAGGTCTCTGGGCGACGACTCGGGATGCTCGCCTTGTCGCTTAGGGGGCATTTGGGTGGGAATATTCAAGACTGGCACCCACACGCCCAACACCCAGACAGAGATAAATCTCACGATAAGGCTTCGTCTTGGCTCATCGTCATGCTTCGATCGGAGATTTGACATCGTACAGCTTGTTAGTGGCGATCAAAGACCACGACAAAATGAAGATGCGTTACTTTGGTACGATGGCGATTTTCTTTGTTCTTCTCCCTCGTGCCCCCCCTCCTTTTCAATGAAGCGCAGTGACTACTCGTATGCGTACGGACCCTTTTCCCGGCTCATTTCTGCACAGTTACTCCTCGGCTCGTACATATGACTTGTACTTATTGAGTGAGCTGGTTTCCCCCGGACCGAGTGTCTGTGACGTAGTCTCCACTTCTCTGCATATCATACATCAACGTGCTGTACCCCAGACTTCTAGTACTGTGTGCTCCTACCTGTCCCAAGCCATCTAGGTTCACCCTGCAACAACCAAGAGACATTGCGCCTGGCATTTGGTCAATCTCCCCACCCGTCAGAGTAGAATACCGGACCAGATCCGATCAGTCACCTCTATCGTGTCACCACCATGAACTCAGGCATGATTCGTTTCCCAACATTTCGGTCCACCCATTCTGCCGACGACAAGCCCACTGCGAAAGAATCTTTACGCGAAATCCTCAGGAAAGCTTCTGCGAGTTCGTCAACGACTACACCGTCATCGTCGCCATCTCGCTCACGAACCGAACCTGTCGGCCCGCTGCGCCACGACGAGAAGAAGGCCAGGACGACTTCCATTTCGACAACATCTACCGGGACGAGTTCCAGATGGTCGACCTCAACCTCGAGTCCGAGGAGTAGTACATCCTCGTCGAGCGGCCACGAAGAGAAGTGGAATTTCAACTTCTTCACCGGTCGGTAGCGAAGAGCCAGAGGAGACGTACAGTCAGCATCAGGGCTCATAGATCCAAGCAAGTGGCCTCTTCTGCCACAAGACTCAGCGGAGGTTTCCGAGGCAGTTCCAGACTCAACGACCGCGCCAGTCATGCTGCATTTCGTCGCCGTTGCTGCCTCCAGCTCGCTGAACCCGGGTAGCCGATCGACACCAGGCCATAACGGCTCGACTGCGATGGATATCGACGATTCGAATCAACTCCAAATCTCTTCACGACGAACAACGCCATACTGTGCACGATCATGGGACCGTGGGAGCATACCGAGCCAGCTCCTCGACCCTACATCCTAGCTCAACCCGCTCACCGGCCCGTCAACCCCGCAACTGAACGCGAAGGGGAGTCCGAAGAGACGGGTGCGTTACTGACTCACTCCTCTTTCTTCAGACCAACCTCCTCCTCCATATTTCCTCCACATATACGAGTACTACCACCTTATTGCTACGTGCAGGGGCGAATGCGAATGCTATTGCGAACGTCAGGTGCCGACATACCCTTTGATCAACATCAGGCTCAGTCGAAGAGAAACCTTTTGGTCCTAGCCTGCTCTGCCCTCGATTTGACGGGGCACGGCGGGCCGCGCGCGGAGACCAGGCACCTTACGAGGACACGGGGATTTAAGAAAATACCAAGATCAAGACGCAAATGGACGCCAGACAAGAAGGACAGGAAGGCGATATACCATCTAATTACTGTAGTTATAAGAAAGCTTTACAATCCCTTAACCCGCAGTCATGGCATTTCGCGCATCACGCATCACGCATCCCAAGTCCATCAACGGCGCTGCCACGCGTTACGGGGTTATGCGCACGTCACCACTTCAGAGTATCCTATAGTATGTGAGAACATGCCGCGCCGCCACTCCCTCACGTACCTACCCTTCTAACGCCAGCGAGTGCGTGGCGGTATTGACCATGTATATCCTTAGCCAAGCGCTGTTCTATAGGACGCAGGATGACACGCGTGCCTACATTATGACCCGGCGTGAGTATTTGGTCGGTCCGTATTGCCAGCTCGCCCTTCTCGATCCTGCGGCGCCAGACTCGTTGATTTAATCCATATCATTTCCTGCGTTTGGTCTCCGTTCGGTCAACAGCCGTGATGGAGGCTCGTGGCCTGCTGCCCGGAAGCTCTGAGAGCGAAAACCTTTCGCGCACTTGAGCGCTCGTCTTGTCAAAAAGTCGACATTGTACATACCGTCCTGTCTGAAGAATGAAAGAATGGTATAGGGGTTGTGGAGAGGTTGGAGAGAACATATATACCTTGTACAGTATGATTGCCGCAGGACCAAGGAGCACGGACACAGGAGCCCTATGCTGTAAAAACATGGCAGTCCGCAGAGCTTGGAAGTGGTGTTTTCTCAATCACTCCCCACGCTCCATGCGTGAAGGATTATATTCAAGTTCGTCGATGATAGCAGTTCATTAAGTGCATCGTCGATACATAAGCATCGGTCTTCCACGTGTTGGAATGATACCCTTTTCGTCCATGAACCACTTCCTTGACTCCAGGGCATTTTTGAAAAGCAACCCGCAAAAACTGGCATCCGCCGGAAGAACCCTCGCCGCCTACGAAAGCAGCTGGTTCCTCATGCTGGCCCCGCTACATCCTCGTGCTCGATAATGCCGACGCTGGGGAAGAAGGGTGGTAGGACCTGAGTATCCTACTCCTACATTACCACACACTCCCCGTCACTCTGCCTGTTGACGTTCGATCGCGACATGCGAGTCTTTTGCTGCTTCGGACCGCCTTTTTTCAGCTCTTCAAGCCTTTCCCGTGCTTTGGCAAAATTTTGTGCTGTAGGAATTTGTTAGCTCTTTCTTCATCTGGAGTCAAGGGCGCATATACTCACAAGCTGCCCTATAGTACCACCGCTTGGCCTCCTCGACGTCCACCGCCGTGCCGATACCCACCTCATTGAAATACCCCATCGCATACTCCGCCTTCGCCAGGCCCGAGCTCGCGGCTTTCCTCGCCCAAAGGAATGCCTCGGTGTCACTTTGCGTAAGCAATGGCTCCGAGCCAGTCAAGTACCACCCACTCAGTGCCAACTCAGATTGATGTTCTCCTTGGGCTGCGGCGCGAGTGTACCAGGCAATGCTCTGTCTTGCATCGATCGGGCACCCGATTAGTCCGTACTCATAGGCCGACCCGAGGCGGAACTGCGAGTATTTGTAGCCTAATTCCGCGGCTTGCTGGAATAATTGGAGCGCGTATCTTTCGTCGCGGAGGATGTTGTCCGGCGGCGTGGCCGATTCGTACAGCAGACCGAGCTCGTGTAGCGCGTGCGGATTGTCCTTGTCTGCACGTTCCGCCGCTCTCTTCAACCACGAGACTGCTTCGCGTGGATTCTTCTGCTGACTGAGTAGTCCTTTCAGGAGGATCATACCCATCTTGTACATGGCTGGTGTGTCACCTAATGTTGCGGCTCGTTTGTACCATTGCATCGCTTTTAGTGGATCACGTCGAGTTCCACCGCCCTCTTCCGATCCCAATTCACAGCACACGGCCACTCGATACGCGCTCTGAGGATGGTTCAGCTTGGCCGCCGATTGATATAGGGTGAACGCTTCCTTAGCATCCACCGCAAGTCCCAACATTCCCTGTCCGTAACAGTCTGCCAAGTAGAACATTGCGTCTGGGTAGCTGGAAGCCACCAGTTTCTTGATCAATTTGTGCGCGTCGAAGATGTACTTCTCGCGGTTCTTCTGAGCTGTTTTCGCGTCCGCTGTTCCATTCTCGTCCGAGAGCACTTTCGCGGCTTCGACCATCTTCTTTGCGAGCTTGAGACCAAGAGCGTGATCGCCTGGAGTATTGCTGTACATCTGCCGAAGGCTGTTCAGCTCTTGAAGGGTAACCGGCGGAGGAGGTTTCGAAACATCACGCCCCTGAGGAGTCTGTGCAGGTGCCGATTGAGCAGTCTGATAACTATTACCGTTGCTCAATCCACTTCTGACCGGTGTCGGATGAGCTGGAAGAGCATCAGGATTAGTCTCGGCATTCGGCGTCGGCCCATAATGTCGAACCGGAACTGGATGTGCAGAGTTGATTCCGTTTGGTTTAGGGAGTCCCTGGCCGTAGGGGCCTTGGGGAGTCTGTCGAATGAGTGGATCTTGTCCATAAGGCTGGCGAAGCTGCGGGTTCTGGTTGTAACTATCTTGGGAGACCTTGCGCATAGGAGGTCCTTGCCCATACGGCTGCTGGTATTGGTTGTTCTGCCCTGGTGGACCAAAGCCTTGCTCAAACGGTACTGGTACAGCAGGCGCCGAGGGAGCTCGGGTGGTGTAATCTTCATCATATGGATTCATCACCTCGTAGCTTTGCGGCGGTGGCCGTTGTGCATTGCTTGTATGCGGCCGCTGGGGATAGTTATCCTGGCTGAACGAACGATACGGCTGACCGTTGTTGGGCAGTGGTGGTCGCGCCGCGTCAGTTTCCATCGACTGCTTCATCCCATTCCGGCTGGCAGCACGGGGTGGATAATGCGATCCGGGTATTTCTTGGGGTTGACTCTCCACGTACCCACTCGGGGCTGCCCGTGAGCCGGGAATATACTCATGACGGCCTCCTTGATATATAGGCGCTTGTGCAGGATTTCCGTTCCAAGTAGCATTCGTGGGCCGAGTACTAGCCGGCAAATCAAAGGAGAATTCAGCCAGAGGAGAAGTGGTTTTGTTCGGTGGTGACTGTTGCAGTCCTCTGGTGTCGATTTGCTCTGGCTTTCCTGGGAAAGCAGCGGGCACTTGATAGGTTGGCCTTCGATAGACGTTTTGGTCAAAAGAGGGTTTCTGGCCCGCAATCAAGCTCGCCTCCGACTTCTCGGTGACATTGGTCGGGATGGCGTCGAAGTTCGGCAGACCGTTGCTCTCCCTTTGCTTGAAGCCTGTGGAGTTGACAGGCGGCGGACCGCGATATGAATCGCCGCGATAGTCCTGCTGGGGTGCTTGCTGATATTGATCTCCCGTAGCCATACGGTCTACGGGTGAGATATGTGCTCTCGATTGGGGAATATAGTCAGAGGCATATCCTTCGTCGAAGGTGCGGTTGTGGCGTAGCCGTTCTTGAGCTTGGTAATTCTCGTGACCCCTGTAACTGCCTTGGGAGCTATACTCCTCCCGTGCCCTGTTTGGAGCTGGAGCTGGAGCTGGACCAAGTTGAGGTCGATCTTGTCTCAAGTGTGGCTGCTGACTCGGTGGCGGAGGACCACGCGAAGGACCTTCTGGCCCCGACGGCCGCATACGTGGACTGTCTATCCTCTCCTGAGGTCGAGGTATTGGCTGTTGCTGAAAATGCATGTCCGGCGAGTCTCTTCCAGGTGGCATTGGGTAACCCTGAGGCGGCGGAGGCAGGCCCATATCAGGGCGACGATCATGTGAAGTACTTGGTCGCCCAACCTCTTTTCTATTGATCTTGGGAGTCTGTAGCCTTGGTGGGGGCCCACCGCTACCACGACGCTCGTTCATATTCAGGTTTGCCATTGCATGATCGAGGCTCGCGTGTCTCTCGTGTCGATGTTCCCTATCCGCCGGCTTCTTTTTGCCAAGCTCGGTAAAGGCACCAAAGGGATTGTCCCAGGCAAGGTTCTTTGGGGAAGCCGGTTCAGTCAGGATTCGATCACGAGCTAAAGGTTGTCAGCAGTAGGCTTCAAATCTACTTGAGGCAGGACTCTTACGTTTGGGTCGCTTCTGCGGCGTCGAAGGTTGTGACCACTGATCCCTTGGCGGCTTTGAGCCTTCAGAATAAGCGTGACCAGTTGGTGGCGGCCTGCCTTGCCCGTTAGTGCGGTATCGCTCATCATACTGATATTGGCGATCCTGTGTGGGTGGGCCTTGATCGTAACGATCCCGCCGAGGTCGAGCAGAACCGTTTCCTATCTCGTAGTGTGGTTCTCCATAACCTCCTTGCGGAGCGTAATGATCTTGTCCCTGCCATTGTGCATTTCCCGTGTTTCGTGGCGGTGCTGGTGCGGAACTTGGCCCATAACCATTGCCGCCCTGCGGGTAGTCATTATAGCCCTGGAAACCCTGGTTGTATGAACCTTGTCCTCGGCCAATCTCTTGTCGTTGAGTCTGGTAATCTCTGCCGTCGTGTTGGTAATGAGGTCCTTGGTTCTGCGGCCACTGCTGGCCATATTGATTGCCCGCCATCATTGTGAAGATCGAATGTGTGGTGCGACTTGATCAGGACCGCTGGGGTCGCCGGTCGTTCGCGCGGCCGCGTGGGAGGTTGTGGATTTCGTCGCCGACTATGTGGTGCGAACCAAGAAGCCGCAACGAGAGCTCAGTCAGGTTGCGATGCAAGCAAGAAAGGCAATGCCATCCATGACCCGTTTCGCAAGGTGACCAATTGGGAAATAAGACGTAGGCCGGAGAACTGGAGTCGCGACCAGGAGTCGACCGTCCCGTCGGCTCGCTGGTAGAAGATTCGGTACTTGAGATGGTGCCTAAAGACCTTCGCGGCTCCGTGTGCTGCTGGTTGACAAGAAAAATACAAGTCAATGTCAAGTGAGCAGTGTCAATTCTGAGAAGTGACCGAGTGCTGTGCTCTAGGCCGGCATCGACCTTCTCCGATTGGGGGTTTAATTGGGCATTGCTGGGAACGGCATCGGGCTTGCTTAAAACGCGGGACGGGGGCTAGTTAGGGTTACCAGGGTGGCGCTGATGGCCCGTCCTGCCCGCCTCGCCTAAACCGTTCAAAAGCAGGCTCCCTCTTGGGCAATCTAACGTAATCTTCAAGATATTTTTGCCAGAGATCAAATCGCGGATTCAGCGCAATGAACTAAAGTGATAAGTGATTCCTACCAGTCCTAGAGTCAAGGAGATCTGGCAACAAGAGTGACTTTCCACGTCTCGTCTGTCCCTGCCAGTTCGTCGTCGAGATGAAGACAAAGAGAACCGCGCAATGTCAGGCACAGGCCCTTGATTCGCCGCAACCAGAGCCCTTTGTGAGCCGTTGGTTTTTAGGATCAACCGCTAAGACGAAGCTTCCAAGCTTGACGCGTGGTGGCCGAGCCAATTTGCTGCGCCATTAGAGCCACACGTCTCCGCGTAAACCGCTGCTCTGCAGGTACTGGTCCAGTCTACCGGCCACAGGAACTTCTGGAAGGACGGCCTCAAACTTGCTTGGCCGGAAGGCTGCGCAATCATGATACGATAGGGCGAATACAGTACCTGTGGCCCCTGCGCCTTCGTCTTTCCGCGCGGTCTGGGCGCGTCATAACAGCAGATACAGTGGCCTCCATGGTTGTGCGCATCACCCAGTCATAAACTACGAGTAAAACGAAATGCGTGTCAGGTTAGGAGCAAATGTGGCTGGAAAGCGATTTGGGTGGAAGATGGACGCCTGCGCCACAACTCATCAACGCTTAATCGAAATTTCCGAGGTCGATCAAACGGCGATGGTCTCACGCTTCCAGTGGTGATCCTGGTCGAATTTCAGTGAGTAGTCTTGTGACGTCTGAGATGAGCAAGGCTGAACCCCGTTCTACGTTGATACAACGAAATGCTCATCCGGCTCATGACTTTCCGGTCGCAGAAGACAACCCAAGTGACATTCCATACTCGGTACTCCCACAGCTCAATTCCTCTCATTGCCCCAATTTTTTTTGTACAATTCTTGTTGCCCATCGACATGGATCACACCACTTGACACTCTTGGCACTCTTTCAAACTGACGTTCGACACTGTCACAGCTCGATACAACAACTCTCGGCGTCCGCACCTCACCGATCGCCTTAATGGCTAACCACAGAGATCTGGATGTTCCCGAAATGTTCAGCCTGGTACACCTTCAACAGGCCCTTTGTGGTCAGTGCTAGCACATGAACCAACGCCTGAGCACCGACAATAGCTGAGTTCTGCGTTGGCGGAAGCAACTCATCGAACATGATGTTTTCTTCCCGTGTGTCTAGGATCTCTTCTGCCGCCATCTGTTCCTGTGCAAGTCCTGTTTTCTCCTGGATCTTCGTGTTCACGAAAGCCAGGAAATTGTACGCTTCATTCTCCAAAGTTGCGGCGACCCATTGACTTTGCGCGGCCGTTTGCGTATCAACGGTTGCGCAAGGTCCGTACAATTCGAAGTCCGGGTCGAGACCTGCACCGAGCTGGGCGTCCAGATCTGCAAATTCATCCTCGTTGCTCATGAGACCAGAAGGCTCTGCGGCGCCTTGGCTGCTGTGTCTCGGTAGAGACGGCCTACCTCTTCCGAAGAGTGGACTTGCGGAGGTGAGGCGCGATCCTCGTCTGCTAAGAGTGGGCAGAGATCCGAGCTCCATTCCCCCTGGGAGACCTCCGACACTAGAACTCAATCTTGGTATGAGGCCGCTGCCTGGTGGGTGCATTGAGCTTTGTCGAGATCCGCCTGCAGACAAGTTCCACGGCACACCAGATGAGTGATCCGGTGGAGAAGGAGGGGCATGTCGACCAACTTCAGCTTCAATCTCAAAGTCATCGCCTAGGATCATCAGCCCGTCTTCATCGACAAACTGGTGCACGTCGCCAGCCGCGCCGGGTACGACGTCTTCCCGCGATGTTGTCCTTGCTCTGACCCGTCTTTCCTCCTGTTCTTGTTCGTTGGTCACTGAACCAGTGCGTGATCTCTTCGTCCCCCGTTCCGGGCCTCTCAACATGTTCCACAGCGACTGACCACTGAAGATGGCGAGTGGATGGGAGTCTCTCTCTGCCCCGAACGTCGATGCTACATTGCCAAGGCCTTGTAGGAAAACCCAGAACTCTGCGTTTTTCTTCGCTTTGGAAGCTGAGAACTGTCGCTGTCTGGTACGCAAAGCCAACGCCATGTTTGCGAGGTAGTTCTGGGTCCACTCATTGAGGGCTCGATTGGTTAACTCTGTCTCTCGATCTGGCTGGATTGCTTTGGTGGTTCTTCTTGGTCGCTGCGGCGCCTCTGCCGTCTCAGAGGACTCTTGAGTCAGATGGACAGAGGAGCTGGTCTGTATGTCTTGTTTCGCTTCCTCGTCGTCAGGCTCCGGAGTCAGAGGAATCTGTGGAGCTGCTGGCAGGAGCGAGGGTTCGTCGTCACCAAATATCGCCATATCGTCGTCCAAGTTGAACATTGGCTCATCCTCTTCCGCTGCAGGTGGATGCTCTGTGGCGGCCTGGCCGCTCATTCTGGGTTCGCTCCCCAGTAGCTGTTGCCTTTCGATAGATGACACTTCATGCTCGTCAATAAGATCGCCCGACATAGCTGGACGGAGGAAGCCATCATCGTCGACCTCGAACACAGGATCGTCGATAATGGCGGGTTCGTCCCCGAAGATGGAAGGAAGGCGCTCGGCTCGGCTGCTTGTCTTCGCAATGGAGCTCGTCCCTCCGCCCGACAGGATGTTGGAGCCAACGATACCAGCGGCTGGGGTGCTGAAGGAGGGCATGTGAAGACTCAGCTCGTCCGCCTCTTCCTCGGCATGCAAGCTACTCTGGCTTGAGGCCAGACTAAGCATGGATGATCCGGTTCTCGACGGGCTGGAGCCCTCAGAGGAGAGCCCAAATGCGGCGAGGTCGAAGTTGATGTCAATGTCTGGCATAAAGTACGGATCTTCGGCGAGGTTGAGTTGTTCCGGTCTGGTACTTCAGTGAGCGTGTATCCAGAAGGCCTGGCTGATAACAATCACTGACCTCGTCTTACCCACATCGGGATCCAGCTCCATCTCCTGGAGGATAATCCTGCTCCTCATATTGTCCCTCAGATTCGTCACGTCCGTCAAGACGTACCCGCACTGTTGCTGGAAGACACGAGAGACACCGAACAACAAGCTGCCTTGCAGTCTCAACGCCAGGGGCACCTCCGGCTCGGTGATGGTTTTGCATGCTTTGAGGAGGTCGACGTCGAGAATGGCGCGGCGCGTGATCTTCTTCAAGTTTGATTTGGAGCCCAGTGTTGCCACCAGCCTGCGAATATTTTGACGCGTGTATGGTTAGTTAAATGCCATGAGTGATAGGATGAGGAGAGGTGAAGAGCGCATAAGTCGAGAAAGAAAACCCATCCGTGCAACGTATAGGGACGTAGGTGAGTGTCGAGCAAATTCGGAGGCTGAGGCAAAGGCAGACTCACCAGATCGTCGCGACACCATATTGACGGTTGGTCAGAACTGCAGCAGACAATTTTGTTAAGCACGGTGGTAGCCAACGTTCACACAGCACGGCGGGCAGAATTTACTCACTCTCGTGGCTGTAGAACATTCTGCTCGGAAAAGCAACACAGGCCGGCGACAGTCAACCCCGACTTGGGCTTCAGAATATCAAGTCAGATCTCGAGCGTGAAACAGGAGTGAGAACGGGGTTAGCAGGTTCCAGTGGCGTGAATGGAGGTAACGATAGTGAAGGCAGAAGGACTATGGGGGTGTGGCAGGAACGCGTGCGCGTACGCGAGGGTGAGTGACATGAAGTGACAACCTGAACCTTCCATTGATTCAGAGGCGAGGAAGAATTCTGTCGTAGTCGCGTTTTGCAGCGGATAGGAGGAACTCGATGGGCATAGATGCGAAGGTCTGGGTATGAACCGATTTTGTCGACTTTTCTTCCTACCACTGCTCGCTCGATGCGCCTCAACTCATACTATTGAGATAATTCCCTTGACACAGCATACCTCACCTTAACCAGGCGAGCCTGCCTGTCCTAGCAAGCGCCACATAACCTTTGTTTTTTCAGCTTCGCCTCAGCATAGACTCGCCTCGGCGTGAAAAGAATATGTCAGACGGGACAGAATCTGCGACGGAGGTGTCTTCGCTGGCTGCGTACAGTGACACTGCGATGGGAAACAGGTAATCCATTCGAGGAACTGGTCACATTAATGTTGTAAAGTGTACTTTTCCTTCATGGTCCAGGCCCTGCGGCATTCATGGACTTCAGACGTTCTAGCGTCTAATGAAACCATTTATCGCCAACCTTGACGCCAGCTCAATCAAGCGGAATACCCTCAAATTCTCCATATCCTAGCGCCAAGTTCATGTTTTCTACGCTAGATGTTAGCAGAAGCCGCGAGGTGAGAGAAGAAGTAACTTACGAAGACATTGTGTGGCTGCGCCCTTCAATAGGTTATCAATAGTAGCACAAACCACCACTCTCTTTCCACTGCTGTGCACAGCAAACCCACCGACCTCGACGCCGTGTCTGTTCGCAATGTTCTTCACGGAAGGTGCCTCGCCAATGATCTTCAGCAGCTTCTCTCCTGCATATCGATCTTGATATAGATTCCGGATGTCGCGAGACTTCATCTCTTGCTTGAGAGGAATGTTAATGGTGTGGTGGATACCTTGGAACCAAACGGCGACGTGCGGGATGAATGCCACGGAAGTCCCCAGTTGTGTGGAAATTTCACGTTCGTGGATGTGGTCTGTCAGGCTGTACGCCACAATGTTGTCTCTGAGGTTGTTGACATCGTTCTTGGGTGACGGCTTTGTGCCTGCCCCGGAATATCCAGAAACACCGAAGACGGTGGGTTCGCCACCAAGATAGGGGACCAGTGGAGCAATGCCCAGTTGAGCAGCGGTTGCATAGCATCCAGGATTGGAGATTCTGGTGGCTTTGGCAATTGCTGAGCGATCAACCAATTCTGGGAGACCATATGTCCAGTTAGGATCGAATCTGTAGTCGGCGCTCAGATCAATCACGACGCTGTTCTTGCCTACTTGGTCAATAGCATCTACAAATGGCTTGCACACGCCATTTGGGAGAGCCATGACCCAGCAGTCGACAGCTCCGTTTTCCTCCATCTGTCGAACATCTTCCACGCTCAAATTCTCGTAGATGATCTCGCGTTTGTTATAGCCCTCAAGTTTCTTGCCCGCAAGCTCTCGTGACGAGACGTGTCGCAGATCCATGTTCGGATGGCGGTTGAGCAAATCGACCAGAGCTTTACCAGTGTAGCCCCGAGCTCCGATCAGTGCTACCCTCGAAGGCTTACTGTTCGAGCTATTCTTGGCACCAAGCGGTGGGTTGGGGTTCGTCGTAGTGGCATATGTGCGGATGGCAAGGGCTGGCTTGGTGACATACCTTCCCTCGCGTGCGGCTCGTAGTGGATTGGCTGAATTCGAATATGATCGTGTCTGAGCCATTCCCTTGGAAGCGGCACGTGTAATGTTTGAAGCGCCTTTCCTAGCAGCGTCAGCCACCTCAGAGGCGGCTCGCGCAGCACGTTGCAGCCGCGACTCAAGATTGATGTCACCGAAGAGCTGCCGTCCGTGTTTGGTGAATTCCACCATCAGGTCCTTGACCTCGTCGCTTGTCTCAAGGCCGTACCAGAAGAGTACTTCGCCATCCTTGGACAAGCTACCGTCGGCCTTATCGAAGAACCATGTCAAGTTCTCGTCATCCTCTTTGACAGTCCACATCAATTTGGGGAAATCTTTCTTGATCGCGGAGAAAATATTGTCGGCGACGTTACCCAGCCAACCGTCTCTAGTGATGGTCAGTGTAGCAAGCTGAGCCAGGGTTGTCTCCCGGCTGGGTGGCAAAACAAGAGCAAAAGCCTTCATGGGCTCATCAAAGTAGGCCTTGAATTCGCGGTCTTGGAGGTGGCTGATGTATCGATCCACAACTGCTTTGGCGTCGAGCCCAGCACGGTCACGGATGAGGACTTCCTTAAGCTGCTCAATGTCCTTGAATTGGTCAATTGAAGTGTTGACATGGACCTTGTTTCCGCGCCGGATCAGAGTGCCGGCGCCCGAATCCGTAAACAACTCTTTCTGTAGATCTGCCGGATGGATGATAGCAACACTGGAGCTCCGGGGAAGATCCATGAGAAGCTCCTTCATCTCCTTGATCTTCAGTCTGGTGCCGTGTCGAACCCACCATTGCTGCATGAGATGGTCATACTCTTCATCCAAGTTGATGGCAGAAATCTTCTGCTTGGTGTCACCGTTGAACAAACCACCTTTTTCGGAAAGATAGACAATCTTCAAAGGTTGAAGTGCCCGAGCCAGCTCGCCGGCAGCTACGTCCGCATTGACGTTGAGGACTTGGCCCTCTGATGATTCGGCCATAGATGTTAGGATCGGAAGGCATCCTGCCTGAATGGCCGCTTCGATAGGCTTCTTGTCGACATGAGTAATCTTACCCACGAGGTTGTATTTCTCCTTGTCAAGGTAGTCTGCCGTGAAGACGCCAGAAGTGATCGGTCTTGCTCGGACTCCTAAGCGCTCCAGTTCTTCGACCAACCGGAGATTCTCTTCCAGAAACAGCGCGCGTGCGATACCCAGCGTCTTTGGGTCCGTGACTCGGATGCCCTCCTCAAAGTGCGGTTCGACTCCCGAGTCTTCGAGAATCTTGTTCAGCTGCGGCCCCGCACCGTGAACGACGACAGGATATAGACCGACATGATTCAAGAATGCCAGAGCAGAGGACAAGGTTTGGAGATGCTCAGTCAAAATAGCACCGCCAACCTTGATGACTGCGAACTGCTGCGAGGAGACCGAGCTGAAGTGGGACAGATATTGCTGCACTTCTCTTTTGGAGCCAATGTTGCTCAATAGCTGCACGACCGTAGACCGCGTGGAAGCATAGCCTTGTGAGGGAGAGGAATATGGCCGTCGAGCAGAGGTCTGCTGGAGAGCAAGAGGGGTGTATGAAGGTCTGGCGACCCGAGGAGCTCGACAACGCAAGGACGAGGAAGCCGCTCGTCGGGTTACTGCACGTGCAGTAGCAGCTCCCAATGCCGACATTGCTCCCTCAGTACATGCGGCAGCTGATGAGGACTACGGGGTCGAGTAGGAGACGATGACGTTCGTCGTTGGCACCGTAGCGTCCCAAAGTCGTGCTCAAGGAAGTGGGATTCGGGGGGGAGATGGGAACGGGGAGCAAACGGACAGTCCCAACCACAGTTCTATCGTCAGAACGCCAGGAATAATATGCCCAGAAGGAACAAAACAAAAATCTGCACAGCGTGCTTCTCGACTCAAAATTTTCTGCTCGTCTATGGGAGCAGATAGCAAAATTGTTTTGCGGGGTTAGGTGAGGTAGTCAGTGGAAGAACCAACCACAACCCCAAAGTTTGGAGTCCACCAGCCAGAAAGCAGCCTCTGCGGTGATCCTCCGATGGGCGGTGGCGTGCCCTCTACTTCCTATCAGTGCTCCACCGATTTTCGGCCTAGGCGTTGACGTGAGAAGAAAAAAATAGTTGAAAATTCTCCAGTGAGTGTACCTAGTCTTCATGCACGATGAACGCATGTGACTGGCCGTCCCCTGCCGTGTCTATCTGATCTCGATTCGAGAGCTTCGACGATAAGGGTTGCTGTACGTGTAACGTCAAGATGTCAACAAGGCACATGGCTGATGTGAAAGGGATGCGCAATCCACACAGGACAGAGATTGATAGCTAAGGCACGAATCACCCACAAGGCGCTCACTACCGTTGCCGATTCCTTGTAATGATCGCCTGCAGCAGTTCTATGGCTGAAGGGGAGGATCCGTAGCCTCAGAAGTGTCGTCAGTAGCGCGCAGTAGAAGGAGACACGTTGATAACCCCAGGAAGTGGTTGAAGCATGATCCATTGCATTGATTGAACGCCGGGTGACAGAGCAAGAAAGGCCCAAGGCGCATTATTGTAACAGGAATAGCCCGTCCGATCCATCATCCATCAGCAAAGCACGCTTGAATTGGTGTTGTTCAACTGTTGTGTTCCAAGACTTGAAGAGCTTCTCTCGCTCCGCTCACGCTTTTGCTGTCGTTGTCGTTGCCAATCGTTCCTCCACTGCTGGGGGACTGTGCTGATCGTAACATTCCAAGTATAGAGCAATCGATGTCGAAGGCGGACGTCGAGTGCTTATCGGGTAGCCACGACTGCGATCAAGTCAGCAGTCCGCATCATCGTTCAAAGACATGGGTATAGCCTACCAGCTGGGACGATGATGACGATGAGAAGCACGATGATACCGACAATGATACACATGCGCATCTTCATATCCTTCCACCACATCTGTTTCCGGACTCGGTTTGCGCCTCTCCGAAATCCCTGGGCCGAGACAGCGAGGTTGTCGGTCTTGTCTTGAAGGGAGTCTAGTCGTTCGCCCCTCTGTGACACTTTGTTGATATTTTCACGCATAACCCCGACCGTATCATCGATTTGCTGTAGGAGACTTCAGGTTAGCTGTCGCTCTCAATGCGGAGGCAAGGACAGTATGGTCGCGCGGAGTAACACAAAGTCATCCCCCTGCGACTTTGGCTTTAAGGTAGCCATTGGCAATCCAAGGCGGATACATTGCAGTGTCACTCATGCTCTTCCGAGGAGGAAAACCATCCGCGACAGTTGGGGCTCCAGAATCGTCCGCCGCGGATTCCGGCTTCCTCCCATTGTGCTTGTAAGAAACAGCGGGTTGACCTACCGCCTGTAGAGCAGCCGTTCTCTGGTTTCCAGCTTGTTGCGCACCACCTCCCTGGCCACCTTGAGGGATGTAGGGATCATAGGGCGCTTCTCGGTCCGACATGTTGAGATAGGTGTAAGCGAAGGCTGGGTGAAAGGGTCCGGAAAAGGAGGCGATTCAGCGATTGAGCTGCGAATGGACTATCTTGGAGGCAGTAATGTTGCTGAAATCGGGGACTGATGGTTTGAGAGCGTGTGTTGTGTGGTTACGTGTTGAATTGGGCGAGAATAGTTGATGGGAAAGATAGGTTGAGATGGAGGTTGGAAGAGGTGCTGACGACGGCTGGTAAGTTGGCGCTTTGACCTGCAACGAGCCCCGGTCTGAGGACGACAGGCCACCGCGGCTGGTTCTGAGACGAGCAGCAGCGCCACCAAAATGCGATTCGGTCTCAGATCACGTGATGCACCACGATCAGCGCTCACTCTGCTGTCACTTTGCCGTCACTCGATGATCTATAATTAAACATTAAGTAGGGAGTATTATGAAGTCTTTCTTCAGGTCGAACAGGATGGATGCCCATATTAATCTTCTTCCATCAACGACCTCGGAGACGCGATCCACCTTCGGTCTCCGTGGCTAGATAAGGCCGAAGCTTCCTAAGAATCGCTGACAGATCTTCGCATCTCCATCTCTAGGCCTCAGCATATTTAAAGAGGCTGTGCTCTGGGCAAGCGACGTAACATGGCAACCATTCAGCGTTGATGCTTACAACGGAAATAGTCGCAGCTGCTCGGCTTTTCGGGTCCCTCCATGCGTGCATTAATGGCGCACTCGCTGCACATTGCTCGGGTCATGTCATGCTTCGTTGCCCTCGCCCGGCGCTCCCTTCGCAGGTCATCGATCGTCTCAACATCTGAGAGGAGACATACGGCCGATACTCAAACTAGTCCCATCCTTCGCATCTCATTATCCATTGACTTGTCATTGCCCAGCAGCAGAAGAATGCGCTCAAAAGGAGGATTCAGTCCGAGGTGCAAGATGCGACGCGTTGGCCAATCAGGGCTTGCCAAGCACATCTTACATGTAGATGGAAATGTCGTGCATCATTGATGTCTTTTGTAGGTTCGCGTCCCCCAATGCACCTGCCGTCCAATCCTCGACGAATTTCCCTACCCTTGCGAGAGGCCATTTGACTCCGATTCATCTGTCGCGCAATGTCCACTTGACACGGGTCGCTAGCAACACACCGTGAGGGACGGCAGCGGATCTGCTCCTAGCTGGTCACGAGCGCTGGACTGATCGAAGCACAAGATGGGTTCCCGGGGGTGGATGTACACGAAGATGGCTGGCATGTACGATTTTCTCTTCTCATTCAT
This sequence comes from Phialophora verrucosa, assembly GCA_002099365.1. Taxonomy (NCBI): domain Eukaryota; kingdom Fungi; phylum Ascomycota; class Eurotiomycetes; order Chaetothyriales; family Herpotrichiellaceae; genus Phialophora; species Phialophora verrucosa. The sequence goes on along the minus strand of MSED01000015.1, from coordinate 746,939 downwards.
CTTAGACCTCTGGACTAATCCATTGTAGCTTCACAATATGCTGCATCGGCGGACCCGCGCTAATGTACTACGTAACTCCCGCTGAAGGCGAAGTCTTCAAACGCTTCAATCCGGACTTGCAAAAACGGAATCTCGAGCTCCGCGAACAACGCCTCAAGAACAACGAGGAATTCGTCTCCAAGCTGATCGAGTACTCGAAGTCGGATAAACCGATATGGGTCGTTGCAGCGGAAGAGGAGAAAAGGGAGAAGGCTGAGAGAGTGAAAAAGGCGGCGGACGAGCTGGCGGATAGGGAGAGGATAAGAGAGGAGATGAGGAGGGCTCAGATGGAGGGAAGATGATGTGATAGACACTGCTGAGGAAGCAGGCGGTTATGACAAAACCCAAACAGCCGAGTCGCGCTGAAGCTTAAGCAAACCCCGAGCGCCATGGCCGACTGAGTCGCACGGAAGGATTGATGGGTATTGATCAAATTGGGTGCTCAATACCTGGCCTGCCGCCTTAAAGCCATTTGTTTGGCACAGTCAAGCAGAAAGAATATCTTACATGGGAAATGCCAGCTCCCACCTCCAAAAGCCTTCACCAGCAATTGCTGCAATATCCCCAAACGCCAGCCCTTTCGATGTTATGTCGCCAACAGCTCTACAAGCCAATCAGCCTTTGGCCTGGAGCACCCCGACGCCTTGCTGATGTCATTATCGATCCATGAGTTGCGAGCCTGTTTGAGGTCTCGAGCCATGTTGAGTTCTTTGGGATGCAGAAACTCAACTCTAAAGTATGAGCCACCATGCGCCTCCAACAATGAAGAAAATGAGCAGAACAGTCAAGATTCCTGCTCCCGCTTTGTCAGTCGCAGTCACCTTGTGCTTGTGCAGATCCTCAGGACCAATGGCACTTGATGTGCCAGCGTTGGGGTTGCCCTGACTCGTTCCTCCTGACCCTTCCGTGACAGGACCAGAGACCTCGGTAATCAGATTCGACTGAATGACCTCCAGGGCACACATTTGTTGACCAACTCCGGTGTTGCCGTCGAATATGGCACCTTTCCACCACTTTGATCCACAGGACGTACCATTTACACCACCAGTGCAGGTTGCTGCCGCTGCGGCCGCCGATTGCTCCATGATGGGTTTTAGTAGGGGGTAGGTGAAAGGGGCTCTGACGATAGTCGCCGCTATCCACCGAGCAAGGTATGCCTTGAACGAGCGTTGATCCACGTTGCAGGTATCAGAGCCATCAGGATTGACAGCTTCACACGCCGCCTCCTTCATGATGTTCCCCTCAAGAAAAACGCTGAGTCTGGCGATGATTCCATTGAGGTGGTCTGCCCAAACCTGAGCACCGTTGGTCTGTTTGGAAAGGTCAGTCCTCCCGTACTCCATATCGAAGAGTGGGACCACTTACATAATTGTACATGTTGGCAGCCCCGACGAGAAAGGTGCCAGCGTTGTAAGTCCACTGGATATGGTCGAGCTCGGTGCAATTGAGGTTATCGTCGCTTCCGTCAAAGAAGTTGTACTGATCATCTCGCAATCCGACAGCTGTGACCCAGTCCCACATGCGCTCAGCCCAGTCGGCATATGTCTGGTTACCGGTATAGACAGCCAGTCGAGCCCCCATGTTGAAGAAGCAGCCATTGGAGATGGTGTTCTTATAGTTGTACCCATTGTTGAAGGCGAAGATCTGCCACTTCAGTCCACCTCCGCAGGACGCCGTATCCCAGCGAGCTGCCTGGGTGTTGAAAACAGCCTGTGCCAAAGCGAGCCACTGTGGTTGGTCCTCGGGTGGATTCGGGAAGACATTCTCCGCGGCGGAGAGCGCGGCCATGCCCCAGAAGGCTTGATCGTCGTTCCCTTCGGTCTTGGTTTGGTTCGGAGGCATGAAATCATTGTCCGGACCAACTTGGTGAAGCATGGCCTGAGTCGTGATCTCGTTGAAGGAGTCATCACCGGTAAAGTACCAATAGTCGATCAAGGCTCCGAACATGGCACCAGCTTCCCACCAATAGTACGGTGCAGGGAGGTTTCCAGGAACATCTCCAGGGCGGTACCCGGTATAGTATGTCACCATCTCATCTGCGATTATCCTTGCGGCGCTCTTTATCGAGTCGGGACTCGAGAGGTCGAGGTCTATCGCTAGCGCATTTTGAGTAAAGAGTAGAGCGGACAGGACGAGGTGCAGGAGAGGTCTTCTTCGGTAGGGTCTCATTTTTCTTCATGCGGTGGGATAAGCAGTGATTGTGGGAGCTTCCGCGGGCAACGAGCCTGCTCGAGTCGCCGTTTGTCTCGTCAAGAATCACGGGGGTTTTCTCAAAATACTCGTGCTCGCAACGGTCTTGGGATGGCTGGGATGGTGACGAGCTTTGGTTAGGATTGGTTCGGTTAACGTGGGGGCGATCTTAAACCCTGCCCCAGATCTCGTATCCGCGATGACGTGCGGGCGGGCGTCGATAGGTGGAGTGACAGGCAGTTGAATGGAAAATAACGAGTGGCAGGTTCTGCACAATAACATGAAAGAAGAAGATGCGACGACAGCGACGTGAACGGAGGACAGGGTGAAGGCGACGCAGTCACTAAGGCGGAGTGGATTTTCTTTGATTCTTGTGTCCTTGTTCTGTCTCGAAAGGTCTCATGCAAGTCCGGGAATGCAAGGCACTGCGCAACGCAGCACAAACGCCACGGCCGTGACGGGATGTGGCGGAAGACCTCACAGTCTAGCCTGCAGGAGTGGGGATGGCAATGGGCGGTATGACGCCTAGGCTTGCAGAGGGAATTCCAAACTTGCTCTACCCAAGCGCTACGGAATGCATGTAGGCGGCATGTCACTCACCTATTCCCTTTCCTTTGATAAGGACAAACGGTGAGCTAGCCGGGCGTTTGCTTATGAAGCTAGACGTGCCGCACTCGATAGGCAAGTGGTGGCACTAGGCCTCTACTGGTGCTCCCTAGAAGCGAGCTGGGAGTTCTCTTTTTCTCGAGAGCTGGCTTTCTCAACCATGCCGCCAAGGTCATGTCCAACAGCCCAGCCACGTGCCCAGAAAGGTCGTCCCGATGTCCGCGTCATCCACTCTCTTAACTGCGCACTCTCGTCACCACTTCTTCACACAACCGCTCACCTACCGCTCCTGTGAGGAGGTGAAAAGTCCAGTTAATTAGGTGTTCAGTTTCCAAGTGTGTGGATGACAGCATCAAGCTATGTTTCCTTCCCTTGCGACGATTTTCCCTGCCAGCGTAGGTCCCTTGCTTCGCACTTGTCGGCTACGTCTCGATGCCGTCTCCGTCTCAGAACTCCTATAGTCTCACAACAGCCCGAATATAGCATGGTCAAACTTGCAATCATCTGTTATCCCTTCCGTACCCGGCGGCAAGTAGGCAGGAGGACACAAACTAGTGGATATTCGAGGTGACAGGCACAAACCGCAAGCCTTATCAACCTCTTCTGGGCGCCGGTTTCATCCCTGGACTCGACTTGAATCTTCTTCCTCGGAACAGCCTCCTAAGAGCCAAGCTATCTGCGCTGGATGGTTTGGTACTGTGGCCTTGAAGATTGCGTGGAGTCCGCTTGGTATGCTGACCAGCGAGGTGAGCCTGATTCCAAAGCTTAACGTGCGCCTGCACGCCGTGGTGACGCCGTTTCGGATCTTGTGTAACTATTCGTCACGCAGGGGAGCATGGCAGCAAATTGAGCAAGGAGACCGACATGGACCTCAGACATGCATCTTCAGCTTCTCTTCTGAACACTAGCCGGCTCATAACACATTGCGACCGGCTCTACTGGAACCTGACATCGACCAACATCACTTCGCTGTTAAGTAGCTGTTGTCCCACATTTGTTTGGTTTTGCCCTGTTCCCCACGGATCTCATACGAAAAGTAACCCAGATCGTCAACGATCTCTCCCCCTGCTCCACCTTACCAGCGGAAAAGTGGTCAAGTCCAAGGCAAATCGAGTTGAAATTATGTCAAGACGGCGCGGAAGAATGGCATGGTTCGATGCTTTGAGAACAAGTCAGATGGTCTTCGGAGCGGCAAGCCTCCCATCTGTAGCACACTTGCACTCGGAATGTCGGCGACATCACGTCGAAAGGAACGGGCTTCACTCCATCGGAAGTAATGCGGGCTGTCTGCAAAGCATGACAAGCCAGAAATGCATGATGGCGATGGAATGAAAAATCCATTCTGAAAGTGCAGGGAAAATGCCGTAGCACAGCTGCACGTCTTGCTCTGCAGATTGACTTCGTCACGGCCAGCAATCTTCTTGACCTCGCCATATTGTCCACCCACCAGAGCGTAGATGTGCAACCCAAAGCATGGAGCCTTCCTGAGATGTCTCTCCACGTTCATACCTGTACGGCCGTTGTGCCGCACTGGCGCCCATAACCCGACGCAGTAGTCATCAGAGCGCATCCATCGAATTGGACACTCCTCTCCTCGCTTTCTGCTTCATGGTCCAGCCTCGCCCTTCTTATTCATCTTCAACAGCTTCAAAATCTCACTATCGTTATCCCCGATGACGGCACGGCCCTCATTCCAATCGACCGTTACGGGCCGAATAAACAGCCCTCCATCCTCTTTGACCTTCCTCAACGCATCACTCTCGCTGGCCGCCCCTTGGACCAGCTCCCCGGCCCTCCCGCTGCCGACGTACTCGAAGATGCTTCTGAGCTGATCGGGGGTGGGTGCCGCCTCGGTGACTTCCAGCTCGAATGGATCTGTGCGCGTGACGGTCTGGTTCTGGTGGGAGTGGTCGGACGCCTGGTCTTCCGTGGCACTCTGGGAGGCCTGCGCGGACGCCTGCTTGAGGAGCGTCTGGGCGCGGACGCTGGCTTGGACGGACGGTCTGTGGAAGAGGGTAATCACGTCGAGGGTTTTGCCCTGCAGCAGGTTGGTTAGTTCTGTTCGGGACATGCATAAACGGGGAGTAGAGGGTGGCAGAAGGCTTCCTTACTGCGCGGAACATGTTGGAGATGAAACCTTTCATAGGCTTGGGCTGCCACATTCAGAAGGGGTGGGTCGGTGCGAGTGTCGAACCCGGAGGAAAGGGAGGAGCTCCAAAGGTTGATATAAAGTTATCCAAGTCTCCGAGTAGGAGTTCTGAGTGCTCGTACATGCAAGTGGACAAGTCAACCAACAGCTTCACGTAACTTGCTGCACGACGTCGATCGCTTTGAAGCTTGCGACGATCGAATCGCGGAGTCTCCAACTACGTCATTGGCCGCTACGTTCTCCGCTTCGGTGCGAAACGATCCAATTCGTTCAGCTTGTCCTTTCTTCCTGAGCGGGAGTTCAAATATTGGCCCTGGACGAAGGGAAGGGAAGAAATGCGTTGAGGAACCGTCTCCTATGAGTCCTGTAGCGGTGTGACTGTGTCGATCAATCACCCTTCACCCAGGGTTCTCAATGCGCGGTCTTATCCTACAGGACTTGTTCATTTGAGACTGAGGAGCCTTGTTTGATATTCCGAAGAGCCACACTATATCCTCTGTCGACTGGGGGGGAATGTGAGGGAGGGGACAAAAGTCTCACCCTCATTACATACTCGGTGAAGCAGCCTGCCGACCAGTGGAGTTGGTTCACGAAGATATCCCTCACGAGATCCTGATCGCATTGGTTGCATTGTCCCGCTCCAATATCAATGTTTTTCGAGGAAACTCACCTATGTAGCCAATCTGGACAGCTCTACGGACGTGCTCAGATCGATATCGCGTGCAGTATAGACATCGACGCGCGATCTGCTTGAAGTTTCCGGCGTACCCATTTAGATTCGGAGCCTGTAACATACCGTTGCTGCTTCCCTTCTGGTCCTGATTTCTGATGTTCGTTTATGCCGCGGGCATTGGTCCAGAAAGCCTTGGTCGGAGTCAGCAGTTTCGTAGTGACCAGACAGTCGTGTCTCCATCGCGAGAAACCCAGTATCATCTGCGCCAGTCGAGTCACACGTATATGGCTTGCCGAGGTCGGGTTTGAACGATGCTGGTTCTCCCGAACCGCCTCGTACTAATATGGGCCTCTCATGGTGGTGAGTTATGGCATAGCGACAAGTTCCACGTCTCCCGAATCGACTGTGATCGGACCATTGTTGCTCTGTCATCAGAGCTGTGTCGGCAGCTTCTTGGCCTGAGGCTGTCACTTCGCGCGTATGTTGATATGTATATTGTTCATATTGTTCATGTAAAGAGCAGGTTAGCCACGTCCGTAAGGAGCAAAGACTCCTGCTAGTAGTGGTGATGGTGTAGCTGGTTTTAACAGCGACAAGCAACAGCGTTGGACGAGAAACTGCAGGCACAGGATTTGTCCGGGTCCAGCTCTCGCTCACCCTGTGTCGAGAATCTAGATCCATTCAACATAATTGGTAGGGATGGCGAATGATACAACGCCCATGAAATACAACCTGCAGTTGGCACCGGATCGTGTGTACGGAGTAAGTTGTACAGTTATGAAGCAGCGTCAGTTGAGTTTCCGCTTGGTGCCACCGTTTCAGCGACTTGTTGGGACGAACGAGGCTGGGGAGGTTGACATATCTCGACAGATAGCGCTCTGGGACCCCTGCCCACCTCAAGGAGCGAGCGTTGGATATTGAACGAGTGTAATAGGGTACCTACTTCGAGGTTGAAGACGACCCAGAAGAGAGTCTTGCGATTTGCCGGAGCGTGCCACGTTTCTTCGCAACTCCAACGAGGACTGTCGTCGTACTGGATTTGCCAGACTACGCTCGCCTGAGCCCGAGCCCGAGCCTGAGCCTGACGTGCATGGTCGTTTTCTCTCACGAGTGCTGTCACCGCTCCACGCTCTGTCAAATAATGTCCATGCTCACAGGTGGTGCCTCTGTCCAAGAATGCAACGCTGGGGCGGCTTGCTTCTTTCCTGCTGCCAGGACGGGACTGCCACGTGGTGTGAGCGACGTTAGTACCTTGCATGGATGACTGTTCTTAACCTTTTATAAGAGAGAGACGTCCTGCCTGAACTCTGTTCGTGGCAGAGGGAGATATCACTGTCGTGGTAGGTTCACCTACCACCCGGTTGTGAGGATGACATCCTAATTGTCGATGTCAAGCCATCTCGGATCATGGCCTCTGTTTCAAGCTGCAGTCATGCCAGACCGAAGCAGCTAGGTCTGCTTGACCTGCCACCAGAAGTACGCTACGAGATTTACAGGCAGCTGTTCTGCCATAAGCCGTCGCCCATCACGCTGGGCATTCAAGACTTCTTCACCAGATGGGCATCGTTTTCACCGTTCGATGAGTCGCAGGAGCCGACCTTCTACACGGCGCTTTTCCGCGTGAACAAGGCCATCTCGCGCGATGCGCTGCAGTACGCATACTCGGCCAACTCGTTCCGGTTCGACAAGGACATCGAGACCTTCTCCAAGCTCGGGCCCATTGCGCTCGCGTCGATCAAGGCTCTTCGCGTCTACAAGAACGCTTGGTTAAACAGTTCCTACGCCACGGTATTTTGGCGGACGATCAATCAGTCCTGCTCGGGTCTCGAGTGTCTGATAGTCGAGGCCGCGTCGCACGTCCTCCTAAGCGCAATACCCTATTTGAAGGACTTCATGGCGTCAATTCCTACTCACCAGCCCAAACCGAGGCTGATCTTGGATCTCGCCGTGCTCGACAGGCATTTTTCGTTTGACTTTCCAGACCGCGAATATCAATCAGCTCGCCAAGATCTGCAGGAGAACATGGGAGACAAGCAAGGGAATTCGTCGCGAACACACTATACATACGTGATGCGACTGCCAAGGCACGTCAAGGAGATTAGATTTGTTCTGGACACTGGGCCCGGCGCGTTCCTGGCGTTGGACGAGACTTTGGAGGAAGCCACCGACCTGTTCTTTGTCAAATGTGATGATATTTCACCCGTCGCTAGGGACGTCTTTGGAGGTCGAGGGAAGCGCCACTGCTTCGTCTGGCGAGAGACGAGTGCCTTGGTGAACAAGAGCTAGAGATGACATGCACCTATTGAGCTGAGAATCCAGCACCAAATTCTGTAGCTCTTCCACGCGGACCAACTCTGGCAAAATGGCTATGATTTGTACACTGTGTAGAGCTGGGGACCAAATGAGACTGCCGGTGTGTCATGGCGCAGTAGCTGAATATGATCAGATACTGTGGGTGATGACGATGCAGCTTCGTCGGCAATACCAAGTTGAAGGGGGGAGGGTGTCGTTTGGTGAGGTCTATTGCACTTTGAAACGGATTTTGGACCCATGCTCGATCCATGCTCGATGAAGATTTCATTCAGCCATCATGATGGCGCTGTCATTTTTGGAAGACACTATCAAAGGCCAAAACTGCGTTGCATTTCGAAGCGGATGTATCGCAAGATTCCTCAGTCTCCACTGATCTCGGACATGACCAGATGTCAGTATTCAGTCCGAGAGTGGGATATAAGAATATCAGTGTATGAATTGGACTGAAGGAGGCACGAGACCACTGTTACCGTATACCAAAGGTGTGAACAGGCAAGATGACAAGTCTCATGGGACCGGAAGGCCTTGAGCTGAGACTTGGTGAGATGTCTAAACAAGGCTGGAGGTGGCGCCTTGATGACCAGCATTTCTCGCCTCGTCGGCAACTTTAGCATGACGGGATGAGATCGGGGATGTGGAAGCAGGTGATGGTTGAGAAAAAGGGGCGCTTCAGCCCAAGAGGAGTGTTCGATTTAGCCTCCAAGCCACGGGGGCCATAAAGTTTAGGGCCGCGCACACTTGCGACTTCATGCTTTGGATGTTGTTGAGTTCCAGTTCCAACCTCATGCCTTTACGGCAGTGGGGATCAGTAGGCCTGTCGACGGGTGCTGATTGATGATCGGTGCCTGCCAGAGATACGTAGCGAGGTCGGCGTAGGAACATGGCCGTCTGCCCGGCTCCTGAGTCTACAGGTTGGGAAAACATGGAGTTACCCAAACCGATGGCATGACAGGGCAGGGGTGGTAAAGAAAACTCCGCGATGCGCTATGTCAGAACCAGGGGACTGGCGCTTTGACACTCCCATGTGCGACGTTGAAGGCGCGCTGGACGTTCCCTCCGATGCCTGGCGATCTGATGTTCGTCAGTCCGCATGCAAATACCCGAAACATATGTTGAGGGACAGCCATCCAGCCTGACCGAGAAAGCCGAGATTACAGGTATCCAGAAGAGGACGATTTTCACGTCAACCCTGGGCCTCGTCGCGTATCGAGACAAAAGGGGGTGTTTACAACATGGTCAATGAGTCTCACACCATGGCCCTGGGATCACTATTGATTTCGCGGTCCAGATGGAGACAGGAGAAGAAACAGACAAGGCAGGGTCAGGCCACTCCCCTTTGTCAATCGTGCATAATACGAAGTCAGCGCGCGAATTTGCTCGTTGTCATGTTTTGAAGCTGGCTCGCGGGTGGAAAGAGGCCGCCGATCGGCTGTCACAATTTCCGACTCAAGGTTTGATACGAGGTCTGGGTCTGGGCTCAGCTTCGAGGAGGCTGAAAGTGTGCAGCGTTTCAGGTCGACATGAGAACGGTAGGACATAAGATTGTTGAGCGCGAAACGTGAATAAGGCTGGTCAAGATGGAGAACAATGATAATACTAACGGGACTCGTGCATTCGGATGCTGCAGGAAGAACCACCCCCGGTGCCACCAATAGCGCACTCCCAGCCCAATGAGCCTTCCGGAGCGGAGCAGCCCCATAAGCCCCGGCAGGTGGCTGTCAGCTCAAGGCCTGGGAACGCGATCTGCAGGGGCACCTTGGGCGGTGCTTTAACCAGCATGGTGCCTCGCCTAGGGACGCCGGCCATTGGCCACCCCCTAGAGTATTGTTCTCTGCCAGCACCTCCCCTCCCAATTAGCGTCGGCAGAGCCTGGGCATTGTTCTTGCCGCGTGACAACCCCAAGTCCGAAATTGCTCTGGTACTGTGAGGCCTCAGGTTTGACGTAAAGTGCTTACTCGTACTGAGTTCAAATCGAAAAAGCGAATCGCATGGGATGTGAGGCCACGCGACTACCAAGACACCCCCCAAAACAAGTGAGGGTGACGTCCGTCAGGTACCTACGTGCCGCGTTTGCCCTCTTCAACAAATGGTGCAGATGAGAGCCGGGAAGAGCAACGGCGATCATCAGGGGAAAATAGAGTTGGTGAAGTCAATGAGCCTGACGCGGCCTACGATCATCACGCGATTTCCTGTGTACTCGTATACTACGATGCCTAATGATCAATCTGCCAGGTGCGGGCGCCGACATTACGTAGCTACTCATCAAAATGGCCGAAGCATGGCCTTGTTTCGTAGGAGGCTGGCCGTGCTTCGTGTCGACTCATCCATGCTTTCAAAGCGTGGCAGCCTCAAGTTACTGAACCCGATCTCCCTAAGCCATGAGGAAGGATATCGATTCATGGTGGCGGGTTCTGCAGCACATCATGGCTGGCTGAACCCCCAGGAAGAGCGCCATGCTAGTCACAATTGGGTTGGGACAAAGATGGATTGGATCCTGCGTGCGTCGAGGCATGTGAGCATTGGAGCAACAAGCAAACGCCCAACAGGTGTGGAGACGCCACCCGAAGCGTCTACAGGCTTGTGAGCAAAAGACGGCGTTTGAACAAATGAGGTGGCAGCCACATGGCACTGGAGATTGCTTTGATCGGGCTCACGTCGCTTAAAGGAGAACGACCAAATGGGAGATTCCGCTAAAAATGTGTGTGGCAAGACTTAGCCCGAAGCTAAATGATGGTTCTTTCTTGCCGGGATATACTGGGTACGAGGAATACTGGAGGCCGGAGTGGGGTTGAGAAAGGTCACCGCGCTTGAACTGAACTGACCTGCCTGCTCTGACACAGTAGCAAGAGTGGTTTGCCCCGGAGTTATCGAGCCCGTTGTTTCTCTTTCGTGTGCGGTGCCCAATCCTCTGTTCTGGCCGCCCAGTGATCAACGTGGAAGCTCTGAGGGAAGAGCGTGGCATGGAAAATTTCGCGCCGCATGACCTCTCTACTGGGGAACAAGGAAGGCAGAGTGATATCTTGTGGTGGGGGAAACCCTCATTGTGGGAATGTAGCGGGATAAGCGTCAGTATCAGTATCAGTCTATCAGACCAGACCTCGGATGAAGACAAAGCTGATGGATCCGTAGCCCTTTGGTGGTCACAATGCCGGCAAGGACCCGGCGTGATGGCTCATGTTCTTTGACTTTGCTCGTGGCCGCTGGGTCCACTTGCAACGCTCTGGTCAATGGTGAGTCAGTGAGGTGGGGAGTGATGCTCTGGTGCCAACATCGATCAAGATTTATTCCTTTTTCCTGTCTCGTCTGTCCCCCTCCAGGCTAGGTTTAGTCAGATATACCCTGAGGGGGCATGAGATCGGTACTCGTAAATAGACTAGCTCCCTGGTCTCTCGCCTATATTCGAGACTAAGTGGTCCTGGTGTGAACTAGGGTGATTCCCTGGAGGCCTTGATGGTCAGTTACCGCCTGGACTCAGGACCGCGTGAAGTGTACTTTGTACACCGCGCTTTGTGTATGATCCGAACAACCAGACTATAGCATGAGACCAGGGCCAGGGTGTCTGAAACACTGCGGGTGAACAGAAATGGTCATTCGACACCATTTTAGGATGGTGGGCACCAAATGAACGCCGAACACGAGTCAATATTACAGGGGAAGTCGGGGTCTGGAGAATGAGAAAATCGGCACAGTTATTCGTGATTGAACATGACTGCCCGCCCAATCAACGGGAAGCAAAACAGAATGCACGAAGATCGAGACACCAGAGATACGCCCGATATCCAGGTACACCGAATGATGAATGACCTTGACCGTGATCGGGACCGTGATTTGTCTGAATCGCTGTGTGCTCATACTACGAGTACTGTGGTATATGTGCTTGCATACCCAATTATGGTAGCAGTCATCATGGAGGTCAGGTGTAGGTGAGGTGTACTCGTAAGTGAGCTGTTGTTCACAATGGAAAGGATTGCTTCAAGTAGACGGACACAACAGCCACATGACAGTACCAGGTAGTGTGGGATTATAGCAATCGGAACCGCGAATCCGATCTTTTCTTTTTTGTCCTTCGTTCTACCGTGTACTTCCCTTCTCTTCTGCCTGTCTCGATCCTCGGTTACAGGACGTACTGCGTAGTACTGGACAGGTCCCAGAAAGACAATTCGTACCGAGGAAGGCAACTGGCAAAGTTTCTCCCTATTCTCTGGTCAGCTTCAAAATAATCATCGTCGTGGGCCAGCTGCCAGTGTCGACGGAACTTGCGATTCCCAGCGCTTGACAAACCCCACCAGCTGCGCTCTCAGTAGTCAGTGCCGGTAGTGTATCTTGTTCCCGTCACAAATGGGTCCAAGCTTGTTCCAGCGTAGTCGTGCCTCAGCATCCAATTTCTTGAAGTCCCTTTTCGGCGTCGAACTTTAGCCGCAGCGCTCGGTCCAGACTGCTTTCTTCAACGACGGGAACTGAGACCTGCCGACTGGCCCCATGTCGACACACCTTTACTCTGTACTATTTGGTCATGGTGAAAAAGTCGCCCGAGGGAGTTCACACGTCCCCCTGCCCGCGCTCTTAGCCTTTTCCGTGGCCGCCCACCTCCCTGCCTTGGAACTTCTCCATCGCTGCATGTCCAGATGGGAGACTCCACCACCCACACCAGCGCATCCTAGCAATCAGCAATCAGCTGGTGCCAATGTTGGTCGAAGTCAAGCCTATCCCTTTCAGAGTTTACTGCCTCGCATCCACCCCATCCCAAAACCCGTCAAGCCTGCAGCCCGCAACCCAGTGCTATCGCGCCCATGCCCATCACATCCTAGCACCTCCTGTCTCCGGTGTCCATTTTCGACCAGCTCTCGTCTTTTTAGGCGAAGCAGGCGACAGGCCCGTCCAGCCAGCCGTCCGCCAGCTGCCCGCTAAGAGCGCCATGTGCTGCCCCGACCAAAAGGATCGCGACTCTGGTACTCTCTGAATCTTTGAAATCGTCTCGCAACCGCTCATTTCGCAGCCTGATGTGAAATCCTCGCCCAATCTCTCAGTCTGCGCGAGCGCCCTCAACCTCAAGGAGCCTGTGACGAGACCGGAAACGACGTGCTCTGCACTTTATCCCGCTTGACCATTATCGACCTACACGGACATAGCAATCTGAGTCGGCGCAGATCTCTTGCCCGATCATCGACAGGACGAAGGCCGATTGAGACAGTAGCCCCACGACCACTGAAAAGCCCCGAAAGCCACCCAGTCCCAGCCAGAAACTGATCTTCATTCAGTATCGGTCCACCTCAAACACGGTCTTGTATCGCACCAGATCTTGTTGCGGAACAGACGCTCTTGGGATACCTGTCGACAGGCGTTCATACTTCCTGAGTAGCAATATTCCCTCCAGACCACACGCGCGTATATTCAACAGTAAGAGTGAAAAAAACGCCGGAACCGACGAGGTCTGAAATACTCGGCGGACCTCAACAACGGCAACGATTCTCGACACGAGCACTGTTTGAATTCCTCTCTGGAACCTCGCATTCTGCGGTTGCCCATTCTCATTCAATCACTACAAGCGATCGCGCACGGAACACTCTCATCCAGTCACTCTGGCGTCGGTAGCAATTCCCCTTCCAATGGGGACATCCCTCGATGGCCTCAATGCTCCTTCCGGCCTGAGCCAGCGCAGGCAAGCGACGTTCAATCTTGAACTGCCACCACCGGCAGCTCTCCAATTCAACCCGTTGATTTCAAGCCAGAAATATCTTCCTCTTTCCGGCATCAACACATCTCATGCTGGGCCTCCGCCGGTCAGTGTGGGCCAGCTTCTAACGCCTCCGTCCCATTCAGCATCCGAGTCTGGCACGGCCTCATCTTCAATCCCTACTGGAACCACTCCAAACAGCGCAGCAGTGCCAGTCTTGCCCTACACACCAACGTTATTCGGAACAGGTACTACACCGACTGGGTATCATACGGGCTTTACGCCCCCTTCATGGCAAAATGGCTCGCTCATGCCGGCACGATCGATGTACTCACCGATGACAGGTGCACCGCTCAGGACCAGCACAAGCTCTCCCACCGCTGGGGAAGCGTCAGCGTTGCCCCCGCCCCCCTATGACATGCACGCAGTTCAGCCATATGGTGGCCCCTTGCAGCTTTCCCCTCCTACCAGTGCCACCCACCCAAACGGCCAGCATAATATGATACCACCATTGCAACACGGGATTCGACCGTCCAGTCAGCAATCACCCATAACGCCAGGCGACGTGAGCAGGCCGGCCTCTAATCCTACTCTTTACACGACCATACCGACGACGGCGCATCCACACCACTCCGGCTACCATTATTCAACATCAACTCCAGTGTCACAGAGCCCTCATCCGCATTCTCTATCCGCACCCCGTGCCTCCCCGACTCTGCATCACGGGCACGGGCCAGCTCAACCTCCATTCATCCGTCCTCCGCCACCCTCGTACTCGTTGCCGGGAATGCCTGGACCGGTCATGTCAAATGTGCATAGCCCTGGCGCCCAAATGACGATGCTGGGTAACATGCAAGCCAATATGTTGCCGATGTCATTCAACAGTGGTTATGCCGCAAATCCGCAAGCTATGTACGGCCAGCCACGGACAAACACTCCTCAACAGCAGCCCACGCACGATCGTCCGTTCAAGTGCGATCAATGTCCGCAGAGCTTCAACCGCAACCATGATCTGAAGCGGCACAAAAGAATTCACCTTGCTGTGAAGCCATTCCCTTGCAATCATTGCGATAAGAGCTTTTCTCGCAAGGACGCGCTCAAGGTAAGTTGGATCAAACGGATTTGTTCGCGAGTGTACTGACTTTCGTGCCAGCGACACATCCTTGTCAAAGGATGCGGTAATGGGAACCCTGCGGAATCAACGAGAGAGGAAAATGTCAAATCCGAATCCGGGAGTGACGGCATCAATGACAGTCCAACGGCTGCAACAGCAGCGTGATCCAAAAGCATTGTACTTCTTTAATCAGCCCCTGCTTCCCCCTTTTTTTAATCAGCGATTGTACAATACTGCGGCCGGGCGCTGGCCCTACAGAATTCTCTTTTACTCGGCTTATGACTTGATGGATGGCAGCCTCCAGCGACAGGCGAAATGAGACGGATAACTTTGACGGATTCTATTGCTAGGAATGTGCATTTCTGAGATACCACTTTGTTCAGATACCCACGGGAAGGGCACGGCATCACAGGACTATGTTGATAGTGGTTATGACTGGGCGCTTGGTACTGAGATGGCAGAATCGGAGGCCAGGATGAGCGTTCGCGACAGTTTCCGATGGATTTCTACAGCCTTAATGAAGATGTTGCGTGCTCTTCAACTCTTGGGTTTACCACTATATTGGCGGTGAGCCCGCCGCAGTCAACAAAGCGACCCTTAGAGAAGCAATGTGTTTTTGAATTCGGTGAGCATGCGGAAATCGATTACTACGCCAACTGTGCTTCAGAGGAGGGCGAGTAGCATTGAAGTCCGAAGGAAGTTTACCACCACGAAATGATCCCTGCAGCCATGCGACGGTGGCTTGAATGGGCTTGATCATGGCGTCAGCCTCGCTTGCGGATGAGGCGCACGGATCTTCCAGCCTTTTCAGCCTCGGCACCAGCGAAAATAAGGCGGGGTAAATGGTCACGTGGGGATTCTGGAAAGGCGCTGCAGGCAAGCGGCTTCCACGTTTGACACACCAATCCATGAATCCCCGCCTGTTAGGTAGAAGCGTTGCCTCTTTCCAATCTCGCTTGCTTTCGAGTCATGCTTCTCTCTCCACACTCTGTTGGCGGGAGCAGTGCTTTTATGTAGAAGCTTCCCGTCCCACACTTTCGTGTCCAACACGAGAGTATTTTGTACGTCCTAGAGCATGAGCAAGGCTCAAACAGCATTTGCCACACCCAGATCGATCTGTGCTTCTCTCCGTTGTTTTTTCGTACCCTTCGCAAACCATTGCTGTTACCCAAATTATGCAGGTCAGAGAGTGTTGCTTCCACGAAGGTGACCAGAGTCGGTTACTCCGTGCAGTACGTAGTACTTATTGAGCCAAATCGCAGCACCTGCATCCTAGTGGACGAGCGAATCGAGGCAAGAAGTGGTTCGCGATGACTGTGCCAATAGATAAAGAGGGCAAGTCGCATCTCGTATCACTTGAAATCGTGCTGCTCGTCGTGGCTGCTTTCGGGGGTGACTTTGCTTTATGTGCTTTGGCCGTGTTCAACACCGCGCATTTCCTGTACCGCATGTTGCATGTACGTACGAGTACTCGGTACTGCTGCCACGTTTGCAGCCTGGAGCAGCTTGAGTATCCACTACTGCAAGCGACAACCATGCAAGCAGGTGGACATGGCACTTTCTCTCATCTCTCATTGACCGATCGCCATATCCATGTTCAGATGGAGTCTACCAGATCGATCGTCATACCCAGATCTCTCCAGTCACAAAGGTCCGTTTCCATCCCTTTCCGTCACCGCGACGATGACTGCATCACCATGCAATCATGCTCAGCGACTGATCCGGACCTTTGACCAACCCATCGCCTCGCTCGCCAGCCACCAACCACCAACCGGATCAAGTCTATCGTATCACTACAGTCGACTCTATCTAGTCGAAGTTTATTCCAGATCTTACACGATCTCGTCCAGATTTCAGTGATGCTGTGCAAAGCATAAGTACCACCGGGACCATCATCTTTGTCCACTCATTGGCTCAATGTTGGTCGTGATGCAGTCGGAGACGCGAATTGCTTTTGTGTTGCATCTGCAACACTATCGGCCGTCAGATCCATCTGGGTGAGAGAGACTTCGATGCTAATGCTTTCGGGATGTAGCTATCCATGATCGAGTGACTGGTCGCCGACCATCCCCTCCTGTCACCTAGTATCTTAAACATTTTGACACTTTGGCTTTTGAAGTGGCGCTTCCTGCTTCTTGCTTCCTAAGTTTTGTTGGACATTCTTTCGTTTAAAGGACATGGCAAAGACCCCAGAGGGGTCTCCCTCAAGGACGGAAAGCTCGACCTCCTCAACAAGATCTACATTGCTGGAGCAGTACAACCCATAACCAAGGGTCATCTGGCAAGTTCTGGAATATCCCACCACTCTTTGGCCAGTACTTACCGGAGATTAACTTCCGTGGCCGGAAAGACTCTTCAATCGGGACGCCGGTGCGATGACAGGCCAACGCGTGCTCATCTACTTGTTACGGCGAGACCTACGACTCCCCGACAACCCGGTCTTTCATGAAATCCACAAGCTGTCGCAACAGTCCAAAAAATCATTCACCCATGTTTTGCCATTGTACATTTTTCCTGCTCAGCAAGTAGAGGTGTCAGGGTTCCTCGCCAGCCCGGACTCAAAGTCACCATATCCGGAGGCCCGTTCAGAGTTTGGCAGATTCTGGAGATGTGGGCCGCACAGAGCGAAGTTCCTCGCAGAGTCGGTTTGGGAGATGAAGACCCAGCTTGAGGAGGTAGGGAGTGGGCTCCTCATCCGAGTGGGTCTGCTCGGTCGCGTCATAGAAGACCTCTTCAGGCAATTGCAACAGCCAGAGGAAGGAATCTCTGTGGCCGCAATTTGGATGACCGAGGAGGAGGGTGTGGAGGAAAAGAGGGAGGAACGCGATGTGAGAAAGGCAGCTGAGAATTTTGGAGTTGACTTCAGGTTATGGCTGGACGAGAAATATTTCATTGATGAGTATGCGTCCGCAGCGTCCTGCGGATTGTGAGGCTAACGAGTTTACAGCCGAGACCTACCCCTGGATAAACCTATAGATCTCCCAGATGTTTTCACGAGTTACCGAAAATCAGTGGAACCCTTGAGGGATGCACCACGGAAAACTGTGCCAACACCATCATCATTGCCGCCAATGCCATCTCCGCTTCCGTCAAAGACACACCCGTTCTCGATACCTGACACTTACGAGGGGTTGGAGTCGGCACTGATGAGGCCTCTCAGGGAAAATCCTCCGCTTGCGAAGCCGCCATCATTCCCATCCTCAGGAGTCAAAACTGCTCATCCCTACCAAGGAGGTACGTCGGGCGGACTGAAACGCGTACAGTCGCTTATCGGATCCGGCGCCATGACCAGATACAAAGATACCCGCAACGGCTTGCTTGGGACAGACTTCTCCACGAAGCTCTCGGCATGGCTCGCACTGGGATGCATCACCGCCCGCCAGATACATTTTCAACTTGTTGACTTTGAAGACGGCCGAGATGACCAGTACAAAAACACCGAAGGGTACGGCAAAGGCGAGAACAAAGGTACCGCCGCTGTTCGCTTTGAGCTCTTGTGGCGAGACTATATGAGGCTGTGTACGCGGAAATTCGGTCCTCGCCTGTTTCGGCTTGGAGGGTTCCGGAACGACACGTCGTACCCGTGGAAGGCGCCAGGAAGCGGTCCCGATGTGGCCAAGATGCTCGACAGATTCCTTCGGGGCACGACAGGGACATCTCTCATCGACGCGAGTCAGCGCGAACTCTTCCTCACAGGTTACACCAGCAACAGAGCACGACAGAACGTAGCCAGCTACCTGGCCAAGCATTTGGGCATGAACTGGAAATTGGGGGCCGAATGGTACGAATGTATGTTGATTGACTACGACGTCAGTTCAAATTGGGGCAATTGGCAATATGTCGCCGGGGTGGGTAACGACCCGAGGGGGGAGGCAAGAGTGTTCAACCCTATCAAGCAAGCCTGTGACTATGATCCACAGGGCGAATACTGCAAGGCCTGGGTCGAGGAGCTGCGTGGCCTTGATGACCCGCAGGAAATTTTCCAGCCATGGAAGGTCAGCACAGAACGCAGAGCCGACTTGGGGCTGGCGGGCCTCGAGACTGTAGACCATCCGTTGAAGAGGATCGACTTCAAAGTCGGGGGATGGGCAAGACACGGTGGCGGAGGTGGTCGGTATGGAGGAAGTAGCAAAGGGAGTATTACACACGGAGGTGAGAGCGGACGAGGGCGAGGGGGAGGTGGCTTTGGTGCAAGAGGAGCATATCGAGGACAGAGGAAAGGCAATCGAGGTCGTGGGTATGGTCGGCAGGGTATCATGGACAAAGTTGCTGGTCACACAGTGGCCAATGGAAACTGGCACTGAGCGCAAGGAGTATGGCACAGACGTGCCTTTAGGGTAGACATCTGGAATGTATTAGAATATTGCTCGACGCCGCAGAGTCGGTGCGCTGGACACCTTCTTTCCCTATCCTCGCTGCAGTCCTCCAGATGAAATGGTGCCAGTATCTGGCTTCATACCACCGCCTCGAGGCAGCGAGGATCCTCCTGGTGAGCAGACTGTGAGACCTTGGGGAGAAGCTCAGGATGCATTCAGCAATATTCGACACTTCGATTCTAGACGTGATGCAGTCTGACCGTTGAAAGGAACCAGCAATTTTGAAAGGATGGCAGGAGGATTCCAATCGAAGCTGCCTAAATCTTGGTTTGGGCCCCCTTCCAAGAAGCTCGCTTCCCTTGCGAATCTCCGGCAGACGTTACGTCCCGCGGGGCATTGGACCCTGTCGAACCCTACAGTGTACAAGGACGGAGTACGCTGCTGCTGCTGCTGCTGCCCCCCCAAGCGAAGCATGAATTTTCAGTCAGATCGCCCTCTCCCTCCCTTTCGGGTCAATCGGCCGGCAGCTTGGAACATGAGTTCCCTCGTCAATGCGGGTAGCGAAGTGTGTCGATTGAAGAAGCGAAATCAGAAATGTCTGAAGAGGGGGGTGGCAGGATTGAGGGTGACGCTCAGAATCGGTGAGAAGGAACAACCAAGAGCCCGTCGGGGGATTTACCTAACCCGTCACTGGCTGGTCAGCAAGGGCAAAAGGAGCAGGCGGAAATCATGTTGGATTGCTGCCAATGGAGGATGGTCTGGATGGTCCGCTATATGATGGGGGATTGAGCAGGCGATACCTCGTACTTACGAGTAGACCATGAACACAACGCCGAAGCGAGGGTGCGTGCATAAGGAAGGCCGCCCTGCCTTGTGCTCATTTCTCGGATCGTCGTGTTCTGCGTACCCCGTACTCGTATGTACCTAGTGAGCGTAGCTCTGTCAACGAGCGCGTGTCTTGGGAACATCTTCGAATCTCGATGCTGCACACACATGCCTCGGCATCTTCACGTCGCACAGGCACACAGGGTATTCGTGTCGGCGTGTCCGTCCCAATCTGGCCTTTGGACATCGTGAAAGCGCATTGAAGGTGCTGCCATTGGGCGAGTTGCTGGGCTTGTCAGCCGCCGAATCCTTTTTGTGTGTCTGTTCCCCGCCGCCTCCACTGTGTGGAAGATCAGGCAGATGACAAAAGAACAAGCCTGGATTCGAGCCTATTCCGGGTTGAGTTTCAGGACCCGTGCATCCTACAGCAGCGCAGCGTCAGCTTCCTTTGCTGGCCGCCTCGGATTCAGTGACAGAACACGGGCTGCACTTCTTTTACATAGTCGAGTCCTCGCCACACGCTCCAGGTCGAGCACCTCAGCTTCTTCCACACTGAACTATTTATTCGATCACTTCTTCGGTGCAGCTGAGACAGCATCTCGCTTGCCACTGCCTATTGTCACCGTGGGACCTGTGCTGAAAACGGCCTGCTTAATCATTTGTTACGCCACGCCGTCACGCTTCCGAGAGTAACACAACTGCATGCGAGTCCTCTGACACCGGGACCCGAACAACTTACTTATAGTATTGTCGACGTTTGGAAACCAGACATTTACCGGCTGCTGCTCGATTGATCATCCTCGGTTTTCCCAATCAGAAGGTAGCGAGCCATGGCAGCCATGTCAATTCCTCATGTGCCCATCCCGGTCATCTTGATCGCCATTGTTGCTATCTTCGCCATCCAGCGGATCTACTATGAAATGACCACTGGTGCTCGGAGGCGCCAAATGATCAAAGACAATGGATGTGAAGAAATCCCATGGTATCCTCACAAGGGCATCATGGGCAAGTTGTACGGCATAGATCTGATCAAGGACATGATCGCGTCTGGCAAACAGGGGCGGATGCACGAGGCCACCCGGATCAGAAACTTCGGAGACGGCAAAAAGACGCTCAAGCTTAGGCTGGCTAGTAACAACGGTCAGCACATTGGATCCGTCTGGCGGTACCGTCACTGACCTGAAGCCGCAGTCATCTCTACGATTGAACCCGAGAACATCAAGACGATCCTGGCCACCAAGTTCCAGGACTACTCTCTGGGCAACAGGCGAAAGGAGGTGTTCCTGCCCGTCTTCGGCCATGGGATCTTTGCCAACGACGGCGCCGCGTGGGAGAGATCGCGCTCCATGGTGCGACCCAACTTTACCCGTCAACAGGTGGCAGATCTGGACATGTTCGAAACGCACATGTCTCACCTGATCGACTCGATCCCCCGCGACGGCTCAACCGTGGATTTGCAAGATTTGTTCTTCGGCTTGACCATGGATTCCGCCACGGAATTCCTGTTCGGCAAATCGACAAACACTCTTGCACCGGGGTTGGAGACCAAGTCCGCAAGTGAATTCGTAAAGGCCTTCGTATACGTGACTGAAGGTGCGTTATTTTCCCCTCCATTGGCGTATCTACCGTAGTATTCGCTTCATTGGCTGACGGATGCATTCTACAGCTTGTGCGAACAACTTCCGCTCCGGCGGTCTCGCCAAGTTCATTCCCGACTCGAAGTGGCGGAAGAGCGTTAAGATTATGCACAAGTTCGCGGACGAGATCATCCAGGAGGCGATGGACGATCTGAGGACCGGCAAGCAGAATCCAAGCGGCCGCTATGTCTTCCTGCACGCCTTGCTCGGCCAAACACGCGACCCCTATGCTCTGCGCTCGGAATTGCTCAACATCCTCCTCGCGGGCCGCGACACCACGGCTGGATTGCTGTCCAACACATGGCACGTCTTGTCCAAGCGTCCGGACGTGTGGGCCAAGTTGAAGGCCGAGGTCGATGAACTGGGCGGCGAGAAGCCCGATTACACGACGATCAAAGAGATGAAGTACCTGAAGTGGACGCTCAACGAATCACTCCGGCTGATGCCCGTCGTGCCGGCCAACAGTCGTGAGGCCATGTGCGACACGATCTTACCCCTGGGCGGCGGAGTGGATGGCAAAGCGCCTGCTCTGGTGAGAAAGGGAGAGGTGGTGGCGTACTCACCGTGGTCGAGTAAGTCCCGTGGTTTTCGTTTTCCCGTGTCACCTTCAGCAGCACCACGCTAACAACGACCCAGTGCACCGCCGCGAGGACTTCTACGGACCAGATGCGTTGGAATTCAAGCCAGAGAGATGGGAGAACTTGCGGCCCGGGTGGGAATACCTGCCTTTCAACGGAGGGCCTCGTATCTGCGTGGGCCAGCAATATGCGCTGATGGAAGCATCATATGCGACCATCAGACTGATCCAGACGTTCCCCAGAATCGAGAGTCGCGACAACGAGGAATGGCGCGAATGGATGACCATCACGCTTGCCAGCGGCACAGGAGCCAAGGTGGCGCTGTTCGAAAAGTGATGCTGAACGGTGATGGGATGTATATCACCCATCCGTCAACCCATGCCGGAAACTACAGTAATCACGGTAACGGCTCACGATATTATGACACCACGCCGCTCCACGCGAAATTGGGCATCTTGTATGTATTTGTATTTGTAGAATTCACCACAGCAGCTCCTTTACACACTGTTCCGTCTGTCCTTGCTTGACGTGATCGACACCGAGCCAAAAAGCAACCACATCGACCCAAAGGCGAACGTTGTGCCAATATGCTGCTGTACTGTTTGACGCACCGAAACAAAGGCGTCAAAACAGGACGGCGTACTCGCTTAACAATGCACAGGCACCTATGGATGTTGCAGGGCAAGCCATGAATGACGGAACGAAGACCCGCCAGACCAGACCAGACAGGGAGGGAGGGGGGAAGGGAATGAACATGCCCATGTCCAAGCACGAGGCACACTTCCCAGTCCCTTACGACGTGGCGGCAAGGCTGACGGGACCTTTTGATGAGCTTGAAGTGGTGGTTTCGAAGTACTCGTAATTAATCATGTATTTGCTGCATTGTTCGGGGTCGTCCATCGGTCAAGCAGAAAGAAAGTACGAGTACTACGAGCGCTCCGTTCCGTACCAAACCAGTAATCGAGTCGACGGCGCACAATGCTTTACATGCGCCTAATGCTCGGGTGCACAGTCTGGACGCGGGCACCTGTACTATGTACGTATTCGGGCTCGGACTTACTCGCGTACTGGAACAGGCCGTAAATCCCAAGCGGGGCCACAGATGATACAGTCAGTTACGAGTACATAATGCACAGGAACGCCCACGCGGTCTCTATTCTCGATTCTCGTGTGGGGACTCTCAATCTCCGAGTCTGCCTCGCCGAGGCTGAATGCTCGACGAGCTCAAGGCTCAACCAATTGTTGAATTTCCAACACCCTCCGAATGTAAGGTGGGTGGTAAGATATGTAGTCCCCATCTTCGATTGTCTCGTGGCACCCCTGGTTCTGGAAGGAATCGTCCGGGCTTCTACGAGCACGGGCACGAGCACGAGGATGTTCTCTTGCTTCTGTTCTCGTGCAGCCTCACTGAAACTGACTTACATGGTACTTTCGACCTTTCTTTTCCATCTGATTGTGCACGTAATCACTCTGTACAGCCGACGTGACGTGAGCGTGGGCGTGCCAAACACTTGAGGCATGGGCTGGCATACTTACTCGTAGACTGCATAGGCTGCATAGGGGTACCAACATGGCGGCACCAACACACGACCGAGGCAAGGATTCAATCCCGGGGGGCTTTGCACGAGCTAACTTCGGTAAACAGCAAGGCCAGCACCTAAAGTTAACGGTGATGACGATGCCGGCTTCTCCACTGTATGATCAGCCCCGTCATGATTTGTGCTTCCCAGTTACTCGTACGAGTACTGTAAACTCACTGGCGACGTCCCGCCCGGCTGAACGCCCGTCAGATGGTGATGGTCTACTCATACCCCGGTTTTCGTGACGGCCGAGGACGACGACTCGACGGCCGACTCTCCACCATTCGCCTGCACGCTTGACGCCCTGCCGCATTTACGGGGTTGCTGCTGGCGATCTTACCGTATGTTCACACATTCGGCTCTAAATGGTTAAAGGATAACTAAAGTTCCTCTACGGGCGTCCGCTAGCGACAAGTTCTTGAGCGCCGGCTGACTTGGGGGTTGTTTTCAACGATTCGTTGTGTAATTCCCGAGACGTGAGGCGCACTTCCACAGAGCTCTCGTCGCCGTCGTCGCCGTTGTCATTCTCTCTGCTTCCTCTTCGCATGCCCTATGCTGTCGTCCTTCGCCCCGCTGTAACCAATCTCTTCCGAAGCGTTTGAGCTCCTTCGCCGGCTTGAGACTCTGCGCCTCCGCGGGTTCCCATCAGAGCGCCCGCCGTTGCGCCACAGCCTCACTCCGCAAATTGATCGAAGAAATCGGCCGCATTCGAGGTTCAGGTGCCACGAGACCGGTGGTCGACCAGATTGTCGAGCAACAAAAGTCGGAAAACGACGTGGGACAAGACACCCACTACTCCGTCTCCCTCTCTAGAACAGGCACTCACCGCCACCTCGAGGCCTCGCGGCCCGAACTCCAACTCGAACTCCCTTCTGCGACGAGTCCTCCTGTCGCGCTTGGAGCTCCCGTTCGTCGCTTCGACGAGATGACGGGATTGTGCATGTAGCAGAGTATCGCTATGGCTCCCAGATTCGACCTGCAGCGGCGCAACGACACCGAGGATGGCAACTGGCGCACGTTTGCTTCTGACGAGGATTTCATCCTGGAGGGCTGGTCCGAGGGGTTTATGGTCGGCGCGCTGGTCATCATGGCTTGCATCACCATTGCGAACATGAGGAGGGGCGTTCTTTTACACAAGTTGATTCTGGTCGAGGTAAGTTTGAGAACCCGGGCCCGGCGGGAAGAATGCCATGCCTGCATGTGCAGGCGCTGGTCCGAGAACAAGGACAAAGACATATGTGAGGCTGACACATCCCAATCCTTCAGCAACTTGCAGCATTGTCACATGGTAAGAGTTGCCGAGCGTGGACCAGCAGTCCACCCCCCTCTCCCGAGACATTGTACACGGCACAAGTGGTGTGTGATATGCTGACGGCTGGCTAGGGACGTTCTGCTTCTTCGGCTTCAAGGGCTACGGCTGGTATTTGTCGTCGACGGCCATGTTCTTGTATCTCTCGTGGATCATCCACAACATCGTGGCCTGGATGAAGATCAAGCCCTTCTTCATGGACTCGAGAAGCATGTTCAAGCCTGAGACGGGCAAATGGGTGCGCAGGATCTACTTGGGGACGTTGGCTCTGACGGTGCCGTTCATCTGCTGGCAGATAGCCAACAACTACCGATTCTTCAACAACATCAACGACTACTATGTCAGCGTCCGCCCGTATGAGCCGCTGATGAGAGATCCGTGGTGGGTCTTCACATGTCTGACGCTATTCCATGTGATCAATTCCGTCTACGGCACCGGGGTCTTCGAGTTGATCAAACGCTCACCCCGCTTTGCCATCCTGTTGATCGCCATTTGTTTGGCCTTGATCTTCACGGCCGTCGACATTGCGGCCAGTATCCACAACTTCACCGGCAGCACCGATGGGTACGTCGCGTTCTATGCTCTTGCAGCCAACCCGGGCCATGACTAACCGGAGCTTAGCATCAATCCGTGGTGGAAAATCAGTCTCGTCTTCAAATGCCTCACGGATACAATCATGCTCGACGATTTCAAGACCGAACTCAAACGCCTCAACGTGAAGCGTATGAGAAAGGAAGAATTGAGGAGGCAAAGCTTCGCTCTGGTCGACGACCTCCATGACCCCAAGGACGGCGACGACAATCACATGGAGTTCACTGACGCGCTCAACACCAATCCCCTTCGATTTCAGACGATGCAGAATCTGGACAATAGTGCAGACCATAGCCCCATGGGCCGTCCGAGGCAGGATTCGGTGACCGATTCGCAAACGAATGAGAAGGAATCGATCGGGAAAGCGGGCAAGAAGATCTCCAAATTGCCGGGTCTGAAGGACTTTGCCTTTGCCTCTGGAGGTCGAAAGAAAGTCAGAATCCAAGATCCCGAGAGGGACGGGCGAAACGACGCCTCTCGGCCTCCTCCTCAACCACAAGCGTCGGATCGGTTGGCTGATATGCGACGGAGCCTCGGCGTGATCGACTACCATAACCGCTGACGAAGCTGGGGCTTTGTGTGCGTCGACAAGCCCTTCCAGCAGTCTTTATGTGCTCACGAAGTTACGATCTGACGTCTTGTACCATTAGAGTGCTCGTTGTATCAAAAAAAATAGGTGGCCTATTGTTTTAGCTAGGCGCTATGGTGATTCTGGATTGCGTCTCGCTTCTGCACTGTTGGCTGGTTTGGATTTTGCATCTTGCAATGCCTTTGAGTGGTTGGGTTCCTGCGGCCACGATGGATACTCCTTCTCTGTCGGCTTGGTCGGTGACAGCAGTTGCCTTCGCGGCCATGGGTGTATGTCCAGCTTGGAAGGAGCAGACTTGCTGGCTGCCTTGTGACCGTCGAGGATGGACCCCGATCTATTTCATCCTGCTCCGCCGTCGTCAATCTGTCTGGATCAGCATCTCATTGTACTGCATCGATACCCGTCCCAGTCGTTCATTGCCTCAATTTATCAACAGCTTCAACCCGGTCGGCAAAGTCTCGTCCACAGCGGATCTTCGCTCGATCTGCAGCCCATTGTCCTCCCTTCATTGAAGCATCACCTAAAATGGCGGCCCACTCGAGAATCCAATCGTCCATCTTCGGAGGCAGTGACGACAAGACCTCCCACTCAGACAGTGTTCCGCATTACAACTCTGTTGTCGATCTAGAGCTCGGAACGGAAGAACTGATGCGCCCGCTCCCAGAGTACAGTTTGGTACGAGGCAAAGGTTTCCATCTGTTTGGATTCCATTAACTGTTTGGATAGGCCAGGCCATTTCCACCAGCACACGAATCGCAAGTTGACGGTGCGATCGGGATTCCCCACGTCGAGATGCGCGATCTCTCAGCTCGCGGACACCGCACAGAAGAGAGCGTAAAGCAACAAAAAGAGGTCCCTGCAAGGAAGCGCTGGCGAGCCTTGTTCATATCTTTGGATTGGCTTTTGCTCGTTCTCGCCTCGGTCGCATGCGTGGTGCGAATATGTATCTTGGTACGGCGCCGCGAAGTCATGGGCACGGTCGAGGCCACTTTCTGGTTCCTTGTCCAGTTCGCTTGTTATTTCTTCCCACTGGCTCGACTCGTTGTTCTAGGCGGCAGCGTTGCTGGTTCTAACGCCTCTCGCGGTCGGAGACTCTACGGCCACACTGTGGCCCTCTTGTCTTTGGCAATAGCACTCGCAGTACCCCTTGGATTCCTCTAGGAAGGAATGCACCGGGGCTTTCTAATCACGAGTCAGTGACCCCGAGGATGCGTTGCAGGAAATCGGTGCTGGTTCTTCTGCGTCTCTTGGGAGGATGGCTAGAGAAACCTTGACGTCGAAACCCGCTGTTGCGGGAGAGGCAGGGCTGAGGACAATGTTCGTCCAGTGCCGTAATGGAAATGGGGATTGATTAGATGCGGCGACGCCGTGGCTTATCTTTAATCCGTTTGCGTGGATAATGCTATACCATCAGAATCAGGATCCGTCTGCTTTCGCGTCCCGGAGGCGCATGTGTGTAAGAAGGACGTGTTTCGTTATTGCTTGAGCTCAAGCCCAAGCCAGGTGTCTGGTCTGGATTTGTGGATCTGCGAATCCGCAGAAAACTTGACCTTCTTCTCTCCCCCAACCGGCCCCTGCTCTTGTACTCTAGATGTCATCACATCTGAGGTGCTGCTCTCGATCAGATCTTCTTCTCCCCTCATCTTCGCTGCCAATCTGTCTGTCTGTCTGTCTGTCTGTCTGTCTGTGCATTCATCCATCTTCCATCTTCCATCTTCCATCCATGGAGTTTCCCATCTGATTGTCCGCGCAGGCTGTGGACTGCAGACTGGACATAGATACGCAGTAAATCTATCGGACGAGGTGACGAGTCATATAGTAAGCTTTGGGAATGCGGCGAGGGGGGTGGAGTTCGCGAAGATACCATCGAGCACGGAGAACATACATGTACACATGTACATAGATAGACAGATCTATACGTACCGCGCCGTCCAGGTTTTATGTGCGACGGAGCTCCACCATGAGTCCTGCCCCCGGTCGTGGACTGCTCTGGGTTTGCTATTTCGGCGCTTCGCGTGTTCGTGCGCTCTCGAGTTTGGCTCTGCAATAAGTGTCTCAATCCTGCAGGAGATTTCGTCAAAGTGTCATTTTTGGAGAATCTCAAAATGATTGCGAGACTCAAGTCGCACACACACGGAAAACGTAGAGGCATTCTATAGTATGATGGTGGAGAAGCACAAACAGGTGTAAACAGTATTAGCAAGAGGGAGTCTACTGGAAAAAGCTTGTTGGAATGCATGTCATTCAATGTTGCTGGCTCAGCTAAAAGGAGAGTTACCATCTGCTAGCCGTAGAGATAGGCTCATGGCTGCAGGATGGCGGCAGTCAAAGGCCGACTCAAGCGCACCCTCGATGAAGAGGCATGGATGAGAAGTGCCCGTGTGGACTGTCGTTGAATCAAAAATGAAAATGAGCTGAACTGAACTGAGATCTCCTGGCCATTCTGATTTTCCCTTCAGTTTTTCTAAGGAAAAGAAACCATACTGAAAAAATCAAGGAGATGTTGGCCCGTTTAATAGGGCTTCGTCTTTTGTTTCCGAAGCAGAGACTTCAACTGCTTTGAAAAGCTCCGAAGCTCGTGTTCCATCGTAGACTGTGCTTTGCCAGCCGTTGAGGGTCGGCGCAGTCGCAGTCAGAGTCGGTCTGGAGTCAGTGCTGTTGTGTATCTGAACAAGTCGCCTGCTGGTCGTGTACTGATGGGTACATCAGTGAGGGTACAGAAGACCGTGTCGATGTTGCCGTGACTGC
Organism: Phialophora verrucosa; assembly: GCA_002099365.1. NCBI lineage: Eukaryota > Fungi > Ascomycota > Eurotiomycetes > Chaetothyriales > Herpotrichiellaceae > Phialophora > Phialophora verrucosa. The sequence goes on along the minus strand of MSED01000015.1, from coordinate 718,008 downwards.
TTAGATGTACCACATGGCGAAGACAATGCCGTTGATGTTGAACAGAGGCATCAATGGCTTGACCTCTGATTCAGACGGTTCAGAGCTTCTGCTGGGGGCTTGCTGCTTGAAACCAGCGCCACCTTGAGGCCCAGCCGATGCAGGTAGGTCTTCATGAGCCTTTGCACGATTGGAGGCCAGATGGGCGTAGTACACTGCAGGATGCAAGGACACAGAGGTCGTTGAGCGCATGTATTGGTAGCAATGTTCGTAGATCATGTTCTGAAGCTGCTCTGGCTTATGATTCAACTCATCGTAGAGGACAGAGTAGTGCACCGGCCGAGATGTACCTTGCAACGCGATGTGAGAGTAGAGATAGAAATCAAACTCATTAGGTGTGGTAACATCTCTCTCGATCAGCGTACCGGGTAATGGATTGCCATTGTTGTCGGCGCCAGCTTTTTCAGGGAAAGCCCGAACATGGTGGCGCTTGGACGCGATGATAACAGTAATCTTGCCGTTGAAATCCTCTGCAACCTCTTTGAGGACTGCCTTGATGTGCGGGACTTCCTGTCGGATGACATGCTCGAACTGACCTTCGGAAACGCCATCTCGTATGTAGTAGATGTGCTGAGGCGGACGGCCGCCACCAACACTCGTCAACCACTGGCGAACAAGAGGCTTGAGCATGTTGATCCAGTTCGCCTCAGAGATCATCTCGACGCGGTAACCGTTGGTTTGGCAAGCAGCAGCGTAGCGGCCGGCAAAGCGATCGAAGGAGACGGTAATGGCAGCCATAGACGCTTGTTGACTGCCGGGAGAAGCATGAGAGACGTCGGCGCCGATGATCATCGTTGGGGCGGAGAATGCCTTGAAGCCACTCGTGGGGTGAGGTACAACTTGACTTGTGGTACCACCCAACTTTGCGTTGACCTTCATCAGCACATTTGAGTAGTACTGCGGATTGCCTTTCTGTACTTGCTCGATCTGCATGACTTGAGACACCACACCAAATCGACAATCACAAGACTTCTTGATGCGGAGGTAATTGAAGGAGTTCTTATCCTGAACCAGGAAGACGAGAAGCTGAGGTCGACGCTTGAATTTGTTACCGGTCTGCTGGTGCAAGTCTGCCACTGCAGCGCCAGTGTCACTGGGAAGCATCATGGTGTGCGGGGGCGCATTGGCAACTTGCCCACCGTGGCCGCGGTAGGCTCGGGCGAAGTCGAGGGCGAACTGGTCGATCTGGGCCTTCTCGACGCGGCGTTTGCCGGGGAAGACCCCAATGCCCCAAGACACAAGCTCCTGAGGATTGCCGGTGAGGAAACGCTTTCCCTTGAGATCCCAGCGACCACGGGTCCCAGGTTGCTCAACACGGTTCTGGCCGAACTTGATACCCGGAGCTGGTAGCACTCGAGCCTGCGTGCGGATCTGCTGATTGTTGATGCGAAGACCGTATCCTTTCAGATAGTTGTCGCCCTCCCAGTTCAACCAACCCTTTCCTTCATTGATGGCCTCGAGTCGAGTGCGAGGGCGAGAGACAGCAAACTTGATCATGTTGCTGGTCTGAAATTCGTCCAGCTTCGAAGCATAGCGTTGGCCTTCGATGATTTGCAGGAATTCCATCGGGTAGAGAACGTTCTTCTTGGTCATTTCTACCAGCGGAAGGTTGGGATATTGCAGGGTGAGGTTATATTTGCGTCGGAAGTATTGAGCAACAGAGATTCTCTCGCCGGTAGGCTGCTTGGTGTTCGGATCCTTCCAATCAAGCATCTCCTGATTGGCGTTGTTGACAGAGAATCGGACAATCTTCCACTCTTTGTTGGGTAACGGATTGCCTTTGTACACAGCCTTGACCTCAACACCTTTAAAGGCACGCTGGACAGCCTTGTGTAAGGCGTTAGGCTCACGGGCACCATTGGTCTGCGTAGGGCGCATCTGGGCTGCGATCGAGTTGACGTCGGTGAATTCTCGCCACTTTGTGACCATGGCGGATGTCAGGGAAGTTGGACGCCAGAAACAAGTATTCGCGATGTCAAGGTTGATGATGAGCTTCTGACCTTCAGCAAGGCGCATTGATTGATAGATACCGCGACAAGCCTCGATACCGCCTCCGAGATCCTTTCGCTGACCTTGTCTCTTGAAAAGAGAACGTTTGATGGGAATGAACTGTGGATTCTGGGATGGGCCTTCGCGGAGTAGGTGGTCCATGAAGATAATCGCCTCGGCAACGGTCGAGGACATCTGGACCTTTCGCTCTAGGAAGCTCTGAATGATATTCGGACTGATTTCGCGTGTCTTCTTGATGTGTAGACGGAAAGAGTTGCGACCATCTCGAGAGGCGCGGCCTTCTTCGGCGTCAAGGTCGACGATAGCGCGAATTTCACCGTGGTCTTTGAGCGACCAAGCGAGACGATTGCCATCCCAGATCATCTGAGGGCCGGTCTTCTCCTTGCGGGCCTTGGAGTCCCAGACCTTACGGTTGACAACTCGCTTCTCGGCGCCGGTACCAATCACCACATCGTATTGGTAGATCTTGAGTGTGGGATAACGGGTGACTTGGAATGCATTGACGTTCATCAAAACTGCTTGACCAGTTGTGTTGAAGCCGGGGCGCTTGGTGAACTGGGTTGGCAAAGTATACTGTTCAGTATCGTCAGTGCCTGGGCCACGGATATTGCGGATATAAGGAATGTAGGTAGGAACAGCATTTGCTCCAGGAGACGGGTTTGCTGAGCGTGTTTGAGCTGGGGAATATGTGGCAGAGATTGGACGAGAACCAGGAGGGGATCGAGTGATGGGGCTGGACGGAGAACCACCGCCAGAGGATGGATGCGACATCTTGGCCAATTGTTCTTGTGCTGGAAAGCTTTGTCGTAGATCTGTGCGAACAAAGCCACAAAGCAGAGAGGAGTTGGGGGTATAAGTAAGTCGGGGATCGACCAGGGGGAGCCATTGTGCCTTGGTGAAGATAGGGGTGAGGGAATGGGATGACTGTGCCACTGAGACGAAGCGGCTGACAGTTCAGGGCACAAGATGTAAAGGTTGCATTGAAGGAGGGAGACGTGAAGGACAGATTTGAACGAGCTTCACCATGCAAGCATGGCAGAGCACTGCGGATGCGGAAGAAGTAGGACAATGGAAGAGGAGTGACGACTGATGGGAAGTCGCAGCGGGAAGTGGTGGGCTGAAGAGTCATAGGAATGCGAGAGGGGATGAACGTGTCAAGACCATGAATCCAGACAGTGGATGAGGTGACAAGGCATTGTGGTGCAGCTGAGAAATTGAAGGAGCATGACTCACCAACTGGTCGATGTTGTAGAATGAAGGAGGCAAATCCACATTGCGCATCTGATCGGTGAGGCGTGGCGGACGATCACGAGCTGGATCTCCTTGAAGGGCAGCGGCTTGAAGCTGAGACGGATCACCAGATTGACTGCTGCGACGGCTACTGCTAGTTGGCGCTTGCGGTTCGAAGCCTCCAGCCGGGGCACCGGGACTACCAGCACCAGACGCTGCCGAGGGAGCAGTCGAACCAGCGCCACGACCGGCAGTGCCAGGACCGGACTGCGATGCACTGCCTCGAGAAGCAGGGCCGTCGAAAGCACCGCCTTGCTGTCGATCTCCGCGACGAGAAGCGGTTTCCGCTGGCTGCTGACCTCCGGTCGCACGGCCAGCGCCACGCTTGCGAACAGAGCCAGACATCTTGACGAGGCGATTGAGTCTATGAACAGCGGAATTAGTCTGAGATCTTGAGAAGAAGGGGAAGGATCCAACTTGAGTGGTTGGCGCTCGATTGAAGAATCAAGCTGAGATGAAGCTTGATGACGAAAGCAGTGGAAGATGTGAGGTGATAAGATGATGAAGAGATGAGATGATGGGAAGGCAGTGAGGAAGATGAAGGAGACAAAATGATCAGATATCTCCGATCACACGTGTGTTGGAGGAAAGATTCAGAGAAGTCTTTGTTGTGAAGTGAAACAGGAGAGAAAGGCAGGCGGGACGTGTACACAGTGTAAGGGCAGGATCGATTGAGACTTTGGAAGCAAGTTCCAGGCTCAAAAGAAGGCACGTTGGGCAGGTGCTGAGGAGACACAAAGGGCTTCTGATTGCTTACTTTGAAGATTGAGATGTCGCTTGGTTCCAGTCAGGCTGGAAGTTGAGGTTGGCGGAGCTGAAGCCGTCTCATGGAAGACTGGATCGCAGAGTTGCCACAGCGGCGTTTCTTGAAGAGCAAGGAAGTGTTTGAACTGATCAGGTTCAAGAAGGAGTGATTGATGCTAGATCAACCAAGAGAAAGGAGATGATGAAGAATGATGGAGAGAGAAGATGGTCAAAACGTCGGAAAGGAAGGAGATATTTGTAGGCGAGCGTCGGCGGCGCGCATGGTCGAAGCCTTGGCAACCAGCGTCGGTGACAGTGACGACAACGATGATGTCGTTGACGCCAAATTCACTGTCAGGCGTCGTCTTCGTCGTGATGCACGTGCTGTTGGCTATTGTGTCAGGCTCGATTGAGCACTGGCGGTGAGGTTGAAGTCAGGCTGAGAAGAACGTTGATTTCATTTACGAGACAAACCAGCGGGGAATTGTCGGACTAAGCTGGATAAATACTAGTCACCAGAGGCAGCGAATCACCAGCAACCTGCAGGGCCAGGCAATGAAGGCGGACCTCGAGCAGGATGGGTCGTCCTCAAGAAGAGACACAGCAGACCCCTTCGTACCAGTCCGGGCACCCGAAGATTCCTCCCTATCTACAAGCAGTACAGACACACTACCTCATGGGAACCGTAGCTCGAGAAGAAATCGCACGCTGAGAAGAGAGGGCTTGTGGGCTTTGTGGAACTACACTACTACACCTCGACAGCGTACAGGGAGGTCACAACGTGCTGAGAAGTAAGTCGTGGATACCTGAACTGGTCAAGAAAGGTCAAACACCAGAGGGCGACGTGACAGAAGAGTGAAGCGAAGATCAATACGAGTAGCAAAGGGGTCGATCTGAGTGAGGACTGACAGAGCTCCTGACAGCCTGAAGATCCTGGGAGACCCCTCAATCATGTTCGTGCACGATGATTCCCCAACTGGCCATCCTTGAGAACACCTTATGTCATGAAGACGAAATGCCCTCCACCCCTGTTTGGATGAAGACCGAAGACTGAACAGCCGCCACCCATAATATCGAGCATCACGCCTCCTCCCAGTGCCTCCCAACGCCAGGGACATGCTTTTAGACTCGCTAAGGCTAGATTTCACACCACGCTACGCGTATCGGAAGGGTGCTGGTATCAAGTCAGTAACTGCTCGCCCACGGTGAGTCTTGAAGGCACTTACTCGCTCCGTATTGGCCTTGTGTCACATTTGGCGGCGGCGGGAAGCTCTGCGGCGGCATCGGTGGATACGGGGGCCAGCCAGGCTGGGGTTGTGAAGGCGGCGGTTGGAGGGCTTGGCTCGAAATTGCGGACGGCGCTGGCAATTTGATGTCGCGTATCAACTCCATCATCTTGACCGCGTCAAATCGAGTTTCGACATAGGTCGAGGCTTTCGGCAGTATGCTCAGCATATAGGCAATCCCCGGGGGTAGGGGTTGAGGAACTGGAGGGAATGAAGGCAGCGCAGCGGGCGCGTTCGCCTGGCGCTGCTGCTGTTGCTGATTCATGCGGCGGCCGGCTGCTCCTTTCAGGGGGGACTCGCCACGCGCGAGTTTGCGTGGCCCACCGCCATCTTCCAGATCGTCCGGGAATGGTCGTTTAGGAGAATGTGTTGTGATGGCATCAATGACTTTCTGGATGGGAGAGTTCACCGCTTCCATCGACGTTTCCACAGAAGGAAGTACGAGAGACTGCAGGGGGCGGGTCTGCTGGGGTGAAATGATGGGATGGATATGCATGGTGTCGAACAACGGAGTGCTGTACCGACTGGAGAAGAGTTTGAGCGCCGGGTCTTCTGGGAAATGTTTCTTCATCCTCTCTTCGAGAGCCTGAACCTGGGCCAATTCCCCGTACTTGGATTCATAACTGTGCATGAACGCAAAGAGCGGTTTGGCCTTCGCAGTCTGTTCACGATCTTCGTGAGCAAGGAGTCGTTTGACAGTGGTCTCGAAGACTGCTCGTGCGTTTGTGACATCTTGGATATCAAAGAGATGTTGAATATACTGAAGCGGCAAGTAGTCATCCTCAGGAAACAGCTTCATGCCACGCTCCAGGATCTTTGTGCCCGCAGGATCTCGGTAACATTGCCACTCGATGCGTGCCGATTCCACGTAGAAGTCGCTTGTGAGTTTACCCCGTTTGCGTGCTTCGGTGAAGATAAGCCGAAACCCTTGCGGGCCCTTTTCTCCCGGTGGTCCTTTGCCTTGGACTCGTCGCGTCGAACGCATCAATGCAAGCCATGCATGTGAGACCATCCGGCTGAGGACGTCCGTTTGCGCCTGAGCCCCCTTCTTGATCACCGCGATCTGATTGTCGAGGGCGGCTTTCTTAGCTGCGACATTTGCGGCGTTGATATCGTCGTCTTGGTCACCATCTCCTTCTTCGTTGCTAGCGGCGGCAAGCTCTACCTTCTGCACATCCTGCTTTTCACGTGCGGATACCTTTTTGATCAACTCGTAGAGCGCATCGAGTAATCTGTCGTACGGTTCGCGAATCTTTTTCATTCGTTCTTTGGCGCCAGGGTCAGCGGTTTCATCATTTTGGGTCGACGCCTCAATACGGTCTGCAAGGTTGAACGCTAGAAGAGGCGATTCAGGGTTTGCCGCAATGCCATGATTGAGAAGCTTCATCCCGTCATTTTCAAGGCCGTTGCTCAAACAGAAGTCAACCGCGTCGTACCACATTTCTGGCCAGAACTGTAGTGCCATGAGAGCCTGCTTATATGTGAAGAGAATGCGACTCCGGTACAGAGCAAGATCTTCATCCTTGAGAACGAGATTGTCTTCCTTCTCCCATTCAATCCACTGCTTCCAGAGACCAACTTGCTGCATATACTCTGCGTGACCTTCAAAGCCAGCTGCTGGCGGCAGGCGTGGTTTCGAGGTTCGCTTGAGGTCTCTCGTCAAGTTCTGCAGTTGGGTGTATGCAGTTCTCGCAGTCATGTAGACAGGGGATTTCTCTTGGAGATATTTTCGGCCCTGTGGAGATGTTAGCGCAGCTCCAAAAGCATGACGGACGAGTATGCATACGTTGACCTTACTCAGCCCTGTCTCAAATGCATCATACTCTTTCCACAGAGCTGTTGTCGCTGCCGTGGGAACAGCAATTGCTTTTTGATAGGCCGCACGGAGAGTATCAACCTTTGCTCCGTCTTGCCAACCAGTACCTCCAACGGTCCCTGGCCCGGTCTTCAGGAAGTTGATATAGTCCTGCCATAATGGGCCCGACTCTTTGTCCATACCGATGGTCTTCAGAGCAAAAGAAAAGGATTCGTTGATGATGCCATAGGATCTGGCAACATCGCCCGTTTGCATGCTATTCCGTCGGCGGATGTAGTTGATGTATAATGACCACAGAGGAACGTCAAGCACTTCCAGGAGGGATCGATTGAAGAGGGTCTCCATGGGGCGCATGCGATCGTGCTCCTCTTCAAACTTGACATAGGCGCACCATTGATCAGCCTGCTATCTGTCAGCTATGATTCCGCAACACGCAGGCAGGTCGGCACGTACAGCAAAGGGAAAGACTTTCAGGTAGTCTTCGTACACTCGACGGGCGTCTTCTGGTTTGTTCCGATTCTTGAATTCGTCGATTAGTTCAAGATAGGCATCAATATCACCACGAGGGTCATCTTTGATGCGATCTTCCAGAATTCCAACCACATCATGAGCAAGTCGAGACTTGGGCAAGCCTGGAGCAACAACGCCGTTCACATGAGGACGAGGTGGAGAAGTCTGAGCTGGAAGATCAGGGACAGTGTGAGAAGGTGTCGCAGTTGCTGCGCGCGGAGCATGCAGGTCAATACTGGCACCTGGGGCAGGAGTGGAAGAAGAAAGGTCAGCGTCAGTAGGACTACCAGTGGCCTGGACAGGAGCAGGAGTGATTCCATTTTCTTTTTCTGGTGACTGGGAACTTCTATCAAGCGAGGTGGAGATTTGGTTTGCAGAGTCATCAGCAGGTGTTGGGGCATCGAAGTCCATGCCCACAGAGGGATCATAGACATCAGCTTCATCCTTCTCGTCTTGCGTGCCTTCCTCATCCTCAGGGTCATCATCAACTTCAAACCCGCCGACTATGCGAGGCTTGGGTTGCGCAGGCACGGACTGGGTCATGGCTGGTTGGGAAGCAGGTAGAGGATAAAGATTGGACTGTATTGGCGATAGCGTGGGATCCTGTTGATTATCGACCGAACTCTGCTCCGAGGTCGGAAATGGCTGCGAGAACGCTGCGCTAGACTGATCGTTGCCAGCGGCACTTCCGTTGTTGAAATATGATAACTGCGGAGCGCCTTCGGATGGTGAAAGCACCTCCCGATCTGGAGAAGCCATAATGGCGACGGCTAGCCTGTCCGCCCTGGCAAAGTCGAGGATAGAGAAGAGAGAAAGGACCCTGATAGTGTCAGCATTGATGGCTTTCCTGATCCCTGTTGATGCGGACAGACCGGTGTTGATGCTGCGACGGAACCTGTGGTTTCTCGTCGCGAGAACGATTGTCATAGTCTAGAAATTTGTAAGGTCTAAGAAGAGGAAAGCGACATATCGTGAGGAGAGCAGAAAATGCCGGAGTGTGTTTGATGGCTACGCGAGAGGGGCAATGGTGAAATTGCTCGCGTGCAGATGAAAGTCGAATGAATTCATTGTTCGAGGTTCAGTCATCGCGAAGATCGAGTGAACCTCGGAAAAACTTCCCCCCATTTCCGTCTCTTCATTCCTTTCTCCACCCTTTGGCATCCCCAGAATGCCCTCAATGCCTCTTCACAGACTCGGAGAGAGACACGAGGAATCCTAAGTCTCAGCGTTTGAAAAATTCACAGAGACCTCGACATGACGCGTCAGTGAGCGCCCAAGGGAAGCACTTCCCCAACGATATTATGAGCGTCTACCTCTACTGCGTGCTCAGAGACTGTGACACACTGTTGTATCTTCGTGGGAAGATGTCTTTTAGACGGCACTGTCAAGGGGGAGGCTTAGACTGGGAAAAGGTACGGCATCCAAGGTTCAATCATGCGAGCCAAATGATGGAGCATCTAAGGAATCTTTATGCTCTCTTTCCACAATACAGGAATTACAAGCTCTCTTCATCCCCGCGGCGGTGCCGAAGAGACTTCATTGACTCTAGAGTGCAGATCCAGAGGGAGGAACAACTTACTCTACATTATATATGTTTGTTACACTGCAGGACTTGAGGCCTTGGATGAAGATCTGGCCGGCGTGGACAGTGTCAACATGGTGCAAATTCTTCCATGTAACAAACGTGGACAGCCGGGAAATACCTCCTCTTTTCTCTGTGCACAAAGCCCCTTAAAGTGGGTGCCAAAGAGTGTGGTGCAGTAGGTAAAAGCAGCGACAGGGATAGTCAAATTGGGTAGTCATTAAGACGCGACTTTTCGCGCCGTAGATATTCCTTCATCCCACTTCGCAGACCACCAGACTCCTCATCGCGACCTCGTCTGTTACGGAACGCATCGGCGACACACACCTTTATTGCCACATTTCCAGCTGTTGTAGACGGCCTACAGACACGGTCACGCGCCGCAGCCATGTCGGTGGTCTCTCTCCTCGGTGTCAAGGTGCTCAATAACCCTGCGCCGTTCAACGCGCCATACGAGTTTGAGATCACGTTCGAATGCCTGGAGCAATTGCGCGAAGGTAAGGTTGTTTTGCAGTTGCAAAGTACACAAATGCAAACGCGCGCCGACTTCCCTCATCTACTGCAGATTGACTGACTGCCCAAACACGCAGATCTAGAATGGAAACTCACCTACGTCGGCTCCGCCACATCTGCAGAACATGACCAAGAACTCGACTCACTGCTCGTCGGTCCTATTCCCATCGGTGTCAACAAATTTATATTCGAAGCCGATCCTCCCAACACTCAGCGCCTGCCTTCGTCTGAGATCCTTGGCGTGACCGTCATTCTTCTGACCTGCTCGTACGATGGAAGAGAGTTCGTCCGCGTTGGATACTACGTCAACAATGAGTACGACGACGAAATTTTGAATGCCGACCCGCCTGCCAAACCCGTCATTGAGAAGATCCGCCGCAACGTGCTCGCTGAGAAGCCCCGGGTTACCAGATTCGCCATCAAGTGGTATGTTGACTGCCGATCTCGGCTGACCGACACAATGCACAATGGCTAACGTGGTCCAAACTGAATTGATAGGGACTCCGAGGAATCAGCACCGGCCGAATATCCTCCCGACCAACCCGAAGCCGACACCCTTGACGACGATGGCGCAGCCTACGGGGCGGAAGAAGCAGAGTTGCAAGCCGCACTCGAGAAGGAACTCGAAGATACTGAAGCCAAGATGGTCAAGGGCACCGACGACGCTGAAGACAAAGAAATGACAGAGGGCAACAAAGTCAAGGACGAGGACGAAGTCAGCGAGGCTGGTAGCGAGGATCTCGAGCAAGAAAGCAGTGACGAAGATGACGATGATGAGGAAGGCGAAGACGAAGAAGGTGCCGACGGAGAGGACACTGAAATGGCGGACGGCGACGACAAGCCTGCTGCTTCTACCGGCACTGCCGCTGCAACTGCTGAGGCGAACGGTGAGCAGAAGGGCGCGGAGTCGAAGCCGGAGGTCATGGTCCATTAGAGCCGGAGCGACACTTGCGATTGTCCCACGGCGCTGGCAGGGAGTGGACTGATTTACGTCGGCCAGGTCTAGCTTTTAACAGAACGGTTTTGAACAGACAGCAAGGCGTTAGGCGTACCCGGCACCGATCGGCTGGTTCCAGAATAGCGGTGATACGACCAGGCATGCACAGCATACAGGTCGAGAGCAGGGCAGGACAGGAGTTGATGACAGCGAGCATAGCATAGCTTTTCCTGCAAGGACATGATACGACCTGTACCAGCATTGGTGGTGTCTACGGTGGGGTTGGAGACAAGTACCCCGGCCTGGATGGCGGTACCGAAATAGACATACACATGGGCAGACGAATGGCTGAGATGATTTGTTTCTTACCCAGGTTCTGTATCTGCTCGTTTCCCTCTCGACGCATGCTTCAGACTCCTGAATAAACAGCAGTAACATTCCTCCCACACTCGACCCTCTGCTCCATCCGAACCCTCCGCCCCTTGAGATTGACATCCTTCATCGGCGTCAAATGAAGTCTGTGCTCCTCTCTCCTGCCCGCTTCAACCTCACTTGCCATGTCCAACGGCTTGATATACACCGGGGTCGCGTTGTTGTTCCTCTTGCCTGTACCCAACTGGTAGAACTCATTCCCTCCCCACAAGAGCACATCGGACCCCCAATTCGTATCGTCCTCGGAGGACTTCTCACTCGCGTTGAGATATGTTACATTGTCTAGAACGGCGGAGGCGTGGGTACTGCCGACGGAGATCTGGGACATGCGGATAGGGATTACTTTACGGGTTTTCTCATCGTATTCGAACAATCCCGAAAGTGCGGGGATCTTTGTCGGTGTTCCTTGGATATGTGTCCATTTCCCGTTTCCCAACATTCCCTTGATGCCTGTGCCGCATGTCCAGGTGTCTGCGGTGATTTTGCCCAAGCTTGGTATGGAGGATTGGTCTTCGTCGGGGCCGGCGACGCGGGTGGCTTCGACGGTGAAAAAGCTGTTTTGACCGCCGGCGGCGATGGATGTGACACGGGGGGTTTGATTTGTCCCTTGGTATAGGCGGGTTGTGGGTAAAAGAGAGGGGGCATCAATGAAGGGTGCTTCGGGGTTATAGTCGAAGCCGAGTTGGCCAGAGGAGTTGTCTCCGAACGCGAAGACCCGGCCTTCCTTGTCGAGGACGAGAGAGTGATGATCTCCTGTAGCGACTTTGGTGATGTCGAAGCCCTTGAGTGTGGTAAGTTCGTGGCACATGTCGTAGCGGCCTTCGGGGCGGGTGAGCCATGTTACTCCGGGGACGCCGAGTTGGCCACGGCTGGGGAAATCTTCTGTCCCAGAGGCGGCCGAGAAGACTCGACCGGATGATGTGAGGAGGAGGACGTGTTCCAGACCGCCGCTAATGGCGGTCACCTTCTCGCGCGTTCCCAAGTTTTTGGGTTCCAACTTTCTGTAGCTGATTGCGGAGGCCGAGCTCCAGAACGGGATCCAGGAACTCTCGGTCTCTTTTCGTCCGCTTTCTTGGTCCGCTTTTGAGACTGGGACAGAGTAGACAGTTCCATTTTTGCCGAGGCCGATGATTCGATCTCTGGAAATGGCAATCGACGTTAAATTCTTGCCTTTCAGGGTGACTGTTGGCTGGCGGGTGTCCTCTGAATATGCGTTGCCCCATTGCACAAGGTCTCCGTTCTCCAGCACTGCGGCCCCAAAAGTCCTGTCAAGCTTGATATCTCGCAGCAGGACATCATCGAACCAGGTTAGCCTTCGCGGTGTCTTGATATACGTCTCGTTCGACTCTGGAGCGGCGACTCGACCAGTGTTCGATCCCCAAGCGTAGACACCTGGATTCTCCCAGCTCTTCTTGACTTGTAGATGTTGTGAGCTGATGAGATCCCTATTCTCTTCCTTTGACGCTCCTTTCTTCTTCTTTGACTTCTCGATCAACAGTTCTGGGGCATCCTGAGCGGGTGCTTCTGCTTGCGCAGGAGCAGGTGACCTTGTACCGATATAGATCAGAGCGAGGGCTGCCGCTGCTACGAGAAGCTTGGTACCCGGGCGCTTCGCACCTCGACGAGGAGGGAGAGATGCTGGATTCGTAGCTTTCTGCGAGGCATGCCTAGTGCTAGAAAAATGTCTGCACGGCTTCGAATGGACCAGAGAAGCCCGCTGCGAACGTGCCAAAGTTCGTAGCGTTGAGGTCGAGATGCTCCTTGACATGGTTACTTGCTTGCTTCGGTCTGTTCCAGACAGCCGTTCCCTCTCACATCCTCCTCAGAACCTTTTTCTGCAATGACAGCTGGGTACGAGCGCCGAAATCCAAGTGATCGTGGAGAGACGCGGCACGTATTCGGAAATCAAGGACGTCATGAGGGCAAGCGACAGCCTCGCCCAGTCAGATGCCTTTTCATTGGCGGACTGGCAGCCTTGTCTGTACTCGCCCTCAATGCAATCTGGCATTCCCACCGTTCCTCACAAGCGACTGGCACTGATGCGTGGATGGCGGCCCTGCTAAGGCGACACCTTGGCAGCTCGCACCTACGATACCTGGCTGGCTTACAGCATGGCAGATATCACAGAGGGAGTCGAGACGGGAGAGAAAGATGCCACGTTAGCCCAGATCGAGGAAGCCGACACTGAATTGGCCTTGTTCAAGCTGTCCGGGGCGATCGACGACGAACTGCTAGACGCCAGCCTCGATGAATACCAACAATACCTCGACCAACTCGATGCCGCCCGCTCGCATCTAGACACCCTCCTCGCATCCACCGCAGCCACCCTCTCCGAACTGTCCTCGATCTCCGCCGCATTCAAATCCATCGACTCGCAGACAAAATCCTTCCAAGCCCAATCCGCCTCCATCCGCGAAGAACAGTACAAAAATGAACTGATCGCGCAAGACATCGCCGACAACCTGCGGTACTATGAACCCCTGGAACGCATTACTCGCCGGCTCAATGCGCCCCAGGCGGGCAATTTTGTCAGGAGCCAGGATTTCTCAGACATGCTGGTCACGTTGGACGAGTGTATCGATTATATGCAGACGCATCCGGCGCACAAGGAAGCCGAGAGTTACAGGTCGAGGTATAAGCTGCTCCTTACGCGGGCATTGACGCTGGTGCGCAATACCTTTATGGCTGGCGTACGGGAGACCACGACGGAGGTCGCAGGGCGCATTGCCGCGAAACAGCTCAACGACACGACCATGTCTGCCCTTTTGTACGCTAAGTTCCGGGTCGGAGCAGCTGAGATGAAGGAGCTGGGGCTGGAAATCCAGAAACGAGCCAACCCGCCCGCCGACGCCGAGCCAGGCACCGAGGGAGAATACCAGAGCCTGATGAACGAGTTGCACGCCAGCTTCGCCGCCTGTCGAGGCAGATTGATCCTGCCGATCGTGCACAAGCGACTCGCCGAGACGGCGCAAATGCCGCATTCGAAGGACCTGGTACAGTTTGCCAGAGCGGCCATCAGCTACATCCGCGGGATATGCCTCGACGAGTTCGAGCTGTGGGCAGAATGGTTCCACGGCTACCGCGGGCTCTACGACTCCCTCGAGTCGCTATGTGAACCACTGTACGACCACCTCCGGCCACGCATCATCCACGAGAACAAGCTCGCGAAGCTGTGCTCGCTCGTCACGCTGCTCCAAACCCGGTACCTGCACGACGAAGAGGAAGACGGCGCTCCAGACCCGAACCAGCTCGACTTTTCTGCGCTGATCCAGCCAGCTCTCGAAGACGCACAGACCCGCCTCGTCTTCCGCGCCCTCGCCATCCTCCGCGAGGAGATTGAGATGTTCAAACCCAAGCCCGAAGATCTCGACTATCCGCGCCTGACATCCGCGCCACCGGTCTCCGCGACCAAGACACCCCTCTCTGGCCGCCGTGGCTCTCGCGACCCGCTGACCTCCCTTCCCAAAACACCCGTCACCGACCTTGACGAAGACTCCGCCGACGACGGCCCCTTCTCCTGGACGTTGTCCGCCTCCCGGCGCTCGGCCCTCAAACACAGCTACCCGACGCTCTCGCGCTCGATCCGCCTTCTCTCGCGCATCTACAGGCTAGTGAACTCGTCTGTATTCGACGACCTCGCGCATCAAATCGTCCATCAAACGACCCTGTCGCTCGTGTCCGCGTCGAGCCAAATCTCGACGAAATCGTCGCCCGCGGACGGTCAACTCTTCTTGCTCAAACACTTGCTCCTCCTCAAGTCGCAGATTGTGGCCTTCGACATCGAGTACGTCACCCCAGATGTCAGTTTCGACTTCTCGGGCGTAGCGTCGACGTTCTGGGAACTGCGCGAGCGCGGCGGCCTGTTCAACCCCGGGGCGTGGATGAAATTGCTCGGTTCGGGCGGGCTTCTGCCCAAGGTGGTAGAGAACATGCTCGACGCGAAGCAGGAGCTCGACGGACGACTCAGGCAAGTCATCAATGAGTTCACGGCCGGCTTCGCGAGGTTGATGTGCAAGGAATTACCTCGCGGGGTGGAGAAAGTGGGCGGCAAGAAGGCGGATAGGGAAACCGTCCTGGCCGAAGCGGTGAGCAAGACCCGGAAGGCGGTCGAGAAGGAGATCCCCATCCTGCGGGCCAAGTTGGAACAGTATCTCGACGATCATCGCACGAGGGAGACGCTGGTGGCCGCGGTGGAGGACCAGGTCGTGCAGATTTACGAATCCTTTTTCGACGACTACGCGGCGCACTCGGCTGGTGCGAAGGGCCGGAACGGCAAGGTCAACGGGTCAGCTGCCACTCCGATCTCGCGCAAGGGCAAGGGCCCCGAGGATGCGGTTTGGGATACCGACACCTTTGCCGAGTGGGCGGAGGGGCTGTTCAATGTGGCGTTGCCGAATGTCGAGGACGACGAAGATGGAAGGGGAAGTCATACTGTCAGCAGGAGTTTGTCCAGGAGTCGGAGTCCTTAGACGGGATTCTGCACCCCGGTTCTGGCATCGAGGTGAATGCAATTATGGACAATGGGCAATGGGCAATGAGCAATGACGAATGATGCGTGACGATGAGACTGATATGATTCACGAATGAATCATATTTCCAGCTGGTTCTTGCTTTCCCGTGGCGCTCTCGTCCAGTGACTCGTCAGCGATCGCTCTGTTGCCGGTCTCGATATCGGTTTCGTCTTCTCTCTAAGTCCGCTCGGTCTACTCGTTGATATGCTGCGTGGTCTGGGAGAAATAAGTAGCATCTACATTTTCAGCGTTCCCGTATACTCATTGAATCGGCGCCGGTGGCCATGTGAGCTGGCGGTGGGTGAACTGCGTGGTTGTTTTCCTTTCCGCGACGAAATAGCAAGGCCTCCTTATTCGCCTTACTATCATTTTCCAAGGGCACATTCAACCATGTTGATAGCCCGCTTCTGGCTTTCCACCGAGATTCACCTTCCCTCGTCCCTGGCCCTTCTGAAGCTTCTGTGCTCGCTCGATCCAAGTCCTTGCGGCCTCGGTTATGCCTCCGGACATTGCACATTCACGAGTCAGCAATTGATCAACCTTGGCTCGTGCCGTGGGCTCTCGTCTGACTGTCGCGCTGTCAGGGTTTGATGCTCTCTGCTCGTCAACCTCGTGGCTCTGTGGCTTCGCTTGAGCAACAAACCCATTGAGCGTGCTGAAAGTCCTCTTCCGGTTCCCCACGATGCCGATGTTCCTCGTACTGGGGATTCGCATGAGTGTCAGCTCGACGTCACAGCCCACTTCTTGTGCCAGGGCAACGACCTTCTTGGTCAAGCACGAGTACATCGACTTGTCATCCTGATGGTTTGCGGCTTTCAGCTTCGCTGCCCGGAGGGCCCTGAGATCTCCATTTGCGGGTTGATGTTCACTACTGTTGATGCTTGCTGCGGGGGCAGATGAGGCGATATCTTTCGGCAAATAACGATGTTTTGCGCCACTCAGAGCGTGAGAGCAGCATGGAATGGCGAGGAACGGAAGTGGTGAATCTGGACACGAGAGAGCTGCGAGCAGCGGTGTCCAGGGTGTGAGTTCGTCAGCGTGGTTGGCGACGATGAATGTGCCAGGCTTGAAAAGCCCGTTTGGGAGTCCGTTAAAGACACCATTGAAGAGCCCGTTGTGGATCTTCATGCCGGCTCCGAGAAGGCGGCCGATACTGAGGTCGGCGGGCGCGTGATCCAGGAATGGCTGCGGGACGCAGACCATGACATCCAGATAGTCTTCCATTCCCAGGACTTGCCAGGTAGCGCGACGGCGGGCGTCGAACCCACGTCCGCGGTAGCCCTCCTTGATCAATACGTAAGTGAGCACGCCATTTCCGCAAGCGAAGTCGATGAAGCCCGGGAAGGTTCCTGGTGGATACATTTGCTTCCAGAGCTCGATGATGAAGGCGGCGATGGAGAGATCCTCGAAGACATGCTTGGACGGTTCTGTCTTCTCAACCCAGCGGGAAATGAGGTCATGCGCATACTGTTGTTTGAGGCGTGTGTAGGTATCTTGGACGATATTTTGGGGAAGAATAGTGTCCTTCAGAGCAGCAGGTGCCAGGGACAATTCTGTTGCCGGTCGCTCCTTGTCACATGTTTCTCCCTTCTCACAGTGCTTCGCCATCGTGTCCTTTGAGAGTCTCACGAACGTTTGAAGTAAAGAGATCAAGGTGCGATGCAAACGAGTTGGCAACGAATCTGAAGTCTCGGAGAAAGGCAAAAGGTGTACAGAGAGCGTTGAATCACTCTCCTTGTGCTTGTGCTCGTAAACATATGCTAGCGACTTGACCGGTGGATGATACCATGGCATATCAGCTTCTCCTTCCACCTGTGGGACATAGAGCACAACATAGCCAGAGGTGTCTGGATTGTCAGCAAATCTGTAGATGTAGCACCACTGGTCGAGAGGACGATCGACTTGTGGCTTCCGAGGAATGAGTCTCCTCAGCACTCGCCGCTGGAGAAGGGCACCTTCGATAACAGGAGCCACGCTGAAAGGCTGACTGCCCCCTTCCGCGACTGTGTCACTGTCACCCAGACGACTTTCAAGTTGACATTGCTTCTCTTTCTCATAGACCGTCTTCAACTGGTGCGTGCTGTCCAAGAGAATGTCAGCACGGAAGAGGTGGGTTGAGTTCAGGTTTGGATGCTCCAGCAACAGATCTGTCACCTGTAGAAACCTTTCGATTGAGAAGGTGCAATGTAGTTCATATTCCGGCGCTGTCTTCCACCCTTCGTCGGCAGTCTTCAGTCGTGATAAAAGCATTATACACCAGAGACTTTATGAGATAGCACATCCGTTGTGGTAGAGGTACGCGGTCAAGTCCTCTTTGCCAAGGGAAAGGCCGGAAGTTTCGCAGAGCCGTTTACAGAAGGCCAGTGCGAGCACGACCACGTCCGCTGACCATTCGGAAGATATCCAGAGAACAAAAAGATTCCGCCGGAGTAGACAGAAACTCCAAAAATATGTTTCGCCCTGGGAGAGGCTCGAACTCTCAACCTTGAGATAAACTGCTTGAAAAAGCGTAAAAGTCTCACGCGCTGACCAATCTATTACATGGTCAGATTTTATCTTTCGACCTCCGAAGATTCAACTCACTGTGCCACCAGGGCTTGCAATCGCAATGTTAACCGTCGATTTTGGCCGAATTTTGGAGCGCTTCAATATATGACTAAACAATCCGGAGTATGGTAGAGAATGCCGCTATGACCGCTTTAGATTGTAAATACGGAGAAACTTTTGTTCAAACGGGGTTTGAGTGTTCGCCACCGAGACGAAAGCTATCGACCGAGCGCGACCCTAGTTTGGGCGCCAATACCTCGATATGGCGCAAGCCACTACTAAAGTGATCCTCAATTCGAGGTGATGCCACTGCTCGACCTATCAGCTATCGAACTGACTAGCGTACCGAGATATATCCACGGCGATGATCGTGGGGAGAGAGGCAAGTGAAAGGCGAGTGAAAGGCAGGTGAATATACGCAAGGGCTGATTGATAGATCTGTCGGACGGCATCGCTCGAAACGGCGTACATCAATGCGTGCGAAGTGACTTTGCGTCTCATACGCCATCTCCTTGATGAGATTGGATCTGTGCTAAGCTCAAGCTCTATGATTGCTAATCTTCTTGGGGCAACAGCGCATGCTCCCACCAGCATCCTTCAACAGCCCGGGACATACCCATGCGACGTTGTTGCCTCGGTCAGCTGTTCATGTTTCACCATCTGTTATGTCGTAGCGTGCTGCCCTGCACAACTCCCAGCTCATGGCTGACAAGTCCTCGTAATTGAAGTCCTCGTAAGCTTTGTGTCATTCATCAGACCTTGAAATATCGCCACTCATCAACTCACAGTATCAATCTCACTCAAGAGTCAGACACCAGCTGAGGGCACTCGCACTTGATCAGCGCACCTCTTCCCACTTGACACAGAACGATGAGAGTGCTGGTGTGACGGAATACACCATCTTGACCGGGTTCTTGACTTCATCAAGCTTGACACGATCACCATTCTCGTCTCTCACCCACATCACTTCCTTCATCTTATCCTTGAGGTTGAAAGCACATCTGTGGCTGTTGGTGAAGAATTGGTTGATGATAACAAGTTTGTAACATTTCATCTCCGTGAGAGCTCTCAAGAAGCGGCGATCGAACTGAGTGACCATGGCGCGACCGGCAAACTGTAGAGCAAGGGTCTTGAGAGTGGCGTTATTCCCAATGAGGCGGAAGACTTCGTGGAGGTGAGGATCTTCGACGAATCTGCGCTCTGTGATTTGTCCCGGGAGGCTTCTTGTGCGATTGTCTGGTGCATCCGTGAGCTGGAACGAGATGTGTTGGAGGTAGCTAATCTACATGAATCTGTCAGTCTACACCCATAGCAATCTAGATGTCGCTGCTTGGAGAGTTGAAAGAATCATGACTTACGTTGACAGGACCAATGTCTTGGAGGAATCGTCGGATGTCTTTGTAGCCAATCTCTTTCCAGACCTTGTCATGATACGTCCCTCGAGTCCTAGTGTCACGAGTGAAGTGGAATGAATTTTCGCCGTAGAGAATTTGTCTGCCTTCGTCGTGGACCCGCTTGCATGTTCGCAAGAAATGAGCGGACAGGGAGGTATCACCTTTTCCAAGCTCGATTGCTTTGTTAGACTTGAAGAGCTGTCCGTAGACTTGCAGGCGCAGCTCGATGGGAAGGCGGAAGAACCCTTCTTCTTCTTCTTCGGGCTTAGAAAGCATGGTCTCTTTAGAATTGTGGACAATGGGAGCAGCCTCATCATCTGGGGACGCAGCCAGCAATGTCAAATTGGTCAGGCCCGCGTTCTTGAGGAGATCTGTCAAGTTGTGGGTGGTCAGTGTCTTAGCTTCACCATTGCTGGTGATCTGGATGGACCTTTCAATTTGTTAGACCAGCGCGGGACTGCACCGTTGAGTGAATCTTCAATCACGGGAGGGTGCACTCACAACTCTGGAGCAACATCATTCGTCTTTTTCGACACCAACGCCGTGGCATTGTTGCGACGGGAGACTGCCCAGAGGCCGTCATCATCCGACTCTGTCGCAGTCACCTCTTCGTTGTGGGAATACTCATTGTCAGAGAGGTCTGGAACTGGCAACGGCGGTGGTGCGTCAAAGATGGTCAAGCGTTTTGGCTTTGCTTTCAGCCCTTTGTCACTCTCTCTCTTGCGCTTCTTGGGGACCTTCGCCGCGTATTCGGAGTGATCAGAGTCATGGTCAGACTGGGCGACAGCGAAGACACCTTCGAAAGAATTGTCGATCATATCATCGCGACCCGGACCGTCTTTGACCGCGTGTGAAGTTCCACCAGTGCTGGCGGTGCCAGGATTGGAGGTCGCGGCAATCTTGGCTCTCTTTCTAGTGGTGGGCGCCATGGCGACGACGTGACCTGACGTGACCTAACGTGACGGTGAGTTGATCTGTTGACGTGTTGCTGGGCCGATCTCTAGCTAAATAAGGAGGTTCGACTTACTGGGTCTTGTCTTTAGGACAATGTTAAAGGCCCTAACACACACTTGGATACCTGCACAGTGACGAGACAGATCAAGGCAGTGATGAGGGTGAAAGAAAGTGGTTCGGGTGGCGAAAGGCTGAGATCGATAAGAGTCGAAGGCAGGAAGGCGGCACCTCATCTTCACGCAAACACTTGGCGGCCGTCTGTATAGCAGCCACGTGGTAAGTGTATCGATGGGGAGATGCATTGAATGCCTTCAAAATGCCCCGTTAAAGCAGCGGGGGAGAGGATGTTGTGCAGAGTTGCAAAAGTCAGCCAATTGGTCCAAGGCCAGCGACAACCAGGTCTACCGTGGACGATGCGAGGTAACAAAGGTGATGCGAACAGCTCTAGGACTTTCAGGGCAGCTGTGATCACAAAGGAAACGTCGGTGGAAATCACGGCCAAGGAGGCAGCTAGCCAGCGAGGCATAGAGCATCTGATTCAGTTGATTGGTGTAATAAGGATTCTCAAGAAGATCATCGATACTCAGCTTGTGGGACAGACAGTTCCATGCAATCATCAGATGGACAGGAGCCAAGTCCCATAGCCCGGGACAAAGCTCTGGTCATTCAGATCCGACACACAAAGGCCATAAGCGAATCGACAACTTGGTTTGCAATCGTGTGATCAAGGCACACTGGCCGAGTCCTCTTGATTGTGGACTTTTCAGGTGATTTTAACAACATTTCCAATCAGTCCTTTCAAATTGTCCTTCAAGGTGGTGCTTGGCCCAGGACATCTCAGCACCGCCCACAGACCTCCAGCCCGAGAGCAAGAGCGCGGGAGCTGTGATTGACGTGGAGGTTCTCTTCATCTTGGATTTAGTTGTGAAGAGGAGAAAGCAAAGCTGGAAAGACGGTTCGTTGACGTTAAAAGTTTAGTTCGCGTCACCTTCCTCGTCGGATTTTGCGGAGTAATTGGACGCCGGTCAAGCCTCCGCATCCATTGGACTTCATTCCTTGACTGACGCCACTCTGGAGCGGCATGAAGACTACATTATCAGTCCATCCATCTCTTGAGTTGCAGGGTTTTCTTGCTTCACAGAGGTAGAAAAGCCTGATCCGACATGTGCAGCTAAGCTGGGCGATGATTAGTGTTATCTCAATTCCTCGAGCGATATTTTGAACGAGCTCACACCGAAATCCTTCAATCATCAAAGATCTTCGAACTCCGCACTCCCTTTTTGTCTGCTTGAAATTCTGTACTGCTCTGACAGAACATGGCGCGTTCAGTGCTCACGAGGCGGATATGGTCGTCACCACTTCCCAGGAAGCCGTCTGTATGCCTCTCGTGCAGGGCTTCCGTCAGAAGCATTTCTTCCTCTCAGCTACAGAGTTCGTCTCAAACAGAAGCTCAAAACAAGGTAAACTCTCTTCAGCTTGAGATGGAAGTCATCTACTCACAAGTGCTTAGCTCTTGGGCGAGCACCTCAAAGATGCAGATCCGGAGATTTACCAGATTCTGCAAAGGGAAATCCGGCGACAAAGGCATTTCATCAACCTCATTCCATCAGAGAACTTCACGTCCCAGGCAGTGCTTGATGCTCTCGGGAGTGTGATGCAAAGTAGGATGATCACTTCTTGTACGAGCTCGTCCCATTCTCACATTGTTGCAGATAAATACTCCGAGGGTTACCCTGGAGCACGGTACTACGGCGGCAACGAACATATTGATGAGTCAGAAACACTATGTCAGAAGCGAGCTCTTGAGACGTATCGCCTGGATCCTCAGGAATGGGGAGTTAATGTTCAGCGTTAGTGATAGGGACCTCTACCTCTTAACGAGCGATGCTGACCAACCAAGCGCTCTCTGGCTCTCCCGCGAATCTGTACGCCTACTCGGCTCTGCTCAACACCCACGACCGGATAATGGGTCTTGACCTCCCACACGGCGGTCACCTGTCTCATGGCTATCAGACACCGACCAAGAAAATCTCCATGATCTCAAAGTACTTCGAAACCTTCCCGTATCGTCTCGATGAGTCCACCGGCCTGATCGACTACGACAAGCTGCAGGAAAATGCACTGCTGTATCGACCCAAAATTATCATTGCCGGCACTTCTGCTTATAGCAGGCTCATCGACTATGAAAGGATGCGCTCTATTGCTGATCAAGCAGGTGCCTACCTCTTGTCCGATATGGCTCACATCTCTGGACTGGTTGCTGCCGACGTGATACCGTCGCCATTCCAGTATTCTGACGTTGTGACCACCACAACCCACAAGTCCCTACGTGGACCCCGTGGGGCAATGATCTTCTACCGTAAAGGGGTCCGCCGAACGACTAAAAGGGGCGAGAAGGAAATGTACGACCTCGAAGGCCCCATTAATGCGTCTGTGTTCCCGGGTCATCAGGGAGGTCCGCATAATCACACCATCACTGCTCTGGCGGTGGCGTTGAAACAGGCCCAGTCGAAAGAATTCAAGGAGTACCAGAAGACTGTCCTTGCAAATGCGAAGGCTTTGGCCGAGAGATTGGGCAATTCTGCGTATACGGGCGGTTTAGGCTATAATATTGTCAGTGGCGGGACAGACAACCATTTAGTCCTTGTGGACCTGAAGTCCAAGGATATTGATGGCGCTCGCGTTGAACGTGTGCTTGAACTTTGCGGGGTGGCCGCCAACAAGAACACCGTCCCAGGCGACAAATCGGCTCTCAAACCTGGTGGGCTGAGGATGGGTTCCCCCGCGATGACAACACGCGGGTTTCAACCACATGACTTCGCACGCGTCGCCGAGATAGTGGATCGCGCCGTATCGATCGCCCTCAAGGTTGACAAGAATGCGAGGTCAGATGCAGAGGCAAAGGGAAAGAAGAATCCGCGGGCCGTGAAGAGCTTCTTGGAGTTTGTAAAGGATGGGACGGAGGTGCCAGAGATCTTGACCTTGAGGCAGGAGGTCGAAGACTGGGTTGGGACTTTTCCGGAGCCGTGGGTCGCGGACGTGGCGACGAGTTGAGAAATATTGATACAGACTGTGGGGATTAACAGACGGGGATCATGATGATGGTTGGGAGGTGGCAATCGGCATTCTTGAGCCCAGTGTCCATGTCGACGGACCGAGATTTCAACACACGCAAACCTAATGCTTCCAGGGGGGTGAGGTCCTCTCAACGGTGGCTTCAAGAACTTATGAGGGCGTCTGTTGGCGAGCAATAGTAATCTGCTGTGGTACGGTAAGCGAAGTTCCAATAACCAAATGGAGAAGTCACTTTCGCAGAATTACGTCCTCGTTGCTTCCTGTTCCGGGTCGAGGAGGAGCGCACATCTTTGGCGACACAGAGAACATATTCTCGGGCCAGCACGACACGGTATGTACGAGTATGCCCACACAACACATGCTTTCGAACCTGGTACTCGGGCGATTCCCGATCAATGAAATTGTGAGCTCACGTGCTCAGGGGGCTATGGGGGTGATCGGAAGTTGTGGACCATGTTTCACCGATGGGCAGATGGAGATGTCTCCCGCAAGCAACCCCCGCCCAAATGCAAGCCTCAGACCATAGCGAATGTTGGGTTTCAGACTCGTTGTTCCGCACCGCACCTTGGTGGTTTTACATGAATGCAAAGGGGAGGAAGTGGTGGTAGCGGAGCCCAGATTGAAGCTGTGGAAGTACGCAGCACAGCACAACTATTGCCTGACGACTGCTCTGGACTTTGCGGCCGCCTGCCGTCCTGCTTTCTCGTGTGGGTATTGGATGAGGACTGTGGACCAGCGCATGTTTGATCGACAGGAGAGTGAGCGGAGCAACTTTGTCCGGGGCTTTCTTCATCTGGCTGCTTTGTCTTCCTGGATTTTGAAAAATCGATAACCCATGCGCCATGTGGGCAACATGCCTGTTGTGAACAAGCCTCGCATCGTGTCCGTGACTCGGACTCCTTACTATGCCGACCTCAACTCCGGACAAGGTGGGAAAGAAGCGCTATCTTCTACTGTTCCTTGCCTAACGAGGTGCTATGATGTTCACCACACTGAGAAATAGGAGATCATCGATTACAGTATTCGTATTTGTTGTTCTTGCTGTCTTGGGCATGCGAGAATGGGGCCTCAGGAGAAAGAACGAAGAAGATGTGATTCCCCTTGGCCAGAGCACCACACTGGCTCTGATTAACCCTACCCTATGCGGTTGATGGTATGATTCAGATAATCAGTGTCCACAGAGTATATTCGCACGCTCGCCTGCTATTTTCAGTACCTCGTGGCGACCACGGACCCAGGAAGTGGACAGGGCTAATGTTGGGAGGACGGGCCTTTCTGATACGAAGTTCGTATCCTGTATTTGCCAATAACTGCTCTTACTGATGGTCATCCTTTCAGATAGTCGACCACAGATCTCTGGACCGCGGTAGCGGCAAGTCATGCACGAAACCGCAGATCAGCCGTGATCAATAGCAGGTGTAACTCTAGCCTTTCCAATGAAATGCTCAAACAGCCGGCAGGAAGCAGTGGTAAGGGTCGAGGGGGGGAAGACACCACCGAAGGAGGGAAGGTCCAGTAAGCCCAGGACGGCAGGTGCGCCGCTCGCTAAAATCCCCGATTCGCCTTCCCCCTGAAGACAATTTGAGCCGCTCATTTCCGCAGGCGCCAGATGCGCACTTTCGAAGCTTCCCCTCCACTCCTGCAAACGCGCCTTGCCCGCTCCATAGTCCAACGGGACCATCTGCACTGCGTCATTCACGGCTCCCTATACGGAGTACACAATAGCGACATGAAAGCACAAATTGATGGTCGTTCGAGGCGTGTGCAGCTGCTATCAGCCCAGGTCAACTGAAGAACAGAGCTCGAGGCCTAGCGGGGGCAGTGACCTCTGTTCATACGGTCTGCACACCGTCACAATGCTTGTTGACCTAGAAGAGAAAGAATCATACTCCGTGGCGGACTCCAGATTGACTGGTAGTTGATTTCACCCACCCTCGACCTCACTACTTCGTACTATGCACTTGAAGCCCAGGAATATCTCGGTTAGCATAGCGGGACATGGTTACGCGAGAACAACAGCTCTCCTATTCCCGGGAAGCCGGTAAACACAACCGGATGAAAGTCGCAGACCACAGCAGGAACTGCTCCAGACCTTAGAGCAATTGCCAGCGCATTTCTGGAATACCTGGGGCTGATCGACCACCCTCTCTCAAATACATCGTCTCCCACCCATATTGTTTGTCAAAAGTTGATCTGAAGTTCGACAAATAACGTGCATGATGACAGTCGTTCAGCCTCGAAGCTCACGCGGGCGTCCGAGGCTTCGATGAGACAGGTTCAAGGTTGATCAAGGCCGTGGCACTTTTCGCCGCCACAATCTCGGACGAAGTTGACGACAAGCCAATGGCAGATGTCGGGGGCTTGATGAGGCTGTCCGAAGCGCGCCATGTGGATGCCGCTATTGTGTCGGCGACCCAGACAGACCCGCTGCTACCCCTGACAGAGGAAAATGCTTCCTCCACCACGCAACCCACCCTGGACCATCACCATGTTGAGTATCGACGCTACAATGGACCCCCTAATTTCCCATACACTCTCCCATGGGTCAACACATTGTATATGAGGCCAGCTTCTTCGCACCCATGGCTTGACTTCTTTTCTCTCTCCATCCCACGATCAAAACTCCAACTTCCAGTCGCTCGTTAGCAACCAAAACGCCGGTCTTTGTGCCACCCACATTCGTTTTCACGACAACCCCCAACAACCTCATCGAAACCCTTAGTTTTCTAATCTAGAAACTACCCCATCCATCAAAATGAAGGTCGCCGCTGCCGTCGCTGCTGTTGCAGCTTTCGCTTCCACCGCCTCTGCTGGTGTCGCCACCTGGTCTGACTGGAGCTCCTCGACCACCACCACGACCACCACTCCTGCCAAGGCCGCCACCACCTCGTCCTACTCATGGGCTGACTGGACCACGACCTCTAGCGAGGCCACCACGACCACCACCGTCAAGAGCGTTGCCGAGTCCAGCACTCACACCTGGGCTGACTGGACCTCCAGCGCCCCCGTCAGCTATACGACCACCGTTGTGAGTGCTATTACGACCTACGTTCCCTGGGCAACGTCGTTCAACCACGCTGGCAAGACCTATGAGATCTCAGCAGCCACGACATTGACCATCACTGATTGCCCATGCACCATTTCTGTCCCTGTCTACACCGAGACCTCCACTTCTTGCAGGTATTTGAACCAAGCTGACTGTTTTGTCTTTTCGCAGACTGATACTTCCAGCACCTCCGAGGCCTCCTGGTCTGACTGGACCACCTCCACCGCCGAGGCCGCCGTCACCACCTACACCTCAGTTGCTGCTGAGAGCACCACCGCTGCCTGGTCCAGCTACGCCCCGTCCAGCACCGTTGCCGCTGTCGCCACCTACACTGGTGCCGCCAACGCCCTGGTTGCCAACGTTGGCGCTGGTCTTGCTGGTGTTGGTGCCATCGCTGCTTTCCTCCTGTAAATTGGAGGTCTTTGTTTGCTATGATTTGGGATGGTCGATTGGCCAGACTGGCTTCGACTTGAACATCATGGCCGTGCATTTGCATTCTCAGCAGGGACCTTTGGTGGAATCGACGGTCAGCCAGGACGCGACGGCGTAACAAGCCATCTCCATATGGAGCAGGGCGATATTGGCAACACAAGCAGTCGACGCATTGGACATAGCTGAGGCTGGCCGATCGAACAAAGTGGTTCATACGATGTACAGTACCGTGCATAGGACAATGACAATCCACCCTCAGCCTGGGTGCTAAACATTTAATGAATGGATTTTCTGGATAGTACCGAGTATTGCAGTTCACGTTTGCGTGAAACGGGAAGTGTTTGAAGCCTCGTCGTAGTCCTTCTCTGGAGCCAAGTTCTTTACCTAGATGAGTCTTGCCAGCTGAACCTTGACATTTATCTGGTTCCTGTATTCACACATCACCAAAGCTCTGACCTTGGCCGCCTGCCGGTTTCGAGACCGTGCTTGACTACAGTTCGTCAGTCACACCTTTCGACGGGCTGCCAGCAGCTCTTCTTTTGTGACAGCAGACGCCTCTTGGTGACTTCCACGTCAGGGCCGCACATTAAACCCGGCGTGTGTGTGTGCTCCAGCTCGGGAGGCCAGAAGTCAAGCAAGGTCAAAAGGTGACTGTCGGGATTCCCTCGGCGTCTCATGCCACTGCTTGGTAATGTAGCCAACTTCGGTGGTCGCTGTATGATGCTTTCACGCATGTCATGTTACAGTTACGGAGTAGCTTCCGTTCCGAGGCCATTTCTTCGTCTTGGGAGACACCAAGACGACCGCAAAATGAGTAGAACCGAAGCATCCCCGACGCTCAGGCCTGGAGCCTCCGCTGCATGGCGGAAGCGTCCAGCCTCGGCCATGGCTCCCCAGCTTCTCATCTCCACAATTGGTAATGGTCGCTCGTATGATGTCGCTCCCTCCTCAAGCATCCAGCTCCGCTTGACCGACCCGACCTCGCTTGCCCTGCCGCGAGCAACTCCAGAAAGCACACAGTGGTGTATTCTGTCTGCAGGAGCTCGTCCCTGGTATCCTCGCTATCATTGCAGCACGAGCTGCAGCTTCTGGAACTTGCGTGCGACTGGACCGCATGGACGCGTCTGCGAGGCTCCTCGGATTGAATGCCAGATCCATAGGGTTGTTTATCTACTAGTGATCAATTACATCTGTATCGGTATAAGAACTCCTGACTCCAGGACGAACCAGCTGTGAAGGCGCTTGAACTGCTGGTTCCCGGCCTTCCCAGTGTATACATCTCTGTCCCAGGTTGAATCGCTGTCGACATTACCAGACCGAAACGTTACCACGCCCACAGCTCCACTTACTCCCTTCCTCCCTCCTACGATGGCACCGCATAACACCGTCCAAGACGCCGTGCAGCATGCTTCCATCTCCGACCCCGCCCAGTTCTGGGACAAGCACGCCAAAGAGCTCTACTGGCACAAGCCCTACAGCACGGTCCTGCGCCAGCACACCAAGAAATTGAAAGACGGGACGACACATCCACACTGGTCGTGGTTTCCCGATGGCGAGATCAGCACCACCTACAACTGCCTCGACCGACACGTGCAGGCCGGCAATGGCGACAAGATTGCGATGATCTGGGACTCGCCCGTGAGTGGGTCGAAGGAGAAGTACACATACAGCCAGATGCTGGAAGAGGTGGAAGTCCTGGCGGGCGTGCTGCGCGAAGAAGGCGTCAAGAAGGGCGACGTGGTGCTCATCTACATGCCCATGATCCCTGCTGCCATCTTTGGCATGTTGGCGGCCGTCCGGCTGGGGGCCCTGCACGCCGTCGTGTTCGGCGGTTTCGCGGCCGCCAGTCTGGCGCAGAGGATCGAGGACGCGAAACCAAAAGTCATTCTGACCGCGAGTTGTGCGATCGAGGGCGCAAAGGGACCGCTGGAATACAGGCCATTCGTCGAAGGTGCTATCGAGCAGAGCAGCTTCAAGCCCCCCAAGACGATCATCTGGCAACGCGACATCAGACGGTGGGACCCCGTCAAGAAAGACCAAGGACAGCGGAACTGGCAGCGTCTCGTCAAGAGCGCTCGCAATCGCGGCGTCAAGGCCGAGGCCGTCCCCGTGGGCAGCACCGATGGCCTGTACATCATCTACACGAGCGGCACGACGGGCCTCCCCAAGGGGGTGCTCCGCGAGGCTGGTGGCCACGCGGTCGGTCTGAACTTGAGCATCAAATACCTGTTCGACGTCAAGGGCCCAGGAGACGTCATCTTCACGGGGAGCGACATCGGCTGGGTCGTCGGACACTCGTACATCGTCTATGCGCCGCTCTTGGCCGGAGCGACGACGATCCTGTACGAGGGCAAACCCATCGGGACGCCCGACGCCGGGGCATTCTGGCGGATCGTCGACGAGTATAAGGTCACGACCCTGTTCACTGCACCCACGGCGCTCCGGGCCATCCGGAAGGAAGATCCCAAAGACGAATTCTTCAAGCAGCGCGGCGAGAAGGGGCTCTTGAGGCATTGGCGCGGGCTGTTCCTGGCGGGCGAACGATCCGAGCCCTCCATCATCACGCACTACCAGGAATTGATCGGCAAATACGCCGCTCCTGACGCGAGGGTCATCGACCACTGGTGGTCCAGCGAGAGCGGGAGTCCCATGACCGGACTGGCCCTGCGGCCGGCCATAGGCCTTGACCCTGCCAGCCGCGAAGAGCACAAAGCATTGGCGATCAAGCCCGGCAGTGCAGGAAAGCCCATGCCCGGCTGGGACGTCCGCATCGTCGACGACGAGGGCAACGAGGTCAAGCAAGGTAACATGGGCAACATTGTGCTGGGCATGCCGCTGGCACCCACAGGCTTCACGACCTTGTTCAACGACGACGCGCGCTTCTACAAGGGATACCTGAAGCGGTTCCAGGGCAAGTGGATAGATACCGGCGACGCCGGCATGATCGACCAGGAAGGCTACGTCCACGTCATGAGCCGGTCCGACGACATCATCAACGTGGCGGCGCATCGGTTCAGCACAGGTATGTCCGTGTCATGCCTCCTCACTTTACCCATGATGTTTTGCGTCCGTGCTTTCCTGCCGAAGTGTTTGACCTTTGAGCCTTTGCACGCGTGATACCTTGCCACGAACCCGCTCGCTGACTTTACGTATGTGACAGGCGCCATCGAACAAGCCATCACATCACACTCGTCCGTCGCCGAGGCCTGCGTCGTGGGCATCCCCGACGCCATGAAGGGACACTTGCCCTTCGCGTTCGTCATCCCCGCGGCGAACACGGCGGCCGACCTCCCGGCCACGCCGAGCAAGGAGTTCTTCACGTCGATCAACAACATTGTGCGCCAGCAGATCGGGGCCATCGCCTCGCTGGGCGGCATCATCCAGGGCAAAGGTATGATCCCCAAGACGAGAAGCGGCAAGACCCTGAGGAGGGTGTTGAGGGAACTGGTCGAGAACGCGGTCGAAGGGAACTACGACAAGGAAGTCAGCGTGCCTGCCACGGTCGAGGATAAAGAGGTCGTCGAGGTCGCCCGGCAGAAGGTCAAGGAGTGGTGTGAGGAGCGGAAGAAACAGCAGGGCACCTCGAAGCCGAAGCTGTAAAGTAAGGCTGGGGCTCGAAACACTGGCAGGGCTGATCAAAGTCGGGACCTTGGCTTGGGACCTGCCACTGAGCTCGTCCTTCCTCTCCTCCTTAGGGGTTGGGTGCGAGGTAGTATGTGGGTGCAAGCTAGTATGTGCATTATTGTACACAGTATATGTGGTTGGGTATACGTGCGAAGGGCATGAAATTGCATCATAATTCCTGAGTGGAGATGAGAAGAGATGAGGCGCGTTTTCGCTTATAAGTCCGGAGGACACACCTACCTACCTACCAGTCCATGTATGTTCGTGCGTTTGTGCTTTCCTTCCCTAGTCTTCATTGAACTGTACTATTACCCCCTCCCCGGGCTCAGTATAGAATACTCCACAAGAAGTACAGCGATGTTCTTCGGGCCAAGCATGACTCTCCCCCTCTTCCGACATGTCTGCCCTTTTTCAAATGCCGATGCTGGAGCTCATGTCTACGCCGTAGTCTTGGTGCGGTAGTAATGATTCCGGGCGTGGAGAATGGCTGATATAGAGCTGAGGTGTTGCTAAGCAGACAGATTACCCAGCCTTAATAGGGACTAGTTTTCTAGAGGTTTATGTGGGATGGCTAGTGTATGGCGAGAGATCAGACAGACGAGAACAAACGCGCCGTAGCTTTGCGTTACAGTCGGGACATAGACAAAGAAACGTTGGGCACGTTGTGCTGGTCTTGCTGGTCGGGGAGGCACAGTACTCCGTACTCCGTCCTCCGTACACTCAGGGCTCCGGAGGAAGCGGGTCTCAAGGGGATATAAAGGACGTAAAGAGAGAGCTGTCACGCAGCAGCGTGGATATGTATATATATAACTGCTACGCTACGCTCCGCAGGATAAGTCGGAACCACGACAGATACGCCGGTTTAGACATCTTTTCTTTCCTCCATGCTCCCCGTTGGTCCACCCCTCAACGCTCAACGCTCAATGCTCAATGCTCGATATCGTCCCAACTTCGGCCCTTTACGGAATTCAACTCGTCCATCGACATGACCTTGCCCGTCGTGAAGTAGCCGGCGTGGATCTTGGCGTCGATCTCCACTCTCGAGTCCTCGGGGATCATTTCGTCCGGGATGGGCACCCTCTCCAGGATGGGGATGCCTTGCTCGACAATGGCGTCGTGCTTCATGTTCGACATGCTCAACATGCGGTCGATCTTGGTGATGCCCAGCCAATGCAGGATGTCCGGCATGAGTGCCTGGAACCGCATGTCCTTGACGCCGGCAATGTTCTCGGTGCGCTTGAAGTACTCGCTTGCCCGGTCGGCGCCGCGTTTCCGCGCGTTGTAGACGAGGTACTTTGTGACCTCGCCGAGCGCGCGCCCTTCTTTGCGGAAGTAGATGACGACGCCGGAGCCGCCTTTCTGGGCCTCCTTGACGGCCTCCTCGATCCCGAAGATCAGGTACGGCCGACAGGTGCAGATGTCCGAGCCGAAGACGTCGCTGCCGTTGCACTCGTCGTGGACCCGGAGCGCGAGGCGGACGTTGGGGTCGGCCATTTTCGCCGGGTCGCCGAAGCAGTACACCGTCAGGCCGCCGATGGGCGGCATGAAGACCTTGATGTCGTTCCGCGTGACGAGCTCCGGGTACGACCCGCCGGTGTGCTCGAACAGCGCGCGGCGGAGCGCCGATTCTTCGATGCCGAACCGTTCCGCCACGCCGGGCAGGTACCAGACCGGCTCGACCGCAAACTTGGTCACGTTCAGCTCCCCCGTTTCGTTCAGGCAGATCCGGCTATCGGGCCTCAGCCGGCCAGCTTTCACCGATTGTTCCAGTTCGGGGATCTTCATGTGCGCCCGCGTCACGGCAATGGTGGGTCGGATGTCCACGTCCTGGGATTGAATCAGGTCCTTGTACAGCCAAGGCGCCAGATGGCCGAATGGATCCATGGCAACGATCTTCTTCTTGTCGCCCCATGCCGGGAAGGGCCCGATCGCGGCGGCAGGTTCGGTGTTGGTGAAGTCGGGTTTGTGCTCGAGATCCAGGTTGTTCGAGGCGACCGCGAGGGCGTGGTAGATGCTGTAAGAGCCACCATGGGCGCCGATGGCGTTGCGGCGACGGATCGTGTTGTGGTGCCGAGAAACCACGATCGGGCCACGCTTTATCGGGTCGGGGTCACCCCATTCCATCGGGATAGGGTCGATCCCGGACTGGCCTGGGTACGTGGTCAGGATGATACGTGAGGTGACAGACGATTTCCTCGTTCCAGACGTCGGTGACGATGGTGCTCTGAGAGTTGCGTCCGTGGGAGGAGAAGCCGCCCCCGCCGCCGACTTGCTGAGCTGGATGGGATCCAGGCTGGGCGAATCTTTGTTGCTTGTTCGCTGGCCAGTTGCCGGCCTGAGCTGGTTGATCGAGTTCGACGTATCGACCTTGCTCTGGAGCGCTTCGACGTTGGCCGCCAGGTTTGCATGGTCGGTCTGGATTGTCTTTAGGGTCGCGAGGATCTCGGAAAGGACGAGCTCGGTGGTCAGCCCGTTGGCGGGTTGTGAAGCAGCCATGGTGTAGACAAACGATCAATAAACCTCGGCCTGCCGTTTGGAGACACTGTAAGAGGTGTGAATATATATATGTACGATGACAGACTCCGCCCAAGTTAGCAATTCTCGACCTTTTCTGTGTATCTATGCCGACGAATACCAAGGCTCCACGATGTTGGTACGCCCAGCGCTGACATCCGCCGTGAGATTCAGGTGTCTCGTCTTCCACAGATGTTTGCAACAAAGAACAGGTTTACAAAGGGATAGTCGAGTGCACAGAGTAAGCCGGATAGATATATCGAGAAGGACCAATCTATCGATGAGGTGGCATCGTGGCGAGAGTGACAATACTGGGTAGCAAGCTTGTTGACGTGCCCCTCGTCGCTGCTGGACCAGCTGCTGTCTGATTGGTCGTCCGGCGGTCGGGGGATGCCGACGGCGATAAGATAAGCTTTGCGCAGTCACGTGGCAGTGCACGTGCCTTGTCCGTGCTTATATAATAAGCCCTGCGCAGTAGACGACATCCTTCACCACTATCCAGGAGCGAACATTCTAAATAATCCCCGACGTCTCTCCCTTGACCATAACCCGCTCAGCCGCGAGACTGTTTGGAATCACGATGGTGCGTCTTCAAATGATTTCCAGCTGCGTCTATATCTAACAAGCCGATCACAGGGCAAGCGCAAGAAGTCCTCACGCAAGCCGCAAGGCCCAAGAAAGGTTGGTTTGCCATCCCGAATTTTGAGTCGTCCATATCGATCTCGGGATGCCAGAGCCCTAAACTGACGCTGTGGCATCAATATACAGCGCGAACCGCTCGCCTCGACATTCACCTGCCTCTTCTGCAACCACGAGAAAGCGATCCAAGTGAAACTGGACAAGAAAGCCGGCGTCGGCAACCTACACTGCAAAGTCTGCAACCAGAAATATCAGACGGGCATCAACTACCTGTCAGCCGCGGTGGACGTGTACTCAGACTGGGTCGATGCTTGCGAGGAAGTCGCGAAACAAGCTGCGGAGCAAGAGGCAGAGGATGCCAAGTTCAGTAGTTACGCTACTGGCACTGGTGCGGCAAGGGCAGGAGCCCTCGCGGGCGGTGGCGGCAGAGTCGATGACGAGGAGGACGATGCAGACTACCCGGAGGATTGATTTTCTTTACGGCAGGTGGACGGGGTGACACACGGGACGAAAATTCATAGCATGGCGTTCGGCGGAAGGGGGGCATATGTACGAATACAGACAGGAGACATCGAAAGGGAACTCGAATGACAGGTGCATCTCACTCGGGGTGCCTGTCGGATTGGCATAAAGATATAAGCACGAGCTACGATGAGCCAAGCTTGAAAAGCGGACGACAAGGATCTTTTGGGTGAAACGATGGACAGATGTACCTTGCAAGCCACCCGAGATTGGTGCGAACGAGATATGTTGACATTTGTGCCATTGCTCCGCCACATCGGTCTTTGGTTGTTGCTGCGACAAAGCTATGGCTAGAGAGGATGAGAAGCCATCCACTTGTTTCTTCGAAGCCAATCTTCACCTGGCAAGTTCCCCGTCAGTGCTGTTAGTACTGCAAGTGCTATTGTTGCATACGAGGTCTCTAACCAGATTTCCGCGTTGCTGTGGCCATGACGGTATCTGTGGGCACTCTGGGCGTTGAGAAGTGATGGCCCAGGACGTCTAGACTGAAATATGAGCGGCATACAAGTACTCAAGGAGGCATAGAAGAACCGGCCAACGCCGGTACACCTGTATAGGAACTTCTAACTAGTTTTAACACTATGCGGCAGCAAAAGACTAAGATACATTCACGCCATCTTCTCTTCGACCCATCGCTGGAATTGACTCGCTCTCACCAGTCAAGCCGGGCACTTGGACGAATGCGTAGCGATGTGCATGTACGCCAGCCAAACATTAAGATCAGAGACTCTGAATACCGGCAAGGCCCACCGATGGGGAAAGCTGGCACAGACGCTCCGGACTTAGACGACGAGATTGCCGAGAACAGCGGGGCAGGAAGTGGCTCGAAGGGACGGGGATCCTGCAACGCAATTCGCGATAGACTGGACAAGCAGAGCATGATAGCTCCCTTCGAAGGCGATGCTCTTCACGGGTCTTTGCAGAATAGCGTGTAAAGACGAGGTGAGGACCTTAGGCAACGAGAGATTCCGACGCCGAAAGAGAAGCATATAGAACGGGCCCTGAGAGTTAGCACTGATGTACTGGACAAGAATCACACGTACTGAAGCGCGGCCGACGGGTGAAGGTTTCGGTCTCGGAAGGGTGCACGCTATACAACATCGGATGGATCGGACTCGCACTCACCTTCACACGCAGTCTCCGCGGAACAAAAGATAACATCAAGGCAAGCGTTGGCTAGAAGTGTCCATGTTTGGCGAGCGGACTGGTGTGCGACGTCCTTGGTGTTCCGGCAAGCACGGTAGGTGCACTGTACTTTGCGTGGACGTTTGCGCGAGTCGAGGCTGAGGTGTTAGTCCCCGGTCTACCGAGTAGGACGCTTCACGCGTATAGACTTACAGGACAGGATCACGGAGGTAGATAGCAAGAGAAGTGGTCCGCTCGAGTATTGTTGCGCAGGTTCGGACGACAAGATTCCTGAGTGGCCCTGGGAATAACGATGGCGATGTTGATATGGATCTTGCGCATGATATGCCTGGACGACAGCGTGAAGGAGAATCGAGCGTGTGTGCTGTCCACGACCCGCCGTGCCCCCATCGGAGGTCTTGCATCAAGTAAATAGCCTGACTCAAAACATCAACATGGCGATAACGCCCTTGACGTGACCGGAGACCTAGGTTAATGACGCCTTGTTTTTATGATGGCCTGTCCGAGCCCAAGAGAACTCCTGGCGCCCGTATGCCAGGACAGCACCGGACGATGATCTCGACTGACCCGAGCTTTGACACGGATAAGAGGGAATATGCACTGTCACCTCACACTCAGAGGTGCATCCGGCACCACGTCGTCGTGGCCCAATGTCACGAGTTGCGGCTACGACGACGTCATAACTGTGGTCAAATGCCTCAGAGTCTGGAAGCTTGGGTGTTTAGTGCTGTAGACTGCTTGTTAGTGGTAAATTATCTGGTGCGTAAGTGTCGAATATTGCCAATCCCAATAAGTCGAGATGCCATCGGCACAGGATGCTTGCGAGTGTCCCTCGACGCGGATCAGGTCCGGCATTCAGGGACAGCAAACGGGGGAGAAATCTATTGCCTTCGGACGCCAGATTGCACTCGATGCAAGGGATCAGGAGCGAAGATAGACCGGCTTGTCGTTTGGACTTTTTGACTTGGTAAATTGATCGTCCCGGAGGGTATGTCGTCTTGATCTGATCACTCCAGACTGTGGAGTGCTTCCGGGTTTCAGACTCGTTGACCCTGATGGATACTGTGAGTGAGAAGCATCGGTAGTGGGCAGAGGTTGATTTCGACTGTGATGAAGTTGACTCAAATCTTCCGGAGCCGTTGAGAGTCCCAGTCCCCAGCCGTGGCAAGTCTCTTTCGTCTTATTGGAGTCCCCCGTCACGGATCATATCGGATCTGCGAGATGAAGGGAGGAATGGGACGAAACCCACACCTCGTATAACGATAGTGTGCTGACCTGACATGCGTACCACTCCATGTAAGGGGTTTGATTGTTGGCTGGAGAAGCCTGAATCTGACAATGCAAGACATTGTTGCCCTTGCGGTCATTTTGCGACGCGTTGCCACGTTGTGGTCCCTCCTTGTCCCCTTCTCAAGGCTTGTCCGATGTATTGGACTACATCTCGTTTCGATGCAGTGTACGGAGTATGCAACTGTGATATGCATGAGAAGGGGAAGGCTGTTCCGTTGACTTGCCGACAGTAGCTTGGATGACTCACAGCCAATCGAGCGCTGTGGTCTGTGGCAATTCGAAACACGCCGTTCACCAGCTCTTGAGCGTCGGGTGCTTGTCCCGACATTTTGCGGCTGCCTCGTACTTTCTTGTGCCCTTGTCAGAGGACCTTTGCCGTTTTCGGACCGGGGTTATCGTTGTTGCTGCTTCGGCTAAGCGAGGTGCCACATTGAGCCCACGACGGCGATCTTGTGGCCATTTCTTACAGTGGTTGGGTATAGTCAAGTTCCTTCCGTTGCAGTGCTTCCTGCACAGGCGATCGATGCAAGATCGGTTGAACCTGCAGTGAGCAGGGCATCGGATGCAGTGCAATGCAATGCCGGGAAGAGAAGGCTGGACATCGCGGCTGAGAAAGTGTCTGGTGCTGAGCAGGCTCGAGACTGGCACCGCGGGACAAGGGCGTCGTGAAAAAAGCAATACACGCTGTGGATTCCTCGCCCAAACAAGTAAAAATAATGGCTGGGAGAACAGCAAGGCATCCCGTCCTCCAAGCTCTACGAGGAGATACAGGGTCGACGGAGGAATTGGCGCTGGCCTAGCGATCCGTGCGACCAGTGAGCCGTGACGCAAAGACAATAATTGGTTGGAGCCAGGAAGAAGTGTGGTGCTGGGGTCTCTTCCTCCACAAATCATGCATTGCCAACGCAGCAGATGTTGGGATGTGGGCGGCAAGGCGGCGGTGGATTCTGAGCTGGCCTCCGTCAGAATGTTCGATCCTGCCTTTTCTTTAACTCAAGACGTTCCGGAAAGGGATGGTGATTTCTAAGGAGAAAAGTAAATTCATGAGAAGACCCGTTCTGACAGCGCGCGGATATGCACGCCGCCATGTCGGTAGTCATGGATTAAGCCACCTCCAAGTCATTCTACGCCGCGTATTGCTGCGATGACAGTTGATTTGCGGACCAGACACCCGAGACCGTCCGTCCTGCGTTCCAGGCGAGACGAGCGAGAGGCTGAAAATGGGCTGCCGCCCAACGTAGTTGCATATGCCACATTACGGAGCTCCAGACGGAGTGCCTGCCAGAGCGAGTCGGCTTGAAGCAGACGGGCAACAAGGAAGACCACTGCAAAGACTACCGAGGGCGTGATCAAGCTTTGCAGAAACCACTTGTTGATCATCCTTCACGCATTGCGGCCTCAGGAAGCTGTTGATCTTGCAGCCTGCACACCTCTGGTTGGCATGTGCAGAGATTCGAGCTGCAATGCGACCTTAATTCTAGCGGAGACAGATGCACAGCGGGAACTGCCCCGTGTGCATCCCCGCATGCACGCAAGATGAAGCTCCTTTACCAGCAGCAAGTGAGTAGCTTTGCAGTACGAGTACGTACACATGTGTAGCTAAAATCGCAACCACTGCAGTACTTACCACAACCGTGGACTGCCCCGGTCGTCCCCAAGACTGTATGTGACTGAGGCGTTTGAGATCACTCCAAAAACCGTGAATCTCCATGTGAGAAGGGTTGCCTGTAGTTCTGGAAGGGAGCGGAACTTTTGCGCCGAGGGATCCTCGAAGAGGCCGCACGTAGTAGTAGTAGTCCCTGAACGGACTCGTCTTGAGGTGCACAACAGTTTGGTCTGTCAAGTATATCCTGAACGCTCTTCAAAGCGTTCCGAGACTGGGACATAGAATGGGGAGCAACGGTTGCGGAAGACGCTGGCATGGTTAATTCGTCGTGGGAGTATGAAGCCGTCACTACATCCTCCCTTACTCGGTACTGTATCTTGAAACATCGCCGGTCCTTGCATTGGATTATCGTTTATGCTCAAAAGCGACGTCGATACGGGGTACGATGCTTCAAGCAATGCGGTCAGTGTCAACCAACAGGCGGTTGGCCATGTGCATGACGCGCAGCAGGCGGACCAGGCTAGCCCTGAAACTTGTGGTGACTGAGGGGTCTAATGCTGCGCTTGCCAGCCACAAGCTGACAGATGATGCCATCAGCTCCGAGACTGGTTTCGGAATCGGGCTCATGGGCATCTCGGGAAAACCAGCAAGAACAATGCCTCGTAGCACAGGGCGTCTGAGACTGACTCACCTCGGATGCTTATACTTGTACAGAACCGGGTGGGATATGCTTGTACCAGGACTGTTTAGAAGGTCGAGTCATCAACAGAATTTTCAGTCCGGGACTCAGTTGTGCTTCCTTTGAACGTCGTTCTCTTACTGGCGCCCGAAGCTGATTACCGCCGTACCTCACTTTAGCGCCAAACGAGCCCCGTCAGATTCCCCAATCTGGAGTTCGTCAAGAGGAAAATCAAAGTCTGTGTTCTGTCTTAACCGAGGCCAAGATGGTCTCGCGGCACGATACCGCGAGATGTTGAGCAAGGGCCTGGGTTTGACGTGTCTTAGTCCAGCGACGGAGTCGGGGCCAGCAGAGTTGCGACGCGAGAGCTAACTGATCGCGGATGGGGGTGCGAGATGGCGGCTTGTGCGCATCTGGAGACCATCCGCAAGTCAGCGACAAGGAGCAGGGGAGCAGAAATTCTGTGACCAGGGTATCAGGGGTGGCCTTGCCGGTCACTTATCACCGGTTCTGCCCTCACTAAGAGGGGGCGCCATCGCTTTCCGTTCCGGACTAAGCGCGACTCCCAGGAAGGGACATGCCACTGTTGGTTGGTGCCACCTGGAAATCGTCCGACACTGTGGCACAAGCCGTTTCGTTGAGGCCGACCAAATTAGAATCTAGACCGAGGATTTGAATGGGCAATGGCCAAGTAACGCCGTGGCGAGAATAATGCGAGGCGGGAGGCACCAAACGCTTGTGACATGAAGGCAAGACCTGAGGTCGCACTGATGGAAATTCAAGAGCGCCGTGAGGAAGACGCGGGTGTGGGTGTGCGTTGCGGGCGCCAGCGGCAGTGCCTGGAGAGTGGCTGGCGTCCACGGCCCACGGGCTAGACAAAACAAGGCCCAACATCCACCGTCCGGGCCTGGCCTCGGAGTGATGGGATAAAGATGCTGGAAGGCGACTTTGCGCGGGCTGGCACGCTGGTTGGGGCGCGCTTTTCCTTGGGGCTGATCGTGATAAGGTCGAAGATTCTCCGACCCGGCACTGATAGGCATGCGATGGGCGGTACGGGGTGGATGCCAGGTGGTCAGGATGGATTCGCGGTCGTGGTTCTAGTCCGGCTCGGTGGCTTGAAAGATATCCAATTGACTATCGCTTGGTGGGCCTGTGCTGACTGGATGGCTGGGAGCTTGATGTGCTTCGACTCTTCACAGCATGTTCTCTGGGGTGCTTTGCCTGCGGATAGATTGTACTTTTCGTTCCTCGCAAGGTGAACTCTACTGTGCCCTGGTGGAGGGTTGAAGCGCGAAGGACGAGAGAACAAGAAGAAACCGATGTCACACAATCTCACAGCACAGGACAAATGTACAAAATGTTCTTGACGAACAACGCCAATCCAGAGGATCTCGCAAGGTTTCCTCGTAGGGCTGTTTTTAGGATTATCCTTTCTCAACGATCACTCCGCGGGAATCGTAACCGACAATCTCAGGTAGTCTGTGTACTCGTACTGTGTGAATGCCGCAGAGCGCTCGAGGAGCGGGCTTTGCCAATTCAAGTTCTGGGAGCCTGGCTGAGGCTCTTCTCCGTAGTTCGGTTACTTGGACTTTATACAACCATGTTCCTTGACAACTAGCGTACGAGGTAAGGTGAGCACTTGCCGCCGTACACAGCACGCACCCCGAGAGTTCCGTATGAATTTTTGGCGAATCCTTCCTGACTGGGAATATCCCTTTGCGGAACGATATGGCAAGTGGCAGGAAGCTCTCGGCTTGTCCACGTCCTCCTGTCGAACATAGCTCCAAGTGCTCCCACGCGGTAGTTGGCCAGGGCGCAACTTTATCGATTCGTAGCCGGACGTCGTCAGTCAATGGTGATGGTCCTCACGTCGCTAACTCCGTCACGGAGGTGGAGGGAAAGCTAGCCGTTTCCCGCCTGTGATTGGCACCCTGCGTCCGCCCGCCGTGGGTCTTTGTTCGACCTTGGATGGCAAGTCGCAAGTTGCGGGACGCTTGGGATCGCTGGCAGCGTGGCCTGCGTGTGGACCGTGGGCACTGGGCAAAAGGCCACG
Source organism: Phialophora verrucosa (assembly GCA_002099365.1). Lineage (NCBI taxonomy): Eukaryota > Fungi > Ascomycota > Eurotiomycetes > Chaetothyriales > Herpotrichiellaceae > Phialophora > Phialophora verrucosa. The sequence continues at coordinate 676,817 of MSED01000015.1, read as the reverse complement.
GCTGGAAGTGGACTCCTAGTGGGCCAACTGGAAGGGCTTCCCCCTAGGCAGGTCAAGGAACAATCTGGTGCCAATCACAGCGTGTGGCCAGCGGATGATGGGCCAGGCAAATGGGCCAGTTAGCGGCCAGCTTATCTGGGAGGGGAAAGGATCAATGGATGAGGAGCTGGGGTGCTGGGAGCGAGCCCACTGAACAGCGGCATCGGCTTCGCTCTGGGCTTCTGGCTTTTCTCTGCACCGACACCCCAGCATCTCCATCCACTGCCCACCACCACCACCACCCTCCTCCTCTGGCCCTTCTGCCTTTTCTGCTCTAATGCACCACCTGCACACCTTCCTGTCCTCCCGCTCGGCTACTGCACACCGTCTGCATCCTACCTGCTTCTCAGACCTCGTTGCCTCTTTCTCCAGATCTCCATTGAACGCTTCTTCCTGCATATCCCAATCCAATTGTACGTGGTCCTCCAGTCGAGAGTTATGGCCTAATTGCGCATTACGGTCGTTGTCTGTCTTCGTCTTGTTTTGAGAAGCCTTCCCCAGCTATTTGGTACGTGCGAAAATCACTGTCAGTCGCTGAGAAAAGGTCCGCTGCCAATGCTCAGTAGTTCGCACAAAATCTTACCAAGCTGCTACCTTTTGGCTGATCTTGCTGCACGCTTCATGTGCCTGCATGCTGCACCACCTCCGTCATGAGCCATTGCTAACGTCTTGCTCGACTGCGCAGTTTGCGACCCATTGACGCTTCTCGTTGTTGACTTCTTTCCGCGCTGAAAGTCCAACCAGAGTAGCAACCATCAACCTGAGGCAGGCACCGGGCCCATATTGGAACCCCGGCCATTCCACCCAACTGTATACGCATTAGCCGGCCTCATCCACAATTCGGTCTTCTTCGTTGAAGAATAGATTGCTGGACGTGGGTTGCATCTGGTCCGTTCGAGACGACGACACGGCTTGACACGACGCAGTAGTCAATCGCGCTATCCCGCCTCCACGGAGTAAACAGGGTGCCGACGTTGGACCTCCAACTCCATCCAAGCCGGGCTCTGTTGCGAGCTGGGAATAATAATTCCTGTCTGGGCCCGCTAATCTGTTGGTCACGGATTCGCGGCTGCAGAAGAGTGCTCAAGAGGTGGTCCATATTACTAGATTTCGGTTCCCCAAGTACGGCCTTCAATCCAGAAGACTCGTCCCCTCGGCGAGTTATCGACGTGCGAAGGAAGCAGCCTAGAGGCCACGAACTACAAGCTTCGGGGGGGAGGTTGTTGTCCTTTGCTTTAACTGCAGCTTGGGCGGAGAATTAATATCTTGACAACCTCACGGACGACCTTGGTCCAAAATGAACCAAACTCAGTCGTACATGGAGATGCATCCCGGCTCTCACATCTCGTCGGGACCCTCATACACGCATGCTGCTCCTACCGCGCCCTTGGGGCATTATCAGCAGTATCCCCAGCCTCCGCCTCCCGCGACCTCCCATTACGGGCCATCTCCGACTTATGGCACTTACGGCTATCCAAATGGTGTCACGTCTCCCCAGTCCGTTACTGGCCCGGTCCCGCAACAAGTTCAGTCACAAATCACTTCGCTGCCTGGTAAGTTTGACGTGACCGAGCGAGAAAGGACCCCTTTTTACTGAGACGGTGAGCAGCAATTATGACTGGAGGTCCCAATTCCCAGCATTCGTATGTGTCTCAAACGCCGACTCTACCTGCCCCGAATCAAGGCTACCCCCAACCACAACAACCATTCGATACTACCGGCCAGATTGCCCCTCCAGGTATGAAACCAAGAGTCACGGCGACGCTTTGGGAAGATGAAGGCAGCTTGTGCTTTCAAGTCGAGGCCAAGGGTGTTTGTGTTGCCCGCCGAGAAGGTAGGCCGACTAGAAATACAACCCTCTGGAATTGCTCGGTGCTTACTTGCTTGATAGATAACCACTTCATCAACGGCACGAAGCTTCTTAATGTCGCGGGAATGACGCGGGGACGTCGTGATGGCATCTTGAAATCTGAGAAGACTCGACATGTTGTGAAGATCGGACCTATGCACCTCAAGGGTGTCTGGTAAGTCTCCGACTCTCCTTCTGCGAGAGTACCTTTTTCCTGACCTTGTTCAGGATCCCCTTCGAACGTGCTTTGGACTTCGCAAACAAGGAAAAGATCACGGACCTCCTCTATCCACTTTTTGTACATAACATCGGCGGCTTGTTGTACAACCCTGAGAACGCGCCTCGAACAAATGCGGTCGTACAGGCGACGGAGCGCCGTCGCATGGATAGTGTCGACTCCAGTCGTCCATCTCAGCCGTCCTCGGCACCAGCACTTCAACACCACAACAGTATGCCTGGTCCTGGTCAGGCGCCGCCAACGCCTCACTCGATTGCTCCACATCCAAACGCACCTCGTCCGGGCATTGATCGCGCACATACATTCCCTACTCCCCCTACGAGCGCATCGAGCGTGTTGGGCATGAGTAATCAAGGCAACTCTTATGATTGGGGTAATCAGAACTTGACGAACGGTGCCGGAGCTCAACCTCTATCCATTGATACCGGTATGAATGCGCGATCCATGCCCACCACACCTGCAACTACCCCGCCTGGAACGTCGGGCCAAGGCATGCAGTCATATCAAGGGCAAGCGGGCTACGAGAACTCAAAGCATTATTATAGCACCACGCCAAGTTCCCAAACTGGCTACGCACAGCATCCAGATGGTAACAGATATGGCCAGCCTATGCCTCCTATGCAATATGGGAAGACAGACATGGGCCCTCCAATCGCCCCAGGAAGCAACAGTACAGGCGCAGATGGTCATGAACCGAAGCCTGACGCATATTCTGCTCAGGGTCACCCGTCTCAACATGAAAGCGACCACCCGGACAGTGGTTACATGAGCGCGAATGCTTCGGCATATGGTGCTAACCGACAATATTCGTACGGTACTACCGGTGAGCATCCGCACATGTCACCTGAGCAGTTGTCGGGTTCTCCGACACATCAGGCTGGCTCAGGACATGCAACACCCCGGACCATGCCTTCAGGTCAACCACAATGGACAGGCGACTACAACACTCCTCCGCGACCGCCTACGTCGAGCAATGTATATAATGTGATGGGGGGCCGCACACCACAAGGGGCGCCTACCGACAACTACGGGAATCCAGCATACTCCGGCGCAGGTGTGCCTTCGGCAAAACGAGGACGAGAGGATGACGACCAAGACCGCCCAGGCAGCCGAGATTATGATGGTTACGACTCGAAACGACGAAAGACGGGACGACAAGACACATTCGGTATGCCTCTCAACGCGCCTCCTCACATGCAAGCCATCAAGACCGGCGGACAGCGATAGAGATCATGAATATCCTGCTTGGGACGAATTTTTAGCTTTGTGGCCGACACATACGGCGGTTGGAGAAATGACTTGCACCTTCCCACGGCTAAACCTCCGACATAATGGCCGCGTCACGATACACTTCCAAAAGCGATTACGAGATTACGACGGCCTTCGAGCCAAAAAGATCAAAGACTTGACGAACGGAACAAGCGTGTATGGTTTGCTTCCCGACTTTAACGACCTTAACGAAACGATTCTTTTTTTCAGCGCTCGCAATGGCGAAAATTTACGATTGTTCTTTGCGATTTAGGCCACTGGGTCAGGGTTACGTTATGGGCTTAGATGATTTGCGCATATGTTTTGTACGAGGGAATGATATATGCGTGGACGGGATTATGATTCGGGATGGCTACGATACTGGAGGCGCATGATATGTCTCTTGGCTGCTGGATACGAGAGCAAGACTACATGTGGTCCACGGACCTTGTCAATGACACGACAATGTATAACTGAGAGTCAACCTTGTGGTGATAAGGGAGCCTGGCTCAGTATGCAGTATCACCAATGTCGCCCGCCGAAGGATCGATGGCTCTAGGCTTCTCGATCGTGGAATTTTCACTCATGACATGTCAAATACAACAAAAGCTTTATTTATAATCGTCGTCAGGATCTAAGATGAAGTAAAAAGGACGGCAGAGTAGTATTTCCTGTATGAATGTTGGATTGAGATTTTGGTTTTGTGTGAAGAGGATCACATTTGCAGCGGAATAGGAGTTGTGTGTGCCTCTCAACCCCTCCAAGCCCTCATTGGCCCAAGATAATTAGCGCACAATTCGAGGTCTTGGCAGTCTTGCGACCGAAATCTGAACAAAGCCGTTGGACGTCCACAGGTCAACCCTCGTTCATCGCCGTCGACCATTTCACCGTTCTCGCATCAAGATGTAAGTCACAGTCGGTCATTGAGCGTCGATGCTCAATGTTTCTCATCTTCTAGCCGAGCACCTACGTTGAGGCTGCGGAGGAGAGTCATGAAGTCATCGTCAAGTGCGAGAAGAATCTGAAGCTGATACGCCTCTTCTCCAGGGTGAATCTTCGAACTCAGAAGCGCCTTGCGGCGTCCGTTGTCGGTTGCGGCAAGCGCAAGATCTGGCTCGACCCTAACGAAGTCAACGAAATCTCCAACGCAAACTCCCGGCAGACAATCCGAAAATTGGTTAGCGATGGCCTCATCATCCGCAAGCCAGTTGCCATGCACTCGCGGGCCCGTGCCCGAGAGCTGAATGCCGCACGAAGAATCGGTAGACATCGAGGCTTCGGTAAGAGAAAGGGTACAAAGGATGCGAGAATGCCTAGGTACGAATAAATCGCGGCTGCGATGCACGGCCATTCGTGGAGGAGCACTTTACTGACGCATATTGTTTTATATAGCCAAGTACTCTGGATGAGACGCCTTCGTGTTCTCCGACGTCTTTTGGTCAAGTATCGTGCTGCTGGCAAGATTGACAAGCACCTCTACCACGAGCTGTACCAATTGAGCAAGGGTAACACATTCAAGCACAAGCGTGCCCTGGTCGAGCATGTATGAAACCCAACTCGCATTCCTCCCATCGTCTGAATACTCACCACCCATGACAGATCCACAAGGCCAAGGCCGAGAAGCAACGTGAGAGAATCCTCAAGGAAGAAATGGATGCCAAACGTGCGAAGACCAAGGCTGCTCGCGAGAGGAGACAGGAGCGTATCCAGTCCAAGAGAAACGCTTTGGCTGGTGAGGCCGAGGAAGAGACCAAGGCTGAGTAGATGGTTGCACAGTCAGGGAAGTTGGTGCCATGAGGTGATTGTTATGATGTGGACAACCATAGTCAGCTGGGAATGTCTATGGAGGACCCCAATGATGAACCCGTTGGTGCCAGGACATGCATAGCTGGGTGGACGACCTCGACCATTTCAAAAGAGCTAATACCCTCTTCAGCCAGCATAGACCACCACCGAGAGGATCGTGACTTTGAATGGGCGCCACGATCGAGCCAGGAACAAATGCATTAAAAGGTGTTTTCTCTCACCCAGACACCGCAACAATACAAGCTGCCAGTCTTCCCTTGTCCCCTCGTAGTTGAGTTGTCAAAGTTAAATATGGTAGAGCTTTTGAACTTTACCACTCACGGAGCCAGTGATACTGCTATCCTCGAAGGCAATAAACGCGGAATGAATGCTGCTGCTTGGACATCGGCGCTCCGGCAGCACAACCTCCTCAACCTCTTCCGGCTAGCCGTCATCATCGCCTATTTGCTTGCTTGCCCTTTGGCTGCCTGGACGCAGGTGCTTGCATCACACCAGCGTTAGAGCACCTGCAACCCCCATGCATGATACCCTGCCACGGACGCAACAACTCACAGGCTTCCGTCACGGCGGTGGGAAGTTTGAGCACGTAGCCGCTGCAACCCCAGGTGTGACAAGTCATTTTCCAGACACACAAAGCACCCACAAACGGTTGCGCTCTCTTCGGACGATGCTAAGCCTTGTCGATTGATCCAACGCAGAACTTTACATCAGCCTTGACTTACATAGCAGGGAATCGATTCCACTTTACCCTGCTCTTCAGATCTTAAAGACGAATGAAGAGTTGCTGTGTTCCAACTCTATACACCCCTCCACCCTTACCTCTGGTAGCAATCTTGGTCACGCGCCCCACTTGGCATATCAATCATCGGACTGTTGGGTGAGAAACCGGTCATTCCTCATCCCGTGAATGGGCTGACTTCATTCTGGAGTCGATTCAGATCGAGGAACATCCTGCAGTCCCTCTAGAGGCCGACGAGGCTGGGGCACACGAACACGCCCGGTGTTACTGCTGCAGCCCATGCCGAAAGCTTTAAGAGACCCCAGTACCAAGGATGTTCGGTGGTAGTTGGGGAGCTGTAGGTAAGTACATTTTGATTTACCGTCTATCTTCTTCTGCATCAAGTCCCTATCGCTCCTGCCTGTGGTACAGAAGCCTGGACCGCGCGCCTTGAGCTCCCATTTACAGACGGGAGACGAAGTCATCTATCTGTGCTGGGGCAACCGCACAACAAACCCAGATCCGCGTATATTGCTTGGAACGCTCTTGATCCCGACCATGGTCTACGTGGGCCGCCAACAAGCAACGCCATCTACAGACTGCACCGTGGGTTTACATGACGGACAGACCGACACCTCACTCCAGCCCAAACCATCTCCCATCCCGTGTCTCTGAACGTTCGTCAACTAGGCAATATCTAATCTATGGCAATAGCTCCTGGAGGGGAGAACCTAGTTGATAGAGAACGAAATCCGCCCCCCAAGTCAATCCCGTTAGAGTTTCCGAACTACGTCCCACCACGGTGTGAATCCCCGTTGAGCGAGAAACACATCAAGGCCGTTTGCCGGAGTCTTGCGTCTATCCGTCGGCTTGCAGACATTCAGGACTCTGATCTTGCACACCTCAACCTCCAGCTCGACCAAGATGTGCGCCTCGCAGATCTGATCCCCAACCAGGGGTTCGAAGCTCGCCCGCTTTTGTATGATACCGATCTCACAGCTATGCTCGCGGAACTCGAAGTAGACAATGAAGACGCGTACCGGGAGATCCTTCGCTTGCCGCCACTGGAGGGCCGAAAGAAACCTCGGCTAGCTTACTCAAGGAACTTCTTTGCCAGCCTGGAAGATATGAGTCGCTATTGGGACGACAGCAAGGACAACTACTACGAGGTCGAGTCGAACCAAGCAGAAGATCCAGGCAAAGATGTTGAAAATGCTGTTGACAAGTCCAGTGACGTTGTGAGGCAAAGTGAAGTCGGAATGACAGGGATCTCTCGCACTGAGCAGAAGTTCCAACAAAGCGACGAACAGACGGCCTACGCCAACCCTTCTGGGGGTCAAGTTACCACAGAAACTACGGCACTCCCTGCCCGGCCGAAAATGAAGCAGGTGTACAAAGGAAATCGATTAGGCAACGGCGAGCAAATGACTGCAGGTACGCGGGTCGGAGCACTGCGAAACCTCCTCAAAATGGCCGTCCACAAATTCAACTGCCGGGATTACGACGTCAGTCCACGGGAGAAGTTGCGAATACAGAACATTAATGTTCCCGCCGCGTCGTACAATTTCTGCGTCGCAAAGTTGCCAGCCGATCCGAAACTCGCAAGATCACGGATGGTGGAAGGGCCGCTTATGGCGGTGCATTGCAGAAACGAAGTGCGGTTCAAATCGAGAGAAGGGCTTTTGAGTCCAACCAGCGACTTTGTGGGGGAGAAATTCGATCTCTTTCGCGAAATAGGTGGTATGTTGATGCTTGCGAAACAAAGAGCGCGAGAAGGGCAGACCTTGTCCAAAGAGCCAAGAGAGGATCAGTGGTGGGCTATCAAAAGCCGTTGGGGTGGAGGCGAGATGAAATGGGGTCAGCTTGCCTGTGAAGTCTTCGAAGACGATGATCCTAGCTGGAGTGTCGAAGAAAGACGGCTACAGCTGGAAAAGCGAGAGAAGGAAGAAGAGGACCGAAGGAAAGCAGAAGCAGCGGCCGCGGCTGACCTGAACAATCTCAAACCCGAGGATCTGATTTCGGACCCGCCAACCCCCGGCAGCGAGCGACCCAAAAAGAAGAAGAAAAGCGGCACGGAGGCCAGTACCTCGAAAGATAGGACTGAGTACAAAGATGGAAGGAGGTTGGTCTACGTTCCTCCCTTACGGCGGAAGTGGTATCAGGAATGGCTGAAAATCCGACCGAATGGACCTTGCTGGGATGAAAAGATCATCTATCGGACAGTCGGCAAGGTCGGCGAAGGTGAAGGAGACGTTGGCTGGGACGATGTTTACATGATCTCGGGCGCCAATCACCACGCCTGCATCCTGAGGATGAGCGTCCACGACAACTACCTCGAATGGCTGGAAACGGGGAAAGTTGGCAGTGCGAACCGAGAAGGCACACCTGAAAGATCAGGCTCGCGACCAGATCATATGCTCTTTGTGAGTCGAAGCCCGTGGTTTGATCTCTTCCAGGTCGAGCAACGAAAGGAGCTTCTAGTCGGCATATGGCGGATATTGAGCTGGATGAACAGAAACGAGGTGCCAAAAGCAGAAATCGAGAAGATGAAAGAGCTCAAGCAGCAGCAGGAGGAGCAAATGCACGGAGACCACGAGATGGAGGTCTGAGGAGCGACGTGCCTGCGACTCCCAGTCCCGTTGGAACTGATGTTGAAGGCTGATCAGCCTGGTGCGTACCAGGCGTAGCGGAGACGGACCAATAGAATGCGCTGAATCGCGGACAAGGCTGGATTAAAGACGTCATTTTTGACTTCAAGGCTTTTTGCCCAAATTTTGTCCCGCAGTCTTGCGAGGAGTCATTGTTCCATTCCACGTTCCTCCGTACTCTGCTGCACCTCTCCTCAAGCGACCACCACTGTTCCTAGTGTGCATCATGCCTGCCTCGAACCCCACAGAAAGCATTCGCATACCCAACAATGGCGCTAACGGCGATCAGCAGCGTCGAGAAGTCTCGCGCAGTCTCTCCATGTCCACCTCTCCCGACCACCACCGGAAGGTTTCGTTCGGGGTTGCAGACAGCCAGAGCTACGGCACCTCGCCGAGTTTAAAAAGAGTGACAACCGGACCGCAACCGAAGCATCTGAAACCGTTCCGAGAACAAGATATCAAGATTTTGTTGCTGGAAAATGTCAACCAGACCGGGAGGGATATTCTCAAGGGCCAAGGCTATCAAGTGGAATTCATGAAAAGTTCTCTGCCGGAGGATCAATTGATCGAGAAGATAAAGTATGTTGCGTTCCAAGAAGCTTCTCCTTTCTGCCCGTTACCGACCGAAATGATGAGATATTCGGATGTAAATTCACAGACCTGTTCTGAAAGCGCAAGCTGTGTGGATCTTTCCGTTGCCTTCCTTCTGATCTCAAGTCCCATCCCAATGCCCTTGCTGCGCGTATCCGTTCCGAGGGAGAGATGATTCTAACCACCATTGCCGGCACTTAGAGACGTACATGTCATAGGAATCCGTTCGAAGACAAAACTCACCTCCCGCGTTCTCAGCCACGCAAAGAACCTGATCGTGATCGGCTGCTTCTGCATTGGCACCAACCAAGTGGACTTGAAATACGCCGCTTCACATGGAATCTGCGTTTTCAATTCGCCTTTTTCAAACTCTCGTTCTGTCGCTGAACTGGTGATATGTGAAGTCATCGCGCTCGCACGACAACTCGGGGACAGAAGCAGCGAGTTGCACGCGGGCACGTGGAACAAAGTGTCCAACAAGTGCTGGGAGATTCGCGGCAAGACCCTCGGCATAATCGGGTACGGACACATCGGATCACAGCTGTCCGTCCTTGCTGAAGCAATGGGCATGGATGTGATCTACTACGACGTTGTCAACCTCATGGCGATGGGCACGGCGCGCCAAGTGCCCACGCTGGACATACTCCTCCAAAAAGCCGATTTCGTGACGTGCCACGTTCCCGAACTGCCCGAGACGATGAACATGATCGGGGCGCACGAGCTCGAGACGATGAAATCCGGATCCTACCTAATCAACGCGTCGAGAGGCAGCGTCGTCGATATCCCCGCCCTCATCGACGCCATGCGCGCAGGCCACATCGCCGGCGCAGCCCTGGACGTCTACCCGGCCGAACCGGCCGGCAACGGCGACTATTTCAACAACGACTTGAACCCGTGGGCCGAGGACCTACGCTCGCTCAAGAACCTGATCCTGACGCCCCACATCGGCGGTTCGACGGAAGAGGCACAATCCGCTATCGGGGTCGAGGTCGCGGAATCGCTCGTCCGCTACGTCAACGAGGGCGTCACCACGGGCGCGGTCAACATGCCGGAAGTGGCGCTGCGCTCGTTGACCATGGACGAGCCGAACCACGCGCGCGTCATCTTCATCCACCAGAACGTGCCGGGAGTGTTGAAGCGGGTGAATCAAATTCTCGGGGACCACAACGTCGACAAGCAGATGACGGACAGTAGGGGCGAAGTGGCGTATCTGATGGCTGATATCAGTAGCGTCAGGGAGGAGGAGATTGCCGAGTTGTACGGCGAGTTGGAGAGGGTGAAGGAGCGGATTTTGACGAGGATTCTGTATTAGAGTGGTCACAGGTTAGATGGGCTCCGGTGCGGGTCACGGTGTTGATGGTTGCTGAACCGAAGAAATCGGAAGGGGAAAGACAAGGGTTTGCTTAATGGCTCACTGGACTTCGATTCCAGAAAAAGAAAATCAAACCTCGGACAACCAAGGGAGAAGAGCATTGTGGGTGTGTTTGTGGCTAGACCTATCATGACGATGACACGACCCAGCTTTCAACAGCTGCATTCGCCGGAGCAAGACATGGATACGGAGCATAAGGGGGCGGTCGGCGGATTCAGGTAATCTCAAGGTTTAACAGTGACAGGCCAGGGACGAGGCAAAAGCTTTGGAACTAGATTTACATAACGACTGGGTAGACCTGTGGTTGCTCACTCAAGGGGTTTTCTCTTCTCGCCATGTTCTGCAAAGTGCAAGTCGGCTTTCTCCACCATGTCGTGATTGAGCCCCGTCCACTTCGATGATACGGAGCGCTCCAGCGATTGATATTCTCCGCAAAGAGAAATGAGCCCGATATCTCATGAAGACCTATTAGCCCCTCAGGCCCCGAGGGTCCTCGATGTGTCGCTTTCAGCTACGGCTGACCGCCTTAGGGAATTCAATGCTATATCAAGGAAGTAACCAAACCTCGTCGTCTCCTTCCCAGGAAATCAATTCGTTGCTTACACCAAAGAGGATTTCAAGTCGTCCTTTGATGCCACTAAGGGACATTCAAATCAGGTGATCACAATGTGAAATAACGGTCGCCAAAATCGCCTAAACCGGGCACAATATAGCTGCACAAAGTAAGTGTAGGCTCTTGGTCATGGGACAATATCTACTCACTTCTGCTCGTTGAGACCTTGATCCACGAAAGCGGTGATAACCCTCACCTTGGGAACCTTCTTGGCGAAGTTCTCAATGCCTTCAGGGCTGGCAATCAAGTTCAGGAAGAGGATACGTTCTTCAGGGACACCCTTGCTCTTCAGCACCTCGACCGCCATGATGGCACTCCCGCCAGTTGCCAGCATAGGGTCCAACAGCAGCACCCATCGGTTGTGGATATCAGGAGGCAGCTTATCGTAGAAGAGCTTTGGCTTGCTTGTCTCCTCGTTGCGCTGGATGAGGATCTTGCCTATCCGCACGGAACGACAGCATTCTCTTAGCCCTTGCTCCATCGACTCGCCCGCTCGCATAATCGAGACGCCGCAGATCTTGCCCTCGAACTTGACACCCACATAGTCCTTGCCAACAGGCGAAGTGACTGTGTGGGCGACCACTGGTAGGTGATTGAGACCTTCTTCAACCAAGAGACGAATGATGCGATTGGAGTAGAAGATGAAGTCGGCTCGTTGCGTGTCTTTGTCTCGGATCATGCTTGAGTAGGCATGTTAGTGAACCTCATCTTGAAAAGTGTCCCTGCCTTATACCTACGTCAGGAGGGCAATGAGCTGAGGGGTCTGGGGGAGAACGTGGACATTTTCCTGCTGCACACTTTTTGAGACAGTGGCTGTGGGTTTCTCTTCTTCCGGGCGATAAGAAGGCCCAACGCCCAATGCAGGCGATTGAACGCCGTTGGTACGAGGGATCGAAGCCATTTCCTGAATACAGCTCTCAGACACAGCTTAATGTGGGAAGTCCGCTTGTAAAAGCTCGCGTGACCTTGAATGGGTTTCCCGCAGGTCGCCCCTCAGGTCTCGCAGGCGTCTCGAAGACGATAAAGGGCCGTAGTAGTCTTGGTTTTGGCGGTATGTAGAGAGGTGGGACAGTGTCACAAGGCCAGCAGCGCCATGGAGGGTGTTTTAGAAGACCAGCTCTCTTGGTCGAACGGTGCGATCACGGTACTGCATTTGTCGAAGACTGGTGAAAGCTGAGCTGCGGTGGTGGTGTGCGCATGTTCTGGGGAAGGTGCCCAAATCAAATCTTGGTTAAGATCGATAAGGTAAGGACGCCCGGGAGCTTAACTAAAAGGCCCGAGAGGCATGTGCTTTGAGTGCCACTGGTTTGTTTATGCCTGACATCACCCCGCATGTCAAGATCAATAGAACACCAGGGCCAGACTCCAAACTTTGGAGGCGCAGACTCGACACGCAGTCGCATCTTTCAACGACAGCTCACTTTCATTCAGTTCGCTTGGGCTTGACCTCATTGTCACCCTGCTCGCTCAACGAGGCCGACTTTCACAGCTATGTGATAAAATGAAAGTCTCCTCCTTACTTCTGCGCGTTGCTCGAGAAGCACATAACAGACAAGCAACCATTCCACCGCCCAACAAGCAACAAGTCTAGAACGATTCGACAGCATCTCCAAACCACCCTGTAGCAACCATGATGGAATTCCCAGCGGCACGACGGAAAGTGAACACATATGGGAAGGGCGCGCGGAAGGTTCGAGTTCATGACCTTTTCGACGTCGGTACGGAACCAGCGTTCGAACCAACAAAATCAACTGAGCACCATGCACCTGAGCCACCTGCACGCAGTCATGCCGCCAACATATCTCAGTACAGCGATGGAACCCAGACAAGAGCCACCACGGTACATGGAACAGACGAGAAAGAGGAAGACGCCATTGCGGCCAGGCCCCCAACTGATCCCTGCGCAATGTTTGACATTCAGTCCTCGGAGGACGACTCAGACAAGCTCAAATCAGAGCGCCTTTCGAAGAAGAGGAAGATGGCTACCGTCAATTCACGCCAGTTTGATGGGGTTGCAAGAGCGACGAGTGATTCGAATGTCACCACACAGAAGGCTAAAGGTTCACAGGACTCGGGGAAGAATGGCAAAACGAGAATGCTGCAACGCAAATCGGCAAATGCTAAAGGGGTGGCTAGCAGTTCGCAGCCAGACAAACCACTACCTCCATCCAGAAGACCTATAAAGACTTACACAAAGAGCGCAGCAAGACGAGCACCAGGGAGCAAACCACCGTCCTCAAGTGGTGTTGTTGTATCGAAAACATTCTTTTCCAGAGACCTTCGAACCAGCAGCGGCTCCTCCGCAGACCTGTCGGATACCTCCAATCACTCGGGCGTATCTGGACGAAGCACTCCGAAGAGAAAGAGAGGTGGTTCAAACGGAGGCCTCGCCTCACCCACTCCTAGTGATCTTCACCTGACTTCCTTGCGACTGACCCCTGGCTCTGGATCACAGAGATCGCATTTTTCGTCGGAGGATGAAAAGATGACAGACGCTCCCATTCCGACAGGCCCCATATCTCGCGCAAGACTGATTGATCGGTTAGACGCTCCTCGGGCACAGAGTACCGGGAATTTGTCGAAGCCGGCACCGACACTCCAGAGGGAAGGATTACGCCGACTCAATCAGCCTGCTGCTGACACTGCACCGTCCCAAATTCCAACTCCTCCGGCGCTTGGGAACCAAACGTCCAGTCAAGCAGTGGCTCCTTCGGGACGTCCAAGGGCCACCTATGCGAAGCAAAGGTCATATCTGAGTGATATGGTCGATAGCCTGGACAGCGACCTTTCGGCATCTACTAGTCAGATATCCTCCCAGCAGAATTATTCGCAGACATTGTCCTTCACGGGCGGGATGACGCAGATGGAGATGGACCTAGAAGATAGCGACGAAGCTGACACCGTCGGTCGGATCAAAAGTATTCACGAGTTGCGTCGCGGCGGAGCAGTCAGGAAATTTGACCTAGAACTTCAAACCATTCTCGAAGACATCGAGTCGACAACGAAGTCGCTACGGGTCACAGGGCTATTACAGCTTGCGGATAAACTGCACGAACACACGTTCCTGCGCCATTTCCAAGACTCCGGCAACTTTCAACGCTTGATAGACTGTGTCAACGACAGCCTGGACGAAGTCAGTGCCTTATTTGCGGCATTAATTTTCCAGTCTGTGATTTCGACCGAGAGCTCATCACCGAGAGTTTTGTTATTGGTATTGGATGCTCTTTACAGGCTACCTCCACGCTTCCTCTCGGAGACACGTTCAGTGTCTAGGCTTGCGAAAGACCGAAGCCAGAACCTCTCCAAGCTGTTGGCCAATGACATCGCTGGCTTTGAAAAGAGACAGGCAAAGATTCTGGGACAGCCCTCCTTGAATGTGGACAGAATCCTCATTGGTGCTATCGAATCTGCTCAGCGCAAACTCATTACCCTCAAAGAGCCGCTGCCTCGACTGCCGCGAAAACTGATGGGTGAGGTGCTCTCCTTGTTCACAAAGCCGCGAGGGGAAACCGCTGCAGGCGCAACACCCAGGCAAATTGAGACCGTCCGACTCCTGCTTTCCTTTCTGGAGATTGCTTGCGCAAACCACGAATTGGCGGGCTCTCGCCTTCCGACTCTTCAGCTTCACGAACTGGGTCAGGCCATGGCCGGCACCATGAGAGATGCTCGTAGCTCTCATCCAGAGGTGGAGCACTCGTGTCTTCGACTGATCGTCAGTCTGAGTAACAATGATGCAGAAGTCTGCGATGCTTTCAGCAAGGGCAACCTTATTGGCGCTGTTTTTCACGTGGTTGACGAACATTTCTTGACCCTCGCACGGCTCGCAGCTCTTGAGAAAGAGTTCGACAGCTCCAGACTTGAATCCGTAATTCTTGCTGTTGGTTGCCTCCTCAATCTTGCCGAATGTGCGGATGCCGCCAGAGAGGTGATGCTGGCTCAGGACCCAAATGGAAAGAGCCTTGTCCATAGACTTATCGACATATTCAACAGCCATGTCGATCAAGCAACTGAGGTAGGCATCGCGATCCAAATTTCCCTGGCGGATTGCTAACATCGACAGGCCATGACCATGGACCAAACGCAGATACTTGTCGCTTTTGGTTACATATCCGCATTGCTGTGCACACTGTGCCTCAACCACACCGCCTACACAAGGATAGCTAAACATATCAAAGGGGAGGGACTATCACAGCTGTTCGACGCTGCGGACACATTCCTACAGCATCTGCAAACAGTCGAAGCGGCCCTCGACGATGGAGAAGGCTCGTCAACAGGGTTTACTGCCCGCTTCACCACAGTGCTCGAAGCTGTCAAGAAGCAAGATGTATGATTCCTTCCTTCCTCCCTTACCAAGGAGAGCGACTCCGTACGAAGTTAGACGTTGGGTAAAGCGCAGCATTGGAAATGTCGATGTAGAGGCATGGCGTTGCGTAAAGTCCCTTCAGCACATAGCAGATATCCCTGGATATTTCCCGCCAGATACGGCATTGAGAGCTACAATGAGCTGGTTCGAGTACGCAAAGTGATCGCGGGTAAGCTCCGCCAATATATGCTGAGTGTGAGAGGTCCGACAGAGTCCTGCACCTCGGTCTCCTGCTCCAACGGGCGAGCACGGGCTATGGAAGTCTGCTACATGTACGTCGTGCATCCCCGGACACCAACTCACAAATGGAAGCGCAGGCGGCTTCTAGATCATGTGCGGAAGGAATGACGATTGGCTGCGGGGGCAGCAAGATCATCCGGTCCAAGGTTCGAGGTCGCGACAATTCCCCGCCAAACAATTGTCGAGCTCCTCCATGGCCTGAGTCCCTTCCGATCGTCACCAAGATGCCATCACGCTTTGCGCCGTAAAGTGTCGGTGAGATGGACCATTTGCCGGTTCCTGCCTGAATATCTGTTGTATCGGGCCTGCGGCCTGAGTCGCGAGGATCGAGGGTGGCCCGTTCACATGTGCTTCCAACAAAAATATCTTACTACACACACACACTCGCATCTCGTAACACTTTGTACTTGTAACTCCGCAGCAAGCCGTCATTCTTGAGTTCTTATTACATACTGATTTCCTCTATTTGGTTCCGGACCGTCATTCGATTTCTCCCAGGGCCCTACCCTTTGTCGCTTCGAGTTCTCTACCGAAGATCATTTCTTACTTCACTTTTCCTTGCCGTACACTTTGCGCTAGGAGACGCCTTCCCGAACCATTTTTCTGGGAACCCAGATCTAGAGCCGCATCTTGGGGCCTGGCAACCTCCACCCTCAATAATCCACGATTATTGTACCCGGCATGGCTCCTTCAGTCAAGCAGAGAAAGATTGCCATCCTGGGCAGTCGATCCGTCGGTGAGCATCCCATTTCCAGCAGTGGCTATACACGGCACATGGCAAGTCAGACGGAGGGATCAAGGACTGACATCGACCACCGGAGCACAGGTAAATCCTCTTTGACCGTCCAGTATTGCGAGGGCCACTTCGTCGAAAGCTATTATCCCACGATCGAGAACACATTCAGCCACGAGATCGTCTACAAAGGCCAGACATTCCTGACCGAAATCATCGACACCGCAGGCCAGGTTCGCATCACTCGGAGAAAGCAGTCCGCGCCAGGATCGGCTGACAGAAGGACTACAGGATGAATATAGTCTATTGAATTCGAAGTTATACATCGGCATCCATGGGTACCTCATCGTCTATTCGGTAGCCTCGAGGCAGTCGTTCGAGATGGTTAGGATAATAAGAGACAAACTGCTCAATCATCTGGTAGGCGCCACCATCGTGGTTGCGCAAGAGATACCGGTATCGCGCTAACAGGTCAATGCAGGGCGCCGACTCCGTCCCCATCATGATCGTTGGCAACAAGAATGACGTTGACGCAAAGAAACAACGGAAAATCTCGGCTGAGGAAGGTCAGAAGCTGGGCCAAGAACTTAACTGCGGTTGGATCGAAACCAGCGCACGAAATAATACCAATGTCGCGAAAGCATTCGAATTGATGATCGCCGAGATCGAGAAGTCGCAAGAACCCGACAAGCCTGCTGGGGGTGGAAAGTGCATAGTGATGTGAACAGCTGCCGGACGCGCTGGCGAGGAGGTTTCGAAGCGAATCAAGGCCCATGGACAGTTGGGCCACGGGTCGCTTTGGCGGATAGTCCCCACCTCGTCTTGAATGTCAGGAGGGGTTTCGGTGATCTTATCTGGTGAAGGTGGCGTTTGACATATCTTGGTTCCCTGGGTGATTGATGCACATGTCAGGATAGACTCAAGCGGCGTTCGTGTTTTCAACGGAGCTCAGGCTGGGAGTTTGTGTTGCTGGCGTTCAGCTGTTCACGAACAAGTGTACTGCTCCGTGTATGGCAGTGGCTTAATTTGATGGAGGTCCTGACCCTTATGCAATGAATAGAGAAGAGAAAGAAGTGGTTATGCTATTGTCATGGGCGAGAACATTGCTGGCCTGCATTTCGGAGTGACTCACGAGGCTCCGAACTTCTGCGGGGTGAAGGGGCAGAAATTATGTGTAGTTTCACCTGCACCACACGTGCTGTTGACAGAACACTCATAATTCCACAACGCACCTAGACTCGCTGCCCTTCTGCTCTCTCGTATCCTCCCGCGCCCCTGTGTCACAATGATAGACGTACAAGACCTCATTGCCGAGAGGTAAGTCGGGCCCGCAACCTCGCTGTTTTGTTGGCTCACCATTTACGCAGGGGCGGGGATCCCCAGAAGGTGAAAGACAGCCTGCAGAAGAGATACACCTCGACAGAAGTTGTTGACGAGGTCATTGCACTGTGGCAAGATGCGTATCAAAGTTCGTCGTCTCCCTTTTCGCCTGTGTGTCCTCGCTAAGTCCCCCTGCAGCGCGGTACAAAGCCAGCCAAGTGGGCGCAAAGATCAACGCGGTACAGAAAGAGATTGGCCAGCTGAAGAAGGTCGATAACGCAGCCATACCCACACCGTACAGTTTGTGACTGATGGATCCATGCTACTAGGCAAAACAAGATGCAGACCACCTCCTAAAAGAGAAAGTTGAGCTGGAGAAAGAGAAGAAGCGGGTCGAGGACGAAGCCGCAGAGAAGGAGAAGCTGAGAGACCGCAAATGCAAGTTGATCGGCAACTACGTGCACGAGTCAGTGCCCGTCAACGACAACGAGGTCAGCGGTACCCTCCTCATCCATGGCCTAGGGCACATTCTCACTCGCTAGGCTAGGACTTTAATGAGGTCGTGAAGAAGTGGGCGCCCGAGGGCTTCACCGAAGAAAAGCGCGACTGTCTCTCACACCACGAAGTCATGACCCGCGCAGAGATCTATGACGGCGAACGAGGCGTCAAACTTGTCGGCCACCGGGGCTATTTCCTGAGGAAGTGGGGTGTGCTCCTCAACCAGGCACTCATCAACTACGGATTGCACTTCCTCGTCGCCAAGGGTTACGATCCGCTTCAACCGCCGTATTTCATGAAGGCCGAGTATATGGCCAAGACGGCACAGCTGGAGCAGTTCGACGAGGAGCTGTACAAGGTCATTGAGGACAAGGATGCAGAGGATAAATTCCTCATTGCGACCAGCGAGCAGCCTATCTCGGCCATGTTTGCAGAGGAGTGGATGACACCGCAGGATTTACCCAAGAAGTTCGCCGGCTACTCGTCGTGTTTCCGGAAGGAAGCCGGTGCGCATGGACGAGATGCCTGGGGACTTTACCGGATACATCAGTTCGAGAAGGTGAGACGTCTGCTCTATGAGTCGTCGTACAACTGCTGATGATTGGGGTCCAGATCGAGCAGTTTCTCTTCACCAAGCCCGAAGATTCGTGGCAAGCCCTCGAAGACATGAAGTCTACAGCCGAGGAATTCTACCAGTCTTTGAAACTACCTTACCGGGTCATCGTCATCGTCTCCGGAGCCCTCAATAACGCAGCGGCGAAGAAGTACGACCTGGAGGCGTGGTTCCCGTATCAAGGCGAATACAAGGAACTTGTCTCCTGCTCCAATTGCACCGACTACCAGACCCGAGAACTGGAGATTCGGTACGGACAGAAGAAAGGCGCCATTGATTCTAGAAAGACGTATGTGCATGCTCTGAATGGGACATTATGCGCCACGGAGCGGACCTTGTGCTGCCTTCTAGAGAACTACCAGAAGGAAGATGGCTTCGAGGTGCCTGAGGTGTTGAGACGGTACATGCCGCCTGGCACGCCGGATATTATTCCATACACGAAGGAGTTGCCTAAGGATACGGTGACTGCGAAGGCCAAGCAGCCGGCCAAGCCCAAGCCTGATGGAGGTGCCCCTACCGGTGGACCAAAACGTGAGATGCCCGCAGCAGACAGTGTAGCCGACAAGATGAAGGACAGCTTGAAGGTATAAGCGTGACGGATAGCAAAGGTGTCCGCAATGAGACGATGAGATACGATGGCATAGCAACCTGCGCACTTGCATTCCGAAGGTAGTACTCAATGGAAGGACCACGGCCATCACACGAGGGTCTAGAACGATGAAGTCCACCAAAGCACGAAAATCCCCAGCGGGCTCCGCGCAAAGACAATAGATGGGCGTAACACAATCATACTCTCTGAAGCAATCAGCATTTCTTTCTTCTTTACATACATATCTAAAGAATTGCCTACTATAAAGGTAGGCAAAACGAACTGAAGGCAAAGGTGACTAAGCGGGGTCATAAAATCTTGGCAGCCTGATCACGTGGTCCCACGAACTGATGATTTTCAACTCCGACTTCATGCGGCCAATCCCAAAGAATCCACCTGCCCATTCTCTTCCTCGCAACCCTTCCCATAACAACCATCCTGCGACCTGACGACTCGTCGCAATCATGGCTGTTGGCAAGAATAAGCGCCTTTCTAAAGGCAAGAAAGGCCTCAAGTCAGTGACTCGGCGCCGTGAATTCGTTGATCGATGCTAACACACCATGGCAGGAAGAGAACTCAAGACCCCTTCACCCGCAAAGATTGGTACTCGATCAAGGCTCCCTCGACCTTCAACCAGCGAGAGTACGTGTTCCTGGGACCCCCACGAATTTTTGATCCGCGAAAAGAGATGTTTTACATTGGAGTTCCACCACGTTGTAAAGAGAATTAAGCACTGACATGAATTTTCTGGACAACAGTGTGGGCAAAACCCTCGTCAACCGCACGACCGGTCTGAAATCTGCCAACGACGCCCTCAAGGGCCGCATTTTCGAGGTCTCGCTCGCGGATCTGCAGAACGACGAAGACCATGCCTTCCGCAAGGTCAAACTCCGGGTCGACGAGGTGCAGGGCAAGAACTGCCTGACCAACTTCCACGGCTTGGACTTCACATCCGACAAGCTGCGATCGCTGGTCCGGAAGTGGCAGACGCTGATTGAGGCGAACGTCACGGTCAAGACGACGGACGACTACCTGCTGCGGTTGTTTGCCATTGCCTTCACCAAGCGACGGCCCAACCAGATCAAGAAGACCACCTACGCTGCTTCGTCCCAGATCCGCGCCATCCGCAAGAAGATGACGGAGATCATCCAACGCGAAGCCACGTCTGTCACGCTTGCGCAGCTGACCGGCAAGCTGATCCCCGAGGTCATTGGACGCGAGATCGAGAAGTCCACGCAGGGCATCTATCCGTTGCAGAACGTGCATATTCGGAAGGTCAAGTTGTTGAAGGCTCCGAAATTCGACCTCGGCGCGCTGTTGGGCCTGCATGGCGAGAGTGGCGAGGATGACCAGGGCCGCAAGGTCGAGCGGGAGTTCAAGGAGCCGGCCCCGTTGGAGAGCGTGTAGATTTGATCAGCCAGATCCGATCAGATCAGGGAGAGGAGGATCAATGGCTGCCCATCGTGTCAAGGCATGCGTTTGGGACCTTGATCTGTCGAGAGACAGGACAGGTAGAAGTGATGAAGGAGCGTGAGACCTTCGTCCCGGTCAAGCCGGCGAGCCAGAGGCATGTTCCTTGCGGCGTCTTGTCATTCAATGCTAGATGCAACGTCGAGCAAGCCATGTTGGCCTGGTGGGCTGAAGGGAGGGGCGCTGACCCTTCAGCAATGTTGACCTCGATGCCGTCAACTGCGCTGAAGTCGAAAACCGGAAAACGATGTACGTACCCGCATCATGCTAGATCGTGGCACGGGCATAGCATCCTAGCATTGCAAAAGAACAATTGAAATCTTCGAGTCATTTTGGCGCGGGAGCGGCGACCCTGTCGCCCCCTCCCCACTGGTCTTCTGCAGTAGTTCACCGTCTCCTAGCTACAGTATCTATGTATCTACGCTGGCTCTGCTTCCCCACCCTGGAGGTGTTGCCAAAGGGATGGCGACCGCGTTCTAATGCTACAGTATCTATGCTGCCGCTACCTGTCCTTGGTTGGCGTGGTTCACCTAGACCGCTCCCGCTTTGCTTGTTATGTATGCCTTGATATTACAACCGGCTCTTATTAGGGCAGGTGGCTGCTCCGTCTCGGTGGTACCAGCTCTTATAGGGCAGGCGCTGCTAAGGTTTCTTATGTCCCAGCTTGTACGTGCTAGGGGCTCCCAGCCCAGGCTCTCCTGCCTTCTAGGCGGCTAGAAAGAAAAAGGTTCACTGCTCGTCGACGACCCTGCTCACCCACTCGCCCACACCCTTCCTGAACTCCTCGAACCGCTCACTCATGACCCAGTGCCCACAGTCGACGTCGAGCAGCTCGAAGCGCGGGAAAAAAGCCCCAATCACCGGCAAGGCCTCGTCCGCGACGTAATGGCTCTTCGTGCCCCTGACCACCAACGTCGGGCCCTTGTACTGGTGTGATTGGGGATCCTTGAACGGGAAATCCGCCATGTTGGGCAGGTTTTTCGCCAGCGTCGCGACGGGGATGCGGAACCGCAGCCGCGGCTGCGTCTCCTCCGCGCCGCCGGGCGAGGAAGTGCCGTGGGATCGGTGCTCGTGGCTCCCGCTCGCGTTGGCCTGGTGGTGGCCGTGGTGGGGGGCCTGCGCAGACGTCTTGACCAGATTGGTGAGCAAAAACTGCCGGATCGCCAGGTCGGGCTCGTATTTCGAGAGGATCTTGTCCGCGTCGGCCTGGCTGCGGACGGGCGGGCGGTGCTCCTCGATCTCGCGCATCGCGTGCACGTATTTGGCAAAGTCGCTCGCCAGGGCGGCGTCGACGGGCGCGTTGTCCACGGGCACGACGGCCGAGTAGTCTGTCGGGCGCCGCAGGGCCATCGTCATGGCCACTTTGGCGCCCATCGAGTGTCCGATCAGCGTGGGCGTGGGGATCTGGTGCTTGTGCACGAAGTGTTCGACGTCGCGCGCCATGGCCGGGTACGTGTGCACGGCGGAGTGGGGGCTCGAGCCGTGGTTGCGGAGGTCGAGCGTATACACTGGCCGGGAGAGGTCTTTGGCTAGGGTTCTGCCGGACAATGAATTGTTAGAGACAAGGGCCATCAATGCTTAAGGCGGTTGTGCATGGAGAGTGAAAAGTTGGTGGGGAGAGGGGGGTTGCTTACTTACTCAGGGTGCGGTTGTTGCGCTGCGACCCGAAGAGACCGTGCATGATGATGATGGGACCGGGGCCTTTCATGCTGGTCTTCTCGGGCGGGTCGTGGCGCGAGAAGGCCAGCTCGACGGCGTCGTCCTCGTCGTCGTGACGGGCCTTGCCATGGCGGAGGAGTGTGCGGGAGCTAGAGAGCTGTCGTCGAGGGAGCACGGGAATGGGTGCGACACGGTTGGGGAGACGAGGACCGCGCATTGCCCTTCCGGCGTGATGGCTAGGGGTGAGCAAAATTCACGGTCTGGACGACGGGGTAAGAGTTGTGTTACTTAGTTGTAGCCTTCAACTGTAAAAAGGCAGTCGTGGAAGAAAAGTTGAGGGTATCTTCTGAGAGTCTCGAGGGAAATAATGTACAAAGTTCAAAAGGCTGCGGGATGACGTCGGGAATTCGGTTCAGCCTTGCGATCCCGGAGCACCGCCGAGTCTTTACTCGGTACGGCGCCTTCGCCTTGCCCATCCTTCGTCGGCCTCTTCGTCGGCATACTCGTCGTCGATGTCCTGCTCCTCTGTTTCAAAGGGGTTGAATTCAATGTCTAGGCCCGCACCAAGCTCTCTCCGTTCGATTTCCAGCCTCCTGTCCCGGATCCGCGCGGCCTCCTCCGGGGTAAGTACCAGGTTGGTCAAGCCCAGCGCTTGTTGGACGTCGCCCATGGTCAGACGTGCTTTCCGCCGTGCTTTTGCGCCGCCCTTTTCGACCTCGTCGCGCAATCGGTACCCATTCTTGTCGGCCATGAGTTCCAGAAATCTCTCCCGGACGCCCCTCAGTGCTGCAATGATCTCGTCGGCAATCAACTCCTTGAAAGCACGCATGCTGACGTTGGCGTTGTCTTTGGCTATGTATTCGCTGTGCTCCCGAGACTCTGTGACGTGCTTCAGAATTTCCACCAGGTTGGACACTCCTGGCCGCCGTTCGGGGTCGAAAGAGATACCGGGTTCCGAATCGGTTACGGCGCCTCTGACTTTGGCGTGGATCTCCTCTGGGCTGTCCGTGATGAGAACGCGAGACTTCGGATCCGGGTCGGATTTGGACATCTTCTGCTCGGGTCGCTTTAGAGACATGATTCTCTTTGCAGGGGCTGGCTCGGGTCAGCAGATTAGAGGGCAGGAATGGATCAGGGATATCTCACATATTACCGGCCATGGTAGCCGGAACACCTTCTGATTGACGTGGGAATTGAAGCCTCGAGCCAGCGTCCGCGTGAACTCGATATGCTGGAGTTGGTCTTCTCCAACAGGGACAATGGAGGGCCTAGTCGACGTCAAAGCGTGCCACGTCTGACAAGACGGGGTGGGTACTCACTGGTAGAGGAGGATGTCAGCGGCTTGGAGCACAGGATAGGAAAACAACCCCAGTTTGAGCTTCGCCCTTGCCTCATCACTGTCGAGGTTGGCGGTCTCAGGCAAGTTCAATTTGCTCTGCAGAAGCCGGTGTTAGTACCGCATACTTGATCTTTCCACGAGCGACCTTTGCCCACCTTCCATTGAGTCATCCGAGACAAATACCCGGTAGATGCGATAGTGCTCAAGATCCACATCAGCGACGTATGTTGCGGAACCTGTCAATCCCTATGAGCCACGCACGCCGCGAACCAGGTAGAGAATGTACTCACATCGGATTGAAAGAACAGGGTCGTGTTCGTATTATTGTTCAGGCCAATGGCCAGGAGGGATGCATAAGACTCCTCCCTCAGACGAGCGCGCTCCGAACCTGGAACATCCGAGGTCAAGGCATGCAAGTCCACGACCGAGAAGTATTGCTGGTAGTGGTGGTCCACGGAAAACTTGGGGTTGGTGGCTTGATCGTGGAGCTGTTTCCACTGCCGCAAGGCGCCGAGATAGTTTCCCAGATGCGGTACCCCCGTGGGCTGAATCCCGGAAAAGGATCGTCTTATTGTCGAGGTCGGCGAGACCCGTGCCCATTGGGTGTATATAGAATCATCGGCCTCGGCCTCGATCTCCTCGTCGGAAGCGGCTTGGTCTCGCGCCGGCGACTGAGACTGACTCGCGTAGTCCAACGGTAGCCTTTTGAAATTTCTGGGCCCGAGGATGCGGCTGTTATTGCGAGATTGACCCCTGCAAGGCTTGCACGTCCTTGTCGACAGAGGTCGGAGCCTGGCTGGCATCTCATTCAGCAAAGGAGTGTACGCGCACCCAAAGTACGCAAGCGGCAAGAGGAAGCGACGCGAGTCTGGCTGATAGAATTGATGGTCGAGCTCACGGAGGTGATGCTGGTGTAGAAACTTTGAGTGAGAGGAACGAGAAATACGAAATACAGGCCAAGACCAAGCGTTCGGCGGGATCGATGTAATATTACCGTTACAAAACACGTGCAGTACCTCCCACCTCTAATTCTCCCTACTGCGTTCTCTCTCTACTCGACTGTACCGAGTACTTGCTCAATGCCGTGCGATCGCTTTACTCTCTGTCTGTCTCCTCCTCCTTACGCCTTTGTCCATCTCCGCTTGATCAGATCAGCTGCTTTCTCGCCAATGCCGTATCTGTTACGTGTCAGCTGCAGTTCAAGGCGGTTTGGGAGTCAACGTTCTTACGCTGGCATTTGAGTGTGGCCACCGTGCAGTGTAGGCATGATGCTCGTGTCAGCCACGCTGAGGCCCTTGACGCCGCGGACCAGAAGCTGCTCATCCAGTACTGCCATCTTGTCGTCTGCCTGCCCCATCTTACAAGTACCGGCGGCGTGGTAGCAGGTGGTGGCCTCCTGCTTGACGTAAGGAATCCAGTCTTCGCGCTTAGTATAAGCATGGTGCGTCAGATCTGTGTCTTGGTCAGTGTGGTGCTTTCATTCTCTCGCCCGGTCGTCATACCCGATGGCCATGATCCTTTGACAACCTCTTCCCCAGCGATCTTATTCAAGTTCATAGCAATCTCGTTTCCAAGCCTGCAACCCTCTGTGAGGACCAGCAGGTCGAGCGGGTCGGAGAGGTAATTGCAGTCAACCACCGGGTTCTCCAGCGGGTCTGTGGATTTCAACTTGACTGTGCCTTTGGAGCGCGGTGCAAATAGCTCCGTGATCATTGCAAAGGCATGCTTCTTGTCTGCAGGCAGCTGGTCAACTCGTGGCACTGGCATGTCACTGCGCACAACTCACCGATCGGGTATTTGTCGTATTGCTTCGGCCCACCATACAGCTTCCCAAAGTTAGCCGCGCACTGTCCCTTCCGACGACGGCATTCGACGACCTACCTCGGTGGTGAAAAACTCGACATTCGGCTGTTTGGTGGTCAAGCCCATGGGATCACGCCCGGCCTCCCTCTTGGCTTCCTGCCACAATGGCTCATCCTTCAGACGCTCATCGAGTCTCGCAAAGGCCATCGCACCAAAGGGAAATGTGGAGAGAATGCCTTCCTTCTTCTCCTTGTATAGCATATATGCCGCCATCGCAGCATCGCCATGGTACCTGCAATACAGTCAGAAGAGTCACTGCAGACGACGGAGCATTTGTACACGAGATGGTCGTTTGTCAAGCCTTCCTTGGTCACTTCGTAGAATGCGAAGACAATCTGCGCCAAGTCAGCGGATGGAAGCCTATCAACGGCAGAAGGACGCTCACCAGATGATCCAGCAAGTTCTTTCCCACTCCAGGGGCATCCACAAGACAGTCGATTCCCAACTGTTCCAGCTCCGCTTTCGGACCAATTCCCGAACGGAGGAGAACAGCAGGAGAGCAGTATGCGCCTTTAGAAGTTAGTCACGTCTAGCAAAACCAGTGGCCGGCCGAAGCGTTACCTCCGGACACAATTATCTCCTTGCTCGCCTTTACTGTTCTCGTCGCGCCGGCCTTGTCGACGAGTACCACGCTAGTGGCCTGTAACTGGCCGTCTCTCTTTTCAAAGTTGATCTTGTCGACGACGGTCTCAACCACCAGATCGATGTTGTTTCTATGGTAGTCATTGGTCACGAAGTCGGCTCCGGTGGTTCTGATGCCTTTGTGAACTTCGCAAAGAGTTAATACCACTCCTCCAATATTTTGTTGCACAAAACATACCGGTGCGGACAGAATGTCCACTGCCATGGGCGGTCTCGCCAGTGCTGAACATGTCAGGCACGAAGGGGAGGCCTTTGTCTTCCATACTCTTCAACAGCATTTCCGAAATAGGTGCAAGATCGTGCGGCTCGGTGTGCAGTGGTCCATCATAGCCGTGCGCCTTCTCGTCTGCTTTGAACCATGGCTTGGTGTGGAATGTCTCTGCCTGTCTATCATCAGCTAGCGACAATCATTTTCGATTCCGATGCGCAGACCTTGCGCATGTACTCGAAAAATTCTTCCCCAGACCATCCTGGAAGACTGAATAAGTGAGCAAGCAGGCCATTTGGGAGCAGGGCGATTCTTACTTCCAGTCGTCATAGTCCTGCTTGCTGCCTCTCACACACAACGTTCCATTGACGCCACTGGACCCGCCCAGGAACTTCCCTCGACTGAGCTTCACTTGTCTGCCATCGATACCTTTCATAGGCGGCGTGACGAGATTCCAATCCAATTCAGAGTCGAAGTTCTTCGACCACCCCCCAACCATGTGGACATTCTCGAGATCCTTATTGTGGGGACCTGCCTCGACAAGGAGAATCCGAGAATTGCCCTCTTCAGCTAGCCTACCCGCGACAACACAGCCTGCTGTGCCTCCGCCGCTATCAAGGCTCAGTATTGAGGAAGAGGCGAGCGTCGGGAAAACCTACCAGATTATGAAATCGTACGTGTCCTGTTCGAGGATCCGACCGGGTGACATGATTGCGAGCTTGAATATAGCTTAATCCGATCGAGAGAAAGGACACGATAGGTAGGGTCTGAAGTCTATAAGCTATGCCTTACAACATGGCGGAATGACACCTCTCTCTCTCACTCTCTCGGAATCCTTCATGCGGCTATGGGATTACCCCACGGCGCCCTAGAGCCCAGGCCAAAGGTTTGACTCGTTGGTCCGAGGCTACCCACGTTGCTCTATATATGCTGAGTCGACCGCAGAACATGTCTTATTGGACGCCGCGGGCCATCTCCCCGCAAGATCCAATGTCTACTCTGGGGGCCCCAGCAGAGTGGAGTTGGTACCGCGGAACAATTCCCTCCTTGCACAGCGTCTCACTACGTATTGACTTCAGTTGATCAATAGTATTGTCCGGCTTGCAACGCGAGAGATACACAGTGGTAGCGCTGATTTCCAGCCCTCTCTTTACGTGCCTGTTCACCCTGTTCATGATATTGGAATCTTGAGGCCAATCAGGAGTATGCGAGCAGTATCTGACGGCGCTGTGGTTGCTGCTTAGGGAAGTCAACGTGACCAATGACCGGCGTCTCGCCGGACCGTCGAGGCGAAGATTCGGGTTATATCAGACCTGACCGTCAAATGAGAGGTTGACCTTGCTATTACAATAGCACAGCTGACGCGATTACCGATGAGGCTTTAAACAGTCAGCGCAGTCCTGCATTGCTACAGCCTGATAGAGGAACGGCTGCGCAGATTACATATTCTCATGCGAGGCACAGAGGATCAGGAACAGTAAGAGCACTTCGCACGAGTCGCCGCGCGAAGCAGGGCACGGAAGTGGTACTCGCTCTCTCGGGGTATATCTGTACACCTTCAGGCACCGGAACACCCCTTTTTTGGGCTACTGCTTTCATTTGCCGCTGTCGACGTACAGTACGCCTTGAAGCGGAAAGCGACAACGATCCTCATTCATCCTTCCTCTAGAACGTCGTACTGTGGTCATGCGAAAAAGTGCCCGTCCAGATCGCAACAGCTATCCGAAAAGCTGCGGCCGACTTGACCGACACGAGCGAGGCGGCAATATCTCGCAATAACATGACATACTCATCTTATGCCCTTGGACCCTGCGCTTCTCTGGTCTCGCGCTCTGCCCAAGTTGTGTTCCGGAGAAGAGCAGCACGGCAAGGCAAGGTAGAACTGCTAAAGCGACCATGCATCGCTGATAGGAGGAGTCCAACGATCAGCGACCCGGACAATGGGGATGGGGATGGGAATGGGAATCTAACAAGCCCAACAGAACAGACCAGATCACGGGAATCCGAAGCAGCCAGTTCCTTGCCACCCGCTGTCTCAGGTTCGGCTTCGGCTTCGGCTTCGACTTTAGCTCTCGCCCGAATGCCACCGCTTGATACCATCCTCATTTCGTATCATTATCATGATCGGCGGATTGTGCGCTCTGACCATGAAACCCAGGAAGATGCTATAAACCCAGGATGACACTATAACCCAGGCCAATTGCCTTCATGTTCTCCGGTGGGACGAACAGAATAGAGATTGCGCAGGCTGTACGGATCCAAACTCGGCTCCAACGTCTTCACCGTCCATGGCAGAGAGTTTCATGTCTGTCTGATCAGCATCAGCCGTCACACACACGCCTGGACTGGTCAGACGAGCGCTTCACAGGTAGACCATCCCTCCGGACGACACAAAGTATCCAGTTGGTATTCAGACTGAAGCCACATCCTCGCCTGCCTATGGCGGCTTGACTTCTGCGCTGACGCCAAGCCCCGGTCTACAGAGGAGAGTCATCCACGGCCTGGCCTAAATCGACTCGACGAGACTGACCTTCTGCTCCGGAGCTGAATGTGAATGAGGTTGAGGTTGAGGTCAAGATGATCGTGGGTGGGAGAGAGAGAGAGAGTGCGCCCCCGCGCTGCGTCGAAGAGGGAGTGTGCAATTTGATCTTCGACTGCCTCTCCTCGTTCAGATACTACTTGAACGTGGAAGTGGAAGCGGGAATGGCGTTCACGAAGTCCGTACATATACAGGATAGACATACAGCATCTTGGTACCGATGAGATGGTGCACAAGGACGGTCGGTATCTACCCAAGGACGGTCGGTATCTACCCAAGGACGGTCGGTATCTACCCAAGGACGGTCGGTATCTACCCAAGGACGGTCGGTATCTACCCAAGGACGGTCGGTATCTACCCAAGGACGGTCGGTATCTACCCAAGGACGGTATATTCCCTCTTTTCCGCTAGGTGTAGAGTAAATTATCGATCGCCGAGCGAGTACTATACATCTATATGCAATGCAATACTATACCATACTATACCCTATCCTACCATGCTTTGCACCGTTATACGCCACCGGTCTAGTCTAGTCTACTCCAGTCCAGTGCATGCATGACTTGGTACATGAGATGAACAGAACCATCGATTACGGAGTACGAATTTCATAGTACTTGATCTTTCCCAAAGGCTGTGGGTATCGTGCCGCGTTTCTTGCAAAGCCGAACGTACCCAGTCTTGTCTTTTTATCTCCCTCGCGTCTTCCCTTTGATGGCTAGCTGACGTTTTTCTCCTTCTCCCTTCTTCTTTCCCGTGCTCGCCTCGCCTTCCCCCGTCTCGTCTCTTCCTGCATGGCACTCATCTTCATCACTGTATGACGTAGTGCGTGAACATATATTCCTTCCATACTCTATACATGTATGTAGTATACACAGTGTCAATCGGGAGGTGCTCACAGCATTCCATTCCATCCCATGGCATTCCCAATCTCATCAACTGCAAGCCGAATCCATTGCCCGGTCTCGTCCTAATTCGAAAGGCGCGAGGGATGGACGGCATATGCCTCGACTCAATCCAATTTCGTGCCCAAATCTCCGCCACACACCTTAAAAGTGGGCGACAAGCTTGGGATCATTCGGGTCCCTCTCTCTAGCCTTCTCGCGGACTTCACTCATCCCGACGCCCTCGCGCCTATGGTGCTGCCGCTCCATCAAGCCCAACAAGTCTCGCTTGGCGGCCACATGCTTGTTGAACCCGAAGAGCCGTAGTTTGTCGTCGAGCTCCTTTTCGAGGTTCGAAAAGTCGGCGTCCATTTTCGACGCCACATCTAGAACGCACAAATCCAAATCAGCATATGCCGTCCATGCACACGGAGGAGCGGGGAGGCGCGAGACGGAGAACACGACATAGACATACCTGTGGATTCCCACCCCCACACATTCGCCTTCATGCCCACGCCGTAGAACTGCCAGCGTCGCACAAAGGCAAGCCACGTCTCCACCACCTCGGGCGCCCCGTCGTAGACCGTAATCAGCCTCTTCATCGTGATCCTCTCGAAGTTCTCCTGCGACTTTTTGTGGACGAAATTACTCTTCAGGACGGTCCAGCGTTCGATCTTTTTGGGGAGAGGTGAGGGACCTGTACAGGGGAGGGAGAGATAATACGCGGCCCGGACGCAAAAGTCGGCGAAGAACTCGAGGTTTCGGGTGGAAAAGGAGCGGAGTTGTAGCTGCGCGACGGGGATGCCGTGGGTCAGCGGATGGTAGAGAGGGGTGCGGTACGCCGCGAGCACGTTAGGGGGAACGTTTGGCTTTGTGTTCTCGTCGAGGACCGGGGCCGAGGGGGCCATGTCCGTCGAGGACGCGAGGGGAGGAGACTTTGAGAATTGACGGGACGGAGAGGGAGGGCCGTCTGCTCGGCCTGAAGAGGTGTTGGCCCGCGTGGGCGATGCGGGCGCCGACGACTGTCGTAATGCTTGAGCTTGAGCCTCTGATACAATCTCTGGCTTGACTTTCTCCGTCTGTATCGAGGTAGCCGTGTGCTTTGGCTTGCCTTCTCCCTGCTCTGCAAACTTTTCAAGATTGATCGGTTCCGCAATCGTGATCGACCCGGGCTCTGGCACGGAGAAACCGGCCGTGATATCGACAGGACCGGTCTGTGCCTCTACAGGCTTGTTCTTGTCGTCCTTGTCCTGGCCCGACCTGGAGGTTGAGAATGGCCGCACCGATGTCGTCCTGACATTCTGGGACGGGGCCGCAAAACGAGGTCGGAGGCCGATGTTCGAGCTCTGAACAGGGGAAGTCATAATTAGCCAGGAACCCGCAGAAGGAGAGCTTGACTGGGTGTCATGTCTGCCGAGTCGGGTATTGCTTGCGATCGCGGTGTGGAAGAGAGTCATTCATTACATACCTTCGGCGGCCGACATGCTTCAATTGCTACGCGCAAACATCGTGGTGCAGACATATTTTTGATCAGGGAGTGTGGACGGCGGATCTGGTGACGCCGCGGCACCTGCTTCGTCGGAGCTGCACTCGCCCTGGCTGGCAGCTTGGGGCTCACAAACTACAGCGGCACGAGTATCTCGAGGGCGGGACGCGATGCACAGCAGAAAAGGTTGCGTGAAGGTTCAATTCAGCGGGTAGGAGGTGAAAATGACCGAAGATGAGCCGAAGCCTGAGGAGCCTTTCCTACGCTCCTCACCATGTCCTTCTACGTTACGATCACTCTAGCCATCTCGGATTCCAGGTATTCTTGTATGTAGTTCTGTAACGCTGATGGACTCTTTCTCAGCCTGTCCCCGTCCGGGCACAATGCAAGCCTTCGAATGCCCCATGAAGGGACTCCGGATCTCAGCACCTATGTACTTCTGAACTCTCTCCGCCCCCAGCGGACCCTCAATCGTCCCCCAGCCCAGCCAGCACAGTTGCACTCGGTACGAAGAAGGTCGTCCCCGTCAAGGCCCGGGAGTAGTCCAAGATGCGATCATGCAGCCCCGGCGGACTGCCCACGAACATCCGCTCCAACATCTGCTCGATGACCCACAGCTTGCGCGAATACCCGAGGAAGTACGTCCCAAACTCGCCCTGCCCGGGATTCCCAAACGGCATGTTATCCCTGAGGATGGAGAGCTCGGCCCCGCTGTGCGGATCCTCAATCGTAGCGAGCTGCTTGTGCGGCTTCTGCTTGTCGTCGTCCTGGTCCGCCAACTCGACGTTGTCGAACTTGCGCCGCCCGATGACCGCCTCCTGCTGTTCCGTGGAGAGCCCCGTCCACGCCGCAAGGTCGTGCACGTACTTCTGAATGACCACGTAGCTGCCGCCCGCCGAGTGGGAGTCGTCGACCTCGGTGATCAGCACGGAGTCGTTGACCGCGGGGCCCACGGGGTTCGCCGTGCCGTCCACGAAGCCCAGCAGGTCGCGCACGTCGAAGTACCGGAACCCGACGGTCGAGTCGACGACTTTGACGCTATCGCCCAGTAACTCCATGAGTTGGCGCTCGAATTCGAAGCAGAGATCTCTCCGTTGGGCGCGGATGTGGAAGAGCAGATCCCCCGGCGTCGATACCGCCGTGTGGACTTTTCCTTCGATCTTGGGAAACGGGTGGAGCTCTGCCGGCCGGGGCACGTCGGGGAGTAGACGGTCCCAGATATCGCTGCCAATGCCGACGGTGCAGGCAAACGAGGCGTCGAGATCGCGGATCGACACGTTTTTGCTTAGATCGTCGACGCTGGCGAGAGCCGAGCGCGCCGTCTTGATGGCACCAGGCTGTTCCGTGACCGTGAGGACGAGAAACGTGGCTGACTGCGTGAGCGGTGCGTCGACCCGTTGGGACTCAATGGGCGTCCGTCGACTCATTGTTCTTCGACCGCTCGTAAGTCCCGCCGCTTGTGCTTGATCCAGTAATGACTGAGAGAACGGTCTGCGGCCGCTCTGTGTTGACATGGGACGCCGTGTTGCGCATCCACACCTCGAGGCTGGCCGCTTCGAGTCCGCGATCCAAGGTCTGACGATCGACCGAATAAGGGAACCACTGCAGACCGCCCGACTGATCTTGTTCGTATTCATGCCACTGAGATAGAATCGGAAGCGCGTACTCTTATCCTCAGGTGCTTACCAACATGGGGAACATGCAGGTACTTCCTTCAGGTGCCCTCGATTACTTTGTCGTGGAAGTGATTGGACGAAAGGAAGATAGATCTGCCTATTATTCTGGATGACTCAGCCTGCAGCGAGGTCCTAGTGGCGCTCATCTTTCACCCTTGGACGGTGTGTGATTTCCTTAATCAACGACGCAACTTTTGATGAGAGTAAACAGGAAGCAAGAAGCAAGAAGCAAATACTTCCGGCGTGCCAAGCTCCTTCAACGAACAACGTGGTGATGACGACAGGCGCACCACAGAAAGGCCCCAACTACGCCGAGGGAGAGAGGGCGAACGTGCTCAGCGCGCATTTGTGGAGATTCATTGCATTGCTGCTGAAGTATCTAGGCCTCGTTGTAAAGGCATGCGCGTGCCTCCAGGTAAGAGTTGCCATTATTCTGTCATACAATCCCATATCATCATAGCAAGAATGGCATGGAAGCCAAGTCATAAACTCTTTAACATCATAGAGTCTCTCCAAGAATACTCGGGAAGGGAGAGCCGTTGCATGCCCCACCAGCCCGAACCGTCGATCCTACTTTGATCGCCGTGAAATCCGAAGCTGTGACCAGAATTTCCAACAATCTGGTAGTGCTAAGACAAAATGGTCAACATGATGCCCTTCCCCCCGAGCTGACAGAAGGGGGCAATCGTCATTCAAGTACATGAACACAAATTAGAAGCGTGAAGTGAAGCTGCGACCCAAGGATGGACGACGCGAATGTTCACTGTTCGTGGCGGCATTGGGTTGCGTGGACGGTACGCCGATCTTCTCGAAGCCTTGGAGTATGTCAACGCCTTCGTCATTGTCGTCAGATGTATCGTTCTCAAACGACTTGAAGTCGAAGAGGTCGTCTCCTTGATCAAGGATCTGGAGATGAGTGGTCGAGCCTTTCAGCGGGGATCCAGTTTGTGAAGCTCGAACGCGAGGGTTGAGGAGGGATCCACGAGTCGGCGTCTTCGCGTTTAGCTTATTGCCATGGCCAAACACGTCCGAAAGGATGTCGGTGGAGGTAGCAGCTCGTGCTACTGATGGTCGCTTAAGAGGTGAGGAGGCAAATGTTGGTGTTGCTGGAGTAAGACCGATGGCCGGGTCTGAGAAGATCTCAAACGCGCTTTCAGGCATTTCAGTTGCTGTCAGGCTCGGCCACTTGAGAGGACTGTAGGTAGTATCGTCTGACATGAAGAGGCCTGAGCTCTTGATGGGTGAGTTCGCAAACTCGCGCATAGCTTTGCGGTGCAGGAGGAGCTGTGTGTTTGGCGAGACTGAAGGTGGAGGACGGGTCGGCTTCTTGAAGACTACCGCAGGCGTCATCGGGTTCAACAATACCGCTGGACTGACTCGAACAGGAGAAGACGACTGTGGAGGTTCGGTCGTACACGGTCGGAATCTAGCATGGCTAGGAGTCAGGTCGTGTGAAGAGCTTCTGATTCGGACAATCTCCTCTTCGGCACGCCCTCTTTTCTTTCTCATTGGCTCAATGTCCAGCTCTGAGGTTAGCACGACCGCATTCTTGTTTGGCTTCTGAGCAGAAGATTCAATGGAGGAGAAGTATCCACTGTCGTCGTTCTTGGTGAGACTGCGAGCTTGCCGGTGGAAGGGTGCCGTGCGTGGCATGTGCGCCGAAGGCGAAGAGACAGCTTGGTGATGGTTCGACACCACCACGGGCGGGGATGAGTTGATGGCGTCAGGCGGCGGCGACTTCGAAATGGGCGCGCGGGCGCTGTCCTCAAAGATGGCAGCCTCGTGCTCGTGCAAGGCCGCGTCCGAGGCTGGCACCGTCGCGTCTGAGGACAACTCGGGCAAGGCAGGAGCTGTCTGGGGCCGAGGAGGTTCACTTGATTGACCGAGGAAGACATTTGGTGCCAGTGCCTCCGACAGCTGCTGGGCAACCTGCGCTTGCGGGCGAACCGTACCAGGAAGATTATACATCGGGGCCAGCATGTTACCTCTCGGTTTCTTGTCTTTGATAAACTGTGCCTCCATGCCCGCCACAATAACCCAATAGCTCCCCTTTCCTGCGTCTCCTTTCGGCCTCTCCTGCTTGGTAAAGGCCTTGTGCAATGATAGGTTATGTCGGATGCTGTTGTGCCAGCTCCGCTTGGTATCTCGCGCGTAGTAGGCAAATGTGGTCGAGATCCAATCGTAGATTTGTGCCAGTGTAAGCCTTCGATTTGGTGCCCTCAAAATGGCCATGCCGATCATTTGAGCATAGCTGTAAGGCGGTTTGTTGCCGTCGTCCTCAACCGGGCTCATATCTTCTGGCTCGGGCAGATGGAAGATGGATTCTTCGTCTTGCCGCGCCCTCTTGAAGGGTCGATCCTGCGGCAACTGCGCGTCTGAATACGATCTTTTCATCGGCTGCTTGCGAAAGTAGGAGGGCTCAGGAAAGTCGACAAAATTCTCATGGGTCGCCGGTGCAGGGAAGTTTTCTTGTTCATAGGTGTCGAAATTACTGTTGAATGTGGTGTACATTGGTTGTACTGTCTGAGCCGCGCGATATTGTTGACCAGGTGGCATCCCAGTTCTCTTTGTTGGTGAGCCGCCGTGACTATGGTTGGCTAGCGGAGGCGGAGGGATGGGGACATAGTTGAGTTCTCCAAAGTAGGGTTTGGAAGGTGATAGTGGCGTGGTTTTCTGTGGAGAGAACTGGTGTCGCGGTGCCATCGGAGCGGCCAGAATGACTCCAGCATGGTGAGAGGCAGCAGGAGGATTTCTCATGGGCTGAAGGGGTATTGCTGAAGGTTGCAGGCGTGGTGGCGGCTTCTCGACGGGAGAGACATTGGTCGGCGGAGGGGGCATTGGATCCTGGTAGATCTGTACCAAAGGATGCTGACGCGTCGACGCCATGGCGACGAGTCGTGGAAACTGATCAGATACACCTAATAGGCAGATGGTTGCATGCAAGTCGCGTCGTAATGGACTTCGTATGTTCCATTAAGCAGGTTTGGAGCTGGAGGTGAAGATGCAGCCTAAGGTGAGCCAGAGCCTCAAGCCCCGGAGCAGACGGCCACTGCACCTTTGAGGGGAGTTCTCGATCTTGAGAAAAGGGCGAGACGAGATTTGATTGACTTTGGCGAGGTGCTATTAATCGAGACTAGGAGCGGGCGCAGAGGTATGGGCGTGTCCGTGCGGGAGACCGGAGGATCGAGGTCGGAGGATCGAGGCCGCGTTTGTGCGGTACGGCAGATCGAAGGGGCCGGTATTCAATGCTGAACCGTCGAAAGGGATAACACGCTGGTAACAGGAAGATGGCTATCGAGTCCAAGAGGCCATCTTGTGAAGGAGACCACGCTCGAACTCTGTGAAGGTGTTGTTTACGGAAAATCGCGTCGATGCACGTCAGCTGGGTTGGGATGGAAGTTCGTCCAGGCGTCGAGGCGGGCGGCAAGCCAAGTTCTTAAGAGGGGAACAGCTGGCACAGGGTTCGTTGGAAGCGGAGAAGAGTGAGAGAACATCCAACAAGAGTGGGATGACGCGGGACTCTGGGTGTCAGACGTCGACCACCACAGCGCTCTGCGAGTGACGGGTGGGATGAAGCACAGGAAGAAAACGCGACTGAGGCGCGTCTGACCCACGCCCTGGTTGCCGCTACCAGCACGCCTCGACGCCTTGATTCCTGGAGTTCGCGCATGATCGCCTCTTTTGTTTCGCTCAACTACATCCAATCATTGCCATCTCGATCGAACCTCGACCGCGGGCCATTGACGTGGCATGTCCGGTGAACTGCGCACATGTTCCCTTTGTCTCAAAGAAAATCTGTCTCATTGGCGGAAGTCTGTCCTTGCAAAACGCGCCCCCTTGCGTGAGGCCAACCGCCCTGGTACTAGCGTGTGCCTCCTGTCGGATCGGAACATTGTTGATTCCGAAAGTCACTGCGTGATTCGCCTACTGCCCCGTCTCTATCCCGTCCATGTACCTCGTACTCTGTACTCTTTCACAGACGTTTACAGTCCCATCAGTATTAGTCGCATGATATCTTACACGTTCATATGCACAGTGTTGGTATATTGATCATCTCTAGATATGTCTATGATGGTCACCACTTGATCTTTGCCATATCGTAGAAGATGTTGGATTCTTCCGGCTGAGATCTATCATCACCACAGTGCTTCTTCAAGTCAAGTCTCGATTGTTGGAATCATGCCCTCTAATCATTGCCAGCGCCCACCACATGATGTTTCTATACACGCTGATGCTGCCGCCAAACCAGCAAGCCTGCTGCAAAATGCCTCGCCCAATCAGAAATAGGCTGCCGTTTTAGTCAGCGACCATACTTTTGCCGTGTCCTTTTGTGTAGCGCTTTTCATGCCCAAAGCTCCTGTGAACGCAGTAAAGGTCGCTCAAGCTGCTCGCAAGGTACAATCATGGTCCGAGGAAAGTAAATAAATTCGTGTGCAAAATGTTGAGCGCTCGATCGGCATCACGTTCTTCAATAACGCAAGAAATGTTGATCTCGCTGGCACCTACTCACAATGTCAGCGCAACCACGTCGATGGTCGGGAGGGAGCCATGTAACATACCTTGTGAGATCATTTCAATGTTCACATTGTTTGCGCCGAGCGTGGAGAACATTTTCCCTGCAATGCCCACCATATTCTTCATCTCTTTGCCCACAAGACTCACGATGGCCATCTCCGGGATGATGTCCACGGTCCCGTAATTTTTAAGTTCTTCGATAGCTCCTCTAAGGTCTTGATCCACGATGCGGTATTCATCGTCGCCTCCTCCAGTATATAGCGGGGCTTCGGAATGTAATGCCATGGACATGTTGACCTCGCTCGTAGAGATGACATCCACCGATAGTCGCCACTTATCTAGCGTTGAGAAGATTCCGGCAAAGAAACCATGTGACAGTGCTCTTTTGTTGGAATGGATGTTCATGACCAAAATCTTGTGCTTCATAGTAACAGCTGTTGGGCGCTTCGGTTTCTCGCGCTCTGTGAGGACGCTCGAACTCCTGGAACGCCGGAAAAGCTTGGGGCCATGCTCTGACAATGACGAGTCCAGCTCTGATGGCGTGTCGGGATAGATGATGGTGCCCCCTCCCCTCGGGTTCATGACATTCTTGATGCGGATGGGTATCCGCGCCCGAATGACCTGGTCCATGGTGGACGGATGGATGACCTCGGAACCGTAAAACGTAAGTTCAGCAGCTTCTGCCGGGCTGATTTGCGGGATAAGTTGTGCTGTCGGCACTTTGCGTGGATCGGCTGTAAAAATGCCATCCACTTCTTTCCATATCTGCAGCTCTTTCGCCTTGATTCCCACAGCGACCAGCGCCGCGCATAAGTCTGTGTAACCTCGCCCAACGGTGGAGAGGAGTCCTCGAGGTATGGCACCAAAGTATCCCGTGATCACTGGCACTGTGCCGGTCGGGATGTCGCGCAGCCGTCTCGCTAGTCTTGAGGCTAGGTCGTCGTAAAATTGCTGGTCTAGGCCATGTGAGACCCGAAAATCAATCACATCTGCCAGATCGACGTATTCGGCGTCGATTCCGCGATCCTGTAGTAGAGCTGTCATGAACCGGCAGCTTAGCTTTTCTCCCGTGCTCATGACTTTATCTCTTGATCTTGGGCTCGTCTCCCCCAATGTCTGCGCCGCTTCCAGTATCCGCACCACCAGGGCGCATTCATCTTCAATTTCTGCCTTTAACCGCCCCCGTATCTTTTCGGATTGTATGCAGCTATCGGCAGCCTCGGCGTGGTCTAGAAGTACATCCTCCACTAGTTGCTGGAAATCCCTGTGGTTCTCAGCTTCAGTGGCTGCTCGCAGTAAACGGTTCGTCGTGCCCGCGGCTTTCGTGCTGCTCGATCTCTGTGCGCGCCTGTCAGTTTGCGGGGGCGCAAGGTCTGTGGTCGGGAATACCTACAGCTGAGCAGACAATAGCGACATTGTTTTCCAGTAACCTGGATTTGACCACTTTGACAATATCTTGGGGAAATTTGCCCACGCTGGTCCCTTCGGGAAATGAGTCAGACCTTGGCTGCACACTGGGGGGAAAGCAGCATACCCCCGAACTTCAAAACATGGATAGGTCGGACTCTAGGTGTGCTGGTCCCATTAATTCTATTGAGAATCGGTAGCTGGGGGTGGACGCCATTAGGGAGAGTGGCGGGAGTCATGGTGACGAGAGTAAATTCGACGATAGGTGACTGCGCATAGTATTCTCAATTGAGCATGTGTAGAAGGAGAGGAAGGGCATTAAACCCAAAGTAAACGAAGGTAAATGACTCTACGCAGACGAGTTCGAGCCGAGAACGACCGTTTTACGGGGTCAGAATAAGTTTGGACGCATCCCACCGCCGTAGATGGCCCCATTACAAGACCTTAGGTGGCAGAATTTTGAAAATTCTCGAGGGGTTGCCGAGGGCGGTGAGACCGATCAGCATTCAAATGCAGGTGATGCGCTGCGAAATCGGCGAATGAAATTGCCGCCGGGTCGTTGGCGTCATCTGGTCGCGTTTGCACTGGTGGTGCCGATGTCTGGCTTTGCCAATCTAGAATGCTGGTGCCGATGCAGCTTGTCATTTCAAGGGTTTGCCGGCTTGTTGTTCACGAGGTCCAAACCATTCCAGTGCAACGTTGAGTACGAGCGAGGCTGAACAGCCCAGTCTCGTATAGAAACGGGATTCACCAAGGTGTCAGCACACCACATAATGACAATGAGGTGAATGTAGTCTTATGCTGACGAGAAGAGCCACAGCCTG
Source organism: Phialophora verrucosa (assembly GCA_002099365.1). Lineage (NCBI taxonomy): Eukaryota > Fungi > Ascomycota > Eurotiomycetes > Chaetothyriales > Herpotrichiellaceae > Phialophora > Phialophora verrucosa. Next base: position 636,830 of record MSED01000015.1, on the reverse strand, counting down.
GCTCGAACCATTTCGATCTGGAGTGACGGTGACATTCCTGTCAAGTTGATAATTGAGAGCGGGCCTTTCAATTCGCTCAGCTTCAGCCTACCCAGCCTTTCTCTCTCATACGTCCAGCACATTACACAGCCACATGCCAGCGGCATGTTCTTCATTTCGCCCTTCACCTAGGTCTCTGTGGGAGGCTGGCCTCAGTCTTGTTCTGCCCTACCAGGGACAGCCCCAAGCAAAACGACTCGGTGTGCAAGTGACAATCACGACTCGTGGGTAGACGATACTTGTTTGCCTGCAGCCAAACCGTGTCAGAACAAGATGGGGCTCTGTTAGCGGTCTCTTTCAGCTTTCCTCCCCCAAATATTCTTGTCGTCGAAGATGTCACACCAACCTCAGCAACAATATTTGTCATGCCCATTCTGTCGCTTTGGCAGCCATGACTTCGGCACCCTCGAGGGGCACGTGCAGCAACTTCATGCTGACCAACAACCCGACTCAAATGGGGTACCCCGGACTGACCACCCTACAGCCGAGATGAGTGATGCAGAATTGGCACAACTTCTTGCCTTTGAGGAGGCGGGTCTGCCTAGCGAACTCGCTCTATCTGAACGGCCCAGTGCTCCTGCCCGGCGTGAAAACCGAAAGTCAGAAAGAGCGGTGCGAGACGGGCAGACTACCTTGCCCTCTCCTCCAGAAAGTGACCAATCATGGGTTCAGTGTGCCTGCGGCGAACGTGTGCATTTTGTCGAGCTCGATGCCCACGCCGATATGCATGCTCAAGAGAACATTTCGATCGACGAGCCGGAGATGCCGGTTAAGGATGTGGAGCTAGCGCTTTTGAAGTCGACAGTCCGGCCGTCGCTACCTGATATTTCCAATTCATTCAGTACTGACATCCCTAAGTCTCTTCGGAACTACGATCAGCTACACCCCAGCAGGCCTCCTCCTACCACGGAGAAAAGACGTGGCACTTCTCTTAAGGAGATATTCTTGGGCACGCCGGCGTCTCCTAAGAGGAAGTCAGCATATTCGGCCGTGTCTTCGAAGCATGGCAGGACAAAGCGGCTAGGAGTGAGTGCGTCAAACTACCTAGCGTCGGACAGAAAGGCTAACAATCCACAGAGATCAGAGCTAGGACCATACGCGCACGAGCACCAAATGCCGAATTGGCTACGCAAAATGCTCGAAGACGGTGCGAAGGTCACAGTCACCAACAGGCTGGGCCCTGATGGTACCCTAATTCGAGTCGAAACCATCGCCAACGAAACGCCCAACCTTGTTCCAGTCCTTGCCCGATTGTCTCATCTGGACCGGGTCGTCGAGCGCGCGTTCTACTGCAGTCCTGAAGTGCGCCACGTATGCAAGATGCACAAGGAGGGGGGGTTTTGCGGGTATCGGAATATTCAGATGATGATATCCTACATTCAGGATGCAGACGCAACTGGCTCGGGACATTTCCCCGGAATGCTGCCATCTATACTGAAGCTGCAGGAACTGATTGAGAACGCGTGGGATCAAGGCTTCAATGCGAGCGGACGGCTTGAGACCGGAGGCATCAGGTACACCCGTAAATACATTGGGACCCCAGAGGCGCAAGCATTGCTGATGAGTCTGAAAATTCCTTGCGAGGCGACCGGGTTCACCACTACCAAGGAAGTGGAGGGCTTCGAAACAATGTTGTGCGCGGTCTGCGAGTATTTCGACGACGAGGCGACCAAAGACAATGTCGACAAAGTAGTCATCACCGACAAGCCGCCGATTTACTTGCAGCATCACGGCCATTCTATGACCATCGTTGGGGTCGAGCAGAGATTGGACGGTTCTGTCAATCTCGTGGTTTTCGACCCTATATTCAATCCAAGCCCTGCACTCAAGAAGCTGGCTTTGGCAAACACGACTGCATTCCGAAGTCCTGAACCCGAGAAGCTGATGAAAGCCTACCGGCGAGGCGAGAAGTACTTGGCGAAGTACAAGGAGTTCGAGCTGCTGAAATTGAAGTGAGGAACCCGGTTGAGAGCTACGGGCATCGATATGTGCATCATGTATTATGAAGAGCAGAGATAGATACTACGGTCAGAAGTTCTTTTGAGTATGGTGTTTGACGGAGGATCTTTGGTATGCACAGCGACGGAGCGGGTGGATTTTATTAGAACAGATTCCTGCTCAGTGCAGAAGACTAGCGTTATCAGCGCAACCAAGTATCCTATAGTCCCGTCGAGGACTTTACGTAGAGGAAGGACTATCGACAGCCTGCTCTTAATACACAGGAATTCCCCAGGACTTATGTTATTGCCACACTCATGTACTGTAAATCGCCTGGACTGTCAAGCCACCTCACTGCATTGTAACCTCATGACTCACTTCGGTGACTCCATCTGCATAACTCACTACGGTATCTGCAATTCCTTTCACCACATCGACAAGCTCGCGCACTGCATGTCTATTCGATAAATTGCCAAGTAAGTGCCTGGAGACGTACATTGCGCACCTTCAGGACGCAGAGCCAGACGCCAATCAAATGATGTTCTTATTGACCACGAGCAATCGCCGCACATATCAATTTCCTCCGTCTCGTCACTTCGCCATTTCTGGAACCCTGAACTTTCGAACAGCTCCATCCATCCATCTTGCTCAACCGAAAAATACCCAAATACACGATTATCCCGTTCGAACCAAGAGTCACTACTACAGGTTTACCCCGTATCTGCCGGATCCGTCCGAAATGTCCAACCAACCACGGCCCCAACTCCTCAACTTCATAACCGGCAATGCGAACAAATTGAACGAAGTGCGCGCAATTCTATCAGGTGTGCCGGGCCTGGAACTGCAGAGTCGCAATGTTGAGGGCGTGGAGATTCAGGGTACCATTGAGGAGGTGGCGCGGGATAAGTGCTCCAGGGCTGCAACGGCGGTAAGGTTTTCTGTCTCTCCTTCTTGCCTTTATCTTTGGCTATTTGGTACTACTGGGCGGAGTGGTATGCTTTCGAGAGGGGTTTGGACGGAGGTGGGAAAGGTAAGGCGGTGTTTGAGACCAGGAGGTGCTCTGCATGGAAGGAAGAAAGGGGGGAAACGGCTTCACGAGTGCGACGATGTGACGTTCGCCAAACACTGCTTGTACATCTACTGACAATGGGGGGCACAGGTCAATGGCCCGGTTCTGACAGAAGATACGGCACTCGAGTTTCAAGCACTAAAAGGTCTACCTGGACCGTACATGTAAGGGGGTCCCTTCTGCCTTTGGTTCCAATTCTCCGTCGGCTCGAGAGCGGTGTCTTTGTCGGGCCCTAGCCTCAATGTGTTCCTCTCGAAATTGAGCTCTTCTTCACGCCCGAATTTGAGCCGTGGTAAACCGCTGATCGCCAACTCTCTGATATGCAGAAAATACTTCCTCCAAGCCCTCGGACACGAAGGCCTGAACAATATGCTCGCCGCATATAAAGACAAGACCGCCTTTGCCGTGTGTACCTTTGCATACTGCGCAGGGCCCGACCATGAGCCGATTCTGTTCCAGGGTCGGTGTCAGGGAAAGATTGTGCCGGCTAGAGGGCCGCCTGTCTTCGGTGCGTATGATGCTCTTGTTCGCCCAATCCGGGTGCTCTGCGTAGTTCTTTGAGGAGAGCTCGAGCTAAATATCCGGTTGTCAGGATGGGATGCGGTCTTCGAGTTCGAGGACGGCGAGACGTATGCGGAGATGGAGAAGGAGAAGAAGGTATGTTTCTCTCCTTGAACCCAAGAGCCTTGCTGATCCAGGCAGAATTTGATCTCGCATCGTGGCAAAGCCCTAGCCAAGCTGAAAGCCTGGCTCGCCGGCGGTGACCTCGAGCCTTGAAGAACGTCGTGCCTTCACCGTTCTCTGAGAGTGATAGACATAGACACGTCTGTTGGCATGCATCGTTAGAAGACTTCTCCGTAACAGACTGCGTCTTTCTCAATCCCCGTTCCTGGTCGACGCATGATCTTTGACCCAATTCTTCACCCACCGAAGAATCCGCTCTGCATTTTCTTCGATATCTTCGGCGTGGACGCTCTTCAACTCGACGACCTGCCCTTCTTCCTCCCATCCCTCCTTTGCCTCTTCACTGACGACCCCGAAGATCTCGGCGTCCATATTCTCCTGCACCTTGTTGTCCTTGTACCCTCTTGCGGTCAGTCTGTCAAAAAGCACGTCCGTCTCTTCACACCTCAACACCACTACAAGATCGACCCATCGCACGGCAAAGCCCGCAGTCGAGTGCCAGTCAATCACCCATCCGCCTTGCCCCTCGCCGTCCTCGATCTCTTTCTCGACCTCATCCATCAACTTGTCCTCATCCACGACGAAAGTCTGCAGATCTTCATCGAAGCCTGTATGGCATTCGCGGGATTTTACAACGTCATTGATCGGGAGATGTCTGAGGTTTATTGTGGGATTGGACGAGGATGCCAGACTGAGGAGTTGAGTGGCAGTGGAGGTCTTGCCGACGCCGGGGGTGCCGGTTATGATTATATTTGGCAGCGACCGCATTATGGTACCATAGAGCTGTAACTACTAAGAACAATGCGGTTGAAATGTACGGAGTACTCTGTAGTTTACTCAAATTTTTGTTATGCATTCTGCCCGAAGATGGACCATAGTGCGGTTAAACTTCCTTTTCTGGATTCACCCTACGACAGGGCAAACACGGAGTATTTACTTTACTCACTCTCTCTCAATCAGGGTATGTCAGGTTCAAGTACCACCAAGCTGACCATTGCGAGAGACTCTATAGGTAAATACAGTTAACAGATGGAGCACCGGACGAGGCAGATCCGGTAGCTGGCAGTGTGTTCATTCAATTTTGGATATTGTGAACGACCGCACTCGGTACTTGCGCCTGATTGTCTCTAGGCTGGACCGAAGCCAAGTGAATGTGCTACTGGGCCAAGTGCTGCCCCGTACTCCTACTTGGTGTTTGAGCTCAATTCAACTCAAATACATCTCGTTGCTAACTAGGTTGCAAGCTTCAAGTGCCATTCTTATGACAACCGCCTACGCGGCCATTTATTGAAACAGGAGAGATCCTACCTGGCTCGACCGGAGTCGACCTTGCGTAGCAAAAGCCATGCATCTCGCTCGTTACACTTCTGCGAGATGCGCCATTCTGGAGCACACCTTTCCCATGTCAGAGATCTTTTACAGATTGACGCGTGTCCTGGAAGATGGATAATGGGGTGCTCGGTCGCTAAGACTAGACTTCTGTCCCGTTCGGGTAGTCGTTTGGTCAACGCCAGCTCGAATCGCTACCCAAGGTTCCGCTTTATCATGGCTTTCAAATGCTTGAAAGGATTGCCGCCGTCTCTTCAGAACGAGACCTCGCCGTATCACAGATGGCGTGTGCCGAAATTCAGAAATCAGGCAACCAGTGAACCAATGAGATGTCATGCGAGACAAGCACAAGCTTCGGGGAAAGGCCGCCGTCTTTGACCTCATTTGCCGTGGTGCCCTTAAGTTCAAGTTACCGCATCCTCATCGTGGACTATCTGCAAGATCGTGCCGTCTATGAGCTTCATTGGTACAAGCCTTTCTCTGTACAACCCGCAAGATGAGGTTTACTACGAAGGCGTGTTCCTTAAGTTTGCCTATGGAACCCAGTGAAAATCTTAGCTCTCCCTGTTACCCTAGCCGACCTTTATTGAACAACGACAGGCTACCGACAAAGTATCATTTGTGCTGGACACGGACGGCATATCCCAGCATCAGCAATTACCTACACTTGCCGTTGCAGCAGCCTGCGGTATTGGGAACAGTCCATAATGCCAGGGGTCCCGTTCATACCCTACTTTCCCGACAGAACTCGGTCTTGGGACGACTACAAGCTTGTTCAGACGAAAGCTCGGTCACATGCGGCCAAGTTCAGAAGTCGAAACCATGCCAGCAAAATCGTTTTCGATAGACACTGCAGGAACACCTGGAGATGTCAAAAGTACATGGTACCCAGCACCCAGGTATCATCTGATGAGTCGGATAGAGCGGACTCACCACCTGCGAAAGAATTGCTAAAACGGATCCGTATCAAGCAGCTTGTAGCGCAAGATGACGGGGATGTCAAGGTTCTAACTAAAGGCCATCGGTTTGGCCGACTAAATCCACACCACAAGCCTAAAACAACAGTGGTGACAGGTTCTCCCTGGCACTGGACGAGAGGTGCAAGAGTTGACCCCTTCGATTGCATTCCTGGTGGTGATCGTTACGGCGCCTCGATCTACATCGATTTCCGTAAGCGCTTGTTGCTGTTTTGGGCTGTACATGTTCTAAGATTTTCTAGTTGCTCACTACATTATGCCGACCGGTAGGCGTCCACCTTCAGATTCTGCTAAAACCATCCTTCGCTGCTGTAGAAACCACTTCCTGTGCTAACTTGGGGATGTAGTCGCGTCCATCAACGAAGCATTCAATGTGGTCAACGTGTATGGAGTCTGGGTCCTCGAAAACATGGCCAGATACGAAGACTTCTTCCACGTTATGCTAGGACTCACAAAAGTGGCTCATACTGCCATTGCAAAACCCGGCTCTCCAATGCCTCAAGATGCCTTTATCCATGCCGGACAAGCAATGTCGAAGTTGCGGAGGAGACTAGCCAAACCTAATACTCCGGCCGACGACGGCGCCATTCTGACAATCCTGTTCCTGGCCATGTTTGAGCGAGGCATGGGGAACCACACAGCGTTCAACGCCCATCTACATCAAGTTGATACCATGGTGGCATCGCGTGGTGGTGTCGAGCGACTCGGCATGGACAGCTCTGCTCGAGCGACTCTGACAGTGTAGGCACTCGCGTCCCGTCCTACAACATGACTCGGGTTTCACAATAGGACTGACAAGTCATGCAGGCTTCTATCACTCTCGGGCGAACTGTCACCAGCCACAGTCCCAGAACAGGCTCTTACGACTAGGCTAGTTCCTCAGCCTGATCCCTGCCTACTCGACGCGGGGGGGCTGGAGCTGATCAAATCACTGCCGATGGGGTTTCAGAATCTCGCAAGAACAGGAGTATTGTCCTCGGAAACATTACATATTATTCACAGGATTCACGTCAAGCGAGATTGGAGACCGCAGGAACCAGACTACACAGAGAGACGAGGAGAGGACAGATCAAAAGTTTTCCGGCCCGTTGCTGGCCAGGCCTGGAACTTCTGGGACGCTTGTACCGCCTTTCGGACACCGGATGGACCGACAGGCCCTTCGCTGGAGAAATTGATCTGTCTAGCTCTGTTCCGCTACTGTGCCAATCGAGCCAATCGATTCAGGCCGAGGGCCTGCATCTATCATTCGGCGACGACGAACCTGACAGCACAACTACCTAGCTTCGTGCTACCTTCATCGCGAACGGAACGAGACTGCCTTATCTGGATCTATCTAGTAGCAGTCGATTCCTGGGCCATATCGGCCAACAGCAGTGGCCTCTCTACGGAAGGGTTGGAGCTCGTCTCCGCCATGCGTGCGACCCTACCTGAGCTTCAGCACTGGGAGTGGTGGGAGCTGGAGTCGCTTGCTCAGAAGTTCTTCTGGAGAGACGGCCTTGATATCCTGCTGAAACCAAATTGGGTGTTATCGGCTCATCAAGGTCGGAACCAGAAAGATTCTGCATGAAGGGTATGTCAACTTCGGGTAGGAGAAAGCCCGAGTCTGCGCCACAGCGTCCTACGCCGTGCCTAGTGTAAGCATTCTCCGGTCGAAAAGCCCCGACAGAAACAACACGCGGCATGGCCGAAGTCCAAGACCTCCCCATTGTCGCTGACGTAGACTCGGTTTCGACAACGTCTTCAACGTCGGATACGCTATTCGAAGTAAGAAGCCACTTGTGCCGTCGTAATCGACGAAAGATCTTTCTTGATGTTAGCAGCCTTCCAGCGATGGCCGTCAAGCCTTCGTCAAACCAAGCTTGGTATGGCGAAGATCTTGTGTCGGTGCTGGTCGTCGCCATGACAGCTGTCATCTCATCCGTGCCCGGACGGTGGACGTTAATCTGGCGCTTGAGAAGCATCGGCATCATCGTATAACGCCTTAAGATGACCAAGGACTTCTCTCTGAGTCGGTCAATTGTATTGGTGTATCAGGATGGAGACGATGGTTGTGAGACAAGCGTTCTCGTGCTATTCGCAGTCAAGGTTACGCTTGATATTGGGACGGGCTTCATGACCATTGAGGGGATGACAGCGAGTCCGAACCCGACACTACACGATGTGCTGACTAGGCGTTCGCTATCCTCAAACAAGCAGCACTTGATAACCCAATCTTGACATAGCTGTGAACCAATCGACAGAGGGAGGGTCCTGCTTGTCTTGGCTTCTTCGAATCTGCCAGCACGTCTCCATAACTTGAAGGGCTCTCGTCAAAGTGCGGGGGTCGCGGTCGGAGATGCCAGCTCGGGACGCCAGGCTTGCGAACGACGCCTCTTGGTCCTTCCGCGCCATGCATCCGGTGATGCAGTAAGGCCACACGAGGCTCCGCAGCATTTGACCCTCAGGGAGGGCATTAAATACCTTCAGTGCCTTGGTGACAGCGTCTCGGATGTCGGGTAGATCTGGATCGGCCCCTTCAAAGACCACAGTAAGATATACCATAGCAGCGCATGCGAAAATGTAGGTGACGATCGGAGTCGCCTGGATCAGCCAGTGATCCGGCTCTCGACCTTCGGTCTGTCTGGCCAGCAAAGACAGGTAGCTCTCCCAAGACTCTGCAAGACCCAGTTCCAAACGCTCCTTGAGCTCGCTTTGTTTCCTGATAATTTCCTCGTTTCTCGTAATACCTGTTCCTGATCCACACGCGGTCGAACCGCCCAGCATTGCGATATCTCGGATTATGATCATCACCCAGTTTTCACATCCCATGATGTGCCGAAGTCGTACCTTACAGTCGCTGGCGCCAAAGGCCTCGGCGCAGACGTCCGCAAAGAGGGGCTTGCGGCCCGTCGAGACGCATGCCAGAGTGTCGAACCACAGAAGCACGGCGCTGAAGAATTCTATCGCGGCATGGTCGACGAACGATAGCGACGAGTCTAGAGACGTTGCTTCCTCGAGCGCCGCATCGATCAGCTCCTCCTCGCCATGCAGGACTGAGACGCCGGGGTCTGGGAAAATCATGCAGTAGGCTCTGAGAAATGGGAACACTCCCGGCGATGCGGCCATGTGCTTCTGCCAGTTGTCGAGTCGGCCTCTCGAGTTCTGGGAAGGAGGCAAAGGCGTTAGCTCGCCGACGGCAAGTGAAGTGAAGCTAGACCATCCATCGGTGTATCAAGATCGGCCCATCCGGGGTACCAGTAGGTAGAAGACGTGGTAGAACTTACCTCAAGCATGATCAAATAGATGACACAGGCAAACACCTCGATCCCACCGCGTAACGCTTCGTGTGGACTCTTCTTGCTCACCCGATCGATATGATCACGCAGACCCGCAACAGCCAGGGCGTAGAGTTCCTCTTGCTCCTTTTCGCGCGAGTGCCGCTGTCGATGTCGCGTATCATCCACCTGATCTGCACCTGGACCTAGAGCTGGACCTGGACTTGGATGTGGTTCTAATTTTGATTCGGCCTCCTGCTCTCTCTCCCGGTCGCGATACGCAACCACCAACGCAAGCACGGCATACCTTAGCGGTTCACATCGCAGGGTCAGCGCGCGGAGCCAGCCACAATCCCTCTCCACCAACGAAGCATGATAAAAGGGGAACTGGCCAGGGAAGACACGCTCGAAGTACAAATCCAAGAGCAGAGTCTCATCTGGACTTGTATTCGTCGTTGTGGTTGACGGTCTTATTCTGACGGAAGGCATAACGGGAGCCGTCTCGTTGTGCGCCCGGGAATGGGCAGTCGCCATTTGACTTGCGGCTCCGCTCCTGGCCCCCGTGACGACGTCTCCGGCAAAGGCAGTAGCAGTAGCAGTAGCAGCGACGGTGGCCGTCAAAGGATGTCGTTGGCGCAGCGCCTCCAAGGCCCTCCCGCGCCTCAACCTCTCCGTGGTGGATTTGACCCCGCTACGAATCTCGGCCAACATGTCCTTTTCGCGATCGCCGTGGTCCATCCAGCCCGGGCGCGCGCCGTAGGCGTAGCATGGGATCAGGAGGATGCCACATGCCCGGCAGGTCGGTCTGGAGCCGTCGCACTTCTTCTTGCGGAGACGGCAGGTCCAGCAGCTCGAGAGGGTCGAGGTACTTGAACCTGAACTTGTGGTAGGAGTTGGATTTGAAGTCGAAGTTGATTTTATACCTGCCATTTGAGGTGCACGTGGTGTCTGTGCCTGTGTCTGTGTTTGAGTTGAGTACCAGTGTGCGGATTAGTGTGGGTATGAAAGGTGTGGGATATGAACATACTTAGACGAGAGGGGGTGGAAAGGTACGAGGCTTAACAGTCGCTTACTCTCCAGTATTCCGAGGCTGACTTGCCTGCCATCTACCCGGGGCTTACTCCGTATACAGTCCGGTGTATACAGATTAATTAACTAGATTATTTGCTCGATTCGCCTGTTCGTATTATACCCTACTGTACATTCGCGGCTGTAAACAGCAGTTCAGGCTACAAGGAGATGATCTAGTGCAGTAAGTCAACTTGAAGGATTGCCCGTCTCGAACCTGAGCTGCCACGACGTTACTGCAGATCCATACATTCTGCGGTAGCCACTGCTGCTGCTCTTCCTCACCCCCTCAACCGGTCTATTCGGTCAATGCTGATGCCAGTATCCTTCAAGACCTGCTCAAACACTTTGTCCTTATGCTCTGTCATGGCCTTTGCTATGCGTTCCAACCCGATCTGTTCATCCAGCATGAAATAGACTTCCTTGTCAGCGCCCTCGGTCGACGTATCAAATGCAGCCTTGGCCACCGCTGCTGCTGGGACGCTGGGGTGGTTGATGACACTCTTCTTGAATAGTCTGACAAGGGGCCCGAGAGCGCCCAGGATGTTTGCGGACACTTTCAGAGCTGTTGGCATCTTCCCGCGGGACAGGTTGCTGTTGTGGTTCATCCCGCCGGGATCGAGCGAGAAAATGTTGACTCCTTTGTTTCCGCCCTAGACTCAACATCAGCCACTCGGACGGGCGCACGAGACAGGCATCTCACCTCTGACAGCTTCTCCCTCAAGGTATACATGGCCAGGTCTCCAATCAACTTACTGCTGCCGTATCTGGTCAGTCCCTTCATAACCGGCAAGCTTGAGCCGACTGGCAGCTGTTCGGTCGGTCCCCAGGAGTCGAAAAAATCGACTTTGCCCATCGACACGGTCTCACTGGTGATGTATATAATTTTCCCGCGTGGCGCTCCATCAGCCACCAAAAACGCTTCCTCCAGCAATAGCACGGTCAAGAGGAACGGAGACAGGACGTTTGTCTGGTATACAGGATCGAATCCATCAGCTGTCTTCTCGTCCATCTCGTACGACGAATATGCGGCCGAGTTGACTTGGACGGCGACGGACGGGATGGTCTTCGACCGCACTTTCTCAGCCACTTTGGCTGCGAAGGCTTTCACCGATGCAAAGCTGGCAAGGTTGAGCGTCAGGAATTCGAAAGCCGTCACGCCCTTGTCGTGCAGCTGAGCCGTAATCTTCTGCGCCTGAGCATCATTCTCCCTGCGCGACGTGAGGACGAAGAAGACTTCCGGGTGTGTCTTCGCAATCTCGAAGGCGATATGTGACCCTAGCGCACCATTGCCTCCGGTTATGAGAACTGTTTTAGAGGGCTTCGTCGACATCGTCACGAGGCTTTGCTCTTCGGGAGCAGGTGAGGCGTTTGTGCTGATCGATCGAATCCCCAGGGAGAAGAAGGCTCGTGAGAAATTCTCCAGTCGACAATGTATGCAGCGTGAGGAAGTGGCCAAGACAAGCGAAGGGCGCCTGGGCTTGAAGGATCCTTTGCCGGTCTGCTCGACAGCCCGCCTTTTATAACTTTGAGTCCCAATCCGCAGGGCAGACCTACTCTTTTGAGCCTTGCACATCTCATTGCCATGACGATAAGCACAGAGAGATTAGAAATGCAAGATCCAGATTTCTGGGACGCGGACAGACACGGCGGAAGACGAGGAAGGAGCCAATCCTGCCGGCCCAGCACTCGACCTGGGCATGTCAACAACTCCAACAGCCCAGAAGCATGGGTAGATGCTGCCTCCTGCGTCCAGTCGCACCACCAACGAGTGGAGTTCAACAGTTGCGGCTGACTGTTGACGACCAAGTCGATATCTTCGTCTAGGAGTTTGTCCGTTCTCGGCTAGCCATCGTTGTTTCGGCGGGCAAGCGAAGGCGAGGATCTAGCTGCTTCTGGTTAGCGTATTATCGGCTCGCCTTGCCTCTACCTAATCTGTGCTGGGCAGGGAGAATTGGCGGCGAGCACGTCGAGACAACGCCATCGTCGCCACGTCCTTCCGTGCCCAAAACCTCTTCCCACGGAGCTACAGGAAACTGGAGACATGTGATTGCGGCCCCTTGACGGACGCCCTTGTCCGGTGCGTGACAGACGCCGGTCGTGAAATGCTTCCAGCAATACTGATACAAAGCCAGCATCTACCTCTCTCCAGGGCTTACTGCCTGTCAGAATAGCTTATTAGAAGACTCCTGACGCCGCTCCCCTGGCCTACGTTGGTATAGTAGTTGTGCGACTATTCAAGCAGAAAACAAAGTCGAATGAGGTACCTTGGCTCGCGTATCCTATCAGACCTTCCACCGCTCTAAAGAGGGCCGCCATGGAGTCACTTCTTTCCCGGATATACATGACACTAGTTCTCAACCCTGACCCTGCCGCAGGAGCCCCGCATTCAGGTCTCTGAAGCCCGCTGTCACTTCCCATATCGATGTTTTCGGCCGACTCGTCCGAATGGCTGAAGACCATCGCAGAGGCAAAACGGCAGTGCTCGGGATGTATTAGTGCTGGACCTATTTCAAACAAAGGTAGGACTCCCCCGCAAGACAATGTGTCTAAAATCGCAGAAGACGGGGAAGGCCAATCGCGAACCAGGCTGCGATATCATCCGTCGGTGCTAAGGTATCTCGCTGACCCCGGTATACGACCTCGGCTTGAACCAGCTCCATGAATTCTGGGGACAGACACATCACAAACCCTTGAAGCGTACTATATTGCGTGTCCGGGGAGCCGTTCATACCGAGAATCGCCCTCGAGCCTCGGTATTCATGCACCCTGAACACATGGCAGGAGCATCTTTGAACGGAACTGTTGGGGAACTAGCGGTTGGGAAATGTCCCCTGGAAAATATATTAATTACAGCCGTGGAGTAGCGGAGAAGGGAATCGCTCATCTCTGGGGATTCGGGGACTTGAAGGGCAACACTGGCAGCTATGGCGTTCAGATTCTTCGTTGCTACGCTTCTCCTTGCTTCCTCCTCCAAGCTCTGCTCGTCACAGAGTCTGCCCACTGTCGACCTGGGCTACGAGAGACATCAGGCCATCAGACTCGATGTTTGTCCCCGTGGCGTCGTCCCATCCCCCACGTTGCTAACGCCTGAAGCCAACCGGTCAATTCTACAACTTTAGCAACATCCGATTTGCTCAACCTCCTGTGGGCGATCTTCGCTGGGCACCTCCACAAGCCCCTACAGGTCGGAACCCAGTCGTCCAGAATGGCAGCGTCGGACGCATCTGTCCACAAGCCAACCCCAACTGGCTCCAATTGGCCTTTAACAATCTGCCCAACGTTGTGGCCGGGAATGCCTCGGACTTTAACATCACGCAGGCGCAACAGCAGCTTCAATCCACTCCACCGGGAACATATCCATTTGACGGTCCGCGCAATGGCCAGTTTCCACCGCTAGATCCACGGACCACCGAAGATTGTCTCTTCTTGGACGTCGTCGTGCCGAAGTCTATCTTCGACCAAGCGAGCAACGCGACGACGGGGAAAGGCCAGGATGCTCCTGTTTTGGCGTGGTACGTATTTTTGTAGAGAATACCTCATCAGCGCCTACTAACTCGAACCAACCCGGCAGGATCTACGGCGGCGGATACACGATCGGGGAGAAGGCTTCCGGCAATAACGTCCACGGGCTGATGAAGGCCGCCAGCCAACGCGACGGCCTGGTCTTTGTGGCGATGAACTACCGCCTCGGGGCCTTTGGCTTTCTTGCGGGTCCATCCCTCCAAGCTGCCGGAGGTGTCTCCAACGCAGGTCTCTTGGATCAGCGTTTCGCATTGGAGTGGATCCAAAAGTACATCCATCTGTTCGGCGGGGATCCAGAGCGCGTGACCATCATGGGCGAATCTGCTGGCGGTAAGTCGATACGTCCACGGCCTTGTAATGGCATCGATTAACTAACCTACACGCGCCACATGCACAGGTGGATCAGTCGAATTCCAACTCACCGCCTACGGGGGCCAACGGACAGCTCCCTTCCAACGCGCCATGCCGCAGTCTCCAGGCTTCGTGTCCATCGCCTCGACCTACACCCAAGAGAACAGCACGCAGACATTCCTGAAGCTTGCCAACGCGACCTCCATCGCCCACGCGCGCCGCATGCCCTCGGACGTCCTGATCCGCGCCAACTCCCTCCAAGTCGGGGCCTCTCTCTGGGGCACATGGACGTTCGGCCCCGTCGCGGACGGCAGTGCCTTTGCGCCCGGTCTACCCGCCAAGGGGTTCATGACGGGCGACTACGCGCCCAATATCTCCGTGCTGAACTCGCACTGCGGCAACGAGGGCCCGCTCTTCACGCCCCCGTACCTCAAGACGGAAGCGGACGTCGAGGCGTGGCTCGCTGCCACGTATCCGCTCGCTGCTCCCGCTGTGCGTGCGTACGTCCTTGGCGAGCTGTACCCGCCCGTGTACAACGGGTCACAGCCCTACAAGTCGCTGCTGGAGCGAATTTACCTCCTGATAGCCGAGTCGGCACTCACATGCAACACAAAGTACATGAACGCAGCGTACGAGCGCAGTTACGCTTATACCTTTGACATTGGGCCGTCCTTCCACGGCTGCGACTCGGGGTATAATTTCTATGATGCCCAAGCGGCCAATGCTCCGAGCGGCATGCTCGCCACGTACGCACAACAGCTGCAGGATTATCAGGTCAATTTCATCACGAGCGGGGACCCGAATGGAAAGGGTCTCCCGGCGTGGCCTGTGCAAGGGCGGAGCCCCGATGCCGGAGCGAAGCTGTTGAACGAGGAGGGTTGGTCAACGGTGAGGGACCCGACGAGTAATCCTAGATGTGTATGGTGGCAGAAGACGTTGATGTACTGAGGTACAGGCGACATGTGCCAGCGCACAGCCAGAGCAGACCCAGAGCAGAGCTGGAGGATGGTCTAGAGCCAGTACGAAAGTCAGGGAGGGAGTAAGTACGTCGCTCGTTAGGCTCGTAGGGTCCGTCGAGTGCATAGGCGTACGTATGTACATAGGTGAACCCATAGAGCTCCCCCTTCACATCGTGTCGGCCTCGCACCCAGCCGAGTCACCGCTCCCATCACAGCCCTCGTCTCATGTTGGCCATGCACCTAAGTCGCGCAGAACAGGACAGTGGACGTGATATGATGTACTTTACAAATATGACGACGAAAGACTGCAGACGAGCACGCCACACTCGTAGCCGCGGTAGTCTCTGGTGTAGAGAACATCAGAGCCAATCTCGTGCATACCCGCCGGCCAGGGGGTATAAAATAGTCGAATTTATACATACATTAATCATACTGTACGCTGTCGTTCCCAGTCGTCCCATTCGTGCCGTTATTGCGTGATGACTGATGATCCCAGGAAGTACGAGGAGAAGAGGGGGACATGATTGTCATACATGTTGAAGCCTCACGCCTCACGCCTCACGCTTCAGGGATCAAGGTCCACCCACAGTTCAGACTTCACAGTCCATTCTTCAACACATCCCCGCTCACTCACTCGGATGTGATTATGCTTCACCCTGCCCTACCCTACCCTTCCACCTTGCCGGTGTCCTCCCGACTTTCCACATCCTCGCCACGCTGGTGTTGATGCTGGGAAGTCTTGGCCCCTCCACCGCCGATGGTCTCCTTCTCCATCCTCACGGCCGTATGATTCGTCAAATACTGCGACGAATCCCGCACAAAGCACGCGGCCACAATAGCAATCACGCCGAACGGGATGGTGGCCCAAAAGACGCGCTTGAAAGCGAAGCCGTACGCGGCGCGGTAGGCGTGGAGCGTCGCGGCCTGGACTTCGGGCGTGGCGCCCTCGACGGCAGCAAACGCGTCGGGAACGCCCGTCGCGGCGCCGACCACCGCGGGGATGAGTTGCTCGAGGTTCGTCGCGGGGAAGCCGGCGGCCAGGGCGGCGGCGATGACGCGCTTGGGCATCTCGACGGTCACGACAGAGGTGAGGATCGTGTTGAAGATGGCGTTGCCGACGCTGCCTCCGGCGCTGCGGAACGTGCCGATCAGGCCGGACGCGATGCCGAGTTCGCGGAGCGGGACCTAAGAACATGATGGGGGGCGGGTTAGCGGTCTGACTCTTAAAATATGATGATCCGATGTTCTGGGGGGAGGGAGAAAAGGAGCGAATTGCGGCTAGATGATGGACGTGCTGCTGTCACTTCAACTCACATGCAGGCCTGCGATAAAGTAGCACAGCAGGGTGATCATGCCGAAACAGCCCTGGCCGAAGAACTGAAAGGCCATCCACGCGGCCTTGCTCTGCGGGACGGCGACCGAGTAGAGCGCGACAAAGACGAGTTGGATGGCCAGGGCCACGATCATCTGCAT
Organism: Phialophora verrucosa; assembly: GCA_002099365.1. Taxonomy (NCBI): domain Eukaryota; kingdom Fungi; phylum Ascomycota; class Eurotiomycetes; order Chaetothyriales; family Herpotrichiellaceae; genus Phialophora; species Phialophora verrucosa. The sequence goes on along the minus strand of MSED01000015.1, from coordinate 620,164 downwards.
CTTCAGGTGCTTGATCTTGTGGGCGATGGCGGGCATGAGGGTGCCGCCGACAAAGGTGCCCACGCCGTTGGGCAGCTGGGTCAGGCCGATCTGGATCGGGTCGCTCTCGAACATGTACAGCGTGCCCTGGGGCAGGATGCCCGCCATGGAGTAGAAGATCATGCCGGCGACGAAGACGACGACCAGGAGCACGGTGAACTCGCGGTACCGCCGGAACAGGTCGAGCGGGAAGAACGGCTGGCGCGGCACGAGGAAGTCGTAGACGAAGCAGGCGATGAAGACGAGCACGCCGATGACAATGGGCGCGATCACCGACGCGCTCTTCCACGGGTGCGCCGGCGTGCCCGCCCAGGTGAGCCCCACCAGGAACACCGTCAGGCCCGATGTGTACAGCACGATGCCCACGTAGTCGATCTCCTTGATCTCCTGCCACCGCGTCTTCTCGTAGTCGCGCCGCGGCCGCGACGGCGGGAAGTATACCAGCGCCGTCCCCACGAACGAGATGACCGCGTAGATGATGGCGATGTAGAAGCACCATCGCCACGTCGCCTTGGCCACCAGCTGATTAGCGATGATGACGCCGCAGATCGCCCAGGGGATCGCCATGGCGCCTTCGGTCCACGCGAGGCCGACGTTTCTGGCGGCTCCGAGTCAGCTACGTACGGTGTACACCAGTACAACGTCGTGGAGCACCTACCGCCACTTATTGGGAAGCAGCTCCGGGATACCGGCGTATGCGACGAAGATGATGCCGGTCGCGAAGCCAAGCAAGGTACAGGCAACGACAACAGTCGTCGTGGTTTGTGCGGTCGCGCCAACGATCTAATTACCACAGGTATCAATGTCAGCCATTCTTCCTTTACACCGGGGGTAAAGCCGCACGGAGCAGAGGACTTACCGCACCGACGACGGCGAAGAGCTGGCCGCTCAGCGTCACATATCTGCGGCCAAAGATGTCGCTAAGGGAGCCTGCGATGGAGAAGGATACCGACGACGCAATGGACCACCCACCGGGCATCCACGCAATGTTCGATACGTCTCCCAGCTCGGTTCCGATCTGGAACAAGATGGCGGTGATGAGAAGAAATCCGCCCGACACTGGGCCCACGAAAGCGAGGCCAAGGAACTGTGTGTGTGGTAGTCAATCAATCCATCCTTGGGGGAGAGACACAAAAGGCCGACTCACGAAGATAGACAGCACCGTGCCCCAGGTGAGCTTCTCCGGCTTGTCGGGGTTGTCTTCAAAGGCTGCGCGATGAGGGTCGTCTTCCAGGTAGACATCCCCGGCGAGAGGCTTCTCGTGGGCCGTGGCCTGGGGTTTGTCGGTGTCGCTCATCGTTGACGGGGGAACATGTACTGATTACGTGCGTGATGCTGAGCTGTGTGGGAGCAGGGAGCTGTGCAGGTCCGCAGAACGTGCTGCGAGCAACAGCTCGACTCGCTAAGGATATATAATCCATGAATTGGTGGTTCGAGGCCCATCGAAGTTTGGGGAAACCTGGGCCTGCACGAGGGTCGGCCCCGCCTTTTCTCCATATTTCGTGTGGGGCCGCTGGGTTAGCCTAGCCATTGTGTGAGTATCATTGGCTGGTATCTGCTGGAGACTGTGGAGAAGAACTGTCACGGGCTTGAGCTAGACCTCTTTCGTTCGAAGCTGGAGAAAGTACTTGGCGGTGGACCACGTGGCGGTGGGTGAGCAGCGCAGTAAACCTGGGTCGTAAAAGTCTTCCAGAGGAGGAACAAGCCACTCGGCGTGTCTGTGGTCTTGGATATGGTTCGACACGTCGGAGCGGTGGGATGAATCATCCTGATCTGGCCGCGGCGTCGGTCTTTGACCACTTGATGAGCCATCGCCCGTATCCAGCTTTCTCTCTCGTTACGGAGTACGGGTCCACATTGAAAACGCAATGCTTGTGACTTGTAATCGATTTTTTACCTCAGCAGTCAGACTTGCTCCGCTCACTTCGAGGGCGACTCTAATGCGACCGGGAGAAAGTTGGGACTGTTAGAGGAGACTAGGCGTCGTTTGGTGCCGATACAAGCACCACAAACAAGCAATGTACACGGACAGCTGGGCAGGCTCCGCTTCGAGAAACACGAGGATGTCCCGTTAGTTAGCACAAGGCAATTTTCAGCCTGACTGGCAGAGTGGATGAGGTAGACAAATTCCAACTCGAGGTCCCTCGAGGTCTCGAGAAGGGGAGACACATACATACTATGTACTACACAGGCAGGGTGATTATTGATGGCCTGCCCCCTCCTCTCCCTTACCCGTCGAGACCATTCAGTCCTCTCCACAAGCCTTACTCTATCCCGCACAAACACGGAAACGCCTCATCCCACTTTCTTCCTCCCTCCAGCCTGAGTTATTCCCACCACATTCCATGTCCGAGCGAGCAGACCGGGTTTCCCACGACAATGACCACGTCCACTACAAAGGCGTCGCCCCATGCTACAACTTAGCACGCCTCCAGTTCTACAATGACGCATGCGTGACTGTGGACTCGTTGGCAGATTACCGCACCTAGTACACCACCAGCCCTTCCCGGAAGTTCGACGGCTTCGGACGTAGGACCGGGAATATTCTACGACAACCTTATCAAAGGAGGCGAGGAGAATATCTGTGTATGTTCTGTCTAATACAACCCTGACGGCGCCGTCCCGCCATGGGAGTTCCTCAGACATTGGGGCCCGTGTAACGGCGCGTGTGTCTCGGAAACATACGTATACCTGCGATGGCATGACGCCTGTGGCGGAGAAGGGGTTTTGAGAAGAAGGTCAAGGGGGGCCGACGAAAGCGAAGAGAACCCAGTCCTCCTCCGCTCCGCCAGACGTGCCTCCGATACCAGTAGTACCACTTCTTTCGTGACTGCGCCGCTTACCATCAACCGGAAGGCGGTGGTGCTACTCGTTGAGACAGTGACGTTGTGTCATGCGCATTTATGAGACCGATGCACTGGGCTAGCTAGCACGAGCTCCATCAATGCCGGAATCGATGTGGGTTATGCAAGTAGTGGAACATATTGTCGAAGGAGCAGGAATTGACACATTGCTCTGCTTGTGCGCTTAAAGTATTCTGTTTGATATGTGGCCATATGCCGAACAAGACGTTCGAGAAGCGTTTGCTAATCAGATTTCGTTGTGTGCCCTACTACCGCTGTCCTTTTCGGACGTGACAGCTCGCCCGGATACCGCTCCGCCCTAGCCCCATGCTCCCACCCTTCGCCGCAAGGGGCCGTCCGATACGGCTACCGCTGGTTCGGTCCCCCCTCGTCGCAGGATCCCTCTCATACGTGTCCGACCACCGCTAATCCACTCCCACCGGCCTAGGCGGCGGTAGAGCAAGCTCAAGGTGCATACCTGAACCCCTCCACGCCTTCCAGTGCCGGCCTCTTTCCTTCATCCGCAAGACGATTCTGTCGTTTCAAGTGCATGCTCATGCCAAAGGTCAATGCAGAATAGAGAATCTGCATGGCAATGGTCGACCACATGCCGGGGAGGTATTGCTACGGGGGGATTAGCATCGGAGACCTTCTGGGCTGCAGCACACTTACCGGCGCATCCTGGCTTCGGAAGATGGTGCTGCCCGTGATCCCGCCGGCGGCACCGACGCTGATCATCACGGCGGCGACCACACCTTTCTTCCGCACCTCGGCCGTTTGGCTCTGTCCGTACGCCAAGGTCCCTGGGACGTTCGCTTGACAGCCGAAGACGGCCAGGAAAAGGCCGAAGTATCTCACCCCCGGCGGCTTCGGATAGAGAATGACCAGTAAGCCGACAATGCCGGTGACGCTCTGAAACACCAGGACGGGCCAGCGCGTGCGGTAGTGGTCGGACACCCACGCCATGGCAAGGGAGGCGATGATGGCGAACACATACGGCGGCGACCCGAGGATTTGGGAGAGCGCGTAGCTGAACCCCATGCCTTCCCGGAGGATGATGGGTTGAAAGTAGGCGATCGAGTACACGCTCGAAGCGGCTACAAAGTATTGAATGGAGCTGTGCACAAGGGCTTAGCCAGGGGCCTCCCACGGCCCTGGTTGATACCCAAGAGCAAGGGGAAGGGCAAAAACGTACTAAATGATAAGTTTCCAATCAAGAAGCATTTTCATGGATTCCTTCAATGTCGGGTGGACATATTCCTTCGCGGCCTTGTCGGCCTGCAGACGCGCTTGGGCAATGTACTTCTGCCGGCCGTTCAGCCATTTGGCTCGTTCCGGGACTAATAAGCTGGCATGTTAGGCTTCTCCTGGCACAAGAGCAAGGTCAAGGACGGTCGGTGCATCTCTCACATTCGACAAGGAAGAAGGGAGAGATCAGCCCTGCCACAACGGTAGCGATTCCCTCAATGATGAATATCCAGCGCCAGCCGCTGCGATACATGCCGTCGCCGACCCGGATCAGGGAAAGCGCATAGGCGAAAATCGGCCCGAATCCCGATGACAGCAGAGATGCCATGTAGAACAGCGACACACGGCGGGCCGTCTCGAATTGACGATACCACGAACCGATAATGAAGACTGCGCCCGGGAACACTGCCAACGCGTGTTAGATCAACCACCGCTTACGCCGAAGGTCGAATGCGGGAACTTACGGCCGGCTTCAAAGATACCCAGCAAGGCCCGACAGACCGTGAGACTCTCCCAGGTATGCACAAAGCCCATGCCGAGCACGCAAAGTCCCCATGCAGTGATGAGGAAGCCCAACCAGATCTGGGCACCTAGTCTCCTGATCACCAGGTTGCTTGGTAACTCGAAGACGGCGTAGCCTTGACGATGAACATTAGCACTTGTGGGACAGAGCCGTCGTTGAGAATCGAGGCTATACTGACCGACGAAGAAGACCAGTAACGCAATGGAATACCTTGCCCCGACCGTGAGCTCAAGATCGACTGCCATGCCAGCGATGTAAGCCGCCGAGATGTTCGTTCTATCGAGCAACGACAGGCCGAAGACAACGCAAAGCATGGGAAAGACACGCCAGTCCAACTTTTTGCTGGGAGGTCGTCAGTCTTCTCGGTGGCCTGTACGACATGAGGAGCAGGGCATACACAAGCGCGATTTCCTCTTCCCGCGTCCAATCTTGGTCTGTAGGCGTCGGTGTTTCTTCATCGTTACGGTCAGAGACGTGGAATACAGAGTCTTCCGACTTCTCGACGTGAGTCACTGAGTGCGGCTTCTCGGCCATTTCGACGCTCGTGGATGCGCAAAGAGTATACGAAAGTACCAGACCTCTGATTGGAATAAGATCGAGACCATCAGCCTGTTCGGCCGTGGTCAACCCAGCCTTCATATCTCAACACATTGCCGCATTGGCCCGATACCCTCGGTTTCCGCCCTGCACGTCGTCCGCCGCGTCCTTGTCCCATGGGCTGTACAACCGGCGTTGCGTCGCCAGAGAAGACGTGCATACAGCCGAGATTCTTTCCAACGGTCGGGAGTGGGAGATCCAGGGAAGAGAACCAGGAACAAGACTTTCGAAAACCTACCGCGGCGTCTTGGGCCCCATCTTTCTCGAGGGAATGCGAGTCATGTGCGTGGAAGGAAGAATTTGACAGCGATGCCGACGTCGAAAGAACCTCGGTGGTCAATACTGTGGAGGATAATGGGCCGCGGTGGAGAAGCCCAAGACGAGGTCAAGACGCCAATGGTCTCGGCACCCTGTTTCGAGGAGATCTGGGGTAGTTTTTTCTCGTCGTAATTCCGCATGCCCAGAGATTCGAGCGAGTGTGAGAGACTCGGGAGATCTGCCGGCAGCCACTATCGAGTCAGTCTTCTCGCAATCAGAAATGCATGTCGAATGGCCTTCTCGAATTGTACTTTCGAGATTCGCCGGTGGCACGTTCGAGAGCCGATGTCGGATCCTAAGGCCAGCCGTGAGCAGTCAGTTCGATCAAGGAGAAGGGCCAAGTGCGTCTTCGTCAACTGTCCATTGGTTTTCAGAAGGCTCGGTACTTGTTCTTGAACTCTCGCTCAACATTAACATTGACATATAGTGCTTCGGGTCCAGGACACATAACAACGCCACGGCCAAAGTGTGTGCCAGTGCCTGCGCGTTGAACAGCACAGCACAGCAGTCCAAGTGTCTCGATAACTCCGTGGTGCTATGCCCAAAGCTTGTGTATAAAATTGGCTCGTATCAAATCCGCTACACTCCCGCTTTCGCTCCATAGTTCCATCAAGAAATCCACATGTCAGGCTCTCAGGCACCAATGGCTTCTGAATCACTGATCGCTCCGTCCGGGATACCTTGCTGCTCTTGCTGAGCCATGGCTTGTGCAGAGACGATCTCTGCTAGGCGCTTGAGACGCGGTGTTTGGAGCCCTGTCGCGCGTCACAGTCAGCACAGGATCGAAATAGTCTTCGTTGCGACAGGGAATGCACTGAGGTCGAACCCACGGGGGACAAGAACTTACATGACGGGGTATACGTCTCCAATGCGGTGATGACTCTCGGCTCAGCAATCTCATAAGGCCCGCTGTCTTCCATGTCCACCGGAGCAAGCAGCAGCACGTCACTCTTCTCAGTCACTCTCGAGGCCACGGCTTTCATGATCTCACCGTTAATGGGCTGTTCGTAGTCCGCGACGAGATACTGATTGAGCAGTTTTTGAATCTGATTGGGCGACAGCATCCAGCAGATGTCCTGGATGATCTCGATATCGTTGAGCGTAGCTTTCTTCAGTTGCAGCAATTTGGTCGCTTGCATGAGATGCTCCAGCTGCAACGTGCCCTCGGGCATGTCGTGGCTCTTGCACCATTCTTCAATCCTAGTAATGTTGTAGTTGATTTGCAGCCCACGCTTCCACGAGAGGAAGTTTCGCCTCATGAGCAGGTCGTTGAAAGCCGTAACACCGACAAGACGCAGAAGTTCGGTCACTGTTTGGGTGATGATGCTGTCTTCCAGATAGTAGGCCTTCATGGCTTTGAAGACATTATTCAAGAGGCTGAGCAGGTTGTCCATGCTGTAGGCGGGGGTATTGTTCGATGGGAGCAACTTGCCCAGGAAGCGGTTGCTCTCGTTAGTGACGAAACCTGGAAGCGACTGCGATTCGATGATGGCAGGCACAATCATCTTGTGCAGTTTCTTCTTCAGCACCTTCATCCAGGTGTGGTAGATGTTGAACTCGAGACTCTCCAGGTCGTGCTTGACAATTTCAAGCAGGCGATCATACTCATAGTTGTCGGTCTTTTGAGCTTCGTACCAGTCCTCCGCCAGGAAGACAAAGGACAACATCTCGTGAACGTTAGACAGCCAGAACGCCCCGGGGTTGATCGCTTCCTCTCCTTCGTGTTGCATAACTTCTTGTTGGATGGACTGCATGACATTGGCGAGGAAGCGCTCGGATTCCTTGACGAAACCGTTGTTCCACATCTCCGAAGTCACCAGATTGATGAGGTAGGATGGGAACAAGACCTCTTTGTCCGTGGGAGGAGGGTTGGCACCGGGCTGCGGGATCTTGATGCCTCGAATAAGACCCATCGTGACTTCGTCGTTGAGCTCTTCCTCCTGAGCAAGGAGGTTTTCAAGTTCCACTTCAACGCTATCCAAGACGGGATTGAAGGTAGAGCCGGAGAGAGTCTTGCTATGGGTGTCAATCGCCATCGACATAGGACGAGCGCTGTACGCGCCACTGTACCGGTCCAATTCGCTTCTTTCAGCGGCTCCAGCACTTCGTCGTTTGATGGGCTTTTTGGAGGAGACGAGATTGATCAGGCCATTCGCCAGCTGCGAGGTGCCGTTGGCATATTCTCCGTTGGCGGTGCCGTTCATTGCAGGCGGAGGTGGTGCGCGTCTGGCGATCTCAAGCTGATCCTGCAGCTCATTGATTTGCTGCCTCAGCGTGCCCTTTTCGCTCTCATGCGTCGACACGGATTGCCGGAGGCTCTCGAGCTCGGCATTGGAAGTTTTGAGCGACTCCCGCAGTTTGCGTTCTTCTTCTTGCAGTCGCTTGGCGTTGCCCATGTGCTCATCGTGACTGCTCTGCAGCTTGGCGTGATCTTCTTCCAGGGCAGCTAACCGCGCTGCGATAATGCCGGCTTGGTTGGCCTCGCTTTGGAGTTCCCGAGACCGGGTTTCCAGGGCGTTGTGTCTTGACCTCCACGACTTCAGTTGGCTCTCATAGTTCTCCAGTTGCGAGATGAGACCCTTGTTCTCTCGTTTCAGAGCTCCAAGCGACTGTGTAAGTTCTACGACCTTGTTCTCAAGTTTGTACGAGATCTGCTTCAGATCGCGTGCCTCCTCACGCATCGTCTTGTAGTCTCGCCGGGCAACCCTACCGCGCCACAAGTTCTGTATAATAACCACCTTTCTGCGGTGTTGCCTCCAGGCACGTAGTGCTCGCCACGAGCGGAACGCCCGCTGAATGGTGATGGCCGCATTGCCAATGCGGGTTTCGAGGATGTTCTTCCTGCACAGATAACCTTTGGCAATAGATTCGAACAAGATCAGGTTGCTTCTGATTCGAATATAATCTTTTCGCACCTTTTGGCCCCTCCACATTCTCTGGATATCGGTGGCGGCTTTGGTCCGTCTTGTTTCCTCCGCTTTCCTTCGGGCGAGGAATGCGCGTGTGGCGGCTTGAAAGTCGAGGACGGACTGTCGAGCGTCGAGGTACTTGTGGCGGTAGTATTTCGCGCGCAAATTCTTCTGGATCATGATGGCGCACTCTTTGAGACGGGCCGACCGAAGGTTTTCCAGGAAAGCGAGCATGCCGGCACGGAAGAATATCTTCGTCAAACCAAGCTGATATTTGTCCGATTTTTCGTGGCCAAGTTTGCCTAGCGCTTTGACCAGAATATTTTGTGCCATGGTACGAATCTCGGTCGTCCATTCTGCCGATCGGCACAGCATGTAATAGCGGAGCGCAAATTCCTCGTAGGTCCATCGCGTTGGGTAACCGGCAGTGCTGATGCGGACGGTTTCGAGGACACCGCAAGCGCGGAGTTGATTCAACACCATGGGGCCCTCAAACTTCCATGATTCCTTTGCCTCGTTGGGCTTGATGCACCGGATGTAATGTGCATCTGTCGAGTTAATGGTTTGCATGAGCTCGATCAAAGAGCTCTTGAAGATACCGCCCAGAGTGGGCTTGCGATTAACAGCCACCCCGACTCGGCGTCCTCCGCCAGGGGCAACCGTTTTCGACGAGGTCTGGGCGGAGTCCTTTTCTCTGACCGACGCGGCAACCTCAAGCACCTCTACCAAGAAGCGGTTCGTGGACTTCTTAAGAACTTCCATCTGTTCATCAGGTACCGTATCGCGGTTCTTGTCGATGAAGCCATCGGACTCGTAGGTGACATCAAGGGCGTAATGACAAACTGTAAAGGCCGACTTGCCAAATCGTGGCTTCTTGTAGAACTTTTGCTTATCTGCAGCGAAATGATGGTGGAGTTTTGTCACGAACTGCTCGTCTGAACCCATGGGAAGCCTGGATTCCTCGTCTAAAAGGGACAATATACCCAGTTTTCCTTCGATCAGATCGATACAAGGCTGATTGTCGGAAAAGTCAATAAAAGTCCAGTCGATCTCTTCTCGCATGTACTCTTCCTGCTCAAGTTTGAATACATGTTGGTTGAATTCCTGCTGGAGCTTTTCATTGGCGTAATTGATGCAAAACTGCTCGAAGGAGTTCTTCGCAAAGTGTTCAAACCCATAGATATCGAGCACGCCAATGAAGGTGTTGAGTCGCTGAAGAACTTCATCAGTCGCAAGGCCATGATTGATGGTCTCGACCAACCAGTCAAACAGACTGGAGTAGATGAATTTGGCGACGGAATCCCGCACGACGGTGGCCTGCTGTTGAGTGAGATTCGAGGTGATCTTCTCTCCTCGCGTGATGAGCTGCTTCTTCACCGTCCATTTCGCAAAGTCGCCGGCATCGATACCCAAAATCTCACAGGCCTTGACCACGGACGGCTCGCTCGAGGAAAGGGTCGAGTCAGTTCGGGTGGCGGTAATCTTGATGTTGCCAATATGCAGAAGAGCTGCGAGTACTCGGAAGATCTCCTTCTGCGAGGCCTGAGAGACGTTGATTGTGGTCAGCGACTTCCTCGTGGCTGTGAACTCGGCGGCATCGTCCACGCCGTCGATGGTCGGCTCGTTTCCCTGATTGAGGTAGTCGAACTCCTCTACTGACAGCAGACCAAGCTCTTGTCTCTCCTCTTCAGTGGCGCCGGCCACCAGTTGGTAGAATATATGGTAATTCCTCTCTTTCAACGGCTGGAACACGAGTCTTGACCGTTCCAGCAGATACGTTCTGATCCGAGCACCGATGATGTCGGTATTCGTGTCGAACATGATTTCGATATATTTTCCGAACCGAGAAGAATTGTCGTTCCTCGTGGTCTTCGCGTTGCCGAATGCTTCCATGACCGGGTTGGTTGCCAGGATCTGCTCCTCGGTCTCGCTGATGGCATCAGCCCTTGGTTTGGTACCCTTGGTCGCCTGCCCAGGGGTTCCTCTTGTGGCGAAGTAGCGCATGATGTATTTAGCACTGACAGTTTTACCGGCGCCAGACTCTCCCGACACGACGACAGTCTGATTCCGCGAGTCCCGTAACATGTCTGTGTATGCCTCTTCCGCGATTGCAAACAGATGAGGTGCTTGTGAAGCTCTTTGCTTCCCGGTATACACTTGCACCATCTGGGGCACGTAGAGGGAGTCCACACGCGCAAAGGGATTGGTTGCTATGAGGACGATACCGCTGTACGTGTATATCTCTTTCTGTGCATAACGAAGCTTGATGGCCTGCAGAATGGCTGGCTCATTCAGATGGGACAGATTTGTCAGATCTTCGGCGGCCTCAAACATGGGAGGATTCATCAGAGGCGGGAGGGAGGCATTCTGCGTGTCGAGAAGCGCAGTCTCTGTGGTTTCGACGATTTGCTTGGACTCGTCCGAGAGGGTGAAGACGAGGGCTATCTTCCCGTCTCCTAATGACTTCCGCTCCGCCAGCTCGCCGGGAATGAAGCCCTCGGCCTGGTTTGGGAACCAGGCCCGGGTACCAACTTCCCAGCTCGCCATCGTGGGCGGTCAAGATCAACGCGTGCGCTGAAATCTCAAGTATTGCCAGTGAGGACAGCCATGTATTCGGGAGATGCGAGGAGGTGCCTGAAGACGTGTCAATCGATTTCTCCGGCCCGGAAGGGGCTCGATGGAAGACCAGCAAGGGGACTAACAGGCAGGAAAGAGGTCAATGATAGTGATGAGACGGTGATTGAGAGGTGTGTGTACAAGGGCCTGCGCTGAGGTGCGGCTGGCCGTGACTTTCTTGGGGACAAGTTTGCGGGTGTCAGAAAGTTCTCGGGTGCAGCAAGACGCGTGCGCCAGGACAGAAGGGTCCGCAGCGTCACTAAGCCGTTTCTACCCAAGCGCAGCTTCATCGCCAGCCCCTGGCTCGCCCTGGCTCTCCACCACAGGCCCCGGGAGCCTCATAAATTGTCCGGAGTGCGCTGATGGGCTTAACCTAAGCACCCCCTTTTGGCGCCTGTCTGCACGATCAAGGGTTAACTGCAGTTGCTGCAAGCCTGTGACAGCCTTCGGCGCGCCTTCTATGAGATCCGCCCACGATGTTCCTACACTGGATATACAAGCAGATCCCAGGTCCGGGAGATACGCACGAGGAAGCCGCTTTTTCTTCTTGATTAACCCGGCTAATCCTAGGCTGGAAAACGTCTCCAAGTAGTACCTACTGCTGGAATGCTGGTTAGGGAATGTTCTGTTGCTCTTTTCTCTTGTCCCGTCTCAACGCCGTATGGAAACCCACAGATGGACTTCGATTTCATGACGCGACTGGAGGAAAGGACCGCCATGGGCTTGGGTAGCCCGTTGTGCCGTCACACGCACACGCTATCAATGAAATGGATCTCAGCAGCATTCTCAAACGCCCATCATGCTCCACGCCGGTCAGTATGCGCACCGATCACAGTGTGCGGGGCAGCGGTATGCGCATCTCCTGCCTCAACAGCGTGCCTCAGACCTACTGCTCCCATCCAAGTAGACACAATCTTTCAAGTCTGTCCTTGAGAAGCTGTGCCTACTGGTTCTTGCATTCTGATGTCTGCTGAGAACGAGGCTTTCCACCCTCTTCCTCGTCATCTTCGTCAGACTCGGCCTCCTCTTCGTCCTCGTCATCGTCTTCCTCGTCGTCGTCAAACTCGCCTTCTTCGGCGTCCTCAAATTCTTCAAAGGCCAGAGCTTCGCCAGTGAACCAGTCAATGGCGCGAGGAATAAGTTTCTCTTTGATGTCCTCGCCCAGCTGGTAGTCAAGCTCGAGGCGTTCTTCAATGTCGGATGCAACCTCATCTTCCTCGCCGGGCGCCGCTGGGGGTGCGAAGAAGTTGAAGAATGACTCCGTAGGCACTGTCTTCTTGATGACTCGGGTCTGCTTCGTGTCTGTTTAATTGTCAGCAATCAGTCCTTGTTGGGGGGGATGGCTTGCGCACTCTTGTTCCTCTGCTTCTTGCTCTCAACTCTCACGGTCAGATCTTTCCCAGCCTTCCAGTCAATCTTGTCGCCCTCGGCATGGTCATAGATGAAGTCTCCACCGTAGCCACTCTCCTCCCGATAGAAGTATGTTTTTGAAATGGTCTTGTTTGTGAAGAAGTCATTAGGGGCGAACTCGAAGATCAGGCGGAAACCTGGGCGATCGAGATATTCCATGCGGATGTCGGTCAAAGATCTGAGCGCTTCCTCGTCGCGGTCGGTGATGAGTTCGGCGAGGGAGATTTGGTTCTTCATGGCGGACAGCCAGAACTCTGGGATACCCTTTGTATCGTCTGCGGGTGTCTCCTCCTTTTTCTCCTCCTCGCCTTCCTCCTCGTCCTCGTCATCCTTTGCCTTTCCGGCAATGACTTCGTCTTCGGTAGGCTCGGCTTCGCCGTTGACGATTTTGGCGCGCTTGACGTAGAGAGGGGTGAACTTGGCGAAGTACTTCTTCTCAAGCTGTAACACCTCTTCTTGGAATTCTGCCTCTAGCTTTGCATGGTCTTTCTGGATGCCCTTTAGACCGTCGACTCGACGACGCACCTGAGCAGGCAATGACTCGACGTATCCGGAGGAGCGGCCGATCAGCCCACCCAGTTTCGCCTCCATCATCTGAACTAGCGCTCTGAGAAAATTGTCAGTACGTAGAATATTGAGTACGCAGTCACAATGGCGTTTCTGATAGACAACCTGATGGCTGGGAGACACTTACGGATTCCGAGCAAACATGCTGGCCGCTCGATCGAGATCCTCTTTGCAACATCAGTATTTTGGAAGAAAATCGAAGGGCTTCCACGGGCGGGTCATGCTCACCTTCCTCAATCGATGGGACACCTGGCTGGGCGGCATGACTTGAGATGGGTGCGTTCGACGCAGGTGCTGTGCAAAACTGTGAGCGGCTTCCTACGAGTGGGCAGAAAGTAACCACGCACTGTTCTGAGGTGTAGGCGCGGTGAAATTGCTGCGCTTGGGTATTTCTGACGCCATGGCGGCTGTCGCAGTCTTCGTGTGACAAGTCCGACAGAGTGAAAATTCGGAAGTTGTGGGATGTTGGGAGTCAACTGTCCTGGTCACGGCGACTTTTAAAGTGAAACTGCGGTCAAAGTTTTTTTCACGACCGCCACTCAACAATGACGTTGTCACCGTCACAGCCCAAGAACTGAGGACGTCGGTGTGAGAACGTCGAAGAATGGAAGGATAGCAGTGATGTAGAAACGTTGAAAGGTGCAAGTGTCGGTCGACTCGAAGATTGACGATACAACTCAACCTAAAACTTCCCGCCCACCCCATTTCCCTTTCACGCTGGGCAATCCCGCGCCAGATTGTGGCCACCCACCCAGGGCTTGTCCACGCTATGCCCGACCAGGACGCGCTTGGAGCAACAGAAACAGCAGAGACAGCAAATCCAGTACACAGTAATTGCTGTCGGGCTCTTTTCTGTCATGCCTGGACGTCATAGTGCGGCACCCTGAAATTCTATGGAGCGTTCGACCACGAGTACCTATCGTGCTATCTCAATGCTGGCGCGGAGCACCGAGTAGTGCTTGGGCAACCCTTAATTACTTTGTACCTCATCGGCAGACCGACATGCTCTAGAAGGTCTACACGTTGTGCCGCAACAGGCACCTCACCGCCCGCCATGGACATCGATGGACCTCGTCGGTCCTTCCGGCGCAGCTCGAGCGCAGGGCGACGTTCAATGCAGAGAAGAGACTCGAATCTTTCGAACGCGGCTTCCATTCTCTCCCAGGTAGAAATGTCGAGTGATGACATTTTCAGCGGGCCCATATCGGAGTCAGTGCCGTCCAGCGTTACAGGCTTCCAGTACGCCCTACCCCGCCGCCGCGCTGGAAGCATCGCCAGCTTCACGTATTTCCAAGAGCAGGAGGATCAAGAGACAACCCCAGACATTTATTCCGACGAGGAAGCGATTGAAAGCGACGACGACGAGCTGGGCCATGTACCTGATGGAGCTCGAGATTTGGAGGCTGGTGTCGAGCAAGGAACTCCCCAGCGCAAGAGTTCGAGTCGGTATCGATCGTCGGCCGACCAACCACTCCTCCGAAGGCATGATTCGGCGAGAAGCGACACTCAGAAGCACGACGATGGCGGCAATTTCAGTCAGAAGCTATATATCGAGACCGAGGATTTGACAATGGCCATCGCGGGCTTCAGAACCAGCAACCTGGGCTACCTCACATACCTGGCAATCTGTGTCCTAACCGCCGGGGTTGGATATCTGGTGCTCCGCTGGATGCCTCGGTGGCGCATGTCTCTTGTTGGATCTCCTGCCCCGCTCAGAAAATGCTCTTGGGTTGTCGTAGAGGTGAGCTATGGCCCAGAGCAAAAACGTCCCAAGAGGAAGGCTAAGAAGTTTCAGAACCAATGGGGCGAGTTCACGGTACACAATGTCTCTTCGGAGGAGTATGGCCACCCGATGTCAAGTGTCTTCTCCGCCCCGAGCAAGGAGAAGATGAATGGACATCGGTACGACGAAGACGCCGAGTTGCCACGCCTTCGATTTGTCGACTACCGATACATGAGGCTTTTGTATCATCCATTAGAGGACAAGTTCGTGTTGAACAACGACTGGTGGGACCCGCAATGGACGTCGGTCAAGGCGCTTCGCGAAGGACTTGATGCTGAGGAGAGGGAGCCTCGAGAACAAGTATTTGGCAAGAATCTGATCGAGATCCATCAGAAGACTATCCCTGAACTGCTGCTGGATGAGGTCGGTCGTCCAAAGCTCTCATCTCCTGACAGAAGCTGACATTCAAAGGCCTTTCATCCTTTCTACGTCTTTCAGATTGCCAGTCTCATCCTCTGGTCGATGGACGAGTACTATTACTATGCAGCGGCCATATTTCTGATCTCGGTCTTCTCCATCACCACTACAGTCATCGAGACTCGTTCGGTGGGTGATCCTCATATCGGCCGTGCCACTGATGCTGATAACTTTGCAGACGATGCGCCGCCTGAGGGAGATCTCTCGCTTCGATTGTGACGTCCGTGTGCTTCGCAACGGCTTCTGTAGGTCTTGCAATTATCATATCATGCGATTGCTAATTCCCATGTAGGGCGTGCGGCACTCTCGAGCGAACTTGTCCCCGGTGACGTCTATGAGGTTTCCGATCCCTCGCTGACACAACTTCCTTGCGACAGCCTGCTTCTTGCGGGTGACTGTATCATTAATGAGAGCATGCTGACAGGTATAGTCGACGAATGACACCATGGGCGGGGCTAATAGCTGCAGGTGAATCTATTCCCGTATCCAAAATTCCCATCACCGACGAGGCGCTCCCCTATGTC
Source organism: Phialophora verrucosa (assembly GCA_002099365.1). Taxonomy (NCBI): domain Eukaryota; kingdom Fungi; phylum Ascomycota; class Eurotiomycetes; order Chaetothyriales; family Herpotrichiellaceae; genus Phialophora; species Phialophora verrucosa. Next base: position 604,370 of record MSED01000015.1, on the reverse strand, counting down.
GATCTTGGAGCCACGTCGATTCACCCCAGCGTAGCTCGGTATTTCCTGTTCTGCGGGACCAAGATCATTCGCGCTCGACGACCGCAGGATACCGACGATGACGAAGCCGTCGCCCTCGCGATGGTTGTCCGCACCGGCTTTAATACAACCAAGGGCGCATTGGTGAGATCCATGCTCTTTCCTAAACCATCGGGGTTCAAGTTCTACCGTGACTCCTTTCGGTACATTTCAGTCATGGGTTTCATCGCCGCGATCGGGTTTGTCGCCTCCTTCATCAACTTTGTCAAGCTTGGTCTGGCATGGCATCTCATCATCGTCAGAGCCTTGGATCTCATTACCATCGTAGTTCCCCCAGCTCTCCCTGCAACTCTGACTATCGGCACCAATTTCGCACTATCACGGCTAAGGAAGCAACAAATCTTCTGCATCAGTCCTCAAAGAGTCAACGTTGCGGGAAAGCTTGACGTGGTATGTTTCGATAAGACGGGAACGCTGACTGAGGACGGCCTCGATGTGCTGGGCGTACGCCTTGTACAGCATCCAGAGATTCGGTTTGGTGACATACTAGAGGAAGCACGCGAGCTTCTTCCTCCGGCGCTGTACGATCGCGATCCCACAATCGACTATAGGGTCAACAAGAACATGCTCTACACCATGGCAACCTGTCATTCCCTCCGCCTTGTCGACGAGGAGCTGATCGGCGACCCTCTTGATTTCAAGATGTTTCAATTCACCGAGTGGTCATTCGAGGAAGGCTCTCGCAACACAAATCATTTCGTCGAACCAGGAACACATCAACCTGCGCCCAGCGTCGCTCGCCCACCGCATGGTCTCGAATACGACTTGGATGAGTCGCAGGACAACGACAACCCAGTCCGAGTCGAGTTGGGGGTTCTACATTCCTTCGAGTTTGTGTCGCATCTGAGACGAGCCAGCGTCATTGTCCGCCAGCAGGGTGATCCTGGTGCCAACATCTACGTCAAGGGGGCTCCCGAGGTCATGAAAGACATCTGCACCCCATCCAGCATTCCTGACGACTTTGACGATCTACTCAGCTACTACACCCATAAAGGCTTCCGTGTCATTGCGTGCGCCTCGAAATATGTCTCCAGATTGAGCTGGGATGATATCCAGAATATGGACAGATCCGAGGCCGAATCGCGCCTTTCACTCATCGGCTTCATAATCTTCGAGAACAAGCTGAAGGAGATCACCACAAAAATCATCGAGGAGCTGAACGAAGCAAACATCCGCAACGTCATGTGTACTGGGGACAACATACTCACTGCTATCAGCGTGGCAAGAGAGTGTGGCATCATCGATCGTAACGCACATTGTTTCGTACCCCATTTTGCTGAAGGCGACAAGATGGATCCGAAAGCACGACTCACCTGGGAGAGTGTGGACAACCAGATCTATCAGCTTGACGAAAACACCTTGCTCCCAATGCCGCTTTCCGCTGAGGACGATACAGCTGCTCCATATGATGCGCTTGCTATTGGTGAGTACACTCTGGCGGTCACAGGAGATGCCTTCCGTTGGGTCATCGACTTTGGCTCCACCGAGGTCTTGCAGAGGATGCTCGTCAAAGGTGCCGTCTTCGCTCGAATGTCCCCGGACGAGAAGCACGAACTTGTCGAGAAGATGCAGAGCATCGATTACTGCTGCGGCTTTTGTGGCGATGGTGCCAACGATTGCGGCGCGCTCAAGGCTGCAGACGTTGGCGTTTCACTCTCCGAAGCGGAAGCGTCCGTTGCTGCACCATTCACCAGTCATATATTCGATATCTCCTGCGTCCCAGCGCTGATCAAAGAAGGTCGCGCAGCCCTCGTCACAAGCTTCTGCTGTTTCAAGTACATGAGCTTGTACTCTGCAATCCAGTTCACCTCGGTCAGCTTTCTCTACGCTTCGGCATCCAACCTCGGAGATTTCCAGTTCCTGTTCATCGACCTGGCTTTGATCCTGCCACTGGCCATCTTTATGGGGTGTACCGGCGCTTATCCAGTCTTGAGCAAGAAGCGTCCGACGGCGAGCCTCGTCTCCCGGAAGGTCCTGACTCCGCTGCTTGGTCAGATCGTACTCCAGCTGCTTGTACAATTGGTCGCCTTTGAAACGGTTCAGACTCAACCTTGGTACATACCGCCCCGAGTCGACAAACAAAAGTCCAGTGTCGACAACTCTCAGAACACTGCCCTTTTCCTGGTCACCTGCTTCCAGTACACCCTCTCCAGCGTGGTCCTCAGCATAGGGCCACCGTTCCGACAGTCGATGGCGACGAATGTGCCCTTCTGCGTCACGATCGTCGCCGCGCTCCTCATTTCATTGTACATGCTTCTTGACCCAGCCAAGTGGTTGATGAAGTTTATGGATCTGACAGAAATGTCTACAGACTATGATGTCTTCTTACTTGCACTGGCGATCGCCGGCTTTGCAGTGGCGTATCTGACAGAGCGCCACTTCTTCCCGTTATTGGCGAAATTCATCGGGCGAGTCAAGTTAAAACTTCGACCGGCCCATCCGAAGAAGAGGAAGCAGTATAAGATCATAGCCGAAGAGATACATATGAGGGGATAGACACTTGTACCCTGTCAGATAGAAAGATTCAAGGAGCAGAAACTCCTCGTGCTTGATTTGCCATGGCATGCATAACTCCCAGCTGGAGCTTGACTACTTCAGAATAAATGCACGATATCAGCATCACCACTCGCCCAACGAGCCCATTTATTGCCTAGCTTGAATACAGCAGTAAATAGCCATATGAAGTTGCCCACTCCCCGCAATCACGATACTACCGACTCAGACTTTTGTCGGCATTAACGAAGTCTATCCCAGTACATACCGAGTACATCAAGTCTTGTGATGTGCCTGTCTCCATGCTTAATCGCCTTTGAAGAGTTGTTCGTGTGAGAAAACCTCCAACGCGGGACCTCACAGGCACGAGCTGGTCCAGCGATTCTCCATCTCTTCGAAGTCTGCCCGGCGTCACGACGGGCACAACGTCCTGCACCTAGGCCGCGGATGAGGCAGTGCGATGCGATCTACGGTCGCGGGACTATTGCCCTGGGCGCGCATCACGGACTTCTTCCAAATTCTTGCACGCAGAGCACATTTACCGAAGGGCACGCCCAGAGGAAGGGCCTGACCACGGTGGGAGTCATCCGGGTGGATGTGCTCACGCAGGGGAAGGAGTCGAGACGAGTTGAGGAAAAAAGCAGATTGAGGCGTGGGACTACTGGGGCTCACGCATCTGCTGCACGACCATCGTTCGGAGCACAGTCGCTGATGCTTTTTGGAACGCTCTGTCGGAAGGGGATTACCATCGACGTAGGACTAGTTGGCTTGTTCTCTCGTCTGTGGGCGGTATGTCGATGGAAGCTGTGTACCCTGTTGTTTTTGTCCGCTCGGCATTTGATATGCACTTTCTTGAGATATGACAGCACAGCTCCTTTGACGCCGCGCAATGCCTGTGTAGCCGAATGTATGTATGTACAATTGGTGGCTCACCCGTCATGCTCGTTGCATGGCCTCTTCGCCGCATGTGACGCCTTCGAAGCCGATGCGGATGTGTTCGCCCTGTATTTGTGTTCGTCTCGCTGCCTCAGTCTCTAAACCCCTCCTCGCGGATCGTGTTCGCCTCGACCCTCAATTCAATGCGCCGTCATCTCCGTCTCCCGCTCAATGATCCCAAGGATGCTTCCACCCCAAAAGCGCGGGGCCATCCTTCTTCATCCTGTAAAAGAGCTATGTCCCCGTTAGCTTGGGCGTTCGTTCCGCACCTCAGCCATTTCTCCTTGGAACTTACGAAAAACCACATCGCGGCTCCCAGTCCTGTTGCAGCGAATTTGTAAAGTCGGGGGGCGGCGTTGATCTGGCCGACGGGGTGGTTGCCTTTCCAGACGGGTTTTCCAGAAGGTGCGCCCGCCATTGTGAGAGATGTGCTGGCGGTTATGCTGGCGAGCGTAGCCCTATGCGTGAAGCTCCCCTGTACGGACGACCGGAGGTGTGGATGAGCTCGGTGGGTTGGCCTGGAGGAGCTTGAAGTGAAAGGCGCAGTGAGGGATGTTGAAGGTCACTTCGCCAAGGAGTCGAGTGCTCGGCCGCAGATGTGCACTTGGAGATTTATGCTTCGCCAGGGGAGCCTCCGCGAAGTTTTTCGCCTGTCACTCAACTCAACCTTGACTTCTTTTACCTGCCCTTGGCTGGTTCACGCCTCGAAGTGTCCTGCTTTCCGAGCGACGAGTTATGTGCATATGATGCCAGTTATGGGGGCCATCCCATTGCTGGCTCGTACTCGTATCGAAGCGCTAGAATTCTTTCCTCGAGAGTAGCAGAGCCGCTTTGTATTAAGCGTTCCGAAGTTTGCGGGCTACGCTGCTGCTCTTGCTGCCGCTCTTGCTGCCAGTAAGTTGGCTTACGGCAGTCCAAGTGATTTTTTGGCGGTGTAAGTCTTAAGCTTGGAGCTACTTTTGATATAAATCGTTGGGCCTGGTGCATTTTCGTCTATCAGAGCCCATCTTGCAAGATTATGCAGATTGTCCAAGTCTACAGCAATCCATCCTTCAAAGCGCCCATAACTGTGAAACCATATGTGTCAATTCGGCACCTGTGGGCAAGAAGCGGATGGCTTTGTCCAGATTGTTGATAGAAAATTGGAATCGGAAACCAATCAAGGAGGAATTTGTGGTAAGTGAACGTTGGTACGGCAGAATGCTCAATATTGTAATGGAAGATGTTGATAGCATTAATCTCATCGCCCTGACCACGACCACCACTCGGCACCCATCCCTAGCTACGCTTCAAAGAGTGTGTATGCACTCAGGATGTGCTGGTTCTTGAGCCTCTAGGCATTGGTGTTGATCTTGTTGCTCGCTCGCAAGGGCGGAGGTTGATCAGGCTGAATGCTGATATCCCATACTACTGGGTCCTCGTATACCGTACATGTCGAGTCGAAGAATGATCAGCCTTATCGGCTAGCTTTTAGGCATGAAAGTGGACCAAGGTCCGGAAGCGTAATGTGTCCACCGTACCGCTTACCTTGACGGAAGTCGGGGCATTACTTCAGCTGACGAGCACACGTGTGCATATCTGGATATCACCATGCGAGTACATGGCCGACTCACAGGACAGGGCACTTTTGTCGGTCATTAGGCGCACTCAGGAGCCTGCAGATAGAGTCGACTACAGCCGGTATCCAGCCGGAAGGAAGATCTGATACCACCATCTGACCAGACGCCGAAGTGGAGATCTACATACTAATACACACCGTGTTCGCGTCTTGTACCTGCCTATTTTTGGCTGTTACGGATTTCATCACGGTGGACTCCTCTGACTCCTGGAAAGCGAAAACTCGACCGCAATCTGACCAATTGATTGAGATATCCTTTGTCATTCTCGAGAGCCTGATTAAAGTCATCAGAAATTGAGCATCAGGAGGCTCTTATTTGAGCCGGGCAGAAAATGCCGCGGACGACTTACCTAATTATTCCAGAACCAGATAAAGCTCCCAAAATAATCAGCTGGCAAACCCGCGACCATGTGCGAATCCAACGTCTCGGCCGGATTGTGAGTTGCATCTCGCAACTCGGCGCTTTTTGTGTCTCGCTTGCCGAGTCTCCGGGTCGCGTCCGGAGTACGACGCAGGAGATATGCCAGGTGCCCAAGGACATAAATGCGGGTACGAAATGCAGTTACCCGAATTCCAGCCATTCTGGGGGTGGCAAGGCAGCAAATGCCGTGCAAGCGTGGCCCAACGGTGATGAAGGTTTGGAAAAGATGATATCAGCGAGGCCTACTTCCAGTTCAATCAGATCTCAGCATCATCGAACTTGGGCACTTTTGGCATCTGCTTTCTAGAGGTTCCGGCCAGCCCGTTCGGCTCGCTAAACCACCAATTTCTTGCAGGAAATGCTCTGCAGTCGGTGCTAGTCTTTGAGTAATGCTCCCTTCGTCGTTTCGGCACGCCTGATATCAGATCTGTCCTGCCGCGTTAGAACTTCACCGCGGTCATTGCTCTCTGAATATCGTCAATCTGTATCTCTCGTCACTTCTGAGAAGCTCTCCAGCTCCATCTTGATATTCTCGATCCTGGTGCTGCCGCCGAAGTTCTACCCGCCCTACCGTCCCGATTTGTCGAACCGCTCAATTCGCGATGAGCGCCCTTTACAGAACCCTCACCGGTCAATCGCAAAAGTCGCATCATTCAGATCACACCGTCGGCTCACAGGCTCACCCGACGTTGACACGGACTACCACCACGGATCCATTGACTGGAACACTGAACCATTTGACTGCGCCTCAGGAGCAGAAACTCGAGGAGTTCAAGGAGAAGCTACGACAGGGAGGGTGGTGGTCACCAGACGGGGTCAACGGCAAACCCACCCACGATGACGGCACATTGCTGTACGACTGGTCCTTTTACAATCTCAGAAGCATCCAACTGACTTGTGCTTGTGTTCTAGCCGATATCTGCGAGCCCGCAAGTTCGACGTGCAAGGCGCAATCGGCCAGTTCACGGATACGGAACAATGGCTCAAGGAGCAAATGGTAGACGAGCTATATGACAACTTCGACGTCGAAATATATGAAAGGTCGCGGCAAGTGGTAAGCAGAAGAGTATCGGGGGCTTGCAAACGCAGTCTGACTGGACACGCAGTACCCTCAATGGACCGGACACCGCGATAGACGAGGTATTCCCATTTACGTTTATGTGATCAAGCAACTCGACAGCAAACACGTGAACAAGTACCAGAAAGAGTCGCAGACATACAAGGACAGCCTCCCCAACCACAAGAAACTCCAGACGCCCGCCAAACTTCTTCCCCTGTTCGCACTATATCAGAATCTCCTCAACTTCGTCCTACCGCTTGTTTCAACCCTCGAGCGGCCGAACCCCGAAGTCCCCGTCACGAATTCTACCAACATTGTTGATATCTCGGGTGTGGGTTTGACGCAGTTTTGGAATCTGAAGAACCACATGCAAGATGCGTCGGTGCTAGCGACGGCCCATTACCCCGAAACCCTGGATAGAATATTTGTGAGGGACCCCCATTTGAAGGCCCGGCCGCACATAGATGCTAATCTGGATTCAGATCATTGGCGCACCGTCATTCTTTCCCACAGTTTGGGGCTGGATCAAACGGTGGTTCGACCCCGTCACTGTTTCCAAAATATTCATCCTCAGCAAAAACGAGGTCAAACCCACGTTGACGAAATTCATGGATCCCAAGGACTTCCCCAAACGATACGGCGGCGACCTAGGCTGGGATTGGGGCGATATGCCACACTTGGACGAAGAGACGCGCGCTGCTCTCGAAAGGGATGGCAACAAAGGCTGGGTTCGCGGACCGTGTCTGTGGCTCGACGGGAAGCGAGTTCCAGTCGGCTCGGAGAAAGGGAAGCTGCGGCGGCCGGCCACAGACATCGAGAAGATGAAACCCGTCGTTTATGCTGCCGATTACACAGAAACCCCAGTCCACCCGGATAAGAAGCTCTCGATTGTCTCAAAGACACGCGTTTCCACTGGCGCAGGATCGGCACATCACCAAGCTGAGGAATACGCAGCGGAGGCAGCTGGGGGAGCTACAGCCGCCAATATCATTGCAACACAGACGAATTCAGAACAAGCCGCACAAGTACCGCAGCCTCAGTCAACAGAACCTCAGCCAGCACCATCGACAAGCTCAACTTCCGCAACACATGCTCATCCTCCATCACAGCCGCAACCGGGCCCTGTTCCGGAATACACGGTCGCACTAACCTCGGCCATAGATAATAAACTCGCCGACGAATCCGTCTCGATAATTCCCCCGACGGCCAATGGACACGCGAACGGACACGCCACAGCACCCAGTGAAGGAAACCCGGAGGTCGTCGTGACGAGCGATCTGAGCAAAGGTCTGGCCATCGAGGCAGAGAGATTGCAGATCTCCGACGATCCACATCAGAAGGAGGGCGGGGCGCAAAGGCCTGCGATGGAGAGGTTCGTTACCGCCCAGGAAGTCTAAGCGCGACTCGGCTCTGTCAGGGCAGACAGACAGACAGACGTGGCGAAGACCCAAGTGGAGCTTCATGTTGTAATATGGATCAGGTCATTGCATGGGCGAGGGTGATTTGACGATTTGTCTCTGTTCTTGGACATGGTTTTCCACAGACAAAATCAATCTGGAAACGCCCCGTGGGATTACGAGTTAGAATTGCGATGGTTTTGGGCCTCAGTGGACCACCAATGCCCTGGAGGGATGTGTGATTTGTGGCCTCCGGGCCTTTGGGAAGCATTCTCGACAGGGAGGGAGGGCGGGACGGAGGGACCGAGGGGGGAGAGCCCAGCCCGGTACCCCCCCGTACTGTGTGTATGTCTGCGTTGGAGCATTGCGCCGTGTTTGCCAAAGCACAAAATACCCATCAGGATCAGGTACGTGTTCATGTGGAACAACGTACATATTGTTAATCGAAGTCCCTTGCCCACGACGGGGGTTGTCGATCCCTGAGCAGTACATGCATTCCTCATTCTTGGTTCCTGATTTGTCTGGAGTGGCATATCCCCCCCGTTTGCGAAAAGTGAGGACCTTAAGGAAAATCTCGACATGGGTAGCAATTCTACTTCCTGACTATAAGAACGCTATTACCCCGGCCATGAGAGGAGGTTAGACCGTTAAATATACGTCGATTTTTGTACTTGCTGGCTTTTTGCTATCTACGGCGAGTAGGTCATTCGCCTTTTGCTGCTTACAGGTGAAATAGCAAGATGGTGAAAAGCCCCTTTAAATTTCTCGTCTCCTGCCGTTTCAACAGACTTGGAAGCAGCACATGCCGGTCCAGCTTGCAGCTTTGACTGCTGGCTCTTCCCACATTGTCGGAAATTCGACTGCTCGGCCTAGGGCAACTGATATCGGCACAACATGGTCCAAGTCGGTTGACGGGGGGTGAAACAGCTCGTTTATCCGGCAATACCGATGACACCGCAGGCGGGGCGGGGGCCGGCGTTACCGGTCTTCTTGCTCTCCTCGTTGCCGCCCTTGCCGAGGTCGTCGGTGCCGGCGTGGACGACGATGGTTCGCTAGATACACGGTCAGTGTCGGTCGTTGGTCACATTCCCAGGCCCACAATGAACAGGAGTTGGGGGGAGAATTGCTACGTACGCCCAAAACGCTGTGCTCGCCGATCAACTTGACGAAGCTGTCACTGACACTGCCCTTGGAGTTGCCCTGGGCGTCGGTCTTGAAGTTGCCTAGGTCGCCGACGTGGCGGTCAGAGTCGGATGGGGCACCGTGCTGCTTGCCATGTGGGTTGTCTACGACATTCTGTCAGTCCTTATTTTTTATCATCCTTGTCATACCGTCGTGGTTGTTGTTTCATGGAGTTGGTGGAATCTGGAAACAACATGGCGACATACAGTGGGGGCCTGCGCTTGTGCAGCCGTTGGTGTTGTCACCGAACTGGTGGACATGCATGCCTCGCTCGGCATTGGGATCATGACCCGAGATGTCCCATGTGATGGTGGTGGGGGAGGACTCAGAGGCTTGCTCGAAGATCACATTCCCGGTGACTTTGGAGTCTCCTCGGAGGACGGCGACTAGGTAAGAGTGATGTTAGTGGATGGTTCGAGGCATGAGCGATGTTTTCCATGGTGTCCTCAACGGTGTGGGATGGCATTGGCAAGTCGTCATGCCTTGACCTGCGGTCATGAAGATGCTGACAAACGTGGAAGAAGTGTTCCGGAGTGATGGTAGCTGGGAAGGTACAGGGGAAACCGAGTCAACTTACCTGCTTTAACCATTTTGACGGATGGGTGTCTGTTTGTACAGGGGACGTTTGATATTACAAGGTGTGCGGCGGAAGGTGTACAAGGGGTGAGATGGAAGCAAGGAGAAAGCCTTTTTAACGAAGAATCGAGGAAGTAATCGATGGGCCGGTGGAGTTAATGGCAGCAAGTGGAAGAGCATCGAGCACTCACTGTCGATGAAGCAATCATTGAATGAGGGGTACGAGCTGCCTCCGCCGTCCGTCGCCGCTGCCGTTGTCGCAATGAGGGGCATTCCTTGTTCGGCCGACGCGGATAATTCAATTCCCGGGGCCGAGATTAGCACGAGGGCTGCAATGCGAGACTCGTCTGAGCTCTGATCACTTGCAGATCATGAACACACAGTTACTTCACTGCCTGTCGGACTGATGTATCGAGATCGATGAAGATAACGTCCCTTATCACTGCTTGGCGAAGGGCCTCATCTCTGCCGTTCCGCACCATCATTAGTGGTGAATGTGCAACACCAAATGCTCGTTTGAGACCAATATACCAAGCACGCATGCACTGCTCTGGTCTTCGCCATCACCCCAGAAGCCACATCAGTAAGTTCTCTTGTAACAGACCTCCCTTCCCGTTAGAGCAACACGCATCTGCCTCGTCACGCCATCAACAGCTCCACCCAGCGGCCATGGCCTCCCACGACAGTACGGACAGAATCCCCAACTTCCTCAAAGCTATGGACTCGATCTACGGGCCCCTTCCCTCCTCAACAGACCCCAATCTCGCTGCCTGGACACCTCCTCCAGCAGCAGAAGGCCACCGCGGCCGCTACCTCTGGACCGACGGCTTCGCAGTGGTAAACTTCCTGACGCTCTACAATCTAACCCACGAAACCCGCTATCTCACGTTCGCGCGCAATCTAATCAACACCGTGCACCGCATCCTGGGCTATACCCGAGACGGAATGTCGCGTCTCCCAGGCGCCACGGACGACGAACCCCTCAAAGGCGGATTGAGGATCGGCAAGCACGACGAAGCTGGCCCGGACGGCGATGGGCAGTATTTCCACTATCTGACAGTGTGGATGTTCGCGCTGAACCGGGTCACCTTCGTCACGGGCGAGACGTGGTACAATGAACAAGCCATTTCCATGGCGGCAGCGATTTTGCCCAAATTCATGACAAATCGCAACACAGAGCGGCCGCGCATGTTTTGGAAGTTGAGCACCGACCTCTCGAGCCCGCTGGTCATGTCGGAGGGGAACCTCGATCCAATCGATGGATACGTCACGTACAAGCTCCTCCAGGCCACGCACCGTGCGGATTCGGAGGTCTTGAAAGTGGAGATTGCGCTGCTTAAGAAAATCGTAGATACGAAAGTCGAGGGTTATGACTCGACGGATACACTCGATCTGGGCATGACGTTGTGGACGGTGCATTGGCTCGTTCCTGAAGAAGACTGGGCAGTGCAGCTTAGTTGTCGAGCGCTCGCGTGTCTAAAACGTTTAACAGAGAGCAGATATTTTGAAGAGCCGACAGGTCGAAGGCTCGCGTTTCGTGAGTTCGGGACCGCCCTGGGAGTCCGGTCTGTGGTTACGGGTAAGAGCGACAGCGGTGGACTGTGTCGGGAGGATGAGCTTGTTGATGCCGAAATAAGGAAATTGCCAGACCAGATCTGCAGACAGTGGCAGGACGCTGGTTTGGTGCCGACTCCCAGTACCAAAATACAAGGACGGATGGCAGAGTTGATGCCCATCACGGTGGTGATGTACGCAACCGCTTTGATACCTGGGTTGATGGTCCGACAGACGTGAATCCGGGTTACAGACACCAAGAAACCAGTGAGGGTGTGGAAAGTCCGCTCATCGAAAGCTACTGTGTACTCGAATGGAAAGGAAGATGGACTGATTATGTATCCGACAGCCCCTTTGGAACGAAACGAACTGCGCCCGGAAGCCCCGTCTTGCCAAAAGCGCCTCAGGATCACCCCGACCCAATATTGACGGGACGAAACCTGCCAACCATCAGCCTCGCTCCCGTCGTCCTTGTCAAAAAGTCAGCAGCCGCAATTTGAACGCTCTCTAGATTGCGCATCCACCGAGGACAGATAATGCAATCGGAATCGCAACCTTCTTCATCCACAGCTTCAACCCAACGCGGATTCTCCTTCGTACAACACTTCCCTGATCCTTTCCCCGGGCGTCGGTCATGGGCATCCCGAGTTCCGGCTCCTTCTTGCCCAGAAACTCGCACAGCGGAGCCCAGCCCATACTCGGTTCCCAGATCAGCACCTCCCTCCCTTTGCTCTGACACAGATCAAGCACCCACTGGTTGCGCATGTCATACAAGTCCTTGCTCCAGACGGCGTCAACCCCGAATTTATTCCTGACGAAGGTTTGCCATTCCATCAGACACAGACGGTGCCACTGGTCAGGTATACTCCAAAGACAAGCAACGCGGTACCGCCAACTCATGAACGGGGCAATCCTCGCCTTCTGGCTGGCCGTCAGTTCTCGCCCACCAGCTCTGTGAACATTCAACACGATCCTGGCGTCAGGGTACATCTCAATTAGATCTTCTAGGAACAGACGACCCGGAAAGTCTGCAGTCGCGGCGCACCCGGCGAAGAGTTTATACAGGATGGCGCGGCGTTTCTGCGTAGCCCCTTCCTGCAAAGCCTCCCACGTAAAGCGCAAATTCGGTGGGAACGGCACGCAGCGGCCTGCGTGCATGGTCGGTCCTATGTTGAGAAGTTGAGGATTTTCGAACCCTTCTATCAAGGCTGTCGTGGCGCATAGAGGAAGGCCAACCGCGAGCATCTGCACGGGACCTCCGAAACAGGTTTCAATTTGAGGTTCGACTTTCGGTGGCACCACCATGGTCTGTACGTGCCGGGGGTCAGCGGCAACTTTGACAAGGTTGGTTCAGAAGTCATGAGAATCGCAAGGCCCTCTACGAGTCGAGAAGTTGCGTTGACTTCTGATACTGTATTTTACTCGCATGATATAGCGACATTGATGAACATGTCTTTAATCCGCGCCGTGTATATACATAGAATATATCCGTGTGTGTGTGTGTGTGTGTGTGTGTGTGTGTGTAGCCACACTTCCACACAAGACCTCCACCACCTTCCGCTCCCCCCCCCCCCCCAACAACAGCAAGAGAGTAATATACAGGTGGCCTGAAAGATTAAGGTGCGTTTTGAATCCAGAATCATAGATCCAGTACCGCGGCTAAAACAGCTAGACCTGGACCTCGAAAACAGGACGATATAGGATAGGATAGGATATGTAGGATCTCTAGGATGGAGGAGTGTCTTGTCCTGTCCGGAACCACTCGTCCACTCGATGTACAGTACCTTGCCATGGAGGGCATTACATGTGTTGCGTTGCGTTGCCTTGACACGACATGACAATAACATGACATGTATAGCCTATCCGCTGTTAACTTACTGTCACTGTTACGGTTAGGAGTAAGCTATAAAGGAGGGGGCCGGGCGGATATCCGATATATATTACCGCGATAATTAAAGCTGTGCGGTTCAGGTTCACGTTCAGGTTCAGGTCCCGGTCCCGGATGAGGCAACGAGAGGGCCGTGACATCTATCTCTTATCACACTTGGAGGCGGTGCTCGTCGTACAGTTTTAACACAACACCCTCGCTCAACAGTGACGGACATGTAGGTCCGAAGACGTTTCATAAAGAGCGGCAAAATACTGGTGACAAAGGCATAAGAGCGGCAAGCCCGGGCGGAATATTGACAACTCTTCAATCAGGTCGTACGTATACGTCTCAAGCTCCATTTTTGTACCAGGTAAGTATGTCGGTAGGTAGGTGCCATTTCTTCATGAAGAGCGTCATGGACTGTGAAGTCAAGCATTGATCTATCCTAATCTGAATCCAGCACACGTTCTTAACTCACAAAGACCGCCTTTCACTCCTCAGCAGCCCATGGGTATCATATGATGTAGTCATTTCAATCTCAAAAACAGCCGGAGAAACTTGAGCACCACGTTGATGACCAAGGCCAGGGCAGCCAACACCACGTAGAGCTGACCAATCTCCATCCAGTTGTTGAGTGTCATCTCCGTCTCGATGAAGCCGTCCTCGGAAATGCCCCTCTTCGAGTCCGCCGACTCTGGATCGGATGGGAATCGGCCCGTGTTGTACCACTGCTCGAGGATCTCGTCCTTCTCACGCCAGCGCTCGATCAGCCAGTTCTCAAACTCCTTGCCGTCAGAGAGAGGGATGGAAGACATGGAAAAGCGACGCCAATACATGTTCACGCTTTTGGGCGGCCGACCCTGCAAGTAGGTCGAGCGGATGGTGAAAATATCCGGGGCAAAGCCTCCTTTCCTGGCAAAGGTTTAGTCTTGGGTGGTCCGCATATCTCCCGCTGCGTCAACTTACGGTGTTCCTTCATATGCAATGGTGCAGTCGTACACCCAGTCAATAGTGCCCTGGAGTTGCTGAAGACTGAAGAAGAGCCCGGTGCTTCGCGGGAGAAGCTGGTGTTTCATGTCGGGTATCCCCTGCTTTTCAGCCCACCTCGCACTTCCCTTCCTCATGTTGGCGGATAAATTGGTGCCTTCAGGGAAGATCAGCAGCCACATGGGATCCAGCCCGTCCGAGCCAGACATCGGGCCTTTGTGGCGGGTCTTGAGTTTGTTCAGTCGATGCTGCAGACGCGGCTTGTCGGACAGCCACTTGCGTGCCATGAAAATGAAGCCATAGAACATCATGCCGGGGCCCAAGATCGGGACGTATTTGAGAGACTCTTTGAGGATGATGAATATGTGTCCATGCATCCTGCTCGTGTAAGCAATCCACCAGAGGTACAGCCACTCGGTGTACACCTGGTGGTTGGCAATATAAACCAGCCGCTCGGGAAAGGTCGTCTCGAGTCTCCCCGCCGACGTCTTGTGAAACTGCCCGCGCAGATCTTTGTCCCAACTCACGCGTACTTTCGTAGGTGCAAACCACCGTGTTCCTGCAATGCCCATAATAGCAAATGACTGCTTCGTCAAGGCCATGTACGCATAGTAGTAATCCTTGTCGATCCAATACAGCGGCGCCCCGAGGAATTGGGTGGCATTGATGCAGACCGCCCCACAGTTGAACCATGTCGCAAGCAGGAGCGCACGAATGACTTGACTGACGCCGCTGTACTTGACTTCTCCAGCTGGGTGTGGTAGCACATCGTCGCCCACGGCCGCGCCCGGGCCGCCGGACCCGATCTTGGATGAAGACTCAGGATTGCGCTTTCTGACGGTACCGTTGTGGGTCGCCATGGTATGTGACTTCGAGATGAGAGATGGGCGGTACGAGGGTCCTCAGGTGGTCAATGTGCGAGCTTCGTCAGCAGTGAGAGGAGCGGACGCAGGCAGGCAGGACCAGTGATGCCATTGACTCGGTCACTTCGCCGAGTGCCCTCAGGAAACGAGAGGTCGCTGTGGGTGATAGAGAGATGTGAACGGGAAGAGGAATAGCAAGCGCAGGATCGTGGCACCCGACCTATGATGCAACGACAGCATAGCATTCGACTAATATGAGGACGTTGTTGACTGTGCACAAGGCCGGACTCGAAGGGAGCCGGTATGTCCGCAGTGGTTGCCTAAATTCCCTGTGACGGGATGAACAGACGCCTATTCCGGTCCGTGGGCCTTGGTGGTGGGGGGGCCAGGGCTGCCTAGGGTTCTTCCGGGCATGACTCAGCGTGCCGGCACCAGCCACACCCACTCAACAACCACCACCTCTGACAACCACATCTACAGTATCACCTCGCAGTGGGCCATGGCCATGGCGCTTCCTTGCCCTCCCCTCCTCCCCAGAGAATACGCCCCTTATGATTCAGCACCAGCGTCCCAAACCGCCGCCTCATCGCCCCTGCCCATCTTCTGCAGCAACTTAATGACTCGCCCCTTCACCAGCTTGACCTCGTCGCTGTCCTCGGCAAACTTCGTCCTCACCAGCCTCAGATTGACCCTGAACTGCTCAAGCCTGGCCTGGTCATTCAACGCATGACGGGCGCCCGAGCGCTCAAAGTGACCTCCATACATGATGGCCTCTTGCATGTCGATCTCCTCCTTCGTCAGGTCCCTCAGGTCCAGGGTGGTATTGTCCTGGATTTGCTGCCGATCCAGCTCCTTGATGAGCTGCTGATCCGAGTAGCTGAGGTCGCGCGGCACCGGCCATGGAAGAACGCGCAATCTCATGCGGTCTCGCCGACGACGATGGTTCAATGTGCCCTTGGTAGGTCTGCCTCTCCCACCCACCACCGCGTCCGGAAGCATGCGGTCGATGAAGTCTTGGTGGCAGAGGTCAGGATCGAGGCGACAGAGTGCTTCCATCTCCCAGCCTTCGATCTCGGTCGACACCTTGTATGGGATCGAGTAGGAGAATTTCAGCGGCCGGTCATAGGCATTGAGAAGCACGCGGCCGTAGATGTCGCATTGGGGCCGGAACTCCAGAGGCGCTCTCCTACGACGCCCGTTCTCGGGGGTGTATGCGTACTGTCCCGTCGGGTAGAGCTCGACCAGGACACATGGACGGACAGAGCGCTCATGTGGAAGGGAGGGTACGTGTGCCGGCCACTCAGCGCAGGCTTGTCTTCGAATCGTTGCGTTGTCACCACCCAATAGGTAATCGGCGTTGACGGCGTAAAGGAAATGAGTCCCGTTCACTTGGACATACTTCTCGCCGTTGACTCTCAGAATTGTGGAGTTGTAACGGAGACGAGTGCTCGCGTCGGCTACCCTCATAAAGACGACTGGTGGAAGAACAGGAATATCCTCAACCTCTTGTCCTTGTGCTTCTCGATGATACTGCTCTTCAGGGTGTTGTTCGTGGTGTCTCCGCTCCCACAGGCCGAGCTGAGGCTGAACACCGCTTGAGTGGAGAAAAGGAGACAGGAGAGCGACGGGTCGCCAAGGTATAATCAGCGGAGGAATGCCGAGCTCCTGGGGAGACGAGAACCAGCCGGCACTTGCCTCTCCAGCGTTTTCATGGACAATCGCCACTGGCAAACCAGCCGACCCCTGGTCAAGAATATGGCGAGATCTGCTTCGTCGGAGATCTGGATATATTGCACCGAGCTCCCCTTCGACATTCTCGTGGAAAGCCGGCGGGGCCAAATCAGCAAAGTCGTCCCAAGACGTAACCACGGGGGAAAGGTCAGGGGCTTTAAGAATCGCAGCGACGACCACGGCTTCTTCAGCGGCCTCTCCAGCGGCCTCGATTCCTGAGACAACCGCGGCTCGACCGAACGTCACAATCCCTTCTTCGGTGTCTTCAGCTTCGAGGTCGACAATCGGCCGAGCAGCGACGCGCATAACGGGCGGGGCAATCTCGTCCTCGATCTCTTCTTCCTCTGTCTCGTCGTCGTCGATAACCATCGGGTCTGCACCAACATGGTTATCTACCCGCACTCTCTGCGCGCAAACACTCGATACTCACCTTCCTCACCTGGCTCAGGTGATTTGGGAGGCTCAACAAGCTTCGTTCGTTCATACGACTCTCGATGCCTGCCCACCCTCAAATGCAAGCCACTCATTGCAGCGTGTCTCGAACCTACCCGCAGCTTCTTGTCGTTTGAGTTTGGAAAGACAGCTTGGGCGACGCCATCCTCATCGATGACCAGTCTTGCAGCCTCGATGTCTTGTGCGGGGCGACGCTTCTTCATCTGCTGTGGGAAGACAGCTCTGGCGACACCTTCCTCGTCGATTACCATTTTTGGTGCGTCCGCCCTCGTGTCGGCACCACGTCCGGGAAGCACATTGATCGGTGGCATTGTGATGATGTTTGTGACTTGACAGTTGACAAAGGTAGGTTTGTACGCTCTCACGTCTGTCGATCGTGGAGAAGCACAGGACAAAGCATTCGAAAAGGTGAGTCTTGTACGAGAGGAAAGCGTTCTGGCAGGATATGATGTCGTCGTTTGTCGTTCTATCGTCGTCGTCACGGGTGACGCTGAAAAAAATGCCAGCGACGGTGGGGTCTCGCCTGCCACGCTGATCGGCCTAGTGACTGCAAGTGAGGTTTTATCACTTTATATATATATTTACTTGAGCCGGGGGCTCACAGTGAGTTTGCCAAAACCAGTTCTGCTGCGCTTCTGCAGTTACGGTAGTCGAGCTTGCTTCGATGCCGAGGATACTGGGTCTGTCCGAGACGCGAGATCGATATGAGTAGTCGATGCCGAGTATACTGGCTCTGTCCGAGACGCGAGATCGATATGAGTACTCGAGAAGAGGGCGCGCAGCAAAGATGCGAACACAGAGCATGAACGCTACAACTCGATCGATCTCTCAACCCCGCCATGTGTCGACCGAAAGCATTCACCATGGACGAACGCCCTGAAACACCAACGCATGAATATCACCACGGACCATACATACCATACGCACGTCCGTCCTTCACGAGAACACGGCCTTCCGGCGTAATCATCGTCTCTTCACCGTCGGCAACACGCTCTGCGGCCGGCACTGAAACACCAAACAAGCCGCAATGTGAAGAGAGACGGGGACGAGCTCCCGAGTGCGCACTGGTTCCGTAGCGGACCAACGCCCCCTTGACCAGCATCGCTACACGCGCTGCGTGTATGCCGGACGGCGCTTCTCATTCTCTTAGGCCTCGGCTCTACGAGGAAAGAACTGTCTCAACGATAAAGTGGTCCATGCTGCTTGTTGGACAGTAGGACCGATGTGGCTCTGCACATGTCAGTCCAGGGCGCCGATGAACGCCACTGGCTTAGCGCGGCGAGCAGAGATCAATGGTCCGTCGCGCTGTGGCGCACGACGGTGCTCCTTTATCGAGAAAGATGATGCTGAGGCAGTATATAGGGAAAGTGATGATGCTGATGCCGACGTCGTCCGTCGTATGCATGCTGATGGAAGGGAGTCAACCCAAGTCACGACTCTGAGCGAGGTGTGCGTGTGGACAGGACGCATGAGCCGTGGTGGCAGATGTGAGGTAGAATATATCGTCGCCGATGTGAACAGTAGCAACTCTGGCCGACAACGCTCAGTCTAGAGTCTCACGCCCAGTGCAGCGTCGTCGTCGTTGTTGCAATGGCAGTATATATAATATAAGCTGATTGGAAAAGGCTTTACACTTCCAGTCATAGACGCCTCTGCAGTTCTCAAGATTGTACTGTGTAGATTTTCATTCCATCTCATCCATTCGTCTTTTCGTATCCCATCCGACTACACATTACGTTTACCCCATTTTCACATCACTATGTCGTGGTGAGCTATATACAAACGTCCCCTTTCAGAAATTATGCGACGCTCCTAGATGACCCGGCCGGTATGGTACTCTCCCTTCCATTCGCTGATGAAGCGGCACTTCTGGGTCCACACCGCGATATCCTCCTTGCCCTTGCGCAGGTTGCGCCGGGGCAGGTGTAGGACTCTGCCCGGGTAACTCGTAAGACTCTTGTGCTGAGGGAGCTGACGGCGCAGATGGTGCTGAAGGCGCTGACGGTTGTCCAGACCAATATCCATCATGGCCCATGTTGGCCTGTTGATAAGATTGGTGGGACATGACATCGTCGTTGGGGAACGAGCGGTCATTGGGATGGGGTGGGAGATCATCGGGGAGTTGATGAATGTTTCTTGGGTTGTCGGGCAATTCGTTGGGGCGAGCAAAGTAGCCTCCCGCTGCCGCCGCTCCTACGCCACCCGGCGGCTGTTCTTGTTGGTACTGGTTCCCGAAGGGCGCTGGATAGTGGCTGTTGCCCTGCGAGTATTCGCTCTGGTCGGATACGGACATGTTGGAGGGGCCTTGATAGCCCTGGGGAGGCGGAGAAGTCGAGCCCCAGCTTCGGATTGTCGCCGCATTGGGTGGTAGAAGACGGTCCGGAGACCGAGGCGGTGGGGACGGAAGTGGTGGCGATGGGAGATCTGAGCGGGTGACGTCTGTGAGTCTGTCTGAGCGGTTCGATGTATCGCGGTAACCCGACACGGCAGCCATTGCACCCATTCCTGCTGCTGCTCCACCTCCGATGCCCAGTCCTGACATTTCAGGACCCATGGGATTGTCCGAGTATCGATCACTGGCCGAGTAGGACTCTCGTTTCCTTCGGCGTCGCATGAACCAGCTGTACCAACCTCCAAAGATCGCAGCGGCGAGAACAAGGATGCCAACACCGGCGCCTATGCCGGCTTTGGCGCCCGTCGACAAGCCCGAGGAGCCACTGCTGTCGCTGTTAGCTGCAACGAGCGTTGGAGCACCTGGAGTGCTCGTAAAGGTTGCTGGCTCGACAATTGTAGTGGCTGCTTCTGTAGTGATGACGACGGAGGTGATCGTGGTAAAGCCGGCGACGCCATCTGATGAGGTTACTGGGAGAGTCTGGGTCACGAAAGCTGTGCTTGTTTCATACACAATCGAGGAGGTTGAGGTCGTGATCACTACGGGCGTTTCACTAGAGGTACTCGACTCCGATGAAGTCGTCGGCGGCGGCGGTTCCGACGTTGTTGAAGAAGTCGTGACAGGGGGTGGAGGCGGACTAGATGTGGTCGTGGTGGTCGTGGTTGAGGATGTTGTAACAGGGGGCGGAGGTGTGGTCGTCGTCGAGGATGTGGTTGGCGGCGGTGGAGGGGAGGATGTAGTGGCTGAGACCAGTTCAGTAAACAGTCTACTGGATAAAACATCCCCAGCAAACAAGACGGCACACGCGGCAGAGCAACCGACACAACTATAGCGAACATAAACTCACTAGTACTTGTGCTCAGTGTCGTTGAACTGGTTGTTGTACTGGTGGTAGGTGGTGGAGGAGGAGGTGTAGTTGATGATGTTGTGGGGGGCGGAAGAGAGGAGGATGAGGTGGTGGGAGAGGGGGGAGGGGTAGCTGTAGATGAAGGGGGGCTATAAGTGGACGTCGACAAGGTAGATGAAGTGGATAACGTGCTGGTAGTTGAGGAAGAAAGATCACTTGAAACAGTGCTGGAGGTGGTCAATGTAGTGGGAGTAATACTTGAGGTCGATGTACTGCTCTCCGTCGTGGTCGTCGAAGAAGAACTACTGGAGCTATCTGACGAAGTCGTTGGAGGAGGAATGGTTGAGGATGGTGTAGTTGACGAGCTTGTGGTAGCTGCCACGGAGCAATGCGTTATAAGCAGCAAATAGCTGAAGCATTTGTCGCAAGGCTGAAGCGGGAGAAAGATCAAAGCAGAGAGCAGGCGACGA
Source organism: Phialophora verrucosa (assembly GCA_002099365.1). Classification (NCBI taxonomy): domain Eukaryota; kingdom Fungi; phylum Ascomycota; class Eurotiomycetes; order Chaetothyriales; family Herpotrichiellaceae; genus Phialophora; species Phialophora verrucosa. The sequence continues at coordinate 583,442 of MSED01000015.1, read as the reverse complement.
TCTACTTACTGGTAGAGCTCGAAGTGGTAGTGCTGCTGGTGGGCAGATCAGACGTGGTGCTGGACGTCGGAGGAGGTAAGGAACTCGTCGTCGTCGTTGTGGTGGACGACGTATCCGAGGTTGTACTGGTACTGAAGGTAGTCAGGCTGCTCGTGGTGGAGTCACTGGTAGTGTCAGCACCCGCCAGCGAACTGGTGGTGTCGGTCGTGCTGCTGGCCATGGCGAGAGAGGGCAGCAACTGTGCGCCGCACGGTGCTTTGCAACGATGGTGATGCCGTCGTCCGCACCTGGCGGGGTCAGCTTGCGACGGTGAGGCTGCGGGGGAAGAGAGAAAGGTTCAGCAGGAGCGGGACAGCGAGGTCTTGAACAAAGTGGACTTGGCTTCCACTGCGCCTGGCTAGAGGACTAGCGGCTGCGGCCATGCGAGCAACAGCCAGTATGTGTAAGCTGCACGGTCTGTACCTGCACGGCTACCTGTGGAAAAGCTAACCATGCCGCAGCTGCGCACAATGTCGTTGGTAGCCTTACTAGGGAAAGCGGGGTTCTTTTTTCAGCTCTGACCACGAGATACGAGCTCATTGGAGTAATCGCAGCGTTCTTCCGAGGGCGGAGGGGGGTCTGGAGTTGGTCCTTCACACCACGGCTTATGGCCGAGAGACGCTTAGCGGGAGAGGTGCAACCAGGAAGCCGAACAAGCATAATTGTCGGCAAGGTGTCATCGTAAAGGCCAATGGGGCAGGGATGGAAGCGCAGCAAAGCCCGATGAGGCCAAAATGAGCCAGTGAGGATTGCGCATCAATGCCATCCTGGGTCCCGTTGACTTTCATGCCCGCGCTGGGAAAGGCGGCAACTCGAGAAAAAGAGGACCGATACGAAACGTTAAGCGAGTCTACAAGCCTTTGATGTGCCTCGTCAGCTGGTCGGAGTGTGAGATGGAGGGTGCAACGGACGGGCTCCGGCAAGATGGTGAAGATAAGATCCCTCCACTCCGGCCATATGGACGATGCGAGCGATTTGCCAGAGACAGAGGAAGGTTTGGGGCTCGGATCCATACGTAAGAAAAAAGGTGGCGGCTGGTGAGGCTCTAACAAATAGGCTGGTGAGAAATAATCCCCATTGCGGCTACGAGAACTTGCACAACTGAGTAAGTGAGAGACAAACTCTGCGGGCGGAAAAGGAAGGATGTGCTTCAATAGGAAGGTGTGGCATGAATGACTGACTGACTGCCCGGACCCCTCAATCGACCTCGAGCGACCTTGCTGCAGCTCATGGTGTGCGCTCTCAGAGACTGTCGGCTGAACACCATGTTCTTCCTCATTCTCCTGCTTGACTCACTGCTGGATCTATGCCATTACTAAATATCACGGCTTCACTGATGCAACTACGGCGAGCTCCGATGAGGAACCAGATTCCTCGAGGCGCTTCACGTGGCACCAGCGACGCCGGCTCTGCAACGTCATGTTGACTCACAGGCCAATCCGCTGACCAAAATTGACGCGGAACAGTTTCGCAAGGCCAGTGCTTCACTGCCAGCAGATATATTCGATCCCGAACTGGCGTGCCACTGCTTTTGCACCACCACATAAACCGTATAGACTTCATTCATTTTTCTTTTGCTGTTTCTCAGGTCATTGGTGAAGGGCCGTGCGATCTGTGACCAGTCCCGTGACGCCCTGTTCAGACACCGACATAGAAAGGTTTCGTTCTCGATTCCCCTAAAGCTGTCTAAATTTCAGTTACCAGTCTCCCACGGAACCCCAGTAAGATGCCGGCTTCTCAGGAGAAAGGAACACACCCCGTGGTCTGCGTTTTGTGCGTGCAGAAATACAGTTTCAATTCAACCCTGAAACAAGCACTAACCTCCTCCCTAGCTGCGCTTCCTCGCCAGGAAAAGACGCTGTGCATCTAGAATCAGCACGCAAGCTCGGCAAATCTCTCCATGAAGCGGGCTACGAACTCGTCTACGGCGGCGGTACCATGGGCATCATGGGCGAACTCTCTCGCACTCTGGTCTCGCTCTCTGGGCCTAGGTCCGTGCATGGTATCATCCCTCGAGCATTGATACGCTCGGAGAAGGACCCCAATGCACGAGTGAGCACCAGCAGACCCAATGGAGAGCCCAAGAGGGCGGAGAGGACCATGTCTTCGGAGCAGTTGCAACGGATTGACAGCAACGAAGACCCCGATGCTCAAATTGTGCCAGAGTCCGAGTTTGGAAGGACGACGATCGTACCAGACATGCATACGAGGAAGCGCATGATGGCGAACGCGGTGCAACAAGGTGGTCCCGGCTCGGGCTTCGTGGCGTTGGCTGGCGGTTACGGCACGATGGAGGAGGTTATGGAGATGGTCACCTGGAATCAGTTAGGCATTCACCAGGTTCCAATCATTCTCGTCAATATCAATGGGTATTGGAACGGATTGCTGGAGTGGATCAAAACTGCGATTAGAGAAGGATTCGTGAATGAAGGCGCTGCAAATATCCTGGTCGAGGTTAAGAGCACCGAGGAGGTGATAGACGCGTTGAGAGGGTATCAGGTAGCTCCTGGCAGATACAAGATGGACTGGTCATGAAGTGAGCAAGAGGTCAACGAGGAATGAAGCATTTCGACCAAGTGCGCCCTGTTCCTCCTGTCAATAGTACCATGGTGGGCTTGGGACTGCCAGTTCCATGTCCTCTGCTCGCTCCAAACGCCGCGTAGTATGCATTTCTGTCGACTTCGGCCCCTATGAGTCTGTCTCCATAGCATCGCCACCTTCCGTGGCGGTCGACTCGACGTTGGCTTCCAGCAGAGGTCCAATATCTTGCCCGTCGTACAGCTTGAACGCCTCGAACTTCTTGCGGCCATCCTTCTCGCCGATACCAATCACCGCTAGACTAGTATTGTCCACCGTCAACTCTTTGTCCTGTGCTAGAGACTCTTTCAGCGCAAGTAGAGCATGCTTGATCAGCTCGTCCCGATTGCAGTCGGCGAACTTGTCCAAATGTCTCTCGAGGTACGTTCTCGCCATCTGACTTCTAGCACCAATTGCACAAGCCAGCATCTCCTGGGTCATACCGGAGGGGGAGAACTCGAACAGATGCGGTCCCAGCTCGTCCACGCCTGCAACCAATAGTCCAACACCATATGGTCTTTTACCGTAATGTTGCGTGTTTGACTGGGCCCGGTCTCCGATCATGTTCACAATGCGCTCGACGGGTATGGGGCGACCGTAGGTCATTTTCGAGGCGAGGGACTGTTGCTTCATGAAGTTGGAAAGGACACGGGCGTCGGACGCAAGACCAGCGAGGGCAACTCCCAGGTGGTCATCGACACCAACTATCTTTTTCTGGTAGGATGATAGTTCTTCTGCATTTCTCTGCACAAGGTTGTGAGCACTGGACATATCGCCATCGGCAGGGTTGTTGTCAACGAACCTTGAGAGCTGTGAGGACGACGTGCTTCTTGCTGACAACTCCAACAACTATTGAGCCTTGTTTGACAGCCTCTTGAGCATACTCGACTTGGAATATTCGGCCCTGAGGTGAACTAGAGATGAGTTAGTATGGACGGCCGGGGCACAAGTCTCAAACAGGAACCTTACAATGTGACAGAGTCGTTGTCGTAGTTATTTCTGAACATGTTGACTGGAGAGTATTCGACAGCTGTATTCTAGAAGATTTGGGAGCAAGAAATACGTAGTGCAGCGCGGGTTGATGGGCTTCAGCATAAAAGCGAGTGAAGCCAGGCAATGGGCAGACGCGCAAACTGTCTGGCCGCTTCCTCGCGATTTGCGGAGCTCATCCAGAGCCGCACCAGCCCAGCCACAGCCTGCCCGGCCCTGATTTCGAACCGTCGTCGATTGAACGACGACAAACCGACCCTTTGCGCAGTTCATCCTCTGACACTTGAAATATCAACTTCCGGCCTCGATCCTCGACTCGCTCTCGCTTTGCATCAATATCAATTTCCGGCACCCGCCTTCGATAAGGTGTCCGACGACGTTCCCGCAGATACGCAGGCACCGAATACACCCTACCAACCTCTCACTTCAGCTTGCAACACATCTCGCCATGACGACGGCTGGGCTGAAAACAATAATTGCACTCTCTTTCGTACGGCGCATTCAAAAAATTCATACCTTCACAAACACAGACTAACACAATTAGATCCTTGCCATCGGATTCCTCCTCGTCATCCTCTCCGCCGCGTTATTCCACAACTTTCTTACCCTCCTCGTGGTCGCAACTTATGTGTTGGCGCCCGTACCAAACTGGATTGCGTCGAGATGCGCCAACCCGGATGACTTTATCGAGAGTAACTCTGGCGCATGGATCGACTTAGGTCGGTTTGCTACCGGGTTCCTTGTGCTTATGGGCATCGGTACGTTAGCGGTCTATGGTACAAGTTGTGGGTGGTATATGCTGATCAGCCCAAAAAACAGCTCTGCCCGTCCTCCTTGCACATTCAGCGCTCATCCAAGTGCCGGCGATGGTTATGTCAATCATTGGTGGGTTGTTGATTTATGGCACCATAATCAGCTTCACCCAATTCTTTAAGGAAGAACAGGATTTCTGACGTGGTGAAGCTGAGGGCGTTGAGGATTTATGTGCATATCACGGGCTTCGTGTCATTGCCTTGTTTTAGCGAAGATACTGGGCAATTTGGACGAACAGTTACGCAGCGCAAGGATTGTTGGCAAGCCTCCTCGATGCATACGTCTTACGCAAAGGGAAGTCTAGTATATCTGTATAGTGGGCAAAGCTCAAAACGCACTTCAAAACTCCTTCGCATGGGTGGACTGACTATGGAGCATTTCATCGATTATGATTCCCAAGTCGGATGCATTCAGTACCCAAGGAAGCTTTCCCTCCGGATGCCCTTTGCCTTGACTAATGTTGTGATGCCATACACCCATTCAAGCCGGGAATGACGGTAAGGGTCATCGTTTTGAGCGGAATTAGACCTCATGTAGACCATAATGACTGCCTTGAAAACGTGAACGATCCCACTCCGCTTTGGAGCTGGGAGGGAGTACGAGACTGAGTGCCAACACCACCTCACCCAGGCTCACCCACGCCTCAGTGCTGGTGTGCCGGAAGACATTTCCGATTCGTCACTTTTAACCACCCAGCCTCCAATTACGACCCGGCAGCCCTGCGACAGTTGGATGCAGCCTGTGCTGCTCTGACCTTCACCTTGCGCAGGACACTCCATCATTCGTCTTCTCGCATCTTTACGGCACTACTGCAGTACCTTTCGAGACACGCAACCACGTTAGCTCTGTTCTGCCGTTACCGAAGGACACAATCATGGACACGTCGCAGCGCCTCTTCCGCTTCACGAAGCCGCAATGGCTCAACAGCGCAAACACCCGCACCGCAGGCGTCTACATTGCCGGCGCACTGGTACGCCAGCTCCCCCATGTCTGATCCACCACACATACTAATGTGCCGCCGCGGTCATAGTTCTCACTCGGCTTCTTCTTCTTTATCGACGCCAGCGTCTTCTCCAAGTCCCCCCTCAACGGCTCGACCGTGCACATCAGCTTCGTGGACTGGATCCCCTTCATCTGCTCCTCCCTGGGCATGCTCGTCATCAACAGCATCGAGAAGTCCCGGCTTTCCGCCGACTCGTTTAGCTACAGCGGCAATGGAGTCGCCTGGAAGGCTCGCACCGTCTTGTTCCTCGGCTTTGCCTTGATGGCCGGGGGATTGGCGGGGAGTGTCACGGTCATGGTGCTCAAGTATCTGTTCAAGGACTATGCGCTGCGGACGGTTTACATGGGCGTTGCGAACGTTGTGGCCAATGGGTTGGTTATGCTGAGTTCGGTCGTCCTGTGGGTGAGTCAGAATATGGAGGACGATTATACCTACAATTTACAGCTGTGAGGCGAGGCGACCGGCGCAAGACGGTGTGAGGAGGAAGATCCGAAGCCACGATCCTGTGTATATCTCTTTTCGGGAGCATGGAGCATGAAAACAAAGACACATGACGCTATAGCAGGCAAATGGTCACGGGTCTCGAAAATTGTATTATGACAATACAGAGTATTATTCCTTTTGCATTCTAGAGTTTGGCTAGATTCTGCTGGATGTTCGAGTCAGACTCGTCCCTAGATTGGGAAGGACACGATTGCACAGAGGTGCGGTCCCACTGGCTTCTTTATTCCGTCGCCGCTAACTTGAGGGCGCCATGACCTTCTCGCCGCTGATATGTGGCGACCCGGGCCGCGATGCTGCTCAAAGGTGGTGTGATAGCCAGCGTCTTCTGACCTGTGTCAAAGGAGGCAATGTGCTTCGCCGCGGGTCTATCGTGAGCGTTTCAATCTTTCCCCAAGATACCCGACGCTCTGTTTGATTCGGCAAAAGTTTCGCTTTTTCGCCTGTCCGTACTTCGAGAAATGGGCGAGGGGGTGATGGAGCTCTTACTGGCCTGAATTCTGCTGCGATTCATTGTCCATCTCTTAATTTGCCCATGATCGCGTCGATCACGTCCATGTCCGCGGCAGAGACGTGATCCGGTCCAACAATGTCTTTAGGTAATCGCTTGACTGCCTCATTCATGGCTGGCTGATAGTTTCGAATCGCCGAGCTCAGTGCATAGACAGCCTTCCTCCGAGTAGCTCTGTCCGCATCGTCGAGTGATACCTGCACTAGCTTCTCGATTCCGTTGAGAGCCACCAGTCGTTCCTGTGCTTTGACGTTGTTCTGGACCGCGGTGCCTACACACCAGGCAGCCATGCGTCGCAAGTCTGCAGAGGCGTTGCTCAGTTGCGCGAGCAGTGGCGTCCAGAGCCCGAGGGGCTCCAAGTTGTTGGCGTTGTCTATTTGTTCGACTAACTGCTCGAAGTTGTCGAAGGCGGTCATCTTAGAGTCATGTGTGATGTCGGGATCTGAGGACGTGATGATTGTCATGGCTTCCTTCATGAGGTCGGCGTCGCTGGGTCCTCCCATCAAGGAGCGAAGTGCCTCGGCCGACAGTCCTTTGGGTTCATGAATGGGCTGCTCTGGATTGCGACCCGCGTCGGAGTTTTCTATGCCCCATGATAGTAACGAGTTCAATCCTTTTTCCATATCTGCGGAGGATGTCGTGTCGGTGTGTTTTACAATGATATCAGTCTTGGAATGCTGGGTAAAAACTTTTGTGAATGATATCGTCTCCTTCACAATGTTTGAGTCCTCATATAGATATGGAGTACACACCTGCAAACTGAAGAGGATGATTGCACACGGGTATTGTGGCGCTAGCCAATCAGGAGAAGCTTCCAGGACTTACTCGCGTCTTCTCTGCGGTTCGAGGCTCACCAAGCCAATCATTTCGCCGTGGAGCATACTGTCGCCTTGGGTGATTGGAGAGTTGTCACCTGGAGTGGCCGTTGCGCAGTGTAATTTGACAGAATGTCGAATGTCTCCCTGGAATGTTCACATTCGACTTCGATGCCGGTGATGGTCCTCTTTACGAGCAAACGCAGCTAAACGGCGGTGGTGGCTGTGCTCCGTGGCCGAGAGCGGAGGGCTCAAGCTTCTAGCCACTTTCGATACCCCGCAATCTGTGGCTGGTCCACACAAAAATTTAGACAAACAAATACAAATTCCAGTGCTTCAGCCGTTGCCCGTGCCAAAGCGTTGAAAGGGTCCCGAGCCAGCATTCGTTGGCCCGTGTGTTTGGTACGAAAATGACTCCCAAGAAGTAGCCCCGAGAATTTACGAGTACATGTCTTGGAGGAAGACAGGCAGCCTGACTGTAAAATGCCCTATCAAGGTGGGGGCTTAAAAACTAGACGAAAGCGCAAGGGAAGCGGTCGGATCGGTCATCAGTCATCATCAGCCGCGGGAGACGTGGAACGTAGCCTATTGCGATGTATCATCTCTTTGTCAGGAATCAAGGGACGATCAGTACGAGGTTCTTCAGATTCGCAGCTGCCTGCGGAGGGTGACGAGGCTCATCTATCGACGAGGCAGGGACATTGCGCGGCTCCCGCCACTCGTCCAGCATCGCATGATCTAAAGCACCTAGGTGCCAACCAATAGCTTGCATAAATAGCCAATTGTAGGACTTCCGTAGCATCAAAGAATTGCATTTCATTCCAATTGCTAGAAAGTCGAGGTAGTAGTATCCGTGCCCACTCCCGGCTGGTTGAGTCCGCCATCACTTTACGCTCCACAGGTACGCTATATGGGTCTTGCAGGCAACGCTCAATGAAAGAAGAGACTGACTGGATACATAATCTGTCCCCAGCTAGTATCAGACTTACATCGCGGACTGTGTATTCAGCGAAAGCTAGACTCACGGCGACCTGACCCAGCTTGGTCTTGGCGGCTCGCAGCTGCCCGATTTAGCCCACCGCCCAAACCACCGCTACTTCTGTTCTTCCATCTCACCCTCCTCAGCTTCTCGTGTCCATCTCCATCCCTCTTACCTATCAATCTCCTCACTCGTCTTCTCGAAGGCCTGTTCACCTTCGACGGTTCGAGTCTTTTCTGCTGCCACCTGCTTAATCGCCTCATCTTGTTCCCCTCACTTTATCCTTCAGTAATCCGTCACAATGGAGGGTAAGCCAGATCCCGCTCAGGGCCAATGGTCTTGCGGCCACTGTTTACAATTGCGAACGAGTACTGATATGTCTCTCTGAACACAGAAGAAGTTGCTGCGCTCGTCATTGACAATGGGTAAGCGCCTGCGCCCTTGAGTTCGGAGTCTCTGCCTGCTCCCCTCAGCTCTGTCCTTCTAGACACATGAGCCACAATCGCGGGATCATCGGAAGAGAAGGGAAGCGGCGAGGTTTTGAACACTGGACTGACGATGATTTCTCCAGCTCCGGTATGTGCAAAGCTGGCTTTGCTGGTGACGACGCACCTCGAGCTGTCTTCCGTAAGTTCGCCCTGCCCCGCATTGGAAGGCCAGGACACAATTTGACACACGAGGCCAGCATCCATTGTCGGTCGACCTCGTCACCATGGTATCATGATCGGCATGGGTCAAAAAGACTCCTATGTCGGTGATGAGGCCCAGTCCAAGCGTGGTATCTTGACACTGAGATATCCCATCGAACACGGTGTTGTGACAAACTGGGACGACATGGAAAAGATCTGGCATCACACTTTCTACAATGAACTTCGTGTCGCTCCCGAGGAGCACCCTGTCCTCTTGACCGAAGCCCCAATCAATCCCAAGTCGAACCGAGAGAAGATGACCCAGATTGTCTTCGAGACCTTCAACGCCCCGGCATTCTACGTCTCGATCCAGGCCGTCCTGTCTCTCTACGCCTCCGGTCGCACAACTGGCATCGTGTTGGATTCCGGCGATGGTGTCACTCACGTTGTCCCCATCTACGAGGGCTTCGCTCTTCCACACGCTATTTCTCGTGTCGATATGGCTGGCCGTGATTTGACCGACTACCTCATGAAGATCTTGGCTGAGCGAGGTTACACTTTCTCCACCACTGCCGAACGAGAAATCGTCCGAGACATCAAGGAGAAACTCTGCTACGTCGCCCTTGACTTCGAGCAAGAAATTCAGACTGCGTCTCAGAGCTCCAGCTTGGAGAAGTCCTACGAACTTCCCGATGGCCAGGTCATCACAATTGGCAACGAGCGGTTCCGAGCCCCCGAGGCTTTGTTCCAGCCATCCGTTCTTGGTCTCGAATCTGGAGGTATCCACGTCACTACCTTCAACTCCATCATGAAATGCGACGTCGATGTCCGTAAGGATCTGTACGGCAACATTGTCATGGTAAGTTCGAGCCCATCAGTCTCCTAAGTCAATTGCTAACAGCCCAACAGTCTGGTGGTACTACCATGTACCCGGGTATTTCCGACCGTATGCAAAAGGAAATCACTGCTCTTGCTCCATCGTCCATGAAGGTCAAGATCATTGCGCCTCCTGAGCGTAAATACTCTGTCTGGATCGGTGGTTCCATCTTGGCCTCCCTTTCCACCTTCCAGCAGATGTGGATCTCCAAGCAGGAGTACGATGAAAGCGGTCCTTCCATTGTCCATCGCAAGTGCTTCTAAGTTCCTCATGAGCATCCGGCAGTGCTTGGACTTCGACGAATTGCAGCAACCCTTCTAGAACACTAGTCAACGAGAACAATGTGATGATGAAGCGGGGAGAGATGCAGAGCATAGATTTGTGTCGGGCAGAGTGTGAAGCGGCTGGAGAAAAGTACTTGTGGACTACCACGGGTGAGCCATGTCTGGAAGGCCTCCAGGGAATTGGGTCGTTGGAGCCTGCATCGAGTTCACCGTTATCTTCAATGAATAGCGCCATTCCAAAGTAGTGCCTAGAATGCAAAGCTAGTCAGACAGGTCTTTCACATATCCTTTCCAGTGTTTGTGTATACATTCGAATCCGAGATGTCGTGGGATGCGTGTCCCGATGCATGGAATCAGGTCATCATGTCATCAACCACGTCAGTGAAGTAGCACCAGTGGATTTGAGTCTTGAAAATCTTTCAAAGAGACTTCCATCTTGAGTTTCACAAGCAGTATCAATGTTGTCACCCCTTCCAGTCGTGATTTTCTCAACCCAACAGGTTCTGCTGTCGATACGTTGGCACATCCCCAGGCACCTCTAGCACCGTGGACCCATCCTCGGCAGGCTCCAAAAGCTTCCACTCAGCGGTGACTCCTTCCTGCTTGAACTGATTAATAATCACACTCGCGATACTCTCGAAGTTCTCCGTCGCAAGCGCCAATATCGTTGGTCCAGCGCCTGACAGGCAGATACCCAGCAAGCCCGGGTGTGTCTGAGGGGACATGGAGGAGAGTATTGAGGGGAGGGCAGGGATCAGGCCGGCGCGGTAGGGTTGGTGGATGCGGTCTTGCATGGCAGAGTAAATGAGTTGGGGATCGGGAGGGGAGTCGCTGAGGACGGTCGTCAGGAGGGCGATGCGCTGGAGATTGAAGATCTGGATTGTTTTAGCGATAGGACGCCTTCCAACCCGGAGGAGAGGAGTCCGCTTTGCGATTTCGCCGCGCTTCTCGACGTGCTGATTGAGACACTACTAGAGGGTCACAAACTTACCATATCCTTCCTCGAGTACTCGGTTGGTAACACCTCTCTCGCTTTCGCCGTGCTGACCTCGAAATCTGGAATGATCGCCAAAGCCTTGATCTCTTTGGACCAGTTGAACCGTCTATAATGCCCGATGTTCTCTGGTGGAATAGGCGGCACAAGACCTGTATCTATTCCTCCCGCTGGTTGAGGCAATACTTCCGAGAGAGGGACTTCCTTTCTCGCCATATCCACGGGATCGAGTTCATTGAGATACGTACCCACAAACCCGCCGTACAACGCCGCAGCAACATTGTCCGGATGGCGTTCGACCATCAACGCGAAGTCCAGCACTCGAGGTTTCGACAGGTTGAGCCTTCCGACGATGTTCCCCAGCAAAACGCCCGCAACGACAGCCGCGCCCGAGGATCCTAATCCTCTCCCCAGAGGGATGGGATTCAGAATGTGCACATGCGTGTGAGCAGGGAAGTCATGCTGACCATGACACCTCAGGACATACAGTGCCGTGCGGGTGAGGAGGTTATTCTCGGGGCTAAGGTCGATGTCCCCGGCGCCGACCCCGGCATAGGTTACCGTGCAGTTGTGTGGGTTTGATGGGTCAGGTTGCGCGGACGGGGAGATGCTGACGCGCAGTTCGAGGTACATTGAGAGGGCAAGGCCAATTACGTCGAAGCCCGGGCCTTTTATCGAGCAAGGGTTACAATCAGAATCGGACCAGGCTGAAACTTCGGTTGGGATGAGCCAGGTGACTGTCGACTTACCTATATTGGCCGACGAGCATGGCACCTCTAATCACGTTAGCGCTTGGCGGATAGAACTGATACGGAGGGCAGTGTACTTATGATCCACATCTTCACCAGACGGCAAGGTCAACAACAGAGGGTTTTCTGAACTTGGCGCACGCGCGCGCTGCGGAAGTATCACGAGGTTCCCTTGCTGAGGTTTGTGTCTTTGAGTAGTCCTCAATCATTCCATGACCATCGGATGATTAGATGCGCAACATTCGGCTCGATTTATGCCCAAGGTGAGCCTCAATGTTTTGCGGATGTAGTTACAGAGAACTTGAACTGCCTTTCGAACTTGGGAAGTCCAGGAACAGTCACTTCGCGTCAGGCTAGCCAATCAGCGGGCAGCAGGCAGCGAAAATCGGCGGGCGGGACGAATGAGTGAATTTTTTCGGCCTCAGCTTGGCGTCGGAGGTTTGTATATTTTTCTTCTGCGCAAATTTCAGACATGGTGGCACAGGCGGCCGCGAGGCCTTCATGATGTGTAAGTGAGCAAGCGATTCATTCTTGGGCGGTCTCATTGTTGTCGTACATTCTGCCGAGGACAACACCTGACTGCTCGCTCACCCGATTCTTCAAATACTTCATTTCAAGATGACGGAGAGGCTCCGCATTCTAGTCATCGGCTCGGGCAGCCGCGAACATGCTATTGCATGGAAGTTGGCCAAGTCGCCCTCGGTCGATGTTGTTCACGTCGCGCCCGGTAACGGTGGCACCGAATCGTCCGCAGACAACATCGTCAATGTCAATATAACTGTCAATGATTTCACAGAGTTGGTGGCACACGCACGGAAACATGGCTTGAATCTAGTGGTTGTGGGGCCCGAAGCACCGCTGGTTGCAGGCGTGAAGGAATTTTTTAGTGCCGCAAATATTAGGTGCTTTGGGCCCTCGAAGAAAGCTGCCCGAATGGAAGGATCAAAGGCCTTCTCGAAGGACTTTATGCAACGTCATGGGATACCTACGGCGGCCTACAGGACCTTCACCGATTATGAAAGTGCGCGGGAGTATCTAGATTCTGTCAACCACGATGTCGTGATCAAGGCGGACGGGCTTGCGGCTGGCAAGGGAGTCATCATCCCGACAACCAAACAGGAAGCACACGATGCGCTCAAGCAGATTATGGTGGCACGCGAGTTTGGATCAGCAGGCTCCCAGGTTGTCATTGAGGAGTTCTTGGAAGGTGAGGAGTTGAGCGTGCTTTCATTCAGCGACGGCTATACCATTCGGTCCTTGCCACCCGCCCAAGATCACAAGCGTGTCTTTGACGGCGACGAAGGTCCCAACACGGGAGGCATGGGCTGCTACGCACCCACTAGAATTGCTTCGAAGGAGCTCATTGCACAAGTCGACCGAGAAATCGTCCAGCCGACAATCGATGGCATGAGACGAGAGAAAATGCCCTTTGTGGGCATGCTCTTCACGGGCTTGATGATCACTCAGAACGGTCCGAAAGTGCTGGAGTACAATGTCAGGGGAGGAGATCCAGAGACACAGACCCTGCTTCCGCTTCTCAGCGACGATACTGACCTTGCCGAGGTCATGCTGGCATGCACGGAGCATTGGTTGGACGGCGTTGACCTCAAAATCGAACCCAGGTTCTCTGCTACGGTGGTTGCATGCGCCGAGGGTTATCCTGGCCCATTTGTCAAAAATCGACCAATCACCTTGCAGCAGCAGCAGCTCGCACCAAACACCTATGTTTTCCATGCCGGCACGATCAGGGAGGGAAAGCAGGTCATCTCGATGGGCGGGCGGGTGATTTGTGCAACGGCAACGGCGGACACGTTGGAAGAGGCGGTTGCTCGGGCGTATAACGGGATGGGTACCATTAAGTTCCAGGGCATGCATTTCAGGAATGACATTGCGCACCGGGCGTTCAAACGCAAGGCGGATGCCCTCGACGCCGAGCAGAATGGGATGACCTACGCCTCGGCAGGAGTGTCCATCGATGCGGGCAACGATCTGGTCAGGATGATCAAACCTTGGGTGAAGAAGACTGCACGTCCCGGTGCTGATGCCGACCTAGGAGGCTTTGGCGGTGCCTTTGACCTTGCCAAGGCAGGATATCACCAGGATTCTCCAATATTGATCAGCGCAACTGACGGAGTCGGCTCGAAACTCAAGATCGCTCATGCTATGAATATTCACGACACGGTTGGGATTGACCTGGTCGCCATGAACGTGAACGATCTCGTCGTACAAGGGGCTCGACCACACATTTTCCTTGACTACTATGGCTGCAGTATTCTCGATGTTGCCATTGCAAGTGCCTTTATCCAGGGTGTTTGTGACGGCTGCGAGACTGCAGACTGCACTCTAGTTGGCGGGGAGACTTCAGAGATGCCTGGCGTCTACAGCGGCACAGAGTACGACGTTGTCGGGACGGCTGTGGGTGCTATTGACAGGGCAGCAGGCCAGAAAATCTTACCGGACATGGAAAGCATGGTCGAAGGCGACGTACTTCTGGGCCTGGCGTCAAGCGGAGTCCACTCGAATGGCTTCTCCCTGATCCGGCGAATCATTGAGAAGATGCACCTTACTTTCTCAGATACTGCTCCGTGGGATGTGGAGACCACAATCGGCAGCTCCCTCCTCATACCGACACGCATCTATGTAGTTCCGCTGTTGAAAGCAGTGGAACGGGACCTGGTCAAAGGAATGTCTCATATTACAGGCGGTGGAGTGCTGGAGAACGTACCCAGAATGCTTCCCAAGCGCCTGGCAGCCGAGATCGACGTGTCTGCGTGGGATCGACCCCCGGTGTTCACATGGCTTCAAAAAGCTGGAAATGTCAGCAACGAAGAGATGAGTCGAACGTTCAACAACGGAATAGGCATGGTTCTCGTCGTGTCGAGCGTTGCTGCGGGTGAAGTCAAGCGAATCCTCGAAGAGAATGGGGAAACCGTCTTTAGGATCGGTAAGCTGGTCCGTCGGGAGAATGACGGCTGCGTCCTGAAGAATCTGAGCAGCTGGAGTGCGCCATGAGTAGGGAATTCTGATCACAGGATAGAAGAAGGGGCACATCACCATACATGGTCTGTTAAATGCATCAATGATCACCAGGAGGACATCGTGAGAGGATATTGTGTCATAAAAGTTATGCTTGCATTGCCTGGTTGGTTCTGAGGAAGCAAAAGAGAGAATAACAGACACTTCCGCCGCAACGGCGGTACACACCCAGTAGAGCTGTGAAATCACGACTTGCTGAACAGGTTGAGTCTGAAAGACACTCCTAGATCGAGCGCCCTTTGGACACGCGCCTTTGCCGTTGATTCTGTGTTTGTGGTTTGTCTCAGCCCGGCCGGGAGGTAGGTATGCTACACCCTCCGCATCATGTCGTGCTTTGAAAAGACTCGAAATGATTCACACTGCGTCAGCGTGCACCACACGACTCGGTCTCTGCTTGGAGGCCTGCGCTGCGGAGGTTATGGGTTCGAGTTCGAGTCTGCGAGGACTTTGCGGACCTTCGGACGCTTGTTGTCCTCCGCATCCGCCAGGAGTTCAGCTTCAGCCTTGCCTGCAGTCACGAGCAAGGGACAGGATCAGGTAATGGTAATGGAGAATGGTAGTGAACGGACCACTATGCAACTTTTGTCCAGGTGTGTAAAGAAGTATAAAGCTCAATAACATCTTGCTCCTTCGGCATGGAACCTACATCTTCAACACCACCACCACCACCACCACCACCACCACCACCACCACCATCACCACTGTACAAACAGACCTCTTCCAACAGGCACATATTTTCCAAGTCCCAAGCTCGGTACTACCAACATAGACCGTAACGCCATGCCCTCCAAGACAACAGTTGTCATTGGCGCCAGCCGGGGGATTGGCTTGGAACTAGCAAAGTTCCTCGCTCAGAATCCCGACGCCCGCGTCATTGCAACCATGCGGAAGCCATTCAGTTTCGACCAAGCCAACATTGAAGTCCTCGAGCTCGACCAAACCAACCAGAGATCTGTCGACATGGCGGCCAAGAAAGTCGCAGAAGCCGACACCTTGATTGTCAACGGCGCCATAGGGGAGGACGAACTCCTCACGCAGATCTCCTCGGCCAGGCTCCTCCACTACCTCGACACCAACGTCGTTGGGCCACATCGGGTCATCAACGCTTTCCTGCCTGCCCTGCGAGCTCGCAAGACGCGCAAGATCATTTACATCTCTTCTACCGCAGCTTCACTTACCGGCCAAGTGGGTGAAAAATGGGGTCTCCGCGGGCCATACGCCACCTCGAAGGCTGCTGGGAACATGTTGACCATCCAGTTCCACAATGAGCTCCATGGGGAGGGATTCACGGTTGTGGCCATCCATCCCGGCTGGGTCGCCACGGATATGGGGAATATTGCTGGTCCGGGTGCCATGCCGGCGGCTGAATCTGTGCAAAAAATCTTGACGATTGTTGATGGACTGCAGAAGGCGGACAGCCCCAAGTTCTTTGACATTGATGGGACGATCCTACCATGGTGAGGATAGAAGCTTTCCCCCAGTCACAAGCGGTTTAGAGCTAGCATGGTACGGAGAACGATAGAAACAAATGGCATCCCCTCTGAAGCTGCATGTTCGTTGGAGCCGCTCGTTCAAGGTTTGTTTAGCCACTGTAGGTAGTATGAAAGGAGGAAGTGTTTTCGTCCTCCGCTCCATAAGCACCGGCTTCGGAGCCACGAATGCGTGAACGCGACAAGGCTGCGACAAGGCTGAGCTAAACCCAATCCATATGAGACCCTTCGAGTGGGTCATAAAAAAGTTCCCAGTGTGCGATGATGCACTGCCAGTTGAAGTTTCCGCAGAGTGTTTGGGTTCATCAACAGCGTCTGTTGGATTTTGGAATCAGTCCTTTCTTCCCGTCTTTCCGTTCTATTTACAGACTGGCTCACACCTCCACCGCGAAAGTGGACTGTCCCCCGAACTAGAGCAGTTCGGTTTGCGGACTCTGTTGACACCAATCCTCACATGCTGCCTCGTTCGGTGAGGCATTGCATATGTCCACCATGTCGAATTCATCATGGCGCGTGGACAGGCGTTCCTGCAGGCACCAGCATCTCACACACTCCTTGTTCGAGACCGTTGTCACACGATAACATCCGGCATGTTCGAACTCGCGCTCGACGGTCGCCAGTTCGCGATTCTTCAGGATCCACTGCAGAGAAACCTGGTGAGCGGAGAGAAGGACTTGTGAGCAAGACACCGAAAGAGAAAGATGGGTCTGAAGACCTCTCCGGAGGTGACACTCTGGCGGCGCAGGTTCCGAAAGAATTCAGTCTATCTGCGGACCAGAAGAATGAGCTCGACGTGTTCGAAGGGTTCAGGGAACTAATGTGCAAGGCTGGCATGGAGGCAGCAGGGAAAGCCCCATCTACGTCTGAGCCAATGACCGTGGATAAAGTTATAGAGCTCTTGAACGTCAAACCCCAACAAAAAGGTTATTACCGCGTTGCGTCGCTGCTGAAGTCAGCGTACACCGGACGCCACTATACCGAGGTGGACCGTGACTTGAAGACCATTATGCCTTTCAAGCGTGGGAAGCATCCTCTATCAAAGACTGGGGAGGGGATCTTGACAAAGCTGGGCTTTCTGAAGCGGTCGGAATCGTCGCGGTCCGCTTCGGCTGCGACTGAGAAAGCGAAGTCTTCAACGGTAAAAAGGAAAAGAGCGCCAGTAAAGACACCGAAGGTACCGGTTCCAGAACAACAATCCATCACGTTTGAGACACCATCGAATCTCCTGGACCTCACGCCACAAGCATTGCTTGCGGCAGGCGATTACGGACAGGACCATGTCCGCCGACAGATGCCCTTGGGTACGGCAGGGACACGTCACGAGGTCGCCAGCAAGACCAAGAATCCGCGTGCGACCAATCAGGGTAAAATTGCGCATATGAAAGGAGACCGAGTACGGGTTGCAAGCGCAGACAAATTCCCGCTGATACCATTTCCCATGGAGACGTCAGAAGTACCGAGACTGAGTCATGACTTGTCGCGTGTTCTCTTCAATCCTGGTGTCTACCAATTACAGGATCCGCGATCCAGAGTATGGAACTTCGATCCCTATCTCGGTAATCTGATGCCTGTGTCCGAGTTCAATTACGATGCACTGAACAAGTATATCACTTCATCTGAAGATGTACATCTTCGAAGCGTTGCGCAGGCAAAGGACAAACGGTATATTGGCTCAACCTCGAGCATGTCAGGCGTTCTCGCGCATTTTCATTTTCTCCTCTCTGGCTTCCGCGACTTGAACCTGGATCATCTGAGTCGAGGATTTGAAGATGAAGGTCATGTCAACTTCACCAGAATTCAGAAAGGTCCCACGGCTATCTTCCTCAGGTACAAGGACGGCGTATATGCTGTGGACGCGGACAAAGAGTTCGACTCGGCGAATATCCTGATGAGTCTTGGCCGCTCCATGGAGAAACTCCTGACATCTGACAAGGAGGAATTCGAGCGGTACAGAAGGACTGAAGATGCTACCAAGGACGCCCAAATGAAATCAAGCCATCCCGAGGCGTACCACTACTCAGGCCTCGGCCAGTTCCTGCTAAGATCACAACTGGACGCCTACGATCCGCGGTTGCCCGGCACAGGCATGTTTGACCTCAAAACGCGAGCTGTAGCGGCCGTGCGAATGATGGTTCGTGACCACGAAAAGGGCGTGGGCTACCAGATCAAGGAGAGATTCGGCACGTGGGAATCTTATGAACGAGAATATTTCGACATGATGCGATCGGCCTTTCTCAAATACTCCCTGCAGGTTCGGATGGGCCGCATGGACGGCATTTTTGTCGCATACCACAACACTGAACGTTTGTTTGGTTTTCAGTATGTACCGCTTCCTGAACTGGATTTCGCTCTTCACGGGCAAGCGGACAGAACACTGGGGGATCAGGAGTTCTCCCTGAGCATACAGCTCTTGGACTATATATTCAACGAAGCCACCATGCAGCATCCGGGTCA
Organism: Phialophora verrucosa; assembly: GCA_002099365.1. Taxonomy (NCBI): domain Eukaryota; kingdom Fungi; phylum Ascomycota; class Eurotiomycetes; order Chaetothyriales; family Herpotrichiellaceae; genus Phialophora; species Phialophora verrucosa. Next base: position 564,701 of record MSED01000015.1, on the reverse strand, counting down.
GTCTCTGAGGTTTCACTTTGAGGCAAGAGAAGCAACGCAAGTCTCCCCACAGTACATGTACGTCTTCGCAGAGCCGGTCACAGAGGAGGAGATCGTGGCGATCCAAAGTCTGAAGAAGGATGAAATTCGAGCATTTGAGGATCGCATATTCAATCCAGGGCGCGCCAAGTCATCCAGAAGCTATGAGGATGACGCTGAGGAAGCGGAGGATGAAAACGAAGCGGACGAGGTCGAGTCAGTTACATCGGACGCCGCGACAAATATGGGTTCTGCCCCTCCATCCAACGCGGCCAACGTTGCTTTCCTTGACAGCATATTGGGAATGGACATTAACCATGCTCTGGCGTCTGAACCCAAAGAGGAGCCTGTGCCTGGGTTCACGGAGGAAAATGCCGTGGGAGACTCAGCAGCCACCGTTCCGGACACGCAACCGTCATCGGCTCCCAGCAAACCCCTATTAGCATGGAAACTCAACGTCCGCAATATCGTCAACGGTTTGCCGGTGATGCGGCCCGAGAAGTTGAAGGGAAGCGACACCTGGGGTCTGCAGTACACGTTGGCACCCTTATCCCCGGCGGAAGCTCAACGGCACTACGCACTGTGTAAGAAACGACGCAAGAACGCGCTCGAAGCTCCACAAGAGACTGATGCGGCAGCCAACTTCTACCTGAAGAGGCTTGTATCGATGAGCCGTAGTGGTGCACAATGGCGGCAGCATCTGGACAAGCTTGATGCAGGCAGGGAGCGCATTGTCCTTTACGGTGAATGATTGTACTCGCACGTATTTTGTACATTAGAATTTCTGGTTGGGTCTCGGCTTAGCATAGAGGAGGGCATACACCCGACAGCCCCATACTGTAGTAAAAGAGTGTTTGGGCATGTAATCTACACCCTGTCATGCCTGTGTTGAAAGCACAATTGACCACCAGGCGAGAAACATGTCTCACAATACAGGGCGCCAGTGCGACTCCTGCAGCAGAAACAATGGGAGCGGCATATATTTATATCAGTCTTCAGCCCCATCTCTGAGACCTCTCATATTAAGAAGTCTTCGACAAGACTACAGGTCGAGTGACTCGTACTCGTAGGAGTGCTATCTATGGATCGAGTCAGCGGATCTAGAACTCCACGAGTCTCTGCGTGGCGTGGTCCGGATACGAGTATCTCCCAGCTCATCCACGCACCCTACGACAGCCTCCTAAGCCTCCTGCGCCTCCGACGTGTCCCGCCAATCGCTGAAGCTGGTGAGCCGGCACGGCTGCCGAATGCCCACCTCGACGTCGTTGCCCTGTTTTCGAGGTCCCTCCCGCGACCTGGCCACCCTGTCGCGGGCTCGCGCAGCTGCCGATAGCAACCCGAGAGGGGCAGTCCCTGCATGATAGTGGAAGAGCCCATATCTGCGCAGTGCGAAGCTTGTGTGAGTGGCCTGATAAACCTCCGTAACATCGAGAGGATGTGCAATGCGTCGACCAGTCGCGTTGCCATGCTCGCCCGTGGATACTTTACCCGCTGCCGAGTCCACAAGCAAGGTTGATGAATGAAAAGTCAAGCAGCATTGAATCAACCATTACTCGTACACCATTACGTCCCGACTGCCGATCCATCGCCGGCTACTCCTACGCTACAATGGTTGCTTGACACGCCGAACGCCTACAATTGACTGCTCTCTGCCCTTTCCCATAAAAGATTTCCCTGTGCCTCACACTGACACCAACCGCGTACAAGCACGGACAAGCTGACACCTCCATCCCCGACCACCACCATACGATCGCCCTCTTGGAGCGGATCTCTGTACTACCTGTCAAGCCTGCCCCGTTCCCACGGCGCCCTATGAGCTCGCGTCCTTGACCGGGTTACCTCAATATATTGCCAGTCGCGCGTCACCAGGTTCTAGTCACGAAGCACGGTCTCGGAGACGTATCTTGACTGCAATCTGCTCTGCTCTCCCTGGGAACCCGCAACCGCATGCCGCCCCTAACCTGATTCCCGGCCATGTCACGGCACCCATCAGTGTCTCGCTGAAGAAAGAGGGAGACTATACAGGAGGGCGGGTCGGCGCTGAAGGGGACATGCTCGACCTTGTGAACATGTGTACCCCGAGAGAACCCATGAGTGTCTCCTGAGACCCGACCGACTTCGAAACAACCGGGTGGTGCAGCCAGTGTTTGCTTGATGAGAAGGACCCAGGGGATCTTCCCGTTTCCATACTTGCCCCCAACATGGCGGACAAACGCAGAAGGAAAAGCTTGAGCATCTTCCGCCAGAAGGCGGACCCCAGTCCTTCGGTACAAATACCTGCCAGCCCGCTCCGCGAGAAACGCTCCAGCGATTATTTGCCCAGTCCGGTCGAGTCAGATCCAGCCAGCCCCAAAACTCGACCACGGACACTGCAAAAGTCAGGTCGTACCTCCGTGTTCGGATCTCTACGCTCGCTGCACTCTCTCGATGAAGACGAAAAGATTGCCTTGACGAGATCAGACTCGAAATCTTCGTCACTTCAAGAAGAAGTGGACATGAATGTCAAGGGACTGTTGGGCGGCAAAGTGCTCCAGTATGGGGAGGTCCAAGCTGGTAGCAGCAACGTGTTTAGGAAACGCACCCAGTTCATGGTGCTGACCGACTCGCACCTCATTCGGTTCAGAAGCCAGGCTAGAGCAGCCGAAATGTTCCCTAGCATTCCCAGCAGTCTCAACAAAGGGCACGTTCCGCGGTCGTCTTCCGTGAGCTCTTATCAAGAACTCCAAATGTCGGCATATTCAGACATCACCTCGGGCGTTCCGCTTGAGCAGGTGGTCGCCGTGTTCAAGATCGACGACGGACGACTCTCTCCCACGGTGGAAGTGGCATTCCTCGACGAACGTACGCGGAAGGCCTCGTCTATGCAGTGGCAACTCAACGAATATCGCGAAGCCGAGTTGTGGACGGCCGCGATACGTTCGGCTTCTCAGCAGGCGAGGACGCTCCTCCAGCAGCCCATTCAAGATCACACAGTGGAGCACCTTGCACGAGTGCTTGAACGGGAAAGAGACTATGATCCCGAGCACTTCCACGTCTTCAAAGTCGCCCAACGGTCCGTCAACAAATCTTTGGGAAGGGCATCTGCTGAAGACTTGACCAGAAACGGGTCAGCAACGGCATGTTACCTGGTCATTGGCCTGCATAAAATCCACCTCGTACCTCTACAAAGATCATCGACGCGATCATCGAGCACTTCTCTAAGCGAGTTGGATGCCATGACTTCCTATGCCATCGTCACTTTGACGTCGGTCAAGGTTGTGGCTGGAGAGGATGCCTTTCAATTCTCAGTCAAACCTCCTGCGGGCCAACCGTGCATGATGCACTTGGCCTCTTATGCCGCAGGCGAGATTGCACTCCACCTCCGGGCGGCGTCTGAGTATCTGCGACCGGAATGGGTCAGGCAGCCTTTCTTCTTCGATGTGCCCCCAGAGATCGATGATCAAGCCATTCCCCCGAACTGGCCGAAAGAGGACCACGACTGCTTCGACCGGACGTTGATCGCATACTGTGCAGGTTACGACTTGGACACCTCTCGTATCTGTTATTCTGTGGACTACGAATGCGAGGACGCGCCCTGCTTCCTCTTACTTCCTCCGGCGTCTCGTGCTTCATACTCCGCCTTGGAGTTGCTTGCCGTATTCCGAGCATTAAGGTACAACGAGTCCTTCTCTTCAATTTCGTTCGCGAGAATCAATATAACGCCGCTACGCCACTTTTACGACGTTTTCTGCTCGGACGTGGACAGCCTCTTCACGCGATCCGGCAACCCGGTGAACATCATTGGCCATCAAGACCTGCCGGTTCTGTGTCAGGAGATCAGGGCGCTGGCCCTGAAAAGTCGACGACTGAGGCGGCTTGATTTCTCAAACACTATGCCTCACACAACTTTGGCGAACGGTGAGGAGCCTCGTGATTGTGGCATCCTGGAGTCCCTGGTACCGTTGTGCAAGAGGTCTCTGACCAACGTGGATTGGATTGTGCTTACAGGCTTGCGGCTTTCTGATGGCGACTTGAACTACCTCGTGGATGCAGCTTCGGAAAGGAAGTGCCATCTTCGAGCACTGGAAATCGGAGATTGTGGGCTTTCCGTTCATGATATCGATGTGCTTTTGTCTTCCTTGTCTTGTCAGGAGAGCACGGTCGAAGTGATTGACATATCGGGAGCACAAGGCCGATTCAGTCCCGAACTATTCCAGCGCGGGATAGGAGCCTTTACCCGCATTCGGCGCTTGAATCTCACGCGGATTCAGATGACCGCCGGCCCAGAGCCTTTGGTTGCTCCCGAAGTGTTGTTGGCCTGGAGGCTGGAGGCGTTGTATCTGTCGCAGACTACTCTCAACGAACAGTCAGTGGACTCAGTATCCACGTACCTCGCCGCCTCGAAATCCGATATCCTCCGAGAGCTGCACGTCAATCAATGTGGCTTGACAGGGCATGATCTAGCGACCTTCTTCTGGTCCATGAGTCGAGACGACAAACAGCCGCGGATAATGCACGTAAGTGCCAACGAGAACCGACTGAAGGTGGGCAACACGCTCATGTTCAGGACACTCGGCCAAAACTGCGGTCCAACATCACTGAGCATGCGCATGATGGACTTCGAGAAAGAGAGCCATTTCCGGGAGTTGATCAACGCGCTGAAAATCAACCGCACACTGCGAAGTCTGGACATTTCGCGTGCATCCTTGCCGTATGATGCTAGTATAGAGACTTGTGAGGCTCTGAGGGAGATGTTTGCCACCAACCAGACCTTGGAAGAGCTCGACATCAGCGGCGAACACGCGCATTTGGATGCAACCAGGTTCGGCATCAGCCTCAACATTGCGCTGAGAGGGTTGGAAAAGAACAAGTCACTGAAACTCTTACGTATAGAACATCAAGGGCTCGGTCTGCAAGGCGCTAGTACGTTGGCCGAGGTTCTGCAGAAGAACGAAACGTTGCTGGAAATCCACTGCGAGCACAACGACATCAACCTCCAAAGCTTCACCGCACTTGTAAACGCCCTCGAAAAGAATCACACGCTGCTGTTCATGTCGAGCATGGACCACGACCGAGCGAAGACATTGGAGAAGGTGCGGCGGGAGATTGAGACAATCGATCGAGGCGACAGTCCGAAGACGCCCAAGCATCACGGTGGAGCGCTCAAGAAGGCATTCACCGGGACATTAACCGGGAAACCACATGGCAAGGGACACGGACATCGACATAGTGGCTCGTTATCCTCCACTGGCTCGCTCACCGATCAGGATGTTGAGGCGGTCATGAGCACACTGGAAGACAAGTGGAATGCACAGGTGGCCCGGATGCAGAAGTATCTGTTCCGTAATTACTGCCATGCACAAGGCGTGCCTTGGGAGGACAGCACGGTAGATGAGGGCACCCGGCCAGCCACGATGGCTGGTGAATCCTCGCTGGCTCAAATCCTACAGCGTGTGAAGCTGGACAGGACGCCAACCGCCGGGACAGTGGATGCTTTGGATTATATTGACGAGAAATTGGGTAGGGACGGCAGTGATCGCATGATCTTCCAGATGCCCGAGGACTGACGTCTCGGGAACCGGCACATATTCGGTCTGGAAAGACTCATCGATGCTGCTGTACCGAAGACGAACTTTCATTTCATGGACAGGTGGGGTGTTCTTTCGTTCGTTTTCATGATACCCCAATGTTTTCCTGGGTTGGATGGTCTTTTCTGGGCCTTGGACGACACAGTCATACGCCGCGCATGATACCGATGACACGAGAGCAAGAGGGAAGTTGAGGAATTTGACGCTCAGTAATCGAGGTGTCATATGTACGATTGGTATAATTTCTTCGCTTCAGAACGACGCTCCGATCGAACAGAGCCAAGAGGTCGTCCTTGGAGAGCTTTTCGACAGAGCTGCTTCTTGAAAAGGGTCAGCCTGTCCCCAGGCCTCCGAGGCAAGCTGATGATAATTGCCAGCCGCCAGTCCGTCATCAAGCGGCGCAACTGTCGCAGCTGACCAACTCCATAGATGAGGCATATGCTTGCATGATGGACTGGTTTCTTTTTGGTCGTTGGTGGACGGACTGGGGCCAAGAAGAATATTGGAAGGACTTCGGGCAATGGGAGTCTCCGCTAGTATGTACAGATGATCTCCGGTCAGGTACCCGCGGTTGCGAAAGCAATACCCCTTTGAGGTTGAGTGGGTTGTTATTCATCCGACAGTCAGCACTATAGATTTTCCGGCCTCCCAACAGCAGAGTGCGGCCTTACGGTGTACGAGTACCAAGAGTTCTTGTGACCTGTTGGTAAGAAGCCGAGGCCAAGGCTCGTCGAGTCAATGGCTTGTGCATGCATACACCCGACAGCGAATGGTTGGTGGATCTCGTGCGCGATGAGCAACGTGGGAATGTGGATTGGAGGGGGATGAATCCGCGATCCGCATCAAATGGTGGTGCCTGAGAGTTTGTTAGCTCGCCGTGTAATAGTATTGCAGAGATGTCATGGTTGTAGAAATGACATCCCTCTGAGCACAAGTCATGCCCGGATTTGGGCTTCATCCGGCGAGCTGATACTCGTACCTCACGGTGCCAATGTGGCCAACGAACCGGCGATGCAGGTAATGTGATGCGCACGTATCCCTAGAGCGTGGGGCTGGCGATTGGCACGAGGTGATTGATGGAGAAAGATGATGAAGAGCAGCCTGCAGGCACTGCCACAATCTCGCCGTCGCAAGCTAGACTGCAATTGGCTGCTGAATTGCCTCTCACTTTGGCCTCTTTCTGTCTACACAGTCGAAAGTTATTCTTCCCGCACATCATCGCACAGGCATTAGTTCCTTGCACACGTTCCTTTCCAGTCCCTCCTTATACTCGTATTGTTCAGTTCTGTCGGACCACTTTTCGCTGGGGCCCTTGCACACTGGCATCGTGACATTGCGCTGCATTGGCGAATAATGCACGTCACTCTCCTTTCCCCTTAAACTTCCACCGCCAGCCTCGACAAGAGTTTCTACTCGACCAAAGAAATCTTGTACTGGGCTCTGCAGGTCTCTTTGTTACCCTGCGCATGAGACTTCCAACCCTCCTATCTCGACTCTCCGCCGCACCCTCACCATCACCCTCACCTCGTATACCCTCGAGCGGCCTCAACATGCGGCGCAGTCTGTTAATCTTCCTCCTGTTCGCCGTCGTCATCCTCACATACCTCTTACACTCGGTCTCGACGCTCCTGGCCCTGCTCATAGAAGATGCGTCGCGAGATGCCATCCATCGGTCTGAGTTGCCTGCCCCGAACTCGACGCTGCTCGAGACACGTCCCCAGGTGATCCCCAAGATCATCCATCAGACATACATCAACGAGTCGATCCCGGCGCACTGGGTTCCGGCTCAGCAGTCATGCATCAAGCTCCATCCGGACTACGAGTACAAACTATGGACGGACGAGAAGTCCCACGATTTTATCGCCAAGGAGTACCCGTGGTTCTTGTCCACATTTGTCGGATATAGACATAACATCCAACGCGCTGACGCCATCCGATACTTCGTGCTGGCTCACTACGGAGGCGTGTACCTGGACTTGGACGACGGGTGCAAACGACGGCTCGACCCCCTCCTCTCGTACAATGCGTTTGTACGGAGGACTGTTCCCACGGGGATATCCAACGACGTCATGGGCGCAATCCCCCAACATCCCTTTTTCCTCCGAGTCATGGAGTCCCTGCAGGGCGCCAACCGGAGCTGGATTCTGCCGTACATCACGATCATGGCGTCGACGGGTCCGCTGTTCCTGAGCGTCATCTGGAAGAAATGGATGGGCGAGCACGCCGACCTCGACCCCGACACGTGGGTCGGGAGAGTCCGAGTCCTCATGCCCGACGAGTACAACATGCATGCCTGGTCGTTCTTCGAGACGTACAAGGGGTCGAGCTGGCACGGCAAGGACGCGAGGCTGATTTTCTGGATGGGCAAGAATTGGCTGCTCTTGACCGTGCTGGGCTTTGTGCTGGTCCTGACGGTGGGCTTCATCATCTGGTTCATCTACTCGAGGATCCTGATCTGGAGTGCGAGAAAGAGGAGGGAGAGAGGAAGCCCGCGGATGGTGGCGTCTAGGTACGCTGCCGGTTCTAAGATGCCGTTGTGGCGGATGTGGGCTGGTGGGTTTGGGGTCAACAAGCAGACTTACGAAATGGTCGCGCAGCATGATGCGTGATGTGGCATGACACGCTACTTTGATCTCTCGTCGTCCGACACCATCAGGCGAAGCCAATCGAATCGAGGGAGTTATGGCCTCCAGCACAACACACGTACACACACTACGGCCGGAAACATGTCATTGAAAATTACATTTTGAGTTTTGAGCGAGGAGTTCAGGCGACTGCGTGGTTGCATGGACTGGTGGCTGATGCCGTTGTATAATACCAGCAAACATAAGGCAACACGCAGCTTCTGGTTCATTTCCTTATGTGGGACTTGTATAGACCCGATAATGCCGGTGGTAGGTTTAGACTTACAGGATATATATACGATACGATATTGTAATAAGATTTGTTCATACCTTCTCCTTTCTGTCGTGAACGTCGAGCTGCGAGTTGTGAGCTGTACCAAGCCACCACGCAAATGGAGAACTCCAGCCTGCTACAGGACGACAAGCCTGTAGAGGCGAGCTCTGAGACTACCACGTACTGTGGACTAGTATGAAATACTGTGAATCAAGAAACGAATCGATCGGTCAATCAGTCAGTCAAGTTGATAAGAAGCATGTCACGGCGGCAGAACGTACTGTATCTATTCCTTTCGTTCTTTTTTCGTCTTTCATTCTTCCTCGCTTCATTCTTTCCTTCTTTTCCCTTCGTTTCATGAAAGTTCTCGCATCATACGAAGTACCACTTATGCTCTTTGCTGATAGAGACAGAGATACGTAGATAGAATGGCTGAGCCGCCTAGGCAGTAGTGCCCGGGTATATTAATCGCCTCTCTTGGCTCTGCCTCGCCTCATTATATCCATGGACTGTACTTCGGACATATACTCTACCACATACCACGTCCGTCTATCCCATCCTACCCTACCCTACCTTATCCGCATCGGTGTTTCGTCTCCCCCTCGCTTCCCGGCCAAAGCTGTGTGTGTGTTTCTCTCTCTATTCCGCAGAAACTCCACAACGATCCCCCTATAATCGCTCGCGAGATACGGCTCGAAATACTCTCTCGCCCAAGTCTTGATCTCTCCCCACGGGTTGCTGGCGGTGCTGGTCCTCTCGTTCTCCATGGACGACCGCCCTCCCCTTCTTCCTGCACCATCGGCATCGGCACCGGCATCATCATCGCTCTGCTGGTCCCCTATGCTCTTGCTAGTGCCGCCGCGATTGGGTCTCCATTTCCGGTAGACTTGAACGTCCAAGTCATGACACAGCAGGTCGATGTACGATCTCGCTTCGAGGATGAGTTCCGGGGCGCGGGCGCCGCGGAGACCGTACCGCCGTTCCTGGAACGCCTGGTTGAAGCGGATCTCGGCGTTGGCGAGCCGTTCGAGATCCCGGGGCGACAGAGTGGTGGTGGTGTCGGTATTACCAGCTTCGATTTCGGGCGTACGGCGTGATAACGACTGTGCTCTTGCTTCTGCTCGTGGCGGCTCTTGTGCATCGGCCCGCCACGGCGAAGGGACGGTCAAGCGCGGGGCGTCGACGGTCTTGAGAAGGGGCATGGGTGGGGAGGGGAAGAGGTCCTCCAGCCAGGAGACGGCCCAGAGGGCGCCGACCTCGGACGTCGTGACTGTTTGGCCCGAGGAGATCATGCCGGAGAAAGCGAGGGTGCGGTCGCCCGTCGCGAAGTGTTTGGCCGGGATGATGAAGCGGTAGAGACCCCACCGCGAGTGTGGGAGCGTGGTGGTCGGGTCTTGAGGCTGTGCTGGCGTCGTGTTCAGTGTTGCGGGGAAGAGTCTCCTTACCTTGGTGTCGTATGATTCTAGGGATGGGAGCGCTGAGTCTGGGTCTGGGTTTGGGTCTGTAGAGAGATGCTTCTGGCTCTCGTCGTCGCCGCTGCGGCTACTAATAGTTCCCTTCTTGTCCAGACGCACTGGCAGGCCCATTTCCGCTGCTTCGTCCCGGTCGAAGAAATCAAGCCCCGGGTCCCAGCCTATACTCCAGACGACGGCGTCGGCGGGGATGCGCCGTTCACCTGTGTTTTCTTCGTCGACCACGATTTCCCGGCCCTCGCACTTTAGCGGCGTGGCGCGATAGACGGTGAGTTTCTCCGGGTTGTCTTCATGCAGGGCGTCGAAGAAGGGCGCGCCCTCGACGATCAGACTGAGGTACGTCGAGTAGAAGAACAGATTCTTCCGCTTGGGCTGGATCTTCTGCGAGCTCTGGCTCTTGCCATAGTGGATCTCCCTCATGATGGCCCAGCTCATCAGGCTGAAGAACCCACGCACGAGCCACGTCCCCAGGAGCCAGGACCCGGAGTGCAGGAAGTTGTACCAGAACCCGCTGGTCACCCAGATTGACGGGGTCAGCATGGGGAGGAACCTCGTCAGGGCAATGGCCAGCGGGCTGGGCTTCTGGTCCGGGTGAAAGATTAGTAGCGGAGCGCCTTGGTCGGATGGTCGGATGACCCAGTGGACGCGCTTTTTCGCCGCCAGGAAGACGGAGCACATCTCCACGGCCGACTTGCACGCTCCTACCACGACGACGTCGCGCACGTCGGGATCGCTGCGGAGGCGCTCGTACACGCGGCTCATGTACCGCGAGTGGACGGCCGTGCCGGTGTATCCAGCACACGGCACGGGGATAGGTCTGTCTTTCGAATACAGGCCCGACGCGACTATGAGCTTGTCGCATTCGAGGATGTCCCCAGACGCGGTCTCCACCGTCCACCCTGGTGGCGATGGGGCGTTTCGCCTGCGAACTCGGACGACCTTGGTGGAGAAGCGGATTTTGTCAAATACGTCGAACTGTCGAGCGTATGCTTCCAGGTACGCGTGCTCTCGTGCTGCAGGGATCAAGCCGTCTCGCGGATGGTCCTCGTCCACCATGGTCAGGTCCGACAGCTCGTAGTAGCCGTTGGGAGCCTGCACCATCAGCCCTGGGTAGTGGCGCTCCGTCGACCAGACGCCGCCCAGGTCATTCCCTTCATCGAGGACGATCAGCTCGACGGGACGGTCCAGATGTTTGCAGACTTGGAGATAGGTTTTTGCAGTGACCAGGCCCGCGATACCCGCGCCGATAATTATCACGCTTGGAGGTTTCGACATGGTTGTTGGTGTGTGCTCTCCGGAGCTATTACCAACTGTGCTTCTCAGCGTTCATATCCATCAACATGAAAGTAGATTGGTAGTGCAAGAGGTGTCGACAGTATGGAATAGGCCGATTGTACCGACGATGACAGGACGCCTGACGGTTAGCTGATCATGATTGAGGCAAGCTCCGGTCTTTGTGCGACATTGTTGATCAATCTTTCATTGGGGCCAGTCATCTCTCGCATCTTGCCTGTATAGTACGTGGTCAGTCATCTCTCACACCTTGCCTATATAATGCGTGGTCGATTGTGACGACGGATGAAGCGCTCCCGGGACTTAGAACTGGAAATGCGGTATCAGTGGCGGCCTCATCTAAGCTCGTCCACGTATGGAGTTGCTGCAGCCCTTTTACTTGGCATTGCCTGCCGCCTTGCAGATTTGTTTGGAAAGCCATGAGAGACTTCCCTTTCATCCAGGGTGAGTATGCACATCAGAGGAGAAATCATGCTGTCGCAGCCCACATAGGTTTTGACGTATCGTCTTTGCCGCAGGGAGTGACCTACGGCACAACCCTCCGGGGAGAGGATGGCGCTAATCACTTCCAATATGCTGTTAGCATAATAGCTAAGATCCTTCCCTAGTGCTTGAATGGAGTGCTGGCAGACATGATCCGACCATACGGCCGAGACGATGCTTTGGCGCTCAGAGGAGCGGCAATCGCAGACGCCCGCGATGAATATAGGCTAAGCCTGATTATGAGCCACAGGGATGCTAGCTTGAAAATACGGTACAGTGCTAAAAAGCTTGCCGAGAGGGTATTCGACAGCTCCATCGTCAACAAGTCGGAGACGTTTGCAAGCGTATAGAACACTAGCATGATGGGGGGTCTGAATCAACCGGGCAAGGCCGTCCCCATGGTGCTTGCTCTGGGGGCAGGGTCGATTCATTCTGCCCGCAACGATGAGACTCGAATCTCTCGCAGGCTCGAAACTGTTTTCAATGTCGTCAATGTCGGCTTCTCCACATAGACAGTGCATGGAACGGGAGGTGATGTCGTGCAAAACATGTAGAAACCAGCCCTGAATCACCTCAGTTCGGCTAAAGTCAGGCAATATCACGGTCGCGATATGCCTGTAATCGACTAAAATGGTGCCCATTGCAGGCGCACTTCTTACTGAGAATGGCGCGGGAACCAGTTACGTTGGCGGCCAAATATTCGGCGGTTTCAGTATTCTGTTGGGCGCCGCATTCTTGATGATCCAGACTTGGGCAATCTTCAAGGACAACAAGCTCAACATAATCTAATTACGTGACGGTAGAGTGCTTTGGTGGTAGATGGAGTGATAAGGAGTATAATGTCCGAAATAGAGGGGGATCTTGGCGCCGGGGGAGGGCTTGGAGGGTCTTGAACCGGCCACGACCGGCCTACCGTTTCCCCATCTCCGCACTTCACGAGGCTGACACTGAAAGGGTGAAATGAAAATCGGACCGTGATGATTGGACTTTTCCGGAGGAATCTGCGACCACGACAGAATGCATGGTTCACAGGATTTCAATGAGATTATTTGTTGATGACAGCATCTAAATGGTGATGATCAGACCCTAGACTGGCGAAGCTAGCATCGCGTGATGTTTTCCAAGCCCATGAAGCACGAAGCTCAAATACTAGTCTAACTACTCAAATTATTGATCACAGGGGGAATAACCTCTTTAGATGGAGGAACGAAGAGAGCCTTAGCATCTATGAGAGAAACCAGGAACAAGATCCTTCCATGATCGCCGAGGTCGTCCCCGGACTGGTACCTGCCGAGACCAATAGGACTGAGATTCAGCTCGAAGACGTCACCAGCTTCGACAAAGATGTGGGTGATACAGTACAAACACTGTCCACCAAGACAAGGAAAACCTTTCGGCGTCGACCCTGATTAATGGTGAAGCTCGCTTGACGCTGAAAACATGGACAACCACATTGGATTTCCCGCGAAGATATGACCATTCTTCTATCGTAGCTGACTGCAAACACCAATGTCCTAGAGCTTGCCGATGTAAGAATCAGTTCTCGAAGCTCGCAGTCGCCACGATCCCTCCTTGCTAACGACGCCTCTTAGGTCCTTCGGGCTTTCCTCCTGGACTATAGTGACATCGACCCAAACCGTTCAGGCCCTGGTGCAGACCCTGCTCAGCTCGCGCATTGAATGGTTCCGGAGTAGATACCTTTGCGCGACCTTTGTCATGGTTTTTCTTCGGTGCACTTTGGGTATGGGCAGGGGCCTGACCATGACCTGTGTTTTCTTATGCCAATTCGGTTATGGCTACCAAGTGCCACTGGGTATGACATTCATACAATTTGGTGCTCCTCAGGAAGAGCTTGGTGTCACTGGAGGCCTTGCGTAAGTGATCTCGAGGAAGCTTTTGCCGTCGTATCCCATGCTCTCTCACGACCTCCTATTGCAGCCTCTGTGATGATAGAGTTAACACTGACATTCTTCTTCTAGCGGCGTAGGCAAGTGGACAGGCGGTTGGGTCGCCACGTCCATCTACTCAACCATACACTCCAACATGCTGGCCACGGGACCTCGCAAAAGAGTCTCAGGGGCCGCAATTGGCGCGCTTCTCCCAATATACGACGTGCCTGCTCTCAGCCAAAGTACATCTGTTGCCCTGAAGAGCGTTCCAAATATCACAGCGGCCATCATTGCCATAGCAAGCTGAGCTTTCCAGCAAAGCTACATTGTGGCAATAAGGTAAGGAAGCCACACACGGGTTGAAGGATCCCCAGTCAAAGCTCGGAGGAACAAGTATCGTTAGGAAAGATTGGGTGTTCAAGGTACTGCCGACGTTGGCGCTTTTCCTTGCCAAGGGCTCAGCAACAGATCCGCCTTGTCGCTCATCCAAGGCTGTCAATAACCCCCCACTGTTAACCCCGGAATGACCAGCCTCAACCCAGGTATGCGTTGCAAGTAGCGCCCAACCTCATCTGCCCAGTCTGGTGTTGCTGTCGATTGGTCCGTACCAGCTATTTTAGTGGAGAATGTTTTCCGTTAATCCCCCCCTGTCAATGCTTTTCCGCGTTCTTATCCACCATATTTCCGTGTCCGCATTATTGGAGGAAGTAGGATTCACCGTTGATCCTCTTCATGTACTTGTACTTATTCCGTCCCTAGTGACCGCTTTCTTCTCGCGCCACGTCCTTCGATCTTGGACGTCCCTGGGAATTCACCAAAGTAAAAAAAGCATCCTCAGTGTTCGCAGTGCATCTTCTGCTGAACTAAGTAATTATTGCACTCATCTCACCAAGATTCACATCTAGGAAAGCCCCGCCAAAATGGCATCCGATATCGTTCTAAAAGACTCCATGATACTCGGCGACAAGGCAGTTGCGGCCCACGAAGAACAGATGCATGCTGCTGCATTGACGTCGGAGGAAAAAGCGATCGAGAAGAAGTTGCGTCTGAAAATCGACTTGCTGATCATGCCCATGGTCATTCTAGTCTATTTGATGAACTACATTGACAGGTAATTCGCGAGAACTCGTTATCCAGAATATTGCTAATGGGGTCTGCCTCACTAGGAACAACTACGCGGCCGCACGACTGCAAGGCCTCGAAGAAGATCTGAACCTTACCGGCGACCAGTATCAGGTCGGCCTGAGTATACTCTTCGTGGCGTATGTGGGTATCTTCCTGCGCACCTGCTCCTTGAGATAGAGGACTGACGCGTTTCCTGCAGGTCCTAATGCAAGTGCCTTCGAACTTGCTGCTGAACTACTGTGGCCGGCCGTCCCTGTACCTCGGTGGATTTACCGTGGCATGGGTGCTAGTCTCGGCCGTGACCAGCCAAGTCCAAGGTTACGGTGGGATCGTTGCATGCCGATTCGTTCTCGGTCTCGTAGGTGGGTGTAGCATTGACCTGCCCCCTTACCTTTTTCTCTTCACTGTCTTTCTCTATTCAAAGGGGTCCCTCTCTTGAAGAATCTCAATCTGACGTTTCCTCATATAGAGGCGCCCTTCTTCGCCGGCGTCTTGTTCTACCTGAGCAAATGGTACACCAAGGAAGAGCTGTCGCTGCGCATGGCCATCTTCTACTGTGGCTCGCTCATCTCGGGTGCGTTCGGCAGCCTGATCGCCGCGGGCATTCTCTCTGGGCTCGCAGGCGCTCGGGGTATGAGCGCGTGGCAGTGGCTGTATATCCTGGAGGGCTCCATCACCATCCTGCTCGGCCTCGTCGTCTGCGTCGCCCTGCCGGACTTTCCTGGCACCTGGAAGCGCCTCAGCCCAGAAATGCAGCGTGTGGCTAACCGCCGACTGGCCATTGACGCTGCCGAGATCGACGTGGACGAGGCGGGCGCCAGGAGCCAACTGTACGGGATGAAGCTCGCCTTTAAGGACCCCAAAACGTACATTTTGGCAGTCGCCTATCACGCCATCAACGGCGCCGGGGGGTTTCAGAACTTCTTCCCGACCTTGACGGCAACCCTGGGCTACTCACATACTGTGTCGCTACTGTTAGTCGCGCCACCCTATCTCTTCATTGTCTTCTGGTCTCTCGGTCACAGCTACCTATCGGACCGCCTGGCCAACAGATTCTGGTTCTTTGTCTACCCGGTACCCATAACGATCGTCGGCTTCGTTATCTTTATGACCACCGACTCCTTCGGTCCGCGCTACTTCAGCTTCTTCTTAATGAACATGATCTTCGCCATGGTCGGTACTTGCTACGCCTGGATCAGCAGCGCGATTCCGCGCCCGCCCGCTAAGCGCGCCGCCACCCTGGCCTTCATCAACTCGTTCGGCGCCGCCGCCGGCACCTGGACCCCGTTCACGTACTATAAGTCGCAGGGCGACCACTACCCCGTGGCCCTGGGAATCTGCATCGCCATGCAAGTGCTGGCCGGGATCTGCGGCCTTCTGCTCCGGCTCATCCTCGCCCGCGACAATCGCCGGCTCGCCCGTCTCGAAAACGAGGACGTGCAGCTCAACGAGCGCGAGCTGGCTCGGCTCCACAAGACGGCCGAGGTCGAGGGTATCGACCTTGCTGCGGCGCGCCGGCTGCAGAAGGGCTACCGATACATGCTTTGACAGGGAATGGACAAGGCTCTTTCTATCTCTCTCTCTTTCTGGAGCACCAGGTGCGAATATCTACGGGCGTCGGTGGTACCAGATAGCAAAAGTAGCAAAAGTGGGAGGCTTGGTCGCCTTCATGGCTTTCTTCCTACGTGCTTTTTGAGCACTTTCTCATCCAAGTCTAGGTGCCTGCTGTCTGGATTTTGCCGCGTCTGCGGGAGAACCTGGACACTGAGGCGTTGACAACAGACCTCCAGCCAGACAGGATGTTACAGAAGGTGGCCGTCCCTGTATTCGTGGTTCAATCCAATCAGCGAAAATGTTACCGTAAATGAGTCCCCTGTGCGAACGTAGTCGCCTGTCAAGGAATGAGGCCATCCCTGGAAAGTAAGGTTTCGAGGCCGCCGAAGTCTGGTGTGACCTAACAGACCCTGAATTAGTATCCCTGGTATCCCCCTGCAGGATTCGTTGCAAGATAGCTTACCATTGCATCGAATGGAGCCCAGTCGGTGACATCGGCAAGTGAGCTTCCGGGTGTCAAGTGGAATTCAGCAAAATGACCCCCCGAAGCAAAGTTGCTCCCGTCTCCATAAAACACTGCTCCATCGCTGGCAACGACAGCACCACCGTCGGAGACCGGTATCGCATGTGCTCGCTCGATCTGCCTACATGCCTCCTTGCGCAACTCTTCGAGAACTAAACAGTATCGGGCGGCAAGAGACCCCTTTTCCGCGATTTTGGAGATCTGGTTTTGGCATTGCGTTGCAGCGTTGAGGTAGGGGAGATAAGTTTCCACGGGTGCCAGACGCTCTTGAATCGTGTAGACGTAGAGCACAACCACCGAGGAGAAGGCAAAGTAGCTGGTGAACTGCAATGGCCAGTCAGACGGGCCGGGACGGGATGGCTGGCATGAACCCACTCACCCAGTATGCTTGAAACATCTGCCCAGAACGCACAAGGCTGTCCACTGTGCGCGTGATATCCATGGCCGCCTGGAGACACTCCTGGATGCTGTGGTCAATCTGGCTTTGATGGGACGAGGCGTGCGGCGCCGAGCGCTTGTGCTGCAGTTGTGCAAACTTGCTTAGGAGAAAGGGCCGATGCGTCAGGACGACCGTGTGCCAGTAGGCGAGATTGAGAACGTTTCGCTGACGATGGAAAATGGGTAGGAGCAGAGCTGGGCTGATATCCGGATTGAGGAAGCCAGACATTTCGGTTCGCCATGCCTTTAACTTTTCGGAATACCCAGCAACGAACGCATATCGATCGGCAGATGAGCATGGCCGGATCGAGTACAGATCTCGTAGTATGCCGCTCACAATCCGCGAAAGTCTGCAAGAAAGCAAATTTCAGCAAGGACCTCCCCAAATCTCTGGTCTACACTGTACCTGAAATACGCCACCGGCGCGTACATGAGGGTCTGCTCCGGGCTCGTACTGGGCGTGCTATGGTCGCGATGGATGTCTCGATCGTCCACGCAGGAGGGCAGTTCTTGATCGATGTCATCGTCGTGAAACGTCCTGGGTCGTCCGAGTGCGGTGCTGAGATAATTTCCCAGGCAATATGCTGCCCAGAAGGTCCTACGCTGACACTCAATTTCAATGTAGTTGACGCCAGCCGCTGGGTCTGCGTGTCTGTTTCGGTTGAGCCCTATCGCGAGGGCAAGATGAGCCGTGGTGCCAAAGAGGCTCCAGCAATGATTGATGCGAGACCGCGAGAGCAACCAGAGGCATTGACACAGGCGCGCCTGTACGCTCACGAGGCGGACGACTCCCCGCTCCCTGGCGAGCTGGTGGTCGGCTGCAAGAAAGTACTGGATGCTGGCTTCGATTAGTATGTGTCATCCACCCGACCAGGCCACAAACCTCATATCCGTCGTCTCGCTGTTGAGGAGATCTTGCGCCAAGGCGAAGATCATGAACAAAAGCGCTCTCCGGGCCGGTGCTTCCTCTTGGTTGTTTCTGAACGAACCCGCCGTGTCGTAAAACTCATCAAGCCACTCCTCGACTGTCCGTCGGTGAAGAAATCGGTCAACCGGTACACTGAAGTCGAAGTACCTTTGGAGCAGCCTCGAGGTCTCCTCCTTGGATGGCATGAAACAGATGGGTTCGAACTCTGGAAGGGGGACGTCGCCGAAGGTAAAGATGGTAGACGCGGCATGATCGAACTCGATGCTCTGGTGCAATCTTTTCTGCACTTTCAGCAGAAAGGAGACGCCAGATGCCGGACCGACATAGTGGCCTTGACGGTCCGTCTGAGATGGCTCTGGAGATGTCCTAGATCCGGGCTGCGTGGAGCCTAATTTTGCTGCCTCTGTATGCTCCGGGAAGGGCAATGTGGAGGGCAGACTTGTGGACGCCGCGACGTCTGACGCGTTGGACGACTCCCTTCGCGCGGTCCTGCCGGTGAAGATCGGTGACACGACCGTGGTAGCTTGATCAGAAGGATGTTGCTGTGGAGAAGGACGCCGCCCTCTGTTGTAGGAAGCATTAAATGTACAGCCCGAGCTGGACTGAATGCACTGTCGGCATGGCCGTACGCCGGTGCATCGGATCTTCCTCCTGTGTCATCAGTTAGAACATGGTGTTTCGAGCATCCATCACACAGGCTCATTCACTTTTTGCATCGATCGCAGGCACGAGTAACCCGCTTTCGATTGGGATCACGTTCCACGTCCTCTCCTATACTATACGATCCCGGCGACGCTCTCAAAGTTGAATCGGTCATGCTGGCACTCCATGAAGGGAAGTATTATCAGCTCCGATGCGATTGGATCTGGGAGGTGTTGGGATCTAGGACTACGCGTGTCGACAGCGACTGGAAAATCTTTGACAGGGAGAACAATGCGGGATCAAAGAGTGGAGGGAGCCTTAAGTTAGGTGGAGGGCCTCCAAACGAGGGGTAAGCTGAGTGACAGGACCTAACCTAGCAGTGCCTATGCCATACCTAGGTAGTTTGGCCACCCTTGCTTTCGGAAGAGCTGTTATTCATAGGGTGTCTACTGTAATATGGAAGAGAAGGGCAATCCCAACGAGAGTGTGCATTGCTGTGGCTGCGACGAGAGGACGTAAAACCCCGGGATCAGAGGGGCGTCGTTGGTCTTTGCCACTTCCCTTCTCAACAAGCATAGGTTCACGATCCCCTCGGAAGCAGATCCCAATCGTGGTGATCTCAATGCACCTGGAATCGCCCGCGGCCTTCTTCCTCTTGCTTCAATGCTAGCACGACGGTTTTAGGAGGAGTTTGCCGTTCCTGCGTCACGGGAGGCATATACAGGAACGACAATAGGCTCAATAATGGACCATGATGCACCAATCCTGATATTTGCGTTCCATATCTGTGGCATGCGGATGATTGAAATATCGACTTTTGTGCTCCATATTTCTTCGTAGCAAAGTCCTGGAGCGAATCAACTAGGCATACTTGCTACGATCCGTCCATCCCGGCCTGAGATAGCTGCTGTCGAAGGTTAGGTCTAGGGAGGACTCATGGGTGCTGAGCACTCTCATCTGGATATCGAAAGCGTTATTGTCTTCTGCAGTCAGAGACCAGAGCACGACGCCAATGGTGTCATTGCCGTAACAGTCGAGAATGCCAGGGAACACTTTGAGCGCGAGTCAGCCTGCATCCCTCCAAATTGAACACAACATTGGAGAAGATCCAAGGATATTGTGGTGCGGTAGAACTTTGCGCCAGGATTTTTGAACCCTTGGCTGAGTGCACCGGCTTCCCACGCGGAATCGCCAAACCCGGGGAGATGATAGCGAGACGCTCAGCATAGAGCCCTGCTTCATTGAAGGTGCCTCGAAACGATGCGGGCAGGTGATTGCCACCCGCATTCCTTGGACCTTCCAGGGTGAGAGGTTGGCGGCGCCCCCCGAAGTGGTGATAAGAGTAGCGTTTAGGATGCCGCGAGGATGGAGTCTCATGTCCATCTCGCCACGACCCATCTCGTTCATGATCATGAAAAGGACGTTCTCACCATCAGTCCGAACCTTGGCGGTGTCGAAAGGAAGCGTCAGGTTGCCGTCTCTAGTAGAGAAGTTGCCAACCCATGAACCATGAAAGTCGCCGTTCAATTAGGCTGCGTAACTGCTTCCATCTCCGCCAGTGACAAGAAGGTAGACGGAAGAGGGTAGATCGTCGCCTGAGGCATCGAAGCGACCGCGCCAGAGAATTTCGCCTTCTGCGAAGCCATATTCGTCAGCATACAATATCGGGTAGGCCTCCAGAGGTTGGAGTGGAGTGAGACTCAGCAACTGGAGCTTTGCGTTGTTATAGCCACTGCAGAGTCTCCACGGATCGAAAGACCAGACGTACCAGTCCATCGGGAGTTGTCGTAATTAGGATCGACTTCGGGCAAGCTGTCAGGCAGCTTCCAGTCTGCGTTCGCCAGAACGGGCAAAGCTGCCTGGACACTTTTCCACCGTGGCGACCGATGTCTCTAACACGCCGGTCAAGTTTCCGCAAGGAGTCTTCTCGACAGCAAGGCTGGCCCCGTTGACGGTGAGCTTGGCGACGTCTTTTCCAGCCCAGATCTCGATAGGGTCTCCTTCGTCCAGTCGGCCGGCATCACCTTGGATGGTTGCGTTCCACGCGAGATACAGGCCAGAGACAATCACTAGGTAGTATTGTCAGTATCGGTTTCACCAGAGCAGCGGCCTACGCTTGCTCACCTGTGGCATTCTCCCAAGACAATGCGTCGTTGGTCATCGTCGGTGCCCAGAAATGATAGGCCGTCTCGCGGTTGGTTATAACCGCTGGGGTCCCATCACCAAAGGTCACGACTGTAGTACCTTGGCCCACGCCGAGCGAAGTGATTAGACCATTGGGGCTGAGCGTAAAGTTGGCGAAAGCGTGACCGGCAACCCTGCTATTATTGCCTTCTCGATGGACGACGCTCACCGACTTTGGTCGAGCCACAGACCGCCCAGGTTTCCGACCCCATGTTGTGAAGATCCCCCATACATGGTCCCCACATTTAACGGAATCGTGACGGAGCGAAGCTGGTCTTTTCCGTCCTTTTCCGTGTTTCCAACACCTAGGCGGCTGAAGATTCTTCTGGCCTACGGACGGAAAACAAGGATACTCCCCTACAGGTGGGATCGAGGGGACAAGAATGCCGAACTAAGTGGAGGGCGAGCGCGATTTAGGTATTGAGGGACTGGCGGCCATGTGTGGCCCGAGTGAAGTCGTTTCTGCAGGTTCTCATACGTTGCAGCATGCCCCGTGCCGTGTTCCTGGCAGACTTTCATACTTCGTTGCTTCCACTCCTTTCTGCTGATACGGCAAGCCTCACCCTCTCACGCGTCTCGGGTCTGAATATTCATTGCTCAAAAACAGGTCCGGGAACGGGCTGGCCAAAAAGGACAATTGGGCTTAAGACAATGGCGTCGCATCATGGCAAATGCTAACAAACTAAGAACCGCATTGGACACCGGGTCAGGGAGGTCTTTTGGGGCCTGGCAGATGCTGCCTAGCCCGGAGATATCATGAACAATTGCACGGGCCGGCTACGATTGGATTCTGATAGACTGTGAACATGGACGCATTGCCGGTACGTTGGTGGGCAAGGAAAATACTGGTTAAGAGCATACTGGACGGAGTGCGAAGGGCGCTGACAGCGTCGCCTCAGACAACGAAATGCATGATTGTATACATGCCGTAGCATCTGCCGGTGAGAGCCCCATCGTGCGGCCACCAGGGATGGATGGCTGGTTTATCAAACGCGCGTTGAATGCCGGTGCTTATGGTGTCCTCCTCCCGCTCCTCCAGACAGCCGAAGATGCTCAAAAGATAGTACAACACGCAAAATTTCCACCGCAGGGTCAGCGAGAATTCGGAAGCCCGTTTTCAATGAGCGCGTTTCAGCAGCACCCGCGATCTCAGCGGTTTAGCTTGCCCGGAGCACGCCAACGACCATCTCGAAGATCAAAACCGCCGCAGAACATGCCGGGAAGAAGTCTGGGATCTATTGCCCATTTTGACGTTGCGCGCAAATACGCCGAAATCGGCTTCCAAATGGTCTGTCCATCCTCGTCGTCCTGCACTCCATGCTGACATGTTCGAGACTTCTGTCATCAACGACATGACAGTGCTGCCTGTGGGACTTTCGCAAGCTTTGTCCATTGCGACAGGGGCGAAGCAAGAAGTCAAAGGTGCAGCATACGGTGGTAGGAGTTCATAGCGTCTTGGAGGAGCTGCACCGCACCCCGTCCATAGTTTGCTGTCTTCCGAGTCCGACTGATGGGACTATTGCTGGACCACGCCGGGCCCTTGGGTGCCCTCTATGTACCCTCGTAGTGACCCAGCAGGGTTCATTCCTTGGCATCCTCAGTATCTGTGACTGGGAAGGTTACATAGTCTGCGAATGACGCCGTCAAGGGCGTCACAGGATAACGCGTTCCAGACACGCCTGTATATTATCGCAACCCTAGGCCTTCGTAACTACACAGTTAGGCATGGCCCACGACCGCTTTGTATCCACCATGTCCTCCGAATTGAGTCAGAGAGATAATGGAGCACTCGAACAGGTAGCATCCTGTGGTAGGCCAACAATACATCCGCTCATCCCGTTCAGACATACTCCCGTGCAGTACTGAAATATGGAGACGGCTGCGGCTCGGTCGGAAAAACAGGTGGAAAAGGAAACGGGATTCCTCAGGAGGGAGGGCCAATGGCTTAGCTTTCGATCCCTCATTTCGAATGGACTTTGAGAGCTCCTGCGAGGCCATTGATCGTCCGAACAGAGGGGGATTCGATTCTCAGTTTGGTCGTCACGTCAGTATTCTTCTTGCACACCTCCCGGCTAAGATGGGTCAGATCGCGGTCCTGGAATACTTTCGAGTGCCCCCTCGGTGGTTATTCGTGAAGGTCGTGGATGAGGCAGGCAACGTCGGATGGGGCGAAGCGTCTTTGGAAGGCCACACTCAAGCAGTTGAAGGCTGTCTCGATGCGTGGTTCGAAAAGTATCGCGGCAAGGATGCAGAGTAGGTCTTGTGGGGTGGCTTCAATGTCAACCGAAGAGAGAACGCTAACCTATCACGCAGCGACATTGAACAGATATGGCAGATGTCATGGCGGGGAGGCTTCTACCGGGGCGGCCCAGTACTGATGAGCGCCTTGTCCGGGATTGATATTGCCCTATGGGACCTGAAGGGTGATTTTAGTCGGCCATGTGACATGTCTCCGACAGGGTAATACTGACCAGCCGTGTAGCGAGAAAACTCAACGTTCCCATATACCAGCTATTCGGAGGCAGAGTCAGGAACAAGATACAGGTGTATTCATGGGCCGGTGGCGATCGACCCCACGATGTCACCGCCCAAGCGTACGTCTCATCGCAAGCAGACCGGGATCGACAACTGACTCGGTGGACAGTCAAGCTCGCATTGATCAGGGATTCCATGCTGTCAAGATGAATGCCACCGAAGGTGTTGGCTGGCTCGACTCGCCGTCCATGATCGACGGCGTCGTCGAGCGTCTCAAGGCCGTCAAGGCTCTCGGGATCGATTGCGCCCTTGACTTCCATGGCAGACTTCACAAGCCCATGGCAAAGCAGTTGGCAAAGGCTCTCGAAGAACACAGGCCGTTGTTCATCGAAGAACCTTTGCTCTCGGAGAACATTGCCGCCATCAAGGAACTCGCGAGCCTCGTGAGTTGTCCCATCGCTCTCGGAGAACGCCTTTACAGTCGGTGGGACGTCAAGCCTTTCCTTGAAGCCGGGTGTGTGGACATTTTACAGCCCGACATCTGCCACATTGGTGGGATCTCTGAGATGAATCGGATTGCAGCCATGTGTGAGACATATGATGTTGCCCTGGCACCTCATTGCCCTCTTGGACCGATTGCCTTGGCGGCAAATATACAAATAGACACTGCCTCGCCTTCCTTTACGATTCAGGAGATGAGTCTGGGGATGCACTACAACAATACGGGCCACGATCTGGCTACCTACATCTCAAACCCAGACGTTTGGACTGTTAAAGATGGATATCTTGATATCTTGACTGGGCCCGGGCTGGGTATCGAGGTTGATGAGGTGCGGGTGAGGGAATTGTCGAAGAACGCCAAAGCATGGACGACTCCTACCTTCGAAGGGCCAGGTGGTGAGCTTCGAGAATGGTAGAGAACCTCTATGCACCGTGGACGCTTGGCCTGTTGGGCCCATGGCTACGAACAAGGCATGCTTTGGCCTCGATCCTGCTGAGAGGCTCTACCCGTCAGTGCAGAGGAGACGCACGGATAGAAGCAACGAATTCTTCAGAAGCAGTTGAGAAAAGGGTTCCTCGCTTCGCATCCAACGTGCCGCCATGCTTTTAAAGAGCACGAGGCACACATGCCCCAGTCACACCTAGTCCTCCGTATGCGAGTATCCAGACAGACAAGCAGACAGACGGCAGGAGATGAGATGTCATGCCACTGTTGCCCCCACTTCTACGTACCCAATACGAGTAAGGAGTACTACGAGTACGAGTACGCTTTGGGACGCCTGTTCTGGACGTTTGCTACAGGAGTCAGTCCCCGCGGATGATCGTCGCCAGGGCCTGGAAAAGTGTGCTGGGTACCAATTACTGCGTATAGCCTGGCGTGTCTGGTCCGCTAGGGTGGTCAGGGATCAAGCATTGAAGAGAAAGTTAAGGCACCGTAAACCGAACTGTACCTTGTAGTCCGTACATAAACAGGCGCCCGACGACGGGCGGGCATGCATGCATGCGTGGCCGTGGCCGCCGCCGCCGCCGACTCCTCCTATCCACTTCAAAAGACGCAGACATGCACGCAGGGATTGCGAGAGATAAAGATGAAACCCTCGAGGTGAAAAACCAGTATCGTGGGAAAACGGCAGCGAATGGCGAGCGGGCGATGCTACTACATACGCACAAGTTATATCGCTCGGCCCCCTGGGCTGGCGTCTGGCTTTTCTATTTTGTTTACTGCCCACCCGTGATCGGGCGCACAGCGTTACAGAATGGCCCCCGGCCACTGCGCGGTCAGATGGCTCGAGGCCAAGATACGACGTGCACGCGCACACGCATATACGGACGGAAATCAGGGCATGCATGGCCCGTGCGCAGGGAGTGAGGCAGTTTCGAGAAACCATCATGTTGTATTTTCGAGCGCGCGCGGTCTCTGATGCGTTTGCCGTCGCTCCATCGTAGTGCAAACCGACAAAGGAGATGTGCTCCCAATCACAGCGAAGCTTGGGTATTGCTTCGAATCCGCCATGCTCTTCCGTGTCGCGAAGAAAGGGGGTATTGAAAAATCGAGGACGCCTCAAAGGCGGCCAGCCGAAAACAAAGACCGCAGCTATTGTACATTGCGTGCCTTCTCTTTTTGCGTCGACCCCGTCGAGGGAACCCAGCTAGCTGGTCAGAACAAGGAAAAAATAAACAGTAGTGCCTCCCAATAATGTCCCTGCCGCGGCCTCCGTGTAATGCTTTTCGGTGTAAGCCGGGATTTCCGGTCTTCACAATCATACTCGTACATCATGCAGATTCTAGAGCCCCAAAACGTGGTAATCATACAAAACATGCAGCTCATGTATCATGCGGAGAAAGAGGTATCACTCATCAGTGGTAAAGCCGTTGCTCACAAAGGAAAGGGGATCCCGAGTTCGTAAGTCGTCGTTCAGTCGTGATAGAAAGAGACCGATAGAGGCACGCAGGCTGGCCTCTCAACTCGCACTCGCACTCGCACCCGTGTCCGAGTCGCCCGAGGGGAGGAGCTGGAGGCAGGCGGTGAAGATATGGATGATCTGTTCCTCCCAGATGCCCATCTCGAAGTCGACCAGCCCGTATGGTTCGAGTTCATCGCACAGGGCCACAAGCTCGTCCATCAGGCTGGTGATGGAGCCGGCGGAGAGGATGTCGGCCGGTTCTCGTCGGGTCCTCAGAGCTTCCTCGGTGATTTCTTTCTGCTTCTGCCCGAGCGCTTCCCACGCGATGTTGACCTCTCGCCACATTTCAATGCGCTCTGCGTGTCTCGTCTCATCATCGTGGTGCAGCCCTGTGCACGTTTAGTCTAGTTCTGCCTCTCCAAGCGAGAATGTAACTTACCCAATGCGGCAACAGAACTGACAAGCCACCGAGACGCCGCAAGCAGCTTCTCGCTGGCCGTCGTCACCCTGCCCGCGATGATGGCATCGAACACGGTGCTGATTTGACGGTGGTAGTCTCGCAAGCCCTCGTCGAGCGCCTCTTGCACGCGACTCGGTTCGGCAGCCTCTTCCACCCCTCGTGGCTCCGCCATAGGAAACTCGACTTGTGGCGCACCAAACAACTGAGGCATGGATGGGCGACTCACAGCCACGTGGCTATAGCTGCTCTGTTCGGATTGAGAAGTCATATACTGGGCAGGAGCAGAGCCCAGAGTCGCTCCTGGATGCTCGCCGGGCGCCATATACTGCGGCACTGCGAATCGGCTCGCCATCACGTCAATTGCAGTCTGTGAGGGCTGGTACCCGATGTTCTCGTACAGTGATTGCGGGCCGACCGGCGGAAGCATCGAAGAGGGCGCATACTGGGGATACTGCTGCTGTTGAGGAGACGCCTGCACTTGCTGCTGCTGCCGGGACGCCTCGGACATGAACGCCGGCGAATATTGCATTTCCACCCCTTGCATTGGACTGCTGCTCTGCATCTGCGAGCTGCCATACGACGGTTCTTGGTAGCCGTAACCCGGGTAGTTGGACAAATAGGGTCGTGCCATCGAAGATCGGCCGATATCCGTTCTCGAGGGTGTCGTGGGATGCGCAAATCTGTCACTGGGAGGTGGTCCCATTGCCTGTCCAGGCAGAGGGCGCGAGGGCGCCTGGGATTGGTATGGAGGTCCATACTGGGAGCGCCGACGGTCATTGCCGTCCATTTAAGGGCACGCGGATCTCAGCCGTCGACGCCAGAATGACAGCGATAGTCTCGCACGTTTCAACCACCGTATGCCTTGATCTGTTATGAAGAGTTGGGCAGGGTAGCCACCTCCTGAACCGCTGATGCCTCTCCTGTACCACCGCCTGATCTTGGGCCCCTCATGCAACCGATACAAGGCCGAAACGGAGGAGAGCGACAATGTCGCCACTGCGGCTGCGAGTGTTCGCCGGGTCCGGCAGAGTGGTGTTGTCTTTCACCGGCGTCGTGGACGGTAGGAGACTCAAGGAAAGACTGGCGCCGCCGCTGTCGCTGCGGAGAGGTCCGAGAAAAGGGCCACCAGAGCGCGCAAGATGATATCGGATGGCCGCCTGCTCCAAAGACTATGCTGAATAAACTGACAGGTTGAGTGCCCGCGGTCGACTCTCGGATCGCAAACCTGGGCCGTCAAGTCGAGGATCGGATGCGCACGCGGTCGAATTGGGTTACCAACAAATACACCTGGACGCCGTCCCTCATGTAAACTGTGCGAATCGTCTCAAGAAATCCTCGCCCGGACCATCAGCCACAGGAAAGACCGGTGCAGAAATTTCGTCGAGGGTGACCGGGTCGTCGAAGGAAAGCAAGGATAGTGGGGTTAGTGGAATCAGAGGGTGGAGGGAGGGGACAGTTCGATGGTCAAGACACGAAGGCGAGTACATTGAGGAAAGGATCGTACGAAAGAGATAAAGGAGCGTTCGGTAGCCTAGGCAAGGAGGGAGAAGACCCAGGTACCTTGGGGAGAGTTGTGGAAGGACACAATGTATACAAGAGGCCTGAGGTGCAGATGCCGTGGCAGGCGGAAGTGCGCACGACTCCAATCAATAAACACTCTGCTCCAGGAGCCTTGATGGGGAATGGCGCAGATACCGCATGGCAGTAATGGATGGGTCGCTCGTCCAAAGCCAGCTCCTCCCAAACCCGGCCGACGATATCGTTTTCAGCAAAGTCCCAGCACCGCAAGCAAGGCGTTTCTTGCCGGCTCGAAAAGTCTTTTGAAGTGGACAAGCGCCACAGGAGGGACACGATGCCCACTGTGCTGGGGGGGCGAATGCGAAGGGTCCATTGGAAAGTGGTCAGCCTGTTGGACCTCGCATTCGGGGCGTCGAGGCCAGCTGTGCGCAATTCCCGGTCGGCCGGT
Organism: Phialophora verrucosa; assembly: GCA_002099365.1. Classification (NCBI taxonomy): domain Eukaryota; kingdom Fungi; phylum Ascomycota; class Eurotiomycetes; order Chaetothyriales; family Herpotrichiellaceae; genus Phialophora; species Phialophora verrucosa. The sequence continues at coordinate 536,381 of MSED01000015.1, read as the reverse complement.
CGGTCGCGTAGGGTGCGCAGGGTGCCGGTGCGGACGAGGAGATGCAAGCTGTCACTTCGCCGGCGGCCCTGGTGACGCTGTCCAAGGTTCATGGATGCTGAGGGATGACACTCTTTCACCAACGGAAGCGTCAGAATAGAAGAGCCAGGGCCAAAGCAGTGTGGATGGGAATGGCAAAATGGGCATGACCCGCCACGAAGCATCCCCGCTAGTGGACCTCCAAGGACCTCGCCAGGGTTTCGCTAAGGACCGAGGGGCGTCCTCACCAGGCGCAAGGGAGCTGAACTAGCCACTGGTCTGACAAGGCTTGCATCTTTAGCCTGCCACTGGCCTCCACCTGCCGCCGCGCCAGGCGAGATTTATAGTGTGGCGCCCTAAGGGACGTCCAGCAGGGGGGAAATTCAACATCTGCATTCTTTCGTGCCTGGCACATCGCAGCTGAACTGCGAATGATGCCGCGCTATGGATTGGCTGCCTTGTCGTCCGCGCAGACGTGGAAGCTGGGCGATGCTCTAGAAGCAGCCCATCGTCCCAGACGACACACTCCATCCGATGATCAACCTCAGCAGTGACAGCTCAGCACCGCATAGGTCCGAGTTGGGGATGTCTGTGTGACAGGGTGCGGTGCGGATGGTGCCACCCTTGATTTGGCGGGTGCCACGATCTCCCAAAAGTTTGCAAAAAGCCAGCGAGCCGTCGGCTGGCCTCGATCCTTTCTCCGTAGCATCATGCGATTACGAGTACCAGATATTGCCTCATTCCAACTCGTGTCTAATGTCCACCTGTCCACGCAAGGGAATTGTGGCTGGTAGACGTGGCTCTTCGAGCGGGAGTATTTTCCTGCTTGGAGCGATGCGTTGGACTCCGTCTAATCTCGCAGAAGGAGGGGCTTGCTTGGCCAGCCGGAGGAACGACTGTTCCAGGCAACCACAGCAGAATGCCAGGATCGGGGAGGCCAAAGATACAGGGACGAGCATCGATGCAACTACATACATAGCATAGGTATACTCCTACATCTGCTGCTCCCACTACAGGTCGAGTGCGCAACCGTGCTTCGACTTCATCCAGCCGGAACAGCAGTGCATACATACGATGGTACGAGGTACCTTCGACGGAGATCGGAAGATGGTGCCTGTCAAAAGTCAAGCGGAGCCTCCGTAGCCACTCGGATCCCGGCAAAGGTCGCATCGACCCAAAGATCTGGCGAAGCTGTCAAAAGTTGATGTGCCTGTGTCGGACGTGGTTGCTTTGGGGATCCCACGCCTGACCTGTCATCTACTTGTGGAGGCCGATACACTAGGGTTGCTCCGACGAGGAGGCATTGAATCGGTTTGGCAGGCGTGGTGTCAAAGGTTTTTGATTTGTGTGTATTTGCTTCTGACTTTCGATAATCTCCCGTTCATGCACACAATGCGAGTATGCACCATTTGTCGCTCGCCTCCTGCGAAGCCTAGACTTGAGCTGCATATGCACGTAGCTAGCGACCCTCTTGCACCAACCAGTCAGACCGGGGGAGAGGCTTCACTGCACCCCCGCCAATGGTACCCTTGACATAATCTCAAAAGCATTATTGGCAAAACTGTGCAACTGCGGACGGAGTGGAAACAAGGATTTCTGCAGCACGCAGCTGCATATGTTTCACATCTGGGTCCGTAGTCATTTAGCACTCAGAACTCCCGTCAAGCCGCAGTAGACGAGAGCTGTACTTCGTAAGATTGACCGGTTGTCGTGACAGGTTCAAGATTGGTTGAACACGACAATAGGTACGGAGTATTCGGACTGCTAGGCACGTCCTGGAGCGGGGTCGTTGATGCATTTGCATGCTTGTACTAGCGGTGGTGATCTTGATCTGGAGGCTTCGTTTGGGCTGTGGCTAAAAACCGCGTTTCAGGTGCTCGTTTCAGGTTGCTGTGGCTCGGTCCTTGTGAACGTCTCTGTATCATGACGCGAATCGAGCAAAGGCCCTGATGGGAATTGCACTTTGCTGGCCTCACCTGCTGGAAGAGGTCTGCGGGACACGTCAAGGGAAACCATTGTCGTTGTCGTCGTCCAGGCCACCGCCAGTACAGTCCCGGTACTCAAGTCTGGAGATCTTGTAAAGACTGCCGGACAATCGGCGCCCTCCCCGTCGGGCTTACTCTCCAGCGAGGTACGTACTCCAACTCGAAACTTTGTTTACAGGTGTATGGAGTCCAGTAAGATTTTAAGCACGCGTTTCAAGCCTGGGTCGACATCTCCAAGCTCTTTCTGGACGACAAACCCCGAGGATAGTTTGAGCGTGGAGCCGCGGCCATGGTCCACGGACCAGGATACAGCAATTTCAATCTCTGCAACGCCTCGCGCATATTGGCGGAGATGGTTGTCCTTGAATGACGCGAACCCGTTAGCCCGCAAGACCGGATGAGGCAGGAGGTTTCCACGAGGAAGTGAGGATATTGCAGGCTCTCGCTTACAAGCCACCAGGACGATGTCCGGTGCGGAATACGTATATCATGGCATCTCGCTTATGAATCTCCTTCTCTGCTCTGGACGCGAGGCTGTTGTGATGCGTCAACATCTCTTCGGGCTATTGTGCGATGAGGGCAGTCAAGATCAAAAGCGTACCGTCCGTGTTCAATAGATTGTGCGACGCACAATGTCGGATGGGAGCCTGGGTTGACCAGCGTCACGGTGCCTTGTATCAGATGGCGCACGTGAGCTGGGCCCAGCATCAATGAGCTCGTCAAGCCCTCAATCCTGCTTGTGCAACACTGCCACAAGGCTGACATGCTCTTATGCTCTTACCCCGATGCCGATCTTGTGGGTCGGCACGACATGCTGTCAAGCGGGTGTCAAACCGTTGTTTCGCGCCATGATGTGAGAAGATTTAGATCTTACATCCTAGTGGACCACGGACATAGCAGATGCAACGTGGACAATGACACCCGCGTTCCGAAAAGACGTCCGAGCCACCAGCGCTTGTCGCACATTACGAGAGAATCCTGTTAGGTTGCACAACTGCCCGAGCTTGATCTGGAACAAAGAGAGCTGTACCAGAGACATTGATACATGGTGATTGTACAGACGAGTACGACTCTTCTCCCTCGAGTCCCCCAACCTCTTACCGTTTGACCCAAGTTGGTCTCTTTCGGGCCTTGAGGCGACCGGGCTTCTTCCGTTCGACACGTCTGGGATCCGAAGTAACACAGCCAGCTGGATTGTGAATTAGCGACAGACCATGAACGCGGCCGGAACCAAATGTGCTTACCTCGTCGAAGAGCTGGTTTGAGAGCTGGTTCGTGTACCAGCAGTGCCTTGGCGAGGGCCAATGTGATGGATTCGGCCTGACCAGTAACTCCGCCACCGGATACCAATGCAAAGACGTTGTACTTGTCCATCCTTTGTGTGATCTTCAACGCCCACAGTGCACTCTCTCTGTCGTGGATTCGTGGGAATGCCTGCACAATACTGTTTCCATTGACCAACACTTCACCCGTGCCCTCCACTAGATAGACCTTTGCTGAAGACTCCTTCCTCCTTCCTATACCCACAGACCTTCCGTATTCATCGATTGTTCCAGGCTTCGCTTTCTGTATTGCTTCTGATCCTGGACGTCGGAACCGAGAGAGTATTTCCTTGACTTCCTTGGGGCAGATTCTCGGGTGGATCTTGTTCAGTCGCGTCAAAAGAAGTAGTACCTTGGAGTACTTCGAGGCAGCCACTTGTTCCCCAGTCGAGCTTCGGTATTGATTCAACCTCAACCACACTGGACGCGCTATCTGATCTGTAGGAGCCGTAGGTAGTGATGCATGCTTCTTGACGAGAGACTGTAGCATCAAAAGGTGGTCGTTGAAGACCGGAGATGCCGTGAAATAGGACGGCGAGCGTGGAAGGATTCGAGCGGGTAGTGACTGAGACTCATCGAGGTCTATCTCCGGCGCCGCGCGGATCTGAGCCTCAGCAGAAGACTTTATCGTCGTGAAGAAAGTTTGACGCTGGATCGTCGATGGGAACCATTGAGGTTGAGCTCGCGCCAGAATTTTCTGATTCCGACATTGGCGACATAACCATGAGACTGTAGAAGGCAAAGCCTGCGCTGAAGGGCGTGCCATGGTGCGATCAAGCACCTCCTACGTCTTGCAAGGGGGCATTGAGAGGCACTGCGCCTTGGGAGTGTAGAATGGGCAAGAACGTCGAAAGGTGCAAGCTGATCGCAGTGACTGAACCGCCAAGATTTTACGGTGGACCAATGGCGATGCCAATGACATGGCTTCAAACTGAGTCAAAATTTATTCATTGACAATCCGATTTTGCTTTGAGACCAATCTACTGTCAGTTTCCCAGTCCTTTCTTCATTCCCCCCAAGATGTCGTTCGGAAAGCTTTACGGCTTCAAGGTACGTCCTGCGCAAAAGCAGCACCGCATTTCGTGGACAGTCGATATTGATCCTCACCGTCTAGGAAAATGCCCGCAGCACTGCCCTCCTAGCAGTCGCAAAGGAGAACAACCTCGACCTTGAGCTCGTTGAGACGAGAACTCCCGTCACCGACAAGGAATACCTCAAGCTCAACCCCCTAGCACGAGTTCCTACCTTCGTTGGCGCCAATGGGTTCATATTGACGGAGTCCATTGCCATTGCGATCTATTGTGAGTCTTGCCCCGCCTTTACCCTCCGAACATTCCAAGATGAGCCATATTATCACATTCAGTTATCCCTGTCTGAATATATTCCTTGTTGACCATATTGAACTCTGAGAAACCTTTTCGTATCGTTATTCTTCGCTTCATTCGAGTCGCCGATTCCACAAGCCATCGCTAACCAGTTGTGACAGTCGCCTCGCAGAACGACAAGACCACCCTTCTTGGGAAGACAAAGCAGGACTACGCCTCCATCGTGCGATGGATGTCCTTTTCCAACTCCGAAGTCCTTCCCAACCTCTCTGGCTGGTTCAGTCCGCTCATCGGCAAGACGCCCTACAACAAGAAGTCGGTTGATGATTTCAAGAAGGCCGCTCTTGATGCTATTCACGTGCTTGAGCAGCACTTCCTCGTCCATACCTTCCTTGTCGGCGAGCGCATCACCCTCGCTGACCTCTATGTCACCTCTCAAATGTCTCGCGGCTTCCAGTACGTGCTTGACAAGGAATGGCGTGCCCAGAACCCCAACACTACCCGTTGGTTTGAGACTGTGGTCAACCAGCCAATCTGGAAGGCCATCATTGAGAACCCAATCTTTGTCGAAGAGGCGGTCAAGTACACCCCGCCCAAGAAAGATGCGAAACCTGCAAAGGCCCCCGAGAAAAAGGCCGAGAAGAAGCCAGAGAAGGAGGTAGAGGAAGAAGAGGAGGAAGCCAAACCCGAGATCAAGGCCAAGCACCCTCTTGAGTCGCTGCCCAAGCCTACACTCATCCTGGATGACTGGAAACGAAAGTACTCCAACGAGGATACCCGTTCGGTGGCCCTCCCTTGGTTCTGGGAACACTACAAGCCAGAGGACTACTCGCTGTGGAAGATTGATTACAAGTACAACGACGAGTTGACCCTGACATTCATGTCATCCAACCTGATTGGTAAGTCTCAACCCTCTCTGCGCTCAGTCCACCCTCGACCGACACTGACTTCTCCCCTCAGGTGGATTCTTCGCTCGTCTCGAGGCCTCCAGAAAATACCTCTTCGGAGCAGTCTCCGTGTACGGCCAAGCCAACGACTCGGTCATCCAGGGCGCCTTCATGGTCCGCGGCGACGAGGCTCTGCCAGCCTTCGACGTCGCCCCGGATTGGGAGAGCTACGAGTTCACCAAGCTTGACCCCAGCAAGCCCGAGGACAGAGAGTTCGTTGAGGACCAGTGGTCTTGGGACAAGCCCATCACAGTCAACGGCAAGACTTACGAGTGGGCTGACGGCAAGGTCTTCAAGTAGAGTGGTGCAAGATTTGACCACCTGCAACGAGATCATGCCATGGCACCGCACCAGTTGGCGATTGACGAGAATGACGTGTGAAAGATGCCATGATGAGCGAAACGGAACATGATGGACCCACCCGACGAGTCGACACATTCTCACGGCAGCAAGGAAAGCGGCATAGACAATGTCCCGGCCTGTTAGGCGCTTCTCTGCCGCAAATGTCATAGAGCAAGCAAGAAACAGTGATTCAGACATACATTCCCTCTTCCTCTATTTCGGGCTGCCCCTCTCCGAGTCTTCTGCTGTAGTCGAGGCCAACGATCCCTATGATGCCCTCGTCTCCCTTTTCTCTCAACCAGTAAACCATATCCTCTGCATTGCCCCTGCTCTGGCTCGGCAAATAGCACTGCGCATTGCCGGTATATAATCCTTAAATGTCCGCGCCAGTCTCCAAGCTTCTCAGGCCAAGGACCGTGCAAGCGTCATTAGTGCGAAAGGGAGGAACGTATTTGCATTCAGAGAAACGTATCCCTCCCAGAGGCCCTGAGTCTCCCTTGTCGACGTCGGACAGGACGCCGAGCCAGCGGTCGGGTTGAAGGCACGGGTGTCAGGAAAGTACCATATAGAAATCTACCTTCCTTGTGCTCCAGACCAGGACAGTTTGGTAGACAGATTGACCTCACAGCTGCATCCAGGGTAGTGTTTTTTTTTGTTTTCGCAGAATGGTGATCTGTCCCGCGCATTATGATTGTCATACCTGCAGATTGACATCGTAGCGTAGAATTGGCTGCCATGGATTCTGTTTGCCGTTGCGGATATATGTACCTCCTGCTTGGGATCATGCCAGCACGGGTACAATGAGATGGATGAGGTTGTCGAGCTTGTCAAAGGACAAACAAGCATTGCTCAAATACTGACGAATTGGCTAAGATGGACTCGTATCGGCCGCGCAAAGATAGTGCACTTTGTGTGATACCAAGCCCAAGGGTGGAGTCATTGGCGATGAGAAGATATGGGAGACAACAAATGCACTGGTGTTCACAAGGCTGGCTTGAGATGATGAGCCAACTGGGCTCACGGTGCCCTGTTGGTGATACAGCGCTGCCATCTGGGCCGAACAGATTCTTCTTCTCCAAAACGTCGCGCAAGGCAGAGAGCAGCGATGAAAGAGTCGGCAGATCGAAAATATGACCTGCTCTTTTGTCGATGGCAAAAGGTGTCAGGCTAAAGCCGATGGGTTGTAAATTGTGCATAGAGATGAAAAATTGGAGGTGATGGTAGACGTTGAGGCCAATGAGCATTCAAGACATGCTTGGAAGCGTTGTAGAGAGGGATGTAGTAGCAGAGAGGCGTAGGAGGGAAAGGCGTAGGAGGGAACGGCGTAGGAGGGAAAGGCGTAGGAGGGAAAGGCGTAGGAGGGAAAGGCGTAGGAGGCAAATTGTAGAAGAGAGGTGGTAGGGAGGCGGTAAAGGGATGGATGGTGGAAGGATGGTAGAGCGGGTACTAGGGAAGGATAAAGAGAGCCAAGGTTCGGAAAAGAGTCCACGATATAGAATGGGTAAAACGAGCAGGGAGGGTAAAAATATCAATAGCAATTAGTAGGGACGCAAAAGAGCGTGTAGAAAGAGTGAAGGTAGAGAAGCTGTATTCCTAAGGGATGCCGGCTACCGTAGTCATGAAGAGAGCCTCCAAATCAACCACATGGTACTGGCACAGACGGATGAGGCCTCGGACAGCGTGTCCATTGCAGACACCATTAACAGGCAAAACCATTGACTCTGCATGAGTCGTGGTCATCTGAAAAGGTGTAAAGTATGTCCGCTGCATGGCGAGGGAGCTTCATGCGGCATCAATTGATCCCCGTTTTGATTTGTAATGTCTGAGAAAGTTCGTAACGAACATATGCTCGTAGGGGCTCGTATTCTGATCTCTTTGTGATGGATTTCAGAGAGATCGACATGGCGGTGGCTCATCTATACTGGGTTGTCACGAAAGGTTGCTGGAGACAAATCGCATCTTGACGTGGAGTCGAAGCGGAGCACAAGCCGATTCACGCGCTGATGAGCATCGCGTATCAGTAACAGAGCGAAAAAACCTTCTCCGATAGTGAAGAGCACTCGAGGATTCGAGAGAAATCCGCCACATAACCGGGTATGCTGAACTCGGCCTGAAACCGTCGCGGTTGAGATTTGTGTTTGAAGTGGAAGCTCCCGAGGTGCAGACTTCTGATAGGTATCTGCCTTACCAGCGCAGCCTCATCCCATACCCAAGCCCTAGCCTTACGAAGCGGGCCGTGGATTGTTGTATCCAACTGTGCTGGGAACGGGATCCACGTCGAGTACATCCGGACTCAGAACCGGGTAAGGAACCGAACTTCGACACGAGACCATGCGGGCAAAATCAACCTCAAAGGCCAGAGTCTTCCCTTGCAATGGATCAGCCCTGGGCCCATGAGAGGTGCTTCATGCGCGAGGTTTGGAACATTTTTATCTCCAGGGCAGGCGGAATTTTAGTTGTAGGGAGGGAGATGGTGGATAACGTAGATCTGAGGCGGCGACAGCTTGTACAAAGCATTTAACCCGGAATGGAGCGAAGGCTGCAGTGTTCGCCCGAGCATTGCCACCATCCACGACCTTGGACGGATTGTCGATGAATCGATACGGAGCCAGAAGAAATCATGACTTTAGCACCTAGGTAGACAATTGCCGTAATCCTAGACTCGTGACTAGATTCCGCTTAGTATGCATGCAGAGACACGGGTCTGCATTGAAACCCTCTCTTTCACGTAGATACAGTCCGCGGTAGTTGGATATCCTTAGTAGGTCGAGTCGCCTATCAAGTAAGTGATCTCGACCCCAATTTGGAGCCAGGCGGATACGGGTGGCCACTAATAACGGTTGGGCGGACCAGTTCCGGAGATGTTCCAATAGTAATGCATTGTAATCTCAGTTCTGCTCATCGAACTTCGCCTGGTCGAGCCGCTGCCGCCGCCACGTCGCCATCAATATTCCGAAGGCCAGTCTCTGCTCGCCGACCTTCCCAGAGGCGAACCCAAAAGTCAGGAGGATCCATCGGTCGTGAGCCTTCATGCAGCCCTGGCCAGACATCGGCAAAGAAGTAATAGACATGGCCAACAATCACACCTAGGATTTCGTCCTTCGGGACTGTGCCGTGCATGAACATGTGGAAAGCCATCAAAACCCACGGGAGATATGGAGCGGTGAAAACGAGAACGCCAAGGAAGCTCAGTCGAGTGTCCGGATTCCTCCTCGACCAGATGTAAACCAAAGTGCTTGATAGCGCCGACCCAAGGAACGGGATGGAGGTCGTCAGAGAACTCAGGGCCAGCAGAGAAGTGCACGCATACAGCAGCAGCCAGGAGAAAACGGCGGGTGAAGGGCCAGAGCCTTGTTCCAACAGCCGAGAGTACCTCTGGAGGAAGAAGACGTGGAATGCCAGGTCCAATGACGGTGGGCCGAAGTAAATAAAGGTGGTTATTAACCGCCAATACTTGGTAGAGTCAGCGACGTTCCTGTAGTCGGCCGTGGATCGACATACCTGTGACTTGTAGTAAACCGCCCGCCACGAATAGAAGAGCTGGAAGGGAGTGATAACTTTGCACTGCAGCAATACCGAGGTAATGACAGTTGCGGTCGTCCAGTATCGGGTACAAGGCGGCATCTCAAAGAACCACTGTTCAAGAGGGAATTGACCGAGCTGGCCTAGTCCCTCGTCGCCGCCTCCACCGAGTATTGCAGCCATGATCCAAGGTATGATGTCGAAGAGTGGGAGGAGCGTGCGCGAAAAGTCGAAGAGGAACTCGGGCGTCTGGACAATGGTGTAGATAGGAGATAGCACGGACTGGGTCAGGATCGGAGAGCGCAGGTCAGAGTAATCATTGCAGAATGCGTCTGGAGGCGGTACCGGAGACAATATAGGAAAGGACAGGTTCATATAGGGATCGGGGAGTTGTTGTTAGGTGGCCCCTTCAAGGACGGGGGATAAGGACCTGGGGCGGGCGGCGTGAAGATGTAATCGAAAGATGTCGAAGGCAAATTATGTACGCAGTTGGAGTAGTCCGTCCCGAACAAAGGGCGGGTGAATACGGGAGGCAATACGATGGCGGAAGATGGTGTGCCATAATAGGCTCGTCTGGGGTTCGTGCTAAAGAGCCACGAGAGCGCGTAGTGCTCAGACATTCACGACGCGACCCAGCGTGACTTCCATCCCACAAAGCCCTACTATCACTCTGACCTTAGAGCATTTGGAGCGCATTGGAGTTCTACGTGCGCTGAGGTGCCCATTAACCTTCTCACCAGTCTACAATCTCGGGTGGTACTCCGTACATCCTCGGTGGCATTTGCACTCCCAGCCATCCAGCTCTCCGCTTAAGCAAGACCGGCGCGTACCTCGAATCCGGTTCAGGTGGACTTCCAGCGCATGTTTACCTCCCGATTCCATTCTGCATGACATGCCTCCGGTAGCTTAGAAATAAATCCATCAACACATGGCCCAGATGAAGAACTTGCGGCGGCCTGGGCCAGCTACTCCCACAAGAGGTCAGGCGCAACGAACCAGACCTTCCCCTCGAGTGACAGCTGGGAAGCGCCCTCGAGCCCAGCGTGAGTGACAGTGGATCAGGCAAGATCTCAATCGTATACTGACAAGAACTTACAGCCGGCGATCCTGTACCAATACGAAGGCCCCGCCGTTACAAGCCAGGCACTCTAGCCCTCAGAGAAATTCGAAGATACCAGCAATCGACAGAACTCCTCATACTCAAATTACCGTTCGCGCGTCTCGTCAGAGAGATCGCCCAAAGCATCCTCCCATACCACGCCGCGCAAGAGCTTCGGTGGCAGAGCCAGGCCATTCAAGCATTACAAGAAGCAAGTGAAGCATTTCTGGTGCATTTGTTCGAAGACACGAATCTGTGCGCAATCCATGCGAAGCGAGTCACAATCATGCAAAAGGACATTCAATTAGCGAGGAGAATTCGTGGCGCTTGGGGCGGGTTAGGATGATTATCGATTCAATCCAGCACGGTTACGCTTTATGATTTTTGACAGAGGAGCTGGCAGCGTTGGATGCATCGACGGATATCACAGTACAGATACGGAGTTTGGGTTCGGTGCATGGAGGCTGTTTGGGTATGGAGTATTTGGAGCGCGTGTACATGCGTGTACGTTCTGCCCGAACAAGCTTGAGTTGTATTGGTTTGTGGAGCCTCGAGTTGGCTCACTTTTGGCCAGTTTACGAACGGGAGAAGCAGAAGATGGCCATGATGGCTACCACACCAATGAACAAGTCGTCAACTTCATCCGTTGACACTCGAGCCAAGAACGCCTTTCGTACTCGTCACGTCGCCCGCTCCGACAGTGCCCTCTGCTCTTCTCTCACAGGCAATTCTGCATGCCACCGCAAGAGCCTTGAACGCGCTCTCTGCCCTGTGATGGTTGTTATGTCCGTACGCGCACTTCACATGCAACGTCACGCTTGCGGCTTGTGCGAAACTCTCCAGCCCATGAGTCAGCATCTCCGTGCTGAGGTCGCCAATCTTCTCCCTCGTGAATCCAAGATCAATGACACTGTATGGCCGGTTTGACAGATCAATGACGGCCCATGAGAGCGCTTCGTCGAGCGGTGCGTCACCCCTGCCAAAGCGAACAAGAGAGGCTCGTTTGCCCAGGGCAGCGTTGAATGCCGAGCCAAGCGCGAGAAAGACGTCTTCAGCAGTGTGATGGTCGTCGATGATCAGATCTCCGCTTGCTCGAATGGCTAGTGACCAGCCGGCATGCTTTGCCAGGGCGTGGAGCATGTGATCTAGAAAGCCAATGCCGGTTGAGATGGCGATTTGCTGGCTCGAGGTTATCTGTGTTGCATGGTGGGATGTGGGCAGGGGTACTAGAACGTCTGGCTGCGATTGTTTCTGAGCTTGAGGTATTGATGGTGAGAAATGTTGCGACTCCTCATATGCCAGTAATGAGCCTCCATCTAGCGACAAGGAGACTTGAATTTTCGTCTCATTAGTGATGCGCGATAATGTATGCGTCCTCCGCGGCAAAGAGGCTGGCACGACTCGCTCGATCGATCCCATGGTGGCCAACAAGAATCAGCTGTCTACAGTGCTTGTTGTTCTGAGATTTGGCTGTCAGAAATAATCTGACTTGATGTTTTATCTCAAGTCGGAGAAAGTGACGCCAACTAGCTGCGGCCGAGCTCCACTCATTGAACTTCCACTCCGACATCAACTCTTGATCCTCTCTTTTGCCCGCGCGCAAGCTTCCAACAACCCTGTCTGAGCTCTATGTGAGCGCCACAATCCACTATGGTCATCAATCCCACCTATCTGGCGCAGCGGTCGCGGTCGTGTACGTCCACACACTCCCACCAGAGACCTCTCGCTTGAGCAGGGGAACTGACCAATCTACAGCAATCAATTGGTCAGATGCGCGACGACGAGTTTTGAGGGGCTACAGAGAATGGCTGCGAGCTGTACGTTTGCAAGACACGGGTTTTGCCCAGTTCATGGAAAGAGACAGTGCTAAGAAGCCGCACACAGGGCCCCGAAATTCAACAACTATACTCCCTCAATATGCCCGTGTCCCGCATCCGAACGAAAGTCAGGGAAGAATTTGAGAGGCACAGATACGTCAACAATCTATCAGCGGTCGATGTGCTATTACAACACAGCCATGCGGAGTTTCAGGTGGGTGAAGATCTTGCACAAACTTGGGCCGTCATAACACAGATACTGATCGCCGGATGTTCGTGTAGGAATTGATGAACTACTGGAAGCAGACGTCGCACGTTATGAAATACTTCAGGAAGGAGGAAGACGACAATGCAAGACTGCCCAAGAACTTCATCCAGGGCTTCCTTGAGGTATGTACTCACACATCCACCTAGCCGGACACCTGCGGCCGCCGTTCGACCTGGCTAATTCGTGTTTGATACCTCCAGGGACGGAATTGAAGCGACAATCCACCCCGAACGCAGATCAGAACCAAATGTACATAGTCTGAAAAAGAGAGACAAGGAGACAGAGGGATTCCCAAGCGCCACCGCCATGCAATAAATACTGCAGCCCGCCGTCCAGAGCCATGCCATCGGAACCGTCATCAAGCCTTTGCGTTGAACTCGTCCCGCGCGTCGTGGAACTTTTCCGCAATCACGTCGCATGCCTCAATCATGTCCTCCAATCCCTTCCTCAGTGCGTCGGTTGCAGTTGTCTTGGTATCCTCTGCGTTGCAGTCAGTCTTGTGCGCGCTACTCGAGAGATGTGCTCATGTAATCGATTTCTCGCTTACCCCATGTCTGTATACGAATATTCATCTTCGTCTCCGAGGGATGCGGAATGGTATAGCCGCAGAATTCTACATCGGGACTATTGCAGTATCAATCAGCCGTGCCGGAACATCTGGACTGCTGAGAAGACCATACTTCTTGTTGACGAAATACCGCAGCGCATTCCCAAGCGTGTGATCTTCCTTCTCAATCTGAAAAGACGCAGCATGCGAAGAAGCACCCTGAAGCTATGGGTCGAGTCGTCAGTATCAATGTCGAGCAGTCCCTTCCCTCTTTTTGCCTCCGAAGCAAAAAAAATTCCCATTCCACCTACCAAGATTAACTTCTTTGCGCCGCCCAGCCAGAGCTCTTCAGCCGCTTCCCATTTCTGTTCTGTCACTTCTTGGGAGTGTGCTTCCTCGTCCGACATTCTGACAACCGAATCTATCGGACAAAGTCAAGGATCATGGAGTGGAAAGATTTGAAGCGCTGTGCAGAGATATTGAAAAGCCAGGCGGTCCAAAAAGGGTCTAGCTTGGGCCGAGGACTGTGGCATATCGGATTAACTTTACTCCAGCCTGAGATGATAATCGCGTGTTCAAGACGTAGAAGTTTCGACGAGCAGACAGATTCATGCGAAGTCTCATAGTCTTCTGTCATAAGGTTGACACGGGTTTTGAGGGTACCCAGCCTCAGGAGGTCCATGGCGTCACAGCGAACACCTTGAGCAGATTTGAAGCATCACCAACTCTCAACGATGACGGAGAGTGTTTCTCTCTGGGCGGATGGACCTAACTTCAGTTTCTTCGTCGCCTTACACTGGCGTCCGGTCGTTCTCGCAGAGCTAGACATCTTTTCGGACTGCTGCGAGCGCAGGAGATACCGCATTGTTGCAGGTACTGCTGGAAGGGATTGAGGCGTATTGTCCCTCAGAATCTACGTGCCTTTTTATGGAAAGAGGAGGAGGGACCGAGTGTTGTTATTCTTGGGAGGGTATGAGCTGGCTCGTATTCTCGTGGTGGTTACCAATAGCATTCTGCCAGGGCTGGTTCATTGAGATGCGCCATATGTTTGCAGTGACGTCGATTAGGTCTAATACTCCGGAGACAGGGCGCTCCGTACTGTCCACCAATGTGCATCGGCAAGATGGCGTCAGAAGCAATTGTTAGATATCTCTTGCACAGTCTTATCCAATGCGGTTGTGCTACGCGACAGGCTCCTCGAAAAGACGCAATCCGTGTTTCATGTTCAGGTCCAGTCACGTACTCGGTACTCTTCATAATAGCTGATATCGATAAAGCCCCATTTAGGGATTAGACTCGCAAAGGTGCAGCCGAGACAGGGGCACCTTGGCCGCTAGGAGATCAATCCCACCAGCGTTTCAACGTGTTCCGTCATACGCCCACCTGCACGACAGAGCTGTCCTGCCTCGTGGCTCCAGCGGCGCACCCCGAGATTCGGAGAAGCCAAAGATACCCGAAACCAGCGAGATCATCATGTGAGCACAAGCACTGCGACAAGAGTCAAGACTCGACGTTGAATGGTTGATGCTAGTCTGAGGAGAGATACTTCGATACATGTCACGTATGATGAGCATATCCACTCGACAGCGAGTGACACTGGAGCTGTTGAGACTACGAGTACAAGTTGTTTGAAGTTTACCGGAAAGCCCAGACGACCTAAATCATCGGCACACCAGAAGTACAAACCGCATCATCAGCTGACTGCGTGTTGGTGTTTCTGGTCAGCTTCTTCAGCAGATGATCGTCTGTGGCCGCAGGATCGACCACTAGGTGCGTTTCAGAGCCTATTGTGCATCACGGCACATCCATGTTCTCACTTTCGCCAAAAATCCTGTCTCTGGTGAATTTCGACGGGCAGTTGGGCAGGACATTAGTCACATTTCGCCACAACTATGCGTTTCTTTGGGCGTGAAGGGCTCCCGGCTCTTCACTCGGCCTATTGATGCAGCTTGGAAATAATGCGCACTGAGTAACCGTCACTTCGACTTTCGGTAGGGCTTGGGAGGCTGCAAGAGCCCAATAGGACGTTGTCTAGGCTGGTTTGGCGGGCGGTAAGCTGCACGAAACTGAGATCCCAGCCAATATGCTTCGATTCCTCATGCCCGAATGCAACGTGTGACATGCATCAGCAAGAGACTGATGTTGGACAGCCGCTCGAATCCGACATTCCGGGTCACCCACTTTGTCCAGCGTGTATCGTGCAGATGGTTATTAGTTTCTCCATGACCGCTCGCATGAGGCAAAGATGCTATTGATCGCCATAAATGTCTCCGTGAGCACGCGTGGCAGCTCACCACGATGGTGCAACGCCTTACAACACGAGAACAATTAGTTGGTTGAAGAAACCGTCTTCTCCAAAGCCCACACTCCGTTGCACAACTTCTGGGGGAGATTGACGCAAACTATGGTGAGATGAAACACGACCTGCCGCAGTCTGCAAAAGGCGAGAGGTCCAAGGAGCGCGACTAGGCTTTAGTGCTCTGGAAGAAGAAGGTCGCCTAAGAGTCGCGTCCGATGGGTTGATCGCTTCGCACGATTGGCTGTGCTTCCGCGTGTTGTCTTCGCTAAAGGACAACTAACGAAGTTCGAAACGATAGCGATAGCAAACCACGGGGGTCATGATGCATGCATTTGAGTTTCAGAAAGGAAAAATGTTGAGCAGCAGCAGTCATCAGGCCAGATGTCGAGTTTGGGCCATCAAGCCCCAAGCGCAGGGCTGCTGGCTTTTGGTCAGCATGCTTGTGAGAGGCACCTCGTCCTGGGGCTCTGACGCCTAGAGCCCTGGGAGGCGTGAAACTTTGGGTTATTCATCGCTAGGCCCGACTCGGCTACTGGGCTCTGACGAAAATGACTCCAAGCCCGAGGAGCCCACATCTTCTCAGACACATGGCAGGCCGAAGAAAGATTCAAGAGCCGGAAACCCCAGTGCCACCGAAGCCACGGAAGCCACCAGCAGCACGTCCCTGGCGTAGGACTAGAATCAGAGTGGACTAGAAGCCTGCATCTCATCTGCTCAGTTCCCAATTCTGAATCTCTAGGGGCAGCCCACTTTGTCGAGACAAGGGGACTGGCGAGACTCGAGCGTGTCTTGTCTCTCCTGCGTGTTTCATTTGCTCCTTCCCTTGCCCTTCGCACCCCTCCTGCAGCCCGCCTTTACCTTTCTTCGCATCCTTCTTTTTCCCTTTCCCTCATTCATCAGTTCACCACCACCTGCCTGACATTTGCGAGGTTCGTCTTCAGCACGACCTAGCCGCTCGTTGCTTGCTCATCCCGAACCTCCCAACCCGCCCTTGCACAAAACTTCACCCACCGAGCCTTTCGATCACTTTCGTCGTTATCACGGTCGCTCGCTTTCACACAGGGCAGTGTTCGGCTTATCGTCAAATCGCTGTCCTCGATCTCGCGCTGTTACTGGCGAGGCCACTCGTTTAGCGTCCTCGATTTTTCAAGACCCCAACACCGACACAGCCCAGGGCTTTGACACTGCAGTCGAGTCTACGTTGAAGAATCCAACAGTTGCGATTGCTGTCGCGAGGGTGTGTGTTGGACGACTATAGTATTCAGCCGCCCGCCCCAGCTCCAGCTTCGACGTCCAGCCTTGCCATGTCGACCGCTGTCGCTCCAGCGGCGGTTGCGCCTCTGCCACCTCTTGACCGAAACCCGAGCCCAAGAAGCTATCCACCGTTGGCTCCTTCAATCAACGCAACCCCCATCTCCAGAAATTCGGAATTGACGGCTACACCAGAAGCGAACAACGGGATGAATGCCAATGAGAGAACGCCCGGTGAGGGTAAAAAGTCTCCAAGATCGTACGTATCGTCCTGGACTGTACACTCCAGTCGCAGTTAGCTGACCATTTCGTGACGGCAGAAGAAGTGGCGGAAACCCAAAGATCGTGGTGAAGAAGGAGCCTCCAACCTCCCCTTCGCTCCAACCCAGCACCCGTCACAGGCCGAAGAAATTGGATCTGAATACCAACACGTCAATCTCTAATGGTCTCAACTCACGGCCGTCCGCAACGCCCTTGACTGCACGCGACGGCCTGGTATTGCACGATGTCGGTTTGGCCTGCTTGTCACCTGGTTTTCAGACTCAGGATCCTGCGATGCGAGAACAATTGGAGCGTAGTATATCCGTCCGGGATCAGCAACGGTCGATCATTCAGGCAAGATTACTCAAGTCTGCTCGAGGCGACGGACCGGACTCGGCGAAAAACAGTGAAGCCGGTGGCCCAACATCTGGCAAAATGCTCGCGGCCAATTCCAAGAAGAGACCTCCACCTGGTCTATCCATTGTACCCCCTCCCGCTGAACGATTTGCCAATGAACGTGTGATCCAGTCTGCACCACTAAACCAGACCTTCACTGGCCGGCACGAGCCTCCACCTGCTTCAAGGCAGCTCAACCACCAGCCTCCTATGAACACACAGCACGCTAACATCTCGCACATGCCTGCTATTCAAACTAACAATCGGCTGCCTCCTATTGCTGATGTCTTCGGACCTAACGAGCTCAGCTCGGGTGCGGCTCGTCCATCCTTCCTCCATGCAAACTCGACTCCCTCTCAAATGCATGGCCCTCCTCTCCCGTCTCCCGGCTTTCCCCCGCAAACTGCCCATCCAACCTCTCAGCCTCAGCCACCAAGCTTCGACCGACCTAGGGATTACCGATCTGCTGAAGAGGCTGTGCATGAGATGACCGGAGGCCGAGAGGACCTATTGCCGAAAATCGTTCACTATGGCGGCCACCAACCTCCCACGCCACCTTCACCACACCCAGGACACAGGGATAATCTTACCCCTCACAAGTATCAGCCCAGCAGCCAACACAACAGCAGGCGGAGGAGTCGCAACGAATATGAAGAGGGCAGTAGTCCTCCATTGGGCTCTGGGCCGGATCGGATCCGATACAACGGTCCCTTTGGTGAAGGTAGAGACAGTCCAGCTACCCAACGAGCAAAAAAGGAGGAGTTTTTGAGTCTGTGCTCGAGAGCGTGGGATCTCTTCCATTCCTGAATTGCACTTGTGTTTGATGCCTCTCGTATCTCGGTCAATTGATTTCAGTTTCCGCGGGGCGAGGCGTTCTCATGGTGCTACGAGCAGCTTGGATCGGGATTTCGGGCTGGTCGGCCTACTGGCGTTATGCATTGCATTTTCGATGTTGAGCCACTTACCTGGCTGACGAATTTCCAAAAAGGAGGAACACCCTATAATGACGAACAAGGACTGGCTGGACTGGGACTATTGCTTAATACCACTTACCGACATCAGATAGCGATGAACTGGGTGGGACGAGTGGGATTTGGGAAGAGATCATGGGTGGTCATGTCTCCTCACTCTATCATGGACAGGCTGATGATTATAACGCATTGGTTTCGTACTTATCGGTTCGTTGGAAAGGGCATACCAACAGGATCAGGTATGGCAGGGAGGAAAATCGGTTCAAATGTTTCCAAAACTTCTTCTCCCAAAACTTCTTCTCCCACGAGCGTCGTTCGCTCCTCGATCAAGTTCTTTTTCCAATCGCTCTGGTAAGAGCGTTGTTGCTTGGCCTGCGTGATAACTGATTTATGCCCGCCGCAGGAGGCCAAGTCGCCCTCTCCACCCGAGTGTTACCCGCGGCCCTGCCATGCCACTCCTCATCACAGCCTCACTGTCTGCTTCGTACTCCAACTTGGAGATCTCCAATCCCCCCACTGTTGCCGCGAGGCTGAGAAATCCTTTCTCCAACGAATATATTGAGTCCCTCTTCACGTCTGCTTCGCATCCCCTTTGTTGATAAAGCTCAAGGTGTCTCTCCCGGTCCTCCTTGCATACAGCGTGTTTGGTCCCATCGTCGGCCAGAGGAACTGCCGCTACAAAGCCAACGAGTAACATAACACCTCTCCGTGAGCGGAAGTACATAGTCTCGGCCAGTTCCCGGTGTGGGGAAGAAGTGCACGGAGGGTGTACCACAGAGCCTGCACAGAGCTACGGTAGAGGGTCGCTACCAGCCTTTTGAGCTTCGGGGATTGAAATTGGAAACAGCAGCCAGTGTGAAGTGAGCGGAACACGCCCCAGGAAGGAAGCACGGCACGATAGATCATCTGTGCCGTCGAGCGGTGCGTCAAAGTGGGAGTCGCTCGCCATTAACCATAGGACGGGTAGGGTCGACGCTGGCCTTTGCGACCGCTACGAGAAGTTTTCCCGCTAGGAACTGTTTCTCGTCTACATTCAAGGCCGGTCCGGCGGCTGGGAAGCGCAATCGAGCAGGCATCGTCGGCACCGCTTACGGCTACGGCTGCAGGATCATTCGACCGAACAACAACAACATCATCATCACGAGCACCGCCGCGTGTCTCCATTCTTGCTCTTCAAAGACCGACAACTTGCTTTCCATCCCCGTCAAAATGCGTGCCCAAATCCTGGAATCGTTCAACCAACCCTACACCTTCAAATCCGACCACCCGACCCCGCCGGCACCACAGGGCTATGAACTCCTCGTCCGCGTCGAGGCCGCGTCGTACTGCCATACGGACGCCGTCTTCGCGTCTGGGGCCATGCAACAGGGCCTCCCTCGCATCGGTAGTCATGAATTCGCTGGCGTCATCGACTCGCTCGGTCCTGAAGCGGAGAAAGTCGCGGAGAAGAGGGGGTTGAAGAAGGGAGATCTAGTCGGCGTGCCTGGACGGGCGTTCAACCCGTGTGGAGAGTGTTCCGAGTGCGTGCACAACGACGGGGATATGCCCGGGTATGGCGTCTGGTGTACACGGGCGTCCAACCTCGGGATGACCCGCGACGGGGGCTTCCAGGAGTGGTGTCTCGTCGACAGCCGGCAGGTGGCGAGAGTGCCGGAGGCTGGGGGGATGAGGGCCGTGGATATTGCGCCGCTGATGTGTGCGGGCGTGACGGTGTGGAATTCCCTCGAGGCGGCAGGGGTGCAGACGGCCGAGGGCCAAGGGAACGGCGATGGCAAGTACGTCGCCATCCTGGGCGCCGGGGGTGGGCTTGGCCACCTGGGCGTGCAGTTTGCGGCCAAGCTGGGGTGGAATGTCGTTGCTGTGGATACGACACCCGCGATGGCCATGTTGGACGAGGTAGTCAAGGAGCTCGGCGAGGATGGCAAGAGGGTCCACGTCGTGGACGCGCTCAAGGAGTCGGCCGAGGACGCCAAGAAACGCATCTTTGGCGTGGCGGCTCAGGGCCTCGAGGGCGAAAAGGGCTGCGACTCGTCCATCATCCTGCCGGAATCGCAGGCGGCTTTTGACTTTGGCATGGCCGTGCTGAAGAACCACGGCACCTGCGTGGCCGTGAGTTTCCCCAAGGACGGCTGGAAGTTCAAGCCCGGGGATCTGGTCTTTCGGCACATCAAGTTGGTGGGTGTTTTGGTCGGGCGGAATCGTCAGTTGCAGGCCATGGTGGATTTTGCGGCCAAGCATGGTGTCAGAGCGAGAATTCGGACGTATCCGCTCGAGAAGCTGAACGGTCTGGTGGAGGACTATCACAAGGGAGTCGGGGGGAAGTTGGTGGTTGATATGCGATTGAAGCCATAGCTAGGTCTCGACAGTAATGTGTAAAAGGCTTTTGCATATGTATCGCACTGTGCTACCGTTCCCGTCTCACTCTCGGCATGTCTCGTGCTTCTTTACCCTTTTCCCTCTTCAGGCGTCTCTTTTCAGCCTTGTCGCGAGCTTTCTTGCTCAAGCTCTCAAGTCTTTCTTGTTTGGCCAGTCTCTTCACGTCCGCTTCCTTCAAGAAGTACGGTTTTGATTTCTGGCCAGACCGGAGCGCCTCCTTCTCCTTCTCCTTGTGTTTCTTCCGGATCTCGGTTTCTCGCTGTCTGCTCTGCGCGTTCCGCACCCTCGATTCCATCGACATGACTTGTCGTTTGAGGTCGGCGATCACATCAGGATCCTTGGCCTTCTTGATCTGCGTTTTCAGTTGCAATATCTCTTCAGCTTGGTACTGCGACAGGAACGAGTAGTTCTTGTTGGCCTTCTCCGCAGCACTGGGGTTGCGATTGGTAGACATGACAGTGGGATCGAAACGGGGGTCTCGTGACTTCGCCGACGGCGGAGGCTCAAATATCGTTCTTTTGCGGGAGACGGGTTTTCGAGCGGACTCGATGGTCGGCGCGTGTTTCGATGTTCGCTTTGGAGCGTCGAGCCGAGCTTCCTTCGCCCGCTTGCGGGTGTCGAACGTATCGTCTCCGTCTCGGCCGTCGTCGTGTGCCGCAGGCATTTCTTGCGTCTCTGCGAATCTCCGTTTTCGAGGCTTGGGGTTGAATGTCTCTTGTGCTTTTGCGAGAGCGCCAAAGCTGATATCTGC
Source organism: Phialophora verrucosa (assembly GCA_002099365.1). NCBI lineage: Eukaryota > Fungi > Ascomycota > Eurotiomycetes > Chaetothyriales > Herpotrichiellaceae > Phialophora > Phialophora verrucosa. The sequence continues at coordinate 514,884 of MSED01000015.1, read as the reverse complement.
TAATGAGGGTTGTTCGTCTTCTGCCTCCTCATCGTCGTGTTCGTCTACGTCGGATGAAGGAGCTGTGTCCTCGCCCTCTGACTGCGAGTCGCTTTCTGCAGAGTCCTCCGCCTCCGATTGTGCCTCGTCGCTGACATCCTCGTCAGAGAGCTCAAGCTCTTCATCTTCTTCGTAATCATGCCTTGGTTGGACAGGTCGATCCGCGAGCGGGAACGGTGCCATCGGCTTTGTTGCAGAAATACCGGTTGAGCGATGAATTCGAGTCTCCGACAGGCGCACTCAAATCCGAAACTTTTCGGAACCGCAGCAAGTCTAGCCAAGAGGGACTTCGGGAAGATCATTAACCTTAACCCAGATAAGCTTATTGACTGCACTTTGCAGAAACAAGCAGGAACGTCCCCGCACGGAAGGCTGCATTCTCGCCTCGGAGAAATTTGGTGCTGCTCGACTGTGCCTGTTGTGTTCGATAAACTTCACTTCATGTTCACCTTGCTGTGAAATCGTCGCTAGCTTTTCTCGGGCCACCTACTGCGCCTCCAATCTGGCATTGCCGCGCAGAGGAGTCGCTCTCTGCCGCACTCTGTCAACAAGAGTCTGCCTCACCCTCATTTCATTCCAAGTATCACCTCTCACTGTAACTGCTAACGCTTTACTCTTAGTGGCACCGCAATATCTGCCTGCTTCGAACATCTCTTTACCGTCTCCCTTCGCTCCCTCGTACTCGCACCCTCCTCGCCATGGGTAAGAAGAAAGGCGGCGCCAAAGCCGCGCAACACGCGCACCGTAGCCAACAGCAAGGGAACACTCCAATGAGCACAACAGATCAGTTACCTTTCACCGGAAATGCAGGCAACGTCTCGGTATCAGATGGACTGACTCAGACCCAACAAGGTGACTACTATGACTATTACCGGTACTGTCAGAACAGAATTGACATTTATGCCGCAGTGGACGCTTGGAGGTCTTACAGAAATGGCGAAAACAATCTTCAGACGGCCGCTGATTTTCAACCTTTCCTCCAATCTCACCCCACCTTCTTCGGCAGTGACCAGCAGCAGACTCCTGCTTGGGCTCCGCTGGGGCTGAATGCTACTCAAGGGGCACCGCAGGGGCAACACATGTCCGCTCCGCTTCCTCTCGGACAGCAGATATATCCTCTCGCTCATCAAGCAATGGACTCCAGTGTACTGCAATTCCAACCATCATACCCCGTTGAACATTCGCATTTCAAGCCGTACCAGCCTCTAAGGTTAGTCCACCGCCACGCTCAATATCCTGCTTATCGAGTTAACAAACCTTACAGAATTTCAAATGGCACAATTGAGAGACAGGTCATAGAGCAGACGAAGAACACCCAGCAGAGTCAACCTCGAACTCGTACGCAGGATCCGCGTCGTCGACATAAAGCTCGGCAGATACCGGAATCAACTGTGCAAACTCCGCCAGAAACCAGAAGTGACCGTTACCCATTTCGCGAGAGAAGATCGGATCAGATTGCACCCTTCAGTACTGGCGTCGCAAAGCAAATTCTGCAGTCACTCAAAACTCCAGGTAACTCTTCCCTTCCAGGAAGGCCGGCAGCTCAGAGATCTAGACCGCACCCTAGCCGAGATCGCGTCGACCAGGCTCCACGGCCGACCAGAGAGTACAAGAGAAAAGCTGCGCTCGAACCTGCGATCAGAGACAAACCGCAAAAGCTCTTGGTCATTCTCGACCTCAATGGCACTGTACTTGTTAGACCAAACAAGAGCAAGCCTAAGAACATCATCGTGAGGCCCGGTGTACCTACGTTACTGGATTATCTATTTCGGAATCATGTGGTCATGGTATACACTTCAGCAAAGCCCCAGAACTGCGCTGCCATGATAGAGAAGTTCTTCCGTCCAGACCAGCGGGCGGCATTGGCTGCTGTGTGGGCCAGGGACAAATTGGGCTTGACGCCAGAGCAGTATGATAATAAGGTTCAAGTCTACAAGAAGCTGGAGCCAATCTGGCAAGACAACGCTATACAGACGGAGGCAGACCCCGGCACGCAGTGGGATCAGAGCAATACGGTCCTCGTGGACGACAGCCAGATCAAAGCGCTGGCGCAACCACACAATCTACTACAGATCCCAGAATTCCTCAACAATGAGCCAAAAACTGGGTTACAAGCGAAATTAGACTGGCGCCTTGATGAAGAAGCCATTGTTCAGTCTGTACAGCAGAAACTGGAAGAGCTCACATGGCAGGTGGACGTGTCCAGGTTGATACGAGAATGGCGAACTGGCAAACGACAAGCACCTGGTGTGGTGGATGAAACTGTTGATCAGAAAGCACTGCAGAACGTCGAAGACCGTGCACCGTCTCCCACGCCCGACCCGAGCATTGGCGAACGGGAGTCGTCTTATCAACCACAACAGCTACGAACCCCAAGAGAATCTCCAATGCCTGTGTCTGAAGTAGACCAACCACAATACAAGCCAGTAGAAGTCGAAACAGACGATGGAGTAAGTTGCGATGACGAGGGCGGCACCACCTTGGACGATCTGCAGGCCCGAATTAACTGGAGTCTCAGTCTGAATCAGAGCCTACCGACCCAGAAGCAAGTTCGAAATCGAAATCAACTGACCGCTGGTGCTGCTACGGGTGCTGGTGCCGTGGCTACTATTGATGGCACTCAGCTATCCAGAAGCAGTGAGTTACCTGCTCATGGGAGTGATGCAGACTGACGCCGTCAGAGAAACTCAAGAGAACTCCCGAATCTTTGGCCAGAGTCCAGGCAAGAGCACAATACAGGCACGAGAACAGGCTAGCGATCCGCATAGCGCGCAAGGCGAAACGGCGAGCGAAGGATGCGGCATCAAAGGCAGCAAAAGCCGCATGCCGAGAACAAGCTGCAACAGCAAAGGGGAAGAAGAAAATGAAGTCTCCAGGAGAAGCACAAACAACGACAACGCTGGAGGAGACAATGTAGTCCACGACGGAACAACGTGTTTTTATGAGCCAATGACCCCCTGAGAGTTTGGGAGCCTGACGGTCGAGGATTGTGCTTGGGCTTTGCTTATGCAATAGTTCATGACAGGCTGAGCACCTCTTTGCTCGAATGCCAGAAATCAAACCTTGGTGCACTACAGCTAATGCATGCTCGCCCTGGAGGGTTAGAGAATTCCTTGCATTTTGGTGGTCAATCACTTCTTTCGCTGTTCAAGCCCTTCTTAGGCTTCGAACGCGTCGTAAGTCTCCCGAAGACGGAATTACTTGCTGGTGTTACTTCGTACTGTACAGTGCATCCTTGCTCAACGCCTAACAGCATGTTAAGAACACAAATCGCTCAACGATGACACTTGCCCCAAATAGCCTATTCTATGTGTTCTCCCTTGGAAGAGGAGGGTTACAGCCTGGGCGAACCCTCAAGATTCAATGGCCATCCTGCTGCCTCCCCGCAGCTGAAGCGCTCTTGACAGCCTCTGGCAACGTTTCCCACCCGGCCTCAGCCTCCCGCCTCCTTTGCCTTGCCTGATTTTCAAACCCGTTAATCTCGAGCGCCTGGGCCTCCAAACCCGCAGTGACATGCATCCACATCGGGTCCCCCCACGTCGAGGTCTGCAGGCTCGCCGCCTTGGCGCACTTGAGTGCCTGTTCATCAACCACGCCCTTGAACATTTTCTCTTGCATGTAGATCAGTGCGAGGGCCGTGGTCTGCGCGCTGCCAATCACTTTGCCGGCTTCCATGGCGGACTTGAGGTATTGTTTCACCGTGAGGGTCGTGCCGGAGAGGACGGAAATGAGGAGGGAGAAATGGGCTTGTATGTATTTGTTCCCGCAGGTTGGGACTGCACTCTGGAGGTCTTTGATCAGAGATGACAGACGCTTATGCTGTGGGTGGTTGGGAGCTTGGATTATGAAAGCTGAGTTCATCGCTGCCAGGATGGAAAAATTGCGTGTAACATCTGAGTTTGGAAAATCCGACATGGTTAGTTGTTTCGATGCGCTTGAAACAGCTGAGGATGAGGATTTTTGTGGCGTGAGGTCGAAGAGAGGCGACTGGTAGACGTGCAGGGCGCCCGCGAGGTCCCCGGTTCCTTGTCGGATAACCCCCTTCAGATAGAGCATCGCATATCTCATGTTGAGTGGGAAGGCGTCACCGAAGATATCGGCGAGCGCGGTAGCTTCACCCAAAGATCGGTCTGACGCGTGCCACTGACCTTTCGAGCACTGCAGGAAGCTGAGCAGCAATAAGAAACCGGCTTCCAGGAGTTTCTGGAAGGCTTGAAGTCTTTCAGATTGTCGGGTACCCGTGGTAAGAGTAGGCTTTGCCAGCATTCGAACTTTCGATAAGCCTTCCGCCGCAAAGAGCTCCGCCTTTCCACCATCCTTGCCATTCTTGTACGCTGAGCTGTCAGCGGCTAGCAGGAATGCTAGAGCCCCGGCTTCCTCCATTGCCAGCCATGAGAACACAATATAGTACTTCCTGTTTCTCTCGATCACATGTTTGTTGGCTTGCAATTGAATTCCTGCGATAGTACGCTTCGACACTGGGATGTAGATCGAGCTGTCGGCTATCCAGGGGCTATCTTTGGGTATGTCGTCGAGAACCTCAATGATGACCCTCCGTTTGACATTGGTTTGTGCAATGTTAGACTCCCGTACGCTGCTTGCAAGGTCAATGAAGTTCCAAAGAAGGGTCATCTGCGGATTAGACTCGATGTCCGGGGTTAATTGCATAGCCCTGGCCTTCGCCAAAGCCGTTTGAGTAGCTGTGACCGCTTCATGACTCGAACTCGACAGATGTAGGAGAGCTTCTAACGTAGCCGCAAAAGCAAGGACCCCGGCGTCCGAATTCTGCTTGGCTAGGACAGAGATCTTCTCCAGCTGGAAAATAGCACTGTGAAACTCGCCAGGAGCGGAGGATGCCAATGAAAACATCGCGTGCTGGAAGCTAAAGATATACAGCCAAACAGTATGGTTGTAGGCTTCGATGTCCTCAATCATCCTCTGAATGGCTTTGAGAGCGGCTTTCGGCTTTGATTCGTAAAGGACCTTGGAAAGAAGAAGCTGCATCTCGTATTTCAGATCGACAAATTTGTGTCGCTCACATAGCTCTATTGATTTCGTCAAGGCCGTTTCAGCTTCGTCGTGGTTTTCGGTTTCGTCGTACAGTATTCGGCAATAACGCAACGAGATCCGTGCTTCCTGCAGAGGAGGTAGTTTGAAGTTGGCAAGGGCTGACTCAAGGCAGCCGAGGGCCTTGGAGATCAAGACGTAATATCTTTCGGTCAGGCCAGGCTGTCTGCGGGCTTCATCGAGGTAGTCATCTGCAAGGGCACAAAGGAGAGCGGGATAATCTGGTTCTGGTTCTGGTTCGTCAGATTCGGTGGACGCGGCGCGAGGAGCAGGTGCTTTTGATACTGTCTGCGGGGTCTTGACATTGACCTCAACGGCCTGTAAGGCGCTGTGGCTGCTCCGTTGAGTAGATCTGTGAGGGGTTGCGGCGGTAGAGGTGGAAATCTGCCGCGCGCCGTCACTAACAATCTTGTTCTTCGCCATCGTAGGTTCGGGTATTTCAATCACCCTTCGCGGCTGCTCGGTTTGTCTCGGGTAGTCTTGAGGTGATTGTGATGCATAGCGATACTGCTGTTGCTGTTGCTGCTGTTGCTGCTGTTGCTGTTGCTGCTGTTGCTGTTGCGGGGTCCAGTGGTATGATGATGAGGGCACGTCTCGCCTCGGCTGACGCTGAGACTGAGGTTGATGCTGAGGCTGAGGTTGATGCTGAGGCTGAGGTTGATGCTGAGGCTGAGGTTGATGCTGAGGCTGAGGTTGATGCTGAGGCTGAGGTTGATGCTGAGACTGAGGTTGATAGCTGTGCCGAAGTTGCTGGGACTGCTGCTTCGGCGGGGAGGATTGAGGGGGATGACGGGGCATGACGACTTCTATGCTCGCCTCGGGAAGCGCTGGAGGCAACATTCGCTGAGGTTGAGGAGCGCCTTGATAGAATTGCTGTGCGGGTTGCTGGAATTGGAGCTGGTAGTGTTGCGCTTGATTGTTGTAATACTGAGGATAGTTCTGCTGGACATAAGATGGTTGATGGTAAGGCTGGACATTTGGATCGGGAGGCGCTGGGGAATACGAATCGACTTGGAATCCAGGTTGGGCGTAGCTGCTGCTGGATGGGTGAGTGAAGCCCGGGTTCCAACTGGAATCGTTGTAAGGGTAATGAGGATCCATGTTGGCGGTGGAATTGCAGGCTGTCGCGCCCTGTTGCCCGTCTAATTTCTCTCACTGCGCGCTCTCTTCTCTCTTAGCGCCCAGCACGCGCCCGATCCTTACAAAACCTCATTCAGTTGCCTAATGGGCTTGCATGTGATTCTCATTCAACATATCCAGCCCGTTTGATACAGCAAACACCGTTCATTTCATATAGCCACGTCCTCCGTCCGTACCCTGTTGTGCAATATCACATCACGCCCCGTTCCGCGGCTAGGGCTGCCACTAGACTTGCCAAGGACGCCTAGCCCGATCCGTCGGCGTGCCCTGGATGCCTAGGTTACTTTGTACTTGGTGAGGTATGGACCGACGGCATGTGTCATCCACACTCATCAACAGCAAGTACTTATAGAATTTCTCTAGCTCGACAGCTTCTCCTGTGGCCAGGTACCCATTGATGCCCTCAAAATGGCGTAGATCAGACGATCCTGTGGAAAAACCATCATGGACTTTGTACGAACTCTTGTCCATCAAGCGCAGGACGATACATTCTTGACCAGTTTCGTTGGCTTCACGTTCCTGGCTGCAGTCGCCCTCGTCCCAAGCCACGTCCTCAGGATGGCCAAACCACGATACTGGCATTCCACAAAGTCACTGACCCTAAAGACGCGGGACGGCAAGACCACTTCGTTCGCAGATCTATGCAAATCACTCATTCCACCATGTCGACTCAACCCGTTTCTATTCAATGGCCATTTACAGACAATTTGGACCGTTTTGACGAAAGAGTCGCTCCCGATATACTACAAGCGCCGGATCTTTGAGAATGAAGATCCAGTATACACAGGTCAATTCTCTGTCGATTTCGTCACTACGCCCAACGACGCGCACGACCCGGATCTACCACCGCGTACCACTTATCTTACGGAACAGGAGTTCGATGACATTGGCTCATTGGACAGCAAGCCAATGCTAGTCATGCTACATGGCTTAAGTGGAGGCTCGCACGAGCTCTACCTCCGCCACGCCCTCGCTCCTCTAGTAGGAGATGGTGGATGGGAAGCATGTGTGGTGATCTCGCGAGGTTGCTCTGGGACGAAAATCACCACCAGCGTGCTGTACAACGCACGGGCCACATGGGACGTTAGGCAGGTAGTCAAGTGGCTGAGGAAGACATTTCCTAACCGTCCACTCTTTGGAATGGGCTTCAGTCTCGGCGCCAACATCCTGACGAATGTAGGCTCATCATCCTCGCGCCTTCCTCCGTCCGCATGCTGATGAGCTCAGTATCTAGCTGAAGAAGGAAGTGACTGCGTCTTCAAAGCAGCCGTCATCCTCTCCAACCCTTGGGATCTTATGGCCGGCAACCTAGCCCTGCAAAGGACCTGGTTTCACCGCAACGCCTACTCTGCCAGTATGGGCACGAGTATGAAGAAACTTTTCGAAAGACACGTTGACAACATTTCAAAGAACCCCAAGATCGACGTCGACACGGTGCGGAAGATCAAGTACCTCCACGAATTCGACCGTTATGTCCAAGGTCCGACATGGGGTTATCCCACGGAAGGAGCATATTATCGTGATGCTTCGTCAGTGGATTCTGTGATGGCTATCAGAATTCCATTTCTCGCCATTCATGCTGAAGATGACCCGGTGAGCCAGTCTTTCACCCTTTCCTGGTGCTCCGACGCTGATGCAGGACAGGTAACCGCGAGCGAAGCACTGCCGCGAGAAGAAGTAAAGCAGACTCCCTACGGGGTGCTGTGTACGACTCCCGGTGGTGGTCATTTAAGTTGGTTCGAGCTTGGTGGCAGACGTTGGTTCGAGAGAGCGGTACGTGATCCCCTTTCCCACTGTGTCCTTTCCCCTCCAACTGACCCTTGTTCAGTCCACAGCATTCTTCCAGGCCATGGCCAACGACGTCGACTTGGACTCCATCTCCAAGACAGATGTTAATGGCGCTCAACTCGAGGGTCAAATATCCCGCGGAGAGCGAGAGCCGTTGAAACCAGTCTTTGAGCCGATGCTGAGGAAGATGCACATCCCAGGCTTATAACTTCCCGTGGAGAACGTAGACGTGACGACCGCACCATCCATAGACACTCATAGAAGCATAGAGAGTGTAGACGAGCATAGAGACAACTCCATGACTGTCCGTTTCTCTCATGCAAACGAAACCCGCTTCTTGATCTTCTTTACTCCCTCTTTCTCACCTTTGACCCCCTCGTCACCACCAACATTCTTGTCCCGCCGCTTCTTCCCCTTCTTCAATTCCTTCTTGACACCCTCTAGCTCCTCCTTCTTGCCCTCCTTCCGTCTCTCCATCTCGGCCCGTCTCGCCTCTCTGACCTCTTCCAACTGCCGTGCCCTGACCAGCTTGCTCTCAATCTGGCCCTCTTTCTCGGCCGTAACCATTGCCAGGATCGTCCTCATCGACTCCTCGTCGTCAATGAAGATTTTATTCTTCTTCTTGCCCGTCCCGCCGCGATGGGCCAGATTCGTGGGGTTCTCGGGCGCGCTGACGGGGGTGATCATGTTGAGGGCGGGGAGGTTGAGGTCTTTGGCCGAGTAAGTCTTTTGTTTGCGCTTCGAAGGCTTGCCGGTCTGGGAGGCGGCGCCCGAGTGCACGCCCGGTTTGGTTTTGACTTGTTTTGGCGGTGGCCGTTTCGCGACCTTGGACTTGGATTGTGAGGGGCCTGCAGTGGCGGACTTGCGGGCTTTGGGGTTCTTCTTGGTGGCAGTCTTCATTGGCGCCATGTTTGCAGCCGGCGCAGTGCCTTGGATACGGAGTAGGCGAGTTTGTACAGTATATTCACACTGAGTATCAGGATTCGAGGCGCGCGCGAGGCTGGCTCGTCGGTGAACTTTTTCCCACCGTGGACCGAAGATGGGCCGGTCTCGATGCCCGCATAGTCGACGTCAGGATTCAGCGGGGATGGAGACGGCCGGAGATGAGCTCGAGCAACGACGACTCGTATGGGTGACTAGACCTCTCGCTTTGCTCTTGATGCACTAAATACATACCAGTCTCGCACATCCAACAACCTGTCAGCCACTCCTCTTGCTTGTCCCAAGCCACGCTCGAGACAGAAACCTACACTCGCATACACGTGGAACACTCTGATCCCAACGGGCATTTAGACACCTCACTCCGAGCTGCGCGTAATTCATAACTGCCCATTCACCGCAATGCCACCCCCCTCACACATAACCGACATCGCCCCGCCCCAAGCTCTCACCCCAGTCGCGGCCTCTGGCTTCGCCCAGGGCGTGTTACGCTTCGGTTTCATCTCGTTCGCCACTCACTTCCTGCTCAACCGGTACACGCCCATCTACCGCGGGCTCACGATACAGTTCAAGGTCTTCATCCAGATATCTGCCATGACGCTAGGAGGATGTATCTTTGCGGAAAGGGCGGTCGGGGAGTTCAATGAAGGGGTGAGGCGGCGGCGGAGGGCGTTCGCGAGGAGTGAAAGGGCATGGGAGGAGGAGAGGGAGCTGCGGGAGATGTTCGACCGGAAGAAGCAAAAGGAGGAGGACAGTGAGCAGACACCAGGGCGAGGACAGTGAGCTTTACAGTGAGAAGCAAGGACACGGCAATGCACCCGCTGAGAGAACCCTGGGCGCACGGTCTAGCTACTGTAGCGTTTGGTCTGGTCTGCGTGCCGGTCAAACCCCTGTAGCAGTTGAGGATCTGACCTTCACGTCGAGAGAGAAACCTGACATGAGGTGCGATGACCTTGCGCAGAGCTCTTGCACTGTTGTCAACCTTCGCTGCAAAGGAGTGTCCAGGACAGCCTCATCAAGAGTGCGCTTGCGAAGGCAGAGATGCGGCAATACGCATCTTCTTCAGGTCGGACTTCTTTGCCCAAGTTGTGGAGGACCGGGACACAAGTCTAGGTCCTGACCAGTTATACAGGTCCAGGTTGCCTTCAAAACGCGGCGTGGATTGGGCGAAAGACATAGCATTTCCTCCAAGACGGAAACGACGACGATCCTACAGAACAGCCCTGACGTGGTTGCCTCTCCTTTTCTTTCTGGCAGGATGCTCTTTTCCGGCCCCAGAAGCATCTTGCAGAATTGGTGGAGATCAGGCCAGTAATTTTGCGTGTTACCAATTCATGCATCCAAGACCCCTGGTCGCTCGTATGCGGCCATGCATTAGCGTCACAGTTGCCTGCCTCTGTAGCAACTTTTGTCTCGCTGAGGCTGAGGCGGTCACTTCGCTACAACAACTTTGGTGGCCCTCCATCATGAGAACCCAATTGACCTTCTCAGTGGGCCTTGCTCCAGCGAAGCCGTCGCCATATATCTTGAGCTCTCTCCTCCCCAAAGCCTTCTGACTGTAACGCCTTTCAATACTCCCATGAGAAAGGGCATCGATGGAGCAGCGCAAACGAAACCATCCCCATACTCGAAAAGAATGGGAAGAGAAGATTCGGCCTGTTTTTACGGCGCTCTATCGTGATAGGGATCGCACACTTTCGGACATCATCGATACCATGAAGGGACACGGATTTCGAGCTGAGTAGGTGTATACTCGATCCGTAACCAGCCTTGTGCGACTGACTTGGCTCTGAGGGAACGCCACTACAAGACGTATATCAGAAAATGGGGTCTCGAGAGGTACAACAAGGTAAGCGCTACGCTATTCATCGCAGGGGAATGCCAGGAAGGGAGGCTGACAGCTCGTTGCTAGCAATCCGGCATGGTATTTGCCTTCCAGAAGCTCCGAGAACGGCAAGAGGACACTGTCTTCTCGATTCGAGGTCAAAAACGTACTCGCGGCGATGTTGAACGGTACTGGAAGCGGAGGCGGCCTAATCCAGCAGATTTCTCTCCAGTCCCCGACACGCCTGATGGAGTCGAGTATTGCACTCCAAGCCCACGTCCTAGCGGAGATGCTCCCGGAGTTGGAATAGAGCATGCTGTGGAAGAAACCACCAGCTCGTCTTTTGTCACCCGCTCGAGCTTTGATGTCGCCCAGAAGAACAACCAGTTGATGCTCATAACCTCTCGGCCAACCAGTATTCGCCTACTCGACTCTCCTGGATCATTCAGGCTGTACGACCAGGCCTTCTATCACGCCAAAGTGTATTTCCAGAGCTATGTCGAATGCCCACCTCCTGACCAGGATGTCGCCTTGCAGCAGGAGGAAGTGTCTAATATGTACGAATTTCAAAAAAAAAATGCAGTACATTCTGACAGCTACGCGTCTGAGACTGGGCTTTTCACAGGTCAGCGTGGAATCTGCTCGGCTTGATATGTTCAACATCCTGCCCAAAGTCGCCCAGACTGCCCGCCCAAAGCTGATGGCGACATTGCTCTATACGGTGGCTCTGTGCAGCCTACATGCGCCTGAACGGGGGATTAGTTCTGCAACAGCGCTCAGCTGTGAGATCATGAGCGCAATGGCCAGGCTGCATGTCCAAGGCCGTTCTCTTGTCATGGCCCTACAGGCGGCCAGTCGATCATCCAGCGAGGTGTTTGAACTATCACAGCGACTATTGCTGGCCAGCAAAGACATCCTAGCCCAGCATCTAGGTTATGAGCACTACGAGACCCGTTACCTGCTTCACCTTGCTTGCCACGCTTTGGGCGCTGCTGGAGATTGGAGCTCAGCTCTCCGGTTTTCCAACGACCTTCATCGAATTGGGTTATCGAGGTACAGGACTCATGGAACTGACAGGGACCTTGAACTTCTTTTGCAGTGCAATGCCAACCTTGTCATATATCACCTGGAGCTCGACAACATTAGAGAAGCCCAAGACCTGATCGATGATGGACTCCGAAGCTGCGGCAACTTTGTGTTTTTAGCATTACGGGACGATGCACAATCGAGATTCATTCTTTACCAGGGCATGATGGAAGCGCGGCAAGGTCGGTTTGGAGCGGCAGAAAAGTCGCTGACGAAGGCGTTGACGACGAGGCTGCGATTGCATGGAGCTGGAGATCGCGTTGCTGCGATAGCTGCAGAGCATCTTAAATGGACTCTCGAGGAGCAGAGAAGGAGAATGCAAGTTGCGAGCCGTGAGAAAGCAGGTTTTGATCGTCAAGGACAAGAGAGTCCTGTTCTTGTCGAAGATGATGATCACAATGCATTTGAGGACGAAAGCCGCTGTGCCGATGCACACGAAACGACTTGGGAGGATGCAAGTGATGGGACAACCGAAGAGGCCACTGCTGGAATGAGTTCTGGTGAGATGGGAGCCTCTGATGCTGTAGTAGTCTGTGCTGAAGCAGCATTACCCATGGTGGAGGTGCATGAGGAAGCTTGTTTTCATCATGGAGTTGATATGTGGGCAGCTGGGCAGGAAGACCTGTGGAGCGATTCGCAAGCAGTCGAGTGGACGCAGCAAGGCGAACAATCGCACCTCATGGATTGGCTGGATTGGAGCGATGATTTCGATGCATTGTGAAAAGATGGATGCACGGATATATCTATTCCGGCGTGCGCGCCATGGAGTCTACGGTCAGTCAGTGATAGGATGGTCGGAAATCCGAGATCCAAGGCGGCCATAGAGTAGCTGAATGTTTTCCTTCATCAAGCAGCCAGATCGCTGTGATTTCTTCTTGCAGTCTTAACCAGGGCATTTGAGATAGATATCGCCAAAACAGCATAGTTCCATACCTCGACCCGGGCCTCGCTGCCACGCCTTTCTCTCTAGCACCCAGTCGCTCACTCTCTCGGTGTGTCCGCCGAGATGACCTCCGACGCCATCACCAGACCGTAGGTTCCTTCCGAGCACGTACAACCCCTCTCACTACATAGGGTAGTGCCCAGACCGAGTAGTCCGAGCACTGCGCGCAGTGCACGGACAGACTGACCACCCCCACTCCCTTTCCCTGCCCATTTGCGAGGAAACGGGGTGTAATAGGACCTGACAACATTTTCAGCATCTCTGGACTGTGTGCTCTGCGATTCGTACTCGTGTCCCATGCTCGGTCCTCGTTCTACAACAGGCCATCATGGAAATGTGGATGAGTCGCCGATTGAGGGGTTAGGGTAGAGGTTGCCGTGATGGAGACCGCAGGCCATTTGTCTCTTTGGTTCCGCTCGTGCTGGTGCTCGGGGATGGAGATACAGATGTAGACATAGATATAGACATACATATGGTCGAGGATGCATGCCCGCGCAAAGAGGTCGACTCGACGCACAGCTTTGGGGTATGGTGGATATAGCCTTGTGGGAGGGTCGGTTCGGGTATACTGTCACTTGGACTTAAGATCATCCTTGACAGGCTAGACAGGCTAGGCAGTTCTGGTATACTGTGACTTGGACTTGGAATCATCCTTGACAGGCTTGACAGGCTAGACGGGCTAGACAGTCCTGGTATGTCTGGACTTGGGATCCCCTCCGCGATAGGTCAGTATCCTTAGGCGGAGACCGTGAGATGAGCTCGACGAGACGGTGCGGAAGGGGCGGTCAATAGTCTTGCGTGCAGCGAGAGGCCCAGGCCAGTCGATATGCTTCGGGTGAGTCCGCATATCGTTCTGCGGTTGAGCGCGTGGATATTGTTGGCTCGTCGTGCTGTGCTGGGTTGAACTCCACGGCACACCCATACCCACACCCACACCCACCGCCGCCCACACTTGCATTCGCGGTTGCCGGACCCTTGAAGATGCTGCACGGTCGAAGAGCCCTCATCTTCCTGCGAGATAGGCGAGCCAACATCTATCTTGCCTCGAGACGAAATAGAAGGTCAATTGTTCAAGTTCAAATCGAAAAATGGCACCTTGCTCACACGGTCGGTTGATGGGAGTTCGTAATCGACGTGATTCGCATGCCATGGGCAGTAGTGCCAATATTGAGGGGATATGGTGATTGCGACACGTCGACTGCCGGCCATTGACATCTGAGATATGCAGTGCCCCTCGCGTGGGTATCGAGATCCTATGAGGCTCTTCCCCAACACCAGTCAGACATCGGCCTCGCCGTACGGTCCTGCACTACACTTCACTGAACCGTAACGTCCGTGTAGATACGTAGTAGGCAGACATCGTAAGTCGACTCGTCCGGATGGTTCTCAGGATCCACGCTTCAGACTTCAGACTTTGGACTTCACTCCAACCCAAATTCACACGGCAGAGGTATTCGTCGACGGGGGCGCGACTTGACGCTCCTCATAGTGCAGAAGAGGCCATTTCCTCGAGCGCACAGTCCGCATGTAGTGTGCTTGGTCGTTGGTAGGCCGCGGCAGCTCGGCGGTGAATTCACGGCTCGCGTAGACTCGATGCATTGCGGCGGCACCGGCGACCACGATCCCCGCAATGAGGATGCAGAGGAAGACGACGAGGCCGTCTGAAAGGCCCATTGTGGTGTACTGACGTACAGACTGGTGGACGACAGGGTATCTATGTGTGTCTGGCAGTGACAGATAGTGAAGTGGCACAGAGGCTGGCAGTAAATAGACCGGAGGGAGGTGACAAACTACTAGCGCGGCGCGCAAGGGCAATAAATGAACACGCACAATGGATTAATTAATGCTTCGAATTCGAAGCCAGAGTAAAAAAGACTCACATGATGTGGGTGGCGCGGCGACAGTATACATAAGTAAGTGAACAGGCAGACAGTAAAGTATCCCAGACAGCAGACAGCGTATTGCGGGTACGAGGTGCTCCATACTTGCGTGTACAATTCAGTATGCGCCCGTTCGGCACCTTGTCGCATCCGTGGCACGCAACAATGGGGACGGCATCGACTCGGTAATACAAGGATGACGACGCCCGAATGCAGTGTCTTCCCCCTCGACAATGCATACCAGAGATGCCCCTTTGGTGCATGTACCCGAACCGCCCAATAACATCGGATGCCAGACCGACGCGTCGGGCCCAGCAGGTTCGCGCTGGGGGCACGGAATCGGTATAGACCGTGCTGGGTGTCTCAGTCTGTGTGCGCACATTTCGACCACGCGAAAAGCTTGTTTCGTGTTTTCCATCCAGAAGTCAGCCGGAGACACCCGGGAGGGTTACACGGAATGCCTGAACAGTATGTACTCGTACCTGAACACTGTGGCAGTGCGTCCAATAGACGCTGGATGTGCGAAGCCCATGAGGCCAGGCCACGGGTTTGAGTTCGCTAGTTCTGCAAGGCTGTGCCCATCGCCCATGACGGAGGAGGCTCGTCAGCCAATTTATGAGTACTCGTGAAGAGAGTCAGCCTTGCTCAGAAACAGGCGCATCCTTGTTGTCGCGTGTCCAGTCGATGGCTCATTAGTCAGTCAAGACGGAGTACCATGGGCCCATCAGGATGCGGAAGAGGACTGGTTATGACTCGTACGCGTTACGGCAATAACTGAGGATTAATGAACATGTCAATCTGCATTGCGTGGCTGATGAGGTGGGTTACTAACCCAACGGTGAATGTGCAGCATCTACTTGCATTCGACCTAGAGTGCACAGTACTGTGTACCTCGCACTGAATGCTTCGTCCTTCCAGACTCTAATACCGCTACCCTCCTAGTCAGGTAGCTCTCATTCGGGAGTGAATAGACGGTCAGCCATCTCCTCGATACCTCTAGGCGCTCTTCCCAGAAGATCTCCGATCAAGGGATCGACTGTTGCGGTCTCTCCGTTTGCAATCCCATCATGCCAACCTGCCCAGCTCTCAATGACCCAGAAGTTGCTCTCCGGTACACTCTTCTTCTCCTTGTGATATCGTTCGGCCTCTTGTCTGCCTACGATCTTGACCTGGACTTTGCGGCCGGTATGTTTCTCGATTATCTTTGCGATATCACTGATGCTGGTAGCTCTGGGCCCTGTCAGATTCAGGGTCTGGCCCAGATATCTCTCGTGGTTCTGCAGGATTTTGGCTGTGGCTTCACCTAGGTCGTCCCAGGTGACCCAAGACACAGGGCCGTCGTTGGGAATGACGAAGTTGATTTCACTTGTGTCGCCTTTCTTGAACCTCTGCGGTTGGAAACCAGCGTACAGCCACCAGCTTTCCGCGTAAATGCCTTCTCTCACAATCACATACTGCAGCCCGGTTTTGGTGAGATATTCGATCGTCTTGATGTGGGCTTGTTGAACACCGGCTATGCTGTCCATGCCTGTCTTTCCGCCGAACATCAAGCTCGAATAGATGACGGTCTTGATCCCAGCCGCCTTGGCAGCGTCGATGGCGGCTTTGTGATGGAGCCATCTGTCGACACTGGGAGAGGGATACGAGACCAGGAACAAAGCGTCTGCACCTTTGAAAGAGGACGACAGCGAGTCTGGAGTCGTGAAATCTCCCTCGCGAATCTCAATGCCAGCTTCCCTGGCAGCAGCCGAGACTTTGCCTGGATTGCTCGTGGAGATGATCAACTCGGACGGTGGGATGAGCTTCTGGCGCAAGAGGGTGTCGAGGACTCGAGAGCCCAGGTTCCCGCTTGTGCCAGTGAGCACAAGCATCGTGATCGATGGTAGACGGCTCAGTTTTCTGATATGCTTGACACGATTCACTACTGGCGCGAGAGTCGTTCTACATCACCCTCAAACGATCCTGAAGAGAGAAAATGTACCCTAGACCAAACTCTTACCTGATTTCCAATGACGTTTCTTCGCTTCGGCAGTTGTTCTCCGAGTAGAAAGCGAGTACCCAGCAATTCCTCATCAATGTGTGTGGAGAGCTCCAAGCAAGTGGCAGCATCGATTATTAGCAGTTTTCGACATGATGGGACTTGATTGAAATATTTTGGGTTCTTCCCCCATACATTGGGAAGAGGCTAGAGAATTCCGCTTCATAAAGTTCGAGCCCAAAGCTGTTGCCCGTCTCACAAAGCGCCTGGAAATGTGCTTGAGTACAGACTACGGCGGAGTGGGCGGGGTAACTTGCCAAGTGTGATCCACCGTAAAATCAATCTCGACGCGTTGGACGCGCCTGCGCCCTTGAACTGAGCCCTGCACAAAATCTCGATCCGTCCATCACAGCACTCTACCGTTACAGCTGCAAATACCGACACCATGTCAGGACAACCCGAGTCATCCTCTGCCGGGGCAAGAAAGGCCCTCCACGCGAACACCAACGGTGCAGCGCCTAACTACGAGTTGCCATGGTTGCTCACCCCCGCCTCAACGAAGACGAATGTCACTAATCCACGTCCAGGGTAGAGAAATACAGACCTGTCTACCTCGACGACGTCGTAGGTAACTCGGAGACAATCGAGCGACTCAAAATCATCGCCAAAGATGGAAACATGCCTCATGTGATTATCTCCGGGATGCCGGGTATTGGCAAGACGACCTCGATCTTATGCCTTGCGCGTACTCTGCTCGGTGATGCATACAAAGAGGCTGTCCTCGAGTTGAACGCGAGCGACGAAAGAGGCATCGATGTCGTGCGGAACAGAATCAAAGGATTTGCCCAGAAAAAGGTGACGTTACCTCCGGGTCGACACAAGCTCGTGATCTTGGATGAAGCAGACAGGTACGCTCGCAGGTGACCAGTCTGTGCACGCGCAAACTAAAAGACGTTCCAGCATGACTGCGGGAGCGCAACAAGCTCTGCGAAGAACCATGGAAATCTATTCGAACACCACGCGCTTCGCCTTCGCCTGTAACCAATCGAACAAGATCATCGAACCTCTGCAGTCGAGATGCGCCATCCTGCGGTATTCACGTCTGACGGACGCGCAAGTCGTGCAACGGTTGATGCAGATAATGGAGGCAGAGAAGGTCGAACACTCCGAAGATGGCCTAGCTGCTCTCGTGTTCAGTGCGGAGGGCGACATGCGACAAGCCATCAACAACCTGCAGAGTACGTGGGCAGGATTCGGGCTCGTCAGCGGAGACAACGTATTCCGAGTTGTCGATAGTCCGCATCCAGTCAAAGTTCAAGCGATGATCAAGGCATGCTGGGAAGGGAAGATCGACAGCGCAGTTGACTCGCTCAAAGAGCTCTGGTAAGTCGCATCCACCGCGAGGTGAAAATGTCCGCAAATGGGGAACGCGTCACTAATCGGTCCGTGGGCAACCCTAATAGGGATCTTGGGTACTCCTCACACGACATCATAAGCACTATGTTCCGCGTGACCAAGACCATTCCGACGCTTTCGGAGCACTCGAAACTCGAGTTCATCAAGGAAATTGGCTTCACTCACATGCGCATTCTCGAAGGAGTGCAATCTTTTCTGCAATTGAGCGGCTGTTTGGCGAAATTGTGCAGGATTAACATGAAGCCCGAATTGTTTGATGTGCCGAAGTGAAAGGTAGAAGAGGCCATTCGCGAAGCCTGACGATCAGGAGAACGTCTCTTACGAGCATCTGCTGCCAGGAGCGGACAATGACACGCGGCGAGATGAAAGGGTGATGAATATCACGGCTTGGCAAGAGCTGCCCAGTCTCCCCGAATCCGCCAATCTGCGACTGAGCTCCGCGGCGTCACCACCACCATTCGTCCCCAATACGGAGGACTAGGCACGGCTCTCGGGAGTCGGGCTTCAGCTACCGAATTACCGACCCGCCGATCTGAAGCAGAGCTCATCTCTCCATCCGAGCATCCACGTCATCGCCCACGATCATTCTGGTCGTCCAAGGACTCAGTGACGACAGTTCAACCCGATGGACGCCCTATGTAGGTACTCCCTATCTATTGATCTGATGCCAAAACGAGGGTGGGAGCAAGAGAAGTGTGGTAGGATGCGCACATCGCAGTGAACCACCTTGGCCCGTCAGGCAAGAAAAAGTCAATAACTGGCGTTGGGGCTGAAGCAAGGCCGACTGCCAGAATTACGAGAAGACGACATATATGGTCCGTGAGGCCTCATAGGCAGTGAAAGCGGCGAGCTCTTGGTACTTGAGGCTGAGGTGCAGATTTCCAGGACCGCACTTAAGGTTTCCCCAGGTCCGCAAAAATAGCCACGAATCAAGACTGATGCAATGCCGGCCCTTTAGCACAATTAGCCCCGATTGGGGGCACTTCGCCCGTCGGACTGTGACATGCCAATCGATCAGGCAAGCCCAGCCCACCGTTTCCGGGCCCTGAAAGCGACCGTGTGTCCCCTCACTAGGCCGTGGCAGGACTAACTCATTGCTTCTGTACCTTGCCAAACGAATCTTGTGCGTCGACTTGGCGTCGGACTGGGCCAACCTGCCACAGAAAATCTCCTCGTGACTGTGCATGACGCGTCGTCCCTCCGACCTCCGACCCTCACGCTAAACAAATGCTAACCACGAGAGGTTTAGTGCGGTCGCCAGCCAGCCATTGGCAAGCCTCTTCTGGTGCTAATTGATGCTAACTTCGGACTCCCAAGCAACGGCCTCAAACCATGCGGTAAGGCTGTGCGCTCCACTCGCTTCCCCCAGCCTGCGCCCATGTCCCTGAGTCCATCTGCGGTGACAACAAACGCATGTCCCGCCTGATCCTGAGGGCGCACACGATTTCTATATCTTCTCTCGCTCCTGCCTCCTTCCGCTGTCCTTGCACTTCCTCCAGCAATCTGCCCAACCACCCACTACCTCCAGGATAGATATCAGACACTCCAGTTGATATCCCCCTTTGACGAACGAGACAACCCATACTCGGTACATCGCACCCATCTCCAGTATGAAGTCCTTCGCAGCGGCCCTGCCCCTGGCAGCAGCCTTCTTCACCACATCCGCGCTCGCATGGCTCCCATCGTGCTCGTGGTCTGACTGCATGGGAGCCTGGGATGGCTCCTCCTGCTCGTCATCCACCGGCTGGGACTGCCTCTGCTCCAACCAGACCGCCATTTCGCAACTGAACACCTGTGTCGCCACGTCTTGCACCAATACCACTGATCAAGAGGGTGAGTCTACAATGGCGCATGGAGACAAGACAGAAAGACCGGAGAGCTAACAATCATCACAGCCATCTACGGTGCTGTTGCCCAGCTTTGCGCCAACGCCGGCAGCCCAGTCACCAACTCGCAGCAAGCTACCTTCAGCGCTACCTCTGGTGGCTCGGCCTGGCCTTCTCAGATCACCGCCGGCCCAGGCTTTGGCCCCGGTGGCGGCTGGAACTCAGATCAATGGTCCAGCTGGATCTCTGCCTGCTCTACCGGCCTGCCCTCTGCTCCTAGCGGCTGGGGTGGTCAAGGCCCGTGGGGCGGCCCAGGCGCCTGGGGCGGTCACGGCGGCGGTCCTGGTGGCTTCGGCGGTGGCCCTGGTGGATGGGGTCCTTGGGGCACCAAAGCCAGCGGCGTCGACTGCGACTCCTGGACCACCTGGACTGCCGGCTGGGGACCTTTCTCCTCTTGGACCGGTACCTGGTCTGGCTGCAGCTCGACCACCAACTCTCCCGTCCCTGCTACCATCACCACGACCGTCACAAGCGGCGGCTCGACCCAAGTCATCACCGGCACGACTTTCGGTATCCAGGCCGTTGCTGCTGCCACGACTGGCGCCGACTCGGGCAACTCGGCTCCTTCTCTGCGCGGTCTCGGCGCTTGCGGCGCGCTCCTGGCAGCCATCTTCGCCACCATGGTCGCCTTGTAAATCAGGGTTTACACTTGATCACCGACCATGTATGAGTTTTGCATCAGGCGCTTTGGATTGACGATACCCTCTGCATCAAAAAGGATACGGACGGGCCACATGAGTATACTGGGACGGGCTATGGCACGAAATTGACGAACGTTTGCGGTTTATTGTTGGACAAATCCACCTACCTATCTCGCCGATTCAAGAAGGAATGTATTGCTAATGGGTCTTGGGGATATGCCATCCATCTCTGGAGTATCCCGATCACTATTACAGTACCGCGAATGTACGCGACGAAAAATAAAAAAGTAAATAAAAACATTCAAAACGTCACAGCTAGTTGCTTGCTTTTCTGTTGTAGTCTCGTGAGTCCTGGCTTTGTCGAATGTATGTATCGAACCGCAGCATTTGCTCACCAGTCTCATGTAATATTGACCTCCCATGTACTATTGACCCATTTCCACACGCCCGGAGCCCGTACATACGTAACCCACAGTCCACAGCCCACTTGTTCAGCCCTTCGTCCCGGACCGTCGTCGTAAGCCCGTCGAATGGCATCTCCACTCGTCGCGCCCTTCCTGGGCTGTACTCGTACTCGGCACGGAGTACCGCGCCCTCGTGTAAGCGAGCACTCTTGGACAATCGCAAAGTCGCGTCTCTGAAATTGTGCTCGGAACTCTTACGCCCGGGACTTTGGCAGCATGTCAAGGGACATGAAGCATTGATCACGCCAATTGGTGCGTAATATCAAGACCCATCTACGAGGTACATTGAGGTACAAGCCCATCTTTATGACGCACAAACCTATCTACATGAGGCACAAACCCATCTATAATGAGGCATAAACCTATCTATATGAGGCACAGACCCATCTACAATGAGGCCTTCGAGCTGCCCAGACGATTCAACATACTCATTTTCTGGGTATCGATCTCCTCTCCTTCGTGAAGTGTGCGAGGATGCCAGCACCGTGAATGTATTCACGGATCAAATCAATGAGAAGACGTACGACAAGTTCGAACAGTGGTTGTCAGAAAGCCCTACCGTGAAGACTGTGTGCCGACTCCAGAAGCCATCAGTCTCAGCGTGGCCGACGGCGGGAATGCAGGCAGATTGCTCTTCGAGTTCGCCGGAATTCGCAGCTGTGCTCCATAGGTCTTACCCTGTATCTCACTCTGCTCTGGCAGGAATCTCGGGCTGCGATCAAATCTGGCACAGCACTCGAAACCCTCTTCACGCTGCTGTTGGTGTCTCCGGTCCTATCTTCCTAGACTCTGACGCAACCTACGGCGCCGTCCACAGCTATCCAACTGTTAGGTCTACAGCTATCCAACTGTTAGGTCTACAGCTATCCAACTGTTAGGTCTACAGCTATCCAACTGTTAGGTCTTCAAGCGTCACCATCGGGAGATTATGATCCCTACGGCCTCAATATCCTGCTGAAGTGAGAACCGTTTGTGGTGGAGCTCAACCACCACCCTGGGAACCTGGCCGTCATTCCGGCTGTGGATTGCTCTCTTCGATATGTCGTCAAAATCGAGGACCACCGTGCGGTCTCTGTGGTGATAGGAAAAATGGTCACAGGAGCGTTAGAGCCGACGATACGGTGCCGGGACGTCTCGCCTGCGTTGGGTAGACGAGGCAGAGGAGAACGGGACATCGGCGCAATGAGAGACATAATTACACAAGTGAGCTGTAAAGCGATGATCAAGAAACCATAATTAATTGCTCAAATACTGTGCTCACTGCTGCACTTCTCCCGCAGACCCGCAGAGAGATATAGTCCACCGCGTTAATACCCTTCTTGACCGTATGATCTACAGTGCCACCGTGGCTCTGCCTAGGATAGGTAAACACTTTGGCCATAAATTATCTCTCGTCTGAATAATCAGTAGTAGTATGTTTCGTCAGGGGTCCTCCCTCTCAGATATGCAGGCTCGCTGCCGCGGACATAGACGTCCTCGAACAGGACGGGCGGGATTGGATCTGGCTCTGCCATTTCCTCCGCCTCGGCAACTTCCTGCTTAACGCGCGCTCTTATGTCTTTGTCAATTTCTTTCAGCTCTTCTTCGCTGGCGATACCCCATTCAATGAGCTTGGCCTTCAGGTTGTTGATAGGGTCGTTCGTCTGGCGCATATCTTGGATCTCGTCACGCGTCCTGTACACCGTGCCCGGATCGGACATGGAGTGCCCGGCATAACGATAGGTGGTGAACTCGTAGACCAGAGGACCGTTCCCGTCGAGAATCCGTTGTCTACCGTATTTGATTGCCGACATCACTGCCAGAACGTCCATGCCGTCAATCTTCAGCCCGGGGATATACTGGCCTCGTTTGAAGTACTCGGTCATGGCTGACGCGCGGTCGGTGGATGTGCCCATGCCGTATTGATTGTCTGCGATCGGTCATGCTTAGTAGATACGTATATACATTTACCCTAATCCAGAGGGCTCCAGGTGACTCACTCTCGCAGCCGAAAATGACGGGCAGGTTCCATAGCTTGGCCATATTGAAAGCCTCGTGGACCTGGCCCTGGTTTGCAGCTCCGTCTCCGTAATTGTTGATAGTGATCGCACGTTCATTGTTGTACTGTTGAGCGAACGCGATGCCGACGCCGACGGGAGTAGGAGCTCCCACTATGCCGTTCCCACCGAAATAGTTCGGGGCAAACATGTGCATGGATCCTCCCTTGCCATAGGAAATGCCGCCCCGTCGGCCGAGGAGTTCGCCGATGATCGACTTGACGCTGCCTCCTCGCATGAGTGTGTTGCCATGGCATCGGTAAGCCGTGATGAACTTGTCGTCCGGGCCCATGGCGTGCTCTATCCCCACGGCGACAGCTTCTTGACCAGCTGAGAGATGACAGAAGCCTCGAATTTTGCGTTGCTTGTACAGTTGATCCGCCGATGTTTCCATATGTATGTTGGATAACGTCAACGCGTTTGCGACAGACAGAGTGTGAGGGTGGAATATAATTACCTGATCGTAGACATGTCACTGAAGAGTCTCTTGAGTTCCTTCTTGGTCGATGTTATTGAATAGGGCGGGGGATCCAGCTGGTACGTCTCATAGCAGTCCTCGGCGATAGGGACGCGGAAGGGCGCATCATCGTCCTGCAGAAATACGTCAGTACTGCTTATACAAGAACTTCAATGCTTGAGGCACTGACCGGTGGAATATCAGGTGCATCTGACTTGGACTGCGTAGCAAGCATCCGCCGGTTTCCACAGGAGGTTCGACGGCCGAGTCCCTGAATGCGTAGGTCCCTCACGGACGACGATCGGAGAGCCTTGAAGAAAGACATGACCGGTGAATGGAACAGGTAGCATTGTGTACTTCAGTCCATAGCAACAGGCTTTAAAAGTTCCCGTGAGGATTCGGACAGCTGACGAGTACTTTGACTGTGACTGTGACTGATGTCATGCTGGAGACTCGCTCTGTGCTAGTTCGGCATTCCATATCCGGGCATCCAATCAAGATCTTTGCTCGTGACACATTAGGCAATGTGGGCCGCAGATCTGCAACTAGCGCCACGTTAGCGAGCGCGAGTCCATCCCCACCGCGTGTAGGAAAATGCTTCCGGACTGTCTTCAAGTTTCATTTCAGGTCATCAGAGCTTTTAGGACCACGTCTGCCTTATGCTGAGGCCGTGCATGAAAGCACTTACCGGCATGGGGTAGGACAAGTCGTGGTCCGGCGGAATGTATGGCTTTCTCTCCATCGTAATTGGGACGGTCTGTATGTAGCTAACGATCTGGTCAGCACTCGATCCAGCCGTGGAGGAGTCGCGCGTTTCGTCCAACAGTCTCTGAGGTGTTGACTTGAGGAGCTATGCAAGGCATACTGCTGAGGCTCATCTCGCCTTGGCGTTATTGCTACTCGATCTGCTCTGTCCCGGGCTACTGTAGTAATTAAGTGAGTGGGATTGGGCTCTGTCACGGAGACATCAGACCCGCAGCGAAACTAGAAAGCATTTTCCGGAGTGCCATGTTCTTTCCCCTCTCGAAGTATTTCCCTACAAATTGATGTGCTTGTCAAGGAACCACGCCGTCTGACACCCGACAGGCTCCAGGACCCTGCCATCATACCCCAGGAAACTGTCGTCGCTACTCTGCAATGCAGTGGCAACAGACGCTCAGAGCTCGCGATGCGTTACCCTGAAGAGGGCGACGAACTTATAAATGCGCCTTGGGACAGCGGCGCAATATCGACAGCGCAAAGGACTGGCGTCTCTCTCAAAAAGGTCATCAAGTATTGCGGTGGCCTGAAACCTGAAGCCAAGCACCTGGATCTGTATGGAGCCGACACGTACATCAAGTACAACGTGCCCGGAAACTATGTTGTCTGCGTCCCCTGGAATAAGGTCAGATCGAACGATGTCTTACTCTGCTGGCAAATGAATGGGAAACCATGACCCAAGATCCACGGCTTCCCACTTCGCGCAGTAGTTCTTGAGTACATTGGAGCAAGACCCTGTAAGTGGCTGTATCGTATCAAGGCTCGCGAAACAGCCTCAAAGGCACCGGTGCAGAAAGAAGAATATCTGTTCTACAACAATCAGGTCGGCAAACATGACGCCCCCTACAGTTCCGGGTTCTCAATACAAGAGATGTCTGTTTCATCAGCCATCATATCGCTTCGGACCAGAGATGTCATCATCCATGAAGGTAAAGTTCATGTTCACGGCTGGGCATACAACGGGGGTGAACGCTGGCCGGAACGAGTCGAAGTATCTGCCGACCGCGGTTCCAGTTGGTACGTCGTCCCTGGCGAGAAGCTGAGCCAAAAGCATCGGCATGCGTGGCGGTTGTGGAGTATCAAGCTGCCGCTCCAAGTCGAAGCTTGGGTAGAACTGAGATGTCGGTATTGGGATGATTTGACTGGCCATGAATACAGTGAGCGGCAAAGGACTCACCCCTCGCTATTAGTTGAGCCTGCAATTTTTGATTGATCTCCTCTATCGATAAACTTGAAGCCGCTCCGCCCGTCGTGACAACATGATGTGTGAATTCCACGTTCAGGTGGTTTTGGTTCCACCCATAGTTCTTTCTATAAGCCACCACCCAAGACAGAAAACAGCCAACTCGATCGTAGAACCCCCTTGCCAGCCCAATGAAGTGCTTTATGGAACCGAAGCCATCAGCGCGCTGGTTTTCGCACCGAGTCATATACTGGCCCTGGTCTCTGTCCTAAGATAGCGATGGACAACACCCGAGGTATCCCTTGAGCTGGGGGAGACGTCCAGAAGAGGATCCCGGCGAGGACGCTCAGACCTCACAAATGTGAGGGGAGGTGCAAACCTTGGCGGATGTGAAGGCAAAGAAAGTTTGCATAAGTAACGTATCATGACGGGATGGCGTATCTCTGAAGAGCAACCGGGCCGGCCTTTGAATGGTGGTTTGGGGCTGATTCGAAAAGTCTCGTGCTCTTCCCCCTGGCAGGGAGTTTGGCTGTGTACAGTCGCTCGATTGGTCGGTCGACCCATCATTGAATTGTGCGGGAGTTGTGACAATCCGACCGAAAAGCGAGTGTGTAGGTTCGAGCGGGAGCTTTCCCAATGGCTTCTTCCAACTCTCGTCAGGCTTCGGTCCTTTTGCGATGCTGGGCAGCCTGGACTCCTAGACCTGAGATGGCCCGAACGCTCGAACTTCCTCCCAGAAATGGCGTTGCTGAAGGCTAGCCCCAAGAGAGGACGGGATCGAGCAAGTCGCAGTCAGGCAGGCTCAATTGGATCGACCTCCATTGGAGATATATGATTGCCAGCATTGGCAGTCAAGTGCTCTCTGCATCCCTTTGACTTGGCGGCCTCGGCTAGCTGTAAGGGCATTGGTAATACATGGAACTCCAGGGTCGTATGGAGCCGAGTCAGACAGCGGTCGCCAGTACCGAATCCCGGTCGGTTTTAGGCTACTGGTTTGAAGGCCTGACTCTCTGTACTGTCGGCGTGGGACAGTGGTTGGAGGAAGTAAACCAGGCTCTCCTTTACAACCGTGGCGGGAGTCGATAGTTGCAGACATTGGAATACCGCATCTTGGAGTTGACCACGAGTCGAGGCCCCTGTATTTATGATTCGCCACCGTTGAAAGTGATGTTATCCCAGTCTGGACCCGACATCAGAACTAGATGCTGAACTTGTGGAGTGTTCGTTTCTTTATCGTCTCCAGGGCATTCGTTTGGGCCAGGTTGGCGAGAGGGCGTCAGGTCGCGGACAAGTTTGGCATCTCATGCCAGAGCGAGCGGACTCTGGCTCTGAAATCGTCGTTGAAGAAAAACCTTGTGAGGATTCTGTCGCGGATGTTGCCGTTCGTCGCTGCGTGCTCAAATCGAGCTTTGAAGACTTGAAGGAGACCTTTTCCAACTGGACTTAGCACTTGGCTGTCGTGAGGCATCCACGCGTCGATTCCGACCATCCAGATCCACACCCAACACTCTTGCTCATCAACCGACGGGCTAGGTTGGATGTGCGCGCTTGTAGAAGTGTGGGTGGCTGCGGGTGTTTGCTGCAACCTCGTTGTTAAGGACCGCAGGAAGCCTGTGATCACAAGAGAGGCGGACCGCGTTGTGGAATATGCATTGCAAGACCATACGGCCAGGGCCAGGGTCAGCGGCTTCAGCAGTGGATATACCTGGTGTTCGGGCGCAAAGAGGCAAGGGCACGCCTCGCTGAACGAGTCGTACTGGCGTTGCCGAGAGTGGAACGGGTTTTCTGCCTTCGACAGAGGGATGTAGATATTCTGGCCGCCACATCGACGGAGGGTATCTGCGATCCGGCGTAGCAATTCAATAACATCAAAAGGGAGGATCTGCTTCAGAGCCAGACTCTGAAACCCCTCAGGGATCGTGCGGACGAGATCCTGCGTCTCGCGAGAGAACGGGTGCGGCGGGTAAAGGGGAAAGTATTCGATGGGCCTGAGTAAGGGGCCGGGACCATGCTGGAAGGAGTAGATATCATCGAACCTGTTCAGAAACGATTAGATTCTCTGAAGTGTATATCCGTCGGCAAAACTGACTGCTTTATCGTTGCTTTCACAAAGCCGTCGTAGCCAAGAGCATCTAATCCTCCGCGGAGCTTCACCAGTCGGGCCAGATTTACTCGGTGCATTTCCACTGACGATGATTGACCGATGGCAACCTACGCAGTTTTCAGAATTGTCCCACAGACAGCTTCCCAGTGCTCACGTCAATAGCAATCAGGAACAAGACCGTTAGCAACATCAGATCAGTTGGCACTGCTGTTCTGTCAATTTCGTGCCGAAGTTGCCTGATTGCGATGGTCTGGTGCAGGGTGACCAGCGGATCGTCAGTAGGACCAGGATTGCGCGACTTGTTCGCGGTCACCAACAGGCGGGCGATCGCTGTATGATAGAAGGTCTCACTCCCCATGATGAATTCAAACAGCAGCGACGTGTAGGTGTTCGTTATGTCGAATATCTCGTACAGAGGCCGGACCTGTCCACAGAATGCTTTGTCAGATGAGGTTGCCATTACGGGGATTTAAGGAGAATTCATGTACAGCTGGAGCCGACACTTGCACAACTGAGCAGTCGCGACACAGTCAGTTGAGCATATTCAGACATGTTTGCGGCGGAATCAAAACCCACAATGACCCAAAGCCACATATACGCCTCGATGTCGCTGGTAGGGAATCCAATACAGCGGGTCCAACTTCATTGGCGACTTGTATATTCTCGTGGCATTGGGTTTCGACTTGCTTCTTTGACGTTGGCGGCCGGGTTGCACAACGCGAATAACCCCAGTATGCTTTGCGAAATGCTGAGCTTTCGTGGTCCTATGCTGTGGCGAAGCGTCTTGCCTGACGATGTCTAGTTCATGCCGCCCTCCTTTGAAAGAGGCACGAGCCCGTTCAACGTTCTGTCCATCCTCGGTACCGTGCGAAACCCGAGCTTCATCGTGGCTCTGCGAACTCGAAAGGAAAAGAGTGCCCGGTCTAGACAGGATGCTGGGTCTGTGAAAGGATGAACGTGAGACTCGTGCAGCATGAGATCTGGCATGTGCTTGGCGAAGTGCGAGTGAATGTCGATCGAGGTTCTGAGGAGTCGATATGATAAATGGGAATGCCGAATCGCGTTGCTCAGCCATGTTCTACGCATAGGTAGACATAGTGTTCGACCAAAGTTTTCCGCTTGTGCATGAGAATTGTGCAGAGCCATGATTGAGTTCGAGCGGCATCACTCTCCAGGAGTAGACTCTGCCCCAAGCTCACGTGGACTCACCCAGACATCACCCAGAACTCACCATTAAAGCTACCCCTCGTAATTCTTAGCCGCCAACAAGAGCTGGGGAATTGGCGCGATGCCTAGGCTAAGCTCCAGATTCATAGCCTCTGATTGGAGCTGTACGTACAATACGAGGTTGATGGAAGGTCAAATCAACTGGAGATATGACGAGTTGATAGGTTATCATCGAGAACGCTGCACCTACGCGGATTACAAGAACCCCATCGAAGGGGTTCAGTCTTCCTGTACGCAAACCATGTGCTATTAACAGGCATCAGTCGGGTCAACTGGGTCTCATAGAAGAAGCGCCAGGCACAGGGGTCCCTGGATCACACGGATGTAAGACAGTACAGTGCGAGCACAGTGCGACAGTCCTCCAGGGAACGCAGGTTTTGCCGCTGTTGCTGTTGCTGCTTAGCGATCTCGCCACGAAGACGGATCTGCTGGGGTCGATCGACGTGAAGGTTGAGTTCAGCGGCGAGTGCCACCGCCACCTGGGCAAGCATCGACTTGAAAGGCTTGTCCTTCTTGAAGTAATGAGACTTTTCCCGCTTGTCAGCAAGACAGGCCGTAGCAGAGGCTCTAACGACTCTCAGACGAAGAATTAAAGCAGATAATCCCAAGGAGCAGATCCAAGTCTGCCAAATGCTCGCGGATGACCCTCTCGGAGATGATATGCCTAATCGTGCTCTCCGTGGCGAACTGGTCGGAAACCGACCTGGCGGTCAGGGCAATCATGACCAACCATAGAAATGGTTTCTCCTCGCGAAGAGCGGAAGCGGTCACCGTGGCAGGAATGTAAACAAATGGGAACATGGGGAGGAACGCTCGCCGGAAGGTGTCTGACTGTTCTTCTACTCGCGCTTCAGGGACATGGTGGGTTGAGACATCATTCCGAATGGGCGACAGAGGCAGGTGCGTATCGACTAGTCGTAATATATGGACCATGCCGGCATCAGCGTCGATGACGATCTCTGGTTGTTCGTTGCTCGAGGACACGGGATCGCCCCGTTCAGAATATATGGCAGATGAAGGTGGATCATGGGTCAGGCGTGGAGATTCGGAGTCTGCTAAGCGACCTCGGGGCTTCCGTCTACGAAGAGCTACCGCCTGCCCGAAAGGTTTTCCGAGACGATGACATCTGAGATGATGATCGTCAGTATCTTCATGCCTGACATCGCGCATTATCCTGCACGGACCATCGTCGGTGGACCTACTACTCGAAACACGGTAGAATGTGCCGCGGATTCGGGCAGCGCGAAAGATGAATTCGATTCCAAAGCAGGAGGCTTCAATGATGGCTTGAGAAGGCAGATATCAGCCACCGATACTTCAAATCAGCCCGGCTCGTGAACGAAGCGAACACGTGGTATTGAGCGAAATCCGAAGCTTCGTGTCGAACCCCAGTGGAATTGCCGCACCACAAAGCCGCTGGATTTCGGTCGAACTCCTGGGGGAGAACAAGACTTGGCGTGATATTGTCGACCTCGTAATTACTTACTGTGAGATACCGGTGGAGTCTATCATGGCGCCATAATGAAAGCATAATGCAGACAACAGCTCACGTAAGTATTCTTCGGCCCAATCGATGGCCCGGACGTATGCTCTTCTCTACCCCAGGGCAGTGGTACTACAAGACCATGGGGTTTCCAGTAGTTGCCGACGCGGCGATATCTCTATCCAAACGAGTTTCGCTTGCAAGACCGTGGACTCCATCGCTAGTCGACCGTTGAATCGTCCATCCAATCTGCCCGACAATGCCGGGAAAGGTCCACGACGTTGAATTCGAGACGCTCGATGGCGTGAAGCTCAGAGGTTCGCTGTTCAGCGCAGGCCAATCACGGCCATGCATTATCATGACACATGGAGTGCGTCGTTGAGTCTATTACTCCCTGGGCGGAAAAAGAGGCAGATCGGACTTCTACTGACTGATGGCTTTGGAATAATAGTTTGCCGGTACCAAAGACCAGTTCCTCCCGGATTTCGCGGAACGGTTTCAACGCTCGGGTTTCACTGTGCTCCTTTACGACCACCGCAACTGGGGTGCCAGCGATGGCCAGCCACGACACGAGAGCGACCCGTTCCAACAAGCCAAAGACTACTATGATTTATTTGACTATGCTGTCACTCTTCCCGACGTCGATCCTTCCAAGGTCGTATACTGGGGCACGAGTTTGTCCGGTGGAGTAGCCATCACGGCCGCCGCCTTCGACAAGCGTATCGCCGCCGTGATTGCTCACGCGCCATTCGTCTCGGCCTCCGACCACCTAGGTGCTGCTGCCGCCGGGACAATCATGCCAATGGTATTGCAAGACCGTGCTGCTGCTAAGAGCAAGGCGGCGGGAGCACCTGCGAAAGTGCCCGTCCACCCGGCCAGTCTGGAGGAAGCACTGAGCGGCACTTCCAAGGCCATCTTGAACCAACCAGATGTCATCCCTTACGCCGAAGAACTTGCTAAGAGGGGCCATCCCATGGCCGAGTGGGTTACACTTCAAACGGTCGGACACCTGCTCCCGTTCGAGCCCACCCATTTCATCGACCGCATCGGTCCGAAGCCTCTTCTCATGGTGGTGGGCGAAAATGACACGACGACTTCGACTCGAGCTCAGCTGCAAGCTTTCCATCGCGCCATGGAGCCCAAAACTCTCCACATTATCAAAGGTGTCGGCCACTTCGACGTCTATTATGGTCACGCTTTTGAAGAGAATATCAAGGCTCAGCTGCAATTCTTGGCCAAGGTCTTCCGCGAATAGGAAACGATCAAAAGCTTGGGAAGGGCCCAATTGATCCTATAGCCCCCAAGAAGCAGTCTTTCTTTGGAAGAACTGTGCTTTCATACGTTCTGATTATTCTTTTGTTGCTCTATAAGAATCGAGACAAGGGAGCAGCGCACTTGGGCTAAAACCTTACACGTCGAAAGTTGTCTGGACATAGGGCATGACCTGTTCCTCACACCATCCCCAAAAGTGCTGTGCGATTCCGGTCCCGCCATCGTTTTTTCGATTTAGAAGCTTCCAGCATTTCAGTCAAGAGGTGCTTAACTCTCCCCAATGGCGCGACTAGATGTTTAACCCTATGCTTGGTGAGAGTCGGAACGAGGCAACTTATCATAACCACCGGAGACGTCAATGGATGTACCGGATGAGAAGCCAGCAAATAATGCCGTATATGTCCCGTAGACAGGGTGATGGCGGGAACACCTCCTGCAGAATGAACCGTGTGACTGTGCCTTGGGTACTCCACAGGTCAGAGTCAAGGTTCCCAGGTTCAAAGGTAGGGATATCACTCCGTCAGATCGGTGCCGAGTTGCAAATTCAGTGCCTTGGAGATAATTTCCCAGCTGGCTAATGAAATATAGGGTGACCGGCCCCTGTTTCTTAGTCTCTGGTGATTTACCCAGAAGTCCTTCGGGCTGATAGCCTCGGCGGCGAATGAGGCAACCCAGCCCACACGCACGCTGTTGGCTGGTGAGATTTGCGCAGTCGAGAGGAGGGTCGGAGTCAGCATCTGGGTTAACGCCAACACGATTCACGCCCATTTGCAGGTCGAATCCTGGCTTGGTCTTGGAGCCTTTGGTCGGGTATGCCACGCCGGTATTGTTGAACGGCACATCGAGTCTCTGTTCTGGCCTGAGAAATTCTGTTGCCGACACCTTGACACTCGGAGGTTCCGCAACGTCAAGGTAGATTATTGGACCTTTCGACCGTAGTATAGCATTTTCAATCCACTTGACTGCGCTGCCCGTTTCGGCCTCCGACCGTGCCATCATGTACACCCGGGCATGTTTGCAGTATAGAATTCGTGCTCTTTCCTTTCCAACCCTAGAATTGGCACCGGTTACGATGGAAACCTGGCGCGTTCAGATATTTAGTGAATGGTGCATGACGCCAGCTGGGAACAAAGCTCGACAGAATTATTACCTCCCCGGCTCTAGACTCGTCCTAGAGAGCCAACTTTGGCTACGGCGCAAGCCCATCCATACTGTGTCCGAGGAACGTGCGTAAGAAGTATTCGCTGGCACTTAGTGTGGTATTATCCCGGTGGTCTTGGACTCGCCAATGGAATTCGGACCCCCATTATACAGACGGGAGATGTTCAAACAGCCACTCCTCCTCTTCACTCCCCATAGTAGATAAGATGGGAAGGCAGAGGCCCGGTGCCAATGAATATCAGCCTTGTTAGCACCAAAAGATCCCTGGGAGAAAATTACCGTAGTGTTGTGTCGTCCTTCCCGCATGCCTACCTGTATCCTAGTATAGAGGAGGCAAAACTAGCCGACATTGTTATTTTTGGATGAAAAAAGCCGGCAATGCTGAATGCTGTCCAGCAAGATCCACTCGCAGCAATCGCGTTGCATGCTAGTGTCCGGGACACCGACATGGTGATTGTCGATGGCCAGATCAGAAAGGAGAAAGGACGTCTCCTGCCTGTCAGCACGGCGAACTCAAGCCAGCCACTCAGGCGGGATGAGATTGCGAACGAAGTGTCTCGGAACCGGGTCAAGGTGCAAGAAAGGACCGAGCAGGAACTGCCCCACGGATATGGAGGGCTTGATCGCGACCTTTCTGCATGCTTTCTTCGGTCTCGATTTGAACAAGATCAAACAGACTTGGTGTTTGCGACATAAGCAGGGGCGCGACCTGTAAGTGGCAGTGATTGTTCTTGCCTCGAAGGAACAGATCGAGTTTGACGCTGGTCCATCCAGGGGAGCTTCAGCCTTAAGGGCCTTGTGCAAGGCTTTCTATAAGCTGGATCTAACCCTATGTGGAGGTTTACTCACATCTCGCAACTCGAGCGACCACCTAATGGTTTGAGAGAAGGGCAGAAACTTCTCGGTGTGAGGCTCGTGATTATTGGTAGCTGGCTCAATCAAGGCGTTGCAAATGAGCTCGGGGCCAATGGTATTCAGGGCTGCGAGGCCTGGGCGCAGGAGGTCTAACAGTTCGCCGCAATAGCCGGTTCGTGAAGGAGGAAGAGAGACAGTCCAGATGTGCTCTTGCGACCACCAATTGACTTGTTATCACGCACATCTCGGGATGGACGCGAGGTGTGCTCCCGTCTGAGAGTGTTGTGGCCATGTCTACGCCCGATAGGAGGTCTCATCCTGAGAGATGGGTTCAATTCGTGGACCCAAGCGACAGAAGACGCAGTGAAAATACTGTAAACAGATTGACGTCATCCGTCGCGACAGATACGGTGAACCTCAAGACACTTTCTACCCGTGCATGACATTTTGATCGACCGAAGCCTTTGGACCCGCTCGCCAGACGAAAACATCTGAATTAAGGTGTCGTCTCGATGGATTGACGACACGCAAACCTCTATACTGTAAACCTAGTAGGGAGACGTCTAATCATCTTCTACATTGGCGAAAACTCACCACAGTGAGGAATTGTCTGCCATTCGTGACTATCGGGAGCAGCTCCTAAGCCGAGCCTACCACGAATGGTTGTTGCCTGTTCGCTGTCACTTGTTCCTGCCTGCGATGTAGAACGTACGATTTTGGATTCTCAGTCAACGAGATATTGATTGCTCCCACAACCACCTCATCAACAATTCCATCTCACCTTTCTCAATTCTAAACTCCGTCCTACTTGCACGCCATGGCTTCAGCCTTTCGCAGCCTTCTCCTCTCCATCCTCTGCTGGCTCAGCTTTGCCTTAGTGTCCCAGGCCCAGGATGACGTCGGCGAGTGCGCTGTGAGTCTTCGATGAGTTGAACTAGATTACGTTTACGAGGCTAAGTACCAAGAAGCTTAATTGTATTGCTAATGTCAACGGCACAAGCTGTTCGCAAAGGTACTATCGTTGCTATTCGGACCACGACAGAAGAACTAAGTGTGTGGACAGTGAATGGTCATGCCTTTGTGCCAACAACATGTACATCGAACGAATGAACAATTGCACGGTAGCCGCCTGCAATGCCACTGAGCAGGAGAGTAAGTTTAAATCTTGTGGTGTTATCTCGCGCCCAAACTTACCGGACACAGTCACATTCTCTGCCGTTGCTGAGCTCTGCGCCATCATCAGCGTGCCTATCACCATCGGACCTGAAGCTACTGCATCCATAGCTACGTCAAATCCATTGTTCAGCACAGTCGAAATACCCACGCAGTCGAGCTTGCCTGCCGTCTCGACCCCCATATTTTCGAGTGCTTCTGCAAGCTCAGACACACCGGGATCTACGACCGGCTCGCTCGCTACGCAAGAGAGCCCAACATCTCCCACAGAGAGCTCTCCATCAACGACAGTCACGCCTCCTACGAACCCTAGCGCAACAGCGGCTTCTCCCTCCCAGTCGTCGTCGAATGACTTGAGTCGGCTCTGTTCACCGTCAAGATTGGGTCTAATTTTGGGCGTGGGAATTGCGAGCATCTTGAGGATATGACCGTGGCGGATCAGCAGCCGGGATGGGTAGGCCGCGCGCCTTGGACAAACCACTCCGGAGTCTTCGTGCTCGAGAAGCGAGATCAGATGGCGGATTTTATATGCAAAGCGAGGAGCAGTGGTTCATGCAGATTGACCCGCTTGCACAGGGCAGCCAATGATGGCAGGGGCGGGTAAGACGAGGCTAACAACCACCGGGGAAGAATGAGGCCTTGCCGAAGTGCAGTCGGCCTAGGCTTGGACTTGCGGAAGGTCTCCGACAGAGTTTCTCCTGAATTGACGTAGGATGATTATGACATAATTGTAAAATGAGATTACTGCTTTCGATGTTCTTGAAACTGCTGCATGGAGCTCGCGAACACACAGTCGTCCTCGGGAGGAGGCTATCCGGGCCCTGGCACGGTCCTTGATACACAACATGTCATCAGGACACCGGGAAGCTGAAAGGGCAGAAGGCGAACTTCGAGCATTGTCAATCACTTTTGCAAATCGTTCCCCTTTTTTTCCGAGAGTGATGCCCGAAAGTGCCCATCACCTTTCCGGAAGCTAAAGAACTCTCGGTGGCCCCCGTGTGGACACCTAAGTTACCAGCATTCCGGAATCACGCGAGCTGCTTTGGGACAGGTTTGGGCTGCCATGATCTGCGCATCCATGCAATGCTTCCGGGCTAGCGACTTTCGAGATGAAGAAATGCACAGGCCTGGCAAGTCATTGGTCATACTCGGAGGATGATAGGGTGCTTCTGGGTAATGGGTATCGGTTAGCAGATAGTGGCAGATCAATAAAAGAAAGGGTTGGCGAGGACAGCTAAGGCCAAATGGTGCGAAGTGGCTCAAACCTCGCCAAACGGCAGGGAAGTGAGGGAGTTGGATCCGAAAGGATGGTGGTACACAGGCCAATATAATAGGACACGGGATACGGAATAGTCGAGTCAGCCGCGTATGGCACCAAGAGAAGCGACGGCAAGAGTGTGCAAAGAAGATTTGATCATTCTCGACTCGTCTCTCCAACACCTATCGACAAGTGTTCAGTTGTAGAATTCCAGTCTGCACAGCAGGATGCCGACGCGGCGGTCGGGCAGGCAGCAAGAGCAAAAGCCAGAGTCTGAGAGTTTGCAGCAGCGCTTGTTCCTGCAGAGTCGTCTAGGCGCCCACCAACCGCAGGCAGAATTCGAGGTACCGGCACCAATCTCAATCTCCCCTTTCCACTCATCCACGTCCACAACCACGACACAGCTCCTGCCAACACCGCTGCCACCACGGATCCCTCACACCTCGACAGCGACCAGTTATCACCGCGGGCGCTTGAAAAGCAACCGGCCAGAGATGCACCCCAATTGACATCCGATACCCACCTTTACACCTCGAAACCATTGCCTGCTCCACCGCCGCCAGCACCGTCAGAGTCGCGCAATTCATACAGGAGATCCTTCCTCGAAGCGCTCCTGCCGCGCCAATACCAGAAAAGAATCATTCCTCCAGACACCCGCTCAGCCACGTCGCGCGTTCTCAATCCCATTAATTACGTCCCCCGACCGACCCCCGTGCGGGTGCAGCCAGAACGACCCCGGCTTCGACCTCAGCTTGACACTGACTTGCGGGGCGCCGGCGAAGTTCATAATACCTTGCTCACTTTGCCAGAGCAACGCCGTTCGCGGCAGCACTCGCCTACAGATCCCATAGTCGAGCACAGCCCCCATCTCACTCCGACCGGCGACCGCACCAGCGTCGCCCTTCCTTCAAACCTCGAACAGCGCGGCACCATCTACTCTCCAGAATTCTCTACTTGGGAAGGGACCGCTGGACTCATGGTCGACCTAGAAAAGCAAGACTCTTCGACGAATGGCATTAGACAGCCGGAAAGAGCACACACAGTACCTACCTCGAAATACAATGCCGAAAATTCCACAACACAGCAAGGCTCCTCGGTGCTAGCGCAGAGCTACGGCGTCAACCCTCTTGATCAACCACTTCAACCTCCTCGTCGGATCACCTCCCGCAAATCCCTAAAACGCGCTCAATCTGCCGCGTCGATACACTCCGCGGGTTTCCCTGGCGGCAGGACGTACACAGACCCTACTCAGCCACCCACCACCGGCGCTTCGCAATCAGACGCAGAACGAGGCCTCTCCCGCCACGACGGCACGGAAGACGATGAAGACGACGGAGGCGTTGCCGAAGAACTCGCCTGGGGCCCGTCCCATCCTTGCTTTCCCCATCTGAATCCCCACGTTCCGCTCAACAGCAGAGAATACACAGCCACACGGATAATACGTGTTCGAAGGGACTGGATGGTCGCCGGTGACCTGGCTCCCACGTTCTCGAATATATACCCCGAGATCCTGGACCCATTGATGCAAGAAGCCGAGTTTCGGTATGTGATAGAACATATTAATCAGACATTATGCCAAGCGTACGACCCTTTCAGCTCGTGGAACTGGTTTGACGGGATACTGGGCGTGCTCACGGGCTGGTTCTGGGAGGACTTCCGTCCTTGGGGCATCAAGGGGGCGCTTAACGGATTGGAAGAGTGGCTGGAAGATTGGAACCATACTGTCGGTGCGAGGGACGGGGTTAAGATTATCCCGCTTAGGCGTACGGGGTATCTATGTCTAGATGTGCAGATTCCAGATCCTCAAGTCAGAGTGGTTGGAGAGGATGAAAGCCAGGCGAGGCCGAATACGGATGGAGAAGGGACCGCGCCGTCTACGGGAAAGCTGCCTTGACACCTGGCTGCGAGATGAGAGATGAGCGCGAAAAGAGAGTCATATCTGACGTCTTTCACCTCCCCAAGGGTTCAACTCGCCTGGTTGATGAGTCCCTACTCGTCGCACGCACACACCACTCTTCCTCCGACATTGATATCGGCGTTGCCATTCTCAGGGGCATGAAGCATGTGAGCGGTTTTAGCAAGGCGTTGTGCGATATTTATTTTTGATTCCATGTTTCGGTCAAATGGATAGGCCAGACTCGGCCGACTGGGGGTTGGCAGTCTGATTTCTACACAGTACTAGTATCTCCTATGTTCTACCGAAGCGGTCGCGAGGACTCACATCATCAAATTCAGCACTGTATGTACAATTGTCCAAGAATTAAGGGGGGGCAACGTAGCGTTGCCCCTGGTTGAAGGTCTCGGCTTCTTTGCGCTGCAGGTGTGCAAATCAACCTACGTCCGGACCACACGCTGGGGACTTACAGTGTGGTCGCCAAGACGTGAGGGAGGAGTAAGTTATGAGAAGGACGTATGGTTGAGTAGCTTAATGTAAAGTTTGTCGGAACAAGCAAGAGGAAGAGCGGAGCAGGAGAGTGGCCTTCTCATGGTTCAAGAAACCTGAGCTGGTCGTGTCGTTGGTTGATTCGGCTTTGCGATGACCAGGCATGATCTGGCTGAAGATGACGGTCATTGAGAAGCGACAAGTATGAAGACCGAAATGACTGTTGGGGTCGCTTTGCCTTTCGCTCGTGTCACTTCACTACGTAGTCATTAGCAATCAGCTGAAGCAGTGGCTTCTTTATCTCGTACAGTAGCGATATTAGCTTGGCGCCGGCGGTGGTCTGCATCTGTTTCTATCCACTGTACTGTGTCTCTTGCCTTCCGACTTATTGTCCTCGACCTAGAGTTTAGAGGCGCTGGCAAGATGCAAAAGGCCAGACCTCCGCCCCCGCCGCCCAAGCCCAAATCGCTGTCGTCCAACGCACTATCGTCACCTCCTATCAATGCCAGTTCTACGAGCCGGAAGCGCGGCCTAGGCTGGTCCTGGGACCAACCCAGCTCGCATTTCAAGCTGTACGAGCCGCACGCCGCCAGAACAGGGCGCATCTCGTGGATCTTCAATTGGGAATGCTGGATTCCAGATGCCGTGCCCGCGGAGGTGGAATGGATCCCGTGTGTTCGAACCGCCAGCACTGCGCGGGACCAGATGGATGCGTTCTTGACGGACATCATCCGCAACCGGGGCATCAAGACCAGCGCTCTCCTCGGGTTCAACGAGCCCGAGATCCCGGAGCAGGCGAACTTGGGCGTCGAAGAGGCCGTGCGGCTGTGGAGGGACGTGGTGGTGCCGGTCAAGAGGAAACTGGGCCTCCGGCTCGGGAGTCCCGGGATGAGCAGCGACGTGGGCCGGAGCAAGCCGTGGCTGAACGCGTTCCTTTCGCAGCTGCAGCTGGAGGGCGGTGCCGAGATCGACTTCCTGGTCGTGCACTGGTATGGGCCGCACTTCCGCGACATGCGGGCGTTTCTGGAGGACATGCACGGCACGTACGGGCTGCCGCTGTGGGTTAACGAGTTTGCGTGTTCGACCATGGGCAATGGCGAAGCGGCTACGGCAGACGAGGTCGAGGCTTTCATCACGGAGGCCATACCCTGGCTTGAGCAGTGCGAGTGGATCGAGAGGTATGCTTACTTTGGGAACAAGGATGTTGGGCCTTGGGTCGGGAGAGCGAGCAACTTCACTGAAGAGGGCGGCTCTGTGGAGACTGACGGGAAGAGGTTGACCAGAGTCGGCAGGCTCTACTGCGAGCTTTGAGAGGGCGTGGTCGAAGGGCGGAAGATAATTCTACTGTCTATTTCTCTAGGACCGGAGACGTGCTCGCTTTCCGCCCGTCTATTGCTCTTCCCACCCGGCCTGTCCTTTGCGCATACGCACATGAGTCTACTATGCCGCGGGTAAGACGTAAAGATGCGACAATGACAGCGCTCAGATATCCTCGACGAGATCGCCCAGCTGGTCGACATAATATGCTGGTCTTGAATCGCCTTCCAAGAAGTCCTCCTTGGTCGCTACCCCGGTCAAGACGCCTAACGTTCCACCCAACTTACCCTCCAACCCGAACCGGATATCTGTGTTTGTGCGATCGCCCACCATACACGCTCTGCTGCGGTCGAACTTGAACTTACCCTCAATGGCATCCATCATGGCCTGGTTGGGCTTGCCGAACGCCATGGGCTCTTGACCTCCGAGCATTGATATCAAGGGCGCTGATATTGAACCCGCGCCGGGGAACAATGCGCCCGCAGACGGCAGCGTCGAGTCCATGTTCGTGGCGAGGAAGAGCGCGCCGCGCTTGATGTAATGATAGGCGTAGCACATCTTGATGTAGTTGAAATGAAAATCCAGGCCCACCAAAACTACCCCGACGTCCGGGTCGAGGGCCTTCGGATCTCCCGCCGCCAACAGCTTGTAGTCCTCCGGCGTGACATCGCGCCTGTATGCGGGATCGGTTCCCCCTAGGTGTGGCACGCCTTCGGAGTCCAGCTCGGTCTCAATGCCCGCTTCACCCACGACAAAGACTTTGTTTCGCTTCTTGAGCTCGGGATGTGATCGAGGCAATATCCTCGAGATATAGATGGCCGCCGAGTACGACGAACCAAACACTTCCTCGACACTGGCCGGTATGCCCATGCTCTCGAGCTTCTTTCTGTAGTCTTCTCTCGATTTGGTCGAGTTGTTCGTCACAAACACTATCTGCTTGCCTTTCTTGCGTAGCATCTCCAGCGTAGGCACACTGCCCGGAAAGAGATGGTCTCCGGACCAAAGAACGCCATCGCAGTCGAACAGGAAGACCTATGCGCGCAGGGATCACAAGTCAACGAGAGTTCCAGTCATCATCCTGTTGTTGTTCTTGTTGAGAGGGACAGGACGAACATCGAACTTATCAATGAACTGAGAGATGGCCTCCTTGTTGCCTGTGAGATATTCAGGCGTTGACATGACTACGGGAGCTAGTAGCCCGGCAGGGGAAGAAGGGAGCAGAGAGATTTTCCGACTGGAGCGAGCGACGTCTGTGTGCAGTGAGCGCGACCGATCTTGAGGTTTTCGTCAACATTTATTTATTCATTCAGACCGCAATGATCGACGGTTCGGTTGGAGAAAACGCAGGCTCCCCGCATCCTCACATCCTCATTTCCTCACTTCCTTACATCCCACATCATCACATCCTCACAGCCTCATTCATCAGCCTGAATATGTGAATACTTACCTCTCGGTCAGCTCGGTCCATGGTTCGTTATACTCGTACCGGAGCAGAGTGGATGTGCCGTCGAGCTCACCCTTTGTGACTGTCTATCGATCTCGCACGACCTCAATGATTGGGGCCAAAAGCCCCTTTCCAGCCCTTACCACCTGCATGAACTTATCTGGGAAGGGTTGGACTTTCCAGAAGCAGCGTTGTAACACTTACCATCCTGATGCAGCTTGCAGGCTTCCGTGGCTCGGTGGCTTGATGTACGCTCATACAGTAAAGCGCGACGCTCAGTTTCACAATACGCCAACTGCGCGCCTGGTCGGTTGTTCGGCCTGAGGCGACTATGGCGTGACGCGCCGCCACATCCTCAAAGCTTTAGCAGCGCACGCTTCTCGCTTTCAAGGGGTTGGACTAATGCACTGGGATTTGACCCCGGTGCACGGAGTAGTAACACAGGGATATATCATGTTGGGCTTTCCACGCCGGCAGAGAGCCGGCGTCGAAGCCGCCTGTCGCCTGCATTTCGAACAAGGTTTGTAAGGGGGTTGGTACTTTATCCCCACGGCCAGGATATGCATAGCCTGCGTGTGAGCGGTAGGTCGGCTGACAGCGGCAACCGCGAGGAGCACAGCAGGTGTACATGAGATGACTTCCAGAGACAATCGAAGACTCAGATCACTCCCTTGGTTCCCAGACTGACATGCTCCTGGGTATCGGGTCGGATCATGCCCCTGCGAGCTGTCGGTGACCTTCCTCCCCAGTGGAAGTGGCTTTGCATAGACTGGGGTCTAAGAATGGCTGGAATTGGGGCCTGCAAGGCAGCTGCACTAAATAACAATCCACCTTGCAAGGCGTACTCGGTGGACGGCAAAACCTCGACCAGCCTCCTCTACAGAAGTACAAAATGGAGGGCAAAGCGCAGTTAGGCACGATGCCAGGTGTGTCTACGTTGTTTCTTGCATACCAGCCATGGCCTCTGCTATTTTGACTCCTCGCAGTCGTAGGCCTGCCATTCAGCAGGCCCCAGCATTCGCAGCTATCCACACACTCACTTCACACGTCGATCTTGACCATGCATCATATACTCCCTCTCTAGCCACGCCCGAGCTGGGATGGGCTGAAACTCCCCCAGCTACCGAGGATCCTCGAACCCCGGGAAATCGTCCCGAGCTTGATGATGGTGTACTCTCGCCGCATTCTCCTCTCGCAATTCGCAATGCCGATCTCGAGAGACACGATGTCTCCGTGCTTGACCTCACCCACCTTGACTCGGATGTACCGAAGCAACTACTATCAAAACTGTCGAGTGAGACCAGTCCAACTAGACGACTTTTCCAAAACGAGCTTTCGGACGTGTCTTCGGCCGCCTCGTCTCGACCCAAGCCATCTCCTTCCAACGACAATCCACTTGCTGTTCCTGATTCGGTTCTCAAAGCCAAAGTAGAGCAAGGATCGCCTTCAAGTACACCTTTACAAGCACCTGGGCCAAGGCCAAGCTCAACTCAGTCTTGCGATGGCATTGTTGGCACACATGCTGTTGCAAGCGGGATACCTGCTGGTGCGGATGGCATCAAAACAGAGGATGGGTTGGCCATATCTAAGGGAACGATTTTCATGATATCTCAGAGCAAAGCCACTGCAACCACCTCCACAACTGCTTCTCCACCATGCCCGGCAAAGAAGCAATCTTTAACACTCTCTGTAGCATGGGCATTGAACACGAATCTGTCCACGATCCTGCCCCTCGAAGCAGTGGAAAGGTTCCAGGCGGATCGTCTGAAATGTATTGCCACGACGAAAAATGGGTTGAGATGCAAAATGTCGACTGCTCGGACGTCGACGGCAAATTTTGTCACTGAATTGTCCGGAGCCCTCTCGTTACTTCAATGCTCGTATGATTTTGCAGCGTTCGCAAAGCACATGGCGCCAGTCATCGAAAGTGTGATGTGTACACAATGGCATGGGAAACGTTCTCGGGCTTGTTTAAAGGAATTGTGCTCCTATTCCTGGAAGCCGAGGGAGATCGCCACGGCAGACGCACACCAAGCCAAAGCTATTGCAAATTGCGTCGAGGCTGTGTTCACACTCTGGATCTCGAGTTTAATGGGAGTTCCACCACAGGGCAAGGTTGCGAATCCACCCACGGATGGAAACACCGAGGATATGCGAGGCGCGCTCTGCTCAACGTTTGACTCATCCAGGATTGCAACCGCGGGGAATCATGTGCCCTGTAGCCTTGACCGCCCGACAACCACAGCAACGTTGAGGGCAGGATCCAGTCATGTCACCGACACAAGCACTACCGTAAGTTTCGCAATCCCACAGGTTATGGCAATTGGAAGTCCGAAGGCAGCTTGTTTGTCGACTCACTTGAACCACCCATTTGTGGAATTCGTGTTTCCCGGGAAGAACAAGGACGCCACCCCCCAGCAATTGATTCGGCAGCTTCTCCTCAAGCCGTTGACAGCAGCTGACATGCGCCGTGTTGGGTATATATATGTCTTTTGGCATCCACCTAGCATGGGCTATGTCAAGATCGGCTACACCGACAACGTGAAGAAAAGGCTTGCGGGTTGGCGACGACAATGTGGGTTCGAAATCGAGGAGGTCAAGAGTCAGGAATTCCCTGCGGTGAGGATTTCCCACACGCATCGCATTGAGTCGTTGATCCACGCCGAACTGAAAGACCACCGAATGTTCGAGCCCTCCTGCACAGGTTGTGGGAGAAGCCACAAAGAATGGTTCCAAGTTGACCAGAACCTTGCGCTGCGGGTGGTGGCCAAATGGACGGGTCGATCGTTCTACTCCGGCGGTCGCTTGGACGACAGCCTCCACGAAGAGGACATCGAGAAACTGTGCGAGTTGACGGAGGCTGGACTCGTCTTGCCGCTTCCACAGGCCAAGAAGACCACGAACACGAAGGTGAAGGTCCCGAGGAGGAGCAACCGTGGAGGCCGTCGTGATTTGAGGGGACGTCGTTGATATGATGATAAAGTGTTGCTTGTCTCTTGATGATTTTGTCGGATGGAGGAAATGGATGGGACGCGGGGAGCAAATACGGGGATATGCCATCGTACACAGTATAATTACAAAGTATAGAACGTCAGGCACAGCTTGACGTTTGCCGGGAATATGACTTTGCAATCATTCCCATGAAGCGACTGATTGGTCGTCTACCAACTTGAAGCTGCCATCAAGTACATTGTTCATATACCCCAAACTCCCTCCTACTTGTTCAAGGAGCGCCAGGCGCTCTCTCACACTGCAACTCCCCTGCTGGATGAGAGCCCCCACGTGAGTTCTGAGCAGTAGTCAGTATTCACAGTACATGTATTGATCAACCCGCTAGGTGCTGTGTCAAAGTGGTCCGCTTGGAGGAAGGCACCTTGATAGCTGCTGACGTGGGGCTGGCCAACGGTGTCCGACAACAAGAGACAGACTACAGAGCCATGGTATAAATATGGGTGCCCCGAGAGGTGTTATACAAGTCCCCGCTGACGCGGCTGAAACAATATAGTCATCGCCTGGCAGGTCACCGAAGCTGCGCAAAACAAACAAGCACGCTCGCTCCGCTCAACTT
This sequence comes from Phialophora verrucosa, assembly GCA_002099365.1. NCBI lineage: Eukaryota > Fungi > Ascomycota > Eurotiomycetes > Chaetothyriales > Herpotrichiellaceae > Phialophora > Phialophora verrucosa. Next base: position 470,112 of record MSED01000015.1, on the reverse strand, counting down.
AGAAGTGCCCGTCTCGCCCAGGGTGGAAATCAGTCAATCAAACACCCAGAATCGTCCTCTCCAGAGCCGAGGCGCGGGGAGGTCGCTTAGTCCACTAGAATTGTTTTCTCCAAGGCAGAGTAATGTTGGAAGAAACTGCTGAATAGTCTGATCGCATGGTGCACGTCGTCGGCACCACCAGTCTCACGACAGCTGTGCATTGAGAGCTGCGGATTGCCGAGGTCAAGAGTACGTGCGCCGAGATGAGCAGACAACATCGGCCCGATTGTGCTGCCGCAGCTGGAGTCGTTTCGCACCACAAACAGCTGCAACGGCACGCCGTCGGGATCGGTGTCGATCAGCTTTGCCGCCTTGCGTGCCACCTCCTGGAGTAGGACGATGCCAGGAGAGTTGGTAGCGTATCTGGCGTTTGCATTGATCTTGATGACGGGACCTTGGTTCATTTCGGGCCGGTGGTCGGATTCGTACTTGGCTCCGTAATTCGGGTTGACTGAGTGAGCCATGTCGGCTGAGAGGAGGAAAGAGCTTGATAAGGTCTGTTCGTAGGCGGTCGATACTTCTGGATCCGCGGTATGGTCGTAGGACTCTTCTGAGCCGTCTCCCACCGGTAGAACGGAGAGTCGCCGAATGATGGCCGGTAGCATCATGGAAAACGCACCCTGGGCTGTCATGCTGCCAATCTCTTCGTGATCGAAGCAAGCGACTAGCCGGATCGAGGATTCGTCGTCCAGGGCAGATTTCGACTTCAGCGACTCGATCAGGCCCATAGTTGCACAGTATGTCTGGTTCAGATTGTCCAGCCGGGCCGAGAAGATGAAATCGTCGTCGAGACCGCCCAGGCAAGCTTTCTGTGTATCATAGAGCACGACCTCAAAGTCAACGACTTCTTCTGCGGAGACACCTGCGTCTGAGGCAATGAGGTCAACAATGTGAGGGTGGTGTCTCGTCGTGAGAGCCTTGAGCGGTGAGAACGGCTTGCCCTGTTCTCCTTCTGCGGACTCCTTCTTGCTCTGCTTCTCATCCTGGCGCTTGAGCTCCGCAGCCACGAGTCCAGCAATCGGGAAGAGCTGAGTCTCCTTGTTGAACTCGAATTTTTCTTGTCGGTCGAGGTGGATGGCCAGCGTAGGAATGCGGAGGATAGGTTTCTTGATGTGAACTAGCTTTTGGACCACATTGCCATCGCTGCCTCGGACCATTACTCTTCCTGCGATGCCGAGATCGCGATCGAACCAGGTATGCCAGAGCCCGCCGCCGTACGTTTCAACACCGACTTGAAGAAAGCCGTCTCCTTGCTTCTTGCTCACGGGCTTGATGCGCAGACAGGGTGAATCGGTGTGCGCCCCGACCATCGAGATCGGGTTACCGGGCTTCCATTTCTTGCCGATGGCAAATGCGACGATGGTTGATCCATTTCGAGTGAGGAAGTATTTGCCGCCGGGAACGAGCGTGGAGGACCACGAAGTTTTCTCCTAATGTCAACGTGAGCGGCGAGCTGGATGGGGGTTAATATGGCCGAGCCGACTGACGTTTATTTGCTTGAAGCCCACCGAGGTCAGTCGTTCCTTGACGGACTTGACGGCATGAAAGGGTGTTGGTGAAGCATTGACAAAGTCGAGGAAGTCGTTTGCCGCGGCTTTGATCTGGACAGGGGCCATGGTGGAAAAGGACTTTGTAGTAAGTAGAGTCCTCGGGAGCAGCAGACGGTGGAGCATGTGCTGCTGTCGAAAGGTATCAAGCCGTCTGCCTTGAGAGAGAGAGAGAGTCAAGGCTATCTCTGTCCAAAGAACCTTGGAATTGTGGGGGAAGGCCGAATTCCGCGGGCTCCATTTACAGCTTTACAATCTACTAGACAACGAGCCTTGCAGCCGCACAGCCAATCGCTTAGGGTTCGCCATGAAACATCAATCTCATCGAATCACCGTCTACGAACAACGCCATCTCAAACAGCCTTGTAAGCCCCCTTGAATGCAAGGGTGCACGCGGAGGCAAGTCTGAGACTGCCACAATGCGTGACAGAGTCAGTAGAAGGACAATGACGGCGACTCCTTGCCGCCCAGAACAAAGCGACGCGGGTTGTTGTGGGAGCTTGCACGGTCATTCCTCTGGCCGCGTTAAGTGTTTTTGTTATGATTTTCATGGGCTGCATGGAGCTACAGTAGCTCTCTCGCACAGGGCCTTTCGCAAGCGAATATATTGACATGGCAAGAGTTCTTGTGCCAGGAGACAATAGTAATCTACGCTTGAGGGCTCAGGAGAGCTTCAGATGGCCTTTGTACCGTCTGTTTTAGCAGTAGAAGTTCGAAAAGCCCATGTCAAGTGACTGCGGCGAGGGCCCACAAGAGCCCCGATCGGGTTAGGCTGGTAGCCAGGCTCTAGGCTTGCTCGTTGACACCCGCGGGAAGTTGCGACCCTGAGCGGGTGTCGATTGAATGACTTTCAATTCACCAACTGCGCATCAACACCAACACCACAACTGCCCAATTCATTCTACATTGCCATCTACCACATTTGCCCATCTTTGCAGTGCTGCTCTGGGATTTAACTCCATCATGCTTCGTATCTAGTCAGACCTTGTTGGCAACTTGCGCGGGTACAGGACCGGGTCAGGGCGACAATTGGGTCGCGGCTGCAGAGACCACGGACGGGCATTCACAACACTGCACTCCATCCCGCACGACGTTCCTCAACCGGCTTCACTCTCTTCGCTGCCTCACCTCCACCGTCACATCACCTTGGTGACTGGCCACAACAACAATCTCCATCGAGAGTGACAACACATACCTACAATCCTGCGCGCTTTCTCATCACTTTGTCACCATGGACAACAATTCTTCAGTTCCCTTGACTGTCGACACCTCAGATCGTCCCCAAACCCCTACGTTACCCACACCTGTCGGCTCAAAGACCCCTCCGACGATATCGACCAAGCGCTTTGTGGGGCCTGAGGAAGGCATGTCCGCCATTCAGCGAGCTACAGAGGCAATGGAGGCCGATACCCTGAATCGGAGGTTAAGAGAGATCGAGAACGCTGGAAGACAGAGAGAGAGAACTCCAGGCCGCAGTCCCAGTAGGAAAAGACAGCGCATCTATGGAGATCGGTGAGTGGGCCAGAAGGTGAGGGCAGAGTGAAATGAAACTGATTGGTACTCTAGGTTTATCCCCAACAGAGACGGCCAGGACTTACAGGCGACCTACAGCTTATTACACGATGACGGTTCACCGGCGACTCCCTCAAGGTCGAAAAAGAAGACCCCTCACGGAGAACTGCATTTTCAACGTACCGAAGAGGCGAACAGAACCTACTCAAAGGTCCTGCGCAACGAGTTAATGGGCGACTCAGTACCGCAAGACTACCGCTCTCTTTCTCCAGACGACTTGTTCGGCCGTCGGCAGACTCCTCCGGGCCAGCCGTCATTATCAGCAATGCCGCCCGCCTCTATTACCCCCACTACTCCTCACAAGAACATGTTCAACTACAAGTCTCCTCAGAAAGTTATCGGCTCGGGCCACCCGACTCCCTCATCGCGGAACGCAAAGCATCCTGGCATCATCAATCTGAACGCAAGATCCGATCTATATTCAATTTCACCCATCAATTACTCTTCTCAATCAATCCTCCAAACGCCTCGAAAACAGCCTCGCCCCATTGCCAAAGTCCCCTACAAGGTCTTGGATGCGCCTGAGTTGGCCGACGACTTCTACCTGAATCTTGTAGACTGGGGATCGGCCAATATTCTCGGTGTAGGGCTCGGGTCTTGTGTCTACTTGTGGAACAGTACCACTGGCAAAGTAACACAACTGTGCAAGCTTCCCGACAACGATCTGGTGACATCCGTCGCGTGGATACAGCGGGGATCTCATCTTGCGATTGGCACACACAAAGGCTTTGTTCAGATTTACGACGCCGAGAAGTCCAGGAGGCTGCGCACGATGACTGGTCACTCAGCCCGAGTTGGCGCGCTGGCTTGGAACGACCACATCTTGACGTCCGGCTCAAGAGATCGACTAATATATCATCGGGATGTACGGAGTCCGGACCAATACCTGCGAAGACTGGCAGGCCATAAACAAGAAGTTTGTGGTCTGCGCTGGAACACAGAAGATGGCCAACTTGCTTCGGGCGGTAATGACAACAAGCTTTGTGTCTGGGACAAATTGTCCGAGACACCGCTCTATCGGTTCTCGAATCACGTCGCAGCAGTCAAGGCAATTGCTTGGAGCCCTCATCAGCATCATCTGCTCGCTTCGGGTGGAGGTACGGCAGATCGGTCTATCAAATTCTGGAACACCGCAAACGGATCGCTCATCAAGGAGGTCGATACCGGGAGCCAAGTCTGCAACTTAGCCTGGAGCAAGAACAGCGACGAGATTGTCAGTACGCACGGATATAGCCAGAATCAGATCGTGGTGTGGAAGTATCCCAAGATGGAGCAGGTCGTTAGTCTTACTGGGCATACGTTCCGTGTTCTCTACCTGAGCACCAGTCCTGACGGCACTACCGTTGTGACTGGAGCGGGTGATGAAACACTTCGATTCTGGAGGGTGTTTGGCAAGAAGGGCAACGAAGGCCGGAATAGCGATGGCATCGCGGGCAGATTGGGTGATTGGGGCGCTATTCGGTGATACCTCCACCCACAGCCTTATCTTTGACGCCTTGACGAAATCGACCATACCCCGAACCACCCAGATATATCACGACTTTCCTGTTGACATACCGACCTGTACAGCAACGACCCTTATACGGTGACGACCGCTAGTCACCTCCACGACTGATGTGGTGCTCTTTGCTTTGATTGTGTTTTAGTTAGCAAGCGCGAGCGTCATCTCGGAAAGGAAATCGGAACCAGCAAGCGCGCGATTTCTAGGACTATCTTGAATTTGCCACGAGCTGATGTGATGGGGGAAGCTCGGGTGCTTTGCATTGCATTGGGAGGAATTGGACTGAAGCGGGAACTGGTCCTATTGTTGCAAGCGTGGCGCTCCAGGTTGATTGGGACTGGGGAGGCAGGCATCTTGATGGTTGGTGGGTGTCTACCATGCTCGAAAGCAACCGGGATCATCCTTGCACCTCACACAGCCTCTACCCAAACTTTCTACAGCGAGTAGCGAGGCTGACAATCAGAAAAGTGACCTTGACCACCAATATTCCTATCTGATCTTCTGGTGAAGACCATCCTACTAACTACACGCCCGACCCGACTCGACCCGTCGCGTGGTGTGCTCTAGACCGGCGTTTCTTTCTTTCCCCCTCACCATTAACTTTGGTCAGGATCAGATAATGAAGCAGACGTGTTGTATAGAATGCTTCCGAGCTGGCGGAGACATGCTCGGTACTAACGATACTATGGATGGAGAAGCGGATCAAGTTGGTGAGAATTCGCATTTGAAATTCCAACAACGAACTAGTATACCAAGGTAGGCACCCTAAAGAGGAAGGGAGGGTGTCCGCCCCTCCACAGTACGCTCCTACGCACGCTCAAAATGCTTTTTTTTTATTGTACAAGAAGGCAGCGATCTATCAAGCGTATGGAAAGGAAACCTGGCGAGTACGCCGGGCTACACCAGCCTACAGAGATTGAGCTGGCGGGGGTTGTGGGAGACCACTGCAGCTACAGTTGGGAAGGTCCGTCTCTCCAGCCACGTCCTACAGGAGGTAAAAAATATGTTCAGAGCACCAACTTGCCCGGCTCAACCTGCAGCACGGTCTTCACTCGCTCCAGGAAGGTGCGGGCTCGCTTCTCCTCGCCCTTGGGCACCGTGAGACTGAAGACATTGACGGCGCCGTCCGAGGTGGTCAAGTTACGGCCTGGGATCGAGGCCGTGGAAAGTGGAGCTGCTGCTCGTCGGGGCGCCACCTTGCCAGACAGGATGTCGAGGATGTCGATCCTTTTGGCCGCGGTGGTGCCCAGTCTCGGGGAGCGTGACGGTGTCGCGGGTTGGCGGGTACTCGGCGGGAGGACGGGAAAGGCGTCGATTTGCGGAAGGTACGTCCCTCTTGACGTCGTAGGGATGGAGTTCAGGCCGAGCACGGCGTTAAAGAGGTCGTCTGCTGAGGGCTTTGCGTTCTTCGGGTTGGGCAGGTCGTCGTTGGCTAGGTCGACTGCGCGGGCGAGAAATGTGGAGATCGGGACAGTCACGCCCAGCGTGTCCTTGACGCGTTTTTGGACCTTGAGCACCTCGGAGAGGGAGATGGTGAGGGAAACGCTCGTCACGGGAGGCACCTCGGCCGCCGCTGCCGCGGTCTTGCCTCGTGTAGTGTCTTCAGAGGGGGCTGGCTTGTTCGCAGGTGTTGCGGGTAGCACTTTGATGTTGCTTAGGTCGAGGTGGCCCATGTGTTCGATGCGTTTGGATTGTTCGGCTGAGTAGTCCGGCTCGATTGTGCCCAGGTATGCGAGGACGTCGCCCTTCAACAGTCGGCCATTAGGACCTGTGGCGGTTATTTTCGCCACCTCGGCGTCGGGGATGTGGTTCTCATGGATGAGGGCTATTACTGATGGGTAGAGAGGATACTTCGGATTTGCGCCAGGGCCCTGCGGACTCGTCTTGGCTTTATCCTTCGCAGGCCTGGGGTCCTGCGGTGTGCCCGGCGTGCTCTTCTCGGCTCCGGAGCTTTCGTATTTCGCATCTTCTCCGCCCTTGATGTTCTCCGCCTCTGACTGGACGGGTTTGGAATCGTCAGCCGGGATCTCGAGGCTTGAAACGTCGTCTCCCGCATCTCCGACCACGGCTATCCTCGTGCCGACCTTGACAGATTTCGAGCCATCGCCCTGGAAGATTTTGGCCATGACGCCATCCTCTTGAGCCTCCACATCCATGGACGCCTTGTCCGTCTCGATTTCTAGCAAGATGTCTCCCGCCGAAAAGGAGTCGCCTTCCTTGACTTTCCAGCTCGAAATATTGCCTTCTGTCATGGTCGGGGACATGGCTGGCATGGTGAAATTATGCGCCGCAAGCGCGGACGGCGTTGAGGAGAATGTTCGTCGGGCATGGTGCTGGGATTGTGAAAGGGTGCATTGGGGGGATGCGAGCTGACGAGCGAGGAGTCGGACTGACTGGCGGCCAGCCATTGCGGAGGAATGCTATCGAAGAGCCAGAGAGGTCAATCAGTTGCTTGGGCTTTGAAGAAGTCGGCACAAGTATTCACTGCCGAGTGCGCAGCTGCGCAACAAATTGTCCGGTTATCTGGAAAGTATTCGAGGCCGCGAATGTTGAGGAGCGAGTTGGCGGACGGACTTTCTTAAGCTTCAGCTCCACTTCGCGCTCGCTTGCGTCGCTCACCGGGAAATCATTTAGGTTGCAAATGGTCGACCGTAGCTTCTACGGCGCACATCTAAGGCAGTCTGCGCAAATTCACTTTCTAATCAACACATTCTGACCTCGCACCTTGAGACACCGCGTACTTCTGTTAGATGCCTGGATGTCCTCATGAACGTCCGGCAGATGCAGACACGACTTCTACTGCTCCCTGCAATGATACAACGGGCGAATGACGCTAGCTTTCAGCAAGCTGACTTTCCCATGCTAGACCCTAATCATACAAGGTTTTTTGAGCCCGTCCTCGTATTCCAAGGATACGACGCCTTCAAAGGTGCCGCACCCCATTCACATGCAGCTATGTCAGATAGATGCTGAAGCCAAGATACTACTTCTGCAAGTTCATACCAACCAAGTCAGTTGCGTTCGCTGCTTCGGCCTATCATGCTTGAGTCTCGCTCGGCTCCCGTGTACCATAACCCAACGGACACCCGAGATATAGGCAGTCAACGACGTGAATAGACCTACCTACCAGAATATCGATTTCAACCAGTCCACTACGATTCTTGTTCCTGTTTACCTCAGCCGGTCTAGCTCGATATTGTTGCAAAAGTCCCAAGACGTATTCCTGTGCTGCCTGCGAAAGTCTCTAGCCTGCTCGGTTGGCCTCGAGGTATAAGGCAGTCCAAGGTTGGCGGTTGATGTCATCTTCGGACTGCGGGAACTTCGCTATTATCCACTTCTTCTATACCTCGTCAGTATCTCATTGGAACCAATCACGATGAAAGGTGTCATCTTTGAAAAACAGGGGGCTGAGCCAAAGGTCACTGATGACCTGGAGAAGCCGTCGCCAGGGCCGGATCAGCTGCTGGTAAAGTCCATCTGGACCGCGATCAACCCTGTGTAAGTGAGACTGCTTCCTTCCTTGTGTTCTAATTCTTTGCCACTCTCTTAGAGGCAGAGGTATGGTGGGACCCCAGGATCAACTGGTGGAGGGTATGGTGTTAACGTTCGAGTAATCTCGGTCTGCAGTTGAGGAGCGTATCAGTTGGCTTTAGATCAAATGCGAAGAATTGGAGTGCAGGCTAACTCACTATGTTTTAGTGACAACTTCATGGCGGCGTACGGCCTTCTTGTGGTCAATTGGCCGCTTGGACTTGGCGTCGATGCCGCTGGCGTCGTAGTCGAGGCTGGAAGTGAGGCGAGTTCCAAGTATGGTTTCGCACCTGGCGATCAGGTGTTCGGCTGCACCAGGCTGGGGATGTTGGGATACACTGGCGCCCAAGAATACTTCTTGTTCGATGCCGCGGTGACTCTTCGGAAGCCAGACAATATTTCTCTTGTCGAAGCTGTGACGTTGGGGGTGGCAAGTGAGACAGCATGTCTGGGACTGTTCGACGGCCTCAACATCACTCTGCCTGATCCCAAAAATCTTCCGGCATCCAAAGATGAATGGATCATCATCTTGGGAGGCGCCAGTAGCGTCGGAAAAGCGGCAATTCAGTTGGCGAAAGCGGCAGGTTACAAAGTAGCCGCCTCGTGCTCGAGCAAATCTGCTGCAGTTGTCAAAGAAATCGGCGCTGCGCCGTTCGACTACAAGCAACCATTGGTGGACCAAGTCCAAGCTGTGCTGGACATCACTAGCGGCGACGTTGCCCGCATCTACGACGCAGTCGCAGAGAATGACCCTGTTCTCGCCAGAGAGTTGTGCAAGGCGTCGAAGAGCACCGAGAAGTTGTTCGCAACCACAAATGATTGGAGCGGGATAGGCGACTTTGAGGGCGGCAAGACCTACCTTGTCAAACTGGGACAGGTTGGGCGACCAGAAGGCGCCGAGTTGAACAAGAAGATTGCGACGTACATTCCTGTCATCACCGGCCTGATCGAGGCCGGCAAACTTCTACCGGCGGAGTATGAGGTGATCGGCAACGGAGGCATCGAGGATGCTGTCAAGGCATACCATCACCAACTATCTGGGGCTGGAGGGTCAAGGAAGGTTGTGGTTAAGATCCAAGACGAGTAGTTGGTGGACGCCAGAATCACAATGCCCGAGAAACGAAGTTGTGCTGCTGACCCGATATGATCCTGTTTGTAGAGCGAGGACAGTGAAGGGTTGAGGCCTGACGCTGGGTCACTAGTTTGCAAGATGGTCGCCCGGATACCAAGTTTTTCTGGGCTGCGATCGCTGTTGTGCTTGCCATCCAGTAATAGGATGGACTTTGTTCACGTTGGTTTAACCACGCTTGTCTGTTATTGACACAATGAGGCTTCTAGCCTGTGTCGGGTATCAAGATCGACAGCATCACCACTCCGGCACCGATAAGATATCCGACCTCAGGGTACCATGCTGCGGGCCCTTCGTGTTTCTGATAGGGCCATGAATTTCAAAAGCAGTGGTTGGCTCTTTTGTCATGCCCGATCTGTGCGTCTCAAGACGAGCGTATTGGCGTGCTGGCGGCCACCGTCGCTCACATGATCAGGAGATTTTGCGATGGCCAGCCGAGGAAGAACGAATACCACCAGGGAGTGACCGCCGACACGATGCAGAGTTGCTTCTTCACAGTAGAGCAGCTGCTGGTCTGAGCAACCCCCACGGGGATGCTGACGTTCGATATCATTGCTCACTCGGGTCCGCAAGAAGGCGACTGTGTGCGAGACGCCTTCAGCGCAAGTGGTCGGTCCTTTGTACTGCTGAATTGTCACCATTCCAGATATCACCCAAGAATTCCAGAACGAGGGTGACGCATCCAGTACAACCAAATAGAGGGTGGCCTGTTGGACAAGTGCACAACAGCAGGGATGTTGCAGGGCACTGAGCTGCTGTGTAAAGACCGTCACTGTCCACACTGGTGTTGCAGGACCCCTCGTCTGTAGCATTCTGTCAGAGGTACATAGTAGGGCTTGATACTATTTTGACGCAGATCTTTGCTATTATCCGCATGGCCAGAGGTTAGAGAAGAGATCCGCCTCATCTTGAGCAGGATGACACTCTAGATATACGCGCCCTCGGCGACACTGGAGACAGGAGGATCGCAAAGACGAGAGCCTGATTGTCAGAGCCATAGCTGTTTTTGCAAGGACCGTGCAGTATTCTTCTGTGAGACAGGCGTTGATTAGTGGCCTTGCGGGTGGCGACAGGGGGGCTTGCTTCCCCATCGCAAACGGCTGGCTGCCATTGGTAAAGACTTTCAACGCATCCTTAGACTCTCCTGAGTACCGATACAGCAAACCACACCAGGCCCGCATGCGTGGAGAGACCGGCCCACTTTCAGACCTCAGAGGTCATACGAGTACAGTCGTTGGCCAGTGGGAAAATGCCAGCCGGCGCTTCACAGTCGCTTGACTTCAAAATTACAATGTCTCCTGTGATATTGCCGTCGACAGCCATGATTCCAAGCGATGAGCCTCCTGGTCCGCGGGGGCCATTCAGCCACTGGCGCACGGTACATCAAAATCCCGGATGTCACCAATACCGAACGAGGCAAGGGTGACGACGGACCCCGGGCGGAAGCAAGGACCGCAGAGAGTGAGGTGAGAGTGAAATGCGATATTGGCAAGAATCTTTCGACGCGTTTTTCTTAACAAGTGATGCTGTCTTGCTACGCTGTTTCGGTTTCGAGTCGCTCGTTTATCGCACCACCAAGGCAGCAAGGAGTCCAGGGCCCATACAGCACCACGCACTATGCACCACGCACCACACCCCATTGCTTGTCAGACTTGAGTGTTGGGAGATAGCAACCTCGTCCAACCCCCATCGCTGCTCCCGCCAGCAGTACGGGTGCTGCCCAATTCAATTATTATTCCCCACGCTCCCCCGAGGACGCCCATTCGCTCTCATACGTGCACGCCTCGATTTCATTGAGCGCATACTATTAGCACCACCGACGCCGATCACCCAACGAACGCCTGCCGTACACGACGCTCCCATCGCTAACCGGCCGGCCCGTTTGTCATACCCACAGCTTCCGCTCCACAGGTGTGACGCCCGAAGGCCACAGCTGCAGCATAGACCTTTCTCTCCTGCCCAAGGGGATCCTTCCTCCAGTCGCTCCACCATAACCCTTGTCCGCGAAGCGAGCAAACTTTCAACAGAATGCGCCAATGGGAAGGAAGGCCTGCGGCCTAGACACATTGGATGAAGGACACAGGGGAATGGAAGGAGACCGGTGATATAGAAATGGGCAAAGATGCAGACAACATACCAGATGGCTCCTCTAACGGACTCAGAAACACCAAACATTCAGGTCAAGCCACCAAGGCTGCGAAGCCCTCCGCTGACCGCTCCTTCTCCGCCACCACCTCCCACATCTCCGAATCGAACATGTCCAGACCTGTTGGATGCACCTCGCATAAATGGGTTCAACGTCATAGCGACTCTCCGTCGTCCAATTCAGGCTATCCCCCATCCCCGGACACGCGGGTTGAGCCACCCAAACAGGTCGGACCAGGCCCATGCGAAGAGCTCACCCCACCGGAAGGCGGTCCTTGTTGCGCTCGGACCGAAGACACCGAGAATCTGACTGCGATACCTCCCTGCGCCAGCGAAGCTGAAGCCGACGCACTGCTCAATGCTAGTCCGCACCCTCCGGTCACCAAAGAATCTCTGGAGGAGTTGGAGCTCACCTACATTCAATCAAACATCACGCTGCGCATTGACATCAACTACGACCATGACCTCCACTTCACCCCGATCTCCGGAAGCAAGGGCGAACAGAAAAAGAAGGATGCAAGGCAGTATTGGCTTAGTCTCGAGGGGGAGCTGAGGATAGTCTATCAGCATAGCTTATTGGTCTCGTGTGCCGAATGTGATGAGAGACGTTCGTCCCGCTCCGATAAACGCGTCCTTGAGCGAAGGGTGCCTTTGTTTAAACGAAGGCTGCCCGCCTTGTTCCGGAAGCTGCGAGAATTGCTCGTCATTCTGGTGCCCGAGAAGGATCAAGATCAGATCAGTCAGTATCTTGACGTATCTCTGCTGCTGCAAGAGGTGTCTCATGGTCTTCTAGACATTGTTCGTCTGGCTCGATGGCTCGATGTTCTCCTCACAAGTCACTGTGCGCCGATGCGAGATGTCTCGGCTCATGAGATGGCTGAAAAGATCAGGCAAGGCGCAGAGACCGGAGACGTTCAGACCCTTGTCGGGGGAATTGAGACGCTCTTCCAGATCCTCGAAGCCATGAAACTCGATGTTGCTAACCATCAGATCAGAAGCTTTCGCTACCTCTTGATCGACGACACGGTTGCATTTCAACAGGACTTTTTCAGGTCCCTAATCGGCCACGGTAATCTTGAAGCGCAGACGTCGCGCAAGTGGTACGACCTTGCCGTCCAAAGGCACCAACAGTGTCATGTCGACCACCAGACCCCAAGGTCACTGCCTCTAGCTGTTCTGGTCCACGGTATGCTTGAACTCTGTCTCGGGCATGACCCGAAGCTACCGGCAACCCTGTCTTACGACCAAAAACGCCTGAGGGAGATACGCGGGGACATCCAAGACTTTGTCCATCTGGACATGTGCTGGCTGCTGTTCAACAAGCTGGTCCATGAGCTCTCCGGCCCAGAGAGCCAGACCGTATCGGAAAAACAGGTCATGGAGATGCATTTCCTTCTGCGAAACCGAATCATGGACATTACCGACGGCAATCCGGATGAAGTGGCACAGATCTGGCTGCAATACACTGAGGATATCGCGGTTGAACTCAGCCGTGCCGCATCACTCGTCCGACTGGGCCCTGCAGTGCCAGTCCCTTCGAGCGTGGTTGCGAAGACCACGCAGCTCTTGAAACAAATGTTCGCATACGAGCGTCAGCACCAGCACCGGGCGCGACAGTTAGTTCTTGCGATTGAGCAGGAAGCACATACCCACACAAGCAAATTCCAGAACATGACCACACTGGAGATATCCCACGCCCAGAAACACTGGCAACAGGTCCGGGCGCAACGATATCGATGGCGACTATTGCCCGAAATAGAAGATATGGCCAGGCGACTGGCTCACATTGCATCCATCCACTGGAGAGTCTGGGCGGAGCTGGTTTACTTGGATCCAGAAGACGGCCTTGGACTCGGCGTTGACGATACGGCGAGCATTTCGGGTGACGATACTGAGAAAACGACGGACGATCCAATTGAGTTTGTACAACACAACCTACGAGATACCCCTTGCCGATGATATGACCTGCAAGGCGTTGTTCAGATGGGTTCATCAGGCGCAAGCCACGGGACTTTGTTGCCTGCAGCCTCGCCACTGTTGGTGGGCATTTTGTAGAGGTTCTTGATTTTATCAACTCGCATTAATAGCCCGTAGGGCTTTTTCTTGTTAGCACTAGCCACCGGGGCAGGAGTTTGGTGCTGCGCACCTCAGTATACCACTAAAATCTTATTTACTTCATCCTGTCCAAGTAGTCGACAGCAAGCCTGAGCTCGTGATGAGGCCATCCGATCCACTCGGCGAAAAGGCCGCCGTAGACGCAGGTGAGGGTCACCTTCTCCGCACACAGCAATAACCGACGGTTGCCAATGCCCGCTTGGAGCCACACACGCAGGGTCAGAAACAAAGGCGGCCACGAGACTGGATGCGTAGACACCACACCATGTGGATCGAATTCGATGGAGGCGCCCAAGCCGGGCGCTGAGCCGAGGGGTACCGTGTCAACCAGGAACACACGCCCTTTCCCTAAGGTTAGTCGACCTTGAAAGACGAGTGTTCGTTGGTTCGAATTCCAGACAAGGTTTGGAGTCAAGAAAGTCAAGAAAGAAAAGCCGCGACGTCTACGAGGGATATATATGTACTGTGTATAGGTAGATATCAGGTCTTCTACGGAGGAGACTACACGGTAATATCGGTGACAGCGTCGGTGGCACGACCAGTATCAGCGTCGGTGTCGGTGCCAATATCCACCAGTACACGAGCGAAATCACTCAACAGCCGAACCGACCATGAGCTGCCAACCTGAACAGTCGTGCTCGACGTGCGACAGCCACGACGAACGCCATGGGGCAGGCCATGTCGCCGACATCGAAGACTACAAGGCCGAGGTGGCGTCCCTGCGCCAACGGACCGCTGAGTTGGAGCGGCAGCTCTCGACCGCGCGGCTGACGTCGAGCCAGACCAAGGTGAACGGCGAGGAAGACGGCTCCTTGACCACCACGACGACGGCCGCGCGCAAATTCCGGTCCGCGCACTGGTTCAACAACCCGGCCGACCCGGAGATGATGGCGCTGTACACGGACCGGTTCCTCAACTACGGACTCACGGTGGGCGAGCTGAACAGCGGGAAACCGATCATCGGCATCGCGCAGTCCGGCAGCGACATCGCGCCCTGCAACCGGTACCACCTGGAGCTGGCGAAGCGGGTGCGTGAGGGCATCCGGTCGGCGGGGGCCATCGCGTTCGAGTTCCCGACGCACCCGATCCAGGAGTCGGTGCGGCGGCCGACGGCGACGCTGGACCGCAACCTGCTGTACCTGGGCCTGGTGGAGATCCTGCACGCCTACCCGCTGGACGGGGTGGTGTTGCTGACCGGGTGCGACAAGACCACGCCGGCCATGCTCATGGCCGCCGCGAGCGTCAACATCCCGGCCATCTGCCTGAACGTGGGGCCGATGCTGAACGGCCGGCTGCAGGGCACGGACGACCGGATCGGTTCGGGCACGATCCTGTGGAAGGCGCGCGACCTGCACGCCGCGGGCGAGATCGACGACGACATGATGGTCGAGATGATCGCCGCGGGCACGCCCAGCGCGGGCCACTGCAACACCATGGGCACGGCGTCGACGATGAACGCCCTGGCCGAGGCGCTGGGCATGGCCCTGCCGGGCAGCGCGGCCATCCCGGCGCCGTACCGCGAGCGGGCGCAGTGCGCGTTCCGCACGGGCCGGCAGATCGTCGAGATGGTGCACGCCGACCGCAAGCCTAGCGATATTCTGACGCGGCGGGCGTTCGAGAACGCTGTCGTCGTCAACAGCGCCATCGGCGGCAGCACCAACGCCCCCATCCACCTCAACGCCATCGCCAAGCACGTCGGCGTGAGCCTCGACCTGGACGACTGGGACCGCATCGGCTTCGACGTGCCGCTGCTGGTCAACGTCCAGCCCGCGGGTGAGATGCTGTGCGAGGAGTACTACAAGGCCGGCGGCCTGCCGGCCGTCATGGCCGAGCTGCTGCAACACGGCAAGCTGCACGAGCACGCCCTGACGGCCAATGGGCGCACCGTGGCCGAGAACGCGGCGGGCAAGTTCTCGTGGGACCGCCGCACCATCAGGAGTTACGACGATCCGTTGAAGCCCAGCGCCGGCTTCTTGCACATGACGGGCAATCTGTTCGACTCGGCCATCATGAAGACGTCGGTCATTTCCGACGACTTCCGCGCCGCGTTCCTCGACGATCCCAAAGATCGGAACGCCTTCGAGTGCAAGGCCGTCGTGTTTGACGGGAGGGAGGACTTTATCAACCGAATCGACGATCCCAAGACAAACGTCGATGCGAGGACCATTCTGGTCATGCGCGGCGCTGGGCCGTTGGGATATCCGTGAGTGCTCTCTCCCTCTCCCTCCCTCTCTCTCTCTCTTTCGCAGGCTGCTATAGTAGCGATGTAGTTGATTACAGAGCACTAACTCTTCTCGCAGTGGCGCCGCCGAAGTCGTCAACATGCACGCACCGGGCCATGTCCTAAAACAGGGCGTCACCGCATTACCCTGTATCGGCGATGGCCGCCAATCAGGCACCTCCGGGTCCCCCTCGATCCTGAACGCTAGCCCCGAGGCAGCCGCGGGTGGGAACCTAGCACTCCTCCGGGACGGAGACGTGGTGCGAGTCGACCTCACCAAGCGGCAGGTCAAGCTGCTTGTGTCGGACGAGGAGCTGAAGAAGCGCCGTGACGAGCTGGAAGCAAAGGGCGGATATGCCGTGCCGGAGAGCCAGACGCCCTGGCAGGACATCTTCCGACGCGAGACCGGCCAGTTGAGCGGAGGGATGGTGTTGGATTGTGCGGTCAAGTATCAGCGGATAGCGCAGAAGTGGCCTGCTCCACGGCATAATCATTGATGGGGGTGTAGGAGGAGTAGTAGAAGCAGCGGTTGCAGCAGCAGTCATAGCGTCAACTCAATCGTACAGTGCCATACTCTGATAGCGTCATCTTGCACTGTGCCTGGCTTTACACGAGTTTCCGTGGCGAGTGGTCCCCTCGATTCGGCTCTGGCTTTGGGGCTCCGTTTTGAACAACGTCAAGGGCCACAATGGCGAGTCCGGTGCCTGCGGTGTTCAAGCCTTCACTGTTATGTAACAGCGTTGCAGAAACGTGCCGGGTGATGAGAAATCGTATAATTGCCACAATTGGACGGGCGCCTCTCGCTGCATTTGACGCAGCGTTGAGAGACCATCTCGTTATGAAGTCGCGCTGGCCATCCCCGACAATCGCCTCACCAGTTCTCCCAAACAGCATCCGGCAGCACCGTCCGCATGACCCTCCAATGGCCGATCGCACTCCGTGCCTGCCACTTCTCCAGCTCTTTCGTGTGTCCATGCTTCAACACCGCCCCTTCGCGGTCGAACTCCTCTGGCAAGATCTCGTGTTTGGGTAGCAGAAAGGCCCGCCTCGCACCACTGCCCAGGAAGTCGGCCGGCACTGGATCCCGGAACTTGACGGGGATTCCCTGCTTCCGGCAGAAGAAGACCATGTTTGTGAAGTCGTCGGGCTTGACGCCCGGCGCGGGTGCCTCGTCCTCCCTAAAGACTCGGCACGAGGGAAACACGGCGGTGATGGTCCGGTAGATCATGGACGCGGCCGGCATCGCGAGGTCGCCGGCGTAGTTGATCGCGATGACCCCGTCGGGCTTCAACAACATGTGCAGCCCGGAGAGGAACTCGGTGGTGAAGAGCGCTACGGGCTCGGCGCCGCCCGTGAAGACATCGTGGATGATGTAGTCGTAGGAATTGGCCTCGGAGGCGTTCGCTGTGGTCACGGCGTGGACGGCATCGCCGATGTAATGGCTGTGGTTGTGCGGGAAGTCGAAGTATTTGAGCGCGAACTCGTGGACGACCGGGTCGAGTTCCATGACCGTGGTGTCGATGCCGTGCTGGATCAGTGCCGACGGGGCAGTCCCCACGCCGAGCCCGACGTTCAACGCTGTCTGGTGGGCGCTTCGAGGCGCCGGCTCTGCGAGACGGACGGCCTCGAGCATCACGAAGATGGAGTATATGGGCTCGCCGACTCTCCTGGGCACTCCTCCCCTCTTGGGCGGCGGCATCTTCCATTCGCCGCCCAGCAAGCTGTGGTCGCAGCGCATGACGCGGAATCCCTTCTCGTTGTCCTCCAGCACGGAAATGTATCCGGTGATGGACTCTTTCCGCTCCAGAAGCGTATAGTGGTGCAGTGCGAGCGTGTTGTTCAGCACCTCGGTGGTCCGCGACAGTCCACAATGCGGATTCGCAACCATGGTGAAAGCGACGGCCGGGATTGAAGGCCATAGCACACTTTTGGGCAACGCCATGCCGTACAGCGAGGCTATGACCAACTGCATTCCGATCCGCGACCTCAGGAAGCTGGGTCCGACAGTGGACGAGACGAATCTCTTGCAAGCCTGGAGCAAGACCTTGAAAAGCATGAACAAGCCCATCGAAGGCGCCGCGTCACCCAAATTTGAATCGAACCTGCCCATCACGCTGTCAAAGGACTGCATAGCAAAACAGATGGACAGCGTTACCACGGGGAAGCAAGTCAGGCTCTCTGTAATCACGGGGCCCAACGGGTTTCCTAGAACCGAACTCAAGCGGAACAAAATGAACTGGATCGTCGGGACCCAGAAGCAAAACGCGGTGATCATGCGAGAGATTCGCTGCGCTAGATAACCTCGGAGCAAGAACGCGGCCAGGAAGCACGTGGTGAGTCCATGCCGATGATAGTGACTCGATGGGATCTCTCCATAGACTGGCGACAGGTTCAGCTGTGACACAGGTGCATACAGTGCTGCGAGAAGAATCAGCTGTAGAGCTGTTTGCACCCTCGAGTCACGCAGGGTAGCCCAAATAGACCGGGGCCTCTCAACGACCTCTGCCGTACGTGGCTGCGTGTGGGATCCAGCTGTCTCTGTCGCCGGTGGCTTTTTGTCCTTTGAGAAGTTGTTGGGCTTAGCGGATCGTTTGGCCATGTTCGACGCCGGTTCAGGATCCAGAGATGGGGTGGGAATGAACAGATCACCAAGTCGACGTAGGCTACGGAGTATATGAATCCAGATGTCGAGTCCAGACACGAACGCACCGAAACTGGGGGATGCCGTGCCTGTAAGCTTCAGGCTTGCAAGCTGCCCAGCGACTCCACCAGCTCGCCGACGCCACTAAGTGAACGGATCCGCTGCGCCTCGCCCCTTACAGTTTGGGCGTAGACAATATGGAATCGATGTCAAAGAGCATGTCCAGATAGACTCGGCCACTCTTCTTCACATTGAGAGATATCTCGCGCAACATACAGAAGCTCAACTTATGGCAACCTTCCAAGAGGATGGTTCCTCTCAGGCGCTTTCCAACCGTCAACTGGTAGGATTTGTAAACCAACCCAACAAACAGGCTTGAACATACCTGGCGCTGTACAGCCCGCCAGCCAGTGAGTGTCATGGACAACAAAGCCCCTTCGGCCAGTGATCCAACTCTGGGGGTATCGAACAGGAATAGAAAAAGAAAAAAGTCCATCACATCGAACCAGCCATTGACCCATTAACAACACGACCCGGACTGGGTCGACCCATCATCAAAGTCTGCCATCCCAGCCACATCCGCCCCTTTGCGGACACTACCCATAAGCACCTACCGTGCGGTGCCCTTTCGTCTCGTCGTGTAGCGTCATTCGCGTTCATCCGACTGCCCCCATCCCGCACCAAGACATGTGATCGTGCATTATTACTATTCCACCGCGGAGTGTGATCGGCCTCGCTCTCATTGAGCCAATACCCCTAGTGCGATTCCTGAGTCTGCTGGATCGCTGCTGAGGAACCAGTCCTTCTTGTTGAAACGCCTGGCTTCTTTCTCCGCATCGACATCAACCTCGACGTCAAGCCCGAGATCGATTCCGCTGTCATCCTGGTTTCCCAGTCCCCGGCCTTTCACCGGGCTAGTCAGGCCGGTATGGAAACTAGGCAGATCTAAAGGGCCTCCATGCCTCAACTCATCAAGGTCAGCATCCGTTGCATCGTCGTCGATCGCAGGGGCGGCGTCTTCCCCAACGCGCGTCGGTGGGAGGCTTGGCGAGCTCTTCGAAGCGGTCCCGGGTCTCTTAGATGAGCGCAAATCTTGTTCGATTCGTGTGCTCGTGTTGAACCCGGCCTCTTCTTCTGTCCGTTTTCTTTTCGTCCCACGAAAACCCTCGTCGGGCAGCGACTGTGCTTGTCTGCGTTTTTCCTGCTCCCGTTCGTCCGCGATGGTTTGACTGTGTGAATCTAGCATGAGCCCTTCCATCTGGGTCATCCACTCGAGCATCTGCGTGGTAAACGACTCGACGAACCACCACGACTGATAGCTGTGGGCTACGCCTCGTCCCATTTGTGTCATGATGCTTTTCCATAATCTCGTATGCCAGTTGATCATACATTGCGGGTGATGGCCGACAAAAAGTTGAGGCAGTCGCTCCAGCCAGTTGACCCAACGCTCCAGCAACGACACGGGATCGTCGCTGACCTCCGGAAGCAGAATCCCAAATGCCGCAGTGGAGTCGTCATTAAGCAGGGTTGCGTATGCGCTCGTCGGGTCGTCTTCGGCTGCGTGGACCAGGGGCTCGTCAACGGGATCAACAAGAGGCCGCATGTCGTGCTTGAGCATGCCACGGACCTTCTCTATGCTTTCTGGGGCCGGCATGCTGTCCTCTAGCAGCTGATCGGGGTCCACGATGGACATCAGATCCAGCCACATCTGAGTTCTTTGTTGTGGGTCCTCGAGCATTCGACTCAGCTGTAGAGTAGCCGTGTTTGCGCCCTTCAGCTTCTTCAACACGTTCACAAAGCGTTGCGCAGGCACAATCTTGGCGACGATGACATGAACGGGGCACTTCTCCTCGAACGCCGTTATGAGGTGACCGACCAATTTCGTCCCTATCCGATCAAAGACATTCCACACAACGTCGGGGACATTTTGTAAGGCCAATGGAGCAATAAACCGGACGATCTGCTTGTACATTCGCATGTCGCATTCTTGGATCCACGGAGCCAGACATGGCATCGTGAAGACTTTGGAGACGGGCACGGTCATCTTGCCGTTGAAAGCGGAATGGTGGTTGAAGAATGGCTTCTCCTTGCATTTTCGGAAGGCGTCAATTACATCGATGCAGTAAGAGCGGTACAGATGGAACAATGCTCTGGCGATGGCTACATCATAGATCTCACCCTCAAGGTAAGGATGTATGTCCGGGAAGTCAATCGGTGTATCCTGTGATGAAGTCGCAGGTAGAGACAGGGAATTGACCGTTGGCATTCCAAGGTAAGATGCCATGCTCCCAGGCAGATATCGTCGAATCGATGGCAGGGCGGCAACGACGTTTCCCGGCATCGTCTTGACAGGAAAGCGGATGGTCGGTGTGTCGATATACTTACAATCCAGCCTCTCAGATTGTGCATCTGGATGGGTCGACATATCATCCGCTGTGGTGTCCGCTTCTTTAGACAAGAAAGCGGCACTGGGAGCGGGAAAGTCAGCAGTCTCCATCGTGGCTCTTGACATAGGTCGGTCCAGAGACGGAGAGACATGGGACTTGAAAACCTTGGTGGCTTCCACGTTTGAAGCATGTCGTTCATGTTGGTTGCCGCTCGATGTCCCAGGTCTTTCGACGGGCGGGGCGTATGGCCGGTCATCATCGTCCATAATCAATGAGAGATCGACGTAGTGGTATTTTGATTCGCCTCGGACGCCGAGTCTTCTTGTTTGCACATTGGGAAAGATGATGCGCACCAGCTTGCCGAAGGATGCTGGGTTGAGAGTCGGGACACGCTCATTGCCGCAGCGTTCCGTGTATCTCGTAAAAACACGGTCGCGACGAACTGAGTTTGAAGATCTCTGACAACTTTCTTGGAGCCTGGGATTGTAAGTATCGACGTAAATAATCTACGTGGGAGACATACCAGAGCATCGCAAAGACCTGTTTTGCCTTTTCCGATTTTCCGCCAGCGCCTTCGTTCCTCTGGACTTCGGCTGCGACCTCTTTCAGTGTCTTGCCCTGATATTGGGCCAGAAGTCGCCGCAATTCTTGGTCGTTGGCAACGCTCGAAGCGGCGCCTTTTCGTCGTTTGGCACCGCCATTCTCATTGTTCGAGTCTTCCGGCGCTGGGGAGCCTTCAAACTGTTCCGAGTGATGGCGCATGTGATGCATATGTTGAGGGCCGATGGGATACTGAGGGGCGCCATGGGGGTATTGCATTGAGTATTGTTGCATCTCTTGGAATGCCTGTTGTGACATTGGACGCACCTCATGTGGCATTCCCGTGGCTGGATCTATTGACTGTTGATGAATATGTGCATGTTGGTAATGCATCATCATCTCGTCCGGGTTGGGACCATAGACGCCACCCGCTGCATGAGCGCCATGTTGTATGAAGAAAGCGTTCTGATCGAGAGGTATGTTTGGGTCATCCCGTTGTTGTGGTGGTGGAGCATGCGCCTGATGCGCGGGTTGGAAAGCAGTGCCGACGCCCACGGATTGTAAGCTGCTCGTAGATGCTCGAGATTTGGGGCGCGGCTTCTCCTGATGCAAGAGTTGGGTTCTGGTAGAAGCGGAATCCTTTTGGTCTGGAGTTTCCTCCACGGATTTGGTTGGCGACTGCGCCATGTTTAGTTTGCCGATAACTCCGCCGCCAGGATGAGGACAAACAAGTCTTCGTACTTGATCCCCTTCGAGCTGTTGTGTGAACCCGAGATTGTCGTCGCGGGCAGTGTTGGTGCAAGTTCGTCGCAGAAGAGGTTGGTTCCGGAATTCGACCGATCACAACACAACATCTGAGCGCACAATGAGGTCGACGGGGATTGCGGCAGTGGGCGGGCGTGTCGTTGGTTCGACGAGCGTTTGCGGGATCAAGGAACTCGCGTCGGAGGTGACAGTGAAGATGTGCTGCTCGATGACGAGCCCTCTTCACGGTATCGGATGACTTCGCGTGGTGGCTGTCAATGCTGAGATGCCACTGGCTTGGGATTTGTGTATGTTGAGTCGAATCCGAGATGTTGACTAGGTAACGAGCGGAAAACAACAAGAGTACGGTGAAGTGTGCGTGAAGTGTGGTAGCTGGAATGCACTACGGCGGATCACTAAGCGCTCACGACCCATTCCAGGTGGAGAGAAGTGGGCCTCGTCGTGTCAAGTGGTGACTGCGTGTCCGTCACCGACTGAGCAGTATCAGCCATTGAAAGCCATCAGGCGATTTGGACAGGTGCTCCTTCCTCGTGCCTGGAGCAGCCGCCCACCCTGCTGTAACTCCAACAAAACCCAACGTCATCTCCTTCACCTGTTCCTCCATCGCACATTCGGTTTGCTCTTTACATATCAGAACCGCACAAGATTCCATCCACACTCAGTCTCCCCTGCACCACGATAACAACCTATATTCCCTCAGAGGTATTCAGTTGACCGCCGTCACGATGTCGTTCCAAGACAAAGCCCAACACCAGATCTCTCAGATCGATAAGGAGGTATGTGAGCACATGTCAACCCAGGCATCCGGATTCCCATTGTCGCATCCAGCACGTCACCGTCCATGGTCCCTCCATCTCATCGCAGACTGCCTCGACGAGGAGTATTGAGCTGATACCTGGTGTCTGCAGCTTAGCAAGTATCCTGTCCTCAATAATTTCGAGAAACAGACCAACGTCCCCAAGGTCTACGTCTTCCTCGGCCTCGTCGGCCTCTACTTCTTCCTCGTCTTCTTCAACATCGGAGGCGAATTTCTCGTCAACTTTGCCGGCTTCATCATCCCTGGATACTACTCTCTTGAGGCATTGTTTAGCAGTAGCAAGGTTGACGACACCCAATGGCTGACAGTATGCTAATCCGATAATGCTCGCATGCAAACGTACTGACATTGACCGCAGTACTGGGTCGTCTACGCCTTCCTCACCGTCTTTGAGAGCATCATCAACGCCGTCTACTGGTTCCGTAAGTTGCATCACCTGAATAGGTCATCCAGTGGTCACTCTAATAGTTCTATCAGCATTCTACTACGTCTTCAAGTTCATCTTGATCTTGTGGATGGCCCTGCCTGTGACCAATGGCGCCCAGATTGTCTTCCGATCTCTCCTCCACCCGATCTTCTCGCGCTTCTTCCAAGGCCAAAGCACCACCACCTCCGGCGATGTCCGCAATAAGGCCGACGCCGCCTTGAAAAGCCAGTAAACGACTCAAACGGTCGTTTTCTAGCTTTGTGCAGGAACTGAAGGAGATCGCTGACTCTTGATGCGATCTACGACGGAACGACGACAACATGATATCGCCAGAGGACAAGATGAACATGACATTGGCGGAGACACCAAGGTGACGGAGGACGTGCAGAAGAGGGTAGGACCAGGAGTATTCTTACAACTTTCCCAATAGACCAGTCGATCTTGTGTCACTTGAAACGGCAGCGGCTACGGAGTATCAACTCGGGGGCGGGTGGAATTTGTGGCAGAAACCAGCAGCAGAAGTAGTTACGCAGTCATGGCCATGCGCAATGAATTCAATACAACGCTTTTGCTCTATACCTTTCTCTTTATGAGGGTTTGAATGGTGCTCGTACTTCGACTGCCGAACCAGAAGAATGTCTCGTACGAATGAGCAATGGCAACGAGCTTCAACTCCAACCTCCGACAAACCCCCTTTCAGCACTCTCCTGCTGCTTAGGATTGACGTATATCCTGTACGGGAAGGGGTTCTGATCACTGGTCGTGATCGGCGGGATATGGTCCTTATCCCGATTCACAATGGCGACGATTTTCATGGCTGTCTTTTGGAGAGACGACTCCATCGCGCGGCGGACCTTGATTCGGTCTATCAAAACACATCAGTGAGCATTCTCAGTGATACAGTATGCCCGTCTCGAAGGAGAGCAAACGGCTTTGAAAAGGACGGACTCACCTGCTTCACTCCTAGGTCTCGCAACGATGACCTGCACACACCACTCCTCCCAACAAACTTCCTCTTCCGTTTGGCCTCCTCCACCCAACCTGCCCAGCCATCCTGTGGTGATGCCCGTCCTTCGTCTCCTCCTGTCGAAAAATCTCACCACAATCTCGCCTCTCGAGCCGCCTGCCGCGGCTGACGGGCTGGACGGCCCCATGGAGGACTGCAGCGTGAGCTGCGATATGAGGAGGTTGGTGTGCGAGTCGATTGCTGTGGAGATCTCGGGAGGCTCCAGGATGGACGGGAGGGTGATGGGGAGCGAATGTTGCGAGTGTGAGGACGTGTGCGTGTGGGACGAGTGCGAGGATGCTGTGGGCGTGTACAAGGACGGTCGGACGGGAGGGAAGTAGCGGTGGAAAAATATTGTATGCAAAACTCCTGCTCATGCCGACTTGTCAGGTTTTGTTCTCTGTGTACCTTTGCTCCCTTGAAGGGGAGCGACCCCGCGCGGCGCACCTTTGACTATGTCCCTGACAAAATTCTGGTCTGCGAAGACTTCGAGGATGTACTCGCGAGGGCCTTGGTCCATGGTGACAGGCTGCGACGTTTGCGCAAAAAGTATGCTGTAGCCTGGAACTCCTTGTTGCGATAGTGGGGTCGGGTGCTGTGTGTATACAGTATACACAGTTGCGCGGAAGAGCGAGGTGAGTGGCAGCCAGGAACTGGCGCCTCGTAGGAGCTGTTGGTTCAAGACATGGTGGTCCGCAGACTTCAACAGATGCGCCTTATGCGCTGGTAACGATTCACCTTAATAGTACTCATGAAGAGAGGGACGAGGAGGTACGCTGAAACTCCTTCAAAGTTCCTTCCATGGTGGGGTCTGTCGGGCAGCAGAGGTCATCCCCGGCTAGCAAAGGCAGGCACATCTCCGGGTAAAAGGCCCCCTAACAAAAGTGCCCCTACCGTGCTGTTACGTTAGTTGCCAGCTTAATACCTAGATCGCTGCCATTGGTTAAGGAAGACCATTCCAGTCTCGCCGCCGTGCTTCTGCCAGCCTTGGAAGCCGAGGCACCAGCCACAGGTTCATTCCGCTCAACTCGACAAATGTGATCAGGTCAACACCACTCGTGTCTCAATCTGTTCGCTCGCCTCGGCGTATCTGCTGCTCATTGACACGCCCGTCCTGAGCTCCCTGTCGCTTGCTGTGTTGCTTGCGATCATGTCATATCCCTCGACACTCTGTACCTGAGATAAGGTACACTTACGCCCCTGCTGTTCAAAATGATATCAGCCACACGTCGCTGGTTACGCCGGCATCGCACTGGCATTGCCATCGGCGCTGGAGTCGTTGGCGCGGGATACCTGGCCGCTCAATATGTCATTGGGAAGGTTAATGAAGCGCGAGAGCGTGTGCAGATGGACCGGATCGCGAAGGAGAAGTATGGCAAGGGGCGTTCTCAATTGCTGGCATGCGCTGATTCCATATCCTTAGCATCCGACGCCGATTCGAACAGAACCAGACCGATTGTACTATCACCGTTCTCGCCCTGCTGCCCACTCTCACCGAAAATGTCATCGAGGATCTCCCTGTCGAGCAGTTGACTCATGAACTGCAACAGAAGAAGGCTGAAAGATTAGCACGTGCTTCAGGAGAGGGAAAATCTGAAGCGTCGTCAATGCATGACGGCGACACAGCAAGCATGTCCAGCTTTCAGACGGGAAGCTTCATACATGCCAGCCAGTTCCCGCTCAACGCAAGCCAGTCGACGGGTCCACGGCGGACCAAGGCCCAACTCTGGAATGAGTTGAAGGTGACCTCGCTCACGAGAGCATTCACGCTCATCTACAGCCTATCGTTACTTACGATACTCACAAGAATACAACTGAATCTCCTAGGCCGACTGAATTACCTGTCTTCGGTCATTTCGCTGGCTCAGCCACCAGCACCGGGTACAGCGAATTCTATTTCCTTGGAAGATCACGACGGTGGGAGCGCAGGCACCGGATTCGGGAACGACTTTGAGACGAACCGAAGATATCTAACCTTCTCATGGTTTCTGCTGCACAAAGGGTATGCGCAGATTCTGGCGAAAGTCAGGCAAGCAGTTGAAGAGGTATTTGGAGGGATTTCGCCTAGCGAGGGAATCACTGCCGCTAGACTCAGCGACCTGGTTCTTGAGGTGCGAAAGAAGGTCGAGGGCAGTTCGGAGCAGGAGAGGTATGCCACGAGATGGCTACCATACATGCTGCCGCCAAAGGAGGAGGAGGAGGCTGTCTTGGTCGAGTCTGGCGTGATCACTCCGCCTGTCACCTCACCAGGTTCAGAGTCACTGAATCAAGGGCACGACGAGAGCAGGCACGGCTCGATCCACATCGACACATCAACAGGACCGTTGCGTCAACTCCTGGACGAGACGGCCGATCTGATCGACTCGCCTACTTTTACTCGAATTCACACCCTGCTGCTGGGGTCGATGTTTTCACATCTCATTGACGCTCGAGTCATTGAACAATCATATCCACAAGTGAGGCAACACTCACCCTCATCATCGATTTCTAGCGCACCGCACCCGCGCATCCAAGAACTTGACTCCGCGGTCACAGTCGTGCCAGGGGAGCCTCGTGTCAAACTTGCCAATATACTGGCGGTCATCACGCGCCAGGCACACGCCATCGGTAACGGCAATAACCCACCTAATGAATATGTATCTACTGCAGAGGCAGAAGTGAAGGAGCTCGAGGCTTTTGCTGCGGTCATTTACGCGAGCAACATAGAGCACAGCCTGGACGACAATCGGCCGAATGGTGACGAGGGTGGGCTGAAGGCTTCGGATGGAATTGGCGTTAGTGACGTCGGCACCGAACCCGTGGATGAGTTCATTGAGAACAAGCTGGAGAGTGCGTGGACTAAGGTGACAGGGTCGACTTCCTTCTCGTCGCGGTGATGGAGAGGGGAAAAGGTTCTTATAGAAGATACGAAGGGTCAATGAAGATGGGATGACATGCTGGAAGGAGTTCTCTTGTTGCCGTGTCCCTTAACGAGACAGATACTTCAATGGCAACAATAACAATGATTGTGATCGAGCTCCTCAACATCATCGGTAACACAATCTCCCTCATGTTGCTCCCCTTCAGTGGGCATGTCCCCGCCGGCGGAAGCTGACACCGATTCACCGACCAACCCCCCCAACTTTACTTTTTGTGAACATCTGTCTTCGGCCGATCAGATCAGAATAGATGAGAGCAGGTCGCAAGTCCACAGGCCGCCTGCTTTCCCTTCACATGGCCTTGACACCCCGTTGACAAATCTCGCGCGGTCCTTGGGACCTCTTCCTTTCTTTTCCTCCCCGGGCTCCTCAGTCATGGCCAACGCGGCCGCGTCGTCTATGGATTTCTCTGGGCTCGACCGCCCCATCGGCATGGGTGGGCATCTCATGAACGTCTTCCGCGGCGACGAGTGGCTGAACTGGCGCATGTTGCCATTTTATTTGATCTGGGCTGCCTTTGCGGTTGTCTTAATGGTACGCTGCTGGCTGCAGGCTTTGTCTTCCCTGCCTTCGTGGAGCAATGTCGACTGACGCGGAGTGAAACGCACAGGTCTGGCTCTTCATATACTTCTTCGTGCCGGAGCCGCGAAAGCCCCTCCCCTCAGAGAAGAAGTACACGACGGTGGATAAGACGGGCGACGTCACGGACCCGGAGCCCCTGCCGTGCTGGTATGACGATCTCCTACGACGGTATTACAAGGCGAAGCAAGAGAAGCCTGACAAGGACATGGACTTGGAAAAAGAGTTTGAACCCGAGCCGGCGGAGGTGTTTCTCACACTGGTCATCCCGGCGTTCAACGAAGAGGACAGATTAACAGGCATGTTGGAGGAGGCTGTGACCTTTCTGCAGACCGAGTACGCCGCCGGCGGTCCATCGAGCTCAAACATGCAGGGCATACCCGAACACTCCGCCAAAACCGACGATGACCCAGACGAAGACCCGGCCGGCCCGCGACGCAGGAAGAAGGCTAACGGTGTTACGAACACATCGCAACCCCTCTCCGGGTGGGAGATCCTCCTCATCGACGACGGCAGTACAGACCACACGCTGCTCACGGCCCAGACGTTCGCCCGCGCACACATTCTCCCTCAGAACCCACGCCGTGACTCCGGCCCCTGGACGCACCGGTCCCCCAAGGGGGTGAAGATCCAGCCGGGCTCGATCCGCATGGTCTCGCTGGAAAAGAACCGCGGCAAAGGCGGGGCCGTCACGCACGGCATGCGCCACGCCCGCGGGCAGTACGTCCTCTTCGCGGACGCGGACGGCGCGTCCAAGTTCTCGGACCTCACGAAGCTGCTGGCCGCGTGCCGGACGGTGGAAGACGCACAGGGTCGCGGCATCGCGGTCGGGTCGCGCGCGCACCTCGTCGGCTCCGAGGCCGTGGTCAAACGTTCCAAGCTGCGCAACTTCCTGATGCACGCGTTCCATCTCCTCCTCTGGCTGCTCACCCCGCCGGCCACGGCGCGCATCAAGGACACGCAGTGCGGGTTCAAGCTGTTCTCGCGGCGGACGTTGCCTTTCATCATCCCGCATATGCACATGGAGGGGTGGATCTTCGACGTCGAGATGCTCATGCTCGCAGAGGGTGCGGGCATTCCCGTGGCCGAGGTGCCGGTCGGGTGGAGGGAAGTGGTGGGCAGTAAGTTGAATGTGGTCAAGGATTCCATCAGCATGGCGTGGGGGCTGGCCATACTCCGGATCTGCTGGGGCACAGGAATCTATCGACGATAGCACATTGCATAGCTATGGTCATGTCTATGGCCGTGGCTCAGGGTTGGTCAAGTCTGGGTCCGATCGAGTTTAGTTTGGATGGCCATCGTGACGATGCATGCCTCTGGCAATCTGTATGAAAAGATAAGGGACAGGAGAAGAGGGAAATTATAGAATAGGAATCCTTAAGGATGTGATGATGAGCATCTGGCACGGCACACAGATATTCTTCCTTTCAGGAAAAGGAATGCAAAACCGAACCGAAAACCCGGCACAGTACTACCGCGTGATTCTTAGAAGTGGTCACGCTGGTTATGTGAAGTACAGTGATTATAACGCCTTTCGAATCTATCGTGCCGCTGGCGCTTTCGAAGTGAAGATGATGTCAATCCTGATCCTGCAAGTTACCGTACCAGTCCCAGTCACATAGACTGTCCTCAGTAGTCACGGTGTCAGAACAGAAAGTGAACGAGGTATGTCATGTATATCCTGTGTACGAGTACGGGTAGAGATAGAGCCAGGTGAGAGCAAAGTACATATGTACTTGGAGCGAGACCCTGGTTGACCGATAATAGAGTACAGAGCCTCAGAGCCTGAGGTAGTTACTCTATGTAAGGATCCTACTCGGGAGTCCTTCTGTACGTCATCGTTCATGTCCACTAGATTGAAACCTTGATGAACTCCAACTCACTCACTCATACGTAACTCGTACTATATATCAATAAAGACCACAGACGTCTATTCCCTTTCCGTCACCTTCAGCGTTATTCTGCCATGACATGAACATGGCCCCCACATGCTGAGCGCACGCTCTTCACCGGTCCACCTCCCCCTCCTCCTCTGCCTCCCACGACGCCCTGTTATTAGTGCCAGATTGCACGTCCGAGGGTGGGCAAGGCCGGCGAAGATGGAGAGAGATGGGATGTCTACTTTTGCGCCCCGGATGGCGAAGAATCTCTCCATGGAGACAATGGTATGGGCTACTTGAAATTTGACGCTTGTGTCTTGAAGCTTGTATCTTGAAGTCTGAATCTTCAAGCTTGTATCTTGTATCTCGGAGGCAGCTCTACTATACCATGCACGTTCTTCTGTCCGATGCTGGTCCACTGGCTAATTGATACCCTCAGGACGTATCCTCGGCAAAGTGGATCACTCTAAAGAGGATCCAATACATCGACCCCAAGGGGTCCCAGCGGGTGTGGGAATCCGCCGAGCGCCTTACCCGGCCGCCCAACAGCGAATGCGACGCGGTAGGCGTCGTCGCCGTGGTCAGGGACCCCGACTCGCCCACGGACTCAGGCCCGCGCCTGCTCCTGCAGAAACAGTTCCGCCCGGCGTTGGGCAAAGTCACGATCGAGTCGCCGTCGGGGCTGGTCGACGAGGGCGAAACACCCGCCCAGGCTGCGATTCGCGAATTGAGAGAGGAGACCGGGTACGTGGGCACGATCCCCACGGACGCCGCCGCCGCGGAGGGCTTCGTCATGTGGAACGACCCGGGGTTTTGCAACACGAACACTAAGATGATTTTTGTGGACGTGGACTTGTCGAATCCGCGGAATCGGGATCCCAAGCCCGAGCTGGAGGAAGGGGAGTTCATCGAGACGTTCACCCTGCCCTTGGAGGGGCTGTGGCGCGAGTTGAACAGGCTGGATGGCGAGGGGTATGCGATTGATGCGAGGGTCGGGGGGTTGGCCCAAGGGATGGAGATGACCAGGCAATGGAGAGACGCGCTTGGTAGGTGACCTGCGGAGTCATTATGCTACATGTGTGCATGGACGGATCATTGGACGTATGTAGATTTAGTAGACGGCAATTCCGAGTGGCAGCATACGTTGGGGAGGCAATATACGTTGGCAAACCCCAGCTTCTCTCCTCCGGCGACGGATTAATGAACCTACTCTCTGTCCAGAGGCGATATCGAGTCGTCGTGCCTGGGCTTTATTGTCAGATTCGAAAACTCAGCTTCTCAGGCACTTCTGAGTGAGAAACGAGGCTCCACGACAAGCCTTCGCACACTGTAGCTAGTTGATGCAGCAGACCATGTGCATGAGACATCCGGACCGCACCAGCTCATCCCGCGTCAATGTGTAGCTTCTGCTCACCCGAAAGGCTCCTGAAAGGCTGGAGAGTCGAAACTTGTAACAGTCTACCGTGCGAGCTCCTGAATTATCCATGTTCGATTCCAGTAATCCAAGCGTGTCAGCACGATCGTCCTGACCATGTCAACTCGTTCTTTGCAGCGGAGCGAAGTTCTGCGCCTGCAGGGTGGCTTCGTCCTAGACAAAGTATCATCAATCAGATGGGGAGATACGGCGGAACCAGATCCAAGTCAGGCTCTAACCACGGACGCGCGACTTGATCTGCCTGTTCATGCAAACTTTCCTGGTCAGATGCATAGCATATAGTTCTCGTGCACCGCTGGTCCCTCGTCGACCTGCCCATTCCCCCAACTCTATCCTGCTCTGGCCCCCTGCTGCCTTGGTACTTAAGGGCTCCAGCAAGGGAGTCCAGATTCCGCGCGTCTAGTGCCGTAATGATCTAGAGGACAAGGGAAAAGAAGTGAATTAAGAAATGTGCTCGGCTGCCACCATCAGCTGGTGGCGGTGTCGGAGAAGCCGTCGAATCAGAACACGCGATCACCGACTCAGCCACTTCGAATGCTGCCGAGTTCGAAGGGAGTAACAAGTAACCAGCTGAAAAGCGAGAGTGTGTGGCGACGCGTAAGGGACTTGGGTTGAAATACATCCACAATGACTAGAAGTGATCACAAGGCAAGGTCCTTTTCTGATGTACTTAACTAGATGTCCCCAAGTACCTACTCGGACTGCCCGCCACGCTTCATATTGGCAAGAAATCAGATCAATCCCACCATGGCCAAGGTAACAACAAACCGACGTCGAGGCAGTATTCAACATGAATTTCCTATATATCCGGTTTTCCCACAGTTCAAGGGTGTCCGAGGCTGCTTCACAGGCAAAGGAACCGATTCTGAAAACGACCACTTCTCATTTGCACGGCCGGCAGCTCATCAAGATCCAAGTGTGAAGCCAAACCACTTCCGCATGAACCTCCAGCGGCTTGCTCGCACTATCGGCTTCGAGCCTGGAGCGTTGGTGCTGCCGAACGGCGCGTGGCCTCATTCAGGCCAGGCGATCAAGGATGAGGACTATTCTTGGGTGGCAAACCCGGCGTCGGGGACGTTGATGCCCGTCACCAGAACGAACCAGCCCGTCACCTACGACGCCGTGGCAAGTCGATCCCCAAGGTACATCCTGGCCGTGCAGGGAGCCGACTGCCCGGCAATCTTCCTCTATGATCCGTCGTCTCGCGTCCTGGGCCTCGCCCACGCGGGTTGGAAGCCGCTGGTGCGCAACGTGGTTGGGAATGTGCTCGACGCCATGATCGAGCTGGGGGCTCGGCGACGGAACATCCACGCGTATATCTCCCCCGGCGTGGGGGACCGGTATAATGCGTTCCAATGGGACGATGGCATGGAAGAGACTGTCAGGGATGTTTTCGTCCAAGCCAGCCGGAGCGATCTGCTCAAAAATCCGACTATACGCCACTCCATCACCGCGGAGGACCGTGCCCGACTTCAGTCGACCCTTGGGAGAGAGATCCACGAGGTTTCGACCTTGAAGCTCTCCTCTTTAGCCACCACGGAGCTTGTCCGCGGCGGCCTCGCCGAGTGCAATATTTCATGCAACAACGACTCCACCCTTTTGGATCGATACCCATCCTCTCCGCCGTTAGATCGAGAAGCCTCAACCCCGTTCGCATACCACTCGTTCCGGCGTGAGAAACCGAACCATGGGCTGAGCATCAGCGTTTTGTTCCTGACGGACAACGAAGGGAATTAGAAGATGAGAAACTTTCAAGAAGAATCGAGAGAACAGTTTCCTGGTAAGCAGCTTTCTATCACCAGCGAGCGCCTGTTGGGTGCGAGGCGTCATTATTTGAGTTACGGCCCATGTGCCATACTAGAAGCTCGTTTTCGAGTGCCAAGGAGGCATGTCATTACTCCTGATCGACCCTTTGGGACAGACGATGATGCCGACGCCGACCGTGGCCCGACGGCGACTTCATAGCACACGTTGATTGATCCCACGTTGGTGCCGTCCGGCTTGAGATTGTGTCGGTCGGTCGGTTCTGTCGTGAATATCGTCCGTTTTCCCTTCACCTTGACAGCGAGTTCGAACCTTGCCCCAGCGGACTGTCGATGGTGGTCGGACACGCTAGGGAGGAGAGCATAGGCCGGGCCAAAGAAGACAAGCGTCCAGAAACTCGTCCTCGTGGCCAGATCTCGGACCTTGAGCGGTCTGGCCTTCACCGTCTGATGCGTAAATCCCACAATCGTCTTGTTAGAGGCCCGTTTCTGCACATGGCCCGACGCTTCTCCGTTCAGCAGGATCTCCTTCAAGAACAGGATGTTTCGAAACGAGTCTAGCATGACGCTCAGATCGATGGCGCTGCTGAACATGGCAGCGGCCCCGAGCGTGAGGGACGCCAACAGAGCCAGGGAGCCGAGTTGAGAGCCCACCGACCCATCGGCCGGCATGCTCGTCCAGACCGAGAAGCCCGTGGTGATGACGATGCCAACCATGGTCATGACATTTGCGACGACACCGTCCAGAGCCGTCCTGCCCGACTCCACCGCGCTGTTGATGTCTCTCTTCTGCCAGTCTCCGACCGTCCTCGCCTCGCTAATCTGCGTGTCCGTCAGGACGTCCTTGTCTGCCACGGGCAAGACGCCCACGTCCTGGACCAGCGCTGCAGGACAGACAGAATACGTGGCGTTCGCGGCAGCTTTCCCCAGTTCTCTGAACACGGGGGGCGTGGCGCCGCCTTCCAGTCGCGATCTGAGTTCCCCAACCCCGACCGACACGAATGATGCTTTGTTCAACAGACTCCAGCTCGAGCCGGCAATGACCAGGGTGAAGAAGGCGTTGAACGTGCGATAGACATACCAAAAGTGGAGCCCGAATGCTGCAGCGTAGGCCACCACGACGACCAACCGCGGATAGCTGTCCGGGCCCCTGTTGTTGGTGAGGAATCCGTTGAACGCCAAAGTCGACACCGTCATGCCGAGCGCCGCCCAGGCACTGACCCATTCCCACACGGCCAGCTGCACCATACTCTTGGTGAGGGACGATCCCGTCGTCAACCACATCGGCGGCCTTGGAAGTCGTTGCTTCGGCGTCGCTCGGCACTGCTCGACGCCCCGCGCAGCCCGCTGCACCTCCCCGTCCAGTTGGCCGGTGTAGAAGATGCGGATGGCGTCCGAGGCGGTTCCAGGGCCTAGTGGGTTCATCGATTCTTTCGATCCATCACTGCCGTCGGGCCAGGCGCGAGAAAGCAACTGTCCTATATTCTCCTCCAGAATCGCCAGCGGTAGCTTACACGTGCTCAGCAGCCGCGTGCCCGGCCCGATCAGCACTGCGTAGGTGGTCGTCGTCAAGAGCACACACGCCACGGCGAGGATCGTGTCCAGTGCCTGCACGCCGTTCGGGAAGTCTGCCAGCGTTGGACTGGTGGTGGTGCTGGTGGTGGTGCTCGTGCTCGGGTTGCCAGTAGGAGAGTCATCCCCGCCGCCCGCTGGTATGGTGCCTGGGGAGTTTCCGACGGGCGAGCCCAGCGGACCTCCCGTGGCAGCACCAGCCACTGCGGTTGCGGTCGCTCGAGTGATCAGGAGTATAGCCGATGAGAGGCAGAGGCCAGCGGAGAATGTGATCAACCCATGTCTCCCCATGCTGTAGGAGTAGAGGAGGCCAGGGATCCCTTCAGCCTCGTACGCGGTTTTGAGAACTAATTAATACATGCCAACCGCGGACTTGAGCCAATTGCTGGCAGAATGACTACTGTAAGAACTCTCGTGGAACAGATACATAGATCAACAAGCCTTCAATGTCGCGTCAACGACGACAATCAATTACTGCAGGCAGCAGATCCGCCAGCCTGATGAGCAGTACGAGTTCGCAGTTCGCAGTTCGCATTTCAGCCGCTCAGCCCCTTTACCCAAGGAAACTCGCCCACGTGCAGGCCAGGGGCAAGCGAAATCACTGCCCGCCGAAATTTGCGCGCGAAGCCGAATCCGCATCCTGACCAGCACGCAGGGCCGAATACGAGTACGCACGGAGGACGGTGTTCATGCGAGGACGAGCTTTGACGAGCCTCGATGAGGCTTCTCTCAAGTTCGTCAAGTGAAACACGCCATGTGGAGTCCCAGTGCTCTACAAGGAATACAAACTATCCCTTTTGTTCTTCCTGGGGAGGTACGAGTACGGAGTAGCGTTAGGGACAATCTACTTATCTTACTACATACGTCCGCCGCCTACAACTTGCATTAGCTGGCGCTTAGTTCGACGTTAGGGACAGGCCGGATGAAGGGGCCAGATTAGGGCCCCCTTCTAATCCGTACCCACTGAGGCTCAGTTAAAGTTCTGGCTATGTACATTAGCCGTTACTCAGTCTCTAGACTCAACTGTACGTGTATAGGGTTTTCCTTGTCGAGGTCTACTGTGTAGGCCGGCCTAGCGGAGGCGGGAGATGGAGTACCTCTATTACTCGCCCCGGGCCCCGGAGGTATAAGAGAAGTGCTGTCGCCCCCAGCACGCTGCGATGTGTCTGTCTCATTCGCGCCAAGAACCCGAGCTCGAGAGAACCATCTGTGTTGTCTTACTATCACTCTGTGAGCCGGCTGCACGGATGCGTATGGAGCAAGCTGAGGTTTCTGGTGGAGAGACGGCAATCATACCGTTCACCTTCAAAATCTACACGGCAAAGTCGGGATCTTTCAACATCGAGGAACAGGTGGTCCAAAGGAAAGACCATGTCGAGATCCTTGAGCGGTCATAGGTGTCAAGATCAAGTCTAAGGAACGCCTAGCATGGGCTTCAAACGTATCAAGGATCAGTGCACAGCGAAGTGATTTCCTGGGTGTTCAGCCGAATAAGTTGTCGATTGAGCTCGCAAGGGGCCGGCAATGAGGCTGAGACGCTATTGTACGTCTGGCTAGGCGCTTGAGTTCTCAGACCACGAGGAAACGGTCCAATGATAGCCGCAGAACTTCTGTATTTGGACGACAGAGCAGGCTCATCGGAGGCTGGGTGCAAGGACAAGGACCATGCCCACGGATCAGCGCAAGCACCGGCGCTGCCGTGAGGATGGCAGGAAGTCCTGAAGCCATCCTTTTCAAGCATACTCCGATCAAACCGTCCGCTGACAGAAGCGGGAGCCCTTCAAGTCCAGGCGGCCGAGACAACTCCAACACTGCTTTCTCATGCACGAAGCAGGATTCAAGACCTCAGGAGACTCAAAGAGTAACCTCTGGAAATGCACCTGAGACCCTAGGCTGCTTGCCTGCCGCGGCTGAGCCACTGCCTAGACCCCATGTAGCACCACATTCCCGTGGCAAGCAGCGCCAGATGAACACTGGTATGCGTTCTAGGTGCTCTTGCTCAGTCGTCGAGGTAGGCTAGATCTTGCCAAAGAGATCACCGCACGTCTCACCCGCATTCTCTCCTGGTCCCCATCCCGGAACAAACAAATTCTGACACCAGCATTCCCATTGATTCTTCAACCCCTGCACGCAAGTTTGGGTGACTGCATCGTCGGAGCACTTGATGATGCTTGAGAGGATCTTGAGATCATCGTTGTTCTTGCACTCCATAATGCCACTGGCTGAGCTGAGGCCACAAGTCAGCAGGGACTCATCGAGATATGCGTGTCTTCTCACCATTGGCAGTTGTTCGCACAGTAGTCTCCAGTAAGGCCAGGGCAGGCAGGACTTGATACTCCTAGTCCGAAGCCGCCTTTGATTGCTTGACATTGCGCACCGCAGCCGTCATTACCGTCTTTCGGCTGCCCAAGGAGACCGGGTAATGCGAGCACAGGGCCGGAGGCAACAATGGCCACGAAGATTGAGTACTTCATGGCCTCAGGTTGACTTGTGGGAAGCCTCTCTCCTGTTGGGATAGCAAATCCAGCACTTGATCAAAATGTGTGTGTTGAAAGGTCAGCTCGGCAGCGATGAAATCTGATAGCACAAGAGGTTGGAGACAGAGAGTTTGCATGGTTTATGAACTTACACAGATGAGATATATCATAGTGAAGTGAGCAATTCCCATCGGTGACGAGCTGCGCGGCGGTGACAACAGCCTTGTAGTGACAAATGTCCGTAGTGATGCAAGCTGTGGTGCTAACAACTGGATATCAGTGAATAATGAGACGACTCTCCGGCACCGTCACATTCAGCTGGACATGGCCGTATGACGAAAGAATGTTGAATCGATCACGAAGGAGTATTCTCGTTGAAGGTGAATAATAGCATGCACCGAGAAGGGACTGTCGAAGACAAGTATGGGCAAGGTTCCAGAATCGTCTCATGACCTTGGAATTAATCTGTTGGGCCATGTCGCTGCCACGTCACAGAGATATGTTGCTCACGAGTCGCCAAAGGGAGAGGGGCGGTGGTGAAGGAAGCATTCCCATTGCGACCACCGTCATTCTGATGGCCTGTCATCCCTTGTCCCTGGTTGAACCTCTCGCTTGCCTTAGTATTCATGCCTGTATAAACTAGGTCACCAGGCAGCTGATCGGAAGCAAGTACAAACGGCAGGCGGGATAGACAAGAGCTTGAAGACAACAAAAAGACAAAAAGACAAAGCGCGGTTACCGATTTAGGGGCATCGGTGGAGGAGGGACAGTGGGGACTCGGGTCCGGAGCTCGGATCGGAACGCGAGTTGATCCGGCGCCATATCACGTGACTGTACCACTGGACAAAGTCACGTGCATGGGGGACTTCCACCATGTTTCCTTCCTCGACGATATCAACGTCACTCATTTTCCCAACCGGCATCGCCCAGATATGTTCCTGTTGCCATTGTCGGCTTGCCGATCATCATGATATACAGGATGGATTGTCAGACCATCAATCTCTGATCATCTTGTTCGCGATTGTACATTCCATCCCGCGCCGCTGGATTGACACAAAAAATAAATGGCGACATCACACCACATACCTTTCTCTTTCAGTGCGTCGCATGACGTTGCCGCGCCGTATACAGACCCTCAAGATGGCAGCACTAGGCCCCGTAAAACAGAGCCGGTGTGCTCTCACAACATGGTCTCACCGATTGGGACTCAAACCTGCTGTGATTCAGCTCTCGCGCACGCAACGTCGATTAACCATGTCCTCGAAATCGACGCTATTGATGGGACACCACGACGGTGCCCCCATACCAGCATCCTCAAATTCGAAAAGGCTTCCACTAAATGATCTGCCTCCGCAAACGTCCTTTCGTCTTAAACAGACGCCAGCGAGAGAACTTCTCTGTCTTGAATGGTCTCACCCACCCCGCAACATTCTGCTGATCAAGAAGGACTGCTCAGAGTCAACAACTGAGGCCCTCCTGGAGTTCAACAGACATGTGAGAAGTACCTACCCGAATGTGAACACCCTGGTTGAACCACGGGTCTCAGATGAGCTTGGAAGTGACTTACTCGAGCAACACTTTACGCTACCAGATTGTAATCAATCAAGACGCCAGTACCAGGAAAAAGTCGACCTGGTCGTCACTTTTGGTGGCGATGGCACAATTTTGCACGCGTCATCACTGTTCGCGACAGCCTCCCGCGTACCTCCTATTTTATCATTCAGCATGGGCACGCTAGGGTTCCTGAGCGAGTGGAAGTTCTCCGAGTACAAGCGAGCCTTTCGAGAAGTGTATATGTCGGGTGCTGCTTCAGAACGACAAGCTGTCATCGAGAGTGACCCTGCGACCAAGTTTGAAGCCGCTAGGGACTTCACAGGCTGGTCGTCGGTGCGTGGGAAGTCAATGGGATCAGCAAGAGGCGCAAGAGTCTTGGTTCGACAACGCCTGAAGGTCGGCATATTCGACGCAAATGGAAACCGACTCAGCAGCAACGGAGGTGGCAAGGGAGAGTTCTTGCACGACATGTACGCCATGAATGAGGTCATTCTACACCGAGGGCGGGATCCCCACCTTGCCATTGTCGATGTATTCGTTGGGGGGAGATTCCTCACCGAAGCCGTCGCTGATGGTATGATCATATCGACGCCGACCGGGAGCACAGCATACAGTCTCAGCAGTGGTGGAAGCATTGTCCACCCGCTTGTTAGCTCCTTGCTACTAACGCCTATCTGTGCCCGAAGCTTGAGTTTCCGACCTCTCGTTCTTCCGTCCACGACTCCTATCACTCTCAAGCTCAGCGATAAAAATAGAGGCCGGGAAGTCGAGGTCAGTATCGATGGAATGAGACGCACAGAGGGCATGGGCGTCGGCACAGAGCTTCGAGTCTCGGGGGAAGAAATCGAGACCGAGTCAGGAGTCTTCGCCGGTGGTATTCCTTGTATAATGCGAACGACCAGTGCAGGAGCTGATGGCGACGATGGCTGGGTAGGCGGGTTAAATGGCCTACTCAAATTTAACTATCCATTTGGTGAGGAACGATGAGGCTGAAATTGGAGTCGACAAGCACGCCTATGAATGGGTCGCTTGCAGGACGCAGTGGGAACGTGGCATTCGATTCACAGTGCAAGGCAGCTCGCACATGATGAATTCACCCCGGGTAATTGACGCTCAGACTCGTCGATTTTCACTTCAACAACAAAGCCGACTACTGCCGCTGCTGTCACTGCGTCTGTGAAACCCGCACTCTCAACTGCTACATCAACTCCTGATCGAGCTGATCGAATTCTTGCTTGGGCTCCCACGAAGCACTTGTTACCTGGCGCCAGACCTCCTTCGACATCCTCATCGCCTCTCCAGACCTCCCGTGTCGTTAAGCTTTGCCATCGACCTTAATACCAGCAGAATACGCCTTCCACCGCCTCGACAACGGCAGTCAATACAGAAGAGCTCTTTTCAAGCCCTCCTTCTGCGCTGCTTGCACAGTAGCCATCGGCGACGTCGATCTTCAACCACGCTGAAGACGTCAAAAACTTCAGAGACCTCCTCCCGACCACTTCTTTGAAGACGGCGAGCGCCATGGCATCCCAACGCGTCCAATCCCAGCTGTCGCGGCCCCTCGCTCTCAACGCTGCAAACATCGTTGTCCCTTCTGCCGCTCCTATAACGAATATCCTACCAAGTGCTCCAAATCAGCCTGTGTTTCCAGCCTACAGCATGGACTACAGGGCGGGTTTAAAAGTGGTCCGTCGGGCAATCCCTGCACGACCGGCGAATGGCCAGGGCACGCATCATCCCTACCACATGGCAACTCACAGCAGTCTCCATCCGGTCCTCTTTCAGATGGAGCCTGCTCCAAGTCAGCTCAGCGGCGTGGTTGTCCCAAACCTCGTTGATGAAGCAACAAACGAATTTGTCCAGGGCAACGATGGTACGCCGCTGAGATATTTCAGCCATCTGCCACGATGGGTTCATTACGACGTCTCGGGGATGTTGATCGAGTTGTGGTTGCGGCTCGACCCACGCGTTGAAATGCGGGACATCTTGAACCGTATCAACGCACACCCTACAAAGAAGACAATCGGACCGAGTGGCTACAACATGAAGCGAAGCCGATTCCGAGAGACCATCGACGTGCCTCCCTTTACTACAGGCCGCCAGCACCCTGGTTCATTCGAAATTGATGTCATCAACAACCAGACTCGCGAGCAACTTCTGCTCAACACTTGCATGCTTGTTGATCT
Source organism: Phialophora verrucosa (assembly GCA_002099365.1). NCBI lineage: Eukaryota > Fungi > Ascomycota > Eurotiomycetes > Chaetothyriales > Herpotrichiellaceae > Phialophora > Phialophora verrucosa. The sequence continues at coordinate 429,365 of MSED01000015.1, read as the reverse complement.
CTCCAATAACCGTATGTTCAAGCCAGTCATGGCCAGCGATAGAGTGATCCTCGGATACGTTGACAGTCATCTGCCTCTGGACTATTTCTTGCGAGGCTTCCAGGCGCCGATCCCGATTCCTTCAGATCGTCAAAATCTCGCCCTCCAGCTCCGCGCGCGCCTCCAGACCCTCGCAATCCGCTGCAACCTAGGCAATCAGCCGCAGAACTACAAGCACCTTCCGGAGAATTTAAAACCCGCATGGTGGCAAAAGAACCGAGATCCGAAGGGCCCTTTTCCCATCCATCAGCTTGATAACCTGACACACAATGAGTGGATCGCTCAGCTTTGCAGGCGATATCCTGGGATGACCGGATCCGCCACCCCACGCACGAGTCCCCATCGGCGTGTGCATGCTGCTCAACCTGTCCCAACCCCTGTGCCAACTTCTGTAACCTTTGTCCCCGGTGCGCAGCAGTCACGGCGGCCTCCAGCTATCCGGGAACCCACCCCACCAGTCGCACCGCCCCCAGAAATCGACCAAGACTTGGAGAATCCAGCTCGGCCACTGGTGGGAGAATGGCATGATAGAAACTCTGACGGCGGCATCTCCTACTATGTGGAGCCCGCACCTCGCCATCTCGACCACCAGGTTTGAAAGTGATTTAGGCCTCCGTTGACGTGGGCGAGCACTCGGACTTTCTTGATGAGATGCTGGCCGTGTTGATGGCGTCTTGGGAGATGTTGATTTGTCGAATGGAGCAGGCATTTGGTGCGCGTTGGAGTCGTCGTTCTTAGAGGACACCCTGCGCTCGGATTTGCCGTCATTGTATCAACGCGACTTGGGCCAGGCAAGCGCCGCGCCCTGGGAGGAGAGAACACCCGCGTGCTTTTCTTTCCTTTGTTATATTTCTACTCGATTGACCTATGCAGGAGGCATAAAGGCTCCTTAGATGGACGGAGAATGTTCATACCGCCAGAGATATAGATAGAGAGAGCGGGACAAGAGCAGAGGGAGACCCCCCTAACGCATCTTCTGAGACGCAATTGATGTTCCCAGACAAGGAATATTCCATCATTCACAGTATCCTGATCACGATCTAGACCAGAACTTCTTCGGGCAAGTCCTGTCATTAGTTACAGTACAGTAGACACGACGCTCCAGCACGAGGCATCGATACGCAACTCGCTCCACTGGATCGAGTCAGGTGTGACCACAGCAAGCCCGGGGGGTACATATACACAAAGTACGAGCAAGGACTGAAGTAGACTAGCGAATTCGAGCACTGCAGCTGCGGCATTTCCGGTGGCACTTGATTGATGGTTCAGCTCGACGAAGTCTTTTCCTTCCAGAATTTCTTGAGAATAGATCCGAGCCCGAAAGGCAAGGTCTTCTCTAGCCATGCCTCGACCTCGTTCTTGATAGCAGTACCAATCTGCAGGGTCAGCCGAGTTAGCTGTGTCGCCCAGACAGCATGCTGCTTGAGACATAGACCTTCTTTGGCCAAATGATTTCGCGAAGGGTCTGACACAGAAAAGGTCGAAAGGACACATGAAGGACTGGGCAACTTACGGTCGGGTAGGGTGTTAGTCTAAAGGCCAAGATACTCCAGTAGATATACTCGAGGGCTTTCTGCCAGGACGCCGGAATCGGTAGGGGGTATCCGGCGATCGAGTCCAGCACCACGGGCTCATACTCCCATTTCGCACTTTTGGCAAGCGCGATATCGTAGGGAAGGAGGCCTTTGCGTTGCCAGACTTTCCCGTCTGCGTCGACTCTGAACATTGGCGGGTGATTCTCCTTGTCATGAGTTTGGGGCGTCTCAAGTGTCGGTGTCATCGTTGGCGCGTAATCCCACGCTTTGAACGTTTTGGTGGCTTTGGCGGTCTTCTTGGTATAAGCCTCGTATACTTCATCGACTGATGCCCTGAGGGCCGCGAAACACTGCTTCTGAGTCGGCTTGCTGACCTTTTCGTCAAACAGCATGCTGTCGCCATAAGCTCTCCACTGGGTTGGGGTTGGACCTGGACTTCGGACGTTGACCCCTAAGGTGTTGTCCTCGTTATGCATCATCTAGTCAGCCGCTGTATCAGTAGCATTCGACCTGATCTGGGGCTGCGGAACTTACATTAACACAAACATTCTTCGCGAGCATATCCCACATATGGTCTCTTGGAACACGCAGATGGCCGCTCGCAAAGTTGTCCTCCAAGAAGTGATCCGCAAATGCGTTGATAGCATAGGCCCGGAGGAGGTCTCCACCTGCAGCGACCTCAAGTGCCCATGCATGACCAGTGTCGTACACGGTGCGTGCATTTGGCGCAAAATGGTCAAGGTTGGTTCTCAGCAGATCTTTGTAGCTGGCCCCAGCATTCACACCCTGCTGGGATGCTTCGTCCAACGGATTGAGCAGTTTCGGGTCCAACTTTTCATAGAGCTCCTTTATGAGCTTCCCTTTGTCCTCGCTCTTGATGTTCGGATTATTGAGTATGTTCGTAACACCATCCGTTTCCTGTTTGAGGACATCGAGAATTGCGCTGAGTTTCTTGGGGTCACCATTCCACAGGGTCTCGAATGCTGCCTTGAAGCGATCACTGCGCTGCTTCGCATCGGAACCAAGACAGATGGGGTCAATGACGCTGAAGAAGTCCCCAGCCAGGCCATTGAGGGTCCCGTATGTCAGGCTGATGCCGTTCTTCAAAGTCAACGGGTTGACTCCGGCGGCTGGATTCCCGGGCGAGGCAGAGTCATGTCCTTGCAGACGCAGCCCATCTCCTAGCCAACGATGTTCAGAGAATTCAAAGTGTGGAAACGGCTGGTCCTTAAGAGGATTGCCCGTGAAATCGACGGTACCTTCCAGAGCAATCTCCTTGACCGCACTATAGTAGGTGAAAAGCGCAGGTGCCGCACAGTGCCTGAGAAGATCGGTCAATTGCTCGCGAGAGAGCCCGTTAAGTTCCTGGTCGAGGGTAGGTGGATCACTACATGCGTGATTAGCTTGCGCTCGAGCTAGTTGACATGGTGACATGCGGTGCTTGTTCTGCAGCCATGACCTCGGTGATGTTCTGTCCTCTATAAGTACTTTGAATTCACGGTAAAACTGAGTGCATGTGCGATTCCCAAGAAGCAGATAGACAGAAATGATAATGGAAACTTGACATATCGAGATTCCGGAATCGGGGAGCAGTATTAGTACAGTCGAGGAGCTGGATTTCTCTGGAGCAGGCTTCGTCCTCAGCTTGAGTTCAGCAAGCCCTGTCATGAACACTCAGCTCTTGCATCATGAATACTCTTCTGCAAGCTCATGACCTGATCTAGACCCCAGTACCACCTTGGGGATGGTCGAGACCCGCAGCGGCTCGCGCGTGACCGTATGGCTACGCTTGAGGCGTACACTGAAGAGAGCTGAGAGCCGGGATGCAGATATGCACGGTGCTGGATCTGGTTAGCTCACAGTGAGGTTCACGAGAGGGAGGCGCTGCTGGCAGAGTAGCATAGGCGATCGTGATGGAGCTGTTGGTGCCTGTCACCAAGTCAAATCAATGGCTGTGGAAAGTCTCATTCTACATTTGTGACCATGCGGCGCTGGTCGTGATTCAGCAAATGCTGTTGTATTGCATACGTAGAAGGGAGAATCTCATTAATTGATGGTCGCGGAGAATAGTTATTCCTAGCATCCCGAGCTAAGCCGTTCCAAGAGATGGAATTCCCTTTCGTCTGACCTGAGCAGGCTGGATGATGCATGTCCAGACCGGACGCTCTACAAACATAAACCATTCTACGCCCGCACTATTGGGCACCTGTGCACTAACAGTGCTGCCACACCTGCTCTGTCCCACTGATTTACTCACCATGGATCGCAGTCTGGATGAGTCAATTGCTGAACGCCAGGTTCGTGTATGTCCCTGGAGAACAAAAACTCGATACTGATGGTATCAAAGCGAGGGCAGACTCGCTCGCGCAGAGCACCTCCACCTGCACGCCGTCGAGAATATAATCAGCCTCGCGATGGCGTCCGAAAGGTAACGAGATATTGCTGAGGCGAGACCCTTTCCCTTTTGCTGACTGCCAATGCCCAGGTCCGAAGCTCCTCTTCCTCCTCTGCGTCCGCCTGTCCTGGCAGTCCGATTGATCGCCGCATTGTTTCGATCCGACTATTCGACGTCCTTCAGGCCAGGGACAATTTGAATCACAGCTAACCTAGATCTTCCTCCTCCATAGTCTGCAAGAGATGACCGCGCGAACCTGGACAAGTAGGCAGAGCGCCCAAAAAGGTTCAACACAAGGCTAAAGGAATTGACAGCGACTGGGTCCACGACCGATACGATGACGAACCAGACAGTATGTGACTCAGGGGAAAAACACGTTGTACATTGCACTGACTATGTCCTGGAGGCCGCCGCTACGACCGACCAAGAGAGCGAGCCAGCCGTCGAGAGGACGACCGTTTCGCCGACCACGACAGGTAGGCGCATTGGCGAGAGAATCTTGTGCTATGCTAATGGGACAGAAAACCACTTCCTGCGAAACTCCGAGTCGACAACCTGCATTACGACCTGACCGAGGATGATATTTGGGTATGGTCTTGTATCTTTTCAAGAAAGGCTTGTTGCAATATTAAACACTCTACAGGATCTCTTCCAGCGGATCGCTCCTGTCCAGGACGCCAAATTGCGCTACGACCGTGCTGGGCGCTCCGAAGGAGTTGCATTTGTCACCTACGAACATGTTGCCGATGCCAGAGCCGCGATTCGAGAGTTTGACGGCGCAAACGCCAAAGGACAACCGATCAAGATTTCGCTAATCCCGCTACCGAGACGAGATAATCCCTTTGACCGGGTGGAGAATCCCAAAAGTCTATTCGACAGGATCGAGGCTCCAGTTAGCCGCGGTCGGCGACGCAGCGAAAGCCCGATGGAAGATGTGGATGAAGAGCGAGGGGCTCGGCGAGGCCCACGACGAGGGGGTGGAGGACCACGAGACCGGAGAAGTGATACAACGAAACCGGCCCCGGAGAACATCGATCGCTACATACCAGGCCAGCGTGACAGCCGAAGTTCAAGTCATCGTGGAGGGAGAAGACCCGGAGAGAGACGAGAACGTGCCCCCAAAGATCCCGAGGGACATCGTTTGGTGGGTGGCAGGCCGCGGAAGACCGCGGAAGAACTGGACGCTGAGATGGACGACTACTGGGGAGGAGCCGCACATGAAGGAGACAATCCTGGTCCAGCGGCTCAAGCAGCAGCCCCCTTCGGCGGGGACGATATCGACATGATTGAGTAAGCTGGTGGCAACGGCTGCAGCTGTTGCCATTGGGAATATCTCTGGGATATCGGAGACGAGCAGAGGCAGGCTCACACAAAAGCATGATTGGGAATCTCATGCGTCAGATTGATTTGCAGGATATTCCTCTGAAGACCAGGATTTCCGGCCAACTGTGTCTGTGGTCGCATTCCGCAGGATGCGCGTCATGTCAGTGTCGATAGCACGAAATCTTCGACCGCCTTCATTCCCTCGGCGGCTCCACTGCCCTTCATAGTCCTAGGAAACATGATATACCCATGAGGTGCGCCTGGGATGATCTTAACCACAGCCTCTCCGCCCGCCATCAGCCACTTCACGCTCATAAACATGGTGTCGTCTAACAGACAGTCCTCCGTGCCACAAGTGAACAAGGCTGGAGGCAACCTCCCCCGCAATGGTTCCAGGTCCGCGAAAAGCGGCGATATCGACGGATGTCGCTTCTCCGCGTCCGTCTTGCCGGGCAAAAAGACATTGATGTAGTGATCCATCAGGTCCCGGTCCAAGACCAGGATCTCAGGTCTCTGGAAATTGTACACCTGCGGCATCCAGATCATGCTATAACAGCCAAAATGCAACAACAAGCCTTTGAACGCGAAACTGGCGTACTTTGGATTCGAATGCTGCAGGAGGTGCAACGTAACCAGCATGCCCAGATGTCCGCCCGCGGACTCGCCGCCCACAAACCCTAGCGGCGCACCGAATTTGGATTCGGCATTGTCGACGAGCCACTCGGCCGCATCGTAGCAATCCTCCGGTCCGGCTGGGAAGGGATCCTCGGGCGCCAGTCGATAGCCCACCGAGAAACTCAACAGGCCCGTGTCGTTCGCGATGTCCTGTAGAGCGGGGTCTTGGGATTTCTGGTCTTGGAGGACCCAGCCTCCGCCGTGGATGTGCAGGAACACGGCATTTACCGGCTTACCGTTTTGTGGGCGCAGGATACGGCAGGGGATGCTCCGAGAAGGGTCTCGGCTAGGAATACTGAAGTCCTCGGCCGTGTCGAGATATGTGGCCTTGGGGAGGGGTGTCTCCCCGGCGGCGCGCATTTCACGGTAGCGTTTGGCACCAACCTGGCGGAAATGAACGTTGATCCTACGATGCGCCTCAGGAACCGTGTGAACAAACTCACCTCGTACCATTTGGGCCCGTGGCTCATGATGTCCATCAGCTTATGATTGAATGCTTTCGTGTCTTCCGATATCGACGCCGGGTCGAACACGCTGGGGTCAAGTTTAAGCGCATTGTGGAAGTCCATTTTCAGAGTCGAGTGGTGCTGAGTCTAAGGTTCGCAGTATTCTATAATTCCAGACCGAGCAATGATTGTTGGACCTTTCAAGCGGGAAATAACCTCGATCGAAAGCACTTCTCGCATTTATCTCGTCAAATGCATTTCGGCGAATGTGGACTTCTCCATCGGCGCAAACAGCCGAGGACTTCTCCTCTCCCCCAAATGAGTCGCACCGTCAAAACTTTGTCTCCTCTCGAGAGAATTGGTCCGCAGTTTTGTCAGCAGCTCCGAGTTTAAATCCTCCTCATGGCGAAGACCTCTGCTGGAAGGACATTTCAGAAAAGGTTACCTACCCTCTAAACCCTATTACTCGAGAAGGAAAACCTCATTGCCACATACAGTTTGATCCTAGGGGGTGAGCGAAGTCCGCTTCAACCTGAGCTTTTAACTGAGCCTATAGCTGAGTATCACTGAGCGCTCAATGAGGCGGGGGCTTAATCTAGCCTCTTATTATTGGTTATACTTACTTCTTAGTTAGGAATCCGGGCGTTAGGAGCTTAGGATAGTACAATCCCTACCGTCAAGATGCTGCCTAAGTTTCTCCTTGTGAAAAAGTGTGGACTGTACTGATCTCGCAGGTCAGCCCTGACTTTTTGATCCAATAGTGTGTCGTGCAGACTCGCAACTCATACCAGAGGGTCGTTGGGGTCATCAGATGGCTGAGATTGGAGGACCAGCACCCCATCTTGCCCGTGCTCAACTCCAGCATCGTGGTCTAGCATAGAGGAGATCTAGTCGGCAATGTCGACCGTCGTCCAATTTGGAGAACAACTTACCAAGGTCTTCGAAGAGAACTGTGCCAGGTGCGAGGTCGCTGCCAGTGGCGGAGTGGTTGGTCACCTCCTGCGGAGAGGTTGAAGCCTCACTGTCGAAACCCATAGTGTCTGCAGTCATGACACTCCTTTGGATCTGCTTCGTGCTATCCAGAAAGCATCGTCCTAGATGCACTGGGGGTTTAAGTAGACACCAGACCAGTTGCCCAAGAGCGAGGAGGCACAGATAAGCCTAACTTCCCGGACCACCATACGATATCCAATCAGACCAAGTGCGGAGCCGCTGCAATGCCATGGTGGTGTCTTGATGCCTCAGTAGTTCGGTGGATGGTCCGATAGAGCAATTTAGATTGGCGTGGCTCAGGGAGACAGTGGGCATGCATGGAGCCTCGCAATATGTTCGCTCGACGATTCGAGACCCACATGTTAATGCATCGCGCAACCTGGCGCCATTGACTGGTTGTCTATCAGCCGTGAGTTGGCAAGTTCTCCGCGACACACTTCAAGCAGCCCATCTTCATCCTTTCCACCTACTCGTAATTTTTCTGAAGAGGCTCCACGAGCGCTGATTATCAGTATCCGTCGCAGCGCTCTTAATACCATGGTACTTGATGCGTAGGTACGCAGCGCGAGTCCTAGTCAGCCAACCCTGTCTCCTCGCGACAATTTTTTCCATTTCCCGCCACATCTTGCCTAGCCATGGGCAACACCATGTCAACACTGTTCAAAGCTCTCCGAACCATCCGTTTGGCAATTGTTGAGCTCAACCGGTCCAATGCCTCTTTCAAAAACCATCCTCCGTCGCATCGAGGCTGGGCCCGGCCTGCCACAGTCGATGTCCACGGCGTCGTTCTGGTGGAAAGACCCGCCTTTCCCGGAGCTGATGGACATGCAATCCGCGGAGCTCCCTGCCAGCACCGATGTTGTGTGGTGATCGGCTCTGGAATCTCAGCCGCGGCCGTTGCCCGAACGATTCTGCTCCAGGCGCGGAGGACCAACAAGAAGGTCCATGTTCTCGTGCTGGAAGCTCGGCAACTTTGCAGTGGTGCCACGAGCCGAAATGGCGGCCACTTCAATTCTGCCCCCTACAAAGCCTTCGCTATGGCAAAGAAGGCGTACGGGCTTGAGAAGGCGGTCCAACTCGTTCGTTTCCAACGGATGCACCTCGACTGTCTCGTGGATATGTGCACTGCTGAGAAATTCCACCTCGCCGAACGTACACGGGACGATAGACGATAGATGTTTTATCCAAGACTTCATAGGGAGGTACAGAGTATGTAGTGAGGAGTGTGACAGGAGTGTAGCGTGTCTGGGTTTTGTGGTCCTCCGTACATATTTTAGTGCGGACCACAGACGTCCAATGCGCCAAGTCGAAACTTCGCGTGTTCGCCTTCTGCCACTTGGAGGTGCTTCGAACAGATGTGACATTCTGATCAGCTTCATTCACATATCCGAATTCGAACACTCCATGATCTTTTTCACGAGCAAACCAGGAATCTGAGCATCCGAAGTTTCAAAGTCGTCTCGCTGTTCTGGAAGCTCATCTCTAAACTGCGACATGGATGAAGACGATCTCCGAGACTACCTCCCGAGCTCTTTCGGGGCCACGGGAGGCGAATTCGATGTCGACGCTCAAATTGAAACAGCCAGGCGGAAAATTCCTGGTCTGCCAGAACCCAAGGCCAAATCACCAGCCAGTTCAAACGGTGACACAGATTCCGACGGCGATTCAGATGACGACTCTGACGACGAGGACGAATATCCCGTATCGCATGAGATTGTCTTCAAGACTCACAACCGACCAGTCACGACAATCACTCTCGACACGGCTGGCTCGCGGATGATCACCGGTTCTACGGACTGTACGATCAAGTTACATGACTTCGCATCGATGGCGCCAAACACATTACGAGCCTTCAAATCGGTTGATCCTAGTTTCGTAAAGGGCTCTGCCAATTCCGAGACTCACCCCGTGCACGTTGCGAAGTTCAACCCCAATTCACCAAGTCAAGTTCTGGTCATCTCAGCCACTCCTCAGGCAAGGATCTTGTCTCGTGATGGCGAAACAACGGTCGAGTTCGTCAAAGGCGACATGTACCTTCGCGACATGAACATGACGAAAGGCCATATCAGTGAGATTACCAGTGGCACGTGGCATCCGTACAATTATGATCTATGTGTGACCGCGGGAACGGACAGCACACTCAGGATATGGGACATCAATGTGCGTAACAAGCAGAAGCACGTGATTGTGCACAAATCGAAATTGGCGGGCTCCGCAGGTCGAAGTCGCATGACTGCCGTGGCATGGGGTAGTCAAGTCGAAGGCGGGAACGGCCTTCTCGTCGCTGCCGCTCTTGACGGCTCCTTGCTGATGTGGGGAGGAGACGGTCCATATAACAGACCGACTGGGGAGATCAGTCAGGCTCATACCAGCAATACCTGGACAAGTGGCGTCGACATTAGTAGTGATGGCCGACTGGTCGTTACTCGAGGCGGGGATGACACGATCAAGCTCTGGGATACGCGCAAGTTCAAACAGCCCGTGAACACGACCTCGCACAATTCGACGTCAAGTCAATATCCCACTTCGAACATCCTTTTCGCTCCAAACTCATCGTCCATCGTCACCGGCTCCGAGACAGGTAATCTATACATCCTCAACCCGGCAACTTTGAAACCTGAGCTCGTCACGCCAATCACGCCAGGATCAGCCCTTATCAGCGTGCTTTGGCACGACAAGCTCAATCAGATAATCACGGGAAGTGCCAATGCCGAAACTCATGTTCTGTTCAATCCCAAAATCTCCACGAAGGGTGCAGTAATGGTGATGTCCAAGCAACCGAAGCGTCGACACATCGACGACGACCCAGGCCTCACCACAGACATGTCTCAGGGTATATCTGGCGATGCAATCGTCAACCCCGGAACCGCGGGCGAGGCTATTAAAGGCAGTACATATGCATCTCGGCATCCCACGATCGGTCTCACCGCGTCCGGCAAATCGCGTGACCCAAGAAGACCACACATTCCTGCCTCGACCCCGTTTTCCAAGAGCCAACCAGATGAGAAACACATCAAAGAACGCATCCCACTCAGTTCGATGAGAGAAGAAGACCCGCGTGAAGCCCTGCTGAAGTATGCAGACAAGGCGCAAAATGACCCCATCTTCACGAATGCTTGGAGCAAGACCCAGCCAAAGACCATCTACGCGGACCTGAGTGAGGAAGATGAGGACGGGCCGCAGAAGAAGAAGCAGAAAACGTAGGACCCGTGATGGGATAAGAAAAGAAGCCTCCTATTGACCAGCAGCGGTACACCCAGAAAGATATCACACGTTCAACTTTTCGAGCCCATCGGCGACTTCCCCCCAAAAATCCTACATATCCGCTGGCGCCTCCTGAAACAGCCAAATGTCGTCAATCGTCAACAAGTGATCCGTCATAAACTGTTATACATGCCTGAGCAGTCTGAGAATGGAATCAGGTCTCGGGCGTTGACACAGTGACAGCCATTCCAACCGCGGAACACCGACGAACTGGTCCAGAAGTGGTATACACGCCGGCCGCTCCCGACGAAACAAAACGAATGCCCGTTCAAACTATACAAATTCATGTCGAGCCGGCACTCAAACCTCCTTTGCCGGCCTTCCGGTGATGGCTTCTTTGATGCCCTGGCGGGTCGGACGGACAACGCGCTTGATCCCAATCCACGGCGTATTGATGGGTGATTCTCCCGTGTAAATCAGCAAGTCGTACAGGAAGCCGCCGAAAGTGCAGCCAATAAAGGGGCATATCATCGGAACCTGCATCGTGGCACATATGTCAGCGACAGACGGTGTCACAATCCGCCATGGAGCTCGACCTACCCAGAAATAATAATCCCCGGCACTCCACACCTCATGGCCATAGCCCACGAAATAAGTGAACAGCCTGGGTCCAAAGTCTCGAGCCAGGTTGATCGCATAGCCGGTCTCCCAGCCGAGGGTGGCACCAATGCCGAAGATCAAGAAGAACAAGCCCAGCGGAACCAGGTTCCCAGCCCCGAGATTCGCATCATCCTTCAACGCAAAAATGACAAACACCAGCACCGTACTCGCGATGATCTCGGAGAAGACCTGGCCCGTCTTGGTCAGGAACGGCTGCGGATACGTGTTGAAGACCCCGGCCGTGGCGGTCTGCGAGTAGCCAGGCACGGTGCGCACGCCGGCGCCGCCCTCGTACGCGTCAATGGCGGACTTGTAGTTGCCGTAGATGACGGCCGCGCCGCAGAAGCAGCCCATGACCTGGGCGCACGCGTAGATGGGGAACTTGTACCACGGGAACTTGCGGAACATGCAATTGACGAACGTGATGGCCGGGTTGAGGTGCCCGCCCGCGCAGCCGGCGACGTACACGCCGAGCATGACGCCGATGCCCCATCTGTTGGAACGCAGCGAGGAAAGAGTCAGCCGTGGTGTTCCGTTTCCTGTTATTCGCGGATGTGACGTGGACGTAACATGAGAATGAGAATGTGAATGGGATAGGTAGATGTGGATACGAAAACAGTGGACGGACGCGGATGCAAGGTATGTATCAACTAATACAACACACACATGCGCGCGCGGGCGAAACAGGGAACTCACCCCCAAGAAATACTCTGATAGTCGCCCTTGTTCTGGCTGCTCTGCGGCAGATTCGGGTTCGCGCTCAACGTGACCTGGGCGACGCTGCCGTCGCCGAACAGGATCATGATGAACGTGCCCATGAACTCGGCGAACGGGTCCCTCAGGTGATGCCGCACCCGGCTCCACCACAGGTTCTTGTGGTGCTGGTAGTCTTCCTCGGCCTCTTCACTCTTGCCGTAGTTGTCGATCGGCGGGCCGTGCTCCTGGTGGTACGGGTAGGGAACTTGCGGGTTGGGATCCATGCTGCGCGCGTTGTTGCGGGCTTCGTGTTCGCGGTGCGTGAAGGTGACTTCGTCCGACGCGGGCTCCGAGGACGAGGAGCCCTGCGCGCGATGCATCCGCGGGATGTGGAAGGCGTTGTGGTGGTCTTTGGGCTTTTCGAGGTTGTCCATGGCCAGATTATCTGAATGGACGGTGTTTGGTAGAGGTCCGCTCTGGTCTTATCTAGCGTGATCTAATAGCCGCTGTATTAATTGACGAGGCTAGAGATGGCGCGAAGGTGCGCACATGTGTATGGAGAGGGATGTAACGGATGGGTGAGGCCCGCGAATGCGAAGGGCTCTCTAGCCAGGTATATACTGTTCTTTTACTCGTACTGAGCTTATCGGCCTGGCCATGGATCAAATCCTCCGAGCTAGGGCTCCTGTTGGTGTTAAGGCCCTCATACGCTCATCATATGACGAGCCCACAAATTGTGGTCCGGAAATGGCATTGGCAGAAGCAATGGACGGCAACGTGAACTACGAACAGTTGCTCCACCGTCTCGTGCGCACGCCGAAAGGCTGTCCGTTTTTTATCGCTCATACGCCATCGAGCGTCCACCGTTATTAATTGGACAGACTGCAGATGACCCTTACCTCCTGCCACGCTGAGACGCGGGGTAAAACGCCCCCAGCTGTGGTCAGCTTCATCATAAAGTCCTTGGTGCATGCGAATGCGATTGACTGCCATGGGCCATCGCACATTTCGCATCCAGACAGAGGATCGCTGATGGCTGGTGGAAAATGCGCATCGACGTCAGAGGCACCAAGTGGGGCCGGAAAACCCCACCAGAGCCATCAGCCGCGGAACTTGATTGGGCCTTTGATGACATCTTTCATCATCCGCCGGACGGCAAGAGGAGCGCCAAGAACACAGGACACTCCACGACGGAGGGGCCGATCGTCGACTTTCTGCGCTCGCGGGGGGCGGAGAGCGTTCCATCTCATAAGAGTACTCGTATCACAGTTGTGCGGACGGGGTAGGCCCTAGCAAGGGAAGCGATCGACTTTGCTTAGCAGCACCACTTGCGCGGAGAGAGCGACCATCTTCGCACCTCGTGGTGATGGTAGCCCGAGCTTTGGGCTGCTTGATGATCAAAAGCCAAAACCTTACTGTGCTCGTACGACAGCGTCGTATCGGAGGTAATGGACCTCGGTCTGCAAGTACTCGTACATAGGCGGGAGGAGGTCGACAGAACATGGCTTGGATTTTACTTCTTGTTTCGCCCGGAGTCTGTTCCAGCGATGGCGGACCTTCGCAGCGAGGTGAAGAAGAAAGATGTCGACATCGCATATATTGTGAATAAGTGGATTGAAGGATCTCTGGCCGTAGGAATAAATCTGAAGCAGTGGCGGCCGGTCGCAGTATATCCGAATGACGTCGGCAGCTTCAAGATGCGCCAAATGCGTGGAAAGCCATCAAGTGAGTCCTTGGCTCAAGCAGCATACGGGGTAGTATTATGATTACTGTTTGGAGCTCATCCAAGAGTTTTGATGCGCTTGATCAGCCATTGTTGGCCACTTCAGTGGCTTAAATTTGATCTTCCAGAGATGGCCAGGCTCCCTAGATAGGGACATCATCTACTCCTATAACAACGGAAGATATGACTTAAGATGGAAAGTAAACGAACATGTGGACAGAGGCTTCAACTTGGCAAATATACACGAACGGGCACTGCTGGGCTATGGTGATGTTGGATTGGCATGTAATTAACAAGTTGTGTGAGGAAGATCATCAGTCTACGCGACGGCTATAAGCCGGTATTAATCGTCGTAGCTGGACACTTCCTTGGGTGGTCTGAACTATTGTTGGGCGGTTACCCTCGAACGAGCTCCGAGCATGATCTGTTCCAGGGTCACCAGGGTTCGACGGCTGAGAAGGTTGACACTTGTCGAGCGGAAAGTATACATAGGACCTTATCAGCACGTGAAGATACCTGATCGTTGCCGCCTCTTACTAGAGAATGACGTGCTTGTCTCGTGTTGCCTTTTCGTTCATCTTTCTTCTCTCTCACCAAGAAAGACCTCGAGACAAGTGAATGATTAAGTGTGCGCTCATGCAAGCCATTCATCATTTTCCGGGCGAAGCTCTGGCCGGATCGACGGGAGGTCGCCTCACCGTCTGTCCAGCGGCCTGATGGAAGATTCAGACCTCCACAGTCTCCTCCGGATGAGGGGTAAAACCAAGCAATGTGTTACTCACATCTGCAGCATATCCCGACGCGAAATAAATGACGCCCGGTCTACCCGTTCCAGAATTGCTCTTTTGTCTCTGTTTCGAACTGTTACAGGCGTATTAACACCGTCGGCGTGTATAGGCACTCCCAGAATACCCGAACATGTCGGACGCAGCACTGAGAGCCGCAGAGACACTGCGCTCGAAGCAGAAGCCCCTCAAGGACAAGTATCGATCGGATCCCGCCTCCGCTCTCGTTACCCTGTCGTCGAGCGGAAATCTCGATCCTACCTCTACCAGCCTGACATGTTCTCTGTCAACCAGCGCTGCGGCACGAAAGGTCGCTGGACTGCACCAAGCTGCAGGAGGCGAAGGCTTCGATGCCTCTGGTGAGCTCTGCTCCGGAGATATGCTGTTGGAGTCTTTGGTAGCTTGCTTTGGCGTCACTGTGCGCGCTGTCGCCACAAGCTTGGGCATTCCAATCAACAATGGAACAATCACAACCGAGGGTGACTTGGATTTCCGGGGCACAATGGGCATCAAAGACCCTGAGGGCAATGCAGTCCCAGTGGGATTCACCAAGATCAGACTGATTGTGCGGCTTGATGTCGACGAAGAGCACAAATCGAAGGTCGACAAGCTGATTCAGCTTAGCGAGAGATACTGCGTGGTCCTGCAAACAATCAAAGGAGGTGTACCAGTGGAAACGCAATTGGGCCATGTGGGCGGCGTGGTGCCCGATGCCCGAAGTGACGGGGATGCGGCTACAGACGGGGTCAATGGAGGCAAGGGGGAAGGGATGTCGGATTTACCGCCCAACGAAGATGTACTGAAAGTGAACTGAGCACCATCTCTGTAGAGAACCTTTGTAAGTTCCTTTCGGTTGTGGAAAATGTTTCCAGAGAAAAGTGAAGGCAATCACAGCCTTGATCGAAGCGACAGAGGTTGGCCGCCTTCGTTTGCATTTTTCGAAAGCCACATGCAACTCCTTGCGTCGGAAGCCTAGGATACATCTGCATATGATCCGGTCAGCTTCAAAATGCCGGCTATTATCACCTGCACGGATCTTCTATCAAATCGACGATGCCCGAAAGGTTCTGTGAAGGGATATTTGGCAATGGCATGGGGAAACATAAAGGTAGGTGGGAGACAATGCTGGGCGTAGCTAAGCAAGCTGTATCATCGAATGGAAAAGCATCACCACTGCTACCAGTTCTTGAGCAAATTCGAGGACTCGGTTCTGGTGCACGCGATGTTTACATCCTCCATGGTCGTAGCTCAGCTTGTTGCACCGGTCAGATCAACCAGTGCATTCAACGGCACCAAAGATATTCGCCGGGACCCTTGGAGAATAGCACAATCAGATTACTGTCCAACCTACGAAGTGACGGCCTCGTCCGAAATGCCAACCTCAGAGCTGGGACAACTTGAGGTGAAGAAGCTCATCATTCGACGCGGGGAGGAAGACAGCGTCAGTTAATGTGGACTTCCACATAGAAGTCAGAAGATGGGCCGACTAGACGACATTCAAAGCAAGATGCGAATACGACGAGACAGCTCTGAATTCTTGAACACTCCCTTGCGTTGAACCGTTCGTCTTCCTCAACCGATCCACCAATCTTATCGCGTTCAAGCATCAGGCACAGGAGCTTAGGTGTGGCTGTGATCGACGGCTCTCTGCTAGCCAATAGAAACCGTGGAACCGTGAGGCTGTGCTGCAGCTATCAGCCACACCCCTCCTCGTTCTGTGGCTTCTCCAGACGCTCAGCCCGCCAGCCTCTTTCTCAGCTCAGCTTCAAGTGAAACTCAAACAATGCTGGCTGCCTGCTTCGTACTTCGTGCTCTAAGAGTTAACTCTGAAATACATAAGTAGACGTCCTTTATCAGCGCAACCTTTCCGCCCAGGCTTTTTCCTGTCTGGCTTTGACACTTCAGAAAGTTCGCATAGTGAGAGTCTGCGAGCGCATCGGCCCGGATCGAAAGAAACTGTGATCTTACCACAATGTCGGGTCAGGACTACTACAACAATCAATACCCTCCACAGCATCAAGGCTACGGCGACTCTGGAGAGCACGGCCATCAACAATGGCAGCCACCTTCTGGCCCCCCTCACGGGTACGGAGACCAATCCTACAATCAGGGCTATGAACAGCACAGGCCGTATGATTATGGATCCCCACCTTCTCAGGACTACCAGCAACCCTACCACAATCAAGGTGGTTATCAGGCCCCATATGGCCAATACCCACACGACCAAAGCCATTACACTTCCCCTCCGCCTGAAGGGTATCAGCATCAATCGGATCAATACGCGGCGCCTCCCCCTCAGGGCTACCCTCACAACCCAGATCAGTACACTGCTCCTCCGCCCGATCATTCCTATCACCAGCAGAACTACTCATCTCCGCCGCAAGATTATGGCTATAATGACCAAGGATCACGCGCTTACTCGCCTAACCCACCACATGCTCAAACCCCGTATGACAACTTCGCTCCGCCTGCCGGTCCGCCACCAGTGCACATGAGTCAAGGCTATCCAGGCCACCCCGACGCTCCTATCGACCCCAATGACCCCAACGCGACTCAAGACCGTGGACTTATGGGGGCCCTGGCTGGAGGCGCGGTAGGAGCCTACGGCGGCCATAAAGTCCACCATGGATTTCTCGGCGCGGTTGGTGGAGCAATCGCTGGCTCTCTGGCGGAGGATGCCCTGAAGAAGCGCAAGAAGGAGAAGAAGAAGCTCGAGCGACCTGCCGGTCTTCGGCGCGACTCGTCCTCGTCTTCTTCATCCAGCAGTAGCTCGTCCGATGACGAGAAGAAAAAGAAAAAGAAGCAGGGTCTTGCAGCCGCAGGGGTGGCGGGCACGGCCGCGTACGGGGTGCATCAATATCAACAGCACCATGACAATCGTGGTCCAGCCGCACCCCAGATGCGCGGCAACTTCTCGTCCTCCTCGAACAGCATTACGCTGGACAGGGATTACGATCTCATCGCGTCGTGCGCCAATGTCCATGGCGAGCGCAAGCTCTCTTCCATCTCGCTGAACCAATGCCTGACCAACTCACATGGACATTTCGCTTGGCACCGTGGTGGGAACTTCGGCGCTTCTGCGCGGAACGTAAGATTGATCGAGGGTGGCAAGGTGCTTGAAGCTGAGCTGGGTACTGGTGGTGGGGGATGGAACCGGGCTTGGGTCCGGCTGGATGAAAGGATCAGCAACAACGACGGCGAGTTGATTTTTCTGGATTAATTACGCACGCCAAGATAGGCATGAAAGCTTCTTTCGACTTGGAACAATACTCGTACAGCATACGTCGTCTTTGGTGCTTCAACCTTTTGTGTTATTCGATGCTGCCTTGCTTGTTCAGCGCGGTACTCAGCTGTCTATGGTACTCTGGTGACTGATTGTATTGAACCCAAGGGACGCACGCTAACCACAGCAGCACCGCACCATCTCTGCGAAGGCGACCTCTATGCAGAACCATGCCCTGTTAAGTACAGTATGTTGCAAGGCGACTACACTCTCCGGATCTACTCCTGGTCCTGCAGCCGGCGTCCCTTCTCGATGTTAGACCGGGAAGGTGGTGCCCGGACAGGGCATGTACCTGCCAGGGTCCCTCCATCACATCTCCTCCGCCCACTTGATGCGCCTAATGCGCTCCACGCGATCGCCAATCGACTTCTTCTGCAAACAGCTCGTCTGTCGATATTCAGGGAGCGCCGTGCCGCTGGAGTACTCCTTGTCTTTGTCCATGCACCACTGCATTGCCCGCATTGATAGGTTGGCGAAGCCGCCACATCGAACCGGGTGCGATTGGTCCACGTTAGGAATGGTTCTTGCTCGTCTACTCGAAGAAATTGCCACGGGTTGAGAGTAGAGAATGGTGGTTATGCCTGATGGCTGGACCCCAAGGACACAGTTGCCTTGTTGCAATCGTTGCGGAGCCGGCTACCGGGTCACGCAGAGCTCTTTTGATGGTGAGCTCCGCATCCACGGACGGTTGGGCTGCATTCAGAGCCCACCTGAAAGCGCTCAACCTTCAAGTAAGCAGCGTTGCAGATCAGAAGTGGTACGGAGATTCATAAAGGCTCGTTTTGATGATCGCTCCGTAGCCTCAAAGTAGGGCTGCCTCATCGTAACGCTGAAGGTCACTCGGTAGGTGGGAGTGGTGGGTTTCCTTAAGGCGGCAGCGTCCGAACGAGCATCACGTGACCGTGGTCTCGGTTGGCCCGCCAAGATCGAGTTCCCTGCTCGCTGCGACGTAAACGTGCATAGCAGATTTGTACACCAAGTTCTCGAAGGCATGGTCCGAGTGCTACTTTGCACGACACGATGCCTCCGGCTTATCAATATCAGCAAATCTATATCGGCCTTGTTGACGGAAGAATACTCTTCTGGTTAACTCGGTAGTTTCCAATGTCACTGTCTCGCTACCCTACGCGCCTGCACCACTCCCGGCAACTTCCATGACAGACTGCCAGTGCCCAGACAAGAGCGTCTCTTCCCAATGCACGCGCCCATTACTGCCAGCCTTCCCGATCCTCTCGCGACAGTGGTACTAGACAATTGGTTAAAGCAAGATGAACCGCAGTCTCCGGGCGGCTCCATCCATCAATGGTCCTCACTCATTGGCATTATCACGGCGATCGTGGGCAATCTACTCATCTCATTTGCGCTGAACACTCAGAGATACGCCCACATCCTCATCGACCGCGAGTACTCTCAATCCCGCAAGCTTTCCGCAAACGGCCACCCCGCCCCGAAGCGCGATGGTGGTTATGGCACGCATGGGCAGGAAGACATAGCAGAGGACCGGAGAAAGCAGAATTTGGAGATATCCGGGTTTCAGAAGATTATCGACGAAGAGGCGGGCGATCCACTCCATCAATCTTCAGACGGGACTCTTCAACCTCCTTTCGGGGGTCGAAAGCAGGTTGAAGGCCAAGAAAAAGATGCAGATGATGACTCTGGAAGGGCTTCATATTTGAAATCGCCGTATTGGTGGTTTGGCTTGGTGTTGATGATCATTGGCGAGGCCGGCAATTTTCTCGCCTATGGATTCGCACCTGCCTCAATCGTCAGCCCGTTGGGCGTTGTTGCGCTCATCTCCAACTGTTTGATTGCACCTCTAATGCTCAAGGAACGCTTCCGCCGGCGGGATCTATGTGGCGTCCTCGTTGCAATTGCTGGGGCTGTCGTTGTCGTCTTGTCCGCCCGACACACCGAAACGAGGTTTGGGCCCGGTGAATTATGGCGGACCATCAAGAGATGGGAATTCCTTCTCTACGTGATCATCACAGCTGTCCTTGTCGTGGGTTTGATGTACATCGAGCCACGATACGGTCGAAAAACCATCCTTGTCGACCTTGGTTTGGTGGCTCTGTTTGGCGCTTACACGGCCCTCTCCACAAAAGGAGTGTCCTCCCTGCTCTCCGCCTCTCTATACAAGGCCTTCACCTTCTCCATTTTCTACTTTCTGGTCCTGATCCTTGTCGGCTCGGCACTGATGCAGATTCGATATCTGAATCGAGCCTTGCAAAGTTACGATTCTACCCAGGTTATACCCACACAATTTGTACTATTCACCCTTTCTGTCATTATTGGATCGGCGGTACTGTACAGGGATTTTGAGCATACGACAGGGGACCAGGCTGTCAAGTTCGTCATCGGCTGTCTATTGACTTTCTTTGGAGTGTATCTAATCACGAGTCACCGTCATGAGATTGGCGAAGCTGAAGACGAAGGTGGAGACGAGGTGGAGAGTATACGTCTCCTGGACGAGGAAGCACACGACATCGACGAGCGGACGCCGTTGACGCGGGATCCTGCGCAGCTGGCAGCTGCTGCACTTGGCGAACAGCTCACAGTCTACGACGGAGACGAAGAACAAGCCGGCCCCGTAACACCGCGACGACGATCGGTAGTATCGTCAGAGGTGCCTTCGATCTCAGTCACCCCCGCTGAGTCATCGGATAGCCTCATTCGCAATCCTTGGCTCTCTTCCACTGAAGAAGTCGATGCACCACCACCCCGGACACCCCAACACAGCGAACTTCGATACGATGCCACACCTTTCTTTACTCCCGCGACGTCAAATCCTCTTCAACGCACATCCTCTTCTCCCGCCGATCCAGAGACACCCTCAAAGCCACCTGTCTCTCCTCGTCCGCCCTCACCCGACCGCTCTGTACGCCCGACGCCAGACGATCCATCGCCTTCTCCAAGCTTTCTTCCTCGCTCCGCTCGAGGCAGCATATCTCGTCTCATTCCGATTCCCGGTCCTCTACTAGCACCCCTCTCCAACTCCCTGAGCGCTTTGGTCGCAGATTCCATCATGAAAGGTGAAGGTGCACCTCGGTCTGTGCGCGCCGCCATCCGGCGCACCCGTTCGGCAAGGCACTCCACTGACGATCGGCGACGGACCGTAGCTGTCCCTGAAGGTGTCGACGATGATGATCCACTAGCCGCCCTCCAAGGGCTTTGGGCAGCACGGAATCGGAGCACAGAGAGCACACAGGACCTGAGCCGATCGCGGACGCACGAAACGGTACCGAGCACAGTGCGTGAAGATAACGAAGGAGACGTGGCCACAGACATGGGCAAGCGAAAGACGAGGTTAAGGGCCCTCAGCGAGACACTGTCGGGGATGATGGGCCATGGCCGCAGGACGCGAAGCCACGGGAAAGACCGAGATGAGGATCAGGGTCACGCAGATGGTCGGGACAATGATGGCAGGACTGACAGTCCATCCCAGCACTGAACAATGGAGATGATGTGTCGCACATTTCCACATAATTCTAGTAAATAATACGGCCCTGTCGCATGAGCGAGCGAGCGAGCTTCTCACCATATAGTGTAGCGCTTCCATAGATTTACAAAAAGCAGATGGCACCAATCCATTCGACATCACAACCTGCAGGCAGGCAGTCTCCGGGGCCGTGCGAGTGTGTCGTTCCATTTCCCTGCCGTGCTATGTAAATATGGCGTCAGTCCTGTAACTCCCTTTGGCCTCGACCCTCTTTGGGCCCGGTCTTTCAACCTCCGCCGGCACTCGCTTCCTCGCCTCCCTCGGTCCCAGTCTCCTCCGTGACAGTCCTTTCATGTCTCCCCGCCCGCTCCCTCTCTCTGCGCGCCTTAGCGCCGGCCTTCAAACTATCCCACTTGTCTCTATACTTTGTGATGGTCTCCTTGAGCTTGGCGTTCTCTTCCTCCTTCTTCCTCGCCCGAGCATCGCTCTTGCGGAGGATTTCTTCCAGTTCGGTGATGCGCCGCTGCGTGGCTTCGTCTGCTTGGTGGTTGGAGGGGTTACTGTCGAAGCCCAGAAGTTTGCCGCTGAGAGGTTTGCCACGGGAGTTTTCTGGCGAGAGCATGGGTGAGCGGTTGTGCAGGGAGCGGATACTCTGCGCCAGCGCTGCAGACGAGGTCTGCGCAGACATCTCGAACACGTGGAGGCGCTTGGAAAGCGTGTCTGAAAGGTGTTTGAGCGCTTGGTTTTCGAGCGCGAGTTCTTCCATGGTTTTGCCGTCGACTTTGACATCTTCCTGGCCAGTGCGGCGGAAACGGCTGGGCGGTCCTGGCGCGGTTGGGAGGATCGTGCTCTGTGCGTCAACGAAGTCGTCTTCGGAGATGTTGGTGAGATTGGAGGGTTGGCGGTGGTGGCCACGGAAGCCGGCGCGGGCTTCCTCGCGCTCGGCGCGCGACATGATCTCGGCGTAGGAGATCGTGCCGCCGGTCGTAGGGACTACGTAGAATGATTCAGAGGGGTTCGTGGAGCCACCGCCCGAGACGGCGCGAAGGGCGGCGCGAGAGATGAGTTGGCTGTAGTCGACGGAAGGGGGTGCCGGGGTCGGTCGGGGCGGCTGTTTGGGCTGCTTGGGTGAAGGGAGCGAGGAATTCGGGCGTGTCTTTGCGGTGCTTGGTGTATTGAGCGGGAGGCCGGCGAATGCCAACGGAGCGGAGAGTTTGGATATGAGGCTTTCAAAAGTAGCGTAGAATTGCTGGAAGGGAGCATCGGAGCCTTGTTCGGTTGGATTTTCAGTCGATCCTGCTTTGGTAGGTGATACAGGCGGAGCCCACGACGGACGTGACTGTGACTGTTTTGAGCGCGACATAAGAGCATCGCTCGCGTCCGTGTTCTCTCTCGAAAAAGGCTTGCCTCGCGTGTCGTCTTGAGCGATGTGCCCGTCGGCATTCTGAGTGGAAACCAGCGGAGATATCGGTGTAGGTCTCTTCTGACGATTGCTAGGTATACCTCTGGCAGAGGCTAGATTACTTGTGATAGAAGAGGAGAGCTCTCGCGTACTCGATTTCAACCCTCTAGGCAATCTCGGCGGGTGTATAGTCGTCTCTGGTGAAGAAGGTCTGGCCGCATCCTGCTTTTGCGGTGCTGGCGATGGAGTGGCATTCTCGCCATCAGCTGTAGGTGCCGCGGGCGGACTATTCTTGACAATCGGCTTTTCGTGTGCGTCCTTCAGCAACTGCCCTAGCTTTTTGTGATGTTGTTCCAACAGCTCCAGCACTCGAAGGGCTTCCGAGTCCGATGTCCCTTGAGCGGCTACGGCGAACTCTGCTGCGGCGAGGTCATGTTCTTCACTGGCCGCGACCGGGTTGTGACGGCGTGATTCAAGGGCTGCGTTTCGGGCGTGCGTATGAGCCTGCAAAGACAGAATTAGGAGCTGCGATGCTTCAATCTCCGAAGTGGTGCTTACGAGAGTCAGTGGTGCCGTGTCCATTTATTCTTAGTTCGTCGCAACGAGGATGCGCTGGAGAGTCTCGTGGAGCTTTCAAGTTCTGATCATCGTCTGGGTTATGCCCGTAACATGCGCCGATCGCTCTGCATTCCTCCTCCGCTCTCACAGCCGTTCATCTCAGGGTTTCTGGAGTGACAATGTCGCACTTCTCGTACCAAGTCACGAGTAGTAGAAGTCACAAGGCTGCCATGACGATATGCGAGGCTCGGAGAAATGGCCCCGAACGTCTCCACGGGCGCCGAGACGCTGCAGCACCAACCAGAAGGAGGTGCCCGTGGCGGCGGGAAGCGATCCCTGAAAGCCGCTTTGGGCAAAGGCTCGCTGCAGCTCCGGGCACCCCTGGGCGACGCGACAGGGTTGCTTATAACGCGGCATATTAAGGAGCCCACCGCTGCAATACGCGGAGCAATGCCTGCGTGAGAGGACCATGTAGGCAGCACTTAGCGAATACGTAGTCGACTTTCAAGGAGTACGCAAGCCACCAAGCGACCGACAGTTGCATGTTTCCAATGGCAATTTGACCCCCAAACCGTCGCTTGCATTCCGGCTGCAGGTCAGCTAATCAGCAGAGCTCTTTCCTTGACCTGACAGCTTCGGAGGCGGCCTGACCGCAAACAACAAGAGCCACGGCGACTCGACACCAAAAGCATCTGAAAATCGGTGTGAGGACGGGCACACTGTCCTCAGCCCCCTCTTCCCTTCTACTGCACTTTTTCTTTGACCATTTCACGACAACTACTGCGTATCAATATCGGTTTCTATGTGATACTGCATGTCAAAGCCCCTCTTTTTTTGCGAGTACACAGGGCTACACGTGCCACTCGTTTCCATCCACCCTCATTGTCCGCATGATGTCACGACTATGCGACTTCAATTGAGATCCTGAACACCGTTTGAACCCTTGAATGGCCGCAGTTTCTGCCTCATCCTCCCCTCATGTCGCCCAGACGATGCCCGAACCTTCTCCTCAGCTGAAGGGTCTGAAGAAAGTCCTCTCGAACAGGCGTCGCTCATCGGAGCCCGCCATTGACGAAACAATACAAGACCTACGAACCGATTCCCTTGAATCCATTACCATTGAAAAGTCGCCCACGAGACAGAGTGCACGGTCCATAAGTCAGGATGGTAGCAACAAGTCTGGCAGTAGCGGCGTGCGCAAGCTGTTGCCTGGCCACAGCAAGCGGCAGAGGAGGAAACTGCGCGAGGCTGAGTTGAAGGCTGCAGTAGAAGACCTTGCACGAGGCAGAACGGGTACCGGCTTGAGTGCCATGACAAGTCCGCCGTCCGCTTTGAGTAGGCGTGCGAGCAGTCACGGCGGTGATCCCGATGCCAGTCTGCTCACT
Source organism: Phialophora verrucosa (assembly GCA_002099365.1). NCBI lineage: Eukaryota > Fungi > Ascomycota > Eurotiomycetes > Chaetothyriales > Herpotrichiellaceae > Phialophora > Phialophora verrucosa. The sequence continues at coordinate 404,827 of MSED01000015.1, read as the reverse complement.
GACGATTCAGAGATCGAGACGCCTCCTCTTGTCACTCGCGATTCTCATGTGGGATTCGCATCGATGTCATCGCCTCTGATATCCACCACAACCACACGCAGTGATGGCGACAGTCTGCAAAGCCCTGTCAAGGGACTATCGATGGACCAGATTCCTACCTTGGTTGAGCCTGCCGAGAAGGACTCTGGTTCCCCTTCTCCGAAGACCGCCCCTGTCCTAGAGTCAGGGCCAGGCTCGCCTCTTGCAGCCGGATTGGTTGATCGAGCAGACACACTGCGACCAGAGTCTCGGAGGAACAGCGTAAGCGTTCGAGGCAAATCCCCTGTACGGAGGTTCAGAGACGTCTTTGGAAAGCCAAGTAAAAGTCCGAAAGTCAGCCCTGAGAGGAGGGAAACCATGCCTGCCATGGGTGTTACGAGCAACGAGAGTACCATTACGCGATCCAACACCGAGATCCAGGCCAACAAGGAGCCCAGCCCCATTGATGCACCTCCGCCGGTTCCACCAGTGCCGGCCATCATCCCCCAGACCAGTTCGATGCCAAACCTTGACACTTCTCTCCGGCCTCTTACGCCTCCAGCACGCCTCATCGACACCCCTGTCACTACAGTCACCCCTCCAACTCCGACCGATACTCGGTTTGAAGGGACAACGGGGTCTCCGAAGTCGGAGAAACCGACCTCGAAAGCCACAGCCGACGGCTCGAACATCGTGGTGAGTTCATCTGGCAATATGATATCCCATCGGAGAATCCGGTCGACGTCTTCCACGACACATCAACCCAGCAAACTTTCAACCTCGGTCACCGCTCCCTTGACACCCACCGGTGATGACAAGAGGACACCATCAGGAGGTATTTTCTCCTCCTGGGTATCTGCAGCACAAAATGCTGCGACGACCATAACAAACCTGACCGGCCAGAATCGCAATCGCTCAGGTACCAATGCCTCCGACCCCGCTATCAAACCAAAAACTGTCGAAGAATCTATCAAAGAAGAAGAGGAATCGTCCGAGCCCGAGACTCCGCGGAAACAGCTTGCGGTGGAGACCCTAGGGTCGGGAGACCTCAATTTTGAGCACCTGGGTTTGAATGGCGACGATGCGAGTGCCTCTGCCCCGAAACCCGAGCTTTCCGAGCTGCGGAAAGACAGCACGCTCGAAAAGGATGTGGCAGCAGCGAAGGTGGAGGACTCACTTGCTAAGCGTGCTGTCTCAGCTGCGTACGAGAAAATGTCAACCACATCAACTCCTGTGGCTGAGATACCGGATCCGTTGGGCAGTAGCATGAGGCATGCGCAAACCATCGTTGCAGCGAACAGTGGAGAGCGGACGCCTCCCAATGGCAGCGCCTACGAGGGCGAAATGGGGTCGATCAAACGAACGGGTAGTGTTCGTAGCAAAATGAAGCGACGGTCCCGAGGCTCTTCCACTGCAACAGGCCAGTCCGCCATTGGTGCTATGATAGGAGCTAGCACTGCAACGTTGGCAAATCCAGCTACAGGACCCCGTCTGACCGGCTTCACCATGGCCCCCAAGCAACGCAATCGCAACTTCCATCAGCAATTTCGGAGTGTGCCCGAGGATGACTATCTAATTGAAGACTACAGCTGTGCCTTGCAGAAGGAGATCTTGCTGGCCGGCAGGGTCTACATATCCGAGGGCCACATATGCTTCTTCAGCAATATCCTTGGCTGGGTCACCACGGTCGTCATCTCTTTCGAGGAAGTGGTGAGCATAGAGCGCGAGAGCACGGCTGTAGTGTTTCCAAATGCCATCGCCATCCAGACACTGCATGCACGTCATACCTTCCGGAGTCTGTTATACCGAGAACAGACGTACGACCTGCTCATTGGGATATGGCGTGTCAGCCATCCAGCGAGTTTTCAGAAGAGTATTAATGGCAAGCAGTTGGCTGCCGAGGAAGCCAGTGCTGCTCCTGTGGTAGAAGATGGAGCAAGTGCTCAGCCTAGTGAGGGTAGCACTACCGAAGAATCGGACTCCGACGACGACAACAGCGCCCCAAGCCTTTTGGACAGCAGTGCTAGTGCCGCCGGCAGCGAGATTGCGGACGGCAAGATTGTATCTAGGAAACCATCTGGCATGAACGCGAGCGCTGTTGCTCAAACGGCTAGCATCCTGGCGGGCACAGCGGGCGACGTCCCACAACCCCTTGCCGCCCAAGCTGGATTGCCCGACGCAGCTAAGGACTTCCCTGGCCCAGCAACACATGCAGCCACCGAGTGCTCAGATGCCGCCTCCCATTACGATAAGATCATCAAGGATGAGGTTCTTCCCGCTCCCCTGGGCAAGATATACTCTCTTCTCTATGGTCCCGAGTCGGGCTTCTTCGTACGAAAGTTCTTAGCCGACGAATGCAAATGTACAGAAATCGTGTTCGAGGACGACAAGAAAGGCCTAAACAACGACATCAAAAGCCGGCAGTATTCGTACATCAAGCCGCTCGGCGGCAGCATTGGCCCAAAGCAAACCAAATGTATTACGACAGAGAATCTGGACGCCTTTGATCTGGAAAAGGCAGTTAGCATCACATGTTCCACGCAGACACCTGATGTGCCCAGCGGTGGCGCATTCAGCACAAAGACTCGCTACTGTCTCTCCTGGGCTCCTGGCAACCAGACCAGGTTCCAGATGAACTGCACGGTAGAGTGGACCGCCAAGTCCTGGCTGAAAGGACCTATCGAAAAGGGCGCGGCCGATGGTCAGCAGCAGTACGGGGAACAGCTGATGAAGGTGCTCAAGGGTGCGGTTAGTGGCCGTCCTAGGGGAACGACCAACGCCAGCAAGGGCTCGAAACTGATCAAGAAGAAGCGTAAAGGCGAGAAGAAAACCAGGGGAGAAAAACCGGAAGAGGAGAAGAAGAACACGCCAAGTTGGGGTATCTTCGAGCCATTGAGAGGACCTCTCACGCCCGTGACCGACATCTTGAGGCCTGTGCTGAAAATGGAGGCTGTTGTCGCGCTTCTGTGTGTTATGGTCCTGTTTTTGTGGATACGTGGACCCGCTACCTCCACCCAGTTGAGTCCGTACAAGTCACACTCAAGCCGGATGGCGGCATACGACAGCTTGTGGGCGCGGGAAGAGAACGAGTTTTGGGACTGGCTCGAGTCTCGTGCGAGCGTTGACACCGTCGTACTTCGACAGCAGTCTGCCGCAAATCAGCGCCGAAATAAGAACGAGGCCAACGTTCTCGCAAAGCAAAAGTTGAAGCAGCAGAGGCAACGACGCTTAAAAGCTGCGTCGAGCCTAGACGTGGAAGCCCGGATCAAAGAGGAGAAAATCAACCAAAGGGAGATGGAGGATGCAATTCGGATCACCAAAGAGAGGTTGGAGGTGCTAGAAAATGTGATGGAGAGGAAGAAAAAGGAGAAGGGGAGGTAGCACATGAACAGTCGGGAAGATATCCTCTCTACTACGACGTCGTGAATCCATTCTTAGCTGCAACTTAGCTCAGCGCGGTCGGTGTGATGCAGCTGTTTCCTGGACTGCTTCTGGATAACAGAGACACGGAGTCCAGCATGTATTTGTCGAATTGGTTATGATGTGTGAGCGAGCTCGCTGGCTCACGAAGAGCAGGCACTGCCTTCCCAGCTCCCTGACACTGACTGGGCATGCGCACAGCGACACGACCGAGCCCTGGGTCTTTCTAACTGGCAGCGAGCCTTTTGTTTTAGGATGCCTAGTTGTATCTATATTGGCGACGTTTATCCTGAAGAAATCCTACGGGGTAGACATGGCAAGACGCTGAGATTGGCGATCCAGTACACAGTCGATATCTCTATGATCAAAGAGAGGATCCTAAGTGTAACCTTAGTTCCTTTCCCTCGAGATACTCCGTACATAGCGTATCATGTACAGTAACGGGGAGAACTGACCCCCGGACGTGCCTTCGAATGCAAAACTGTCCTCCTTGAGAGTCACCCGCTAGAATGCCGGATTTGTGTATACTGGTGTGATCTGGTGTCATCACGTAGTAAACTTCTCGAGTGTTCGGCGCACACCACGCTCGCTATTCATTCCAAGCCAAGGTGTTCTACTTGGTGGACAGGAGTGAAACGATAGTATCGTGACGGTTCGTCCGGCTCCAATCCAGTGGGGACCTTCCTTTCGAGCCTCGCATATGCGCTCTCAGCTCCGAGTGCGGCAGACCCAGCAGGTACTCGTCGATGCGCTGGGCGTAAGGCCCTTGCATGTGGCCCAGGCCAGCATGGATCGACCGACTGGAAGTCTGGTCTCCCCGATTGACGTCCGCGCTGCTTTTTCAACTAAGGTCCGCACCGTCTGGAGGTATCTAGCCGGTCCAGAGCCCAGACGAGAGGCGACCAGTCGTCTTTCGCCCGGAAGTCGGACGCCATCGGGGCACTTCTCGACGAAGTACTTGAGGGGCCCATGGCGTAGAAGGTCGACCAGTACATCGACTCTCGCTCGACGGCGTTGACTCGATCGATGTTGTTGCCTGCGAGCGCTGATCGACTCGGATATATGCGTTCAGCATCGTGGCGCTCGGCCACGCACCGCTCGAATACTGTCGCCCGCGTCGGTGCCGCGATGATGGATCACGCAGTCTTCAATTGGCATTGGTATCTCTTAGTTCTTTGCACAATGCCGCCAATACCTCGGCGGCCCATTCAAAGTCGGCCATCTCGAGGTAGATCTGCGCGCTGACTCGTGCCCAGATCGCGCCACAATAAAACATGGCAGGAATCCACGTGTCGTATTCCGCCATCAGCTTATCCATGATTGTCTTTGCGAGCTCGGGGCCTCTCTCAGATGGAAACACAGGCGCCCTGCGCTCGACGCTGGTGATTGTGCAAGGACCGCTGCTCGGCTCAGGCGCAAAGAACAAGGGCAGCCGGACCATAGTAAAGCAGCATTGACTCAGCGTACATGTTCGATTGTCGAGAACCTCTGTGCCGAAAATGCTGGCCATGCGTTTGCCCCCTTGTTGCGCAAGACCGAAACAGTAGTCTCTTATGGCGGTTTCGCCGCCGCAGGTCTGCGAGCGGAACTTGATCGCTTCCGGGACGCACAGATAGGAGCTCATGTCCACGGTAGCGGCCCACGCAAACAGATCGCCAAGGTAGTCATCTTCGTCGCCGTCGAGCCGCGCCGAGGCCGTGCCATGCGCACTCCCAAAAGGTCTGAACCCGTGAGACGTCGGAAACGTCGTGCGAATGAGGTGGTGATGCCGTGTTGGGACGTACAACACTGCACACCCGCGCGGAGTGAACAGCCACTTGTAGCAGTTCGTCGTGAAGAAATCTGGGTCTGATTCTGGTTTACCGAGCTGAGACAGGTCGAGGTGCCCGATCCCATGGGCCCCGTCCACCAGGCTCAACACCTCGACCTGCTTACAGGCCGCTACCAGCGCCTCCCAGGGGAGCCGCACCCCGGGAAACGTGCACACAGTGTCGAACATGGCTAGTTTGACGCGCCTGTCTCGCTGCAAGTTGAGTCCCTGGACCGTGTCCCTGAAGAGGCCGACGAGTTCGTCGTCCTCGGTCGGAAAGGACACGTCTATGCGAACGGACGAGGCGGGCGTGGTCTCGCAGATGTGGAGGATGGTTTTCTCGCACGCCCCGTACGCGGTGCTCAAATAGACGATCACATCGCCCTCGCTCCAGGAGAGGTTGCGCAGCACGGTGTTGATGCCGGTGGTGGCGTTGGGCACGAAGACGACAGCCTGACGCGGGACATTGAGCAGGTTGGCCACGGCGGAGCGGGACTCGAGGAGGAGTGAGCGAGCCTTGAATCGGATGAATCGATCGGACCGTGACTCGGTTTGCTCTTGGATCGCACGTTGACGGGAGCGGACTGCCAGTGGGAAGGCACCGTACGAGCCGTGGTTGAGGGGGGTGTAGGACGGAGCGAAGGCGAAATGCTCATCGCGCATCTGTCGTCCGAAGGGCGTGGCCGCCATTTCCGTATCTTTCACGCTCATCTATGCTCACCTCGCCGTGCTCTTCACGTTCTCTACTCTGCGCGGCACCGATGAGCACCGACGACCAGCGGGGTACTTCGGCTCTACTCTGGGGGAGACTCACGTTGCTATGATGTGTATCTCCCTAGAACGATCTCCCCCATGGCCTTCAAAGCGGGGGGATCTAGCCAATGCCACCCCTGGTGCCCCTGAACCGGCCCTGACGCTTGGGCGTACTCGTACTCGGATACAACGGAGACCTGCATTAAATATAGGCATCCACGTATTTTCCTCACCGCATTGCTAATAAAGAACCCCGTTAGCGGGACGGACGACGACATTTATATTGACTGTAAGGCGCCTCGATTTCCAGGTGCACATTTGATCATCTCCTCAGGGCATTGTAACATCAACACAACATGGCCGCCCAACGTGAGCCCGAGATCGTTTTGTACGACTTGGCCTGTACCGCGAACGTTTGCTTCTCTCCTGTTGTGTGGCGCATCCGTCTCATGCTGAACTACAAGCAAATCCCTTACAAGACCGTCTTTCTCGAATTGCCGGATATCGAGCCCACGCTGAAAGGGCTGTGAGTCTCCACCTCCACCTCCTCGCCAGCCCCCCCTTTCGGACCTTCTTCCTCTGTATCTGTCTCAAGGAAAGCCTCGCAGCCCCTTCTAATTTTGAGACTTCGCAGCGGCGTGGTCCCCCCTGAATCGGCCGCAGGGAAATACACGGTCCCGACGATCCAGCACGTGCCGACCAACACGTACATGATGGACTCGGCGCCCATCGCGCAGTTCCTCGAGTCGACCTATCCGGACCCGCCGGTGCCGCTGACATCGGAGCTAGGCCGCCAGATCGAAGCCAAGGCACGCGCCGTGGGCGCGCCGGCCTTCCGCACCTCGATCATGCCGCGGGAGGTACGCATCCTGTCGCCGCGCGCGCAGGAGTTCTTCCGGCGCACGCGCGAGGCCTGGCTCGGGCACCGACTCGAGGATCTGCTCGACCCGGACAAAGAGCGGCAAGTCTGGGCCGCGGCGGACGAGGGCATGCGCGCCGTCGGCGACCTGATGCGCACGCACAAGGCCGACGGGCCGTTCGTGCTGGGCGCCCGGCCGAGCTACGCCGACTTCTTCATCGCCGGGTCCATGCAGTGTGCGAGAGTGATAGACGAGGCCGTCTTCCAGAAGCACGTCCAGTACCCTGGCTACAAGGACATTTATGAGGCCTGTCTGCCGTACATGGAGAAGAAGGATTAAAGTGTAAAGCGCCCGGCAGGCCACCGCTTGGATCCTGTAGATAGAGGGCCTAGTCTGTACTCGCTAAAATTAATAGGTCTGAACTCGTCCTCATACACCCCTGGACGAGGCATGGACGGATGAGGGACTTACCCTGCCTCTGCTGCATCCAGCCTTGTACTTTGGTTGCAGTACTCCACCGGAAGTCGTCGACGGGTGTTGACTACTAATACCGTCAGCCACCTTGAAAAGTCAGTATGGCGCAAACGTTGTTGCTAATGCTGTCTCGTCGTCCTTGTCGCCGGACACTCGCAATCGGTCCGAACGATGAAAATCTGCGAACATGAACTTGGGCTTGTGCCGTGGTCTGAATATCAATCTGATACGACCGAATCCGATTAGTTCGTACTGGGTCGTATCTGGCGTAGTAATCTACGACGCATCTACACATACTTCGTTGTCCATTGCCCAGTTCGTGGTCGACCATCTTCTTCATGTCCCCACTGACTAGTTTCTCCAGAGAGCTCTCGGGGAATATCGAATCCATTCACAGCTGGAATTTGGTTCTCACTTTCTCCATCTTACTCTTCCACTCCCAGTCCTGCCCACTGGCTCTTTGAATACCCTTGTCCACCCTTCTCAACTTCAACGTCATCCTAGGCCCTAATTCCTGCAGCCCGGCCCTTATCTCTTCAACGCCTTTCATCTCCTTGCCATCTGCGCCTACCACCGATCTCTCTGTCTCTCGCTTCTCACGGAAGATGTATCGATGCCGCCGGAGGAAAATGTAATCTCTCTGGTTGTGTAACGTCAAGACCTGCCGACCTTGTAGTTCAGGTGAATGCGGGAAGAGCGAGCGGAACAAGTGAGCCGTCAGCAGACCTAGTGGCGTGGTGAAGTTATTCAACATCAACTCCGGGATATGCTGTGTTGGCCGCCCATGCCCAGGGATCTGTTTGCCAGAGTACCAATTGGACACTGAGAAATGGAATGTTGGTCCCGCTGGGAGGTGCACGATGGTCAGTCCACCGGGTATTTTGCGGTGGTTCGCTTCCTCGAGCACAATAACAGATGTGTACCCGTGTTTACTTGCGAACTGGGAGATTTCCCGCACAGAGAATTTATATCCATAGCGGTGCGACGAGCGACGGATGTACTTGCTGTTGGGGAAGATGTCGGTTAAGATAGTGGCTTCATCGTGTAGATGGGAGTTTATTGATGTCGTTATGAGTATTTTAGGTGACTGCGGCGGAGGAGAGTCTGGTGAGAGAAAGAGGGACGGAAATTTTGCAGCGAGGGCGGCGGGGGCGAGGGAGAGGTTCGTCGACGTGGTGGAGCGCGTCGGTGAAAAGGCGCGAGATTGTCCCTGCTTGGACTGCAATTGCTTTTTAGAGGGCAGAGGATCTTGAGTTGTCTCGTCTGGGTCGTCCGATTCGAACTTGTCTTCGTCCTGTTCACTCTGATCCTCTCCATCGTCGCTGTCCTCCAGCATAGAATCATTGTCTTCGTCATCCACGGGTTCCCTTAGTCCTTCTCCCACCTCTCCATCGAACTCCAATGCCTGCTCTTCGGCCAGCTTCCGCCTCTTCAACTTTTCCACATCATAAATCACACCCAACCCACCATTCTCAGGCTCGTCTGCGATCTCATCGTAAATTCTCTTTCTGTCTAAAGTTGCGGGCACGTTTCTCCGTAACCGCTCCTCTCGTAACTTAGGGTTATTCGCCTCTTCTTTCTTGCGGCTGAACCGGTCCGCTCGCTTCAATGCATCTCGCGCACGCTTCTGTTTTACGTGCAGTTCTTGTCGCCGCTGTTTGTTGGATGTTTTGAAGGGGAGGGCGGCTTTGTCGGAGAGTCTGGTTGTTCGAGATGGCATCTTGGGACAATCTAGGCGCCCATAAATACCACGGTCAATTCACTCTCGCTCAAGGGTCGCTGCGGGCGGTAGCGGTGTGCGCAAAAGAAGGTCGATTGCCCATCAAAGAATTTTGAGTGGAGAAAAAGTGCTAGTCGATCGCAGCCCCACACGGCAAGGCTGACATGCGGCAATGCTGCCCAAGGCTGCGCTAGTCCATCTTGGTCACGATGATCTCCTGGCAAACATTTCTGGGGCTGCGCACAGCAACATCAACGTTTCGAGTCATAACAACTCAGGAGTCACCTTGAGTCACCTCCTCTTTCTTACTTACATGCGTGCTTTGACTGGTCCCTTCAAGGCGCTATCTACTTTCTCTTCTCAACTCACCAGATCTTTTTCCACCACTTCATTTTGTGCTGCAAAATTCCAACCCCCAAAATTAGACCTTAAGATGGCCGAGTTCACAACAAGGACCGGCAGTCTGTTAGACCGCGCCGTTCTCGAGTCTACCCTCCGGCGGCGCATGTTCTACACCCCTTCGTTCGAGATCTACGGCGGAGAACGCGGGCTGTTCGACTATGGGCCACCAGGGTGCGCTCTGCAAGCCAATGTCGTTGACCTTTGGCGGAAGCACTTCGTCCTGGAAGAAGACATGCTCGAGGTTGACTGCACCATGCTGACTCCCGAGGCTGTGCTGAAAACTAGCGGGCATGTGGACAAGTTCGCCGACTGGATGTGTAAGGACCCAAAGAGTGGGGAGATCTTTCGTGCGGACCACCTGGTCGAGGGCGTGCTCGAGGACCGCTTGAAGGCGGACAAGGCCGCGCGTGGCCAGGCGGTCGAAGTTGACGAGGCCAAAGAGGCCAAGAAAAAGAAGAAGTCTAAGGATGCGAAAGTCGAGAAGCTCGACGACGCGCTAGTGCAGGAGTACGAGGAGACTCTGGCCAAGATTGACAATTATGGAGGTGATGAGCTCGGAGAGTTGATCAAGAAGTACAACATCAAAGGCCCCACTACTGGAGTAGAGCTTGAGCCTCCCAAGGCTTTCAACCTCATGTTCCAAACTCAGATTGGGCCCAGCGCCGATAAACCCAATGGGTACCTCCGCCCGGAGACTGCCCAGGGCCAGTTCCTCAACTTCCAGAAATTGCTCGAATTCAATCAGCAGTCGATGCCTTTCGCGTCCGCCTCGATCGGAAAGTCCTTCCGCAACGAAATCTCCCCTCGTTCCGGGCTCCTGCGCGTCCGTGAGTTTTTGATGGCCGAGATTGAACATTTCGTGGACCCGGAAGGCGGAAAGAAACATCCACGATTTGATGATGTCAAAGACACAAAGCTGTCCCTCCTGAACCGAAAGACCCAGCTCGCCGGAAGCACAAAAGCCGATACTGTCACAATCGGCGACGCCGTCTCCAGCGGTCTAGTCGACAACGAAACGCTCGGCTACTTTCTCGTCAGAATTCAAGACTTCCTGCTCAAACTCGGGGTGGACCACTCAAAACTGCGTTTTCGGCAACACATGGCCAACGAAATGGCACATTACGCTGCAGACTGCTGGGACGCCGAACTGTTCACCACCTACGGCTGGATCGAGTGTGTCGGGTGTGCGGACCGCAGTGCTTACGATTTGACTGTGCATATGAACAAGACCGGCGCGCCGCTTGTCGTGCGGGAAACCCGAGCCCAACCCCTCGTCATAGAAGAGTACCAAATTGACCTGGAGCGCAAGAAACTCGGCCCCAAGTTCCGCAAGGACGCCAAAGCGGTCGAAGCAGCGGTGGACTCTCTCTCGCAAGACCTACGTGAGAAGTTGTCGCTAGAGCTTGAGCAGAATGGGAAGATCGAGGTCGAGACGCCAGGCATGGGGAGCGGAAAGACCGAACTCGAGAAGGATCTCATCAAGATCGAGAAGAGGAAGCGAACCGAGCACGTGAGAGAGTATACGCCCAATGTCATTGAACCGTCATTCGGTATAGGCCGTATCCTCTACAGCGTGATGGAACATGTCTTTTGGACTCGTGAAGGAGATGGTGCCCGTGGGGTGCTCTCCTTTCCCCCTACCGTTGCACCGACGAAAGTCTTGCTCGTCCCACTGTCCGGCCATCAGGATTTCAAGCCATTCATCAAGAAACTCACCGCCCGGCTCCGACGCATCGGGGTGTCCAACAAAGTGGACGACTCGTCCGCCAGTATCGGCAAGCGGTATGCCCGCAACGATGAGCTCGGGACGCCCTTTGGTATCACGATCGATTTCCAGACGGTCAAGGATAATACGCTGACGCTGCGGGAGCGCGATTCCACCAAGCAAGTGAGAGCCAGTGAAGACGACATCATCGGCGCTGTCAAGAGCTTAGTCGATGGGGAAGAGACCTGGGAGGACGTTGCGAAGCGACTTCCTGCTTTCGAGGGGCAGGATTTGGAGTGATGTGTGTGAGGATGTGTCGGCCACAGGACGGCCAACCATTGATTTAATGTTCTTGAGATACCCGACCTTTGATGGTGCGATCGTTTCTTTCAGCGCGAAGAAATAGACCGCACCTCGGAGACGGCCAAAGCACCGTGGCGGGAAATGCTGGGCCCTCCACATTAAGCGTCATGTATGAAAAGTGAAGACTAAGAGGAAAGACCACAGATGAAAAGTGTTTCATTATAGTCATGTTTTCTTGGTTTCTTGCTATTACCCGCCCTGGCCTTTCTTCTTGCTGCTGCTCGTCCGTTGCCTTTCATTCCACTCCGCATTGACCGGGGGTTTTGGAATGCCGTGGTCACGACCGCGATGACTTTGCATTGTGCCTTGTCCCTTCACGCCGCCTCCTCCAACGCCTTGTGCATATCCGTCCTCCACCCGTCGAAGAACGGCCTCATCATCGCCATGGCTCGCTTCATGTCGGGACGCTCCTCCAAGCGCTTCAGCTCCCTGAGGAACCAGTCATCCTGAACGGCTTGGTCCGGATCTACGTGCGAATGAGCGCGGATCTTGTTCTGCGTGGAAGTGGGATCGACGAAGAATTGGAACACCTTGCGGCGCGCGTCGTTGTACGTGTTGAGGATGTGCGAGGTTGGGTAGCGGCGAGGAGAGGGCGCTGGGTCGAGGACCATGGCCAGCGCGGTGGCGAGGGCGTCGGCGTCGAGCATGCCTGTGTTGAGGCCTAGAGCGCCGAAGGGCTATGTCGAGTAAAGTCAGCCAGGCAGTCAGGCAGTCATTCCGTCATTCTGTCCATCGCTCGGTTACCACCTTCTTACGGTACCTGCGCAGAAGAAACGAAACGCAGGGGAAATAAAAGGTTGAAAGCAGGGGCTCGGGCGTGCATACGTGATTACAATGCGCGGAATCCCCTGCGAGGAGGACATTCCCCTTCCTCATCGTCGGCACCAGCCGCTGATGCGTCCTGTATACCGCCCTCGCCACGATTTCCACGTGTTGATGCAAGGGTCTCGCGCCGGGCATACACCGTTCATAATGGCGAAAGACGGTCTCGTCGCTCAAGATCTCCTCGTCCGACAGATGCTCCAGCGCCGGGTCCGCAGCCATAGTCCATCGCCAGAGGGTCTTCTCGCCCAGCACGGGATTCGCAAGGGGGGTCGACACCGCCCAATGCACGGGATGCATAAGGAAATGCGTGTGCATGGGCGTTTCCTCCACGTTCTTGACGAGGACGTTGGTGGCGATCAGGCGTTCGGGCCAGGTGTGCCCGGGGTAAGGGAGGCCGAGGGCTTTTCGAGACGCAGATTTCGCACCATCGGCTGCGACTGCGTACGTGGCCCTGAACTCCTGTTCTGCGCCAGTTGATGGGTTGCGAGTGAGCACGGTCACGCCGTCATCGGTGTTCGAAACGATGGAGACGAGCTCGGAATTGAAATGAATTGTCACATGGCCTGTTTTGAGCGCCTCACGGAGGAAGAGCTTGTTCAACTGTGCTTGCGGCAGATTCAAACAGCCCGCACCAGGGGCCATGACGGTATCGTGTGGCGCACACAGGGGAATATTGGCAACCACATCGCCAAAGACTTTGCTTCCGGATCCCGACCCATCACCTTTAGGTGGTTTCCGGAAACACAGCCCTCGAGTCATGAATCCTTCGTCGCGGATGAGCTTGTACATTCCGCATTCATCAAACATGTGCAGGACGGCGCCGAAGTAACCGCATGCTCGCGGCGCCGCGCTGGTATCCGGGAGACGTTCGACTATAGAGGTGCGGATTCCTGCCTGGCCCAGTTTCAGGGCTGTAAGGCAGCCGACAACGCCACCGCCTATGATGAGGACGGGGATTTGGGTGCCAGTACATTGGGAAGTGGCATTGCCGTCGATGGTCTGCTGTATGTCAGTACCATTGGCTATCCGAATGCTCTCTTGTTCTGGCATGCGTGTCATCTTGGCCTCAACAGCCAGTTCCTGCCAAAGGTTTCAACAAAGAGAAAGTGTCGGCTGAGTTCGACATGCCATAAGGCAGTCTCTTATGTGCCTGCGTGTGAGCAGAGGCATGCCATCAGGCCAGCCACAAACTGAGACGGGCGGCCCATGGGAACGCAAAGCTGGAGATCTGCGATTTGGGGACATCCGCACCTGTCGTCCACCTGTCGTAGAGCAGTGCGACTGGTCGCCATGTCTGCTAAGCTGACTTTGCCTCGAATAGAGACCTAATGTGATTCTGAGCCGCACGTGGGTTGGCGACTAGCGAGCGTGGGATGCCTGAAGCTTGTATCCGAAGTGCAGGTTGCAGATCGTCCAGAACGGTTGCTGTGCGTGGATTTGTAGGGCAGATCACAGATGACAGTCAGAGGAGGTCAGGTCCCTTGAATGAAAGAGATTCATTGGAGGTCTGGAGGAACCTGACAAGGTTACTTGTGGCCGTCTCTTCCGCAGGATCTGGAGACGGCCGAGATGCTGCACCCGCAGGCGACGCACTGTTCCTCGGGGCACGAAAGGCTAGACTCACAGTCTTGTCGCGAATGACCGTGGAGCTGTATAGCGAGCATCTGCAAAGCTGAGTGATGGCAGTCATACAGTTGTAGCGGGAGCAGTCAAGAGATACAAACAAATGGCGAGAGCGGGAATCTCGATCAATTCTGATTGGCGGAAACGGACATTCACGTCGCGCTTTGATTTCCGTCGAGTATTTGCTTGGACTGATTTGTTTACTACTTGACGCGGCGACTAGCACAGGACGCAGCGTATGTAGATGAGCGACGACACGGTCTGTCACTCACCACGACCGGCCACTTCTGCAGCAAATGAGCCAGGCGGATACTCGGTACAGACTGCCCCATGGCGCCGCCATCACCGCTGCGAGACCCGATCGACTACTCACCCACGACGTCGAGTTTCCTCTCCTCGACCTCCCATGCGATCACGTCAGCATCAGTCCGCCGGAATCTGTTCTCGACACATCTGTCGCGACGACCGGCTTCCGGAGCACAACCGCCTCAGTTCGACGGGCAAAGTGACACTCCAGCCCAACAACAACACCCACAGCAGCAGCAGCAGCAGCAGGGAAGCAACCTGCCGCGACTGCGGAGCCATCAACGCTCAGCATCGACTCCGTCGCTCTCGCCGTCTCCGCCACGATCATCGCCCTTCCATAGTGTTCTCGACGGCGGCAGCGCAGCCTTCATCCCACCTCCCATTCCACAACTATCGCCTCCCCCTCGCGCCGCCGCAGCCGAAGGGTACGATCCGACAGTCTCGCCGAACCGCCCGCTCAGTCCACGTTCCTCTGCCGCACTCTTTCCCAATCAATCCATCATTGCATTGAATCCGATCACCGGCCGTCCCATGCTCCCCAAGTTACCCGTCCTGCCCAGCCGCTTGACGCTTACCGACTCGGACGACGAAACGACCGAGGACCGAGAACCTCGCGACGGCCAGGGCGGCGGCGAAGGCGAGGACGACGAAGACGTCGAAGTACACCACGCCCACGCCGCGGCAGGGGAAGGCTTCTCCGACGACGATGACGAATTCCACGATCGACCCGCCCAAGCCTCCGCTCGCCGAACCGACCGTCGCGTACGACGACATCAAAACCTGTACGGCCACGGCCACGACCACAGCCATGAACACGATCATCCATCTGCCGCCCGGGCTCGCACCACACATACTCATGCTCGCGCTCACGCCCACACTCACACCCACACCGACGCGCAAGCCGCGGCAATAGCCGCCGCCCGTGCCCAAGCCGAAGCCGTAGCCCTCGACGAACTGGACTCGGAGCGCCGCGACCGCGAACGCATCGAGCGCCTCCTCCGCGAAATGATGTCCCGGCAACGGGCTCGCGCCAAGGGCAAGTCCGCGGCGTCGAGCACTGTAGCAGCAGCGGCCGGGGACGAGGACGAGGATGAGGACGAGGAGGCCCAGGAGGAGAAGGAGGAGTTGATGGGCTTGATCATGGGCAGTCTACGGCGGGAGGTCGGCCGCGCCGAGGAGGAGGGATGGATGTTTGGAGAGTGTCCCGGCATGGGCGCCATGGTCGGAAGAGACGAGGTCGGCGTCTACGACTGAGATGAATGTGGATTCCTGGGGGGAGGTGCACCACCCACCCAGCGGCCAATTGGGGCCCGTGATGCGTGGTCTGGCTTTCCGTCCCGCACTTGTTCGAATATCAGGCGGCAGGGCTCTACAGCATTTGTGGGCGCGTCTTGACCGGCCAACTTGCAAGATCGTGATGGGGCGCGTGGGAGCAATGACCAGGGCGTCTGAATTATGGCGACGCCAACGACTTACGATTTCACGAGCCATGAACCTAATGAATGAGCTAGAGTAGCTGTACCAACGCGCGCATCGAGACGGCATGAGGCATTTGTGCAGCGAGAACCGATAGATACGGGAGTACCGCTTCGAGGTTGACCACGCACCCAGTGAGATATATTCATTGTCTTCGTGCCTCCTGGTCCATGATGAGTCATGTTCTGCTAATAGTCCAGCCGTGGCGCGCGAATTCCATGTACTTCATCACTTGCGGATGGACGGTTGAACAGCAAGAACGGAAGAACAACGGCTCGATCCAATCCGAGATGCCCGATAGCTGCATTCCCACCCTCATCTAATCTTGCTTTGCTTCAACCACGGTACGATGCTGCGTCGCTGACATCCTACATCTCTCCCCAGTAGCCTCCGAATGTGGATGGCGCCATGCCCGTCCCGTGTGAAGGCGCGAGCTCAATCCAGATCCATAGCCGGGGGTTTCTCGATCTCCTTCTTCGCTCCAGCGGCGCCAGGCTTGGGCGTCCCTGACCTGGGCGTCCCTCCTGGTTTGGCACCACCGCCGCCACCGCCACCACCACCGAACAGCATACTTCCCATCATGTCGAACAATGGATTGCCAGACTGGCGGGGGATTTTGATCCCGAACCAGATTTCTCCGATGTGGGCGAGGGCTTCGCTCCACAGGCCCTCGACTTCCTTGAGGTGCGGGGCGTAGTATTTCGCCAGCTGCCTGAAGAGGGAGGAATCTGCCTTCTGCGCCGCGAGGAGCAGGAGCGAGAGGAAGTTGAGCAGAGGGATTGACGGGAATATGCGGAGGGAAAGGCCGGATTTGGAAGATTCCAGCGGCTGGGACATGGCGAGGAGGGCAGGGTTGGACGTGGTCAGGTGCGACGTGAATGTCGACAGGGCGAGGTTGGCGGACGCGAGATTGCCGACCATCAAGTAAGGGAGGACCGAGCGAGAGGCGTAGATGGCCGCGAGGTGCGGCTGGTCCGTCCTATACCAGGTGTAGTGCACCGTGGCGAGGATGGGAGCCGACGCTGCTGTGCCGAGGATGAGATGTCGTTCGGCGTCGTACGCATCTCCTTCTACACGAAACAAACACCGAGATTGTCAGCCAGTGTACTCTGCCAGCGTGTTCGATATGATCAGGCCGCGTCTCTTATTGTCCCCCGTTGTTCCGCTCACCTTTGGCAAAAGCTTCGCCCACCCCGTGATGGACGTCTGGGTCTCCTCGCTCCAGGTCGCCGCATTTCCCACTCCAGTTCACCATGTCGCTGACGAACCTCTTCCGCGTCGGCTCCTCGCTGGGAAAGGCGTGGAAGATCTCCAATAGTCTCTTCTTGTTCTCGTCATTGCACGGAAACTCGCCCTTCACGTAGACGTCGTTGACCAGCGTGACGGCAAGATCACCGCCTGAGCCTCCTTGTCCGGCGCGAAGAAGTAACAGGGCGCCATTGTACAGCACGTCGCACGAGGAGGAGTAGTCTTGTGCTTTGAGGTAGCGAGCGGTAATCACACGGAGTTGCTGGTGTGCTTCATAGAAGTTGCCTTCGGCGATTCTACAGAGCAAGCGAGTGAGTGTGAGGACTCGATCCTTGGAGGCCGGTGGTCATGCATACGTACTTCTCTTTCTGTCGCGCGAGGGTCTTTGCGATCTTGGCCGACATTACGGTGGGCGGGTTTGGGAGTAACAATATCAAAGCCCTACAATATGTCCAAGCGTCAATGGCAGGTGGTTCACGGACAGTCCAACCCGCAGATGCAAGTCACACAAGTCGACGTCATACTCACCTCGCTTCACCATCCCTCTCATAACCTTCTTCTCGTCTTTGGCCGATTCACAGCATTGATCGGGGGCAAGCAAGACATGTACCATGCGAGTAACAAGAGAAGAGACATAATACTTACGAGTAGGCATGAGCGGATCCAGAATCCCAGTCAACACCACGCTGCTCAGTACGAGTTGTGAGGCTCGCAAGCCGCCACTTCCAGGCCCGCTTGTGATGGCATGAACCACGTCCACCTCTATGAATCATCTAAGACCCGTTTCATCAGCTGTATCTACTGCCTATGGCATCCAAGCTTCAACACGATCACCAGAACTCCCCGTCTCCAACATACTGACACAATAGAACCGCCGACTTCCAGACCAGCGAGCGAGAAGGCTGCCTGAGACCCAGCAGCATCCAGCATCGTCAAGGCCAGAATATCCCAGACGAGATTAAACTCGGAGGCAGGTCATCCTCTACCTGTCATATTTCTACGAGTACCACAAATCGGCACCACGTCTGGGCCTTTTTTTGGACTGCCATATCGCGGACCGGCAGTCGGATTCTCTGGCCAACACGGCCGAGTAAGGAATGGGAGGTTGCGTTTTAGATTCGCGCATTAGACATCGATGGGCCGGCGTCGCTGGATTCTGCGTCTCTCTCAAGTTCCCACAACAACGGAGAGACGATGGCCTCGACTATCTACAGAAGCATCTCGCTTGGCCCTGCCACTCTGCCACCCAAGTGCTGGATTGTTACACCAAGTTTACTTAGGCCTGAGCCAGAATCTCCCGCGACCTCCCTACCCCAGGTTTTGGTTGTCTGTGACTGCCCGGGATTCATCTTAGGGGGGAAAGGTGAATGTATTTCGTCATTCATCGAAAACCTGGAGCATGGCTGAAAGGTAAAAAGGGGACGCCACGCTCACTATGTGTGCTGCAAGTCGTAGGGCACGCGATGCCAACTACAAATGTCCACCATCTCCGACCATAACGCCTTGTGCCCGTCTCGATATAAAGCTGTTCATCCGAGACGACCCGCCATGCTCGCGCTTCTCGGAAGAGGAGAAAAGATGGCCATCCCAGTGCGTATTTTTCCCGTCGGCCTTGAACTCCAATATATCATGCTCGCTGCAATTGCTGACACGGTAGAGAGAGAAACGTGCAGGGCCGGTAGCCCCAGCGTGATCGACGATAGAGAACCCGCGCATCTTTTGGATTTTCTGTCATGATTTGCTGTTTTCATCCTCCTCTGCCATACTCTCCAAGTTCCCTCCGCCTCCGCTGGTATTGCTTCGGCTGCTCTTATGGCTCCTAGCACTCGAGCCAGGGCCTGGGCCGCCACCTTTCTTGGGCGTTCCGTTCTGCACGGGGGTCGTTGCTCTGTCGACAGTAGTCGTCGAACCTGTGCTCGTACTGTCCCTTTCCTTCTTAGTGGTTGGTAGAGGTCGAGAGAACATGGCTTTGAGCGCGGCCCTTGCTTTGGCCTTTTCTTCTTTCTCTGCTGCCTTCTTGGCGGGGTCTTCAGCCATTTCGTCCGCGTACTTTTTCCATTTCCTCCAACCATCATAATCAATCAAGGCTTGCATACACCCCCATTCGGTGACTTTGCGCTCCATCCATACAAAGTTGACAGGCTATTGAGGCTGTTAGAGAGTGTCCAAACGAAAGTTCAAGTCCGACTGCTCACCTTTGTCAAAAAGTCATTACAGCCTGCCGCCAACGCTTCATGCCTGTCACTCTGCAAACTGCTCGCCGTCAAGGCTACAATGATGACAGGACTCTTGAATAAGCTTCGATCAGGCAGAGCATCCGCTTCGCCCAGCAGATCGCCATCCTTAGTGGGCGGTTTCAAGGCGGTCTCAATAGGGCTTCCACTGAAAACTCCGATGCCGTTGACCGCTTCCAGCCGTCGAATTTCTTTGGTTGCTTCTAGGCCGTTCATCACCGGAAGCTGGATATCCATCAAAACCAGGTGGAATCCACCCTGCTTCCACATGGTCACTGCTTCCTTCCCGTTCATGGCGGACTTCCAGCGCACATTAAGCCTCTTCATAAAAGCCTCGAGCAATTTCAGGTTGATAACATTGTCCTCCACGAGCAACACATTAATCGGTGGGACAGGCAAGGTTTCACCCCCGGCCCCTGATTTGGTGGCCGCCTGAGGGTCACCGTTCGTAGACTGGGCACCAAACTGGCCTTTCCTTCTCTTCGCTTTCTGACCTGGGTGTGGGGAAGAGACCCGGTTGGGAGGTGTGATGGACGGCTTGTGTTCATTCAGTCCTTGGGCTGGGGGTGTTGGTAACGGTGGTGCCGACGGGACAGGGCCATTTATCGGTGCCTTAGACTCTGTTCAAGGTTAGGTTTCTTATGTCTCAAAGCGGCCATCGACGCACCTATGACTTGCCCGTTCGGCTGGACGGTGTGAAGGATCGTGGGGCTGCTCGTGTGCTGTCTGCCATATTTCGGCCTCGCGTGTCTCCTTTGTCCATGAGAACCGGGGCTCGGCAGCGGCGGCAGCTGACCAGTCGTCAAAACGGCCATGGAGTGAGGAACAGAGCTTGGGTGAGGGACATGGGCAAGGTGAGGAGAGTGAAGCTGCATGGGAGGAAAGTACTCGCGGGCAGCTTCATCGGGGCGGAACTGCTCTGGATAATAGTAGATATGGTGGTTGCCCGGTCGGGGAGACGCTCGAGGAGTGGTTCTACGTGGAGGCACGTCGATGATCAGAGCTTCGTCGACAGTTTGACCGCCAGGGTAGTAGGCATCCAGGGTCTGGCCGATGGGCTCCTCGGGGCCCAAAGCACGCTCGGCGCTCACGTTCTTGTTGTTTTCTTCGCGACTGACAATTCTAAGGGTGATGTCTGGAGAATCGATGCTGCGCCCCAGCGAATTGGCATATTTTTGAAGAATGACATCGCGGACGTTATCGACCAGGTCGTCTTCGGCGACTTCGACTCTTGTCGCGGAGGCGCCAGCTCGTCTCACCCATATTTTTCTCTGCATGGCGTCGGCAGGATCATATCGAACGCATGATTCCGGATCGACGGCCGGCACGGTCGGGCTGGAAGGTCGGTGCACAAAGACTCGCGGACAGCCGGGGTTAGGGCTCGGCGGAGTTGCAGGGCGGGAGATAGTGTCGGTATTATAATCACTGGTCGGAGGAGCAGAGGCAGCAATGGCTGTGGAGTTGGATCGAGGATCGGTGGCGGGATGATGAAGAGAACGTGAAGCAGGAGGCGCACCGACGAGCGTAGCAGAGCCCGACGCCGAGACAGAGGGAGACGCAGACGGAGACGCAGACGCAGATGCAGACGAGGGTTCCGCATTTGTGGCTGGTGCTGCCGCCCGAGGCCTGTTATTGGGCGACAGTCCTCGCGGCGACACTCTGGCAGACACGGATGCTGGAGGCCGCTCTTTTTCCCGCTCTGCTTCTCGCCCGCCCTTGGCCTCTACAGCTTTCTGTCTGGCGTCCGACTTGGTCCGCCCACGGCGATGGAAATTGAAATTGGCGAGCGTGGACAGCGTGGGCAGACTCCAGCCGCCGGACGACCGCTGACGCCCGCTGCCGGACTTGGCTTGTCGATCGTCGTGGCTGCTTGTGGCGCTGACATCGGCATCTGAAGAAGCAGCATTGGCACTCAGACTACGAAAAAGAGGGATTCGCGGACGAGAGCGTGTTCGAGATGATGGCATTCCGGCCGGCGTGTCAGCTCAGTGATCAAGGCAGATGGTTGCTTGGAGGGAACACCCATTCCGACTCATGCTTGGGCGGAGACGAGTCGCCCTTCATGCACCGACTGATACGGATGTTCGTAGATGCATACTGAATGTCAAAGAAATAGATAGCTTTTCATGGGAGCCGGAGAGAAATAAGTGAGGTGGATGCCAACGAGTGGATGATAGTGGCCTCGCTAGCTGCAGGCGCGGTGCAGTAGCTGTGGTAAGGAAGATATGGGCAACAGGAGCAAGAGGGTCGGTCGATCGAGATACAAAGTTCGATTATTGTACGCTGCTGCTGTTGTGATGGCGGCTTCCCGGAGTCTCATTCAGGCTTCCTGCTTCGCTCGCCCCCCAATCAGAGGCGAACAAAGAGCCGGCCGAGCTGGATAGAAGCAATGGCGGGTGAGGGGTCTTCTTCTCAGCGGCGCATCAGGGTGCAGAGGGATAAAATGCAACGCATACGACTACAGGTTTCAATTTCGTTGGCGCCACTTTCTCGCGAATCAGCGGCTTCGCTCTGCTCGCAGATACTGCGAACCCGTCGTCGCTGCTCGATTTCGACGCTTGTGCGACCAACAAGAAATCTGATCTTGTTTCATTCCTCGACCGGGGAATCTGGGCTGTGGCCTTGCTTCACCGTGCTGCTGGAGCGGCACTTCCATCCGCGCGCACGCTACAGTACAGGACGAGAATGAGCCCTTTTGAGTCTATCAGATTCATTAGCCTGTCCATGCGTATATGCGCCCACTTGGTCCCATATCCATCGTCCCTTCGCAGACAGAATGCTTCGCTATGACTGAATGACACGAAGAAGCCTGGGCAGGCTCCTTCTCCCAAGTCCACAACCCGACATGTCCGCGTGGTAAGCTATGCACAAGAATGCTGTCCAAGACGGTCAACAATAAACCCCTGCCGCATTCCGTTCCGGAGCAATGCATGCCTCACGCCCGTCATGACAACCCTCCCGTTGTTCACAAAGCCACTTTCCCGCACAAGAGACAAAAATTCAGTGCAGTCCTCGTTCCCTCGGCCAACCCAGTGCGACAATGCCAGTAACAGCGCTTCGATAATGACAGTGAGCACACGATGATAAAACTTGTCCTCCTTCTCCGGTTTCTGTGGTTCCCTTTGCTGTCGAAGCCTGCCGCTTCAAGTTCAATAAACGCCAGTTCGCTTGCCCGCCTGCTCGTCGATTGCTGAAAGGGGAATCTGTGCTGGAAATCACATGACAACAACTTCACCAACTCAGCTCCTGACCAATTCGATAATATAGATAGCGACCTGTGATTGTAGACCGAGGACTGCCCACTGCAGGGCCACTGTGCGCAGAGCGTCCAAAGCGTGCAGAGACTCGGATGATTGTCTCGTGGCAAGTGCGAAACAACCATCCACTCCCCGGTCTGCGCCAGAAGTGAGGGTACTTCTTCTACCTCCCAAGCATGTAATCAGGGTACATGCCGCCCATCCCCGGTGCCGGAGCGCCATTACTCATGGGGATCCCCCGTACGTTAGGCCCGGGGCCGTTGCCGACTGGGAAGCCTTGGTTCACAAACGCTGCCTGGGGGACCACCCCATTGCCGACGCCCATGTTCAAGCCCGGTGGCACTGAAAGCCCCGGTGGCGGTCCATTGGCCGTCGAGAATGCGCCAGGCGCCATGGTGGTGTACCCGTTGACGCCCATAGGTCCCGTGGCACTTAAAGGCGTGGGCGGGTTGTTGCTGCCCGGCTGGCCCGCTCGCACCCCAAGGGGATTTTTGGAAAAACTCAAGCGAATGCCACCCTTGACGCTGTTGTGAAGCTGCGCTCCATATAGTTCGTTCAAAGCTTTGGTAGCAAACGAAATGTCCTCAAACTCCACAAAGCACATCGGCCCATTCTGTTTGGTCCGAAAGCACAGTCTTTTGTAACCCCTCTGCTTCGAAAACATGGCTTTCAATTCATCCTCGGACGTGTCAATCGGCAAGTTCCCCACATAAAGAGTATTGCAGGGTGGATTCTGGTCGGCTGGGTTGACCGGCGGGTAATTGTGCCGGATGAAAGGTTGCGGGTAAGGCCCATTGGGACCCATCGTGGAGAATTGCGAGTGCGGTGTCCGGGATCCGACAGCAGATCGTGGCGATACGTAGTTGTTTGCCGCGCCGTTGCCAATATTCGTGTTCAAGGAAAGCGCCGAAAATGCTGCAGTGGGCATGTGCTGGCTCGTCGATTTCTTGGTCGCGCCATTCGTCGAAGAGCCATGCATATATGCCAGAGGGTCCTTGAGCAGCTCGCCTGTGTCATCATCTGCGCCATCCTCGTCAATGACCTTTTTGCCGCTGGCCCGAGGACGGTCCGCCACTGGCGACAGGGACGAAAATATAGCCTGCGGCTGCGGACTGTCCGAAGTGGAATGTTCCAGGGCGGATCCTATCATGGGTGGTGACGTCTTGTCCATGGCTTGAAAGGTGCCGTTGAAGCGTGACGACTTTTGTGCGCTGCTCATGGGGGGTGATACCGACTGCGCCGCTTTGCGGGCCGATAGAGGGTCGATCGTATTGCGCCGGGGAACTGAAGCCATGGATGGAATGGATATGACCTCGACAATCATTTTGGCCTGCCCGGCTGTATTGGGCTTGCCGTCCAGCATCGCCTGGGCTTCGGATGCCCCGGCGATCGAGGAAAATCTGGCGATTGCGGTGGCGAAGCCGGCATCGTCGTCGTAATCGTTTGGAACTATTTCTGTGTCTTGTAGGTCCTTGGCAAACAACAGCATGGTGCGTACTGCCTCAGGGGTGGTATGCCGTGGTAGGCGTCGCAGCATAATGGTTGGCAGGGCCATGTGTGCGACTTCATTCGCGCTCGACATCCGTCTATCCGCAGCCGCCATCTCGAAACCTGCATTGGGCGGGGCCATGGTGTATGGATTTGCAAATCTGGACAGTATGCGTGCTTCGAGAGGGCTGAGAGCAATCGCAGTCATGCTTTGCGGGGCAACGGGAAGCGCAGACTGACCGACCTTGTCGATGCAACGAAGCCGACCTGGAAGTGGGTGCCGTGCTCGTGTGCTGAAAACTGGAGTCAGATATGGTCCAAGGACAAACAACCTCGCCTTCGGTTCAGTTGATTGAAGACCAAGTAGCACCAGCACGGAACCAATCTAGAGGTGAAATTGCCGCTCCTGGTGAATTTGACCCGTTCCGATCTCCGAATTCGAGCTCCAGGGCGCCGTCGAGGGTCATGTACCGGAAGTCAGCAGTCCGGAGTCGAAGAAGATATGCGTCACAGCCGGAGGGAACCAAGTCCAGTAAATACCCTGGGACCTGAAACGGTGACACGACGGCTCGGGTTGTTTCCGGCGCAAACGCGAGATTGTTAACAATTCGATACTAACATGGCCAGGTGATGAGGGACGCTTGACGGAGACCCCTTGAGGAGCGAAGCTGAGTATAAACTCCGGAGCCGTTAGCACTTGGTTCCGTCGCGAAGCGAGGCGAACCGACGAGGTCGAAGTGGGACAGGAGGGTAGTGAAGATCAGAAGCAAGCACGAGGCGGTCGCGAAGTCGAGTGCTTCCAGCTAGGAGGATGTATAACGAGAGTAGACAGTCTGGGGAAGGAATGGAGGACAATCAGCAAAGAAAAGAGCTGAGACGAGAGGCTCAAGATTGCCAGGAAGTCGAAGGTGTAGTGGAATAGCGAACAACGACGCGGAATATTTTGGCGGCGTCGAGTGGCCCTGTCGATAGGAGCGATAAGAACGGCTAGGCGTGGTGAAAGTCTGTATTGGGCAGACGCCAGGATGATCAATCGTGCCAATCCGGTACCGTGGAGGCTTGCAGATGGAGCCGAAGGCCAAGCTGGGGGCGCAGGATGGGCAGGGTGAGATACAATTCGCGATCGCGCGGCGACCGGGTGGTGGGGATGAAGCCGGGCACTGGGCTTGGGATACACCACGCTAAGCAGGCCGCATGGCATACGGAGCATTTCTTCGTGCTAACTGGTGGAAGCCGAAGAGGGGTTTGTGCGTCGACATTGCTCTCCCGAAGTATGTAAGCCTCTAGCGGTTCATCAGGTCGAGGTACGGAGGAGAGTGTGGAGAGATGATCTGTGGAGCAGGCGTGGTTGACTGCGCATACGAACAATTACCTTCTTTTCGGGGCAGATCCTCGCATGGAATTGTGAAACGATTGCCGGAAAGCTGCCAAAGACTCGAGATTCGGCAACGGCTCTCGAACGAAGACTGGGATTTCGGTCTCGTTCGGATCGAGGACTTGGTTTGGGAGGTGATGGCGTCTCTAGCACACGGGCACTGCTGGCGCAAGCAAGGAGAGGCCCTGCATCGAAACGATCATGACACTTCCGTGCTAATCAGCCTTTATTGCACGCTCACGTCGGCTTCTGTGGTTGGACAAGGGTGGGGATGCTAGGCTCGAGGGGAATGTCAGTCCATGGCTGTCACCTCGGGACCGTGCAGTCGGCGCTCTGCAGAGGATCAGGTATCCGCTCGACGTCCCTGGATGTACGTACCTCGAACGTGTGTCCAGCGGCAATCGACCAGCCGGCAGGTCTGATACAAGTCGGACTGTCCTGTCCGTATGTGGCAAGACAATCTGCGGCGTGTGGGTGGGACCGGTCAAAGGTGTCAAACCGATGGGGTCAATCACGCTTGTGTCCTTTTGCGATAGTAGAGCAGCCAACGAGTGAAGCCTTGATGAGCCGAAAGTGTGATAAACTGGGCTTCGCTGTTGGTAGCCGCAGGAAAATCCAAGCCGTACCGAGTAAAGGCGCCTGAGAAGTCGGGCTTGGACTCCAGCAAGCCTGAGTATGATGGACTTTTAAACAAGGTGTACTCGTATGCGCTAGTCAGCGTGTGCCTGTGTCGAAGTTCCGTTGGCTGGCTTTCCCTTGTGTACACTACATGAGCGTTTGCACCGACTAGTCAACACGGTTTCGCCAGGGAGTGTGCGGGTGGAGCAGCGCCGACGGTGCCTCGTCCTGCCAGAGCCCTAAAGGCTTACTTACTCCGGCCACGACTTGGACAACGGAGGCTTCAGGGAGGCGTCGGGGCAGGCTTCGCGGAGCTAGGTAGTGTGATAAGCACCAAATGTACGCCGACAGTAGCGTCTGATGCGCCCTCATCTCGGCCTCTCCCCCTCCAAACTAGGCCGCCTCGACATGGTCAAGGACGCGACTCCTCAACCCCGGGTGGCCCACTGGGTTATTGCCAGATCCCTGTTTCCTGGCTATAGGGCGTTGGCTCTAGTCCGCTTCCAAACTCAAAGAACGCATCTCGGCCCAACTGGCGATAACAGTCGTGCCCTTGGTAGGCGGCTGGATCTTCCCAGACCTCGCATTTGGGGAAGCAGCTTGTTGACGGAGGGTCGCAAATTCCAAAACGCTTGTTTTTCTTCCCGTTGAGGGCCAGGAAGTACGAGTACTATGTACACGAAACCATGAAAGCACCAAAGGTCGTCTTCCCTCAGCAAAACGTGCGTCCTCAAAGAATACAAGCGCAGACGGGTGCCATGTGCTGATTCGATCTTTCGCGACCGCCAGTTCAGCCTCTCTTCATATCCACGAGCGCTCGGAGTTGGCTCGCTTGCCTCTCCCATTCAAATGCTGCTGAACATCCGATTGGACACTGTCGGAAAACAATTCACGGGCAAAGCTGATGGGCTTTGCTCTGTACTTTGTATGCTGTGCTACCACGCCAGACCTCTGTCTTCCTACAGACTTCAGCACACGAGAGGGTGCGCAATAGTGACTCCTCTCGATCGCAGGCCGAGCTCGATGTTCATTCTCCCATCGCTTGAAGAGCGGCATGACGAAGGCTCGGCTCCAAAGTTACTTCTGTCGACTTTGACGTCGACTGCAGCTCACAAGCGCGCTCCTGGAGGCGGTATCCCTTCTGCTGGGTCCGACCTGCCAATCCCCGGCCATGCTCGGTACCTGGGAGTACGAGTAGCGAGGGGCAAGCTGGGGAGCCCCCCTTTAGCCCCTCTGTCCCGGCTGCAGGCTCTAAAGGCTCGAGGATCTTCAAACACGCATTGCAGCTGACTCTAGCTCGCGGCAGATGCTGCGAAGCCAACCCTTGATAGGATGGTCGGAACCAGCTCGTGCATTTCCGTAGTTCGACTTGGGCCGTTGGAAGGCTATTGGTATCGTATCGCCATGGTTGCGACAGGCAGTCAGGCAGTGAGGCAGTGCCTGTGCCCGTTCTCCTGTAGCTGTTTACGCTTACTGGCTGCCAGAGGGGCCCAAGATTGTGTGCTGTTGGATTTCTGGTAGGAGTATGTAGCAGCCGTTGCGTCGCCAAACATGACCTTGCCATCGTTGTGTGGCTCGCGTTATACTTCGAGACCCAGGCAGGGATTACCTCGAAGAGACAACGGGCATTTCCTGTCCCTTGAAATGGGCACAAATGGGGCAAACATTGCGCCTGCTAACAGTTCTAGTGCGGTCAGAAAGGAGAGCTCAACATGTGCGACGCGCACTTCTACTCGCTTCTCCTCGTGATCCGCACCGTCATTCGTTCCTGATTGATCTCCTACAAGGATTCGCCGTGAAAGGTCATGAGACTTCAACCGTCGAATTGGCTGTGCTGAGTACACACACTCTCGCGTTTGAATAATGTGCTAATCCAACCTTGTCCTCGATCAAGCGTGGCCGTCGCCAGGCATCCGTAGTCTTTGCGCCACAGCCAATTCTGTGCCCACCGAGAGGACATTCAACTACAATTTGTGTCACCTGCTCTCGACCGTTTTTCAAGGCGTGGCAGTCGAGGGGAGGCTTTCAAATATGCTGTGCAACCCGCCCCCCTGCAATTCTCCAGACGGATCATCCCCTTGCTGTGTGACCTCAAGGGTCCACCGCGTGGCACAGGAACGTCCCGAACAATGCTATGAAACATGCTCCGTCGAAACAATTCGCTGGACGGAAAAAGGTTCCAGAAGAATATCACCTTGGCCACAGTCGTCTCTTTCGACCACGGCCTATCCAAACCAGCGGCAACTGTACAAGATACCGGTATGCGCGTACTGGATCGTCCCGGTGGGAGGCTCACAGCGAATCTTCGATATGAAAGAAGTCCCCGGTGTTGTCCTTTTCACCCGTTCCCTTGTCCATCTCGGTGCCATAGCGCTGAAGCAGTTTTTCAGCGTACAGCCCGATTTTATTCTCCTGCTTCTCCGTCATCTCGTGTTTGCCGACACTTTCTTCGTATGAGGGTGGTTGCTCAAGAATGTCGCTCGTGCCACCCTCCTTTGCCCCTTTGATCGAAGGCTGCCCATCCTCGTCCTGGTCGGGGCTCGAGGTCGACATGGGTGTAAGCTCACGCACTGAGCTGCTGGACCTAGTGGGATCGATCAAAGGAACGTCTTCGAACTCGGCCTCGGCTTCGCGGTCAGCAGACGATGCAGGCAACGGACCCTCTTCCTGCTGCAAGTCCTCGGCAAATGCCTGATTGTCGCGGTCGACAAAGTGCCGCAGCGCCAGGCTCAATTCACTGCCCTGAAATCGCACTGCGTTCTCGTTGGCGTAAACGAGCAAGACAGAGTTGTATTCGGTCTTGACGGCTTCCAGGACGTCTGTCTCGAAAACTCGGTCGACGGACCACGGTGTTGAGCTATCCACATCCGACTTGCCCACAGCTTCAGCTTGTGCTCGGGTAACAGGGCCCACCAAGGGAGGATGTGGCGCTAAGTGTCGAGCCTCTCCCTGCTGCCAAGAGGCCCTCCACCATTCGTAGCCCATTCCTTCCTCGCCCAGCTGGTCTTGTTCTAGAAGGTCAACGTTCTTGCTCAGCCGGCGGAAGTAGGTGATTCCTGGCTTGGTTGCAACGCCTTGGAGCGTGTACTTGCGATGCGGGACGTCGGGACGTTCTGGCGTAGGGAATGTCAGTTGCATGGTAATCTGTCGACTCCTTGCGCGAAGTTCATCTTTCTTCTGCTCAAGAAGCGCCAACCTCTGACGGATCTTTTGAAGCACATTTTGCAACTCCGAGTTGAGCTCATCCACGTCCGACTGTGTGACTGTGGTCTCCGACCCGGATGGCCGACTATCAAACAAGCCGGTTGACCCAAGGTTACTGCTCGCTGCCACGGTGGAAGCTTTGACTGCAGCATTGAGGATTTCGCTAATGTCAAGAGCCCTGTTATTCGAGTTGACAAGTTGGCAGCGACGCTGCATCTGAGTCAGTTGTTCGATTTGTCGGCGGATTGCCTGGACTTGTCTGCGTATTTGCTGCATTTCCTCTCTGCAATCGTACATGTAACGATCCGCATACCAGACCGGATCTAGACTGATATCAACAGTTCTAGAGACGGTGTTTGGCTCCTGCAGTCGAACGGTGAATATTTCGGCGCAATGACTGATCCACACGTCATCGATATTGCCAATCTCATCATTCCAGATGGTGTTATCCAACAGGTCCGTAAGTGTCTCGTTCGGATGGTGATTGATGAAAGGGTCGACGCAGTACAGGGTTTTCTCAACAGCCGTGTCATCGTCTGGGCCGTTTGCCTTCATGGCTATGGAGCTGAAGACCTGGGTGAGTTGCTCTTGCGGCGCCTGTTTCAGCGCCGCGGAAGCCCAAGCCTCGAGGAATTTGTGGAACAGTGCATCGCCATTTCCATTGCGGACAGCCTGTAGGTCGGCCAAGGCATCGACACTACCGTAGGCGCGAGTCGTTCTGTCAAGGAAAGCCATCAGACATTGGACTTCGGTAAGCAAATTGCGCTCGTTCTGGTCTATCTGAAGAGTATTGTCGGTGGACAAGGCTTTCGTATTCTCGTCCGTGGCTCCAGACCACCAACTGTTGTCATGGGCATAGGCGTGAACCCTCAAAGCAGGCATTAGCAGCGCCTCCCGTGCAAGTGGTATGTTGTGGTAGATTGTGAGTAGCGACCCTAGGTAGCCAGTCTCCTTCGAGCCCCGTAAGAATGCTGGTGCGCCGCCTGTTCTTCGCCGCTTGGATGGTGGTGGATGTTCGATGATCTCGCGCGAGGTCGAATACGTAGTGAGGGCCCAGCTGTTGGGTTCGTAGTTGTAGTCACGCTTCGCGGGGCCGAATGTTGCACCAGTTTGCGTGACTCCATTTTCTTGTCCTGGCAGGGTCTGCCGGAGTGATTCGGCCATGGCTCGCTGGAGCTCTGGGTCATTCATCTCCTCCTGTTCTTTCAAGGTCTTGACGTTACTCGCTGACGCTGCGGCGTGCTCGCCGGACAGGTCCATCCGCGAATTGTCGACTCGAGACGGCGGCCGTGACAGCCCGGCCATTCCTCCCATGGTCGCATCATCTTGAACTGTTTCAAAAGCATTCCGTTAGTGGATCATTTCCGAGGAAGCTGGACGGCCTGGGTCAAGAATATGTCGTCCGTCTTACATGGGAAATTGTCTTGATCTTGCCAGTCATTGGAGGGAGCCTGCGTACGCACCCTTAGACAACCAGTCTTCAACACCTGACGCAGCTGGCAGCTGGCTTACCGGCTCCGGTATGATAGATCTTGCTGGATTCTCCAGCCAAGCATTAATTGCATTGTTGGCATCGTTGTTGTTTTTCTATCGCCACGCGCAGTCAGTAATTGCTTCATGCGCAGCCTCTCTGCCAGTGTTCCGCCTCACCTTCAGTAACACCTTTGCACTTCCCTCATCCAACCCCGTGATCGCGCACACCTGCGATATCAAGTCGTCGGTAGGCTCCGCCATATTGTCATCCCACTAGGATATATGACGCATGGCGCTTTGGACGCTGCGGACGTCGAGCTGGAAGGCAAGGACGGGGCCGGAGCTGGATGCAAGTTGAGTTGAGCGGCTGAGGCGTTCAAACAAGGGCTGCTGTGACGGGAGCCGGGTCGGACTTGTCTGTATCGATGTAGATGCACAGATGAAGTGGGAATACCTGCGTGAAGAAGGGGAGCTTGCTTACGGACCGCGGCGACAATCAGTGGCTGCCTTCCTGACTGACCATGGCAAACATTTCCCCGCAAAAGGGACGGACCTCAAACGACAGTTCAGCCTTGCAGTTACTGTCGCAGCCTCGTCGGAACAATCAAGCAGCTGATCCGAACGTTCACAACCACCACAAGAAACTCGACTCGTCGTGCGCTTTTCATTTATGCCTCGTTCGCCAATCTATGTTCCTGCATAAATGCGAGAATGGTCTAGGTGTTAGTGACTTTCTCACTCCCTGATATCGGGCACTCCACATCGGCTTATTAATTCTCACCTTAATGCCTAGATCGTGGTTGACTGCCTGCTTCCCAACTGTACTTGCATCTGCAAGGAATCGGGCTCTCTGTTGCACGCTTCCCCCTTATGAGTCACCTCCGGTTCAGTGGATGTGCCTATAATCACATGCGGTATGCATCGCGGCCTCAGCCAGCTCGCGGCGCTGAACTCATTTCTTTTCCGTGTCTTTAATGGTGGTAGAACATCAGCGCGAGAAATATAAGCAAACAAGAGCTCAGCCCCAGTGTCTTTCACGTTTCTTCGCATTGATTACAATATGTCAAAGCTATATGAGCAGCAGCAGCTGAGCCGAGGTGGAGTAGGCAAGGGAGAAAGGGAGGGTCAGGTAGACCATCCCATCCACCAGTGCACCCAACCAGCCCAAACCAGCTCAGCCCAGCCCAGAGGGCTACAGAAGAAGTGAGTCGGGCAACCAAAAGCACAAACACATCCATCTAGGTAAGGTACTGTACTGTACTGTACGTGAAACATGTCACATGCCGCAGGCATTTATCTTTCCTGTTCCAAATTCTCCCCGTCCCTTCCTTTCTCCCGTGATCGCCCGCGTCTTCAATACGTGGTCGTCAAATACAAGATGCAAAAATCCAGGGCATGGACGGGGCTTAAAAGTCCTTGAAAGACTCCTCCCACTCAGCTCGTAACTCGTCCGTATACCGTCCGCGGCCGCCCTCGCTCTCCTCCCCCTCCACCGGGTCCGGGTATTCGTCGAAATTGCCGGCATCGCCCGCCCACTCCACCCGGGGGATGATGGGGCCCCTCCGCTTGCGATAATAAATCTCATCCCAGTCGACACCGTCGAAGAAATAATGGGACATCACTCGCTTGCTTCCCCCGGCAATGTGGCCCAGCCGCTGCGTCGGATCGGTCTTGCACAGCGCGAGGATGAAATCCCTCGCCGCACGGGGGACATGGAGACTATGCCGTTGGCCGTGCTGAGACGGATGGGCGGTCGGAAAGCGGATGTGGCCCGCCACAATCTGCTCGTAGATGCGCATGGGGTTTTGGTCCCAGAACGGGGGTTGGCCGATGAGCATTTCGTAGACCAGGATCCCCAACGCCCACCAGTCGACGGCGGTGCCGTGGCCGGTGTTACGGATTACTTCTGGGGCGAGGTATTCGGGTGTACCGCAAAGGGTGTAGGTGACGCCGGCACCGTTGGCTTGCGGTTCGGGGTGTTCGGTACCTAGTTTCTGGAGAGTGGTGCTCTGGCCGTTCCCATTCTCCGAGGAAGATTCCGGCGCGGGAGGGAGGTACTTGGCGAACCCGAAATCGACCAGTTTCAGGTGGCCATCGACGTCGAGCAGGATGTTTTCGGGTTTCAGATCGCGGTACGCCACGAACTGGACCTCGTGGAGGTAGGCCAATATCAGGGTGATTTCGGCGGCGTAGAATTGGACAGTCGAGAAAGGAAAGCGGCGGGCGCGCCTGAGGTATGAAAAGATCTCTCCTCCAGGTGTGTAGTCGAGCAACATATACAACGAGGTATCGTCGGAGAAGGAAGTAACTAGGGTCGTGATGAAGGGGTGGCCGGCCACGGCAGCAAGGACGTCTCTTTCGTTCCGGACATGCTCGACCTGTTTCAGTTTGATCACGTCAACCTTTTTAAGGACCTTGAGCGCGAAGACTTTGTGCCTGTCCTCGGGGTGAGGATTGGCAAAGCGACATAGCCAGACTCGTGCAAAAGTGCCTGCCCGAAGTGTGTCAGTGCGTGCGCAATGAAGCGAACATGTTCCCGGGCGTACCAGTTCCAAGGGTCCTCATCAACTCAAAATCGGAGAGCTTCAGTGTCGTCGACGACTTGCCCAGGCCCTTCTCTTCCGGCGGTCTGGAGACCTCCTCGGGAGGCATAACCTCCTTGGATCGGTCGGGGTCGGCATGTTTCTGGATCTGATCTTTTTCTTGCTGTCGGCTGGGATGGGGATGGGACGCGCTTCTTGTGTTGTGGGGGTTGCTGGTGCGCAGGAACTGCCTATGACCTTGAGCGGAAGCCGCGCGGGGCGGCTGCTGTTGCTGCGGCGTCTGAAGCGTCGCTGTGCTCATCGGAACAGCCAGTGTGCATGTTTTGGTAGAAGGATTACTATCGGTCGTTGAACCGGGAGATCATGGCGAGTTGGGCGGAGTGGTGGTGGGAGTGGTGGTGGTCGAATGCATGCAGTTTGCGACCAAAGGAGGGGCTGCAAGGCAACGGGATTTCAGCGGTGAGGCAGTGGTGTTGGATAGCTGCAGAGGAGACGAGGATCGCTGCAGGGACGTGCAATGGGGAGCGTGGGAAAATGTGCAAGGAAAAGCTACGGGCCTGAATGAGCAAACAAGTGAAGAAGACGATCAGATGGAAGATCGCACAATGATGCAGTTTGTTAGGAGACGGTGACTGACTGAGCAGCCCAGCCAGC
This sequence comes from Phialophora verrucosa, assembly GCA_002099365.1. Lineage (NCBI taxonomy): Eukaryota > Fungi > Ascomycota > Eurotiomycetes > Chaetothyriales > Herpotrichiellaceae > Phialophora > Phialophora verrucosa. The sequence goes on along the minus strand of MSED01000015.1, from coordinate 370,978 downwards.
CCGCCCACCAGCCCCAGGAGTTTGCTCCTGACAGCGCGTGCAGTAATTTTCCTAGTGCCCAGCACACGTGCGTCAAAGCGGCCTCGTAGCGAGACCAGCACCGCCGCGCATAACGTCACTGCTGCGGGTGAGGCGGACGATCGCGAGTGGGTGGGCAGATGAAACCACCGCAAAACCATAGTCTGAACCGATCGAGACAAAACAGGCGAGCTGCCACCGACTTGCTATCGCGGACAAGGGCGTAGGTTGAAGGGCCAAAGGTGTTGGCAAACGCTCCTTTGAGCGACACTTGCCTATTGCTGCCGCGCTTGGACGCACCGATCGGCAACTCGATCCTGCCAGGAGCTCAATCGTGGCGGGACAAAGTTAAAAAGGGATGCGAGCTTGGTGGCACAAGGTGAAAGCTGGACTGGGCAGCTGTTACGAGGAAGCACATTCAGGTTTAGAGAAGCTGTTACTTGCTCACATTAGAAGAGTATTCGGCCGCATATCTATGTGCCGGCCATGTGCCAATACTCCTCCTGGTCCCTAGTCTGGTTCTCTATATCCGTGACCATCCAGGCCGTTCAATGGCTGATATCGCCAGCCGTCGCCCGTTCACACAGGGAAAACGCCACGCAGAAAGGAGTCAGCCGTCAGATCATATGTTCATGGAGCTGGTTTCCGGGTCCGCTCGCTGTCAACCATCTTTCATACGTTCACTCGCCGGCTTCCAAGATCCTGTACTTTTGTTAGTGTACCCATGCAGAAGCATCGCAAAGTGTTCACGGGACGCATACCATCAAATTCGTGTCTCACAAAAGCCATTGCGTCCTCGGGCCCTTCAGCTCCCATTTGGCCAACACCCGGGCTGAAACTGGTGATGGGGAGCACAACGACATCCCCGATCTTCTTGTGCTCCCTAATCTCATAAAAGTCCGAGTACGAGACGTTCGTCTTCCGAGCGCTGAAGTCAAAGTATTCCCGGTTATTAAAATATGAGAAGAGCGCATCTGTCCACACCCCTGGGCCAGTGTACTCCATGATGCTCTTTGTCGGCTCTTTGCCTTTGCGTAGACTTCCCGCCTTCTGCATTCGGAGCGTGTCTTCGGTAATGGTGGCCACAATATCTCTCAGGACTGGATGTCCCGGCTTCGACTGAATGGTCCATTGGCAGAACTGTATTCTCCTAGCATACCAGTCGTTCCAATCTTCTCTATCAGGATCGGCCTCGATCCCGACCACCAAGCCAACTGTAGACGTGTCTAGATTTGGAGGCAGCCAATCGATGGCGGGCTTGAGTGCCTGGGTGTCGATGTCACTGTAGATGCCCCCACGGGCAAGCAAGATGAGATAGCGGAAGAAATCGGCCTTGATGACAGGAAGGGGCATCGCTTCATATGCTTCAACAACCTCCGGCACTGATGCGTAAAGGTAACTGATGAGGTGCAGTGCGGCCTCGTCTGTGATCACTTCGTGGACGAACCCAGGATGAAGGGTGGACCATGATGCCTCGAAGGGTCTTAACCTCTCTTCAAATTTTCCCGAATCAGGTCCATATTTCCATGTCTGCCATATGTACGCGGGAAACTTCGGTTCGATGTCGTAGGGGAAATGGTACCGTAGTTTTTCGTAGAGAGACTTGCTCACCACATCCTGAATTGGCCGTTGAGCTTCGTGGGCTGGCTTGGGAGCCTTCGGGGGAGGGTATGATCTGAAGGGTTGTCCCTCTTCAGTAGCAAGTGCCACCTCGGGCGTGCTAGGCGAAACGCTTGATTGTCGGAAGAGGAGGAACAGTATTGTGAGGACCACAGCGACGAGGGCTGGTCGCTTCCATGAGTTAGACAAGGCCATGAAGGGGCGCGTGCGCAGGCGACCCCGATACAACTCCAATCGAGGCCAGTGACAGAGCTGTCACCGTCGGGTCCGATCGTACCAGGTCCAAGGCGATCGCATATGGCTCTGCCCAAACAATTGTGACAGCTGGCACGGATCAGAAATCTCGACGGAGCTGCGTGAAAAATACTCCTATGAGTATAGCTGAAGGGACATTCTCGTTATCGTAACATCTCTTTTGTGCAGCGTGTACGGTCCAGCCGCAGTTACGAAATTGTGCAAGACCAGCAGGACGAGGCGTGGTACAGGGAAGGGAGCCGGAGGAGCACCTGTCGCAATTACTCGTCGAGTCCCGTCTGTCAAGGAAGAATGTTCAAAGAGGCCGCCCGAGATAGCAATACGAGAGGAAAGAGAGCATGCCAGAAAATAGAAATCCAGCCCGTCTGAGGACGAACTCTGGAAAAAGTGATTGCGCATGCGTCTTGTTTCAGGGGACTCGATTGGTGACTGATGGGCCAGAGTTGAAGGATAGCGGCAATAGTGGGCACCAGTACTTCCCCCGTTCTCAAGGCCCGACATACGCAATCCAGCTAAGCTTTTTGGCGTCCCGGTTGCGAGCCCTTAGGCGCTTGGCCATGTTTTGACAGGCACGACAGGCCACATCTCCGGGCGCGGCCTTTCGGGTCAGCAACGCTAGGTCCACGTTTCCACATTTCCAAAACCGCAGTTCAACAGTTGCATAATCGAATTTCGCAAGAAGTCTAAGCCACGAAACGGTGACGACCACGACCGCAATCACGACCACGACCGAGACATCGACAACAGCGCCGAGTCTCCTTACCGTTAAGGATCAGAGGCGGTCCTTGGCTCGTTACACAGGCCGGAAGCTGCTGATCGGAAAGTTCATACCCTGCGGGCCTACTCCATACAATAAGCATGCAGATGCCAATACCAAAACCGGTCACTGGTAGATGCCAATGGTCTTGACTGATGATCGGTGAAAGGAACTCAATCTTTGGACTGTCTGACTCTGCCTCTCCTGCCTGCTCGGTCCTGGACACCACGGGTTGAAGTGCATTATTATGACAGAGCCGAACCACCTGATATCTTCACATTTCATGCATCTCCTCGTTTCTCTGTTGATGTCATCCACGGGACTTGTTCGCCCATTATCCCCATCGCTCAGCTGCACGGATTTGACGCGGTCCCATTTCATTCCAAGAATCGGTCAAATATTGGTCTCCAAGTCCATATCCCGAATCGTTTGGGTCGCCCGCATGGTATCATCTATGTTTCAACCGAAGCAGACCCAAACGTATCCTTAAGTAACAGAGTTGGCTGAATGTGAAGACGCAGGTTTCCAATCTGCTTATCCAGCCTCCTCGGGCTCTAAGTACCTTGAGCCTGGGTCCAGAAGTCGAGGCTAGCAATCACATCCTCGCCCGATTCGTCCTCGTAAGCGTACAAAATCTGCCAGGTGTTAGCGCATCTCCAAGAGCTCAGGATGCCATGTTGGAACTCACCTCTCTCGTGCTCGAATGCAACATCCGTACGTTCTTTCCCGTCATAACGTGAATCAATTCGCTTGTCTCGATATGCCGAATCTCAATGAAACTAGGCTCGAATGCCAAGATGTAAGGGTAATTCAGCGCGAAAGCCTGCGGTGTTCCTTCCCAAGTAATCTTCCAGTCCGGTCTGGCGCGCCATCCATTGCGATTAACGAAGAAGCTAAAGTCGGAGTAATTGAGAAGAAACTCGCCGTTGAGCCGCTCGATGTGGATGGGTTTGACGTTTTCTTTGCGCGTAACAAAGTCGAGGGACGTGTCGGCTTGGTCGAGAAGAGATTGTCGCTCGGTGGTTTCCAGCGAGACGACCTCGAAACCTCGAGCGCAGCCAACGCAGAGTGTTGAGCGCAGGTAATGTACTGATGTGGATTCGGCTGGGATGTAGAATTCCTGAGCCGAATGTTAGCATGCACGGGCACACAAGTCCACTCGTGGTATAACTGACCTTGAAGGGTTTTAGAGCATCTTGACCGCTAGCAAACATCTTACTGATTGCCGGCTTCTTCTTGCCCTTATTCAGGTCATCCATAGGCTCGTACACCTTGATTGTGGTTGACAATGCCGAAGTCTTGACGGAACAAACTAGATGTCGGCCCAGACCAATTCCTGCTTTGAAGAAATTGGCGTGGCCTTGAATCTTGCGAGGTCTCGTTGCCAGCGGGTTCTGGTTGTTCGGGTCCAAGGCATCGAAGGGATACGAAGTCAGAGTCTTGTTCGATAGCACCAGCAGCAATCGGTACTCTTCAAGCGTGTCAATCTGTGACACTTGGGTGGCGTCGAGAATGCGCTTAGGCTTGATCGATTTGTCCTTAGGCCATCGATCAGCAATGTAGATGCCGTTGTCAGTCCCATAGATGAGTTTGCGACCTCCGTCAGTAGGCACCAAGCAATTGACGCGATTCTGAGCATTGAAAAAACTTTCACACAGGATTGTCTTGTTGTAAAAGGAACTGCTGCGTTGGCGAAGCTTGCTCTGTTGTTCTTCGACGAGTTCAATAAACTTCTTGCGCTGAGTGACCGAGGTGGCGTAGAGTTGAAGCTCGTATGCACCTTTACCGAGATGTCGGAAAGTGATCGGATACACCTCTTTCTGTCCGGGTGTGTTCGATGAAGACGGCTTCGTGCCAGGGATCAGGCTAGATGAAGAGCGTTTTGCGATGCCCAAACGGGGAATGACTTGATCCATCTCAGCAATAACGAGAAGCTCCAGTGGAATTGGCTTTCTGTAGACTCGCAACTCTTCCCGCTTGTTCACAGTCTTGAACCTGCACATCAGCACAGCATGATCGAACAGGTAGACCAGGACTTCTGCATTGTCGGTGGGCGACTTTTTGAAGCTCATCTTCGTGAGGATGACCCGATTTTCTTCTGTCAGCTTGAGATCCGTGTATTCTCCAGCGTTCCATTTGAGCTGTTGATTCAACTGGACCAGGTTGAAATGATTCTCTGCCTTGCCGCTTTCGGCGTTGACTCGAGCCAAGAAATCTTTAATCAGACCTATAGCTTTAGGAATGTCCTTCTTGTCTGGGTTGTCATCCTTCGTGTACTTCAGAACATTGTCCAGTAAGAGAGGATATCGCGCCAGTCGCGTGGTTGGCTTCGTGAGGTATCCGTTCAACTCCAGCTTCCGCGATTCTTTGAGGCGTTCAGTCTCGTCGACAAATCGTGAAAAGGCCGGGTTGGCACCTTTCTCTTTCTCGAATTCGTATTTGCCGTACATCTGATTTGCGCCATACTTGATGAAAGGGTCGAACTGAGGGACCCATTTCAGGAAGACATCGCCAATATTGTGGACCACGTGCTGTTCTTTCTGCCGCTTTGAGAGCTCCTCCGCAAATTTGCCATTGACAGCTAGAACCTCCAGACAGTTGCCAAAGACGGTCCGGACAAACTTCTCACGTCGCTCTTCTTTGATAGGAGAGTTGACATTGCCAGCTCCACGAAGCGGTCTGATCCAGAAATCACGGAGATATTCCAGGTCCTTGACAAAGTCGCGTTCAGTGTACATGATCTCTGAGATGACCTCCTGTCTCTTCTTCTCCTTGTCATCGATCTTATCTGCGACTTCCTTCGGCACACTGTTGATCCAAAGCTTTTGTTCCTGATCGTCTTCGTGTAAACTCCCCTTGGAGTTGGAATGCCTAAGTCCGGGTTGAGGTCGTAGATTGAGTCTAGCTTGTTGTTCCAACCGTCGGGGACATGCGATTGAGTAGCAGAGGTTGTCTCTTGTGCATGTTGGAGAATAACATTCCGTAAGCAAGGTGAAGACGCCGTTGACGTCTTTAGACGACGCCTCTTCACCCATTGTCTCTCTAAAGCGATAGACTTCGCCTGGAGCGTCTCTCAGACGATGCTCATATGTGACGTCGTGAAAGAACTTTTGAGCGTCCAGTGCACGGCCTAGGAGCAAAGCAAGGTTTCGGTCAGTGGTCTTGATGATGTAGGCGATCAGGTCGACAGCTTCGGCGCCTGTAAAGGCACTCTTGTAAGTGAGATCATTCTTGGTTCTGTCGCCGGCGCCAATTCGTTCCTGAAAAGCGGTGGCGACGCGCGATAGAAGGGCAGGATAGACAAGAGGCGACTTCCGCTGAACAATCGTCTGGCCGCCCGAGGAATGAGATGAGTTGGGCGGTCTGGTGCTCATCATGCTGTCGCTGCGGCTGGGGTTCAGTGTTGTTGTCGGCGTCAAGTCTGACGAGACTGAGGCGGCAGATACGGTCCTGGGCGGATTGCTGCCCTCACTAGGGCGCCGTACCCTCGGCGTCATACCGTATCCCGGCGAATTTGACGAACTGAAAGACCCGCCTGGTGAGGCATGATGATCTGCGAAGGGATTATCGGATTCTGATTCTTTCCGTCGATGAGGCACCACTCTTCCGCTCGTCAATTGCTGAGTGATCTCACGATCCAAAGCATAGGAACCCATCGACATGGACCTGTCGCCATCGACTCTATCAGGTATGTGTCTTCCCTGTGCTGTTGTTCTTGACGCACCCACACCAGCATAGGGCTGCTGCCTGAAAGCACTGGCGGTGCCCTGCTGGAAGCTGCTCGGAGGCGGGCGGTAACTCAACGTCGGCTCACCGGGTCGCACCATGGACCGAGACCTGTAGGCATCATTGTTCAAGGCCGGGGGAGGCATTCGGTTGGGAATTGGCTTGCGATCGTACGGCGACATCTGCATGGGAGGGGGAATTCCCGTGCGTGTGTCTATTCGCTGAGGCGGAGGGTATGGTCTTCGATCGGGAAACATGGGTGCTGGATTATGTGGTGGAGGCCTCGAAGCGCCGTTTGTGCCATTCATGTACGGCTGAATCGGTGCAGTGCCGTTTGATCGGTCGTACGGTTGAGGCATCGGACGCATCGGGGGAGGCGGGCCTTGTCTCATGGACATGGTATGTTGCTGTTGCAGAGTCATGCTCTGGCTTCGATCGAACATGGGGTGTGCCGACTGGGTCGTCATGGTGTGAGATCGTCCTGGAGGAGGAGCGCCACCGAAGATGTTGTGGAAGGCGGCATCTCTCTGGTCCGCGGGACCGCCATGCTGCGGAGGCGGCCCTCTCGCGCCATAATAGCGAGACTCGGGCGCGCCATAGTCTGCCATGCTCACTCCAGAGATCGCCAGACAAGAGGGCTATTGAGCGGGCATGGAGAGGTTGAGGCGGCGCAGGGGGCTTTTTCTTTATTCTCCTCTTTTCGCGAGCACCAGGCTTCCCCACCCAAACTTCCGGCGCTCAACAAAAGGTGGCCAAGTGCAGGACGGGGTGCGAAAGGGCCGAGACTGCCACTGAGAGCAGCAGAGCGAGTGTCGAGAGGAAACTGGGTTGATATCGAGGTCGCGCTATGCAATGTGGTGCAAGCGAATCGAGGTGGATGCAGGTGGTGGATGGATGGTCCACGAGCGAGGGTCAGAGATTACAGGAATAATGTCGCACAGATTCCGGGTGGTGCTTTCTCACCATGCCAGCAGGGAGAGAACGTCGGTACCTTACGGACGGATTAATGAGCAGTAGTAATGCGAGAACAAATGCAATGGCATAGTCAGTACTATGAGTAGATGTGTGAATCGATCGAGCGACTGATGGTCGTTGAGGCTAGACGAGCCGAAACTGGGGTTGCCATTGGCTGCAACTGCTCCCCTCGAGCCCAGCGAGCCAGCTTCTTTCATCTCGCTGAGGCGCGCAGGCCCGTGTTGGTCAGTGGCTGCCAGTGCAGGCGTGGCTCTGGTGGAACGGGCAGCCCCAGCATCAAACCCAGGCAGCTTGTCGCATCATAGTTTAAGCACCTCCACCACGTCTCTGCGCAATATCATCTACACATCACCAGCACCTCACCTCGACCTCACCCCGACTTCTCCCTCTGTGTCTGATTCTCTACCGCCGGACTCACCATGGCTACAACCACACAAGGACCCGGCAGCGAGCTCTCGCCCAGCTTTGCTCCCTTCTTTGGCATGGTAGGGGTCTCTCTCTCTCGTTGTCCACGCTGTAGCTAACATGTCAAAACAGGCAGGAATTGCATCTGCGGTATGTCGAGCAGCTCGCTTCCCCCCCAGCTCCACGAATGCGCTGACCACCTCGGCCCGTGACAGATGATCTTTGGATGTATGAATCTTCAACAACAACAACGCCTCGTGCTGCAATGCTAAGAGATGAACAGGCATAGGAGCCGCATATGGCACTGCGAAATCCGGAATCGGAATCGCTGGTGTGGGAACCTACCGCCCAGATTTAATCATGAAGGTCTGGCAGTGGATATTTCCAAGTGGCTTGCTGGTTCTGATGCATATCTGACAGTCCCTCATCCCCGTCGTCATGTCCGGTATCATCGCCGTCTACGCTCTAGTCATTGCCGTCCTCATTGCTGGAGATATGGGTCCGCCGCCACAACAGAATTACAGCTTGTTCACAGGGTTCATGCACCTTGCTTCCGGGCTCAGTGTTGGTCTCGCTGGTTTGGCAGCGGGGTACGCCATTGGCATTGTTGGAGATATGGGTGTGCGGTGCTACATGCAGCAGAGTAGGATCTTCGTCGGCATGGTGCTTATTCTCATTTTCGGAGAAGTCTTAGGTCTGTATGGGCTGATTGTAGGCTTGATCCTTCACTCGAAGAGTTGAAGGCGTGGAGGTCACGCAATTGGTCCCGGAAAGGAAACGGCTACATGCTGGGGATATCTTCATGTGCGACAGCTGTGGGCTTTTGAATATACACATTCGGCTTGCCTTGATGGAACGCTTGGCCTGGCCTGGCACAAGCGTATCTAGATGTGTCGCCATCAACGCTATAGCTCGCTTGCTGACCCGTTTCCTATATGCACGTGTCCCTGACTTTTGACTGAACACCTAACGCAAAAAGCTACCCACATTCCCGCCAATGTGCTTCAGATCCAGGAGGAAGGTGTCATGTCCGAAAAGACTGATATCCTCACCCAACTCAAAATGAGTCACCTTCTGATTCCCCGTCGCTCGCAACGTCTCGGCAATCTCCCTTTGCTGCCACGCCGGGAAGAGGATGTCGCTGGCCACGCCCATGACCAGGACAGGGTGATCTTTCAGCGCTGCCATGCCCTTGACGAGATCCAGCGGCGGTCCGCTGTGGGCCGTGTTGACGGCCTCGTCCATGGGCGCGGTGGAGACCTGTTCCTCGTAGTTCTGGCTGGGGAGAGTAAGGCTGCACGACGGGTCACTCTGGGGCCCGGGGGCACCACTCTTGACGCTGGACAGCTTGGCCTGGTTCTCCTTCCGCCTCGCCCTCGTGGCCTCCTGATGCGCCCAGCCGAGATCGAACAGGTCCATCGCCTTACTCACATACAGCAGCGAATTCGGGTCGTATTCCAACGAGAACTTCTCGCCCGCGTGGTCGAGGTATGTCTCGATGAGAAAGTCGGGACACAGGGCCGGCGGCTTGCTGGGATCGGCCCTCTGCCGTCCGAAGCGGTTTTCCCACTCCGGGCCGCTGCGATATGTCACCGTGGCGATTTCGCGCGCGAGCTTCATCCCGGAGTGGGGCGGGATGCCGTCGTAGTAGAAGCCGCGATTCCACTTCGGATCCATCATCAGCACCTGTCGCTGGGTATGGCGCATCGCGATGCTGTACGGATGGCTCCGCGCACAGCCTGAAATGCTCACGATCTTGCCCACCCGGTCGGGGAAGTGCACGCCAAACGCGAGACTCTGCATCCCGCCCATACTTGCGCCGACGCTGGCGTAGAGTTTCGTGATCCCTAGGCCGTCGAGAAGTCGGGCCTGCGCGCGCACCATGTCGTCCATGGTCAGAATAGGGAATCTGGTCGCATATCTCTGCCCGTCCGAGGGGTCTGTCGATGAAGGGCCAGTCGACCCATAGCACCCGCCTACCACGTTCGTGCAGATGACGAAATACTTGTCCGTGTCCAACGGCGCTCCAGGGCCGATAAACTTCTCCCACCAACCGGGCTTGGGGTTTGCTTCGGTGCTGTGTGCGTGGCTCGAGGCAGATAACCCGGTGTGTAGTAGTATGGCATTGCTCTTGTCCGCATTCAACGTTCCCCAAGTCTCGTGCGCAATGTCGAATTCTGGCAGGATGCCGCCCCAGTCGAGTAATATGGGATCGTCGCTATGGAAGACCATGTGGTTTCCCGTCGTGTAGGACGGCTCTGGGCCAGAGGCAAGCGACCGGGTCTGCAGTGCCGCCGTCTTTTGTTCCTGGGCGTCCAAGCAGGGGAATGACATGGCCGGGTTCGAGGAGACGGGGGGCTCATAGTTCTCTTCGTCTCGAACCGCAGAGGCTGCTTGGGCACGGTGAGACGCTCTCGTGTGTAAAGAGGCTGCATTCCTGATCTGCCACCTTGTGCCTCCCACCGGGCCTTTTACAGCAGCGGAAGCATTGGGATGCAATGGCTTCGAGCCCCGACTGAGCAGTCGAGCCGCGACCTGTGCACCGCGCTGAACCGCCATGTTGAGGTGGGCAGGATGTGAGACAGGTAGAGGGTGAGCAGGAAGCGGGGTGTCCCCAAGATATGAGGGTACTTTTTCACCAGGATGACATGCATCTCGAGCGATTGCGACAGGCCGTTAAAACAGCGAGTGTCAAAGGCGGATTTCGCATATGCAGCGAGCACGACATCGCGGGCCAATCATGTCGCGCTGCTCAAGCCTCGTCAAATCTCCTCGATTTTCAGCCTTACCGACAACTCCGGCTTGCTATTGAAGCAGGAGTGATAATTCATACCAATGGTCAGGATTCAAACATACATCTCAGCTGCTTCAGTCAGCCGCAAGGCTGTCGAGGGTGTGGTACTCCAGCTGAGGACCAGGATGGCTACCAACGCCGCCACCAAGCATACCATTTCGCCAATCTTAGCCTGATCAGGCTGAACTCCTCGCGAGGGCCCGTTCCAGACCGACCTGTGTGCTCGTCCAGAGAAGAATGATGGTATACAGTGTGCATGGCTCCCCCTCCTCTACTAACTCTGAGCCTCGCCTTCCATCTTGCTTCTGCTCCATATCACCATTACCACAACGATGAGCAAAGCCCGTCGCGTACTGTACGTGGCAAGTAGACGTGCAAAAGAGGCATCACACTCACACACCGAGCTACTGTGTCCAGCGTGACCGCGCGGCTATCGTCGTCGAAAGGTCGAAACGAGGATGGTCCAGGTCGCTACAGTCGCGCCGCCGGTCGGCCAATTCGTGATCAATACACTACTGCAAATCGCGGGCTTCGCTGTGGCCATTGCCTTTGGGATATACGCCGTCAGATCAGTGAACATTGCGCGACTCTCGCAAACAGGTACAGCCAGGAGTCCATCAACCAGGCGCTAGCAGCAAACCAACTTGCCCTTCTTGCGACGTGCTTGACGGCCGGAACCCAGGTGAGTCGCTATGGGAGTCGGGACCTCTGCGAATTGTTTCGAATTGATCATGACTGATTTCGCCTCCGCAGGCCCAGGATCAAGACGTTGCAGACCTCTGCTCCCGTGTTGTGAGAGGTGTTACGGAACTCTTACCAAGCGCGGCTTCGTCGCTGTTCCCCAACCTGCCACCTTCGTCGACGGGACCCCCAGCCACCACCGCCCCGTCATCCACGGTCGCGTTCACCTCCCCTCCCCCAACACTGGCAGCATCAGGCACCGGCACGTCATCCAACATCAGCGCTACCGCCGGCACTATCGCCGGAGCAGTGATAGGATCCCTCGTCTTCATAGGCGCAGCATCCGTAACATGCCTCTATCTTCGTCGAAGGAAGCGCCGCACCGCCGCTGACACTACGACTGCCCCCAGCATGACACCTACTCATGAGCCCAGACGCCGGGACGCGGGCAGCTTCAAATCCACATTCAAAGAGTTCTTTATGAACTCGATCATGACGAGCTGGACTCCCGGCGAGGAGACGAGTATGATCATTGGAGATGAGGAGCGTGGACGGCAGAAGGAAGCGGAAGAGAGGAAGTGAGCTTGTGCTCTCTTGCTTTAGTGCCTCTACGAACGAAAAGTCTAATGAAGAGGATGAGGTCGGTCCAAACGGTATGTAGGAAAGCGGGACCGGGACCGGGGCTGTGTATGTATGCCCAATGCTGGACTAGCTCACCCCAAGGCATAGCCTCAGCGACGCATCAACGGCCAATCCCAGGACTCGAAGAATGGTATAGAAAAAAACCCTGGAGGCAAATTATATGAGCGAGGTGACCCTGGTATGCACGATGTAGAATGTCTCGGATTCATCACTATAGTTGCACAAGAATCTCCCACTCACTCCGCGTCAACACGGACCTGGCGCCGCAGTTTGCCCCTCGCACAATGCAACGCTTTCCACCTTTGCTTGCTGTTTGCATACAATTAATCTGCTGGGGGTATCTTGTGCATGTAATAGAACGACACGTGAGATGGTAAGGTCCTTTCTCCACAATCCAATACAGTCCCGACCTCGACCGCGAATCCGTAACGGCAGTCGATTTACATCCCGGCCTTGGCTGGCTTTATTCCGCTCAATCCTCCCTCTTTTCCCCGCTGTTTCCCTGCCCCTCGTCATCATCTGGTGTAGGACTGACGATGATTTCCGGCGGAGGCTGCGGCGTCAGGGGACTCAACGTCCCGCCAGAGGACCGCTTGTCCTCCGTGGGTGAAGGCTCGTCATTCGCACCATCTAGCTTGGTCATCGACTCCGTTGGTGACTGGATGGCCGAGTTCCTCCCCACACTGCCTGTGCTCTGGTGTGCCGTTCGGCGTCGCATTCTTCTGGCCTTGCGTTCTTCATCAGCTCCATCCCTTCTCCTTCGTACGTCAATTTCGTCGCCAGTAGACGGGGCCGAACTTCGCATTTCCTGCAGTGCCCTCAATGCTCGATCGGCCACATCCTCGCTTTCGCTGACATCGCCCTTGCCACTGGCGCCATCCGTACTGAGGTTGTCGTCGGTCAATCTTTCTGCGATGGTGAGACCACGACTCTCCTCCACTGAATCTTTGACCGGGAGGTCTGGAAGCTGTTGGCCACTAGCGACTCTCAGGTCATGCCGTTCCTTGAGCCTAGCACGCCTCCTACGGTCACGCTGATCTTTAACCTGGGGCGCTGCAGCCCGCAGCTTTTCAAGCAGCGTCTCCATCGCACCGTTCGCCGGAGGACTGCCAGGGGTCTCGGCACCGCTTGCTCCGCCACTTGCGTTTGCACTGGCTGCGGCTCGCTTTCTTGCCAAGCTAGCCTCGAGACGTCGCCTATTCTCTTCCAACGCCACATTCTTCTCTCGCGATTTCTTCCACTCGGTCACGAAACCGCCAAGTTTGCTGAAGAAATCTCTTCGGGCATTCTCATCTTGGTTGTCTTCACCGAAGAAGGTCATGATATCATCGTATGTCCTTGAAGCCTCTTCCAAGAATAGCTGGAGCTGGTCCGCTTTCCGCCTGGCCTCTTTCATCGACCTTTGCACAACTTGCGCAACTCGATCTTGAGGATGGAACTTCTTAGGGTCACTCAGATTGCCGGCATCCAAAGAAGACTGGACGTTCTTGATGTTCTCAATGTATTTCCTCGCGTCTTGCCGGAGTTGGTCGATGTTGAGTTTCGAGGCAGGCACGACACCGTTAATCTCTTCGACGAAGGGTTCCCACTCTGAATATTGATTCCGAACAATCCGTTCAATGAGATCAGCAAATGTGGTTTCGTTTTTGTCATCCTTGACCATGCCCAACCGTGCAAGAGAGCTGAGCTTGAAGCCTGAAGCTTGCTTGTTGGAATCATTCATGTAGTTTCCAATATCAAGAATCAGACCCAGGACGTTCATGAGAGACGTTGAGTCGCGAATAGCTTCCGAGACATTGACCACTTCCTTCAGCTTGGAGGAGATGTCGTCGTATTCTTGTTCGTAGCTTCGCGTCAAAGCAAGAGCTCGCATCCTTGCTTTCCAGTAGTGGTGCAGCTCGTAGGCCGTCTGAAGGTAGATCTGATCTTCTCTTGTCAACTCTGATGGGTCCTGCTCACGCTTTGATGTCAGAGCGTCAGGTCCCGTCCAGTCTTTGCTATACGGCGCCATCAGCTTGGCAATGTTCTCGGGAATCGTGCAGAGATCTTCGCGCTGCAGGAAATCCATGACCACGTAGTTATCGAGCACTTCCTTGTCGCACTGAATGATCTTTCGCACGACTTCGTCGGCCGAGTCGTTCTTGAACCTAGCCATTGAGACGTGGAAATTCCGCATCATGTCGGAACTGATGATCTGTTTCTTGTCACTTTTGCCTTTGCTGCCAGCGCCGCCGATTATCTTGATATCCTTGGCAATGAAGAGCTTCTCCACCTCATCAAGGACACCTTTGCGCTGAAGCTCACGATACTTCTCTTCCTTTGATTCAATGTTTGCGTTTTCGGCCCAGACAGTGACTTGAGGCGTGTCGACTTTGTCCCAGTGGAATGCCTTGAGCTTCTTCTTTGGACGCATGACAGGGTTCTTGAGCATAGGGACGGCGCCAATAGGGGACTGAGGTAAGAAGTGTCCATGCTGAGCACCTGGCATGGGAGGAGCTCCCGGAGGAGGCGGTGGCATCGGAGATAAGGGGCTAACAGGCAACGAGCCAGGGGGTGGAGGTGGGGGCGGGGGGGGAGCTCCAGTGAATCCGGGCATGGAAGGAGAGACGGGCATGCCTGGGGGTGGAGGCGGAGGGGGCGGCGGAGGAGCTCCAGCTTCGAATCCAGGGATCAAAGCAGGGCTTGTAGAACCTGAACCGGAAGGTGGTGGCGGAGGCGGGGGAGGAGGTGGAGGAGGACCGGTGAATTTGGCCTCCACTGCTTGTCCCTCGTCAGGGGGAGTTCTGGGCGACTCGGACTCCAGGCTCGGGTGTGTAGGACCAGTTGTGACGCCTGCATCGTCGGCATCGGCCTCGGCGACCGCTTCGTCGCTGTCGTCGTCAACCTTCTTGAATTTCGAGGCCAGTTCGCCAAGCAGATTATTTTGCTGGTTCTGCTGTTCCGCCGTGATCTTCGGTCTCTTGAATTCGACAAGCCTTGGCTTCTCATAGACGACATCGTCCTCGAATTCTGATTCTTGCTCGGCTTCCTCGCTGATGGCGAGAGCCTCCAGTGCTGCTCTTCTCGGTCCCTTATGAGCGTTACTTCGATGGACGCTGCCCATGACACTTGTCGTGAGGTGCCGCTTTGTCTTCTCCTGGAAATCGGCGTCGATTGCATCGTCCATCTGCTCACGCAGCTCCCTAAGCCGGTCGGAAGGTCCTGTCTGGTTCCAAACCTTTCCTTCAAGCTTGAACTGTGTTTTGGTCCGCTCAAGGTTGCGCTCCAGACGGTCCATCAGCTGCTGCCTATCCAAAATGCCTTGCAGCTGGGCTGGATCTTGAACCGCCGCGCCCTCCTTGCCAGCTCGAGAAGCTGCAACGTCTTGGGCATCTCGAAGCATCAGGTAGAGCTCCCTTGTCTCCAACTCGTTCCTCTGCAGTTCCTGTGCTCGAATTCGTTGGAGTTCTGCTACCTCGGACTTGAGGGATTCGGCCTGCCTTTGTTGCATCTCGATTATGCCGGCTTGCTCCTCAATCTGCTTCTGCAGTTTGGCAACCAGTCCGTCAGCACCCATTGCGATCTGGGCCGCCATTTCGTCTCGTTCAGCAAGCGCTGCTTCAGCAATCTGCCTAGATTCCGTGGCTTCATCAAAAGCAATTCTGGCCTCGTCATCGGTATGCAACTTATCCATCAAACTCTGGACCGTAAAGTTCAAGCTCTGCTTCAAATCCAAGTCCGGTAGCCGTCTGTCCATCGCAACGTAGCTGAGCATCGACTCCACGAGCTGAAACATTCGTAAGCGGTCTTCTGCGTTGTTCTCCCTAAGAATCATCATATGCTGCATCGCCGAGATGAAATAGTCCTGCGATCTTGAACCCTGGATTCTCTGCATAATCGCATCTGTGATTTGCATTGGATCCGTCATATCCTTGACCTCGCCCTCTATGCTCTCGACCATACTGCTACCATCGCGTTGCAGTATATCCTCGTAGTCGATCGCTTCATTTTCTCGAAACTTGGCAATCTGTTTGTCGATCACCTCGTACTGGAACGATTCCATCTTGATCAAGATCCGTCTGATACCACACGCGATAAATTGAGCTCGGATATGGCATCGTAGTTGCACGTCCCGTTCCGGGGCATCAATCAACATGTTGATGAGGACCAGGGTTGCTACGGCGTACTCCATCAGAAGATTTTCCATGCCGATGCCACCACTGCGAACCTCTTCGCTCGCGCCCACCATACTGCCCATCTTGCCACGACCATCGATGGTGACTTCGACGATTCGCATCCAAGCATCGAAACGACCGTTTTCACTCATTTGATTCTTGACCTTGTCCATAGATTGGAGCACCTTGAGGTGGCCCTGTCCTTCGTCCCAATGGCAGAGGAACGTAAGAATCTCACTGATCAGCTTCCTGGTCGTCAATCTCGGCGAAATGAGACATGCCGCCAGAGAAATAATGACCTGATCGTGCTTCAAGGCATCGTCGGCGCCATACTTGTTGTTCATCAGTGCTTTCAGACATTTTACGATGTCGTACTCGCGTTCCAGGTCCTTGTCGCTAGAGTTTGCGTTGTTCACTGGAGCTGGGCCATTGGCTTGAGGTCGGTTGATCTTCGTTAGCACGCTGGTCAAGGCAATCTGACCCTGCGCTTCAATGAATGCCTTGACCCAACTGATCGGCTGCGTCCGAAGACTGACACTCAGACTCTGTAGCTGTTTCGACGTGATGGTGTTGTCCAAGATACGCTTGACATACCATTCTGGCGTGCCGTCAACGTCCTTGGGGATGGGTCCGTCGAGCGTACCAGTCTGTCGAGCCTGTTGTCGTCGCTTCTGTTCGCCTTGCCATTCCGTCAGCTTATCCTGGTGCACAAGAGTCCACTTCTTTGCCGGCGCATATGCCATCATTTGTCGCCTCGCCTGCTCAGGCAGATTCTGCCATCCTCGCTTATGCATGAGCTGCAGGAACAACGTTTGGATTTCAGCATCGCTCTGTGGCTTTGGGAGATAGAACCCAGCAGGGGTGAAAGACGTAGTCGAACTAAAAGGTGAAGCTTGTTGAGTAGGCCAGCCCGAGTGCGAACTTATTTTTGAAAGCCTGGAATGAGTCGGGGAAATGACCGTTACAGAGGAGTCGGAATCTTGGCGTGAGGGCATGGCTGTTCTCGAGGAACTCTCGGAGGTGAAGAGACTCGAACCCCTCGTGGCTGAGGATGCGGTCGACTTTATGCTTGCGCCATCGAACGACCGTCTTTGGCCTGACATTGAGTACGAGTCACTGGTGGACACCGAATCGTATGTCCCGTGCTGGGGACCGTTACTGCTTCCTGGTCGGCCCCATTGTTGATATTTCGTGCCCCTATCACCTGCCTGACTCGATGCCATTGTGACCCCTCCCGCACTTGTGTTTGCCGCCTGTGGAGGCGGGCGAGGCCCGGTAGGGTGGGACGAGCCATTTGACGTGCCATTGATGGCCGGGTATTGATGAAAGTCCGACCCCCTGGCGAGTTGAAAGGGTTGTGGATCTTTTCGCGTGGGCACTTGGTCGTCGCGCGGGAGGTAATCGATCGAGACGGGCGCGTGGCCGCCCGAGGTCGTAGCAGAGTAGGGAATCGAAGTAATGACGCCGGCAGTCATGTTGAGACCCAAAGTATCGGGTTCCTGGCCGTCATTGGAGACTACCGACTCTCTTTTCGAGTGACGAGACCCCCAAGAGCCGTTGGTGTGGGAAGAATCCAGACTTCCACCTCCATCATATCGAACGTCGGCCTTGGTGTCTCGGTTGCGTCTGAAGAAGCCTCCTTTGGTTGCGGACGACTGTCTGGTCGTCTTTTCGTTCTGATTTACCTGGGGCATCATCGATGAGGCGCGGGTGAGGGAACAGAACGCATGTGTACAATTGTGCGGTTGGTTTTGCCCCGGAAGGGGGATGTCCACCTGTTTGAGACTTTCCCTCCTCCCCTCGTTACAGATATTCCTGGTTCTGTGACGTTCTCGGCTTCGATTGCGGGATGTTGTTTATCCTTGCATCGTAACTGCGCTTTCTGACACCGGGACAGCGGTCTTCGACAACTCGACAGATTTTCCGTGCGATATGCACGTGGTTTCGGGAGACGCTCGCTCGCAGGATCGGACAAAGAAGGCGAGCTGATGCCTCAGCTGGGCAAAGCGGTAAACAGTGGACGGGGGTCCGAGAACAAAAGCAGGTTGAATGGCCGCGCACGTCAGCGAGAGCCAGAGACGACAAAGTTAACAAAGGAACAGAGGAATGCTCGCATTCGACAAACGACGGAACCAAGGCACAAGACGCCGTTCACTTTGGCGGTGGTTTGGTTGGAAAAGCCGTGACGGCGGAGGTGCAGGTGGTGGTCTGGTGATGGAAGCCGCCCAGCAAATGATCGGGTGTCCTTGCAGTTGCGGTTGGCCGTTGGGTGGGTGGATGCTTCCCGCCAGGGGCTCAATCAGACATGCTTTTAGGCATGCGGCCATTTGCGCAAACCCCAGTGCTTAAGCGGCTGGTCTCCCTGCACCAATGATTGCAGTTAAACGATCCCCTACACGGGCCCTCGAAAGATGGGATCAGCGCCCACTAAAAGCATGGGCCCTGCCTCTGCCATCCAGAGCTAAACCCAATCTCAACCCAGGCGAACAGAGGTCGCATCTGCAGACGAAGCTCCATCTGAGAACGTTATGCGTTCCTTATGAACGGACCACTCTACGAAGCTATTCCGATTCTGAGCTGTTACTCACGCTTCTGACTGCCCAGTCGCAATTCGGGCATCACGGTACACAGCACTGCGGGTGGCTCTGCGGGCGCAGCTGTCCCTTCCACTATTGAAAGACACCCCCTCCCACCTCGGTCTGGACACTCTCCCCTCGACCCAGAACCTGCCTGTTTTAGCGCCTCTAATCTTACCTGCCCGGCATTGAGATTTGATCCCTTCAGCTCCTTCATAATATATATTACCAAGAATTCCCGCCCATCACCTTCCACGCCGCCCGTTATGGCGGCGTAACAATGACTTTCGTGTCCTTTCTCAGGCGCTCGCTGCCTAGCACCATCACATCGGGAAGGGGAGAGACGCCGTCTGCTCCAGTCAGTACGACCACGACCTCGACTGGCAGCACGGAAGGCGCCGCCAACATGGCTGGAGGATTCGCGACATTCACGAGGGTACGGACTGAACCGGGAGAAAACAAAAGTGAACTTGACTGACACATAGTCAAGACAATCCTCCTCCCACTCTTCCTCGCATTGACCCTCTACCTCGTCCTCTTCCACGCCCTCATCCCACTCTACCGCCGTCACCGTGCGCGTTACGCCCAATATCTGCCCCTACAGACGGCTTCATCGCTGTCCTCCCACCTCCCGACCTCATTACAACCGTCCTCTCTACGTGACAGGCTTTCTACACTCTTCCTCCGCCTCTTTTTACCCTCGACATGGGCCTTTCGCGATCGCTTCTTTCCCGGCCGAGGACGCACGAATAGTGTCGTGAGCGTTGACGACGGGGCTCTGTTCGACGAGGAGTCCGGCGAAGCGATGGTGGGCTTCGACGTCCAAGAGCGAAATCAAAGGCGGAACGGATTGGAGAGACAGGTCTCGAATATGAATGCTGCAACGAGGACTGTCAGTGGCCAAGGAAACAGAGGTCTCGCAGTCGATTCTAATCGCCGGCTAAGCCGAGATCTGGAGGAAGGCTTCCGTGACGACAGTGATGACGAGAGCGAAGAAGGCCAAGTCGTCGTAGGGAGACGTAGTACTAGTGCGAGGACATGAGCCGACCTAATCGTAGAGTATGGTGCACGGCACAGAGGCCTAACGAATATTACGCTTTCTTTCTTGGAGCTCTCACTGCGTGCTTGCCCATTGTCCCAGAAGCCCTCCTCCCCCCTCAGATTACGAAACAATCTAGGTCAATGCGAAGTAGATTTCGCTATGGCTAACGAGCCGTAGAAGCGCACTGAGAAGCTAACCCGCGAACCTGTTGAAACATAATATTCCCTGATCGAGGACAGTTGCACTCTGGACCAGGGCCATCCAAGGGGCATCGGATCGACGAGTAACAGAACATAGAAGATTGGGAGGAATATCCAGGATTGAACATCTGTGAAAGCATTGTTTCGGGCCTCCCTTTTGATGAGACAAATAAGTAGGAAATGCGGCTATATGTACAGTACAGTTGGTCCAGCAGACCGCGAAATGCTCTAGCGCTCCAGGCAAGCGAAAATGCAACAATCCAAGAATGTTGGGCAGCATCAAAGCGCTCACCAGCTCAGGCTCCCAAGACCGTAAATCCAACAGACGCATTGAGCTCTGGTTCATCATGCAAGTCTGTCACCCATCCCCCCAGCCAATGTTCCCCGAAAAAACCAGGGGTATCAAGAAAAGCAACAGGAAATTCTGCTCGTATTGTGGCGGATGCATCATCAGCTTTCGTCAAATGCATGTCTTAGATCTACAAGTTTTGCAGCATCGAGGGTTGAACAAGGTGGCTTGGTGCCATCATTGGCTGAGATGTCATCGGGTGTTGCATGACAAGCGTCGACGGAGGTGGCATGCTCATAGCCAACATGCCCTGGACGCTGGTGGGTCGTGTAACTTCGTCGGGAGAGGACAGCTCATCGATGGAGCTAAAGTCGTTCTCCTCGTTCTCCATTTCTTCTTCACTGGTCACCGGCGCCGGCTGACCATCCTGTTGAGATTCATGCGTACGGCGGTGCCTGATGACGGTTAGTTTAATGTCCACTGTGGTGCTCCGGTAAAAACTCACTGAGCGAGGTTGTCAGATCGTGAAAAGGCCTTGTTGCAATAGGGGCAGACGTAGGGTCGTTCCTGAGTATGTGTGCGGACATGTCTGGAACCCAGCGGTGTCAGTAAGCGCCAAACAAGATTAAAGGACATCGTACATACCGCTTGAGATGCTCAAGGCGTTTGAAGAGGCGCCCGCAGCTCGGGATAGGACAAGAGTGTGACTTGTAGGGAACACCGAGCTCCATCATCGTTGCACTTCTTGCTCGACGGATCGGCCCTGGCCTTTCTAACCGAACCGCGGGGCTGGCGTGCAATGACCCTGAGTGCATGTCGTCTCCAAAACTAGGCATGGGTTCAGTACCAGCCGACAGTTGGGATTGCGACGGATCCTCTTCAAGACTCGGCAAAGGTGTGCTTCGCCTGGAGAAATCATGGAGATGATCACGGTTGACCAATGAAGAGGCGTAGCTGTGGGCAAGGCCAGGAGGAGACTGATCCCCAGTCTCGTCGCCTTCTGCGATCGGCAGAACAGAGCTAGACATAGACCGCCGCAGATCACTTGGCCTTTGAGGAAGGTGCGCCTTCACCCCATGTGTAACTTGCGCGACTGCGTTGGCTGCAACGGCGTTCATGATGGATGACGGGATCGAGGAGCGCCTCCTTCTTGCCTTGTAAGTTGGGGACCCTTCAATCACCGAGTAGACGTTTGATGGGGGAAACGCTCGGGGTGGCGCTACGTGAAGCGGTCCCCCAAGCGTTGATGGTGGCATAGATTGCATTGGGTTGTATGCCGGCATATGTTGCATTTCCGGGATAGCTGAGTAGAGACCCGTGTCCTCATTGGCAATATATGCGGGCTCTGCGCCATGCATAGCGTGTTGAGGAGGAGTGATGGGCTCGTATGAGAGTCCGCGGGTGCTGTAGTCCTCAAAATGCGACGACACAAAAGAGGGAGCAGGGGAATACTCCATGTATGCAGGCATCGAAGCGTGTCGAATGTGAGCGCGGTCAAAGGCCATGTGCGAGAAATCCTGCTCTCGCGACATCCCGACGGTTGCAATCGGAGCCGGTAGGCTCGGGTGCATGCTCATTGTCGTGTACATGGGTTGCATGGGCTGCTCCTGTGACCGTGGCATCGGCGTGGGCACCATTGACGGAGGTGGCATTGAATCCGCTGCTCGAAGGACAGGCGATGTTGACTGGGAGTAGTTCACATTGGCATTGGCGGTCGCAAACGAAGACGAACTGGCTTGTTGGGCCTTCGTAAGCTGCTCGAACAGCGACTGAGATGAGTCGAACTCAAACGAGAGAGCTGGCTCTGCGACAGCTTTCGTGGTCGCCTCCTGCCCCATCTTCTCGCGCTTCAGATCCCTTTCTAGAGCATCGAGAAACAAGCGGTCATGAGGCACGCTGTACCAATAGAACACCTTCTGCTTCTTCTGTGTTCGGATGCAGTTGTTCTTGTATAGAAAGTCCAGGAACGGACTCTTGGGCTCTTCCAACGATGCGTCGGTACCAGATTTCAGGTTGCGCAGATCGGAGAAAATGCCTTCCTCGAACTTCTTCGGGTTCTTGACGGGTCGGCCAAACGCTTGGAAGCGGAATGACAGACACCTCACAATATCCGTACCGGACACGTGAAAGAGGTTGTTCCACAGCACACACGAGACATATTCGCCTGTCGGTAGGAGGAATCTTCGGATCAGAGAGTCAGGGCTCCAGTCCACAGGCGCAGATATTAGGAAGTATTTTAGGTTGTCGACTTGTTGTAGGGCGACTTGCGCATCCTGCGGCAAGCTTTGTTGAGCCTCGTTCGAGAGCATAAAGGTCTCTGGCTTTTGAGGTTGGGCCATGGGCGCGCCACTTGACGGGAACATGGCTGCGGTTGGGGGGATGTCGACACAGTCGACAAGGTAAGAGGCGAAGCGGAGGTCCTTGGCTGTCTTGACCGAATTGTGGCGAGTGTTATGCTCGGTGCATGCAAGGTAGTCTAGTATTCTTGTGGCACCGTCGCTGAATTACGAGGTTCACACCACAGAGCAGCTGCGGAGGGGAGGATTCGAGGTGGGCGATTTTGTGCCAAAACAACAGAGCAGCTGGGCGATGTTGACGTGTATAGCGAATGTGTCGATGATGTAAATGGAGTCAGTGCGAGAGGCCAGCTTCGCAAAACGTCCAGACGTAGTAGAGCTCCTGTCTCGAATACCTGGGAAGCGAGCACAGGTGAAACGAAAGTGGGTAAGGAGAGAAGCTAGTCTCTCGAAAAGTCCTCAGTACAAAGCCGTGGACGGAAGTGAAGGTTCTCAAGGAAGGAGAACTCGCAGGATGCTGAAGCAACACCAAGGTGAAACAGATCGAGGAGTGATAAAAAGGTCGAGGTGAAGAGGTGGAAGAGGTAGCAAGAGGAAAAGAGGAAGAAGTGGTGTAGACACAGGGACGGTCGGGGGGGTGAGACCGGGAAAGCGAGAGACAGGCACGCCAAAGAGAGAGAACTGACAGCGCAGGCACAAATTGTGGGCGCGGGCGTTCTAATACTAAGAGACCCAGCTAGTCCCATTTCCCCGCTAGCACCTGCTAGGGTGCGACTGCTCAGTGGGCAGTCAGCCTCTAGGGGCGCCCGGGACGAAGATCTTGGGCATGGGTCACTGGCAAGGCACTATCCACAAAAATGCCATGAAGAAAGGGATAACGTCGTCTATGGTCCTACCCTCCCTTGCCACGGCCAATTGATGCTATTATGCGCGAGTCCAGCCAGCTTCTGCCGAGAGGGGTGCCTCGATGTGTCCTTTGTCGCGTTTCCATAGGAAGGGCGAAAAGCATTGGAGCTGGCTTGCCGCCACGGGCGGAACTGTAAATGCTGATGGCATGCCTCCTCGAGTCCTTGCACAGTGCCTGGCTATCTCGTTCCCCTACTCGCAGTGTCCGGGTTCACATTGGGGTTAGCCGCCACTCTTAGCCTCCGTCTGTCCCACTCTGAAGAAAGTCGCGCTAGAACAGGTACGCCAGATCCACTTGCTGGTTCTGTTGACCTTCCCTGCCAGTGTTGACTCGCCGGTGATGGTCGCATCTGGCCGGCACTCTGCGATGTGCATCCCTCGCGCTGCTGCCACTGCCGCCCCCAAGATCTCGTGCCGTTTATCATCGGGAATAGCAAGAGCCGGGATTCTCAGTGTCCTTGCAGCTCGATCTCGTCGACTACTGAGACAAATACTGCCTCTGCTGGTCTATTTCGTGATAGCGAGCATACCATCTCGCTTGTCTCTGCGGAAGGAAACCCGGCATGGTAGTTACGATAGTGGGAGGTACGAGTGTTGACTATCACCGCCATGTGCTCCACAGCCAACAACGTGCCCATGAATTCCCGGGTACTCTTGCCCGGGTTAGGCGCAAGCCCGCACAGCATTGCAGAATCCTTTCATTGTCGCCCGCGCTGTGGACAAGGAAAGCCACTCCTTCCAACAACAGGCACGGTGAGGTTGCTATTTTGACCGTCATAGAGGGGTCAGAGGGGTCTGCATGCAAGGAAAAGTGCCAACCCATGGTCAGCGTGCCGCTGGAAGCAAGCAATCGTGAATGCGACCTGCAGACAAACTCGTGGATTGATGAAACGAGTGGCTGACAACGGCGGACCGGCTGGACGAATAGTCTCGCGTTGGCGGCTGTCTTGGGTTGCTGCCGGCCCACTCTGGCGCCAAAGCCACTCGGCCAACAGCTCGATGATTCAGAAACACATCTCAAACAGACGCCCACACCTACAGTAAGGCGTGTTTCGGGCTAAGAAAAGCTGCACCTGCATTGCTGAGGAGATGCCCGACATCAGTTATCCGCAGCACTCGAGAGCGTGGGATCGCTGACCTGGTGCCAGCTCTTGTCATGTTGACGCTGGGATGAAAGACTCCTCACACTCGGTCCCCACAGGTGCAAATGCAGCACAAGAGCCGGTGCCAGTCTGCAGGTCTTGATTTCTTCCTTGGTCACCCCTTTTCTCTGGGCTGATGACCGACCAATAACGAAAATATCTCCGAACAGATCAGACCCACTGATGCATAAGCGTAATTGTTTGCGCGCATTGGCTGAATCAGGATTCGTGCAGGTGCAGCTTCCCATATTGCTGCTGCTGCAAGCGATCATACTACAGGGACGCGATGTTCAGGTACGTATGTGAAATCGGTGGGAGGGGAAGGGAGCTCGAGGAATCGAAAATCTCCTTCAGCCACCCTGAAGTCCGCGAAAGTGATGGTGATGTCCACATAAAAAGGGGAGAATGTAGAAAAGCAGCTCATCCTTGCCGTGCGATTGGTGTGTTCGTGCCGAGTCCAAGTTGACAGCTTTGAAAGCCCCAAGCAAATCGCAGTACAGCACACGTG
The DNA here is from genome assembly GCA_002099365.1 of Phialophora verrucosa. Taxonomy (NCBI): domain Eukaryota; kingdom Fungi; phylum Ascomycota; class Eurotiomycetes; order Chaetothyriales; family Herpotrichiellaceae; genus Phialophora; species Phialophora verrucosa. The sequence continues at coordinate 345,991 of MSED01000015.1, read as the reverse complement.
ACGGAGAAGGCGACGCGCCGCAAGCTCCATCACCAACACCAATTACTTCTGTCTTGTAGTCACACTCCACTCCACAATCCTTCCAACTACCTTTCACCCAGCGCTGGCTGGGTACATGCGGAGCAGCTTCTGGCTCCCCTATTCCAGTTGGCGCGGGCTCAGGCGGCGAGGAACCTGAGACTGGCGCGCTCGAGTGCTGCGAGCCAACAGTTTCAGCAGGTCAGGGTCGAGATGCTGGCCGCAGAATTTTACTGTAGCGAGTCGAGTACGAGCAGACAAGCTTCGTCCGCAGAGGAGGATCTTGGTGGCATCTCCAGAATCTGGACGCACGCGCCATCCCCTGCGGTTGGGCTTGCAGATGGCGCTACGTTTCAGGTTGTTCGCTACCCTGTTGCCACATTGGCCACTGCGCTGTGACCTCGACTGAGCAAGCTCCAAGTCACTGTCTTCCTCGAGATGATTTTCTCCGTGAGTCGACTGATTGGATCGTCCGTCACCCGAGGTTCGGTATGCACATCATCCACGCAAGATACTTCGTACACTAGATTGGCTTGGCCACTCCCTTCTGCAATCCTTTCAGCCTCCGATGTTGGGGCTCCATCAATGCAAAGGACTGGGAAGGGATACGACGTACGTGGTCAACAGTACTTCGCAGACTTGCAGATGCTGCGGTGCTGTGTGCACTTCCATCGATCTGGCATGGCTCTCCGCGTCCTGAAACATACAAGCCTTGTCGGTTGTCCTTATGCCAACGGTCAAGTGGCGTAATCGTGCCGAACATGGTCAACCCTGGCAAATCTCCGACAAGAGACCACCTCCTTTTAAGGAAGGTCCAAGGACATGGTCGAGTCGCAGAGAGCCCGAAGCATTCAAACAGGCACCGGAGAATACTTCATCACAGCTTACTATTCCCGAATGCAGTGCAGGGCTGGCGCCACGGATGAGGCCGACTCCAGGGCACTGTGAAACAGTTGATATGGGGTAGCCTCGCTTGCTCGAACTGGCGAGTCGGGCATGATCACCGCCTCCAGCTTCCCTGCTCTCAAGCCAAGGCTGAAGCAGTGGTGTGACCCGTGAACGGCATGCTGGACCCGAACCGAGGAGAGCAGAGACGAGCAGAGACTCGAAGAGAGCAGCGTGTTTCAGACCTGGCTGTTGTCACTAGGGAAGCTTCCTTCCACGAGGAGACCATGACAAATGTCCTCCCTCGCTCCAATAATCACAGAGCTTTAGGAAAAAGCTCTTCCGGACGACCAAGTATGCAGTGACGTTAGCACTGTGAATACAGAGTATCCTGGTCGAACATGAGACGCGCTTTCCTGCTGGGGAGAGTCCAGATGGAGTAACGGTGGTGGTTAGAACAAGTAACTTTGCCGCCTGTGAGAGACTGAAATCATGGCGAAGCATATACCTCGTTGCATCATACCGCAGATTCATAGACCGGTTCTTGACTATGGTCGGCGTGGTTTCCCATGAGACCTAGAGCGACCTGGACCTTGAATGTCGAGAACATCTCTCTTGCTAAGCCTCAAGGTGCCTCCCCGAAACTTGCCGACCGCAGGGACGTCGACCGCACGCTCCCTCCGAAATTCTTTTGTTCTGGACTTGCCCATCGCCTTCTCCAGGATGATGCCATTTTCTGAAGCCTCCTTTCGCCGGCTTGCCTCCCGCGCCGCCGATTTTGCAAGGATCCCCCTTCTATGCGACAGCGGCATTTTTTCCTGGTGAAACATGGACCCTTTCGATCCCAGGGACTGCATCCGCATGTCAACCGCTTTATGCCGATGGCTCCCGAGTGTGGAAGATGCCTTTGCCTGTTCGAGCAAGTGAGATTCTTTCAGCAGCCGCTGCAGATCCAGATCATGTTTCAGATTGAGGGCTTCCGAACTGTCTTCTTCAGAGGCATCCTGAGCGGACTGTTTCGTCACCACACGCTCGACCTCTTTTGGAGGCCGCGAACTCTATTCACAGCATCAGCTTCAACGTCAAGCAGCCCGAGTGCTCGATCCTGAGCCATGCAGCACTCACCATGAATGCCTTGTGTTGCTTCCTCTGTAACTCATTAACTTCCGTCGCCTCGATTTGTGCTCCGTGTTCCACAATCTGGATTGTAGCATTTTCCTGCTCCGGCCCCGTCTCTGACTCTGAAAGACCTCCCCATTCCGAATCTTCATTTGAACATTCACCCTCTTCGTCGGCGTCGTCCAGAGAAGGAGAAGGACTTGTCCCGTTCTGAATTTCGGGCAAGGGCTCGAATATGGACTCGAAATGTCTTCGAAAGACCTCATGTTCGGAGGCTGAAACGGTTTCCACAGTCGACGTCCCATCGTCAATGCGCACAATTCGTCGAGAGGCGGTCGCAGTCTGGCGCTTACGTTTTGCGAGCATTGTTGAGACGAAATCCGTTGTGATCGTTGTAACTGCCGCTGTAATCGCTACGCATGTCCCCCAGCGCAGCTGGAGACTTACAACGTAGTGGAAATGTCTGCTGTGTGCTTGTCGCGAGGAGAATTAAAATTGCAAGAAATGCGACGATTTCCTCCACATCCACAGCCTTGCTTAGTCATGAAATCTTCCCACTTCAGCCTTGCGACGTAGTAATTTCTCGTCGGCGTTTTCAATTCCATCCACTCTCCCTCCGCCTCCACGTTTCACCAAGATTCCAGGCTCGCAGGCTCTCTAGTTCCCATATACAAAAGCTTGTGGAATCAACAACCACAATGACTCGCTTCCGACCCTGTATCGACCTGCACGCTGGCCAGGTCAAGCAGATCGTCGGCGGCACACTTAGCACTGAAGAGTCCGAGCTCAAGACGAACCATATCTCGAAACACCCGGCAGCATACTTCTCAAGGCTCTATCGTGATGCGAACCTGCTGGGAGCGCACGTCATCATGCTAGGGCCGGGGAACGAGGATGCTGCGCGAGAGGCTCTAGCTGTCTGGCCAGGACACCTCCAAGTCGGTGGTGGAATCACTGATACCAATGCAAAGAAGTGGATCGAAGCCGGCGCTGAGAAAGTAAGCTCCCTGCCCTAAGTCCATCATCAGAATCCGTCTCTGTTGCATAAGGCCCAGATTTGAATGCATGTATCTAAGGTGTACCGCACGGTAGGTCATCATCACTTCCTTTCTGTTCCCCAACGGTCGCTTTTCCCTAGATCGATTAAAATCCGTCCTTTCGTCGCTAGGGGACGACACAGACAAACTAGTGATCGACCTGAGCTGTCGGAGGAAAGGAAATACGTGGTATGTAGCGATGAACAAGTGGCAGACTATTACCGAACTGGAGATCACGAAAGGTAGATCGCACCGCCTTGCTCGCATTCCTGTGCTGACGCGAGAAACAGAAAATATCGAAATGTTTGAACCCTATTGCTCGGAATTTCTAATTCATGCTGCCGACAATGAAGGCCTCCAACAAGGCATTGATACCGAACTTGTCACCAAGCTGGCCGAATGGTGCAGTATACCGGTCACCTATGCTGGCGGTGCTCGCACAGTGGAAGACCTCGACCGCGTAAGGCAATGCAGCAATGGAAAGGTCGACCTGACCATCGGTAGCGCTCTGGATGTCTTTGGCGGAACTGGGGCAAAATTTGAAGATTGTGTTGCCTGGAATGCGGCCAACGCCCAATGAAATCGTTCAAGCTCAGCGTCCACGCAAAATACCGTCCCGGTCAAGGATTTGACATACCCACCATCTCGTCGTCAGCACCACTACTCTTCCCCATCGTAGTAGGACACCCTTGATCCTTAACAGCTCGTTCTTCGCCAACTTCATCAGCAGTGCCATCCTTCTCGGTACCCGCAACGACACCTCCACGGTCTTCATCCAATTCCGAGCCCATGTCTTCGACGACTGCATCATTCCTGCGGTACCCCAACTTGACGCTCCATTTTGCTCCCTCGACTTCTCTCTCGAGTTCATATCCAACTTCGAGCTCCTCGACGAACGCTCCCCTCTCATTCGCCCGTTGTCCCACACTCCTCTCGCACCATCCTGCGACCATGTTCCTACATTCCTCCCTGCGCTTCCGTGTCTGGTGCATGTCTCTGGCCACGACCCTCATCTGGCGCAGCAACCTATCCCAGCCCAAATGAGATGCGAGTAACTCATCTTTGTTGCCGAGCGCGTTGGGGCCATACGCAGTCGGGGAGCTAGGCGGCGAATGAAGAAGCACTTGTTGCTCAGCCTGCTGACATTCCTGTCCTTGCACTTGCTGCGCCGGTACCCTCGGAATGTCGGTCCTCGCTCTCCACAGCTGGATACTCCCGCATAAGGCTTGCAAGTCGGCCTAATACCATGTCAGTACAGGGCGGATCAATGATAGGATATGGCGAACTCACATTCACCGCCCTGGCACCCAGTTGTGCAATCCACGAGTCGAACCAAAAGCCCATCGTCTGCGGGAAGGCGGATTGCCCCATGGGTTCTTTCCGGTACGCGATGCGCTGCTGTCGCTCCTCTCCTTCCTCCGAGCCTTCGTCCCAGTCGATTGACTCCTCTGCCTCACTTTCCTCGTCACCCTCCACTTCCATCACATACGGATCTTCCTGTGCCCCGTTGAGATTGGCGCTCGATCTGACGATATCGCGACAACGCGCCTGCGAACCATGGCTCCGGCCAAAGCTGGCTCCATCACACGACAGTACGATCGAGTCGCTGGTCGAGAATTTCCATGTGGCGTTCGTGTCGTGGTCCGCCGGTTCGGTGCTGCTTGGAGGTGAAGATGAGTAGACTTCAAGGATGGTCTCGTTGGATGAGAAAGAGTACACCCGTCGGCGTTGCGATTGCATGGTCTCTCTTAACTAAGTTCTTTGGGGGTACGCGGAATTTTAGGACGGCAGCGTACAGCTCCCAGTACGCGGTGATTATCATCCGGGGGCAGTGGTCATCTCCTGCTGAAGGAAAGCTGTGTGTGAATATTTCTGTATCGGCAGTTAATTGAGGCCGTCAGAGCGGCACCGCACTTCACCATGTGCCTGGCGTATAGGTTCCGCACATAGTCGCCTTAGAACCACAGACCTTCCACTCAATTGTTGTTGCCATATCGCGAATCCTTTTCTGAACTTACCAAGTCAATAAGCATACTGACAATGGTCCAAATCATAGGCTGTTGTGATGGTTTATTAGTCGACAATCGTACACTTTCACGAGACCAGGCATGGAAAACGGGAAACTTCCAAGTCACATCAGTCCGCGCCAATTCTGGCTGGCAGCAGACGCGATCATGCTTGGGTTCAGTATCGGAGCACGCTTGCGGTGTACAGATCCGTAAAAGTATTCAGTTCACCAGAAACGTAGTATCATTCCGTGTTCAGGATATCATTTCATTGCAGCTACCTGATGCAGTGCTATTGCTCTCTTTGAGCGGTGTCATAGGAGATACATTGTGTCATCGTCCGAAGCTCGTCAAACCTGCAAGTCTATTGCGAGGTGTCTGTCCGCCATCCGACCATGCAACCGTAAGACTTTCAATCTGAGGAACTGTTGCGAGGCATTGCAGGTCGAAGAGACGCTTCAGTGCGTAGCCTTCTGTTTGTTCCCCTCAGCTGAGGCCTGTTCTCGTCGTCAGTTGCAAGCAATTTTGGAGGAAGTGAGAAAACATACAGAGTGGGAGGTCTCGTCCAACTTGTCGCTCGCGGCATCTTTGGCGGCAGAGGCACGGGTACCGAGAGATGCGTCTGAGTCCTTCGCAACGTCCTTATTGCTTTCCTTAGAAACTGAAGATGTAGCCTGCTGAGCCTTGTCGCCGACGTAGCTGGATGAAGCAGTCAGCAGAGAGGAAAGAGAGGACGATGTAGGAGGACAGCAACATACTTGGCTGCGTTCTTGACGGACTCCATGGTAGATTGAGGGTCGTGTGTGTTTGACTTGGGATAACTGTTTTTTCAGGAATTGGGTCGTATTGTTTCTTCGTGAACAGAAGGAGGAGGGTTGAGGAGCGTGCTGACGAGAGAATATATATCTTCTGGTCGAGGGTTGAGAACCTTGGAAAGGCAAGGCAGTGAAGGGAAATCATGACGTCCTTTGTTCCCCTGACACACTTCACTGACGGAGGAGGCCAGGGGAGCCTCCTCCCTGCCTTCCTCGTAGGCTACTCGTGGGAAGTCAGTTCCTTCGCCAAACTCGCCGTGAGGTCATCGAACACATTTTCGCGGCCCACCAATGGCATCGGCCGCGTTGCTTTTGCGGGTGACTTGAATCCCCTTCGAAATGCCCCTCAATCCAGTACTCGTGCGAGAACCGCCACAGGCTTGATCCATGGAGCGGGGAAGATCTCCTTGAAGAAAGAAATTATTGTCGTCATGCTGACCAGAAAGTTGGCAAGGAGTACTCGTACGAGCAGACTTCGGGTTTATTGGCTTGGCTGATGTGGCACATGAACGATAGGTTCGGCTCGACATGTGAACGCGGCAACTCAGAATGCCATTGTCTGAATCGCGGTTCGGAGGATCAGACCAGTCGAAAGCTTCTGTGGAAACGAGCCCCACTTTTCCAGCAAGAGCTGAGAGACGAGACTGAATATGCCTCGCAGTACGAGGTAATATTCAACACAGCAGACACCGAAAGTCACAACATCGTAAGAGCCACTCCCAGCTTTGCGAGGGGACTTCCACAATATTACTGCGATGGTCAACTTCTTCATACGGCGACTACACAGTGGGTGGCGCAGCGTACCGACTAGGAGAGTTCCCTGTCACGTGCACGCTACCACGTCTGCACGGCCTTACAGTTCATCATGGCTGTTGCGCAATTATTAATTATTTCGCAACCGCGCATCTGAACAAGCTGTTATTTTGCAATTATCGGCATGAATATATGACCATCTTATTAATATAATTTATAACCCTGTAAATGCCTCGGCGGAGCAACGTTCCTCCGCGGCCTCGCAGCATGCTGTTTAGCACCCTCCGCCTCTTTATCGCTATCGGCATTAATAATAACCTCTTCTTTACGAGCTGGTGCTGTGGTAGAGGTCTTTAGTATACTGTCTTAACGGTTAAGGCCTTCTTAAAGCTGCTGGTTAGCCTGTTTAGTATATATTATCTTATATTTTTAAGCCTACCTTTCGAGGCGCTTCTAGTCTCTCTATTATCGCCTTTATAACACTAACCGCTGGTTCTCTTCCTTCTAAAGCTATCGTTACCGCTTAAGCTCGGCCTTCTAAGCTTACTTTTAGTCTTTTTACTGTGCCTAGTCTTGAAGTTTTTATTAGGCGGACCGGATTTTAGCTAGACTAAAGAATATTACCTTACCTTTATTAATCTTATTAAAATTATAAAATAAAGGCTTCCCGCGCTATCTCCGCCTCTTTTCTATATATATAGTATACTGTAAACCTTTATTCTCGGCCTTTAGAAGCTGTATTTATACTAATAGCTTCTTAAGTAAGCCTTAAAGCTTTTATACCTCTAGATTAAGCTATAGGTTTATTAATTATTTAAATAAGCTTTATACTTACTATATATTATCTATAAAGAGAGAGAAGGTTATTAAATAGCTAGAGGCTCTTTATCTTTACTATATTTACTAGTATATCTATTTTAGGTTAAATAGCTATAATTCTATTCTCTCTTAGTTACTTAATATATTAATATAAGTTATTATATAGTACTAAACGGTCTTAAATAGCTCGAAGAACTTTCTTTTACTAATATAGTATAAGCTTTATATCTTATAAATTTAGATATTAAGTTCTTAAGAATAGTAGTTCGCTAAAGGGCTAAATAGGCTAATATCGAGTAGCTAAAGATAATATATCGAATATAGAGAGTATATTATAATAAGTACTCTATATTATTTATATTAAGTTAAAAACTTTATATTAATATAATTACTATACCTGTTTAAGAAGAGAAGGCGATAATTATACTTATTTCACGCTTTTAGCTTAGTAAATCAGTTAAATATAGTACTTAACTATATATACCCGACTTCGTTATTTATCTAGCTTATCGGAGAGGACGTAAAGAAGGCTTTATCCTTCTTAATGTTGAAATTATCTAGCTAACTATCTTAGAGGTTTATTATAAGTGTCTAGTAGATAATAGAAGGGGGTAAATAGCTACCGTCTATATAGATAGTTATAAGGATTATAATCTACTTATAGTTACTATCTTAGCTAGTATCGAGTAGTTTACCGCTATTAAAGTAGCTTTTAGTAAAGACCCTTTTAGCCTTTTAAAATATAACGATACGGTACACTAATAGAAGAAGGTAGAGCGAACACTATATAAAGGTATAGATTACTTAATACTAAGAGACTAAACTAGAGAGAGGGAAAGGGTATAAAAGGCGCGGTACCTGTCACCCTAGATAAATACTTCCCTCCGTTAAGGATTTCGGTATACGCGCAAGCCGCTAAGGATTTTAGTTACGTATAGCTAATTAGCGTTTAGCTGTATAATTATACAGCCTTACTTACCTAATTAAGATAAAGCTTAATAGGTACGCGCTTTACCGGAAATAGTCGCCTATAGTCTATAGCTTTATCTTTTATTATATACAGTCGCGTATATATACTTAGACTTAATATAGGCCGTAATAATACCCCCCCCTTTAAGAAAGCCTATCCTTAAGCTTTATTATCGTCGTTATAGTCCTTTATTAATTTATTATTTTCTTAGTAATATAGTTAATCTTATAATCTTCTTAAAGGTCTTAGTTATTAAGAATACTTTTTATAGTAATTATAGACTTTATATAGTATATTCTTAAAGTTAGAGGCCGGGTATTATTTAAGGTCTTTATTTTAGCCTAGTTACTATACTTAGTATTATAGCTTATTATAGCGCTTTCGTATAGCTAAAACTTTCTTAATCTCTTATTTATTCTCTCTATTTACTTTAATTAGGGGTAAAGGTTTATTAACTTATCTTAGGAGAGGGTCGTCTAATACCTTTCTAAGGCGGTTAGGAGAAAAGACCGGATATATCTTTATTAAAGAGGGTAAGTTTAGCCTAAAGGAGTTCTTAATTTACTTTAGAATATAGAATAGATTTATTATTTAGTACTTTAGTTTTCGGCTAGGGCGGTTAATCTTCTAGTTCTTTATTAATACTTAAACTAGATTACCTTCTATAAAGTTAACTTCCTAATAATACTTATTAGCCTAGTGTTTCTATCGTTCTTAAGTAAGCTTTATTATATTATATACTAATTCCTAGATATTATATATTCGGCGGGCGAGCTATTAAACTTTATTTCGGCTAAGTCGCTCTCGCGCGCTTAAAGGTTCCTTTAAAGGTTTCTAATTAAAGGAGGTTCTTAGTTTATATTTATTTTTAATAAAGAAAAAGCTTATACCTATAGAATCGTAAGGGAGTATAGCTTAAGTATAGTCTATTATCGGTAAGAGGTTAGCTTAGTTATTCTAGTAGTAATTTATAAAAGGCTATAGTCGCTAGTTAAGATATTAGTTTATAATTTCGATTTATCTATTAGTCTATAGATAAAAAGTAGTTAATAGCTTAAACTTAATTTCTAGGATATAGTAGAACTCTATTTAAAATTTAGATATAAACTATAAGCTATAATTAGAGATAATTATATCTAGAAACTTATAGTTTCGGTAGATAAAGGAGATAAATAACTATATTATCTCTTTTATAATTATTATCTTATAATAAAAAATAGAGTAAGCTCACTTCTCTAGGCGATTAATTATTATATATACTATATTATATCTATTTCAATCTATAAAGAAGGACTTAAAGTTTATTATAATATACTACTATAGTTAATTAAGGATAGGTAGCGGCTTTAGGGTTCCTAGTGGTAAGTCTTAAGGGACTATAGTACACTAATAAGTATAGTAATTTAAAATAAATTAAATAACGTCTCTTAAGAGATTTAGCTAATAATAATAAAGAGATAATAATTTACTTATTTTATTCTAACTAAAGTAAGTTATTAAAATTTAATTATATACTTTTATAATTAGCTTAATTTATAGTTTATCTTTATTTAGGATTACTAGTCTCCCCTTAAATTATAATAGTTCTTATAATAGTATTATAGCTTATAATTATTACGGCCTATATTAGGTTTAAGTATATATAACTATATACGATAGAAGATAAGGCTATAGGCTATAGGCGACTATTTCCGGTAAAGTACGTACCTACTAAGCTTTATCTTAATTAGATAAGTAAAGCTATATAATTATATAGCTAAACATTAATTAGCTATATATAACTAAAATCCTTAGCGGCTTACGCGTATACCGAAATCTTTAGCGAAAGGAAGTATTTATCTAGGGTAATAGGTACCGCGTCTTTTATACTCTTTCTCTCTCTCTAGTTTAGTCTCTTAATATTAAATAATCTATACCTTTAAGTAATATTCGCTTTATCTTTATCTATTAGTATACCGTACCGTTATATTAAACTAAACTCGCCTTATTACTATCCTAGAAAGGAATTATAATATCCTACCCGAATAAGAACTAACTAGAACGAACCGAAGCTAATAACTAAACTATTATTAACTAAGCCCGCTAATAATAATATAATTAACCGACTTAAATAACCCTAAGGCTAATAACTAAACTATCTTATTAACTATTAAATAGAACACTAAACCCGATACTCTCGACACTAAACTCGGACCTATTAGTATAGATTAATATAGATCGTATATAGCTAGAAATATTAAATTAGCTCTATAGCTCTATTAACTACTAAGATATAAGACTATAGCTAAAGTTAGAGCTATCCCTAAATAGACCCTCTTAAAAGTAATTAACTAAGGCCGAAATACTATTATAAACTAAGAAGATACTATTTAAGATTCCTAGATTTAGATCGTCGAATAAAAGGAATAAATTATAAATCTTAATTATTAAATTATATAGAAATAAGTTATTATTAACTACCTTAAATATAACTAAAGCGCGACCCTAAAACTAGCCCTAATATAATATATTAGTATCCTTAACCTTAAGCCTCTCTCTAATAGAAAGGAGCCTATCTTCGAATTATAAAGATTTAAGGTTCTTAATAAGTTCTTTATTAATACCTCTTAATTCCCCTCTAAAGAAGTTAAGATAATATATCTATATAGCTATACTACTAGAGATATATAATATTATCTATAATCCCGCTATAGCCTTAATAAAAAAGACTTATTTATTAATACTATAGATATATTTAAATTCTTAGTAAGAACTTATACTAACCCTTATCGAGTCGAGAATACGCGAGAAGAGTATTAAGCCCTATATATAAAGGTAATAGAACTATTTAATAACTTTTATATTAAGTTTCTATATTTAGCTAGCGAAGGCGATATATCGAAAAATAACCTCTATCTTAACTTACGAAATAAATTAATATTAGCTCTATAAGTAGTAATTACGCTAACCTTTTATACCCTATAAACCTATTAAGATATTACTAATATCTATTAATAGACTAACTAAAAATTATAATTAGTTAATAAAGAGAAGGCTTACTATAAGGCTCGCTATATACTAGGAAATAGACCGACCGATAAAGCTATATCTACTCCTACCCTAAATATATATACTATACTTATACTATTTCCGGAATTAAATAGAAAAGGTAGTTAGCCTCTATAGAATTAACTAACTTATAACGATATTACTAAATAAGCCTTAAGCTACACTAGAGTATATTTTACTTATCGCTAACTAGGATACCTCTCTTAAGATTACCCTATAAAGGTAGAGAATAAGGCTATTAAGGTTAGTAAGGCCTAGAAGGAAGAACCGGGAAAAGAACAACCCTAGAGGAAGTCTTCTCCTTAGGGAAGTATAATATTAGTATCTCTTTTATTAATTTAAGTTAACTATTAGACGGAAAATACTTTACTATATTATATAAATTATTATTTAATAGATATATAGTTTAAACCTCTACCTTAGCCGACTTAAGAATAAATAGATTTATTTTTATTAATACTAAGCTCGCGCGCGACTTAACTTAATTCTTAAATATCTTTATTATTTATTTAGAGACCCCTTACCTTATAAAGGGGTATAATAGATATCTTAAAAAGCTAGTTACTAAGATCTTAACCCTATATCTAAAAGTTAATAGAAGAAGATAATAAAATCTCCCTATACTTATACTAGACCTAGGGAGTTATAACTTAATTCTAAAAAGAAAGTAGTTTACTTACTTTAATATATAGTTAAATATATAAAACTAACGCTTACTATAGCTTTAGAACTATTAAGACGAGCTAATATTCGCTTAAGAGATTTATATATTTCGCTAAAGCCTTTAAGTTACTATAATCTTATAATAATATTAAGAAGATATTATTAAATAGGATTAATTATTCGCCTATAAAGATAAACGCTGAGCGGATAGATAAAATTTATACCCTCGGAGTTATATACGCTTAAAAATAGTACCTAGACTAGATCTAGTCTCTAGACCTTCTTTAGCTAGGCGTTTATCTATTAAATCTATTCTATAAACTATAACTAGCCGTACCTATAAATAGGATCTACTAAACCGATTAAAAGTTATACGCCGCGAATTAGTATTAACCTATACCGCGGGGCCGGATAAAGGTAGCGATATAAAAGTGTCGCCGGAGGATAGCTACACTAAATTAGAAGATAACTATATAAAAGTATCGCTATCCCTTTAGAGTGTAGCTATTATAGATATCGCTATAATTAGAGCGATAGGATTCTACCGGAACCTAAAGAAGAAGAAGAATACTCTATTTACTATAAGCTTCTATAAAATTAATAGATTTATCTAAAACTAAATAAACCTTTAAATAGAAGAGACTAAGGAATAGCTTATATAGCAATTACTCCCTTAAGAGTATTAAGAATTCTATAATATATTTTTAAAGAAGGCTTTTAATATACTTTTACTACTTTACTCTTATAACTACTAAATATAGCTAAAAGAGGAGAATAATTTAAGTTATAGCCCCTTATATTAAATAAGTATAGATAAACTCTTATTAATAAAGAAGTACCTTAAAGAGAACCTCTAAAAGAGGTTTATTAAGCCTAATTAATCTCCTTTCGCTTTATCTACTCTATTTATTAAAAAACCCGAAGGAGAACTAAGATTCTATATTAATTATCGGAAACTAAATATACTTACTAAAAAGGATTATTATCTATTACCTTTAATTAATAAGACCTTAGCTTAACTTAATAGAGCTTAAGTATTTATAAAGCTTAATATTCACTAGGCCTTTTATTATATTTATATATACCCGGATTCTAAGGAACTAATTACCTTTTATACTTATTATAGGGCCTATAAGTATAAGGTAGTTCCCTTTAGGCTAATAAATAGTTTAGTAACCTACTAGCGCTATATAAATAATGTCCTATTTAACTACCTAAATAACTTTATTATAGTTTACTTAAATAATATCTTAATTTACTTAGAGAATAAGCTAAAATATACGGAATATATAAAGAAAGTCCTATCGCGATTATAGAAAGCTAAACTTTAAGTTAATATTAAGAAAAGTAAGTTCTAAGTTAAGTAGACTAAATACCTTAGGTTTATTATTAGTACTAAGAGTATATATATAGATCCTATAAAGATAATAGTACTATTAATCTAGAAAGTCCCTAATACTATAAAGAAGATATAAGCGTTTCTAGGGTTCTATAACTTCTATTATATCTTTATTTAAAATTTTAGCCGAATTACGCGCCCCCTAACTTAGTTTATAAAGAAGGATTATCTCTTTACCTTTAATAAAGATTATATATAAGCGTTTAAGGAACTAAAGTATTAGTTAATAATAGCTTTAATACTAAGGTATTTCTACTTAAATTATAAGATAATACTAAAGACTAATATTTTAAATAAAGTTATCGCTAGTATACTCTTTTAGTAAAACCCGACTAACGGAAATTAATACCTTATTATATATTATTTAAAAATAATAGCCTTAGCGGAATATAATTATAATATCTATAATAAAGAAATACTTACTATTATATATATTCTTAAAACTTAACGCGCGGAGCTTTAAAGTATAGAGCTAGATATTCTAGTCCTTACTAACTATAAAGCCTTAAAATACTTTATATCTAAGAGGCTATTAACCGCTTAATAAGCCTATTAAGCTAATATCCTTATTTAATACTACTTTAGGATCTAATATCGCTTAAGAAAATAAAATAAGCGAGCTAATACCTTAACTCAATAAGGATAGAATTAAGAAGACTAGAAATAGGTAATAAAAGAAGACCGGATATAAACTTTACTAGACCCGGAAAGGTTAGGCGAAGAGGTTACTCTATTACCTTTATTAACGCCTATAGACCTTAACCCCTTAAAGCTAATTAACTAAATATTATAAGTAAATTATAAAAGTCTCCTATTAAATACTAAAAGAGAAAAGGCTTACTTAAGCTAATACCTCTAGATACTATTATAAGGACTATTATAATTTAAGAGGAGACTAATAGTTCTAGATAAAAATAAATTATAAACTAAGCTAATTACGGAAGTATATAACTAAATTTTAATAGCTTACCTTAGTTAAAATAAAATAAGTAAATTACTATCCCTTTATTACTATTAGCTAAATCTCTCTAGAGACGTTACCTAATTTATTTAGAATTACTATACTTATCGATATACTATAGTCCCTTAAAACTTACCGCTAAGAACTCTAAAGCCGCTATTTATCCTTAACCGACTATAGTAATATATTATAATAGATTTTAAGTCCTTTCTCGTAAATTAGAATAGATATAATATAATATATATAATAATTATTCGCTTAAGGAAGTAAGCTTACTTTATCCTTTACTATAAAATTATTACTATAAAGAAGATAGTATAGTTATTTATCTTCTTTATTTACTAAAACTATAGGCCTTTAGATATAATAGTCTTTAACCGCGGCCTATAGTTTATATTTAAGTTCTAGATAGAGTTTTACTATATCTTAGAAATTAAGCTTAAGCTATTAATAGCTTTTTATCTATAGATTAATAAGTAAATAGAAATTATAAACTAATACCTTAACTAACGATTATAGCCTTTTATAAATTATTATTAAAATAACTAAGCTAATCTCTTACTAATAATAGACTATACTTAAGCTATACTCCCTTATAACTCTATAGGTATAAGCCCTTTCTTTATTAAAAATAAATATAAGCTAAAGACCTCTTTTAATTAGAAACCTTTAGGAGAACCCTTAAATACGCGAGAGCGGCTTAGCTAAGATAAAGCTTAATAATTTACTTATCGAATATATAATACTTAGAAGCTAATATATAATATAATAAAGTTTACTTAAAAATAATAGAAATATTAAGCTAATAAGTATCGTTAAGAAGTTAACTTTATAGAAGGTAACCTAATCTAGGTATTAATAAAGAACTAGAAGATTAACCGCTTTAGCCGAAAACTAGGGTACTAAATAGTAAGTCTATTCTATATTCTAAAGTAAATTAAGAACTCCTTTAGACTAGACCTACCCTCTTTAATAAAGGTATACCCGGTTTTTTCTCTCGACCGGCTTAAAAAGGTATTAGACGACCCTCTCTTAGGATAGATTAACGAACCCTTACCCTTAATTGAAGTAAATAGAGAGAATAAATAAAAGGTTAAGGAAGTTTTAGCTATATAAAAGCGCCGCGGTAAGCTATAATACTAAATACAGTAACTAAGTTAAGACGAAGATCTTAAATAGTACTTAGCCTTTAACTTTAAGAATATATTATATAAAGTCTATAATTATTATAAAAAGTATCCTTAATAACTAAGACCCCTAAGAAGATTATAAGCTTAACTATATTACTAAGAAAATAATAAACTAATAAAGGATTATAATAACGATAATAAAGCCTAAGGATAGGCTTTCTTAAAGGGGGAGGTATTATTATAGCCTATAATTATTACGGCCTATATTAGGTTTAAGTATATATAACTATATATAATAGAAGATAAGACTATAAGCTATAAGTAACTATTTCTAGTAAAGCGCGTACTTATTAAGCTTTATCCTAATTAGATAAGTAAAGCTATATAATTATATAGCTAAACGCTAATTAACTATATATAACTAAAATCCTTAGCGGCTTATATGTATACCGAAATCCTTAGCGAAGGGAAGTATTTATTTAAAGTAATAAGTACCGCGCTTTTTATACCCTTTCCCTCTCTCTAGTTTAGTCTCTTAATATTAAATAATCTATATCTTTAAATAATATTCGCCCTATTTCTATCTATTAATATACTATATTATTATAAATAATATCTAGAAGTACTAGCTTAAATAAGCTCTTTCTCTTTTAGCGTCTAATAAAAGACTCTTATAGTTTACTTATAATATTTAGTTAATTAACTTTAGAGAGTAAAGGCCTATAGGCGCTAATAAGAGTAGCGGAATAACCTCTTCGCCTAACCTTTCCGGGCCTAGTAAGGTTTATATTTAATCTTCTTTAGTTACTTATTTTTAGTCTTTCTAGTCCTATCCTTATTAAGTTAAGGCGTTAACTCGCTTATTTTATTTTCCTAGGCGATATTAGATCTTAAAGTAGTACTAAATAAGGATACCGGCTTAATAAGCTTAGCGAGCGGTTAATAGCTTCTTAGTTATAAAGTATTCTAAGGCTTTATAGTCGGTAAGGACTAAAATATCTAGCTTTACGCTCTAAAGCTCCGCGCGCTAAGTTTTAAGAGTATATATAATAATAAATATTTCTTTATTATAAATATTATAGTTATATTCCGCTAAAGCTATTATCTTTAAATAATATATAATAAAGTACTAATTTCCGCTAGTCGAGTCTTACTAAGAGAGTATACTAATAATAATTTTATCTAAAATATTAGTCTCTAGTATTATCTTATAATTCGAGTAGAAATATCTTAATATTAAAGCTATTATTAACTAATATTTTAGCTCTTTAAATACTTATATATAATCTTTATTAAAGATAAAGAGATAGTCCTTCTTTATAAGCTAAGTTAAGGGGCGTATAATTTAGCTAAAATTCCGGATAAAGATATAATAGAAGTTATAGAATCCTAAGAATACTTATATCTTCTTTACGGTATTAGAGACTTTTTAGGTTAATAGTACCGCTATCTTTACGAGATTTATATATATACCCTTAGTACTAATAATAAACCTAAGATATTTAGTTTACTTAATCCGGAACTTATTTTTCTTAATATCGACTTAAAGTTTAGCTTTTTATAATCGCGATAGGACCTTCTTTATATACTTTATATATTTTAGCTTATTCTTTAAGTAAATTAAGATATTATTTAAGTAAGCTATAATAAAGTTATTTAGATAGTTAAATAAAATATTATTTATATAGCGCTAGTAAATCGCTAGGCTATTTATTAGCTTAAAGGGAACTACCTTATACTTATAGGCCCTATAATAAGTATAAAAGGTAGTAAGTTCCTTAGAATTCGAGTATATATAAATACGATAGAAAGCTTAATAAATATTAAGCTTTATAAATACTCGAGCCTTATTAAGTTAAGCTAAGGTCTTATTAATTAAAGGTAAAGAGTAACAGTTCTTTTTAGTAAGAGCGTTTAATTTCCGATAGTTAATATAAAATTTTAGTTCTCTTTTAAGTTTTTTAATAAATAAGGTAGATAAAGTAAAAGAAGATTAACTTAGTTTAATAAACCTCTTTTAGAGATTCTTCTTAAGGTACTTCTTTATTAATAGGAGCTCTTCTATACTTATCCGATATAAGAAGTTATAACCTAAATTATTCTTCTCTTTTAGCTATATTTAATAATTATAGAGGCGAGATAATAAAAGTATATTAAAAGCCTTCTTTAAGAATATATTATAAAATTTTTAGTACTTCTAAAGGAGTAATCGCTATATAAGCTATTTCTTAGTCTCTTTTATTTAAAAGTTTATTTAATCTTAAATAAGTTTATTAATTTTATAAAGGCTTATAGTAAATAAAGTATTCTTCTTCTTCTTTAGGTTTTAGTAGAATCTTACCGCTTTAATTATAGTAATATCTATAGTAGCTACACTTTAGGGGGATAGCGACACTTTTATATAGTTATCTTTTATTTCGGTATAGCTATCCTCTAGAGATACTTTTATATCGCTGCCTTTATCTATCCCCGCGATATAAGTTAATATTAATTCGCGATATATAACTTTTAGTCGGTCCTATAGATCCTATTTATAGATATAGCTAGTTATAGTCTATAGAATAAATCTAATAAGTAAACGCCTAACTAAAGAGGGTTTAGAGACTAGATTTAGTTTAGATACTATTTTTAAATATATATACCCTTAGGGGTATAGGTTTTATCTATCTGTCTAATATTTATTCTTATAGGTAAATAATTAATTTTATTTAGTAATATCTTCTTAGTACCGTTATAAGATTATAATAACTTAAAGGCTTTAGCGAAATATATAAATCTCTCGAGTAAATATTAGCTTATCTTAATAGTTCTAAAGCTAAAATAAGCGTTAGTTTTATATATTTAACTATATATTAAAGTAAGTAAATTATTTTCTTTCTAGAATTAAGTTATAACTCTTTAAATCTAGTATAAATATAGGAAGGTTTTATTATCTCTGTTTATTAACTTTTAAATATAGGATTAAGATCTTAGTAACTAGCTTTCTAGAGCGCTTATTATACTTCTTTATAAGATAAAGGGTCTCTAGATAAATAGTAAAGATATTTAAGAATTAAGTTAAATCGCGTATAAACTTAATATTAATAAAAATAAATCTATTTACTCTAGAGTCAGCTAAAGTAAAGGTTTAAACTATATATTTATTAAATAATAATTTATATAGTATAGTAAAGTACCTTCTGTCTAATAACTAACTTAAATTAATAAAGAAGATATTAATATTATACTTCCTTAAGAAGAAGACTTCCCTTAAGGTTATTCTTTTTTCGGTTTTTCCTTTTAGGCTTCGCTAACTTTAATAGCTTTATTTTCGGCCTTTATAGGGTAATCTTAAGAGAGGTGTTCTAGTTAGCGATAGGTAAAATATACCTCAGCGCGACTTAAGGCTTACTTAATAGTATTGTTATAGGTTAGTTAGTTCTATAGAAGCTAACTATCTTCTCTATTTAATTTTAGAAATAATATAAATATAGTATATATATTTAAGGTAGGAGTTAATATAGCTTTATTAGTTAATTTATTTCTTAGTATATAGCGAGCCTTATAGCGGACCTTCTCTTTATTAACTAATTATAATTCTTAGTTAGTTTATTAATAGATATTAGCGATATCTTAATAGATTTATAGAGTATAAAAGGTTAATATAATTATTACTTATAGAGCTAATATTAATTTATTTTATAAATTAAGATAAAGGTTATTTTCTGGTATATCGCCTTCGCTAGCTAAGTATAAGAACTTAATATAAAAGTTATTAAATAGTTCTATTACCTTTATATAAAGGGCTCGGTACTCTTCTCGCGTATTCTTAACTTAATAAGGGTTAGTATAAGTTCTTACTAAGAACTTAAATATATTTATAATATTAATAAATAGATCTTTCTTATTAAGGCTATAGCGGGATTATAGGTAACGTTATATATTTCTAGTAGTATAGCTATATAGATATATTATTTTAACTTCTTTAGAGGGGAATTAAAAAGTATTAGCGGAGAATTTACTAAGAACCTTAGATCTCTATAACTCGAAAGTAAGCTCCTTTCCGTTAAAGAGAGGCTTAAGGTCGGGGATACTAATATATTATATTAAGGCTAGTTCTAAGGTCGCGCTTTAATTATATTTAAGGTAGTTAATAATAGCTTATTTCTATATAATTTAATAATTAAGATCTATAATCTATTTCTTTTATTTAATAATTTAGATCTAAGAATCTTAAATAGCACCTTTCTAGTCTATAATAATATTTCGGCTTTAGTTAATTACTTCTAGGAGGGTTTATTTAGAGATAGCTTTAACTTTAGCTACGGTCTTATACCTTAGTAGTTAATAAAGCTATAGGGCTAATTTAATATCTCTAGCTATATACGATCTATATTAATCTATATTAGTAAGTTCGAGTTTAGTATTAAGAGTATTAGGTTTAGTGTTCTATTCGGTAATTAGTAGGATAGTTTAATTATTAGCCTTAGGGTTATTTAAGTTAGTTAGTCGTATTATTATTAGCGGGCTTAGTTAATAATAGTTTAGTTATCGGCTTTAATTTATTCTAGTTAGTTCTTATTCGGGTAGGATATTATAATTCCTTCCTAAAATAGTAATAGAGCGAGTTTAGTCTAATATAATAATACAATATACTAATAGAAGAAGGTAGGGCGAATACTATATAAAGGTATAGATTATTTAATACTAAGAGACTAAACTAGAGAGAGGGAAAGAGTATAAAAGGCGTAGTGCCTATTACCCTAAATAAATACTTCTCTCCGCTAAGGATTTCGGTATATACGTAAGCCGCTAAGGATTTTAGTTATATATAGCTAATTAGCGTTTAGCTATATAATTATACAGCCTCACTTACCTAATTAGGATAAAGCTTAGCAAGTACACGCTTTACCGGAAATAGTCGCCTATAGCCTACAGCCTTATCTTCTATCGTACGCGGTCGCGTATATATACTCGGACCTAATATAGGCCATAATATAAAGAATATTAAGTAAGAAGCCTTTTTTATCTATATTATAGATATTTTAGAGGAAGATATTATATTAAGTAATTTTAATAGTTATCTATAATATATAAATATTAAATAGATATAATAATAAAGCTTTAACTAACTTAAAATAAAGGCGATATTATTATATATTATTTATCTTTTTACAGTTTAAATCGGCGCCAGCTAAATATTTAAATATTAGTATATTTTTATTAGTCTAAATAAACCGATATACTTAGTTCTTTCTAGGCCTTTTTTAGCAGATATCTTATACGAAGTTATAAACTATTATATTAGTCGAAGGAATACCTCTCTCGGTAAGCTTATTAATATATATAACAAGGTTCTTCTATTATTATTTAATAAGTAATAACGTAGAGTCGATATACTCTTATCGGCTAAAGGTTTCGCCTCTCTAGCGCCGTGAGAGGGTTAAACGTTCGATCCTATACTCTTTAGCTGTTGCTGCAATATTAGGGGCCTCTTGCGATGCTAGATCAGCAATTGCGTCCTCGATTGACCCCATGGTTGTTAATTAAATAAATTTTGAAGTGTTGTGTGCGGAAATATTCGAATGTGTGTAGACGTGGTAGCGTGCACGTGACAGGGATCTCTCCTAACTCGGCGAAACAAGAGCGACCCCTGTGTTGATGCCTAACTTACATCTACACCTCGACATGCCGTGTTCCACCCCTTCTCATGGTTGTTGGCTAGCGTGTCTTCAAGCACACGGCTTAAGAGGGTTTCCGGTATTCTTCCACCGAGGCCGAATAGCGCAATAGAGCCCGATGACGTAGGTGCTGTTTGAGTTGAAGGTACACTCCGCACGGAACGTATGCGGACACACCTCTTGGCACACCTTTCGTACCGCACACCTTTCGGATAAACCTTTACCGGGCTTCCGACGGAGCTTCTTTGTACGGTCGCACAACCAAAAAGAACTCCTGTTGAAGTGCTATGTTCTCTCACTCTAATATATATGACCTCGCCGTCGCACCTCGCCGTCGCCTCTTTTGGTGGTGGTGTCACAAAATTCAGCCTCGTCGTCCAGCCTTGTGCGCCTCTTGAGACTCGCCAATCTCGCCAACAGCCTTCCCGTTCTCATCCCTCTCGATCGCCTCCGGAAGATGCCTGGTATTACGGGTCTCGGTACCGTGATGACTACAGGCAAAGGTCGTTCTGGGAATAGGCTTGCGAGCTGAATATAAGATGACCACGTCGAAACCCTGGGATAAAGAGAAGGCGATAAGACGATTTTGGCACTGTCTAATCGAGTTATATACCTCGCCGGTAGTAGGCTCGTTTAGCTACGTAGAGGGGTAAGAGTTGACGGTCTGTTCGATGATGAATCGGAGGTTCTCTGGGCAGTCATTATGAGCCCGCCAGGGCCGAGATTGAAGAATAGAAGACATGCTGAGCTGACCACAGTAACAGCGTATGAAAACACCAAGGATTGTCTATACAAGATCGGCGGCGGCGAGGTCTGGCGGCGGCGAGGTATACTACATATATATACAAACAGTTCCAACTTACTTTCGCGGGTACATATTTTTGTGTGGTGGGGCCTGCTAAATTTATGTACCGGCGAAAGTTTATCCGAAAGGTGTGCGGTACGAAAGGTGTGCCAAGAGGTGTGTCCGCATACGTTCCGACTCCGCACTACGACCTAAGGACCGCCGAGTAGGAAAGGGTTGAAGTTGACTGACCCTTCGCACCTCTTCCTATTCTAGTACTGTTGATGCGAGTATGATCTCCACGACCTCCACCCTCGCGTTGGTTGAGGCGGACGCGATACCGATAGATGTTGGACACCCAGCGTCCCGGGCCGACTTCGACATAACAAAATTCTCAAAGAAAGCCGTTGTTACTATCCTCGCCGACATGACACTGAAGGGAGGCGGCCGAGACACTACGAATCGGCACCACTTGAGGTAGACAGCCGCCGCCGGCAGCGAAAGTCGCATGTGGTCTCGCTGGTGGGCACTGAGGACTCCAAAATGGCTCATCGTCTAAGCAATCGATCGGAGCGTTGATGGAGTTGGTTGCGCTCACTGGCACTGGACGACGTTCTTCGAGAAGCGACGCGATCTCAAAAGATGATCGCGCCAAAACGGATATTTCGTATTGGCGTGCGGTCTCGTGATTTGATACCCTTGTCGAAACCTCCCTTGGTTGCTGATCGCATTGTCACATGAGGCAAGTGTTGCCAGAACGCCTTGAGCTTGAGCTTCAGCTCCGCGGCGTAGTGCGCGGCGCACTGTCGTTGCAGGACAGCAACAAAGGTTTTATACTCGCATTGTGACGAACTTTGGTCAGGTCGTAATACGACGGCGTTGCTTGGTCTTCTGGAAGCTCGCTCTGGTTCTTCTCTTTTCTGCCCATGGTGCGCGTTCGTCTTGGTTCGCCTCCAGCAAAGATTTAGACACACGATACCGAGTGTGGAGTAGGATCCTCGTCAGGGACCATCGGGTTTGGGAGCTGGCCAAGTGCTGGATGATGCTGCTCCCGCTCTGCCTTGCACCAATAATCGCGGCAACTCGTGCCCAGGAGGTTGGCTGCGGTTGAATGGATTAGCAAGGGGTATCGAGTTGACCGTGCAGATCATGGCGTACGTTTGCCATTCCAGCTGGCCGCTTTCCAAACTTACTCTCACACAGAACTGAGTCAACTCATACCCGACAACTGACGTGACCTGTTGTGGCTCCAGCGTCGAGGACCTGCAGAATGATTAGCTTTGGCACAAAGCGAGCGTTTCATGCAAATTCAACTCCGGCTGCCGAGCGCATCGTGGCTCAGATTGCCGTGACCGGACAGGGGCAGGGCTGTCATGGCCCTGGAGTTGATTTTCATGTAGCGTGGTTCAAGGGTTCGGTCACGAGAACAAATCGATGGATGCGTGGCAACCTGGGAAGGAAATGCCGGCCCATGTCAAGGGCGGTAGGATTGATCACAGTCAAGTCCCCACTCCAATCAGCGGAGGTCATTGTAACACGGGTCCTGCTCAGCTCTTTCATCTAGACAGTCTTCATCAAGGATGTATGTTCTGCGACCTAAGGTCGTAGTTATTTCCTCAATCAAGCCACTATCCAGGAAGTTCAACTCGATCATTCCATCCACCATCGCAGCGGAAAAGGCCGCGGTGCGACGGGCGCGACAGGCACCTGCCGAAGCCGCACTCAAGAGCATTGTAAGTCTTTCTTGGCAGGAGTCAGCTAGCACGCCTGCCGGTCGCATCTCCACATTCCCACAACGGTAAGAGCAAGTCTTCTTTACCACACAAGTGACCTGTTGCTACCGATACGCTTCCCAGTTGTGGTGATAAGACATCTCTGCCAGTCCTCGTTGTGATCGCGCAAGCTTTCAAGTGGCAAGCGACGGTGCTTTTCCAGTGGAGGCAGGTGAAATTCCGAGCCGAACGATTTGCAAATATTTGCAAAGAGTGGCCAGGGATGGGTTTTTGGCGGGCGACAAACAGTTAAGTATGACAATTGCATCAAAAGTAGCCGTTGCGCATGAAAGTTGGGTTAGTACAGGACTGTATGTTGTCGTAAGAATGACTTGCCTGCTCATTCTCTTAACAAGATGTGGCTGGCGGGCCAGTCGGATTAAGGTGTGACTTGGGGACCCCTGTCGACGCTTGACTCAACGGTCCAACCGGGTGGTAGGCTTCCAGCTAGAGCCGCAGCCCCGTTTGTGGAGCAACACGCAACCCAAATCGAACGGCGAGCTCTGTGACTCTCGTGCAGCAAGTCTCACAACACTGGACTGATGGTCTTGTATTAATGAACGAGCTCCAAATATCCTTTAAAGGGCTTCATGCCTGTTGAGGTGGTGTTGCCAACTCCTATCAAGCAGTTGCATTCCTGCTGCGCACGTGTCGCAGCCGCCGATGGGAAGACGAAAAAGGTTGACAAGTGTGTTATTTCGGGGCTCTTTCAGGTTCACAGATGTGTTATTTCGGGGCTCTCTCAGGTTCACTGGGCGCCGGCTTCTTCTGGCTCGTGATTCGAAGTCGGATCTTATTGACTGGCTCTCGTGAAGGGCAGTGGCGGGGAACTTCACGAGCTGAACTTGCGATCTCAGCCCACCTGAAACTTTGCCGACGAAACATGTCGTGCACTGGCTGATGATGGTCGACATGATTCCGAAGACTCATCAGCTTCTATCTGCAAGAGGTATGCGCGGAATATTCACGGGGAAGGCCGTGCAGAGTGATATGTCGAAGGGAGAGTTATCGAGTAGGTACTTTTGTGCGTTCTCAGGGCTGATTGTGATTGTCGACTCGGAGAGTACGGGCAACACAAGTTTGAGCAAGGAACTATGGGGAACTTGAATCAGCTATGGGAAACTTGCACATGAGCGAGGGATATACTTGTCAGCGTCATATGGTGCTGTGTCAAGGCTCCGCGTCGGATGATTCGAAACAGCTTTGTCGCTGGCACTTGGGGAAGGCTCATAGGGGCAAGCATGGAGCAAGTCTCGCTGCAAGAGGTGTCATTTTACGTCAGAATCTGGCGGACGTGTACTTCCGGTGCTTCCAGCCTCAGGACTATAAATCTGATCTCGCTTTTCTTTTTCTCACTTCTCTCTTCCTTCACAACCATCATTCATCACCACCACCATCACCACCATCACCACCACTACCATTACCACCACTACCACCATCACCACTACCACCATCACCACCACTCACCATGCCACGAGCACCTCGTGGGTACTTACCCTTGCCATCCATCGCCCAGTGCTTATGTGCCATAGGCCTCTGTTACCATTGTCGCCGACCGGGCCACATCGCCCGCAACTGTCCCAACCTGCTTTTTATGCAGGCTTTTGTGGCGTCCGTTGCCGTAAGTATCGTTGCACCTTTACCGAAATCCAACATGCTAATCAATCTAAAGGGCTTTGCTGCTTGGACTCCTGGTGCTGGCCGCCGTCGTGGCCGTGGCGGCTTCGGCCATAGAAATGCAAGCCATCCTTCAACTCCATTTCCATTCCTCAACACTAACATATCTTACAGCGAGGAGGCCGCACCACCACCACCACCACCACCGACCACCTTAACACCACCACCACCACGGCCACCATCACCACCCCACCGCCATCCAACACCACCACCCCAAGCCTCGCCACCCCCGCCACCACCAGCACCACCGACACCATTAACACCACCACCGCCGCCGCCACCACCGACACCACCACCGACACCACCACCGCTACCGACACCACCGCCAACGACACCACCACCGCCAACGACACCACCACCACCGATGCCACCACCGACACCACCAACACCAACACCACCACCGCCAACACCACCGACCACGAGCACCCCACACACGACGTCCACCACCACCACCACTAGAGTCCCTACATGTATTCAGATTGAGGTGGTTACGAATGAAGGTCTGATAGTAGATACTTGAGCTTCCAATTGAAATCAGCATCCAACTTCCCGTTCTGCGTAGTGTTGAGCTCATCTCCCTCCGTGAATTGACTACTTCTCTTGTCCTAATCCCTGTGTAGATCTGCACCGACTGCGATGTAAAGTGTTTTGTTTATAGCTTAGGAGTGAGATGCCGCTGACACTGTACAGGAGAAACTGCTGGAATCACGGCTCGTCGACGTGCCGTGATTCCACTCTCTCTCATGTGTAGAACAACTGTGGCCGCAGAATCAGCTTTATGTACAGGTAGCATTAATTGGGAAACACGAGCAAGTGGAAGCCAGAAAACAATTAGAAAGAACGGTCAGCAGGCCTTGATTTGATCACTCATTACTGCATACAATAGATGCAACCCGTCTACTGTTCACGGGATTTCCCTGTGCATGTCATATTGCGACAGCAAGGCCCATCAATCAAATGCCCCTCTCAGCGAGAAATTCCAGCATCAACGTCCCAATCTCGGCAGTGTGACTTTGCACCAGGAAGTGTCCGCCGTCTAACAACACCAGCTTGAGGTCTTTGACGTCCCGTCTGAAAGCTTCCGCGCCGGGCGATGGGAAAATCTCATCGTTTTTTCCCCAAACCGCCAGCACGGGAACGCCACTGTCGCGCAAGTATTGTTGAAACTTCGGGTACAGCGTGACGTTGGTGCCGTAGTCGCGGAATATATCGAGTTGGATTTCCTTGTTGCCTGGACGGCATAGAAGAGCGTAGTCAAGGTAGTACGACGCTGGATCATCGATCTTGTCGGCCTCGGGCTCGCCATTGAGATATTGCCACTTGGTGGCTTCAAAGGTGAGAATCGCCCCGGATATCGTTTCCCGGAGTTGCTTGTCCTCGTCCGACCCGGCCGCTGAAGCCCACAGCTGCTTCAGAGGATCCCAGAAAGGAGCCAAGCCCTCGTCATAGGCGTTGCCATTCTGCGAGATGATGGCCGTGATGGCTTGTGGTCGCTCAAGGGCAAGTCGAAAGCCAGTTGGGGCACCGTAATCAAAGACGTAGACGGCAAATTTGTCAATCTTCAGAACATCGAGGAACGAACCAATGGTGGTCGCAATGTTGGCGAAGGTGTACTTGAAATCCAGTGACGAAGGAATCTCAGTGAAGCCGAATCCAGGCAGGTCAGGGGCCACGACGTGGTATTTTGTGGACAGGATGGGCATGAGCTTCTGATACTGGTATGAGGAGGACGGGAAGCCGTGGAGCAGGAGGATGGTTGGGTTGCTTGAGGAACCGGCTTCGCGATAGAAGACTCGGATTCCGTTTGGGAGCTTGGCGTACATTTTCACAGCTGAAGGCTCTCAAGATAGTTTGACAATCGGGGTATGGTGAGTCTGGAGTTATACGGTTGTTCACTTTGGACGGGGCAGGAGATGGTTGAGTAGACCTCAAAGGCGAGGGTGTGTGACCTCTTATACACACCTCGTCTCCCTCTTGTTAGCTTCATTACGGAAACATTGCTACACGACCCCAATTAACCTTTCATCCAAGACCATGGTGGACAAGCCGAATGAGTGGTTATCTGACAAAGATGGCTGCACGTCGTGTTCTCAGCGAGTGAACGGCAAGTGGGAGTCTGAGCTCCAGCGCATTCTGAGAACTGTCAAACATGTGTGATGACGCTGCCTGCATTAAACAACCTCAAAGGTGCTGACAAAGGAAAGTCTCGCTGGTTCCTGCATTGGTTCCTCGAATCGAGGACGGCAGTTGATTTCCAGAAACAGAATGCGTGCAAGGGTTCGTATGCCGCAAAGCGGCAGGCTAAGGCCGCTGCCCTGATGACAACTTCTTGCTGTCCCGCTGTTTAAAGGGACGCTGAAACAGGCGAGCATAAAGCAGCTCACGACGAATGCCCAGAGCCGCTTTCCCCGTTGCGGAGGAGGACCCGGCCGCTTGGCGCTCCGTCTCACGCTGTTTTCCACATCTCTACTCTCTGCTGCCGCTGCCGCTGCACTCGCCGCCTGAAAATGGCTCCGGGCTGCTTTGAAGTGTCGTAAGCGAGAGGATTTCCCACCTTGGGTCCGTCCGGGCCTGAAACAAAGATTTGATGCACCAGCAAGATGGCAGTCCTTGCTGTTTTTGAGTCGCTGCTTTTCATTCTCACAGACCCTGCCAATCACGAACTGATGCTACGGCGATGTCCTGCTGCCTTGATTGGCCCCACCGTCTGTCCACCGCCATTCCCAGAGAAGTGTGCCGCTGAGCAACCAAAAAGGGAAATCTGCGTCGGTTTGTCACCTGGGCTGGCCTCGATGAAATACATCTCTCTACCCTTCCAGCAATCTGAAAGCCGAATTAGGCAGTCAGACAACGATTTGGTGAACCAACAATTCAGATTCTGCCGCTGCTTTCACCTACAACCTGCTCGCTGCTTATAGTTTTCTGACATCTGGTTCAAGGCTGTGGAGCTCGAAGCACAGCCCGAAGCCGCGACGAGCGGAAAGCACCAGGGTACGACAGGTAGGACGTGTCCAGGCCGCAACTCGAATACCCTCCTGCTCAAGCCTCACTCCTATCTGGGACAGAAATATGCCCAATTGAGATTTTTGTGAACCAGCAGATTGGTTTTCCGCGCTGCTTTGAAGCCATGGCGAGTTGCTGCTTTCGTGACTCGACGATGGCTTGTCGAGGCGACAGTTGCCATTGGGTCGTCTACTGTACGTCAGGACTATGAATAGAAGGTAAAGACGGCGGGCTGGAGAAGGAATGCCTCATGGTGACTGTCTCCGTAGTATATTCGAATGTAGCTTTGTCTTCCACGCTCGGGTCGATCTGTTTTCATCGTTCGTGGCTATGAAGCCACACTGATGACACGACACTGCTGTCCATCAAGGGCCCAAGGCTCGAAGGTGAGTGAGTTCTGGAGGCTTGGGTCCCTGGAGTGTCGGTCCACTCTGTTCTTCTCGTAGCGTAATATACTCTGAGAGCTGGTCACGTAGTTGTCCTCCGCCCCGACCCCAAACCGGGCAGCCAGGCGAAGCCTACAGCTAGACAAGCCTGAAAGAACCGGGCCGTCACATCTTTGATTTCTCTGGGGTGGGAAGTCCGGAGTCGATGGGGCTATATTATCGAACGAATATATTCCATTCATTCCTATACCATGTATTCATATGAACTCGGCCCCAGCCCACATTTGGCATCTCCTCACTGGAGCTCCCGTCACGTCCACCTTCGACTCACCCTGCCCTCTACAACTTATGCCTCTTCTGCCCACTGGCAATCTTCTTGAACTCCTCCTGCGGCGCACCGGCGACAAAGCGCTTCATTCCCTCCATGACCTCCCTGACACCCTGGGCCTCGAGACTCTCCAAATACGGCGCGCGGATCAACTGCTTGATCTTGACGATGGACTCCTGGTTCAGATGGTCGCCCAACTTGTCGTCCACCTCAGCGAGGACCTGTTTCAGGAATCCGTCCGAGTCGTTCTGGTCCTTGCCGCTGAAGACTTTATTCACGAAGCCGCAGGCGAGCAGCTCGTCGCACGGGATCTTGCGCGACATGATGAGCGCCTCGTTGGCCTTGGAGATGCCCATGCGCTGGACGAGGCCGTAGCTGGCGCCCCCCTCGGCGACCAGGCCCAGCGACGAAAAGGGCGTGAGCAAAAAGGTATGCGGGGTCGCGTAGATGAAGTCGCAGAAGCCGAGCAGCGCGGCGGACAGGCCGACCGTCGGCCCGTTGAGAGCCCCGACCAGCACTTTGGGGTGCGTGTAGAAGGCACGCGTGATGTCCAGGTTGTTCGCCACGAAGCCCTTCAGGATGTCGTTGCGGGCGGCGTCTTTGTCCATGTCCGGCCCGACGCCCGGGCGGGTGCTCGTGACGTTGGCGCCCGCCGAGAAGAATCGTCCGTTGCCCGTGATGACCGTCACGCTGATGGCTGGGTTCTCGGCGATGTCGCGGAGGAGGCACGAGATGCGGTAGTAGTATGGCTGGGTCATGGCGTTGAGCTTCTTGGGCTGGTTGAGCGTGATGATGGCGATGCGGCCCTGCTGGCGGTAGAGGACCGCCTCTTCGGGGGAGGCTGCGTTCGCCATATTGGAGAGAGGGAAGAGGGAGAGGGAGTGCGGGTGCGTGCGAGCGGTAACGGCGGTAAAGGTCGTCGAGCGGACGCTGTATAGAGGGTTCGCTGCCCGGATCTGTGTGATAATAGCTAAGGGCAAGGGCGGCTGGCGGGTGCTCGAGCTACACCGTAGTAAGTTTATCTCGGGCTACTATATCAAAATTGCAACTGGCCCTCGGTATCGGCATTGGGACTCCAACCCCAGCTTACCTCTAGCTACATAGGGCTACCAGTGCCTGTAGACTAATCATGAACGAGCATTGACACGGGAGAGGCTCGAGGAGGTTGAGCTGCGGGGAGGACGCGGCCGTTCCTGAACCTTGGAGACGCTGTAGCCGAGGTCTAGCGGAACATCGATCTTCCAGTCCGGCACTCCCACGGTTATTCTGGCCAAATCAGAAAAGGAGCCTTGCCAGCTTTGCTTCCTCGGTTTCCTCCCGCGCTTCTGTGGCACATGTTGGACTAAATACTTCCCGTCCCTGCTCTTCTCTTCATAAGCAATAGGGTGAAAGTCAAGGACAGGCACCTCATCGAATCTCAACTGAATATTCTGCTTGATGGAGTGATAGGCAAGGAACAAATCAAAGAGTGTGAGGCCATGGATAATTTGTATCAGGAGAGAAGCAGAATAAAACGCGAGCAATTGGAGTGAAGGAAGCGGCCCTTGTTGAACAAAAGAACTCTTCTCATCTTAGCCGACGCTGGTGTCGCGGCAGAAGGAAGATGAAAACCTTTGCTTATCTGTCCTGTTAGACGGGGATAGAGTATGTAGTAGTCATAGATCTGGAAGTCATCGGTTCGACCAGCCCTGGGGGGTAGCAGAGTGAGGACCGATAGTATCGTGTAATTTTCAACTTATTAATGTCCCGCCTAATTGAGCCCGATACTTTGGAACTGAAGACACCGGCGGCCCGCTTGCAATGCCAGTGAAGTCAAGTGTTCATCCAGGTCTCAGGTCCGTGGACATCTAGTCAACAGGTGCACTGGTCCTGTGTCAGGATCTTTATATAACGAGAATGGACGCCACGCGCAACTGCATCGAATCATAGCGGTGCTTCATTCCTTTGGAAGACAACTCGCTGCGCTTGCATTGCTCTTGATGTTTCCCTTGCTGACGGTCAGCTCGAGGGCTCAGAGGGTTCAATGAGCTTGAGAGTATACTTTATTTAGCTCTTCCCGGCTATTTCGTGCCTATGATGCCCTTGTCATCACAGCTTTCCTGGCCAGAACTTCCCTTGCTTCTTCGCCCTTTCCTCCCATTCGTAGTTATGAGCAAAAATCACTTCAATGCTCGCTGGCTGGTCTTCCCCTTCGATCTTCATGCCATCTTTCGAAGCAGCGTACAACCGTGCCAAAGTTTCCTTCGATTTTGGTATGTCCACGTGCATACAGCAATACCTCCCCGTCTCGTCCGTCCACGTTGCTATATCGCATTCGCCGGTCAGGAGGCGGCCATCATGGCATGCATCGCCGGCGA
Source organism: Phialophora verrucosa (assembly GCA_002099365.1). Lineage (NCBI taxonomy): Eukaryota > Fungi > Ascomycota > Eurotiomycetes > Chaetothyriales > Herpotrichiellaceae > Phialophora > Phialophora verrucosa. The sequence continues at coordinate 314,401 of MSED01000015.1, read as the reverse complement.
GGCAGACGAATTTGGTCGGTTGAGTTGAGATCTTGCATAGTAGATTGATGTGGCCCGGGAGGTGGCCGGGCGCATTTATAATGTACAAGCTGCCATCTTTGAACAAGTCTATCGCATCAGGAAATATCGAAAGTGGTTCCCATGTGAACTTTGAGTCCGCGCTTCCAGGAGGAGGCAACTCATCCGTCCGGTCTAGTGGAAGTAGGTCTGGCTCGAAGATCATATGCTTTCCTAGGTCGTATTTTGCCTTGCCGCTTAGAAGATCGAGCGCGCCGTTGCCGACAATGAATCTTGTTTTGTCGTTGGTGAAGTCCTTTGGAAGACCTACATGGTCATAGTGGACATGGCTGAATATCACATAATCAATGTCATCCACCGTTAGCCCTCCTGCTGCCAACGAAGCGACTGCGTCAGGCAGAGTAGATACAGGCCCGCGGTTGGCCAGATGGGAGGTCAATTGCGCAGGATAGAGGGCGAGATCACGTCTCATTCCCAGGTCGAAGACGACTCGGGTCAGCTTTCCAGTGCCCACATCTCGGTGCTGTACCAAGAAAGACAACGAAGGTACAGTGCGTTTGGCGATTGGATCGGCCGGGACAACAAAAAATCGCTCTGGAATCGTGATGTGTCCGGTGCTAAGAGCATGTACAGAAACTGTAGCCATTGTGGAGGACGACTGTGACCAGGGGACTTCGGTGAGGCTTCAACTTCATGCCGGAGGATATGCTTTGACTTTTGAATGCAGCAATTCGCTGCTGATGAGGAGACATTCCCCGCACTATCATGAAGCATACACGGTATGTACCAAGGGAATCAGTCTGGGGTCGATCCTGCACAGTGAGGGGTAGATAACTGCCAGCTGTTGCTCATGCAAAACGAACTTCCGATCCCAGATGTCTAGTCGCGAGTTCACGTCTCTTGGTACGCTCAACTGGTGCCGTCGCGACCCTCGAGGAAAGCCACCCTCGTGAAGAGCCCCGGTCAAGTCGAGGTGGCACACACACGAGGTCGGCTAGGACGAATCGCCCTGTTGGACGTGGAATCATGTTCCGCTCGAATTGTCTCTCACACCGCTCGAGTAGGGTGGCCGCTGTCCAGCCAATTCTCCTGAACGTGAACCTCTGATAGTGCTCAAGAGTGGTGTTTAGACTGGATTCCGCGTGTTTTGCTGCCTGATTTGTGGTGGCACAAATCGCAAGACGGACATGGATGTCTCCAGGGCTTGGATGGATGCATCCGAGACATTCTGCTTGGATTTGAGATTCAGGCTTTCGTCTTTCGCAGTAACTCCATTTTGGTCGGGCGGGACCACGGCTGAGCTTTCCTTCTTCCCTGCTTGAGATTGCCTTCTCCGAGTGGCACTCGAGGCCGTCTGATCAACGGTCGTCGAGACTCTCCGGCGACGATTCTCCCGAAGCATGGAGGTCGACATGTCAATGCCGGTATCGACAATGCGAAAGTTGTAGATCTTGGGAAACAGGTGCTTGTCAATCAGATGCAAGCGTCGCTTCTGTGGGGTAGAACACTTCCTGTCACAGCCCTCAACGAAGCAGGAGTATGTCTTCTCACCTTTGGCCTGCAATGCCTCTCGGAACGGATTGTGGTTTTCGTCAATATGCAAGGCTAGAAAATACGCTGTAGGGAAGTTTTTGCTGCATGACGTACACCGATTCGAATGGTCTTTGGCATAGTGGATCTCGAAATCCTCGATCGAAGCAAAGTCGAGGGTGTCCCGGTGAGGCGGTAGGGAACATTGCATAACAGCTTTCGCCGGCAGAGCATCGACCATAGCTAAAGCGATTTTCGCAGGACGGGGAGATTCAGATCTTGGTGTGACGGGACTTCGCTCGTCGCTTTCGGATGGAACAATTGATGACTCGCGTGATCGCTTGACCATGGCGGTGTAAGTCCCAGGTTGATGCAGAAATATCTGGACTTGAACAAGCAACTCACTCCGCGTCAACCAGGGCTGTCCCTAGACCATGCTGCAGCGACAAGACCGGACACTGCTATCAAGGTCGATGAAACCCAAATGATGTGTGCAGAGGCTGGTGGGAGTTGAGGGTGCTTGCGTCAGGCTGGCATGGCCATGGAAAATCAAACGCCAGAAAAGCAGCCAGACACGCTGGTTGGATCTCCGGGCGAGGGGCGCCAGGCCCAATAGGGCAAACGGCGTGCTGCATTGGTGCCTAAATCTGGCTCTGGGGGATCGTCTGGCGGCCCTTTGCGCGCGGTGATTGGTGCTAGGCGTGCCCCTTCGCCATGCATCAACTGACTCTCACGCTCCCTGTCTCTCGATGGCTGCTTCATGTTGCTGCCACAAGCGCGGTTCTTGTGCTCTCCTCGTCGACGATCTCGCGTTTCAGGTTCTGCAGCCACGATGCCAACAAACTAGCTCGAGAACCGCCCGACTCGTCATCCGCCTTGCATCTGCCAGCTCACTAGGCTGTCAAGGCACAGATTGACTTGTTCGTGACTTCCTCCTCCCTAGAGCAGACCGTACTCGACGGCCTCGCCCCCAGAATTGCCGGTTCTTTGTTCGACTGAATCTCACGTATTGTCTAATTAATTCAACCTACCCTTGATTCCTTGTCCAATACTCCCTGGTCGGGGTTAAAGCACTGCGGTGGAAGGTTCTTTGTCTGGCTGACTACGATCCCCGAATCTCGTGGAATGAACGACTGTTGAAAAGAGGAGGAGGCGCAGAAGCCTACGCGACAATGTTGGCTTCCAAGTCTCCATACGCTGCCAACATCGGCGCTACTCAACAGGTCCCTGTCCGCAACATTTCCGAGTCCTCGGCCAGGACGCAGATGACCTCGATGGCTCTCCAAGACGGCCTCTTCACCTCCCCAACCGATTCCGAATTCTCCGATGTCTATGACGGGCTGGACTCCATCAGGGCATGGGATGAGAAGAAAGTAGGAGAATGGCTACACTCAATCCGCTGTGGTCAATATGAGGCCCTGTTCAAGGCCAACAATTTCACGGGTGAGAGTCTCCTGGAATGTGACCAGAAGATCTTATCGGAAATGGGCATCAAGAAAATCGGTGACCGTGTTCGAATCAATGTGGCAATCAAACAACTGCGAAATAAATCTTCATTGCTCCGATCGAGGAGGAATCGAGACTCGCTTGCCGTCCTGGATGGGTTTGCTGGAACTCCTTCATCGTCAGACTCTCCGCGGACTCATGGCTCCCGATCACACAATGGTAGCGGCAAACGATACTCCCGTCAATTTGACTCTTCGGTTCTACAAACGTTCAACTCAGCCAGCACCGGTTTCAAGGTGGGATCCAGACCCAACTCACCCTTGGCTGATGTGCACAGTGCAGGAGTAAGATCCCTGCGCTATGCCCAGAGCCCAATGGACAGCGCAAGGAACACTTCTGGCGGAGGATATTTCAGCCAGCCAGGTTCGGCCAACTCCACGTCTGGCAGACGACCTGAGACTCCCCAGCTTGCCAATCAAACCACGCGTGCGGCTCACTTGCGGCAAAATTCTAGCGTCGACGGGCTGACACCGGGTGGGCTGCCAACAGGCTCTCCGGTCATCAAGATCATCCATAACGGCGGGCAAACCAAGGTTGTGAACATCAAATTCTGCCGGACAGCTGACGACGTGACATCGACGGTGCTCAAGAAGCTACACCTTCCCGAAACCCACTTTCGCAATTATTGCTTTTATGTCCTCAATGGCTTGGAACCGGATCTGGCAAATTGTCGCCGAGTAAGCGACAGTGAGCTGATGAGGATCTGCAATGAGTCCACACGGTCAGAGAGGAATAGACTGATCCTGAGGAAGATCAACGACGGGCCTCCTGACATGGACGAATTACACAAGGCTTCGAGGATAGCTGCGGACGAATCGCAAGTTTTGCACAGCACTGCAATCAGCACCAACAATATGCGCAATCAGATCAAGCTTCAGAAACTCACGGGCGAATCCTGGCACAACATTCAAGTCCCTATCTCGCCGGTCACGACGACAGACAGGAACCGAAACATCATCGCAACGGCAGACGAGTACGACCGCCAAGAGGCACAGCAACACCTCCGAGTCCCAAGCAACCAAGAACCGCGATTGCGGACCTTCTACGGTGCTCGACCTCCAAGTGAGATGATTGTACAAGAGCTGACATCTTACTTTCCCGGTCATCAGCGCGAAGATATTGAAAAGACAATGAGGCTATCTATGCGGCGGTCACAACGCATGAGTCGCGCACAAAGTCGCCTCAGTGTGATGAGCAACCTGAGCATGGCGTCGAGTATGAAAGATGCCCCGCCTGTACCCAGCATTCCTAGCATTGCCGATTCCTGGCTCTCCCAGACAGGGATAAATCCTCGCGTACCCACAGCAAGGCCGCTATCTGTTGTATCGAACAGATTCAATCTTCCAAGCCAGTCATACAGGGATTCAATCGCGTCATCGGCCTTGCAGCCATTGCAGGAGGAGTCGCCTGTCGAGCCGAACAGGAAGTCTTACGTGTCCTTTGACAGCGGTTCCGACACCGCTGCCAACAATGACGCTGCACGAGCCAGCTTCTTCGATGAGAGCCCTGCAGGCACATTGAACAACGACAACGTCAATGAACGTCTCTCAGTCATTGTTGCTGAAGATGGCGAGGAGGAAGATCAAGCTCTCAACTCGTTCCTGCAGGGCAACAGTTTCGACAAGAGCAATTGGATGAAGGGTGACTTGATCGGAGAAGGGTCATTCGGCAGTGTTTACCTAGCACTCCATGCCGTCACAGGCGAACTAATGGCCGTCAAACAGGTGGAGTTGCCCAATGTGGCCAAGGGGACCGAAAGCGATAAGAAGAAAACCGCCATGATTGCCGCTCTGAAGCAAGAAATCACTCTCTTGCAAGGCTTACAACATCCTCACATCGTGCAATACCTGGGCACCTCGTCTGATGAAGAGCACCTCAACATCTTCCTCGAGTATGTCCCTGGTGGCTCCATCGCTGGGATGCTGAAGCAGTACAATACCTTTCAAGAAGCCCTGGTCCGGAACTTCACCCGCCAAATCCTCGAAGGACTTTCCTACCTCCACGCTCGCAATATAATACACCGTGACATCAAAGGAGCCAACATACTCGTCGACAACCGCGGTGCGGTCAAGATCTCCGATTTTGGCGTCTCCAAGAAGACCAACTTCAATGGCATGAATGCCGCCCCTGGTACACGGACGTCGTTGCAGGGCAGTGTCTTCTGGATGGCCCCTGAAGTCGTACGCCAATCCGGACAATCGTTAAAATCCGACATCTGGTCGGTTGGATGCTTGGTGGTTGAAATGTTCACCGGATCTCGCCCTTTTCCATCGATGACAACTTTACAGACGTTGTTCGCCGTTGGCAGTAATAACGAGAAACCCACCATTCCGGAGAACGCCAGCGAGGATGCTAAGCGGTTCATGAACAAGACATTTGAGGCGGACCATGAGAAACGACCAGGTGCGGATGAATTGCTGACAGAGAAGTTCTTGTTACCTATGGCATGAGGATTTCTCCCGTACGAGACACCGCCGTCTACGTGTTGTTCCCGGCAATGAACACAAATTTCCTTGATCTCCATGTTTTGACTATCAAACTTCAAGCCAGGACTGCGTTCTGGCCATGTACTGTGTATATTACTAGCGGAGGAAGGGACCATGTGCATACAGGGAAGTAAAGTACCTTGTCAGTAGGTATGTAGGTAGACACCCTGGTAGTACAGAAACGAGTGCTGGAGTACTTACTGTGTGATGCCTGAATTCAAGTTTCTGGAAGACCATATTCAACACCCCCCCCCCAAAAAGAACACTGTACAGCGTACAGCAGATTGAGTGAGATGTGCATATAGCAATTTTGACGCGCGGCAGGATGGAACCAGTTCATTCGACCGTACCAGTACGAGGTACTCCCTGTCTGTATATCGGGACCTCATCTCTACAGTACAGTACTGAACCTAAGATCCCTCGCACCTTCTGCTACCTACATATTGTATCTATGGACCCTCTTTGGAGATCTCATACAACTCCGGCTTGGATGATAAATACAGTACTGCGCCGCGCATTCGCCGTGTCTACATACATAGTGCGTCGGGGATATCCGGAGAGGCATCCATACAGCACTACATCAAGGGCACGATGACGACCTCCCGAATGGCACTGAAAGGATATGATGGAATGATATCATGGGCGGGCCATCCCTGCGTTCGTGTGGGAAGATTGGAGACCCGGGAATCAAGGCCGTATGTACATACGCCGTAGGGTCTGCGCTTTCTAGAGCGTACGTACCTGCCTAGTACATAGGCGCGGCTTATTGGGTGCGTAGGGCTTGATATCAGTGGGATGATGGTTATCGACGACCTGTGAATGATCACAACTTGTCACGCTGCTTATTGTGGTACAGTAACAGTCAGTGCTCAACGATGATTCTGTGTTTCATGTCATGCCCACATCATTCCTTCTATGGTGGTTGTTGGTTGACTCCATTCCTCCCCTCCATCTATGTTATGGCACCCGTCGATTTGGTACCAACGTATCTGCATGAGCAGTGGGTGCTCTGCTTGTCTGTCGTCTAGCATCCATCTTGAGCGAGTGGTTGGTACACATCATTGTTACAGTAACGTCTTGCAGATCCTGCTCGCCCGCTGGGTTGCCTTTTCGCCTTCATCGTCGTTCACATGGTCTCCGATATGTCAAGACATGTCCATGGAGTGCACTGGAATTTCGACTACCGGACGAGGTGCTTGTGGTAGGGGATAATGCGGTGAGTTGTTGCTGTTGGTTCCATTCATCAGCTTCAAGCGTGGTGCCATTTCGGTTGTGTCGCCCATAGTCGCCGCGTCTGGTGCTTGAGAAGGTTTCACTGGTTTTGTACCATTGATAACCACTTCGATCCCATTACTGTTGGGCGCTTGCTGATGAGAGGGCGGCGGTTGGGCTGTTGTCGCGGTGGTCGGGGCCGGCGTCTGTCTTCCTTTTCGATATCTCAATTGCACGACCAGACTCTCTTGAGTATTTTCATCCTCTTCTGCCTCGTCGTCCCCCGAAACCTCCTCATCCATGTCTTCGTCTTGATCGTCGTCTTCACCGTCAAACTCTGGCTCGGACTCGTCTGGTTCATCTTCGTTGCCGCTCCATTCTTTGCCTGATGACTGAGCCTCGTCGCTTTCGTCCGAGCCACCAATATCGCCGTATCTGGGTCGCGGAGGCTTAACTTGTCGTCCTGATCTTGATGTTCTCATACCATGACTATTTGCCACTGTGGTTGGCATGTCTTCACTTGTCTCAGTAAAGTGTCCTTCACCTGCTGCTCGTTCCAATTCTTTCCTCTGGTCAACGAGCATAGTCTCGCCGTATACTCCGCCAACTCTTGACTTCACCTGTCTGCCGCTCGCTGTAACGGTAGGGCCAGTCTCCAGGGGTGTAGAAATGCCCGAATTTCGGGCAGATCGCCTGCTTGTCTCGTCTGAGCCAAAATCGTCGTCCGAATAAGTATATCGCATTCTCTTGCCTCGCGTTCTCCCTTCGTAGAGTGAAAATCCTGGATCGGGTCGAGCGAAGGCGGCTTTGCGGGCAATGCGGTAGTCGCGGCGTCTGCGCTTCTGCGGAATGGTCAGTATATACCACACATAGCTTCTGGGGCCCCGATGCCTACCTCTTCACCGACTTCAAATCTTGGAATAGCGGCCCTCAGTTTGTCACTGATGACTTTCGAGTTCGATGTGTGCTCCTCTGCGAATTTGTCTGCCAGAGCAATCACATCCGGAATCGACTCGGCCACGCTGAACCAAGTGTTTGTCTTTGCTGTTTTCCCATCATTCTCTCTGTAGATGCGGAAGTGTGAATCGTCTTGTCCTTCTATCAGCCAGTATTTGCGGCGGTACTGGTCTGAGAACCACGGCTGGACGCTGCGCGGCTGATTGCGGTCGTCGTCTCGCCGCGTCTGCTTGTATGATTCTTTGATGATCGCTTGTACGGCATCGGAGGAGTTGAGGGACCATAGAGCGAGTGCTTTCAGGAGGCTCAACTATCAAGGTATTAGCCTCGCGTCAGTTAGAGGAGAGTGCGACGCGTACTCGCTCTTCCGCGCTCATGTTGTTAAAGTTCTTTCCGCCATGTATAGGATTGATGCCTTTCCATGCAGTCGGCCACTGGCTGTGGTGCGAAGAGATCGCATCTTCGAGTGCTCGGCCATAGTGCCCGCGTCTAGTCAAGGTTAGCAAGGGGGCCCTCCTGTATACTTGTAGATTGTCGGGAGTACTCACTCGACATCCTTTTTCCTGTTCAGCACCAGGCCCAAGAGCGCGCAGAGAAGTCTCTCGACATGCTCATCGGGATGTTCTCCCGATACCCCTCTTTCAATGTCTTGCGGGCCATAATTGGGCAGAGACTTGGGAAACGCATCGCTGAAACGGCTTCTGAACATGACAATGAACGCGATTGCTTCATTGTCGGCCAGGGTGTACTCGTGAGGGGGCGAGGGCGCGCGTTTAGGAGGTTCAGGCGTGGCTTCGGTCTTGGGTGTTGGCTTGAAGTATCGATCCAATCCTGTGGGTTTCGACGTCATTTTCTGAACCATCTCTTCATCATCCGAGGACGGTGCAGATGACAGTGATGAAGAGTCAGAGTCGGCCATGTTTATGGGTGGTGGAGCAGGATGCGCGAAAGTTGAACAGACGCGACGTTGTGTGTTGAGCAAGAGCACAGACGGGGGAAGTAATGGCGACGTAGAAAATATCCAGGAAGCGGTCTGAATTGAATTAAACTTGGCGCGTTCGAGGCAAGTTACGCGCTACACGGCCAATGGCTTGCATTGATATGTACCCTGGGAATGACTGTCATCCGCAGTCTGCTTCACACCGACATCAACATCGACATCAGGCCCTCCAGAGCAGGACAGCTGATCTTCCTTCACAAGCATCGGCCAGAACATACCCAAAGGCTCTTGGTTGTTGAACAATAGGGCCCTCGACGTTTTTGTTGGGAGGGCATCATGCCAAGCGTCCCGAATTCTGAGGCCCCTTTCCAATTTGACCTGCAACCCCGGCGATCCCTAGCCCTCTCGTCCACAATGAAACCATTTCTCTTTCAAACACCTTGGGCCCTCGAGGCTTCATCCTGCCTTCCATGTCATTCACGTTCATCAGCCGCGCCTAGCCCGGTGCCTCTTGCTGCGGCCCAGCATTCCCAGGCCTTGCATCCTGGTTGGCACTAGTATTCCCCGAGAAAACGCGGGGTTATCCGGCGTCCTTTGCCGGGTGCCAGCTCACCAAACTTCGCAGCTTGGGCACTGACTTCCGGGGCTGAATGCTTGGGCATCATAGAGGTCTGCTTGTCAATTCTGTAGTGGTTTCAGCAGCCTCAATACGATCACGGAATGCTGGAAATAGCGTAATGAACTGGAACTCCGTATGAATAACAGAGTCTTGCTATCGCTGGCTGGTCCTGCGGAGTTGAGTGAGCCCAAATGTGAAAGTTTTTGGCGCCTGTCATTAAAGAGGGGTGTTCCAGGGAATTGTGAGTGCGCGGAATCGGCGAAATTGAGGCATGCCGCAGACCCCAAGCCCGCATTATCATGGAACAACTCTCGCGGGCCAGAAGTTTTGCAGTCCATCTTGATGGATGAAAATAAATTTTCGGCCAGAATTATGCTGAGGAGTAGTTCCGCAGCCGGCAAAATGATTGGCTTGATTGGAATCGATTGCAGCACCTGAGAAGGCCCCAGACGCTTCAGACCATCTCCTAGGCTCGAAGAAACCTACCAGTAGCAACATAGATGTACTATAAGTAAATTCAACTTGAGCAAAGTAGCTGGTGATGGCACCAGGACTTTTCTGCTCAAAAGATCAACAGGCTTAGGCCATCGCAAAACCATTGGAGAACGGCAGTGTGCAAGCATCATGAAAGGGGATGCTAGCATCAATGAGCGAGAAGAGCGACAGCAGGGTCAAATTCGTGCTGGGTAATTGAGCCATTGGGGTTGTAACGACAGCGAAAAGACAGAGAAGTTGAGGTTGGGTTGAGGAATGAGGTGCTATCGGAAAATCGGTGTCTGCGGCAAGAGCCAAGGAACGCTAAACTGGCCAATGAAAGCATGGCCCGCTCTTGTTCTACGTGAGTATGCAGCTGCACCACCCTACAGAAGCCAAGAATTCCTCAACCTCGTGCACAGCGAGGACGGCCAATGACTTGCATTTGATATGGAGCGGGACACTTCTCCTCCCTAAAGCTTCGACAGAAACACGGTGAGCAACTTTTAGTGTTGGATGTCAGACATAGCGGGAGCTTTGGCAGGAACCAATCGTGCCAAGCGTGACGAATCTGTCACCCCTTTCCAAGTTGACTTGAAACTCCAGTGATTGCGGGCACACTCCATCACACGCTCCCTTCTCCTGCCATAACAGTGTTGCTCCAGTGCAACAGGATACCTTCGATAGCCCCAACACCACTATACGCACGACAAATGTATATAATCAAGGGTGTCTTGGATCTCTGCTTGGTTTTAAGCAGTTGGCTGAACCCACCGTAGAGATTATCGGGCTTGTCGTATCGACGTGGATTGTAACTCGTGATGGCAGGGCACCTGCAGTGGTGTGAAGTCCAGAGTAGTGCCCCACGATGGAAAGGTGCAGCTTATGAAAAGCGCTTCGACGTCCGATCGCGAGTTTCCTGCCTCTGTTGGAATTGGAAAGATAAAGGGCCTTCTGGCCGCAAGGCGACCGAATAGAGCACAATCCCCAGCTGGGCGAGCCGAAACTTTGACATGATCTATACGCTAGGGGGACAAATGGATACATAGATGTCTGTGATTGTTGTCAGTCATAGCGGCAAAGTATTCGAGTCTTTTCAAAGCGTACCTTTTGTAAGTTTCAATTTGCAAATTTTTTGGTGGTTTCAAAAGCATAGATAAAACTGCCCGTCTTGAGTCCGGCGGAGTCCGTGTCGCCATTGTCGTCGTCCTCGCCATCGTCATCATCGTCACCTTCGGCTTCTTGGCTTTCTTCATCTTCTTTGTTAAGCTTCTTCGGGGGCACAGAAGAATGTCGCCGGGCAGGCGCAGGGGGATCAACGGCTCCAGCAAAGGCAGAGCAGGACTAGATCATGCATCATTGGGCAAATCATATAATCCGGACTGAACGAGTAATCTCCTTTGTACGGATGAAAAATGAATCTGGCAGGCATTTTCCTGCTTGAGCAAGCAAGAAGAAAAGGGAGAACAAGCTTCACTTCAATTCAACTCACAGTCAGTCTGAGCAGGACTACTCCTCCTCACCTTCGGAGCGGCATGTTATTGGCTCCAAATATCGACCTTGTGCAAGGGACATGGCGTCGAAGAAATGGCTCCATGCTAGGCGAATCATTCAGAGCTTTTCCAGTGGCCTGGTTCCGCAAGTCATGGCCCCGTAATCCTGTCCTGTACTTTATGCTGGTATTTTGTGTTGAGTGTTTGTCTTTTCTTCTGAACAGGATGTCTAACTGAGGTCTGATGGTGGAAGCTTGCGGCTATCTCCCAAGCTTCGACATGCTGACTTCCGACCCTCCGGAAAAAAGGCCGAAGCAGTCCAAGACAGCTTTGGAAGAGCGAGACAAGTCGTGCTTAGGTTAGAATCGGCCGCGTAAGCAGAGCGTCTCTTTCTGCCCTTTGTACATATTCTTGTAAAGATAACAGAAGTGTAATAGTCTAAGTAGAGGTGGCACTCTCTTGATGGTGTGTTTCATGAGAGTAGCTACCGCCAGTTGATGCTCATGATGAAGTGCGGTCAAAGTTCGCACGTACAAATAATGGGGAGAAACAGGTCGGGGTTCTATTGTTGTGTCCAGGGTGCATCAACTCTTGCACCTAATCACTCTACACTCGTCCGTAGAGGATTTTTGCCAAGAGTTCGGCTGGGTGCGCACAAACAGCAACTGCGACCACTCCGAACTTGCTGAATCTGATTTCGACCTCATCGTCGCCAACTTCTCGACAACTCTGCGCCGCCATGGGTAGAGTCATCAGAAATCAGAGAAAGGGTCGTGGCTCTATTTTCAGTATGTCTGATCTCCTCATCGGTCTCCTGTGGTCCCTTTCACCATGTTGCCGGAATTGCTCAATTCTTCCTCACCGTTTACTGACCGTTTCGATAGCGAGTCACACCCGTCTTCGAGTCGGTGCTGCCAAATTCCGAACCCTCGACTTCGCAGAAAAGCATGGCTACATTCGAGGCATAGTCCAAGAGATCATTCATGACCCTGGCCGGGGTGCGCCTCTTGCCAAGGTGAAGTTTCGCGACCCATATTCGCCAAAGTCGAGAACCGAAATCTTCATCGCTACCGAAGGTCTATACGTATGTTTGAAGGTCCTGGAGGAGCGTTTGGGCGCTAACAAATTTATAGACCGGTCAATTCATCTACGCTGGAAAGAATGCGGCTTTGAGTGTCGGCAATGTTCTGCCATTGGGACAAGTGCCTGAAGGTACCGTTGTCTCCAATGTCGAGGAGAAGACCGGGGATCGAGGTGCTTTGGGACGAACGTCTGGCAACTATGTCACCGTCATTGGACACAACCCCGACGAAGGCAAGACCCGAGTGAAGCTTCCTTCGGGCGCGAAGAAGGTCGTGCTCAGCTCAGCTCGAGGCATGATTGGTATTGTCGCTGGCGGTGGACGAACCGACAAGCCGATGCTCAGTATGTGGTCAAAGATCAGTGTACTGGCACAAGGACGGGCTGACATCTATCACAGAGGCGTCTCGCGCCAAGCACAAGTTCGCCGTGAAGCGCAACTCGTGGCCCAAGACTCGTGGTGTTGCCATGAATCCCGTTGACCACCCTCACGGTGGTGGTAACCATCAGCACATCGGCAAGGCTTCTACCATTTCTCGATACGCTGCTCAAGGTCAAAAGGCTGGTCTCATTGCTGCCCGGAGAACTGGTCTGCTTCGCGGTACCCAGAAGACCAAGGAATAGGTATGGAGTATGCATTAGAGGATTGCGAAAATACGTGGGTTGTGTTAGGGCTCCGCGAGCGACATTTCCTCCGGAGAAAGGAAATACGGTTCCAGATTATGGTGACGAAGACTGCCAACATGTGCATCCAGGTTCAGCAAAGCCTAGTGTAGAGGCGAAACAAGTGGAAACCGTGAGCCCCAGTGTCACAACGAAGATCAATTGCAAAGATCGGAAGATGTTCATCGCATTGTGTATCGAGATCTTCCCTGCGTGCGTCACCGTCAAATCAGTATTTGAGAGATTCGACCCCCCTATTCTCTATTTCTCAAGCTCAAAGCCACGGCCCTTGGCGTCCAAAAAGTATCTGTGTGCCACTCCGGAACTAGAAATTTATATCGAGCAATGTCTGCCACGCTGGTGCATGCACCTCGTGCTTACATCACTCCCTCGTGCATGAACGCTTACTGCCTACTGTAGTGTAGAACGCCTGGAAGGATATGTGAGAAAATAGAAACACCCTTCGCGCCATGTTGAATGCTCGTGGACATTCATGTTTTCAGATGGTGGCGTGTTGTTTCAGAAGAATGTCGAGAGAGTGAAGCATTGACCAGGCCCCGCAGCAGAGTTTGAGATCAGGGGCAGGAGCCAGAAGCCACTGGTGTTGGTTGCTTGGTGGAACTCGGCCAGGGACACGAAAGGGTTCAAGGGTTCCTGGGTTCCAGAAAGCTTAAAGAGGATGCATTGGTGCGCGTCGCTGCAACGGCAATGCGGACTTGCACAATCGCTGCATCATCCCACGGGACACTTGATGCACTCGTTGTTCGGCCTGGATTTTGTTGGATCTCGTCCCTCGTTCGACGCTGTCAGCGAAGACAATCGTTTATTACTGCCTTGTATATTCTGACCTCGCTCAGCCTGCCCGTCGGACTTTATTTCTTTCGCTTGTTTATGCTCCGTAGCCCAGCTCAGCATTCCAGTCAGAAGACCAGAATCAACTGCAGTCCGATCCGACTGCTCCGTTGCTCACCAAGGGCGCAGCGAGCATACATAACATTACACCTTCCCTTATCAATCGCACCATCAGCACTATCAAACCACTCATTTAACCTCCTCCCACCCTCTGCAAATTGCACACAAGCACCACCATCTTGCGACCCCCATCATGAATGTCAACAAGAAACTCGATCGTTTTAAACAATGGGCGGGAGAGCGTATGGGAGGAGAGATCAAGACCAATGTGTCGGACGATTTCAAGGCGCTCGAGCTTGAGATGGGTCTGCGTCAGGAGGGTGCGTACCTGCTGTCACTGGATCACCCGTGGTCGTGTCAATGCTAAGTCAACTTTAGGCCTCGAGAAAATGCAGCGATCGATGAATGCCTACATTAAAGCAATCTCCAAGCGGTCCGAAGTGGAGGGCAAGGAGAAGACTCTTCCAATCGCCTACATGGGCGGTACCATGATCTCCCACGGCGACGAATTCGAGTCAGATTCCGAGTACGGCCAATGTCTGAACAGTGAGTACCTCTTGGCGACGCAGCGAGATATCTAGCTGACAAGACAGTGTTTGGTCGCACACAAGAAAGACTCGCACGGGCCCAGGAGACATATATTGTCAGCGCCACGACCGGCTGGCTGGAGTCTCTTGAGCGGTCTATCGTCCAGATGAAAGAGTACCAAGCCGCCCGCAAGCGACTGGAGACGCGTCGACTTGCATATGATACGTCCCTTGCAAAGATGCAGAAAGCCAAGAAGGAAGATTTTCGGGTGGAGGAGGAGTTGCGCACGCAGAAAGCCAAATACGAAGAATCAGAGGATGATGTTCACCGCAGAATGCAAGAAATTCGCGACGCTGATCCCGAAAGCGTCGCGGAACTTGGATCATTTCTCGATGCCGAATTGGCATACCACGATAAATGCAGAGAAGCCTTGTTGCAATTGAAGAGCGAGTGGCCCGCCAGGTAAGTCTACCGTCCGACGTCCTGCGCCCGACTTTTCTGATGAACTTCAGGGCGTTACCGACTCGTGGCGGCCGGCCTAACCCGCGATCTAGGTCGAACACTGTTCGCTCATATACCCAGAACGCCGAGCCAATTGAGGAAGCCCCGGTCGAAGTGCGCCCAAAGATCACGACTTCTCGGAGCAACCGATATGTGGATCAAGCATCCGACTATTCACCCGCGCCCCAGCTGCGCCCAAACTATGCCAGAGCCACTACGTTTAACGACTCTCCTCAGCCCAGCAGGGATTTGTCGCCTGCCACTAGACCGGGGATTGCCCGCATCCCAAGTGATTCGTTGATGATTCGAACCGCAAGATCAAACCTGCGCAATGTGGATGACCAGGACGTCTTCGGAGACGATTCTGGGTCTTACACTAATAGCTCCGACCGGGGTTATGGCGATCAAGCCATATCGCCTGCCACATCTCATGGCAGCGAAGCAACTCCTTTGACAAGCAAGAAGAGCGGTCCCCCGCCTCCGCCTCCGTCGCGAGCCAAGAAGCCACCACCACCGCCTGTCCCAGCGAAGAGGTCCGTTCTCACCTGAGGACCGTGGCTGCACGTCACCGTTGTTGGGTAAAGGCTGCTTGAATGGATACCACGCGAATTGGCGTTAGTTTTGGAGCGAGCTGGGTTGTCTTTCAGTAGAGATAGAGCCAGACCTCAGGTACGAGCCTTGGAAAGGCGATTGGTGGCACACGCATATGAGCGCTTTTGCGACAGTACCAGCCAGAGGGTGGTCTTGTATGGGAGACATAGACTGTTCTCATCATTGGAAGCGAATCTGGAAACCTAAGGAGATCCCCAGCGCCATTGCAAATATTCTTCAGCTTGTTCTCGTCCCCATAAGATAGGCAAGTCACGTGATAAAGCTTCCACGTGACGTGGGCAGGGCTTGGCAGAGATTGCGACAGGCTGGCGGCGCAGTCAGGCTCTTCCTCGTTTGGCTCCGCCATCTTGTTGCGCTCTTCTCCCAGACGTGAAGGCCCCTCGCCCGGGAAAATCATCAATCAACGCGTCGCAATCATCTCATTCCATCGCAATCCGTCACCGATAACCAGCAGCACCGCTTGAAGAGTGCGCCTCAACACGGCATTCACCTCTTCGTCCCCTCTTTATTAGGCACCCTTGCCTCGACCACTCAACCTCACCTCACCCCGAGATTGACTCTGGCTAAAGTCCCTCTCTCCTCCGCCGACTGCGCCAAGTGCAAGTGTTGATCTTCACGAGGCTGCACCCATCCCTGCCCCATTGGAAGTCGGCACCCACAGAATAGATGCTCAGATAGATGATTCACGGACAGCCCGACCTGCGGTTGCCTAAAGTCGCCAACTGAAAAGTCATCATGGCTTCTGTTCAACCCGCGCCCGGGATGCCTTCCAACATCCCAGCGCTCCCACCCAACCTTTCACAAGCACAGGTGCAGGAAGTATATCAGGTACGCGACGCTCTCACGAACGCGTTCCCATCATGTCATCCCGTTGCCATTGCCCGCTATCTGCTAACACTCGCCTCAGAAATTTCAGCGCATGAAGGCTCAGAATGTCCCCGAGAATGACCCCGAGTATATCAAAGCCTACCGTTTCCTTACTGCCGTTCAACAACAGCAGAATTTTCGCAAGCTGCAGGCCCATAAGCAGGCGCAAATGCAAGCCCAGCAGCAGCAACAACAGGCTCAGCAACAGGCACAACAACAGGCTCAGCAACAAGTCCAGCAACAGGCTCAACAGCAGACTCAACCACAAGCACAACAACTTCTGCAGCCACAGCCCACCCAACACCAAGCTCCGACGCAGGTGAACGGCAATGCCAGTCATCCCACAGCAAACGGAGCTGCGAATGGCCAGCAAGATGTTGCAGCACCTGTCGCCAATGGATCTTCCACGTCAAACCAAACATCTGTCGCCAACAATGCGCAGGTTGCTGGCGCACAAGCACAGCGCGCCGCAGCCCAGACGAGCGGTAGCTTCACTGCAGAGCAACTGAACCTTTTGAGAACACAAATCTTCGCATTCAAGACGCTGTCGAAGAACCAGCCCCTACATCCCAAAGTGCAGGCGCAACTTTTTCCTTCTATCAAGCAGCAGGCAGCCACTCCAACAGACGGAACGCCTGCCGGTGATAAGGGCGTGGACGGAGCCGTGGAACCCAAGAGCGCTGTATCAAAGGAGATAGTTCGGTCCAAGGCATTTTTTGATGCCTATCAATCACCTTACGACCTTCTCACCAGGCCTATCAGCTTCTCGGACCACTCGCAGCGCATTAAACGACAGAAGATTCCCGCGATCCTACCCATCGGCCTTGACTCAGACCAGGTTCGAGAAGAGCAAGAACGGTTACTTTACAACCGTATCCAAGCTCGTAAAGCCGAATTAGCTGCCCTCCCAGTTAATATTGCGGCCTGGGACACTAGTAAATCTGCCGATCCTACCGCCGATGACAGTCTCAAGGTCAAGGCCTTGATTGAGTATAAGAAGTTATGTTTGCTTCAGAAGCAACGCGATTTCCGAAGAGAAATTCAGCAAGAACTTTTCCACTACGACAACTTGGCGATGACAGCCAATCGCTCCATGCATCGCCGTATGAAGAAACAGTCTCTACGCGAAGCTCGTATCACGGAGAAGCTCGAGAAGCAACAGCGCGACGCCAGAGAGAACAAGGAGAAGGCCCGACAATCGACCCATCTACAATCTATCGTGGCTCATGCTCAAGACATCAAGAACAATGCAATCAGTCAACGATCGCGGATCCAGAAGCTCGGGCGCATGATGGTCACTCACCACCAACATATGGAACGTGAGGAACAGAAGCGCATTGAGCGAACTGCTAAGCAGCGTCTGCAAGCATTGAAAGCCAACGATGAAGAGACCTACTTGAAGCTGCTTGGCCAAGCGAAGGATTCTCGCATCTCTCATCTCCTCAAACAGACCGACGGTTTCCTGAAGCAGCTAGCCGCCTCAGTGCGAGAACAACAACGAAGTGCTGCACAAAAATGGGGCGAAGACAAGTACACCGAGGAGGAGGATGAAGACGAAGACGCGTCAGACGATGAAGAAGGTCATGGCAAGGTCGACTACTACGCCGTGGCCCATAGGATCAAGGAAGAGGTCTACGCTCAGCCCTCCATATTGGTCGGCGGTACTTTGAAAGAGTACCAGCTGAAAGGTTTGCAATGGATGATCTCCCTCTTCAACAACAACCTGAACGGTATCTTGGCCGACGAGATGGGTCTTGGCAAGACTATCCAGACGATCAGTTTGATCACCTATCTGATCGAAAAGAAACGTCAAAGTGGTCCGTTCCTGGTCGTTGTGCCTCTCAGCACGCTCACGAACTGGAATCTGGAATTCGAGAAGTGGGCTCCTTCAGTCAAACGCATCGTGTACAAAGGACCTCCAAACAGCCGAAAACAACAACAGATGCAAATACGATCGGGTAACTTCCAGGTCTTACTCACGACCTACGAATATATCATCAAGGACCGGCCGATCCTTAGTAAGATCAAATGGGTCCATATGATCGTCGACGAAGGTCACCGTATGAAGAACGCACAATCGAAGTTGAGCAGCACCATCACTCAATACTACACCACAAGATACCGCCTGATCTTGACAGGTACCCCGCTTCAGAACAATCTACCGGAGTTGTGGGCCCTTCTCAACTTCGTTCTCCCAACGATCTTCAAGTCGGTCAAATCGTTTGATGAATGGTTCAACACTCCCTTTGCCAACACTGGCGGACAAGACAAGATGGAGCTGACCGAAGAAGAGCAGCTTCTCGTCATCCGTCGTTTGCACAAGGTGCTTCGGCCGTTCTTGCTCCGCCGTCTCAAGAAAGACGTGGAGAAGGACCTTCCCGACAAGCAGGAGCGTGTCGTCAAGTGCCGCTTCTCTGCTCTCCAGACCAAACTTTACATGCAGTTGATGACGCACAACCGTCTGGCGGTGGCTGACGGCAAGGGTGGTAAGACCAGCATGCGTGGTCTCAGCAACATGTTAATGCAGCTGAGAAAGCTTTGCAATCACCCCTACGTGTTCGAACCTGTAGAAGACCAGATGAACCCGAGCAAGGGGACAAACGACTCTATCTGGAGAACGGCGGGCAAATTCGAGCTGCTTGACAGAGTCCTTCCCAAGTTTCAGGCTACCGGCCATCGTGTGTTGATGTTCTTCCAGATGACCCAGATCATGAACATCATGGAGGACTTTTTGCGGTTCCGTGGTATTCAATACCTCCGTCTTGATGGTGCTACCAAGGCCGAAGATCGAGCTGAGTTGCTGCGTCTCTACAACGAACCCAGCTCGCCATACTTTTGCTTCTTGCTGTCGACTCGGGCGGGTGGTCTCGGGTTGAATCTACAAACGGCAGATACGGTCATCATTTACGACTCAGATTGGAATCCGCATCAAGACTTGCAGGCTCAGGATCGTGCTCACCGGATTGGGCAGAAGAATGAAGTCCGCATTCTCCGTCTAATCAGCTCGAACTCTGTTGAAGAGAAAATCTTGGAACGTGCTCAGTTCAAGCTTGACATGGATGGCAAGGTCATTCAAGCCGGTAAATTTGACAACAAGTCTACGAACGAAGAGCGAGAGGCCTTCTTGAAGACCCTGCTTGAGGCAGCAGAAGCCGCCGAGCAAGTTGGAGACCAGGAAGAAATGGACGACGACGACTTGAACGAGATCATGGCTCGGTCAGAGGACGAATTGAACCTCTTCAAGAAGATGGACAAGGAGCGAGACGAGAAGGACCCATACGGGCCAGGTCGACCATTAGCCCGATTGATGGAGGAAAGTGAGCTTCCTGAAATCTACGTGGCCGAGGACAACCCAGTACAAGAGGAGGTGGAGGAGTATGCCGGTCGCGGTGCACGCGTAAAGACCCAAGTCAAGTATGACGACGGACTCACTGAAGAACAGTGGTTGGCGGCAGTCGACGATTCGGACGACTCGATTGGCGAGGCAGCGAAGCGCAAACAGGCACGAATTGACAAGAGACGTACTAATAAGGCCAAGCGCGAACGCGTAGCAGCTGGGGCCGTGTCATCGCCGGAGCCAGATCGTGAAAGCTCGGAAGAGCCACAACCGAAGAAGAAGGGCCGTCCTAGCAAGACAGGTGGCCAGAAGCGCAAAGGCGAAGATATGGAGGAAGAGACACCGCCGGCGAAGCGAAAACGTGGACGGCAGCCCAACAAGCCTTCTGTCGATGTACTCAGCAGTGCGGAGCGATCTGCACTTCAGAAGGCTCTCCGCAACATTACCGAGTCGATCAAAGCTCTGGAGGTGCCTGACTCGGACCCGGAGGAACCATCTGATGACGACAGCGACGATGAACCGCCAACAAGACTTATCATTGGACCGTTCCTCGAACTTCCTTCTAAGAAGCTGTACGCCGACTATTACCAGTTCATCGCGGAACCAATCGCTATGGACGTGATTGAGAAGCGCATCAGCGGTCACCAGTACACCAGCCTGAAAGATTTGCAAAGCGACATCGCGCTTTTGGCCAAGAATGCTAAGACGTACAACGAGGATGGCAGCATGATCTACAATGATGCCGTTGTTATTGAGGTAAGTCGTGCATTTTTGTTCGGATGGGCTGGGATCGCTAACAAGACGTACAGAACCACTGCAACCAATTGATTGCCAAGCACATTGCAGAGAACCCTATCTTGGGTGAAAGGATCCCTCAAGATGGCGACTCCACGGCGGCAGCTTCCAGTGCTGGGACACCCCGAGGATCCGTGGCTCCTGTCGGCGGCACGAAGCTGAGACTGACGCTTGGTGGCAGTAATGGAGTCGCCACTAATGGCACTACGAGCGGCGCGGGCAGTGGTGCAGAATGATGGATGTACTATTGTACCATAACGAAGTGTAGCTGGGGAGGAGAGATATGTCCAGATTGGAGTTCGGCGGTTCTGCATTGTGGGAACATTGAATGCACTCTCAGCTGGAAATTGGGGGTCATCATTAGCATAGCCTCGAAGCGGAGGCTTCACTGGGCTCGGGGGAAGACTTAGTACTCGTAGATGCTGTAGCACTTCTAGTCCTGGGATGCTGTGTTCACCTCGAATGCTTTTGGACAACAGACCTGTCAAAGACTACTTTACTCGAAGTCTCCACCGTGCGCCCGATTGAACTTCATGTTGCAAAGGAGTAGTGGCACCATGCCAATGAAAGGGATGGCCAGGAGACGCGGCCAATGGGACGAACAAGGAGAGTTGTGAGGATGCGGTTCGAGGAGGTGGACGATGCGGGTGCGGAGAGGCGTGGAGCAGATGAATCCCTTTTTGGTGCATCGCGAATAAAGGCGAATGCGAGGTTGCGGATGGAGTCTCCAACAAAACGTCGCAGCCTGCCTATCTTTCAGTAATTTGAGTTACAGTCCAGTGTCTCGCTGCTTCATCCATTCCTTCGCGACGTTGCTTTGCTCTGTCGAATGATAGCTGCACATCTGCGCCAATATGGCGGCGACTCTGGTGGGCGCGACGTTGAATCTTCTCCGTACGAGAGCCCCGGCCACGCTCCGAATTCTCGTCACTAACATCACACCCAGGTCGCCAGGTTGAAGACGCCGATCCAGACGGTACGAGCCACATGCTCCCAGCTGTAGCGACCAGCCCCCGCTGATATGCAGTTGCGCAGAACCCTCCGAGGCCGGACAGAAAGAGATCTTCTCATCATGGGCTCTTTTCATCCTGATCATGCTGCTCATTGCAGCGCTCTTTACGAGTTACATTCTGCAGCAGAAGAAGATCCAAGCGGTCCATGAGACAGTGATATCCATATTTGCTGGTTAGCCGTGTCCCCGCATGCGTCGACACACCCACTGATGGCTTTGGCAGGCATGGTGGTGGGCTTGGTCATAAGGATAACGCCTGGGACGGCCATACAAGATACCGTCAGCTTCGACTACCAGTTCTTCTTCAATCTCCTCCTTCCGCCGATTATTCTAGCCTCGGGTTACGAGTTACACCAGGTCAGTGCATGGAGAAGGAGCCGGACATTGAGGCCGTGTGGGAGACGCTGACCGGTGTGGCAGGCCAACTTCTTTCGCAATATCGGCACCATTTTGACCTTTGCATTTGCCGGAACATTTATTTCTGCGGTGTCGTTAGGTCTCATCCTCTGGTTATGGACCAGAATACCCTTCGACGGCCTGACGATCACCTGGGTCGAAGCCATCTCGGTCGGTGCCACGCTCTCTGCCACAGACCCAGTCACCATCCTCGCCATCTTCAATCTCTACAAGGTCGAGCCGAAACTCTACACCGTCATCTTCGGCGAGTCCATTCTCAACGACGCCATCGCCATTGTCCTGTTCGAAACCGCCCAAAGATACAGGGAAGGGGCGGCGGGGAATCTGAATATCATCAGCCTGTTTGAGGCTATTGGGATTTTCTTGCTCGTGTTCTTCACCAGCTTGGTCATTGGCGTCGTCGTAGGGATTGGAACCGCTCTTGCGCTTAAGTATACCTTTGTGCGCAGGTTTCCACGGATTGAGAGCTCGTTGATTGTTCTGATCGCATATGCAAGCTATTTTTTTTCCAACGGCGTGCATATGTCAGGTATGCAATTTTAGCCCCCTCCCTTTCTTCAGGTCGGCGTACTAACGAGCATCGTCAGGCATCGTTTCGCTCTTGTTCTGCGGAATCACCCTCAAGCACTATGCATACTACAACATGTCGAGGCGGACCCAGCTCACCACCAAATTCGTTTTTCAGATTACTGCACAGCTCTCGGAAAACTTCATTTTCATCTACCTTGGCCTCACGCTATTTACCGAGACAGACCTGGTCTTCAAACCTCTCTTCATTCTCGTCACCGTGGTTGGCATCTGTGGCGCCCGGTGGCTGGCAGTATTTCCGCTCTCCAAGGCGATTAACTACATCATTCGAGTCCGGGCGAAACGGCGGGGGCGAGACGTCGCTGAAGAACTTCCCTGGCACTATCAGGTCATGTTGTTCTGGGCTGGTCTACGAGGTGCTGTCGGGGTCGCCTTGGCCGCTGGGCTGCAAGGCAACGAAGGCCCTGCACTGCGCGCAACTGTCCTGGTTGTGGTCGTACTAACAGTCATCATTTTCGGCGGCACTACGGCACGCATGCTTGAAATCCTCAACATCCGAACAGGCGTTGTGGAAGAGATTGATTCCGACGATGAATTTGACATTGAGACCGCGAATGGCGGCACGTACTACAAGCGCTCCGGCGCAGGGTTCGGCCATAATCCACGGTCGTCGTCAATTGGCCTTGATTACGTGGGCAACGGCCGAGAGGGAAGAGCGAACGGCTCGGCATCTCGCCCTCGCCCTGACAGAGGATACAGTAGCAGCAACGGACGCTCCCCACCCGTTCGGCGCGGGAACCAGCGCAAGAACTCGACCATTTCCCAGCGCGAGCGCGAGATTGCGGCCCAGCAAGGGAAGCTGCTGTACGGCAACGGCAGCATCAGTGGATCGACCTCGGATGACGATGAAGATGCTGCTGATCTCGATCTTCCGCCTGCGGCACCCAGAAGGAAACAATCTCCTTTGGCGGGAGGCCACGATGCGCGGACGCGTTCGGCGCCAGATATCATTCTTAACAATGGAGATGATGACCCTCTCGGCGCGGATCATGGAGATATGGGCATCGTAGCCCCGGCGGAAGGGACATCGACGCCACTCGCCGGAGCTACCAATTCGATCAGGAACCTGCTCAGGGGCGCTACCGGAGATCATACGGCCTGGTTCCGTCAACTGGACGAGGACTTTATCAAACCGCATCTGTTGTTAGATCAGCACCAGGGCCAAGGGAAAGGGCCGCCTCCTTCGTGAAAGACTATGTCATTGTATGTATTTCTTTGCACTTGCATGGGTGTGGGGGCGTTCTTTAAAAGTGATTGTGAACATGATGTGACACTCGCCTGCAGAGACTTGGGATGATGGAACCAGGCACTCGTCACTCGGTGGGTACAGATACATACCTACCGAGATATATTGACGAGGCTGAACCTGATGGGTGTCAGGAATCAAGAAACGTAGGGAAACCATTATACATTCCACGTGCTCCTCTTTTACTTCGTCGAGGGTGACCGAAGTCCGTCACCATGGTGTGAACTGTAGCCGCTTCACACTTCACTGACCTTGTCACTCTTTCCGTCCTCCACGCGAACACTTTCTCTGTTTGTTCATCCCTAGGAATCTCTATGTCTAACTAGCTCGGGTTTCTCGTCGACATACTGAGGCCCCCTTCTACGATAGAGAGTTAAGTTTAGGGAACTCGGTTTCAGAAGGGGCCGAATGACTTAGGTGGCTAAATAAACTTAGGCTGTATAGACTTGTGCTATGTAGAAAGTTGTGTACTATTTTATAGGCTTGTACTATGTAAAAAAGACATGTACTTACTCGTAACCGCGCATTAATTCACATTCATCTCACCTAATCCTCCATCTTCCGGTAGCGTGATCATTTAGAATTCTATATAGACTTAGCATACATCGAACATATATTTAGTAATCCATCGACACTTTAACCGAAGGACCAAAAAAATCTAACGTATGCATTGGCCGGGAATCGCTGGATTTAGGTTAACATTAAAATAGTCGTGTATACTGAGGTTAACTTACAACCCGGATCCTTAGCTAGGCTTCACTATGGAAGGCTAAGATGATAACCATTACACTACCAATGCTGGGAGCTGATTTGTGCCCACTTTTTGGGGTTTTCAAAATATAAAATTCTTATAAAAACCTTTTGAGGTGTGTTTTGGGGGAGGACGGACTCCGCTTTTTGGTACTCGGATTCTGGGAATCTCCAACACTCTTTACCTGACGTCATTCTGTCTTCTACTGTCTGCTACGAAGCTGTCAGATGGAATTGCCTGCCAGCACGTTCATCTGACATTTCATCTCACAGTACTCTACATTGCGTCTGAACTTCAACTCAGAGAAGAGGGACTATCCTAGCTTGGAATTCCATCACTCCACGACTCCAGAATGGACGTTCCAAAGTTCAACGAACGCGAGAAAGCCCTCGAAAACGAGTACATCCGCCGCAAGGAGTACGTCGTGCCCTATTCCTACCTTAGGCATTCCCCCCAGTCACCGTCCTTGGGACTGGGCCACAATGCCTTGCTCGAGGAAGTATGATGCTGATGATACACATTATGGCTGGTTTGTAGGGCCGAGAAGTTCAAACCTGCCGCGCCGATTCAACCTGGCAATACCCAAGCCTCAAATCCAGGGCAGAATGTACATTTTTCGCTGACAACATTCGGGAGGCCTTGTGATTGCTGACTATGCTCAAGACACAACCGAAGAAATGAACGATATGACACGATCAGGGTTATCCCGAAATTCATCATGTTAATGGCTCCGGTCTGTGCAGCGGTGCTGGCCAGTATATGAATAGGTCTTTACGAGGATCTCCCTCAACAAGAAGTTTGGATATTTCGCCCTCCTTGGCATCACGGCGCGTCTTTCAAGGCCCCTTGTGGCCTTTTGAGTTCCAGCTCTTCCTTCTGTCGTTTGTTGCCAAGCTGCTTTCCAGACTAAATTTCTGTCACATTGTTCCTCGGCACCTTCCAGACGTGCAATCAGCTCGCATCTTGAGAGGAAACATCAATCTGGAGCGGATTGTCTTCAGAAGTGAGTGCTGCTCGAAACTGCTGAATGCGGTAATGGGGCAATCACCCCAGCGCTGAGCGGGCCAAAACTGCACCAGCGCGAAAACAGAGCGTCACGTCTTCGTGATGCCAATGCCGGCTTCGCGGCAAGCCAAACTTCTCCACTCCCACAACATCTGGTAACCGACATGCCTGTCTGTCTACATTCGCGCGGGTAAGGGACGGCTTGAGCAAAGTAACAACGAAAGCCGGCTTTCCAAATCTCGGATCCACTCTGGCACATTTTCTTACTTGGTCTTACTGACATGTTAGAGTCACTCCACGGGAAGGCGTCCATCTAGAGTCCTCATCGCTCGTCCATGAGTCGGTCGATGGCTTACGGGTACCGAGCTAAAGTGCAACGCGCACCGAAATAATGGACCTTGATCTGAAACCGCTCTATATCGTTCCGCATTCCGAGGCCAACCAGATCAACTGTGAACATGTCAGACGACTACCAGATGCCAGTGGACTGGCGTCTTCGGTCCCCCTTGTCTGCGTTAGCATGGCGTGTATGGAAGAGCCATGTGTTCATCGTGTCCTGTCCACAACCATCAGTCGACATGTCCACGGTTCTCGTGTCCTCGTCGCCTCTTTCTCTCGTCCATTGATATCATGCTCCGACGGCTGGGCACGTCCAGGGTATATGCGCAATATCGCTTATACATCGCAGCCGCCGTTACACTCACTTTTTTCTTTATCCTGTTGCCGACCAGATATTCGAACAGTGTCCGACTAGGGCAGCTATTTGCACTTTCAGCCGGCCAACCCAGACAGGCTGCGGCAAATGCGACACTCGGGGTATACATGACACACCCAGCCAGATACGTCTGCTAACGACGGTTGAAGTTCCAGAAGCTACTAGCACTCTCGTCCAAACCCAGCTGGAGGACCCGTGGCCTCCTAGCTGCAGCCGACCTCACGGGCCTGGACTTCACCGTCCCGCCACAACCGCACAACCCCGAAGAATTCGTCCATGCGTTCGAAGACATCGGCCTCGGGGAGGGCACAACACCCAAGCATGGCTCCGCCTCCGCCTGGGTCGCACATATCGACCTCCTCAAATTCGTCATCGCGTCTGGCTTCGAGTCGGCGTTTATCGTCGAGGACGATGTCGACTGGGATGTCCGCATCAAAGACCAGGTCAAGCTGATCTCCGACCACGTCCGAAACCATACTCTCGTCCCCAAGTCTGATCCCACGCCCTACGGCACGGACTGGGACGTCCTCTGGCTGGGTCATTGCGGCAGTGCCATTGACGACTGGGCTCCGCCTGGCGAAACCTACGCCGACGAGACACGCATTCCCACAGATCTCTACGCCTCCTGGTCGACGGGATTTCTCCGAGACAAACTACCGGAAGGGCATCGGATCATTCACCTCTCAACCATGACGGTGTGCAGCTTCGGATACGGCGTGACGAAGAATTCCGCGCAGAAGATCCTCTCCCTCTTGGCCCGCGGCGCGGACGAAGCCTTCGACGTCGCGTTATCACACCATTGCCGTGAGAATCGATTGCGGTGTCTGGTTGTCAATCCGCAGATCATGCACCACTACGAGCCCTCGAAGGACCTGGGGTACGTGAGCCCTGTCGATTCCGGCGACGGGGAGGGCGAAGCGGCGGACGAGGCCCAATTCGAGTTCATCAAGGGCAAGACCTTCAACATCGTGAAGAGTGCGCGGTGTCAGGCCTTGTTTAACGATACATGCGCCTGAAGAAGTCGAGCGGGATGCGTGTCCCGAGTTCGGGCCGCCATGTGACCGACTACACAGTACGGACGTTCAACGGGCGTATACGAGAGAATCCATGCCACGGCCCAGGAAACATCAATCTACAGTGCAAGCCAGGCCTTTGCCTCGTCACCAATCTCGCGCCCCCCGTTCTGCTGTGCTGGGGGTAACTTTGTTGAAGATACCACGACAGATACGCATGAGTTGAGAATGCAGAACCGAGGTTCTAAGTATAGATATCCATGCCCACTCTGAAACAACGGGCCCAACGCCTCCTTAAGTGACGAAATCTTTTCTCCGAAGTGTATTCTCGGCAAGAAGCTAAGTACGGGTAGTACTACACGGTACGAGTACCACTGTGTACGAGAACAGTACGCAGTATGGAGTCCCTCCTTGCCCAGTGCTGTGTGCGCCGTAGAGCCTTCGAACACGGTCTCGGTTTCCTTAATACCACTCGAAAACGCGCCTTGCCTTGCGCATGTCTCATCCACTGCAGCGCTAGCAATCTAGCTATCTACAAGTACATGGTACTGTGGTTAATACAACACTGGCACACCAGCTAATGTACGTATGGCTGTACCATACTGTGACTGGGTACCGTGTGCGACACGGTATCGCCAGCAAGCGACGGTACGAGTGCGAGTACACTAATACTAAATAGCTAATCGGAGATTTTTCCCACCGCAACACCGACGGCGCATGCACGGCATGTTCTCTGTGCGAGTATCCACCCACCACCTCGTCAAAACGCCTGGCAGGGGCGAGAGAACACGAGGTCGAGGGTCGAGGGTCGAGAGTCGCGGTCTCAACAGTCGTCGCCGAGCGAGATCACCGAGCGTGGGCTCCACAGCCGGCGACGGTAGTACTCGTCCAAGCGAGTGTCTTGCATTCTTGGTCTCCCGTGCTCCTCTACTACTACTACTCCGTAAGTAGGTACATACTGTCGTAGCGAGTCCCGCTGGAGGAGCCCCTGGGTAGCCAGGTAGCATATACTTGGCGCGTCCAATGCCGTGCTTTGTTCGGGGAGGCGTCGGTGAACACTGTGATTAGGTGTCTCAGTCGCGGTGTGCGGTGCGGTGCGCCGGTTGGGCAGGAATCGCGCAAGGAAACCGAACGAACGGGGCGTCAAGGTCGGGTAGACTCGTCAGACCTGTTGGGGTACGTACAGTACACAGTAAGACATGTCTGTAACCGATGCTGGGTGCGTACACAGTAAGATATGTCTGTAACCCGTGCTGGGTGCTCCGTGGGACAGTACATTGGTGACTTCTGGAATGGCGGAAGGACGTAATGAGTCCGCGTGAGTACCGAGGACTTGTTCGTACACAGTACGCGTGTAGATGACTGTAGACTCATGCGCTGGTCTTCGCGACCGGGTGGTACAGTGACCGAGATGACAAGATCCGACAATTAAGAGAAGCAGGTGCCTGGTCGTGCAGTGCTGCCTACTGTGTACTGTGTTCATATATGTTTCAAGTCAAGCGATTACAAGAGTGTACTGTACGGAGCAGCTGGGTCATGCCTAGCCATCGTCAACGAGGGATTCCAGTCCATCCCGGTCCCTCAGTAACGTCCTGAACCGCTGGTCTTCCCAATTACCGATGTTCATGTCCTGTGCACCAATTCCAGTGGTCCAAGCCAATGCAGTCCCGTCCCATGCAATCCAATCCCATGCAACCCGACCAGCCCTCAAAACAGACATTCTCCTACTCCGAACACACCCTATGTTGCCATACAATATTCTAGCCGTCGTCACTTGGCGACAGCCTCGGACTTTTTTCTCAAAAACACTCGCTTGATTCCACCAATGTCGCCTAAGCTCATTCGACTGCTCTTCCTGCTTCCCGAGGCGTAACTTACTCGCCGGCTACTCTTCGCGTCACTGGCAACCGACCCCGTACTCGGACTGGTCGAGATTGTGACCGGGCTCGAATGCGGATTGTTGGGGCTGACACTGAAGTACGACGATGTGCGACGGCCACTCGACGGCGGAGTGGAGCTAACCGTAGTCGTCGTCGTGACTGTCGTAGACGTGCCGTTCGCTCCCTGGATTATCGTCGGACCGCTGCCACTGACTGCTCTGGCCTTGCCGACCATTCCTTGAACCCACGCGTCGTTGTTATTGGGGTTGGCTCCAGTGTTTGGTACCCTTCGAGCGTTCATTTTGGGTCCAGCTCCTCCTAGAGGAGTGTAATTCGTGGTGACGACAGGAGGAGTGACGACGGTCGTGGTTGTAACGCCGCTCTGATTATTGATAACCGAGTATCGTCTCGGCGACGGTGTTTCTGGGTCACCCGCATCCGTGTGGAAGATGTTCGAAGTAGCCCCCGCCTCGCGCCGCGTAGCAGACGTCGTTGTAGCGGATCTGATGGTATAAGAAGACGGGATAGGAGGTACGGGCGGTGCTGTGACGTCTCCTCTACTCGTCCGGCCTTCGGGAGAGCCCGTGCGTTGCGTCGATGGTCGGATTTTGGGAATAACAAGATCAGTAGCCTCAAAAGCTGTCTGGGCTGCGGTTGGTGACCTCGACTTTCGTCGCCCCTGCGAAGCCGATCCCCCATTGGCAGCAGTGGCCTGTGCGTTCCCAGGAAAGCTGGCAACTTCAAGCCGCCCGTCAATGGTCGCACGACTGCCATGATGAAGACTATACTCCTTCAAGTATTCCCCGAGATCAGCCCAGCCTCCACCGACGCGAACCATGACACGATCGCCATCTCCAACAGTCCGCACGAAGAGTTTGATAGGCGGAGCCTCACGACCTTGTCCGGTCCGTGTCAGATGGTACAGCTTGATATCAGGATCTGCAAGATTACCCTTGCGGACGGATGGGTCTGCTCGGGCCGGTGACAGAGTCAATGCAGGGGTAGGC
Source organism: Phialophora verrucosa (assembly GCA_002099365.1). Classification (NCBI taxonomy): domain Eukaryota; kingdom Fungi; phylum Ascomycota; class Eurotiomycetes; order Chaetothyriales; family Herpotrichiellaceae; genus Phialophora; species Phialophora verrucosa. Next base: position 284,237 of record MSED01000015.1, on the reverse strand, counting down.
GTTGAGGAACGGGTGGTCGAGGCTGAAGAGCTTTCTAAATCTACATCCTTCGTCAGACGAATTTTTGTCGGCAATGTGGTGAGAATATCCTGGATTTTCTCGTCGAGTGATTCTGACTTCTTATGTCTTCTTGATGGCTGCTTTGTAGTACTCGCAGGAGTTACTTGCTGCACAGGATCCTCAGCAGCAGCGCTCGTGGTCGGTGTGATCGGGGACAATCCACTCAAAGTATTCCTCTTGCTCGACCGCCTGGGCACTTCCGGCAGGATTTCTTGCCGTGAAGAGGCGGACAGAGGCTCAATTTGCAGGGATGGCGTTGCCGAAGGGATCGTTTCCTCCCAGGGCGCTGACGGCGACAGTACAGAACCTTCCACTCCTTCATCTGACTTATTCGGTGACTCACTCCCGGTCAGCTTCTTCAGAGCTCTTGAAGGTGTCTCGGGTGTTTGAGTGCTTTGCGAGAGCATATCGCAACTTGCCGAACGTTTCAAGACAACTTCCTTTAGCTTCTCCTTGGGGAAGACCTCGATCAAGGCTGTCGAGGCCCGTTGTAACATCGGTGGCTTCACAGCCAACTGTTGCTGAGCTGCCGGTGAAGATCCAAACCAGGTGATCTCATCACGACTGGCGCGGAAAGGATTGTCGACCAGGCTGACCTTCGGACTGGGGAGAACGCTGGTGGATTTTGCGTCTATGATTTCTGCATTGGAAATGTCCGAGAAAGTCGAGTACATCGACTCAGCGACCGAGACTTTGGACGCTTCTCTTCTGTGACTCTTGGGCTGAGACAGGTCAAGCTTCAAAGAAGGCTTGCGCTTCGCTTTCGGTTCGTCTGTGTTTGTGGTCGGCAGCTCTGATACGAGGTCTTCAGTCGCTCTACCATCTGTCGACAATATTCGAGCATCATCCTGCGACGATATTTGAGAATCATTGGGCTGAAGAAGTGTTGCAGGAGCTATAGTCCCCTGGTCTTCTTCAATATGTGCATTGCTCTCGACCACTTTTACCGGCTCAGGGCCTGGCGTTCGTCTAGGTACCAGCTGGTTCTTGAGAAGGACACGCTGGGCTTCGACCACCCAGGTCGCGTAGTCGAGCTCGATATTCTCGAGCCTGTCAATCCAGGCCTGTGGGAGTGTGTCATCCTGGCCTTCGAGCATGTCAAGGAGCCGGTCAATGCGTCGGCCCATATCTGACACCTGTCCACCCAACACCACCTTTTGATTGTCCAACACGGCTTCTGTCAGATGCTGCGCCGAGTTTGGATCTCTGATCTGGTGGAACGCGTGCTGGATGCCGAGCTGAGTGGACTGCATTACTTCAAGAAACCTCGGCAGCTCTCTAAGTACCCGTAATCGAATGTCCCATGTGTCCAGCGATTTGTTCAGCTTGGCGAGATCTGGCAAGGCCTGGATGACGGTTGCGGTGATCAGAGCCGTAAAGTCGCGCATTCTCCCATAACTTGCACGAGCACCCACAGGCCTGGACTTGGCCGAGCTGCTCGACGGACGATGCGCTTCGAGCACATGGTCCTTGATCTCATCGATTCCCAGACTATCAAGGTCGTCCCTAATTTCCTCTAGTCTGGCCTCGTACTCTTCTACCAGAGACGTAGGCAGACAGCCACGATACTCTTCGCCATTGTGTTGTGCACCTGGTGGAGGTATAAATCCCAGGCCAGATCCTCTTTCTTGCTTGCCTGGCCACTTCCATTTGGCGATCTCGTCCTTCCATTCGCGCAGTTTTTGGGCGGCAAAAGCGGCTCTTATGCCAATTTCTCGCTCTGCTGGAGTTGCATCTGCGATGCTGGAAGTCAAAGCATCTTCCTGCGCGGCACCGGTCGATATTGTTTCTGTTGCCCGCAATGCCCTCAAGGTTGAATCTGGTGACAAGTTCCCCAGCAACGGATCGAGCTCTCTGAAGGCGAACTGCGCCTTGCGTCGAGGAGATCGGGAGGGAGAACGGTTTGAAGTAATCGGGTCGAGGCGGGGGAAGTTCTGTAGAGTAGGAGTTGTGGGTGCCATGTCCAGAATTCTGCAGGACTCCTTCTATCCTGCGAGCAAGCAAAAGCTCTCAATCGTTGAAGACTCCCAGCCTCCCGTGGAACAAAATGGAAGCATGCTGAACAGAGTCGAAACCAGTCAATATCGAGGGTGATGCAAGGGCATTGAGGCGATGTCTAAGTCGACAGGGGTGTGAAGAGCCTTGAACCGAGCGGTACTAATGTAGATGTTGGAACGCCAGAGCGAAGGGTCAAGGGAACACAGACATCAGCGAGGATTCAACGAGTTTCCAGAGATGGAAAAGATGAGGTGGGATTCTGTCTGTCTCGAGTGGGAAAGTTGGACAAAATGCAGGCTTCAGGCTTCGTGGCTGCAGGCTGCAGACTGGACTGCACCATAAACTTCCCCAGAAACATTTTCACCTCACGCCTGCGTTCTGGGCTCGGGGGCTTGGGGCTCGGCTGGACTGGCTCCTTACGAGTACGAGTTATGAGTACGCGCTTCCAGAGGCGTTCGTCCACCGACTTTAACCAATTGCATGCTAATCGGGGGCCTGTCAGGGTTTGCTAGATAGCCGAAATGAGCTTCCGTCGCGTATCCGCGCCCCCCATGACGCGTTTTTCTCCAGTGGTGCGGCGCGCGGAACATTGGCTTGTGTTCCTGGATGTTCTTCAAGCTAACCATTTCAACTCGTACACCCAAGCAATTCAGACTCCCCTCCCAGCTGGGACATCGACTGTCCACTGAGACGCATGCCATGCGCTTCAAAAGCCAAATTAGAAATGTGAACTTGCTAGCCAGTACGCATTGCGGCCTCTCACCGCAAACCGCGTCCCAGCTAACAGCAGCTAGAATTCTGTGCCTCGTTGGCGTCTCTTGGGCAAATAGCCTGGTGTCGCCTCAACGATGAAGAAGTTCAATTCACCATCATCCCTGACAAGGGGAGTCAGGTGTGGTCTGTCTTGAGACCCGAGATGATCTTTGACACCTACATCCTCCAATCCGCGTCACCTCAAAACACTATCAACCTTGAAGTTCCAATTCAGGCGCTTTCACGCGCCCTCAAATCCGCGCTCGGATCAACCTCGACTCAGATCAGACTAACCAAGAAAGACAATGTTCCTATGCTATCGCTGACGATCGTCACAAATACCTTCAGCAGCGGTAACAACGTTGTTACCGCTGCAACCACAACTCGCGAACGGGTCGGTGACGAAGAGCTCGATTTCGATGGCAATGACCTCTCCTTCAGTGAGACGCAGGGCGGAGGAGCTAGGGAACGGGAAACCGTCATCACCCAGGACATTCCCGTGAAAGTCCTGGCCATGGAAGTTGTTGAGAGACTGCACCAGCCGCGCACCCCGGAGCCGGATGTGAACATCTGCCTCCCTCCCTTGGCCCAGGTCAAGACGATATCGGAACGCTTCACCAGATTAGCACTTGCCACTACCAAGACCTCATCCAGCGTTAGCCCCCGCCTGGAACTTAGCGCTAACATGTACGGCTCGCTCAAAATCTCTGTCAAAACAGATGCCCTCAGTATCTCGAGCAGGTGGACGGGACTTGCACATCCCGAACTCGACCCCGCTTTCTTCCCAGACATGACAGATCATCCGACTACTAAGATGAAGGAGCTTGGTGCACCAGACGGCGAGAACGAGGCTGGATGGTCAAGAGTCCGTATTGATGCGAAGGACTGGTCAAGGGTGCTCAGCGTTGGCCGAGTTTGCACCAAGGTTATTGCATGTTTCATCAATGAGGGTGCTCTGGTATTGTATGTCTACCTGCCTGCCGATGAACACGGCGACGAAGGTGATCCATGTCTCACGGTATGTTCAAGCTTCTCACAGACATACCCCAGGCTGACACATCAAAAAGTACTACATCAGTTCTTTCTCCGCCTAGTGGGGCAGCAAGGCTTGAGCCTAGGCCGATGCTCGTGGATGGCGATTGTGGCGCCTGGCATTTCGATCCCAAGCCGCAATCGGCCAGACAAAGTACAGTGCTCGAACTCCATCGATACCCATCAGCAGCCCAATCACACGTGGCCATCACACCTGGTCGAGATGCACAGCTCGACTCCTCTGCATGGGAACCACCGTTCTTAGTCATCAGGCGTGCCTCGCCTGCATCCCTTGGCGGCTGGGGCTCTGCAGCGTTTCAGTTCGTATTCCCCTCTTCCTGGGGAATCTCATGGCATCGAAACTTGAGCCGCTTTGAAATCTCGGAACGTTTCTATTCATGAATATGAACTAATTTGGGTACTCCTGCTAGGGTCGCCATGTGCTACTATCCCAGCGAGGTGGTAATGGGACACGTCACAACATGCAGCTCCATGCGCCTTGTGCTTTTTGTAGAGTTCACGGGCGCTTACCTAGCGCCAGCCTTCAACGGACCATATGCTCGCCAACCATGAGCAGCATCAACTACATGAAACTGGACCCAGACTTATCGCGCCTATCTCATCCATTGTTATGGCCTCGACCTTGTTGCGAAACGCTGCAGTCTGGAGCAGAGCCTAGTTCCCCGACGAACGGGACAAGTGCACCATTGGTTACATCGACGTCCTACCTAAATTTTGGAAGCCATTATTGGCCAAGGTAAACGTCGCGCTGTATTTCGGCTTTAGCAGCTAACCACCATTTTTGACCGGACCTTATGTTGGCCGCATCGATCAGCATCGGCCCTCATGACATCCTGGGGCCATACTTTGAAACGGCAACTGAGATCCAGTGGTCACGATGCATATACTTGGGACGCTGAGGCTGAGAATTTAGACAGTGAGATGTAAACATGGCATTGTGTTCTGCATGCCAGGTAGTCTGTTTTGTCGCTACTCTTCTTCTCGTCATCTCAAGCATTGGGCAACATCTTTGTCTTAATATCTCCGGGTCACCGACCAAATCATGCAATCCTGGGAGATAACGAACTGAAAAGTCTTCGTCGATAGGCTAAATTTCCGACCCGAGCCTCTTACCCTTTTCCCGAGCTGTGGCTGGAATTTTGTCTTCCATGGCAGACGCTTTGGACCCAGTCGTCAATGTACACGAAGGCGTGTGGACGAACTACTCCAGGGGCAAAGTATGGGGCTTAACATGGACACTCTGCCCGACACATGCCGTTATCATGACCAACGCGCTGGCGGTTCTTGTTACTGTTTGCGGAGTCCAGCTCTTCAACATCATACGATACATGTTATACCGGCACGGCATCTCTTCTCAGCCAGAGACTCCGCATCTGCAGAAACAGCAGAACATATTGAGGGTTGCGGTCAGCGACATGGCAACTGCCCAGAGCATGCTGAGTTTGGCGTGGAAGCGACGGCGAAGCTCAGGCAAGCGCTCTGTACGGGCGTACACCATCGGCATCTTCGCTGTTATCTACACAGTCCTCTTCTGGGTTGCCGGGATCTTTTCCAACAAAGCAATCAGTACCAGTTCGACGACGGGTCCTTGGGAGGTTCTTTCGAAGAGCAAGAGCTGTGGCATATGGAACCAGACATACTTGGACCAAATCTCCAGTCTAGATATCTCCACCGAGGACAACTTTGAGATGCTGGTACAGTTCAATTCGAAGAAGGGACAAGACGTCCAATTGAGTCTCGAATATGCTCAAGAATGCTACTTGGCTCGGTCTTCCGCCCTTAATATGTCATCAACCTGCAAGACTTTCAAGACTTCTAGCTTGAGCGCCGGCTACGGCAATGGAACGTGCCCGTTCCCCTCATACCTATGTCACGACAACTCAGAAACTGCCGTCCTGGACACAGGCTATATCGACTCCCATGACGATTTGGGCATAAATGCAAAGCCCCAAGACCACCTGAGGTACCGAAGGATTACGACCTGCACTGTACTCAATGATACCAACTACATCACTGGATGGAACGGTATAATAGTGAACGCTTCGAGCCCTCGACCCTCACCGGATACCGCGTATGCATACTTTGGACCTTCGAATTACAAGCAGACTAATTGGACCTACTCGTACTCAAACTTCGCCTCTTTCTTCGACAGGTTTACCAGCGAAGTCATACTACCATATCAGCTAGACCCCCAAATGGCGTACGCTCCAGCCGATCCTCCCTATAGCTCGAGTGATTTCGAACCCATCCCGGATCTGGTACCACAGGAGGCCGACCTGGTGCTGCTCTTCCTTAGTTATATGGGAATGTATACTACACAGGTTCTTGATCCATGGTTCGCAGCACATGATGGGGCCTGGTTTGGAGGTCCATATCCCTATCTTGAGAACCGCTTTGCGCGCGACAAGGCGATCAGCACTTTAGGCTGCACAGAGCAGCATGACTTTTGTACCAGCAACGGCACCTGCACCGGCCTTGGTGGATATGATCAGGTACAAAACGTTGCTACTTTCAACGAAGCTCTCACACCTCACCAGAGGGTCACATTCGATCGATTGTTACGTGCGACGGCTCAGACGAATCTTCAACAAATTACCATGAACCTCGGAGTGACCACTAACCCGCTGCTGGCGAGTAATGCTACACTTTCTGGCAGTAGCGGCACAGTGTTGTCAGGTCCGTTGCCGGAGAACCAGTGGAGGCTTGAATTGGAATACTGGCACTCTATCGCAATGGCCCATCTACAGAGGGTTACGTTCGAATGGGCCACAGGGCAAGTAGCACCCACGCCACAACGCGTCCAATACCTAATGCCGCCTCAAGAGGAGCCTGATATCTGGTTCTGCAACAACATGATCCTCCAGTCGGCGATCTACCAATCTTTCAATCTAGTAGCGATAATCTTGATCGTCGTCTTTGGAACCTTGATCATCATTTTTGGCCTGAACAAGGAAAACTTAACTGTCCTAATCAGCAGGTATCCCAGAAAACGAGGGGCTATGCAAAATCAGGAAGAGGATGACATGTATGAGCTTCGAAGCCCATGGGGACCTCCGACTCTACCAAGACAACACCACCATCGCCGCCATTCCAGACAAAGCAGCCCTTCCACAATTTTCGAATTGATCAACACACCACGGGTCCCAAGCATTCGCAGAGCTTCCTCTCCCACACTGCCAGTGGAAGACCGTTCAATGTCCAGTTTGAACTGGCCGTTGGGCGACGTCAACACTAGCAACGGCACTCCAATGCTCCCGCCCCCCAGACCGTCGCGAAGCTCGTGGATAGCTATCAGTCTGAACAACTTTGAAGCGTCAACGCCGGAAACAGCAGGTCACGTCCTCAATAGAAACGAAGTACGTCCAACTCCAGCGCCATTGAACGTTCCTCCACCTACTGCATATCCTTCTGCCTTCCCACTATCGAATCGTTCGCTGAACCCAAATTTGCGACCGTGGATATGAAACGACCGGTTCTAGTTCCCGCGACTTGCTGGTAGGAAATATGGTACAGAGTACGAGACTCGGGCATTGCTTCATCTCTTCCATGAACTGGGCCAGCAGATTGTGGGGCTTCGCGTCTGTTTGATTGTCACATCGTCGAATGATGAATATGATGCAGAGATCTTGGGGATAGTCGTCTGGCTGACTTTGACGGCTGCGCCGTACTGGATGGGATTCTGAGAGGCATGGACGCCATCTTAGAAGTCGCCATTCCCATGGTTTCGACTTCCGCCGCTCACTCGACGTTCGATGAGATTGATCAGGGCTCGTTTGAAGCCTCCGTTGCCATGGTTCCGGCTTCCGCCGCTGACATCCCGTTCGACGAGTTCAAGATCGTCTCTCTTGAAGCCTCCGTTGCCATGGTTTCGACTTCCGCCGCTGACATCCCGTTCGACGAGTTCAAGATCGTCTCTCTTGAAGCCTCCGTTGCCATGATTCCGGCTTCCGCCGCTGACATCCCGTTCTACGAGTTCGAGCTCGTCTCTCTTGAAGCCGCCATTACCATGGTTTCGACTTCCACCGCTCACACCACGGTCGGCGAGGTCATCTCTCTTGAAGCCACCATTGCCATGATTGCGACTCCCTCCACTGACACCACGCTCAAACAACCCTGGAAACAATCAGCATAAAAGTGAAGACCTCATCCGGACACTCAGGACTAACCTGCTGGCGGATCGATGGGCGCAGCCAGAGCCGCTGCAGCGATGAAGGCGATGAGCACTGATATGACCTTCATCGTGCAACACTGCAAAACGCCTGTGCGGATGTTTGGCTTGAAGAAACTTGAGTGAGACGGTTCGGAGATGGCGATGGGCTGTTATTCAGAGAACCGGATGGATTCAAGTTGTGGATTCGACTGAGTGGAGAAAATGTTGGCAGCCGAGGAATGAACGGAGACCACAGGACAATGCTACACCTATATACTTTGAGACACAAAGCGCAGGTTGGTACCCTCCGGTCGCAAGAGTCACATCGGCCAACAAGCGCGCGATACACATCCGAACATGCCCATCACATGGTCGAAACAGGTGGATATCGAGAGGAAGTCGAGAGTGTGCCAATGTGAGCAAAGGTGAACACAATGGAGTGCAAGTCTGGAGTGTCATCCATGACGAGGCAAGGCCAGATGCCGCCGATGATTGGGAGATGATCAGCCGCTGTCATGGGATGTCTGGGAGCAGAGTTTTACGGCGCACGACCACCAGGTCGGTATGGGACAAGGTGAAGGGTCGTGCAGGTCTCGAAGTGGCACCAATATGAACGGCACGACCCGAGAGGAATGACCATGTCGTCACACTGTGATTGAGCGACGGCCAGCGGCTCCCAAGACTTACACTCAAGGAGCAGCACCTCAAGCGCGATGACGAGGCAGGGCGAAGGAAAAAATGAGGCAGGAGAGATTTCAACTGTTGCAAATGCTGGCAGATGTTGGACCAGGTCCATGAAGCTGATGCACAGCGGCTGTGGAGATTGGACGGATAGGGGGCATGGCATTGTGCAAGGCCTGGCTGGCTCTTTGACCTCCAACGGTTCCAGAAGCCTGGCAAAAGGGCGCAACCAGCCTATCCAGCCTGAAACGCAGCACCAGACAATGGCACACAGGATACGGAGCATATTCCCTCGTGGTTTTGAGAAACGAATATCATGAATAATGAATGGCAACGACCGTGTTTGAACTCAATCCGAGTGTGGTGAGGAAAGTCGAATCAGACGGGCAACTGCATGCAGACACAGCCGCAATGAAACAAGCCGTCCGGCCTATCAAGGAGCACCAGGCTCACCAGGCTGGGTCTGCAAAGTCACTTGGCGGCTCCTGTAGGCGTTGGGCGTTTGAAGTCAGGGACGCCCCGTAAGCGCCCAATCAGCGTGTATTACTCGCCAACCGAGACCTTCAACCGCAGTCGTCCCTGGCAGGCAGGGCTTGATGAGATGAGAGTCCGGAGCAGACCATCTTTCCCCTTGGGGAATTGGAGCTCTTTCTGTTTAGAGGACAAATACTCGTCGGCCCCCGGCCAGTGACGCGAGTATCCAGGCCCAAAATCTCCGTGGACCTCTCGTTTCATGAAGAGAGCGAGCCAGAAGGTTTTCGCAGCGTCGAGGACTGCACGACCGACCGTGTTGGCGACCACAGACTGAGATAACAGAAGGTCCAGGCAGAGCGGTCGCCATGGCCATCACCCGAGACAGGAGTGTACCCAACGCGCAGCAGTTGTTGCCCCTGTCACTTTGCCCGCAACATGCTGTTTGAATCACCGGAATCATCACGCGGCTTGATCAACGTCGAGATGGAGATGCCTGGGCACAGCGCAATTCTACGGAACAACGATGTTCTCAATGCTGGTGTTGGCGCCATGTCAGCTACGAATATGGCTGATTATGAAGAAGGATACGTCTTCCAGCTGCTACAAATGTTGCACCTTGAATCTGCTCTCGATTGACACGACTTCCAAGCGCCGACCACAGAGCCTTGTCTTTAGACTCTGTCGGAAATCGAGCACTATCGTGTCAGGTGAGATATTCATGCTTGATCGCTGGGCTTGAACCTGGATAGAGAGTAGGAGCGCACCGCGCAAGGAGATCAGTCCACCCTAATCAAGAGCCGATGGACATGGAAATAGGCTGCTCATCATTGTCGAAGACCAGAAGCTTCCGCCTGACAGATTCCAGGAGGCGGTCAGGATGTAATCCTTTCCATATCTGGTATGTACATAGGTGATATGCTTGGAGAGCTCTTCCTTGGGTTAATATAAGTACCTCCAGCACGGAGTTCCTAGGTCTGTGAACTGCACAGTAAGCTGAGGCCGACTTAGAAGTCTAGGCGAAAGCAGCAGGCTTGATTGGGTATGTACCTCGGCATGAAGATCGGGGCTGCAGCTCGCTTGCGGATCGGGTTCGGGGGCAGTAATAAGCATGACACGAGATCGGTCCGGGCGTGCCTAACTGCTTAACTAAATGTAACAGGCAGCCTTGAGTGCCCGGAAAGCAGTATTAGTTGAGTCTTAGCTGTGGCTGGCTGACCTCCGCAAACCTTCGTCACTTCTCGTTATCGATGGGCCCATGAAGGATGTTTGAGTGAAAAGAAACTTATGATATGCTTCGATACTTGTGCGAGTACTCCGTACCCCGTCTTGACTTGACCCTGCAACCGCCGCAATGGTCCAGGGATTCCTTGCAAAGAGTTTGACCGGCCCATTCACCGGCCTCTCCACTCAACCTTCTCGAGTCTCGGTCATCGCCTTTGTGTCCTTCATTGGCGCCCTCCTTCTATTGATCGGCTATCGCAACTCGCCTACGGATATCAATGCACCGTCGCATCGAGCGTCGTCGTCGTCGACTTCTTCTTCTTCTTCGACCTCGAATCGAGGGACCATCAGCCCTGCGCGGCAACTGTCCCTGGATGCGATTCAGAATACAACGCTAGGGGTAGGCGTGTTGCTCATTGCAGAACCTGTATATGGCAAGTTTTATGTAACTGACTCTGTGCCACGTACGGCGGCGATCCATAGTTTGAAAAGATCTTGGCCATCAATCTCCCCGAACGAACCGACCACAGGGACGGACTGTCGCTCGCGGGCGCCGTCTCGAACATTCAAGTCAAATTCATCGATGGCGTGCACGGAGACACTGTTCTCGACAAAGTCCTCCCGCCCAAGCACCGCGAGAATCCTGACCCGGCACTACGGGGAAGCTGGCGCGCTCACGTCAACGCTCTCAGGAGGTCTGTTTCTTCCCCCCAACCATGCCTTTCAAGGTAACTTTCATGTGCTAAACCCCTCTATCAGCGTTGTCGAGCACAACTGGACGACGGCGCTCATCTTCGAAGCCGACGTCGACTGGGACGTGCGGGTGAGGGACGTGCTGACGAACGTGGCGCTGGGATCAGAGGCCCTGCTCTCCTTGCGAGGAGTGCACGACCAGCCGGTCCAGCTGTCCAAGCTCCCGTTTTCCGCCACGGACAAGGCGCCCGCCGTGTCCCCGTACGGCGATGGCTGGGACCTCCTCTGGCTGGGCCATTGCGGGATGCAGATCCAACCGGGCTCGAACGTCGTGGTGATCGAGAACGAAGACACCGTCCCCGAGGCACAGTTCGTGCATACCTGGAATTCCGAGGAGAGGTCGCCCCTCGAGGAGTACCCGGCCCATTCGCGAATCGTGTTCCGCACGGACGACTGCGTGTGCTCGATCGGATATGCCGTGACGCAGAGGGCGGCGCGGCAGCTGTTGAACAGCCTCGGGCTCCGTCGCCTCAACAACCCTGTGGACATCATGCTGCGGGAGTGGTGCGAGGGCGCCGAGGGGGATGATCCGCATGTGTGCGTGGGCACGCTGCCCACCGTGTTTGCGTCGCATCGGCCGGCAGGTTCGACCGCGGGGGACAGCGACATGGGAACGCCCGCCGACGGGTTCCGAGATAGAGGCTTCACGCAGAATATCAGGTGGAGCGTCCGGATGAATATGGATAAAATCCTGCGCGGCGACACGGACTACGAGGACCAGTTCCCGGATACTGTAAAGGAAGCGGCGGGTTGAGACGTGTGTAGGTTCGACAGTCTGAGAGTATGTACTGTAATGTACTGTACTGTACGTGTACTGGCTAAACAGAACAGATTGTGAAGTTATGTATTCATGTAATTTTTGCGCGCGTACGCAACAGAGTGTCTCGACACATCACGTCCGGGTTCACGACGCCGCTTGCTGTGTGTCTGCAGCGTCTCGACATTGACAGATTGATCGAATTGATGGATGTCCTCCTGCAGATTTTCCGACGACCTGCCTTGCAATCCAAGCCCAAGATCTGGTGATAGCAAGTATTTCTTCCGCTCCAGCTTGCGCCGGACGGCTGACTGGGGAGGACCTCAGGTCAACTTGGGGAGCTCAGGCGCGAACATCCTCTGCCACTTCGGCTCTGTGCTCTCGCCTCTCTTGATCATTTCCGGATCCACACCTTTCCGTATGTTGGAGGAATATGAGATTGCGGGCAAATAGAGCGATGGGACGGATCACGCTCCCTGTTCTCGACCGAGGATTGTTGTTGTTACTACTTCGTGCTCGTGACCGTGACCGTGACTCGGAGGATTCAGGCATGTTCATCGGCGTCAATCTGGTCCCCCCGCGCCCCCTCGCGCTCCCGCCGCCTCTTCTCCTGCCTCGCCATGGGATGCTCGTCGTCCACTGGGATCTCGCCGGGCTTGAGGCCCAGGGCTTTGCGTAACCGCTCGCTCTCGCGCTCCTTGGCCTCGGCCAGCTCGTGCACCTGATAACTCTTCAGGCCTTTCCCGTCGACTCTCCTCGGGCCTCCTGCCGTGCGTTGCTTCTTCTCGTTCTCCATCTCTTTCGTCAACTTCTCCCTCAACCGATCGCACTCTTCGTCGATCTTGTCCTCCTCCATCTCCTCGTCCTCCTCGAGTTTCTCCCTCAACTCCAGAACTTGGACCTCGATCTCGCGCAGCCGGTCGTGGTTCAAGATCTCTTGATCCGGTTTCCGCACCTTGGGCGGCGCCTTTGCCGAGTCGAGGCTGTAGGGGACGCCGACGCCCGCGGCGCGCGGTTTCAGCAGGGACAGATTGCGCTGGACGTAGCCTGACGTGCCGGAGCCGCGGGGCGTGGAGAGGCCGACGTTGGACGACATTTTTCTCGATCAGGGCGGGAGGTGATCTACTGTAAACGTACTGTTTGTCGGGGAGTTTCGTGCCTATGACAGCGCAGGCGAAGAAGGAAAAAGGCCTTATCGATAGGGATCACGTGATTGCCCGCGGGATCTAAGCAAATGCAGTTCCATTTTTACAGTACGTGTCCGGGTCCTCGTAATTTCTCCTTGTACGCCACCATGCAGGACCATCGGTGCCTTCCATATCAAAAAGTACGATGCGCGGTCATGGTGGGGTTTTCGATATGCAAGGCCGGGGGCCCCTCCAGAGCATCCAATGACTGACGGGCTTCAGACGTCTGTTTTCGAGGAGCGGCGATAAAAGACGGTGCCTGGCGATGCGTGATGGATGGTTCGAGAAGCAGGGCGCCCGTTAGCATGCAGTCATAGGCGGGCATGACGGCACCTCTACGAGTACGAGTCAAACCTTAGCTCTGGGGGCGCCGATGTGCTGCCCGGGGTGTTGGGCCCAATCAGAAGGCCCAGGGAAATATTTTCCTGCGCCCGCGTTCCATCCCGCCGTCGACCGGGAACATTTTCCGCCTGTCGCTCCACCCACACGGTCAACCACTGATCATGGGCCGGCGACCAGTTGCCCCTTGTCATGATGCCCACGGAGCTTCTTTAAGTTAAGAGATTGATCTTCCCTTCTCCTCGCTACTGCTCACTCCTCACACTGGCGCGCTGTCCTGCCATATTGTTCGTTGGTGTGCGACACACTCAACCTGCGCTTCCCAATTCCCCCTCGAATGCTCTGCTCTGCTTTCCGAGTAGGTTCGTTACTCGATTCCCGTTGTGTCCGTTTGTCTGCTTGCCTTCGTTTGCTGGTCTGGCTCTTTCCCCTTCGTCTCATACCGCATTGGTTGATCTTGTCTATCCCTTCTGCGGCCGATAAGGTGGAATCGTTGGGGAGGCCTCAAACCAGCTTCGCTTCAATTGGTACCCTTTCAGCCTGGAAGCGACAGGGTTGCTGCATCGGCTACACTCCCTGAGTCACCTTTCTCCATCGGCCGCACTATCGAACCCATGCCCTCCATCCTCCGCCTTGCCTTGTCGAGACATAGAGGCCATGTTTCCTGGCCATGGGAGCAGCCCGTCCTGCTGCTGGTCGTGCCGATTCTGCCAGACTTCCTGTTCCACGGTCCCGAGGCTTTGCGTGACGGATTCTAGCCTCTGTTGACCCAAACTAGGGACTCTGAACTGGTTCGCAGAATGGTGCGACATCTGCCGGCTCTGAGAGCCTAGCGATAACCCACTCCCAAAGGGCATTCCACCCATGTTCGAGTAGGGCGACCCAAGATGCCCGGCTTGCAACATTTGGGCGTCGATGCTGGCGTCGATGCCATCCTGGAGCTCCTGACCAAGCCCATCTGGCAGGCTGTCGGCTAAACCGTCAGGAAGACCGTCGGGCATGCCTTCAGAAAACCCGTCCGATATGCCGTCTTCTTCTCCGTCCACCTCCATCATGGAAGCACTCTGCCTCCTTGGCCCTGCCCCCGACATTGCCTCGCCGAAGATGTTTCTATCGTCGCCAGCCGACGACAAAGGTGTCGCCGTGGACGGAGTGGTCAGGTTCTGTGACAAGACTGGTGGCGGTCGCCGGATATCCGGTGGGTGATACGATCTTGGGTGAAGGAACTGAGCCTGGGTATTCAACATCGAATCCGATCGGGATGCGCTAGGACGTTGATTGTCAACTCGAGGAGGAGTCAAGCCCAGCCCTCGGAGAATGGCGTCTGTCGATACACGACCGCTACTTTCATCTGGGATGACTCCGGGAAACCCAGTTCTCTCGCGACACGCCCAATAAAGTCTCTGCAACGCTTCGTCGATAACGTCTTGCATACCCCAGTACCTATAGAGCCGATGTCAAGTTCTGACCACGAATTACAGCGCCTCGGATCTTTCTGCTCCCGCCAAAAAAAGAATATTGAAGGGCTTCTTGGAGAACCTACCAATCTCTGGCCTCCCTCCGCCTCCGCGCGCTATATTCACAAATACTGTCACTCGCTGTGCAGGTTGAGCAGGGGATATTGCCATCGCACTGCGCAGAGGTCAGCAAATCCGATTCTGTCGAGTCCCGCCAATGGCTGTCACCGGGGGTGGGGGGTTTACCTTGCTCTTCTTGACCTTGCATCGATCGCACGCCCTTCCCGTTCTCACTCGCGATTTGGTCGGCTCACTAACTCCAGATTTCAGGGGCGGTCTGCCCTCCTGAGTGTCTTTGCGGTTTGGCATGTTGCAGTCGCTGTCGACGTCGAGGCCGTGTCTTCCGAGCCCAGGCACGGGCAACGCTGCGTGGTTGGTCTATCGAGGATTCAAAGGCACAGATCTACGCGGCAATTGGAAGCCACAGGGTTGAATGAATTCGTTCATACTTTGAAGTCAGCTTGGCGCACCGTTTCTGAGAGACCCGCCGCGGCGAGATCGTGCCCGGAAACGTGGTTTGTTCGGTGGGAAAAGGCGGTATCAAAGGCGCCACGTCGTCGGATTGCTCTGCCACACCTTGTCATGCATGCGGTGGAAAGTAACCAAGGGAGAAGATTGAGATGCGAAATGTGAGGTGGCAACTTCGAGACCGTTTTGCCAACGGCAAGGTTGAAAAAGAGAACCGGGCCAAATGCCGTTCGATATGCAGCCACGAATGATGGATCTGCTGCGATCGGAGCGTCCCAATCGGCTAATGGCGCGAGTGGGCGCAGACGATACCTGCTTCAGTATGGCGGCCCAGCGCCGCCGTGGCTTGCCCCCTCGAAGTATCTCGAACTCTCTGGAAATCGCAGGAAACATCTTCAGGCGACGGATTCCTAGATCCACGAACGAGACGCGCCTGGAACTAGGCTTCCTGGACTCGTACCCAGAGGGCCGGGCAGCTAATTGCGCACGGCAGGGAAAAATGCACCCCCCGCCGGTCATTTTGTTGCCACACGGCAAAGTGGCGCCTTGTCCCGACATGGCAAGTCCACCGTGGCCTCCCACTGGACCGGAACCGACGTCCGGCCCTATCACGGCCGCTCACGCTCTGCCAGTCCGACATCGCCTGGATGTTTTATCCAGATGGCAATTCCGAGTCCAAGTCCATTTCCCTTTTTCTGGGGCCTTCGCGGGTCCGAGTTCATGTACTCGCTCCTTTCGATTCGACGTGCTCGACGAACATTTTTTCCGCTCAGTCCCTTATTGAACATTCTAGACCTCGTCGCTCGAGCGATCGCCATTACTCATACACAAAAGGATCGCAGTGCTCGATTCCTTCTCGACCGTTCCTCACGT
Source organism: Phialophora verrucosa (assembly GCA_002099365.1). NCBI lineage: Eukaryota > Fungi > Ascomycota > Eurotiomycetes > Chaetothyriales > Herpotrichiellaceae > Phialophora > Phialophora verrucosa. The sequence continues at coordinate 267,953 of MSED01000015.1, read as the reverse complement.
ACTCGTCGTACACGCACTGCCTGCGCATTCGCCGCCTCCGTGCTGCGGGCGCTCGACGATCGCCCTGGATGCCTTCCCATTGCGCAGAACACCAGCTCCCTGTCTGCTCGCAAAGTTTGTTCGAGTTGATTAACAATGTCGACGGATGCCGTCCCGCTCTCCCCTACCTGTTCCGGCTCGTGCTATGCGGTTTCAAGCCCCACTGGTAACTGGAGTCGAAGGCGCTCTACAGGATGCTGACGGCTTCGATTTTGACGGATCCTTTCTCCAAAAGCCCTTGATGGTTCATGCTCCTTCCCGGGAGCTGCGCTCTGCAGTAACCCTTGGCGGATCTGCAATGGGATACGCACGAGTTTTCTCTCGCTGGGGCATCGGAACAGGACGCGGGTACCACCGTCGTCGATGCTGAGCCTCCGGAGATGCTCTCGAAAGCGATCCAGGTAATTACACACCCAACGCTCATCCGTCCTTTCCGGACAAGCCACAGTGTGACGACACAGCGAACCGAATCGCCGACGGCTCTGATGTTCCAGCGTGTGAATTTCTTGTGTACGAGTATGTTCCTCGGAGCGTGCGAGATCCTGATGCGGGACTATCAATTGAGAAGGGGCAAAAGCAAGGACCGACACAAGCATGATCAGAGGTGAAACTGAGGAGCTGGAGACACAAATTCGCGGAACATGATGCTTGCTATGCTTTCGGTCCGCATTCACATGCTTGTGTTACCCGTCCGTCGATCATGCTTACGGTAGGCTGCATTCCGCGTACAATCAACTCGCATTCATCACCGGACTCAACCAACATATATCGTCCTATTAGCGACTAATACCGTTACTGACTATACTAAGACTCTTAAAGCTATAGGATTTACTAGTAGTGATGCTAACGAAATATTTCTCTAAAGCGTTTATACGGGCGCTACGGCGGGAGATATCATAGTAGCTGCTAAGATAATAGAGGAGGACCATGAAGCTGCGAAAGAGCTTAGGAAGGACTTTTTCTTATAATCCGTCTCGGAGCTTTGTTGGTCCAGCAATCTAGAGATACCCGAACATGTATTCTTGCCCCTCTAGATAGGACCCCGGCTTCCCATTTTGATCACTTTTCTTCGTCCGTAGTAGCCGGTGACAACTCGTTCTGCAGATGGACGGCTCTGACACCAGTTCTCTGAGCCTCCGACGGGCTCCGAATGAACAAGGCACAGATCAGCGAAAGTCCACCGAATGCCATAGCACTCAGCCAGACGATGTGAGCCGCATGAATGTAGCCGCGCTTCACCGCCACCTGACACAACTGGATGATTTCGGCCGTGATATTAGGTACCGCCTGATAGGCGTGGGCCGTGTTCGCGGCAGCTGCATTGATAAGCTGGGCCGTCTCGGACTCTGGAAACCCGGTCGTGGCCACGACTTGTTCGATGTTATGCACGAGACGTGAGGCATAGCTGTTCTGGAGGATTGTGCTGTAGACAGCCGTCCCCACGGCACCACCAATCAGACGAATTGTAGAAAGAATCCCGGAGGCAATGCCACTGTTGAGCTTTTGTCAGCCATGAAGGAGGCTTGAATGAGACAAGACGAAGACGCTTCATACGTACATGTCGACTTGATCCTCGATCTGGAGGGAAATGATAACAAATGCCAGGAACAGGGGCTGGTTGACGAAACACGACAGAATGGACACGGTGGCGACGGCTTGAGCGTTGCCGTTGATTCCCAGAGAAGCCAGAGAGCCAATCAGAGAGATCTGGATGACCAAACAGAAGACAATCACCCATCGTTCATGCTTGACGCGGGAGAAGATCAGAGCCAGCGAGATGCCGGCAACTAGAGATCCCACGTCAGTCTGCATCAAGGCAGTAAGCAGGGTGGATTGTGCGACTCACCCCAGGTGCCCAGGTTCGGAATAATTGCATAGGCGCCACGCACGATGATTTTGTTGGCCGGGACAAACAGGAGTGCCGTTATTCGGGGCCAGATGACCGGCACGCTGTAGTAGAACATTCCACTCACGAATGACACCGCCAGGACAACGTCGAACCTAGCAGAGGTGTCAGTAAGTCCAGCCGATTAGCTTCTTCGCCGACGTCAGCCATGCTTACGAGCGAACGTGAAGAAACAGCCGCGGCGGCATCAGGGGGAGCTTCGACTTGGTGAAACATTCCCACAGTCCAAATACGATCCAGAGGACGAGGCCGAGGATGAGCGGAACCAGGGTGTTGGCCGACGCCCAGGGGTACATCCCTCCACCAAAATTGAGACCCACGAGCAAGAGGACGGCGGCCGCGGTGAAGAGGAGCAATCCCACAAAATCAATCTCTTTGGCCAGATCGAGGCGATTTCTGGTGCCGTGGTATTTGCTGTCGAAGTTAGGCGGCTTGTAGAAGAAGAACAAAAGGAGAAAAGCTACTCCCGCCCACGCCGCCATGTACCAGTAGGGAGCTCTCCACCCGAGGCTCGAGTGTTCCATCATGGCATAGGCGATCAGGGGAGAGATCAAGCACGGCAGTCCGCAAATACATCCCAGACCTGGCAGACAAGACATTAATCATCCCTCGTTGGTGGAGGCCGTAGCGGGCTTACCAATAAAGAGGGTCCGTTTATTGTAGGGCACCAACTCCATCAGGCATGCGTAGTAGGTCTCCTGAATGCCTGCCGCGAAGCCAAAGAAGATGCCGCTGACAATCATTTGCGGGATGCTCTTTCCGGTAGCACCAACTTCGAAGCGGAAAAACACACCTGTTAGGGAACTGTGCTCGATAGCATGGGTTGGGGCTGTTCACCCACTGATGGTTCCGATAAATGCAATGGCGCTACCGCACAGCATGAAATATCGTCGGCCAAAAATATCGCCGAGGCGGCCAGCCACGCTGACCATGACGGCAGCGCAGAGAGACCAGGACACCGAAATCCACGTGTACGCTGGATCAGGCCCGAGATCGGCATTGATGTACGACAACAGGGAGCCCGGGATGAGGAGCGTGTTCTCATAGCAAATCACCTGAGAGATCAAGGCCTGAACAGACAAGAGGTAAGTCTGGGGCCCATTTGGTTGCAGATGTTGGAGTAGAGATCAGTTGTACTTACAATGAACGCTAGGATCAGCTGGCCGGTGATCTTTTCGTTCTCGGGCTGACCAGACTGGACGGTGTTTTCATCGACTTGGTCGGCGTGCTCTGCCACGACCATCTTGGGACTGTCTGGTACCATAGTGAAATGCGAGACCACCGGATATCTTCGAAGTATCACGGCATTGGACCACGGGGTCGAGAGCGATGTTGGTCTATTTATTCCTGGGGTAAGTCACGGCCATTGTCGCGTTCTGGCCGAAACATGGGGTGAGCCATCGTTCAACTTTTGCGGGGTGTGAATTCTGGAGGCCAGAATGAACTCGGTAAATCGGTTGTTCGGCTGGATGGACTGAGCCGGCTTCCTGACCGTGGTCGTGTCCGGGCGGTAGAAGTATCAAGTAAGGGCCGCTGAAGAATGGAGCCGCGATGAGCTGACGGCTTGGGATCGGATTCTTACTTTCATCGAAAAAGCCGGTTTAGTCGAGGTCTCTCGATTTCGCCAGGCCAAGAGAAAACTTGTCTGTGATCATGACCGCGGATCGTATATCAGATCGCAAACTCGTCATCTAAAGGGTTTGTGTCCACTTGGCCACCACTGCTTCAATGACTTCTTGCCTTCGCAGACAGACAGCGTCGCCATTTTCACCATGATCGATCGAATTAACCCCCAAGGTCTCGTCTTCCCGAATTCGGATGTCGCCATTACGACCAAGGTCCTCGACCTTGTGACAATCCACGGGTCGAATTGCAACAACCTCTACCATCCGCCAATTGAGGGCGTGGAGGTTCTCCGCGCCGTGCCATCTCTCAGCTTCTTGCTCGAACATCACTCCGGGCAGAAGCTGTTGTTCGACCTGGGCGTCCCGACCGATCTTGACACCCTGGGGTCGGAGGTCGCTGAGCGATTGAAGAAGGTCGGTCACCAGATCACAGTCCAGAAAGACGTGGTCGATGCGCTCGAAGAACACAATATCAAGCGGGAGGACATCAATGCAGTGATCTGGAGGTACGCTTGAGGCTTGTTACAGCATTGGTGCAGAAGCTGATCAAGGGACCACAGCCATACTCACTGGGATCACAAGGGTAACATGGCCTTGTTTCCTCCATCGACGACTTTAGTACTCGGACCAAATGCCTTGGAGACCTTCGTTACTAAGGGACGCAACTCAGGCGTGGGAGGGATCAATGAGCAAGACATTAAAGGCCGCAAAATCAGAGAAATCGATTTTGAGGGCCCTGAAACCCTACAGATCGGACCACTGCGAGCCGTGGACTACTTCAATGACGGATCGCTATACCTCCTTGACACGCCGGGACACAGCGTCGGCCATCTGTGCGCCCTCGTTCGTACCACAGCAGGTCCGGAGTCGACGTTCTTGTTCCTCGGAGGAGACTGCGCTCACCATTGTGGAGAAGTTCGACCATCCGAACATCTGCCTTTGCCCGACTCGATCCTCCCCAACCCTCTGCCGTCAGCGGCCCGTGACGTTCCCTTTTGCCCCGGTACACGCTTTGAAGAGCTGAACAAGACTCGAGGAATGGCTGCTAAGGGTCCTGTATGGCGGCCGAGATGGGGTGAGGACTTGGCCGAGGCGATCCTTTCCATTGGCAAAATGCAAGAATTTGACGGGCAAGAGAATGTGTTACTGCTCCTGGCGCATGATTCCTGTGTAAGGCATGTCAACATGCCTTTGTTTCCCGAGTCTATCAATGACTGGCACAAACGAGGATTAGGCCGAGATTTGAGGTGGAACTGGATCGCTGATATCGAAAAGGGGCTCCTTAAGGAGTCTGTATGTTAGGATAGCTGTCTGGTTCAGGCATCGGGATGAGCCTGCAGACAGTCCACTATCCCGTATTTGCTCACGTCAGAGGATTGTGATGCCTTCTGGTGAGAATGATGGTTTGACATACACGGGCCTACATCTTTCAGATTGCTTTCCACTCGAGGCCAGAAGATGCCCTGCATATTTCAGCAGATGATGCGATGTCCTGAATTCGGCACTGGGAAGCTGTGTCACGTGGCGCATGTTTCTCGTCACATGAAAGGGACTGATAAATATGAGGAGAGCCTAGGGTCCCCCGGCCCAAAGCAAGAGCTTCTACTGTCGCCATCCTAGACCTGTTCTCCGGTACCCGATAGAGCTGAATGTTGTTGTTGTTTTCACTCAGAACACCTGAAAGGGACGCACGTGACAGTGCATCTCTGCACCAATCATAGACAAGCCAAGACATTAGCGTGGATCTTTTCTGTATTGAGTAACCGCTACGCTGCGCTCCGCAGAATCAAAACCGAGCTGCCGAGGCCTCGGTTGTCTCTTCAGACGATTTTCAAGGCAAAGCCATCGAACCGGAACTGAGAAGTCTATGGTAGCGACCTCTTCCTCCATCGCCATCTACGAGACGGTCCGTCGGTTCTTGACCGCGCTCCGACAAACCGACAAGCCAGTCTCGCCGAAACACCTCGCCTCAACAACAGATGGACGACGCGCGCCTGGCCCATACCAGCCTTGTCTCCCCGAATCCCGGGGCACGCGGGCGTCGAAGAGCCAGAATAGCCTGCCGCAATTGCAACTCGCGAAAGGTGCGGTGCAATGTCGCTACTGTCGGGTCGCCATGTGCGAATTGCTCGCTCGACGGGATCCAGTGCCACGTTGCTCCCCGCAAAAAGCGAGGGTAAGACACCAGGCCCATCTCGCCGCGCTTGATGAGACTGATGCCACAGAAACAGAACCGCAGTTCCCAGCGCAGACAACTCTCATGTCGCTGTCTCTTGGAGCTCTACGTCACAATTACCTGTTCCTGAAGGCTCTGTTTCACGACACGACGCCGAAATTGAGGCTTCCAATCCCACTCCAGCACGCTCGAGAGCTGCTCTCTTGCACTCGCGCGGCGGCTCTCCTGCGCCTGTCAATCGGGCAGCGTTGTCATATACAGGTAACTTTCCTCTTCTGAACCTAATCCCGACCGAGTTTACACGCTTTCGAGATGCGTCTGCTGACTTCCGACAGGAGACGATGATGAGACCGCAGGATCCCTGGGCGAATTGCTGAAAACAAGCCATTCATCTCAGCCTGTCACCTTCGAACAGCCATACTTGGTCCCGGAATACACGGTCAAGGAAACGCCGCCGGAAGAGCTCGAGTTCCTACGCGTCAAAGGCGCCTTTTCCATCCCACCCAAAGATGTCTGCGACGCAGCGTTGCTCGCCTACTTTCGCAATGCTCACCCGCTCCTGCCCGTCCTCGAAGCCAAGTCGTTCTTGGATTCATACTCGAGGCGTGGGTGCCAAGGCGTCAGTCTTATTCTCTTATGGAGCATTCTCCATGTCGCCGCCAGTGTGAGCCCCCATCCACGTGGTCCGGTGTGGTGATCGATGTCCTCGACTGATAGTACCTCATAGTTCTTGCCTCTAGAGGTGGTCAAAAGGTCGGGATTTCAGACCAAAAAGGCGATGAAGATTGCAATGTACCAGCATGTCAAGGTCCGTACGCAAACGGAGAGACTGTACCAAACTAACGCGACTTGAAGCTGCTGTATGACAACAACCAAGAAAGTGACCAGTTGGTCTTGGTGCAGGCTGTATTGATTCTCGGTTACTGGCATCCCGACAGCCAGGATCGCTTTGAAGCATGGCATTGGACTGGGATCGCGATATCCATGTCTCAGTGCATGGGCCTCCATCGTTCTTCCTTTGGCGACAGGCGCCGGGGCCATCTGCCGGCCGATAGGTTGCGTACCGTCCGGCGAATTTGGTGGTGTTGTCTCGTCCGGGATCGATGGCTCGCGTTCATCAAAGGTCGCCCGATGAGGATCAATCTGGAAGACTGCGATGTACCCCGTCCGGAGCCCTCGGACGTGGCTGACGACCTCGATGGCATTCCCCAAGACATTAAAAGCAAGTGTCTCTTATACTCATCGACTACGGTCGGCGAGCTGTGGACCAAATTTGTTAGCCTCAGCATCCTGCTCGGCCGAATATTGCGACTACATTCAAAGAATATCTGGCGAACCGACGAAGCACAAGTCCGGATGCACGAATCGGAACTGCAAGAGTACACGACATTAGCGACATTTGGTCAGCGATCACCGAATCAATACGAACAATTCTTCGCCTGTCAAGTTCGCATTCATTATGAGTAATTCCTGCCCCTAGGTACAAGGATTGCGTTTAAGGGCTTTCACTGATGGGCATGTCTAGAGCCATCATGATCATGCTTTTTCGACCTTACGTTCTCTCTCATCCCAGGGATCCAGTGGATGCAGTGCTGTCGCCATCTCGGGCTGAAGCCACTCAAAAAACAAGGGCGGCCGCGAACAATATGAACAACATTCTTGAAGAGATTATGAATTTAGATCTCGTCGAGTTCATCAGTCCTGCAATGTAAGCTCCCCTCCATGGCACCCCTTGTTTGGCGATATGATGATTGCTTCGAGAACGGTACCGCTGACGTGCTCTAGTATATCTCCTCTGATCCTGGCAATGCAAATCCATCTGCTGGACTGCAAGTCGCAGACTCATTCAATCTCCCGTCTGGGTCACCACAGGCTACAGCTGTGCATGATGTTCCAAGCGGAACTAAAAGACACCTACTGGGGTGCCGATGGAGCATTTCGATTGTTCCAGCAAGCCCAAGAGAAGTTGTCAAGAATTGCGGCTGAGCGAGAAGCACGTGAACGCACGACACTGGTCGACTTATCGAGCAACATGGAATTGTTGCATCCTGTCCCTGGGACCTTGACCCAGACCGCTTCCAACGATTTTAGCCCGAGCGAGATGCTGCTGCCTTCGGTGGACGACATCTTGAATTTCGACTTCACTTTTGCCGACCCGCAAGACTTTTCCATCTATGGCATGGAGTACTCGTGAGTTCCTACCAAGCCCTCTCTCTGGCCTGGCCTGCATAGCTGTTTGGACTGAACCAACGGGCTTTGTGACTGCCATCGACAACGGCTCTTATCTTCGTTCAAACTCTTTCCTGGGCTTGGACGAGTTCAACGAATTCGTCGAGACTAGCTAGGCTGTTTTCTGGACCTAAGTCGATTCAATCTTGACTTTGGCAAGACATCATCATTCATGTTCCTGATCTCGACCAATGCTGAGGCTGATCAGTGGATGTGGTATCTGGAAGATGTGCATGTCCCCAGGGTGAAGTCATCCTCCTCCGTCAGACTGTCGATCCATAGCTACGCACTGCCATAGCTCTGTAGCTACAATGCACTCACCCAGGCGCTCCACATTGTTTCGGAGGGAAGCTTTCGGCGGCGCAAGGAAGCATGTGCAACAGCAAACGTTTCAATAGACCCCGCCCACCCGCGTCTACTGTGGCGCTTAATCATCCTGTATCATGCAAGGTTGTATTGTTCACGTGCCACGAATGGCCCGAGGTCAGTCATGATAGAGAGCCTTGTTCCGCCTCGTTTTACCGAACAACCGACCCATCCCATTGGAGTTCGCCATGGCCAGAACCATGCGATACTGTCCTTAGTTCACCATCGTGCTCGACGGCGCCGATCCACGCGTGCAAATGATGGCTTGCAGAATGCGGTAACCCAAAAGGGAGGGTAGTCTCGTGCAGGGACAGGCTCTTAAAAGAAGATCTGGGAAAAGATACAAATATGCCTCGCGGGTCTACTCTAAGGCAACGAGTCGCTGTCTGTATCTCGCGTCTTGACTTTCTCTCTTCGTCATCCTCTTTGTAACATGCCGCATACCACTTGCGCCCGGCAGGAAACGAGCACTGTCCCATCCCTGGGTCTCCGAGGTCACATTGGCAAGCCACAAGATGGTTACGTGCACGAAAATGAATGGTACCAACGATTCCAACCAGACTACACGGTCGTCGAGTCTCCCCTCCACACGCCAACTCGTGTTCACATCATCATTGTCGGGGCTGGAGCCGCTGGGCTTAACATTGCTTACAAGGCAGCCCGTCAATTCGCGCCCGGACAAGTGACGTTTTCTATCTACGAAAAGAATGAAGACGTCGGCGGGACATGGCTGGAGAATCGATACCCTGGGTGCGCTTGTGACATTCCGGCGCACGCCTATCAATGGACATTCGCTCGAAGTCCAGAGTGGAGTTCGTATTACGCCGGGAGCGAGGAGATCTGGCAATATATCAAGGATTGGGCGTAAGAAAATAGACCCGCTTCAGACCTTATGACACATGGACCAACGGCTTACTTCTATTTTAGCGTCGAGAACAGACTGATTGAGCAGATCAAATTTGGGCATAGAGTCACCATGGCAGAATGGCACGAAGATGCTGGAGTCTGGAAGGTGCAAGGCGTGGATCGAGACGGCAAACCATGGGCGAACGAGGGAAGAGTCCTGGCGAGTTGCCATGGGGTTTTAAAGTATGTCCCTCCCCCCCGCTCCCCACCACCGCCCCCCCCCCCCCCCCGGGGCGGGGACACTCAGGTTGTGTTGAAATATTCTCGCTGACTTCCCTTGTTTTGGCCATAGCACATGGCAGTATCCCGATATCCCAGGGATTGCAAGTTTTCGGGGTAAATTGATGCACAGCGCTTGCTGGGACAACAGTTACGAACTGGAAGGCAAGACGGTCGCGGTCGTGGGTGGAGGATCGTCTGCTGTTCAAATCATTCCATCCATCCAGCCCCGGGTGAAGAAGCTGATCCCGTATTTACGATCCCCAATTTGGATCACCGCCGGATTCGGGGCCAAATATGCGGCCCCTGGCGGAGTGAACTTTCAATGTGCGTACGATTTCAGTCCTCGATACCGCCTGGCTGACCTTATCTGCAGACTCCGAGGACCAAAAGGACCAGTTCAGGAAGACTGAGGGTCATCACAATCAGTACTGTCGTGACCTGGAAGGAGAACTGAACAAAAGATTCCTCTTGGTGAGTGTGAAAACTTTGAAGCAAGCATTTGATGCCCTTGCTAAGCATTCTCCCAGATGCATCTGCACAGCGACGATCAAAAGACGTCGCGAGAGTTCGTGACAGAAAGTATGCGCAAGCAACTGGACGGCGACTCTCGTCTGATAAACCATTTGGTTCCGACGTACGCTCTGGGCTGCCGACGAATGACACCGGGCTCGGACTACCTCTCCTCCCTGCGTCGCTCGAATGTCGACGTCATCACCGACTCTGTCATCGGCGTGACAGCAGACGGTGTCATTGATGCCAGTGGCACAGAGACCAAAGTGGACGTTATAATCTTCGCCACGGGCTTCGACGTGACGAAGCCGTCGTACGACATCATCGGCCGCAATGGCCGGAACCTCGGTGAAGAATGGGCAGAATTTCCCAAGGGATATCTGTCAATCATGGCAGAAGGGTTCCCCAACATGTTCTGTGGGTGTTTTCGTCGCCCGCTTCAGGACGGCAGCACGCTGATTATCGGGGTCTAGATTGGATTGGTCCCAATGGTCCGTCCTCCCACGGCTCTGTCCTTCCGATCATCGAATGGCACACACGGTACATGTTCAAAGTGATCTCACACATGCAGCGGACGTCGATCAAATGCCTGTCTCCTTCCAAACGAGCCATCGACGAATTACAGATCCACACGCACCAGCTGCTCAAGAGGACGGCATGGTCATCGGCCTGCAGCAGCTGGTTCAAGAACGGCAAGAAACATGGGCCTGTCACTGCCATCTGGCCGGGAAGCCGATTACATTATTTTGAAGTGATGAAGGAGCCACGGTTCGAGGACTTTGATATTGAGTATTTCGGGAATAACAGGTTTTCTTACTGGGGAAACGGATTCACGGAAACGGAGTTGTCAGATGATGGCAACGCTGTCTGGTATTTTGACGTTCTTGACAAGGAACACGAGAAGAGGACCAAGGCGTTCTGGGATGTGGAAGCGTAAGAGACAGACATTTGCTGAGTTGAGCTGAGCTGCTCATCCAGCCCGTGCCTCTGAGAGTAGGTCAGATGTAATTGGCTCAACTACTGTAGATACCTGACGCCGATCCAATGTGTCTTCAGCCTATGCATTAGCACCTTTCTTGCGCAACTGCTCGATCAGAACCGTGGGTACGCGAATCGTCCCACGCTCGACTGCCGCCCTGCGACGTTCATAGCTGCCGTCAAACGGCATGCGCACCGGCGGTCCACCGTCCAGAGGTTTGGCCGATCGAAACCATTCGGCGTAGTCGTCCGCTTCCTTCTTCACCTCCTCGATCGGTCGAAGAATGGCCGGGTCGAACATCATGATCAGATACCCGAACCCACTCAGGCCGTCGGGTCTCGCACTGCTGCCTGCAGCCATTCCCAGCAATTGAATCATGACGGCCAAACCACTGCCTTTGTGGCCTCCCCAGGCCGTCATCGCGCCGCCAAGGGCCGCGGCCGGGTCTGTCGTCGGCTGGCCATCTTCGGTGTACGCCGCGCCTTGCGGCAAGCTGACCCCGAGTCGTTGGGCACGCATGATCTGCGCGTGCATGATGTTGCTGGTCCCGATATCCCATATCACGGGCCGGTCCTTTTGAGACGTGGGAAACCCTATACACATGGGATTGGTGCCAAATCGAGCCTCGACCGCCCCTTCCGGCGCAACCAAGGGAGAACAGTTGGAAAAGATGACCGAGATCATGTCGTGTTTGGTGGCCATCTCGGCATAATACGCCAGATTGCCGCTGTACCAGAAATCATTGGCGCCCACGATCGCGACGCCAGATGATTTGGCTTTCTCAATCGCCAGCTCGGTTGCTCTGTGGGCGACCAGGTAACCCACCACGTTGTTGCCATGGAGTTGGACGGATGTAGGACCTTCGCTGGTAATCTCGATGTCCTTGGAGGATTTGGTTTGATCTTGACTCTGTTGGAGGTGATCAATGATGCTTAATGCCCTGGCCAATCCAGCCATAGGACTCCCCCGGCACTCGGCGTCGACCAAGTGTTGCGTGATGATCTCTGCGTCGCTGGCCGAATATCCCCCTGCCTTTTCCAGCGCGGCTTGACACACCTGAATCGCCTCTGTGATGGGAACCTCGGTCATGGCCACGTCGTCGGTCATTCCTCGACTACCCATCTTGACACGAAACTGAATGCTATTGATGGAAGAAACAAGATTGAACTGGAGTTGTGGCGAAATTCCTCCCGGGTCAATGCGAGATGATAAGTACTGTGTATGTACTTACACTTTCTGCCAACTGTTCGTCGAGGCCTGTCCCGCGTAGTAAATCTAAGTTACACTAGTATACCGCGCAACCTTTCCCCCGCATACATCGTTGTGTGGGTGAGTGGGTGCTCTCACAGTAGGTGCCGTGGCAAGACCATGAAAGTCGGTCGACCGGCTATTCGGCTGATTGATTAGGATATGGTTCACACCTAAAAGCTCCCCTCAACTCTGGAGACATTGGGTATGGCTTTGTATCATGGGCCAGCTCCCGAGTTCCTTTGCTCTAAGTCCCTTATCACTTTGCTTTTTCTCCCCACCTACGTGTAGTACTTCCTACTCTGTCACAGACAGCGGCTAATGGTCGCGGAATCCTCGGCCAACCCAGCCTTGATATCAATTAGGCCCGCTATTACCCTCCAATGCGCGCCCATCTTCCTCGGAAAAGAGTCGGTACACGCTTCTGTACTCCTTTCCCTGACACAACGGACTTGCTTGTGCGCGCTTCCAGATATCTCTCATTACTGGCGCCATGACGGACTTTGCATTGACGTGATCCATCAGTTCAACCGTCATTTCCGTGCTCTCGGCCGCCAAGTCAAAGCCTGGTCCGCCATCTGGACCACTCAAAAAATCCCGAGTCGCGGACGAAGTAGATTGAACTCCCTTGATGGGACACATGTGCAGTGAGTTCCAACACATGCCACTCCCCGCGTTGATGACATCTGATCGCGAAATCAGCGGGACGTCAGTAACCAACCACAAACAGTTCAAGACACACCTGTCAGGATTTTCGGATCCAGACCATAGCGAACACCAGTATTCATTCCTTCGCACAAGCCCACGTAGCTCACAGTTGCAATGTAGTTGTTGATGATCTTGGCGGCAAGCCCGGCGCCGGCGGGCCCACAGTGATAAATCTTTTGGGGGTCCGAGAATGGTAGAACGACAGGCTTGACTCGAGCGAAGAGTTCTTTGGAGCTTCCAACCATGGAGCTCAATTTGCCCGTCTCGGCGAAAATCATCCCTCCCGAGACCGGGCAGTCGACAAAATCCCCGAACCCGGACGCGACGATTTGCTTGGAGACGTTCAATGAGCTCTGGACGTCCATGGTCGAAGTGTCAATCACGAGCTTGGACTTGTCACGGACTCCTGCTGCTATGATGCCCGTCGATGGGTCCAGGAAGACTTGCAAGACTGGCTTGCCGGGCGGCAACGATGTGATGATGATGTCCTAGACAAGGATAGATGGGCATGGCTGTTTTCCTGATGATATCGGGAGACCACTTACACATTGTTCCGCAACTTCCTTGGGACACGAAGCTACGTCCACAGGTCCCAGGGATTTTGCCTGCTGGAGAAATTCCTCCACCCGCGACTGATTGACGTCGCACACGACCAGCTTCGATCGTGCTGGCATCTTGGCTCGAAAATGGAGTGCCATGGGAAACCCCATCCTTCCAATACCGACAAAGCCGTATGTCACGCTCGGCATTCCTACATCTTCAGCCCGCACAGTGGAAGACATTATCGCTTGTTTCCGGGGATGTGTCGTATGTGGGAAGAGTTAACGATCGCTGATGGGGCGTCTATCTTATTGCTGACTCGGATCTGAGCACTGGGGCAGGACCAGGACACTCGATCACACTTGATACTCACTCACTAAATTGCTTCGAGTTATAGAATGCTCGAGTGGCGATCCGATGCCGTCTGGACCGACCCCGAGGTCTTGAGGGGGCGGCACCCTAGACTACGCTCCCTTCAAAATTAGTGTACAGTAGTCCAACCGAGGCCAGCAAGAAGTCCCTAATATCGATCGTCATTGCTGGATTAGTGTTTGCGAACAATTTGTCCGGTGTACCACGTTGAAATGGCACTGACGAAGGAACTAAGTCCAAAGAATGTTTACTCTGTAGTTATCCTATCCTAGCGCGCCACATCCTCCGACTGACCTTCTTTGGAGGCGAGATCGGCTCCACGGGTATTCGGCTCTTCGGTCTTCGACTGGTCGACCCAAGCCCTCCAATACACGGGGTCACATACTACTACTGTTATGTATTTCTACGATGCAAGAAAATCCAATAACAGTATGCCGATATTAGTCCAGACCCCCTGAATTTTGTCTCGCTGACCGCTAAGCGAAGAGAGGTTCCAAAACATAAGATCTCGTTTGATTGCTGAATCACTCACTCGACAATACTCCCCCTAGTTACTCAACATGTCAGATCTATGGCTCAAATATCGTGAACAGCTGGCAGGTGGATGGAAGTGTGTCTCTTACGGGGTGTATGATGGAGAAGGGCCAAATGCCAAGCTGCTTTCCAAACCTCATGGGGACAGTCCGTTGGGTCGAAGTTATATCAGTCGCAATGGATACCTAGCCGCACATCTCGCCGAGCCCGATCGGATCAAGCACTTCTCCAAGGATTCGACGATTCCTTGGGCCAAACGGAGTGATGCAGAAATCGCCAATGTCGCCCGCGGACTGAGCATGTACTGTGGATATATAGAACTGTCCGAGGACGACAAGGGTCTGTTATGGAGAACGAAGGTCGAAGTCGCCAGTGACCCAACCCGGTTGGGAGGATACCAAACACGGAGGGTGCAACATGTGGAAGAGAATGGCAAGTATTTCAAAATCGTGCGGCCAGTCGACCCGACCGTGCTTGAGGTGAGTTGCTTCAGGAAAGGCCGTGTAATTGTGCGAATATGCCCGTCCCTTACTAATAGTCGACACCGTCTAGGATGGGTCCCAAGGATGGACAGTCGTGAAATGGGAGAGAGTGGAATCCACGTAGAACCTGAAATCGAGACGAAGGGAATCTGCATTGTTCACCGAGATCCGTCCTCTTCCAGCTTGTCGCAAGAGATATTCCGTCGACATATTGCATAAATACCGACCAACAGCCATCACAGTTTTCGATGGACAGTGCTTCGGAGACTGGAATCGTGGTGTACCTGACGAACCTTAGAGTCTGGTACTCGTTCTTAATCTTGTCCGCACATTTCCAAGGGATTCTTTGTCTCCCATATTCATTCGTTCTGGAAGGAATTTCTGTCTTCCTGAAGATATTGTTGTCAGAGTCTAGGGTATATAACATATATATATATATATGTATAGGTAAGGGTAAGGGTAAAATAGGGTAAAGTAAGGTGAGCCGACACTAAGGATGAGTCTAAGGGTACTCAAAGATAAGGTTCACAAGATCAGTAAGTATCCCTTGAGAAATTTCTCACGAGGTCAATACCCGTTTTATACCTGAACTTGGCGTCTAACCTCATCCTTACTCGTACAGGGAAGGCGATGTGTGGTATATAACATAGAGATTTCCTGACGATCTTAGCCTCATCCTCAGCCTCAATCTCACCCGATATTTCTAGGAGGATCAGAATGAGAATCAGAATAAGACCACGTCTCAGTCGTCATGACCACTATATTAAACTACACGACACGACACTGCATGAGTACGACCTTCTCTGTACTCCGTACTGCGTTATGAATCCCACATGCCCTCGCCCAACCCCAGCAACGCATCCTGCAACCCTTTCCTCGCCCGGACGCTCTCCTCGCGATCCTCGCCGCGGAGTTTGGCGCTAAAGCAGAGCTCGACCAGCGTCCGGAGTTCGTCGTATGTATAGCCGACGTCCCTTTTGGAGGCCTTGCACTCGCGCACAAACGCGAGCACACTTTCTGGACCCGTGAGGAAGAGGTCAAAGTACCGGCTCGAGAGGGTCAGGAGGCCGTCATCGTCGTCTGGGTCTTGATGTCCATCTCGGCCTGCACGGTCCTCGGCTTCTGGACTCCCGTCGGATAGGATGCCCAACCCGGGCTGATGATCTCGGGGCGTGTCTGCGCCGGCCCAGCTCGCGCGTTTCGTGGGCGCCGTCGTGTTCGCCAGGATGGCCCGCAAGTTCTGCTGTACAACCATGGCATCGATGCGGATCCTCTCGGCGCCGTGGTCGTTCATGACGCCGATGCTGTCGGCTGCCACGACGAGGTAGCGGTCCACCAGCAGTGAGAGGCCGCGGAGGATGAAGTTCCGCTCCTTGGCCGGGAGGTACGACGCGATGTTGGAGTCGAAGGCGATGAGGTCGTTATTGAGTTCGAGGATGAGCGGTGAGGCGGACGACGGAGGGGCCGACAGCACGTAAGGATACAAGCCCGAGTCCAGGGCAGGGGCGGCGGCGGCCGAGTCGCGAGTGTCGTTCGCTGAGACTGGACTGACCACGCCGTCTGGGCCGCGCAACGTCCGAGAGAGCTGGTGGATGATGCCGCACCGGATGTCGACGTGGAGGGTCAACAGACTCGTTTCCGCTAGTGCGCGGAAGGATTGCACGGTCTGGTCGAATGCAATGGCCGTCTCGGTGCCCAACGGCAAGTAAATGGGCAGTGGCGTGCCGGGGTGGGAGTGTCGTTTGGTGCCAGGCGCGTTGAGCGTGGTGACCAACGTCCATCGGCGGACTCCCCTCGCTTGAGATGGCCGGCGTGCATCGATGAAGCCGAAATATGTGCTGTTCTCAACATGGCGGATCTGGGTCAGTGCCGACGCGAGCCACTGCATGCTGTTGTAAAGGAGCGACAGTTGATGGACGGATTTGGGGTCGGAGATGATGTCGTATGCAGACAAGGGGGTTGCTTTGGTGGCGGCCAGAAGGGCTTGGACTTCTTTCGCAGTGAGTTCTGCCTTGGAAGCACCGTCATTGGCGGATTTGTGGTATTTCAGCAACTCTAGTGCTGCGTCGTGTACTTCGCCCGAGGACGCGAACGAGGCGGCGGCTTTCATCGACAGCGTATTGCCGTTTTGAGGCGAGCCGGGGTTGGCGACACGACTCACAAGCGCCTTGTAGAAGCCATGACACTTGTCGTAGTACGTGATCAGTTGGTCGATGATGACCTGGGTAAACATTTGATCCTGGGGGATCGCGCATAGCATGGCCGAAAAGGCACGAACCAAGGCCATGAAAGAAGCGGTGCCTTTGAAGATAGGATGGAGCGAGTGTTTTGACCACTGCAGGTCTTCAGAGAATGCTTCCAGGTCGATCATGGACTGGGCACAGAGCTCCGTGACGGCCTCTTCCAGTTGTGGATGGAAGACGTTGATCAGGAAGTCGTCGAGGAAGGATGTCAGTGTGCTCATGGGGATGTGTGCCGTCGAGGGGACGATGTCCTTGAGGCGTTGCAGGAACGTCAAGGACGGGGGTAGGAGCGTCGTCATGTTAAAGACGCCTGGTTCGATCAACAGCTTATGTCCGGCGACGGTGTTGTCTTGTCCACCACGGTCAGAAACAAGGTCCGTCCCATCTCGTGCTCGACCTTTGCCCACCAAGCCCGGCACGGAGCTCTTGAGAATCTCATTTAGCTCGTCCTCCTCGGCTTTCATGGACTCCGATTTCTGGTCCATTTCAGAGAGCCTGAACATCTTTTTGTTCTTGTCGCGTTGAGGCCGTGCAAACACATCGTTGGTGGTTGTTGAATTCAATCCAGATCGCGCAATGTTCTCGCCATCCGTCGCGAGGTAGTCATGTAATATCGACCGCATTTCCATCTGGTACAGTTTCCACAGCTCCTTGAACCCCGTGGTGTAGGTCTCAGGCTTGGCGACCTTTTCTCGAACTGCAATTCCCCCAATGACTTCGTGGAGCACTCGGTGACTCTCAGCGATGGCCTCGAATTTGGAGTACAAGGTCCAGAGAAAGTCGGACAGAACCTGAGCTCTGCCGTCGTTCGTGTGAAGAGAAATGGCTCTTCGACTTGTCTTGTTGAGGTGGCCTCTCAGATGACCAGGGAACTTTGCGTCAATATCGTGGTTCGTCTTCTCTACGACTTTGTACAGTTCCATGGGCATTCTTTGCTCGATCCTCGACACTGCCTCATCCAGCCGACCGAGCTTGTTCAGGGACTCAAGGATCATATGGACGTAGTAGAAAGTGTCGACTTCGGGGTTCTTGGTCGGGTCTTCGACCATGGGAGATGCAAGGTCCACATTATTCAAGTAATGGCTAAACGGTCGATCCCAAGCATTCACACCGGAGCTCAACATGTTATCCTTGGGATCTCGGTCGTCACCGTTGGCCTTCTTGCCCTTCCATCGGTCCTTGCAATAGGGGCTTCTCAGATAGAGATGGTCGTGCAACTCCTCGATGAGGATGTCGAGCAAAGTGCTTTCCTGGTTGGCGAAATAGTTCCGAAGATCAGTGATGGCACCAATGCCGTCGAGGTCACTCTTGGTGATGTTCTTGAGACTCTCCATCAGAAGGTCTACCGCTCCGAGGAACTTCTTTTCGCTGATCTTCTCTTCCAACTTGCTAGGGAGAGCCTTGAATGATTCGATACTGGTTAGAGTCGCGAGCATGTTGTCGAGCTCACCACTTTGCTCGGCCAGTGATTTCACTTCGGGCCGCGCACTCAGCATGCCGTCTCTGACGTTCATCAGGCCCAACTTGAGTTGTCTCACACGGCTTTGGCTCTCATTGATCGCGTTCTGGATCTTGTGATAGGTTCCAACGGCGCTGTTGAAGTCGGCATAGTGTTCATTAACTACTGACTTCAGGCACTTTTGCAGGTCAGCGTGCGTGTTTGAGAAGTCCCCCTCTTTCTCCGCCAGACCCAGAGAACTGGGGTCCATGAGCCTGAGAGCGACCTTGACCGGGACACAATCATCTCCTTCCATGTCCTTCCAGTTCCCCTGGATGTGGCGCATGATTTCCTCCATGCCTTTTGTCGGCCGACGAGGGGAGTAACGTCTGTTGGTGTTTTCGGGAGGAGGAAAGTTATTCTGGACCGTATAACCGTTGGTCGGCGTTTGTTCGTTCAGCCTGGGCAGACTTGGTTTCGCGGGCATGGTTGACGGAGGCGGCATTTGTGCTCGGTCCCGTACCTCTCTCCTCTCTTGACTCCTGCTCTCATTGTAGCCTCTGTGATTCTCGTTGTATGCTCTTTCTCGTTCCCGAATGGATGGCGGTGTTTGCTGTCTCTGCTCGTAGTCTCGTGGTTCTCTTTCTCTCCCATTGCCATAGTCGTTCCGAGGCGGAGGAGCGGCTTCAGCGTATCTTGGTCGCGGCAAGCCCCCAAAGGCTCCCATGGGAGGCCCTCCACCAGATCCAGCCCTCGACGAAGGCACCGTACTGGCGCCATCTATATCGCGGGTGTCGTACGGATTCGACCTGCGCCTGCGCTCTTGAGAGCCGAAACTGTTGACGGATGCTGAGGATGCATTGTTTTGAGGGTTCGCATAGGGATCCGCGAAGCGACTGCCGGCCACTGTATTCGAGGTACCGGTTGGTGCATAGGGGTTTGACTCGTTGCCTGGACGATATCCTCCTTGCCCGCCGTTGACGGCATAGGGATTGCTACCGCTCATGCTACCGAGAATCACGGAGTCGGAGGCGACAGATTCGCATTTTCTACTGGATTTTGAACGTGGAGAACGCCCGACCAGACGAGACCGCGTGCCAATGTGGCATATGAGAGACGAAGGCGGCAGCGAGACGTGAAATGCGAAACTGCGAAATGCGAAATGCGAAATGTCGTGACAAGCGAGCGACTCGAGGGTCCGCGTCTCCAACTGCGCCGCGACTCTCCGCCAGGCCTCATCGACTGGGGGGAAATGTGTACATAAGCTACTCAGTACGTGTCTTTTCGTTCATCCCGTGTCGTCCTGGGCCTCTTGTTTATTCACCTCTATCGTCTTAGCTTGCGCCGGCTCAAGGTAGCTGGAATCCAAGTTCGTGTACTCCGTATTGGATCAGGCAATGTATCCAAAGCCGCTTCCCCTGCACGCAATCCAAAAGTCCTTTACTACCTCATTCGTCTTCCGAGCACCTCGCAATGCCTCTACCTGGGAGACAAACCGGTTTCGTTGTTCCAATGTCGTGGCTTTAAGAGCCTTTTCATTCATTACGCCAGACTCGTGCTTGACCGCTGCCCTGAAGACTGCCTTCGTGAGCATGGGCTGCTTCTGAACGTATCGCTTCAGGGTTTCGGACAAGCTGTCGAGTTCTGACCGAGCACATTCTCCGCCTAGTAGTCGCAGCAACAGCGAGAGCGTGCGAGGACCAAATTGTTCCAGGACGGCCCTCACTGTGGTGCTTACGTCGCCGTCGAGCCCTGTCTCAGGCCCGGTGAAGTCGGCAAATGCTGCGAAGAATGCCGCTGCCGACCGTCGTGGCAGCGTATCAGAGTCTGCCATAACCACCAATCCCAGCTCCATGGCTACCACGACTGTCTCTTGACAGTCTTGATATTCGAACCATACTCTTCCCCACTTACCGAAGCAGCGCCCCAAGAAGTCAAGTGACGCGGAAGGGAAGTTGCTGTTTGGCACTTGGCCATTTTGCTGGTGAATGGTTAGGATATGCTGCTGGTGAGAGACCACGGCATACAATACGGCCCTCACACTGTTTCCTATGTTCTCAGGACTCACTGAGGCCAGGTAGCTAGCGACGCAGGCCATCGCATTGTCGATGCTCGGATTGTTGACATTGACAAACTCCAGTATCAACTCAAGCCCGACCGAATCCGAGAACTTGAATGGCGAAGGATGCGTCTCCGTAAACCCTGATCTGATGAAGTCACAGCACGCATCGACGAAGACATTATCAATGTTGGTCTGAACCTTTTGTAGCGTGGCGTGGTAGATTCCTAGAACCTCCCGCTGCACATGGGCACCAGGTCCTGTCGTCCAGAAGTCGGATGTATCCGTGCTCGGTGCCTCCAGGTCTACTGGGACATCTGCAGGCGATCGCAAGCCTTTGCCAATCGAGGCCAATGTCTGTACAACGTCTGTGCAAACTCTCAATACCTCGTCTTTGTCTGCAGTGCTATCGTCTGCACTTCTCAAGGCCAGCCCAATGGTAGCAAGAAGTGTTGTAACTGGCTGCACTTTGGCTTCGTCGCTAGGAAGGGCCTGAATGATCGCTGCAACAGCAGCAAAAATCCGGTGCCTCTCTGCCTCTGCAATATCTCCTATTGATCCCAGCGATCCCATGAACTGGGGTAGTCCATCTCTGAGGATCTCTCGGTGAGAATCGCAGAGCTTATAGATTGCGCGTGAAGCCGCAGCCGTGGACGCCTTGAGGTGTAGCGAGGAGAAGAGGAAATTCAGAATCGGCACCAGCCGGTCGGGATGCCGTTCAAGATACGTGACGTTCTCGGCGATGAAGTTGATTCCTGTCTGCAGTGCTCGATCCGGAATGTCAGCAGACTGAAGCAGATAACTCCAAGCAGGGCTACCCAGCACCATGGTGATCAAAATATCATACGTGTCTGCCTCTGATGATATGGAGTCCAATAAAGCGATCAGGCCGAAAGTGCTGGCTTCGAAAGTGCTCCAATCCGGTGGTGTGCCCTGTTGAACAATGGTCTTGACAACTTCCTCGATCAGTGCGTTCCCCAGTATGGTAACGGCTGACTGGAAGAAATCGTGCACGTCGTAACGAAAGTCGCGAAACCTTGCTCGATCATCCGCATCCCAATCTTGGGTCTCGCTGGACATTTGCTCGGAAGGGATTCTGATCTTCAGAAGACAGGCCTCGCAGGCATCCGCTGTCAAGGTCTTCAGAAAGTCCTTTGCCGGGTCGTTCGCATCTTCCCAATCAGTGGATCCCTCGATAATTTCGGTGATTCTCTGAAGAGCAATGTGGCAAACCGGATCTTCAATGACGGCCACTCCCTCACAGCGAAGAAGCTGTCCCACGATTCGAACGATCTCTGCAAGCCCATGATCGTGTAGATAGTCAGGCTTGGTGGTGTCTGCACGATTCAGGATCGAGTCTAACAAATCGACATAGAGCATTCCGTCAGGGATGAAGTCACCTCGTAGAAGCGAGGTCACCATTTCTGCGGCCTTACTGGAGGAGACAACGGCGGATGGAAAACCCGGAATCCCTCGCCGTAGAAGCCTCGCTGATGAGTGCTCAAGAGACACCAGCATCTGAAGGACACTCCCGGTCAGCCCGGTCACCTCCAAATAGCTGCTGGCTGCAGCAATGCAATCTACAGCGAGATCTTCGAGACTCCGAGTCTCCGTACCCTTGCTGTATCTGATCATGTTGACCCAGTATGGGATTGCTTGAACGCCCAAGTGTATCAGTGCGGTAGCATCGCCGGCTTTTGACTCTTCCTCGTTCTGCCGGTGATTGGAGCCATTCCGCGACACCGCGACCTGGCTCGCTGGAGCGAGCGCCGTAGAGTATCTCAAGAGCTGTAATGTATCGAGGCAGTTAGCAGCCACACGACTGCTGAGCTTGCCATCGTCGATTGTACTCGAGGAGTGGCTGCTCAGATCCTCCGCCATAATTGTGGCAACCATCAGGACCCCTTTGAGCTGATGGTCGGACAAGCCATCAGGGCGACCAAGTAACTGCTCAACTTCCGGTAAGCTTTCTTCAGAGACGTAGTTTCTGCTAATCGTGCAAGCCAGGATGTGTCTAATTGGCAGTGTCCAACCTGAATCGGGCCGTGCGAAGAAAGTGATGAGTGTGGAGACGAGCTTCCGCAGCACAAAGTTTGAATCCGGGAGGGTGGTGAGACGTATGTAGCTGGTTACCAAGGCTTCAAGCAGATAATTTCTCAGCTGCTCATCTTTGCCCAGACCATCATTGTCCCTGAATTACGGTTAGTTGTTTCGGGGGCCCAAGGAAACCTTCACACTTACCAATCAGCATTGATCTTGATGGTCAAGGTCAAAGCGCCGTAGAAACGTACAGTGGCTTCTCCATGGTGCAGCAGGTCGAGCCCCAGTTGCCATGCAGACTTCTCCCGCTGCAGTCGCTGGATCTGTGTTTGGATCTCATTTATGCGCTCAGGGGATGATTGATTTGCGGGATCATAAAGATCTCCTATCAGGCGCTCCATTGTGCTTAGTGGACAGGATCGGCCAGAACATGTCTGCTCAGGGCGGAGGCTTAGAGAGGAAAATCAGGACAATCTTCATCCCAGAGCGAACACGCCAACCGCGAAACTGACCTGGCGCGAAGCCGTTCCGTCACTGAGAATATCTTGACCTTTTGGCTAGGGCAGTGGGTCCGGACTTTTAAACCCTTGGGTTATTAGGCACATGTGCAAAAAGCGGCGCGCTGTTTATGAAACTCCCGTGAACAGCTTGCTAACTGATTTCTAACTGTTAAAATGATTGGTTTCGCAGGGGTTAATGACGGATAGTTTGTCATTGTCGCCAGCCCTGATAATCCCGATGAAGCACGAACTGAGAATCTAAAGAAAGAAGAAAGAAGTGGCTCGGCGGGTTGGCCGCGGCAAGGCTGAAGTTCAGCCTCGTCAGAGTTTCGGGGTCGATGCCCATTCCGTCATAGTCACAACTTCAATGCGAGGCCATATGCACAAGCGGATTCAGTAACATGGCACCTGCGCCAGCAGGATCAAGGTGATCAATTGTTTCTTCACTTATCTCCCCTTGGCCTCATTTTCGATGCGCTGGCCGTCCTTGCGCTTGCCATTCTCGCTACGTCGATCTCCGGTCCGCAATCGGGCACTGATACCCAGCCGCTCGCCCCTGCAGTCTGTCCGATCGTTCTCTTTCTCGAGTTCGTTGCAAGCTGCAGACATGGAAAAGGTGGATACAAGTGAGCGGTTGGCTCAGCTCCGCGGGCTGATGCGCGAACACAAGGTGGATGTCTACATCGTCCCTTCAGAAGACAGCCACCAGTCGGAATATATTGCCCCGTGCGACGCAAGAAGAGCCTATATCTCCGGTTTTACAGGGTCGGCTGGCACTGCTGTCATTACCCTCGAGAAAGCAGCCTTGGCCACAGATGGACGATATTTCAATCAGGCCTCGAAGCAGCTCGATGACAACTGGCACTTGCTGAAACAGGGCATGGAGGAGGTCCCAACGTGGCAGGAATGGTAGGGATGACCTTCGCTTTGACCATGTCCATGGGCTGAAGCTGAACTAGGACTGCAGAGCAGGCAGAAGGCGGGAAGACTGTCGGTGTCGATCCCACTGTTATTACAGCCTCGGACGCTCGCAAGCTCAGCGACACGCTGAAAAAGAAGTCGCA
This sequence comes from Phialophora verrucosa, assembly GCA_002099365.1. Classification (NCBI taxonomy): domain Eukaryota; kingdom Fungi; phylum Ascomycota; class Eurotiomycetes; order Chaetothyriales; family Herpotrichiellaceae; genus Phialophora; species Phialophora verrucosa. The sequence continues at coordinate 243,767 of MSED01000015.1, read as the reverse complement.
CGCGACACTGGTCGGTATCCCCGGGAACCTGGTTGATAAGATCTGGACAGGCAGACCGCCACGGCCGGCAGAAAAAGTCATCGTCCTGCCAGAGAAGTACTCGGGAAAGGCTTATCAAGAGAAGCTTAACGACCTGCGCAAGGACCTCAAGAAGAAGAAAGCTGCCGGCATGGTCGTATCCATGCTTGACGAGATCGCCTGGCTCTTCAACCTGCGAGGTAACGACATCCCCTACAATCCTGTGTTCTTCTCCTATGCGGCCATCACACCCAACTCCGCCACCATCTACATTGACTCCTCCAAGTTCGGTCCGGAAGTCAAAGAGCACTTGAAAGGAACGGTGACTATCAAGCCTTACGATGCACTATTTTCCGATCTCACCAGCATTGCCGAGGCCGCTACCAGCGAATCGCAAGCCAACGGCGCCACCAAGAAACCCCGCTCTCCCAAGCTATTGTTGTCCAACAAATCGTCGTGGGCGCTCTATCTTGGCCTAGGCGGGGAAGAGAAGGTCGAAGAGAGTAGGAGTCCCATCGCCGACGCCAAAGCCATCAAGAATGCTACGGAACTGGAAGGGATGCGGCAGTGTCACATTCGAGACGGCGCCGCCTTGTCCAAATACTTCGCCTGGCTAGAATCCGAACTCCAGAGCGGCTCATGGATCGACGAAGTCCAAGCCGCTGACAAACTCGAAGAGATCCGCTCGAAAGGCAAACACTTTGTCGGCTTGTCCTTCGACACCATCTCCTCAACCGGCCCTAATGCCGCGATCATCCACTATTCGCCCGAGCGCGGCAACTGCTCCACCATCGACGTCAACCAGGTCTACCTCTGCGACTCCGGCGCTCAATACCTCGATGGCACAACAGACACAACCCGCACGCTACACTTCGGCACCCCCTCAGAGATGGAAGTCAAGGCCTACACATTGGTTCTCAAGGGCGTGATTGCCCTCGACCGTGCGGTCTTTCCCAAAGGCACTACAGGTTTCGCCATTGATGCATTCGCTCGCCAACACCTCTGGCGCGAGGGCCTCGATTACCGCCACGGCACGGGCCACGGCGTCGGCTCCTACCTCAACGTGCACGAGGGACCCATCGGCATCGGCACCCGCGCCGCCTACAGTGAAGTCTCCCTCTCCATCGGCAACGTCGTCTCCGACGAGCCAGGGTACTACGAGGACGGCAACTTCGGCATCCGCATTGAGAACATGATCATGGCGCGCGAAGCGCAAACGAACCACAAATTCGGGGATAAGCCGTGGATTGGATTCGAGCATGTGACCATGGTGCCTATGTGCCGGAAGTTGATCGACCCGAAGCTCCTGGACCCAGAGGAGAGGGAGTGGTTGAACACTTATCACGCAGAGGTGTGGGACAAGACGTCCGGGTATTTTGAGGAAGATGAGCGGACAACCAAGTGGCTGAAGAGGGAGACCGCCCCGATTTGATTGGGAATCAACAGAGCAGTGTCTCGGCTGGGTCTCGCGGGAAGGACTAGAAAGCTATCGCGGTGTTTCCCTTGTGGCCCTTCGGCACTGGCTGTTAGGGGATCCTCAGCTTCGAAAACCAACGCACGGTACACGGCATATCAAATGGTCAACAAGAGCAGCTCAGTTATGGATATGTCTTGGTTCTAGAGCTCGTTGACTAAGGATGTGATAGAAAATGCCAGCTAGACTGCCACCTGCTAAGTCAAGGTGGCTGAGCCAAGCGATGATATCCCCGGCCAATCGACCTTTTATGCACCTGCGTATAGTCCTCGCCGGCGTGGTCTTTGCTGAGGTTTCATTCAGTAACGTCTTCCACCGCTGCCGCTTGCTGTCTGTTTCTTCCACTTCTGGTACAACCTCTTCCTTTCTTGCGGGCTGGGAGGCGTATACCCTGGCTTGTATCTGATCCTGAGTTTATGCCGGGGATGGTATGACTTTTCACAGTTGCACCTGTACTTCCGCTCGATCAGGACGAAGTGCAGTGACGGTGGGCTTTCCTCCAACCACTGGTGCTTGGAACAGCCGACGTTCTCCGAATCTTTAGGGTCTCGCTCTGTCCTGGCTTGCATGTCACCTCCAGCGCTCGGCAGAACTCCAATGGCCTTCCAGTTTTTCCTCTTTGGTTTTTGCCGAAGGTAGTCGTGGACGGCACGCATCACTTCGGGGTGGGTTTGAAGGACACATGGCGACTGGAGAAGGGGACCTCCGGGGAAGTCGAAGGCTCTCTTGTATTTATCCTCGAGGGGCATCTTGCCTATCACCTTAAAAGACGCTTCGACTTGCTTCGGATCATTCTCCGTAGAAGGAGCTTCATTGTTGCTGAGGTCTGAGTGTTGGCGGCTGAAGAAAAATGATAGGGTCGAGGAGGAGAATCGCCTTGTAGCAGTGGCGGACGGCCGTGTCAATTTGTAATGGTCCTCTCGGGATTCACAGATCAGTAGTCGCTGCTCAGTGAGGGTGGCCTTGCATCGTTCTCGCTCGAGGTTGTACTTGTCCGGATCCCAGATGTCCCTCCAGAGATCCGGTGGCGCCCTGCCCAGCGACATCCTGATTGACTTGTGCGGCATGGTATTGATGTTGATATTGATGAATAATGAACTCCGTAAGCGGGTGTGGAAAGACTAGTTGTAAGAGCAAGTAGAGACCAGAACTTCAAAATGGTGGAAGGTGTAGCATGTGAAGGGAAAGGAACAAGAACAAGCTGTGGTTGCCTTGCCATTGCAACTGCGATGGTCCTTCTTCCTGTTATACTAATATGTCCGGGCTCACCTTTTCGAGCAAGAACCACCGAGCGGGCCGTTACTCTAGGTCGAGCTCAGTCCCCTGTCAACGGTCGTTTGTGAGAGCACAGAACTATGGGCGAGATCGACTTGAATGGTCAAGCCAGTCATCTCATCTCATGAGCTTGAAATTCGGAAGACATCCTTCACCTTATGACACCATTCGCCTTGAGACACTATTCCACGTGGGGCATCTTAGCTTCAAGCGAAAGCTTTCCCTGGCACAAAGCTGGGCTGATGGTTCGCAGACTGATCCAGCGTCAGAGCATTGAGAGCGTTGACTTTTGAATATCTTTGTGCGTCACGCTGACATGTTGCTGACCGTACATTCAAATACGGTGGATCAAATGGAAGCTGGGTGCCAACCCTGATCAAATCAAGGCTGGCTCCGAATTCTTGATCTTGGAGCAGCTCTGGAGTCGGAGCTGAAGCTTCATCTTCGTATCGTCCACGGAACATGCAAATGTATGCATTTGCAGTCATGTCACTGCGGGGCGGTCCTATCACCGTGCACGAGGGTCTCTGCCATGATCGAAAATGTCATGCCAATGCCTCTACTCGAGAACCAAGGAGCGGCTGAGATGCCAAGGAGTCTTAAGAGGAGCTCTCCCCCTGGCACTGGGCGACTGATGATAGATCGACGGTCGGGGTACGCATCGCTTCACAAAGGTCGCAGTGCTGTTCTTTGAAACTATAGGCTTGAGATTGCTGAGGTTAAAGCCTGGGCAAGTCGAATGGGGCGACTCATGGCCTGTCACCTCGACTTCACACGCATAAAGGCTTAGCAGATTCGTTCCGTGCACCTTCAGCCTTCCCCTACCAATGCATTTCTGCTGCAGGGAAGGCGTCTCAAGGAAAATGGTCCGCGTGACAGCGCTCTATTGCTTGTTTACGAGTTCGAGCAGAAATTGCAACACATTTTGTAAGGCACACCGCCTCGGGTGCCAAATGAAGCACAACTGGCGCCTGTTCAAGGCGCGAGACCGCCGCAAAACTACATGAGCTGAGAGATGGAGGTCAGTCGCCAAGCTCTCCAGCAGCTCATCTCGATCGTGATGGGCTCATGGAAATGAATGGCTCCGTATTGGCGGTGTTCGCACACTCAAGGTGATTGTCGCACGCATCAGAGCTGAAGGTTGGCATTTCAGCTTAATCTCAGCTATAAAACTCGGCTTTCGAGCAGGCTGTAGCTTGATTTCTTGATTTTCTTCCTCGCATCTCCCCTGGTTCCAAGCATCCCGAAGCACAAACGTTCCGCCTTCATCATTGTGGATATCGACAGCGTCAGCGCCTGGTGCGGAACGGGGACAGAAACACCTTCGACTATTTCTGACATCTCATTGAAGACCTTCAAGACCATACCGACTATGGCTGCTCCCAGGGTTCTTAGCGTTCGGCCTGGCTCGAGGAAAGAAGCCATCCAACAAGCCCAGCAGGCCTTGGGTGACAGAGCCCCGGCGACGTTGACCGAAGACCAACTCAAAAAGAAACCCGAGGAGCCTAAGGGACCCCCTGAGAGCTCTGAACTCTCTTACACGTGCGTCACCGAACTTGAGTCTGAACAAGTTGCGTCCATTGTTGTTGGATTGGGGCGCACCATCCCTCGTTGGAAACCAGGCTCAGTCATCAACTACGCCACTTATGCAGACGGGTATCCGAGCCAGGAAGACGCGATCTACGCCGCGAATGCGCTCATTGAAGCTGCAGACTCGTGGAACAAAGTTGACTTCGGCGTCACGTTCAAATGGGTCCCGAATCTGGACGATGCCGCGTTTGTCCTCGCCTACGGGAAAGACAAAGGCAGTGTGTTGGCCAGCGCTTTCTTCCCAAACGCGGAGGCTCTGAACACCGTCTGGGTGTATAGCTTCGCCTTTGACAAGGAGCCCAGGGAGGGAAGGGACGGTGTGACCAAGTTCAAGAACTACGAGATCATGAAGAATGTCTTCCAGCACGAGTTGGGCCATGTTCTGGGCTTGCGACACGAGTTCGCCATCGAACGCGAGGGCGAGGGGGCAGTTCGACTGTTCTCAAAGGATCCAAACTCAGTAATGAGCTACTACTTCCCTCCCGAAATCCAAGACTCGGACAAGAAGGACTTGAAGGCATTCTACAGTCTCCCACAGCTCAAGGACTTTGTCCCTGACAATTGAGACGGCGCATTTGAAAGTGGCAGTGAGCGAGCGAGTTTGGAATCTTCAGGAAGGACGAAAAAAGTCGAGTCGAAAAGCCTGGGATGTCACTCATTGGTACTTTTCACCCCATCATACCGTAGCAAACATGGTAGTTGCAGCCATTCTATCATTGGTCCTCCCATCGAACAGTATTTCAGGCATCTACAAGATTCTTACGGCCGCGTAATATTCCTAACACACCCTGCGCGCCCTGCACACCTTAAGCGCGGCGACAGAGCGTGACAGGAGTGGAGCGAAGGGCGTTGACCGCGAAAGTTGGGGTACTGGACGGAGTACATAAGGCTCACTCTGTACAAATTTTTCACGCTTCAATGAAGGAGGTCTAGCACCGCTCACTCAATATTGTTGTCCCCTCAAGTGAGAAAGGAAAGAGAGTGAGGGAGAGGACGGACGAGCTCCAGTCCTTCTCCCGCAACTGCAATGTCGCAGCCCGGCGGATCGAGCAGCAGAAAGACTCTAAACGTCGCGTACTTGGGCCCCGAAGCTTCCTTCTCCCACCAAGCGGCCATTGAAGCCTTTCCGCCATCGACAGACCACGCCGTCTCATTACATCCCCTGCCCTCCTTCCCGGCAATATTCTCAGCCATTCAAAACTCGTCGGCTCTATCTCCCTCCCAGTCCGGACCCGGACGTGGACCCCAGGATCCAATAAACTATGACTACGCGCTCCTCCCCATCGAAAACAGTACCAACGGCGCCGTCGTGCAGGTCCTCGACCTGATCGCCCAGTGTGGCCCCGACGCCCCGGCCCTGTATCCGGACTTAGAAGTCTGCGCCGAGTACTATCTCCCTGTGCACCACTGTTTATTTGTCTCTCCGTGCGCTTCTTCTTCTTCTTCTTCGCCTTCTCCATTGTCGCCAGACCAACACCACCCGGCGGCAAACCACGCCGCCGCAAGCGACTCCGCCGCCCACGATGGCGATCAACTAAGACGCGCGATCCGCACGCTGTACACCCACCCGCAAGTCTGGGGCCAGTGCGCGCGCTTCCTCGCCCAGCACTTCTCGCCCAAGGACGTCGAGCGCATCGACGTCGGGAGCACCTCGGCCGCAGCCCAGCTGGTCGCCCGGGACGCCCGCTCGCCCACCTCGGGCGGGCTCAACGCCGCGATCGCCTCGAAGCTGGCCGGCCAGAGGCACGCCCTGGTCTGTCTGGCGGAGAACATCGAGGACGAACCGGGGCAGAACACGACGCGGTTCGTCGTGGTGCGGAATCGGCTTGCGCGACTGGGAGGAGGAGGTCGGTCTCGAGATGACGACGTCGACTTCGAGGCCGTGAAGGTCAAAGACAGTGATGCGGGAAGGGCGCGGGAGACGGAAAGCGAGAAGCAGATTCCCAGACGGTACAAGTCGCTGATCACGTTTACTATCCCGCATACTAAGCCTGGCGCGCTGGCTGACGCGCTGGCCGTGTTCAAGAACTGCGGGTTCAATCTCACGAGCATTGACACGCGGCCGTCGCGGAAACGAAATTGGCAGTACGTGTTCTTCGTCGAGTGCGAGGACACGTCGTCTCCCCCTATGGCAGGAACGGAGGGCGAGGCGAAAGTCATGGAGATGCTAGATGACTTGAGCAAGTTTACGGAGAGTTTGCGATATCTAGGGCGATTCGTAGATCGATTACCCGAGCAAGATGGTGATGGAAGAGGTGGCTGAGAAGAATTGAATGCCCACCCAGATTTGACGATCAAGGAGTGACTATCTGAAAACTGCTTAAGCAAACATGCAATGCCTTGTGTGGTTGATTTTTGCTGACAGAGGCGGCGGAGCGCCCTTGGACCTTGCGGGAAGTGCAGCTATCTTAGAGCGCGAGACACTGCTACCACTCGGTCTATCCCCCACAGACAGGAGCCTTAGTGATGAGCCAGAAGTGAACAAAGTTGAGCTTGATGTTGAAAAGAGTGACCAGCTCGGTCGAAAACAAACTGAGATTTGATCATGTTGCATAGCCCCGATGCGGCGAAGCATTGGACTTGATAGACGGCCATTTCTTAGGGGCCGCTCACCGATCTGGGCGACCGAAGGTGTCACTTGTTCCTCGGTTTGCGAAACCGCTCGTTGAAACGGTACGATATGTTGGTCTTACATGAGGACCTCAGATCCGGGCCTGCGCGGCCTAACCGGATACTCGTTTGAGTTGCCGGAGGGTTGCGGACGACTCGGACTGCAAGGCCCCAACGCCGTCGCCGATTTAGCCCAGGACTATGTTACGCAGATTGGAGCGTCCTGCAGAAGAAGTTAGACGCCGCCCTAGTTGTGCCACACGAATTTTGGGGTCAAACCTACCGTGACGAAGGTCGAGTTCTTGCCTTGCCGGCGGCTTCATTGCTCGCTCAGCGTTGAAAAGGGCACTGTTCCTCGTGCTTAACATGTTGGATTGCTTGAGGTGATGTGGCTTGGCCCAACCGTCCACATTATTGGCATATGTCCCTTGCGTTGGTGGCCGGGACCGGGGTGCGTCGCTTGGACGCACAGCAGAGCGGGGAGCTGCGTTCGAGCAGCCGTCGAGAGCTTCGACTTCTTGTCGTACACTGTGTGTAGATGAAAGCTCCTCGCGCTCTACTGCGAGGTCGGTGAGTTGTCAATCATCATAGAATTCGTCTTCGTCGTCAGCGTCAGCCAACTGTTCGAAGTTGACCTTGTAGCGCAAGATGGCGCCGATACCACCAAAACCCTTTACGAATTGATTGCCTTCGCTGGATCTGTCCGAGACGAATTCTAGCGTGGCACCGAAATCCTTGTACTTCTCAGCGAGCCATTCGAGGAATGACCCCTGGTCGACGACTTCCATCTCTTGACCAGTCGCTTTGTCCATGAACTCCTCACGGTTCTGCTCTTGGGCCTTCGTGGTGTGCAGAATCTTTTCGGTCCCGTCCGAAGCCTTCAGGACCCAGCGGGTTACGTCGAGATTCTCGTAGACAATCAGTGTCTCGCAAGCACCCAGTTCCAGCGCTTTCAAGGTATCTTCGACACCATAGCAGACACGGCCGCTGTCCTGACTGATCTCCTCGAAATATTTGCCAATGAGCTTCTTCTCCTGAATGAACTTGACATTACCAAGAGTTTCGGAGGAGAGGTCAATGGCCTGGTTGAAACCGTTCTCACCTCCATACGAGACGTCCACGACCTTGATGACCTTGTTTTGCAGACGAGCATCAAACATGTCGGATTGGTTCAGGTCGTTCTTGAAATCTGCAGAACCAGCCAGGACAATCCCGGCAACGTTGACCTTGTCGTTTGTGATGAAGTTTTGAACGGCCAACTCTGCCACTTTTCGAACATAGTTGTGACGCTTCTCTTCTCTGAGACGGGCGAAACGCAGCGCCGACTGACCACCTCGACCGTGCTTCTTGGGCAGATCCACCGAGAATTTGTGCACAACTTCTCTTGTGTTGCCGCTCAGCGTTCCGAAGAGGGCACCGTTACCGTCCATCACGATAAAGCCGAATTTCTGGTCAGACTCGAGGAGTTCACTCAAGGCTTCGGTGTGGAATTTGTTGTCGCAGAGGTACAGCGAGGTATTGATGGGCTTGAAGGGTTCGAAATCGATGTTGATCTTCCTTTCTTTTCCTTCCGAGGTAATGATTTCACCACAGTAGACGACCAAGCCGTTCGGGGGGACCTTGGAGTACAGTTTGAGGCGCTGCTGGGTCGAAGTAATCGCCGACAGGACAGAGAGACGGTTGACCCGAGACTTGATGTTGGAGGCGGTACCGAATTCTTCAGCCAACATCTTTGCCGCTCGGGAGACCTGGTCCTTTGGCGCTGCAGACGAATTAGCAACCGGGCCGAGAAAGCTGCTGCGGGAGTTGCTGCTTACGGATGATGAGGGAGATCATGGAGGTGCCATTGCCTCTGGCGGCCTCGAGACGCTTGATCAGTTTTTTGACCTTCCAGATCTCAATATTCTTTTCTGCCTCGTTGGGCTGAGGGGCAGACATCTTTGCGGTGAAAGGCCGACCAAAAGCGGCCCGCTAGTGAACGGAAAGTGATCAAAACCGAAAGCCAGGGAGGAGAAAGATTGGGAGAGGGTAAGGGAGTGTTGTTGAGAAGGAAATCTATGGCGGGCGGTGGAATTGAAGGTGACGTTTGAGTAAGAGTCAACTCGTGGACACGTTCGAGTGGGTTTGAGTGGGAAGGGAAGCGGGCTGTGAAATGCGCCCGATCGACGCACCATTCACAATTCATTCTCCTCCCCGGCGGCGTTATCAACTCTGCAGAAATTTCCCCGCCGCCACTCCTCCTTGACACGGCCATGGCATGCGACCTGGTTATCGTCGGCAAGCCCTGCACTCATGATTTCCGCCACCACTAGTTATTGCCCGGGAAATGAATCCATATCTACCTCTGCTCAAATTTTCTCGTTTGCTGTTTTGAGTCCTCCCTTCATTAGTCCCCCGTTTCTACGTTGTTCTCGAGCTACGAAGGTTTTCTGGGAAGGTATTCTCTTTTTGTGCCCGGTACAAGAGCTCCCCGCAGGTGGATGCTTTGCTTTGAGAAGCTCGACCGACCACGAGCGCTACGTCACTTGTGTATTTCCTACTTTCTCTAGGTGCCCACCATGAGCCAGCGCAACAAGCAAGCTCCCTTCACCTGGGACGCGTACGAGGGTGGCCGAGCTTCCTCCTTTGGCTCTCTCGAATCTGTCCCCGAAAATGAACAGCAGAATCTGCTATCCTCGTCCACTCCCGCGGCGCACCGCATCCCGCCCATACACGAAGACGAAGACGACGGGGATGGGGGGCCTTTGCGGCGGAGGTCTTCGTTTGGCAAAAGATTCGACAGCATTAGGCACATGGGCGGACCCAACAGTATCGACAACTTCGCAAGGTCACTGCAAAGAGCTGCGGGGTTCCGTGAAATCACGCCTGTTAGGAGGAACTCGGTCACACTGTCAGAGTCAGATCAAGAGCCCGGACCAGTGCCGTCGAGTCCCGAGCAAAGCACGGCAGGCCCCAACAGGTCACTTTTGAGACAACAGTTACGAGACTATCGCTTTCAGAACCCCATCGAATCCGCTGTGCACGATGATCGAACTACGGAAACAGAAGAGCCTAACGAAGATTCTGCTCTGCTGCCGATGGCTAGCCGACAGACGATGAAGTCCACAACTGGCTCGATTGTTCCAGGCTCCCTGCTGCCCAGCGCTTTGGGAACCAGCTATGGGAGTATTTCTTCTAGACTCACCCCTGCCGCCCGGCAAAGGGCGTCCATCCTGATAATGGAGCAGGAAGAAGCCAGCAGACGAGCAAGAGAGGAACCCGAGGAGTTCAAGGAGGAGCCTCCACGACAAATTGAGCGAGAAGTACGACCAGACGGAGAAGTCATCGACCGGACAGTTGGCGAGTCGACTGTGCCCATGACCATCTTCAACTCCACCAATGTGCTGATTGGAGTTGGGATCCTGGCCCTTCCCCTCGGTATCAGGTACTCGGGTTGGGTCATAGGTCTTTCCTTCTTGACTCTGGCCGCTTTCGGTACGTCCTACACAGCCAAGCTACTGGCCAAATGCCTCGACACGAATACCGGCTCGACAACTTACGGAGACATCGCCTTTCTAGCGTTCGATACGTGGGGCAGAAACTTCGTCGAGACTTTGTTCATCCTAGAGTTGACAGCGGCCAATGTTGCTCTTATCATCCTCTTCGCTGACAGTATGAATTCGCTCATACCTGCTGTCGGTGTCACCGAATGGAAGGCCATCGTTGCGATAGGCCTGATCCCGCTGAACTTCGTTCCCTTCAAGACGCTGAGTGTCAGCAGTGTCATCGGCATTTTCTCCTGTCTTGGGATTGTCGCAATCGTCTTTGCCGACGGACTCATCAAACCTCGAGCTCCCGGCTCTTTGCGCGATGTAGCCAAGACGTATGCCTTTCCCGAAAACTGGAGAACCATCCCGCTAAGTCTAGGTCTATTCATGGCCCCGTGGGGTGGCCACAGTGTGTTCCCTGCCATTTACAAGGACATGCGTCATCCACAGAAGTACGGCCGCGCCTTGAAGTACACTTACATCTTCACCTATGGCCTTGATTTGTCCATGGCGGTCCTAGGCTACCTCATGTTCGGCGACGCTGTACGTGACGAAGTGACCGCCAACATCCTGCGCTCAACAGCCTATCCCCACGCTCTATCAGTCCTGATTGTTGTCCTCATCGCCATCATCCCTATTACGAAGATCCCCCTCTCTAACCGTCCAATGACGGATACCATCAACAAGAAGTTCTACCTTGATCTCCGCCAGATGGACGCTAAGGCACGCATGCACAGCGAGAAATCATTGAAGCACCGCGCCGCCCGTGGCTCCATCGCCATCTTGGCCAATGTCATCCAACTCGGTATATCAATTGGCTTTCCCGACTTTGACAGCATCATGGCACTCATGGGGTCGGCTTTGTGTTTCACTATTTGCATGATCCTCCCTGTGAGCTTTTATTTGAGGATTTTCAGCTCGGAAGGCAAAGAGATTGGACTACTAGAACGGATCCTCGATTGGGGACTGTTGATAATTTGCGGCTCGTTGGCGGTGTTGGGGACCGTGTTTGCTATCTTGCCCAAGGATAAGATTGGGGCGGCGTGATGGATCGAGAAGAGCGATATTGTTTGGTAGTGTGAAAGGGAGTTTTCTGTAATCAAGCTTACAGTCATGCTAACAGAAAGTGACTCCGCGGGTACATATTGCATAATAACATGAATATACTTGATGAGGGCATCGTCGCCTCCAGGAAGCCATCATGGTCGTGCTGTCGTGCACAACAGGGGATGCCGACTTAAGGAGGTAGTCCCTGGTCGAATACCAGCGCTATCATGAGTCAGTTGCTTTGGACTTTGTTTGCAGTTGTGGCAGTTCAACTGGGGCTCGCTCGTCAGGCCGCAAGAACCTAACAGGGTATGCTATCTGACAGCGAAGTCCACACAGAGTCGCTCAGCGAATGTAAAGAATCAACCTGGTACGTTGCCCCTCTGCGAGCACAGCTGAACTCTTAAAGCCTGACGGTGTATTCTGTCTGTCGATGAAACACAAACAAGCCCCTGTTGATACACTGCATTGCCAAATGCTGAAGGCAGGCGCAAACAAACCCCGTCCGAACGCCCTATCTGTCTCTCAGCTCCCGGATCCAGCCGTGACAAAGCCCCCGGGATTGTCCTTCAGAAACTGCACCTCCTCTGGTGTACTGGGCCGACCGAGCACCTCGTTCCTGCTCGGAAAGCGCCCGAACCGCATAATCACGTTGCGATGAGCCTTTGCGAAGTCCCGTGACCCGACCACAAATTTCGTCACCTCCTCCCGTTCGGCGTCGCTCAGCTTGGTGTTGACGCGGCAGCGGGCAGCCAGCAGCTCAAACAGACCTATGCCCGCGACCTGGTGGATCAGGCTCTCCGCGTGCATGAGCGGCATGTAGAAAAACAGGGCCTGTAGCTCGGTCACGTCCGGCGACTGGTCGAATTCCCTGGCGACACACTGGACGGCCACCTCCACGGCCTTGGCATCCGAGGAGTACGAGAGGTGCGAACCGCGGTAGATGTTCCGGGGGAACTGATCGAGGAGGATGATCAGGGCGAGGGAACCTAAGGGCGTCGTGGCCCAGCTGTCGAGGCTGTCGTTGCGCGCTTGTTGGACCAGTGGTTCGAAATTCGTGCGGATTTCCTCGTCGACTTGGTCACGGTTCGGTGGCCGGAACCATTTCTCTGTCATGCTGGCACCGGGGGTCGAGGGCGTGAACCAGTACTCGAGGATGCGCGTGATGTCCGCTTGATGCGCCGGGGAGATCTGTGGTGATGTGGTGGCGGCCATGTCGACTGAAGTTGTCGCGTTGGTGGAATAGTAGAATATCGGCGAAATGTACGATTGAAAGGCCGATTGGATTTGGAGCAGCTTTGAAGGCCGGAGACTTAGCCTTTGCCTTGCAGAGAACGCAGAGATACTCGTCGCTCTTGGGGAAACGCGCAGATGAGGGCGTACCCTTGTTACGGCCTGGTCGAGAGCGGCCTTCATTCCTGGGCAGATGTGCGCTTGTTGTACTGCCGCGAGAACTCCGCTGACAAACTTCAACTGAAGTGTTACCTATCTGCCGTGCTTCTCACGTCCATATATTGCAGAGCTTTGTACGAGTATAGAATATTCTGGGGACGCTCCATTTGTAATTGAAACTGTAGGAGTACAATTGATCCGTAGCATGGTGATTGAGATCGGCTGAGTTTCGAGCCGGTGCCGAGATCCCCCATGACGTCGTCTTGCTTTCTCGCTTCACTTGACTATTTTGGTCACGCCCGTTAATACTCGCAAGTTGATGCGAGTCCAACCTCTTGCTTCGTAGGCGACCGAGCAAACTCCAACTCATTGCCTCAGCCGTGAGACGAGCATATTCGTTCTCTTCGTGCGCGAAGCAGGAGGAAAGGTCAAATTACAAGGACAGAGCCATGATCAGAATCGAGATTCGTCGATATTACCAACATCAATCACCATCTTCCTTGCGTCAAGGCGCGTCTCGTTCCGAAGCGTCGATGCCACAGTTCTCTCGCGTGTTGTTTCCAATGTTGTGTACGCTGAGCTGACGCCCTCAGACCATCTCCATGCAGCACATTACTTGCGAGAGCATAGAGTCAAAAGAACTGAACCACCTCCATGGTAGGTAGAAACTTTGACTGGTCACTCACAAACAGGGAGACGATGATTGAGAACGTGCCTTGAGGGTTATCATGCAATTCATGCCTCTTGTAGCGCGTATGCAACATAATCTCTTCTACACTCGAGGGTCGATGCACGGTTCTCCTGCCGATACAAACAATTCTCTGGCCAGTATCTCGTGCGAGTTCGACACTCTCAGGAGCACGGAGTCAAATGCTAACTTTAAGTCTCGGCCACCTGCCGAGTACTCCCTACGTACGCAGTGTCGATTTTCCGGATCCGAATCCGTCAGTCTATCTTGGCCCGCAAGTAGGCTGTCTCGACCTCCAGCTCCGCAATCCCCTTGGTGTAGCGGATCTGTCGGTCCCGAACGACTGACACAACGCGATGACGACGCATAAAACACGTTCTCACTCGGCGCGGCGAGGTTCGCTATCCCTCTTTGGCAGGGAGATCCCAGCGGGCTTCGTTGTCTGGGCTGGCTACTGAGCTCTACTTTCACAATGTTGGAGACTCGACAATTCACGATTGCGAGAGTTCGAGCACTATTCTATCCGTCTATCGTGATTAAAGCCCGCGAAACCGGGCACGCACTTTCATTCCAATCCCATCCCACGATTTCGTGATTTTCGGGACCTGAGGACGCCGCGGTGAGTGTACAGAATCGAGTAAGTGCTGGCCGGGACGGTGGTGGCTGTCACCGCTAGTTCGTCACATCGGTAGATATATTCAGGTATAAGGTAACCAGTGTAATTTCGTGGTAACGACCGTGGAGAAATACAATCAGCGACAATGCTTGGTGGTTTCTGTTCTGCAAAGCTCCCTCGCCGAGGCCTGAGCGATCAGCGGCGGTTCTTCAGCCGAACATGGGCAAAAGTCAGGTCACAAACCAGAACTCCGGCGCTCATGCAAACAAACACAAAACTCGCGTCGCCGTCATCTATCTCTCTATATTTCGGGGACATTTTGCTCGGACACTTCTTCTGTACACAGTATTCCTGTACAGTATCGCATGGCTTGGATTGCCACCACATACCCATCTACCCCACAGCGCGGATGGCTCACAAGTTGATGTCGTGAAGCCAGACGGGCTGCTCAACGCGATGCGAGAATCGGCTGGCGGCGAGGATCTCGACCATCTGCTGCTCGCTGACGATCAGCTCCTGCTTAGGGACGAACCATCGGAGACCTTCGCTGCAGGGAGGCGTGGTCAGGCTGCCCTTGTAGGTCCAAAACTCCTCGACGCCGCCGACTTCGTCGATGGCGGAGCGCAGGTTGACCTCGAGGCCCTCGAGCTGGGCGGTGTCGTTGTAGTGGATCATGGGACCGAGTTGCTTGATGAAGGCGGATTCTTGGTGGCCGACAGCAAGTCGAATCCCGATGACGGCGGCCTCGTGCTCCTCCTCGGTGACGTGGACCATGTGGATCTCGGCCCGGCTCCGCTTCCCATCGATGAGATGCTCAGACGGGGCATGGATGTGCCACCCGATGTTGAAGACTTCCTCGCCGTCGAACTTGAAGCTAGGGAGGCCCTTGACGTCGCCTTCCGGGTGGTGAGGTGTCCAGGCTGGGGCGAATTGCCAGTTGAAGAAGTTACCCGGGATCTTGACGGGCTTGTAGCCCTCGAAGTCCGGCTTGTGGTGTATAGAGAGATCTTTCTGGGCGATGTTGATGGGCGACTGATGTGTTCCCGATTGGCACAGGTGGTATTCTGCTCGAGTGTCAGCAAGGTCCAGGTCGGTACGACGGCGATACACAACGTACCAGGTTTAATGGTGGCCCAGTCTGCGGAGACGTCGTAGTTCCAGTCTTTGGGCTCCCGGCCTTTGTCGACTCGGACTTGTCTTCGTCCCAAGTGTGGATGTGATTGGTAGTTGTCGTGCTTCGGGCAGCTCCAGGCTGTCGAGAAGAGAGCAGAAAGGAGAAAGAGTGAGGTAAGCATTTTCGAATAGGGCAGATACCGCTCGCTAAGACTTAAAACGACTGACGTCGAATGATGGACGATAGGAAAAGGAAAGAATGATGGTAATGAAAATAGCTGCGGAAGGAAAAGCGCTACTGTACTGAAGGAAAGTTGATGGTCTGATATGCCACTTGCTCTTCGGCGGCGGGGACTATCGCCTTTATGTTCTCCATAGGAGGAAGCGTCGCCGGAATCAATCTCTCAAAGCCGACTCGCTGAGGGCAGGAGGAGATGCCAAGTCGTTGCTTGTTCCAGTACTGAGATGCTTCAGCCCAGCTGAAACACATGGCAAATACTGAATTGACCGTCGCGCTTCGGAAACCAATGTCCCTTCTAGCGCAGGTCGACAACAATAGTAGAACTTTAGTCAACGTCGGCGCAGACCAGGCGCGCTGCACCGCAAAATCACCAAGGCGTCATGCATGTGCGACGCTGACTGCTCACTGCTCACAGCCCACAGCCGTCCGCTGCAAAGCCTCCGGGGAAAAAGAAGGTCCTTGGCCTACCATCCCGACGGCTCAGGCTCAGCAATAGCGCTGGAAGACAAGAAGGGCAAGCGCATTGCAAAGATGGGAAAAGCATGCAAAGCCGTCCTGGGCGCCGAGCGATATCTGACAGCCAAGTCGACCGGAACGCTCCGCTGGGCCTGTAGGGGAATAGCGCAACTCCAAATAGGACACTCGAGGGCCTCCCAGCGGACGCGTGGCTGGCGGCCGTTGTGACGGGATCTGCAGCTGGCGGAGAAAGGGGATGATTCCAAGAACCTCCAAGACTCCCTAGCAGAGGCCTAAATCGTGATTGGGGGGCAAGGGAGGCTCTTGGCTGCAGGAGACGCCGGAAGGGCCTAGACCCTCGCGTCAGTGACAAGCCCGGCCATCAGCTCTCTCGCGGCCTGACCTGAGTCTGTTTCTGACAGAGATGAGGCATGTGCCCAGCAAAGGAGGTGCTCGGCAGGTGTTGCCTCCATACGGTCAAGGGAAATTCAGTGTCTCGTTTCCCGCACTCGAGAGGCGCTGCTCCATCCAGTAGGCGGGTCGAGATTCGAGATTCGAGGCCCAGGACTTCCGAACCGGGTGTGAAAGGATGCTGTTCCGAGATCTGAAGTGATTAAATGGCCGGTGTCGATCTTCAATAGTCGGAGCAGAAGTGACCTACAAACGGGGAATGGCTATTTCGCTTAACGATGAGCCTTGCCCGTTTGCGCGGTACTAGCAGCGACGATAAAGTCGCTGGGTCACAGACGCAGACCCCGCCGAATCCGAGCTCTCCGTACTTGATGCGTCGGTTCGGTACAATAGCAGTCATCCTCCTCGGAGTCTTGGATTGCCTGGCATTTGTGCAATCATCCCTTCGACAATCGAGGCTCTCCTTCACGGTGCTTGACATTCTGCGCCTGCCGCGGCATGGGCTGTGCCTGCCTGCTTTGGTTGATCCTGGTTTTATTTCCGGGCTTGACTGGAATCGCTTGCAGGAGCGGCTGACAGAGGTAGGATTCGCTTGCGAAGGCAACTCCGGGCGTCGGGGCTGCGGCGGCAGAATTAGGTAGGTGTTGAGAGATGACCTTGGAGAGTTTTACCAGCTTTTGTCAGGTATTCACCTACTCTGAACCTGTGAGACTCTCGGGTCTGGGAATGGTCTCGATGAGATGCTTGGAAACCACGGTCGGTTGCCTGCGCGGGAGGATTGTCACGAAAAACCGAAGTGAGCCTTGTCCGATCGGCGAAGCATGGAACATGGGAGCAGCGAACAAGACAGAGGAGCAGAAGGGATGCGAGATACTGAGCAACCGAGAACTGATAATTACTGACCAGTGCCATCCTCGCACCATGGGATCAATTGTGTTGAATGGCTGCAGTAGTCACCCCTGCAACTTCTACCCATCATGTTTCGCCCAGCTTCCGGCATCCTCACTTACAACCGTCCCCCAGATACTCACCGCTGCTCTGTACTGTGACAGTAAGGCCAAGATGCCTGTGAAGAAGCATGCTTCCTGCCCCGACGCCCGCTCCCTGATCACGAGCATGCGCCGCCAAGCACCACAGCCAGCTTACTGATGCCCGTTATAGTGTCCCGGTCTTCTTTGCCACGACGTGACTGTAGCCTCCGGCGGCTTGATCGTGCATCGTCCCAGACGCTGCTGTGAATGTACTTGCTCTGCTTCTGGAGGACTCGTTACTCTGTCTGCTGTTTGTCAGAACCTCCTCAGTTCCTAAGGAGAGTTCCTGATGAGAGTCTCTGAATCGACGCACCTCAAGTTGTTTTCTGAGAATCATTGCAACCGCGTCCGGCGTATCATTGACAAGGTAGCTAATTGGAGCGCTGCTCGCCGCCGACGCCTTTACTCATTACGCACCAGACCGTGAATCTTGAATGCATTTCCACTCTGGTTGCCGCCTAGCAGGGAACAGCAGGCAGCGTAGCTATTCTTCCGGGTCAAAACCCTTCACCTCGTCGTCAGTGTCTGAGCAGGACACTGTGGTCTCATCATCGTACTAGTATCGCCGGCGTCGGAAAGAGAGATCGCAATGCCGACGCGCCCATCTTCTTGGCAAAACTCACGTCACGAACCTCGCAGTCTCAGTTGATTTATCTCTCCTTCGGTCTCGTGCATGTAGACTCTTCCCAGAAAGCAAGCACTAACTGTACTTCACTCCTTGATCGGTCAGTGTCTAATAGATCGTGGATCCCTTCATACGCGGAATCAAATTTATTCAAAGCCTGCGACCTCTTGCGAATCACGTCGACGCTGAGTTCGCTGTCATGCCTCCTACACTTGTTCTGGTCCGCCATGCGGAAGCACTCCACAACAAGACAAATGATTCTACTCTCCGAGATCCAGAGCTCTCGTCGCTTGGTCTTCAACAATGCGCCGCTCTGCGCGATAGGTTGAAGGAGGAGTTCCCGAAGACCGGAGAGGTTGAAATGATCGTAGTCAGCCCCATGCGAAGGACTCTGCAGACCGCTTCGATTGCGCTCGACTGGCTGATATCAGAAGGTGTGAAAGTCGAAGTTGATGCAGACTGGCAGGAAATCTACGACAAGCCATGCGACACTGGGAGTCCGCTAGCCGACCTGGAGGTGGAATTCCCCTCCTTCGATTTCTCAGTGGTGGACCCGGTCTACCCGGATAAAAGCTCGCACGAGGGCAGACGATATGCCCATACCCGGTCAGCCGTCCTGGCACGGGCGCAGGCCGCTCTGAGCAAACTCTACGCTCGCCCAGAGAAGCTGATCGTCGTGGTGTCGCATTCGAGTTTTATGCGGCTCGCGGTGAGCGGGACCTACTTTGCGAATGCCGACTATCGCATCTTTGACTTCAACGGCCGTAAGAGTAAGGACGACCCATACAGCTTGATTGAGTGGGAGTCGACGAGATCAAATGGTGGGGGCATGGGTCTCAGCCAGAAGGGTCAAGTGGAGCTTGGTTCAGGAGATCTGCCCCCCGATGCCGGTTCAGCAAGGTTGGAGAGCTAGATGGAACAAGCACGACAACTTCTCCACCGACCACTGAAGGCGTCCTCAAGGAGACACGGCCATTCGACCAAGGTAAATGGTCGACAAGCGACTTCAAATCCACCACAACTTGCAATATTTTCAGCACGGGCCTTCGCGACAATCTTGACAGGCAGGATGTCAGTAACTGGGAAACCCGCGAAAAGACTCGGTAATGCGAATGCACGAATTTTAATGAACGCTGGGCTGGGTTCTATGTGAATACGCCAGTCTCTGGAGGTGCCGCGGGCGCCAAAGCTGCGACTTTGTCTTTGATCCCCGAGTTTCCAAGGGAGAATCAGTCAGTGCCGTCAGCTAAGCGGAATATGGGATGCAGTCTGGCGGATGGGCCGCAGGAACGGCTTTCTTTCTGTGGTCAGCTGAGGAGCTCAGGACAGGGTCCGTTCGCAAGACGCAGCGAACGGACATCAACTATCATTGGTCCTTTATCCCCGGTTGATCTTAATACTGTCCCAAACAAGCCTACAAGCTGATCCCTACAGAATTGCCATGTTTCTACCAGCATCTCTTTTGGAAAATGATCTATCGAGAAAACACCAACGTCCACCACTGGACAGTGAGGACGGAGGGAAAGGAGGAAGGGGAAAGAGCGGCAGGAAGTAGAGGTGCTTTGCAGGATGATACAGTTCTTGTAGGTTGCAGAAATGCGACCCTAGACCGGGCGCATGTTGATACACATACCCCAGAGACAATGGAAGAGATAATACCGAGTACAAGTACTGTATCGCTCGTAACCTGAGCTGGCGGGTGGCTGGTTGAAACCAATGAGGCTGCGACTCCTGAATGCCAAGCCACGCCAAGTCATTCTGAAAATTGCCCGCCGCTTTTCCTTATGCACCACCACCGTGAATACCAGCTTCTTGAATCTCATAACCTCACTCCTCTTTTCGCTGCTGCACACTTCCCCCCCAGCAGAGTCGGGTATCCGGCCAACGCTGTTGGAGGAAAAGTCTTCCAACCAGCCAGTCACTATCTGGGGTGTATTTAGGCCTGCCCTTGGCGATCAGCTGAATGCAAGCCTCGAAACCGGCCCACGTCCCGCCATAGCTCCATAGGATCCTGAGCTGTTTGCGCAAGATAGTGGTCGTCCGGAACAGCAGTTTGGGACATCAGCAACCTGACGGAGGATGTAATCATTTCCCGCCCGGCCGAACTGGACCAGCAATGTTAGTGTTGATTTTCAGTATCGGTTTTCAAGTGTCGATCCTGGAAGAGCGGTAGAGCAAATGGATAGGGCCGGCCGGGAATTCTCGAGGTATTGCGTCAATTTCCTTGACTGAATAGTCACTATGACGCACTGGAGGTGATTTGGGAGTTCTAGTTAGTAAGCCCTCAAGTAAGGGAAATATAGATAGACTGATGGGACAACGAAGAAATGCCGAATTCCATAGCACGAAAACGCAGCTTTCACCCAGCCTGGCGGTAATTGCTTCCTGTGGCATGTACCTTGACCAGATCCCATCCTTAGCAGCCGCCACTGGGACCTCGACGCGGACCTACATATCGGGCCAATGACTCGGTGAACTTCCATCCCGTTCCTCGCGTGCTTCACTGCCATCCCAGAGCTGGGACGACGGAGTGTTACCGGAACGTTGCCTGGGAGATGTTTCTGCCACGCTGGCATCGTCTTCGGCAGTGGTGAAGTCGCTATTGCAGGTAAGTCCGGTGATATCGATTCCTAGCTTCTTCGGTCGAGCGGCCTGAGTTATGTTGAAGGGACAAACGAGCAGGGAAAAAAGGCCTTGAGGCAAAGGAAGTCGCTTCAAGGGGCAGGCAAATCTGAACAGGGGCTGTTCCGGTGACAGCGGTTCGGGCGACACAGTCGTCGTGTTGGATGCATCGTGCAACGTGGCGATGGCTCCTCAGCTAGACGAAGACAGCTTGACCTACGGCGTACACTCCGTACCAGGTTCGGGAAACAGGATCGACTGCTGGAGCGCTTGAACGCATGACTTACTTCGTTGGACATCCGGATGGCTGGACACAACGAACGTTTCCGAAAATACAACTTGGGCATGGCTGTCCATTGCGCGCAATCCAGCGAAGTTTGTTGAAACGGCACAGTTCACAGGCAGCGCGAGTACGTCTAGGGTTCTTTAGCAGCGCAGCAATTTCTCGTAGGGCGTTTGAAGTTGCAAAAGTGTCCTCCGTTCTGTTGTTCCAAGGTTAAAGCTGTGTCGGTCAGTACTGTACGAGTTAGCCGCTTGCATTGGGAAATGGCTAGGCAGAGGGACCACAGGACGAGAAAGCACATCTTCTGCTTCCTGTGACAAATTTACCGGTATTCTGACAGAAGACGGTAACGAACACACGCATCTGCGGGATAAGTTCCAAGTCCCACTCACTTCCAGGATTCGTGAGCCGAGAGTTCGCCCGTAGGTGGTGTGCTGCGGTTCCTCCTGACTCGTATTTTCCCCCATCTTTCTACCCCGCCTCCAGCAAACGCTAAGCGAGCATGTTGCCTCCGGCAGGACGAAGGACGGCGGAAGTGAGAGAAGAAGGTACGTGTCCGCATGTGATCGACTTGGTTGCTGCAGATTGGATAGTTCTCCGTCCCGACTATCGTCCGCCTCGGACATAGGGAGCCGTGGCACTGCTTTGTAATTTCCCTTGAGAACGCACGAAATCGAGACGAATGAAGGGTGAGGTGAGAGGAAAAGAGCAAAAGCTTTCCACAGCCGAGGAGACGGCGCCGTCCAAAATCAGTTTAGCGTCGATTTGGCTCTGGCCGCCTTATCGAGAATCTTCGAGGATGTCGTCGAAGGGATCGATTTCATCTGCTCTCGCAGCTCCGCATCCCCAATGTACGAGTAGGGTGACAGACACAATGAAGTCACAGGGTCTATGGGCCCGGTCAAGTGGTTCAAAGTACAAGGTAGGTTGATTTAATGTGCTGGCTTCCTTTTGTTCCCTTTGTGCTAACATTATCGACGCTGATACCCCGTGTACGAGTAATTGATCGCGCGTTGCGTTCCTAATCCGCCTAATACTTGACTCGACCTGAAAAACCCAGCGAGATATGGCTTTGGAATATCTGTATCCACCCAAACCCGCTCCTGCGCTGGACATCCCACCCGGAGCGTCTGTCAAAGTCCAGATCATCAATACTACTGCGGCGATTCAGGCTCCCGTCGGGGCTTTCATGTATCCCGAAATACCCGGTCATAAATTTCTCCACGCGCCGGCATTCAGTTTCCTGGTAGAGCAAGTCTCTACCGGCCGGAAAATCCTGTTCGACCTGGGCTGTCGGAAGGACTGGCAGAATTTCCCTCCAGCAGTTAAGAACACCATAAGCGGGCCGGGGTGGGAGCTTGACGTCCAAAAATCGGTATCCGAGATTCTGCAGGAAAATGGCGTTGATGCCGCGGCGGGCGCAATCGAGGCCATCGTCTGGAGCCATTGGCATTTCGATCACACTGGCGACCCCAGTCTCTTTCCATCCAGCACCGCCATCATTGCTGGGCCAGGAATGAAGGAGGCCCTTCTGCCAGGATACCCGATAAATCAGGAGTCTCCTCTTTTGGAGAGCGACCTCAAAGGAAGGGAGCTCAAAACAATTGACTTCGATAAATCGCCCGCACTTAAGATTGGTCAATTCCGGGCTGTCGACTACTTCAATGACGGCTCATTCTATCTTTTAGACTCACCGGGCCACGCAATTGGGCATCTTTGTGGCTTGGCCAGGGTGACATCGACTCTTGAAGGCGACAAGGAGGATACCTTCATCTTTATGGGGGCTGATACCGCCCACCACGGGGGCGAATTCCGGCCGTCAGAGTATCTGCCACTCCCCAAGGCTATCCAGCCATCTCCTTTCATCGGCAAGTATCCGACTTCTTGCCCGGGTCATATTTTTGAGACGATACACCCGACCGGAAAGGGGTCCGAGCCCTTCTACCGCCTCCAGGACCGCGTACCACACAGCCTCGAGCAAGCCGAGGAAAGCTGCAGCCACATGCAGGAGTTTGATGCTGCAGATAATGTCTTTGTGATCATAGCGCATGATTCAACCCTTCTGGATGAGCAGGTTGGGATCGAGTGGTTCCCACATGGAACTCTCAAGAACTGGAAAGAGAAAGATTGCGCCAAAAAGGCACGCTGGGTTTTCCTCAAGGACTTCAGAGAGGCCGTTGAGGAAGCTGAAGGGAAATCGCAATCATCTCTCTGATAATAAGGCGGCACCAGTCCGTTCGTGTGAGTCCCTTTATTTCTCAGCAGGTTCGCCACTTAACATGACTATTTGCACCGCTCTTGCCTTTGGTGATACCATAGTGCTGTTACATTTTATGACAGCGACGTCTCTCGCATCCACACAGGTGGTAATGACAGTGGCACTGGTGGCAGAAATGGTCGAGTGGACATCCGCGAAGACCACGTTCAACCGAGGAGCTGCTACCGAGCAATCCAGTGCAACGCCGACCTTTCCATTGACGGTCCTGGAAACGGCAGAGAACTGCAGTCTTTCGAACTCCAAGTATTCGTGTTACAGTAGTTTGCCTAGTCAGGTACCTTGAAGTAACATCGTCCCGTAGTTTGGAGGAGTTGCCGTATGAAACCGTATTAGTTCCATTGATTTGTAGCTGGCTGATTTCGCTGTAAGAGTCTTGGATCCAGAAGCTCCAAAAACTACAGGATACCGGCTGCCGTATGATGAAACTGGTTACAATCACATTAGAGGCATTAAGGATGCGAATCACAATAGGACGTCGGAATTGAGAGCGGCCGAGTTCATATGCCTGGCTGCGTGTTTCATAGAAGCATGGCCGTTAAGATTGGCACCGCCCTGCATCCATTTTCCGCGGCCTATCTCGAATCGTTACCCTTGACGATCCAGCATATCGCTGATTCTGACACTTGAGGCGCGAAGACTTGTCAGTTCACTAAGTCAAATCAGTGTACATGAGAAGGCCGATTGGGAGTTTTGTGAAGACTGAGGGCACCGCCAATTGCAAACCGCGAAACAGCTGTGCTTCGGATCTTGCCGTGTGCCAAGACCAAGGGTGAGGAGAAGGTCACGTGCTTCGCGCCGACGGGGCCGCTTGGCCGACTCCGAAGTCGCTTGTCTCTTGACTTACTCGCTACGCTGGTCTAAAATTTGGATAGAAGCTCAGCTTTCCACGAGAGTGAGTCACAGTGCTCCCGTTACTTGAGGCGAGCGCTCGTATCGCTTCATGAGGTAGTCTCGATTAGCCATACCTACCGAGCTCACCTCGCCGCCAGCATGGCAGGCAGGCGCAATCTCCTCTCTCTGGCCTGCAAAGCCAGCAGTCATACAACCCGGGCGCAAACTGGAACCTCCTTTCTCGACACAGTCGTCCCTGCAACCAGGAGATCGAAGAGCACGAATTCCACTTCGGCGTTAGCATACAAAGCTCTCCATCGACGGTCACCTCTCCCTCTTCCAGTATCAGACACCTCCCCGCAGTATGGCGCCGCAGCTGCCGTGTCGTCTATCCTTTACGAGACGCCGGTGGCTTCCACCGCCCCTCCGAAGAAACACATCCTGAACTGCCTGGTACAGAACGAGCCTGGTGTCTTGTCCCGTGTATCCGGGATTTTGGCTGCGAGAGGCTTCAACATTGACTCCTTGGTCGTCTGCAATACCGAAGTCGAGGATCTGAGTCGAATGACTATCGTGTTGAAAGGCCAGGATGGCGTCGTTGAGCAGGCCAGAAGACAGTTGGAAGACTTGGTACCGGTATGGGCTGTGTTGGACTATACGTCTGCTGCTTTGGTTCAGCGTGAGCTGCTGCTTGCTAAAATCTCGATTTTGGGTCCCGAGGTTTATGAGGAGTTGATGGAGCACCACCGCGAGATGACTAGTCCCGAGTCGGACCAGACCACAGCAGATCTGGAGAGCGCCGAAGAGAACGCGGACAGAAGGTTGCAAGAGCTAGAAGAGAACAAGCCTGAAGAATCCAGCCTTGTACAACGAGCCAAGGAGATGCTCGGTCAAGGTGATAGCTATCACCCCAGCCGACTTGCAGCCAGTCAAGCCCTCAGACACAAACATGAACATCTTGAGGCCATTACGCATCTTACTCACCAGTTCGGTGGCAAAGTTCTGGATATCAGCACCAACAACTGCATCGTCGAAGTGTCAGTTTCCCTGCCCCGAACTAACAATCTGGTAAATATGCTAATGCCATCACAGCTCTGCGAAGCCCAGCCGTATCGACTCATTCATGAAGCTAATCGCTCCATTCGGCATTCTTGAGTCCACCAGGACCGGATTGATGGCACTTCCCCGATCGCCCCTCTACGACCCGAATGAGGAGCTTGTGCGTGATGCTGACGACGTGGTGGACGCGAGCACCCTTCCCCCGGGTTGATTATCTTTCGGGCGGTTGTGAGAGCGACAGGCGTCTCAAGGGCGGGGTGTTCGTTGATTTTGGAGTATGTAGGCCTTCTCGATCGCCGTGGTGGTCAACATGTAAAATGTGGTCTTCCAGAGAGCCGCCGCATTCGAAGTCGAACTTTGTCCAATGCAATTGCTCGTGTGCAACATCTAATCCAGTTCACTCTGCTATCCTTCTGCTCCCGTTGACACCGTTTTACACACTGCCTTCGTGGTACCTGTGATGAGCAGAGTCGCACAGTCCAGCCATGAGCGCAGATGGTGCAACGACAGCCCTACTCACCCTAGTGAAGACCCTGTTGAGTAGCTATAGTTGGCCTCCTAGGCTACCCGTTACGGCGCTCTTAAAGAACCCCAACCCTCGTACTTGTGGAACTTTTTGGCGGCCAGATGGAGCAGTTGAACCTACCCTGCTTTGTCCTTTTGAAAATGGAGAGCCACGTACGTTTTGTCACTCTATCCCAATATAAGTGTGATTGATGACATTGTTTTGGCGTTGCTTTTTGGTTGTGAGGAATGTAGCCGTAAAAGCAGCGGCGCAGCCTTGCAACCGGCGAGGCGCACAACGTTCGTCATGACTTTCCTGTTCTTCGATTTCAAAAGAACAACCACCCAATCGCCGAACCGTTTCTGCTCTCTTTCAAACTCCAGATAACCTAGCTGAAAGCATGGCGTCGTATCTCTCTAATCTGCCTTCTTTAGGGGAGTTCTTTCCTCCAACTCCACGAGCGGCGGAGTTGGCGCTCAATATCTTTCGATTGTATATCCCGGTGAGTACCCAAAGGAAACTGAAGTGCACAGCATTTACACGCACATATCTCTGAGTTGAGATTGAATCGACATACCTCTGAAGCACCGTAACTTCCTTTCTGACAAGACTGCCACAGGTCTCTATTGCGCAATGGACCCCATTAAATCAGCTACAAGCCATGGGCAAAACATCGTATACTACATCTCGTTTCAATTTGCCCGGACGCTACGCATGGGCTGCAGCCGAACTGGTCGGTCCCGTGAACCTCATCTACATCCTGACAGCTCTGCCTTCGAAGCTCAGACCTCCACAGGAAGTGGCAACCAGTTCCTTAGGGTTAGGTCTACCTGTCCAGAACGTGATTCTGGCCTGCCTCTATCTTCTTCACTACGTCAACCGTGCTCTCGTCAGCCCGCTATACCTCAACCCAAGCATGTCACCCATCCACGTATTTGTCACGATGTTTATGATGGTCTTTCAGTTTACGAACTCGACGAGCATTGCAGCTTGGCTCGTATATTCGGTGCTAGACGTGGAGGCTGGAAGTCGGCCCATAGTCTCCTTCGGTTCAATCGTGGGCGTCACGATGTTTCTGCTGGGGCTGGCAGGGAACATCTGGACAGAGACGAGGCTCTATGAGATGCGGCGGGGAGCAGCGCGACGGAAAGCGAAGGCAGAGGGTAAAGCGGTCATTACTTACGACAAAGTATACGTGATTCCGCCGGCCGAGGGTTTCTTCAAGCACATCTTGTATCCACACTACGTTCTGGAGTGGCTGGAGTGGTCAGGGTACTGGCTTCTCGGAGGAGTATGGGGACTTGGATGGGGATCGAAGAGCGCGGCATTCTGGTTTTTGATGTGCGAGATTGCGACCATGCTCCCTCGCGCAGTCGTTGGACGGAAGTGGTACGAGACAAAGTTCGGCAAACGGGCTGTTGGAGGAAGGGCAGCAGCGATTCCTGGTCCCATCAAGATTTGAACATCTCATGTTGGGAGGTAGATTTGTCTGGGTCTGGGAACACACGATGCCAGCCTAACGCGATAAACCTCGGAAGGCAAACCGAAGATGTAACCGCTTTGTCACATGGCGTGATTAGGAGGGCGTCGGATACGCAGGAACCAACAGAGGAAGGGCCGCCGTCTGTTGGTTCGTTGGCGACTACATCGGCCTAGCTTGCCACGTACGCAGTGATGGTAGGGCCTCATGCAGGCAATAGTCGCCGCTAGGCGCCTTCTTCGTGTGTGTCCGGAGTAAATAGTAAGCTCGAAGCGGGAGCCAAGAGACCAAACATCCCACCAGCCCGCCAAAAGAAGTCTCCGTCACTCGGAGAGTCCAGAATGTTTTTTTGAACTTACTCAGACATTCCGACCTGCTCACAATTTCTCACCGCCCCGACTCTGTCTCCTCCTGCCTCTCGTCCTTTTTGTTTTTGTTCACCTCCCTTCCTGTTCATCCTGCAGACTCGCTGGAAGGTTGGTTGTATTGCTTCCTTCACCGTCTTCCCAAAAATATCACGGACACCTGCGAAGATGGTTCAATCGTGAGTCAATCAATGAGTCTGGCTCCCATCTGCAACTGACACTTCCCCAGCTCGATCCTCGGTTTCCCTCGCATGGGAGTCAATCGTGACCTCAAGAAAGCCACCGAAGCCTACTGGGCTGGCAAGCTCTCTCAGGACGAGCTTCTGGCCGAAGGGAAGAGACTCAGACTGGCACACTGGAAAATTCAGAAAGATGCTGGCATCGACATCATCCCAAGCAATGACTTTGCCTTCTACGACCAGGTCCTCGACCACATCCAGCTCTTCGGCGTTGTGCCAGAGCGGTACACAAAGTACAACTTGGCTCCCATTGACGAGTACTTTGCTATGGGTCGAGGGCTGCAGAAGCCTGCCACCGACAGCTCTCCTGCGGTCGATGTGCCCTCATTGGTAGGCCCTTTTTGGACAGCTGTCGGAGCTTTACTGACTTGTGTAGGAAATGGTGAAGTGGTTCGACTCAAACTACCACTACGTCAAGCCCACCCTCCAAGACAACCAGACCTTCAAGCTCTCGTCCAACCCCAAGCCCGTCTCCGAGTTCCTCGAAGCCAAAGAAGCTGGCATCACCACACGCCCCGTCATCCTGGGACCTGTCTCCTTCCTCTACCTGGGCAAGGCGGACCGTGGTCAGACCATTGAGCCGATCTCAGCCCTGGACAAGCTGCTTCCTCTCTACGAGGATCTGCTCAAGCAGTTGAAGAATGCTGGTGCCGAGACTGTGCAGATTGATGAGCCCGTTCTGGTCTTCGATCTGCCAAAACATGTCAAGGAGGCTTTCAAGCCTGCATACGAAAAGCTGGGTGGCCTGGGAAGCAGTGCTCCCAAGATCGTCCTGGCTACGTACTTCGGTGACATCGTCCACAACATCGATGTCCTCGAGTCCTTGAAGCACCTCTATGCCATCCACGTCGATCTTGTCCGCAATCCCGAGCAGCTCGACACAGTGGCATCTGCATTGGGCCCTCAACAGGTCTTGTCAGCAGGTGTGGTTGACGGTCGAAACATCTGGAAGACCAACTTTAAGCGCGCCATTGAGCTTGTTGAGAATGCCATCCAGAAACTAGGGAAGGACAGAGTCATCGTTGCCAGCTCTAGCTCTCTTTTGCATACCCCTCACACCCTCGCTAGCGAGAAGAAGCTCGACCCTGAGATTGCTGATTGGTTCAGCTTCGCTGTTGAGAAGGCCAAGGAGATCAACATCATTGCCAAGGCAGTGACAGACGGCCCGGCGTCCGTACGTGACGCTCTTGAAGCCAATGCCAAATCGATGCAGGCTCGTGCTTCCTCTAGCCGAACCAACGATCAGGCCGTCAAGGAGCGACAGAGCAAGGTTAACGCCGAGATGCACAACCGCAAGTCACCTTTTCCTGAGCGGATTGCTCAGCAACAGAAGCGTCTGAACCTCCCTTTGTTCCCTACCACGACTATCGGATCGTTCCCTCAAACCAAGGAAATCCGTATCCAGCGCAACAGGTTCACCAAGGGCGAGATCACTGCCGAGGAGTATGAGAAGTTCATCGAGAAGGAGATCCAGGATGTCATTAAGGTCCAAGATGAACTTGGCCTCGACGTCTATGTCCATGGTGAACCGGAACGAAACGACATGGTCCAATACTTCGGTGAACGACTGAACGGTTATGCCTTCACCACCAATGGCTGGGTTCAGTCATATGGCTCACGGTGTGTCCGACCACCTATTGTCGTCGGCGACATCTCTCGACCTGCTCCTATGACAGTCAAAGAGTCCAAATATGCGGCTTCTATTTCGAGCAAGCCAATGAAGGGCATGCTCACAGGGCCCATCACCTGCCTAAGATGGTCATTCCCTCGTGATGATGTTCATCAGTCCGTCCAAGCACAACAACTGGCCCTTGCTCTGCGTGATGAGGTTGTTGATCTTGAGAAGGCGGGCGTGTATGTCATCCAAGTCGACGAACCTGCCCTGCGAGAGGGTCTTCCCCTCCGCTCTGGCAAGGAACGAAAAGACTACCTCAAGTGGGCTGTAGATGCCTTCCGCCTCGCTACAGCAGGCGTTGAGGACGGAACCCAGATCCACAGCCACTTCTGCTATTCCGAATTCCAGGACTTCTTCTATGCCATTGCAGCACTGGATGCTGATGTGCTCTCGATTGAGAACAGCAAGTCTGATGCTAAACTTCTCAAAGTCTTCGTTGACGAGGCTTACCCCCGTCATATTGGACCTGGTGTCTATGACATTCATTCTCCCCGTGTTCCTTCCGAGAAGGAAATTCACGACCGAATTGCCGAGATGTTGCAGTACTTGAAGCCAGAGCAATTGTGGATCGATCCCGATTGTGGTCTCAAGACTCGACAGTGGAAGGAGACCAAGGCTGCCTTGACCAACATGGTCAATGCGGCCAAGAGCTTCCGTTCCCAGTACGTCGCGGCCAAGTAAAAGCCATGTAACAGACATTGGGATTGTGTTTTATGCTCGATCAGTCAACCTGATCCGAGCGGACGGCGTCAGTGGGGTGTATGACCGAGATGAAATGGGTGAAACGACCAAAAGTGCTTTCAACATGATACCAATGTAGCGACGGGGGCTGGCAAAAGTCGATCTTAACATCGGCGTTTTCGGCTAGCTCTGAAATCAGACAGAGAGGGAGGGTCACCAGGGAATGATCATTTGGTCCGCGGCCAAGGGGGTATGAATACTGTCTCAGCCATACACTGGCTCTGTAGTTCAAATAGGCAGATAACACCAATGCCATGGGTTTGTCTTCATAGTTAGACTTGCATGGAGTGGTGGCTAGCACACCGTCTGGCCAGATGTTGTCGCAAGGTCTTGACCTTGTGAGAGATCTGGGATTGATCTTCAGCTGACGTTCCCTAGGAGAAGCTCAGACACGATCCCAAGCCATCCCACAACGATCAGAAGCAGGACACAAATTGAGCTGGCACTTGGCACGTCGGGTTGCCGAGAGAGTATAGTACATACAGTACAGCAACTGACTGATGTGACTGCTTCAGTAACGTGGTGGGCACTGTGCACGACACTGTACGATGAGCACTGTGTGCCGAGTACACGTACACGAAGTTATGCTCCCTCGGCATTGCAAAGCACAAGTATAGGTCCTGCACATAGCATAAGATAGCAATAGATGTTTCTCCCGATACAGAGTACCAGGTAGGTTGGTCAGGTGGGAAGGGAACGAAAAAAGGGGTCGACGTCAGTGAACTGACTCGCACAGCCCATGTATGTAACTCCCGAGCGCCTAGGTCGCGCCACCCGCATGAGATCGTTGACACGGACGAGCGCGAGTCGGCTTGATTGACTGGGCTGATTAAATGGTTCGCTGACTGGTTTGGTTGACGGGAGAATTCTCCTGTCAAAAGTGTCAACCGGTACTTCTGATGGTGGGAAAGCCGGACCTTGGATGCGTGCCATAGATGGATAGATGGACAAGGCACGCAGCTTACTCCGGATAGCTTGGTTTGGTATAAAGTAGGACGAATGCTTCTTTCTCCGCAAGTGCATCCTGTCAAGATTGCTCGGTCCCCAGGGGATTCTACCACTGTTGTACTTATTCTTGTGCTCGTGCTTGGGACGCCATTTCGCACCATGACTGCATCACTCCTGTCCTCCGATTCACTCCCGCATTTCGTCCCGCATGGCTTGCCCTCCCTGTCCCCGTGGACCATAGCGATCGTTCTGCTCGGCTACCTCGCCCTCGTCCGCGTCTTGCGCTTCCGGGCCCTGCGCAAGGTCGAGCGCCAGTATGCCTCGCTCGTCCGCGACCCGTATGCCATGGACTACAAGGCAGCGCACAAGATCATGCACCTCTCCATGCTGTACGACTGTCCCTTCATCTACGCGTTCAGCGGGCAGTTCTCGCTCCTCAAGACATTCACCATCGCGTCCGGCACAGGCCTGCTGGTCAAGACGCGCCAGCTGGGCAGCAGCGCGAACGTGGGCCGACGCATCAACGACACAGGTCTCATCACGACCGAGTTCGTCATCGGCTCCATGGATAGCGAGCGAGGGTCCCGTGCGTTGGCCAAGATGAACTGGATCCACCGCCAGTATGGAGACAAGATCACGCAGCCGGAGATGCTGCACACGCTGGCGGTGAACATCCTGGAGGCCATCCGATGGGTCGACACGTACGAGTGGCGGCAGCTGACCTACCTGGAAAAGGTGGCCCTGTTCGTGTACTGGAGGGAGGTTGGCAACCGGATGGGGATCAAGGACATTCCTCCCACGCTCGAGAAGCTGGCAGAGTGGGCCGAGGAATATCAGCAGACGGCTATGGCCTACTCGGACGATAACCGCATATGTGCCGATGTGTCGCTCGACTTTTTCCTCAAGCATGTCTCGGCCCCTCTTCGTGGCATGTTCCGCAAGGCCATGATGGCGCTGCTGGAAGACCGAACGCGGGAAGCATTGGGTTACGATGCGCCTTCGACAACGGTTCAAACTCTTGTCTATCGCTTCTTCCGGCTGCGTGCCTTTTTGGTCCGCCATCTCTTCCTGCCCCGGCTCCGCCCGCTCTATCCTTTGGCAATGGAGGATCGTAAGTCCGGCCGCCTTCATCCCAGCCAGCAAAGCATTGAACCCTGGTACGTCAAGGACACGGCGTGGAATAAGGTTCTGGCTTTGTTGTCCGGCAGCGCACAGTATATGCCCGGTCCAAAGTTTAAAAGTGAAGGCTACTTACCCGAGGAGCTCGGACCGGCCGGGTTCGAGAAGATTTCGAGAGATGCTGTTCTAAAAGAGGCCGAAGCTCAAAGGGCATATGCCGCCGAGGGGGGTGCCGCAGTGCTTGGCTGTCCTTTCCGGTTCTGAACTTGACGAAGCTATGAAGCATGTCAAGTAGGTGAAAGCTAGGAAAGAAGGGACTGGCTTGAGATCGGATGACTTGTGTGCCACGATTTGGGGCTGGGCCATCTGTGAATGTCTGCAAACGTCTGAAGGAGACCCTGGCCGAGGCCATGTCGGGCGCCGTGTGTTCTTCCTAAATCGCTGGCGTATCATCGCTGCACATATGAAACCTCCTCATTTCGTGTTGCAGGTCTGGAGGTGGTTGGGGGGGGGGGGGGGCCGGTATCCTGCCGAGCGCGAAAGATCGATAGAGTCAGGAACTAGTGCGTCTCTCAAACAATGACCCGCACTTGCAGCTTGCAATATCCCCATGCAGACCCATCCTGGCTTCTTCCTGAAATAAAATGCCACGCGAAACCCTTCTTACACTGTCCCCCATATAGCCTGAGGAAAGTCCGTGTTGAAAAAACCTCTATCGTCTTGAGAATGATCATGTCCATTTCCTGACTCTGTCAGCGCCCTCCGCTGAGATGTCCGTTGCGCAGCCGGCGAGTGACGGCTCAAACTATAAGAAGGAGACGGGGAAAACCGGGGTATGTCTCCGAGAAGCTCTGGCAAGGCAACAAAATAGTCGTTGTCCATCGTCCAGCAGGAGAGATCTTCCACACGTCCGACAAACTGTTCGGAGAACGAGTATCGGCCGGTGCTTGGGTCTCGGGAGTAGATGTCCTCAGGCTCGAATGGCCACAGGAAGCGGAAGTTGGTGCGGAAAAGCTCGGCGTACCGATCCGCATCTGCGGCGAATTGAGGTTGGGAGAAGATCAGTCTTTCACGAAGACCGGGCCTGTCCTTTGTTA
This sequence comes from Phialophora verrucosa, assembly GCA_002099365.1. NCBI lineage: Eukaryota > Fungi > Ascomycota > Eurotiomycetes > Chaetothyriales > Herpotrichiellaceae > Phialophora > Phialophora verrucosa. The sequence continues at coordinate 210,411 of MSED01000015.1, read as the reverse complement.
GATTTGACGCTTTCACCGAAGTTACTTTGCCGTAGTGAGAGACGCAAGCCTTACCATACAAGATAGTCAATCATCGGATGGTGTTTGATGTGTTCCTGACATGGCCTGGGCACAGCTTGAATTAGCGGGTGCAAGTACAAACGGTGTTGTGACGATAAATGGACTATGACCCACCGTTTGAGCATGAAAGCAGGCAATCCGGGGCGGCGTTCTGCAGTGTTGATATGCTGCGTCGACTCGATCAGCAAAGGACTTGAGGCCAAATTTCACCCACAGGGCTCGGGTTTGGGGAACGTACATGGCACATCAACCTCATAATCCGCAAGACAGCCAATCTCTCAGCAATGCCACAGCCGACGAAGATATTTTGATCGAATTGTCGAAGGACCTTCCATCCCGGATCCAGTGGCTGCCGCGCATTGACTGTATCCCAGCCGTGTAGCACCGCGGAAACTGGTATATCTCCATCATTTGCGTCATCTGGGGTTTCGAGGGGAAAGGCGACGGGACCGCTTAACAGGTTTACTGTGTGTAGCCAATCCCGGCTATTGCTACCATAGGAAGCCCGTAGAGCCAAAGTCTCCGGAGATAGGCAAGAATTCGAGAAGCCGAGATGAGACTGATTCTTGGTCGGCGCATCTCTGGTCGAATCGATATTCAACGGATCCAAACCCTCTTGGAAAATAGGTCCCTGCACTGAAAAGTCTAGGGCATCATGTTGAATGAACTCTTCCAAATTTGCATCATCATCGTCGCTGAAAATCAAAGGAAGGTCGGGTGCATGAGTGTTAGTGCTAGCTCCGAGGGCCTCCGAGTCGTCTGCTCCGTGGACACTTCCAAAGGGGAGCGAGTGCCGACCAGATGCGAGGGATACCGACTGAGCAGTCCCAGGAGTCTGGGATTTCTCAATCTTGGGGGAGTCGCATCCCGTAGATTTCCTTTCTCCAGAGTCGGCAACTGGGTCGGGCGAAAATGAGGTCCCCGAAGAGCGTCCGTCAGTCATGCCGAGAGCAGTTTGTGCGATTTTGCAAATGTTCGCCAGCGCTTTTCGGATCTCGACATTTTCTGCGCCCTTTTGTTTGAGCAGATTGATGGGGTTGGAGCCTGCCGTCGGTTCCAAGGACTGCACAAGTGCTTCGAGATGCGCAATGTAGTTTTTCTGCTTCAGGCGAGATGCCTTTTGAGACTCTCTGTCTGATTTCCGCTTCCGCGCCAGCCGTGCAGGAGACAACCTGCTGGCTCTGGAATTGCCCTTGGATCCATTAGGTTCGGCTTGTCCCTTAGAAGCCATGGTCGCGTCCATCGACTTGATCCTGTAATGGACGCGTTACCTTAAGTTATGTAGCTGTAGCTGGCACTGGAAGTGGACGAACGAGGCAAGCGAGAAGGCTAGGAGAGATGCCGACAGAGTTCCAGAGCCTCGATCACGGGTGTTGACCCTTGGCAAGCGGGGGTTGTGATCGTGGGGAAATCAAAGGCAGCACAGCCAGCGTTGACCAGCCGGACCTGGGGGATCCCGAGATACATCTCCGGCCCAAGAATATCCGGTTATGCATCCTCTTGTTAAGCTTCCAGGCATGGACAGACCTCGCTGCGCATCCCTGTGCCTAGTGCCGGTTGATTTCGGAGATTGCCCGTACTTGGTCTTTGGAGCGCTGCGCAAGAATAGTACCGATGGAGGACGTGGGGAATGTGTGGGACTCGTAAACTCGAGGTTGGGTTTCTTCGACAATGGTGGGTTTCTTCAATACTCTGACGGCACAGACGCCAGGCATAATTGATCACTTGTGTCTCGTGCGGTGCGACTCCGTAGAGACTGGCGTGAACTGGTTGCCAAGCCGCCAATTATTGTGCGCCGGCTCTCGCCGCGCTCACCTGGAATTCAGCCGCAATGCCTGGATTGGTTTGCTGTCTCAGAGCTGTGAGGTCCAATCCTCCTCTAGCAGACATGCATGTTGCAGGTCTAACAAGCATCTCTCTGCGCCTTGTCGGAGACTGTGTCCTTCCCGTTCGTTGATTCCCAGCCGGTCGCGATGCCAAATCGCTGCTTCGACATCCCCTACTTGTGCCAGATCCCAATGAGGGTCCATATGAGAATCAAGACTTCTCGACCTACATCGACAGGAAGTCAGGCTGGACCGTGGACGGCATCGTGAGCCCGAAGCAGAACAACCACTCGCAGACCGCCCTTGCAGACACAATTCAAACTTGGCTTTCCTTTGGCTTCATTCACGAAGCGTTCGGGCATCATGCACGACAACGCGACTTTGTTGACGTTAGTCCAAGTGGCCAACCCCTGGTCACGACGGCTCCCTTGTGGCGTTTGTAATATGACATGTTCCTCAGCCGTGCTCAACCTGAAGAAAGCAACTGCAGGCAAGATATCGAGAAGCCGATTGAACTGGCAGCCGAGTCCGTGGGTCGGATACATTTGGACCTGGGAGAAATTGACGAGCAGCTGGAACTCATCACCTACCCTGTCATGATATTGTGCGATGCCCTACAAGTATCCATAAACCCCGGTACAACCGTCCTACCTAGCTGTCAATGGCCATTATCGGATTTGTTGTTGGAGAACCACATGCGCTCAGTTGGATGTTGTCCTAGCGATGTCCAGAAAGTGACCAAGATGCTCAACCTACACTCTCTCACCCTTGTAAGCAGGTTGCCTCCCAGAGACCCAGGCTCCCATGACAGGTGCGATGACATTCACTGCTATGCGAATGACGTTGTTGCCGGCGAATACCAACGCGCACACCACAATTGTAATGGTTGTGAGGAATTCGTGCCTAATTCCATTAGAGATTTGCGAGATTCTCGAACAGGGACATCTTCCACTGATCGATCCCACCCAGGGGAGTGGTCCAAAGCTCAGATTGAAAAGCACTGCTGACACCCCCAACTACACCGTCGTTTCTCATGTATGGTCAGACGGACTAGGTAACCCATGCCACAATGCCATCTACAAATGCCCAACTTAACTGGCTTCAGGATCTGACCTCTCATATGTTGCAGCCAGCGATGCCTGTCTGTTTAGACACCATTTCCTTCCCCCGCGACTCCGAGCATATGCCTGAAAGAGCGGGAAGGGCTCACAATCAGGCAATCGCGTCCATGCGGAGGACATACAGGGACGCCGAAACCGTTTTGGTGCTCGACCATTCTCTCCTCGACGTGGACAGTAAGAAGTTGACCCACCTCGGTATCCTCCTGCGCTTTGTCACGTGCAGTTGGACATGTAGACTCTGCACATACCAGGAAGGTGTGCTGGCGAGGAAAATGGTTATTCAGTTTGCCGACCGCGCCGCGAATATTGACGAGGTATACTCTAGATGGCAAGATACCAGCACGGCGATTTTCTACCCCGCTATCCGGGGTGCGTACCAAGAGCTTCGAATTTTGTTGTAATGATGAGGACTACGCCGAGAAAGTCCTACACAGGGTGTCTCGTCCGTTACAGTTCCGCAAGACATCTGCTTCTTCCGACGAGGCATTATGCTTGTCAACTCTGGCGAATATGTTCTCCGAACAGGTGAAAAGAGTGTCTGAGAGTGAGAAAGACAAACGTATGGAGATATTTTACACCAATTTACCTACCATCAGCAAACAGATCATCTTTTGGCATGGGGATCATTTACAGCAGATGGACTTTCGGTGGGCACCGGCGTCGTTTCTCAACAACAGCAACCTCTATTTCAGAGATTGGGACCATGGTCCATCGACAGAGTGCAACAAGGCCATCTTATCACCTTCTGGCCTGACCGTTGATTGTCCTGGCATACTGCGAGGTAAGCTCAGCGGCGGCATACAGTCTTTCCTCGTAACAGCTGGTCCAGATCCATGGTATCATGTCAGCTGCTAGCAGTCTGATGGGCAGGAAGGTCTACCGTTTCGCATAGTCCCAGACCGCGGCATACCCGAAGTCTCATTGGCTCTCCTAACCCTAACCCTTTCCGCGAAGACTTCATTTACCCCGGGCTTTGAGACGCGGATATCCCTGATAGTGGCCATTGTCGACGAAGAAGACAGCACTTTCATTTCGCAGACATTATGTCCAGCTTTCGTCTTGCGCAAAGGCGGGCTCGAGCAAGTCGGGATCGAGGCCGAACTGTCATTGATTGTGAAGACATACGGGTTTTCATTCCATGCCTACAAGATTCCCATACCACTGACAGCAACCGCGACTCTGACCCAGAGATCGATGTCGAGAACGTCTGGTTGCTCGAGGATAAAGGCCTTTGGACCAATACCAGGCGCGTGGTCGTGCCGCGGTGTTGGAATACGTCCACAGTTTCGAATCCGGCGAGGGTGAGAATGTGTTGTGAGCCGGTACGACTATTTCGAACGGGCGTCTCTGTCTTGTACGCGAAGGTATGCATAATGTTTTCGAAGGTTTGGAGATCGCATCAAATAGAGAGGTTGCCTGGATTGAATCGTCCGCTGGCATGGACACATTTGTGATCGACTGACTATCAGCGACTCCGCTAACCGACGGATTAACTGACGTGAAGCAATGCTAACAAATTCTAGGCCGGCCTTGCCTGCAAGCGGTGCATCCTATGTACTCTTGATGCACTACTTCATGCGGACCACAACTGTTGACCTCGTCCTCGAACTGGAAGTACTTGGAAGATTTCTTATATTGTCCCTGCGGTTCAGCGAAGCAAACCGGCGCCCCGTATGCTTGACAAGTAACAAGCAGACTGCCGCCCGAAGAGAGTCAGGGAATTGACCTATTCCACTCAACGCTCGGCACTTTTTTTGACACCGCTGATACTGTTCATCATGCGAACGCTGGAAGATTGTGGAGATTAAAGCATGGTCAAGCGAGCCTGACGCCGATACGTCCAAAATCCATTATCTGAAAAAGGGATAGCATCTCCTCTCCGCTCTTAACTCGCACTTCCGCCTCGCGTTCCCTGGCGTCACGCATCTCAATGTCCAATCACAACAGCGTCGACTATTTAATGATCTAGCATCATGCAGAAGTGCAATCCCTTCACCCCCGCCTCCGCCTTTCTGGACTGCGCGACCACCTTGTACGAGGTTTCCAACTCCCCATTCATATGGCGGTGGCGGCGGTCGCACTGGTGGCTAGACCTCCCTCGCCAATAATCCACCCTCGATGATCGGTGCACTTCCAACATTGCACCTGTGATGTTGACATATTTGCCGATCCTTCTTGGTGCAGCGAACCAGATTCCCCGCTTAAGATATGGACAAATGCTCGCCGGAGCCCTGTCAGTGCGCCACAGATGATCCACCACGGGGAGCTCCAACTCTTCTTGCTGGGGAAAGGTCGTCTGGGGAATCTCCTGGGTTCCACCTCGACAACTCGACCGACATCCACACTCGGGTATTCACTTTGAGAGACACGTCCGCTCTACGTCCGGTGGTTCGAGACCCATCTTATGTATGAGCCTTCTTGATGCCGACCATGGCCCCGCAAGCAAGAGCGTTGTCTTAAAATACGACTAGCAGACAACATTCCTTCGATGCTATCTTCCTTCGACAGATTTTTCTCGGTGATCAATCTAGTCGCCAATTTTCCTTGGGCAGAAGAGCCAAGATTTCAATACGAGAAGCTTGATTCTTTGTGGCAACCGGCGTCACCATGGGTCTTGGTATTCTCGAAGACCGCCACCTGGACCATGTCCCGGGCACAGCCTTGCTCGCGGATATGTTAGATGCGGAGCATCATCAATTTCACGGTATGAATCGGGATTCTACTCGCCTGGGACCGCAGATGGCCAACTAATGCTTGTTAGGTCGTGATACTTCTGGACTTAAACACGCTAAGGGAGGCAATGCCGATATTGTGCTCGTCCCTCAACCCAGCGAGTCCCCCAGAGACCCGTTGAACTGGCCAATGTGGAAGAAGGATCTTCTCCTCCTCATAATCAGCGTTGATACTGCTGTAGTCGGATCCTGGGGGCCGATGATTAGTCCTGGCTTCGCACAGATGGCTGAGGACTGGCACATGTCGTATAACACGCTCAATGGAGGCCTCGGCTGGGCCATCTTCGCCATCGGCATCTCATGCTTCATCACCAATGGGCTGTCGGTCAAATATGGCCGTCGACCGGTCATCATCCTCGGAAACCTGATCCTCTTCATCTCCTCTGTGTGGGGATACTTCGCGCACAGCTACCACTCGTTGCTTGCAAGCCGTATTTTCGGCGCCATCGGCATGTCTCCATTCGAAGTCCTTACCACCGCGATCATCGGAGACATCTACTTCGTGCACGAGCGCGGCCTCCGTCTCGCATTCTGGGGCCTGTGCCTGAGTATTGGGGTCGGCGGAGGTAGCTGCATTTCCGGCTACATCATTGAGGACATCGGCTGGAACTGGACGTACGGGATCTGCGCATGCTTGTACGGCGCTTTCATCATTTTGATTTTCTTTTTCGTGCCCGAGACGGTCTACAAGCGAGATCCCGCGTATAACCTGGACCTGGGCACCACGGATCATACCTTTGAGACACTCGAGGCGACAGAGCGCAAGGGCGAACACATGGAACACCTCGAGACCACCAAGACAGGCAGCAAGGTCGCGCACCGAGAAGTGCTGTATACGGGCGCAGAAGAGAAGCCTTACACCTTCTGGGAGGAACTCCGTCCCTGGCGAGGCGCAGAGTCCGATGAGAACTTGCTGGCGATCATCGTGCGGCCGTTCGGCATGCTCTTGTTCCCCCAGGTACTGTACGGGTTCATCACCTACGGTCTCTCGACGTCGTGGCTGGTCGTGATGATTTCGGTGCTGGCGCAGCTTTTCACCGGCCCTCCTTACAACTTTAGCGTCTCGGATGTTGGTCTGATCAGCATCGCGGCCCTGGTTGCATCGTTGCTTGGCTTCGTCGCTGGGCCGATGAATGATTGGACAGTCAAGAAGCTTGCTCGTTGGAATGGTGGCATCTACGAACCGGTAAGGCAGTCGTCTTCGTTTCCCCCTTCTCAGCCTGCCTTGGAATAGTACTGACTTGGATGCGCTCTTAGGAGTTCCGACTTGCCCTCAACTTCCTCACTCTCATTCTCGGTGTGGTCGGTTTCTTCGGCTTTGGCGCCACACTGCAGAACGAGGCTCCCTGGGCTGGGCCCGTAGTTCTCTATGGGATCATCTACTTCTCCATGTCATTCCTCAACATCGGCATCTACGGCTACATCACCGAGTGCCACAGGAACAAAGCGCCCGAGGCGTTCGCGTCGCTTAATCTCCGGAACATCTACAGCTTTGGCATGAATTACTTCATCAGCGGTAAGTTGAGGTCTTCCGATATCATCTATCTATCGTGGTCTGCCAAGCTAATCACGCCCAACAGATTGGATCACCAAGCAGGGCCCGCTCGAAGTTTTCTCGACCATCGGCGGACTTCATATCTTTATCTGCCTGCTGACCATTCCGATGTGGATCTTTGGCAAGCGTTGCCGAAGTTTCACGGCCAGGAATCCTGTTTTTAGGAAGATACAGCAGACTTAAAACAAATGAGGGGAAGGTCGAATTTAGGGTTAGGGTTGAAGGTACTGGTGTCTATACGCCTACGCTTCTGGGCCAGCACCTACCAAGCTCTCCAAGAGCTGATCTGGTCTGAATGGAAGAGTAGGGAAATAGATACTTCGAAGTATTCCAGAGTTTAAGCCATCCATAACACAAACGGTGCCTTGTCCCTATTTTCCCGAGCCATATTGCATTTCCCATCCGGAGATACAATATTACCAGATGTACATCTCTGACAGATAAGACTACATTCAGCCCCACGCTTACTACCTTCGCCCGCGATCTGATAAGCCTGACCTTCAGTCCCTCGGCCCGCGCAATGCGGGGTCGCCATTGTCCGAAAGGGCGTCCAACGTGCGTACATGACCCTATCTTAGACGGGCACTTCTGTGGAGCAAACTGCCTACGTACCAGGTAAGCCGCCAATGCTACTGTGCCCTACGGTCGCTATTCGATTGTCAGAAACCATTGGAGCTTCTTCATCGTACTTTCACTGCTTCGACTCGTGTGGTCGCTTGACTCTATCTACTGACAGATCTGGCCGGAGGCTGGATAACGCACTTCTCCGCAATTCGGCTCGAGCGATTCCAGGAAACAACCGACAGGAGGACTAGATTCAGATCTCGGAGAGTGAGGACGGAAAGAGAGAAGAGAGAGACAGGAGGGATAACGTTGGGACACATTGAGCAATTACCGGCGACAGGAGACTCGGAATGGCGGAAGCGACTCGGGCATCAGGCAAGATGCGCGTGAAGGAGGTACGTATCGTTCCTGTGGTTGTAGTACATGAATTTCGAAATGTGTCGCCTTGCCACCACCACCCACAATGTCCGGGAGACTCATGTACCCCGAATCGCAGGTCTACACCTACCCGATCAAATCCATTCGAGGCATCTCACTTCCGTGCCTGAACGCCACGTATACGGGCTTCCCGCACGACCGACGGTTCATGCTCTTCGACGTCAAACAGGGCAAGAACATGCACGTGGCCCATCACGTCGAGATGTGTCTTTTCACGACCGCTTTCGACGACGCCACGACGCCCAAGGAGGTCATCGTGACGTACACGAAGGACCACGTCTTTGACCATCCCGAGAAGAAGGTCGGCGGGGAGGCGCTTCACGTTTCGTTGGATCCCGCGACGGAAGGCCTGGACGAGGTCGAGATCACGATGCATTCCAGCCCCGTCATCGGATACGACATGGGCGAGAAGTACAATGCCTGGTTCTCGGAGCGGTTCGGGTACGAAGTCAAGTTGCTGTACATTGGCGGAAACAGCAGGAAAGTGCTGGGAAACATGCCGCCCGACGTCGCGGCAGAGCAACAGTCTGAAAGCGCAACGAGCGGCGGTGGCAGCAGCACCTGGCTGGGCAGCATCTCCTCCACCGCGGCGTCGTTGCTCCGCACAATGACTGGCGGGGGATATGAAGGGGTGGATCGGGGCATTTCGTTCGCCGACGTGGCGCCGTACCTCGTCATCAGCACGAAGTCGTGGGAGGACGCCCAACGCCGCCTCGACGGCTCCGGCGAGGTCATGGACATCTCCAAGTTCCGGCCCAACATCATCGTCGAGGGCGCCGACGAGGCCTTCGACGAGGACTACTGGGCCGAGCTGGAGATCGGGGATGCCGGCGCAAAGGTCGTGCTCACGCAGAACTGCGCCCGGTGCAACAGCCTCAACGTCGACTATGAGACCGGCAAGGTCGCCGAGGGCGAGTCCGGCAAGATCCTGAAGAAGTTGCAGAGCGATCGCCGCGTCGATCCAGGCGCCAAGTGGTCGCCTGTCTTTGGCCGGTATGGCTTTCTCGCCCGAATCCCCAAAGGAAAGGAGGCCCCGGCAGTGAGGGTCGGTGATGAGGTCAGGATCGTGAAGAGGAACAAGGAGAGGACGAGATTCGGTAAGTCGTTCTTGTGTCCCCTTCCTGTTGTTGCTACGTCGTGACCGGGAGTTCACGGGAAAGAGAGAGAGCTGACCCGCGCGTGTGTGATGACAGAATGGCCCAATCTGAGCACCAGTTGAGGAGATGGGATACGGAATGTGTCTGTGGCGGTCTGTCTGTCCGTCTGAAACTATGCTATGCTGGCGTCCTGTTGCCCGTGTAATATCTGTGCTTGCTTCTCCCAGCACGGCGTCCGCCGATAATCTGGCTTAATGCTTTTAATGCCCAAGTCCCAGGGTATCATGCAAGCCTCTATCCTACCGCCCGTGTCCATGCAATAGTCCAACACGCTTGGCGTGTGCTCCCGGCCTCGTGATTGCTCACCACGTCAAGTCTTTGCCCGTTCCCAATGCAGTGTCGTAACGAAAGTTCGTGCCTCATTCAAACCCACGCATACGTCGTCATCCTCCACCGAATCATTTCGTCCCCGGCGTAAACAATCCCAGAATACTGGGCTGCCCGCTGCCTCCCAACCTCCCCTCGATACCCTTGGGCACATACCGACTCTCCGGCTGTCTCACACCCTTCTCAACGCTGTCCATGATCCACTGCGCGGTAACATATCTCACGCCCTTCCCCAAGCCGCGCACGAGCTTGACTTCCTTGTCGATCTTCCTACTGGCCAGTCCGCCTCCGTCGGTAAAGTCATTGCCGAGAATGACATGCGTGACAGTGCGGCGGCCGAGGGCTATGGAAGTGTTACCGCCGTGTCGCACAAAGAGGTGCTTGAGTTTGTGGTCGGATATTAATGGCGCGGTGGAGCCGTTCAAGTAGATTCTGAGATCGCGGAAGATCTGGGGAGGCGGCTCTGATGGGAATGAAGAGTCGTCATTGGGATTGTCTTGCTTGCCTGATGAGGTAGGAAGGTCTTCACGGTCCGAGGCTGTAGTCTCGTACGACCGTTCCGTCCCCCTGTCGATCAACCTCGATCGCTTGCCTCCGGGATTCGATTCTTCGTTCGCGTCGCTCCCGCCTGCTCGCTTGCGACTCCCGCTCATCAAATCCCTGATATCCTGCCATCCTTCCTCCCTCAGCCCCGGCGCTCCAACCTCCCAGCTGCCATTCTCCTTGCGCCCATCCTTGTTGAAGTTCTCGCTCCCAGCTCCTACCAGATCGGACAAGTGGTGTTGCCCACCACGCCCCGTCGCGTCTTTGAGCTGATGCTCAAGTTTATACGTCCGCGATTCCCGCCATGACGTGCTTCCTGAGAGTCGGTTCTCTGCTCTCTGATGGCCGGTTGACGAGGAATTGAACGGGTCGAAGAACACGCGCGTTGGTGGGGGTGGAGGCGGGAGTCTGGAGGGGTGAGTCGGCATCTTGTGGGATGGACGGGCGACGATGCCCTCGCCGATTCCATCGAGCGTGAGCGTGAGCGTGAGTGTGAGTGGTTTTTCATTGTTCCGCTGTTGTCCAGGTGACGAAAATCATCCTGCCATGGACTTTGCCACCTGTTCGCGCTCCACAGAATACACGCAACACGGGCATCCACACGCACTCACGTGACTGTGCCAGTTCAATCTATTGAGCGTCACGTGAATGTCACGTGCGTGCCTTCTGGGACGGCTCTGTCCTCTCCTCTCCTCCTCTTCCTCCTCCCTCAGCTTCCCATACTTGCTAGTTCATGCTGTTGAAAGCCACTCTCGCTTACCCTGAATGGTTTCAAAGCTTCCCTGCTGTGAGGGTTCCAAGAATACTATCTGTGCCGGCTGGCCTCTACAAAACGGCACAGTCGTGGCTTGCATGATGGAAGCTGAGGGGATGAGGCCGTTGTGGCTTGAGCTGAAATCTATGTTCGCTCCTCGGTCTGACGTCCGGTTCATGCTCTTATTATCCCGTCTATGGCCGCTTGCACATTCGAGGTCATTTGAATACCTGGCTACCTCCGGTCACATGTATCTAGGCGATTGAACGGTTTCCTCTTCTGACCCTAACCCAGTCGCTAGTGAAAATGTTGTGCCGTTGTGCCTTCAAATGCTGCTGCAATAACGACAGCTCATGTGTCGTGGAAAGACGGCTTCATTGCAAGCTATATCGGATAGATTCACCCGAAATGGGCTCGTTCACGGGATTTTCTGTCGACAACGAATATTTATACTCAGGCCGGTGCGACTTAATCGCCCGCCATGACTATCTTCTCAGTTCCTCGTCCTCCTCTCATCCTGTCACAAGTATCTGCTCGAAATGCGGCCTCAGATCTGGACTGCGCCCCTGCTGGTGGCAAGCTTACTACTAGGAACTGTTGGTGGCATGCGACAAGGTGGAATGCTCTCAGAAGCCGTCCGGCGAGAGCTTGGGAAGCGAGCGGCAGCCCCAGCATCGAGCTCAATGCAGGTGGTGGAAACGCGTGCCACCCCTCATAGATTCTACAACAACGATACCAAAGGTCAGGCTTTCTCCGAGGGGATCTATGCGCTTCTTCAGACCGTGCTCACACTTCTTGTCTTACCAGGATACTTTGTGGAGTCTCTGCCGGAAATGGATTTCGACCTGGGCGAACTGTATTCCGGTGTGATTCCAATCGACGCGAACAATACCTCTCGAGGATTGTTCTTTGTGTTTCAGCCTCGTGTTGGATCCCCGGTTGATGAGATTACCATCTGGTTAAATGGCGGACCTGGTAAGATGGGAATATGTACTTGTGTACTGACACTGACTCTGGCAGGCTGCAGCTCCCTTGAAGGGTTTCTTCAGGAGAATGGCAAGTTTCAATGGGCTTGGGGCCAGTTCACACCGACCATCAATCACTATTCTTGGGTGAACCTTACCAACGTCCTATGGTAATTCTCCTCGGAGTTCCGATCCTTCTGACTCCTGCTGCTAACCACAGCCGTCAATTGCTTTAGGGTTGAATACCCGGTCGGCGTTGGATTTTCCATTGGAGACTCTCGCGCAACCGGCGAAGAAGGAATCGCTGAGGAATTCAACGACTTCTTCCTCAATTTCCAAACCATATTTGGTATTTCAAATTTCAAGATCTATGTTACCGGAGAAAGCTATGCAGGAAGATATGTTCCCTACATCGCATCCGACATGTTGGACAGGAACGATTCCACCCACTTCAACCTTTCTGGTAGATGATTCTCACCAGTGGACGCATGACTGAGTTCACTGACCGGGTCTAGGTGCGCTTACGTATAATCCTACAATTGGCGAGTTCTCCTGGGTCCAGACTCAGGCTGTGATATACCCTCTGCTCCAACAAAACACCAATGTCATGGGATACAACAAGTCGTTCATGGCTACGTTGGCGTCGCTCGACAAATCCTGTGGCTATGCAGATTATCGAGAGACGTATTTCAAGTTTCCACCCGCAAAGGTGCAGCCTCCTAAGTACTTCAACTCCAGCAGCGATGCAGCTTGCGATATATGGCATACCGCATACTACGCGGCGTACGCAACCAATCCTTGCTTCAATCCCTACCTGATAAGCCTGCAATGCCCCCTTCAGGGAGATCCTCTGGGCTTTCCCAGCGACCTCATCTACAGCTATCCGGGGGTGCCGGTCTACTTCAACCGGACGGACGTCAAGGAGGCCATGCACGCGCCGATTGACCGAGAGTGGTCGCTTTGCAACGGCAACCCCTTCCTGGGCGGTGAGGGTGGACCACAAAACTTTGGCGACCTGTCGGCCGATCCCATCCAACGTGTCCTGCCTCGCGTCATTGAAGCAACCCAGCGAGTGCTCGTGTCCAACGCGGATCTTGACTTTGAAACCCCCACCACTGGAACTCAGCTGGCGATCCAGAACATGACATGGGGCGGCAAGTTGGGATTCCAAACCAAGCCATCCAAACCCATTACCATCACCGAGCCCGACCTGCAGTACGAGGCAGTCTTCACCTCCAGCGGCTTTGACGACGTGGACGATCCTCAGGGGACAATGGGTGTTCAACATTTCGAGCGAGGCTTGATGTGGGCGCAGTAAGTCAGCTGAGCTCCTTTGAAAAAAAAATAGTAGTGTCGTTCTGGACTAATGCTCCCTGACGCCCAGGACGTATTATTGCGGTCACATGCAACCTCAGTTCCAGCCCCGAACATCCTTTCGGCACCTCCAGTGGTTGTTGGGCCATATCGAGACGTTGTGACGGAGCGGTCGAGAAGCAAGATCCTGGTTCTGTAGTCCGGGGCGTTTCGCTCTACCAGACTAGACGTGACATTGCCCTCTGCTTGTGCTCTCTGTAGAGAATGACTTTCCTCATACAAAAGAATCTCGGAACCACCGCCGCGCCAAGCCTTTTGGAGAAGCGACTTTTTCTCGTATGATGTTGTTTGTATCCTTGAAATCTTGAGCCCGACGATGCTGGTGACTCTGGTATTCCACGTCTAGGAAGCATACGGCGGCACGAGTGACTGGAGAACTAGACCTGCCTTTCACCTCGCTGCCAAGTCATTGCTGGGCCGGGAGATGAAGACGTCTGTGGCGCCTTCCCGAAATCTGTTGCGCTTCCTCCGATCCCAGTCCAACCTCGTCTTCGACTCGACTTTCCCGACAGCAGCGACAAGAATACCCTGCCGACAACTCTCTACATCGTCTCCGAGGAGACGGTTCTCTTCCCTCGAAGATACATGGCGTCCCACACGAGAGCCATGCAAGGCGCTCCCACTTCCGAAGCACTGTCCGCCGCGGCCTCCGCAGTCTCGCAATGCGAGCACCGAAAGTCACAAGTCCAGTTTCTGGCGACGATGGTTTCGTCAAAGAGAGACTGCCGCCCAGGCATCGTCAAACAGCAGCTACGACGAGACGTCTGAGCAGCTGTTCAATCTCTCCCGCGCCCTGTCCCGCAATACCAGCGGCGCCGAACTCAAACTCCGCTGCACCGAATTTGACGCCAACGGGTCCGTTACCATGGTCTCGGGCGAGTTCAGGAAATCAGAATTGATAGCCAAGTACGGCTTACTACCACGGGATCTCCGCAAGATCGACTCGTCTGTGTTGCCTCATATCCTCGTCAGGCCGTCGGCCATCCTCATCAACCTTCTCCACCTCCGCGTCCTCATCCAATCCGACCGAGTCCTCGTGTTCGATGCCTACGGCAGTACCGACTCCTACACGCAGTCCCTCTTCATGTACGACTTGGAAGGCAAACTGCGCCAGAAAGCCGACCCCAGAAACGGCTCCTACAACCTCCCCTACGAGCTGCGCGCCCTCGAAGCCGTCCTCATCTCCGTCACGTCGGGTCTCGAAGCTGAATTCGCACTCGTCCGCGACCCCGTCACCCACATCCTCCGCGAACTCGAAGAGGACATTGACCGCGACAAGCTGCGCCATCTCTTGATTCACAGCAAAAAGCTGGGCACATTCGAGCAAAAGGCGCGCCTGGTCCGTGATGCGATCGATGACCTCCTCGAGGCAGACGACGATCTCGCAGCCATGTACCTCACCGAGCGCAAAACCACGGGCAAACAAAGAGCGGAGAACGACCACCAAGAGGTCGAGATGCTGCTGGAATCGTACCACAAGACCTGCGACGAGATCGTCGAGATCAGCGGCAACTTGATCAGCAATATCCGCAACACGGAGGAGGTGGTCCGCGCGATCTTGGACGCGAACCGAAATCAGTTGATGCTGCTCGAGATCAAGTTCAGTATCGGCACGTTAGGTCTCGCCGGAGGCACGCTCATCGCCGGGCTGTACGGCATGAACCTGAACAATTTCATTGAAGAGACGCAGTGGGGGTTCGGGAGTGTCAGCGTCATCTGCTTCGGCCTCTCCTGGATCATCTGCATCTACGGCATGAGGAAGCTGCAGAAGGTGCAGAAGGTGCGCATGTGGGGTGAAGGCTTGGATCATAGTGTTGGCTTCCGTGGTGGTGGTGACCGCGGCAAAATCGGCGGCAGAGGAAACTGGCGCAACGAGGCCATTGAGAGCCATGCCCATCGCATTGGTAGGCTCAAGGGTGGAGGACTCAATCTGGGTGGCAATGCGCATCCGGGCCGTGTGCTTTGGCCCGGCATGGACGGCTTGGGGATGCACAGGTTGAACAACGCCGAAGGGGAGGGGCACCAGCCACCGGAGCCACCGCGCATGACCATCCACGAGGACGTGGAGAATGTCGAGGACAAGATGAAGGCCGACCAGAAGAAAGAGAAGGGCTTGACCGCGAGGGAACCGTTGAAAGGCCACAGTCACGGCCACGGCCACGGCCACAAGAAGAAGTGAAAAGACTCTCGACTCTGTCTTATCTCTGCCCCTGTATAATAGTTCTGATGATTGCAATGCACTTGGATCTGGCGTACCGAGGGAGGTACGTACATATATATAGACGGGGCCTTGTCAGCGTTCGAGCGGCATGCTTGTAGGTGTACGTGTTGGTGTTGGCGTTAGTGTGAGCGTGGGCAATGGCATAAGCAGAGGCATTAGATTGATGGATTGGCCTGATCTGTTACAATACAAAGCGCCGCATAGAGACTTCTCTACAGCAGATTGAGTACGGAGTACGAGGTACTCTAAGCCGAAATGGTTCTTTTCCCTACCATAAATGTCCGAGACCTGATATGACGATGGACGGACAGACGGACTGAAGGACTACTGTAGATGGGAAGGTGGTCATACGGAGTACAGTACTTCGTACGAGTACAGTAGGATATACTCGTGGCCAGGGGATAGAGCGAGCGAGACGAGCGAGACGACGGAAATATATCCTGATTAACTGACTCAGTAATGTGGAAGAGGGATACATTCAGGAGATCAAGGCATAGGTACAACAGAGGGATAGGCACAGGAACAGGCATAGACACAGGCACAGGCATAGACACAACACACCGCATTGGTCCCAATACTTGTATATACTCCTTCGCTCCCTCGCTCGCTCCTACAGCATTCAGTAATAAAGATTCTATTTGTTCGCTGGCCGGGCCCACCCAGTCGCTCACTTCGCTCACTCGCCTGCTTGCTCGCTGTTCTGTCCAATACTACTAGGCCTCGTGTTGTCTTGCTTCGTCTTGTCTGATCGAGGGCGGGCTGAATTATTCAATAACTTTTGCTGTGAACCTTGGCTCTGGCCCCTCTTCTCCAACCCTCGCCATTGCTCGTCATTGTCCTGCTCTATCCAGTCCAGACTGCACTCCTATTCCTGCGACTGCTCTCCCTCATTTTGGCGTGTCAGGCTTGGAAGGTCTGCATTGCACGTGCACCCCCGTGCAAATTGCTCACCAGTCATCGTCGTCGTCTTTCTCGTCATCTAGACAATCCAGATGTCAGTATGGACACCTATATATACACATATGCACAGGGGCGAACACAATACGAGAACCAGGGGGAAACTCACCGCTGCCACTAACTTTCTTCTTCCTCTGGCTCAAAGCCGCGGCCAATGCGCCCGCCAATCCACCCTGATCTCCTGCCGGCGTGGCAGGGGATCCTGCCCCACCTGGCGGTGGAGGTGCACTACCCTCCGCGCCAGGCACGAGAGCGGCACTTCGATCCCGCTTCTCACTGTCCTTGACCTTGCGCAACGCGCCACCCGCTTTACCACCGGTTCCGCGAATGGCGGCGAGGAGGGAGTCGCGGCCATCAGGTCCACCGGTAGGCAAAGGTGGTGCTGCAGGCCCGGAGTTGTTTGGCATCGGAGGAGGCGGGGGAGGTGGACCCCCTGAGCTGGGCATTGGCGGGGGAGGAGGTGGTGGGCCGCCAAAGGATGGCATAGGCGGGGGCGGTGGGGGACCACCGAAGGACGGAGGCGGAGGCGGAGGCGGCGGTGGAGGGCCAGCCCCTGTAGGTGGAGGAGGAACTGCGCGAGCGTTCGGCGGCGGTAAAGGCGGAGCATTGTTCCTGGCCGGCGGAGGGGGTGGAGGCTGGGGCACAAAGAGCGCTGAATGCGATGGCGTCTGTCCGGCCTTGGGCGGCAGGGGTGGCGGTGGCCCGGCAGAAGGAGTGGGTGTCCCTCGACTGGGAGGCGGAGGAGGAACAGGACCACGACTTGGTGGAGGTGGAGGTGCTGAGGATTTGCGATCGCCGGTGAAAGGTGGAGGGACCCTAAACAATCCACCCTGCGGCTGTTCTTCTTCGATCGGGGTTTTCGGAGGACGTGGTGGTGGTGGTGGGCCTGGGTTCGCCAAAGAGCCTGATGAGGCTCGACTTCGGCCTGAGGGATGCAGGGCTGGCCCTTCTTTGACGGCAAACTTGCCGGCGTCTGCAATAGGAGGAGGAGCACGGAATCTTGGCTGTGGAGTTGCGGGAGGGGACGGCGTTCGAGCAGGCGGGGAGACAGACCGTGGTGGTGGTGAAGCCTCTCTTCCTCCAACCGGTCGTCTCGATGGCGGAGGAGCTGGCGGAGGACCACGCCGTCCGGAAGAAGAGGCCCCTGTATTCTCCGGGCTGATCCTTGACGGAGGCGCTGATGGAGGCGGTGGAGGAGGGCCCCTCGATCTCGTGTCGGCTACATTAGGCAAGGCAGAAGCAATCCCGTTGGCCATTTCTTCTGCTTGTTTCTGTTGGACATAAGCCTTGATGAAGTCGGCATTTTGGGCTATTTGATCCTCGGTGATGCCCATTTGCAACAGTTCGTCCAAGATGGGCCTCCACGACGGATCTGCAAGATCTATCCCGCCTGCACTTTGCGGTCGGCTGGTGGGTGCCGCCCCGGGACTGTAAATGGGTTGCGGAGCGATAGGCTGTGGTTGCAAGGACGCCGAGCTCTGTCTGTGGCGACCAAAGAAGTTGCCGACCCGACTATGATGTTTGTGCGTGCTCCCGGGAACGAAAACCTGGCCTCCTCCTGCGCCCGACGCAAACGGTTGCGCTTTTGTCTGCTTGGAGGCATTCTTTTCCCGCTCGTCCATCTTCTTCTTGAACTGGCGGGCCTCCTTCTCGTCGACGAACGACAAGCCTGCCAGACATTGCTCGAGTTCGAAGGAGTGGAAAAAGGTCCTGTCTTGGTTGTATTGGAACGTGTCGTAGATTTCTTGATCCCATATCACGCCTCGGTTGGCCGGTGACACGTCGACCAATTTAATCCAGAATGTGTTTCCCACCAGGTCGTTCGACAGCACGGCAGCGCCCTGGAGGCCCGAATAAGTCCATCGATTGCGGTCGGGGTGCGCGACGTAGAGCCGAGCGACTGCGACAGCTTGGATTTTGTTCGATGCCTTGGGCACAGTTCGCTTGACGGTTTCCTTGTCCGCGTCACTGAGGACCGAAGGCATGTTGGAACAGAGACAGGCGACAGGGAAGGGAGTTGACTGTGCTGGAGGAAAGATAAGACGGACAAAGACAGTAACATGAAGTTGCGGAGTGACAGAATCGGGACAGGACAATCTCCAAACCGGCCAGCCTAATTGGGGCCTGAGCCGCGTGGCTCTCGGGCTCGGAAAAACCTCGTTAGGGATGCCTCTTTGCGGGGGCTTAGGCTTGAGCGTTCCCCTGGTTAGACGAGCCTATTCAATTGGAGGCAACCCTGCGGATTCCGTCACTGCGCCCCACCTTGTGCATTAATGAACTGGACAGACGTCATCGTCACAAGTCAACCAAGTGCAACGGGAAACGCAGATGCCTTACAGAGTGTTGAGACTGTGATATAAGTACATAAGCGTCTCTGATCCCTGGATTACTTTTCACTCACCCAATCTTGCACCACCACTACCTCAAAACAAACTCTACCAAAAGAACCGCACATCATGGCCACTTCAGACAGCGCTCAGGATTCAGTCTTCGACAAGGTCGCCAAAGAGTCCGACAACTCCACAGCCTCCAGCCACCCAACTCATCAGGGTCAGCACGAACAGGCACACGCTTACCATCACCAGAGCAAGGGACCCCAGATCTCAGATAGTAAGCATGCTTCATTCCCCGTCATCACAGTGAGAAAGGCATAGCTGACCCCAGGTGTCTTCGCAGACATGCCCGAGGCGAAAGGCAAGGAAGAACTCAAGGCCAAGGCGCAGGAGATGAATGACCACGTCAGCAAGTAGGGGCTTTCTTGACGATGCATAATGAGACGGCCGAATGATAAAAGGCATTGCTACAAACACATACATGCAGGCATGCATGCATGGGAATGGAATAAACTCGCACGATTCCCTTTCGAATATCTTAGTGTCTCATGGCCTGTCCCGTCGCTATGCGTCCAGCTGACATGTTCTGTGGTATACATTGACTCTGTTTATGATCTTCTGACACGCTTCTCTGGCGGCTCGCTGTCCTTTACCCGCCCGGTGCTCCGATCCTCCGATCCTCCCCTGTCTATGGCCAGAGTGTGCTTTGGCCCTTCGATATCGCCTGTAGATTCGGTGGAAGTCTTGGAGTCACGCTCCTGCGGTGTGTCAGGCATAGTGATTGACAGATAGACCAGACGGCGAGGCGCCTTCTCAGGATCCTTCTTCCCCGCTCGGGATTTCTGTTGTTTGCTGTCCTTATCTTCATCCTCGACCTGACCGTTGGCAGTTGTCTTTTCTTCCTCAGCCTCATTCCCACTAGACTCCAACGCGTTCTTGTTGTTTTTAGCAGCATCCGCCTTGTCCTTGTCGTCTTTCTCACTCTCTGGCATCTCACTGTAGTTCCATAGTGTTTTCAGATCCCCTCTCACCAATGCAGTACCCCAGAGAGACCCCAAGACACCTGGAACCAGGTACAGCAATGCCGGCTGAGCGTGTTGTGCCACCTGCATCACAACCACTGTAACGACCATGCCAAAGAGGTATCCAACAATAGTAGCGTAAAGATATGGTTTAGGGAACTGCTTGGCCCGGATCTCCTTTGGCCACAGCTTGGAACTGGTCCAGAATCGTTCGCCCCAGCTTCCCTTCGCGCTGGTATAGGTTGGTCGAGCGGTCTCGGTCTTTTCTCCAGCAGGCTGCTTGCTCCCGTGGCGCAGTCGGAGATAATGCAGGTACAAGTCGAATCGCAACGCAAAAGCCAACACCATCCCGGGAACGACAATGTCTCCCAGTCCAAGCATGGCCATGGTCCTCTTCTTGGCCAGACATTTGAGATACTCTTCCATCGCCGGCGATCCTTCAGGCGCGCCGACTGGCACCACGCACCCGTCAGGACGAGGAAATAGCAATTTAATCGGCACATCCAGCTTCGTCGCCACTGTGACCATCATTGGTGTGAAGAAAACAAAGTAAATATCGTAGAAGAACAAGGCGCCGAGGATGAGCGTCCCGGTCCATGCTGTTGTTGGCGTCACATACTGCAAGGAGCCATAGCAGAAGGAGAAGCCGAGGAAATTGGTGAGAAACCACGGTTTGCCAATGAAGGTGTGGTAGTACACGATGCTACAGGAGAGCGTGAGGCTAAGAACATCAAGGAATTCGACAGGTGCCTTTAGGTTGATGAGTCCGTGAACATGAAGCTCGAATCGTGCTTTCGCGTAGAGCAGGCCCCGAATATCCCACAACCGGAGCGAAATGGCACTGGGAAGCGGTATCCGTCCAAGGGGCCCGGCAAATGGTGACCCAGTGCTCTTTCCAGCGTCAGTCTTGAAGCATTTCGCCTGTTGGTCGGCTTTCCATAGCACCCCGCTCCTCGAGAACTGACTGGGCAGCAAGAAAGATCTCAAGAGAGAAAAGGCGTCCTTGAGAAACTTGGTGGCGAAGAACAAACCAACTTGGGAGAAGTAGAGCCCCAGGGCCCAGTTCAACCACGCGGGATCCTGGAGCCATTTCAGGATGAAGTAAAGCGATGCTAGTGTCCCGCCGGCAAGGACAGGGAACATAATGGCGTCCCGGGGAGTCAAGCTCTCGACTTGGGTTGATGACGTGTCGTCGCGGTCGTCTTCATCATCGTCCCCGCCCTTCTTGGGCTTTCGTGGTGCGGCGGAAGGTGGTCTAGTCAAAGAAGCGTGAGCAGCGGTGTAGATCGGGAAGATTGCTGATACGAGGAGATGTAGGTACGTGGGCAAAAGAGGTCGCATCATTTCGAAGTGATAAGCCACTTGACCCATGAATTGAATCGCAGGACCTGGTTCTGAAGCCATCTTGTAGGCTTGGTGTGGAGGTGGAGGAAACCGTCCAGGCAGCCGTCCTTCACAGATGGCAGGGCAATTGGGAGGTCACCTCAAGAAGAAATCATGGCAACTATATTGGGTCTGTGGAAGTCATCAGGGAGAATGGCAGGATTTTAGCAGGAGACATGAAAGAAGAAAGTGAAGAGCATCGTGGCAGCAAAGAAGACGTGTTCAGGTCTGAAGACAGCCAGTCCTTGGCAAATTCTGATTGGTCGGATCTGATGCTGCCAGGCAGCCTACTGTGTGGGTGAAAGTGTCAAGTATCGCCAGCGACACCACCACCGACAGAGAGAGAGAACTATCTCCTCGGAACGTAGTAGGTAAGCAGCCGCAGTGACCGCCCCTCAACCATTTCCTGCGCCCGTTCTGCCCAAGCGACCTCCTGTTTGAACTGTGGATAGACCCGCAGCGTCTCATACGCAATCCTCAACGGACAGGCGACACTCTTTGGTCCTTGATCCAGCATGTTTTCCTGCAACCCATATTCTATCGACTGGAAGATGCTGCGGCAAGGTGCGGCAAAGTCTGCTCGGTGTTCGAGAGGGGGAAACGTGAAGCGCGTGCTGATAGCATCGTCGACGGATTCCGGACTGCCATTACCGTCCTCCACCTTGGCCGCGGCCATGAAATACAACCGTAATTCGGTAATGAGACCGTAGAGCTGCCACATCCCATGCCACAGTATTACCTGAACAGCCCAGTAGATAAGGACGGTGTTGGCGATCGACAGATTTGGGAAATGAAAGGCAACTGGAAACAGCATGCCATCTTCCGAGTCACCATGAAGGTCCTTGTTGCGTGCCAGCTCCGGCCAGAACACTGGTCCATTGTGGCCCGTCTCCACAGAATCATAGACAGACTGTAATTCTAAATCCATCTCCCAGCACTTCCAGATAATCTCCGTCGCGACCTGTAGTTTACTACGAGGATCCAGAAACTGGAGCATGTCTCCCCGATTACGGAGCTCAGGAGCACGGATGAGGAAGTCATAGATGCGATCGTATGCCGTTTTGGGTCTTTTGCGCCACGGTACTTCTTTCCACAACGGGTCTCTCAGGAAAGAATATTCGCCTTGGTCTAATGAGTACAGGACCTACGTCGTTGTTAGGCTGCCAATTGTTGACATCATGTACAGGGATGCATACCTCTTGGATGCGGAAATGAATAAACACAGCATGGCCCAAACCATCCACGTGCGCCTCAGGGCCGCGGATTTGGACTAGTCTCCGGCAACCTAGAGTGTGGCTGATATAGCCATGTTTCGATCGGTTAGGACATTGGCTCATCTCGTACATGCCTAATGCCACACAGGCAGTGAGAGTCTGGTCGTCGAGCATCTGTGCAGGGTCCCACAGCGCCAACTGCAATTCGTGGAGGGCGCGGCGGTAGAGCTTGATGCTCTCATAGGTTAGTCCTTCATCGCGGTGAAGGTCTCCTAATTTTGCTAGGCATAACGCCATCATGGAAACCTCTAATGCAGGAGTAACGCGAGGAAGGCCTGGGATCTGTATCAACCAAATCCTTTGTTGCATAGGCCCAACTGTGTTCTTGGAGAGATGGTTATCCAAATACACTTCGAGAAGCCGCTGGCGAAGAACAGGATTAGCATCAACTTGTGCCCCTAACGGGATGAGCGACTTTTTCGGGTCGAGGTGGCTTCCGTCGGACAGTGGTGTGGCGACCACCGAATCAAAATCCGGATACTCGGCCTGAGGGTCCCTAGACCGTGTCCTTCCATCAGATTCAGATTTCGTTTCTGCAGCGGCTTCTAGGTGGCCCTCCTTGGGCGGCTGATGAGCGATGAAGATGGGGTACTTCCGGTACCCGACGCATGTTCGTTTCGACTTGACACACTGAGCACAACTTGGCTTCTCCAATCCACACTGTCATTGGTAACCGTCAGTGAAGGCTTCCCCAGCTAGCACTATGCAAAGGATCGAGTACCGCTATCTTGCGCTTTCTGCAAGTGCCGCAACCACGAGCTCGTGCTATCCCGACCATGGCTGCCAATTAAGCATGAAGCGCTGCTCGCAGGAAAGCTTGGATGTCTTTGACTGGTGACGAGAATGGAATCGCAGAGGAGGAGGCTTGAATCTACAGACGAGGAGCAGAAGGACTTGAGGGCGTTTGGGGCATTTTGCGAAAATGGAGGAAATACGTCTGCCTTCAGACGTGGTCGTCAACAGGATAGAAGGTATCGGAAAACGCCTTGTTAGCCTAGTGGAATTCGCGGCGTTTTGACCATACCGCAATAGGTTCATTCGGCGAAGAATTTCAGACACATGGGTGTCCCAAACTTTGGAGACCAGTACCAATAGGATGCCGAGTTCCTGCAACAACTGAAAAACGAAATCAGCTGCCGACCTAGTATATCACTCGACGACCTTTGTTTTCCGCCCTCTGACACGCAAGGAGTGATGCATGCTAGCAGAAAATGTTGCTTGGAAACTGCTCATTGAAGATCCAAGCCTACGCAATTGCCAGTCGACGCCGATAAAAGCTTCGTAAAACTTCAGTGAGTTCAGCCTGATAAAATGTAGACCAGAAAATCGAAGACAATGAAATCTCATCCCACAAGTCTTACTGACTCGCATGATGCACTGAAGGCTCAACGGCAAGTCAGAAACGCGACGGTCCGCCGTAGTTCTGTGTTAGGTTGTAGGAATTGAAAGGAAGAACATACGGCAGTGCGAGCTGTCCTCGGTCCATATACCGTAGCATATTCATATGGCTCAGAGGCAATGGAAACTTGACTGATACTCGAGGATTGAACAAAGAGTAACCAAAGCGCATATGATCGAAAATCATGAGAAGTCAAGAGGAAAGAAATGCATTTTGACGAAAGCAATTTGCCTGCCAATCTCGTCGACGGGCGCTTATGCTCCGCCGTGAAAATGTCACATGAAAGCGTGTCTCTACTGCGAACCACTATTGTCGATTCTGCACTCCTTCGCAAGTGACCGGCGCGTCTTCCCCTTCAGCTTTTTTGCACAGGAGCACCAAAACAGAACCATTGACGACTCCGCCGGCACTCAGTTGTCGCAAAGCCCGATGTGATCCAACGGCCATAATGCCACGAGCGGCATTGAAGCGAACAGCGAGCATCACAGACCTCCGCTTCACGCTCCGCCGCGTATTTGGCAAGGACGCGTTCCGACCAGTCCAAGAGGAAGTCATTGCCGCGGTAGTTGCTGGGCACGATGTTTTCGTCTGCGCGGCCACCTCCTTTGGCAAGTCACTATGCTACCAACTGCCCGCCGTCGTCTCCTTGGGAGTCACAGTGGTCATCTCGCCTCTCTTGGCCTTGATGGAAAACCAGGTCCACGCAGCCAAAGCTCTGGGCATTGCTGTCGAGATGATCAACGGCAGGACCGGGTTGACGGACAGGAGACGCATCGAGAATGATTTGCTTTGCGGCCATCCGGAGACCAAGTTGCTGTATGTCACGCCTGAACTTTGTGCGCTCGACCGGTTCCGCAACATCATCATGCAGATTCATCGCCAGGGTCAACTTGTACGTGTCGCCATCGATGAGGCACATTGCATCAGCGAATGGGGTCATGACTTTCGTCCAGCCTACAAGAACTTGATATGGTTGAAAACCAGCTTGAATTGCCCTCCTGTACCGATGATGGCGGTGACGGCCACTGCTACGAAGCAAGTAAGAGATGATATATTCAAGTTCCTCGGCCTCGATAATGAGAAGACGAAATGCTTTTCGACATCGACATCGCGGCCCAACATTCACTACGAAGTCCAATACCTATCCGACTCGAATCCGAAGAGCGGTGATGACGACATGTTTTCGTACCTGTCGTCCAAGCTCGATTTTATGCACAGGAGACGAGTCGCGCTGCTTCGGTACCTGAAACAGCGAGATCCGTCAGCAACTGTACCTCCGATCACCGGCATTGTCTACGTTACCATGCGCGCAACAGCAGACACTGTGGCCTCCAAGTTGGCTAGTACGGGCATATGTGCAAGCGCATACCACGCCGGCCTTGACCCAGACAAGCGCGAGAAGATCCAGAGATTGTTCGAGAGACACGCAAAAGCAGATCCACGCCTATTGCACGTGGAAGATAATGAAAGCATAGCTGCGTCTTTCAACATCATCTGTGCCACAACGGCCTTTGGAATGGGCATCGATGTCTCCTCCATTCGCTTCGTCATACACTACGGCCTCCCAAAGGGGATGGAGGCTTTCGCGCAAGAGTCCGGTCGAGCAGGTCGGGACAACAAAGCAGCCTCCAGCATTATATTGTACACCCGGGAGGAGGCGACCCGTTGCGAGTATCGCGTGAGGTGCGAGGCAGCCAAAGATAAAGGCAAAGCCAAGACGGAGTCAAGATTTGAATCGCTCAAGAGGATCGTGGAGTTTTGCGAAAACACCAGCACCTGTCGCCACGAATTGGTTAGTCGCTATTTCGGGGACAAGAAGGAGACTGCCGAGTGTTATTACGCGTGTGATGTGTGTAAAGAGGGGTCGGCAAAGTTGAGGCAACGGAAAGAAAAGGGGTTGGCCACGGAGGAGGAAGCCATCGAGTTCACTCAGAGAGAATCGATAAGATATGACGACTACGATTGACGAGCCACAGGTTAGTGAGTACGATAGCCGGCAATATGACATAGATTGGGGATAATGCACAGACCAGACGGTTCGAGGCTGTCTATGTGTTGGCGTACCGAGGGATCTCTTCTTCCGACGAATATACCAACGGGCCCTCAGTTCTTGAGGTTATAATACCCGCCTCCCAACTCGACCAACCAGCCCTTCTCCACCTTGCTCAAATCCTTGATGTACACCTTGGTCCCGGTCTCCAGCAGCTCGTGGAAGATCACGTACTCCGCTTTCCTGTTGAACATGAGACTCGTCGGGTGGGCATGCATCGTGACGTTGCCGGAAACTGACTTGAACGTTCCGTCAGGTTGCATTTTCGCAGCGTTCGAGAAGTAGCCTGTCACCAGGCACTTGAGGATGTTCTGTGCCTTCTTCTGCTGCTGAGCGGTCTCAGCTGTGGACGGATCGTCTCGTTTCGCGGCCCCGAGCTTTTCGAGGTATCGCCACAATTGATTCCTGATGCTCACTGCGCGCTGCATACTCTTGAAGTTCAAGTGATTGTCATGACACCACTTTGCCTCTTTCCTTCCCTTGGTCACAAAGGCCTGGTAGACATTCAACAATGTGAGGTGATCGCCCTCCTCGGCGGCGAATTTCCGGCGCGAAGAGTCCATGGCTTTCTTCTGCCCTTCGTGGTGGAACCAGACGTTCCCTTGCAGGGAAGTCATTGCGGCGAGGGTGAGCATCTCTGCTTGGCAGTTGAATTGCGGTGATGAGGAAGTCAGGAGGCATTTCGCCATCATGGGTGAGATGGCGCCCAGTTCGGCCATACGGGTTCCCAGGGGAGAGGTGAGCTTTGCATAGTCGTCTACCGCGCCGAGAGCGTAGAGGAGGTCGAACGCTCGGATGAGGAGTTGTGAGGGTGGAGGTGAGAGGAAGTCGAAGCGTACGATATTGTCGATTCCTAGGGCTTTGAGTTGGAGGACGACCGGCGCAAGGTTCGAGCGTTGGATTTCCGGAGGCGTCGTTGCGGGCAGGGAGGCATAGGATTGCTGCGTATACAATCGGAAGCACTTCCCCGGTTGGGTTCGACCTGCCCGCCCTGCTCGTTGGATTGCGGAGGCTTTTGATGTGGGGAAAGGAGTCAATGTTTCGATGTTTGTGTTTGGGTTGAATGCGCGCAGCTTGACAAAGCCGCAGTCGACGACATAGACGATGCCATTGATTGTCACGGAGGCTTCCGCAATATTGGTACTGAGGATGACTTTGCGCGTATTTTCTGCTGCCTCGGAGAAGACGTACATTTGATCGTCGGTGCTGAGACCGGCATAAAGTGGAAGGGGCTGAAGCGCTTGAGCTTGTGGAGGGAGTGTTGATGCTAGGTCGGAGAGCTTTTGCATGGCTGTTTCAATTTCCTCTCTCCCGGTAAGGAAGACGAGGATATCCCCTGGACCTTCCTGCTGGTGGATAGTGAATGCTGTATGTACGGCTTTCTCAACATAATCGTCGGTGGGCTGGTCCAGATATAGGATATCGACGGGGTATGTCCGACCTTCAATACTGACAATGCGACACTGCTGCTGGTCGTCGGAGGCGTCTGGATCCGCGAAGAAAGTCGCAAACTTTTCAGCTTCGATTGTCGCACTGCTGACGATGATTCTCAACTCCGGGCGGCGCTTCTTGATCTTCTTCAGAAGCCCAAGAAGGATGTCCGAGCTCAACGATCTCTCATGCGCCTCGTCGACCATGATGACCGAGTACCTTGTCAGTAACGGATCGACCAAAGCCTCCCGCAGCAGCATGCCATCGGTAAGAAACTTGATTTTGGTCTTGGCTGAAGTGACATCCTCGAAGCGAATCGAGTAGCCAACCTGTTCACCCACTTGACATCTCATCTCTTCGGCCACGCGCGCAGCGACTGTGGTGACGGCGACCCTCCTGGGCTAGAAAATTGTCAAATACACTCTGGCCCGTTGCGCGGACTTGACTTACCCACCTGAGTAATCGCTATACATTTTCCACCTGAACACCATCCTGCCTGCTCTAGGTACTGCGGGAGCTGAGTGGTCTTTCCGCTGCCGGTCTGCCCGACAATCACCGTGACTGGATGTGTCTCGATTGTATACAGGAGGCTAGCTTTGTGTCTGGCGATAGGAAGCAAGGTTGAGGGCGTGTACAAAGCAGGAATGAAGGACAGATCAAAGTCGGCCATATTGCCTATCTCTTCAATGATTATCAGGTGCAATGGTAAGAGTTCCGCCCGGAGAAATCAAGGCTGCACCGCCACCAAATGACGCCGCATCCAACGACGTCATCGAAGCCACACCGCCAAGCACAGGGCGACGCAAGGATGCCCGACCCCACCGAGAGTCCGTGACCACAGCTTTCCTCCGAACGGAAACATGTGTTGTTTCGTATCCATTAATTCAGCTGCCTGCAAGATTGCACTTGCCCTCCATTGAATACGGTTCTACTCCCTGAGCTGGATATAATCATCGACCATCAAGATGGCAAGCAATAATGCGGTGAGTGCCTCTGCTTACACCTTGTTCGACTTGAACTAACATCCGCAGTCACCGCCCGTATCTCCGTTGAAACCATCAGATGGGCCCCCAGAATCCCCGACAACTGCTCGACCCCTGGATTTTGACAGCGATCAAGAGACTGGCACAGTAGAGACAACCAAGGCTGATATCCCGAAGCCACCGCCCAAGGACGAGACTCCCCCTTCAAAACCGCCTCGGCCAATATCTCAGCGCGAACAGGCAGAACTCACTTTGAAGGAGGCATTCCCTTCCATTGAAATAAGTGTCATTCGAGCAGTCCTTACTGCAAGCCGAGGTGATATCGAACCGGCTTTCAATGCCCTGCTAGGGATGAGTGACCCAGATTCACAAAGAGAACCGGAACCCGCACCTCCTGCCAAACCTCCTCGACCATCCCAACAATCTCCTCCAGCCACGAAACTCACCCAGCTGGAAGCCGATGAGCTATATGCCAGACAACTGGCTCAGGAGTACAACGCTGGTGTACCGAGACAGCAACCAAAAGGCCGCCGTGGCTCGAGTGATAGATACAACGAGAACCTGCAAGGCTCACGGGTTGGCCGGCCAGGGGCGAGCCCAAATCCCGATGATGTACCCTGGCGTAGTTTTATTGATGGTACAGCGCCCGGCCTACGCTCAGACAAATACACGCTAATAGACGCTGTGACAGACGACCTCCCAGAGATCCGCGACAACATCCGGAAAGGTTTCGTCGAGACGCAAAAGACGGTCAACAGCTGGATTAGCGCGTTCAAGAAGAAAATCGACGGGGAGGACGACGACGACGCCGAATTTGCGCAAGCTAACCCCCCACTTCCCGCTCGGCCGACACAGCAATCCCCTTTCCCCGGTCGCCGAAGTGCTGAGATGCGTCGTAGTGCAGACCTCCAACGCTACGATGCCGACATGCAGCCTATTGGCGACGACTTTTCCAAACTCGAACTCCGAGATGGCGAAGCACCACCACGGACGTCAAGTCGACCACTCGCCAATCCCAACCTGTTCAAGTCTCAAGGGTCAGACCGTCGCCCCTCGCCAGGTACGAACCGCAAGGTATCTTTCCAGGATGGGCCTCCCGAAGAAATCCGGGACATGTATAGTGCATCACCGAAACCCACGACTGGTGCGACCACCAAGTCGAGCAAATGGCAACCTCTACAGACCATCGATCCGAGCCCAGTGACGGAAAATGATCCATTCAGTCTAGGCGACAGCGACGAGGAGAAAGATGCCAAGGTCATTACATTGAAAGATGACGAGGACGACGGGAAGAAAGTCGAGGATAACAAAACAGCGGACGAAGATGCCCAAGTCAAGAAGGCTACCGAGGCGGCTACGAAAGAGAGTATAGGTGCGGATTCGAAGTGAAGGAGGAAGTCACATTGCATGAAGTCTGGGCCAATTTGAAGGCAGAGTGGACATTTCGACCTTTGAGCGGCATTCAAGTCAGAGCACAACGTGCGTCGTATGTATATTGAGGAAGACATCCTTGTCAAGGGGTTTTGGATGGAGTGTTTGATCCATCTCTACTTCCATCTGCTATCTCCTTTCTGGACATCCCCTGCCTTGCCCGTGCTCCCTATTGTGTCCATCATCCACTCGATCCTCTCCTGGATCAACCTTGTGCCTTCCTCCATGAACTCGGTTAAGGGTGTCCGTCCGGCCTTCTCTTTTGCGTAGTCCTCATACTTCCACAAGACAATCTGGTTGACGTTTAAGCGGGTCATTCCGGCCGCGACGCACTGCTTGAAAATGTCGGCCGTGAACTCGTTGGTGCCGTGCATGACGAGGGTGACTTTCCCTCTCGAGGCCTCCTGGATGGACGCCAGCCTCGGGAAATCCAGGTGAATGTTCTCCGCGCCGTGATACGGGCCATGGACGTTCCCGATGGCCGGGGCCAGGAAGTCGATGCCCGTGTCGATGAACTGCAGCGCCTCGTCGGGCGTGGTCAAGATGCCCTCGAGATCGCCCGTGTCCTGCACGCCGGCCTCGCCGCCGTTGATGCGCCCGGGCTCGGCCTCGGTGGCGATCCCCAGCCCGTGGCAGTAACTGACCAGCTCCTTCGTCCGCGCCAGGTTCTCGGCCTTTTCATAATGCGACATGTCGACCATGATGCTGTCGAACTTGCCCGTCTGGGCGGCGCGCTTGATGCCCGCCTCGCTCTGCGCGTGGTCCAGGTGCAGCGACATGGGCACCGTGGCGGAGCGGCACACGTCCGCGGCCAGGTTCACGAGGTTGTCGTCGGCGTACTCCTGCGCCCAGGGGAAAAGGAGGATCTGGCACGGCGACTGCTTGGCCTCGGCGGCCTTGCGGCACGCGATGATGGCTTCGAGGTTGTAGCATACCACGCCGGGGACGCCGTAGCGGCCGGCCTCGGCGGCCTTGAGGATGCGCACGCTGATGTTTTGGGAGAGGTCGGGCATGATGATCTGCGTTATGAGAGTGCCGCTTGAGGAGGCACAGTAGGATGGAGGGACGACGGAGGGCTTGCAATCGGTCAAGTCGGGCAGTCTGTGTCCTTCACAAATGCGAGTATAAGTGTATTGCTGTACAGGGGAGAGATAATAAGTCAATGCTAAAGAGTCTTGAAGCTCAACAACAACAACAACAACAACACAATCACGGAAAACCAAGACTCTCGGCACTGTTCCTGGAGCGGCTTTCCGACAAAATACTTTGGTCGTACAAATTGCAGAACATTGCAGATGCCGTCAGTCAAAGATCGGTCGGCGACATGCCGTACGCATGCGAAATGCCCTAAGCTCGCGCCACGCCACGAGGAGCACGAGTACCCACACCCGGTGGTCTGCTCGTGTCGAAGCTCAGCAGCCATGCAATCCAATGCATGAGGGAAGAATGATGTCGTCGGCCTGTTCTCCGCATGAGGGGACAAAAAGCGTCATGCGTGGTCATGGCATGGCGGGGTGGATGGTGCCTGTCGCTGTTTATGTATGTGTATCGTCGGCTATTGAACCTGTCCTTCTAATGTACACGTCCAATCTTCAAATCTAGTACGCGGTGGCACTCCAGGCAAGAGCCGCACTACTTCTCCTGCTTCTGCTTGTACTTGTGCTTTCTGCTCTCTCCTTCTGCAGCCCTGCCATGCGGTCGCTGAGTGACCGAAGTCTGTTTCGGTGCGGGCAAAAGCTGACCGGCAACCGTCGGCTTTGACACCGACACCGAATCCGAAACCAAGGGCTAGTTAATAGGCAGAATGCGCGATGCTGTGGCAAACCTCGGTTGACTGTGTACCTGCTTGAGATAGGACGGCTGGTCCGTGATTCAGCCCTGTCTACTCCGTATCTACCCAGTAGTTGTAGACAGACCGGCATGTTGAGTAAAAGGCAGGATAGAGATACTCGGATTAATCTTTTACGGATGGACCAGGCAATAGTTCAGAAAACAAATTGACAATGCTTCAAAAAGAAGTTCTGTGCAAGCTGTGACGGCCTCCCCCCTGCCGTAGCTACAACTCCCTTTCGGCTCAGCCTCGTCTCTCAACTTTCCTCCGCCCCTTCTTTATGCCAATTTCTCCTGCTCCTCCATATACTCGATATACTCTCTCACCGACTGCTCGAAACTGTCGGGCTTCTTAAACCCCAGCTTGTAGGCCAACGAGTTATCATACGTGACCGCCCAGGTGTACAGGATCTTGGCGATCGGCTCGTCATGCTCCTCCCGGACGTACTTGAGCTTGTCCTCGCCGCCGACCTTGGCCAGCGCGTCCATCATGTCCTGGATGGTGACGACGTGGCCGGGCGCGTTGATCACCCGCTTGTGCGAGGGGAGCGCATCCGAGGGCAGGCTGAGACAGTACACCAGGTTGTGGATCAGGGTCTTGGGCGACGTGACGTGCGAAGG
This sequence comes from Phialophora verrucosa, assembly GCA_002099365.1. NCBI lineage: Eukaryota > Fungi > Ascomycota > Eurotiomycetes > Chaetothyriales > Herpotrichiellaceae > Phialophora > Phialophora verrucosa. The sequence continues at coordinate 178,060 of MSED01000015.1, read as the reverse complement.
GAACGCCCTGTCCTTGACGGGGAGCACGCACTCCTTGCCAGCCAGCGGCTCGCGGATGATGCCTGATATAAAGGCCGACGCCGCGGGCGCGGGCTTGCCCGGCCGGACGGTCACGGTGGGGAACCGGATGCAGAAGGCGTCGATGTAGCCCTTGCGCGTCATGTCGTTGATGAGGATCTCGCACATGAACTTGGCCGCGCCGTACGACCCCTCGGGCGTGGGCAGCACGTCCTCGGTGATCACGGCCGGCAACGGCCGCCCGTAGACGGCGCCGCTGGACGAGTAGATGACCCGTAGGCCCGGCCGGACGCGGCGGATGGTCTCCAGCAGCAGCCTCGTCGATTCCAGGTTGACGCTCATGCCCAGGTCGAAATTCGCTTCCGACCCGGCAGACATGATCCCGTGGAAGAGGTACGCGGCGTCGAGGTCGGGCGTGACTACGCTTCGGTCCTTCAGGAGGTCGGCCTTGACCGTCGTTGCGTTCTCAGGGTGCTTGGCCCCCTTGGGGACCGGCGCGTCAAAAATGTCTGTTAACACGACTTTGTTGTCTGGGTTGGACAGCAGCTCTCGGGCAAGGAATTGCCCTATGAACCCGCCGGCGCCGGTGATGAGGATCTTCATCTTGAGAGGGTGGGACGCGAAGAAGTTTGCTGCTCTGCCTGGAGACTTTGTTTGTATTCCGCTGCTGCTGTTGCTACGATGCTGGGCCTTTGTTGCTTTAGTCGGTGCTCGAGCTTCAGTATGTGTATGTTGTGCAGACCCCTTTCTCTTGACTTATTACTCAAGAATGGCTTCGATATATGAGAGGCAAATTCCTGCGAGGAAGGCAGATTTGCTTCATCGCAGAACATACGGGATTCCTGCCGTCCAAGAGCCCTCAGTCTTCCATCCTGGCAAAAGTTACTCCGTCGCCGTGAGCCCACAAACCGTCGTGCCTCCGGTTGGAGAAGATTGTCGGGGCGTCGGTGACTGACACCCGGCCTTGACGGTGAGGGGAACGACAAGAGGGGCGACTGGGCGACAAAGGACCTGACACTTCGGCCCATCTGCCAGCGAGCCAGATGTGAGCCTGTTGAAATCATTCTTATCATTCTATTTGTTACAGGGCCTGGGTGGTGGTACAAGCAAACAAGAGGCCAGAATCGTCCATCCATCCATCAGTTACATTTTGGTTCATCGTTGATTAACCCCGCACCCCTTGTCTTTTTGGTGAGTTGTCGACATTTTCTTCGTTACATTTTTCATTGCATGCGTCGGCTCGTGCTCGTGGTCATACTCAAGCTCATGCTCGTCGTCGTCAAATCGTATATCCGTCTCTCCTGCCGTGAACATATTGCCTTCTCCCCGGAATAAAGGCTCTGCTCCTCCTTGCCGCCGAGTGTATCGAGCCACTGTTGCTCTTGACGGTGGCCGCTCGATTGACTGACAGGATGGTTGCATGCAGCGCCGAGTTTACACCATGTCTAATTGACTCAATAAGCTCCCTGGCCGATTGGGACTCGGGTGCTTGGTTTCCTCGCTCCAGATCGCTTGCCATTTGATCGTGCTGAGACTGAACAGTTTGAGATCCCCCTCGGAGTCTCGCTGTTTTGGCGCTCGCCACCGCTGGGTCGGCGTTATAGACGCCGGAATCAAGCTGAAGCGCGACGTGAATTGTTTGCTGCGATGCTTGTGAAGGTATGGACCATCGACTCCTGCCATCAGTCGATGACGGTGGCGGCGGCGACGGCGGCGGCGGCAAAGGCTTGCTCAGTGCTAGAGGCAGGGGCAAATTTTTGGCTTGATTGACTGCTTTCGTGCCCTTCCAATCTTCACCGTGCACCGTTTCAGGGTCATCAAATGTGGCAGTAGCATCCTGCTCACGAACCCGCACTAGAGCAATCTTGCCCTGTCGGCTGGACCCCAGTTCAAATCGGCGGGTTCCTTGATGGCCCATGTCTTCCCAGAACCCTCTTTCACGCACGTCTGCTTCGTTACCCCCATACGCTATTCCAATCGCTCCCGTTTCCACTCTGGTCTTGGTGGTCTCGCTGCTTGAGACTTTCTTTATCTCTTTCTGGACGTCCGAAACAGTACCTTCTATATCACCACGTCGTCGTGAATATCTTGCAAGGCTGCCAATCGACTCAACCAAGAATCGACGGAAGAAAGGCTTGAGGGCAGGTGCACTGGCGGCGAATATTCCAACATAAAGTTCTGCAACTGACCAGATCCACATTTCCCACAGCATCCATGTAAAGTCAAACGTTTCGTTCAACAGCCGATTCAGGAGGACGACCCTGACCACACCCAGAGCGCATGCCAGAAATCCCAAAGCGAACAAGCCGTACAGGGCAAGCTTTTGCTTCAGAGGGAGGTTCAGGCCGAAGATCAGCAGAAGCGGCAGTAGCGTGCTGTAAAAATCGCCTAAGACGCTCAGACCCACGGCTGCTGGGATAGATGCTCCCTCTCTTGCGCAGTGGAAGTTGTGAGTGGCGGCCCACTTTCGACTGAAACTATTCCAATACGCATCGACCGGACGACAGATTAGAAGGAGTGTCATGGTGAATGCGAGTAGGTACAGAACGTTGTATACAATGCCCACCCAGGTCGCCACCAGGAATATCCTGTTGAACTTGACACTCAATCTTCGGTAAAACAGCAGAACGCTGGTCTTGATCGCGGTTCCCGCAAGGACAAAGAGCCACTCACTGATCCAGACGTTAAGACGATGTGGTGTGAAGGTAGATGGCGGGACGTCCCAGATATGGCGACCACTGAAGTATAGCTTGTTGGCGATAACAACCATGATAGACATAGCAATGCTGAACCCAAGTCCCACAATGATCAGGAGATCGTCCCATCCGGGAGCTCGAGTAATGAACAGGCGCGAATACATCCGACCAGAGACGACGGCAACTCCCAGGACGCTGAAGATGATACAGATGAGCTCCAGGGCAGGTCCTCGTGTTGGGGGATTGACGTAGTTTGGCCTTGGCCAAGAGGCAATGACTGAGGGAGGAGCTGCAACCTTCGTCAGTATACACGACTCTTGCTCATCGAGCATCTACGAACGATGTAGCGTATCCGGCATAGTGAGTGTATCTCGCGGTATTGACGGGACTTCTCGATCGCTCAAGGCGAATGACAGCCAAGCGAGGTACTGATGAACTCGTGATGCTGTGTTCTCGAGTTGAATGGTTATATACCGTCTCAACCTCAGGTTAGTATGCGAACGAAGATAACCTGACCAGCGCACAGCTAGCTAGACAGATCTTTGAAGCTGCTGAGTAGACTGGATAGAGTCCTCGCTTAAGGGAGGCTGAGTTGTCGCAGTTCGGAGGAAGCCACAATCGTCTCGCGATATCGAGACGCGGCACATTCATCACAGATACGGTTCCATCTGACTGTGTTTCGATCAGTATCATGTTAAGAGAAGGCTCTGATGGGCCTCTCTGATAGAATTTTGACGATAGGTCTGATCGTTCTGTCGGTGCTGGAAGCTTCTCCCTGAACGATAGGCGAGGATGAATAGGGCATGGGAACAAATTCCTGCCTAGTTTATGGAGCAGTGGATCGAGAAAAGTTCGGGGAAAGTGAACATGTTAGTGAAAGGACCGCCGGAAAGGGCGGTTTCGAGCGCCGCTTTAAGCCTCCTTTCTACCTTACTAATACCTTACAATAAACGTCGGGTAAAAATTAAATAATAGACTATAAAGACGATCTCGTCTAAGTATATAACTATACCTTTAAGTTTAAGTCTCTTTACCCTATTATTATATTTATTTTATTCTTTCTTAGGTTATAGCGATATAGTTAATAAAGACTTTACTAATAGCCTTTTCCTTAACTATAGCTTATATTCCTCTTAATAAACTTATAAAGTCGCCTAATTATAATAGCGTCTAACTCCTTATTCTATTAGAATATTTTTAAGTATATTAAACTAGCCCCTTAACCCTTTAAGGAGCTTATTAACTATATAGATATTAGTTTAAGCTTCGAGATTAAGCTTATCTTTTATAAATTAAGTACTAAACTTAATATTAAATAAATATAAAAAAAATAAATTAAGTTTTTAAATCTTATATAGCTTTAGCCTCTTTACTTATAATAATACCCTTCTTCTAGATTTTATTAAAATATTTATAAGAAGTTTAACTATTTTACTTCTTTTAACTTTAAGTTTATATATTAAAAGTATATTAACTTTTTAAGTAGTTTATATATTCCTTAATTTTTATTATATAAACTTTAGCCTTAAGTAGGCTTTAACTCTTTAGATCTTTACTAAAGCTTAGAGGATAAATATTTATTTCTATATTTCTTATCTAGTTAAGTATTTAATAAAAATAAATATAAAAAATATATATTCTAATTAATTCTTACCTCCTATTTATATTTTTATTAGTTATTAAGATTTTTCTTTACGGTAAACTATTATATAAGAGTTAATTTTTAAGTATAAGCTTATAGTAAACTAGGGTTAAGCTTTATTACCTATAGGTAAAGGATTATACAGCGGTAGGTACTGCCTCTACCGTCCCGGGCACTCTATATAGTAATAAATAGCTTCCCGAAAGGTGTTATATATTTTTATTATCTATAGTATATATATATATTAAATATATATAACTACGTTATCTATAATATATATAGCGAAGGTAAATAGCCTCGCGCTAAGGATACAGCTAATTAGATAGTACGGTTATTAATCTATATATTATATAGGTACGTGCAGCTAATTAGCACTAAGACCTTTATTATCCCTATTATAATAGATACCTAGGACTTATAATAGGAATTCCTAGGAGCTAATCTAAGGCCTAGGCTTAATAGAACTATATCTTAAGCGTAATATCGAGATCTCCTAGGCACCTATATCTTTTATATATATCTTCTATAGTACCGGCTAAATCCTATAATTTTAGATATTCTTATATATTAAGAGGAAGCTCGCCTAATAAGATCTCCTTAGTCTATAAACACTTTACTTTATAAAACTTTATTTTAGTATCCCCTAATAGTATAGCTTTAGCGTAATTTTCGTAATAGTTACTTAGTAAGCTATTTATATCTTACGCTAGATTTTTTAATATTATATATCTCTAACTCTCTATTATATTAAGTATCTTATAGCTACTTTAGCGCGTATTCTACCCTAGGCGATAATTAGCGAACACGAAATTATTCTCGTTATCTATCTTCTGCTTTATATAGTAGTAAATACGGTCTATATAGGTCTCTACTTTAACAGCCACGATATATATATATTAATTTTATATGCCCGAACTGTGCTTTATCCCTTACTATTTTTATTTAGGAAACGGAGCGCGGCCGCTTTAATCCGGCACGTGACGGAGTATCGAGGAGGCCCGGTCGAGTACGGGAGAGCGTCGGGGGAGCCACGCCTGAGTACGGGGGAGCCACGGGGAGCGCTGCCTAATGCCCATTGCCCATTTGCAGACGCCAGTTCGGGCTCAGGGTCCCCTTTGGGCCTCGGCTGAGCATACCCTAAGCAAATACACTGGGGGCCTAATCTGGCCCCTTGCGATCGGCTATACTTGTTTCTCGGCTAGGCATCTGTTTCAGACGGGTGTTAGAGAGGGCAAAATGCGCCGCTTAGCCTGCGAACGCTGTGGGTACATCAGCCACATGAGACGCTGGTGTTTAAATGATGTGCGCAACCACCGTTTCACCGGCGAAGGTGAACTCGTAGGGCAACTACTATTGGTGCAAGGCTGGAGATGCAGTATAATACATAAGCAGGCCCTGGTTGCCACCACAAGCTACGCGTATATGAGCCGCTGAATCCTACCCCGCTCGGAGAAATTTTCGTTGGGAGCGATTAGGTGCTGATCTCATCGATAAGACATGAAACTCCGTATATATTGACTTAGTATTAGTGAGGTCAGCCTGAGTCTGTAAAAGATCCCATAACTTGGCCCCCGGGTTCCTAGTTTTGGTGTCCCCATATATTCGGAAGGCCCAAGTCCCGGGCCCTCTCTCTGGTATTGTTGCTAGGAGTGCCCCCAAGGGCACCCCTCCGGCCGCGTTGGTGCCTAGAGCAGGTTGCCTTTCGATTAACCAATTCAGTACTCTAGACTGTTGAGGTATTTACAAAATTACAAGACTATTGTCATTTCACTGCTCCATTTAGAAACCTTTCGATGTGAGGCACCTAAGAGGCCTGTTCGATCTAGATGAAGTAATCGACTTACCGGCGTAGTGACACCCAGTGAACGCGCAACGGGTACTTCGACTTCATTCACTTTTGTCCCGTCACACATGACATACAATCGCCTTATCAGTGTATGTGACTGAACCTTTGTCGCAGATGAGTCTAAAGAGACAAACGTGTAAAGTGTAACCAGGACAACGAGAAGGCCTCCCCAGACCCGCAGGTTTATGGGGCATAGACGTTGGTGATGGTAACCGCCTTAATGGTTATTCTGCAATCTGGCTCCCGCCCACGCGGAGATTCCAATCCAATCAATCTTCCGGGGAGCCCGCAAGCGGAGAACATCAGGGAAAGTCCCCGGCGTATAAAACTATCGGCACCCACCTATGACTCGAGGTGTGAAAAGTCCTCCAGGGACCATCAAGGGGGAGTCTGTAGCCTTCTCATACGACAGCAGAAATGGCGGCTATTGGCGAAGAATTCGAGGTCTGCGGGATCAAGGTCCTTCAGAAGGAGATCTCGCGCATCGATGACCCTATGGCCAATTACAACGGTTTCAATCCTTCGATGACTACCTTGCCTCAAGGGTTTAGGAAAGACGAGGGGCGTCGTGCCTTCCCGGCCGCCACCATTTGGGAGCGAGATATTGAGATTCCCATGAGAGATGGTGTCATTCTTCGTGCCGACGTCTTCCGCCCTGCCGAGGCAACCAGGGTCCCAGCGATTGTCGCCTGGAGCCCTTACGGCAAAAGTGGAACTGGTGACACAGCCCCTGCTGCGTTTCACCTCGCCTCAACTGACACCTAACAGGTCCCGTTAGCCTAGACATCGTCCCTGGCCGTGTCGGCATCCCTTCACGCATGACGTCCGGTTTTGAGGACTTTGAAGGCCCCGATCCGGCCGAGTGGACGTCGCATGGGTATGCGGTAATCAACGTTGATGCCAGAGGGATCTTTAAATCTCAAGGAAATCTGAGGTAGGACTTCATCTCCGCTGGGCGTTCGAAAACAACCCTCGCTAATTTCCGTGAGTTCAGGTGGAACGGGACCGCCGAGGGCAGAGATGGGCATGATGCCATAGAGTACCTTGCAACGCTTCCTTGGTGCACTGGACGCGTTGCTCTAATGGGAAATTCGTGGCTTGCCATGGCACAATGGTTTATCGCGGCCGAAAAGCCGCCGCACCTGACTTGCATACTACCCCTAGAAGGATGTTCGGATATCTATCGCGAATCACTGTGTCGTGGCGGTATACCTTACCTACCTTTTTGGTCCTGGTGGAGAGATAGAGCAGTCTATGGTTAGTACATCCTCTCGTGGGCGGTTCTGACGACAGAGCCACACAGCTAAACATTGCTCTATCGGATGACAGGTGAAAATCTAGAAGAAGATGCGGTCGGCATGTTGGACAGATATCCCTTCATGAACGCCTATTGGGAGGATAAGCGCGCCAGACCCGATCTGATTGATATCCCAACCTATGTCCTTGCAAGTATGTCTACCGGCTTACATACGGTGGGATCACTCCGATGTTTTGAAGACATTACACATGATAAAAAATGGTATGCTCTCCCTAGGAATAGGTAATGTCAAGAGGTATGACTAACCAGGGACTTACCTTTTCTTAGGCTCCGCTTCCATCCTACCCAAGAATGGCACGATCTCTACCAGCCGACATCTATCGAAGATTTCAAGCGATTTTTAGATTTTTACACTAAAGACATCCAGAATGAGTGGGAGAGCACCGCGAGAGTAAGGGTCGCGGCTATCCGATATAACCAGGTATGAGTCATCTGATAAGAAGTTGAATTCATGATTGACGCGAGATCTTCTTCCCGCCTAGCCTCCTACCGGATACTACTCTTTTTCAAACTGGCCGATTTCCGAGACTCACAACGAGACGTTATGGCTCTCACACAGTGGGCAGCTACAGCCCGCGAAAGACTCTGTATCTGCCGGCGAAGTTTCCTACCGATCTGATGTGCTAGCTGAGCAGATTGATAATGATCCGGAATTCGTCGAATTTGTGTACACATTCACTGAGCCGTTCACCTTGATTGGCCCCTCGAAAGCGATCCTCTTCACATCTTCTCCGGACCACGATGATATGGATATCTTCGTCATCATTCGTAAAGCCGATAAGGACGGCAAGGTCCTACGCAACGTCAACATTCCTCTAAAAGAACTTGGAGTCACCACTGATGCCGAGGTCGAGGATCTAAATACACTTAAATATATCGGACCTTCCGGTATCCTTCGCGCTAGTCATCGCGCCATAGACCCAAAGCTATCAAAACCGCACTGGGTGGCTCACGACCACACACGTGAGGACAAGGTTTCGCCTGGAACAGTGGTGAGAATGGAAATTGGAATCTGGGCGGCGGCAATCCATTTTGAGGCCGGGGAAAAGCTAGTATTTCGGGTCGCTGGCCATCAAATGACGCTGGCAGAATTTGTACCCCTGAGGGGCGGTTTCCAGGCGGCCAACAGAGGTACACATACTTTGCATTATGGTGGAGAGTACGAGAGCTACCTTACGGTGCCTTCTGTACACATGTTGTAGACCTTGAGTGTGTGGCTACGGACCAGAGGATCCCGCAACTCTCATGGCGAATTGCGGCCGTCTGTAGGGATAGTCAAGGCGATAATCTTGAGTTACCGCACTCAAGCTGTACATATACTACCCCTAATACCAGATCGAGCGTGGTAGAATCTGCTGCCGGTTGTGTGTCTCTACTCAAAACCTCGGGCTCATAAGTGACTCGACCATTGGCTAGGAATGACCGCGCGCAGAACTACCGGTTTGGTGACGATGCGTTGATGCTTCGACTGGATTCGCAAAGCCTCAAAGTGCTAAGTAGTCCGGATTGCGCTCACTGATACTTCGAATGCTAATTGATACTCGTTCGCTTCGTAGCTCGCAGGATCATCGAAACGTGCTGAAAGGCCAATCTAATCATGGCCAACATTGAGTTCCACGATGAGAAGAAAGGGGTGATACCCGAGATTCCCCTGCGCCTGGCTGGTCGCGACATCTTTACAGAACGTCGATTCCAGACGATCAACCCAGGCACTAGGAAGACCGTGGCCATTACCTCCGGAGCATTTCTGCCAGAGGCCAATGCTGCCGTGACGTCCGCCCAAGCAGCTTTCCGCCACTGGACTAAGAGCAAACCTGAAAACAAGAGGAACATCTTCTTACGAGCTGCAAACATCTTGGAGCAGCGTGTTACAGAACTCTGCAGCTACATGCAAGAAGAGACGGGTGCGACCGACACATGGTGCAATTTCAATGTACATACCGCAGCAGAGATGTTGAGAGACGTTGCCGGACGGATTGCGACGATACAAGGTACCATCCCTGAGACGTCCGATGAAGGTCGAACTGCATTGGTCTATAAGGAAGCTTGGGGTGTGATCCTCGCCATTGCGCCATGGTGAGCAACTGTCACTCTTTTTGCGCTTGCTGATCCGAGAGCCATGTCTTGACGAGATACGAAGGAACGCTCCATACATCCTCGGCTTTCGTAGCGTCATCTACGCTCTCGCGGCAGGGAATACGTGCGTTCTCAAGGGCTCGGAGCTGTCCCCTCGTTGCTTCTGGGCCATCGGGTCGATATTCGAAGATGCAGGATTGCCGGCCGGCTGTCTCAATGTTATCTATCACCGACCACAAGATGCGGCCGAGGTTACGCGGGTTTTGATCGAGCATCCATCGGTGAAGAAAATCAATTTCACAGGCAGCACCGCGGTCGGCCGTGTCATTGCTGCTCTGGCGGGAAAGAACATCAAGCCTGTTCTGATGGAGCTCGGAGGCAAAGCCAGCACCATCATTTTCGAAGGTGCAGATCTACGACAAGGCGCAATCGCCTGTGCACGAGGGACTTTCCTTCATGCTGGGCAGATTTGTATGGCTTGTGAACGGATCATTGTGCAATCCACGATTGCCGATGCATTTGCCGAGGAGCTCAGGACTGCGGTTGATCGTATGCTCGGCTCAGGAGACGGCATGCAGTTGATGGTGTCGACGGTGGCCGCCCAAAAGACGAAGCAGCTTGTTCAACAAGCACTTCAGGCTGGAGCGACTACGTTGATCGGGGCGGAGCCGAGCGACGCGAAGACCCCTACAATGAAACCGGTGATCTTGAAAAGCGTAAACAAAGCCATGGACATCTACTACACCGAGAGTTTTGGGCCAGTGGCCTCCTTTATCATCGTCGATACTGAAGAAGAGGCTGTGGCCGTCGCGAACGACACAGAGTATGGGCTCTCAGCTGCAGTGTTCACCAGTGATCTGCAGCAGGGTCTAAGGGTCGCTAAAAAGATAGAAAGCGGGTAAGTTTTGCTTGACGGTTTCTCCGTCTCGCGCATCTAACACCCCCATCTAGGGCAGTTCATATCAACAGCATGACCATTCATGATGAACCCCGGCTACCACACGGCGGGATGAAGAACAGCGGTTTCGGAAGGTTTGGCAGTGATTTTGGCATGGAGGAGTTTCTGCGGACGAAAACGGTGACATTCCAAAATTGAGCATTCAATAGGATAGAAAAGGGAGCAGAGCAGCTTGCCAGTTCAGCAATGACTTTCAGATCTTCAGGGATGCGGTGAACTCCACACAATTACAGGCTTCATGACCTTTCCTGCCAGCAAGTCTTGGATGGCAGTATTTATTTCTGCCGGCTTGTATTGCTTTTGTAATCGGTCAACAGGAAGCCGGCCCTTCATATATAGATCTGCGAGAAAAGGCAGAAACTGACGTACGGAGTCCAATGTCAGCGACACTCTGCTACCAAGTGTTACTTCACAATGTGCTTGCTTACCTTCCTAGATTGGCTGTTCCCTTGATGTGAGCCTCGATATGTTTTGCAACCATTGACAAATCCAAACACTTGAATATTCATCTCGGCGGTTCCTGACGGTACTCCGACTGTCACGGCAATGCCACCTGCGCTCAGCGCGCCGATCATGGCGTTGATAACGGGTACTGCACCCGTACAATCGACAGCGGCGTCGACACCTTCGCCGTTGGTGATGCGGTGTATCTCGGCAACAGCATCGACGGGGTTAGAAGACTGTATAGTATGGGTGGCGCCCAGTTCCGTTGCCAGCTCCAGCCTGTCCCTCTGTGCATCCACTGCGATGATGGTCGTCACCAGGTCCGTATGGTCCAGGTGCACCGCATTCGCTGCCATTATCGCCGCGGTGCCGACGCCACCGATGCCAAAAACAACCACCGAGCGAGTGTCACTCTCGACAGGCTTCACCACGTTAAAAATCGACCCCGCGCCGGTTTGAACACCACATCCCAACGGCGCCAGGACCTCGAGGGGCAGTTCGGCGCTGATTGGGACACAACTTGTCTCCTGGACAATTGTCGGATTAGAGAAGGAGGACTGCCCAAAGAAGCATCCGTGGATCGGCTGTCCGTCCCACTTCATGGGAAGTGACCCATCCGGTCGTGACGCCTTGAAATTGCGCTCAAAGATGTGAGAACATTGGTAGAAGCGCTCTCTCGTGCAATTATGACAGGCTCTGCAGTACGAGTACGAGAGGAGGACATGGTCACCCACTGTAACATCCTGCACAGCGCTTCCTATTTCTCGCACAATGCCGGCTCCTGCATCGGTGATGATTTAGTCGAGGCAAAGGGTAATATAGTGTGTTGGTGGTTTCTTGTCCTCACCTTCGTGTCCAAGTACAATAGGATAGCTCGCCGGCAGTTTGCCGTGCTGGACTGCGGCATCGGTGTGACAGATACCAGTCGCTTTGAGCTCCACCAGAACTTCGCTGGGATGTAGCGGCTCAAGCTCGACGGTGCCAATTTGAAAGGCCGATGCCACTTCTTTGACGACCAATGCGGTGGCGGTGACCATGGCTGGGAGTCGATTCCTACGAGGTCTACCAGGTCCGAGCAACACTCCGATTTTGTGCAGCGCCTGCTCCTCATGCCTCATACCCTGTTGGAACGGGCTCGACAAAACTGTCCATGAAGAGTGGATCCCTCTCACGCCCAAGAACCCGCCACAGCTGATCGCGGAATCTCCGCTGTCCAGCCAAATGCGTCCTCTGGGCGGCCATACAGTCATAATCTCCCCGACGCACCAGGAATAACCTCATGATGCCTTTCGACCGTTTTGGTGCAATCGACAGTCCAGGAACCTCCGCAGATAGTGCATCTGCCCTCGGCAGTAAAAGCTGGCTCAGACCATTCGCTGCGTTACCGGCGTGTTGTGTCTCGAATAACACAAGCTCCGAAAATCAGGTATACGCTCACTACCCGGCATACAAGATGGAAATCGTGATCGTTGGTGCTGGGCTAGGTGGACTGGCAGCCGCGCTGGCGGTGAAAAGCGCCAATCCTCCGCACAAAGTACTCGTGATCGAGTCCGCACCACAATTAGCAGAGGTGGGCGCCAGTCTCAATTGTAGTGGCTACAATGTGGTCTTTTCCTTATACGCAAAACTCACATGCGGATATCTCACTAGATAGGAGCCGGGCTCCAATTGACACCGAATTCCACCAGATTGCTTCACCGCTGGGGCCTGGGAGACACTCTCGAAAAGCTCGCAGCCAGTCCACAGGTATTCACCATCTCTCGATATAACGGGCTCAGAATACTCGGGCGGCGCGATGGTTTTGGACGAGAGATGCTTCAGAAATATGGATCGCCATTTTGCGATATACACCGCGCCGACCTGCAGTTGGCTATGTTCGAGCGGGCGAAACAGCTGGGGGTTGGGTTCATGTTCGATGCCTTGGTCACCAAGTATGATTTGGAGTCTCCCAGTGTAACCCTGTCCAACGGAGACCAGATCGATGGAGATTTGATAATTGCGGCCGATGGTAAGATCTTGGCCCGATGCTTTTTTTGGCCCTGTGTGCAGCTATTTCGTGGCAAATTCAGGTTCTGATCAGTGATAGGTCTGTGGTCGAAAGCACGATCCGAGTTCCTGGCACACGACGATCCGCCGTTTCCCACAGGCGACTTGGCATATCGCATAGTACTGAATACAGATGCAATCAAAGACGAAGACATGAAGGACTTCGTCTCGAAGCCTCGAGTTCACCTATGGGCCGGACCCGACTGCCACGCCATTTACTATCCTCTTCGCAACAACACGATGATCAACATCGTCCTGCTAGCCCCGGACAACCTCCCTGAGAATGTGGTTAAAGCCAATGGGGATATCGAAGAGATGAGAGAGCTGTTTCGTGATTGGGATCCACTGTAAGCTGCTGAATGAGCGCCATCGCAAGTGTAGTACTGCAGCTGAGCTTTTCGTTCTGCTCTGGAATAGGTTGCAACGATTCCTCGCCCTTGTTCCGACAGTCTACAAGTGGCGCTTGATGAACAGTGAGTTTACCACCACCATGGGAAAAAGGCAAAGCCGCCCGGCCCACTTGCTAACGCGGCTGGTGTTTTGCACTTAGACACGGAAATGGACGCATGGTATAACGAGAAAGGAACCATCGCGTTCCTCGGCGACTCCTGGTAGGATGATATCCGCACTGCAGATGGGACAGTTCTGACCATGAGGCCAGTCATCCAATGTTGCCTTATATGGCGCAAGGGGCCAACTCAGCGGTGGAAGACGGGGCGGTGCTGGGAGGCATCCTTTCCAAGGTTTCGCACAAATCCGACCTTTTGTCTGCTCTCAAGATGTATCAAGATCTTCGAAAGTCACGTAGTTGGGCCATGGTAAGGGGGAGTCTGCAGCAGGTAGGAAAAAATATGCAACGATAGAGCCTCCTGAGCGTGTCAGCTGAAACCCAGCACAGAGGCATTGGAACCATCTCCGGGATGGCCCAGAGCAGGAGAAGCGTGATAGTCTGCTGCAGGAACAGATTGACGATCCACAGCCAGGCTATCCATTTTACTGGTATGATATCCCCAAAACCGGTGGATGCTGTCAACATGCCGCTAACATTTGCGCAGGTTAGATCCAGAACTTCAATCCTGGGTTTATTCGTATGATGCCGATGAGGAGGTATGTTCATATTGTCGAAATATATCCTCTTGGTCGTGTAACTGACTCAACCCTATTACAAACAGGTCAAAGCAGCTTGGGGTAGCTTTCTGGGGACCCAGAAACATAGAATATAGTCAAGTCCTGATTTCCAGGAGATGTTCAAGGTGGTTGTGAAAAGGCTCAGTTAATATGCTTTCAGAACACCATAAGTCTTGACAGCCGACCGAGCCTGCTATGGTACAAAAAAGTTCTTCTGTCACATAGACACAAATTTGAGGACATTCATCATTGTGACCTTGTGAGTCATTGTCCGTTCTGGTCGTTCAAGATATTCATCCAGCTTTCAAAGGGCCGCGTATGCATGCCTGACTCGAAAACCGCGTTCCACAGTTCATCATCCGCAGAAATGTCCCATTCGGTCCCATTAAATGTCAAGTCCGAGCACGATCCGGGGGCGAAATCGGTAGCACCGCTTTCAATGAGGCCATATTGCGGCTCATGGGATGGAAGTTGGTCGGATGCTTGCTGGGATGGGTCGGAGGCTTGCTGGGATGGGTCGGATGCTTGCTGGGATGCCTCGGCATGAGCCATAGGCTCGAAGACAGGCTGTGTGGAGTCCGATTCTGGCTGTGTTGACTTTGAAGTGGGCTTCACGGGGTATTGCATCGTTCCCGGAGATCCTTGCCTGCTGCTCTGTCGCCTCTGTCGACTGTTGAGCACTCGTGCCACGATTTCGGTACAGCGCTGGGCGACCTTGAGATCGATCTGCTCGAAGACTTCTATACTCAAATGGCATTTCGCGATGATCTCATTCGTTTGCTCTGCAAATGGTTCATCAATGACTCTGATCAAGAGAACAAGTGCAGCTTGTAGGCAGTAATAGCAGTAGTATCGCCAACGCCGCAGATTCGGTGCGACTTGGAACAGGCCATGGATGTGTAGAATTATAAGCCCCGCCGCCTCAGAGCACACCGATTGAGACCGTTGTGTGAGCTCCTCCGTTGGCGAAATGTCAGGTTTAGTCATGGGAAACCTGTGAAGGACAATGAGGGCCAGGTTGTAGTCTATCTCATGCGTCAGGCAAGTCGCTCAGAAAGAAAGACATGGTACGACTGCGAGAAATGCACTTACGGACAAGCAGGCTGCTCCGATGGCGAGAGATCCAGCTGTTAGGCCTGACCAGATCTCGATCGAGACAGACAGCTTCGAATTTGAGCTGTGTGGGCAGTTCAGCACGCCATTGGATCAGCATATCATTGAGCAGGTGCATTTTGGCCTCCCATGATGGATCTGCGCCGATAGAGCTTCCAGATGTGGCGACCTGTGTAAGGGTAAGAATTAGTTCTCTTTGCCGCTGACAGAGTCTCACACCGTCGTCACTTACAAACTTCAGGATGTCCCGAGTAATCTGAGCCACTCCTGCAAGGTGTTGGATAAAGTCAGACATCCGACACTGTGGTGGCTCCTCGGACTGGTTCTAGGTGGATTGTTATCATGCGCTTAATCGCCGAGTCAGAGATTGGGAAGCTGTTATAGGGTCTGCCTACCAGTTGTCCAGTTGGGTATTCAACCGAGATGTCACATTTTCTGATGGACATCGGACGGCCAGAATCCAAACTCAACTCTACCTCTTGAATAAAGAGCATCCACCACGTGCGCCTCCCTTCTTCTGCATCCCAATTGTGTGAGGCAAGTGTCGGGTCAAGGTTCAGACCGATCGAAAAGGCCATCCTAGTGGCCGTACCAGCCAAATTATACGCCACTGCAGATGTCAGCCGCGTTTCGTCTCTTGATAGCATAATCTTACAATTCGGTTTAAGCGCGTGCTGTGCGTAAGCTCCCTATTCCGAGGTAAATCACTAGTAGGCTGCTAAGAGAGGAGGCTCACCATGAACATCGCTGCTTGGACTAATTGGAGGTTCACTGCATCGAACAAGCGACCAAGTAGCTCCTGTGCTTCGGAGAAATACCAAGCTGCCCATGATGAGCTGTCTTCATCTGCAGCATATAACGCACCGAGGGCGAGGATTGCATATATCAGGCATAGCGACTGTTGCTGATCTTGACTCTCTCCCGCTGAAGCGTACAGTAAATTTGAGCCAAATGACTCTCGAAGTCGAGAATATCTAGCCCTGAGGTTCGAAACATCGAATATGGGGAAGTAAATGTGGATGGTGGCGAAGAAGTTGTCCAAATGACGATCCGCGACATCTTGCTGGAGGCATCGGTAGCGCCGGATTTGCGAATTCAGGGGCATTACATAGTCGTACGCGTCGATCAAAGTCTGGAGCCCTGGCACATCGACGGATGAGCCTCCATCTTGCGTCTGTGAGCCGTGCTGTTGCTCTTCGTGGTGGGAGGAGGAGAGAGTGTCATCCTCTGTACGATTCATTTTCTTGCCCAAGGAGCTAGCTACGACAAAGTTGGACGTTTCGCCTACGATGATCAGCACGATTGGTGAACGGTGGTGGAACTACCTCGACGTAGTGTGGCATACCATAGTACTCGAAGCACCCAGTCTGGCGATTAAATTCAGTCACGGATGGAACAGTCCTCCTTTCGGCGACAACAGCACGCCTTGCTGCAAATTGTCAGCATATCCTAGCATGTTTAGATGGGTGGTCGAGCCAACTCACACTCTCGTCTCTCGGATGAGGGGTTTCTAGCAGGCTGCTGCAGAATATCCTCGACCCGACGCAGCCTGTTGAGCACTTGATCCATGACCCTTAAGATGGCATTTAGCTCGATGTAAACCGATGAATCAAGGAGACTGCACAAACTTACTCTTTCAGCTGCACATGAGCATCGTGCGGCACAGACCCCAGACTGCACTCGTAGCCTTTGCTGGAGCAGCTTTCGCAAGGCGAATCACCATTGCACTGTAATTGCTGGCTTAGTGATGCAACGGACACTGGAATGGACACACTAGGCAACCTTGATACGTTTCTCGCGACATTTCTGACATGCTTCCAAGGTCTTCTTTCGCATCTTCCCTACGGATGCATGGTGCCGGCGACTGGGTAAAGCGGACAATTGTATCTTTGGCCTTTTGGAAGGGCTTGTCTCTTGATCGTGATAACTTGCCATGGTTGAGCGACGCTGCTTCATGGAGCAAAGCAATCGTGTAAGTTAGGTAGGAAGTGTGCGTTTGAGAACGGGACCGGCTGGCAACGACGGAGCCCGCTTGGCTTGGCTAATGAGGGGTCACGGGCCGTCCTTGCGTGTGGGGGAGTCTTACTCAGGCAACCCAGAGCGTATTTCAGCATCCCAACTCCGCTCTCACGCCCGCGGGGCCCCTGGAATTATTAGGGGAAGCTGGAGTCAATGAACGCCTCAGTCCCTACTGTGTAAGCAAGCGACGCCCGAGCCGGAGGAGCGAATAAGGCCGGGCGAGTCCCTGGGAGCATTTCGGGACTTCCGCGGACCAATGAACATCGACGTAGGGAGTATTGACTTCGCAATCGCCGTGCTGAAGGTTCATATACATACGTATATCCAACTCACGACTCCCTCGGGCGTGGGGGTTTCCAAGTTCTGTGTGCAGGACCGTGGTGCAAACATGTTTTCTCCCATCCTGATTGTCGTCGTGCTGTTGGCTCTCTTTCTCTTGAAAGCAAGTTCAAGGCGACGCAAGCTGCCGCCAGGCTGTAAACCTATCCCAGGGCCTCCGGGATTACCTTTGATTGGAAATCTGCACCAAATACCTCCTGACTATCCGTGGCGCAAGTTCAAAGAATGGTCAGACACCTATGGGCCGATCATGGAGGTAAAACTGGGGAGGAAAAGCTTGATTGTCTTGTCCAACGACCCTGTAGCAAGAGAACTTCTGGAACGACGTGGTCAAAAGTACAGAAACCATTGACACATGTGTGGACCGGACTTGACTGATTGTTGTCAGCTACTCCTCCCGGCCGCAAACATATATGGCATGCGAGGTTCTGTCAGATAATCTACGGCCCTTGCTGTTGCCGTACGGGGGTATATCATCTACCTGACAATGGATTCGAGAGACAACTGACATCTCCAGATCGCTGGCGGAGGGTTCGCAAGTTCATTCATCAGATGACAATGCCAACCAAAGCCGTCAGTTACCAACCGTTACAGGATCGCGAGTCGCGAAAGTTGCTCCATGATCTGCTGATGGAACCAAACGACTTTGCACGGCACTACTATCGCTACGCAAGCGGCTTAATAATGGGCCTAACCTACGACAAGCCGGTTGTGACTGGGAAGGAGGATTACATCAAAGACGTCATTCAGGTCAACGACACTCTTGAACAGTTCGTCTACCAAGCCTAAGATGGCCGATGATATATCTAATCTCTGTGCTCCTGTCCAGTATTGCGAAGCCGGGAGCATTTCTGGTGGACTCTTTACCTATACTCAAGTTTTTGCCTACTTTCTTAGCTCCATTCAAGCGCCTGGGAAAAGCCGCCCACCACTTTGAATACAACCTTTTCATGACTCTCCTGAGAGAGGTCACGACCAAGCTCGACTCGGGCTCAGCAGTCGCTGATTGTTTTGCCAAAAGCCTCCTCGTCAATAAGGAAGATCGAGAGTTGACCGAGGAGGAAGGCGCCTACACCTGCGGAACTATCTTTGAGGCTGGCAGTGGAACGACCTCCGGTGCTCTGGAATCCCTCACCATGGCGCTCTTGCTATACCCTGAGGTCCAAGTCGAGGCTCAGAAGGAGTTGGATGCAGTATGTGGGGATCGCTTGCCGCAATTTGAGGATGCGGACGATCTGCCATACATCAAGGCTGTAACAAAGGAAGCACTTCGCTGGCGACCTATCGTGACACAAGGCATAGTGCATATGTCGGTGAAAGACGACCGTTATGGTGACTTTTTCATTCCCGCGAATACGAGTATCCTCGGCAACCACTGGTGAGACCCCTTCTTCCCGGCTGAGGTGACAACTGAAGACAGCCACTGACTTGAATCTGTCTTGCACGTAGGGCAATTCACATGGATCCTGCAGTCTACCCCGAGCCGGATAGATTTCATCCCAGACGCTTCCTTGATCCCTCCTATCCAACGGCACGTACTAGGGAAGGTGTCGAATACGGTGCCAGCCGTGGACACTGGGCATTTGGCTTTGGCCGTCGAGCCTGTCCAGGCCAGCATATCGGGGAGCGTAGCATGTACATCGTGTCAGCTCGGCTGCTGTGGGCTTTTAATATAAGCAAGGTGGTGGGCGCAGATGGACAAATCATAACCCCAGATGCTCTGGACTTTTCGACCGGTAAGAAAGCCTAACACGTGCAATCGAACTGCGTCCATTCGAGGATATGCTGGGTTTGACTGACGTGCATTGCTGTACAGGTTTTAATTCCAAACCGAACGAGTTCCCCGCCAAAATAACTCCACGGAGTGAGAAGCACGCTCAGGCGGTAGAGGAGGCCTATGTCAGCCACTGGGGCAAGTAAATGGCGAAGAGTACAGAATTTCATCAACACCTTGTACGACGCAAATACCGGCGAAGGCTTTCACCAGAAAGCTAGTCCTAGATCAATAGCTATTTTACACATGACTGCAAATCTTGATCTTGGGTTTTGAAGCCGGTTTTGACCACCTTTGCTCACTTTCTCAAGGCAAGTTGGACCACAACTATCAAATTTGAGATTCTGGGGACGACAGCCACTGTCTGATATTTTGAGATACACAAAAGGCACAGTGCGTCATTTTCTCCGATTGCATCTTCGGCTTTGAGGACTCGCTGAGGTATCCATTCATGACCGCACCTGACACTCGAACAATCAAGCGTCCTCGTCTACCAATATCGTACAACTGGCAGGGCTTTTTCAAATAACTTGTCGCGCAACTACGCACCCCAAGAACTCACTTTACAGGTGATGCACTGTCCATGCCCTCCTCTCCAGTGAACTGGCGACTGGAGATCTCGACAATCAGTCCCGTCTGAATCACGAAGAACCGAGTTTTACTTCCGAGCACAAGGTCTGGTGACACCAGGCGGAAGTTGAATTTCCTAAAGAGCTGCGGGATGATTTTGTTCATTTCAACAAGCGCGAGATTTCTGCCGATGCAGAGATGACTGCCGCCGCCGAACTGGGGTTACCATCATAGTTAGAAAGGAAGTGTCGAGACAATATCTTCATGCTTGATGAGAGACTCACCTGGTACAAATGTCTCTCCATGACCTTGCTGTCAGCTTCGAGCCATCGCTCAGGCCGAAAGATGTCTGCGTCTTGACCAAAAACCTGCTTGTTCTCGTGCACAACCCATGCATTTACGCCGACTCGCGTTCCGCCCGGATACCACTGGCCATCGATGTGTGTACCACCTTCAGGAACGTGGCGGGTCATGCTGATACCCACACCGGGACGCATCCGCATTGCCTCTTTGAGAACAGCCTGGAAGTATGTCATCGAAATTGCCTCGGAATACTGAATCGGATCCGACAGTTGGCCGGCGGCGAACTTGTCGTCGATCTCTGCTAACAGCTTTGCGTGCACGGCTGGAGATCGCAGCACGTGGTAAAAGGTGGATTGCATGGTTGAGGCGGTCGAGTCGGAGCCAGCGAATACTGCACCATGTGCGATGCTGAACACGTCCATCTCGTTGAACCTCTCGGGATGCTCTTCGGCCGCTGTGAACAACCGACTGAGCAGATCTCTTCTCATAATCTCGCCCTTTGTCATTTTCTTCCGGCGTTGGATTTCTCTCATGGCGATCTCGGTGATCAGTGAGCCTTTTGGTTTCAGGAAGAGATTGAGCAGCGGATTGCCCAGGGCAAGTTTGTGATAGTCCGGGATCTGGCCGATGATGGCAAAGTAAGAAAGTGTGCCTTCTACACCATGGATAGTTTCATCGACGTCCACGCCGGCTTCCAGAAATCCAAAATTCTTGGAGAATGCCACTTGCCCGAGGACATCGAATGCGTAGAAATGCAACCACTTCCCGAGGTCGCAGGAATTCTCGTTCTTGCTGACGAATTCTTCATGGAGCCTGGTGACGAACAGCTTCCCGGTAGCTTCGATGAAAGGCTCCATCTCCAGTATCGAAGCCATACTGTAAGCCGTCGCCGCCGTTCTCTTCTTCGATGCGTGGACTGTTTCATTGACCTCCGTAAACAAGTCCGGGTTCTCTAGCGGTGGGAATACGCTGTAGAAATCTGTTTTGTGAAATCCTTTGCCGACCGTGAAAATGTCCCGTGCCGCGGCCGGGGATGCAAAGGAGAGCTCGTTGGGCGCAATGCGAACCACAGGCCCATACCTCCGGTGCAGATCTCTCTGCGTGGTTTCCATCCGACCAGAGTATAGCTCTTTGACTTTCCATCCCCGTGTCATTGACGCGAGGAAAGGACCGGGTATATGTCGCAATGGGGAAACATACCGCCGTCTGAACAAGTTGAGTATGTACAGCGCGATCAAAGCGGCAATGACAAGAAACATGTTTCCAAAGACGATGCGTCCAGTTTGCCAGACCATTGACAATGAGAGCGAGATATTGCCTCTGTCGAGGTTAGCCATATGAGCATTTGTCTTGCGGGTCCTGGACAGATACGAGAGCGAGGATAAGGAGAGGCTGCCTCCTAGTGAGCTATTGCTGTAAGGAGAAGTTGTACATATACCGGTGTTTCCGTGGAGGGAGACTTACATTAACTAGAATCAACCTTGTACCGAGCACCGTCTGATGGGGGAATGCCATAGCATCTGTGTATTTACAAATGGCCCACTTCTTAGGCTAGGGTCTTGAGAAGCTAGAATCAAATGCACCGGAGTGCACGCGCACCACTCCTCTTGACCTTTATGAATTTGCCCTGGTGCAGTCGACACGGAGTGTGGAGATGTCTCGCGCAATTTGGCGGCTGTTCGGAACCATTGTTCTTGTCCCATAATCCCCAGACTGGGGCTGTCTCTCCGCTGATGCGATGTAGTGTAGTAGACTGTATGTACGAGAGAGTACTCGCTGCAAGGTGATCCACTTTTACCGATTGGTCCGCGGTCGTTCCCGTTCACATAAGTGGGTGCTGGTTGTGGATAAGTCGATGGAAGAAGGTCGTGCACGGAAAGTCTCAGTGGTGAAAAAGGTACATGCACTTGAATTCTGGGTTGTTGGACATAGGGAGTCAATCGCCGGCCAGTGAGGCCCCCTGGCTGGGTCAGATATTGCGATGACTTAATTCTGCTCAGTTCCCCATATTCGAGGCCCCGGGCCCCCCGACCTTGACCAGAAAGACACCCAGGAAACAACAGACTGCACGGATCTGCGCTACCAAACATGCATCAAGATGGGGATATGACTAGCACCCATGTCGAGGCCTCAACAGGTCGAGAGCCGATGCCCAATTCCACTCCAAAACATTCGTCCTTGTCCTGGTACGTTCCAGTCCAGATCCCATTCCTGACAGATGGTCACTAATATGGCGAATACTTACCAATACAGGCTGTCAACTGCGTATATCTTGCGCAGACTCTTAATCTCGTCGCTCCCGGATCGCTCGGATTGAGCATCACGGCCGTGGTCGGCGGTAGTTCCAGTATGGTCTGCCTCACCTCTGTATTGGGGATTCTCACCGTGGTCCTGAGTCCCTCAGTCAGTCAAGCAGCCGATTACTGGGGCAGAAAATAGTTTCTCGTCGGTCTGTCAGCTATGGGCTGTGTAGGCTGTATCATCGTTTCGCGTGCCGACTCGTTCGGAATGGCCATTGCTGGTCTGACCGTGAGTACGGTGGCCAACCGCTGATTCATGCCGTTGTCTCCGAGGTCTTGCCTCGCAAGTATCGCTCCTACGCCCAGGCGACCACGAACATGTCCATCTCTCTCGGCGCCATATGTGCTCTGCTTATCGGCGGCGCCTTAACAAGGAATCTCAACGCATCTGGATTCCGGACCTACTGGTATACCACGGCCGCCCTTTATGCTGGCACGGCCTTAGCCGTCGCCCTACTCTATAATCCGCCTCCTCGCGAGCTCCAGAAAGAGCTCACCTTTCAAGAGAAGATATGTCAACTCGATTGGATCGGCTTTGCGCTCCTCACTGCCGGCCTGGTCCTTTTCTGCCTAGGCCTGTCGTGGTCACAAAACCCCTCTCCCTGGACGTCCGCCAACGTGCTGGCCACTTTCCTCATCGGTGGGGCCTTAACGGCCGTATTGATTGTTTATCAATGGCGCTTCCGGAGCGATGGCATGTTCCACCACGGCCTGTTCCGGAACCGGAACTTCCCCATCGCCCTGCTCGGTGTCTTCTGCGAAGGCATCACCTTCTACTGTGCTAATAACTACTTCGCGTTCGAGGTCAGCGTGTTCTACACCACCGATTCTCTAGCTATCGGACTCCACTACAGCATCGCATTTTACGCATTCTTCATCTTCGCGATCCTCGCCTGCGTGTACTGCTGGAAAACCAAATCACTTCGTCTCCCGACGTGCGTCGCCTTCGGGTGCTTCCTCGTCTTCAACATCCTGATGGCAACGACTAATCTCAGGACACCGGAAGCCAACATCTGGGCTTACCCCTTGTTTCTAGGCGCAGGCCTCGGCATCGCTCTGACGGTGTTAATGGTGGCCGCGCAGTTCTCCGCGCCGCCGGAACTCATCGCCATGGCATCGGGCCTGATGATCTCGGTGCGCATACTCGGCAGCACCGTCGGCCTAGCCCTTTAAAACGCCATCTTCAACGCCGCGCTGACGCAGAACCTGGCGACCAAGATGGCGGCCACGACCATGCCTCTCGGCCTCCCGGCGACATCTCTGGACCCACTGATCGGCGCCCTCGCCGCAAATAATGCCACAGCACTTGCCGGGATCCCAGGAGCGACTCCCTCGATCGTCGGAGCCGGCGCCGGTGCTGTCGCATTCCGCAGCGTCTGGATTGCTGCGGGCACCTTTGCACTGTTAGGCCTCATCGGTAAGTACCAAATTTTCATCCCTGTCGTACTATATGATCCCCTCCGCACCCGGATTGCTCTAAATTAACCGAGGCGAACTGTTATAAACAGGGGCACGCTAAGACCTCAGGGGTCACCTGTATATAGCGCGCGGGCCGTATACGTCTCCTCTTCGACTCTCTCTAGCTTTCAAGTCGAGTCGCTGTACGCCTATAAATAGGCTATATATCTTTTAATTAACCGCTGTTAACCCCCGTTCCTAATATTCTCGAAAGCTAACCCCCGTCTCTAGTCCTTTCCTTCCCCCTAAATAAACCTCTCTCGAGTTATATATAATACGCCGCCGCGATAGTACCGAATTAACGTTAACCGACCCGGGTAAGCGGAGAGCTAGAATTAGAAGGCGAAGGGCCTAAGACTATCGAGTAGCGGTATATATACTTATAGGCTATATTATACGAGCGTTAGTAGCTTTAGGAGATTAAAGAGATAGAGCGAGAGTTAGTAGGAGGGTTATTAACGAGTAGCGGGATCTTTAGTACTTTAAATAATATAAATAAAAGGTTTATTTTATAAAACCTTATAATATAATATTATTATACCTTTCTACTACTATTATATAAAGATACCTTACTTAAGGAGTTATAAGACTTCCTCTTTAGCTATAAGGTCTACTTTAGTATAGTAAAGGAGTATAATAAGTATATATAAGTTATAGTTATAGCGTTATATTTATAAGAGGACACTCTATAATAGTAAAGTTAATTTAGCGCTAGATAGTTTATTTTATAAAATATATTTAAGTATATTTTATAAAATATAATCTAGAACCTTATAAATTATATAGTAATTATATCCTTAAAGCTAAAAGAGCTATAATAAAGTAGTCTATCGATATAAATATTAATAATAATAATAAAAGAGTTTAAGAATAAGATCCTTATCCTTATAGATAAGGAATAAAAGGCTTAAGTATTTTTTAACTACTTAAAACTAAAGCTATATATAGTAATTCTTCGCGAGAAGTATATAATTTATACGCGACTATAGGTATAGGCCGCTATATAAAGCTTATAAGAATTAAGTATAGTATAAATACTAAATATAATTAAAGAATAAAGAGCTATAAGCGAATAGTATATAACCTTTATATAAAAGAGCGGTAAGAGGTATATAAAAGAGTATATATTAATAAAGGATATAGTTTATTTTTAGTATAAATAAAAAGGCTATATTATAAAGTATTACTTAATTATTAAAATATAATAAATTCTATAAAGTATTAAGTATTAAGTATAAGGTATATTTAGGTTATAAGCGAATAACGCTATATATAAAGGCTTTTTAAGAACCTTTTAAATAATAATATAGTTAAGTAGTCTATTAAAGATATTTAATATTAGCGAAGCCTTATAATTTAGTTAATATATATTTATTATAATATACTCTAAAGGGCTATAGATTTAGTATATACTAAAAGATATATATTAAGTAAAGCTAGAGGCGCGAGTAAAATATATATAATAAATAAGCTTAGGGATTATAGTTAGGGCTATAGATTTAGCGAATACTTATTATATAAAGGGCGTATACTATAATAGGTATATATTAAGCTATATTAGCGAGTTATATATAAGGAGCGGGCCTATTATATACTTATAGGGCTATAGATTTAGCGAAGACTTATAGTATAATAAGGTATATACTACTTTAGTTATATATACTCTATTAGTTTAATAAGTAAAAGGACTACTAAAGTTATATATAAGTTAATTATAAGCTATATAAGAGTTAACTATATATTAAGGATAATATATCTAGAGAAGGGGGTAATTATTATAAATAAAGGTACGCTAAGACCTTAAGGGTTACCTATATATAGCGCGCGGGCCGTATATATCTCCTCTTTAACTCTCTTTAGCTTTTAAGTTAAGTCGCTATACGTCTATAGATAGGCTATATATCTCTTAATTAACCGTTATTAACCTCTATTCTTAATATAAATATAGCTATTTATACTAGCTTTATAAAGGTATTATAATACTAAATAAATATTATTTAATATATAAATTATTATATTTTATATACTAGTTTTAGCGCTAATTAAATATATAAAAAAGCGTAAAATATATACCTAAAGGTTATTATATAGGTATATAAAGCTATTTAAGGACACTCTCTTCCTCTACTAGCCTATATAGGTATTTATAATACTAGTAGTACTATTCTTAGTATCCTTTTATAAGGTAAAGGTGCTTATTATAGTACTCGTAATAGTCCGTTATTCTAGAGACACGGGCGTTAAGACGATAACGTTAATTACTATCTATATCGCCTAGAGGTTACCGTCCTATTTAAGTGCGCGGTAAATAACCCTCCTAACTATAGTATACCCTTTTTAAGCGTTATATTAATCTATATACTATTTCTTATACCTCTACTAGGCCTATAATTAATATATTTATAAATTTACGACGGTCTTAGTAACTAAGGTTGTATAAGGGTCGGTACTGCTACTAGGCTAGATAGGTATTAATATACGCGATATTAATAAAGAACTTAATAAATTTCTTAGTCTATTTAGGCTGCTAAGGTCGCCTAATAGTTATATTTAATTATAGCTAGTTACTAATATTAATATAACCTATATAAAGGTTATATTAAATAGTAATCTAAGGCTATTCCGCGATAATATACTAAAAGCTACTATAGTAAAGATTACTTATTATAAATCGAGACTTTTATAATATACGCTCTATATTTATTAAGAGGAAGATAGTTAAGGCGAATATAACTATATATTATTATAAAGGATCTCTTTAAACAATAAAGTTAATTAGATTATTAATAATCTTATAGACTATTTAATTATCGGCGAGAATAAGCAGGTTAGCGGTAGTAATATCCTTTAAAATTTAGGGTAGTCTAAGTATATTTACTTATATAGTGCTATAGATATTAATATTAAAAGAGAGGAGGGCTTAAGTAAAGTAAATATTTATAAAGAGGTTATTAGTAAAATAAATAAATAAACTAAACTAATAATAATATATAATATACTTAATAAGAGTAAATATAGCATCTTTTATTATAGTAAGGTATATTTTAGTTATATTTATACCTTTAGACACGTTCTTATATATTTAAATTAACTAAGTTAGTAAATTAATAGTAATATTATTAAGGTAGTATTTAATATTATTTTAAGGTAAAAAGAAAATAAAATTATAAATAAAGCCTTTATAATTTATAAGTATAAATAATATAAAGTCTTCTTTTACTAGTTTATACTTTATAAGTAACTTATATAATAAATAGCTAAAATATTAAATAGTAAACTTATTAATAGAAAGATAGCTATTAAAAATAAAGAATAAATAAAGACGCTCGTAAAGAAGGTAAGTAGTATCTAGAATATACTAAAATTAAAGTATATTACTTATAAGAGGACCTTCTCTTAAATTAAGGCTTAAATAGCGTTTAATATTAGTAAAGCGATTATAATTAAGGCTAGTAGTCGAGATATACTAGCGGGACTAAAATAAGGCTATTAGGGTATAGTATAAGAGCTCTATTACTATCTTAAGCCTTACGGCGACCTAGTATCTTATTTCGAGTACTATAAAAGGTTTCTAGGCCTTCTTACGGGTAAGGTTATATATAGCTTAAGGTTAGTATAAATAAGTAAAAGATAAAGTATAGGCGTAATTAAGTATATAAAAAAGCGGATAGGCGACTAAAAGACTATTATAGCGTCCTAGTATTAAGTACCTTAATAAATAATAATAATAGGAGGCTAAAAAGGCGGTGCTTTATCTTAAATAGCTTATAATAATCTTTAGCGCTTAATATCTAACTTGGTTAGAGAGGACTAGGTCGATTCGGCAGGTTTAATCTTAAGCGCGTAAACTTATAGAAAGGCTTATAGGTCCCGCGCGGCGGCGGCGAGATCTATAGTAGAGGTTATTATAGAGCTTAGCGAGATATTCGAATAAACTAAATAGCTTATTTATATAATAAATATTAATAAAGCTATTATAATAGTAACCTAAGATATATTACGACCTAACCTTTAAAGCGGCTAGCCTAGGCTAGGGCTATAACGACAGACTACAGAGTTACGAGGAAACTATAGTGAAGATATAGCCTCGTTAGTAAGGCTGGCATATAACTAGATTACCTAGACCACCTAGTTTAGGAGTAATCTAGTGGAACTATATAGTCTACGGGGATCGGTATAGCTCGACGGGCTCGGTTAAGCTAGGCTAAGCCAGCCAGATCCATGAAAGGGATAGATAACTATATAGCGGACGGGCCGTCCCTAGCAGGGAACGGTCTATAGTTAATAATAGTTATACTCCGACCCCTACCTTTAAGATATAAGAGTATTACTTTACTTTACGCTGTTATAAGTAACCGTATACCTTTACCTTAGGCTAGTATTATATTACTACTTTACTAGCGAGAGAAACCTCTTAAACTATAGTATTATCTTATATAGAGCGATTTATAATATATTAACTACTTATCTTAATAAGTAATAATAAAGAATATTTAGTAGTATTTAACTAAAGTCGCTAAAAGTTAGAATATTAACTATAAGAAGCCTTAAGAACTTATCCGCTACTAACCTCTCTATATATAGAGGAAGGACCGATAATAGAAAGGATACCCTTAAGGTAGATCTATACTATAGAAGACGAAATAAATATAATAAGTTTAATACCTTCTTAATTTAACTTAAACTTATATTTAAACTTAACCTAACTAAGTTTACGGATAGACTAAGTAAAGTTATATACGTTATAATATACCTAAAGGGAGCCGCTTTTATATAGTTTAAGCTAATTATAAAGAACTATATAAATAGCGTTACTCTAGATAAAGATACTATAATATACTTCGTATACTTTACCGAATTCGAGATCTATCTTTATAAAATATTTAGAACTATTAATAATAAATAAATAGTAGCCCGAATAATTTATATTATTAAATAAAGAGGATTAGCTATATCTTACTACTTTAAGTTTAATTAAATTACTAAGAAGTTAAATTAAGAGGATAAGGACGCGTTTATATAGATCTTCTATAACGGGCTTAAAGAGTTAGTTCGTCGAGAGATAATAAATTTATCTATCGATTATAAGGATATAGTAAATAAAGCGATTAAGATTAATAACCGACTATATAAACTAAAGCTAAAGCGGAATAAATACCGTAACCCTAACGAATATACTTAAAGAGGCTATTAGTTTAGTAAGCGATAGGACTATAAAGACTAAATAAACCTCGACCTTATATACCGGAGCCCTCCTTTAAAGAGTAGAGGTAGCCGCGCTAGGGGTAAAGGCGGGTACTATAGCTAAGGTCGGAAGAATAAGTAAAAGGCTCGATAAGGAAAGGAAGGACTATACTATACTTATAGAAAACCCGAACACTATATAAAAGATTACCGATAAACGACTTAAGGACTATATATAATAATAAGTAACGGTATAGCCGATTCTATAGGAAAAAAGGCCGATACTATAGAGAAGACCTAAATAACTATCGATAATTAAGGTATAATAGTATAGTAGGAGTATCTAGGTTAAGAAGCTTATAAGAAGCTTAGTAAACCCTAAAAGGACTATTTAGAGAAAGTTACTCTTAGAGAGACTATAATAGCTCTTATAAAAGTATATAAAGAAACTATATCTAATTAATATATAGCTCTATCTTAAACTGTTTATTATAATAACAGTTACCTTATATATTATTCCGAGAAAATAGGATTAGGCTAGTTTCCTTAGCTACTTAAGAAATAGAAGAACCGATAGAATAGAAAGACTAAAGAGATCTAGGAAACTCTTACTTAAGAAGGAGACTTATAAGATACTAAAGAAAAAAGAAATAATAACAGCTTCTAGATAATAAATAAAGAGATAGAGGACTTTATTAAGTTTATCGCTATCTATATAACTAAGAAGGAAATTATATTAGTTATACTATATTAGGAAAGGCTTTACTATATAGAACCTAAATACCTTTAAGGGGAATTAGCGGAGTATTAATATACGGTCTTTAGGCCTAATACGGAACTATCTATATCTATATATCTTACGGTAAAGTTCTATAAGAGAACTAACTATAGAGAGTTACAGTTATATATTTATATAGCCGAAGAAACTTTAATAATTAACCTCCTATAAGAGGTACTAAAGCGGGTATAGGAGATAATAGTATAAACCCTAAGTATAATAACCTAAGAGGAATAAGACGACTAACTTCGAGAACTACCGCTAGGACCCGATAACGACTAGAAGGAACGACGATTTATTATTATTAACTAATTAGATAAATATATTAAGATTATTATTAATATATAAGTAGCAGAAGAGCTATACACTAAGGGATATATAGATAGACAGTATACTTATATAGCCTTTAATAAGGAAGCGCTAATATAACTATACCTTAAGTAAATTATTCTAATATATTACTTTAATAAGTAATATAAAGACTATAGGAAGATATATATCTATTAAGATATCTTACCTATAATAATCCGGGTTAGTCGCCTACTTAGGAAGGAAAGGGAAGTATAGGATATATACTAGAAACGAAAGAATCTAGGCTATATAATCGGGGAAATTAGATAGATAAGAGTAATTACTAACGATAGAGTAAGAAAAATATATATAGTAAGGAGCTTTCTATACGACAACAACAAATATCCGTATAACTAAGTAGCTAACTACCGGCACTACTATAATATTAATCCCTCTAACCGATATACGAGAATTTACTCTAAGGAATATAAGGAAATAATTAGGAAGGGGTATAAATACTAGAATATAAGATATATAATAAGGCAATACCTATATATTTATTATAAAATTAAGTACTACTATATAATAACAGAAAATATAAATATCTTAATAATAGTAAAAGAAGTTATAAACTACTAAGTACACTATAAGTTTATTACGAAATACTTTTAGTATTAGTACCCGTTAAGCTACTATTACCGCGAACCGAGATATAAGTACCTCTTCTATATAGACCCGAAGCGACTAAATACTGTAATCTACCTTAAAGCGTTCGAGTTCCTTAATAAATACTTTAATATAAACTACTAGTAAGACACTTAAAGATATATATACTAAGGAATACTAAAAAACGACTTAGAGATAGACTAAAGAGGCCGGACTGTCTTAAGGATAGGCTTTAAGCGCTATACTTAATTCTATCGGAATAATATACCGAGTATATTACCTTCGAAGTTATACTTATAGAGATTAGGGCTAGGGCTCTAGTAGACTATAGAGTAAACTAAAATTATATTAGTAAGGAGATAAGTAAGAAGCTAAATAACTATATTAAAAAGAAAAGGCTGCTATACGCCTTATTAATAGTAGATAAAAGGACTATTAATATAATTACGGAATAAGTACGCGATACACCTATAATAATTAAATAATATTACGAAAAAATATCCTTCGATATAACGACGCTACTAAAGTATAATATAGTACTTAGTATAGTATAGTTATATAATTATAATTTATAAATATATTAGAAGAAAAGAACTATTAAGTTTCTAAAATATAGTTATAGAAAGGAAATAGAAGACTAATTATCTCTAAAGGCCCCTATAAAAGTAATTTAAGTATAGCTAAAGGGATATATTCTAGCTAGACTAGAGATATATAAGTTACCTCTAGAATATAAAGAATTTAAGGACTTATTCTAAGAGCGGGAAGGACTCGCCGCGCTACTTAAGTATAAACCTTAAGACTACTTAATTAAATTTATTAAAGGAGTAGAGGAACCTTTATATAAAGGATAGTTAAGGGAGTTATTTAAGAAAGAGTTTAACTTTCTATATAAATATATATAAAATCTAGAAGCTAAGGGTTTTATCTAAAAAAATAATAAACTAAGAATATCCTATAGGGTACTCTTTATAGATAAGAAGAATAGAACGCTAAAGTCTTATATTAATTTTAGACCGCTAAATATAATTACTAAAAAGAATATCTATCCGATATTACTAATTTAGGAATTATAGAATTAATTAGGAAGGGCCTATTAGCTTACTACACTTAATATACGGAATATTTACTATTAAGTATAGATAGCTTAGGGCGAAGAATAGAAGATAGCTTTCCGAATAAGCTAGGGGGTTTATAAATACTTAGTTATATCCTTTAGATTAACTAACGCTCCTATAACGTTCTAGACCCTTATTAATAATACTTTAAAAGAGTATCTAGGAGACTTTATTCTTATTTATTTAGATAATATTTTAATTTACTTTAATATCTATAAAAGATATATAAAATATATTAAGAAGGTAATAAGAAAGTTATAGTAAGCGGATTTACCGCTAAAACTTAGTAAGTATAAGTTTTATAAATAGAAGATAATATTCCTAAGCTATCTTATATCGAAAGGATAGCTAAAACTAAATTTAGCTAAAGTCTAAGCTATTAAGGAATAGCCGTAACCGAAGACGGTTAAGGAAGTATAGGTATTCTTAGGACTAGCGAATTACTACTAATAGTTTATTAAAGGGTTCTTTAAGCTTATAGCACTATTAACTAAGTTAATAAAGAAAGAAGTAAATTTCTAGTTTAGACTAGAAGAGTAAGGATCCTTTAAGGAGATTAAGAGGCGCCTTACTAATATACCTATCCTTATTATCTTTAACTTAAAAAAGGAAGCCTTACTAGAAACTAATATATCTAATAAGGCGATTAGAGTATACCTTACCTAGAGAGGGGAAGATAGTAAAGTTAGATTAGTAGTATATTATTTTTAGAAAATAATAGGACTAAAGTTAAATTATAATATTTATAATAAGAAATTATTAATAATAGTAAAGGTACTTTAATAGTAAAGAGTCTACCTTAAAGGAGCTAAATATCTAGTTTAAGTCTTTATAGACTATAAGAACTTATTATACTAAACTATAACTAAGGAACTTAATAAGAGATAAATTAAATAAGCTAAGATACTCGCTAGATATAACTTTTAAATTAACTATATCTAAGGGATAGAGAATAGAAGAGCGGATACTTTTAGTAAAAGAGCGGATTATATAAGTATAACGAAACCTAAACTAATAGTATTATTAAAGTAATAAGGGAATATCTTAATATATCGAAAAATATAAATAATTACTATAATAATAAAATAGCCTAAACTTATAGTATAATAAAAGAAAGATATTATTACTACTAGATATAACGATAAGTCCGTAGGCCACTAAGGGATTAATAAAACCCTTAAGTTAATTATAAGGGACTATATATAGCTATAATTACGAAAAGAGGTTAAAGAATATATTAAAAGTTATAATATTTACTATAAAGTTAAATACGTAAGATATAAGCTATATAGACTACTATAGATAATAGAGTTACTAGATTAAGTATAGTCGACGGTCGCACTAAATTTTATCGTTAAACTACTAAAATCTAGGGAACCCTTAACGGGAACGGAATATAACTTAATCCTAGTTATAGAGGATAAATTAATTAAATATATATACTTCTAGCTATAGAAGGAGATAGTAACTGCCGAAGATATAGTATATACACTTATAAGGACGGTTATAGTATAATATAGTACACCGGATATAATTAAATTAGATCGGGATAAGCTATTTATATTATAATTTTAGTAATCGCTTATAGACCTTATAGGAATATATTAAAAACTATTAATAATATACTATCTATAGATAGATAGATAAATAGAAAGGACGAATTAAACATTAGAATAATACTTATAATACTATATAAACTATTAATAAGATAATTAAATAGAACTTTTACTAATTATATAGTTTATATATAATAATTCGATATTAATAATAAATATATTACTGTTCTACGCTAATTATAGAAGATACCTGAATATTAAAAAAGACCTAAAAGAGATAAAGCTAATTATAGAGAAAGTAAAGATCTTAGTTAAGAAGTTATAGTTATTATATAAGATACTTAAGTAAGAATTATAAAAAATCTAATAAAAAATAATAAAATAAGTAAATAAGAAAAGATCTAAAAGACTAAACTTTTAAAAGGGGGAGAAAGTCTATATTTTATAAAAAAATATTAAAATAATAAAGCTATTAAATAAACTTAATTATATAAAAATTAAGCTATATAAAATTAAGAGAAAACTAGGATTAATTATATTTAAAATAAAACTATTTATTAATATAAATATTTATTTAGTCTTTTATAAATCGCTATTAGAAAAGGTATCTTAAGACGCTAGACTAAGACTAGTCCTAATCTATAAAGAAACTTAAGAACCTCTATATAATATAGAAAAAATTATAAATTATACTAATAAAAATCTAAAGTATTATTTAGTAAAATAGTTAAGGTATAATAACTTAGAAAATATATAAGAATTTACTAAATATCTTTTAAAAGTAATAGTTACCTAATACCTTCGGATAATACTATCTACTCGAGGGTAGGCTTAAAGGTAGGATCTAGAGTAAAGGTAAAGTAAGACGATAATACGTCTAAAATAAATACTTCGTTAATAGTATTAAGTATCTTTAGCTTATAAGATAATATTTATTTTTATTTAGTAAGTAGATACTCTATATATTATTATATACTATCCTTCTCTTTTTATACTATAATAAGGGTAGTAATTAGTTTATTAATCTAATAATCCTTTTTAGTAATATCGCGCTATATCTTTTTACGCTAATCCTATAGCGCGTCGAAATTAGAAATCGAGAAATAACTATCGTACTCGTCTATTTTCTTTCCTTTCTAACGGTAGGTATTATAGAGCGATTAGCCCTCTAGTATCTAGTAGGCGGAGTCGGAGGCGATATAGTTTAAATAACGACTTATTCCGAAGAACTAATAGCTAAGAGCTTAAATTTATATATAAGTATTTTTACGACGTTAAGTAGAGGAAGTATAGTAGTAGTCCTTAGTAACTTAATTAAAGGATATTATTAACTATAAGAAAGGAAAGAAAGGGCTTTAGCTAAAGATATAGCTTATTTTATATACACTAGAATAATAAATAAATTAAGGAGAGGAAAGTATTATAACCTAACCTTTAAAGCGGCTAGCTTAGGCTAGAGCTATAATAATAGACTATAAAGTTATAAAGAAACTATAGTAAAAATATAGCTTTATTAGTAAAGCTAGTATATAACTAAATTACCTAAATTATCTAGCTTAAAAGTAATTTAATAGAACTATATAGTCTATAGAGATCGATATAGCTTAACGAGCTTAGTTTATAACGGCACGGTACACTAATAGAAGAAGGCAGGGCGAATACTACGTAAAGGTATAGATTACTTAATACTAAGAGACTAAACTAGAGAGAGGGAAAGGGCATAAAAGGCGCGGTACCTGTCACCCTAGATGAATACTTCCCTCCGCTAAGGATTTCGGTATACGCGCAAGCCGCCAAGGATTTTGGTCACGTGCAGCTAATCAGCGTTTGGCTGTACAATTGTACAGCCTCACTTACCCAATCAGGATAAAGCTTAGTAGGCACGCGCTTTACCGGAAATAGTCGCCTGCAGCCTATAGCCTTGTCTTCTATCGTACGCGGTCGCGCATGCATGCTCGGACCTGGCACAGGCCGTGACATAGTTAAGCTAGGCTAAGCTAACTAAATTTA
The DNA here is from genome assembly GCA_002099365.1 of Phialophora verrucosa. Lineage (NCBI taxonomy): Eukaryota > Fungi > Ascomycota > Eurotiomycetes > Chaetothyriales > Herpotrichiellaceae > Phialophora > Phialophora verrucosa. The sequence goes on along the minus strand of MSED01000015.1, from coordinate 142,409 downwards.
TAAAGGGGATAGATAACTATATAGCGGACGGGCCGTCCCTAGCAGGGAACGGTCCGTAGTCAATAACAGTTATACTCCGACCCCTACCTTTAGGATATAGGAGTGTTACTTTACCTTACGCCGTTATAAGTAACCGCGTACCTTTACCTTAGGCTAGCATCACGTTACCACTCCACTAGCGAGAGAAACCTCTTAAACCGTAACATCACCTTATGTAGAGCGATTTATAATAAGATAGATAGTATAGAACGCGTCGCGCTAATTTAGAGCAATCCGGGTACGGAAGGGATGGCCTTAAACTTCTGTATCGGTTAGGCTAAGAGTAGAGCTATAACGATAAAGTAGTCGAATCGGCAAATACATCTCTCGAAGAAGAAGAATTAGGCGGCGATTTAGAATCCGCACCGAGTGCAGCAAAGGCTACGTTAGTTTCTACTCAGTGTCCCCTCGAATCAGATGCTTGTGACGAGTGTTCGAGAAGGACGCAAGCGAGATATTAAAACCCTCTTACTACACAGTGTGTACCTCTTACGCTAAATCGAGAATCGTAGGCAGAGTATATTCGGCCCGTAAAGAGGCTTAGCAGCATCTGAGACGTTGAGAGCCTGTGATAATTGCCAGGTGTTTCAGGAAACTCAGCCTCGATTCCAGACTCGCATTGCTTTACATAATGTCCAGGTGGTAATTCACGGTCCCGGAGCATATGCATAGTGGTGAGATATGTTGACGAGTATTAGCGCACCCCACAGATGCTCACCTTCATGAGCGGGTTCGGGAATCAGTGCGAGAAAGTGAAATGCGTTCCGAACTAAGAAAAGACTTCTGTACATTATTTAATCCGTGCCGCTACTGCCACGGTCAACGTCAATCCATATCCATAGCTGTTTCCAACCTGGCGACAATGTCGTATCGTTCGGGCCGTCCGCCCATTACCCTCTGACCTTCAATCAGCTTACAATTTTGCCACAGGCTGTGACGAGCCAATTGTGGTGATTTCGTTGTACAACAAACTGAGCAAAGTTGTTAGTATCCCTTGTTGACGATAGTTCCAGAACAGTAAAACATACCTTGTCAAGAAGTCTGCATAATCTTCGCCGGTCACCTGGCCCTCGAAATACCGAGCGGCAAGATGATACTTGTTGCCCTTAGGTGCTTTCGACGACAACTCCTCTGCCTGCTCCTTCAACAGCCGGAGAGCATAAGCTTTGTCGACGGTTTGTCCCTCAGCGGTCTTCACGCCATGCTTGACCCACTGCCACAGCTGTGATCGCGAGACTTCAGCCGTTGCAGCGTCCTCCATGAGGTAGTTGATGGGAACACAGCCAACGCCTCGGAGCCAGCCCTCCATGTATCCGAGACCGATGTTGAGGTTCTTTCTGATGCCGTCCTCTGTAACTGTGCCAGGCATGTTCATGTTGAGCAAATCATTCTTGGTGACAGAGACTTCTTCACGGCGTTTGAAGAGTTGATTCGGGGTAGGCATATGCTTGTTGAAGACCTCGGCAGCAATAGCCGCCAACGCAGGGTGAGCAACCCAAGTGCCGTCGTGACCGGCGCGGACCTCGCGAAGTTTGTCTTGGCGGACGCCATCCATCGCCTTTTCGTTGGCTTCTGGGTTGTCCTTGATGGGGATCTGAGCGGCCATGCCGCCCATGGCGTGAACGCCGCGGCGATGGCAGGTCTTGATGAGGAGGCGCACGTACGCGTCCATGAAGGGGACGGTCATTGTGACGGCAGATCGATCGGGAAGGACAAAGTTAGGAAGCTGGCGGAACTTCTTGATAACCGAGAAGATGTAGTCCCAGCGGCCGCAGTTGAGGCCGGCCGAGTGGTCGCGGAGTTCGTAGATGATCTCGTCCATCTCAAAGGCTGCAGTGATAGTCTCAATCAAAACAGTTCCTCGAATGGTGCCTCGAGGCATGCCGATGTAGTCTTGAGACAGATTAAACACATCGTTCCATAGTCTCGCTTCGAGGTGGGACTCCATCTTGGGAAGGTAGTAGTATGGGCCGGTGCCGCGCTTGACCAGCTCAAACGCATTGTGGAAGAAGTATAGACCAAAGTCGAACAAGGAGCCGGAAATCGGCTCGCCGTCTACTGTAAAATGCTTCTCTTCCAAGTGCCAGCCTCTGGGTCTGGCGATGAGCGTGGGCAAGACCCTGTCTGTGCGTAACTTGTATTCTTTCTCTCCCTGTTTGAAGTCGACCTGCTTGCGGATGGCGTCGTAGAGGTTGACTTGGCCTGAGACTTGGTTGTCCCACGTCGGGGCTTGGGCATCTGCCAGGATGGTTAGAAGCTGCGGCATCGCCTTGATTCTAGAGCCTTACCTTCGAAGTCTGCCATGTAAGTCCATACATTGCTGTTCAAAGCATTGACAACCATTTTGCGGTCGGTGGCTAGTGCATGGTCAGGATCGGACGCGAACTCGCAGAGCTTGCACAAACTTACGCCCTGTGATTTCAATGCGACGGTCCACCAGGCCCGGGGCGGGCGGGGCTCCTTTCCAGGCATCGTTGTCGCGAATGTGCTTGGTTTCTGGCAGGAAATCGGGTAGATTGCCCTTGTCAAGCTCCTGCTGGCGGATCACCCGTCGCTGAAGCAAAGCTTTGCGGGTGCCGTTGAAGGTTCTGTGAAGGAGGGCAAGGAATGCGGTAGCCTCCGGCGAAAGGATCTTGCGGTATTCCGGCTTCACGGCTCCATTGATAGCCACGCCTTCGTTGATGGTTTCGATGGTAGCCATGGTGAATCTTGGCAGAAATTGGACTCAAAAGTATGGCAGGAATCGGTAGTCTCTAGAGAGAGGATGGCTGCCGTCGAACAAAGGGAAGTCGAGGAGACTGATATAATAATGTACGTCAGAGCAGCTCACGACTCGAAAGCGTTAGAGCACATGTCCGACCGACGAGATGTGCGCGAGGAGATGTTGCCGTTGCCACACCACCCAATGACTGCCGTTCCTGTGGACTCCGACAAACCCACTAGCGACCACAAAGAGCCGGGGATGTGGATGACATGAGCTCAAGAATCAGTTGACGACGCCAACCAGTGTGGGGTAAACGAAAGCCCAGACATCATCAAAACCTCCCTGACGTCTGTCCCTTTTTTCCGAGCATGCCTCTTTATCTGCGACATGGAAGCTGTCACAATGGGCGCTCCCACAAAACCGACGCCTCGAGGGAGGCTGAGATTGAAACGTTAGATTGAGCATGAACACTACGGGGCTGTTCCAGCAGGACTTGCTGCTCAAAACCAACACGACAGAGTCATTCCACCAGACCCAACAATTGCCGAGGTTCAAAGCATCTGCAAGTCCAAGCCGCCGTGCGGGATCTTCCATTGGCGCGGACAAGCGGCGAAGCCCGATTTGCTCCAACTTTTCAATCCTTTTTCGTTTACTCGTACTTGTGCTTTTGCTCTGCATGCGAATGCCCATCGTGCCATCGGAGGGAGAGCGGCCTGGAGATACAATGTCATTCTTTAGCGACAATATCACCCACATTATTCCTCTGATTCAAGTACATGTATAAGCTACTTTTCGAACTTTTCCCGATGGTCGCAGAAAATCTACGTTCCGTTCTTGTGATCAGTCCCCCCATGTGACCTAGGTGTACTGCCATGCACCAAGACCAGGAGCATCCGCAGCCAGGGGATCGAATCCGATGCACTGAGATACGTTGCCTAACGGAACCGTCGCATTCTTCAGGTTGCCGTACACTTGGTATATCCCTCGGCTTCGCGTTGGACAAGCCATAAATCCTGTGATTCCAAAGGGGGCTCCTGTCGACATCAGAAGACGCCCGATGTTTGCACCAGGCGCCTTGCTATAGCTGAAAGGACATGAGACTGCACCCGGCGGCATCATGACGCTATGAGCTTGGGTGTAACCGAGTTCGCCTTTTGGGGTGACATAGATTTGCTGGCCGCCGGGAACAAGAACGCCCTTGATCGAGTGTTAGCTTGTTATCATGTGCCTGCCGTCAGAGGTTCGACTCACCATGCTGCAGACCGAAAGGACGGTGGTGTTTCCAGGCTGCCAATCACCGTCAGCACGTACTGATAATTGATGGACTGCTATGGAAACTATCGATGTCGCCGCTAATGAGGCTAACTTACGGGGCATGCACCCTGAGCCTCGACTTGTTCTGGACAGTAGGAGATGGTGCTGCCCCCCAACCAGAAGCGCAACCCTGCAGCTTTCATCGGGAGAAGGTGGATCTCAGAGCCACTGCGCGCAGCAGTAACGGTGAGCCACGAGGTTGGCTGAGTGAGAGGGGTGGCGTAGGTCGTGGTTGAGCTTGTAGTGGTCGAAGTGGAAGCTATGACCGTCGCAGTCAGAGTGCTGGTCACGGTGACAACGTCTCTGTTTGCGAGAAGGTTATCATAACCAGCTTGATGATGGGGAGAGGCACAGGCGACTGCAAGAAAGAGTGAAAAGGCTAGAAGAATCGGGTGCGCCATGGTTGATGGGTAAATCAGTGATTGACAAGATTAGGAGTGAGAGATTGAGCGGCGTACAATCTAGTGACAGGAGTAGAAAGAGGTTTGCGTGATGTGCTGAAGGGTATTTGAGGAAGAAGTGAAAGAACTGTGCACCTTCCTCAAATCACTTTACGGGACTTCGCAGCTGTATTCGTCACAACCAGTGCAGCTTCCCGTGTCCTGAGACAGCTCTCAAAGTTGGTATCTGTCAAGTCCCTTGTTCTCGGCTGGTTCTCGTTGCTGTTTTGACCATGTCGATAGACTTAGAGTTGAGCCATCTAACCGTTATGTTCTCGGCTTCAACTGTCAGCCACGCCAGCCCCCATCCACAAACATGGGAAAACAGCGACATAGTTCCCTTCAAAGTCGTACACCATCCAAACTTTGACTTCCTCTCCATCCTTGCTTGTCACTCTCATTCTGCGAGTATGTCTTCGGGCACCGCCAACTCCGTCGAAACCCCACAAGTGCATTGCCGTCCAGGCATCGTCCGGCTTCTTGCCGATGGCCGGCCTGGATAAACTGGTTGCCACTGTCGCCCGCCTGCCAACCGTCCTCAGCTCCGTTCTGCCTCGCTTCGTCCTGGCCGATCCATCTGATGGTTCTACCCTGGTTGACTCTATTGAAACGAGAACCGACCTGACCTCCCTGGCAGCGTACAACGTGCAACATTTGACGGGCAGTCACCTAGCTGGCGATGACTCCGTAGATGAATTTCGTCATGGACCCAGTCGCGCCTGGAAAGTCTCATGACATTGCTCCAGAATCCAAGTCGATCGCCTCTCGACCCAGGGCTTCGATGCGTCTCCGATTATTCTGCCACCTATCTCGTTGTTAGCATAGAAAATGTGACGTGATAGGGCCGGGGCTAGAAGACTACTCTGAAGAGTGCTCTGGGGTCCTGGAGTTCGTTGGTGGGAGAAACTCACTCAATCCATGACAATCCTTGCAGGAACGAGTCTGCCAGATCATCCAGCTTCGTCATGCCAGCGCTTGCTGTTGGCTTTTTCTTGGAGACCTTATTGTAGCCGGATATGAAATCTGCCACGAATGCTTGCATTCCTTTATCCAGGGAGATGTTTGGATTTGCTTCTCGAAGCATATCGCCAACAAGCTCAATTTTCGCTCTCTTCACCTCTCGTCCAGCCAACTTCCGCGCCGAGGGATGCATATATTCTTCAAGCCAATATCGATTGACCCGGGAAGGTTGCATTGGCTCTACCCTTAAATGCATTTTTCGTTCCTCGATCAAGGTTCGCAGCGTCGCGTACAACATCCCTTCAAATACCCCCACCCGAATCGTCCATTCTTGAACGGCCGAGCCGCCTCCGGAGCGAAATCGTTGTCTCTCAATCAGAACGTGATCCGGTTGATAAGTCCGCAGCATGTAGTTGATGAGGTTGTATGCATGCGTTGCATAGTCGACAGGTTCGAATGATTCTTTCGAACCCGAAGCCTCTCTTGAACTGTCGGGATACACTGACGCGGGGACCTCTCTTACGACATCTGGTGACTCAGACACTGCAAGGCGACGCCACGCATGCAACGTGGGCTTCCCGTACTGAAAATATCCAGCAGAGTTTGTTACCCGCAGCGGCGCTGTCATATGGGCGAATGCCAAGTTCCTGATACCCATATCGATGCTCAAGAGACTCAAGTTAGAAGAATCCTTTCCATCATTACTTGCAACATTCGTCACTGCATGCTGGATGCCCTCAATGCGTGCAGCCTTCGTGCCGCTGCATGGTGCGCCGATTGCGATGGCAAGTCGATGTAGCTTGGCAATGGTGAGGTTTTCGAGCCACAGCTTCCCAACGGGCATCACAGATACAGTACGACTGCAAAATGACGCGACCAATTCTCACATCTTGCGTGCGGAGTGGGAGGCATCGTTCGTTAAGACTGGGTGTCGAGAATTCTAGACACGCGACGAGCCAAGACTCGCGAACCGCGTCGCCAACTTGATCTCCAAACTGCGTCATTTCTAAACAATCAACAATCATTTTCTCCTTGCCACCTCATCAAGCCACAATGTGCTCGAGATGTCGGCCGCTCTAGACATCTACACTACGAGTACGCCCCTGTACCTCACTTTACCCTCTTCCAGCTTCTTCATGGCCTCGATGACGCCCTGTCTGGTCATCGGGAATTTCTCATCAACAGGCTTAATATCGTGTTTCGCGCAGAACCTCAACATCGCCTTGACCGATTGTGGATGCGCTCCCCCACTCCCGATGATGCTGTAGCCATATAACACGAGTGGCAGGGCGGGAACTGGGATATTATCCATGCTGATGGTGAGCGGAAAGATCTTCGCAAACGGAGCAAGAATCGGAAGATACCTTTCCAGGATTAGTATTGACTCAATCAGTCGGCTGTCTGTTGGACTTACAGGGAGAGATCGGGGAGGACCGACGTCGTGATCAACAAGCAATCCACGGGCTCAATCGGTTCGAATTTGGTGACATCCTTCGTGGCATAGAATTCGCTCGCCCCGAACTGGAACGCCTCTTCTTTCTTCGATTCGGTTCCGCTGAAGACGACGGCTTCCATACCCATCTTCGACACCATTTGGATGGCTAGGTGCCCAAGACCTCCGATCCCTACAACACGTTACTTGACTAGAACCGGCGCTTCGAGCACACGTCTGACCTATAATACCAATGCGATCGCCCGCTTTGAAGCCATGTTCATACAACGGGCCCCAGACAGCTGGTCACGGAAGCGGTTAGCACGCCATCGCTCAAGACTGGTGGTGCGGGCACCAGAAGAAAAACACTTACTCGCGCCACCACACATCAATGGCCCTGCGGACTCGGAAGCGATCTCATCCGGGATCTTGAACAGAGCCGTCACATCCCAAGCCACGCCGGTACCGAAGCAGCCTTGGTCCTGATTGGAGGACCCGAATTGTTCGCTGTTTTGGCACTTGAAATGCTGGCCTGGAGGCGAGGTTAGGTTCCAGATGAACACAACTCTGGCTGACGTTCTTGATATGGCTCACTCCCGGCCTGAATGAACCCGGCAGCGCGTTGCTTGTCAAGGAGCTGTTAGGGCACAGGGAATATAGAGTCACACACCGGTAAGACATGGCTTGCAATATCCACAAAAGCGCCTACTTTGCTGTCAGCATTCAAGAACTGCATCAAGACTGTACAAAGATTCACAGCTGCCAGCACTTGCTACACACTTCGGGTATCACTTACTGCATCCACTGCGGATCTCAGTTAGCCTGTATCGACATCGACAGAATAGGAGCCAAATCCTGGTGGGGCGTGGGAGCACTCACACCCATACCAACACGATCGCCCACTCTCAAATCCGATATTTGCTCGACCATGCTTCCGACCTCCTTGATAACCCCCACGCCTTCATGGCCGAGCCCCTGGTCTGCATGCTTGTAATGCTCATCCGTCTGAGAATGTCAGTCGAAGTCTGCGAAGTGCACAACTTTCGAGCCACTAGGGAGACTTACACCACAAACACCACAATGCGATAGTTCGACAAGAGCCTGGGTCGGACCAACGTCCCGGTGCCCCTTGGCCTCAACGATCTCTCCAGATTTTGACCCTCTGAAAACAGTGAAGTCGATACCCATGGTTGCTTGTGCGAATTCTTCCCCGGGATGGTTTATGAATATTCGTAGTTGATATCGACTATGGCACGATGCTTGAATTTAGGGTTCGTCAGCCTCCTTATATTGTTTTCTCTCTGCAAGAGATGCAGACAGGCCGCTCCACGGCCCTCATACGACGATCCATGGCTGTTGGATTAGTCCGAACTGCACGAGGTTGCACCGCAACTGGTACAGAACGCCGCGATATCTGCAGTATGACGGAGATCAAGACATCAAAATCAACTCACTGTGAGTACGAGCTCTCTTAACATGGTGATAGACAACTGACTACTGGCCGCCATGACTGCCTTTGCTAATTGCTACATTCGGCAAGAGGCAGCTGATTGGCCAGCGCCGTCGGAAATCAGCATTTGGCTTCTGCCTGTGACTAAGCTGGGCGACAATTCCTTGACAATTGTGCTGATTGAAGTAGGTTGACCAGATGCTGTTCAGGGAAATTGCGGTCTTCGAATGGGATAATGCGGGCCGCAACGAACTACAGTCACAGGAGGTGATCTGATCACCACTCTTGCGGCTGCAGTGGCGTCCAGCCTTAGTCTGCATACAACCCGAAAAGAGCCAGCGCAACCCAGGGAGGCTTTGTGGAACCGCGGGCGTCTATGATGGGGCTGCTTAAGTAGAACATGGGTCACTTCAACGCCGTCTCGTCATGACTTTGAGGAGTATGACACAGCTGGACAGAAAGGTCTCACAGCGAAACGAGCCACCCGACATTGTACTGAAGCCAGATCCGGCACCGTGGGGGCAAGCTCAAGGCCTTCCCTGCAGCTGTTGCAGTTCCTGCAAAGGAGGAATATCTTCAAGCATGCCGGGTTGCAACTGTTCCCACAAAATTCCAGAAAGGGGCTTGTGAACCGAACCCTGAACCTCTATCACTTCGGTTGGTGTGACGATATGGTCACAGACAGTGTCAAAGACCTCCGGTTGTAACTCCTCATCCAGCAGCTGGCAGCCATGAACCACGGCAACGCAAGGGACAGAGGAATCGACAACATGGACACTAGTCAGCATCGCCCATTCAAGATCGAAAAAGCCGTGTCCTTTCCCAAACCGGATGCCAGCTTGGTTGATCGCCCCCGTGCCCGTCACCATCAAATCCACCCGCAGATCAAGCCGTTGCATCTCAGCAAGGGTTAAATGTCTCCCAAGTCCTGGCTTCTCCATGGTGTCTAAGAGACTCGCAAGCTTTCTTGCCTCTGGTGTCGTGATGATAGCAGGATCCAGCAACCAGAACCCCCTTCTGATAGCATAGGTGGTCACCAGAACTTTCTTGCCATCCTGAAGAGCTCGGAAACGAAGCTGCTCAAGACAGTTATCCGGCGTTATGAACACCACTTTGGCGAGAGTGTAGCAGGGCAGAGAGGCGAGTCGCTCCGTAGCAGCGTCAGATCCATGGAAATCCGCGATAAAGCTTGAGAAGTCAAAGTGGAACCGCGAGTCTGGAATGGCAACCTCTCGCAGTCGTGGCCAAACCCGTTGTCGAATGCTGTCCTTGTGATCAGTAGCCATGGCTATCCAGAAGGCTAACAGATCGACGGCTTCTTTCTCTAGGCAAAGCACTACTGGAAAACGATACGCGCGGATGGACTGTGCTAGTCAACCATTTCTGGCTCGGATTTCACTTTGGGAGCTGGCGAGGTCAGCGAGAAGCGAGAGATAGCAGGGCGACGGCGTCTTCTCCGCACAAGGGCTCCCAGTCCATGCGGAGAATGATCTCACAGTGTCCAGTATCACATTCACCCCGCCACCCTGTGCATGATGAACCCAGCATCTCAATAATACCTTCAAGAAAGCAGCAATATGGAGCAGCTAGTCAGTCGGGTTGAATGGCCCCAGGCAGAGACACAGTCCGTCCAGCCAGTCAGCAGATGGAAGGTCAAGGCTTCGTGTCGCTACATGCCTTTGAAAAAAGCAGTTCCAAGAATTTGTGCCTCGAATATCGACGCAGGTTGTTTCCACAGTGCAAGATGGATTACCGCTGCCGACATATTCACTGTCATCAACGCTATTTCCGCTCACAGCATGAACAAGCTGTTTTTCACTCTTGGCCTGTTCCGAATGGGGTATCATATTGGGCCAACGAGGTATGCTATCGAAGAATTTAGCTCTCAACAATGGCAGCACACCGGTGACTGTCCACTCAAGTCCCATCAAACGGACTGGCAATGAATGCATGCAGATATTCGACCTCGGGGACGAGAAAATTACCTGCCACGACAAATATAAAAACTTGTCGCATCGACATCTCCACAGTCTTCTCCAGGCCTCTTAGTTTGCCCTTGACAAAGTTGCACACTGTTCTCCCTGACAGCGACAATGAGTGTCCTCATCAATCTCCATGGCCGTAAGCTCTACTGGCTGATGAAGTTCATCTGCGGCACCAGTTTTATAGTAAGCTCTAGTTGCCGGGATTGGGGCATTTCTCTCGGATTCTGGCAGCGCAACGTTACTGATTTGATGGGTCCAATAGATGGACGGCTACGACGCCGGCGTTTGGGGGGGGCCGTCCTCATACATAAACCCTTCCACGACGCCATCGATAATCCGACGGGAAAATGGGTGATATCCTGGATCTCGAGCTCCTACTCTTTGTCAGTATGCATCACTTGTGCCGTCGTGGCGACATTGTTGGTCAAAATCGGTCAGCGAGGAACCATTATCCTGGGAAACGTCGCTGCCGTGATCGGTTCTATCATCCAGGCGACCGCCAACTCAGTCACACAACTCACCGTAAGCAGTCGAGTAATTATTTGGGCAACATGCATGAAGGACTATCTGCGGTTTCTTCACTTGCGACCAGGTATCGTTGACTCGCCCTGTCTCACATAGGTCGGCCGAGTGATCACAGGTTTTGCCATCGGCTGCATTTCAAGCGCTGCCCCTACCTACCTTGCGGAAACTGGAGTGGAAATTGGTGACCGTGGCCCAGCCAATGCCTTCAATGCGATCATGATCATATCCGGCGTCCCATTGGCGTACTGGATTGACTATGGCTGTCTCAAATCCAACGAGCAGTGGAGTTGGCGTGTTCCCATCGCCTTCCAATGCATATTCGCCCTTGTCGCGGGAGTGTGTATGTTCTTCCTGCCCTACACCCCCCGTTGCTACTACGCCAAAAACCGGCATAGCGACGGGGACGATGCTCTGGAACGGTTGATTGATGCGCCCTTTGAATTTGAACAAGGGCAGCGAACCAAAAGAGACATTCTCCTTGCCATCGAGCAGAAGATGAAGCGGCGTCTAGCCTCCACTGGAAAATATTCCTTGTCTCGGGCATCATTGACGGCACACGGATGAAGATCATCCGAAAACTGTGCATACGCTTTCGGCTCCCCATGATTAGGGAATGGATGGGGAGCTCCTTGACGGCTTATTATAGTGAAGTCCCTGAGGTAGTTTGATGCTTACGCTAATCGCAACAGGCTCCGTCATCCTCAGCAGACTGCGCGCTCGTCCTTCGCTGGTCAGCATTCTTGCCGGGGTGCTTAACATCTTCTTCGCTCTGGGCTGCGCACCGCTTTACTTTACAATCGAACGAGTTGGCCGGCGCTCCGGTCTCGTGTACGGAGCGTGCGTCATGTCCGTCCTCATTGTCATCTTTACTGTGCTGCAGGCCGTCCTGCGACGACATCCATCCAGTGGACGGGTATCGGCATCATCTTACTCTTCGTCTTTGTGTTCGGGTACGCGTGACAAGGCTGTGTCTGGCTCTATTGCTTGGGGATTGCTCCGCTTGGATATCGACATATTGGCGATGCTTTCACCGGATTCGGCGAGTGGTTGTTGACGTTCATTACGGTCTTCGCCGGCCCCAATGGGCTGACCAATGTAGGCTGGAAGTTCTGGCTGTGGGTGCTCAGGGGGACCCTCGTCACCATCGCCTTTGTTTTCTTCCTGTGCCCCGAGACAGGCGGGAAGCCGTTGGAGCAGGTGGATTGCCTGTTCACCAAGAGTGTATTCGTGAGTGGCTGAAGAAGGCTGAGCAGGACGAAGAGGAAGGAGAGGAGAGGCGGATTGAGGAACGGATTGAAATGAAGGCATAGGTGACGACCGCCACCACTGTCTGATAGCCAGCAGGTGCCCTCAGAAAGCGCTGGTGATCCAGACACAGCATCGTCGAAGCCAACGGAGTACACAGTCCAGGGCCGGATCCGGCCTCGGTGGGAGCCTCAGCCTCAGTCGGATGATAGGCTGCATACGCGTCCTTGCCTTCAGGTAGACCCGCTATGGTGGCTCTATCACCATAGTCCAGACCCTGATCGGCCACAGCGGATCTTTGACATACTCCTCAACGGAAACCTCTCGTCACTGCCTGGCTAAGACCAAGATGTCGGCTAAATAATGATACATCTGGGGGTACCAGGATATCACTCAGACCGTCACCGTCGCTGAAACGCTCTAGCACACTGGTACCAGCGTTGTCGTTTGCAGACCCTTCACAAATAACTTTCAGGACATCAAACACCAGTCAGCCCACTCCGTGTCCAAGGCTGCAGGTCACTGTGCACGGGAACAATTGGTATCCCACGGCTTCGCCCTGTCTGTTCAGTGGCTGATTTCGTCACCATCAGATGTGGTCAAAGAGGTGGAATGAGGTTTGGGCAAATAAATGCAGGTGGCGACTTACTTTCTAAGGCGAGTGTTGCGTATCACAGTCGACCTGGAAACATCCCACCTCGACTGTCACACGCATTGGCCCCTAGCGCTGGGAGGCCGGAGGATACAGTCACACTACGCCAGCATCTCCTATTCCACCAGCCTCCACCCCTCTCAGATTGACTGTGATGCGTATGAAACGTTTGACTTTTCTTGACTCGGGCTGTTTCGAGCTCCTGAATCGTAGATACGGAGTACATAGTACAGTATATACTATTGTGAGGGTGTCAGTTCAGCTGGATCCGCTGGAGCTCTCGACGTGGTGGCTACCCCGAGCTCCCTTTTCTTTCGGAGGCTGGCTTCCGATGTTGACTCGGGGATGATCCAGAGCATCGACGTCCTCGATCGTTTTCTGCCGCCCGTCGATCGCCTCACTGGCCCTCAACTCGAGTCCTAGACTTCTTCAAGTCGTTCCCAAATCTGTCCACGGATGGGTTCAACTGCAGGGAGCGCGGTCTCCGACAAAACTGGTCGATCGAGGGCATCAAGACCGCCCTGGGGATCAGGATCCTGAAGTGGTAGAATCTTAGTTTGCCCGTCATGTCCCCATGATCCTACCTGTGCTCATCAGGGTTGCCACTCACTACAAGGTCAGCAGAGCAAGCGAGTCCGGGCGGAAGATGTCGAGCGAAGACTGAACGGCAACTGAGGCCCAAAGAGTCGTCGCATAGGGATCAGATGCGTGGGAGAGACATACCGACGATTTCCATCGAACGGAGACAGAGATCCCGCTTGCTTTTCGACGACGATTGCCATCTGTCCCGCTTCGATTGCAGGCCGATGTCCTCGACGAGGAGAGCCGAATTCATCCTTACGGGACGTAATTATCCCAGTCCAACATGCCGTTGTCTCTTTCCTGGGTCACCAAACCCCCCGTGCGCGCGGGGATTTCTTCCGCCGTGCTTAGTGTTGAGGGCCCCTCGAGCTCGGCCGTTGTGTATGTGAGTACTTCAGGTTTATGGACGGACACAAGGATTACAACCCTAGGGGGGCAGGTCTGAGATTCCATGTATCGCGCAGGTTGGATGTTCCAGGTATCGCTCTGCAAAGCGACCGTCGAGGAGGAGTTGGACAGTTTCATATTCGAAGTGCGTTGGAACCAAGCCACAAGGATACACACCCGAGCAGACCCTGCCAGTGTTCCATCCGATCGAGCCCGAGCACAGATACATCCATGTGACTGGTGATGGCACGAGACATCAGATGAGCAGCTTCGAGGGGTCGAAGAGATCACAGTGGAGACGTAGCGACTGGTCAAGAAGACGTGTTTGTACACATGATGGGCTGCCGCTAGGAAACGCGAACGCTGATGGGTATGTGCGTACTCTGAGAGTGGAGGGTGGAATGAGAAGCATTGCCAAATGATAGCCAGGAGATCGAGCAGCTCTTGAGTGAATGTGGTCAACACTCGACGTCCACATGAATGTACTTCCCGCGTCGTAGATGAGTCGGTGATCTTGAACATCAACGATAATGACCGCTCGTCCAATCCGTGCCGTCAGTCCCAGTGGCAGGACAGCGACAACGAGAGCAAGGACAAGAAGTTGTGGCCGTTGAAGTCCATACCGCGAATGACTGGCTGATATTTTTATCCCGAGGCCTGCGAGTTGCTGATGTCGTCCGTCGGCTTGTCACCCCGCACTCGACGACTACATTGATATGTAATTAATAATTCACATGTACACAGAGGCGGTTTATCAACGACCAGAATCGACCCGTGGTGACTATCCCGTCCCATGCTCTTGACCAGACCCTACGGACTCGCACGCTCCTCTCCTCGTATCCAGTATCTTCTTCCCATCGCTATCCGGCCGACGCCAACTCCGACGTTCAGCGGAAAAGCCAGGATATTATCGTCGTCGATGTCTTCATCAGCAGAGTTCCCCCCTCCCCAGCTCAAGGCCGCGGCCGAGGAAGTGGCCTCTCTTCTCAAATCACGGGGCGAGACCGTCTGTGTCGCCGAGACGGCGGCCGGCGGGCTGATCAGTTCGGCTTTGCTCGCGACGCCGGGCGCAAGCAAGATATACCGCGGCGTGGGTGGCTCAAACTCAGCGAGACCTTTTCTTTCTCTCTTTACCTTGGCCCGTCTCGTCGTGCAGTTCATTCTTTGTTCGAGTCTACGGGCAGAGCGAGGCTGACTCACGGCCATAATTAACTAGGGTTTGACGCTCTACACGTTAGAATCGCGGATCGCGTTCGCTGGCTGGCAGCAACGCGATATCGATGAGTACGACGGGCCGACGCCCAAGCTGGTCGAGGGCCTGGCGCGCAATGTCAGGGACAAGCTGAAGGCGACGTATTGCATTGGCGAGGTATGTTGCGCCGCTCCCCCCTCCCCCCGTCATGTGAGACGTGATGTGATATGTGTGTGAGTGGTACGAGGAACGTGTCAACTGACGGCATTACATCACTTTTTGTCTTTCTAGTCCGGTACGTTACGCTGTGTCACCTTTACTCTCGCTCGCTCGCTCGCTGGCTGGACCGACGGCCCCTGTCTAGCATTTGAATGTGTGTTGACC
Organism: Phialophora verrucosa; assembly: GCA_002099365.1. NCBI lineage: Eukaryota > Fungi > Ascomycota > Eurotiomycetes > Chaetothyriales > Herpotrichiellaceae > Phialophora > Phialophora verrucosa. The sequence continues at coordinate 127,118 of MSED01000015.1, read as the reverse complement.
GTAGGTGCGTGGGCATCAAATAACAGGGACTGCTGGCCCAACTGCGTCGGGTGACAAGCCCAACCGACAGCCGTGAGTATGCCCCCTTCCTCGGTCGCGGGCGAGATAATACTCGTAACATCCTGGCCCCCTTCTGCCTGAAGCGAATAACAGTTCATAATCACCTGACGCGCTGAAACCAGTTCATACGTGGCACTCGCGGTGGCGAGCCAGAACGACAGTGCCAGCAAGGACTTGAACACCGGGCTGGGCAACGACAGACAGGCAAACATGGTGGCTTTCGCGGTCGAGGCGCTCCATCTGGCCAGGGACTTCATCAAGGGAGACAGCAGTGGAGAGAAGTTGTAGGAGAGAGGTACAGACAGAAAATCCCGAACTCAGCTGTCGGTGGCGGTGTGGTGCCATCCGTGCAGCTGTCAACGGTTGTGGCTGCAGACGATCCTAACGGTTTTGTTCGTATTCCGAAACTTGCATCATGTATCCTGTGCCTTGAACCCCGTCTCCCGTCCTGCGTAGAGCGCGGTCCAGAACAGGACGGGATCGTGGACTCGGCCTGAACTGCCACGTTCCTTTGCACACAGGCGTCAGCATCAGTGCCAGTCAGCATCGGCATCATTTTCCAGAGGTTTCGCTTGACGGCTGTGGCTGGTCGGGTCCCCCGCCACAACAAAGTTCGATCTGCCCGGTGAACACGAGTACATTTCTGGACGTGATATCGATCGACGTGCTCGCCTGGAAGGGGAACGGGGAAGACATGACGGGCAAGGGAAAAAGCAAGCGGCCGAGTCGAGCGCATCGAATCGCCTCACATTAGAGTTCATCTCATTTTCACCTCACTTCGGTTCAACTTCATTTTGACGGCAACCTTGTCTCTCTCGATCCCTGTCGGTGTAGAGTAGGTGTGACAGATGACAGTGCGCATGCGTGTGTCTGTCTCACCACACACCGCAACAATCCCCACGCTCTCCACAACAACCATGCGACAATCGCAGTTGCCATCGCCATGCAATCGACCTGTCAACCTCGAACCCATGGCGTGACTTACGAGAACGGTGTGGCAGGCCACGAGACCACGGGCGTGCTGTCAGGAGGATCACCAGAAGCCAATGTGCATGCTGCTTGGCGTAGTGATGATGATGGTAATGGTGATGATGATGCTGAGGCCCCTGTTCGGCGGGCTTGGCTGCTGTCCCAACTCCAGGGCGACGGATCCGAAAAAACCTTCCATTTCCCCCCCAAACTTCGGATGTTATTTTGACGGGCAGGGAAGGAAGATGGCTCCTCACGAACAAACCTTGATGTTGATCCCATCGAACGTGTCGATTTTTCATGCTGTGAGCGTTACCGACGCGCAGGGATATGGTGCGCAGAGGACTTTCTGCAGCGACGATCATCTACCACGACCCCGTTTGCTGGTGCGGATCCCGGAGAGGAGAAAAAGAAACGAAACGAAGCTGGCTCGGCCTGCCTGACAGAGCGGTCTATCGCACGAACATCCGCGAATCCTTCTTGTACTGGGACCGGCAGAGCCTCGACCTCACCTTCAGCTAATGCCCGCCCCTTAACACGGCCGAGGCTTGCGAAGTTCATCACCGCAAATCTGATGCGCCGTGTCGACAGTGGACATACAGGGGAGTCCAGAACGGGATGTCGTAGAACTTTGAGTGAAGCCCCTCCAGACAAGACTGGTCAGGTTTGCGACTTTTTCCTTGCAGCTGTCGTGGAGATTGATCATAGGCGAAGTGAGGGATGTTCGCTAACTCAAGGCGAGACTTGCGACCCTGCGACCCTGCGCGCCGGCCATCTCATCACCATCACCATCACCATCACCAATTGTCAGGGTCCGGGATGACCAATCGTGCGCATCTCCGCGACGCGATTATCACTAAAGCCCGCCGCTGCCAGTAAAGTACCGTAAGTATGAGTAAGTAGCTCTCCCAACACGAGCACGAACTACTATACAGTAGGATAGTCATGCGCGACAAGAACCATGCATATCAACGTGAATACTGCCATGAGTAGGTACATACATAGTAGTGGGCGCATGCACCCAATCTCTGCAGAGGCGCATAGAGTGAGGCGACAGGCGAGTCTGGTCTGGATCCGGGCCTGCATGGCCTTGCATGGCCCCCATGGGAAGGAAAATGGGGAGATCGAAAGGGAGTAACTCGGTATTCGTACGAGTTCGAGCATTCTCGTCCTTTCCCAAGGCCCTTTTTCTCTCTTTTGTACCGAGTACCTGTCTTGTACGGGGTACGTCAGCTGTTCGATGAGCATGCCATGATGTTTGGCATCGCCCGCGCGTCGACGCTGCAGTTGCAGCAGTGGCAGTCGCACAAGTACTCGTAGCTCTGGGTACTCGGTGCTCGTCTCCAAGCCTGTGTGGCCTGTGTGCTTGCCCGTCCAGGGCTCGTCTGGCCCTCCGTCCAGGCCCGCCCTTCGCCGTGCCCTCAATCTCCCAGGCAGGACAATTTTCGGCCAAAGGGCGGATTTGCGCGGGCCAATTGGGTTTGATGGCTCGCCCCTGGTATAATTGAGGTTTCAGGTTTATTGTTTGATCTTCTTCGCTAGAGGCCCCGAGGCCCAGTGAGCCAATGGGCGCGACACGCTTTTGGGGCACGCGGCCGCGCGGTGGGCTGCCGAGGATGGCCATGGACAAAGCGGTTGCGGTTGCGCCTAAATACGGAAAGAGTGCGAGGACACAGTACGAGTACTCGTAGGAGGGCGGGCACAGGGGGTACCTCAGCACCGGGCCTCTCAGTCGACCTACTGGATTGGTGAAATGGATCCTCCGTACCGAGCATGCGGATAGGTCTGTGTTCTGGGTACGAGTACTTGTAACAAGTACAATTCCCGCGATCTGGCTCGCATTTTTCGCATCCGGTGGGGTTCTCGGTCACCACGACTACCACCTTCTTATCCTTATCACGGGCTTCGCCTTCGCGTTCGTCTCCGTCTCCGTCTTCCTCGCGCCTAGCTGACGGTGCTACTACTCGTAGTCAAGTTGACGCTGCAGTTCCAACACCGATTCACTGGCTGATAGCCGTTGCCCTTCTGTGGATACTAAAGCCGCACCATCCCTTTTGGTGGGTGTTGCCGAATTCCCACGTGGCGGTGGCAGGATGCACTACGAGTACTCGTACTCCATTGCTTTTGGGATCATTTTATCATTCTTCACCCCTGTCCTGCGCACAGATGGAACGATGGCACCTGTCCTTCTTCGAGTCAGTCTCGACACGAAGCAATCATAATGCGCTCCTCGTGCAAGAGTGTTTCCGTGCCGTGCTTGTGCGCTCTTGTCACTGACCTCCGGACCGAGACTCACTAATTCCAGTAGTACTGCGTATGGTAACTTTCTTGGGAGAAGACTCGTCACTAACGCAGTACAGAGTAGACTTGTAAATACGTACGAGACGTAGAAGGCACAACTCCCTGACGGCGCCACACCACCACGAGCAGATGGTGGCCCGTGTGGTGGAGCTGCTCGAGCTCATACATAAGAGTACTCCGTATTTCCTTTCTCGAGTCGTGCCGATACCGCGCAATACTGGGTACTGGGTATCTACATCACATTAGGTCTCAAACGAAATGATTGTCCACAGCTCCGCACCACATCGGGTCGTGCTTCTTCCTGTGAAGAATGCGAGCTGCGCCTGAACGGCACGTCAATCGCCAGGACCTGGATCTTGCAGTCAACCACGGGCACGTATTGTGAACTGGATACTCCATACGATGCACGCTGAATCGTCTTGGTTATGCGACTGGCCCGTCTAGTCTTTGCTATCGGAGCGGCTAGCCCACCGTGACATTCGCCAAGGATGGTGGCTGCTGATGGGATGCTGAGCGGGTGCCACTCTGCATACCGGATCGAGGACGAGACATCGGCCACGTTTTCTTCCCCCCTTCGGGGATTGACGGAGCAGCCCTCGGGGATGCTTTTGGGGTCGTCATGCAAAAGTTGCTTGGGTACATACTTGGAGCACCCGTCTTCCCGAGTAGTGTGGAGAGCTATCTCTTGGTCTTTGGGCTTTGCGAGCGCCCAGCAGACAGGAACTAGTGAACGGCCCCTGTGGGAAAAGACGAATTACGAGTACTAGTATTCTATGCCTCTCTTGGAGACATGGAGAGCCGGAAGAGTCGAGTCGTGTCGTTATGATGCCATCGCTCTTTTTCTACTTGCTGGGGGTCCACGTTCGGTTTGACTGCTAGTGGGTTGTGGAATTCCAGGACCATGGCCCTGGGTCTCAAGCCGACACATTCCGCAAGTCTGAGACTCCTTGACCAATACGCGCGAGACAAGCGGCTGGTAACGATTCTTTAGCATATCCAGGTTCCAGGCCAGGGATGCTTCCTCACTACTAGTACTCGTAGCATTTTCATCAGAGCCAGGCCAGAGCCAGGCATCAATGTCGCAGAGGATGCTTGCTGCTGCCCTTTTCAGTGACTCTGGGCGAGGGCAAGGGCTGTACCATTTGGTAACTCGGGACTCTTGTGCCGACGCACAGGCGGTCTGCGAATCCTACTTCCACGCAGGATCGATGCGCGTCGGGTGCATGACGTCCCAGTGATGGTAAAGCTGTGCAGAAAGCTGAATCCTGATTCCTGATGACGCCACGTTTGACATTTCCATCCCTCGAGGAGTTCTGTCTGCTTTCCCTCCTTCAGTAATTATGCACCCTTGGTTTAGTCCCGCTCACCCAGCACATTCTCGGTCTGCCTGCAGACGAGGAGGCGCACGCCGGCGATCTCATAGTTGACCTCATCGTCAGGCACAAATGGGTCTCCGCAGAGAGGAGCGGCTACGTAATCATCGCTCGGTGCAACCTCATCCACATCTTTGGTGAAATTACTTGGGCCACAAGTGGTGGGACGTGGAGCTCCTTCACTACCCCCTCTGGCACGTCCTGTCCGAGGGGCGCGTTTGGGTCGGAAAGGAAGACGCCTCGAAAGATCGAGAAGCCCGGCACAAGTTTCTAGAGGGGAAAGGAGGTGGAGCGCGGTGATTGCCCTTTTTCAGGAACACCCACCGATTCCCGAAAGAGGACTTGACTCGGACTCACTTGTGGGACGGGATGGGAGGGGTGGACGGATGGCTTTTGGTGGTGACGGACGGCGCTACATACTCTGCGTCTGCAGGATGCCTCCTGGTGATTTTGCAAGGTTTCTCAGCCTGAGACATTTGTTGATTATTCGCACCAAGGTGCCCACAGAGTCCCCGGCCAAAGTTACATTCACAGTAAGTACCTCGTAGTAGGAGAAACGTATGTATGTGTAGCTTTTTCAGCCTCGTGTTCAAGCGAGAAGGCGTCTGACCAGGATGACCACCCGGTGTGTGTCACTGGTTACCTGGACTGTGCCGACACGGCTCGACGGGAATGCTCGTCTACAGTTAGACGACCAGGGCGGATTTGTGGCAGGAACCCGAAGGGAGCATCCCAAGGCCCGCCGCCGCGATCCCTTCCGGCTCCCAACCCAGCAGAATGGAACAGGGACTTCGGCAGTGACGGAAAGGCGGGGAAGTGTCGACAGGCACACCCTCAGCTGCAAGAGGCTGACTTTGGTGGCACCAGTGATATCTCACGGATCGCGACTTGGGTCTTTTCACTGGGTGAAATGATTTCCTTAGTTTGCCAGAACTACTGCTTACGGGTCAGGGAAATTCCAAGTTTATCGATTGAAACGTCGCCTAGGAGTAATCGCACAGCCATGGAGAACCGAAATGAGCGATGGCCCTTCCTCGTCTTCGACCCTAACTGACGTCCAAGACACTGACTCGCATGGAGACCCGACAGACACCAAAACCGTTGATCATGGCTCGTATTTGTTGCGGTTGCGCTTCAATGAACGAGGCAGTGCGCGAGTTAATTGTCCTAGTGACTGCCCTTTGCAGCACGAGCGAGGACTGGAACTTCCCGAAGTTTGCCGTGGCACAATTCTTTGCGTCTCCCCCAAGATTCAGACGTAGCAGTCGAGCTGAAGATCACAAGCTCGACGCCAATCAAGCACGCAACCACCGGTACAATGTAGACGATGACCTCGGAGGTCGGAATAGATGTTCGGGTACTACTGGGCTAAGTACGTTGGCTTTGAGAACCGGGCAAGATCTGCCTCTGAGTGCTGCCGATGGGTTGTGCTCGCCGCCTCGAGCCCCGACTGTGCGCGATCTATCGAACCTTTCGGAAAGAGGCGCGTGCCGGAGTGATTTCCCCAAAGTCGGAACTGCGTCGCGGCAGTTGTAGGTAACTCTTCCGTCAGATACGTTACAAGTATTAACGAGCCCAGCCTGTGGGCGCTTGTTAGAAGGCGTGGCTGGTGATCAGTTCCAAGGAAAGCGCAGGCGCTTCAGGTGATTTGCAGAGACGCCTGTGGCGCCAACAATGGACATTCTCCGCGCGAATGGGAACACGATTTGACGCCTACGAGTACTCATATCCTTTACGAGTAGGTCTTTGCACTTCATGTTAGACACAGCTTGCCAAGGTACTCTCTGCTTAGGATGGCATTTCAAAATTCACTAGCAGGAAGAATAACCAAGAAATCATTCGCAAAACATACGCTCGGGTCCAGGACGGAGCTATCGTGTCGACGATGCAGAGGATCCGGTTTAGCTTGAGCATCGGCATCCCGCTGCAGACCGTGCCATGATGAAGTTTTATTGGACCGTAGTGCGGTTCCGGGCTCAGCCGGCTCTGAGTTTTCGACCAAACGTGAAAATGGACCTCACGGGTTATAAAACGCGAGGTTGGGAAGTTGAGCTGCAGGTATGCGCGGTCACCTGCAGCTTGCTGAAGGTTCAGTGTTTCAGGTTCAAATCTCCACCGTCGCGTGCATCTCGGCGGACATGTTGCATCCCTCGAAACGAGGTGTCTACATGAACCTGAGCTTGAAGCGAGTAACACGACTGGCGAGATCATGAATACTGCCCAAGTGGAAGAGAACGTCTTCACACATGTTGTGGCAATGCCCGGGGTTGATAGGGCGATCACTTCCGGTGTCGGAATCCTCGTCTGATGACAAGATGATGACTATGGAGTGATCGCGATCTCAGGTACGCGACGGAACACCGTCCAGTGCGGATAAATGATGAAACATCAAGCGACCCGAAAATTGAACAGGTTCCGCATTGTGCAGGCGGGCATTTTCCGGTTCTCGGAACCTAATGTGTACGTAATGAACTCTAAGCCTGGATGCTTCCTGCGCATACACACCTGTGTCGCGAAGACAGGATGACGTTCCTGAAACCAAAAGGTGACATTGGTGATCTACACAGTGGAGGAACGAGCAAGAAGCAATATGTACGGAGACCCCAGGATCCAGTCGTGCTGGAGAAGCAAAAAGTGATAGGTAACAACTGGACCCTTCGAGGCGGGAGCCGAGTGGCGGGGAGGGGAGCATTTTCCAGGCCGGACCCCTGGGCAGCTGTGTGTGGACTCGTCGGCTTGATAGCTGGAATAGGCAAGGGGATGAGTTTATAGTGACAGAAGGGTACCAGGACGAGTACCCAGAGGTGCGGCGAAAAGGAAGCCAGAAGTTCTTCGCAACATGCAATTCAATTCGTGGATCTCCCAGACGAAGCAATTGTGGCCGGAGTTTATGCACATGCCAACGGACCGACAGGGATTGACCCCTCAGGACACCTCGAGAATCGAATCGTGTTGTTGCCAAGTGTTGTCGCATCCTGAACGGGACGCACAGTGCAACGGAGACCTCGTGACCAAAGCAAGTACGAGGACAAGAGGACACGAGACTTCACGGGTGCCTGATTGGTAAACAATCCTCGCGTTGGGCACAGCAGCATCAAGAACAGGACATGCAGATCCTGCCCACGTCGTAGTAGGTAATTCATCCTGAGACGGAACCTGTTGATAAATCATAGTATACGAAAAGTCTATAAGCGAAGGCCACATAGCAGGCGGAATGAAACCAGGCAGAGCGGGCACTGCTGCTCGTATTGGAGTCGGCACGCCGATTGAAATGAGGTTCAACTTGAATCTCTGCGCGACCAGCGGTAGGGTTGAGAAGGATCTCTCGTTGAGTACCGTTCCTCCAACCAGCAGCCATAGCAGCCCGATCAGACCGAAACATGAACTTCGGAGAGTCCCACAGGAGAGCCTCGTACTGTGCTCGCCTCGTACCTAACTTCAAGTTTTCACTCCAAGCCTGGGGCGAAGAAGTACTTGTACTGGATACCTCGGCATCCGGCTCGGCATGCGGAGATATCGTTGGGTCAGTCGAGACAATTTAAACACACTCTGGCAGCAGCCAATCAAGACTTTCGGAGCCGCTACCCAAGCCGTGCTATCCCCGAGGAGCTGGAAGAATCCTTTGAAACTCAGGGCTAACACAGTCGATCCGGCGGTGCGGATTCAAGGCCCACGGGGTGCACTTGTACAAGTAGAGCTGCAGATGGAAGCTTTGACGTAGAGGAATGAAAGGGAGATCTCGATGAGTGTTGAGCGACGGTCATAATAGTACGAGGTAAAGTTACTTGTGACTTAGGAAATGAAAGATTGTCGCTTCCCACATTGAACCTCATGACCCCAAGCATCCCGGGCTCCACTGTGGCCTGGCCCTCCTCTGGAAAGAAAAATAAAATCAATCGAGTCTGACACGCGAGGGGCAAGTCACTTGACTGTCTGCTCGATGTCCTAGGTACTTGGGTACATACTCGAATCCTTCGCATCTCGAAGAGATCTCTTTTTGGGGCCTCTGCTCTGCCCAGGTGTCAGGCCCGAAGCAGCTTGGAAGTCAGTGAATGAGATATCCCAATGTTGAAACGGAGAATAGATTTCTCGTCGCGAGACTGCCACCCTCGCTTACCTCTAGCTTTCAACTAAGCATCCCATTGTCTCCTCCGTTGAGTATCAGCTTGATGAATTCATCAACTGGTTCCCACTTTTCGCTCACCTCTTGGGCGACTTTGTAGCAGTAGTATCACGTTCTATCGATCCCCAGCTGCTCGGAATGTGTCATGTATTCCCGCACCATGATTGTATAAGCCTGGGACTTTCCGCGTTCCGGGCATGGCATGTTCTAGGAGGAGGTTCCAGCTTCGCCGTTATCATCCGTCTGATGCTTGCCCGTCGTCGCGTACCTTGCCTTGGCCGAGATCTGAGACCTGGGGCTCGCCGGCGGGGGGATTGTCATCTTTGATCGGTCGCCTCTGTGACGGTGATGGCTGCGACCGACTCGACAGCGAACGGAGTGTCCGCCCCAGTTTGCCTGGCGCACGACGCCCTGTCCAGCTGCAAGTGTCGAGTCGCCATCGCACGTTGTCGGTGGCAGGTCTCGAATCGCATTGCGCAAATCCCATTTTCGCAGCAAGTGGCAAGCGATCTAAACGCCTCCACGCCGCAGGGGAGGCGTGCGCTGAAAACTGGATACGGCGTACGTACCAGTAACATGCAGTCCCGTAGGCTCGGGTTGGCCGCCTAGCCGCAAGCGGCAAGAGGGCGGCGACAGGGGCCCGTGTCCGTCTCCCAGGCACTGGCAGGCTTCAATCTTAGGGCCCAGCAGCCGGCGCCCTTGCCTCTGAATTCTTTTGCGCGCCTTGTCACCTGCCTCACCTTGACTTCGCTGCTTCTGGTCGACTTCCAATCCTCCACCCACGGTCCACCCTGCCAGGCCCATCTGTGTCTTAGCCTAGCCGTCCAGCGCCGATCGACAGCAGGGCATCTGGCAGGGAACGACGCTACTGCTATCTTCCCTCACCATCGCTGCTAGCACTGCCGGGCCTGCTACGGGTACGAGGACCAAGAAGTTATCTCGCAGTGCCCGCTCAACTCCATCCGCCGTCGACTCTGACCTCACCTCTTCTACTTACCACTCTCGTCCTTCAGGCCCTTCCTGTGATCGACATCCCAGCACATCCCTCTGCTTCATCTTCTCCAACCTCCCGCCTTGCCCTGTTTTGAAGAGCCAGCATCGTCCGATCCGCCCTGGAGGATGATCCCCCCCCGAAGCAGCTTGCTATAGCTACGAGACGCCCGTTGGGCAGCCATTCCACAATCTCGAAGCTCACTCCTCGGTTGCTTCCCCACTCTCTCTCCGAGAAGCACATCACCACCTCTCTCTAGATATTTTTTCTTGAACATAGCCCGCGTAGCTCGACCAGAGCTTGCCGGGATATTGCTCTTGCTGCCCAAGGCTAAAGTCAATTTCTTCCCGAGGCTTTGCGACAGTCCCGATCTCGAAAAATCGGTGTTTCGACTGGGCGGCGGCAACGACCTCATCCTCCCCCGTCGCGACCCAATCCCGCAACATTTCAGACTCGAAGAGGCACGCCATCCGCAATCCTGCGTTTAATTCTGACCTCGAGTTCTCATCCCCCCAAGATCCGCTCCCGGACGCTCAAATTTGTTTGTTTATGGGAGGGTCAGTTTGTTTGCTTTGTTGATTACGAGACGACCACCAACACCTCGTCTGGCGCTCCCACCACCTCCATCCGACTCCGCAACGACCATCGGACCGTCGTCGAATCCGCCTGGCCGATAATACTGGTTGCGCCGCTTCCCTGTGGGTTTGCTCTTGTCCAGGAACGACATTTTGCAAAAGTAGCAAACCCTCGCGCGCGCTCTTTGGTCTCCCATTTTTCCACCAACCGAAACTCCCCTTGCCAACTGGAGCCCAGGTAGCCCGCCTGCGCAGCAGGAATCGGACGTGCGACCACAGGAGTTTCATGCAGCCTGGCGAACGCGCCGTATAAACGATCGGGCCATGAGCTTTACCTGTTGATCGTGCGCGCCGCTTTCGCCTCTGCATAAGGTCATGCCGCATTTGTTGTACCACGTTCCCTTGGGTATAGAGACGTGGGAGGTACGGGCTTGTTGGTTGTCAGGCATAGGACCCCAGGTTGAAAATGGATGAAGTCGGTGACGTGGATATCAAGCACGAGCGACCCAATCTGTACGGCCACCCACCGCCAAACCACCTCCACCGTATGCCGCCAGCCGAGACCCCTACGTCGTACAGTTATCCTCCTCCACCAGGCGCAGGTATGCCACCGCCAGGCCCGGCGTGGAACCCGACGCCTTCACCCTACAATGATTCTGCAGAACACCGTCCGCCGCCACCGGACATGGCCCACCATTCACCCTACCCACCACCACCTCCTCCTCAATCATATCCTCCACCACTTCCACCCCCAGGTCGAGAACCTCCAGGTTACCCTCCGGATCCAGCATACGGCCGTCCAGGAAGCGTGTCAGGCCCTACTCAGTCGCCGGCCGAAGTTCAGCAACCTCCATACCATCCTGTGAGTACTAATCCCCACGAACCTTCATACTATCCTCCCCCTGCGGACTACAGGCCGCGTCATGAATATCCAGGACCACCACCTCAGCCCAACGGTACGCATCACCAGCCTCCTCTCCATGTCTTGACGGCGGGCCATGAGATGATGCCCGGACAGCCTCCAGGGCCGCCCGCCTATGGCCCTCCTTCGGCCGGGCCTCCTCCGTCTGCGGGCGGATACCCGTATGGCTATCCTGCGCCGTACACCGACCAACAGAGACGAAAAGCTGTGCGAGCGGCACAAGCGTGTGATTCGTGTCGTCAACGAAAAGCGAAATGCGACGAGGGAAGGCCCGAATGTCAGCATTGCAAGGACAACGGGTTGAAATGTTCCTACAGAGAAATTCCTCCACAGAAATCGGAGAAGCAGGTCCTGCAGATCACGTCACAGTTGGATTCACTGTCCGAGGACGTGAAGGCGTTCGTCCAGAAGGCCGAGGAACGGGAGGGAAAGATAGACCAGCTCCTAGCGCAGCAGAACGACAAGATGAACATGTTGCTGGAACATATTATGCAGAGTCGACCCACGCCTGCCGCCACCATGGATGTTGCCATGACCGACCCGCCAAATCACACCCCGATGCGCGCCCAAGAGCGACCAAGTCCTGCCCAGCCCCCTCCTCCACCGTTTGGGTTCCGGCGACAGGATAGTTCGGAGGTCAGGTCTGGCTCTCAAGCGCAAAATCCTTCCGCCGCATCTATCCAGCACTTGCGCAACACCGAGCCGGAGAGCCTCGAAGACACGCCTATGCCTGCAAAGCACACCACCGCTGCTCAAAATCTTGTCCTGTGGCCGTCGATCAAGGCCTTGATTCCGAAGGGGATCACTCCATCCTACGTTATGGATGAGGAAACACAAAGAGGCCTCCTGCGATTGTACGGCTGTGGCGAAGGCGAAGACAAGGGCGATGGCCACGAAGGTGCGCCCAGTCCCGCTAACAGCAATTCCTCCGAAGGTCGACGGATGGAAGAAGAAGCCTCTGCTTCACCGCATGGCGTTTGGGGCAGTGGACAACTGCACGTGCCGCTTTCGAATCACAATCAAACCGCGCGAGACCATCCTGGTGGTTTGAGCCCCGGCGGTGGGTTAATGCTGGACTCGGACGCCGTCGACAAATATTTCCGCAGTTTCATGGACAACATGCACATCTTGCACCCTTTCCTTGAGCCGAAAGTATTGCGCAACATGGTCCACGCGTTCAAGAGAAAATACAGCTGGGACTATCGGGCGACACAACAAGTGGCAGCCATTGGCCACAAGCGCAAGCGAGAGACGACTGATTCGCCAAAGTCGATAGATGACTACAATCGTCATCCTCCCAGGGCCTTCAACGCCAACCATGTCCCTCCCATTGAACACTCGATTGCCAATGCTATTGTCTTGCTTGTCATAGCACTGGGCAAGGTGACCTCGCATCGAGAACCCTTGCCTGGCCCGGCATCGACGGCTACCATGCGCACTTCGACGCCACACAGTGCGCTGTACTCAGATCTTCCCTTGCCGGCGTCGGCCCCCACCTCGCCCTTCAACAACCAGGCCACCTTGAATGGCACCGTCTCCAGCCCGGCGAATCCGCAAGGCAAGAATATGGACATCATACCCGGCCTTGCCTACTTCGCCAAGGCGGCGGACATATTGGGGGAGTTGCCTGGTGGCGCTGATGTGTCGCATATTCAAGCCTATCTGCTTGCGGGCTTGTACATGGGCCAGCTAGCGCGCATCATCCCGAGCTACTTCTACATCAACAAGGCTTGCATTGCAGCTCAGATCCTGATCGAGTCAACACCCTATGTGACGAATACCATGAAGCCGGCCCGGCGCAACTTGATCAACTTTGCATTCTGGTCGTGCTTGCAGCTGGAAAGTGACATCGCGGCCGAGCTGGAATTACCTCTTAGTGGGATCGGACGTTATGAGAGTCCTCAGCACAAGGAGTTCCCGACCAAGATCACTTTGGAGGCCATACCCGAGTCAAGCGCCGACGACGACATTCTCAGGTTCTACTCGTACCAGATCCAGCTGCGGACCACGATGAACAGTGTACACGCCACACTCTACCGAGAATCGAAGAATCTGCAAACGCGACCGAGTGATAGCATCATGTCGGCGCTGGATGACAACTTGGAAAACTGGAGAAAGATGCTGAACGACTGGGATTGGGATGACAACGACCACGAACACCCAAATATCAATGTGGCCCGGATGCGAGGAAAATACTATGGAGCCAAATACATCATTTGGAGGCCGACTCTGCGCTTCGCTCTCCTGCAAGCGACACATGGCCCGAGACCAAAGCGGCCGTCGGAATCACCTGCAGGATACGGCCAGGGATCTGAAGTCACGTCACCGTCGGTTTCGAACCTCAACTCCTCGGGGAAAGATATCCCTTACATCCGCCCGGAGCTCCTGGAGGGCTCGAGAAAGTGCATCGAAGCCGCGATCCGCAGCACGACATCCTTTGACAAAGTGCCCCGCCGTCTGGTGGTGACCAACATCTTTGGCACGACACACGCGTGAGTAGCATCTCCAGCTCGTCATGGTTCGTGTTACTGACAAAAATGGCAGACAATTCGGGAACATGCTCGTCCTGTATGCGACTTTCACTTCGCCTCATCCGGGTCTCAGTTCCCTCGTGCAAGAGGACGTGCTGCGGCGACTGCATGATCGTACCGTCCGGATCTTACGAGAGAGCGAAGCGATTTCGCCGGTCCTGGCCAAAGATCTCAAGATTCTCGAGCATGTACGGAGGCAGGTCTTCCCTCCCTCGGCCTATCCTCCGGGAAGTACTGCCTCGAGCTTCTCGAATCGGTGAGCCGGACGGCCTCGAGCAGATCTCATTCTCTTTTGTACATGTACACATTGATATCCCGGGCGGAGCTCTGTCAGTAAATTTCTTGCATGTGTTGCGCTATACGTGTGTGTTATGTGAGCAGGCCCTCCATTTCCTGCGAACCTCGTGGCGGCAATTGTCGAAGCGTTCCAAGCGAAAGAATACCAATCGTCAGCATCGTCCAGAGTCCGGCATTTTTTGGGTGTTTCCGAAACCATCCAGCGGCAGCAGCAGCGACAGCAGCAGCAGCAGAGAAGCCCATCACCATATTTCCACGGAGTTTACGATCATACTGAAATAACAACGGTTTTCTAACGGCCTATGGGAGGGATTTGTCAACTGTTTTCCATCGCTGGTTGCCCCGACTGTCATCACATTCTAGCTGGTATGTGGGAGAGATGGAATGTACAGCTACTTGAAGGATGGTCGGCTGGCAAGAATCACCAGCAGTTATTATTTTGTTACATACTATATACCTGTTCGGTGGAACGAAGAAAGAGAAGGAGAGAGGAGTGAGGAGGAAGGCTGGCAGCAGCAGCAGCAGCAGGGGCAGGAGCAGGAGCAGTAGGAGTGCTTAAGGGAGACAGAGAGTACGGAGAGAGCTGCTTTTCATCTAGTCGTGCAGGTCAACACAGGCAGGCGGAGGATGGTCGGTCACAGACAGGTAATTGAATTCACTGTACGAGTACACTATCTATCATCATCTACCTCAAATGTCGAGTCAACGCAACCCTGCAGATTCCTTTTGGAAGACGGGGACAGCTTCGACCGCCACGACACCACGACAGCCAAGGGGTCCTTTCCGCTTCTCTTCTGCACGACATGCCATGGCGCGCATATTTCGGCATGTTGGGCCTCGAGATCAACAGGGACTTACGTGCACGAGGCAAGTCATTGTCGGGAGAATTTGGGGAGCAGCAGCACCTGCATATGAGTACGAGGACCGTAGCAATCGCAATGCTGCTAACTCGGTACGTAGAGTGCTCGTACAGTACCCGAGTCGGGTCGAGGTTCTCGCACCAGCAGTACCACATACGTACTCGTAATTGGTCTTCCTCGATCGCCAGGTTGACGATCGCCCGCTCGCCCGCACCCTTGGACCTCCCCGAAAAGATCGACGACTTGCCCTTTCGCTGCGTGGGTGCGTCGCTGCCCAACCCGCAAGCGCAATGTGACCCGGTACGAGTATGTTACGGTCAAAGGGGCAAGGACAGGGACAGGGACAGGGACGCATTCCGTGCCTGTTCATCTTTTTTGGATTTAGCCCCAGTGATCGCCGAGTTGCTTCCGCTCTTCGCCGTCGCGAGATACCTGGGTACCCATTAGAGAAGCACAAATACTCCTCGAATCTCGGAACTCATACTCTGCGACTGGCTCAGCCACGCTCAGCCACGGCCAAGACTACCGAGTTTTACCCAGCTCTCTTGGCATGAGTGCACCGCCACGCGTGGCTTGGCGTCAGTCCATTCATCTTTACAGAGCTGTGAGGTGGTGCTGTGATGCGTAACGCTGTGGCAAGAGGACCGGTTTACAACGAGGATGGGAATGCTACATTTTCCACGGCCTCAACTATTCTGCAGTCACATTTGCCTGTTAGAAATCAGTCATCCCGTCTCCCGTGCATCTTAATTCTGCGCGGTAACCAGTCCTGCTCCCCTTAACTTGTAAGGGCCCTGGCCGACCCGGAGCAGAAATTTGTCGATCGTCTCGTCCATGCAGAACAGTATTCGTTGCAGGTCGTTTGTGTGGTCTAGAAGGCAGATGGATTTCCATGTCCCGACGAAGAAGCATACATCCGAGGCAATCGACATCATGGCACCAACGGTGCGCCGGTGGGTCATGGAGGAGTTGGCGAGTTTCTCTTCGCTCCGCGGCAGACAGAGAATGGCCACTTTCGGATGACGGAGATATTGAGTTGGTGAATCGAGCTGCCCGATTCTCACCCCCGACCAGCTGTTGCTCATGGACTTTGATGTGAGAAGATTGTGATGCTCTCGCGAGCCATGCGCCACGACTATCTCATCAGCTGTGCACGCGGCGGTGCACAGTAACGCGTTCACGATGACCTCCACACAGCTCACTTCGGGGTTGATGCTTTCATCCCGCTTATCGCGGACGTCAAAGAAATGCGCAAACGA
This sequence comes from Phialophora verrucosa, assembly GCA_002099365.1. Taxonomy (NCBI): domain Eukaryota; kingdom Fungi; phylum Ascomycota; class Eurotiomycetes; order Chaetothyriales; family Herpotrichiellaceae; genus Phialophora; species Phialophora verrucosa. Next base: position 110,857 of record MSED01000015.1, on the reverse strand, counting down.
GGAGATCCTCGCAGTGGTTCCATCAGTGCCTTCGATCTGCAAACCTGCCTCGAATCTTAGCAGGAGCCGGGTCAAGAACGGCCCCGGATCGGCCGTGTTTCGTTCTGCTGCAACCAGGCCGCGGTAGAAGACCAAGCTTGCTGGATACCACAGGTCCGAATGCGTCCAGACGTTGGGGCCGAGTATCTGGCAGGGCCATCTCCTGTCCATCATGCTCTCAAAGGTCGACTTCTCCCACGCCACGCGTCCTACTGCAGTGGATGCGGAAGGACCACTCCTGGTATGGTCACCCAGGAGAACCAGCCGAGTCAGGGAGTCCAAATGTGCAGAGATTGGAACAATCAACTCGTAATGCCTTATGCTGCCAGCATCGTCGCCAACGAGAACCTGAGGATTCCAGTATTTGAGGAGTCGCTCAACTCCAGAGGTCACATACGTGCAAATGATGACTCTCACGTCTTGGAGGTCGTCTGTCGTGCGCGGCAAGAACCGCAGATGTCCGAATCGAAAATCGCAGTTATGTTGGCGCGCGGTAAAGTAGAAATCGATTCTGTCTGCTGCGGCATTTGACGTTGAGCAGATGAGAATCTTGGTTTGTGGGGCCTTACGTAGAATGGCCTCGGTCGCGAAGACGATGGTCGCTGTCAGTCCACAGCCTCTGGGAGCGTGAATGAGCGACACTGGGTAAGTGAAGATGTTCTGAATCGCCCGTTGCATAGAAGAGGAGATTGTGTCGAATGGGGAGAAATCGACAGAGTATCCCTTTTCTGCAAGTGGCACAACGTCCTTGATAGCCATACCTTGGCAATCAAACACTGACTTGACCGGAATTCGATATGCCACGTCCGGCTCCGGTCCCGACAATGCAGTCCTCATGGCCTTTAGCGCCGCAGTAATCGCTTCGCCATCTACTCGTTCGGCTTTCATTGCAGCCTCTTCACTATCGAGAAAGGCTTTCATGTCCGAATCCAGCGTCTCCGAGGCATCGGAAACATCCTCCAGCCTCACATCCTGATCTGGCTCCCGCGCATCTCTTTGGGCGTGGCTAGGCTTCGGATTTGTTATGAGTCGGACAATAAACTCGGGGTGCCAATTCCGGTCACGGGAAACATCCAGCAATTGCAGTCTGACCCGAGTGAACAGCTTGTATGCCCGAGCGAGAGGGAAGGCGCTCGTTGTAGCCAAGGAGTTCCTCTGGGTCTCATTCTCCCGGGAAAGGGTAGCAGCCGGTGAGTCGTCAAGGACCCGTAGGACGAGCTGCGTATCGGGTTGGCCACCAACACTTGGCGTCCACGAGTCATACCGCGGATCTAGATAAACCCATTCACCTCCAGCCTTGCGCTTCTTCAAGGCCTCAAACCCAACCTGCTTGGGCTTATAGTCGACTGTGAACCTGTAGTTGCTTATGAGATTCCAAATTTTCACGCTTCCGTCATAATGGATCTCGCAATGGTATTGGGAACGAGGGTGTGCAGATCCAGTCCCAAGGTCAGTGTAATTTCCAGTATTTTCACCCTCAACTTGGTAAGAAAGTTGCACGCGCGACTTGACCGAGTCAGAATGCAGGGCTTCGGGGCGCTTGCTGTTGAAGGACAAGTCTCGGTGGCCCATGGAAAGAGACATTAGCAACTTTCAACTGTCAATCTAACAAGCGGGACCTCATTGACCGGGTATACATCAAGATCTGCACATTGGCCTGACGTCCTCGGACGTTGGACTACTATCAGAATGACTTGCGCGACTCTTGACGACTAGATGAAAGCAAGACCTGAGCAGAACGGGAGCGAGCATGCGGGCGTCTGGTGGGTCGCGTCCGGCTTGATGGACGGTAAGGGGTGGCAACACAGTGGACCGGCCTGAGATTCGTCTGTTAGCTCTGCATCCGGCTGAGGAGTGGTGAGGCTGGGAGCTGTGTGGAGCTTACTAGGAGAAACATACTACTTCAATGGCGGCGCCGGTTTGAAAGAACAGTTAGGTACTCCATAGAAGCGTCTGAGACGACAGCTTCCATGCGAATACTGGACAAGGCTGAGTATCGTCGAAGTGTGTTTGGAACACCAAAGAATGCAGGTATGAGATCAAGTGTATGGGTAGACTTTCAGGCCAGGATCACGGAGGACGCCGTTCTTGTACTGTAAGATGGGAGGAAGTTGAATGAAGATGGCGTGTTGGGTTCTTCGCCGTGGGCGGGTTATGGACTGCGAGTTGTCGTCGCTATGCGGGTTTTGATTGGTCGACGGAGCGCCAATATCAATAGCAGCAAACTGCGCAAAGACTGTCAGGGCGTGAAAGGGACTTCCAAGGGCAGTTCTGCATAAGCGGTGGTCAGCGGACTCGCGGCCTGTTGGGGAGAAAGCCTCTAATGTCCTCAGACGAAGGAAAGTCTCGGTCAGATTGCCTTTGCTGCCTCTTCATTTCTTCGTCAGATGGAGAGTGCAACAAGCAATACGAAATACCACACACAAAGATACAAAGACCAGGGCTCAGTTCAGGTACGCGCAACCAGGGCTAGGGCTTCATTACGCCACTCTTTTGCCCAATCCAGGATAAGTAAACAGTAACAAGAACTGGTTGAGCAGGCCCCGGGGGCCACCGTCGAGATGGTGGCACGGTGGATAGTGCGTCTTTCGATGAGAAAAGCCGGATCTCCTGAGGGGAGATCAGGCTTCGGATATGGGGCTCCCGGCGCTGGTGTGTGGCTGTGGTTCGTCCTGGGGGTGCCATGGTGCCCCGAGCTCCAGTGAACGAGCCTGGAAAGGCTGAGGTGCCTAGAAAGGGTAGCTCGGTTAGCGCAAACGAGGCAGCAACGTCACTGTCTCACTCGGCACGCTTGAAAAGCTGCGCCCAGGCGTTCATGCAGCGTTCAAGTCCCCCTCATAGGCCATATCACGACCGCATTTCGCCTTGCATGCGAAGAGTTAGGCGCTGAACATTTTCGAACTACCTGCGATACAACCTCCTTCTCCTCAGTCGCCATCCTTCTGTCTCCCATCCTCCCAGAAGGCTTCGGCACTCAACATGGATCAGAACTATCTCAGACGCAAAGACACCACCAAAGGCCCGCCTCTGCGCATTCTCTCTCTCGGTTAGTGCAGCGCTCCGTATCCCCGTGAAACGTACTGACGCAGGCAGATGGCGGAGGCGTGCGCGGCTATTCGATGCTCATTATCCTTCGGGAACTGATGCATAGAGTGTACGTCGAGACCGAAGGAAAACCACCCGATGGGCACACTGGCACTCCGAAGCCATGCGACTACTTCGATCTCATCGGCGGCACCGGGACGGGAGGACTGATCGCCATCATGCTGGGCCGACTGCGCATGGATCTCGAGACGTGCATGGACGTCTATGTGAAGATGACGCGAAAAGTCTTTGAGACGGACAAGACATTCGCAGGCATTCCCTACAAACATACTCTCTTCAAGGCGTCCAAACTGGAAGAGGCCATCAAGCTCTGTGTACAGGAACACACCCTGTTCGAAGACGAGGGTAACGACGGCACAGCCTCTGGGGGAAGAGAGTTTCAAGACCTGACGAGTCCCATGAGTACCACCAGTGCCGCCGCAATGAGAAGGTCAATGAGCATCAGAAGCGCCAACTCGATCAACAGTCCCTCCACACCGATCCGCAATTCCATCGTCTCTCCGTCTTTCCCAGCATGGGGCAACGCCAACGCAAGCCTATACGACAACCGGCCCAACCGAACCAAGACGTAAGTGACCCCTGGTTCTTATAGATTACGGCATGACTGACAGCACTAGTGCGGTCACAGCGGTGCTACAAGGTACCAACTCCCGAACCGGTACATCTATTCTACTGCGGAGTTATGACAGCCGCAAGGAACCTCCTCCTGAATACAACTGCAAGATCTGGGAAGCCGGAAGAGCCACATCCGCGGTGGGTCTGGCCTTCAAGCCAATTCAAATTGGCCAGACCGTCTTCATCGACGAGGGCGCGGGAAAATACAATCCAGCACCGCAGCTCCTCGAAGAGGCAGCGGTGAACGAGTGGCCGGGCAGAGAAGTCGGCGCCTTCATCAGCATCGGCACAGGGAAGCGCCCAGAAGGTACTAATGCTCGACAACACGAGTGGTGGGAAGGATTCGTTGGGGGCAGCATGGGCGCTTTCGCCGAGGCTCGACGCCGACTTGTTGCCAAAATCGAGGGCTGTGAGGAGACGCACCAACAGATGCTCAAGACCGAGCTCGCTAAGCGCGGAGTGCCTGTCGAGAACTACTGCCGGCTGAACGTTTCGGTCGGCCTAGGCGAGTTCGCCATGAATGAATGGCAGTATTTGTCGCCCATGACGATCAACACCAGGAAGTACCTGAATGAACCACCGGTTCAAAAGGCTCTGATGGAGATGGCGACAAAGATGGCTAAGATCGAGCTCATGAAACGAAGACAAGAACGCCAATTCGGTCAACACACCCAGGAGTCAACCTGGTCGCTGAGACCGAACAACCTTCCTCCAACGCCGTCTCATCCACAAGCTGTTGAGCTTCCTGCCGACGAAGAAACGTACCAAACCACACCGCCTCAGCACTATCGTGTTCCTGGAAACCCTCCGTATCCAAACCAGTACACATCATCGGAAGACAAATTCGTGTTGGTTCCTGGAGAGTCAACTCCACCACGCTTGTCGAGCGACTTGCCATACCGAGGCAGAGACGACAAAATGGTGGTACCCCAACCACCTGCCAGCTCGGCATATAACCAATCGCAGCTACCACCTCCGAGACCCCCCAAAACGCCTATCAACGATCCTGCCCCTTCTGTCCGTCCCCTGCACCATATCTCGCCAGTCAGGCCTTATGGCGCACCGCGACCCCCCTATCCTGACGACGACGAGCCGCCACCACAGTTCAACAGGTACAAAAAGCCCGAGTTCATTCCGAGATGAGCGACCGGCGGGGGGATCTTCCAAAATCTGACTACAGTTTGCAATGCCTGAGCGTTGGGAAGTCCAGCTAATCAATGATGATTGTACGAGTTCATGATCCTTGCTTTAGATTACATAGATACCCACACGAGCATATAGGTAGTGGTTATTCCAGCGGCAACAGAACAACTTGGTAACCTTGGCACCTTTTTTGGACCAAATGCACTACAGTAGCCTCCATTACAGAGGATCAAAAGGCCACGAGAAGTACTTCGTGCCGCAGGTGTGACTTGTCACTGTCGCTCTTTGGGCCCCCCGTTTGCACGTTCACTCTCTAGACATGCCCAGATCGCTAATTCAGCTCGTCTGCCTGATCGTCGACAATGTCTTCCTCGTGCTTCACCGACCCGTATTTATGGGGAGACTTATCATATCATGCTCCTCATGTTCTGGAATGGCGTGGTACTGTCGTTCGTTGCGGACCTCGTTACCCAACCATGCTAGACTTCGTTGACCTTGTATTCGTGGGCTCGCCATTTCAAATCGCGGCTGCAGTTCCGAACAGCCTACGCCGGCATGGCAGCGGACGATTGTCGATTGCCTGGCAATCCGGACGTGTACGGCCTGGGCATCCGGATAGGCATCTACACCCAAGTCATCTCTACGCTCATCGCAAACCACTGCCTGCCGGACGAGCTGTCGAGCACATGGATCGCGAACATTATCTTCGTGTCCGCCTTGATACTCGCACTGATCAAGTCCATCAGCCAGTCGTCCGACTTCTTCATTGTTGAGGGGTTTGTCCTCTTGCAACTCATCTTGCTGTTCTTTTTCGCCGTCATCAGCGCTTCTGGCCGCCAATTTGTGCTTGTGGACTTTTTCTGCGCGTTTCTTGACGGCAACTTGAATGCCGAGACATACAAAGCACTGAAAGGCGCGACGGAATCCATGTCAGAGCGAATGATTTTGGCTGGCCAGCTACTTTCAAAGCTTGGCCGAGCGTATTCTGATGCCTCTCCATTGAGGTACACCGTTCGCCTCGTCCTCGCTTGTACAGCATCGAGCCTCAATCTATGGTATTGGATATCGGGAACTCGAAGTCTGAAGCATGTGGGCGTCGAATGCTCGACCGACGTCTTCCTGTTTGCCCGAGTTCGCGTGACAGGACCTGTCCGACACCTCTTCATTGTGGTCGGTGCTTTCTATGTAGCCTACTACCTTGCTATACTCTTATTTGCCACCATCCCGTGGACACAGGCGGAGGGATCGAAAAACCATTCACTCAAGGACAAGATGCTCGCAGCGTTCGACCCAAGAAGTCCCGCAGAGCGCACTCGTCCCGAAAACCGTGAGGATCTCCTGGGGTATGTTGATAGCATTTGGCCCATAAGCCATCGGAAGCTAACGTCTTGCTCAGCAACAATTTCAACTTACCAAAGCAGCGCAAAAGGACAGCCATCAGCAGAAAGATCCGTCTATGGTTTCATGGCATCATGTTCACCTTTAGTACTGCCGTCATTATCTATTCTATACTTGCAGTCGAGCTCACTTTAGCGTGGAACAACGTGTATGCTGTTTACGATGTAGGCTCGACGGGCCAATTCATTCCCCTTTCCATAGGCTTGGTCGGACTCGCTCGAGCCATTGTATCTGCTCTACTTGAGCATGCTAATCTGTTCAGAAAGGCAAGCCCCATCCACCGTATTACCCATGTTCTCGCTGACGAAGGCACAGAAACCCACAGACCTTCCTTCTATTGCGCTGCAGCATGACACCGGCATCTTCCACTACTGGGTCCCGCCGTCACGCGAGCAACCACAGAAGATAAGTTTTAAGGCGCAAAGACCGCTCAGGAGATGGAGCTTTGACGATAAGCGGAATGGCGCTGACGCTCCCACGATCGAGCGGGTTCTCAAGCATGATGCTCCAGCCCCAGCCCTTCCAATTCAGCCAGTGTGGGAAGCACGCCGCCTGAGGAATGAAATAAGAGGTGGTCTCTATCGACCGAGAGTAGTCGCGCGGCCATCAGGCCGATTCATCTACACGGACCGCAGCGGTCACCGACACGTGTTTCATGACGCCAAACTCGTTCGCCGAGTAAGCTTCCACGCTGCCAACGAGTACGAGCCGGGACGGCCAATTCTACCACACCGCGAGCGACAAGTGTTTAACACTCCTCTGCGCCACAAACGTCAGACCATACAACAAGAGAGAAAAAGAAACATGTGGTGGCATCACAAGCTCAATGATCTGGAGAACCAGCTGGTAACGAAGAAGCATACCGATATCCCGGACTTTTCCAGCGAGCGTTGGCAGCAATTCGAACAAGAGGATGACGACGACACGTCGGCATCGGCAGCGCGCCATCCGACTGATGTGTCCGCACCGCCGTGGCTGCCCGCCGATGTCAACGATGACGCTTTGCTCTGGATGTCGTCGTACAGTGACGCTTTCCCTCGGGCCAGACGCCCTGGGCATAAAATTCATCGTACGAACAGTTTTGACGACTCGGCAAGCATATACAAAGGTATCAGTGGAGGCCCCGTGCCGTTCTTACAGCCAGAAAGGCATGGACAACACCACAGCAGCGTGAATGAACACCGCATGCCGTGTAGCTCGCCTTCATCCTTGGCCAGCAGAGCAGAATCCCGTGGGAGATCAAGATGGGGAAGGTTCGACCGGCCATATCCAATCTCAGACGTCTCGCCAGACAGGTTCATGTTCCACAGCTGGCGCAAGGCGAGAAGTCGGTCTGACAGTAGGAATAGTGGTCATTCACGAATGTCGCCAACCCTCGGCGGAAGAAAATTGGGGCGGAAGAAAGCCTACCTCCGCCGGTCCTTCGTGTTAGCAACACTTGCCGTGCTCAACATATTCTGTCTGTGCATGCCTTGTTTCAGCCTGTACACGCTGGCAAAATCCCTCCGCAGGCGCTGGCAGGCCTACCGCTACGGCCGCAAAATGCAACGAAATCCAACCACAGGACCTACCCGCGCCAAGGCAGCGCTGTACTTCTGCCCCGAATGCGACCGAGACCTGCGTTCCTACCGGCAGACACGAGATTGGTACACCGTGCGCCCTGCATTGCGGCAAAGCAACTTGACCAAGAGGAAGAGCTTCATGCGGAAGATAAAAGAGCATGTCGGTCCGTTCTATACCTTCAAGGCCGTTTTCATGCTTGTGGTCGGGATTTTCCGCATCCTGGGGCGGTTCCCATGGGGTCGGGAGTTGGGACGGCTTGTCAGGGCTCGTTTTGAGGTGTTGGCGCATGCGTCGGAGGCGTATAGCGAGACGGAGGCGAAAGTGGTAGAGAGCGTGTCGAGTCCCGTGTGATTGCTGCGGAAGTAATTGATGAGGATTCTACGATAGCGAGACTATTACTGCGGCTGTATTGCGTGCCTTGGCTGTTATTGGCCCGTGGAGATACAACATCAGACGGTCCGCGCACGGATCTAGTTATCACCATCAGCGTCTCCTACGCGCAGTTGCTGGCGTTGTGCGGTACACCTCCTACAGGGGGCCATCATTCTCCTTAAAACGACAATGTAATGGACGAGATCATAACCAAGAACGGTACTTCAATCCCCTTCATGTCGTTTGTCTGTGGGTCTAGCGGCTTTCAGTACCTGGCGGCGGAACCTGTCGTCGGAAGAGGCGTCTCCGGACATTTCCTCGCCATCATCACCGGAATCAGAATCCTTACCTCTCCAGAGACACCACCGCTCGCTGAGGGAGTAGTTGAGGCGAACTGTAAAGATAACTGTAATTGTGTTCTGCCGTACATTTACTATGGCGGATCACAGGCGCTAAGCCGCCCTTGCCACAGCCTGCTCGAACAACTTCTCGGTCGTGCACGTCGTCCTTCAACTGGCCGTTTCAGTCTTTCACTTCAGACAGAGTGCAATGTAAAATGCCGGCGGCTACATCTCAGCCGCCGGTCAAGCTTTCGCTTCCCCTTGTGAGTCTTTCTCGATGTAGCGTCGTTTTCCGGGTGAACGCTACGACGGCCTCTTTCGCCCTTGATTGCTAATTGGTTTGATAGCAATTTCAGCAGGAAATCTACCAGCTCTTGCGCGCCGAAGACGTATTGGTCATACTGGCTCGCGGACTGGGTCTCCTGAAAATCGTGACCAACCTATTGCATACGTACGATGCAGCAGGTAATTCGCTCGTCATCATCGTTGGAGCAGAGGATCGTGAAAATGAGTGGATTGGCGAAGCACTGGCAGAGCACTATGCCATTTCCCGAACTCCTTTGGCGAAAGGACTTCGCGTCATCAACACTGACAAGGCCACCGTAGCGGCACGCGAAAAGATCTACTCAGAGGGTGGCATCGTCTCCGTGACCAGCCGCATCTTGATTGTGGATCTCCTCTCCAAACTGCTGGACCCAGAGACTGTGACCGGGCTTGTTGTTCTCCATGCGGAGCGCGTCGTCGCTACCAGTATCGAAGCGTTCATTGTCAGAAGCTTCAGGCAGCACAACAAAATCGGCTTCCTTAAAGCGTTCAGCGACTCTCCAGAACCCCTGACCTCGTCGTACGCACCTCTAGCGAGCATGATGCGGAACCTCTTCTTGAGGAAGCCTTCACTGTGGCCAAGGTTTCATGTCTCGATTGCGCAGAGCCTTGAGGGCAAGAAGAAAGCGGAGGTCATTGAATTGGAGATTGAAATGACAGCATCGATGAAAGCGATCCAGCAAGCCGTCATGGAATGCGTCGAGACCAGTATATCAGAATTAAAGAAGGCCAATTCAAGCCTGGAGATGGACGACTGGACGCTGGACTCTGCCTTGCACCAAAACTTTGATGCTATTGTCCGGAGACAACTCGACCCAGTTTGGCACCGAATCAGTTGGCGAACGAAACAAATCGCAAATGACCTGACAGTCTTGCGTACCATACTAAACTCCCTGCTCAGCTATGATTGTGTGTCGCTTCTCAAGTACCTCGACACCGTCCTTGCGACGCACTCCCCTCCGCCGAATTCCAGGCAACAAGATCAATCGCCTTGGCTGTACATGGATGCCGCCGCAGTAATCTTCAACTCGGCCAGAGGCAGAGTGTACTCCGGCAAAGTCGAAGACAATGGCGTGCTGCCCACGTCGAAGCTGCCCGACTCTTTGACACCGGTTCTGGAAGAGCAACCAAAATGGGCAGTACTTGCGGAGCTGCTGCAAGAAATTGAAACTGATGCATATCTGACTCCAACACGAAGCGATTCCAACGAGACCATACTGGTGATGTGCAGCGACTTGAGGACCTGCCGTCAAATTCGCGAATACCTTCAGACCATGCACGTGAAGCCTCTCCCACAAGACACGAATGATGGTCGAGCTCCTCACGAGATCGAAGAGCAAGAAGCAAAAGGGTCTGCGGAATTTATGCTTCGACGAAAGCTTCGAGAGTACCTGGTTTGGCGAGATTCATTCGCGCAAGTCAGCTCCACACTCTTCGAGGAGAACCAGAAATCGCTCAACAACATCAAAGGGAGCAATACTGCTTCTGCTCGCCTCAACAGTAAGGCGCCGGCAAATAAACGAAGGCGCGTCAGAGGTGGAGGTGCGTCAGGGCTCAATCCATTCCGCACTGCTAGTGGGGCAGTTGCCATGGTTGAGGACAAAGCAGCACATGTTGCCAGTCTCCTTGCAGGTTTACGACCTACAAGGGCCGAAGCTCTTCAGAAAGAAGATGTGATGGTTGACGATCTGGCCGACGCCGGAGAAGACTTCTTTGAGTTGTATACTCCGGAAGACCAAATCGTTGTTCACCCTTATGACGGCGACCAAGACGATCAACTGCTCGAAGAGATCAGACCAAAGTACATCATCATGTTTTCACCCTCCGCAGATTTTATACGGAGGGTCGAAGTGTACAGATCTAGTCATTCGGACCGCAGTGTTCGAGTCTATTTCCTCTATTACGGCAACAGTGTCGAAGAACAGCGGTACCTCTCCTCCGTCCGACGAGAGAAGGATGCTTTTACAAAGCTTATCAAAGAGCGAGGCAGCATGGCGGTCACTCTCGCGGATGCTAATGTTGACCCCGAGGAAGCATTCTTGCGTACTGTCAATACTAGGATCGCAGGCGGCGGAAGACTTGCAGCCACGGCCGCCCCTCCACGGGTGATTGTGGATGTCAGAGAATTTCGTTCCTCGTTGCCAAGTTTGCTTCACGGCCGAAGCATGCAAATTGTGCCGTGCCAACTTACCGTTGCGGATTACGTCCTTTCACCAGATATTTGCGTGGAGCGGAAGTCAATCCCGGACCTGATCGGTTCTTTCAACAATGGACGACTCTACAATCAAGCAGAGACGATGCTCCAGTATTACAAGTATCCGTTCCTGCTGATCGAATTTGATCAGAACAAGTCCTTCACCCTTGATCCCTTTGCTGACTTATCGGGCACGTTGAAAGCACCCGATGCCGAGACCAGGAGCTTGCAGACGAAACTTGTTCTTCTCACAATTCGATTCCCTAGACTGAAGATAATCTGGGCATCGTCGCCATATCAGACTGCCGAAATCTTCGAAGAACTCAAGAAACAGCAAGAAGAGCCAGATCCATATAAAGCAGTACAGGTCGGCCTCGCCGCGGGTGAGGACCCGGAAGAGAGAACCTTCAACACGGGGCCCCAAGACTTGCTGCGAACGATTCCAGGAGTGACTGACAAAAATGCCAGTCGGCTGTATCTCGAGACTCGAAATGTACTGGAGGTTGCCAACATGAGCCTCGAAGAGCTTGATCCCCTTGTTGGCAGAGAATCTGGGCGGCAGATCGTCAGATTCTTCACCCGGAGGGTCGGTGACGAGGAAGACCAATCTATGTGAGCCATTGCCCAGCTCATGGCAGTGACACTTGTGGCGATCTTAATTCGTAATCATTGATGGAGGTAAAGCTTTGGTCATCTCCAGACTTACAAGACCGCACCACTGTGCCGCGAGGTTGAAGCTTTAATCCCGTTCGATATCTGAGCATCCTGCAAGGCTGGACAAGCACCACTACTCGATTGGAGGGTACCAGACCCTGAATACGAGGCAGAGCCGGATCGATTCACGCATCTCACAGCGTCATTGGAACCAAGTATTCAGCTCGCCTTGGCAACTCGTATGTCCTGCACTTCACGACGATGCCCCAGCCCAGGCCCTAGCATCTAGAAACAACACATCGACTCCATGAGTTGTGCAGACAGCTTCTCTCCGCTTGCATTACAATTGCTTCTTCGACACGCATTAGCTGATTCTCAGCAGTGGGTGCCCGCTTTGGTCTGAGGCTCTCGCTACTGCGTTACGGTTGGATAGCGTGATATATCTCGGAAGGACACAAGGGCTGTTAAGGCTGTACTCCTTCATCAGCGCTAGCATATGATCACACCATCGGGTCTAATCATGAGATTTGCAAGTCTGTGGTCCACCACCTTTCTCTCGGGAGCATCTGTTGCTTCTTTCCTTCCTGCCGAAACAGAGGGGATCCTGCTCGCGAGATCCTACAGACCGAGGTTGGCGGACGTCAAGACCGATGTTTTGAACGGTGCCTACGCTTATGGTGTTCACCTATTCGAGCGACAAGATTGTTCCGGAACCCAATGTGCAGGTAAGACGGCCGTCACATCCAAACAGATCCGGCACTGACTCAGTGCCATCCAGACGGTTGCTTCAGGGGGACCGACACCGTATGTTGCCCAATTGGCGGTGGTGCTTGTGATGCAGGCGAGGCGTGCTGTGGCGGTGATGGCTGTGTACCGCTGGATGGAAGCGTGTGCTGTTCCAACGGAGGATATTGCAATCCGGGGCGAATCTGCGCCACGTATCAAGATCAGGCCGTTTGCTGTTTAACCGCCCAATGCACTGAACTCGAGCGCTCGGACGGGAGTACATATACTATCCCCGATGGTACAGCCACGCCTATGGGGACGGGTGCTGTGACCACAGTACCTCCCGTCTCTCTCACGCCTTCTTCATCACAGGAAGTACTATCTCTACCACGGAACTTGACTGCATCAACAAGTCAACCATACGCCAATATCACTACGGCATCAAGCGGACCGGGAACAGCTGTATTGCCACCTCTGCCTTCGAATGAGACCTCGGGCATCTACACCATCGAGACGATTGGACCCAGCTCAACTCCTCCGCAATCAGGTCCTACGTCAACAGCGAATCCAAGCTCTGCATCTTCTGCGCTTCCACAACCGACGGGACCGAGCATTGTCATTGTCAGTACGCAGCTTCAGCCTACGGTTGTTGCTAGCCAAAGCATGGCGACATCCGGAAGCCCGACGAGCACGACGGCGCCACCAGGGTTTACAGGTGCGGCCGGCAGGAGACTGGAATATCCGGGATGGCTCATAGGTGCAGTGGCAGCTCTATATTTAGTGTAATGCAGTAGAGGCAGATATACTTTGTTCACAAGCAGGCTCCCAAATCATCGGCGCGGAATTTGCCAACGAAGGAAGGGAGAACTATGCACTAGATATTGAATCGACAGGAATAGCAGGATTCGCGTAAATAAGAACGGTTTGCAAGTCTGTAATTCAAAACTGAACCCAACCCAGCGCTCGAACTCCCATCAATCATGAACACGGTCGTCTGTGTGTAATGCTGCTCGTAAAACTGCTGCATCACCTCATCAAATTCATCGTCGCATCTATGTTGATCTCGATGCATACAAAACGCAAAACCCCCGTCTGTTTAGATATCATCGATGTCGACATCCTTGTCCGAGTCGCTGTCCCGATCCTCGTCGAACTCGACATTGTCGTCCACGCCCTCGTGACCGTAGGTATCCGTCTCGTTGATCTTCGCACTCTCGGGCAACTCTCCGTATGCCTTGAGCGATCTCGCCTCGTCGGCACTGTATTTCAGAATCACATCGCCCTTCTCGTCCTGATAATCCCGCAGCGACAGCAAGATGATGTCTCCCTGGTTGATCCAGACCTTCTTGCGCAGTTTTCCCCGGATGTGAGCGAGGCGCTTCTCGCCGTCGAAGCACAGGGCCTCGAGCCGGCCGTTGCCCAGCATCTTTAGCACTTGAGCATATTCTTGCCCCTCTTCTTTGAAGGTGAGTTCGCGCTTTTCGTTGTCGTTTTCGTTCTTGCCTCGACGTCGATTTTTACCACCCTAGATACATATGCCTATTAGTGCGAGTGTTCCAGGGATCTGTGTAGATGTGGATGTCGGGTGTTGTTCGTGGCCCTCGCTGGTGGCGGGGTATTGTGTGGAATGAGGCAAGGCTGCATGCGGTGTGGCGGCTGTCAAAGTGGGATGTAATGTTTGCAGACTCACCTTTCCCTTATTCTTAGGCATGTTGATCGGCTCTCAACAGTCGAGCGTCTTTTGTTGTCGGTCTGAGTGTAGTCGGTCTGGGGGAAGTTGTCCTGGAGGATTTCCTTTCGGAGGGGTGGTGCAGGGGATTTCGGAAAAGAATGACTGCGAAATAAAGCGAAGATCAGTGCGAGGCGGTTGACGTTTGTTTGTGCCCGCAATGAGACTCGCCCGTCATTGGGCGCCGCAGACGCTAGACCGTGATTGGCAGCCCCGACACTATTTCTTGTGTTTCCATTGTTCGATGGTCGCCTCCCCGAGTCTCGTCTCTGGCCAAGGCAAAGATGTATGTCCCATGGCCCCTGTTCCTATCAGTCGCTCTTTCAAACCCCTCCAGGTCCCAGCAGTGCTCGGCTTCGGATTAAAGGCACGATACACGCCCGTCGAGAATGTCCCGACCCTGTTCGACTATAAATTTCTCGTCGACCGGTACAGCCCTAAACGTGCTGCAGTGGTCGACTACTACTCGCGGCTACCTCGTGACAGACTCTCCTGGCGTGTCATCTCCAACATAAGCTACAAGCAGGTCAACAAGGCCGTTCTCCGCAATCGCCTGAAGCGGAGATGGGCCAGCGCATTCGCGGAAGCATTGAAAACCCACGGTTACTATCACAATGGGAGGAAGCGAAGTGGCCCAAAGGACGGCAAGGAATATATACCTGGTCTGAGAGGCACCCTTGAGATCCTCATATTCTCCGATCGTGGCATCACTTGTGCTCATCGCGAACTCGTGGGTGCGTCTCATTCCTTGGTCGAGTCCTTGGTCCGAAAGGTGCAACAATTGGAACCCAAGGCCAAATCGGCGCAAGAAACGGACACTCAGGAGGACGGAGGGAGCGCTCAGGCTGCTGGTGAAGTTTCATCCTCGCTTTGGTCTCTCTGGCGAAAGCTCCTGTGAGCGAGATGGTTGCACCCTTTTTCGAACAACCGGATTCTGCATGCGGACCGAGGATTTCTTTTCGAACAGCACCTCTTTCGCCTTTTTCTTTTTCCTAGAGGCAGCTGTGGCCCACCAGAGGAAATGTTCGCTTCGTACATCGTCACGAGCGGGCTACGGCACAGTCGCTGTCTTCCGGAAGCTTGTCAAACTCGTCGACAAGGCCATTGCCTTGCACTAATGGCAGATATCCACAAATAGGCGATATCGATCAGGTAACTACGTCCGAGAGTCTTCCACCGCACAGTCGCCATACGAGGGTCGCATGACGGCTTGGGGAGCCACGTTGATCCTCTGAGAATACTTACGAGCCGAGCGATTTGCTGGAGAGGTGGGTGATATGAACCAAGAAACCCAGGGCCCAAGTCATGGGCAATAGTACTCTTTCAAGAGACTCAAAGGGAGCAAGCTCGGGTAATCTGTGATCTCAATAATCGGTATTCATGGATGTGAAGGAGGATATATTAGTCGGGGGGTGTTCGGGCGCGAGTGAGATACCCCTACGAGCGGAAACCAATTGTATCATGGTAATAAAGTCTATGTGCTCGTGTCGCATCTTTCAATAAGCCGGAGGACATATATCGGCCCTGCTTATGTGGCTCTATCTTACATAGTATGCTGCACCCCTGGGAGGATTCGACTGTGCACGTGACCTGAGATTTCCATTGACCTTCCCTCCTGCAGGAGACACAGCATCCTACTCGGTACTGCTCAACAAGTTGATTTTCCCGTCCCCTTCAAGTCACTCGCTCCGGTGTCCCCACGTTCCCAGAACTGTCCCTGAGCTTTAAATATGCTGGTGTCCTTGACGGTGGGCAAGGTTGACGCGGGCGTCGCGGTCCTCCTCACCCAAGACAAGAGACTGGTGAGGTGGACGAACTCACAGATCGGCGCATGGTGCTCACATTTCGCGTTAGATTGAGTTTCCCTCCATCCTCCTCCCTTCGACCATCACCTCCGGGTCGATCGTTGACATCGAAGTCAAGCAAAACCATGAAGCAGAACGAAAATCACACGCGGCGTTCGCGGCGCTACAAAGCCAGATACTCAACACGTATGGCATCAACGTCCCGGCGACCCCTGTTCTCCGACTACGGAATGCCACTCAAACCTCCCTCGTTCTCGAATGGGATCCTATTCAGTTAGCGACCACAACTCTACGCTCGCTTGCTCTCTACCGCAATGGAAGCAAAGCAGGAAACATCCCCCGTCCTTTGGAGACGCTCAGCACCAAGATGAGCGGGCTGCAAATCGACTCGGAATACTCGTTCTACCTCGTGCTCAAGACGAGTGGCGGCGTCTATACGAGTAACACGCTGACTGTCAAGACGCACACCATGAACAACCTGACGGGCATAACAGTCACCCCTGGAATACTTCCTCCACCACTGAGAGAGAGCCTTGAAATGGCCATTGGACGCATCGGAGCCAGGATGAACGACACAATTAGAATTGACACCACCCACTTTGTATGCACCGAAGGTCGTGGTCGGGAGTGGGAGAAGGCAAACGAGATGAATATCCCTGTTGTGAGACCGGAGTGGGTCGAAGGATGTGAGCGGGAAGGCAAGATTATCGGCGTTCGTGGATACTATCTCGATGCAGATCCGAAACAGAGACAAGTGGGATCCAATCCTTCTCTCGCACAAGCTCGCCCTTCTACTACAACTGCGCCGCAACAAGCAAACGTCCCTCAGAGGCCGAAGGAACCAACGCCCAAAAGTCCTGACCGAGAAAGCACAGTCAGTGGAGAGCCGGGTCCAGAGGTACTACCCACGCCTCCGCCGCAAAAGGACTTACCGCCTACGCCACCTGGTGAGGAGGAAGAGGAAGAGGAAGAAGAAGAGGAGGAAGAAGAGGCGGATGATCATGAGGGACCAACAACTGAATCAAAAGGAAAGGGGAGGGCCACTGACGAAGAGCCGGCAGATGCAGATGAGGACGAAGACGAAGACGAATCTCCCGAACCCCCACACCTACCTAAATCCAAAGAAGGGAATGGCGCCGAGATGGAGGACGTCGCGTTATAACAATCAGTCCGATCTCAGACATTCTCACGCAAGGCTTGAGTGGGGTAGATATGTCTCGGAAGGATCCTCAGCGAAGTCGCTCTAGTCGACCGAGACTGTGGTGACTGTGTCTCTTCAATCCATCTGGCTAGTGAACAGTAACAGATCCCCGTCCGGATCAAGGTCTATGCACTTTATGGCGACGAGCATGTCAGTCAATGCTCTTGCGCGGGAAGCAATATCTTTGGGGCTCAGCGTTGGCCTCATTTATGGGGGAACACTGATATGCGGCGATTTGCCATGTTCAAAAATGGAAGGGTGCGATTGATCAGACCTCATTGAACACAAACAGCCTGCTGCAGGACACCACAAGCATGATTACGAGAGCCAGGAAGCCTGGGTGAATTCATGCTTGGGACATCCTCGTCGTATGGCTCGAAAGTTGACAAGAGGATGCATCAACTTCGGTAGCAATAGCGTTGCACCAACGAGATTCAACAGCCCTCAGCAAGCCACGGGCGCACAGAAACGAAAAGAGTTCTCGGTTGCGGCTATGGTGGTCCTATTCCCGCATTCATTGGGGCTTCACCTCGTACCAAGCCGCGAGGTTGGCTAGCCATCTGGCCACTTAGGGCTCAGCCTCGTGCTGCGCAGCTGCAGCCAAGCAGCCGAATGGAAGAAACCTCCCATTGCCGCACGACTTGGTAGCACCGCAAGTAACACCTGACCTCGGATTCTGGCTCTGCAGACTCGCCGCCAGACTCGCCTGGAAGCGATTACAGCATGCTCAGCCGTCCGGGGTGCGTCGAAAATACCGAAAGCGATGTACAGTACGAGTATTTTTTGAGTATAAGACGGCCCCTACACCCTGCCTCGTCCAGATATGTCTTCCTCCCAGCATTCCAACTGAAGACATAGCAACAGCTAAACCAGCACATTCCTTATTTTCCTTTTTCCTATTGTCAGGCTCTTTCTTGTTTCTTTGACACGCTCATTTACTTAATTCTAATCGACACTGCAATCTCTTCAGCGCATTGATTACTGTGACATTCGTTCTCCAGCCAAGTCAATCCGAGCAGTCACTTTCAACCTTTGACCAATCACTAAAGAGAAAGCAAACGACAAGTTCAAAATGTATGCTCAATCCATCGTCGCCGGTCTCCTCAGCATCGCTGCCTTGAGCACTGCTGCACCTCTCGTTGCTCGCTCCGACCCCGTCGGCTCTGTTCAGGCCTCTTCTCCCATCGTCCGACGACAACAACCCATCGCGTCCATCCTTCCCGACTTCACCTCGCAGTACACAAGTTCCACCGGCGCGGTCGATTTCCACACGTCCCGCGGCCTGGTCTCCCGCGATCCTCAGAATGGTGGTCGAGACATCACCACGCTCGTCACGTTCGAGCTTCCGAGCCAGTACGGCGCTAACGAATGCCAACTCGTTTTCGACCTGGGCAACGATCCGTCAGGATCCGTCACCGGCACGGGCAAAGCTCAGCTCTTCACTTCCCTGGCCCCCGCCGAGATGGACACGTCGACATGGCCTAATGGCAACTTGAGAAACCAACACCTAGGCACGATCCAGGTGAACGCTTACGGTCGGGCCGTGTGGGAGGCCGGCTCGGGACCGGGAGCCACCGTCGACGGGATGTTCCCGTGCTCCACTATCGCAGGGATGATCTACGGGGGCGAGGTCGTTCCCGTCGGTGATTCCGACACCATCAGCTGGGCTGCCGGTAGTGGTGACGGGCCGAAGATCTTGGTTTTTTAGAAAGCGATCTCCACGACGAGGACGAGTATGTATGAAGTTGTCATATTCTGCACCCCGACTGTGGGTATGCATGCTGGGACGAAATGATACGAGCACCACGATTCTTTCGTAGCCATGTCGATGGACGTGTGGGTGTATGTGGCGGATATTGAGCGATTCTAGGGCTTTTAAAGAGAGCGAGCCTGCCTTTTGACATCAACGTTGCTTGACATGGAAACGAACGGGCATGCATACATCCCTACACAGTACCTATCCTTGATGCCCGACATATGTAGCTGACATAGCTGGCACGGGCTGAACACCAGACCCACGCGGAATGAGAATCCACACTTTGGATAACTCACTCACTCACTCACTCACTTGTTGCTATCTGTCGTGTGAGCCTTGCAAATTTGTGCTGTACTGTCCTGTCCTATTGCAATGTCGGTTAAATTTGAGATACAGCACTGATACTCGTTTTGCAGGACACATACTGTAGCGAGCGGGCTCAAAACTTCCCTTCTAGAGGTGTGTGTATATGTATGGAGTTTTGACCTGCAATATTCCGCACTCCGTACCATACGACACGACGTGACAAAATATGTATGTCCCAGGCCTGAGTAACGTAGTATTACATACCATGCCGGACTCATTGCTCCCTTGGCCATGCCAGAAATGTACTGCGTCGTCTGGTCTATCATCTTCGTGACGAGATGTATTGCTGTAAGGATGCTTTGGAGTTTCTTGATTCCTAGCCAGGATGCACCTGACCGCATTCATGGAGTATCTGCGTTTTTGTCTCTCCACACCACATACTGCATTCTAACGCCCGGAATGCCACGCCATGCACTCCCTCGGCTGCCACAAATCCCCGATGCAAAGGTGGAAAAGATACTCCGGTACAGATGCAACTTATCGATGATTGCATGGACGGCAACTCGTCCGACTGCCGGCGCATCGTCCCCGAATTTACTACTCCTTCCCTATGTGCTTACGGCGGCACTGATGATACTACACCCCCGTCGGCACTGTTCAGTATGTCCAATGCCATGTAGGCTGACCCTTCCACTACCGACCCGGTGGACTTGGTGTGCGGTCCTACTTCCGCAAAAGCGAAGAAAAGTGCGTCCACACCCTTGCACGCATATCCAATCGAACCGAATCACACGATCTTGTACACCTTCTTGCACCACAAGAAGCACAGGACACCAAATACGAGCAACCCAGCCGTGGTGCCCCAGAACCACCATAAGTTGTCCACGTCCTGACCAGGGACTTTGAAATTGCCGCCAAACATGCCGGTCACAATGTTCATGGGTAGGACAATCGTTCCCAGGACAGTCAGTTTGCCGAGGACGTCGGCAGTCTAGGAAATCAGTTAGCTCCATGCCCCGGGAGCGACTTGGGTGCACATACCTTCTCCTGCCTCTCGTTCATGTGGATGCTGACCTGAGCGAGGTAATTGCCGTGTGCCCTGCTCAGCAACGTCTCATAGTGCGACAGGTTGCCCGTCATGGTCAAAATGTGGTCCTGAATATCGCCAAGGTACAAGCCAATCTCCGACTTGGGCGCCACTTCCCACTGCTCGTTGCAGCGTTTGGCAAAGCCCTTGATGACGTCGGCCTTGTTTCCTAACAAGCGATACATCGACATGACCTTCTTGCGACATTCTCCTATTCTGATCAACATGTCGATTCCGCTCACACCTGGGTCCCCTTCATCTGTGTTCTTCTCGTTGATTCCTTTCTCGCCATACTCGCCTGACAGGGCGGCAGTATGCTGAAACGCTCGAAGAATGAGGTCGTCGATGGCGTCGACTTCTTGCTCGATATGTGTAATCAAAGGGCCGTAGACGTCGGTGATATCATCGATGATGGCATACGAGATCCAATCTGCGCTCAGAAGAAGATAGTCCGAGAGCTGCCGAATGCGCCGCCGCACGTTTGCCGGGTGCGGGATCGGGGAGAAGTGGAAGGTGATGATCCCGTACCCAAACACACAGACGTACATGTTGATAGGCTCCAGGTAGTCCTCGCTGTGCGTATCCTGCTCAAAGGTCCGATAGTTGATGAAGTAGTAGTTGCGGAACAACTCCACCTTTTCTCGCGCTTCTTGCATCAGGACGTCCTCTGTTGTGAGTGCGTGGATCCCGAATGCCTTGCCCAGGACGCGCATCTCTGTCTCGGTGGGACACAAGACGTCTAGCCAGAATGTCGGACGCGGGCCATATTTCTTGGGCTTCGGCGCCTGGGTCGATGGTTGCCCATTTTGTGGTGTGGCGCTCCCCGAGTTCTTGCTCTTATCTGAACTCTTTGTACTCGTCACTGGTTTCAACGAATCCGCCAGGCCGGGCATTCCAGATGTTTTCTCTAGCGCCGACGTGGACTTTGGGCTTTGCAAGGCACTGGTCATGTCTAGGACATCCTCGTCCTCGCTCTCGCTGGAATCGGCTATCTCAGGCGGGTCCGGGATGAACAGCTCGCGGAAACCTCCGTCGGGCTGCACCAGCTCAGATATCGTCTCGGCGTGGATGGTGCTATGGAAGTCCTCGTTGAAATAGGTGAACCGATATTGCTTGTCTTCTTCGACACGATGCCAGGCGCTCTTACGAGGACGTAGTCTGCCCTCGACAAAGACCGGTTCGCTGATTTTCTTTGCTCGCCGTTCGCCTGCAGCCCGTGCTTCCCTTTCCTCTCGAGCCCACTCGTCGAGCACCCATAATTTGGGCCAGTCTTCTCGTCCGCGACGTCTCCGTCGTTGGCCACCTGCGTACTGGCCCTCGGCGTGCGCCCTGTCGAAAACATCGCCTGTTTCGGAAACATCCTCAGTTGGGAAGCATACATCCGCCTCGGCGTTCATGGTCGTTGAACGGTGTCGTTGAAGACCACCGGGTCTGAGGCGGGGACTCGGTGGGGCGGAGTTGGGATCATCGTCGTGATCACCATCAATGTCAATCAAAACGTCCTTGCTTCCACCAGCGACATTTCTTCGGCTGTCGGGAGAACGGTTGAGGAAGTTGACCTCGTCGACCATGACATCTTCATAGAGAGCGCCGAGCCTCGGGCTCCCGGGCACCGACGGAGGGTTGTTGACATCGTAGCTTGCATCAGACTTGGGGACCGAATGGCTGGGAGTGCCGATTGTCCTCTGTCTTCGTGGTGGCTTGGATCCGACCGACAGCGTAGACGTGTTGGACTTGACCCTAAAAAGTCCGTAGCCCGGCTGTTCGGGGCTCTTCTGCTGTTGTGTGCCCGCTAGCAGAGGTGTCTTATCATTGGCATCGTCATTATCCGACCCGTCACGACTCGAAGTGCCCTGCTGACCTCTTTGCCTGTTTCGAGCCCCCGTCTCGGGTTTGGGGAAGTGATTGTTTCGATAAGATGCGGCGAACAAGGGGTTCAATCGGCTGTCACGGCGAGGACGTAAGGTAGGCTGATCTCGATGGTCCAGGAGAGCTTCGCTGTCCAGGCTCTCGTCGCTGAGATTCCGAGTATTGCTTCGATAGATCGACTGGCGAATAGGCGAAGGCTGTGATTCCTCGATTAAGGGATCGTCTGTCGGGCCATCTCGACCGCTGGCCATGGCCGAGGTTTCTGAAGGAGCAGCGAACGACTGACGACGGTTGCGGCGTTTCTTCCCTGCACGATGTTTTCTTTTCCTTTTGCCATCTGCCGCTGTAGTGGTAACAGTGGAGAACCTGCCTTCGCCTGTCGCCGCAGTTTGAGAAGAGGCTGAAGGATCCATTGCTGGTCGCGTGTGGTCGCGTGCTCCGGTCGGCTGGGAGGACTGCCCTCGCTTGGGAGGTGGAAGAGGCTGCATTTAGCTGTGAGAGGAGAGTGAGGCCAGCCTCGAGGACCGATCACAGAACACCAGCTCCAAGCAGGACATGGATGGAGCATGGATCAAGCTGTGAGACAAATCATGGATAGCTCGTGCCGCCAAGGAGATAGCAAAGTGTGGTAGACTAAGGTAGTCGTACAGAGGAAGATCGAGAGATAGTGATGTTGGGGCAAAGTCGATGATCTGGGCAATTGCCATGACGTGGGTGCAATTGTGACTCGCCGACCACGATTTCGACCATCAGAACTCCGCATCTCAACCGCCCACTCAGCGACGAGTACCAGGCCGTCTCGACGCGCAAGAAAAAGAGGGTCGTGCCACCACGGGCGCGCACGGTGGGAGGGGCAGTCCGTGACAATTGTAACAGCGGAGTAACGAAATGAGTATTCCTACACATATCTAACTAGCTAATAAGCATCTAAGAGATTCGTGTCGGCGTCAATAAAAACCCTTCGAGTCTTGATCCACCCTCGAAAAAAATGCATTTTCGAAATCATCACGCCCGCCGAAAGTTACCACGCTACCAACCTCGCCATGCAGATCAAGCCAAACTCCGCACCCGTATTATGTGCATCAAAACATGTTCTCGTTCCCTTCAATTCCGCTCATCGCAAGACTGTGGGTGCTGATAGCCCTCAGGCTCTTCGCATCACTCCCGCCACTAACATGTCTCGTCGAGCTTCTCGGTTTCTTCGCCTTGTCCGGCCTGGCAATCAAGACCTGTGCCGGACAAACGACAATCTCTTCGTCACCAACGCCGTTGTCATCGCCCTTCTTGACCACAAGTGGGAAGAGCACCATGCGCACGACGGCCTGGTTGCGCTCGAGCTCGTCGTTGCTGGTTGTTTCTCCACTCCGTTCATTCATTAGGCTTGCATTGAAATATACTTTCCGTGCAAGATCACCATTGGTGTCATACTCCGGCTGCAACGGTGGTAGCATAATGTACTCCGCTCGCTGGGTGCGCATCTCGATAGACAGCTCCACTGCCGTGCGCATGACGTTGCGCAGGGAACCGACTATCTGTTCCTCCAGATTTTGTGGCGGAGGGAGGAACCGCGACAAGGTCGAGAAGATCTCAATCGCGACTGCTTCCGTGTCGGATTCTCTTTGAGCCTTGAAGCTCTCGCGCTTGGAAAGCAGGGTAAGTGTAAGCGCCCTCCACTGATGCACGGCGCTGGCCGGGCCTACTTCGCCCAGGTTCTTCTCCAGTTGTTTCAGCTTCTGTCGTTGTTCTCGATCCATGCCGAAAAGATATCGGGTGAACACGTATTCCCAGATCATAGTCATCACCACCGACATGAAGACGTCACGCCGCTTGACCCGATCCGCCAGGTACACGTCCACGTCCGAGCCGTCCAAGATCGCGTTGTCAAATTTATCCACAATCTTCTCCTCTCGGACTTCGCTGGTGGTCCGACACAACTTGAGGTCGCTGAATTTGGAGAACCGCAGCACCCAGCCTTGCACTTGTTGACACAATTTCTGACATGTCTGTTCGAAATAGTCCTCATCGTGAAACACCACAACGTCGTCTACAGGTCGTTCGAGGATCTGCGACTGTAGCGCCCGGATCTTCTCCCTTGCGACTTCCAGATCGCCGCGGAGTCGTTGGATTTCCGCATTCTTCTCTGCGAGGGCCGAGTCGATCTCGTGCCGGACGATGGACTCCATGCCGGTGGATAGCTCCGTGTGCCTCGATCGCAGTGTTTCCAGTTCTCTTGAAGAGTCTTGCCATTGCGACAGAACTTGATGATGTTCTTGCTGGAGGTTGAACAAGCTCTGCTCGTGCTCTTTCTTCAACGATTCGTGTGTCGCGACGAGTGATGCCACCTCTTGTTTGAGCCGCGCAATTTCGGCGTCACGCGCTTGGAGCTGCGCATTGAACGCAGCCGACGTGTTCTCAGAGCGATTTTGTTCGAAGTGCGCATGTTCCAGATGTTGCTCGGCGACAATCTTGGCCTCGACCAACGCGCGATTCTCGCTCGCCAGTTGGTCCAATCGGGCCTCGAGATCTTTTATCTGTTGCATGCTTTGTCGTCGCCGTACACTCGGAGGTCGTGTCGGCGACCTGGGGCTGCCGGGATAGGAGCCATAGCCATCCTGCAAGGCTGTTAGCATTGGAGAGCGTGCGAGCGGGGTAGACGCGTGCAAACATACGTAGATGTCAGTCATGTCCCTGTCGCGGACAGCAGCCTTGCCTGTATCGCGAGCATTGACAGCACCCTGAGATGATGACCCGGACGCGAAATTGGCTGGGTCAAACGGAGAGATAGAGCTGCCGCGGAGGTTGCGCAACGACGAGGTTCGCGATTTGGATCTGCCAAGCGATTTAGCGCCAGAATCACGTGAAGCGAGTGCAGCCGCTGCGATGCCTGCTGCGCCGGCCGCTGCCACGAGGCCGAGAGCATGGCCATCATCCTTGCCACCATGTTGCTCAGGTGGGTGCGAGATTCCAGACGTTTCGGTTGAATCCTCTCGGATGGCGCCAAGCGCAGACTTTGTAGGAGTGAACGGTCGCTTGTGACTTTCCGTATCAAATACAGAGCGATTGACTGGTGCTGCAGCAGACCGGTCAATGAGGTTTGATGCAAGTTGCTCACTGTCTTCGTGATGAGGGGCGGCTTTGGCCTTTTGCTGTCTGAGCTCCTCTCGACTGTGGTGATGACCGTGGATACTTGGGCTCCTACGCAGCGGACTTTGGCTGGGTTCGGGACTCCTGGCAATGCCGGTTGTGATCAACGGAGACGGCAGTGCAGGTGAAGAGTTGAACAAAACTGACGTCCGGTCCTTCGAAGTAGACTCAACAGGTGATGGCTTTCGTCTCGGCGTCTCCAGTGTCGCCCTCTCTTCATGGCGTGTTCTGCTTGTCTGAGGCTTAGAAACATCCTCGGTCGAACTGGTGGGTGATTGCGGGCGAGGAGGCCGAAGCTTCATTTCCCTGCTTTCCTCTCTCGAGTCGCTGAACTCGCCGTGCGCGGAGGCGGGACTGGGGATGAAGCCGCTGTCCCGCGTGGACGGGAACTGACCAGTGGCTAAGATAGGTGACTCGAATTGAACACCACTGTCGCGATTAGACTCTGCGGCGACACCGGGTGCGAGCCTGGCAAATGACCACCCAGCTGATGCTTGCCGAGCGGGCGAGCGCGGTTTTGGTGAAGTTTCTCTTGTTGGTTCTGGCTCTCCGTCACCAAATCCAAGTCCGGCCGCGACGCCGAGTGCCGTGTCCATGATGTCGTCGTGCTCAGGCGGTGGCGTGAGAGCGCGGTCTCTTGGAAGATCTTCGGGTTCTTCTCCCGACCACAACGGAGGTGTCCTTCGTCTTCGTCGTCTTTCACGGGTGCTCTCGCTCACGTCAGACAAATTCTCTACGTCCTCCCGAGGCTGAGGCTTTTGAGTGGGTGCTGGCGAGGGCTCGACGGACTCCTCAGCGATGGTGTCCATAACATCAAGGCCTCGAACGTCAGCCTCTTCATGTTCCACGACCGGCGCTGCAATATTCTCAGTCCCATCGAACTTAAAGACCCTACGCTCTTTCTTGGCCTTCTTGCTCTTTTTGCGCTGGGGTGTCTGCTCATCGCGCGTTGGTGGATCGTTTCCCTGAAGAATTGGCTCAGCATCTATGCCCCCAGAAGTTTGTAGTCTCTCCGCGATGTCCACCGCTTGTGTTTCTGGATGAATGTCCATCTGAGTTGTCGCAGGGGCGAAGTTCTCGTCCGGCACTTGTAAATCACCAGATCTTTTGGGTTCGAAGTCAGGGACTCCAGCGAGAGCTTGCGTTGGCTCAGCGTTGATCTCGCGGGGTGGCTTATCAACCTGAGGCTCATCAACCTGAGGCTCGGGTTTATTAGGCACCGAGATGTGGCTGTCAGGCATCAAAACTCCATGCTGGTCGCCCAAAACTGACTGGTCACGAATTGTTTCTGGTCCGGGCACAACCGTGGTCATTTCAACGTCTTCCATCGGCTTCGGTGCTTCGTGACCATTGGGTGATTCTGTTGTATCGAGATCATCTTTTGCCGCTGCTGCAACTGGCTCATCGTTCGTTTCCATTCTATGATCCGTGTCCTCGTTGGGTTCTGGTTCCAATGCGCGTGTTGATGTTCCTTGCTCGGACACATCATCGGCCGGCTGATCGTCAGCGCTCCAAGTGAACAATGATTTTTTCTTCTTGTCCTTCTTCGACTTCTTCTTGCTTGGTGCTGGAGCAAAATATCCTTCATTGGGCTCGGCCTGAGCGGCTGGTGTCTCTGTCTCCCTGACATCTTCCATTGGTTCTGGAGAGGCTGTTCGGCCCAGGGGCGTTTGAACAGCAGATTCGAATTGATCACTTGATCTCGGTGTCTCGCTACCAGGAGTCGTGAAACCACCACCAATCGCCAAAGCCCTGCCTTTCTTGCCCTTCTTAGGCTTTTTAGTTGAAAAGCCCCATTCTTCTTCAGCTCGCGTTTCGCCTGGCGAAATATCGTTGGTTAACTGCTGGACATCGGCAATGACATCTGCCTGCGGCACATCCACAGATTCTGGCGCCTCCACAGGGGTTGGTATCGGTGCTTGGGGCTCGGAGCTACCTTCTAAAGTCGGCTGTCTTTTGCTCTTCCGTTTTTCTTTCTTTGGCTTCTTGGCTGGAGCCCACTCAGTCTCAGCCGGGGTAGGGTCGTCCATAGGAGGCAAAAGTTCACGCTCGCCCTCACCTGCTGGTCCTGGCGGGACAGTTTCTAAATCTGCCTCTTGGACGTAGCCATCGGTGGAAATGGTTGGTGCCTCTTCAGAGATGATGGCCGTCGATTCGGCAGCCGGTAAGGACATAGATGGCTCCTCTGCTTGTGTCGTCAGTTCTTCAGGAGCTTGTTCCATGGTCTCGACCATGTGAGGCTGTGGAGCGCCAGACCCCGAGTCTGGACATTCAGGCCCATCATGCTCGACATTGGCCTCCAAAGCCGGTCCCTCCCGCGATCGCGCCGAGACGTCCTCTGCTGGCGGCTCGATGGCTTCTTCCGCGGCTCCCGGTTCTGCTGGAGTTGCAGGCTGGGACTCGTCCATGTCGATATCATCAAGAGTCAATCTCTGCTTCTTTTTCTTCTTATCCTTCTTGGACTTCTTAGTTGGTGTGGCCCATTCGTCCCCAGCGAGGGTTTGGTCTTTTGGAAGGGTAACTTCGTTGCTGTCTCCCGCAGCGAGTGCTTCACTTTCCGGATGTTGTTCGCCGGACAAGAGGTCAGCAGCTTCTGCGGGCTTGTCTGATTCCAGAGGGACCTCAAACGCTGGGGTCGCTTCAAGTTGTTGTGGCAGCGTGGTTGTAACACCCACGTCAGCCTGTTCTTCGCCAACCATGGACCTTTCAAGAGGCGTCTCTTCAAGGGGAGTGGAAGGTTGCGATTCTTCCTCTGCTAGTAGTGTTTTACGTTTCTTCTTCTTATCCTTCTTAGACTTCTTGGTAGAGGCACCCCAGTCTTCGTCCATGACTGGCTCAGTCGTCTGCGGTTGAATTGTAGGTTCATCTGCCGCATCGAGCATTGGGACATCACCAGGCTTTGCGTTTCCTGCCTCGTCGACAGCGGCTGGTGTTTCGGTCTGTGAAAGGTCGAGAGTAGAATCGTCGAAAGTAGACATATGGTTCTTCTTGCCCTTCTTCGACTTTTTGGACGGCACAGCCCATTCTGCTTCGGCACTCGGCCCCGTTGTTCTCGCGCCAACTGAAGGTATATCAACCGGATCAGGGGCTGGGATTTGCATTTCAGCCGGAGATTCAGTCGGTGGAGCTCGCAAGTTGCTCTCGAGCTCGCCGGATTCAGTCTGTTGTCGACCAAACCCAGCCTCCCCCCATGTGGATTGGCGCTTTTTCTTCTTGTCCTTCTTGGTCTTCACTACTGGGAGGTTGTCTGAAGCTGGGATTTCAGGGGCTTCAACATCTGGAGCTGGGTTGCCTAGAGCTGGGACGTCTATAGCTGAGGCGTCTGGAGCGAGGACTTCTGATTGCTGCTCCGGCAATTCCCTTTCAGTATTCAGGTAAAACGGCTCAGTTCTTGGTTCATCGGTCTCCATAATCATTGGCGTGTCTACCTGTTCATCCTGTGTCGTCATAAGTACGTCCGGTCCAGACTCTTCATTTATCTGTGGTTCTCCGACTTCTACTATACTTGGCGTGTCCGGAATGGTAATGTTCTGAGCCTGTGGCTCTTCGATAGGTGTTCTCGTTGGCTGGTATTCCACAGCACCGACAGCGGTAGAAACATCGGCCAGCTCGGGAGCTTTCAGAGAGTCTTGCCCAGGTTCAAGCTCGGGTCTGCTCTCGTCCGAGACGGTGAAAGCTTGAACTTCTGCTGCAGGCTCATCAACAGACTCGAGCTGCTGAAGGCTGCTTTCATCGGCTCTCGCAGATGAAGGCACAGGAACCTCGTTGGCGGTCGTTCCTTCCTGTGCCAGATTATCACCAGGTGGATGGGCGTCCAAAGTAGCATGTTTGGTCAATACTTCGTCTTCGTGGTCGGGATCATTTGCTGACTCATTTGCTGGCTGTGAGTCTTGGGCGATTGCGGTGGTTTTGGAAGGTGCTTGCCCTCCATCGGCTTCCAGTTGACTTGCGTTGGAAAAATCTCCTGCCATGTCTACGGCTTGACTTGGCTCATGAGGCTCCTCAATCTCAGGTGCAATGGCTGTGACAGCTGCCTCCTCGACCGCCGCCGGATCGTCTACAATGTCCATAAATGTTGACTGACGCTTCTTTTTCTTGTCCTTCTTCTTCTTATTGGAGAAATTGTAGTTGTCCACTTCGGACTGAGCTTGACTGGAAATCGTGTCGGCCCACGCAGGCTCCATGGTTGTTTCTTGAGGTGCCTCGCCCGCGCTTGACTCCATGACGGACTCTGCTGCTTTGCTGGCAGCCACGGGTTCGGGTTCTGTGGCGATGATATCAGCCTCCGCAAAGGTATCGTCAAAAGTCGACTGTCGTTTCTTCTTTTGCTTCTTTGTTTTCTTGGGAACGTTCCAATCTTCCTGCTCAGTCTGCGGAGTTTCCTCCGGCATTCGACTCTCCGCAAAGTCGTCATTCACGCCCGCCTCCAGCGAAGGCTCTGGCTGTGTCGTAGCAGGCGTCGGTTCTGCAAAAACATCATCGAAAGTAGATTGTTGCTTCTTCTTGCCCTTCTTCAATTTTGCTCTCGTAGGTTTGGACCAGTCCTCTTCAGTCACGGGCTCCGCACCTTCAGCAGGAAGTGGAAAAGAGTCTTCTCGCTCAAGAGAAGTCTCAGCCGCTTCACCCGGCTCTTGGTCTTCAGTGAGTGACTGGCGCTCTTTCTTGCCCTTCTTTGATTTTGTCTTCGTAGACGTCGCCCTTTCACCCGCGGCATGAGGCACCATATCTTCGGTGCCAATTGAAGAAGAACCTGCTGTTTCCATAGGTGCGTCGAAGGCTAGCAGCTTTTCAGTTGCCTTCAAGGGAGTTTGCAGAGGTTCGGCTGGTGTAGCATTCTCCATGGGTGTCTCGAAAGCATCGGATGTCTGTGGCTCGTCCAAGGTCGCTTGCCGCTTTTTCTTCTTGTCCTTCTTCGATTTCTTTTTTGAGAGACTGAAATAATCAAGCGTTTGATCTTCCGGGGGGGGATCTCTTGTGCCAGATACGGTCAAGTCTTGCTCCGCGGTTACTTCTGGCGGTGCAGTCTCGCGCATAAGCTGGGCTTCAGATTCTGGAGGTACAGGAGCTTCTTCAGCATCCCCCATCAGAGGTTTCTCTGCTTGGGCTTCGAGCTTTGGCTCCTCTCGCCGCTCTTCGACCTCGTCTGGTTGCGTAGACGGTGGTTCTGGTGTTTGGGCTGACCCCGTAGGATGGGCTATCGACGCTGACTCCGCAGATTCGTGCTCAGCACTGGTGTCTTTCGATTCAGCAAGGGAAGTAGGTTGCTGGTCGGCTACTGCAGATATCGTTCCATCCCCTGTGGATGCTATAGCCCGCGCCTCATCGGTTCCCACCTTTGGCTCGAGATCTGGATCTTCACGCACCTCCACGTCTCGGCTCTCGCTCTCGGCTTGCTCTTCAGCAACTGTGCTGACTTCGTCAAGTTTTGACTTACGACCCTTTTTCTTCTCCTTCCTCTTCTGAGATGTGGGAGCCTGTGAGCCATCAAGTCCATCAGTGAATGCCTGCCTGCTCTCCTCGCCTGCTTCCACGGCCAACTCTGTTGGTTTGGCTTCATTGGGCAAATGCGAGTCAGCAACTGTCTCTGTGAGTGACTGCATTTCGTTGCCCTCTATTTGAGCTGAATCAATGGCCGGAGATTCTAGCGCGGACTGGCGTTTCTTCTTTTTCTTGTCCTTTTTTGACTTTGCCGATGTGAATGCCCACTCGTCCTCAGGAACTTCTTGCGAGGCTGATGCGTCGGCTAGGGCAATGTCGTCCGGAAAGGAAGTCTTTTGGGCCTCGACTAGGTCGCCTGCCGCAATAAAGGGTTCATCTGCCTCTGTTCCTATATCACCCAGAGTCTCAGACACAATAGGTTTTGAGTCCTCGATAGTTGCTTTGGCATCATCTGCTGCGGGCTCGGCTGCGAACATATCATCTACAAGAGTGGACTGGCGCTTCTTGCTCTTCTTCTTGTCCTTTTTCGGCTTGCTGGTTGTGAATACCTCTTCGTCCCTTGTAATGACTTGAGCAACTTCTTCGGAGTCTGGAGCATGTGGTTCCGGAACGACAGCAGCAGCCAAATCAGTTTCGCCTTCTACGGGAGGCTTGGGTCTCTCTCTCGCAGTCTCAACTAAAGTTGTGGGAGCTTCCGCATCAGCCGACTGTGATTCCTGAGCAACTTCTTCGGTACTGTCTGTTGCAAATTGTGGGTCGTCCAGGATAGCAGCCAATGTTGATTGCCGCTTCTTCTTTTTCTTGTCTTTCTTCGACTTCGGCGTCGGAGCCCAGACATCTTGAGCATCATTTCGCGTGTCAACATCTGACTTGGAATTATCACCTTCTGGCAATACAGCCCCGTCGCTTACAAGCTCATCTACGGCTTCGAGTGCGGGCTCTGGTGCATCCGAGCGATCCGGTGTCCCACTCGTTGGAGTTTCAGATTCCGGTATTTCTGCAGAGAGTGCTGATTGACGCTTTTTTTTCTTGTCCTTCTTCGACTTCTTCACTGGCATGTCCCACTCCTCGTCAGGAAGAGTTTCGACACCACCTACCTTCACAGCAGTACCTTCACTCGCAGGAGTCTCAACGACCGGAGCCTCGACAATAGGAGTCTCAACGGGCGGAACATCGACCGCGGCAGGATCAAGTACATTCGTGGCGACCTCGGAAGTCTCATCAATCAGCGTCTCAGGAACTTGCGTCTCAGCAGAGGTATGGTCAGCAGCTGGAGTTTCGACTGCGAAGAGGGCATCGCCCTGAGACCCATCTGCGCCTACTGGCAGGGAAGGCACTTCCAAAGCAGTTGCGTCGGCCTCAAAGGCGTCAGTAGCTGCTGCCTCGTCGGCAGGAGCCTTAAGAACCGGAGCCTGTACGGTGGTAAGCTCAACGGTTGGAGTCTCGACTGCACTGAGCGCGTCAACAAATGCCTCATCCCCTAAAGATCGATCGTGTGTCACAACACCAGGCTCATCATTGACTTGGACATCAAGAGCCGCTGCCTCGTTGACGGGAGACTGTGCAACCGGAGCCTCAACACTGAGTGGCTCAACGATCGAAGTCTCAACCGCAACCTCTCCATGGACGGGAGACAGTCCAGCTGGAGCCTCAACAGCAGGTGGCTCGACGGCTGCCTTCTCGACAGAGACTTGTTCAAGCAGCGGAACCTCAACAGTGGGAGCCTCAACAGCTGCTGTCTCAGCTACGTCTTGTTCATGGACGGGAGGCAGTACAACCGAAGCCTCGGAGGTAGGTGGCTCAACGGTTGCCGCCGTCTCGACAGCGACTGGGTCATGGGCCGGAGGCTCAGCCACGGAAATGCCAGACATTGCAGGGTCAATTGGGGGCTCAACGGCTGGTGCCTCCACTTCAGGAGCCTTGTCAATCAAGCGGCCGGACGCAATTTCTTCTTCAGGTATATCCTTCGTCTGTCGTTCTTCGGCTAAAGGCACATTTTGCGCAAATGAAAGTTCCAAATCGGTAGCGGAACCTGTCTGGTCGCGGGTAACAGCAGCATCATGAACGAGTTCAGCAGGTGAATCTGTAATTCGTTCCGAGTCTGGAATTTGCGCGATTTCTTCGTCCACAACCTGAGCAGTTGTCTTTCCCGGTCTTTGAATATAGCCAGTAGTCTCCACTGGGCCTTCAGCAAGGGCTCCAGGTTCCGGAATCTGTCCTGGAGCAGTTGTCGGCGCAGTTTCCCCCTC
This sequence comes from Phialophora verrucosa, assembly GCA_002099365.1. Taxonomy (NCBI): domain Eukaryota; kingdom Fungi; phylum Ascomycota; class Eurotiomycetes; order Chaetothyriales; family Herpotrichiellaceae; genus Phialophora; species Phialophora verrucosa. The sequence continues at coordinate 77,798 of MSED01000015.1, read as the reverse complement.
CTGACCAGCAGCTGCATCTCGTTGCGGCTCGTCAAAATCATCGGTGAATGCCCATTGCTTCTTCTGCTCCTTTTTTGACTTTTTTGACTTCTTCATGGATGTAAAATCATCATCCATTTCAGCAGGAACTTCCTTGGCCGGGGTCGATTCCGAGTCGGCTCTGAAGTCGCCAGTTTCAGCAGGTGGTGATGCATCCGCGAGAATGGTGTCTTCAAAGCCAGTAGAGTCTGGCACGTCTGGCTGATCAAAGGTAAGCTTCGAGCGGCGTTTCTTCCCTTTGCCCTTCGATTTGGTTGGTATTGGGAACAGGTCTTCATCTTGCCTAGGCTTCTCCCCAAGAGGCGCTACGGCCTCTGTCTGCGCTATAGGGTCAACAGAGACTGCTGGCACGCCGGTGGGTCCTACGTCTAGTGCAATATTGGAGTCAACGGCTCTGCTGTCAGCAACTACTGCAGATTCAGCAGAAGATGCGATGTCAGTCTCCGCCAAAGTAGGTTGCCGCTTCTTTTTCTTCTTCTTGTCCTTGGATTTACCGGCTGGGACAGACCAGAGGTCGTCGTCCTGTTGAGGCAGATCTTCAGTGAGCGCCTGAGGGAGAGCTATCACTTCGTCAGGCGTTGGACCGATTGGAATTTGTGTTTCGGTGGGTGCTAAAGGTGCTGGTCCGTCAGTTTCCCTTTCTGCTTCTGCGGTTGGCGGAAATTCCGACTCTGTGATTTCTTCTGCCGCTAACGGCGGCTCTCGACTGGGATTGACTTCTTGAGGGCCGTCAGTGGTAGCAGTCCTCTTCTTTTTCTTGTCCTTCTTGGACTTCTTCACGATGGGGAAAGAGTATTCTTCCTGCTGAGATGGCGGCTCGTGCTCACCACGTGGAGCTTCGGCTGAAGTATCTTGCGATGTTGGCGGAGCGATAGATTCTTCTGCATGTTCGGGGTCGACTGGAGGTGGTACAAGTGTTACCTCATGCACATTGAGAGAAGGAATGGTAGCAGTCTCTGCCCCAAGCTGCTCAATGACCTCATCCTGGCCATCCGAAACCTCAGGTACAGAAATCAAGGTCGTGTTCTTCGTGTCCGCATCATTCGCGGCCTCTACAAGACCAGGTCCGTCTGTCTTCGCTGCCTCAGCGTCATCTTCAGCCTCTGGTACCTCCACAACGGATTCAGACGCCTCCAGAATGGGGGCGGATATTTCCCTTGGGTGATCGATGGCGACTAAAGCCGCTGCAGCAGTCGCTCCTAAAGCGTTGCCACCAGCCTCAACATCGCCCGAGAACGATTTCTTATCAACTTGGTACTGTGGGACCTCGTCTTCCTTTGTTGCCTCGGAGATGGATACTCGCTCTTTTTCTGTCACGTCTGCAATGCCACGGGTTGCGATATCCGAGTCAACTTGGTTATGAGACTCTTCAACCTCAGAGATTGGTGCAGTCAGAGCAGGTGGTTCCTCGAGTGCTGCGGCGGGCGAGTCGTCGAAGGCACTGGGTAGGCTTTCCTCTAGGGCCTTCGATTGTTCCAGTTTCGAGCTCAATCCCCATGGATCCTCTGATTCTTTCTGAGGACTTTCGGCCGGGGTCGCAAACATATCTCCTTCAGGAGCGACCTCCAAGCCTGGTACATCGGCTTGCTCTGTGGCTGTTGCGTTGTCAAGGATTGCCTCAGGGCCAGGCTTGGTAGATTCGGGCTGCACGACTGTCCCGGCCTGTTCTGTGGCAGCATCTCCTTCCCAAATGGAAGACTGTCGTTTCTTCTTCTTTTTGTCCTTTTTACCCTTCTTGGGAGTAGCCTGGCCGCTGTCTGTTCCATCAGTCGATCGGAGAAGCGCCTCGCTACCACCAACGGCGGTTGTTTGTACATCGACCTCTCCAGGTCTGATCTCGAAATCATCACCAAACGGATTAGGGCGTTCATCTGCAGGGGTAGGCTCAGCGAAGACGCGCTCCTCAGGCGAAATCCGATCCGCACCGGTGACGGCCATCGATCGATCGATATCAGTATCCTGTTTGTCCGCGTCAGGCCACTCGCCGGACAAAGTTTGCCTAGCTTTCTTCTGCCGTCGTTTTTCCTTCTTCGACGGTTTACGACCAACCAAAGCGTCAAGGTCCGTTGCTGTAGGCTCTTGTTCAGGAGCTGGAGAAGGGAGCTCGCCTTCTTCTTGTATGGTTGTCAAATGAGTACCACCGATGTCGGGAATTTCTGGTTGGAACGATTGATACGCTGCGAGCACAGTTGCGCCATCAGCCAAACCCCTGGTATGGAGAGCTGCTTCAAAAGCTTCCTCAAGAGGAGTCATGGACGGTTTGATTTCGGCTGGAGCGTCGGGATCGCTAGTCCTGTCGGCTGAAATGGAGATTTGTTCATGCGGCCCGACAACATCCTTCTGCCCGTCATCACCAGTAGTCAAAGATGGCACTTCTAGCGCGACTTGTGTTGGCGGTATTTCGAGGGCAGCCTCGACGGTCCTGTCCGGGTCCACAGGCGGTTCATGACTCGATGCTGGCACCTCGTGTGGCGGCAAATCTTTGAGCTCAGCGACGTTCTTGTCTGGCACCACACTTTCTTCTGGCGTCAGTGTCAAATCTTCGTCCAATGTTAGGATGGTCCGTTTCTTCTTGCCCTTCTTGTCCCTTTTCACCTTCTTCGATTTGCTGCTTGACTCCTGGGCTGGCTCTTCCACATCTCGGGCCGTCTGTTGGAAGCCATCTTCAGCTAACAGCCCGGAGTCCTCTACCTGCGGAGTTGGTTCTGTGAGCTCAGATGGAACGGAGCGACCACCTTCACCCACTCCTTGCACAGGTACCGCAACTGGAGAGGCTAGCAAAGGAGCTTCGGGCAGCGCATCCTCCATCGAGCCCCCAGGTGCCGACTTCTCATCCGTCACGACAGGCAAATTTGGGGACACGGGATCCAAGTCACGATCTCGCTTATGAAGCTCGGCAAAAACATTCTTCCACGCATTGGTATCTCGCCCTTCCTCAATGGTGACTTCGGGTTTTGCTTCCAGCTGTGGCTCAGCACCTTGTTCAAAAGATTGGTGTTCTGTTACTGGCATTGACGCAGGAAGAGTCCGATCCTGCTGGAGATCCACGGAGTCACGCCCCCCTGCAGCCGCGAACTCTTCACGAGAGAATTCAAGCTTCCGCGGTGTCGCTACTTCATCCGGCGGACCATCATCGGATGGCTCTCGCAGAACTTCATGAGCAGCAATACCCAGTGCAGACCCTGCCAAGACACCAGCTGCGGCAGTGGTCAACGCATCGTGCCAGGATGCTGACGTTGATCTTGTGGTTGAAGTGCTTCGTCGACCCCTGCTAAGGCTTCGAGCTCTTGTCGTCGGTGATAAGCTCCTGCTTCGTGCGCTCATGTAGTCTTGATCAAAGTCTGTGCTCGCGACACTAGGAAGAGGACTCTGGGGTGCGTCGGCGTCATCCACTGGAGGTACGTCACGTAGCAATGCCGGATCTTGCAGCAATTCGCTCGGAGAATGGAACTCGTACTTGAGCCTAGGCTTCGTTTCCTGGTCACGAGCTCTCTGTGCTTCGCCCGGCACAGGAGTAGCTGATCGAGAATCCAAGTAATCCGGCGATTCACGGCGCTTCCCATTCTCATGCCAATACGAGTAGCTGTGTCGTCTACCGCGCTCTCGGAACGTCTCGGCGCTCATTCCAGATGGAACGAAGTATTCGGATTGCTCCCGTGCCTTGGACGTTGCTCGAAGGTCCTCCATGGACGAATGTGCCGAACTGGTCCTGCTGGATGGCAGGGACGGCAGATCTTCTTCAGGTTCAGTTGCAGCCGTCTTCGCAAAATTTTGTCTTTCGACAAGATAGAGTGGTCGGAATTCTTTGCTGTTACGGAACTCCGTAGACTTGGGTCGGCCTTGTCGAGTTCGAGGCGTAGACAGCGGAGAGCTAGGGGCTGCGACGGGCGAGCTCATGGAAAAGCGCGGATTAGTTGGCGACATAGCTGGGCGGCGGAATTGAAGTGGGACAGCGGTCGGAGAACTTGTGGTAATGGGACTAGAAGGCAGATCGCCGGTCCGTATGGCAGATAGTCGTCGTGATTCAGCATACTGCGGCGAAACGGGTGAAGAGTCAAGCCTGGAACTTGCAGCTTCGCTCTCCAGAGCCCGCACTGGCTCCGAGGGCAGGAATCCAGTATGTTCACGGCCGGTCGAAGGTGACAACGGAAGTTCAAGGCCATCATCTTCTGCATCAACATGAGCCTTGACTGGAGTGCTGGCAACAGTGTCGGGCTGCGCTAATGGATCTCTCTCGGAGATTGGCCCCGAGACACCATCAGTACCCATTGGTATATTCATGACCGTTGGTTCTGGCATTTCGGGGCGACTCGCTAAAAAAGACTCGCCGTCTTTGACATTCTTGACAGGTGATTCAGCGGCCTCTTCAGCAGACACGAAACCATCGTCAAGGCTCTGATCTCTCGAAAATTCATTGCGATCGGGAATTGCCTCTTGAGGATCTGAGCTTCGACGGCTCTTTCGAGTTGGCTCTGATACCGCTGACACACTGTCGTCCAGATCAGCTTTGTCCCTGGACTTACGCTTCCTGCGGGATTCGGAGCGGTCGTCCCGGTCGCGGTCTGCTCGGCTTTCTGACTTGGTAGACTTCGAGCTTTTCCTGCTGGATGTGCTCACATCGCTCTTATTGCTTGAGAAAATGCTGCTGAAAAATCCGCCCGATTCCTTCTTCTTGCCTTTCGAGTCATTGCTTGCGACCGAACGTGCATCGTCATCCCGATGATCATCTGCATCTCTGCTGCGGCGCCTTCGGGACTTCTTCTCCTCATCTTTGCTTCTTCGACTGATAATTGACTCTTCGTCAAAGTCCTTTTGGCTATGCCGTGAGCTCCGGCGCGAGGGCATATCCCCTTCGAGATCATCTGTATCGGGAAGTTTCGGAAGGGGCACCAAAGTCGCCTCATCAAGCTCATGCCGACGCTTCGACTTGCTCGACGTCTTGGCGCCAACGTCGCTCTTCGAGGAGGACTTTGACCTTTTCAGCTTGTCTGTTGAGCGCTCCCAGTCCTCGGGATCCGACTGGTATGTGGATTTTGAGCCTGAGCGTGACCGTTGCGATATCAGCTCGTTGTAGGTGCTCGACCGCTTAGGCTTTGAGGGTTGATCGTTCTGTTCTCTTGTTTTAGCCAATTGATCGGCTACGAGGACCGCCGACGCGCCCAGCCCCAGTACCGAAGTGGAAGGTTCGTCCCCCCCTTTGCCGTTGATCAAGTGATCGAAGACACTGTCGGTGCCTGGAATTGGCGCTGGAGTGGTGGTAGCGCTTCCGAGCTCAGGAGAATATTGCTCCGACATAGACGGTTGAACTGTATCGGCGAAGGAGCTTGCTCGCTCTCGGCGAGGTTGCTCGCCTTTGCTCATCCTTGGGGCTGGAGTTGTCCCCCGCGCTTGTGATTCAGTCATATCATCTTCGTCTGGGTCTTGATTGAGCGCCATGCGCCTCTCCGCGGAGTACGTTGTCGATCTCTCCGCTTCAGGGCGAACTGCTGTGTGGAAGTCGCCCGTTACGCCCACATCGCTGGCTGATTCGGCGAAAGCACTCTGATAAAAGATCGGCGATCGGACCTCTTTAGCTTGTCTAGGTGGAGATGGTGCTCTCGGCAACTCTTCTGGTTCAGCGACAATAGATGGAGGAGGTGCCCCTTGAGATTTTGGCTCAGCCACAATGATGCGCGCCTTGGGCTCGGATGTCGCGGCTCCGTCGTCTGTCGGTGACTCTGAAACTCTGTGTTCTACGTCATCGGCTTCCTCGTCGTCGACTGTCCAAGCACGACTTATATGAGGTCTGTCATCGATGACTGGCACCTCTTTCTCGAGCTTCTCCGCTTCGGTCTCCTCGAGCGTCCACGTACGGCCAATACTGGGTCGAGTGTGAGTGTGTTCATCTGACAGACCTGGCTTGTCAAGGACCTCGTCTGGTGAAGGCATATCGGCCAGTTTCGGTTCTCGCGCCTCTACATCAGGTGCGAAATCAGTCCGCTCGTACTCGGGAGTCTGCACTTCATAGACGTAGGTATCGTGGTCACCCCAAGTCACCTTGGATTCTCTCCGCTCGAGTGGCTCGCCGATCTCCTCGAGCGGCTCGGTTGTTTTCGGTTCGATGATGGGAGTCTCATCGCCACGAACACTGTGCGTTTGGCTGCCCGGTGGTGTCGGTTCGACCAACGAGAGCATTGGAACGGGCCAAGGGTAGAGGGAAGGATCGTCATTTTCGTCAAGACCGAAGTGGCGGTATGTGAAGGGATCAAAGGGATGTGCTTGACGAGATTTTGGTGCTCCAGGGACAATTTCGACCACAGTTGCTTGCATGTCGTCACGGTGCTCAGCCTTGTCATTGTGCTCTTTCAAGTGATCTTTGAGTTCGGCGGGGACGAAGAAAGAACTATAGTCGTCATGCTGAACTGGTGATGGAGTTGATCTGACCCGCTGAGCAGCCATCCTGGCAATCCGTTCCTGCTGAGTCTCAGATTGCGGCGAACTTTCCCTTTCGCGGCTCTTCTTCAGGCTTGATTTCCGCTTGGGTGTGGACTCGTCGCCGGAGCCAGCCTTGCTGTCCCTTTCAGCCAGAGCCTTCGCTGTCACAGCCGCAACTGTGCCTATAGCGGCCGCTTCGGCTACTTTCTTTACTCCTGAATCCCTTTTGCGTTTTCTTTCCTCAGCCTGTCGATGCTCTTCATACAGTCTCTCAAGCTCGCGTTCGATCTCAGCAACGCGATCATCACCATCAGAAGATCTTCGGATTGCTTCAGAAGACCGTCTGGCTCTTGTCCTCGTCTCTTGACTGGGAGCTTCGGCTTGCTTTGTCAAGATGGCGGCATCAGTAGACTTCCACCGATCATCGTCACTTGAATTAACTCTGCGCCTATCGTCCCTGTCTTTAGCGCGTCTTTCGTTCTCAAGCTGCTCATCGGTCAGGCTGAAGTTGACGCTACTTCTCGGGTCCTGGGTAGGTAGCTTGGCAGGGCTTGAATCTCGTCTTGGTCGCCTTCTATCACTGCGTGCGTCTCGTCCTGGGCGTCTTTGGGGCTCTACCGACTGTGAACCGATCTCGTTGATGAAAGGTGCGACTGAGACCATTGGCTGCGGCTGCTGGAGTGGGACAGACGTTGATGAAACTCGCGTCATCTGCGGCGTGGCTGATTTCGATGGGGGATCTGATACTGGTCGAGGTTCCACTTCTCGCATCGGCGGCAAGGGGCCCACTGGCGCCATCCATCCACTCATTGCTCCTGCAACTGGTGCAGCGACAGTGGGGCGAGCCGCAGAGACAGGGAATGAAATTGACGGGGCATGACCTGCCTGCTCGTCATGGTACCTTCGTTGATCTCCCTCTCTGAAATTGTGGCTGGGCCTTGTTGACCTTCGATCGTGATCCAGGGACTCGCGACTTTGCGCGGCAGATATTCCTCCACCGTACGCCAGCGCGGTATCAACGCTCGTATCAGAATCAGCATCACCATCGGTGTCGTACCATTCATCATCGCGTCCGCCGGTTTCGTGATTGTCCATGGATATCTTATGTTCGCTGGCGTGTCTGTCGGTTCGACCTGCATATCTGTCAGTGCCATGCCTTCCCTTACCTGTTTCGTGCCTCCTGTCGACTTCAGCTGCTAGCGCTGTACCGGCAGCCACCATTCCCATCATCGCAGCGGCTGAGTGGTCGCGTTCCGGTCTGCCATGTCTCGTGCGGAGTCGGCTCGTAGAAGGCTTCCGACGGACAGTGCCCGCTCCAAATTGAAGATCGGCATCCGACGAAGAACTGGAATCATTCGCAAAGTTGAATAGCCCTTTGGGTTTCTTGCCCTTCTTCGTGTTGGCTGAAGGAGAAGTAAAAAACCCGAGTAGGCCACCAGGCGCATCATTTGTCGTTGAAAGGTCCACATAAGAATGCATTGGCGACACCCGTTTGGAGTAGTATCTCCTCCTTGACGTTGGTGATCGACTCCTGCTTCGACTCCGACGCCGCGTCTTTCTATCCAGTGCCGCAGCACCCATAGCAGCCCCTGCAACAGCAGCACCGGCACTTATTGCCGCACCACGAGAGATGCCATGCGAGGATGAGGTGGAAGAGGATGAGCGAGATCTCCGTGGTCGGCGCTTCTCCTCATGGGATGAGGTTTTGACTTTGTTCGTCTTCCTGTCGCTGTCGCGTCTTTGGAGCCTGACATCTCCGTAACGTTCATACTGTGGTTCGTCGTGGAAACTGACCCTGCTCTGATTTGCAGGGTGGCCTGACTTGACCGAATATGTGTCATCAAAATCGTGACGTTGCTTGTACACGGCTTCGCCCACTCTGGCAACGCCATAACCGGCCAAACCGCCAAGCACCACCTTCTTGCCAGTGCGCCTCCGTCGCTCCTCGTCAGAAGAGTATCTGTGCGCCTTGTCCACTCGAGTGGTGCTTCCGTGCCGACTTCCAGAAGGTGTCCGACGGCGATAGCCATGTTTGCGAGGGGCATCCGCGGGTGTGCTCATAGGGTCGAAGCAGTATTTGCAAACACCGATTGCTTCTGTGTATTGCTCATACTGCGCGATTGCTTCAGGATCCCGCCACCAGTCAACGAATCTGCCAAAGAGGCCCTTATGCTTGTGCCGATGCGCTTGATGCATATGGGTGCCATGTGACTGGCCATACCCATTTGCATAGGCCGAAGTGTGGGTCGGGGTCTGCTGTTGGCCGTGTGAATGATGCTCGTGTGTGTGAGATGACATGTACGCTCCAGCTGCTGCGCCAGCGAGCGCTGCGGACCCGCCGTACAAGGCCGCATTAGAATGATGCTGTGAGCCACCTATTCCGGGAGGAGCTGAATACGGAGTGAATCCTGGCTGAGACACAGGCGGCGGTCGATTTGGTGTCTGATATGCACTTGCAGACCCTCCGCCGCTGCCGCCCGCATAATACTCTGCTGCAAGCCCAACCCCGGCGGCTGCGGGGGTTGCAAAGCCCATTGCACCAGATGTCTGCGTAGATGGTACAATGTTCCCTTGCAGCCCAGGGCTTGATCTGGGACTCGCGCCGTATGTGCTGTGCTTGGTTGGCCTGGACGGTCCAGAACTTAGCCGGGGAGGTTTCGAAGGCGTTGTCTGATGTCCGGAATCATTCTCATAATTGGTGTCACCGTAAAAGCTCGCAGCAGCACCGATTTGTCCCACGCTGCTTGGCTCAGGTGGAGGGTTTGGTTCCGCCATCGGTTCCATGAGGTGTGCTTGCTCCGCGTTCGTCACAATGCTCGGCTGGTTGGGTCGGACGCCAGGTTGGAACAGTACTGACTCTCCATGATCGTTATAGTACTCCGCAGCTAAACCGGGCGGTCGGTATGGCTGAGTGTAGGTATCAGGGAATTCTCCCGGGAACTGATTCTGAGGCAAGGCAGCATTGTGATCTCCGAGGGCGCGTGCGCTTCCCCTCTCCTTCTCCCTCCTGCCCGACTTGCCGGACCTGAGAGAGTCGCGGCGGCTGTCTTGCCTAGTCACGCCGCTCACGTCCCCCCGCCTTCTGTCATCCTTCGAACCTCTGTCGCCTTTGCTTGACCTCCTCTGCGTATCATCGTATTCTTTCTCTCTTCTTGAATTGTTCCGCCGCCGTTCTCCTATTTCCGAGGGTTCCTCTGTAATAGTTGTCGTAAATGTAGCGCCATCATCGCCGTCCTCATCGCGTCGAGCCGACCCGCGATGGGAGGACGAAGTCATCGAATCGGCACCGGATCGCCGCCTCGAAGAATCGGGGTCATAGCTACGCCGTCGGTCGGACCTTGATGACATTTCTGAGCCTGCGCGATCCCGGCCAGAGCTTGACTTTCCCATGGCGCATTCGGTTGGGATCGCGAAGTGGTCGGTGCGCACTGAACATGCGGAGTCAGTTCGAGGGAATCCGTGGAGTGAGTGTCGTTGGAAGCGGCGGTATCATCACTGAATGGGATCGATGTCAAGTTTTACAGAACAGAGGATTGATGATAACCAGATGGTCTGCCTTGCGCAGACGAAGGATATGTTAGAACTGATGTGTGTGGACAGCCTGCTTTGCTGGCACCCGCGCTGATCGAATTGTCTTGCGCGTTATGCAAGTGCGACCGGCCTGAGATTTGAGTGGCTGGGTTCTCCAACACCAGAGCTGTTAGAATCACCACAACAGCTCGCTCGCCTAACTAGCTTGCCATCCTCGGTTGAAGATGTACGTAAGCCACCTACACAGATCTTGAACAGGAATCATCTTGATGGGTTTGTCACGAAGTAGTACGAGGTATTGATGGTTGACTACTAGCAACGCGAGTGCTTGACTCTCCACGGGATTCATCAGTCAATGGGTTGGGCTTCGGGCAGTAACCAAGGCAGCAACGCTCTCAAATTCGGGTTCAGCTGAGCAGGGGTCGTAGGCACAACAGTCCGTACGACGATTGGTGCTAAACTTTCTGGCACCTAAAAAGGCCGCAGAGCGGGCGTTCTCCTCTCCGCATCACCGTGAAGCCTTCCAGCGATAACATGAAGCACAGGGGTTACAACACTCCTGCTTATTCCTTGTGTGTGTAGTATTTCCTCCAGTCGTGAACATCCTTGAATCCCAGAACGTCTCGAATCTTCTTGTTCGACAAAGGTGCCTCCCATTCACCCATCTTTCTCGTGATTGGTGTGTTCGGACAGGTCTTCTTCAGATACTCCTCCGTCGGAATCGCAGTGGTGATGGTGTCATTTGTCGCATTGAATACTTGGAAGCCCAAGCCGTCCTTTGCGACGCAAAGATCGCAAATCTGACCAAGGTCTCGCGCATCGATGTAGCTCCAAGCGTTCCTCTTCCTCGTTTCCGGCTTGCCAACGAACCGTGGAAAGTTTTGTTGGTAATCTTGTGGTTCGATCACATTGCCAATAATCAACGCGTAGATATCTATATTGAAACGGCGGGCAAATGTGCGGGCAATCCTTTCCCCCGCCAATTTGCTGCAGGCGTACGAGTCCTCCGGATTGCGGTCGTAGTTGTCCTCTTCAAGCGGGAATTTAGCATAGTCGTCGTCACCCTGTGTGAAACAGACACCATATGTCGTCTCGCTGCTGGCAATGACGATCTTCTTCACTCCCAATTTGGCAGCTGCCTCGATCACATTGTATGTGCTCATGACATTGCCACGGAATGTCTCGCTGTCCGGTACAATCATATTGCGGGCATATGCAGCAAAATGAATGACGGCGTCGGGTGGGCCAGGATGCTTTGGTAACTCGTATTCGGCCATCGAGAACAGCGATGACAGCGCGTTGAAAACTTGCCCGCTATCGGTGAGGTCTGTCTTCATGGTATAGACATTCTTGCCGGCTGGGATATGATCCTTTGGAAAGTCCACCAAGTCGAGATTCAGCACTTGGTGTCCTTTCTCCAGAAGATACGGGATACAGTGTCGTCCAGCCTTTCCAGACCCGCCGGTGAAGACGATTCTCTTGCCGGAAGTAGCCATGGTTTTCAAGTTGACAGTGTAGCAGTGTGCAATGGAGGCGAAGACTCACCCTAGATAAAGTCGGAGTGCAAGAGGAGAATTCATAACCAATGTCAAATCGCGGGAAGTGAGGTGATGACACGATGGCGACCGGGACTCTTGCCGATCGTAGCCCGTGTACGAGCTTCACTCTACCTCAAATAGGCAGCTCCGTCACTTCAGAACACGGCACTTCTTTTCCTCTGCAACTTGTTCGCGTCATGGTCGCTACGTCGGCGGAAATTGAAGATACTGGATTTCTGCTTCAAGTTCTGCTGTTGAGCAGGTACGGGCGTGAGGAAACTCGACTGGGAGGCGGCTCCCGACATGTAGGGAGCAGGAGAGTATCCTCCCCAAGCGTAGGGGTGTTGAGGCCCAGCAGTATAACCCTGCTGCGCTTGAGCATATGCAGATTGACCAGCTTCAGAATGGTGCCTTCCTTGTCGAGGATCTCGAAGAGGGAGGTTCGGGCGAGCAGATGCGTCTTCTTGACCATACATCCGCTTCACCCACTCTGTCTCCTGGTCAATTCCGGCTTGTTGCATTCGTCGCTGTTCCTTTTCCTCCCTTTCCAACAATTGCCTGGTCAATCTCTCTTCTTCCTCTTCTCTGCGCTTCTTTTGCCGTTCCTCCTCTAAAGCCTGCCTCCGCAGTCGCGCAGCCTCCGCTTCGAGTTCCCACTCAGTTCGAGGATCTGTTGGAGGCACTCGGGGATCGTGGACGGGTGATGCCGACTGAGGACGAGCATCCGGGTACAAAACGGTCGGCACACTGGAGGTGGCTGTGTTGGATTTCTTTCCCGCATTGAGGTTGAAGGTGTCTTTGAGAGTTCCAAAGTATACATCACGTATAACCGCAGCTCCGAGTAGAAGAACCACCTCCAACCCCTTCAGGTCCTCAACGTCAACTCTCTGTAGATTTGGCTCATACAAGGTCAGCTCTTTCAAGCCCTGGAATATTGATACCGTGATGTCCGGATCTCTGTGCTTCGCCTTGCCCTCGATATCTGTACTCTTGCCAGACATGAAACAGACCAAATCTCTGGAGAACTTGCTGTCCTTCTTCCACTTGAAGACAATCTTGGGCGTGACTTCTGAACCCGCAGGATCGTGTTGCGTCCGGTCCAACACGGAACCCGAAGGCGGTCGAAATGTCTGTTGCGGCATTTCAAATTCCCATGCCGCCGCCTTGTTGAAGCTTGCTGGTCGGTGCCTCACGATGATTTGCTGATCGGGATTGTAGAGCTGTATCGCAAACTGGGACGGGAGAATAGGCTCAGGCGGAGGTGGGATTGCACCGTTGGCTTTCGCTTGTTCTGACAACGGCGGAGGCTGTGTCCACTCAGGAATGAGTAGTACTTCGGCGTAGAGGACATCGGGACTGTAGGCATCGTAGAGGGCAGCAGCGTATCTGTTTCTAGATGCATGCTGCTCCGGGTCTAGGTGTCGCAGCGTGTAATGAGGCTCGAAGTCGGCACCATGCTGGGAGAAGAGGAAGGTCGACAGTTGCTTCGGCTTGTCTTTGGATGGCTTCAGAACGAAGACTACAGGCGTCAGTCAACCATGCCTTTTCCACACAGGTGTCACACGTACCTGGGAGATTCTCGTCCAGCATCTCGTTGAAAAGAGTAGTTGTCGAGGAAGAGTCGGAGGATCACGCCCACGGTCTGCGCATAACGAGGTGGCACTTTCACAGGAAGAAACAGGAAGACACGAACAATGCTTTCGTGGAACTACAATACCTTGGATTGCAACTTGCACAGAGCACGCATCATCAACAGGCGCAGCAAGTGTGTGGTACGCGCCCCTCTTATTGTGGGAGTCTTCTGGGCACAGCCACAGATCACGAAGCAGCCTTGGGCATGTCACGGCCCAAACACGCCGACGCTTAGGCGACCGGAAGGCTGTGGAATGCCCAAGGCTCGCACTCGAGGGCCCCAATCAGGCTTAGTGAGACACAAGCATCAACGGCTCGTTTACCCCATCGACCTCTGACCAACCCTTGACTGCATATGTGCGGGTGACGGAATAGCACTGTGAAGGGACGCAACTTACTACGATATACGGTAAGGAGGACACGCGTCCAGTCGAGAATTGAGGTACTGTGTACGAGTAGGAACAAATGGATCCTTGCCGGCATGTTTCCTCATCGCTATTGAAGCCTCAGTGCCTCCTCATCTAGTACACCGAACAGATTCTCGACCTCCTTCAGTACACTCTCGATCCCGAGGCTTAGCTGGCCTGTGACCAGGGCATACGTATACAACAGGCTATAGTCCTCGTCCTTGATTTTCTGCTCCTGTGCATCGCCTCTTCGGTATTCAAATATTTTTGCCAGCAGCCTGTCCCTCGTGTGCTCGATGCTGGGCAGCGCGTCACTTGTGATTGAGTACTCAAGCTTCATCGAGCTTGCCAGTACGCTGAACAAGTGACTGATGCGTCGACACAGCTGTGCTCGCTCATTTGCCGTAGCCCTGAGCAGAGCTTCCTCGCCCGGTGAAGTGTGTGGATCCTTGAGAAGCACCTCATTCATGGCGTGAAAACTCCCCAGCATTTGCTCAGTCGTTTTGAGTATCCGGCTGTAGGTCGCGTGTGGGAACGGCCTGCGCAGCTCAAATTCGCTCTTGGAGGTTTCTGCCAGGCTCTGGAGATTAGCCAGGAATCTCTGCAGGTAAAACTCTTCCCGAAGATTCATGTATCGATCGGGATGAAGGCCTTCAGTCAAGGTGGCCAATGGATCTCTTTTCCATATTAGTCCCATTCGCAGCCAGAGTAGTGCCAGGCCATCCTTCAATTTTTGCCGCGCGGAAATAGGCCATACGGCTCGGGTGATGATCAATCCCCAGATGCAGCCCGAAATGACGGCGGCAACACGATGTCCGGCAATGGTGAAGATCAAAGGATGCTTGCCGGCATGCTCTTCGTCCCCATCGTCCTTGTCCTCAACTCTTGAGAGACTATACGCATAGAGGGCACTGAGATTGTAGGTCAGCATAATGAACCGCCCCATGGGACCTTTGCCCTTTCCAATGATGATGTATGCTGTCCAGTAAGCCATCCCAAACCCGAGGAGGGCGAGAACAATGGGGTTCTCTCCCGATATTTCCCAAACAGCTATTGCCAGGAAAGCCCCAAGACATGTCCCGAGCACTCGTGAATAGCCTGTAGTATTCGAAGCTCCAATCGTCATGCTGCACACAAGCATATACGTAACCAAACCCCACTCTCCCCGCCAGTGCTGGTAGATTGGTCGCGTGGCAGGGATAAAACTCGGCGCCGCGTATAGCATTGCGCCCAGACCAACCTTGATGGCAAACCTGACATCGTCGCGCTGGAAGAAGGATGCTGCGGCGTAGAGGTATCGGAAGAATATTTGTTTGAAGCGTGGTTGGTCTGGCCAGTGAGGCTCGTCACGTTGTCGGCCGACCCTGAGATTCTTGTTGCTCAATTGGACTTCGGCTTGATCAGACCTCGTGACCATTTTCGCAAAGTCGGGGTCGAGACCATTCAGATCGGTGTCATTGTGTGCTGATCGCCAGAACTGCAACCATCGCCAAGTCCTCCCAGCAGGCTGCTCGTCGACTTCAAGCTGGAGTTCGTCGAGGATGACGAGGTATTCTTTGACGGATTCGGCGACCTCAACCAACGAGTAAGAAAAGTGCCCACAGCACGCAGCCGCATCCTCCCAGTCAGCCTGAACAGATATCGGTCGAGATCGATCCATGTCCTTCTGACTGTACACAACAAGCAGCGCCTGACGTCGAGAATCCCGGTACAGGTCTAGTGCGCGGTCGAGACTAGATTTGAATTTTGGATTCGTGTCGACAGCGTAGCGCTTGGACGCATCGAATGGACAGTCGTCCAGGATTTCCTTGAGCGTGAAAGCTAGTGATCTCATAGCTGGACCTAGGTTCTGGATGAAAAGTTCGAAGATTTGCGCAGGGGTTCGGAACGATGACAGCTGTGTGGAAGCACGTTGTGGATTTGCTCCCAACGTTGGTGACAGTGGTGTAAAGTAGCTCAAAAGGTCGCCGTCATTCGCTATTATCCTGGCGCTCTCCATCGAATCCATCCAACCCGGCGTAGTAGGGTGCTGTGCTGAAGACTGGACAGAACCGAAAGCAGGCTGTTTGGTGACCACAAATTGCATGGCTGCAGCACTTCGGAGACCACCAATGCTCTGCGAGATTCGCTGAATGCATTGAGATAGTCTAGCCTCAATCAACGCCTGCCGCTCGGTGCCTAACAGGTAATGCTCATATCGTGCTTCTTTCAGATTCTGAGTTATGGTGGAAGACGACTTTTTGTGCTGATCGGTGATCCCGTGCAATACATGATCTTCGAGTTCCGCTTCGTCTCCAGACAAGAAGCTGCTCGTGATCAGCGCTAGCATGTCAGCAAGAGCGTCAGTCACCTGTATGAGATTCTTCCTCAGCTTGTGCCTCGCGGAGATGGGAAAGATCAAGAACGAGACAAGCATTGTTGCTAGAACCCCAGCGACGACCATCTTCAGGATCTGGAGGATCGATTTTGTGGAATAATCCCCGGCCTGTATGGCGCCTTCTTTTGTGAGGATGGTGACCAGACTCAAGGACACTAGCGAGCATGCTATGTTCACCAAAGGATCATTTCTCTTCAGCTTGACCCATGCTACAAGCCCCAGACCGCCTCCGACGAAAACGATCAACACGATAGCATGGCCCACTTCAATGAGATGGACTGTGTCCGCGAAGAAAGCCGCGACGCTCATGCTCATAAACGAGACGAGGGCAACGTAGAGAAATGCAGATGTTGCCAGAATGAGAGCATCGAGCATGCTCCCAAGCGATCGGGCAGGATGGAAGTAGACCGTGATTGTTGCGACCATATGCTTGGAGTTCTGTCGACCGAACAAATCGCTCAATTGCGGGACGAAGGTAGCCAAACTGCCTAGGAGATATGCAAGTGCGCATTTGAATACTCCTTTGCCAGTGTCAGAGAGCATGAATTGCTTGACCTGCTTCACGCGTTCCAAGCTCTTGGAAAGCAGCAAACCATGATTTGAAGACGTCGTGGCCCCCGTTTCGCGACAGTGCCCAAGGAGAGGGCTGGCCTCGTCGGTGGTGTCGTGGGAGCCATCGAAGGGGTCGAAGTTGTGGAGTGTGAAGGTTTTGCTCAGTCGTGCGCCGGTAGAAGGATCAATGTAGGATGATTGACGCAGCTGTTAAGCAGGATTAGCATGCAATATTCAACATCAGACCATCCACAGCTTACACTGGCCCTGGGGTTCAGATCAGGTAAGTCATTAACACCGTCTTCTGAGCGAGAAGCCATATTTCCGCTGGTCTTATCAGACCATTGCCGCCAAGGGGAATAGCCTTGCTTCTAGGTGCCATGGCGGCGTAAGGATAATCATGATGAGAACAGATGGCGGATGCGAAGTCGGAGGATGTACACATTGTGCTGCATTTGGGAAAGCGTTGACATCTGCTCGGATCTCTCGTCCTGCGGCTGAAACCCGCCTGGGGAAACTCTAATGATACGCCGCAGTCTTCCAGAACGGGGCTTCTTCTTGCATGTCCTTTCGCCAAAATGTACCTCGTGTCACGACATTCACACGTCTCAGGAGTCAAGAAAACTGTGCTGCCAGTGCATTCCGAGGGACAGACCTAAGCCTCACTGGCCTCCAAAGGAGACGCAAAGTATTCCTCCTGTGACAGGTTCATCACTCCGAGATCGACCCCAGAAACTCACCAAGTCCGAGCCTGTTGACGAAGTCCACCACATGCTCTCTTCGTATTTGCAATTGCCAACAATGGACGGTCCTGAGGCACACATTCGACGCATTCCATGCGTCAATATGTTTCTTAACAAAGCCACAACATTGCCTGGCCTGTGCTTCTTCCGTAGCCCAAGTGCCATTGAACAAAGGTTTGACCAGATCCTCGCGGTGAGAGAAACTTTCAACAATCCTCAGTATTCGGTGGAATGCGCGCTGTTTTGCACGGAAGACCCTCTCCAGTAGCCGCCCGAACCGTTCATGGCACGCTCTCTCGTTTCTGTCATGAACAGCCTTCGTTCTCCACCAAATCGAATTACCATCCTAGCATTTGTCTCTTTTGTCGGATTTCTTTTTCTCTTGGTCGTGTGGCATTCATCTTCCTCGAATTTCGGGGTAGTTTTCCAGCAGTCGTCATCTTGGCGCAGCGGGATCAGCAGTTCACGCCAAACGTCGCTGCAGCCTATACAAAATGCCACCTTAGGGGTATGCCTTCAGCTCGCGCGCTGGCATTGGTTTTGCTAACAAATTCTAAGTTTGAGAGAATCCTCGCCATCAATTTGCCCGAGAGAACGGACCACAGAGATGGCTTGATCCTTGCTGCTACTGTGTCAAACCTGCACATTGAGCGTGTAGACGGTGTCCGCGGGAGCACGATCCTCGATAAAGTCCTTCCGCCCAACCATCCCGAGCATATTGATCCCGCTCGGCTTGGGAGCTGGCGTGCCCATATCAACGCTATCAGCCGGTGAGCCTTTCTTAAAGTCGTCGCCGATGTCAACTGCTGACCCTCCCAGCGTCGTGGAGAACAACTGGACGTCAGCATTGATCCTTGAAGATGATGTGGACTGGGACATCAGATTGAGGTCATTGCTCACAGATTTCGCCCTGGCCTCTGACACCCTTCTCTCGCGGCATGACTCGGCTGCGCTCAATTTCCGCACGCTTTCCTTCTCGCACACTCCTGTAACGTCACCCTACGGCGATGGGTGGGATGTCCTATGGCTGGGACATTGTGGAATGGAGATACCTGATTCTTCGGCCAGAGTGATCCATGAAAATGATGAAAGTGTCCCCGAGGTTCGTTTTCTTCATTCCTGGAATCGAGACGAGGTTTCGCCGCTGGTCCACTATCCACCACATACGCGGGTCGTGGGTGAACAGCATGAAGGAGTATGCTCCCTGGCGTACGCTGTTTCTCAAGCTGGTGCTCGTGGGCTTCTGAACAGTCTAGGCTTGAAGCGGGTGGACAACGCTTTCGACTTGATGTTACGCGAATGGTGTGAGGGAATCCACGAAGAGCATTCCAACCGCTGTATTGGCGTTTTACCCCAGCTGTTCGACCATTACAGACCCATAGGACCGTCCGAGGTTGACAGCGACATATCAGCACCGAACGGTGGATACCGAAACCAACCCTTTACACAGAACATTCGCTGGAGTGTGCGGCTCAACATGGACAAACTGCTTCGTGGCGAGACGGACTACACCGACCAGTGGCCGGACTCCAAATTGTGACCTCCAAGAACATTATATAGGTGGAGGGAAAGATTGTCAAACAGCCCGGCTAAAAACAGTACGAGAATGTATAAGAGGGCGACCACAAATGTATTCAACGTCGTCAACAATGCCAGGGGGCGATGGGGAGCGATCAGGGGCCACAACGCTCAGCTTGGTTCTTGCGGCCAAGGGTACGCAGATTGGAAATGTCCGGACGACAGGATCAAGGCCTTGTTGGATGTAAAAGGCGGAGCCGGAGCGAGAGGGGATTCAAGCAATCACAACGACATGAGTAAAGACGAACCTAGGGTACTAACCCCAAGACATCATAAGCGATGGGCTAGAACTGGAGTCCAACACATTGAATGGCCGCTCAGATCAACGGGAACGACGGTCGCTTCGAAGGACGCCAACTTCTGCATCATCACATTCTCCACACGATGGCTTGCACAACGAACCCCAGGAAACCCACAACAAAAACACTCAGGGCAGTCCTGCTCAAGGTGGTCTCTTCCACTACCCTGCGGATCTTGGTTGTCGTACCATTTCTTCCCAGCATGTCGAAACCACCCGCAGCGGATCCGAATGCGTAGTAGTCCGACCAGTCAACCGCTGACAGATTGTTCTGGTATTCGATGGCCGTCCCAGCCCAATTGTTGGTTATGATCCCATCGTCACGTTTCCACCAACTATTACAGTTGGGATCCGAAAACGAGGTCTTCTGCAACGCCAGCTGTAGGTCATGCCAATAACTCAGGGTCTTTTCCTCCAATGGACAGAGTGCCAGGGTCTGACCTTTGCGCCGTGCCCGGAGCACCTGGTCCATCAAAACGGAGATGTACTTGGTCTGGGCTTCGATGACAAGAATGAGCGAGTTGTGGGAGAGGTTGGTGTTGGGACCGTACAACATTGCAAAGTTAGGCAGATCCGGTACCGTCACTCCTTTGTACGCGTAGGGAGCATGGAGCCAGATTTCCTCGAGAGGCTTTCCATGTCGTCCCGTGATCTTGATAGGGGACAGGAATGAGAACGTGTCAAATCCAGTGGCCAGCACGATCAGGTCGAATCTGTCCACGGAGTCTTTCCCCTTGAATTTGATCCCGTCGGCAGTGAACCGTTCTATCCCGCTCGTTTGCAGCTTGACATTCTTCCGCAGCAGTGTAGGGTAGTAGTCGTCGCTGATCACCGTCCGTTTGCAACCGGGGTGATATGTCGGGGCTAGCTTCTCCCAAAGGTCAGGCCGATCCGGCAGTTGCTCTCTTAGCAGGTTGGAGTTCATAGACCTCATCAGGTCGGCGTATGTGGAATCCGACTTCGTCACGGCGGAATGGAAAGACTCTCTGAAGTCCATGGCCTCCGCCCGAGCTCGTCGCCGTGTTGGCGGAAGATAGGTGAACAACGCTTGCTGCCATTTGGGGATGTACGAGTCGTGGCGTGGGATCACCCAAGCCGGCGTCCTTTGACAGATGGTGAGCTGACACGCCAGTTTCGCAACTTCCGGGGCGATCTGAGCCGTCGTTGCGCCTGAAGAGCGTCAAAATAGCAAGCACCAGCAGGTTGGCTCAACCTACCGGTTCCAATTATGGCGATCCGCTTTCCTCTCAACTCGTAGCTCCAGTCCCACCTAGCGGAATGCATTATCTTCCCCTCAAAGTCGCGGTAGCCTGGGACATCGATGCCTTTCGGCTTGTTCAGCTGTCCCGTCGCAGCAACCAAGAAGTCGCTGGTGATGTTGTAGGAAGAGGTGAACTCTGACTCCTTTCCGCCGCCGACAGTGACGGTGGTCTCCCACTTCATGGTTTTGTCGTCCCAATGCGCCTCTTCAACGGCGGAGTGGAACCGAGCATGCTTGTAGAGGCCGTATTTCTGCGCCACGTCCGTCAAATAATCCTGATTTGGCGTCAGTGGGCATGACCACACGCCGGAGAGGGACGACACTGACGAGTATCTCTTCTTGGCCAGGGTACCGACGAGACCACCGGGGGTTCTGCGCAAAGGAATACGAGTAGAGCACGCTGAGGACATCGCAGCAGCAACCAGGGAACTTGTTGTCTCGCCTTTGGATATCAGCGACTCGGACAACGACGGCGATCTCTCTCGTGTCACAGGAGCACTCACCACGTCCCGCCGAATCCACCGCTCTTCTCCAGTATCACAAAGCTCCTCACCTTCCGATGGACAAGGAGGTCAATTGCCGTGCATATTCCCGATATCCCTCCCCCGATTATCACCACTGCAGCACTTGTGAGGTTCTGGTTGTTAACAGAAGACGAGAGCCATCCTTCGCCATCGATTTTAGCCTCACGATTGCGATGCGAAGGCAAATGGCTTGACTTGGAAAACATATTGATATTCGATAATATAACATGACGGATGTTGTACTCTGACATTGCAGCACCTGGCATACTATATCAAGGGAACCGAGAGAACGCCCTAGAGACGTTGCCTCATCGTCGCTAATACATTGCCAGTTCATGCCGGTCATTGCTCGATAGACTGTGATACGCAATGCGGTAGTCCTCCTATGTGAGCATGCTTTGTGAGTCGGTCGTCGGACAGTCACAACGTGTATGAGATGCTGCAAAGGGAGTATGGCGACTAGTCTCAGGACTCGTGCTCTAACAGGAGTGGCTGCTGTGGTGAGTGAGAGTACTGAAGCCCTGAGTTGCATTCGTGACTGGCCTCGTCGACCTGCAGTCGGGCAATTCGGAGTCCAATGGGGTCCGACCACACAGCGCTATCCCGTAACAAGTAGTTGGCTGAGCATTCGGCTCCGGCCCCATTGCTCGGCGACTTCGGTACCTCTGAAGTGCCGGAGATGCATATGAAAGCAACACTGCTCAGATCGGGGCCGAGGAACGTGTCGTCAGCAAGCAGTTGTATAGGCGCCATTGACATAGGCGACGTTGTAACAGAAGACTGTTTGATAGCCATCATCGACCCAAACTCTAACGGCGTAGCGTGCGATCCATGAGACGAAAATGTTGTGCCCGGCTCATCTCATAAATCATATTCATCCCGTGGAAGGCGAAAGCGGACACCGTCATTGCACGCCTCTCCTCGACACCCACGGCAACCCATACTCACAGTCTAGGCATGGGCATAAAGAACGAGGACAAGGTTATGTGATGATAGGTCTGCGTGCCTTCTTCTAGAAATGCTCCAAAGCCTCGACCATATCTGACGTTCGGCAATCCAGAAGGACTGCCTGGTGCCGCTCTTTCTTTCGCCTCTCTTGAAAATTTCAGGGGCAGGTAGACAGATGCGGTCTTTACGTCGGCACCCAAAGAGGGATCGTATGGCCAGTTGACGAAGAAGATGCGTATCTCGCCCGTCTCCCAATACTGATGATCTTCCCATATGCGAAGCCGGTGGGATTCGGGAACGTCGCTTGCTTCGATAACATTGAGACCTTCTTCTTCGAGATCCATAAGCGTCTGCATGATAGTGCTGCCGGTGCAACCTTGAAGGTCGCCTTCTGTTCGGTTTGTCTGAGTCAGCAGAGCAATAGCTGATCTTCGGATGACTGGGTCACGACATCGTCCAGCTATAAACGCGAGGGTGTCGATGACGCCAGAGTCGATGCCGAACGATGTAGTCCTGGGAGCTTTGGCTGGGGATCCGATTGCATCTTTGTACAGCTCGATGATTTCCGCAAACCTGTCCACGTGGCGGTCATAGGTGCATTCTTCGCCGGTCCCGAGTGTATCGAACAGGATTGAGGCGACAAGTGCGGCGGCCCGAAGGAGCTTCTTTGAGGTGATCAATGCCTCGTACCGCTCGAGTTTCGTCACAGGGGTATCATCGAGAGCGGCAATCCAGTTCGATAGTAGAGCTTGCAACTGTTCTCGCTGTTCGCAGTGTATTAGCGAGGAGTCGATGTTCTCCTGTGCCCAGTCCACTATCTCCTCAAGCTTGTTGCGTCCCTCCAGAAGGTTGCTAAAGCAGTAGGGAATTTCTGGCTGCGTCATACGATGATCTGTTTTGCTTCGCTTGATGGCGGCGCTCAGGGTCAGGGCGGAAGGGATGTCGACGATGCTACAAAATCGCATCCGCAAGCGCTCGATGATGGGCCGGAGGAAGTTGTTCAGCACGGTCTTTTCACTGTCAGATAGGACAAGGTCGCCGGATGCTAGTCTTGCATCAATGTCCGTGATCAGACTGTAGCCGGATTTGAGTAGCTGATAGGCAGTGCGACTGTCCTGTAGGTTTTGCAGGCAAATGAATATGACGCACGAGATCAAGGTCGTGATGTCCGACATTGCCGTCTCGTAAGCCATGCGAGTCGCTTTGCTGCTTTGATGTAAAGCCAGTTGCTGCAAGTCCGAACGCTCATGCGACTCCCCGTCGACCTCGGAGGATTCATGAAGGGCACCGAGAGCAACTACTCCGTGGAGTATAGAGCGATTGAGGTGACATGCTTGCAGGATGAGTTTGTTCCAGAACGCTGCATCTTTCCACCCAGACCATTCTGGAGCTGTCCTCTGGCAGAAGAAAACCAGGCTGCGGAGTTCTTGGGGCTCGAGTCCTGGGAAGGCGCTGACAGCCTGAAGCAACCTGCTGGACGGACTAATCGGAGACGTGTAGGTTGGGGATAACGCCGAAAAGACAGAACGGTGGTGTTCGGGGCTCCCAGCCGGTACATTTGTATCCAGGTGAAGCTCAGGCTGTCCTACAGCGACGGACTGCTGTTCAGGTGAGGGCCGATCTTTAATCCTGTTCTTCCGAGGCGACTTATCACTTGTCGATCCAGATCTGGCAGCCGCCTCCGCTTTGGCTCTCACCTGTCTTTCGTGCTGCACATGTTTGCGAATTTGCTTCGTTTCCGCTCTGGAGCTCCGCGAGAGAACGGTCGAACCGGAGTCCTTGTTGATCCATAGTAATGATTCTGGCATTGCGTGGAGCCAGCGGTGCCACGCTTGTTCCCGACAGGCCAAATGAATTGATGAAATTTATGCGACACGGTACAACTTTGATTTAGGGTTTATTGTGAGCTGCTCTCTCAGGATGTTGGACAATCACGGCGTTTTTGTCATTGCGACGACACCCCCATCAACGGTTTCGAGGTCATATTTGATCTGTTAAGGCCGACCATTCAAAAATTCCGGGGGATAGCAAACGGTTCCTCAGTCGAGACCTGAGAGGTTACGTGTATCCGGAGATCGGACGAAGAATGGGCCGTTTCAAATTCGCTACTTAGGCCCAAGGGTTTGACTTGGCATTGAGCCATTCCAGCATGCTTTGGTGTTACGAGCCATACTGATGGTGTGCTCGCGCTGCGTAAGTGGCCTTGTCCCGTTCATGATTGGGATAAGGTTCTCTAGGCAAGGTGAGGGAATCTTGGGGGAACAAGGTATTGGGGTTGGAGCCAGGGCCGCCTGCAGTTAATCGCTCGCTCACCTGGGCAAGGGGGGTCATGACAAAGTCCCTCGGTCCGTCCTTTCGCCTTCGCTAACTAACTTCAAAGCACTCCATGGAACTTCTAGCCCGGTCGCAGAACGAAGACTTGCGAAGCTCATGACGCGGCATAGTCTTATGTCGAACTAACGACCTCAACTACAGTTCTAGCATTGGTAATTATGTGCGCGCGAAACAGAAACATCAGCGCCTGGTTGACCTTGCTTGCAATCTTGGCACCGCACGTGACGGTGACCAGTATGGTCAGCTTGCAACGGCTGGGCAATGTAGGTCGGTCGCGGAGTTAAAGTGCATTGCTGGGCCCTCTCGGAGACACTCATTGCTGCTGGTGATGTGTTGGGCGACCATTTACTCCGACTTGATTTCTCCCTTCTCGGAATCCGTCCCCTTATTCACACTGCTGCTGTGATCAGAATGCCCCTCGAGAACCTCCACCCCGTCCTGAGTGACGTGTACGTTGATACGAGGGCCCTTGAACCACTTTCTGGCATCAATCGCGTACCAGGACATGGCTAAAAACATTGAGCCTCCATATATCAAACAAGTCCAGTTCATGGTCAGCGAATTCAAATCTTTACCCTTGACAGCCGGGAAGCATAGGGCGGGAGTAATCAACAACCACCAACCAAAAGCAACCGCGCCCAGTGGCTTGGACCATCGACCAAGATGCCAAGGACCTGAGGAAGACGGGGTCAGCAATTACGCACGCTTAGACACGCGTTCGGACTTACCGGGCTTGAACCTTCCATGATCGAAGAACAGTTTCAATGCCACAGGCGTGGTGAATGCCGTGTACTGAGCAATGGCACCAATGCTGAATACCGCTCCAATAGCAACCGGGCTGGCAAACATCAACAAGCCCAGCAATGCTGCCACTCCCAGGACGCCCCAAGTCGCATATACGGGAGTCTTTGTCTTGGGGTGAATCTGACTCCACCATCTCGAGCCGGGAATGGCTCCGTCCCGGGAATACGCGAAGACGACGCGTGTGGCAGTGATTGTACAGCTCTCTCCGACGAAGAACTGGGCAATGATGTTCAGAGAGAACATGGCCAAGCCGGCTCTTTTGCCCAGCACCTGCAGACACAGGCTTCCAAACGGCTGCCCATATTGTCCCGCCACAACATCTGTGATATCCTTCACAGTCCAACAAATAACCCATATAATGATCCAGCCACCCCATAATCCAAGCTGAGCAGTCATGACGATGGCACGTGGTGATGCTATATTGGCGTTGCTGCATTCCTCCGAGAGATGAAACGGCGCGTCGTATCCTGACATCGTCCAGATCGTCGTAAGGAAGCCCATAATCGTTGCCCACGGCAACGCCCACTGCGTTCCATTTTCAAACTTCGTCCACACGTCGTGGCTGTTGTTGGTCTTGGGGTGATTGATCGAACCCACCGGGAACCAAATGACGAAGATGATCACCACAACGATGTTCCATACTGTCCCAATCTTATTAAGCCAGCCGATGAAGCGTGTGGATTGCATAGTGACGAGACCATTGATAAAAAGCAGAAGCAGCAGGGTAAGGTAGGTATGCCATGTCTGGGGTTCGTAGTCGGGATTTGCAATCATGCCACAGGTGATCAACATCGACGCCAATGCATAATTGACAGAGCAGGGGCCGGTAACGAATCCACAGAAATTCGAATATCCAACGAACCAGGACGCTAGCGGTCCCCATCCTTCAGGAGCGAGCACGGCCGAGGCGTAATAAAGACCTCCTGCGGTAGGCATGCTCGAGCACAATTCGGCCATGGTGAAAGCAGTGGACTGAATGAGGACCGCCGCGATGAGCCATCCCCACATGGCACCACCCATACCAGAGTAACCCAAGCTGTAGCTAATCGTAGAGGCGACGGAAGGTAGTAAGCCGAGAACGGCAAATGAGACAGAGAAAGACTCCCAGATGGTGAAGTCTCTGGCATTCGGTCAGCTTGCGGCCACGACCGGCAGCATCGAGAGACCATACCTCTTGAATTCCTGTTTGTAACCTAAAGCGGCCAGAGTCACCTCGTCCTTGGTGGCCCCCTCTTCCAAGACCGCATGGCTGTGTCGCTGTGCAAACACGGATGTGACGCCGACAGCGTTTTCGTCGACAACGGAGACGGATCCCTTCCGAGGACTTGCCATGGTGTCAAAAACTATGTTGCTAGCAGCATGCGACAGCTTGATGGTCCAAGGGGACAAAGCGGAGAAATGGGAACAGGGCGGACTTTATCCGCATGTTCACCCAGGGTGTTGTTGTTGTAGATTTAAGCGCACTCGATAAGATTGTCTCCGCATGTGGGAACGATTTCCCGGACACATGTGGTCTCGCCATGTTGACGAGGAAATGTAGTGACACTAGCCCTCGAAGTAGAAGGAGAGAGAGCAACCAGGTTGTTCCAAGACTCGCCTTGTTGATGCGCGAAAGATGTCCGCTCAGCCACTGACCTATTGTAGAGTTCATGATTGGCGAGAGGAAGAGCCTGCGAGGATCGTGAAGCGTTGTTGTTGGCCTTATCAGCAACCGACATTCTGCTTTGAGGATGAGAGGCGCTCATCTTTAGCTGCCGGCGTCCAGCGTGGCGGGAATCGTAGCTTGAGCAATGCTTGGGTAACTCCTCACCAGCTCGGAGGGGGTGGATGTTTCATTCGTTAACCCGTGGGGAGAAGATAGACCTGCATTCAGTAGCGTGGCTTGATTTGGCCTGGACAAGCATTATCAGTGGTACCAAGATAAAGCGTTGCAATTATTGGCGGTTCTTGCGATATCTTTTATCGAGACCACCAAGGCCTGACACGAGCTCTTGCATCCCACGTGGCAGCGCTGCGCAGCCGGCAGCTGTACTGCGATGGCTTCGATCGCAAACGCATGCCCCTGTAGTTATTGTGATTTTGCAGGACGCGAGTTCAGGAGAAGTGTATTGCGAGAAACCTTATGGGCAGCCAGCCCTATGATAACGCGCGATTTTCCTACGTAAGAGCAATCCATGAAAGTTCCATGCGTGCCTCTGTGCTGGACGGGAGAGGCTAATGACAAAGTGCTTGCATGTGTGAAGATTGAGAGTTCGAGTCTAGAAGGGTAGAAGCCATTTTCACGATAGGAAGATGGCCGGTGTGAGTCCATGGGAAGCAGATTGCTGGATGGGCTTGTTTGGGTGAGCGCAATCGTCCTCAGTGTGCTCTGCGCCGTAATTCCTACTCGGACCCGTAGACTCTCTCCCGGTGACTATGTACCTGCTATACCGAGTGGTTCCCTGGTTCGGCTGAATGGCATAAGTCGGCATAGGGATGAGTCTGCTCGTTGCAGGGTGGAAGAGCCTCATCCGGCTTTCCAGTTTCCACCATGGGGCAAAGACACTGCAAGAGCGCGACGGCTGGAGAAAGTGTACACCAACCGTCCCGCGTAACTCGAATCACGCACGAGTGGGGTAGGGCAGTGTCGAGGAACATGCTCAAGTGGTAGTACGAGGTAAGCATATCTGAGACTCAGGGGAAGGGAGGTCTGAAACAGTTGGGAGGTTGGAGAACGGTGGATCGTGCACACAGGAGTAAGGTATACTTCACATGACACCGATCGAGCGTGAAAGAAGCCATGGGTCTGATCGGGTCGTGGCCAGTGACGAGAACGTTGATCACGACACCGTGACTGGGAGGGTTTTGGATGTGGCCCGCAGCGGAAGGAGAGGCGCAAACCGCGATGATGCTCAAACACAGCCTCAACGCACACGGTGTCTCGGTGGGTTTGCATGAGCCGGAAGAGGAGGCAAGATACCACATTGAAGCCGACAGCACCGACACCGACGATGCTGGAATGGACAAATAGAAGTACCAGCATCGTCGCTGAGATTACTGCGTATTGGCGTTGGGAAGGAATGGTTAGGTGCTGAGCTCACTCGGGTGAATATCGATAACGAGCGAGAGCCCCAGCAACGAGGGCCACCGAACGGGTTGGTCCAGACTCTGCGGGTCCAAGGATGGAATTCCCACAGGCTTCCCCTGCTTTCCCTGTGGGTTTTCCAAGGCTCTGATGCCAGCGGGTCCATCACCAGCCAACCTTTTTCAATCGTTAACTTGTGTCTCAGGCGCTAACACAAGCCACAACTTGCGTCAGTGGTTGGTAGATCTCACTTTCTTGCATGCTCGACTGTTCAGCTCTTCCCTCTGCCCAGTGTTCTCTGTTCTCTCCTACGCTGACTGCTTTCGCCATAACGAACTCTTGAAGTCCTACGGATACATCCTACTTGAATCCAGTCACCGAGACTGTGGGCAATTGCAATCCGACTCCTGCATATACGCCGTTCCCTGTACCACTGCATTGTTTACGCCCTCCACGAAACGCACCCTCTCGAGCCCAATCTACGACTGCCCTTCCGATCTCGACGACATTCACCCAGAATCAATCCGTCCAAGAAAAAATCAGCATTCGGCAACCTGTTCCCTCCTTGACACTCGTAACAGGATCGCGCTCATGGCTACCGCCTTATAGAGTGCATTCACCTCCCTAGCCGCCATCAGTGGCGCCTCAACCGCCCTCCTCCATACTATGGAAAATGTACCACCGCAGGTATGGGCTGTGGCTCACACCTTGATTGCCCGCAATGAGACAAGCAATTCGACCTCGGCGGATACCGCTTCTACCACGGCGAATCGCCCGCCCGTCTACAAAGCGATCGGTCTCTCGCTGGCGGTGGCCTCCGGTCTGTTCATTGGCACTTCCTTCGTGCTGAAAAAGATGGGACTGCTCAAAGCCAATGCGAAATACAACGAGGAAGCTGGCGAGGGTTACGGGTACCTTAAGAACGCTTGGTGGTGGGGAGGCATGACCTTGATGATCGTGGGCGAAATATGCAACTTCGTGGCCTACGCCTTTGTCGACGCGATTCTTGTCACACCCCTCGGCGCTCTGAGTGTTGTGGTCACCACGATTCTGTCGGCGATCTTCCTCAAAGAGCGCTTGAGTTTTGTCGGTAAAGTGGGCTGCTTCAATTGCATTATCGGCAGCATTGTCATCGTGCTCAATGCCCCCGAACAGAGCGCTGTGGCCGATATTCAGGAAATGCAGCACTTTGTGATTGCCCCAGGGTTTCTCAGCTATGCCGGAGTCGTCATCGTCGCCTGTACGTTCATTGCCCTCTGGGCAGGTCCGAGGTACGGGAAGAAGAGCATGTTGGTATATCTCACCATCTGCAGCTTGATTGGAGGTCTAAGTGTCGTCGCAACTCAAGGATTGGGCAGCGCAATTGTTGCCCAAGTTGGCGGCAAATCCCAGTTCAACCAGTGGTTCCTTTACGTCCTGTTGGTTTTTGTGATTGCGACACTGCTGACCGAGATCATCTACCTCAACGTGAGTCTTTATGGACACCCTCGCAGTTCTAGCCACTAACAAATTGCAGAAAGCTCTGAACATCTTCAATGCCGCGCTTGTTACCCCGACATACTATGTCATCTTCACCAGCGCCACGATCATCACTTCGGCAATCCTTTTCCGGGGATTCAAGGGGACCGCTGTAACGATTACAACCGTGATCATGGGATTCTTCCAGATCTGCACCGGTGTTGTTCTCCTGCAAATGTCCAAGTCTGCGAAGGATGTTCCCGACGCAGCCGTCTTCAAAGGAGATCTCAACCAGGTCAGAGAAATCGCCGAGGTTGAACAGCCAGAAACCGAACCAAAGGCCGACGCTATCCGTGGAACCGCTGCTTTGATCAGGAGATTCTCCGTATCCCGACAGAAGATGGAACAGGAGGAAGCCAGGCGGCTGCGGGAAGACACGCTCAAAGACCAACTTGAACCACTGCGCGAGAACGAGATCGTGGAATGGGACGGCCTCAGACGACGGAAAACTGTTCTTGGCGAACCCGGTGCTCCTGTGCGGAGAAATACCGTTCATCCACCCTTGGGTATGTCGCATTTTCCACAGCCGGACGCCGAAGAAAGCGAACAAGGTCCCGGATTCTTTGAGAACCTCCGACACCGCGCCCAGAGTGTGATCCGTCACCCTACTCCTGGCCGTCACCAAGATGTGCCAGAGGACTCTGTACGAAGCCCCATACACCCAGTTGCCTTGACCGATATCAAGGTCCACCCATCCAATGCTGAGTCACCCATTGTGCCCTATGGGCCCGGAAGCTTCGAAGACGCTCAGGAACGGATTTATGGACTCCGTCCCGGCCAGCTTCAAAAGGAAAGAGCCGTGACAATCGCGGCTCATCCATCGCCTCGCTCGAAACCTCTACCCGCCAAGCCATCGCCGTCCCCGACACTTAGACCAGCTCAAGAGGCTCGACGACAATTTTCGTTCACAAACTTCCTCCGCCCTAGTTCACGCACGCCAGACATCGATCCGACGTCGTCACGGCCACATTTATCGCACCGGGGCAGCAGTAATGAGCAGAGGCGCGCTGCGAAGAATGGATCAGAGGAGGAAAGATTGGGACTTGTCAAGGGTGATTCTCACATTGCATTGCTTGAACATGAATCTCCTCGTTCGCCGGAACGCCCAGCTGAATTCATGCCCTATGCCCCTGCAACCTCCCATTCCCAATCCAGCTCCACCAGCAGCGTTGATGATTATTATCGTTATCAATATCCTTCTCCTCCTCAACGTTCTCTGTCATATTCTGACGAGGTTGACGGTTGGCAGATGACGAACACCGAGAGTCCTCCGAACGAGACGATCTCAGCCGCACCACCACCCGTGACGACAAGCAGCCGGCGAAGGCCAAGTCCGCCGAGGATCTATCAACCCCCACCTTTGCTCACGAGGAGTTCACCGGCGAGCGCGAACGACGACCGAGCAATACCGGGAACCATGGTGGGAGGAGGCTCAACACGGGGCAGAGTCACTCAAGCAGTGTCGGACCATTTCCAGAGTTCGTCGATGAGTCCGCCGAAATACACGAGTCGGCTCCCCGACACTGGTTTTCGCAGGATGGATGGCGACGATCACCTGCCTCGAGTCTCGGAGGACGCAAGGGTGAATGATGCATATGAATATGGCTTGGCTCGGACAGAGAGTCCAGAAGCGGAGGCCACCCGGCGGCGGTTCGAAGAACAAAGCAAAAGGGAAAGAGAAGAGAGGCGGCAAAGAGCTGCAGGTCGAAGACAGAGCTGGAAACCGACAAGTCCTGGAGGAGCAACAGGGGGAAGCTTTGTTTAGAGAATGTGGCTTGTACTTGGTCTGATTGTACAGTGAGTTTATTTTGGCAATAACGAAATACCCACGACGTTTGGATTGGATGGAAACGGACTTATGACCTGATAGAGAGATATGATGAGTCCAGCCACGTTACAGTCGGCCGACTCAAGGTGTGTACATTACAATATAATGGAATAGGCTCCCTGGTGTGGCAGTCCTTCGTCGGCCCCTCGAATGTTCGCGAGGACCTCCTCTTCAAGGGTGCGATCGACAAAATTCCAGGTCGGGTGCTACTTGATCCCGAGAGCCCGCGCACTCGGGCCTCTCGGACGAAAGCATTGGCAAGCACAAAGTTCAAGTCGTGACCGTTCACCTGCTGGCCTGTCTCTCGTTGTCATGCTCCTGGATACGGCAAAGGGACACAGAGCAAGTAATTCTGCCTTTCGATGACTTGAGCGCCGTCAATATGGCCGATTCACCCGCATCCGAACCATCCCCAGACCCAGACTCGGGCGACGAGTCCAATGCGGCACAACAGGCTGCTGCCAAAGCAGCTACGGTCAAGGACAAGGAATGCCAGTATTGTCACCAGCATTTCACGTCTTCCTCCCTCGGCCGCCATCTCGATCAATTCATCTCGAAGAAGAAACCCGACGGCATTCACGATGTGGATGAAATCCGAAGGCTGCGAGGAGGCATTACGCGCCGCACGGCGAGAAGCAGTAGGAAGGACAAGAACAATGAACACGAAGATCTTCGCTCGTCACACGGTTCCCCAGGTCTCGGTCCCGGTCCTCAACCAGGCACACTGGTCTCTTCCGCGATCGAACTCAACCGTGTCCCTCCCGGTGGGATGCACGTGCGCCTGAACAGGTTGAACTGGCAGGCCACAGGTGTTATTACAGATCCGGCCACCCTCGATTCTCCAGTCATTGCTGCTCCTCCCACTCCGGCCATTGTGTCCAGTCCGTCAGCCCTCAAGCGCAGTTTCTCAACATACGCGCAAGATCTCAATCCGACGAACAATGCGGAGACAACACGAGCGCTCGAGCTTGCGCTTCGCGAAGTCCTCGACTCTCTTCGCGCGGCCACCAAGCATGCCTCACCGAAACCTTCTCCTTTCAACTTCGATATTCAGTCACAGACCTTCCCTTCCCTTTGTCTGAAAGTCCTACCCGCGCCTGCGACATTGTTCCAGGCATCTCCTTTCTCCACCCCGCAATCGATCCCGATCAACCCACCCGGTCCAGATCAGCTTGCTCCTCTCCGCCAGAAGCTGAGCTCTACAATCGACTACTGGAAATGGCAGGCTCTGCGGCTAGCTCAGCCTACGACCTCGAACATCGCAGAAGAGGCAGACTTTCTCACACACAGTGCGGCGCAATGGATGGAGTCTACCCTTACACACTTGGATTCGAGCTACCAGAACTGGATGTCGCATCCGGCCGATTTCCGCAATCTACTTTGGCAGGTGGAGTTGCTCCGGGCATACAACTCAGAGCAGCAGAAGGTGCAAGAAATGGAAGACAAGCTGGAGCGGTTACAGCAAGAGGCGAATCAGTTGCAACAGCAGGTGGAATACCTGTCCCGCTGTCAGTGGCCAAGAGAGATGGCGCTGTGGCCGCCCGAGCGAAAGACGTTCGGTGCTACCATGCGTGAGGAGCTGCGGCTGATCAATCTGAACAAAGGGCGCGCTGCTTCGCACGCACCAGATGGCGTCGCCGATGAGACGGCGAATGCGCCCCCAGAGAATGTGAATACGAGACTGGGCGACAAATGGGATTTTGACAAATTGGTCAGCAAATGGAAAGCGCACGTGAAAGAAGACAGGAATCGGCGCATGCCGATGCCGCCATCCCAGCAGTCTATGGACGGGGCCATGGCCGGACCACCACCCGCGCCCAAAGTGTCGGAGCTCAAGAAGGCACAGAGCGAGCCGGGCTTGAACGGTCTGTCGAATGGATTGTCGCCGACCAGCTTGGAGGAGAGACGGCGGAGCACGAGGAATCAAAAGGGGAACATCAGCATCATTTCAGATCTGTAGGGAATAATCGATAAAGGAAGGTATACTCCGTATATATTATGCATCCAAATCGTTAGATTTCATGTCCATTCCTAGAATACATGTCCAAAGGGAAATTCAAATCCGCTCAAATCGTTGACAGGCACTAAAACCAAGAATCCTCGTCGTCTTCCAGCCGTAATAGGCCAGAAACCGACCTCTTCTTCGGGGTAGCACCTTGTTGTAAGTCGTCATCGTCAAGTTGAAACCGTACCCGTCGTGCATGAGCGCATACGGTTTGGGAGGGTGTTGTTATTCCTCTTCTTCCTCCGCTTCTTCTAGGTCCTTCTCCCTCTTCGCGAACAAGCTGACTCGGTTTTGGATTGCGTAGATCGCATAGCCCACCAGTGCCAACAGCACGAACAGAACGATCACAATGATCGCTATCACATAGTTTCTCTGCACCATGATTCTGGTTGACAAGAGGCTGGGTCAAGGGCGGAGGAGAGGACTGTGTCCTCGAGTGGCTGGTTTTTCGAAGACCGTCAAGGGCCAAGGGTACACTTCGAGTGCGGAAATGCAGAGAGGGCTCGACTATGCGGAAGCGGAGCGGCGGTGGTGGACTGAGTCTGAGACCACAGAAGAGTGATGCACTGTCGGGCAGCTGTCGGATGGGGATCGGCTCAGATTGATAGCTTCGAGGCGTGAGTGATCGCGGCGACGGTGGAGTCGACGCCGAGGATAACGAGGGACTCGAAACGGAGACAGCAGTCAACGACGCCGTCTTGTCAGTCGTGGAGGAGGTCCTGTTTCCAAGTTTGAGTGTGGTAGGTATTTTCGTGGCAAATGCTGGTTCGCTGCTGGTTAGTTGCGATGGGGAGGCTGTCGATGAAGATGGAATGTTAGCAAGAGCACTGTGCACAGCGAGGCCTACATGTAGTCATCTGCGAGCGGCTTGCCCAGCCTCGCACACATCCATGCCTCATCATGTTGATGGCTGGTGATGAACGAAAAAGAGGTTGGAGCTCAGTGGCAGGAAGCGAGGCCGCGAGGCTGGGGGGATCGCGAGGCTGGCTTTCCAAAAACGGAAATTGTGGAGACAGCTAGTTCAGCCAATGAGATCGAGAGAGCCTTTTTTCAGCCTTACATTGCTCGGGGACGCTGGGAGCTTTAACTCCGTGCCCTTGCAAAGAGTACAGAGTACCGGGTATGGAGTAATAACACCTCTTTGCAAAGACGGGCGATTAACCACCAGATTGGCCATCACTGCCCTCATGCTCAGCTTGTGTATACGTCGCAAAATATCTCGAATCCCTGGTTTTACTGGGTAAGTCAGATGCTCTTGAGATTCATGCTCGAAAGGCTATAGAACTAGTATTTATATCTTCTTCCTCCGATGGTAGGAGCAATCGAAGGCATAGCTTCGCACTATCTCTGAAGCTCCAACCACGCTTTGGAACAAAACCAAGTTGACAATTAACAGTCTAGGCTTTGAGGCGCATAATCGGGGTCCTCCAAGCCCCAGCTGTCAACCATTTGGAGCATCACGGGCTTTGCAGGATCTTGATAGCGATTCTGGGTATGGTAATGGCCTGGAACACACAGCCGGGGACATCATCCTCTCCCAGTTCGAGAGTGATGCGTGGCTTTTACGCCTCGTATTGCTTGTTTTGTAATATCCTTGGCACGTCCGCGTAGGATGAACGTCAAGCGCAAGATGCGCCGCCTGTTTTTGAACGAAATGAACGACGTCGCAAACTTGCATATTGCATTTGGAGGAGGGCAAAGCGTCCAAGCGAAGTACCCGAAAAGCTAAAGAGAGTTGATGGAAAGGCGGGTCGCTGACCGAATCCCGACTGAGCCAAGACGGCGCACTCCGTTACTGGCGCAAACATTTCCCCTTTCATCTGGCGCCATTCTTGATCATCATCATCCTCACAGAGTCCGCGCAATTTGGTTAATCTTTGCGCTCCCCCTGCTCGAATGCACAGACTCGGCTCGGAGAGTGATCAAAAGAACCGCTGAAACGTATGCTGGTCTGCATACGTCAGCGATTGAGCGTCAGTGAAAGGTGCTCGCCGCCTCATGGAAAGCTTGTATGGCTGTTAGCGGCAGAAAGCAGGACGATTTGGCGCGCGACAGGGCCTGTTGGTAGATTCGCCAGTGGTCAGTGAGCGGCCTCTCAGAATCTGACCCGGCGAAATTAAACGTCGATGCTTGGCTGTTGTTCTTTGACAAACTTTTGCCAGGTATTGGTCAAGACAAGGTATTTGATACTGTTTTGCGCCGCATCAAAGATGTGTTCACCGAAGCCTGCCCTCATTTTCGCTCGAGACTCGCCTAGGGGAGCAACGCCAGGATGGGGAGGGAACATGGGCTCATACTTCTCCACCGGAAAAGATTTTAGCACCTCCGTCACTGTGAGAGACTCCGCGGAGTCGCCACTGTGTGCTCGATTGTCCATGTGGAATGTGGAGGTAGTCTTAGGCGACTTGATCCAGTCCTCAGCCTCGTGGTAGCTCATGTCGTCGTTAGAAATGAGTCGACCAGTGGGCACCGCAGGACCAAAGATCGTGTCCAAGTTGTGACGAACTCTGCTTTCAATGTTGATTGGAAAATCAGTCGTCTTGTCGTTGACGCGGGAGATGTAGATCTCCACTGCAGAGCTGAACAGCTGAGACTTTGCAGATTCGGTGATCGGATTGCTGGCACGGAGAGCGGATGCGTAGGCCTCCTTCCAACGCCGCACTTGGATCAAGAACAAGATATTCTCGGCCGTGAAGTCTCTCGTCGCTGCAAACTTCAACAATGGATTCGGGTTAACTCCCAGAGCCTTCTCCAAGGAGGCCATGGAGTATAACTCTCGCTGTTGAGACGAGGTAGTTGACGGCTGGTCGGATGATGCTCTGCTCGAGTTCGCATGACTGCTCAACTGGTTGATTCCTCGTCGATCTTCCCACGATTCGAGAATGGCAAGTGTTTGCCGCATCTGGCGCCGGCTCTTGATGATTTCGTAGATAGGAAAAAAGATTGTTGTGAACTGCATTACAATAATACCCGGGGCTAGCCACATCGGCGGCACCCACCAACGATTCACAGGCTTGAATGCGGTCGAATACAGTGCAGCCAGCCATAAAGGAGCGCCGGGAAGTCCGGAGACCACACTGTAGATGACTTGCAGTCTCCAGTAATGGACATCGTGTATGTTCCGCACCCTGAAGAGGAGATATGGTCCATAAAGCCAGGACCATGCTAATTGCCAGAACGCTGAAGGTATCCATTCGGAGGACTTGCGGCAAAGAGCCTGTCCTTTGGCATGGGGTACATCTCCGTAGCTTGACCAGTCGCCTTGAAGAGTGGGGGTCGTCGCATAGAGAGCGGCAGTGATGATGAGCTGCACCGTCATTCCCGCGCCGATATAGACGTACGACCTTTGGATTCCAGACAGTGTACTCCATCGAAGCCAAAGTCGCTGAGGCGGAGAGAGACTTGAGTATCCATGGGACGATTTATGTTCCGTAAACGCAAGGTGTCTCTGCTGGTCACTGATACTCCTGAGCTGTACTAGGTTTGCTTGGAACAGAGCTATGCCAAAGGGCAGGTATATGCTCATGATCCAAAATTCCGCCGAGCACAGGAAGTGGCCATTGGTGGTATATGCCAGGAAGATCTTCACCAAGTAGACGTGGAGGAAGCTGACGGATGCGATGGCGAGGGGCTGGTTACGGATCTTGATGAAGGCAAGATGGCGATTGATGATCAAGATTGCAACACCACTGTACAGGAGGACCGTCCAGGCGACGATAAAGCCTGCGTAGAATTTGCCCAGGTCATCCCAATTGACAAGTGAGCCCCAGTTGCGTCCGTTTTCATTGAGACCCATCGTAACACTGGTAGCTGTCCGACTGCACTCGGGGGGTGAACCAGGCGAAAGCGCAGCAGTCAGAACGAAAATCTGGAAAACGGGAGAGGAGATCCATCATATTTTGAAAGCCACCTTTGCCGAGCGCTGTTCAAAGATGGGCAACGGCCTTCCTCATGTCAAAAAGACGCCGCAGACGTAGTTGACATACTGTACCCTGGCTCCTCGGTGTGGTCTGCCATAAGACAGCACCATTCAGGAAAGGCCCGCACCGTATCAGCATTAAGGAGCCAGGGACAGATGCATCCCTCGCGGAACTCTTTGGCTGACCTTGCATGATGTCTTACACTGCCCAAGCCTGTATGGGCGACGGTCCGGCTCTGGGACCCTTCAAAGCAGAGAGTTTCCCAGGTTGCTGGTACTCGTATCATTTTGCCGCCGGCACAGGCCATCTAGATCGGGGATGGAGATCGACGCTTGAGCGAGTAGATCTGTGGATGTGACTTCATTGAGATTACCGAGTGTCGCCTGCGTAGCTCGGCGTCTGTCTCGTCGAGATTTTTGCATAAAGCTGTTATCCACTCGCTGGTTCCTTTGGGAGAATACAGCAGCAGGAAGACAGGAGCAAGAAGAAGAATGCGTTCACCACAGCAACTTCAGGCCGGGGCTCCTTGCGGCAAAGTTGCCTGCGCCTCTTCTTCCTCCACCCGCACGAAACACCACAAATACGAGGTACATCTCTTAAGTTCATCAGCACTCCTCCCAAGACGATTGCTTTACAGGGACTTGTAGGTCATGGCCTGCGTCAGCTCCCTTTTATGCATCTTGCTCAACGACGACCCCGGCACACTGTATCGCCAGCATGGTAGCGAGCTTCCATCCAAACTGCGGCGTTGCAGACACTCAGTCAGACACCCGCGTCTTGTCCTGCCTTTCCTCGCTCACCATACGCCATCTCCTGGCAGCTATCTTGAGCCGGTTGTATCTGCGTCTAAATTGCGTCCGGCTGTGGCCTTTGTTCTGCGACCAGTGACTTCCGCTTTCATTGTCTTATGCTGACTTATTGCAAAGCCCACACTTCACGAGTCCCTCCTCGCATTCCTATTTCGGGGTCATTGTTTGCATTGTGACAAAGAGAAGCTGCTACTGTATCCTAGATATCCCAGTCGAAAATGCCTCTGGCTCCGCAAACCAAGACATCAGCATTCTTTAGCCATATTCCGTCGCTCAGCAGCAACGATGATATC
Organism: Phialophora verrucosa; assembly: GCA_002099365.1. Classification (NCBI taxonomy): domain Eukaryota; kingdom Fungi; phylum Ascomycota; class Eurotiomycetes; order Chaetothyriales; family Herpotrichiellaceae; genus Phialophora; species Phialophora verrucosa. The sequence goes on along the minus strand of MSED01000015.1, from coordinate 39,381 downwards.
CTCCACGCTCAGAGCCTGCGGCTCTGGGGCAAGACTAGATACCTCGTACGTCAGTTTCGAGTCGGACAAGGGAGCGCGATCACCGAGGACTCCAACATACATTCCAGACTCACCGTCGGCACAATCAGCCCGTCCTTTCGACCATACCCGGTTCTTTGCCGAACCTACCTCTGACACCAAGAACAGACCCTCGTTACCACCGCCACCGACCTTGAAACCCATGGAGTGGATATGGACCTGTCATCTTTGTCACTCACGTTATGCGCTCGGGGTCACGCGACGATGCCTGGTCGACGGACACTACTACTGCGCCGGAGAAAGCGACAAGCCAAGCATGAGAAAGAAGAAGAAAAAAAAGGCCTGCTCAAGCGAATTTGACTATGGCGCATGGAAGGTGTGGGGTGAATGGCGTCGAAATGTCCTTCGAACGATACAGAATGACAGAGTTTTCAGAGGCTGCGAATCTTGTGACTTTCCCAGTCACTGTCGGTATCCCGTTGATAGACATCCGCTCGGTGAGGTTGCGACAGCGTCGGTCTCGCCAAATGTTACCGTGACCGAATCGGCCCCAGAAACGAAACGGAAAGCGGAGCAGGATAAGTCTAAGAGCAAATCAACCGCAAAGAAGGACGTCGACTTCGATCAGATCTTGAAGAACATGGTTGATACTAACGACCACAAGCCGAATCTGAACATGTCAAAGAATACTAAGCAGAGGAAGGGAAGCAGGAAGAAGAAGAGTTCTAACAGCAAGGACCTGGTTCCGTCTTTGGGTTTAGAACTGCCTCGCCATGACACAACGTTCGATGACTTGATGGCAATGGACTGGGCGAATTTCGAAGAAATTGAGCTGGGGAAGGCGAAGACCGAGTGACGGGGGTATACTCTTGCACATAGGCGGGATGGTCAGGCTTGTACAGACATGGGACTGCCGGTTTCATAGCGATCTCTGTCATCTATTTCCCGAGCAGTTGACCAATGTATTCTGCAATCGCCAGCATCTTCTCTTCTGTGAATCTCCTTCCCACGATCTGAACGCTCACGTGGGCTCCGTCGTACAAGTCAGCATCATAGGCGTCGACCACTTCCTTATCCTGGTCACTGATCGGCGTGTATCCGTCCGCGTATTTGTCCACCGATTTGTCCGACGTTGTAACCGGCACCACGACACTTGTGTAGTCTAAGCCGTTGACCCAGACGCTGTAGCCATAATATCTGTACAGCTCCGGCCTGGCCGCTGGATAAGGCGCGAGAGCGGAGATGACACCGTCAACCGGCTGACCTGTCCCAGTTTCTTGAGCCGTGCTGTTCCAGTAATCCAGATACTCTTTCTGGAAGCGCCTCTTGTCCACGTTGTTGGCGGCAACTTGAGCCGCCGTGAACTGTTCGATCGGCTTGTCCCCATAGCTCATTTTGATCTGAGAAGACATAGTCTCGCCGGAGAGGGCAAATGCTTCATGTACATCCTTTCCGCCGTCATATATCCATGTCTTGAATGCAATCTCCAGAAGCTTCTGGTGTGAGGGTGGTTTCCACTCAATGATTTTGTGCCCGGCCTTGCCTAGAGCTTCAACAACCATATTGATTGCTCGCGCGACTGGTGGTTGAGGGTTGGCGATGCCATCCGATCTCATGACTGCGAAGCTGAGTTGGCCTTTGTTCGAAGATGACTTGACGATGTCGACAATGGCTTGTTCCTGGGCATCGCGCCATGGCATGTCAACGACCAGAGGGTCATGTAACCAGGGCTTCTGCGACAGGATAGATTTGGTGAGCAGTCGAACTCCTCGGGCGGTGGTGGCAAGCGGACCGACAACGGACAAGATGCTGTTCTGACCATCCATACTATTGGCCATGCCCTCGTATGGTAGTCTCCCGGATGTCGGTCGAATGCCATAAAGCCCATTGAATGCTGCTGGAATGCGAATAGATCCTCCAATGTCGGTGCCAAACCCGCCAGGTGAGCCCTTCAAACCGATCAAAGCGCCTTCACCACCGGAGCTACCACCAGAACAGAGGTACCGATTCTTCGGATTCCAGGTATACCCGATGATGTTGTTGACCGTCTCCCCGCTCATCAATGTATGCGGGACACTCGTCTTGCAGTACAAGACCGCACCTAGTGCTCTGAGCTCCCGAACCATTTCACTCTCATATGTTCCTTTCCGTGGATCATCAGGTTTGCCTTCGAAAGTTCCAATCCAGCCAACGTATCCCATGGTCGTCTCCACACCCTTCACATGGAATTGATCCTTCAGTGAAACAGGTACTCCGTGGAGAGGTCCGACAGTCTTCTTATTCTTTGCATAGTACTCGTCCAATTCCTTTGCGGAAGCCAAGGCTGCATCGAAGAACGTTTCGTGAAGACAGTTAACCAGTTGATGGGCCAACGAGGCTCGATGGCAGAATGCCTCGGTGACATCAACGGCGGACCATTCTCCCGCGGCAACCTTTTCAGCAATGCCAACGGCATCAGTTTCAGTGATGGCAACCTCCTTCTCGCTCAGGAATTGCTGGATGTATGCTCCGGTAACATCCTTTTGCTCCTCGGCACTGGGAATCTTTTGCAGTCGCCATTTCTCGGGAATGGATTGGAGAATGGCTTCTCTTTTCGCCTTTGCGCGAGACTCCCAATCAGTGACCATGTTGCCGAGATGTAAAGCAACCTATGTGTTTGAATGTCTCTAAGAATCGATGATTGATCCTCTTGAGGTGCGATGATCGTACCCCTCTCGAATTCGATTATATGAGGGGATCGTTGGAGTCGCACATCTCCATCACCACTTGCTCGGATTACCCCAGCTGGATAACAACGACAAATTCTCCTGCCTGTTTCGGCATGATTCCGTCATACCGAGTCGGTTGTGGACGGCGGCTCCGTTCCACTTGAATATCGACTGGGGTGTACTTCGGTCATCTGTCGCACGTTGAGATTGATTCGCTTGTTGTTCATCCATCCTCGCCATTGTCGAGATGGAACTTGTCGTGGAACGTCTGGCCACTCCCGCAACCAGTCCGGACACGTACCAGCTAGTATCTTTGGCACCCCATGCCAGGCATATCTCGAGGGCCCGGACATCAGAATAGCATCCCCAGACCTCAAGCGTAGAGCGACATTACTCCCATCTTCATTTCCAACAAGGAATATACCATCGCATCCAAAGCTGATGCTCACAAGGCCTCGATCACATTCCTCGCTGACGTCCCGGTGTACGCTTAAGGTGTCACCAGGACTGTAGAAGTTGACAATGGCGGCCTGAGCATCGACACGGGGGAACAGATGTTTCAGTAAAGCGGCAATATCAGGAGGAAACGGCGGCGGAACTTCATCCGGATAGACCTTGTTTGTCCAGTCGTATTGACCACCGAGAGTAATCCATCGCAACTTTGACTCCAGCATTTGAGCGTACGTGATCGGTCTGTGGACCGTAGGATCCTTTGGCTGGAGAACTACATCGGGAGCCGCAGCGAAGAATGATGGATCGTGATTAGCAGCAGGATATCGGACATGGTGGTGGAGATGTAGATTGGTTTTGTGTACAGGGTGCGACAGGTCACGGTGAAGTAGCTTGTCCAGCAAGGCGATTTGCAACGGAGGAGAGAGCAGACAAGGAAAGACTTGAAGACCTACCATGAATCAGCCCTGTTCAAAACTGTTGACAATCATCCGAGCATACCAGGCATTCCGTTGACCTCGAAAGCTTTGCAGGGGAGTGATTCGACCCCGAGAACGGTGAAAAGGCTGGGATCTATCCCAAATTCCTCCGACCGGACACCCTGTTCAGAGCTATCAGGAACCTCAGCATCGGGAAGAGGTGACACCTTTGTATAATCTGGATTGTACGGGTCAATGATGTCCGATTCGGCATCGATGTGTGAAGCAGGCCGTTTCCGCAATTCCTTGAAACGCTCTCGGATCGATTCTGGCGGCCTTGCGTGCGGATCGTGCATCATCAGAGACGATGGCAATAGTCCTGATATCACTACTGGATTGTATGTGTGCCCATCCGAGATCGCTGGGGTGGGCAGGAAGATCGAATGCGAGATGAGAACTAACGCGAAGACGACGGAAAATTCGGCGGTACGAAGCACACAATACGAGGTACGGGCCGTGAAAATGTTAGGTGTATGCTTGTGCCCTCCGCAGCTACGTCGGGGTGCTCCGGGTGTATTCCTAGGGTTCCGTATTTGAGCCGCTGCGAGAGTCGTAACGCACAGGCATTGGCGTGCTAAGCCGCGGCGACTGTGCGATGCCGGCTATAACCGCAACGCACGTTCCTCTCCTTGGCGATTTCTTCTCTTTAGCATCTCGAGTCAGCCTGGACAGGTCTAGCGTTGTTTACTGGCATCCGGGGCTGTACAAGGTACTAATGCTTTTTGCACCTCACTGGAAAGAGAGCTACGCCCGGATGATGAAGACGTCACCTGAAAGAGGCTCAACGAGTGCCAACTGCCCTTGCTGAAATGATTATCCCCATCGGAGTGGGCTTGATGAAACGGATCCATCGTCCTTTACGAAGTACTGGGTACTCCGTACCTGACGCTAACTTCTCACCTGCCTTGATCTTAGCACATTGACCAATCACGACTTCCAGAACGATTCATCCTCGCTGGGAACTTCCTTATACATCGTCCAGAATGAAGTTAGGGGTATAACGAATCCCTGAACCCAGCTTGCTTGCCAGAAGTCCGGAGTATACATCCCTCATTTGGTGATGGTACCTGCTTCAACTAGTCCCTAGTAAGTAGGTCCGACGTATAGCTTGCCATCAATCTACAATTAGACATTCAACCTGCGCCGACCCCCGGTACTCGGCATTGTCAACGGGGGATAAAGAGCTATAAATTGGTATATGAAAACATCAGACGACTTCCACCCTTGCCTTGAGGTACAGATTTTCGACCGGAAAGTATAAAACAAACCAAAATGAAGTTCAGAGTCCTCTCTCACTTGAGCTTTGCATTCAGCATCTTGACTCTCGGTGCAGCTCAAGTTCAAGCACCTGCACTAGCAGGCAAAGGAGCTCCAATCTCGGCTTCTGACCGCATCTACACCGGCGACCAGACTTCAAACACAATATCCGTGATCGACCCGAGCCAGAATAAAGTCCTGGGAACCATCAATCTCGGTGATCCACGACTGACGGACGACCTCAACCCGCAATATGTACGGTCTGTGAGCTCGCACGGTCTTGGCTTCTCGCGAGATGGAAAGTACATTGTGTCGTTGAGTGTGTTGACGAATACTGTCACGGTCATCTGTACGTCGGACAACAGCATCATCTCCCAGACGTTTGTCGACCGGGGTCCGCATGAAGCTTTCTTCAGCCCTGACAATCGAACTATCTGGATCGGGACCCGCGGGGTGTCGAGCGTCAATATTGTTGACGGGATCAAAGGAAGCTTGATCGGCAGAATCAAGACTGCGGATGGACCTAGCAAAGTCCTTTTCAGCCCTAATGGTAATGATGCATATGTCAATCATATCCGCGCCCCTGTGATTTCGGTTATCGATGTGGCTTCAAAAAAGGTCAAGTACAACATCACGGGTCTTGCGGACAAGTTTTCTTCAGACATGATGCTCTCTGCAGACGGAGGTTCTCTGTGGGCTGCGCATAAGATGACAGGACAGGTTTCCGTCATCGACCTGCACGCGAGGAAAGTCATTTCGGTCCTGGAGACCGGTCCAGAGACGAATCATCCCAACTTCGCAGTCGTGAATGGGACGACTTATGCCTTCGTCACTGTCGCAGCATTGAACCACACCAAAGTGTACTCGCAGGCAACACCACAGAGTGTGCCAACATACATTGGCGCGATCCAGGCAAGCGGCATCGAACCTCACGGCCTCTGGCCCAGTCCAGATAACACACGGATGTACGTGCTCAACGAACACAGTGACACAATGGACATTGTCGATACCTCCACTCTCAGGATCATCGATACAATTCCAATTGGACAAGAAGGGCAGGCTTTGATATATGTTGCCGGGGCCGTCTCGGATGTGTCGGCTGGCACGCGGAACTTAGGCACGCAGGGTCTCAACCTGCAGACTGCCAATAAACTGATCCCGGTGGCATCTACCGGAATGAGCAGTAACAGTACCCCTCAGGCGTTGGTTACCGTCAGGCAGACTGATGGAGTCGATATGTTCCAAGTCATTGGCAGGAATTTGAGATTGAACGGGTCCTATACCGCCTCTGCAGTATGCTCGGTATGCGGTGGAGGAGATACGAGGGTCCCGTTGGTGAGCTTCAAAGCGAGTTCCCCAACCAAGACTGGCTGTGGAGCTGCATCACAGGTATTGGCCTTCTTTAAGTGGTTCGGAGTGTATGATCTAGACTCCCTCCAGGTCACAGAGGACTAACAATTGAGCTGCAAATTGATGGAAACATCGCCTTTGTCTGATCGTGTACAGTTGCACTTTTGATCAAAGTCTACAAACACAATGGAGCTAAGCATTCTTAGCCAGAAGGACACAAGCAATCCGCGTGATCTTTCGTGGCGATCGCTCTTACACGGCAGTCCAAAGGGATCCCACAATTTGAGATGTTGGTTGCTGCAAGGAGAAATGCACTTCTGCTGAACACAGGCTGAAAAACCGGAGACTTGCAGCGAAGCTACGCGATACACAACCCTTCTCCCACGAGAGATTTCCTGCAACTCTGGCCAGCTTTACGGTCCTCGGAGCAGTATAAGATCTGAGCTTGCCTGCGATGTTCTGGTTACAGGTCTTGGGAGGGCCTAACACCTTTTGCAAGTGCGTTTACCTGCTGCAGACGAGACGCATCGCGTTACAGTTTCTCCCTGAAATTCCTATACTTTGCCGGCCAAATACCCTGCTTGCCAGGCGACAGAATGCCATTCGGATCAACCGTGTCCTGATGCAGTCAGCGAAATGAACGATGGTGGTCTTGTGAATCATATACCTTCAGCCTCTCTACGAATCTTCGATAGGCGTGATCATTGAAATCGTACGCATCCGCAACAAGATCTGGGAACCGTCAGTACATGCCTCGTCATGGAAGCAAGGACGTACCCATATAGTTGATGTGCGATCGATACTTGCTGAAACCCCTCTGCCGGCCTTCCTTGTACAGACTGTGGAAGATGGTATCTACTGCTTTTCGATGCTCCGGATTTGATTTATCAAAAACCATCATATTAACAAAGATGACATGCCGCTCATGCATAAAGAAGTCGCAGAACAAGTCGAACCCTTGAGCTTCGCAGATCTTCCGAGCCGTCGTTACCCATTCTAGGACAGTCTTGCCATCGGAGGGAATGATTGGGGAATAGTCGGCATGAGCACCAATGCCAGCTTTCTCCTTTGGCAGCCGATACTTGACCATGGGCAGACTCCACAGGCTCGGCACGCCAACGAAGAATCCACCATGTGGTTCTGGGATGGAGGTTGCTTCCAGAAGTTCGTCATTTTCCCCGGAGAAGATCTGACCGATCAGGCGATCCTCATGACCGGGTGCTTTCTTGCTGATGATTCTCTTGAGTTCGTTGAAGTGAGACTGAACGACATCCTTGGCACCGTACAGGCCGAATTTGACGTTCCAGTACCCGAAGCCGAGCTCTTTCTGCAATTCTCGAAGTCGCCAGTCTGGGATCGGTCCTTCTTCTGGCCACATCTCTGCACGTTTGCCTGACATACCAAGCCATTCGACGATGTTGGAGACGTACACCGTGTTTGGGAGCAAGCCATCTCTCCGCAATTCCCCGAAAATGTCAACAACCGTCTCCACGTCTTCGAAATTGGGCATGTCCCACGAGCAAGACATGTACGCCTGAGGTTGCGGATGAAGCCAAATGCCCATCTTGGTAACGATTCCAAGATTGCTCTGCAGGAAGAGACCCTCGATCGACGGGCCGAAACTGAACTTGGACAAGTGTGCTGACGGCGAGTTTGAGATGGCAAATTGACCTGTGCGGATGACATCGCCATCTGCAAGCATGACTTCCATTCCGCTGATGTGTTGATGATGGGTCGCTGTCGGGGTGAAGCCGGTTCCTCGATCAACAGTCTGCCACCGTTAGTGATGACTTGTAGCGGTCGGACCACATACATTTCCAACCACGCTTCCCCAGCCCAATGAGGGTACGCTCGGCCATACTCGAAGTTTGTGCTTTGCACAGTACAGGTACAGATCAGTGAAGGTGACGCCCGGCTCTACGACAGCGTATGAAAACTTGTCGTTGACTTCAATGATGCGATTCATGCGATGCAGATCCAATGCGACCGATCCGTTGAGTCTTGGTGCCGGTCCGCCATATCTGGTACATTAGACTTGCTGGCGGGTGCTAGGAGCGACTCACCCAAGATTCTTGCCGCGTGAGAATGTCCACACAGGAATGCCATGCTTGTTCGCAACCGCAAGTACTGCTCGCAGTTCATCGGATGATGCAGGGCTTCTCGCGTCAGTCCCATTCATGCTTCGTGAAACAGAACTCACCAGACCGCCGCACTTGGCATCTTCCGCTTGCCTTCTTTCTCCCATAGCTCGTACGGATCGACATATTCTTCGAGCGATTGCCCTCTGAAAACATGATCTTTGCCGACTGCACTTTCGAAGTCGGTTACCGCCTGGTCGAACTGTTGCTGGCTCACGCCCGGTGGGAGCACATTCTCCAACGGAGATAGAAGTACTCCGGAAAAGAGGTTGCGATGGCTTGATTGGTACTCTGGGTCTTCGTACCGGATTGGAAATTTGATATCTGTTGAACCCATGGCTGTTGATTGCTTCTCTGGCTGTTCCTGCATGTCAACTCGACGCTATTTGAGTAGCCTCCAATTCCTGTTCCACCACTTGCTCCAACTGCGCTCACAGCAGGAAACCCCACATTCACCACATCGGGTAGATGCTCCACTTCAGAAGTTCCATGGGGCGTGCGATTGAAATTGTGTTTGCCAAGAGTAATGCCTTCAGGGGCAGAACCACTTGGGGACTTGTGAATCTCTGTTTCATACCATACCACTCAAATGTAGGTGCATCAAGCGTTGATTGTCGCTCGAGACAGACCACACCTCCAGTTTCGGGGTCAGTGTCGTCTTCTCAGACCATTCAGCCAACCTCCACATCGAACTTGATTCCGATTGTAGGAGTGCCGCATGATCTCGGGTCCCCTTGTTTCTGACCGCCAGAATGTGACACTCCCATGGCATTGAATTCACAACTGCAGTGTTGGCGTCAATCGGTGTGTATGCTTGTGAAAATCCATCTTCATCTTCATCGGAGAGCCTGTCCGATTACATGCCTATGATCTGTGGTGCCTCGACGGTGATGGTCCTGGCGTTTCGTAGGTTGCGCTCAAAGTACAAAATGAATTCTTTGCGAGTCGTCGAAGGGTGCGGGTATGGATGTTGTACGGAGTGATGGTTCTTTGATGTTAATTCGGGTGGCAATGTTCTTCGTTCGTGTCAGTGCCGATTTCGCAAGGCTGTGAGGCATCTTCACACTTAGAAGCGCTCCCGGAATGTCGTCTGTTGAAAGGGGGCCCTGATCTTTGGAGGGAGGGATGAGTGTTTGAGAAAGTTGAAAAGAAATTAGCAAGGCCGCAAGAATTTCGACCTTCAACAGTCCAGTCGCTTCACAACACGATGGTTCAAGAAACTCCGAACCGCATTCATTCCCTTTGAACATTGCTTCTTCCAGGGTGATGGTATTTGGTCTTGTCCGCCTCGGCACAGCTCTCATCAGCTAATGCACCTGCAGCCAGCGACTTACATCTTATCGTATCCGGCCTTGCTCGAGCGCTACGACGATCCTCTTCTGCCCACTCGTGTCAGAACAGAGTCCAAGCTGCAACGAAGGGTTCTGCTTCATCACCTGAAGCCATATCTTGCGACAATAACACTCAAGCGTCCTACAGGCACTCGAATGTGGTCCTTGAATGAACGCGGTCCATCCCCATCAGCACTCATTACTCGCACAGCATATTCCCCTTCGAACAAAATGCTCCTGCATGATCTCACCAGTGCTACGCCTCGACCAGGAAGAGGTGGAAGACATCGTGACGTGGGAGACTGGACGGCAGGATGGAGGAATGAAGACCTGAAGAAGATGAACCAACACAGACAGCCGGCGGACTTTGGCAGGGGTACAGGGCTTGCAAACAGGCTGGCTTCAATTTCTAAAAGCCGCATGTGGATGGCGCTGCAGGAACTGCCAAGTTTATCAGGATACCTGAGGGGAGTCATCGCAGGCTCTGATTCTAGCTCCCCAAAGGAGTTCTATCTACATTGATCATGCTCTAAAGCACCCGGACCAGCTCATTCTGAGCACTGCCTCCCACCTTCGCCAGTTGAGTCATTCTGACTATTGAGTTACTGCGGTGACCTCGAACTCCCCCTTCCCACCAGCTCAGCTGTAACTCCACCACAAACGTCTCCAAACAGACAGGAATTCTCGGCCGTGGAAGTCGGATTCCGCTTAGAGCGATTCGTTGGGTCCGAAGTCGTACAGCGAGGAAATTCCCTCTTGTCAGTGATAGCTGGAAACACGTGGACGCCGATGGATGAGATCCGATGCTATGGATTTCAGGCGTATAGTCTGGGTGCCGGTGCCGTCGTGATCGACGCGAACTCCGGGAGCACCATCGAAAACTTTGGCAAATTTAGCCCAGACCGGCTGGCGTGGTGAGCGGTCATCGATGGCGATAACGACCCGCTTGATTCCTTTTGCTCTCCAATTGATCCGCGTCAGAATGAGCTTCATTTGTTCGGCAACCACTTCGGTTGGATTTTTGTAATCACCACAGCCAAATGCACCGATGATCAAGGTTGCATATCCAGCTGCCGCGACGCGAAGAATTCCTGTGATCTTTTCGACCATCAGCTCGAGATGCTTCTCGTTCTGGTACGAAGCCTTGTTGTCTCTCCACATGAGTGGGGGGTTTACCACAGGGGCACAAGAGAGGACGTCGATATGGAACAGCTGGGCCGGAGGTAGTAACAGGGTGGGGACCGCACTGAGAACGAGTACGCCATGTGACACCACGACTTCGTTTTGACCGAGAGGATACCTGACGGAAGGCTGTTTGAGATGTTTGATTAGCGTGGTCCGAATGCATAAACTGTCCTCTTCTAGAGAAGAACCGCGTTCAAACCTGCCACCAGGATTCTCCCCATTGGCTGTATTGAGCACTGCGACCTTTTCATCCGGCTGAAACTCGTGTGCCATTTGCGCGGCGTCCAGGCAGTCAATGGGAAGGACGAAAATCCATGTGTTTGTGCCCCGGTCTGCATGAGCGGGGACGCAGTCGTCGATATCCATCCCTTCATCGGATCCAAGGTCTTCGAACCTGAACTTCACACTGCGTGAGGCAGCCTCTTGGACTTCTGGACGAGCCTTGAGAATCCTGGGCAAAACAATATTCTGGAATTCCATCGCCATACTGGCTCTGTCGGCTTCCCCCAGGGCGTACCAAGCTTCAGGTTCGACAATGTACTGGGTTTTTCCCTTCTTGTCTTTGTAGCTAGTACCCAGAGGGGCCATAGCTCTGGAATCATCTTCCATATCCCTATTCACATATTTCGTGCTCGCGCCAGGATTCGTGTTATTCGGATTCCGCGGTGTTTGTGCGCTCATGATTGCTGAAGGTGGAAATGCGCACGAGACAAAACCGAGGAGGCGATCGCTTAAAAGTCAATTCCGACTGGTAGATGAACGTTTCTACCTTAGAAAAGGAAGAAGTGAGACATTGCCGGTCGTGGTGGTTGACGTGTTGTTGTGTGAGGCGATGGTGAAATTGAAGTGAAGGGTATGATCGCAGGCGATGAAAATTATTACTTCGAGTGCACAGCGGCAGGTGCGGTTCATGCTCATCTAGCATTGAAGCTCATTCTATTTTGGAGCCTATTGTCCCTGCTCACTGACACTGTGGTCAGTGTCCTCTCCTGCCATCCTCCAAAGCCTGGCCTCTACGGACTGGGACCGTCAACTCAACATTCAGTACCCGGGCGTCCACCACTACCACTCCGGCTCCTTCGTCGAGGCTTTGTGGGCATTGCTAATTCGCCTTACACCCTATTCGACTGGTATTCTGTGTTGGCCAGTGCCAAAAGCGAGTATTGAAACCTCAATTCGAGGTATGTTCTCAGACAGGTTACACATCGCTATAATCGATGAGGTCGTTCTCTTCCTCCGCGGTCAGTTCGGGGAGCGGCACTTGACGTGCCTGTTTGAGGATTTTGTTATTCTCTTTATCGGTGTCGTCGTCGAAGTAGAACGACTCGTAGGCGGGGTCCAACCAATCAGGCGGAAGACCAACCTCATCAGTCGACGGCACCGGGTCCGTTCTCTCGGTGAGATCGACATCGTCGATAGGATTCTGGACAGGTGCCCCCATGTTAATGTATGCCTCCAATTCAACGCCAGTGGGTAGGCATGCCAACGGATCGTTGGGACCGACACAGAAGATTTCGAGGAGGACGAAGTGCAGATCTTGCATCACAACCCACCACTCTTCTGCGTTTCCATCGAAAAAGGCAAATGATGGAAGATAATGTCGCTTGAATTCCCGGAGACAGTGGACGACGAAACATGGAAAGACTGCGTCGATAACGACCGATTCCATGACCCTGGCAATGTGGTACAGCTCGTACTTCTCTCGAACATCGGTCTCTTGCTCTGCTTGTGACAGCTTGGCTCTGAATCTGCTGTCACTGACGACCCGACTGGCGTTGTTGACCATACAGCTGATGATCCTCCGCAAAGCATCGAGGATCTGAGGTAGGTTGGCAACCAACACTGACTCCAATTCGGCAAGACCGCGAAGGCCACTGGTTTCAGGGGCTTGTCGATCGACGGGATCCTTCAGTTTGGGATGGTGGAGGATTCTGGCGATCGCAGCCTGTAGTTTCTTGTGGCCATTTTCGGCACGCTTTTTGTTAGCCGTTTGCCAGTCCACGGCCCGACTCTGAATCATGAGGAGCTCCAGTTTCGCTGTTGCTCCATTGTAAACGTGGATTGACTCGCCAGGAGGACCAAAGCTGAGCTTCTTCTCCTTCGCAACCATGGCCACAGCGCCTTTGATGAATTCCTGGGCCGTCTTGAATGCGTCTGACATGGGGATCTCCTTTCCCTCGTTTTCATGCTCGTAAACGGCTTCCCAGATGGGCGCGACATACTGTCTGATGCTGTTCCACATTTCGTTTCTGTTGCCCATGAAGGGACCAACAGCCATCAAACCGCCGACCATGCCACTAATCTTCGCGCTTCCCCACTGACCTTCCACGACAACTTTCTGTAACGGACTGAGGATTGCCATGAGGATCAATGATTCTATGCTTGCACGATGCGACAGGGGGAGGCCGTTCTTGTCCAAGACGTGTTTGAGGAAAACGAAACGGTCAATGCCATACTCGGGCAACCCGGCCGCGGCTGCCAGTCCTTTAGCCTTGGGAGAAACGAGCATGGAACTGCTATTCGCCACCGGGACTGCAGGTAATTCCCCGCTGATTTGGTGCGCTTCCGGAACCAGAAGATGTCCGACCAGATGATGCTGCTCATCTCGAGGCTGCTCATTTTGAGGTTGATCTAGACTTGCTGGCTCTGCAGTTCGACACCATTCTAGCCCGACATCTGGGAAAAATTCATCGAAGGCACGGTCGGGTACCTGATTGCGACGATGTGAGCGCCAAATCGCTTGAAGGCGGTCCGCTGTACTGTTCGGGATGGAATCAACTTCCATTGTGTCTAATGACCGTCTAGAGTCTTGATGTGCCGGGTTCTTCCGCACCGACTCGTGGTCGTTGAATCGTTTCATGAACCATCCGAACCAGAACAACTTCTGCCCGGGCTCCTGTGGAGGACGTGAGACTTTCTTGACGACCGTTGATCGTTCGAAGGTTGATGCGAAGAGGGCGGCCATAGAATTCGGAGCTGGCTGCGTTTCGGAATTCCCAATTACAGTACGTAGGAAAGAATCGCGGGTGGTATTTTACCTGGCTACTGCATCATTTCGTGATCCAGTCCGATTCTTAGAATTCTTGTTGACTCGATAGCGGGATCCTGGCCTCGTTGGATGGGCACGTCTTCCACGGTCTACCATCCTGACAATGCTAGTGAGTGATATAAAGATTCGCAAAGTTAAAGTGCAGGTAGAAGACTATTTTATAAATAATTATATGGTCACGTAGCACAAATTCACTCTCAACTCACTCTACTATAATCTCGCCTTCGCACCCTACTTTATACCCTAGAGTATACCGTTGCTAGAAGGACCTTATACCTTTACTCTACTCTATACGCCCCTATAAACATTTCTATTTAGGAACCGCCATCTCAACCCTCGGCGGATAAGGCCGCTATATCCTCTACTCTATCCTTACCTAAACTCGTCGGTTTATCGTACGTAAAATAGAAGAAAGAAGATAATAAAGAAGATTTATATTTAGAAGGAGGAGGTACTATATTCTACTTAATTAGAGGCTAATATCAGCGGCGCCTCGGTTCCTAATTATAACCCCTATTATACTATAGATCGGCTATAAAATTATAGAATATAAAGTTAAGCTATTTAGTTTTAAGAGATTTACGGGCTTAAGCGCTCTTCTAATTAAATAATAGAGATATACTAACCGAAGTAGTATATTCTACCCCTCGCGCGCGGCTTAGGGATAGACCCTTCCCGGGCGACGACGACGTTAAGATCTCTTCTATCACACTCTCCTCGCCTTACTCTACTTATCACCGGTGGCGGCGACGCTATAGGACGTTGTAGGGTGGTGTAGTAGCCCGATTAAGTTGTCGCCTGTTTAGCGCCTTAAGTAGGTCGATTACTTAGCCTCGTATATAAAGCTATAAGGTTAGCTTTACTATACCTAAACTAGAAAGGTATATTATATATTAGGTTATTATTATTATCCTTTATTATAAAGACTCTTAATTTATAATATAGATAATAAATATTATTATTATTTTATTAATATTTATAATATTATTATAACTTATTATAATTATCCTTTCTTTAGAAGCTTTAGTAATATCGCGCTTAACTAGTTATACAAGTAAATCCGGGCGCGGGTTATCGCTTATCGCGCCTATATCTAGGCGCTAGAGCGCGAATAGGTTCGCTTTTAAGATATATATCCTTTATTAATAGCTATATAATAGCGGTAAAGTAACCTTCTTATATAGCGCTCCTTTAGCGGTCTTAAGAAGAACACCGAATTTACTACCTTAATTAGCTTCTATATATATAAGCTGCTACTTTAGGTAGACTATAAGTAGACTTAACTTTAATATATAAATACTATCGTTAATAAATACTAAACCTTCTATATCTTTTACTAGTAGTTAGATTTAAGGATAGCCGCTCTAGTTATAAAGAGCTTTTAGTATATCGCCTTAACCTTAAGCGACTAGTCTTTATCTCGCGCTATAGCTATACTTATTATTTAACTTATAGCCTTATTCTCGGCCTTAGCCTTATATATTATAATTTCTTAATTATTTAACTAAATATTATCTTTATTTATTAAGTTAAATTATCTCTTTTATTAAGTATCTTAACTTCGCTAATATATCTTTAAGTACTTCCTCCCTTTCTTATAGTCGGTCTTAAGGCTTTATTTAAACTATATATCGCTTACTATTTTAGTTAATCCTTAATTAGTAATTAACGCTTAATATTATAACTAATTAAATTCCTCTTAATAACCTTCTTTTAGTCCTCTCTCGGACTTATTTAAGCTTTAACTATAGCTATCTAGCTCTGCTTAATTAAGCTTTAGCCCTCTCTTAAGTAATATAGCTAAGTTTAGTTATAGCCC
This sequence comes from Phialophora verrucosa, assembly GCA_002099365.1. NCBI lineage: Eukaryota > Fungi > Ascomycota > Eurotiomycetes > Chaetothyriales > Herpotrichiellaceae > Phialophora > Phialophora verrucosa. Next base: position 23,597 of record MSED01000015.1, on the reverse strand, counting down.
CCTCTCTAGTAGTATAGCTAAGTTTATTTATAGCCCTCTCTTTTAGCCTTCTAGCCTTCTATCCTCTCTTATATTATCGGTTTACCGCGATAGAGATAGATAATTAAGGAATAATAATAGAGGTAATATATAGCCGGAAGAGGAAGAATAATAAGAGATATAAGCTTATAATAAGTAAAGAGAGATTAATAATAATATATTAATATAGATCTCTTTAGGTATAGGTATATCTCTAGATTCTTCTATATTTAGCTCTTTAAGTAGCTCTTCTTTATATTATCTCTTAACTATATCTTCTCTTTAAAGCTTACTCTTTTAACTTAAGTTTAAGTATAAAGAGGATAAGCTAAAGGGTTTTAATATTAAGTATAAAGTTACGCCTCTTAAGTACGCCGTTAATAAAGTATTTAACTTCTTTTATATACCGCTTTAAGGATATAGCGAGGCCTATTATAACTATCTTCGAATTTAATATTAGCGCTTTATTTATAATAATAAATATTATAGCCTAGACTATATTATTAATAAGCTTAATATACTGTTAGTTCTTTATACTCTTAACCTTTTTACGCTTTAAGATCTATATAATTAACCGTTTATAATATTCGCTTAGCTAGATATAATATTTTATAATATCTAATTAAATAAAGTGTTCCTTAAATAAATTTATCTTTACTAGGAAGAAACTTATACTTAGGCCCTCAGCTAGTATACTAATATTAATAGCTTACTAGGCTTCCTATATAGTCTAGTAGTATATTAGTATAGCTTATTAAATTAGCTTATATCTCTTATAAAATAAAATATTATTACTAACTAATATATTTAGGCTTATTAATATAATAATATATTTACCGCTATACTATAAAAAGAAGCTTTTAAGCGGGTTACTATCCTCTTTTAGGATTTACTATATTTCTATATTAAGAATATTTATATAGTAGCCTCTTAAGTAGTTACTCTATACGTTAGCTTCCTATACTTAGCGTAGCAGCCCGGACGCGACTTTATAGTAATAATATAGGAGTAACTCGAGCGCTAGATTATATAAGTTTAGTAGCGCGCTATCTATATAATCTACCTTACTTATATTACTTAGTATCTATCTATAAGCTACCGCTATACTGTCGCTAATTTATACGCTCGCTAAATTAAGTTACGCCTTATTAACGGTATAGCTTATTAGGCCTAGTAGACTATAATCTATTACCTTTAATATAAGTACCTTAAGCTTATTTAGGATAAGGTTAAATATATTATCTATAATATTCTTAACTTAGGCGACTTTCGCGAGCTTTAGCTTTTCTTTTACGCTAAAGGTATAAAGCTTTAATTTAAAGTAAACTTTAGTCGGCTATATATTCTCAATATAATTAACTTTTTTTTAAATTTCTTTAATTTAACCTTTAATATAAATTATATCGACTTTAACTATATTTAGTATAACCTAGCGCTTAAGATTACGCTAATTATCTTCTATTTCCTTAACGAGGAGCTATATATTAATAAGGAGGTATAGGTTTATCTCTAGAAATAGTATTACCTTAAGATTATTATTAAGCGAATCTATAATAGCTAGCTTAGTATAGTTAATAGTAAGGCTTAGCGCTACTATAATATAAATATACTTTATAAAGCTATATTTATTATTAATAAACCGCTAAAGCGCTCGAAATTATATTATAGTAAGGTCCTCTATATTTAGCTATATAATTCGGTTAAGAAACTTATTAATATATAGAAGGTACTACTCTTTATTAATAATAGCTTAAAAGAGATAGCCCTTAAGTTTCTTTTATATCGCTTAATTACTTATTTTATTAGTAACTAATATTATTAATATACTATAGTAAAGTAAGTATATAATACTAGTAAGATCTATATATATATTAGCCTCTTTAACTTTTACTATCGATCCTTTAATATTTATAGCGAGTAGCGGCTTAATTACTTTATTCTCCTAAGCCTTTATAATTAGCTATAACTTTAGGCGATCGACGCGCTTATTATTATTTATTATAACTACTTACTATATATTTAGGCCGTCTATACCCCTATCCTCTATAACTTCCTTTAACGGTAAGTTAATAAGTTCGCTAGCCTCTTCGAGATTATATACGCCTATAGCCTTAGTATATAAATAACTTAAGAGGAGATTAAGATAATAGCTATAGCCCTTCGCTACTTATACTTTACGCTTAGGGGCTATAACTACACTTATAAGAGTATATTATAGTAGAGTCGCTGTAAGTATAATATCTTTAACTAAGGCCTTCGTATTTAGTATAGTCTAGGCTTTTATAATACCTTACCTATTTATAACTTTTACTAACTAGAGCTGTATATCGCTTAAGATCGGTTTAACTTTTAACTAACTATTACTAATTATATTCTCTTTAGGAACTAAATTATCCGCGATTAGTATCTCCGCTATAGAGGCTATATCTATAATCTATTCGAGACCTACTAGAAGCTTAAGGCCGCCCTTACTTAGTTTAATAGCTAATATTATATTAAGTATATACGCTCCCGCTTATTTTAGTATCTTATTTATATAGTACTCTTATAGATACGCGTTAATATTCTATAGACTATTTAAAAGAATTTACTCTAGACTTTTAACTTTAATATAGTTAAGGACGCGTTAATCGGTATAATACTCTAAAGCTAGTAGTCCCTCGAAGAGATTCTTATTAACCCGCTTTATTATATTATCGGTAATAAGTTAAAGTATAAGAAACTATAGTAATTATTTAATTATTTATTTAACTTTAACGATTACTTAATACGCTATTACTAAAACGCGTCCCTCTTCTAGGCCTACTACTAGTTTATAGCCCGCTAGCTTATAGATCTATTAAAGTATTCGCCTAATATAGCGTTTACTATACGCTACTACTAAAAGCTATAGTAGTTATTATTCGCGTACTATTAGATTATACTATATTCGGACGAAGCTAGCCTTATATAGAAGATAAAAACTAACCTTAGTAATAAGTATATATAGTACTTAATCTATCTAAACACACTTAATTCGATTAATACTAATCTTTTAGCCCTCGACCTAATCGAGGGATAGCTATATAGCGCTAAGGCGAAACCTTATATAGGTATACCTCTACTGCTGCTAGCCTACTTAACTTAGGCGCTAAAGGTATAGGAGATTTAGTTATAGATATAAGGAAGGTTATAAGAAGTAAGATAGTCTTAATAGCTATAGCTATTTAAATATTATTTATTATAACGGCCTCGCCTTAAAAGCTATATATTTATTTATATTTCTAGTTATATATCTATTTATATCTATATCTATATAATAAATAAGATATATATAGAAGGTATTAAGCTTTACGATAAGATAGCTATAATATAGTTTATAGAATAGATTTAATTAAAAAATTAGTTATCTTATTTATTAGATTTAGTTTATAAACTATTATTTTATAATAACCTTAAAAAAATACTCTATACTATACTTATAGTCTTATCTATATTTATTAGTCGATTTACTTAACTTAGTCCTTACTATAATAGCGTTAAGTGATTAAGTTAATTACTATATTCGGGTAGAGGTTATTCTTATATTAAGAGCTCTATATTAATAACCTTTAACACTATACTTAAACTATATATAACTTATAAGAGAAGATACTAGAGTATAAGTAACTATAGTAAATAGTATTTTATAGAGTCCTATAATAATAGTAATAAAATAAAGATAGTTTATAACCCGCTTTATATATAGATATAATAAGATTCGATCTATAGAATAGATTTATTTATATTTAATACTTAATAAGCGTTAGAAGGCGAAAAGATAAAGTAGTCTTTAAAATAGATTTAATAAGGCGCTAAACTAGATTATTACTTTACTTTACTACCGCCGCTCTTATCTTCTTATTTAAAATTTAACGCTAATTTACTATCTTTCTTACTTATAATATATATATTCTCTCTTCGAATTTTATAAATAAATCGCTATATAATTATATATAAATAAATTCGGTAAATACTATACTAAAATATATATAGAACGGCTTACGCTAATACTAGATAATAACTTAACTATTTATCTCGCTTACGCTATATAGCGCGGTGTATAAACTGTTAAAAATTTAAGTTAAAGGTTAGTAATCTATTATCCTAAAACTAATAGATTTAGTTTATAAATTACTTTTTATCTCCCCTTCGCTATACAGCTATATAAGCCTAGTAGATTTAGTTTATCGACTACTCGCTATATACTTATCCCTTTAATCTAGAGTTCTACTATCTTTACTAGATCTACTCTATATACTATATTAGCTAACCGACTTATAGAAACTATAGTACTATATAAGCGAGGCCGGTCGGCTATACCGCTTATCGGCCCTAAGCCTAATATAACTATTACTAAATATAAAGAGCTTCGAGCTAAGGTAGTATAATATAAAGATTAAGCTAAAACTACCTATAATAATATCTTATTTATTAATAAGAAGAATACTTTAACTCTTATATAGCTTATTATAGTAAAGGACACCTATACTAAGTATAAGAAGTAAATTAAGGAACTTAACTAATAAAAGGTATAGTATAATAAGTAGTAAGTAGAATTTATTATTAGCAGCTTTAACTTTAAGATTAGCGACTTAAATAACGGTAAAACTACTATCTTTAAGCGTAAACTAGTATTATTATTATTTCGCCTCTTAAGCGAAGATAAAGTTCGCTTACTAACTAAAAAGGCTAAGGGTACTTATATCTTTAGTAAAGCTATAAGTAAATATCCTAGATAGAGCCTATCGACTCTATATTAGCTCTTAGCTCGAAAGCGATCTCGACTAGCCGCTAATAATAATAGGAATATATTAATTAATAATATTACTATTAAAGAGGCTAACGTTAAGTAAGATATTAGCTTAAAAACTTTATTATATAAGTAACTTAAAGCCCTTGTATTTAATATTATTAATTTCTTTAACGATAAGAGTGAGTTATCCGAACCTTCTACTTTACTTATTAATATAGATAAAAAGAGACTTTATTAAGCGTATAAAAATAAGAAGCTTTAAGATATTAAAACTAAACTAGACTATAATCTTTTAGCTTATAATTAGGTACTTTATTAGTTCTAACCTCTATTTAAACTCGGACTTCGCTATATCGAGCCGATACAGTTATTAGAATATAATTAAATATTTATTACCGGCTATCTCGGACTTAAGAATACTTAGTAACTTAGAGAAGTCGTTAAGAAAATCTAGCTCTATATCCTTACCTTTAGCGTATAGAAGCGGAAGGGATTTAATATTTTTAGTGTTATTAATAAATTAATATATAGTTTTAATATTATTACTAAGGAAATCTCTAAAAGTAAAAATATTAACGGTAGTTAGCTTTACTTAACTATTATTAATCACTTAAATAAACTTTATAAGGATAGTAATTACTTTAATAAATTCGCCGAATATACTAAGATAAATAAAAGTATATTCTCTAAAGCTATATAAGTAATATAAGTCTTATAGATTATTAAGCGTCTCTTAACTATCTTTACTAACTCCGTAAAGTTTCTAGAATTAGACTAACTCCGCTAGACTTATACCGCGATACTAAAAGACTTTAAATACACCTTTATCTTAACCCGGTTCGTAATAGTATATTATAAGAAGCCTAAGATACCTAACTTTAGTAATAAAAACCCCGCTTTAGTATAATACTTAACTAATATTAAGTATAACTTCTTCTTAGAAGGTACTATTACTTTTATTAAGTTAGAGGTATTTAAGGAATTTAAAGAGGATTTATTAATCTTTCTAAATAATACCGGATATAACCTTAATAATATTATCGAGAAGCTTTTTATTAATAAGTACCTCTATAATATTAATAAATAATTATCGCCCGACTTAATATAATTATAAATAAGATTAAGGTATATTTATTTTAATTCGCGTCTAATTAACGTCTCCTTTAACTACCTTATTATAGGCGCTTTAAAGAATAATAGATAAAATAGATTTATTATATCTCTATTTACTAGATTTAGTTTATATATTATTCTCTCTCTCCCTTACTATATCTTATTTCTATTTTATTATATTAAATATAGTTAACTTTTATACTATAGGGAAGAACTAAATAGTTATAAGGCGTATAGCGTAAACCTTTTAGTATAGATACCTTAAAATAAGTCCTTAAAGGTTACGTTAAAGGCTATTAAATCGTTTATAATATCTTCTTAAATAAATTTACGCCTCGCGCTACTAACGATATCGCTTAAGGCGAATTTATATCTATAGTAGAATAGGCTAACCTAGATAGGTCTAGTAATCTTATAGTAAAAGAATAGGTCCTAGAAATCTAGTAGAAGTTTTAGAAGCTTTAATTAAACCTCGCTACTGTCTATATTAATATACTTAGCTATACTAAGGCCGCTAAAGCTCTTAGTTTTAACCTTAACCTAATTAAAATTAATAATATTCGCTTCTATTCTCTAAATAGTATATTAGAGTCCCCGTTTATTCTTAAATACTATTAAGTAATTAGTGTCGCCTAGTAATTAGAGATAGAGGACTTATCTATCGGCGGCGGTATTCTCGGTAATAACTATAGTCTAGGTAAGATAAATTAGTATACTATATTAGTCTTCTATACTATAATAAAAGAGAACCTTTAATACCTCTAATATAAAAAAGCCTATAAAGTTACTTAAAAATATAAAGAAGTATTATTATTAATAGAGATATTCGACTTTTAATTAACGCTTATTATCGCTCTCCTAGAGACTATATATATTTAGGTTAATAAGCTTTCTAAATATTAAGTCGCTAATAATAATACTTTATTACTTTATATATATATCTTTTATAGATCCGATAGGATACTTAGTAGCAATATCGAAGAGCGCGTAAAGCTAATACTTCTTGATTTCGACGCTAACTGGGTATATATTTAGATTAAGTACGAGTTTTTAATTAACGACCCTTAATCTACCTTTAGCGTTATTTAGACGGCGTATAATTCTATAACCGCGCGTATCTTAATAAGTAATAAAAAGTTAGACGAGGATAAGTTTATTGCGGCCGCGGGTACTAAGCTATATAATTAGTCTTCTTCCTTTAATATAATTTATAAACTAGATTTATTTAGTATATCTTCTTTATTAAATCTAATTTAAAGACTATTCTAACCTTCTCTTCTATTATCTTAAATCTATTTTATATATTATTTTATCTTCTTTTACCTTTTATTTTATATTATATATACTTTATCCTTTATTAAATATATTATACTAACTTTATTCTTAGGAGATAATACTATAAAGAAGCGGTTTAGTTATTTTATTAAAGTTTATAGTTATACTTATACTAAAAACTTAATACTGTCTTCTATAGAAATCGCTAAATAAAACCGATAGTCTTAAGTTATATATTAGATTACTTAGAAGCTTAAGGTTATATACTATAATAAGAAGTTTAATTCCCTTATCGATAATAATAACGATACCGATAAAGTTCTACTCGATATTAAACTTAAGAATAACTATACTATTTATAGCTTAAAATAGAGCGGGCTTTTTATTTAATAAATATATAATAAGAGGTATAAGCTAAAGAACTATAGAATATAAAATACTATCGCTATCGAAAAATTATATTACTTTAAGAAGTAGATTATAATAGCTATACTAATAATTAATAGAGTTAAAGATCTCTTAAGTTACTTCTATCTTTTTTAGCGGCCTATATAGAAAAGTAACTTAAAAGAGCTAGATAACTTTAGTTTACTATAGGATTTAGTTAAGATCTTCTTAAATAATAATATCGCGGCTATTAGAGATAACTACCTTAATTATATTACTAAATATAGACGCTAGCCGCTCTATTAGCTCGACCTCTATACCTTCGCTAGTATAGTATCGTGTAAACTCTTTAACTAGTCTATATTTACTAGTTATATTTTATAATCTATCCTCAGATATATTTAACTCCGCTAAATTATAGCTTTAAAGATTTAGCTTATAGGCGATAACTACTACTAACTAAGTATTAATATATCTTTCTATTATATCGCCGGGGTTAAATTAAAAATAAATATATATAAGTAGGCTTAGTATAATAAGATTTAGTCGACTATATCGCGGTTTCTCGGGAAAGGCGGCGGTATTATATCTATTAAGGGTAAGAAGCCTATCGTTGAGTAGACCGATAAGTGTAATATAGTAGTATACCGTCTCTTAAGTCTAGTATCTTTCGACCTTTAACTTATCGCCCTTATTATAAGTAAATATAGCTATAGAGCTATCTAGACTTAAGAGTAGGCTAATACCGCCTATAATTATAGTTTTAGCGAGTATTTCTACTTAACTTATTCTATACTAATCGTATTAAATTATATAGAACGTATTAGTATATATAGCTATCTTATCGGCGAGTCGGTAAAGCTTTAGTATATTACCCGGTATATTTATAACTCTATATTTAGTAACGATAATAGCTAATTTAAGGGTAAGACCGTCTTTTATATTAACTAGCTATATATATAATAAGGTCTAGATATATATCTATATAACTTAGGAATCTCGTACTACACTATTTAGCTTAATATTACTACTACCGAAAAGATTATTATTCTATATAATTAGAATAACCTAAAGGATAAAGTTCTCTTTCTATTATTTAATAGTTATTTTACTTTACTTAGGCTTAACCTTTAAGGCGCTTACTATAAGATTATAGTGTTAAATATACCTAAGAATATATTAATATTCCTATAGATCGTCGGTCGTATCTATTATATTAGCTAAGAGGTAATATAGTATATTTAGGTCTATTATATTTAGGGTATCTATAACTAATAGATCTTTACTAACACAATAGTAAAGATACTTATATAGATAGCCGGCGAGGCTAATATAATATATTAAAAAATCTTATAGAATAACTAAAAATAGATACTACTAGCGGTAAAGAATATAACTTTATAAGAAGCCTATAAGCTTATATAGATATACTTTAATTTATATTACTAATAATAATATAAAGAGTATATTTAACTTCTTTATAGTTCGCGCTACTCTCGCTTAAAATAGCGCTATTTAAAACTTTAATACTTCTTAACCGATTCTAATAAAGCCTTTATATAATACTTTACTACTCGCTATATCTCTCTCTTAATAATAAGTTTATAGTAAAAGACTTTTAAGCGCGACCTTATTATCCGCCTTATTTATAAGTTAATTATTTTTAGTTTATAGATTAGATCTAGTATCGACTATATTAATAGATTTAGTCTAGAGACTACTCTCTTTCCCGATAATCTAGCTAACCTTTTACTCTCTATAGAAGCCGATATTACTATCTACGAGACACTAATCTATTACCGTTAAGATAGTATATATATTTACACGAGCGGTATACTTATCGAGATAATCCTATATAGGAAGGTTATTAAATAGTAACTAGTAAATATTAATTATAACCCTTAAACCCGTAAGTTTCGGTGTATATATAATAACTATATTATTAATAAAGTTTTAATATAGCTTTAAGATATTAATACTTTATACTTAATCGACTTAAATAGAATAGATTATTATAATCCTATATATAAAGTATAATATTATATTATTAAGGATCGGGTTATCCCCGCGCTTTATTTAGTGCTTAGATATAACTTTACTTATTAAAATATTACACTAACTATCGTCTATACTAACGAAGAAGATACTTATCGAGCTTATATCGAAGATAATAGGGAGTTTAACGGACCTTATAACGATAACTCGTCCTTATATACCTTTAAGGCCGATAGTTTATTTAACTATAGTACTTTACTTAACTATTACCCTTATTTTACTTTCGAATAATTTAACGCTTTAGATACTTCTATTATATTACTCTATTAGCCGATTCGGCTATAGGATTTAAATAACGATAATAGCCCTAAAGATATACTAAAGTCTTCTTTAATAGGTAAGATAAATCCTTCTCTTCTCGATTAGGCGATAAATAAGGCTCTAACCCTTCCGCGTCCTCTACCGCCTAATAATAACTCTTTATTCGGCCCTTTTCTTAGTTAAAGCGGTAAGGCTAATTAGTATAACGCTCCTCTATATTCTTCGCCGTTCTTTTCTTAATATCTTAGGTCTAGTGCTGCTAACGATAAATAAATATATATCGACCCACGTTTATTAGAAAAGTAATATAGAGATTTAAGCTAAGTAGACTTTAGTAGGAACTTAAGAATAGTAGATATATAACCGGAGCTAAAGGATAGTAAATAATAAGTATTTTAGGATAGTAACCGATAAGTACTTAATAACGGTAGATAATATATATATAACAATAGTAAATATAAGGTGCTTAATAATACTAAGTACGCTATAGGTACTTAAGATAATAAATATTACAGTAATTAGTAGCTATAATATAGTAATATAGATTAACCGCTAACTTAAATATATAGTAATTTCTACTTAAAGTAAGTAGACTAGTAGATAAATAGATATAATAAGTATTTTATAATAATAAATATAAATAATATTATTATAAATACCCTTAACGCTAGTTTAATATATATAATTCTTATTTCCCTCGGTCTTAAGCTATTAAATAACTATAGGTTATAGACGATAGAATAGATCTAGTCGAAGGTATTATTAGATTTATTCTATATCTTATTTTATATAGATTATTAATCTTTATTTAGCATTTAATTTAGTATTTCCCTAGTGCTAGTAGATTTATTTTATCTTCTATTAACTATATTATTTATTTAATACTGCGGTATATATATAATAGTCCTTTAAGCGCCTTATTAGCGATAGTAATATTAATCCGACTACTTAATACCCGCCCTAAGGCTATAAGCTTCTATACTATATAGATATAAATAATTAGCTCTATACCTCGCCTCCTAAATTTATAGCGATATATTTATCTCTTTAAATAAGTCGCTCTATTTTATTATATATTATAACTAATTATATTTTTATATTTATTATATATCGCTACTTATCTTAATATCTCGTAACTCTTTAAGTCTTAGTAGCGTTTAATTATATATTACTCTATCCTCCTCTCTTTACTCTTTCCTTCTTTCTTTCTCCTTTAGTTTAATCTAGTATTTTATCTCTTAATATTTCCTACTAACGTCTTATTATATATTACTCTATAGTTATACGACTAAAGACTATAACTTATTTTATCTAAAGATTTAATATATATTAAGGATCGTATTTAGTAATAGTATCGCCCTTATTTCTACTCTATCTATATACTAACTTTCTTAGCCTTTAGATACGACTTATACCCTATATATAGACCTAATCTACCTAGAATATAAATATAATAGAGGGGTGATTATCTATATAAATAAGGACTTTAAATATAGCTATATTTACTATACCTTATATAAAGAGGGTAAGAGACTTATTTAGATAAGACTTATTATAATACCTATTAACGCCTACTATATATAGGTCGAAGATTAGTTTCGCCGATATAAGAGCCCCCTTCCCTTTATCGGGCGCCGAGATATACTTAAGAGCGAAGGATCTAGTACTAATATTAACGCTATAGATAAAGCGGAAGTTAGCGTTATAGGGAGTATTAATAACGACGATTATAGTAACTAAGATAAGGTCGACACTAGTAGTAAAGATAATACTTATGTTAGTAATAAGGATAAGGTTAATACTAGTAACGATAATAAGGATATATCTTACTTTAATTTTTACGAGGAGGATATAGATCTTAAGGTAAACTCTTACTAATTCTATATCGCTTAAAATAGGTTTTACCTATATTATAAGATGCCGCTAAGCGTATATAGCTCTAATAATAATAACTTTAAGTTTAAGTATTTATATAATAATAGATAATAGAGCGAGGTATAAATAATAATATTATAGACTAAGGAAGGTATTAGCTATAGCTATAGACCGTAATAGAGAAGCTATAAGTTAAGTAAAGGGTTCTTATTAATATATTATAGGGCGAAGGTATTAAGTCGGTATAGTATATACTATAGTTATATATTAAATAGCTTAAATATAGTATATAGTAACTAAGATAGTTACCTTTATATAGAGGTATATATAATATTTATCTTATTATTAATTAACCCTCTTAACTTTAATAGTATACTTTATTAGTATATCCGCTAACTCCTTACTCTTCGCTCTTCTTATTCTTCTTTATATATTTTATTTATTATATCCTCTACTCTCGACTAGCTTTCTTAATCTTAGTAGTATAGCTTACTTTAACTAACCGATTATAGGGCTCGAATTTCTAACCTTATATTATTTAGGCATCTATAGTAGATACCTATTCTAAATAGGCTTAACGCTATCTTAATTAAGAAGTTAAAATATTAAATAGGATTCTATTATTTTAAATAGGATTTTACTATTCCTTATATAATATATTAGTAATATAACCTTTATTAGTTAGAAATCTACTATTTTAAATAGGATTCTACTATTCCTTATATAATACTAGTTAGGATTCCACTATTTTAAATAGGATTCTACTATTCCTTATATAATATTAGTTAGGATTCTATTATTTTAATTAAGATTCTACTATTACTTATATAATATATTAGTAATATAACCTTTATTAGTTAGAAATCTACTATTTTAAATAAGATTCCACTATTCCTTATATAATACTAGTTAGGATTCTACTATTTTAAATAGTGTAATAAGGCGGTGATACTTATAGCGCTGATTAGCTGTATATACCTATATAATATACAGATAAGTAACCGTACTATCTAATTAGTTAAATCCTTAGCGTAAGGCTATATACCTCCGCTATATATTATAAATAGAGTAATAGTATATATTTAATATATATATATACTATAGGTAATAAAATATATAATACTATTATTTATAAAGCTGTTTATTACTATATAGTATACCGGGGATAAAGAGGTAGTACCTACCGCCGTATAACCCTTTACCTAGAGGCTATAAAGCCTTACCCTAGTTTATTAGTGCCTCTAATAAGAACGTTCGCCTAAGAATATTAGGACTGTAATAACGTAGGTAAGTCTACGCGCGGCAGGACGATCGGATAGACGACTAAATAACGAAACGACGATATAACGCTATAAACGACGAAGACCGACTAGACTAACTACTTACTTACCTATCGACTAACTAACTAGAACTAGAGAAGCTAGCTATATATATAGGACCGCTATATAAAAGAATTATCTAAATTATTAGCTAAGTAAGTTTATCCCGCTATACGGGCGTAGGTTATAAACTATACTAGCTATTTAAGGAGACTGCTACTTAAGGTGTTCTTTCGGGGTCCTAGCTATATATATTAGCTATTACTATATAAGGCGAAAACTAATAACTAAATAACTATCTAGAAGACTTAAGACTAACGACTAGCACTTAAAGAGGGGAATATAGTTAACCCTAATACCCTTTAAGCTCTTAAGAAGAGTAGGCTACTCGAGACCGAAGATTTACTTAACAGGGAGCTAATATTAAAGTATTAGCTATATTTAGTAAAGAGAGACTTAATAATCGGACGCGAAGGAATAACTATAGATAGTAATAGAAATTACTAGAATTAAATTAAGAAAAGAGTCCTTTAAAACTCTAAGATTATCTATAAATATTTAAGAAAGCGGTAACTATTAACTACTAAAAGAAGTAATCTTTTATATATATAAAAATAATAAAATATATAAATATCTAGAGTTTAGATTACTTTACTTAAAAAGATAAAACTTATATTTATTATATTTTATTAAATTAATAGAGAAGCTAAAGATAGCTTTATTTAGAGCTTTAAATAGAAAAGGAAAGGTAGTATTATCTACCGCGGCGAGTAATATTATATAGAGATTATTAATACCGGAAATCTTAACGCCGCCGATATATACTTCTTTTATAGTAATATTTATAAGAGAGATACCTTAAAGCTTAAATAAGAGCGATAATTTATTATACTTTAATAGAAGGAACGCGACTACCTTTTTCGAAAAGTTTAAAGAGCTATATAAATATAATTAAGTAATAAATAGTAAAGAGTATATTTAGAGATTTATATATTTTATATTAAAGATAGAGAAAGAGAAGTATAAAGAGCTTATAAAGTATAATAAAATAGATTAAATAAAGTTTAAAGAGAGAGTTTTAGATAAATATAAAAATCAAGATAAGATATAATAAATAATAAGTATATACTACCTTTATATACTTTTAAAACGCTATCGCGATAAGTTCTAGAACCTTAATTTATACCTTTATTAATTCTGTAAAGCTATAAAGTACTTAATTAATAACGGAGTAGAGACTAATTATATTTACTACCGTCTTTTCCTCTCTAAACTACTAAAGGTATATATAGATAAGATTTAAAAGAAGTAGAACCTACTAGATAAGAAGCTAGAGAACTTAAATTTCTAAAAGTATTAAGAATAGGTAAGAGATTTATAAGAAGTTAATAGTAAAACTAGTAAATTTATATAGAGTATACTAAATAAGGAATATTAAGACTTAATATATAAGAAAGAGACTTAACCTTCTATATTCCGAAAGAAGGAAGCTCGAGAAGATAAATATCGAAAAGATTAACTAGATAGTATAGCTATAAAGACTAAAGAGAATATATAAGCGTAGTTAATAAAGCTTATAACCTTAAAAACTATTATATCCTCGGTAAATAAACTAACCCGATTAATAAGAGCGCTTACTTTACTAATCTAGGCGCGTAATATAATTACTCCTAACTTTATAAATAAATTAATTAAAGCCTTAAGGGGAGTTTCTCCGAAAGCGATCTAGCCTTCTCGGGGACCTTCTTTCTAAGAACGGTCGGTAAGGTTTAGTAATAATCTATAATACTATACTAGAGAGTAATTTAATTAGCGTAAGTTAAATATAAGTATTACTAGAGAGAGCTATTTCCTCTATAACTAATAAGGCTATATATTATATAAAGATCTATAATAAGTATATTAAAAGGCTACCGGCGTATTATATCTTAACCTAGATTATAAGATTACACTAGAAAGGTTCCGCGGTTAAGACCGGCCCTTACTAGTACTACTAATTCTATAGAAAGAGACGAAGCTTAAATATCTAGAATAGATTATATATAAAATTAATAAGTATATTAATATCTCTTCCGGATAGCCTTATAGGATAAAAGAAGAGGATTTAAAGCCTCTCTTAGTAAGGATAAACCTTATTTAAGCGGTTAGATTAAAGCTAGATTATAGTATACTAGAAGACTCGAAAGACGATTTATATATATTAAAGCTAGCTAGGCTAAAAGGAATTTATATTAACTAGCCGAAGACTAATATTTATATTAACGCTCTTAAAAAGCGACCGGTACTATAGTAAAAAGAATATATATAAGCGAAGCACCTTCGGATTAGTATATATAAGCTTATTATAGACGGTTAATAATATTATATAACGCGATAAGTAAGACTAAATAGAGAGATTATCTTTAATAGCACTATAGACGATATTCTCGCGCTAGAATAGTTAACTAATTAGAGGCCGCTAATAACTCTATATAATATATAGAATAACTAAATATATAACCCGCGATTAGAAGATACCGAGATAGATAATAATAATAAATATATATACTTAAGGCGAGTTTTATAGCGCCTATATATTATAAAGGAGATATAGTATAGACCGCCTAGTCCTAGGCCTCTTTAGAAGGTACTTTTGTAGGATTTAAATAGTATCGGGAGAATTATTAATTAGCTATTAGATTAAGAGATAACTATTCGATTATAGGACTTACTATTAATAAAAGAAGTATATAACGAGTAGTTTTCTTATAAATATTAGTATTATAATAAAGGTAGATAAAAGCTAATTTATTAAATATATCCTCTATAAGTTAAAATAAACTAGACTTAAGAAGAACCTATTATAAGAGTTAATATAGTATAGATAAGCTTTAATAAAAACCGTCTAATATATCTATAATTATATTATAGCAGCTACCCTTATTTACCGGTAAAGATATAGGGGTAGTATAAAGATTTATTATTAGATACCGGAGCGGAGATTAATTTAATATCCTTAGGTCTAGTTAAAGACCGGGGATTATCTCGACTTATACGAAAGATAAAGTTTATTTATAATACTATAGGATTTAATAAAGACTAAAAAGATTTCGTAGATATAATTAAAGATATAGTAATTAATATTACCGATATTAAAGTCTTAACTAATATCTATATAATAGATATTATAAATCCGATATATCGCTTTATTCTAGATAGGCTATTCTAGAAGGCTACCCGAGGCTTAGTCTAGGAGAAGAACGATAATATATATATTATAAGTCTAATAAATAGCTTTAACGGGAAGCGGCTCTAGCTTCTTATATAGTTAGCTCTAGATCTTAGTAATAATATAATAATAAAATTAATAGTTAAGCTTATATATATATCTACTTTAAAAGGCTAAACGAATATAAAGAGATA
Organism: Phialophora verrucosa; assembly: GCA_002099365.1. Lineage (NCBI taxonomy): Eukaryota > Fungi > Ascomycota > Eurotiomycetes > Chaetothyriales > Herpotrichiellaceae > Phialophora > Phialophora verrucosa. The sequence goes on along the minus strand of MSED01000015.1, from coordinate 7,118 downwards.
AAAAGGCCTATACTTACTTTAGTTAGGGCTTAGTAAAATTAAAGAAGAGTATAAGTAATTAACTTTAAAGTAAATAAAAATAATACTTTAATCTCTACTTTAAATACTTATAATTTAAGTAATAATAAGTTTAATAAAATATACTTTTAGGCTTAACCTTTTAATATTAAAGATAACCGATAACTAGTAAAGTCCTTAAGATTATTTAATAAAGAAGCTATAATATAAGACTTAAAGAATAAATAACGTTATAAATAATATTAATCTAGGAAGCCTTTAGAAGTTTATATAAACACCTTATATAAGCGGAAGGTTAATAAGATAAAACTTATTAATTTAGATTTCTAAGATAGTTTAACGCTTAATAAGCTCTTAAACTAGCGTATAAAGGTATAGGAGTAGGTAATAGCTACCTATAATAGCCGGCTATATATATTCTTAGATTAAATAAATCTATACCTTACTAAATTTCCTCGAGGGTAACGCTTAACACCCGAATATTTAAAGAAACTAGTTATTAAACTTAATTTAACATTTAATAAGAAGAAGATCCTTATAGAGATTCTATATAACCGCGAAAGAGCTTTAGCTTAAGACCTTAAAGAAATTAGGCGGATTTATCGTAAAGTAGTACCTTTATAGATAATAAGGATTATTCCGTATATCCTATAGTAGATAAAGAGCTTCCCTATCCCGAAAGTACTTAAGCTAATAATAATTACATTAATAAAGGAGAAGATTAACTTAGATCTCTTTAAACTAAGATATAGATTATACTAAAACCTATTCTTCTTAGTTAAGAAAAAGAAGCCTAAAGAGTATTAATTAGTAATTATAGTATAAAATATTAATTAAATAATAATTCGAAATATAAATCTATCTCCTTTAGCTAATAACTTTACGGAAGAGTTCGGCGGAATATAGATAACCTCCTTATTAGATTAGCTCTCGAGTTATAATTAAATTAAATTTATAAAAGAGAGTCGAGATTTAATAGGTATTTATACTCTAATTGGACTTATTTATTATATAACACTTTTATAGAATATAACTAATTCTATAGCGTAATTTATATAGATTATAAATTAGATTCTAAAGGAATAGATACCGAAAGCTACTCGGCTATTCCTAGATAATATTAGTATAAAGAGGCTAAAGAGCGACTACTAATAATAAAAGGTAGTTCCTCGAGTCCGCTTATATATACTAGAATATCTAATAAATCTAGACGCGGTACTACTTAATCTTAAGCTTACTAATACTACTATAGCCGGATAAAAGCTATAGCTCTATATATAAAGGATTAAGATAGTCGAATATATCTATAATTAGGACGGATAATATCTATAATAGTTTAAGATTTATAAGATCCTAATATAGCTAACTTTAATAAACTAGCTAGAACTTTATAGATTCCTTAGGATCTATATATATTATCGCGTATAGATTTTATATTTCGCGATAATAGTAAAGCCTTTATATAACTTACTTTAAAAGAATATTATTTAGGTCTAGATAGAGATATACGCTAAGAGTATAGAAGAACTAAAGAAGGCGTTATCCTCTACTCTTATATTAATTAGTCTAAATTATTAAGAAGGCGCCGGCTTAATTATACTTACTATCAATACTAGTAAAAGAGGCTAAAGCGCCGTAATTATATAGATAGACCCGGTAATAGGTAAATAATAAGCTATAAGGTATAAGAGCGGTATCTAGTCTAAAACTAAGAAGGAGTATAATATATTTAAGCGAAAGGCCCGCGGATTACTAAAAGCCCTTAAGAAGTTTAAATATTAACTATATACTATTTACTTTATTATAGAGACCGATATAATAACTCTTATAGCTTAGCTTAATTAGTAGTTTACCGACTTACTTAAGGCCGTTATTAATTAATAGCTAGTATAGATCCGTAGATTTAATTTTAAAGTATAGTATATTCTAGGTAAGTAGAATATAGTTACTGATACTTTATCTTAACGCCCTTCGACCTAGGAAGATATTAAAGAAGCTAAATAAAAAGAGGATATTAAGGATTAAATTAAAGCTTAAATACTCTTTATATAGAGAAGTCTTTAACTAATTAAATAAAACACTACTTATTAGAATTTTACTTTAGTAAGGTCTATAGTTACTTATACTTAAGATTAATCTATAAGCTTCGGTAAACCGCGTATAATCTAATTATTTAAGGGAGAGTACTTAAAGGAATTAAAAAGGCTTACTAAATACTTATAAGATTAGTAGCGTCCTTTAGAGATAAGTAATAATAAGTTTCGGAAACTCTAAAAAGACTTAACTAACTACTTTATAAAAGGAGAGTATTTATTTCGGAAGCTAATAGAGAATAAGCTAAATAGAAGAGTAATTAATAATAATATAGAGAAGTAAAGAATACTTAAAGTAATATATAATAATATTAAATATTTTAGTTAAGAAGTAATATATTAGAGGGTATTTAATTATTACTACTAAAAGGGTTAGTACTAAAATATAGAAGTATTTATAAAGACTTATCCGGAATACTAATTCTATATAAGCTAAAGGCTATATAATATAATATTCTTAACTTTAGTCGATAAGCGCTAAAAATAGATTAATATTAATTATACTTTAATACTAATATCTTAAGAAAAAAGGTATCTTATTAAAGCTTAAAGTAATATAAGCGGCTAGATAGAAGCGCGAGATATTACGGCTACTAATAATACTACTATAGTAAAGTTCCTTTAGAAGGAGATTATTTATCGCTATAGACTATTTAGACGATTAGTATATAATAGCGGACCGGAGAATAAGGGTTAAGTAAAAGCACTTATAGATAAATATAGAATTAAATATATAGTTACCTCTATATATTATCTATAAGCGAATAGTTAAGTAGAAATTAGATATAAAGGCGTTATAAACGCTCTCTTAAAGATAACTTATACTAACAGCGGCGGTACTTAAATAAATTACCTTTATACTATTCTTTAGGCCGACTAGATAATAATTAAAGCTAAAACCGGTATAATACTATATAAAGTTAAGTTCCTTAAATAACTAATTCTTTCTATTAAACTTAAGATTATAATATAGAATATTATAAATTAAAATAAGGTTATTAATACTATTAATTTAATTACTATATATATATAAGCCCTCGAAAGACATAACTAAAATTTAAAAGAGGCGGTAGTATATTTAAACCGAATATAAAGGCTAAGAAAGAAGTACTTTAATAAAAGCTATAATCTATACTTATAACTACTTAAGGAGGGTATATTAGTATTAAGCTATAATATAGCTAGATTAATAAATATATCTATAGAGAAGAAGTTAGTATTTTATTAGTTTAGACTATTTAGAATTATAAAGGCGAATTAAGAGAAGGGGATATATATTTTAGTAGAACTTAATAGTTCTTAACTATAGAGAACTTATATAGTTAGTTATCTTAAGCGATTTTACTAATACTCTAATAATTTTCTTATAAATACTAAACCTATACCTAAAGATAATCCTTAAGAAGAAGAAGCTCGTAAAGTTCTAACTTTTAATCTTTCTTATCCCGCGAATATTAAAGAGTCTTTAGACGATAATAATATACCTTCTCTATAAGAGATACCTTTACGCTTATACTAAAGCCGGCGGCTTAAATAAAGAGCGAAAATATTACTACCGATAAATAAAGAACTAATATTTATAGTAGAGATACCTTTAGTTAGCGATAAAATTTAAGAATAGTACGCCGGCTTAGACGTATTTAAAGAGTCTATAGAGGAATAAGATAAGTACTCTACTTTATATTATACTCTACTACCCTACTCGATAGTACCTATCGATAGAAACTAAGATTTTTTATATAATAAGTACTAAGATATATTCCGGTACTTATTTCGCTCGGTACCTATCGTATAACCTTCGAGTTTTTTCGATAATATTATCTATAAGGGTCTATTTTATAGGTATATAGTCTTAGAATATAAAATATCCCTCTCTAATATAGAGATATTAAGTTAACCTTAAGGGGGAAATAATAAGAAAACCTTAAGAAAGAAAAAAGACCTATAACTTTTTAACTAAAATTTTTCGAAGTGAAAATTTTAATTCTATTAAAAAGAGGGCTATAAATAGTATCTATAATAAAAGTTTCGTAAAAATTAAGCTAGTCCTTAAAAAGTTATAAAATTAAAGGAGTTACCTTAAGCTTAAGGTAAAGGATTTATAAGTTAAAATTTAAGATTTAAACTATTATACTAATAAATTAAGTTTATATTAATAATTTAGAAGGCCCCTCTCTCTATTTTAAAGTTATAATAATATAAAATATAAAATTATTTATATTAATATATTAAAAAATAAGAAATTTAAGTCTTTTCCTTAAGATTTAATAATATAAATTAGAAATATAATATTATTATTATAAAATTTAATTTATATTAATATTATTATTATTATAATATATAATTTAAATAAATAATAATATAAGAAATAAAGTAAATTATATTAAAATATTAAAAAATATTAAAGATATACTTAAACTAAAGTTAAAGAGTAATATATTAAAATTTTAAGATTTAGTTAGTTATTATTAAGGAAGAGCTTAAAAATTATAAGGGAAATAGTATTATTATAGTTAGTCAAATATATTATTATATTTTTAGACCCTTAGGTCGAAAAAGTTAAAGCTTAGTTCTACTAGCTTAAAAAGTATAAAACGCTATACTACTTCGAAAATTTCGAAGCTTTTATTATTATATTAACGCTTAAAAAAAAAGAGCCTACTTTCGCTTATAATTATACTAGTACTCGAAAAAATTAAGGCTTTACCGCTATACCGCTTAAGTTATAATCTTAAAGTCGTTTTTTCTAAAGACGAGCTTATAAAATACTTTTATAGCTATTCTTCTTAAGTGCGGCTACTACTTTATTAACATTAAACTAGAATTAGATTAGTTTTTTATAAGGTAAGGATCGAGGAAATTAAATTAACCTTCTAATTCTTAGCTTTATTTATATAGTATATTAATATTTTAAAGAACTATAATTCGGTTAGTTATTTTCGAACCTAAGGTCGGAAAATATATACTTTAATAAAGTTCTAGCGGTAGATACTAATAGAGCTAGCTTTATTATTAACTTAACTTTCGTTAGTAAATTTCGAATTTTAGCTTAAAGAAAATAAACTTTAGACTTATTCTTATTAGGATTATAGACTTAGAACACGATAAAATATTCTTCTATAAATATATTTTATTTTTACGAGTTAATAATCGAAAAAAATAAGGGGAGCTTTAATTTTACTTTAGTAAGATAGCTATAAGTTAAGTACTCTTAAATATTAATACTATCGACCGTATTAAAGCCTTTAGTAAAGATAATCTAAAAAAAAATAAAGTTAGTATTCTTTACTTCGATTTTTTTAAGGGTAGGCTTAAAAAATATCTTATTATCTTTATAGTATAATTAGTATTTAGTATAGACTTAAATATTATTTTTTCCTCGCTAGAATTAAGTATTAAATCGAAAAAAATAAAGGAGGTTAACTATATACTTTAAAAAAAAAAAGTATAAAGGGTCGAAAAAAAAGATTTATTATAATTTTTCTTTAAAGGAAGATTTACTATTAGTAAATAGGCGAGATAGTTAATTAAGACTATTCTTTTATTAAATTTTAATATAGGCTTTATTTTTTTAAGTTAGTCTTTATTTTCTTTAAGATATATAATACTTAACTTACTTTACTATATTAGAGGCGGAGCTATATAATAAAATAGGCTAAAGTTTACCGAGACTTAAATTTAGCGAATCTAGGCCCGACTTTTTTAGGGTAACTTTAGGATATATTTTTTTTTAAAGTAAGGGTTAAAAAAAAAGACTATATAGATAAGGAACTACTATAGGAAAAAATAGGCTCGAAAAAAATAAAGAGAGGGGACTTACTAAGGAGGTAGTAGTATAGATATAAAGAAGAGGTAATAATAAAGATAGAGGTTTATTTATTTATACCCGAGAGATATACTAAAATACGCTAAGACTAGTATAGGCTAAGCTATATTAAGCTTAATTTAAAATAATAAATATTTTAGTAGTATTTTTAGGAAATTACTATACTTATAGTACTTTAAAGAAACTATTATACTTATAGTACTTTAAGGAAATTACTATACTTATAGTACTTCTAGAAACTTATTATATTTATAATACTTTTAGAAAACTACTATATTTTTTAGTTATTAATCTTTTAAATATTTCTTAAAAGGTAAGTATATATCTTTTTACTATAAGCTTAATATTATTTACTATTAAATATAAAATACTCTATACCTATAGAGTAAGAGGCTAAGGTTGAAAAATAAGAGGCTAGAGTTAAATAAAAAGAGCCTAGCTTTATTTTTTATCGTCTTTATCTTCTCTTAATTTTATAGAGCCTAAAGTATATATTAAGCCTATATTACTTATATTTTAAATTCTTATTATATTATCTTTAATATTATAGCTTAAGGGTTATTATATTATATTAAAGATTATATTATAATAAAGAGGGCTTTATATTAAAGATTATATTAATAATTATATTATATTAATAATTATATTTTATTAGAGATTATATTATATTAGCGATTATATTTTAATAAAGATTATATTCTAATAAAGATTATATTATAATAAAGAAAGCTTTATATTAAAGATTATATTAAAGATTATATTATATTAATAATTATATTATATTAATAATTATATTATATTAAAGATTATATTATAACCTAATTATATTATATTAGTGATTATATTATAATAAAGAGGGTTTTATATTAAAGATTATATTATAATAAAGAGGGTTTTATATTAAAGATTATATTAGAGATTATATTAAAGATTATATTATACTAATAATTATATTATATTAATAATTATTTATATTAATAATTATATAATATTATAATATATTAATTAGATTATATTATAACCCTAATATATTTATTAGCGATTATATTATAATAAAGATTTATTATATTAAAGATTATATTATAATAAAGAGGGTTTTATATTAAAGGTTATATTAATAATAAGATTATATTAGAGATTATATTATATTAAAATTATATTATATAAAGATTATATTATAT